>OZ014519.1:61780212-64716462 GCA_963966055.1 Lathyrus aphaca | reverse complement strand
CCACCAACTCCACAACATGACTACCCCACCCAATTCCAGCCATCGACTTCAAACACCCATAGGCCATTCATCCAAACACATAACCCCTTCATGCCACAAACCCAATCACAACATCAAGAGCCTTACCAACACCACTATACCCCCGACAACCCCTTCATGTCCACACCAACCTATAGCCCCCCACCTTTGTTTCGTTCTCAAAACGAGGCAATATCCTCGTTTGGTCAAGCCTATCGTCCTCACCCAACCTAATCCAACCCAGCCCAACCTATCCGACCCAACTTTGAAAACATGGGCACACAACTCAGTTACGGCAGCGCCTTTGGCAGCAACCTTCCACGTAATTGGGGACAGGCTGAATCATGGACTCAACAACAACCGCCTCCACCAAACACACAAATACAAGCGGAACCTCGACAACCTGGTGGTAGGGTTCGAAGACGGGGTCATCCCCGTGGATGTGGTACTGGGGGGCAGTTAGATCGGGCGGGAAATTAATTTTTGTAATGTCGTTCTTGAATTATTAATAATAATTTTTCTTTTAATATATATTTTTCTTTCTCATATTCTTTAATTTTCTTTAAATATAATTTTCTTTAATATACTTATATATAAATATATATATATATATATATATATATATATATATATATATATATATATTTATATACATACTTATATATATATATGTATATATATATATATATATATATATATATACTTATATATATATATATATATATATATATATACTTATACATATATATATATATATATATATATACTTATACATATATATACATATACTTATGTATATATAACAAAAGAACATGAAAGAAATGCACATAACACATGCACAACATTCCAATTGGCGAATTGGTTTTAGTGTTGCATGCATTCGCCAAATGGTTTGGCGAATTGGTTGTAATGTTGCATGCATTCGCCATTCCATTTGGAGAACTAGTGAAGAATCTCACATGTTCAACAAACCATTTGGCGAAAATGTTACCAAACTATGTTAGTTTGGTAATTTTTTCCAAATATATGTTATTTTGGAATTTTATTTTATAAAGTATGTTATATTAAAAAAAAATTCTCCATTTTATAACTTAAATTTGGACATTTTGCATCAAGCCAAAGACCACCCATAAATCGATTACAATAAGTGAAAAGAATGAGTAGTTGAAAGAACATGATTGATGAAACTAACATTATGTTTGCTTGGTAAAACAAAGTTGAAGGAAAGAATGTGAAAAGAAAGAAAATAAAATAAAATAATGAGAATAGAAAGTGAGATGAATTATTTCGTTGTTTGGTATGAGAAAATAGGAGAGTTGTTTGGTATGAGAAAATAGAGAGAAAGATAAAAGCTTCTAGAAAATGAGAAAAAAATGAAAATACATATTTATAAAATGACAGAGATATCTTTAAACAAAAATTGAATATAATATTTTTTTTATATAAAAAATAACAACATTCTAATTAATCTATAAAATAAATTTTGTAAAACATATTACAAAAACAAACATAACTAGTAGACATTTCGATTTATATGGAATAATTTAACAATAATAGCTGAAAATAATATTAAAAAGATATATTAACATGTCTTTTAAATAAGATTAAGGGTATATTTGTATTTTCAATCAACTTTGATGCACTTATCCAACTTTCTTCTCATTTAGACAAAGAAAGTTTGTTCATGTGAGACTTGTTAGACGATGATGCGGATCTAGAAGGGGAGTTAATAGATCCCTTTTTAAAAATTTATTTTTCACAAATTAATTGAAAAATATTTTGCGGAAGTTCTTCGGAAAAATCACGTCTAAATTATTCTAAGTCACCGGTGATCAGATATGCGTTATCAAATCAAATGAGATAATAAAGATGAATCAACAAATTAATCACTTGAATTTGAAGCAATGGATTAAACTATGATCGTACCTGGAGATCAGGATCCGATACGACTGGCTTCGAGAGTTGTTGAAAGACGGTCGGTGAGGAGAGAAAGGGGGTGTACCTGCAAGGCACTCTGATGCTAAAGTAAGTAACCGAGCAAAGAGTGAGCAAGTACAAGAATTAAGGTCAGAGAATTGAATACCTGACCCTCTCAAATGAGAGGGTTTATATAAGGGGTTAAGTGGAAGATTATTGGTCCATATTGTGGGGCGCGGATTGAGGAATCCGTAAAAATAGGTAACGGTCAAAACTAGTCGTTGGAGGACTTTGTCTTGGTTGGTACGCTCTTGGTCGACATAGACCACTATTCTTGATTCTGCTCGACGTCGAGCGCTTCTGCCAAGTTGGGTTGCTTGGCCCAATTATGGGAATTGGGCCAGTCCAGAACAGGAGCCCCCCAAGTCATTGCTCGTGCGGAGGAGCAGTGACTTAGTAATGGTTTCGTGCTCGAGGACGAGCAACATCTGGGCTAGGGATTTTAGGCTGCCGACCTTTGAGGGGCGAGTAGTTGGTACGTTGCTCGACGGGAGAATGTGAAACGAAAAGCCGGAATATCTGGGAATTCGCGCTTATTAATGATATGACGGCTAGCCTAGGGGCTAGCGTGTAGGGGTCACGCGTGCTTGCACGTGTTCCCCCTATAAATAGGGTTTCCAGGCTCCGTTTTGAACTTTTCGTTTCATCTTCTTCTCCGACGTCTTGCTCGTTCAACTACCACCGCTTACAGCCGTCGACCACCGTATCTTACTGTCGACCACCGATTCCAGATTCTTCATCTTCTGCAAATGGCTTCTCAAGCACAAGGTACGGTTCCTTTCCGTTGTTTTCAGTAGTTATAGGTTAGATATCATAGAAATGTATGTGGTTTAGGATAGTTTTAACGGTAGTCTTAGATTTAGAACCGGTAAACTTTAGAACTTCTGCCACCGTTGTTGGTCGGCTGCAAACCTTAACTCATGGTCGACATAGGCATTGGTCGACCTTGACTTGGGATTTGATAAGTATTTAGGTTAGACCCCGTAATTTCTGACGTTGGGCGTAAGCCATCGCTTTGAGCGATGGTCAGCCAGGGCTACAGCACGGGACCCTGTCCCTGGGATGATGCGCGCCCTTTCACTTGTCGAGCGGTGGAAGGGTGGATTTGATATTCTTAATCGAATTCACTGACGCCTTTCCTCTGCTTTTCAGGTGAAAACTCGTTCATGGACCCGTTGGATGTGTCCTCGGAAGAGACGTCCTCGGAAGATTCTGGATCTTCTGCGTCAGTCCCCTCTGGTTCCGGGAGTTCCTCGGGAGATTCAGACGCGAGAACTACAGAAGAGAGAGCATTAACAGACTCGCCACAATGCCCCGAACAGACGAGGATCTCGCCCGAAGAATGGGTGGTGGAGGATCTGCTGGACAAAGAGTCCTCGTTCTCAAGGCCTCGAGCGGAGCCGCTGCCCGTCGTTGGCAATCATGCCGACTGGGTTGTAACTTGCCCAGGAGATGATGACCGCATCTTCTCAGATTTTGGAGGTCGGGCGTTCTCCATGTACGAGTATGCAGTTTCGGTCCTGGGGGTAACATTTCCCTTCAGTGACTTGGTGTGTGTTGTGCTCGGGCATTTGGGTGTTTCTCCGTCTCAGCTGCATCCCAACTCGTAGGCGTTCTTGAAGGCATTTGTGGTGACGTGTGCCCATCTGGGTGTTGGTTCCATGCTCCCTCTGTTCTTCCGCCTGTTCTCCCTGCAGCGTCAACTCGGGCGAGGAACTGATCGAAAGGGGTTCGTCTCTTTTAAACAGAGGACGAAAATTTTCAAGGCCCATTCAGAATCCATCCGAGCTTTCAAGATGGACTATTTTCTGATCAAACCCGCGAGCACGGTGGCTGTGAGGGCGATGAGCTTTCTGGGGATAGATACCGATGAGAATGATGAACCCAAGCTCGACGACCAAGGGCAGGTGATCCCGAGGAGGCTTTGGTTGTTCCCCTTCTCCTGGAGTTACACCCATTACGAGAGGTCGGTTGGTGAGTTCGTCTAGGTGGAGGACTCTTTGAATGAGGATGACGCGGCCAGTTTCGAGGCCTTCAGGAGGTTGATAGCGTCTTTTACTCCGACCCCCTGCTAAACGGAGAGGGGAAAGTTATGTTCGATCAAGATGGGGGGGGGGGGGAAGTTGTGGAGCGTCCCTTGATCGATGTCACAGAATTGCTGGCGTGCAATACCGGGCAGGAAGTGTCCGACTTTTTTGGTATCTGTTTTTTTTTGTTAGTCATATCTTTGATATTACTATGTCGTCCATGATTAATCTAATCTTCTTTTTCTTTTTCAGGCTCCCTGTCGAACCCGCTTGTCAAAATCCAGGAACGCTTGCGCCAGCAGCAGAAGAAGAGATCGAGGGTTGTGCAGACCAAGCTGACCGAGACAAGTGGCTCTGGGTCGGGCCCCTTGGTCCAGGGCTCTCCGAGCGCCTCAACTGGCTCCCTAATGAAGAAACACAAGTCCGCAACGACTGTGGATCTGACGGCCAACGCCCCTCCGAAGCCGAAGCATGGGCTGCCGCCGTGCTTCGTGAAGCGCAACTTTTTCGAGGGGACGAGCATGGAGGTGGACCGTGCGGACTCCTTGTTCCTGGAAGGCATGGATCGTCCTGCCCGGCGATTGTCTCTGGCCCAGGACGCAAGTGCTGTCATGCGGGTCTTGACAATGGCCTGGCTGTCGGCCGAAGGAAATCCTGGGCAGGAGAGGGAGATGGGTAGGCTGAAGGAGCAGCTGGCTGCCGCTGAGGAGAAGCTGAAAGCGGCCACTGAAGAAGCTAGTGCCACGACCAAGGAGCTGACAGAGCGGGGCAACATAATTGCCAAGCTGGAGGTCGACAAGAAAAGAGTTTTGGAGCAGAACAAAAAGCTGAAGGATGCTTTCTGCCCGAAGGAGGATGATGATGCTGAGACCAAGAGTATGGTCACGAGGGCTCAGTTTCTTGCTCGGATCGACCAAGACATGGAAGATATGAACTCATCAACTGAGCTCAGTTTCCAAAATGCCGTGGATCAGATAAGGGCTCTTCATCCCGACTTGGCCTTGGACGTCGGTCGGATCAGCTACCTGTACAAGGTTGAGGATGGCCAGATTGTGGTTCCTTCGGACCTGGTAGTGGATGATTCTCAGCCGGGGTCGATTGTTCAGCCCGATCAGCCTGAAGCGCAGCCGGACCAGGATGAGGCTCGCCAAGAAGAAGGCCGCCCGGAGGACGAGGGTAATTAGTTTCTGGCCTGCGTGCCTTGTAATTTTATGTTTCTTAGTTTTGGGGCGTAGTCCCCTTTGTAATTAATTATGAACAAGTCGGCCCTTCGAGGTTGCATTTTTGTGCTCACGATTTGATGTTTATTAATGGTCGTTTGTTTCGTTATATTCATTGTTCAATTGCTCGTCCGTCGGAGGACTGTTCTCTTTATATTTCAAATGCTAAGTGTTTGTCGTGCATTTGTCGTGCGTTCTTGCACTTGATTGGATGTGATTGAATGTATACGGGGTGTGTTCGTGATCCATTGGTTTGGGGGACCAAGTAGATTCTGGAGTTTTTACTCCTGGCTGGTGCCCAGGCCAAGGTAATGGCCCGGGCTCCGTGGCTTGAACGTCCCATCGCGAGCTGGGGTTCTGCCTGGTCGTGGTACTTAGGCGATGTTGGACTCGTTTGAGTATCCGTCCGTGCGGCAGGTTTCTCCTTCCCTCGAAAGGAGATCCTGATTGATTATGTCATTTTTGGGCTGTCGTGCTCGTACCTAGGCACGCAGTTCTTGGTCAGTCCTATTGCTCCTCGCTTGAGAGTTGAGCAAGGTGACTTTGTGAGTTAGCTGTAATATTGCTTGAGCTTCTCGGCGTTCCACGGCCGAGCGAGCTCTTCCCCGTGTAAATTTTCTAAATAATAGGCTCCGTTTTCGGTTTTTGCTCGGACGCGATACGGGCCCTCCCAATTGGGTGTAAACTTTCCCTCGCGGGGGTCCCTGTGATTTCTTTTGAGAACAAGACTGCCTATCTCGAACGTTTGTCTTATGACTTTAGAATCATACCGAGCGGCTATTTTCTGTTTGAGAATGGTCTCTCGAAGAGCAGCTTCTGATCGAACCTCCTCGACCATGTCAAGCTCGTCCCTCAAAGCCTCGGAGTTGGTGTCCTGGTCCATGGGGGATTCTGTGCGTCTGGATAATATGTGCATTTCTATAGGGATCACTGCCTCGGTTCCATATGCCAATCGGAACGGGGATTCCCCGGTTGTTGAGTGGGGGTGGTCCTATATGCCCATAGCACACTATGCAACTCCTCAACCCAGTGCTTCTTATGTTCGTCCAGTCTTCGTTTCAAGCCTCTTAGGATTACCCTATTCGCGGCCTCTACTTGCCCGTTCATTTGGGGGTGCTCCACCGAAGCGAAATGATGTTTCGTTCCTATTGATGCAACGAATTCTTTGAAGTGTTTATCTGTAAACTGAGTGCCGTTGTCGGTCACAATGGCGAGCGGTACTCCGAACCGGGCGAGGATGTTCCTCTTGAAGAAACGTAGTATGTTGAGTGCAGTGATTTTGGCTAAGGCTTCAGCTTCTATCCACTTGGTGAAATAGTCGACGCCTACAATTAGGTATTTATTTTGGCCGGATCCGACGACGAATGGTCCTAAGATATCCATCCCCCACCATGCGAATGGCCACGACGAAGATAATGATTTTAGCTCGGACGGGGGTGCTACGTGCACATCCCCGTGTCGTTGGCACTTGTCACACCTTTTTACGTGCTCCTTTGCGTCGTGTTGGAGTTTGGGCCAATAGTATCCTGCTCGAAGAATTTTTCGGGCCAATGATCGTCCGCCTGGATGTTGAGGATTAATTCCTTCATGGTCTTCTCTTAGCACGTGTGGGATGTTTTCTTCTTCTACGCACTTGAGGAGGGGTGTAGAGAATCCTCGACAATACATACGTCCACCTACTAGAGAATATGAGCATGCTCTTCGTCGTATTGTGCTGGCCGCTTCTGGGTCGGGCGGTAACTCTCCTTTAGTTAGGGAGTTAAATACTGGGGTCATCCAGCAGTTCGTGTCGCCCACGAGATTAACGTCTACGTGGATTGACGATTTCCCGATTATCGCTCCCACCAAATGAGGCTAAGGTCATAAGGGGTACAGACGCGAACGGTCGGCGAAAGGAGAAATGAAATAGAGTCGCCAGCTAGGCATTTTTATCCCGAAGGAAAGGTAATGCTGCATAAACCTAGAAAGATATGGATAAGACGGTTGCGAACCAGAGAGACTGAGAAAGGGGGTTGGTTACAATCTGGGAAGGTATTAGCACCCAGATTGTTCGCCGTACTCGACGGGATCCACGCTTAAAAGATTTGTGTTTTAAAGGGGTAGTGTCAATGCAATTTGTGTATAAAGAGCTGGAAAAGGATGTACAAGTGTCAGTGTAAAAGTGAAACATATAAGTGAAGTGTCGGTGTAAGAACAAGAGTAAAATACTCAAGATAATGAGGTTCAAAGAATGAGGCTAAAAGATGGGGAACATACAGAGACTTTTGTTCGATAACTGTTAAGTTATGCCTACGTATCCTCTCGTGCAATGAGGAAGTCAGAACACCGTAGTTCGACCCAAAGAGACTGAAAGATGAATTGACTTGTGAACTGCTTGCTTGTCTATGCTCAAGTGTATGACCTGTCTGGCTCAGGTGCAAACTGTCTTGCATTAGACGGAAGAAGCGAGTTCTCATTTGTGAGTGAATGAGGTGAGAAAAGAATCCTGAAGGAGACGATTATTGTTTGTTTTTGAGTTTTCAGTCTTTTATTGCTTTTGAAAGTTTGTCATAAGTTAATGAGCTTAAGCCTAAACAAATGGGTTAGTAAACTCATCACATCTTCCCTCTGATTAGGGGTAATGAGAATACCTTAAGTGTGAAGTCAGCATCTCACACTTAATCACCCTGAAGTAGGATTAAGATCAATAACCTACTTGCATTTATTTAGATGTTTTTGGTGTTTTTGTTTAGTGTTGAATAATGAGATTAAGCCATAATCATGGATTAAACAGACTCATTACACCATCCTAATAGAAGGATAATAGATGAGAATGTTTAAGCTGAGGAAGGCTCCTCAACTTAATCCATGATTAGGGATTAACCTCATGACAAAACAAAACCTTTATTAGATGGATTCTAGTTAATGATAAGATTGAGAAGTGAGTTTTATGATTTGTAAGACAACTTGAGGGGGACTTGTCCATTAACACTAGGGTTAGTCCTTCTTAACCAATTAAGGAAGAATTAGAACCCTAATGCAAGGCCCAAGTTACAAGTTTGATGTCTTGATGATTATTAAGTGAATTGATTAAAGGATTTAAACACATTAAGGGTTTAACACTTAGGATTAAAGTTATACACTCCATCCTAATAGAAGGATGCAGGCATAAGCTTAATCACAAAGCCTTAAAGCCTTTAGGGTTTAGTCCCTGATTATGAGGTGAGAAGAGAGGACTCAAGAGATGACACAAAGGTAAAACTAGATAGGGAACTAATCAAAGCCCTAATTATTATCATGCTTGGTTGTTCCTAAGGTTTGTGAGGTTTACAAGAAAGATCTTCATAGAAACCACCAGGAAGCAGATGAAAGAAGCAAAGAGAAGCAAAGTAACTTGCTTCATTTAAGAAGACAAGTCACTTGAAGAAAGAAAGAAAGATGAAGAAGAATGAGCAAGCTCAATCTCATGCACAAGACAAAATGCAGCAATGATGCATAAGAGGGATGAAAAGAGATTATGAGAAGTGAAGGCAAATTCACTTCTCAAAGTAACTCACCACCTGAAAAGTTAGTGAAAGGAATGAAATGCAATGCAAATGAGATGAAATGGCATGATGCAAACCAAAACCAGAAGCATAAGTATGGTGCTAATGATTCTATGAGATGATGCAAACATGAAACAAGGCATGAGAATGATCTTACAAACATATGGATGCAAAAGAAGCATGCTTGGGACCATGAATGTTCATGAAAAGTTATGAAATGCAAATGACATACAACATGGCAAATGAAAGATGCAATGATCAAACATGATTCTAACATGTCCTAAGATGTCTTATGAACCAAATGGATGCACAAAATGTCATGGTAAGTCATGGTATGCAAGCAAATGAGAAATGGATGCAAAGGAAGGCCCAAATTAGGGTTTATGATCAATGCACAAAACAAAAAATCAAAACCAGAAGCAAACATCATGATAAAAATTTGAAAATGCATTCAAAGGAACCCTAAACCTATACAAACTCACTTCCCAAAGGAGGAGATCCAACTCTTAACCTAATGAGGGTCATGAATTTCCTAAGATTGCTAGGGTTTTAAGGTACCTTGTCAAGAAAAATGCCAAACAAATTGAAAATGCAAAATCAAATCATGCCAATTTAATCCTATAAACTATATGTTATGCAAGATGCAATGCAAAAAGAATCATGATTCAACTCTCAAAGGTTAGACAGAAATGAATTTTTGGAGTTTGTCACAAAATATTGCCTTGAAATGGATTTAATTCAAAAGAAAATAATCAAAAGGCATCAAGATCAAAAAAGAAATTTGGTTTGAGAGTTGGATAATGCTTCTAAATGTTTTTAAATGTTTCCTGAATTTTTTTGTGATTTTTAAATACCTAAAAGTATTTTTAATTAATTAATTCTCATTAACTAATTAAAAATAAACTCTTAAATGATTTAAAAATAATTTTAAATGCAAAAAATAAAAATAAAAATATTTTTGTGTTCTGAAAATTAATTGAACCTTTGACAAAAAAGTTCAGAATTTTTAATGATGTTTTGCTATTTTAAAATAAATGAGGAAAAGAAATGAAATTAAATGAAATAAAAATATGAATTAACTGAAGTAATCAAATCTGAGGGCCAGGATTCAAACAAGAAAGGGAGGGAATTGACCAGCGCGCGCATCTGGACGGCTCACATTCAAACTACGCTAATTAAGTCATTAACCCTAATCTGAACCCTAAACACTTTCAGGTGACCGGAACAGTGTTCCGGTCATCTTCTCCGGCCAACCATTCATGCTATCTCTCTTAATACGCATCCCCAAGCCCTAAAAATCTCCAGAAATGATCCTCTCCCCAACCCCAACAAGAATCAGTCATCAAAATTCATTTATTTATCATCAAATTCATGAATCGAAGCAAAACGGAAAAGAACACAGAAATTTCAGAAGCTCATGAAATGCTTATTTCTCAACTATTTTCAAAACTAAACACATCATGGCAATCAGTGAAGCATGTAGAATCATTCTATAACATAAAATGAGAGTTCTGGAAAAATAAATGCCATGGCTACCTGAGCTTGAGCTTTCGAATCAGGGACTTTCTGGCCAGTTCTTTGCTTCAAATCCACTCCAATGAACCTCCTAAGAAGCTTGCAATGCTTGGTTGGAGTTTAAATGGCCTCTAGAGAGAGTTTGCAGAATCTCAGTTCATGAAATGTGAAAATCGTGTTTTTGATTGTGGAGGTTTTAGGGCAAAATGAGGGCATGGAAATGATCAGTGAGGTTTATGGAGTTGAATGGTGGAAAAAGTTTTAAGGTTTGATGGCTGAATCAAAGGATTCGAAAGCTTTTGCAAATGTGAGGATTTTTGAGTATGATGTGTTCCTGGAGCTTTCAGGCTTGTGTGTCTTGTGCTTTTTGCTTGCAAATGATCCACATAAAGAAGTGTGATAGGTCAGAGAGTGGGTGCTGGCCTATTGTGATTGGTATGGGCAAGTTGCCAAAATGTCAACTTGACTTGTACTTGAGGTATGGGCAATGGTACAACTTGCTTTTTGGCTTGTCCTTGCTCAGCTGAGTTTAAGGAGGTCCATGGGATTGTTTATGAGATGATTCAGCAAGTGGATCAAGGTTTATGATATGTTTTGCAATTTTCACAAAGTTTGGCCCCTTTGTGATTTCTTGAAGTTCAAGGCATGAAATGAGATGATTCTTGGGCCCATTCTGAACTTTAGAGGTCATGTGATCATGTTGTGAAGAATTTGTACACATTTGAGGTCTTTAGAACACTTGATCATACCATTTTGCAAAATGCCTCTTTGGTAGAAAACTTCAAATTATGTGATTTTTCCCAACTTTGACAAGCCATAACTTTTGATCCAAAATGAATTAGGTCAAGTTCTTGTACTTTTTGAAAAGGGAATGATCCATTCTACAACTTTCATGACCAAAGTTTTTCATTTGAAGCATTTTTGAATCAAAAAGCAAGGGTTGAAAAAGTTTCCCAAAATGGCAATTTTCAATTACAAGTCAAATTCCCAAAAAGTCAACTTTGCAAATGGCTTGAATTTCTTCAAATTTGTGAACTTATAACATCTTCCATGATCAAATAAAGATCATACATAATCAAAATGATGATGAACACCCTTTGGTTGGGTCATTAGGGGCCTCAGATGCCCTGATTTTGCACTGACTTGCTCAAAAAGTCAACTCTTGATCAGATGACTTCCCCATGGAATTTCTTCATGAAAATTGATATGCATGCTACCTATACCATATAGAGACCAATAGAAACAAGAATTACCAAAATATTTGGAGTTATGGCCTCTGAAACCAAAACCCTAATTCTAGGTCATCTGTGCAGTTAAACCTGGCTCTGCTTCCATGCCTTTCTCAGTTCTTGTGATTTTTTGACATTCTTGACTTTGAGAGGATATAATATGATGCTTGAACATACATGGACCCCTTTGAAGTGATTGATGACCCTTGGAGTGGCTCAAGAAGCTCAGGGATAGCTCAGATCACAAACCCTAGATGCAGATGACTTTGAATCTATGCAGTGAATCAAAAATGCAATATGAGATGCTATGATTGAACTTATGCATATGAAGAGATAACAAGCCATGGTGTGAATGGGTGAGGGAAAATTTGGGGTGTTTACAGCTGCCCCTATTCAAGCATGAGTTAGCTGTGCAGGATGTAAGCGACGGCTTAACAGGCAAACAAGATAACTTGTGGTTGAATACCAAAGACAGTCCAAAATTTGCACTCATAGAATGAAGAAGAAAAGGGATATAGATTGCAAAAGAAAATAAAATATAATTGTAAACTGCGGGCGACGGAGGACGACCGTCGAGCAGAGGACGACTGCTGGGGAAAGGGCAATGACGGGGACGGCCGACATGCCGGGGAAAAAGCGGGAAATAAAGCAATGACGGGGACGACCGACATGCTGGGGAAAATGCGGGAAATAAAGCAAAGACGGGGACGACCGCCTAGCTGGGGATAAAAGAGATTATGATAGGGACGACCATCATGATAAAGCTATAAGATTCTCTGGGGATTATAGGTAAAATAAATGATGAGGTACGGTCATCAGGTTCATAAAGTAGTGTAAACAACGATGGGGACGTCCATCGAGCTAAATTGATGAAGGACGATCATCAGGAAAAAGTAAAAGGGACCACGACGGGGACGACCATCGGGTTAAAGAATAAATGAAATAATGATGAGGGACGGTCATCAAAGGTGAAGGACGATCACCAGGAAAAGGAAAAGGGACCACGACGGGGACGGCCATCGGGTTAAAGAATAAATGAAATAATGATGAGGGACGGTCATCAAAGGTGAAGGACGATCACCTAGCAGGGGATGGCTGCTCTGGGGATAAGATGAGGGACGGTCATCTAAGGTGAAGGACGATCACCTGGCAGGGTACGGCTGCCGAAAGTATCGCGACATAGGACGAATGCCGGATAAAAGGTCGACGATGGGGACGGCCATCAGATGAGCATGATGAAGGACGATCATCAAGAGGTGAAGGACGATCACCTAGCAGGGGATGGCTGCTCTCAAGGTTTATCATGACATAGGACGAATGTCAGATAACAAGATCAACGATGGGGACGACCATCGGATAAAATGATGAAGGACGATTCATCAAAAGGTGAAGGACGATCACCTAGCAGGGGACGGTTGCTAAAAATATCACGACATAGGATGAATGTCGGATTGAAAAGGGGTTCTAACGAATAGAGACTCTGTTGGGGAAAGGATGAGGGACGGTCATCCAAAAGGTAAAGGACGATCACCTGGCAGGGTACGGCTGCCGAAAGGTATCATGACATAGGACGAATGTCAGATAGAAAAGAAGTTTTTGCTTTGCTGGCGACCTACTGGGGAATAGTAAACACGGACGAGTGTTTATATCCAAGAAATAAAAGGTATAATTGTTTTAGTATTGTGTATAGATTAAAGATGCGGACGAGCATCCCTAAGACCATGATACGGACGAGTATCAGAAGAAACAAAAACTGACACATGTTCAGAGATGGTGACACGGACGGGTACCAACTGGTTAACAAAGAACATGGACGAGTGTCGACTCTGAGGGGACTCTTCTGGGGAATAGTAGACACAGACGAGTGTCTAAATTCACGAAGACATGAGTGTTTGACACGGTGTATGGATTAAAGATGCGGATGAGCATCCTTAAGACTACGATACAAACAAGTATCGGGTAGAAACAAACGCTTGATGCATGTTCTGAGATGATGATACGGACGAGTACCAACTGGTTAACAAAGAACACGGACGAGTGTCGAATCTGAGGGAATCTGGGTGATATATACAAGATACGAATGAGTATCTGTATGAGGGAAACAGGAGTAACAAGTATGAGTGGTGTACGGATGAGTGTTTAACTTTGCTGGGGAGGGTGACACGGACGAGTGTCAAAAGGAGAAAAGTATAGTATAAACAAGTATCTGATATACAAGGTGTTTAGGCAACAGTGCTGGGGAAAGTGACACGGACGGGTGTCAAGGAATCCATATATATATATGTATCTGTGAGTGCAAAGGGGATGCTTTGGCTTTCTGCTGGGGATATGACACGGACGGGTGTCAAGAAGTATCTGCAATATATATAAGTGTTTGTTTGTAAAGAATGCTCGGGCGACTTTACTGGGGAATGATGACACGGGCGGGTGCCAAAAAGGAGTGTGTACTGGTATTTGTGAGTGTAAGGCCAATGTCTCATCTTTCTGGTGGGGAAATGACACGGACGGGTGTCGGGAAGTATCTGTATTTGTAAGAGAAATGTCTGGGCTCTCTGCCGGGGAATATGGGGAGCATTCTGTATATTGTTGATGGATTGTCAATATTCACAAGTGTTTGATTCAGATCATGGCTTATGATTATGCAATATGTTTGATTTTTGCCGTAATGCTCCGTATTAAACGGAATTCTATGCTCTGTGGGGAGAATATGATGCGAATGCCATGTTTATGCAAAAGATAGCGATCCGGGATTTGGATCCCGTTACTGCGAAGATCTCTGGCCGATCTGCTTGAAGTGAAACATCCCAGCTGGGGATGAAATCATTGGTGGACCTGATAAGATGTATCTGCTTGGGGGAATAAGTCACTGATAGACCCATCCTTGGTAATGAGTGTAGACACCCTAAATTTGCCCTCTGGCTCTTGTATCTTTTTCTGCTTCTCGTTTGCATATCATACGCATTTTGCATACCATTTGCATAGTCTCCTGAGACATGGGATCGAAATTTTATGAAGAATTAGGGTTTCACGCCCTATTTTTGGATTATCAGGAGAATTCAAGGTTTCGGTTATGCAGCTATCAATGACATCATTTTCTTATGTTCATGCCATTTGGTTAGGGTTTATTTCCCTGATTTAATGGTATTTAAGGTTTTCACTCGCAAGGATTGTTCAACGGTGCATCTGACTCATCATCAGCAGTGGGATGTGAATCCAAGGTTTCTTCATCGAGTTACAAGGCTATTCTCTTCTTCTCAGCGTCTCAGGATATTTCTTTTTCTCAACATCTCAAGAGATGTGGATTCAGGGGTTGATTTATCAGGCGATGTGTATGTATCCAAGGAAGAATTGTGGGGTGCTTCAAGCTATCAAGTTGTGGTTCGTGTGAGATTTGGCTTAGAAAATCAGGTCCATTATGATCCATTAGTACACATCATGTTCGTGTGTGGATTTATTTTCCCAAAGATTGATTCATTCGAATTCAGATTAATTCAGGATTTAATTGGTCAGAATTTCAAAGGAAGAATAATTCAGAGAGCTGTGGTTTTGGTTACAAGTTGTTTGGAGCTATGAATGCGCTCATCCATTTTTTTAATCGGGTGTTGTTGAAAGAATCTTAAGTGTGGTCTTTGGATTGAATTTCAGTCAGTTGCATTAGTTGGAAAATATCAGCAAAGGATTGATTCAAGTTTCATTTCGAATTTTATTTATTTATTTGATGGCCCCTTCTCATATCCAATCTCATTTGTAAAATCCATTTATTTGTCCAAATATCCATCTAAATATCCATTAACCCTTTTCTCTTTATCCATTTTTATACCAATTTCTATCTTTTGATATTCATTTTTCATCTTCCATTTTTATTATTAATTCCATACTAAACTATATTCACATCTTCTAAATTATCCATTTTTTTAGTCCACTTACCCATCATAAATTCATTTTTCGACTTAATCCATAATCTAATTCATACCCATTAAAAATCAGTTTCTACATTTCTATCCATTCTTTTTTTTATTCATCCATTTTTTATGCATTCTTTATTAAATCCATTTCTTTTATTCTTTACCAAAAAAGGGGGGGGGTTTCTATAAGATAAAAAATCATTAGAAAGTAAAGCCATTGTATTGTAGGCATTCTTCTTTTTCTTATGTATACAAGAATGTACTTTAAAAAAGGGAAGACAACAAGAAAACATGTTGGCAAAAAGGAGAACAATTTCAGCAGGAAAATAAAGGTAGCAGCCGCAACTTTGTCTCCAGCACACACCAAACCATCAACTTCAGCACACACAAAAAACACAAAAGGGGGCTGCGCCTTTTGTACATCACCATGACCCTTTCTCTTTTCTATCTTTCCCTGCAAAACAACAGCAGCACAAAAAAACTTCATACAAAGCAATTTTCAATAGAAACAATCTCTCTGCTCACACAAAAACTCTCACTGCAGTAAAAAACACCAACACAGAGCAGCATACTATACAACAACAACAACGAAACTCACTCATCATCAACCATCCTTTTTCAAACCAACTTCAACACCACAAACATCATCCCGCACCAACCCTTTCTCCAAGCCTTGCGCCAAACAACCAAACATCAAGTACAGCTACAGCACAACACTCCCAAGCAACTTTCCCAAGCTGAGTTCATCAAGCCATCTCGCAAGCAAAACAAGCTGCAGCCCACAAAACAAAAGCCAAAGCAATACGCGGCAACACGAATCCAGCCGCAAGGCCAAGCCTGCCCAAAGCTCTCACAACCGTCAACTCCAAATCAGGCCCACATCAATTCAGCCAAATGCCCAAGCTGCAACCTCCCAGCCAACACTACCGAAAACCTGTTAAGCAAAGAAAGCCAGAATAGAAAAAACCATCAAACCAAACTGTGAGAACACCACCAAGCTCTAAGCCTTCAACACAAACTCGTGACTCAACCTTGCTACTCCATGAAACAACAACTTACCCACCACAAAGCAAAAAACCTGTGAATACCGCCGTTAGCCACCACACCTTCATCACCATAACCGCCTTAACCTCGACCACCCTCAGCGTCACCATTCAACCCAACACCGTCAAACACCCACCGGCTTCAACCCCGAATCAACAACCAACGAACTTAGAGCGGAACGAAAATAAAGAAGAGAAGAGAAAGATTCGAAACAGAGAGAAGACGAATGAGAAAAGGCAGTGAGAAGCTTGACGGAAGCCGACGATTTATTCACTTACCACTGTTGTTCTTTTGGCTTCGATTCTGAGTCAGCTGAATTCACCACAGAGACGACGAAGACGAACTCAAAGTCGTCATGCTCTGCTAGCTCCGACGACGACAACCGAAGCTTCGCCGGAGAGACAAGAGAAGGAGAAGTTGAACCGCGATTTGAGGCGACGAATCACGGCGGAAGAACTTGAGTTTGCCGGCGACGAGATGTTGGTGAAGAGAACCATCGCGAGTTCGAAACATCTGCGGCCTTGAGAACACTGGTGATTCGGTGGCGATTCGAGAAGATGAAGGCCACGCTGCTCTTGCCTTGGCCGTTCGCAAGCCCTTCCCCTGTTTCCTTGCTTTTTACTTTTGACCTTTTATTTTGATTTTTATAACATAACGTTTTCTTTCTTTCTTTTCATTTTATTTATTCACTTAATTGTTAACCTTTCCTTTTTTTTTATGAGGTCTTGCTGTTTGGTAGTATTGGGCTCAGCCCGTTGAAGGTTGCTATGCGCACCACAAATTCACTTGGCACCCTCCCTGAAAGAGTTGTTGATAAGAGCTAATGGGCCTCAAGCTTGGGCCTGCGCTGATCTCCCTATCAGCACCCCAATATTAGCGAATCACCCTCACTTTTTTTTCTTATTATTTATTTTGTTTTATTTCTAATTCTTGATTTAAATTTTAGTTAAAGTCTTTGGTTTAGTTTTTATTTACTATTATTATTAATCTTTAGAATTTTATTAGTATAGCTTTGTTAAACTTTAATTATTAATTTTAATATGGTCTAGATTTAATTTCTCCTGATTTTCGTTTTAAGTAAATATAATTTTTGTTTAATATTTGTTCTAGTTTGTGTTTGATGTCTTGTAGACCTTTCGTTTGAGTTCAATGATGGAAGATGTAACTTGGTGATCAACTGTTTTGGGACTGATGATATCTCTGGACGCTATTTGCACTTAGCCTTTGGTTTTTGCGCGAACTAATTCATGGTCTTAATTTTGGATGCGGGAAGCCTACAGTGGACTTTGTTTTTTTTAGTATTTTGACCATGGCCAATTGTGTTTGAACTTTTGGTTCCGCTTGATACTTCTTTTTGATATTTCTTCTCGCGCTTTGAAGAGGCAGCGGACCTTCTCCGTTAGGTAACATTGAGGCCCGATTTTAATCGCATGCTGTTGCATCTGGGAGTCCTACTGGTGTAGGCTCTGTTTGTGCATTGTCCAACTTCTTCATATCGCATTCTCATTATTTTTTATCTTGTCTCATCTTCATATTGCATTCTCATCCCTTTATCTCATTTATTCCATATCGCATCCTCATCTCTTTATCTTATTTCTTATCTCCATATCGCATTCTCATCTTCTTATCTTATTTCTTATTCATCTTATCTTTTTCCTCATATCCTTCTATTCTTTCTCGACTGGAGGTGTGCTCAGGCCACCATGGTGTTGCTCCTTTCATTTTTCTCTTCTTCTTTCTTTAGGATAGTGAACCTCACTAACCCTTAGGACATCCGAGCATGTGAATATTAGGAGTAGACTAGTCCCCCTCATAGTTTTTACCTTTGTGTCTCTCTTTGAGTCTTCTCTCCTCATCTCATAACCAGGGACTAAACCCTCAAAGCTTTAAGACTTTGTGATTAAGATCATGCCTGCATCCTTCTTTTAGGATGGAGTGTATAACTTTAATCCTAAGTCTTGGACCCTTAAGGTGTTGAAATCTCTTAATCAATTCACTTAATAAATATCAAGGCATTACACTTGTAACTTGGGCCTTGCATTAGGGTTCTAATTCTTCCTTAATTGGTTAAGAAGGACTAACCCTAGTGTTAATGGACAAGTCCCCCTCAAGTTGTCTTACAAATCATAAAATTCACTTCATCATCATACCATTAAACAAAATCCACTTAATCAAAGACTTGTTTTGTCATGGGTTTAATCCCTAATCATGGATTAAGTTGAGGAGTTTTTCTCAACTTAAACATTCTCATCTATTATCCTTCTTTTAGGATGGTGTAATGAGTCTGTTAAATCCTTGATTATGGCTTAACCTCATTACTCAACACTAAACAAAAACCACAAAAACATCTAATTAATCACAAGTAGGTTAATGATCTTAACCCTACATCAAAGGTGATTAAGTGTGAGAATCTGACTTCACACTTAAGGTAATTCTCATTACCCCTAATCAGAGGGATGATGTGATGAGTTTACCAAATCCATTGATTTAGGTTTAAGCTCATTATCTTATGACAAACTCCAAAAAGAAATAAAAGACTGAAAACTCAAAAACAAACAGTAATCGTCTCCTTCGGGATTCTTTTCTCATCACCTTCACTCACAAGCGAGAACTTGCTTCTTCCGTCTAATGCAAGACAGTAAGCACCTGGGCCAGACAGGTCATACACTTGAGCATAGACAAGTAAGCAGTTCACAAGTCAATTCACCTTTCAGTCTCTTTGGGTCGAACTACGGTGTTCTGACTTCCTCATTGCACGAGAGGATACGTAGGCATAACTTAACAGTTATCGAACAAAAGTCTCTGTACATTCCCCCTCTTCCAGCTTCTTTCTCTTAGCCTCATTATCATGAGCAATTCATTTCATTCCTGATCTCACACTGACACTTCATTTATACACATCACTTATACACTTTACACTGACACCTGTACATCTTTTCCAGCTATTTTATACACAGAATGCACTGACACTACCCCTTTAAAACACAAATCTTTTAAGCGTGGATCCCGTCGAGTACGGCGGACAATCTGGGTGCTAATACCTTCCCAGGTTGTAACCAACCCCCTTTCTCAGTCTCTCTGGTTCGCAACCGTCTTATCCATCTCTTTCTAGGCTTATGCAGCATTGCCTTTCCTCCGGGATAAAAATGCCTAGCTGGCGACTCTATTCATCCTCCAGTGAGTTCACGGCTGTGTGTTCTCACTGTTCCCCTCGCCGACCGTTCGCGTCTGTACCTTCATTTGATCCAGTTTCATTTGTCGGGAGCGACAGCTTGGCGACTCTGCTGGGGACCACTTCTGCAACCAGGGCTTCTGGTTCCTTTTTGTGGGTTCCTCCTAGCGCTTGTTTGATTTGTGTTTACTGGGGTGTTAGGTGTTATTTGTGTTTGTATATTTGCTTTATTTACTGCTTTCTGCACAGCTTTATTTATTGCTTTCTTTACAGTTTTCATATATATCATACTGTCATGCTGTCTGTGTTGGATCTGGATTGTTTTGGTGGGTTGGGGTTCCATTGAGAGTTTAGGTCCTATACCTGGGACCTGAGTGACACCTAGGCTAGAGTGAATCATATTCTTTCCCAGTCAATTTTCAGTCTGGTGCGGGAATATGAAACACGGTTCAGATATGGGTTTCTTCTTGAGAACTCTGTGTTGCAGATTTCCTGCAATGCTAGGGGGATCTGGGAAGCCTGCTAAGTCTGGATGACCTTTTAGTATTGACCTTCAGAAATTGAGGTGAATTAGAGGAGGAATTGTTATGGTAATTGTAAACACTGTACCTCCGGGTTAGAAGTGCTTACACTTCTCATAACAGATCCAAGTCTGAGGATCCTTGTTCTAGATCACTACCTGTGAGGGGGTTGGGCTGTTTACAGGTTTGCAGGAACCCTCGACCTCAACATACCCTCATTACCAGTACAGTTGTTGATCCAGTCACTATGATCCTGAAGTTATTGACCTCTGGTTTTCAGTTGCTATTTTGGGTTACTATACAGAGATCTTGTGGTTACAGACACTCGATTCTTGGTTCAGTATTCCAGATTCCAGGCAGTTTCCAGCTGTGATCCCATGTCTTTGCATCTTTTGCATCATCATATTGCATATTGCATTTGCATCTGCATTGCATTTTCCAGAGAGCTCATCCTTCCTCTTTTGTCCATGACCAGCCAGCTGATTTCCCGGTACTCAGTTTGAACAAGTGGTAACAGTTAGAAGACGACAGAGTGTGTGAAGCTAGACTGAGCAGTGCCAAGAGTTAAGAGGGTCAGTTTGAAAGCCGTCAGCATCTATGTCAGAGAACAACCGCCAGAATGTTGAGCTTCCACCTGGTTTCACTTCAATGACCAATCCTTTGTATGGTCTTTCTCCTGATGAAGATCTTCCACAAGTGAACAATCTTGCTCAAGCTCAGCCTGCACAGACCCGGATCTTGAATCAGAATATACCTGAACCATCTGCTGTCCGAGGTGGACCTTCATCTTCGACTGATACTGCAAATTATCAGAGTTTTGCCTTCCCTATGCCAGACCTCCAAGGGGCAATCCCTCTTGTGAAAACCAAGGATCCACGAGCTACTGATCGTGCTGAAAGATTTCGTGTGTTGGACGACCGACTCAAAGCCTTAGCGGATCCTGATGCCTTCGGTTTTGATGCTCTAACTCTGTGTTTGGTGCCTGGTCTTGTCATTCCTCCAGGTTTCAAAACTCCAAAGTTTGAGAAATACACTGGTGTCAGTTGCCCGAAGCGTCATTTGGTGATGTTCTGTAGAAAAATGACTTCTCATGCCTGCAATGATAAGCTGATGATTCACTGTTTTCAGGACAGTTTAAGTGGGGCATCTTTAAGTTGGTACTTGGATTTGGAAAGCAGTCATATCCGATCTTGGAATGATTTATCCAGAGCTTTCGTAAAGCAATACCAGTACAATGTGGGCATGGCGCCCAATCGCATGCATTTACAGAGCCTATCCCAGAGGAGTGGTGAATCTTTCAGAGAATATGCACAGCGTTGGAGAGAATTGGCAGCCCAAGTGCAACCACCACTTTCGGACAGAGAATTAATTGACCTGTTCGTGGGCACCTTGCAGGGTCCATACTTGGAAAGAATGAGTAGCATTGGGATGACAAGCTTCTCTGATTTGATGATAGTTGGAGTACGCATTGAGAGCCTGCTCAAAAATGGAAAGATCCAGGACTTTTCGAATATCCCAGCTAGTGAAGGTGAGTCTGTTGTTAGCTCCCAAGAGGAAGAATGGAATGACGACAGAGCAGTCATGGCAAATATCGAATATTCTAGACCAACATCTTCTCAGAGATCATCTTTTCCTGTGTCTGGTTACTCTTATGGGAATTCGGCAATGCTCAGAGCACCATATCAGAAGTCCTGGACTCCTCCTCGTCCAAATCTGCAAGCTCATGGTCGAAGACCTCAGAATCAACTTCAGAGCCAGCCTAGGCCTCGTAACAATCTGGAAAGAAGGATTGCTCCTCTTCATCCAGTCCCCATGGCATACAGTGAACTTTTGCCACATCTAATTCAGAGCTCTCTGGTGGTTCCTAAGCCTCTCAAGCCGTTGTCAGAGCCGTATCCTCCAGGGTACAATCCTCAGGAGCAGTGTGGGTATCATGGTGGATCAATGGGGCATTCAACTGAAGATTGCAAAGCTTTTCAAGCCAGAGTACAACAATTGATCGACAAGGGCTACATCTCCTTTCCAGAAGGAAGCTTGGTTGTGCACGTCAACCTTTCACCTGATTGAGTTCAAAGACTTCAGAAGAAGCGTCTCCTGATTCAGTGGCTCGGACAAATTGTCATCAGAGTTGGTGATCACTGTATCCTTTTATCATTTGCATTGTAGTTTCTTTCCTGTTAGCAGCTACTTGTCTTTTAAGCATTGTTATGTTAAATGGTAATGTTAATGTAGTGATCTTGCATTTTTGAATCAATTATGTCGCATTCGCTCATTTTTCTTTACTTGCATTGAAAAAAAAAAAGAGAAAAAAACGAAAAAACAAAAAAATTGCATCCATTTACCTCCCATTTATCTCACTGTTGTTTAGCAGGTTTGAGGGAGGATGATGACAACTGAATACCCATAATTGTTCAAGGTATGCTTTCAGGGTAGAACCTGCTGACGATGTACAGGCATTGTTTCAATTCCCAAACACCGGAGATATAAGGGAGATAAACCCTCGTCAACCCCTTTGAGCCTTGAAGTAGGAGTTTCTTTTCTGAACGAAAAACCCTCACATTTAACCCGGGGTAGGGTAGTCATCAGTTAATTTGATCGAGCGTTCAAATTTCTAAAGGAGTGAGCATCCGAGGATCCATTACCTTTATTCATTACACCTCAAGAGGTCAAGGGACGTGAAACCACAATGGTTACCCCTCCCCAACAAAGGAATGAGGCAGTCAACCCTTTCAGCAAGTCATGACAAGCCAGTGTCACACGATTTGTTCAACAAAAATCAAAGAAAAAAAAAGAAATAAAGCCCGCTAAGTCGAAAATATGTGAAAACATATGACTTAGGCAAAAGTTAGGGCATCCCGCTGGACTTCGAAATCGAAAACATTCAAAGAGAACCAGTCCAGGCAAAATTAGGGAATAAAAAAAATCAGAAAGAGAATCTTCCATGAGAACAAAGTCGTGTGACCAGACACGAAGTCAGAATGGGTGACTGTTACTCCAAGAAACCTCATTGGTGCGTAAACCATCAACGTCATTGGATCCTCAATCATTACAAAACCCTTGTGAGAAGCGAGCGCTTAAGTCGGATTAGCTGAGCATAGGACTGAAGAACATCAAGGAGAATGGGTGGGCACATATAAACTTTGAGCCATAAATCTTTCTTTCTAAAACCGTGAACCAGACCACGTCATAACCCTTGAAAGTCCTAATTGAATCAGGTTCAATTCTGAAAGCATACTACGACAAGGTTGCGTAACCTGACTCCTAACGATTTACTAACTCAACACTACGTTTGGACTAATCGTCCATTCGTCACACACTGTCACAGCATCAAAATAAATAAATTTTCAAAAACTTGCATGTGTACTGCATTAAAATTACCATTTGTAAATGTACAGTTTTAATTGCAAGTCAGTTTGTGACATCAGGGAAGTTCCTACAAAGGGCAATCAGAGGAGAATTTGATCATTCAACAGTGATGACCAGAATCGAGAGCATCGTGTTAGCCTATGAATCAGGGGCATGTTATCCAGTGGTTTTGTTGACCAAGGAATCTGTCAGGGTAAAGAGAGTTCCTAAGCATCAGTTGACGGAGGGACGTCATTCAAGAATTAGTTGATCAAAGTTGAATCTGCCAAGCAGGGGCAGGACACCCGGAGTTTCCGTTGACTAAGGGTCAATTCTTCCAATGCTCAGTCAGAATGAGTCAGGTCGCTTCCACGCTCATACCGGGGCAGGACACTTCCAGAGATCACTAAGTGCAACTCTCTTCGAGAGAACATCCAAGTTTTCTATTCCAGAAATTGGATAATCAGCAACAGTCTGTTCAGAGACTCACCCAACAGGGGCAAACTTTGGCTACACAGAGCAATTTGTATCAGTGATCTCCGAGTTCAAGACGAGTGTCGGGAAATCATGCTATCCACCGTCGCCCTTGTCACCCTTTTCAACCAGAAGCCTTGTCACCTATGACTTTTTCCCCATCCTCGGGAGTTTTTCTGGCCTTTCATAATCATTGCATAAATCATTTTCATACGTTATTCATGTCGCATATAGAACATATGCATCATCATTGCATTGAGCATAACCCCCGTAACATCAGATATCACATCCAGGGCCTCGTAACCCCAACTTATCAACCTTTCAAAGTCCAGTTCTCGTCTGGCAAGCCTTTTCAAAGCCCAGTTCTCGTCTGGCAAACCATTTCAAAGCCCAGTTCTCATCTGGCAAAACTTTCCAAAGTCTAGTCCTCGTCTGGCAGACAAACCCAAAGTCCAGTTCTCGTCTGGAAAACCAACCTCGAATACCAGTTCTCGTCTGGTAGGCGAATCTTTTTACCAGTTCCCGTCTGGTCACCTTTTCATTTAGCCCGTTTAAACACCAGTTCCCGTCTGGTAGTCATTCTTTTTCAGAGTCAATTCTCGTTTGACAATGAACCTAAGGAGTCAGTTCTCGTCAAACGACTTATTCTTTGCCCATCAGTTCTCGTCTGTTGGCCTACCTTTATTAAACCAGTTCTCGTCTGGTAATTCACCATTTAAGTCCAATTGCTTGGCAACCAATATATATATGTATATATATCTATCAACCTGGCCCTAGCGCCCAACCATCCTTGTTTCATATCCTTGGCATTGAGCATACGTCTGCATTGTGCATCATTTGCATTGCATCTTCATACCGCATGGTTTCTGTTTTAGCTCTGATGTGGGGCAAGAATCGTTTCAAGACGTAATCTGGGGCAGTTATCTCAAGACTTGTTGAATCTCTGCGAGAGTTTGAAGACGCTGGGGCAATTCTGGATGCCAAGTCTTCTGTAAAATCCTCTAAAGACGGTCTTTTATGGATGATGCAGTATGGTGTAATGGAGGAGTTAAGGGATTGATAGCTCACTCAGGATGATCAATATGCAGTTTGTTGAGCTCAGAAGTTTGAAGCACTGTGTTAATTCTCAGGGAATGTCTGGTATTTATTTTACCAGCAGGGCATTGGAAGTTTATTTCTTCCCCGAGCATAAAGATCTTCTTTCAGCCGACAAGATTCCCTCATGAGGAGTTGGTTATTCGCATTCAGTCAAAGCCAATTTTCATTGGCATATCTTCCCAACACAGATGTTATGCTATACTTGGGGCATATTTTGATTCTCCGGCAAAGTCTCTCCTCAGCAGAGCATTGCCAAATCTTTTCTCAACCATGCCAGAAGGTTGACATCCCCAGCTGAGTTAGAGCGGATTATAACCCCAGCAGAACTTCAAGGCTGATTGAATCGTTCTCGTCCCCAAGCGGATTTATCTTTCCACGGCAAAGTTTTCCCAGCAGGCAGCTGAAGGCCTTGCTTCCCCACAAAGTCAGAATTATCAGAATTCCCTCCTCAGCAGGATTGTGTGATCAAGCATCTTCCCTAGCCAAGTCTAAAGATGATTTTTCCCCATAGTATCATCGGGATTCTCATTTCCAAGGGATTTCCCCAACAGAGCAAGAAGAAATTCTCCCCAGTGGAGTCAGAGCAGGATGATCGGATCCTCAGCAAATGTTCAAAGCAGTTGAACGAAGTGTACCTCACGCAGAGTCGTCTTTCCTCCAGTGAAAACCTCTCCAACAAGCATCAGGTTGCCAACACTTCGTTCCCATCAGAGTTAAAAGCTTTCAACCCGTCAGCAGTATACAGAATGCTTCCCAGATTCCTCAACAGAGAGCTAAAGCTAAAACAATTTCCTCACATTCACAAACATCAGTATATACCCCTTGTGGCACCCGTCCGTGTCATATCCCCAGCAGAAAGCCAAAGTATCCCCTTTGCACTCACAGATACTTATATATACATTTCCTTGACATCCGTCCGTGTCACCTTCCCCAGCACAGTAACCTAAACACTTTGTATATCAGATACTTGTTCATATTATACTTTTCCTCTTTTGACACTCGTCTGTGTCACTCTCCCCAGCAGATAAACACTCATATACAATACTCACTACTCACTGGTACACCTATACAGATACTCGTCCGTATCTTGTATACATCACTCATATCCCCACAGATCCGACAGTAGTCCTTGTTCTTTGTTAACCAGTTGGTACTCGTCCGTACCATCATCTCAGAACATTGTGTCTAATGTTTGTTTCTACATGATACCCGTCCGTATCATAGTCTTAAGGGTGCTTGTCCGCATCTTTAATCCATACACCGTGTCAAACACTTGTGTCTTCTTGAATAAAGATACTCGTCTGTGTCTACTATTCTCCAGAAGAGTCCTTTCAGATGCAACACTCGTCCGTGTTCTTTGTTAACCAGTTGATACTCGTCCGTATCATCATCTCTGAGCATGTGTCAGTTTGTTTCTACATGATACTCGTCCGTATCATAGTCTTAAGGATGCTCGTCCGCATCTTTAATCTATACACAATACCAAACACTTATACCTTTGTTTCTTGGATGTAAACGCTCGTCCGTGTTCACTATATCCCCAGTAGATCACCAACAAAGCTTTTTTTCTTTTATCTGAGAGCAGCCGTACCCTGCTGAGTGGTCGTCCTCCACTTCTTGATGGTCGTCCTCCATCATGCTCATCCGATGGCCGTCCCCATCGTTGATTTTAGCAGCCGTCCCCTGCTAGGTGGTCGTCCTCCACCTTTTGATGATCGTCCTTCATCACTTTATCCAATGGCCGTCCCATTGTTGATTTTGGTTATCTGGCATTCGTCCTGTGTCATGATAAACCCTGAGAGCAGCCGTCCCCTGCTGAGTGGTCGTCCTCCACTTCTTGATGGTCGTCCTCCATCTTGCTCGTCCGATGGCCGTCCCCATCGTTGACCTTTTCTATCCGATGGCCGTCCCCATCGTTGATATTTTCGGCAGCCGTACCCTGCCAGGTGGTCGTCCTCCACCTTTGATGGCCGTCCCCATCATATTTACTTTTTATCTCCAACAGAGCAGCCGTCCCCTGCTAGGTGATCGTCCTTCACCTTTGATGGCCGTACCCCATCATCTGTTTATTTCATTTATTCTTTAACCCGATGGCCGCCCCCGTCGTGGTCCCTTTTCTTTTTTTAACCCGATGGCCGTCCCCATCGTTGGTTACTTTACCTTTGTGAACTTGATGGCCGTCCCCGTCATGTTTCACCAATCCCCAGAGAATGTTACAGCTTTATCTTGATGGCTGTCCCCATCACGATTTTATTTTCCCCAGCTAGTCGGTCGTCCCCGTCTTGGCTTTACCTTTTATCCCCAGCATGTCGGCCGTCCCCGTCATCGCTTTATTTAACACACTTTTCCCAGCATGTCGGCCGTCCCCGTCATTGCTATTTACCCAACAGTCGTCCTCCGTCGCCCACACTTTACAATATACTTTACTTTCCTTTGCAATCTATATCCCTTTTCTTCTTCATTCTGTGAGTGCAAATTTCGGGGTCTTTTTGGTATTCAATCACTGTTTATCTTGAACGTCTAATAGCCGTTGCTCTCATCCTTTTCAGATTAACAGTTGCTTGAATAGGGGCAGCTGTAGACACCCTAAATTTGCCCTCTGGCTCTTGTATCTTTTTCTGCTTCTCGTTTGCATATCATACGCATTTTGCATACCATTTGCATAGTCTCCTGAGACATGGGATCGAAATTTTATGAAGAATTAGGGTTTCACGCCCTATTTTTGGATTATCAGGAGAATTCAAGGTTTCGGTTATGCAGCTATCAATGACATCATTTTCTTATGTTCATGCCATTTGGTTAGGGTTTATTTCCCTGATTTAATGGTATTTAAGGTTTTCACTCGCAAGGATTGTTCAACGGTGCATCTGACTCATCATCAGCAGTGGGATGTGAATCCAAGGTTTCTTCATCGAGTTACAAGGCTATTCTCTTCTTCTCAGCGTCTCAGGATATTTCTTTTTCTCAACATCTCAAGAGATGTGGATTCAGGGGTTGATTTATCAGGCGATGTGTATGTATCCAAGGAAGAATTGTGGGGTGCTTCAAGCTATCAAGTTGTGGTTCGTGTGAGATTTGGCTTAGAAAATCAGGTCCATTATGATCCATTAGTACACATCATGTTCGTGTGTGGATTTATTTTCCCAAAGATTGATTCATTCGAATTCAGATTAATTCAGGATTTAATTGGTCAGAATTTCAAAGGAAGAATAATTCAGAGAGCTGTGGTTTTGGTTACAAGTTGTTTGGAGCTATGAATGCGCTCATCCATTTTTTTAATCGGGTGTTGTTGAAAGAATCTTAAGTGTGGTCTTTGGATTGAATTTCAGTCAGTTGCATTAGTTGGAAAATATCAGCAAAGGATTGATTCAAGTTTCATTTCGAATTTTATTTATTTATTTGATGGCCCCTTCTCATATCCAATCTCATTTGTAAAATCCATTTATTTGTCCAAATATCCATCTAAATATCCATTAACCCTTTTCTCTTTATCCATTTTTATACCAATTTCTATCTTTTGATATTCATTTTTCATCTTCCATTTTTATTATTAATTCCATACTAAACTATATTCACATCTTCTAAATTATCCATTTTTTTAGTCCACTTACCCATCATAAATTCA
Source organism: Lathyrus aphaca (assembly GCA_963966055.1). Lineage (NCBI taxonomy): Eukaryota > Viridiplantae > Streptophyta > Magnoliopsida > Fabales > Fabaceae > Lathyrus > Lathyrus aphaca. Next base: position 64,687,768 of record OZ014519.1, on the reverse strand, counting down.
TTTTTCGACTTAATCCATAATCTAATTCATACCCATTAAAAATCAGTTTCTACATTTCTATCCATTCTTTTTTTTATTCATCCATTTTTTATGCATTCTTTATTAAATCCATTTCTTTTATTCTTTACCAAAAAAGGGGGGGGGGTTTCTATAAGATAAAAAATCATTAGAAAGTAAAGCCATTGTATTGTAGGCATTCTTCTTTTTCTTATGTATACAAGAATGTACTTTAAAAAAGGGAAGACAACAAGAAAACATGTTGGCAAAAAGGAGAACAATTTCAGCAGGAAAATAAAGGTAGCAGCCGCAACTTTGTCTCCAGCACACACCAAACCATCAACTTCAGCACACACAAAAAACACAAAAGGGGGCTGCGCCTTTTGTACATCACCATGACCCTTTCTCTTTTCTATCTTTCCCTGCAAAACAACAGCAGCACAAAAAAACTTCATACAAAGCAATTTTCAATAGAAACAATCTCTCTGCTCACACAAAAACTCTCACTGCAGTAAAAAACACCAACACAGAGCAGCATACTATACAACAACAACAACGAAACTCACTCATCATCAACCATCCTTTTTCAAACCAACTTCAACACCACAAACATCATCCCGCACCAACCCTTTCTCCAAGCCTTGCGCCAAACAACCAAACATCAAGTACAGCTACAGCACAACACTCCCAAGCAACTTTCCCAAGCTGAGTTCATCAAGCCATCTCGCAAGCAAAACAAGCTGCAGCCCACAAAACAAAAGCCAAAGCAATACGCGGCAACACGAATCCAGCCGCAAGGCCAAGCCTGCCCAAAGCTCTCACAACCGTCAACTCCAAATCAGGCCCACATCAATTCAGCCAAATGCCCAAGCTGCAACCTCCCAGCCAACACTACCGAAAACCTGTTAAGCAAAGAAAGCCAGAATAGAAAAAACCATCAAACCAAACTGTGAGAACACCACCAAGCTCTAAGCCTTCAACACAAACTCGTGACTCAACCTTGCTACTCCATGAAACAACAACTTACCCACCACAAAGCAAAAAACCTGTGAATACCGCCGTTAGCCACCACACCTTCATCACCATAACCGCCTTAACCTCGACCACCCTCAGCGTCACCATTCAACCCAACACCGTCAAACACCCACCGGCTTCAACCCCGAATCAACAACCAACGAACTTAGAGCGGAACGAAAATAAAGAAGAGAAGAGAAAGATTCGAAACAGAGAGAAGACGAATGAGAAAAGGCAGTGAGAAGCTTGACGGAAGCCGACGATTTATTCACTTACCACTGTTGTTCTTTTGGCTTCGATTCTGAGTCAGCTGAATTCACCACAGAGACGACGAAGACGAACTCAAAGTCGTCATGCTCTGCTAGCTCCGACGACGACAACCGAAGCTTCGCCGGAGAGACAAGAGAAGGAGAAGTTGAACCGCGATTTGAGGCGACGAATCACGGCGGAAGAACTTGAGTTTGCCGGCGACGAGATGTTGGTGAAGAGAACCATCGCGAGTTCGAAACATCTGCGGCCTTGAGAACACTGGTGATTCGGTGGCGATTCGAGAAGATGAAGGCCACGCTGCTCTTGCCTTGGCCGTTCGCAAGCCCTTCCCCTGTTTCCTTGCTTTTTACTTTTGACCTTTTATTTTGATTTTTATAACATAACGTTTTCTTTCTTTCTTTTCATTTTATTTATTCACTTAATTGTTAACCTTTCCTTTTTTTTTATGAGGTCTTGCTGTTTGGTAGTATTGGGCTCAGCCCGTTGAAGGTTGCTATGCGCACCACAAATTCACTTGGCACCCTCCCTGAAAGAGTTGTTGATAAGAGCTAATGGGCCTCAAGCTTGGGCCTGCGCTGATCTCCCTATCAGCACCCCAATATTAGCGAATCACCCTCACTTTTTTTTCTTATTATTTATTTTGTTTTATTTCTAATTCTTGATTTAAATTTTAGTTAAAGTCTTTGGTTTAGTTTTTATTTACTATTATTATTAATCTTTAGAATTTTATTAGTATAGCTTTGTTAAACTTTAATTATTAATTTTAATATGGTCTAGATTTAATTTCTCCTGATTTTCGTTTTAAGTAAATATAATTTTTGTTTAATATTTGTTCTAGTTTGTGTTTGATGTCTTGTAGACCTTTCGTTTGAGTTCAATGATGGAAGATGTAACTTGGTGATCAACTGTTTTGGGACTGATGATATCTCTGGACGCTATTTGCACTTAGCCTTTGGTTTTTGCGCGAACTAATTCATGGTCTTAATTTTGGATGCGGGAAGCCTACAGTGGACTTTGTTTTTTTTAGTATTTTGACCATGGCCAATTGTGTTTGAACTTTTGGTTCCGCTTGATACTTCTTTTTGATATTTCTTCTCGCGCTTTGAAGAGGCAGCGGACCTTCTCCGTTAGGTAACATTGAGGCCCGATTTTAATCGCATGCTGTTGCATCTGGGAGTCCTACTGGTGTAGGCTCTGTTTGTGCATTGTCCAACTTCTTCATATCGCATTCTCATTATTTTTTATCTTGTCTCATCTTCATATTGCATTCTCATCCCTTTATCTCATTTATTCCATATCGCATCCTCATCTCTTTATCTTATTTCTTATCTCCATATCGCATTCTCATCTTCTTATCTTATTTCTTATTCATCTTATCTTTTTCCTCATATCCTTCTATTCTTTCTCGACTGGAGGTGTGCTCAGGCCACCATGGTGTTGCTCCTTTCATTTTTCTCTTCTTCTTTCTTTAGGATAGTGAACCTCACTAACCCTTAGGACATCCGAGCATGTGAATATTAGGAGTAGACTAGTCCCCCTCATAGTTTTTACCTTTGTGTCTCTCTTTGAGTCTTCTCTCCTCATCTCATAACCAGGGACTAAACCCTCAAAGCTTTAAGACTTTGTGATTAAGATCATGCCTGCATCCTTCTTTTAGGATGGAGTGTATAACTTTAATCCTAAGTCTTGGACCCTTAAGGTGTTGAAATCTCTTAATCAATTCACTTAATAAATATCAAGGCATTACACTTGTAACTTGGGCCTTGCATTAGGGTTCTAATTCTTCCTTAATTGGTTAAGAAGGACTAACCCTAGTGTTAATGGACAAGTCCCCCTCAAGTTGTCTTACAAATCATAAAATTCACTTCATCATCATACCATTAAACAAAATCCACTTAATCAAAGACTTGTTTTGTCATGGGTTTAATCCCTAATCATGGATTAAGTTGAGGAGTTTTTCTCAACTTAAACATTCTCATCTATTATCCTTCTTTTAGGATGGTGTAATGAGTCTGTTAAATCCTTGATTATGGCTTAACCTCATTACTCAACACTAAACAAAAACCACAAAAACATCTAATTAATCACAAGTAGGTTAATGATCTTAACCCTACATCAAAGGTGATTAAGTGTGAGAATCTGACTTCACACTTAAGGTAATTCTCATTACCCCTAATCAGAGGGATGATGTGATGAGTTTACCAAATCCATTGATTTAGGTTTAAGCTCATTATCTTATGACAAACTCCAAAAAGAAATAAAAGACTGAAAACTCAAAAACAAACAGTAATCGTCTCCTTCGGGATTCTTTTCTCATCACCTTCACTCACAAGCGAGAACTTGCTTCTTCCGTCTAATGCAAGACAGTAAGCACCTGGGCCAGACAGGTCATACACTTGAGCATAGACAAGTAAGCAGTTCACAAGTCAATTCACCTTTCAGTCTCTTTGGGTCGAACTACGGTGTTCTGACTTCCTCATTGCACGAGAGGATACGTAGGCATAACTTAACAGTTATCGAACAAAAGTCTCTGTACATTCCCCCTCTTCCAGCTTCTTTCTCTTAGCCTCATTATCATGAGCAATTCATTTCATTCCTGATCTCACACTGACACTTCATTTATACACATCACTTATACACTTTACACTGACACCTGTACATCTTTTCCAGCTATTTTATACACAGAATGCACTGACACTACCCCTTTAAAACACAAATCTTTTAAGCGTGGATCCCGTCGAGTACGGCGGACAATCTGGGTGCTAATACCTTCCCAGGTTGTAACCAACCCCCTTTCTCAGTCTCTCTGGTTCGCAACCGTCTTATCCATCTCTTTCTAGGCTTATGCAGCATTGCCTTTCCTCCGGGATAAAAATGCCTAGCTGGCGACTCTATTCATCCTCCAGTGAGTTCACGGCTGTGTGTTCTCACTGTTCCCCTCGCCGACCGTTCGCGTCTGTACCTTCATTTGATCCAGTTTCATTTGTCGGGAGCGACAATGAGGGACCCAGCTGGGGTTTGTAGAAGCTTTCTTCACTCTGTTGTGATTCCTCCGCGCGTTGCTCTTCTGGATAGAGGCTGAAGCTCTGTGGGGATATGGTTCCCCGTCTTTTGTACTCGGCTGAGGAGGAATAGTGGATGGCAACCCGACTGGTGAAGAAGAAGAGATCATGGGGAGGTCTTCTTGGAGATTTCTGTTGGGGTCCTGCTGAGGATGCTTCTTGACAAATCAGCTGGGGAGAAAGCACCTCTGGTGCTAAGACTGAGTAGATAATGATTTGCCATCTTGCTGGGGAGAAACTTACATGCCCCATGTTGCGCTTTGAATACCTGCAAATCTGAAAAGACATAGAAACACACATGTAATCTCGAGGTATCCCTTACCAGATTTCGTCATAAGAGTTCAGACACTCCTGGGAGTAAGCATATTTCCTGTAAGCACGTATTCTTTAAAAGAGAAGCATCTATATTTATGCAATCAGTATCTTAAAGACATCGGACATTTTGCAAATAAAAGAGTTCGAGACAATGTGTGACTGAAAATCTGATTTTATTAATTGGTGTGCCCTAAATTGGCAAGATACAGTCAAGGAAACAAATCCCCTAAAATGAGGAGATTGTTATAAATTGAGAAACAAAAGACGTTGGCAATGTTGACGACGCTTCAAGGAGCTTCCCTTTTGTTATGACTCGTATGACATTTGACGTTCTTCTCGTCTTGCTTTCTGAGGAAGGCTGATTCTGACCGGCGCTTGAACCTTTCGAAGCTTACCAAGTTGTAAGTGATACAGACGAATTCAGAATGCAGTTGTTCGCTTATTCCCTTGTTTTGCATGAATCGCCCTTTCGGGTTTTCGATCCATCGGGATACCCATTTTTGCCTGAGTTGTCCAATGCGGCTTTTCAACTCAGCGGGTGTACATTTTTTTATTTATTTCCCTTATTTTTGCCCGAGTCTTTTATTCTGTTTTTGACTCGCCGGGATGCCCTATTTTTGCCTGGACTTACATTCTGTTTGTATGTCCAGCGGGTCATTTTATGTGAAGTATTTTTTAACTGCATCTGAATTCACAGGGGACGGGAAGTCTTCACCATCCATAGTACTGAGCATGAGTGCTCCGCCGGAGAAAACTTTCTTTACTACGAATGGTCCTTCATAATTCGGAGTCCACTTGCCCCTGTGGTCCGTATGAGGAGGGAGAAGTCTCTTCAGCACAAGATCTCCTACTTGGTATTCTCGGAGCCTGACTTTCTGATCAAAGGCTTTCTTCATTCTTTTCTGATACAGCTGCCCATGACAGATTGCAGCCAATCTTTTCTCTTCAATCAGACTCAGTTGTTCGTACCGGGATCGGACCCACTCTGCTTCGTTCAACTTAACATCCATCAGTACCCGTAGGGAGGGTAACTCAACTTCAACAGGTAGGACTGCCTCCATACCATACACAAGTAGATACGGTGTTGCCCCGGTGGATGTTCTGATTGACGTGCGGTACCTGTGCAAGGAAAACGGTAGCATCTCATGCCAGTCTTTATAGGTGACTACCATCTTCTGCACAATCTTCTTGATATTCTTATTAGCTGCCTCAACAGCGCCATTCATCTTTGGCCTATAAGGAGAAGAATTGTGGTGTTGGATCTTGAAGTCCCGACATAGTTCTGCCATCATTTTGTTATTTAAATTGGAACCATTATCAGTAATGATTCGTTCGGGCACTCCATACCGACAGATGATATCTCTCTTCAGGAATCGGGCTACCACTTGCCTTGTAACATTTGCATAGGAAGCTGCTTCAACCCACTTGGTAAAATAGTCAATGGCTACCAGGATGAATCTGTGGCCATTTGAAGCAGTCGGTTCAATCTTGCCAATCATATCAATGCCCCACATGGCAAAGGGCCAGGGTGAAGACATCACATTCAAAGGGTTGGGAGGCACATGCACCTTATCCGCATAAATCTGGCATTTATGGCACTTCCTGGCATAGGCACAGCAGTCGGCATCCATTGTGATCCAGTAATAACCTGATCTTAGCAACTTCTTGGCTATGGCATGCCCTCCTGCATGGGTACCAAAGGATCCTTCGTGCACTTCGTGCATCAACAAGTCTGCTTCTGTTCTATCAACGCACCTGAGGAGTACCATATCAAAGTTTCTTTTGTACAGGGAACCATCAGCGTTCAAAAAGAAACTACCAGCAAGCCTTCTTAGAGTCTTCTTATCATTGGAAGATGCCCCAGGTGGGTATGTTTGATTCTCCAAGAAGCATTTAATGTCATGGAACCAAGGCTTATCGTCTTTGACAGCGTCTGCTGCAAATACATATGCTGGTCTATCAAGTCTGGACACTGAAATCCGAGGCACAAAGTTGGCAGCTTGAACTTTGATCATTGATGAAATGGTAGCCAGAGCATCTGCAAACTGATTCTCGTCCCGGGGGATGTACTCAAGCTTGACTGTTGTAAAGAAAGTCAATAACCTTCTTGTATAGTCCCGATAAGGTATCAGATGATCCTGGTGTGTGTACCATTTGCCGTTGGTTTGATTAACTACCAGAGCTGAATCTCCGAATACAGTCAACGTTTTGATCCTGAGGTCAATGGCTTCCTCAAGACCCATAATACAAGCTTCGTATTCAGCTTCGTTGTTAGTGCAGTTAAAGGTGAGTTTTGCCGAGAAAGGCATGTGAACTCCCTTAGGTGTAATGAGTACCGCACCAACACCACGACCATTCATATTAACAGCCCCATCAAACATCATAGCCCATTCTTCTTCCGGGTCAGGCCCTTCGGTGTGAACAGGCTCCTCATGATCTTTCGCTTTTATGAACATGATGTCTTCATCAGGGAAGTCAAATCTCATAGGCTGGTAATCACCAATGGGTTGCTCAGCAAGATAGTCAGACAATACACTGCCTTTGATGGCCTTCTGAGAGGTGTACTGAATGTCATATTCTGTGAGGATCATTTGCCATCTTGCAACCCGTCCGGTAAGGGCTGGCTTCTCAAAAATGTACTTAATTGGGTCCATCTTTGATATCAATAAAGTAGTGTGGGTCAACATATACTGCCTTAGTCGGCGAGCAGCCCACGCTAAAGCACATCAAGTTTTCTCGAGCAGTGAATAACGTTGTTCACAGTCGGTAAACTTTTTGCTTAGGTAGTAAATTGCATACTCTTTTCGACCAGACTCGTCATGTTGGCCCAGCACACACCCCATTGACTCTTCTAATACTGTCAAGTACATTATTAGGGGTCTTCCTTCGACTGGAGGCATAAGGATCGGAGGCTCTTGTAAGTATTCCTTGATTTTGTCGAAAGCCCTCTGGCAGTCTTCGTTCCACCTGACCGTTTGCTCTTTTCTCAACAGCTTGAACAAGGGTTCACAGGTTGCTGTAAGGTGAGATATGAACCTCGAAATGTAGTTCAATCTACCTAGAAACCCCCGAACTTCTTTCTCAGTTTTCGGTGCAGGCATTTCTTGAATGGCTTTGACTTTATCAGGGTCAACTTCAATCCCTTTCTCGCTTACAATAAAGCCCAACAGCTTACCAGATCGCACCCCGAATGTGCATTTGTTGGGGTTCAACTTCAGTTGGTACTTCCTCAGACGCTTGAATAACTTCAACAGATTTACCAGGTGGTCTTCTTCTGTGAGGGACTTGGCAATCATGTCATCCACATAACATTCGATTTCTTTATGGATCATATCGTGGAATAGTGTTACCATAGCCCGTTGATAGGTTGCACCAGCATTCTTCAGTCCGAATGGCATCACCTTATAACAGAACGTGCCCCAGGGTGTGATGAAAGTTGTCTTCTCCATGTCTTTAGGTGACATCTTGATCTGATTGTATCCTAAAAATCCGTCCATGAAGGAGAACACCGAGAACTGAGCTGTATTATCAACCAATACGTCAATGTGAGGTAATGGGAAATCGTCTTTCGGGATGGCTCTGTTCAGATCCCGGTAGTCCACACACATCCTCACTTTGCCGTCTTTCTTAGGCACAGGTACTATATTAGCAACCCACAGTGGATAGCTAGTTACAGCAAGGAACCCGGCGTCCCACTGCTTTTGTACCTCTTCTTTTATCTTCATTGCCATATCTGGGCGAGTACGGCGCAACTTTTGTTTTACTGGCGGGCAGTCTTCTTTTAATGGCAGCTTGTGCATGACAATATTGGCATCCAACCCTGGCATATCTTGGTAAGACCAAGCAAACACATCCACATACTCTCGAAGCATATCAATCAGTTGCTCTTTTACTGAATTTTGCAGGCAGGCCCCGATCTTAACCTCTTTCACATCTTCTTCCGTACCAAGATTAACCGTTTCCACCTCCTCCTGATGAGGAGTGATAACCTTCTCCTCTTGCCTTAACAGCCTGGCTAGCTCTTCAGGAAGCTCATAATCTTCTTCAACCCCTTCATCAGCTTGATTGATTGGATTGTCAAAGTCATACGAAGCCATAGCAGTGTTGTTGTCGGTGCAGTCTGGAAGGCACTCTCTGCAAGGGTTTAGATTGTTCATTTTAGTGATTGATTTTAATCTTATTTAGAAAAAGTGAAATGAAGTTTTGTCATTTTGAAAACATTGCCATTTTATTTTTGTACAAAAAGAAAAATGGAAAAAACAGTGAGCGGAAAAGAAAAAGACTCATTTGCAAAAGACGTCCGATATTCATTGATTGATCTGTTTGCACAAAATTACAAGATGGCCCGATTACAAAATGAGTCTTGTCATCTTGGGCAAGATGCAAGACTTGATGCATGCTTTAAAAACACAGGAAATAATAATTACTCTGCAGGAGTAACCCTTATAATTTCCTGGGAAGACCAGTTAAGGACTTGGCTCCCCGGGATCCTTGGACGTATCCAGCTCTCCAGGTTGCGGTCGCTTTCATCCTCGTCTTCCAAGTTGTTTACTGCATTAGGAGTGAGCATCCCCCACTGACAAAACTGGGCTTCTTAACAGCCTCTGATTGATCTTGCTGAGTTGGTTTGTAACCCAACCCAAATCTGTCCTCCTTCTTTTCCACGGGCAGCAACTTGCCCCAGCCTTGGGCAGTCCCCTCTTCAACAACCTTCCTGGCTTGCTGATAAGCTGTCATGGAGGTTCCATGTACAACAGATGTTTCATTAATGTTTAGGGCCTCAAACCCCTGGCTCATGGTTTCATGGATCTCTCCATCCATCTCAATGTATTTGTACGTAGCCAGATGGCTAACAAAGATATCTTCTTCACCACAGATGGTGATGATCTGGCCTTCCCACTCGAATTTCAGCTTCTGGTGAAGGGTAGACGTAACTGCGCCAGCGACATGGATCCAAGGTCTACCCAACAAACAGCTGTAGGCCGGCTGAATGTCCATCACATAGAAGGTAATTTTAAAAGTCTGCGGGCCAATCATCACAGGCAGATCAATCTCCCCTAGCACTGATCTTTTATAGCCATCAAATGCTCTCACCACCAAATTACTTGGACGTAATGCCAAGCCATCATTCTCCAGCTTCACCAAGGCCTTCTTTGGTAGAACATTGAGTGAGGACCCAGTGTCCACCAGTACATGGGATAAAATAGCACCCTTGCATTCTAGAGTGATGTGTAAAGCCTTGTTGTGGTTACGCCCCTCCGTTGTTAAGTCAGCATTGGTGAAACCCAGTCCATGACTGGTGTTGACATTTGCTACCACGGTTTCTAGCTGATTAACTATGATCTCCTCTGGCACGTATGCTGCGTGCAGGACTTTCAATAATGCATTCCTGTGAGCTTCGGAACACATTAGCAGGGATAATATGGAGATCTTTGAGGGAGTTTGGTGAAGCTGATCCACCACTTTGTAATCACTTCTCTTTATAATTCTCATGAATTCATCTACATCTTGCTCAAAAGATGTCTTCTGGGTTTCTTTGAGAATTGGTTCTTCAGGTATTATACTCTTCCCCTTTGCTTTTGCAGCAGCTTCTGCTTCGGCATTAGGTCTTTGTAATTGTGAGGCGAAAAGGCGTCCGCTTCTGGTGAAGCCTCCGCCTCCCCCAACATTATCAATCTGTGGAGAAGAAGTTGAAGAGTCCAAAGTGATTTTCTCTCCATTGCAGTAGAGGTCAGAGCCATAATGCCAAGGGATGGCATTACTGCTTTCATATGGAACTGGTCCAGGCACCGTGATGGTAACTGGACTGACTGCTGCAGAGGAGGATACAGAGATAGTGTGAGGAAGTAGATGGTGACTGGTGACCTGGCAGAAGGTGCCACTGTTTGTTGTTGAAAGTTGTTGTCTGGAGGAACACTTGACGGGTCATAGTAAATAGTGACTGCTGAGATATCTGTTGGCGTTGTAGGAGATTCTGTTGAATAAATGGGTGCTGATGTTGTAGATGATTCTGCAGAATGAAAAGATGCTGATGTTGTAGATGAAACGGTTGTGGACATCTGGTTCATTGAAATGATGGATGAAGTTAAAGTTGATGAAATTGATGAATTGTTCGGAGTGATTGTTGTTGCAGTTGTAGAAGAGTCAGGAACTGTTGCCAAAGGGTTTGCTGGATTTATAGGTGCTGATGTTGTGATCTGAAGTATACCACTTTTGATAAGACCATCTATGCCGCTTCTTAAGTTATCACACCCATTGACCGAAATGTTGCAATAACCACAACCGAGCTCACACCCGGGGAACATCTGGCTTTCTAGGAGCTGAGCTTTAATTTCTACCAGAGGTGTCCGAATTTGCCCAACACTGGTGATTGAGAAAGATGGCTTATCTTCCTCAATGGCATTAATTCTTGGTCCTCCGTGATTGGGCATGGGGTTCTTGTTGACATTTGGCGGGGGTGCAAAGTTTAGAGCCTTAGAATCCACCAAATCCTGTACCTTCATTTGTAAAGCCCTGCATTTTTCCGTACTGTGGCCAGGTGCATTGGAGTGAAAAGCACATCTGGCATTGACATCGTAGTTTCTTGGAAGATTGGAAGGATTTGGGGGTGCCAATGTCCTTAACTCAACCAAGTTGAGCTTCAGGAGTTGTGGCAATAGAGCGACATAAGGCATAGGGATTGGATCAATCACCCTATTGGCCTGTGATGGTCTTTGCTGAAAAGGTCTTTGCTGTTGGCTGTTGTTGTTGTTGTTGTAGTTTCTTTGTGGCGGGTACTGAAATTGTTGCTGATAGTGTGGTTGTTGTGGTGGTTGATATGCTGGTTGCTGAGGAATCGGAGCTGGAATAGTGACTGCTGCCACTGATCTATGGACATACTGAGGTCTGCCCCTGCTGGCATGGATGGCATTTGTCTCACCAGTTCTTCTAGGTCCCACAAAAGGCTTCCTGGGATTGTTCGATGAACTTGCACCATTATCAGTAATCTTGCCCATCTTCAGAAGGCTCTCAATTCTTTCTCCAGCTATAACTACGTCAGCGAAGCTGGTGGAAGAAAAGGCAACTAGCCTATCAATATACGTCCCTTGGAGGGTATTCATAAACATGTCGGCCATTTCCCTTTCCGACATGGGTGGCTGGACAGCAGCAGCAAGCTGTCTCCACCTCTGGGCGTATTCCCTGAAGCTTTCTCTGGATGACTGAGACATGCCCATCAGGAGGGTCCTGTTAGGAGCCATGTCCAAGTTGTATTGGTACTGTCTGATGAAGGCCTCAGCTAGGTCCTTCCAGCATCTGATGGTTTCTCTGGTCAAGTGAGAGTACCATTCCCTTGAGGCTCCAGTTAAACTGTCTTCGAAATAAAACATCCACAGTTTTTCATCCATGGTGTATGCCTTCAGTCTCCCCAGAAAGGATTGCAAGTGAGTTCGTGGACAGGAAGTTCCATTGTACTTCTCGAAGCACGGGGGTTTAAACTTGTGGGGAATCCTTACCCCATCCACTAGCCCCATATCCATGACATCAAAACCCAGGGAATTTTGAGACTCCAGAGATCTCAATTTCTCAGCAATTTCATCGAGCCTTCTGTCATAGGCTTCATCCCCAACTCCCATTACAGTGAATTGATCCTCTTGGGGGTCTTCCTGTAAGACTCTGCCTGCAGTAGCATTTCCTTGCACATTAGTAGGGATGTTGATCTCTGGATGAAGATGAGGCCCATACACTGGTGGATTAACATGAGGCTGAACCCTCTCATTGTTACTTGTTCCCCCAGTCCCCAGAGGAGGTTCTTCCTGGGTCTGCCTTTCTACCAATGCCCTCAATCTTTCTTGGCTTTGAGCCAAGCCATTCATTACTTCCATGAACTGGGTCATTTGGTTTCTCATTTCCAGCCTTTCGTTAACCATCTGGGTCCTGACCTCTGTTAGTTCTTGCTGTACTTGGTCCATCTGTATACCAGGAAGATTGTTGCGAGTAGGATATCTGTGTGGACGGTTGAGAGGGAACACCCGACGGCGAGCAATAATTCTTGAATCACAACAGAGTTAGTAACAAACAAGACAAAAACCTACAAAACAAAACAAAAGTTAGCATGCAATGCCGTATGCTTATTTGTTTCCAAGGTATCCGGCTTGGCGCTTGGTTTTGACCTTTCCAGACCCTGAGGATAATGCTTTTATGTTGCTTGAGAGAGAGATACTTAATGAACAAACTGACAAATATATTACAAAATGGAGGATCATACATAGTTTGTATTTACAACATATGCCCCAAAAGGGCCAAAATACAACACAAAAAGAAAAGTACATGTGTAAACACCCCAAATTTGCCCTCACCCATTCACACCATGGCTTGTGATCATTTCATATGCATAAATCCAATCATAGCATCTCATATCACATTGTTGATTTACTGCATTGGTTCTAATTCATCTGCATCTAGGGTTTGTGATCTGAGCAATCCAAGAGCTTCTTGAGCCACTCCAAAGGTCATCAATCACTTCAAAGGGGTCCATGTGTGTTCAAGCATCATATTATGTCCCCTCAAAGTCAAGAATGTCAAAGAATCACAAGAACTGAAGATGGCATGGAAGTAGAGCTAGGTTTGACTGCACAAATGACCTAGAATTAGGGTTTTGGTTTCAAAGGCCATAACTCCAATTTTTTTGGTCATTCTTATTTCTATTGGTCTCTATATGGTATAGGGATCATGCATATCAATTTTCATGAAGAAATTCAATGGGGAAGTCATCTGATCAAGAGTTGACTTTCTGGGCAAGTCAGTGTAAAATCAGGGCATCTGAGGCCCCCAATGACCCAACCAAAGGGTGTTCATCATCATTTTGATTATGTGTGATCTTTGTTTGATCATAGAAGAGGTTATAAGTTCACAAAATTGGAGAATTTCAAGTCATTTTCAAAGTTGACTTTTTGGGAAAGTTGACTTATAATGAAAATTGCCATTTTGGGAAACTTTTTCAACCCTTGCTTTTTGATTCAAAAATGCTTCAAATGGAAAAACTTTGGTCATGAAAGTTGTAGAATGGATCATTCCCTTTTCAAAAAGTACAAGAACTTGACCTAATTCATTTTGGATCAAAAGTTATGGCTTGTCAAAGTTGGCTAAAATCACAAAATTTGAAGTTTTCTACCAAAGAGGCATTTTGCAAAATGGCTTGATCAAGTGTTCTAAAGGCCTCAAATGTGTACCATTTCTTCACAACATGATCATATGACCTCTAAAATTCAGAATGGGCCAAAGAACTTTGCACTTTGATGCCTTGAAACTCAAGAAATCCCAAAGGAACCAAACTTGAATCAACTTGCAAAACCTATCACAAGTTACAAACCACTTGCTGCATTGCCTCTAGACTTTGTTCATAGCATTCCTTGATTCAAGCTGAGCCAAAGCATGCCAAAAAGCAAGTTGTACCATTGCCCATACTTCAAGTACACATCAAGTTGACATTTTGGCCAAAGACCCATACCAATCACCATAGGCCACCAACAACTTTCTGACCTATCCCCTTTTGATACATGGACAAAACCCAGCCTAACACATAACACAACTCACTCTGATCTTGCCCACAAGCCATAGTTATCATTTTTGCTCCAACTTGCAAAAGCTTTCGAAACACTCTCCACAAGCTGCAAACACACAAACCAACTTCACAAACAATCTCAACATGCTTCACTGATCACAAAGCACCCATCACCATAGCCTGAAACCCTCAGAAACCAAAATACGATTTCTGCCCCTCCTTGAGCAGAACTTCAGCCATCTTTCAAACCAACCATTACAAACTTCAAACAAGCCTTGAAAGCTTCTCAGGAGGTCCAGGGGAGTTGATTGAGAGCAAGAAATCAGCCAGAAAGTGCCAGAAATCAAAGCTTCGATTCAGGTAGCCATGGAAATTCATTTTTCCAGAACCTTTATTTCTTGTTTCTAAATGATAAAGCATGCTTCCCTGAGTTCACTGAGCCTTTTACTTTTGAAAAAGATTGAGAAATGAGCTTGTATCGTGTTTCTGAAATTTCTGCCGTTTTAGATGTTTGATTCGTATCTGGATCTTGAGTAGAAATAAATGGAGTTTGTTGCTGGATTGTTGTTTAGGGAGGTTAGTTGAGTTGATCTGGAGAGTTTGACATGATTTAGTGAAGATTTGAGAGAGTTTGAGAGAGGAGCTTGCCGGAGAAGACGACCGGAACAGTGTTCCGGTCGTCTGAAAGTCATTAGGGTTAATTAATTAGGGTTTAGTCTTAATTACGTGAATTTGAACCTTGGCCGTCCAGATGCGCGCCAAGTCCACTCCCGCGTGTGTGAGTTTGAATACTGGCCATTGATTGTGTTGACTTTTCTTTTTTCAGTTTAATTTCATTTTATTTGCATTAAAATTCATTTGTTTTCTTCATTTAATTAAAAATAGCAAAACATCTTTAAAAATTTTGAAAATTTTTATTCAACCTTTTATTAATTTTCAGAAACCAAAAACATTTTTATTTTTATTTTTTGCATTAAAAAATATTTTTAAATCATTTAAAAGATTATTTTTAATTAATTAATGAGAATTAATTAATTAAAAATACTTTTAGGTATTTAAAAATCACCAAAAAATTCATGAAACATTTAAAATCATTTAGAAACATTGTCCAACCCTCAAACCAAATTTCCTTTTGGATCTTGATGTCTTTTGCCAATTTTTCATGGAATTAATTTCATTTCAAGGCATTATTTTGATCCAATGTTCAAAAATTCATTTCTGCCTAGTCTTTAGGAGTTGGACTTTGATTCTTTTTGCATTGCATCTTGCATATCATGTAGTCTATAGGATTAAATTGGCATGAGTTGATCTTGCATTTTCAATTTGTTTGACATTTTTCTTGACAAGGTACCTTAAAACCCTAGAAATCTTGAGAAATTCATAACCCTCATTAGGTTAAGAGTTAGAACCCCTCCTTTGGGCAGTGAGTTTGTATAGGTTTAGGGTTCCTTGGAATGAATTTTCAATTTTTTATCTTGATGTTTGCTTCTGGTTTTGGTTTTGGTTTTGTGTATTGATCATAAACCCTAATTTGGGCTTTCATTTGCATCCATCTTCCATTTGCTTGCATACCATGACTTGCCATGACATTTTGTGCATTCATTTGATTCATATTACATCTTAAGACATATTAGAATCATGTTTGATCATTGCATCTTTCATTTTCCATGTTGTATGTCATTTGCATTCCATAACTTTTCATGTATTTTCATGTTTCTAAGCATGCATCTCTTGCATCCATATGTTCATATGATCATTCTAATGTCTTGCCTCATGTTTGCATCATCTCTTAGCATCATTAATATCACACACATGCTTCTGGTTTTGGTTTGCATCATTCCATTTCACCTCATTTTGCATTGCATTGCATTCCTTTTCACTAACTTTTCAGGTGGTAAGTAACTTTGAGAAGTGAATTTGCCTTCACTTCTCACAATTCCTTTTCATCCCTCCTATGCATCATTGCTGCATTTTGTCTTGTGTTTGAGATTGAGCTTGCTCATTCTTCTTCATCTTACTTTCTTTTCTCAAGCAACTTGACTTCTTAAGTGAAGCAAGTTACTTTGCTTCTCTTTGCTCCTTTCATCTGCTTCCTGGTGGTTTCTCTGAAGATCTCTCTTGTAAACCTCACAAACCCTAGGAACAACCAAGCATGACAATAATTAGGGTTTTGATTAGTCCCCCATTTAGATTTTACCTTTGTGTCTCTTTGAGTTTTCTCTTCTCATCTCATAATCAGGGACTAAACCATAAAGGCTTTAAGGCTTTGTGATTAAGCTTATGCCTGCATCCTTCTATTAGGATGGAGTGTATAACTTTAATCCTAAGTGTTAAACCCTTAATGTGTTTAAATCTTTTAATAAATCCATCTAATAATCATTAAGACATCAAGTTTGTAACTTGGGCCTTGCATTAGGGTTCTAATTCTTCCTTAACTGGTTAAGAAGGACTAACCCTAGTGTTAATGGAAAAGTCCCCCTCAAGTTGTCTTACAAACCATAAAACTAACCTCTTCATCATATCATTAAATAAAATCCACTTAACAAAGGCTTTGTTTTGTCATGAGTTTAATCCCTAATCATGGATTAAGTTGAGGAGCTTTCCTCAGCTTAAACATTCTCATCTATTATCCTTCTATTAGGATGGTGTAATGAGTTTGTTTAATCCTTGATTATGGCTTCATCTCATTACTCAACACTAAACAAAAACAACAAAAACATATAAATAATCACAAGTAGGTTAATGATCTTAATCCTGCATAAAAGGTGATTAAGTGTGAGAAGCTGACTTCACACTTAAGGTATTCTCATTACCCCTAACCAGAGGGAAGATGTGATGAGTTTACTAACCCATTGGTTTAGGCTTAAGCTCATTAACTTATGACAAACTTTCAAAAACAATAAAAGACTGAAAATACAAAAACAAACAATAATCGTCTCCTCCGGGATTCTTTTCTTATCTCATTCACTCACAAACGAGAACTTGCTTCTTCCGTCTAATGCAAGACAGTTTGCACCTAAGCCAGACAGGTCATACACTTGAGCATAGACAAGTAAGCAGTTCACAAGTCAATTTATTCTTTCAGTCTCTTTGGGTCGAACTACGGTGTTCTGACTTCCTCATTGCACGAGAGGATACGTAGGCATAACTTAACAGTTATCGAACAAAAGTCTCTGTATATTCCCCCTCTTTCAGTATCATTCTTTTAGCCTCATGATCTTGAGCATCTTGTTTCAGTTCTTACACTAACACTATATATTTATACACTTCACTTTTACACTGACACTTGTACATCCTTTTCCGGCTCTTTGATACACAAATTGCACTGACAATACCCCTCTTAAAACACAAATCTTTTAAGCGTGGATCCCGTCGAGTACGACGGACAATCTGGGTGCTAATACCTTCCCAGGTTGTAACCAACCCCCTTTCTCAGTCTCTTTGGTTCGCAACCGTCTTGTCCATATCTTTTCCTAGGTTTATGCAGCATTACCTTTCCTCCGGGATAAAAATGCCTAGCTGGCGACTC
This sequence comes from Lathyrus aphaca, assembly GCA_963966055.1. NCBI lineage: Eukaryota > Viridiplantae > Streptophyta > Magnoliopsida > Fabales > Fabaceae > Lathyrus > Lathyrus aphaca. The sequence continues at coordinate 64,670,040 of OZ014519.1, read as the reverse complement.
TTTTCTTTTCTCGTGAGTTCACTCCTATGTGTTCTCACACCCTCTTTCGTCGACCGTTCGCGTCTGTACCTTTATCTGAGCCAGTCTCATTTATCGGGAGCGACAGCTTGGCGACTCTGCTGGGGAATCCTTATACTGTAACCAGGGCTTCTGGTTCTTTTTGTGGGTTCCTCCTAGCGCTTGTTTGATTTGTGTTTACTGGGGTGTTATGTGTTATTTGTGTTTGTATATTTGTTTCATTTATTGCTTTACGTACAATTATTTATTGCTTTCTTTACAGCTTTATATTATCATACTGTCATACTGTTCTGGCTGGATTTGGTTTTGTTGCTTTGGTGGGTGGGTGTTCCATTGAGAGTTAAGGTCCTATACCTGGGACCTGAGTGACACCTAGGCTAGAGTGGATCATGTTCTTTCCCATTCCATTTCGGTCTGGTGCGGGAATATGAAACACGGTTCAGATATGGGTTTCTTCTTGAGAACTCTGTGCTACAGATTTCCTGTAGTGCTAGGGCTATCTGGGAAGCCTGCTAAGTCTGGATGACCTTTATTATTGACCTTCAGAAACTGAGGTGAATTAGAGGAGGATCTTTTATGGTTATTGTAAACACTGTACCTCTGGGTTAGAAGTGTTTACACTTCTCATAACTGATCCAAGTCTGAGGATCCTTGTTTTAGAACACCACCTGTGAGGGGGTTGGGCTGTTTACAGGTTTGCAGGTACCCTTGACCTCAGCATACCCTGATACTTTGTTATGTATGAGAATGCCTCACTTTGGACAGTTCTTGTGATTTAACCCAGGTCATGTGACTCTTTATTTGAGTCCCCCACCTTAGTTACTGGACTTATGAACCTCCATCTGGATTTCTTGAGCATATATGGACCTATACCAAGGCAGTAATCAGATCCACCTTGATCACAAACCCTTGCATATCATTTGCATACATCATCATTGCATCATTTAACATGTGTTTATTTGTTTTTCAGAGTATCCATATTACATTTGGCTTGGTTTTGACCCCTTCATCTGCATAGGCCTTTTGTTCACCAGCCTTCTGCTTCAGCTACCTTCATCAGCTACCTGCTTTAGTCACCTGCATCACCAGTATCAGCCTGTCAGTGGCCCATCTCCAGTGTTAGTCATCATCATAAACATCTATCCCAGCTCTTCAGCAGCAGACATGGCACCCAAGAAGAGCAACATCTCCTACCATTTCTTTGAGCCTGAGCTGACTGGCATCAGGAAGATCCAGGCCCTGATTACTCCAGACCATATACCACTATGCAGAGAACATTATGGAGGCATCCTTGATGTGGTTATGGATTTGGACCCTTCCCAGAGGAGCTTGATTCATACTTGCCTGCAGTTCTATGATCCCCCTCTGAGGTGCTTCACCTTCCAGAATTTTCAGTTGGGACCCTTGTTGGAAGAGTATTCATCACTGATTAGTGTACCTATCAGGGGTGGAGTCCCCTTCAACCCTGAGATGGCTTTTCCCAGTAATGAAGAGGTGGCAAAGGCACTGTATCTGGAACCCATCCTGATTGAGCAAAACATGACAGCAAAGGCTGGAATCTCTGGTCTACACTTGGATTTCTTGACCTCTCAGGCTATTCTGAAGGCCTCCTTGGGAGAGTGGAAGGCAGTCTGTGCATTATTAGCCCTCAACATATATGGGGTTATGTTATTTGCAGATGAGCCTAAGTTTATTAGCAAGAATGCAATCCATCTTTTCATCCTGAGGAACCCAGTACTCACCTTACTGGGAGATTTCTACTACTCTGTCCACCAAAGGAATGAAAAGCAAAGGGGAAGGTTGGTCAGATGCTGTGCTCCCTTGTTCCATACCTGGCTGCTCAAACACTTGCCCAAGACTGATGCATTCTTGAATCCTCACCAACAGAAGAATTGGGCTAGGAGACTTGTTGCTTTGACCTCAGATGATATCAGGTGGTGCACTCAGAGCACCAAGGGCAGGGACATCATTACTAGTTGTGGGCAGTTCCCCATTGTACCTCTGATAGGAGTGAAGGGTTGCATCAACTACAACCCTCTGCTTTTCAAAAGACAATTGGGCTATGCATTGGTCCACCCTCCTAGAGTACAAGATCTAGCTGAGACCCTTTATTGTGAGATCAAGCCTAATCTGGCTATTGTCAGGCAAGCATCCCGGGCTTGGGACAATGTCCAGACTAAAGGAATGGCCATTCTTGGGAGATGCAACAATGTGGCCTCAGCTCAGTATTATGAGTGGTCTCATGCCAGGGCTCAAGTTTCTGGGATGCCCTTCACCATTGAAGATGTACCTGGACCATCCACAGCACCACCTCCAGCCACTGTCAGCCTGGAGGAGTTTGAAAAGCTAAAAGAGAGGAATGAGAATTTGTCTGAGGCCTTGAAGAGAACCCTCTGGGAGAGGAGTGATGGTCGTCTGGACATTGAAAGGTTAGAAAAGCTTAAAGTGGAGCATCTAGCCAGGATTGAAAAGTCAGAGGATTACATCAAGAAGTCAAGGACTGGAGAACAGATTTTGAAGAATGCCTGTAAAGAGGCCCAGTATCAAAAGGCTAGGACTGACCTCTATCTGAAGGAGAGCCAGGCTAGGTGGGTCAGGATCACTGAAGCTCGCACTCAGGAGGATAAGAGAACTCAGGACAAGATTGAGCAGTTGGAAGCTAATGCAAAAGAGCAACATGAAGCCCTATTAGCAGCCCAGAGGGAGATCTCAGAATTAAAGCTCAAGGCTGGTGTGAAGAGGTCAAAGGACCAAAGCAGACACAAGAAGCTAACCACTGCTATCACCACCAGGAATCTTCTCATCAGGAACCTCACGGAGCATCCAGCTAATCCTGTGACTGAGGCACTTTTGAAGGAAGTCCAGGAGGATGAGTTTGGTCTTGGTGTCTGACTTTTGCTTGTTGATTGTTTCCATTTCATGCACTTTTCTTTTATGTTGTATTTTTGACCCCTCAGAGGGCATGTATTGTAAAAAACAAACTATGTATGATTAACCATTTGTAATATATTCATTAGTTTGTTTCATCTGGGTTCTTTTTCTCTCAAGCAACATCAAAGCACCCTCCTCAGGGGTCTAGAAAGGTCAAAACCAAATGCCAAGCCGGATACCTTGGAAACAAATAAGCATACTGCATTGCATACTAACTTTTGTTTCGTTTTGTAGGTTTTTGTTTTGTTGTTACTAACTCTGTTGTGATTCAGGAACTATTGCTCGACGCCGGGTGTTCCCATTCAACCGTCCACATAGATATCCCACTCGCAACAACCTCCCGGGTATACAAATGGACCAAGTACAGCAGGACCTTACAGAGGTCAGGACACAAATGGCCAATGAGAGACTGGAGATGAGAAATCAGATGACCCAGTTTATGGAGGTGATGAATGGATTGGCACAGAGCCAAGAAAGATTAAGGGCATTAGTAGAAAGGCAGACCCAGGAGGAACCCCATCTAGGGACTGGGGGAACAAACAACAATGAGAGGGTTCAGCCTCATGTTAATCCTCCAGTGTATGGGCCTCACCTTCATCCAGAAATCAACATCCCTGCTAATGTGAAAGGGAATGCCACTGCAGGCAGAGTATTACAAGAAGACCCCCAAGAGGATCAATTCACTGTGATGGGAGCTGGGGATGAAGCCTATGACAGAAGGCTAGATGAAAATACTGAGAAACTGAGATCTCTGGAGTCTCAGAATTCCTTGGGCTTTGATGTTATGGACATGGGTCTAGTGGACGGGGTAAGGATTCCCCACAAGTTTAAACCTCCGTGCTTCGAGAAGTACAACGGAACTTCCTGTCCACGAACCCACTTACAATCCTTTCTGGGGAGGCTGAAGGCATATACCATGGATGAAAAGCTATGGATGTTTTATTTTGAAGATAGCTTAACAGGGGCTTCAAGGGAATGGTACTCTCACTTGACTAGAGCAACCATCAGATGCTGGAAGGACCTAGCTGAGGCTTTCATCAGACAATACCAGTACAACTTGGATATGGCTCCCAACAGGACCCTCCTGATGGGAATGTCTCAATCATCCAGGGAAAGCTTTCGGGAGTACGCCCAAAGGTGGAGACAGCTTGCTGCTGCTGTCCAACCACCCATGTCGGAAAGGGAAATGGCTGACATGTTTATGAACACCCTCCAAGGGACATACATTGACAGGCTAGCTGCCTTTTCTTCCACTAGCTTCGCTGACGTAGTCATAGCTGGCAAAAGAATTGAGAGCCTATTGAAGATGGGCAAGATTTCCGACAATGGTGCGAGCTCGTCCAGCAACCCCAGAAAACCTTTTGTGGGTCCAAGAAGAACCGAAGAGACTAATGCTATTCAGGCCAGCAGGGGCAGACCACAATATGTTCATAGGTCAGTGGCAGCAGTCACCATTCCCACCCCTATTCCTCAGCAACCAGCATATCAGCCACAACAACAACCCTATTACCAGCAACAAACTCAATATCCGCCTCAGAGAAACTACAACAACAACAGCAACAATCAACAAAGGCCGTTTCAACAGAGACCATCTCAGGCCAATAGGGTGATTGATCCGATCCCTATGCCTTATGCCGCTTTACTGCCACAGCTCCTGAAGCTCAACCTGGTTGAGTTAAGGACGTTGGCACCACCAGATCCTTCCAGTCTGCCAAGAAATTATGACGCCAATGCCAGATGTGCTTTTCACTCTAACGCACCTGGCCATAGTACAGAGAAGTGCAGAGCTTTACAGATGAAAGTGCAAGACTTGGTAGACTCTAAAGCTCTAAACTTTGCACCCCCTCCAAATGTCAACAAGAACCCCATGCCTCACCACGGAGGACCAAGGATTAATGCTATTGAGGAAGATAAGCCGTCTTTCTTAATAACCCATGTTGGGCAGATTCGGACACCCCTGGTAGAGATTAAAGCTCAACTCCTCGAATGCCAGATATTCCCTGGGTGTGAGCTCGAGTGCGGTTATTGCAACATTTCGGTAAATGGATGTGATAACTTGAGAAGCGGCATAGACAGTCTTATCCAGAATGGTCTACTTCAAATCACAACATCAATACCTTCAAATCCGGCAATCCCTCCGACAACAGTTCCAGAGTCTCCTACAAATGCAACAACAATTATTCCAAACAATTCTTCAGTTTCATCAACAAATGCTTCAAATATCACTTCAACGAACCAGATATCAACAAACACTCCTTCTACAACAATAGCACCCCTTTATTCAGAATCTTCTTCTACAACACCAGCAAATATCTCAGCAGTCACTATTTATTATGATCCGTCAAGTATTCCTCCGAACAACAATTTCCAACAACAAGCAGTGGCATCTCCTGCCAGGACACCGGTCACCATCTACTACGATCCACATACTATTTCAGCACCCTCCTCTGCTGCAGTCAGCCCGGTTACCATCACGGTACCTGGGCCTGTTCCATATGAAAGCAGTAATGCCATCCCTTGGCATTATGGCTCTGACCTGTATTGCAATGGGGAGAGAATCACTCTTGACTCTTCAACATCTTCTCCACAGATTGATAATGTCGGGGGAGGCGGAGGCTTCACCAGAAGCGGATGCCTTTTTGCCTCGCAATCACAAAAACCTAATGCCGAAGCAGAAGCTGCTGCCAAAGCAAAGGGAAAGAGCGTAATAGTTGAAGAACCCATTCTCAAAGAAACACAGAAGACATCTTTTGAACAAGATGTAGACGAGTTTATGAGAATTATCAAGAGGAGTGACTACAAAGTGGTGGATCAGCTTCACCAAACTCCCTCAAAAATCTCCATTTTATCCCTGTTGATGTGTTCCGAAGCTCACCGGAATGCATTAGTAAAAGTCTTGCACGCAGCATATGTGCCAGAAGAGATCACCGTTAATTAGCTGGAGACCGTGGTAGCAAATGTCAATACCAACCATGGATTGGGTTTTACCAATGCTGATTTAACGACTGAGGGTTGTAACCACAACAAGGCTTTACACATCACCCTGAAATGCAAGGGTGCTGTTCTATCACATGTACTGGTGGACACTGGGTCCTCACTCAATGTCTTACCAAAGAAAGCCTTGGTGAAGCTGGAATATGATGGCTTGGCATTGCGGCCAAGTAATTTGGTGGTAAGAGCATTCGACGGCTCCAAGAGATCAGTGCTAGGAGAGATTGATCTACCTGTGATGATTGGCCCACAGATGTTTAAAATAACCTTCTATGTGATGGACATTCAGCCGGCCTACAGCTGTTTGTTGGGTAGACCTTGGATTCATGCCGCTGGCGCAGTTACGTCTACCCTTCACCAGAAGTTAAAATTCGAGTGGGAGGGCTAGATCATCACCATTTGTGGTGAAGAAGATATTTTTGTTAGCCATCTGGCTACATACAAATACATTGAGATGGATGGGGAGATCCATGAAACCATGAGCCAGGGATTTGAGGCCCTGAACATTAATGAAGCATCTGCTGTACTTGGGACTTCCATGACATCTTATCAGCAAGCCAGGAAGGTTGTTGAAGAGGGGAATGCCCAAGGATGGGGCAAGCTGTTGTCCGTAGAGAAGAAGGAGGACAAATTTGGGTTGGGTTACAAACCAACTCAACAAGATCAATCAGAGGCTGCTAAGAAGCCCAGTTTTGTCAGTGGGGGGATGCTCACCCCAGATGCAGTAAACAACTTGGAAGATGAGTCGGAAGATGAGCGCAACCTGGAGAGCTGGATACGTCCAAGGATCCCGGGGAGCCGTATCTCAAACTGGTCTTCCCAGGAAATTATAAGGGTTACTCCTGCAAAGTAATTATTATTTCCTGCATTTTAAGCATGCATCAAGTCTTGCATCTTGCCCAAGATGACAAGACTCATTTTGTAATCGGGCCATCTTGTAATTTTGTGAAAACAGATCAATCAATGAATATCGGACGTCTTTTGCAAATGAGTCTTTTTCTTTTCTGCTCACTGTTTTCCATTTTTCTTTTTGTACAAAAATAAAATGGCAATGTTTTCAAAATGATAACTTCATTTCACCTTTTTCTAAACAAAGATTAAAATCAATCACTAAAGTGAACAATCTAAACCCTTGCAGAGAGTGCCTTTCAGACTGCACCGACAACAACACAGCTATGACTTCGTATGACTTTGACAATCCAATCAATCAAGCTGATGAAGGGGTTGAAGAAGATTATGAGCTTCCTGAAGAGCTATCCAGGCTGTTAAGGAAAGAGGAGAAGGTTATCACTCTTCATCAGGAGGAGGTTGAAACGATTAATCTTGGTACGGAAGAAGACGTGAAAGAGGTTAAGATCGGGGCCTGCCTACAAGACTCAGTGAAAGAACAGTTGATTGACATGCTTCGGGAGTATACAGATGTGTTTGCTTGGTCTTATCAGGATATGCCAGGGTTGGACACCGACATTGTTATGCACAAGTTGCCTTTAAGAGAAGATTGCCCGCCGGTTAAACAGAAATTGCGCCGTACTCGCCCAGACATGGCAATGAAAATCAAAGAAGAGGTACAAAAGCAGTGGGATGCTGGTTTCCTGGCTGTAACTAGCTATCCACCGTGGGTTGCTAATATAGTACCTGTGCCTAAGAAAGACGGCAAAGTGAGGATGTGTGTTGACTACCGGGATCTGAACAGAGCCAGCCCGAAAGATGACTTCCCATTACCTCACATTGATGTATTGGTTGATAATACGGCTCAGTTCTCGGTATTCTCCTTCATGGACGGATTTTCAGGATACAATCAGATCAAAATGTCACCTGAAGACATGGAGAAGACAACTTTCATCACACCCTGGGGCACGTTCTGTTACAAGGTGATGCCATTCGGACTGAAGAATGCAGGTGCAACCTATCAACGGGCTATGGTAACACTATTCCACGATATGATCCATAAAGAAATCGAATGTTATGTGGATGACATGATTGCCAAGTCCCTCACAGAAGAAGACCACCTGGTGAATCTGTTGAAGTTATTCAAGCGTCTGAGGAAGTACCAACTGAAGTTGAACCCCAACAAATGCACATTCGGGGTGCGATCTGGTAAGTTGCTGGGCTTTATTGTAAGCGAGAAGGGGATTAAAGTTGACCCTGATAAAGTCAAAGCCATTCAAGAGATGCCTGCACCAAAGTCAGAAAAAGAAGTTCGAGGGTTTCTGGGTAGATTGAACTACATTTCAAGGTTCATATCTCACCTTACAGCAACCTGTGAACCCTTGTTCAAGCTGTTAAGAAAAGAACAGACGGTCAGGTGGAACGAAGACTGTCAAAGGGCTTTTGACAAGATCAAGGAGTGCTTGCAAGAACCTCCAATCCTTATGCCTCCAGTTGAAGGAAGACCTCTGATAATGTACTTGACAGTATTAGAAGAGTCGATGGGGTGTGTGTTGGGCCAGCATGACGAGTCTGGTCGAAAAGAGTATGCAATATACTACCTAAGCAAAAAGTTTACCGACTGTGAACAACGTTATTCACTGCTCGAGAAAACTTGCTGTGCTTTAGCGTGGGCTGCTCGCCGACTGAGACAGTATATGTTGACCCACACCACTTTGTTGATATCAAAAATGGACCCAGTTAACTACATTTTTGAGAAGCCAGCTCTTACCGGACGGGTTGCAAGATGGCAAATGATCCTCACAGAATATGACATCCAATACACATCTCATAAAGCCATCAAGGGCAGTGTATTGTCTGATTATCTTGCTGAGCAGCCTATTGATGATTACCAGCCTATGAGGTTTGACTTCCCTGATGAAGACGTCATGTTCATAAAAGCAAAAGATCATGAAGAGCCTGTTCACACTAAAGGGCCCGACCCGGAGGAAGAATGGACTATGATGTTTGATGGGGCGGTTAATATGAATGGTCGTGGTGTTGGTGTAGTACTCATTACACCTAAGGGGGTTCACCTGCCTTTCTCGGCAAAACTCACCTTCAACTGCACTAACAATGAAGCTGAATACGAAGCTTGTATTATGGGTCTTGAGGAAGCCATTGACCTCAGGATCAAGACTTTGACTGTATTCGGAGATTCAGCTCTGGTAGTTAATCAAACCAACGACAAATGGTACACACACCAGGATCATCTGATACCTTACAGGGATTATACAAGGAGGTTGTTGACTTTCTTTACAACGGTCAAGCTTGAGTATATCCCTCGGGACGAGAATCAGTTTGCAGATGCTCTGGCTACCATTTCATCGATGATTAAAGTTCAAGCTGCCAACTTTGTGCCTCGGATTTCAGTGTCCAGACTTGACAGACCAGCATATGTATTTGCAGCAGACGTTGTCAAAGATGATAAGCCTTGGTTCCATGACATTAAGTGCTTCTTGGAGGATCAAACATACCCGCCTGGGGCATCTTCCAATGATAAGAAGACATTAAGAAGGCTTGCTGGGAGTTTCTTCCTGAACACTGATGGTTCCCTATACAAGAGAAACTTTGATATGGTACTCCTCAGATGTGTCGATAGAACAGAAGCAGACTTGTTGATGCACGAGGTGCACGAAGGATCCTTTGGTACCCATGCAGGAGGGCATGCCATGGCCAAGAAATTGCTAAGATCAGGCTATTACTGGATCACAATGGATGCTGATTGTTACGCCTATGCCAGAAAATGCCATAAATGCCAGATCTATGCGGATAAGGTGCATGTGCCTCCCAATCCTCTGAGCGTGATGTCTTCACCCTGGCCCTTTGCTATGTGGGGCATTGATATGATTGGCAAGATTGAACCGACTGCTTCAAACGGCCACAGATTCATCCTGGTAGCCATTGATTATTTCACCAAGTGGGTTGAAGCAGCTTCCTATGCAAATGTTACAAGGCAAGTGGTAGCCCGATTTCTGAAGAGGGATATCATCTGTCGGTACTGAGTTCCCGAGCGAATCATTACTGATAATGGTTCCAACTTGAACAACAAAATGATGGCAGAGCTGTGCCGGGACTTCAAGATCCAACACCACAATTCTTCTCCTTACAGGCCAAAGATGAATGGCGCTGTTGAGGCAGCTAATAAGAATATCAAGAAGATTGTGCAGAAGATGGTAGTCACCTACAAAGACTGGCATGAGATGCTACCATTTGCCTTGCATGGGTACCGTACGTCAATCAGAACATCCACTGGGGCAACGCCGTATCAGCTTGTGTATGGTATGGAAGTAGTTCTACCAGTTGAAGTTGAATTACCCTCCCTACGGGTACTGATGGATGTTAAGCTGAACGAAGCTGAGTGGGTCCGATCCCGATACGAACAACTAAGTCTGATCGAAGAGAAAAGATTGGCTGCAATCTGTCATGGGCAGCTATATCAGAAAAGAATGAAGAAAGCCTTCGATCAGAAAGTTAGGCTCCGAGAATACCAAATAGGAGATCTTGTGCTGAAAAGACTCTTCCCTCCTCATACAGACCACAGGGGCAAATGGACTCCGAACTATGAAGGACCATTCGTAGTAAAGAAAGTTTTCTCTGGCGGAGCACTGATGCTCAGTACTATGGATGGTGAAGACTTCCCGTCCCTTGTGAATTCAGATGCAGTTAAAAAATACTTCGCATAAAATGACCCGCTGGACATAAAAACAGAATGAAAGTCCAGGCAAAAATAGGGCATCCTGGCGATTCAAAAACAGAATAAAAGACTCAGGCAAAAATAAGGGAAAATAAACAAAAAACGTACACCCGCTGAGTTGAAAAGCCACGTTGGACAACTCAGGCAAAAATGGGTATCCCGATGGATTGAAAACCCGAAAGGGCGATCCAGGCAAAATAAGGGAATAAGCGAACAACTGCATTCTGAATTCGTCTGTATCACTTACAACTTGGTAAGCTTCGAAGGGATCAAGCCTCTTTCAGAATTAGCCTTCTTCAGAAAGCAAGACGAGAAGAGTGTCAAATGTCATACGAGTCATAGCAAGAGGAAAGCTCCTTGAAGCATCGTCAACATTGCCAACATTTTTGTTTCTCAATTTGTAACAATCTCCTCATTTTAGGGGATATGTTTCTTTGACTGTATCTTGCCAATTTAGGGCGTATGAATTAATAAAATCAGATTTTCAGTCATGTCTCGTCTCATACATTTTATTTTCATTTGCAAAATGTCCGATGTCTATAAGATACTGATTGCATAGATGCAGATGGTTTCTCTTTTAAAGAATGCGTGCTTGCAAGAAATATACTTACTCCCAGGCGTGTTTAAACTCCTATGATGGAATCCGGTAAGGGATACCTCGGGATTACTTGCGCGTTTCTCTATCTTTTCAGGATTGCAGGCATTCAAAGCACAACATGGGGCATGAAAGCTTCACCCCCAGCAAGCTGGCAAATCAACACTCACTCAGCCTTAGCACCATAAGTGTTTTCTCCCCAGCTGAGTTGCCACTTGTTATTCCTCCCCAGCCGAGTTACCATTTACTATTCCTCCACAGTCAGGTGTAAGGCCGGGAAACCATCTCCCCACAGAGATTCAGCCTCTATCCAGGAGAGCAACGCTTGAAGGAATCACAACAGAGTGACGAAAGCTTCTACAAACCCCAGCTGGGTCCCTTATTACCAGGATGGGTCTGTCAGTGACCTGTTCCCCCAAGCAGATACATCTTGTCAGATCTACCAATGATCTCATCCCCAGCTGGGATGCCCATTTCAAACAGATCAACCAGGAATCTTCACAGCAACGGGATCCGAATCCCGGATCGGTATCTTTTGCATAATCATAGCATTCGCATCATATTCACCCCACAAAGCGTAGCATTCCGTCTAACACGGAGCATTACGGCAAAAATCAAACATATTGCATAAACATAAGTCATGGTCTGAATCAAATACTTGTGAATATTGACAATCCATCAACAATATACGGAAGGCTCCCTAGATTCCCCAGCAAAGAGCTAAAGCAGTGGCCTTACACTCACAAACATCAGTACATGCTCTTTGTGGCGCCCGTCCGTGTCACATCCCCAACAGAAAGCCAAAGCATCCCCTTTGCACTCACAGATACTTATATATATAGCTTTCTTGACACTCGTCTGTGTCACCTTCCCCAGTATATTTACTCAAACACTTGGTAAAGCATATACCTGTATATAACTCTCTTGACACTCGTCCGTGTCACTCTCCCCATCAGGTTAAGTACCTGTCTATACACCACTCATACCTATTACTCCTGTTTTCACTCATACAGATACTCGTTTGTATCTTGTATATATCACTCAAATCCCTGCATATTCGTCACTCGTCCGTGTTCTTTGTTAACCAGTTGGTACTCGTCCACACCATCATCTCAGAACATGCGTCAAGCGTTTGTTTCTACCTGATACTCGTCCGTATCATAGTCTTAAGGATGCTCGTCCGCATCTTTAATCCATACACTGTGTCAAACACTCTTGTCTTCTTGAATTTAGAGACTCGTCTGTGTCTACTTTTCCCCAGAAGAGTCCCCTCAGAATCAACACTCGTCCGTGTTCCTTGTTAACCAGTTGATACTCGTCCGTATCATCATCTCTGAACACATGTCAGTTTTTGTTTCTACCCGATACTCGTCCGTATCATAGTCTTAGGGATGCTCGTCCGCATCTTTAAATCTATACACAATGTCAAAACACTTATACCTTTTATTTCTTGGATATAAACACTCGTCCGTGTTTACTATTCCCCAGTAAGTCACCAACAAAGCAATTTTCTTTTTATCTGACATTCGTCTTATGTCATGATAAACCCTGAGAGCAGCCGTACCCTGCTAGGTGATCATCCTTTACCTCCTGATGATCGTCCTTCATCATGCTCGTCCGATGGCCGTCCCCATCGTCGACCCTTTTTCATCCGACACTCGTCCTGTGTCGTGATATTCAGCAGCCGTCCCCTGCTAGGTGATCGTCCTTCACCTTTTTGATGATCGTCCTTCATAAGAAGGACTAACCCTAGTGTTAATGGACAAGTCCCCCTCAAGTTGTCTTACAAACCATAAAACTCACCTCTTCATCATATCATTAAATAAAATCCACTTAACAAAGGCTTTGTTTTGTCATGAGTTTAATCCCTAATCATGGATTAAGTTGAGGAGCTTTCCTCAGCTTAAACATTCTCATCTATTATCCTTCTATTAGGATGGTGTAATGAGTTTGTTTAATCCTTGATTATGGCTTCATCTCATTACTCAACACTAAACAAAAACAACAAAAACATATAAATAATCACAAGTAGGTTAATGATCTTAATCCTGCATAAAAGGTGATTAAGTGTGAGAAGCTGACTTCACACTTAAGGTATTCTCATTACCCCTAACCAGAGGGAAGATGTGATGAGTTTAGTAACCCATTGGTTTAGGCTTAAGCTCATTAACTTATGACAAACTTTCAAAAACAATAAAAGACTGAAAATACAAAAAAAAACAATAATCGTCTCCTCCGGGATTCTTTTCTTATCTCATTCACTCACAAACGAGAACTTGCTTCTTCCGTCTAATGCAAGACAGTTTGCACCTGAGCCAGACAGGTCATACACTTGAGCATAGACAAGTAAGCAATTCACAAGTCAATTTATTCTTTCAGTCTCTTTGTGTCGAACTACGGTGTTCTGACTTCCTCATTGCACGAGAGGATACGTAGGCATAACTTAACAGTTATCGAACAAAAGTCTCTGTATATTCCCCCTCTTTCAGCATCATTCTTTTAGCCTCATGATCTTGAGCATCTTGTTTCAGTTCTTACACTAACACTATATATTTATACACTTCACTTTTACACTGACACTTGTACATCCTTTTCCGGCTCTTTGATACACAAATTGCACTGACACTACCCCTCTTAAAACACAAATCTTTTAAGCGTGGATCCCGTCGAGTACGATGGACAATCTGGGTGCTAATACCTTCCCAGGTTGTAACCAACCCCCTTTCTCAGTCTCTCTGGTTCGCAACCGTCTTGTCCATATCTTTTCCTAGGTTTATGCAGCATTACCTTTCCTCCGGGATAAAAATGCCTAGCTGGCGACTCTTTTCTTTTCTCGTGAGTTCACTCCTGTGTGTTCTCACACCCTCTTTCGCCGACCATTCGCGTCTGTACCTTTATCTGAGCCAGTCTCATTTATCGGGAGCGACAGCTTGACGACTCTGCTGGGGAATCCTTATACTGTAACCAGGGCTTTTGGTTCTTTTTGTGGGTTCCTCCTAGCGCTTGTTTGATTTGTGTTTACTGGGGTGTTATGTGCTATTTGTGTTTGTATATTTGTTTCATTTATTTCTTTACGTACAGTTATTTATTGCTTTCTTTACAGCTTTATATTATCATACTGTCATAATGTTCTGGCTGGATTTGGTTTTGTTGCTTTGGTGGGTGGGTGTTCCATTGAGAGTTAAGGTCCTATACCTGGGACCTGAGTGACACCTAGGCTAGAGTGGATCATGTTCTTTCCCATTCCATTTCGGTCTAGTGCGGGAATATGAAACACGGTTCAGATATGGGTTTCTTCTTGAGAACTCTGTGCTACAGATTTCCTGTAGTGCTAGGGCTATCTGGGAAGCCTGCTAAGTCTGGATGACCTTTATTATTGACCTTCAGAAACTGAGGTGAATTAGAGGAGGATCTTTTATGGTTATTGTAAACACTGTACCTCCGGGTTAGAAGTGTTTACACTTCTCATAACTGATCCAAGTCTGAGGATCCTTGTTTTAGAACACCACCTGTGAGGGGGTTGGGCTGTTTACATGTTTGCAGGTACCCTTGACCTCAGCATACCCTGATACTTTGTTATGTATGAGAATGCCTCACTTTGGATAGTTCTTGTGATTTAACCCAGGACATGTGACTCTTTATTTGAGTCCCCCACCTTAGTTACTGGACTTATGAACCTCCATCTGGATTTCTTGAGCATATATGGACCTATACCAAGGCAGTAATCAGATCCAGCTTGATCACAAACCCTTGCATATCATTTGCATACATCATCATTGCATCATTTAACATGTGTTTATTTGTTTTTCAGGGTATCCATATTACATTTGGCTTGGTTTTGACCCTTTCATCTGCATAGGCCTTTTGTTCACCAGCCTTCTGCTTTAGCTACCTTCATCAGCTACCTGCTTCAGTCACCTGCATCACCAGTATCAGCCTGTCAGTGGCCCATCTCCAGTGTTAGTCATCATCATCAGCATCTATCCCAGCTCTTCAGCAGCAGACATGGCACCCAAGAAGAGCAACATCTCCTACCATTTCTTTGAGCCTGAGCTTACTGGCATCAGGAAGATCCAGGCCCTGATTACTCCAGACCATATACCACTTTGCAGAGAACATTATGGAGGCATCCTTGATGTGGTTATGGATTTGGACCCTTCCCAGAGGAGCTTGATTCATACTTGCCTGCAGTTCTATGATCCCCCTCTGAGGTGCTTCACCTTCCAGAATTTTCAGTTGGGACCCTTGTTGGAAGAGTATTCATCACTGATTGGTGTACCTATCAGGGGTGGAGTCCCCTTCAACCCTGAGATGGCTTTTCCCAGTAATGAAGAGGTGGAAAAGGCACTGTATCTGGAACCCATCCTGATTGAGCAAAACATGACAGCAAAGGCTGGAATCTCTGGTCTACACTTGGATTTCTTGACCTCTCAGGCTATTCTGAAGGCCTCCTTGGGAGAGTGGAAGGCAGTCTGTGCATTATTAGCCCTCAACATATATGGGGTTATGTTATTTGCAGATGAGCCTAAGTTTATTAGCAAGAATGCAATCCATCTTTTCATCCTGAGGAACCCAGTACCCACCTTACTGGGAGATTTCTACTACTCTGTCCACCAAAGGAATGAAAAGCAAAGGGGAAGGTTGGTCAGATGCTGTGCTCCCTTGTTCCATACCTGGCTGCTCAAACACTTGCCCAAGACTGATGCATTCTTGAATCCTCACCAACAGAAGAATTGGGCTAGGAGACTTGTTGCTTTGACCTCAGATGATATCAGGTGGTGCACTCAGAGCACCAAGGGCAGGGACATCATTACTAGTTGTGGGCAGTTCCCCATTGTACCTCTGATAGGAGTGAAGGGTTGCATCAACTACAACCCTCTGCTATTCAAAAGACAATTGGGCTATGCATTGGTCCACCCTCCTAGAGTACAAGATCTAGCTGAGACCCTTTATTGTGAGATCAAGCCTAATCTGGCTATTGTCAGGCAAGCATCCTGGGCTTGGGAAAATGTCCAGACTAAAGGAATGGCCATTCTTGGGAGATGCAACAATGTGGCCTCAGCTCAGTATTATGAGTGGTCTCATGCCAGGGCTCAAGTTTCTGGGATGCCCTTCACCATTGAAGATGTACCTGGACCATCCACAGCACCACCTCCAGCCACTGTCAGCCTGGAGGAGTTTGAAAAGCTAAAAGAGAGGAATGAGAATTTGTCTGAGGCCTTGAAGAGAACCCTCTGGGAGAGGAGTGATGGTCGTCTGGACATTGAAAGGTTAGAAAAGCTTAAAGTGGAGCATCTAGCCAGGATTGAAAAGTCAGAGGATTACATCAAGAAGTCAAGGGCTGGAGAACATTGAAGAATGCCTGTAAAGAGGCCCAGTATCAAAAGGCTAGGACTGACCTCTATCTGAAGGAGAGCCAGGCTAGGTGGGTCAGGATCACTGAAGCTCGCACTCAGGAGGATAAGAGAACTCAGGACAAGATTGAGCAGTTGGAAGCTAATGCAAAAGAGCAACAGGAAGCCCTATTAGCAGCCCAGAGGGAGATCTCAGAATTAAAGCTCAAGGCTGGTGTGAAGAGGTCAAAGGACCAAAGCAGACACAAGAAGCTAACCACTGCTATCACCACCAGGAATCTTCTCATCAGGAACCTCACGGAGCATCCAACTAATCCTGTGACTGAGGCACTTTTGAAGGAAGTCCAGGAGGATGAGTTTGGTCTTGGTGTCTGACTTTTGCTTGTTGATTGTTTCCATTTCATGCACTTTTCTTTTATGTTGTATTTTTGACCCCTCAGAGGGCATGTATTGTAAAAAACAAACTATGTATGATTAACCATTTGTAATATATTCATTAGTTTGTTTCATCTGGGTTCTTTTTCTCTCAAGCAACATCAAAGCACCCTCCTCAGGGGTCTGGAAAGGTCAAAACCAAATGCCAAGCCGGATACCTTGGAAACAAATAAGCATACTGCATTGCATACTAACTTTTGTTTCGTTTTGTAGGTTTTTGTTTTGTTGTTACTAACTCTGTTGTGATTCAGGAACTATTGCTCGACGCCGGGTGTTCCCACTCAACCGTCCACATAGATATCCCACTCGCAACAACCTTCCGGGTATACAAATGGACCAAGTACAGCAGGACCTTACAGAGGTCAGGACACAAATGGCCAATGAGAGACTGGAGATGAGAAATCAGATGACCCAGTTTATGGAGGTGATGAATGGATTGGCACAGAGCCAAGAAAGATTAAGGGCATTAGTAGAAAGGCAGACCCAGGAGGAACCCCATCTAGGGACTGGGGGAACAAGCAACAATGAGAGGGTTCAGCCTCATGTTAATCCTCCAGTGTATGGGCCTCACCTTCATCCAGAAATCAACATCCCTGCTAATGTGCAAGGGAATGCCACTGCAGGCAGAGTATTACAAGAAGACCCCCAAGAGGATCAATTCACTGTGATGGGAGCTGGGGATGAAGCCTATGACAGAAGGCTAGATGAAATTACTGAGAAACTGAGATCTTTGGAGTCTCAGAATTCCTTGGGCTTTGATGTTATGGACATGGGTCTAGTGGACGGGGTAAGGATTCCCCACAAGTTTAAACCTCCGTGCTTCGAGAAGTACAACGGAACTTCCTGTCCACGAACCCACTTACAATCCTTTCTGGGGAGGCTGAAGGCATATACCATGGATGAAAAGCTATGGATGTTTTATTTTGAAGATAGCTTAACAGGGGCTTCAAGGGAATGGTACTCTCACTTGACTAGAGCAACCATCAGATGCTGGAAGGACCTAGCTGAGGCTTTCATCAGACAATACCAGTACAACTTGGATATGGCTCCCAACAGGACCCTCCTGATGGGAATGTCTCAATCATCCAGGGAAAGCTTCCGGGAGTACGCCCAAAGGTGGAGACAACTTGCTGCTGATGTCCAACCACCCATGTCGGAAAGGGAAATGGCCGACATGTTTATGAACACCCTCCAAGGGACATACATTGACAGGCTAGCTGCCTTTTCTTCCACTAGCTTCGCTGACGTAGTCATAGCTGGCGAAAGAATTGAGAGCCTATTGAAGATGGGCAAGATTTCCGACAATGGTGCGAGCTCGTCCAGCAACCCCAGAAAACCTTTTGTGGGTCCAAGAAGAACCGGAGAGACTAATGCTATTCAGGCCAGCAGGGGCAGACCACAATATGTTCATAGTTCAGTGGCAGCAGTCACCATTCCCACCCCTATTCCTCAGCAACCAGCATATCAGCCACATCAACAACCCCATTACCAGCAACAAACTCAATATCCGCCTCAGAGAAACTACAACAACAACAGCAACAATCAACAAAGGCCGTTTCAACAGAGACCATCTCAGGCCAATAGGGTGATTGATCCGATCCCTATGCCTTATGCCGCTTTACTGCCACAGCTCCTGAAGCTCAACCTGGTTGAGTTAAGGACGTTGGCACCACCAGATCCTTCCAGTCTGCCAAGAAATTATGACGCCAATGCCAGATGTGCTTTTCACTCTAACGCACCTGGCCATAGTACAGAGAAGTGCAGAGCTTTACAGATGAAAGTGCAAGACTTGGTAGACTCTAAAGCTCTAAACTTTGCACCCCCGCCAAATGTCAACAAGAACCCCATGCCTCACCACGGAGGACCAAGGATTAATGCTATTGAGGAAGATAAGTCGTCTTTCTTAATAACCCATGTTGGGCAGATTCGGACACCCCTGGTAGAGATTAAAGCTCAACTCCTCGAATGCCAGATATTCCCTGGGTGTGAGCTCGGGTGCGGTTATTGCAACATTTCGGTAAATGGATGTGATAACTTGAGAAGCGGCATAGACAGTCTTATCCAGAATGGTCTACTTCAAATCACAACATCAATACCTTCAAATCCGGCAATCCCTCCGACAACAGTTCCAGAGTCTCCTACAAATGCAACAACAATTATTCCAAACAATTCTTCAGTTTCATCAACAAATGCTTCAAATATCACTTCAATGAACCAGATATCAACAAACACTCCTTCTACAACAACAGCACCCCTTTATTCAGAATCTTCTTCTACAACACCAGCAAATATCTCAGCAGTCACTATTTATTATGATCCGTCAAGTATTCCTCCGAACAACAATTTCCAACAACAAGCAGTGGCATCTCCTGCCAGGACACCGGTCACCATCTACTACGATCCATATACTATTTCAGCACCCTCCTCTGCTGCAGTCAGCCCGGTTACCATCACGGTACCTGGGCCTGTTCCATATGAAAGCAGTAATGCCATCCCTTGGCATTATGGCTCTGACCTGTATTGCAATGGGGAGAGAATCACTCTTGACTCTTCAACATCTTCTCCACAGATTGATAATATCGGGGGAGGCGGAGGCTTCACCAGAAGCGGACGCCTTTTTGCCTCGCAATCACAAAAACCTAATGCCGAAGCAGAAGCTGCTGCCAAAGCAAAGGGAAAAAGCGTAATAGTTGAAGAACCCATTCTCAAAGAAACACAGAAGACATCTTTTGAACAAGATGTAGACGAGTTTATGAGAATTATCAAGAGGAGTGACTACAAAGTGGTGGATCAGCTTCACCAAACTCCCTCAAAAATCTCCATTTTATCCCTGCTGATGTGTTCCGAAGCTCACCGGAATGCATTACTAAAAGTCTTGCACGCAGCATATGTGCCAGAAGAGATCACCGTTAATCAGCTGGAGACCGTGGTAGCAAATGTCAATACCAGCCATGGATTGGGTTTTACCAATGCTGATTTAACGACTGAGGGTTGTAACCACAACAAGGCTTTACACATCACCCTGGAATGCAAGGGTGCTGTTCTATCACATGTACTGGTGGACACTGGGTCCTCACTCAATGTCTTACCAAAGAAAGCCTCGGTGAAGCTGGAATATGATGGCTTGGCATTGCGGCCAAGTCATTTGGTGGTAAGAGCATTCGACGGCTCCAAGAGATCAGTGCTAGGAGAGATTGATCTACCTGTGATGATTGGCCCACAGATGTTTAAAATAAACTTCTATGTGATGGACATTCAGCCGACCTACAGCTGTTTGTTGGGTAGACCTTGGATTCATGCCGCTGGCGCAGTTACGTCTACCCTTCACCAGAAGTTAAAATTCGAGTGGGAGGGCTAGATCATCACCATTTGTGGTGAAGAAGATATTTTTGTTAGCCATCTGGCTACATACAAATACATTGAGATGGATGGGGAGATCCATGAAACCATGAGCCAGGGATTTGAGGCCCTGAACATTAATGAAGCATCTGCTGTACTTGGGACTTCCATGACATCTTATCAGCAAGCCAGGAAGGTTGTTGAAGAGGGGGATGCCCAAGGCTGGGGCAAGCTGTTGTCCGTAGAGAAGAAGGAGGACAAATTTGGGTTGGGTACAAACCAACTCAACAAGATCAATCAGAGGCTGCTAAGAAGCCCAGTTTTGTCAGTGGGGGGATGCTCACCCCAGATGCAGTAAACAACTTGGAAGATGAGTCGGAAGATGAGCGCAACCTGGAGAGCTGGATACGTCCAAGGATCCCGGGGAGCCGTATCTCAAACTGGTCTTCCCAGGAAATTATAAGGGTTACTCCTGCAGAGTAATTATTATTTCCTGCATTTTAAGCATGCATCAAGTCTTGCATCTTGCCCAAGATGACAAGACTCATTTTGTAATCGGGCCATCTTGTAATTTTGTGAAAACAGATCAATCAATGAATATCGGACGTCTTTTGCAAATGAGTCTTTTTCTTTTCTGCTCACTGTTTTCCATTTTTCTTTTTGTACAAAAATAAAATGGCAATGTTTTCAAAATGATAACTTCATTTCACCTTTTTCTAAACAAAGATTAAAATCAATCACTAAAATGAACAATCTAAACCCTTGCAGAGAGTGCCTTTCAGACTGCACCGACAACAACACAGCTATGACTTCGTATGACTTTGACAATCCAATCAATCAAGCTGATGAAGGGGTTGAAGAAGATTATGAGCTTCCTGAAGAGCTAGCCAGGCTGTTAAGGCAAGAGGAGAAGGTTATCACTCCTCATCAGGAGGAGGTTGAAACGATTAATCTTGGTACGGAAGAAGACGTGAAAGAGGTTAAGATCGGGGCCTGCCTACAAGACTCAGTGAAAGAACAGTTGATTGACATGCTTCGGGAGTATGCGGATGTGTTTGCTTGGTCTTATCAGGATATGCCAGGGTTGGACACCGACATTGTTATGCACAAGTTGCCTTTAAGAGAAGATTGCCCGCCGGTTAAACAGAAACTGCGCCGTACTCGCCCAGACATGGCAATGAAAATCAAAAAAGAGGTACAAAAGCAGTGGGATGCTGGTTTCCTGGTGTAAACACCCCAAATTTGCCCTCACCCATTCACACCATGGCTTATGGTCATCTCATATGCATAAACACAATCATATCATCTCACATCTCATCTTTTGTTTCACTGCATAGTTTCTAAGGCATCTGCACCTAGGGTTTGTGATCTGAGCAATCCCAAAGCTTCTTGAGGCACTCCAAAGGCCACCAATCACTTCAAAGGGGTCCATGTGTGTTCTTACATCATATTCCATCTCCTCAAAGTCAAAAATGCAGAGGAATCACAAGAACTAGGGTTTGAGTGGATGCAGAGCCAGGATGAACTACACAGTTGACCTAAAATTAGGGTTTTGGTTTCAGAGGCCATAACCCCAAGTTTTTTGGTCATTCTTGTTTCCATTGGTCTATATATGGTATAGGGAGTATGCATATCAATTTTCATGAAGAAATTCCATGGGGAAGTCATCTGATCAAGGGTTGACTTTCTGGACAAGTCAGTGCAAAATCAGGGCATCTGAGGCCCCCAATGACCCAACCAATGGGTGATCTTCATCATTTTGAGTGTATATGATCTTTATTTGATCATGGAAGAAGGTTGAAGTTCATAAAAATCAAGAATTTAGGGTTTTTGCAAATGTTGACTTTTTGGGCATAGTTGACTTTTCAAGAATGCATCATTTTAGGTCATTTTTCAAGCCTTGATTCATGATTCAAAAAGGCTTCAAATTAAAAAACTTTGGTCATGAAAGTTGTAGATCTCATCTTTCCCTTTTCAAAAAGTACAAGAACATGATCAAACTCTTCTTGGATCAAAAGTTATGGCAATGCAAAGTTGGCTAAAATCATTAATTTTCAAGGCATGCCCTAAGTGAGAATTTTGCAAAATCATGGATCAATGACCTTTGCAGCCTCAAGTTCACCTCTAACCAATGTGCCAACATTCTACAAGTCCTAAAAATCAGATTTGAACTAAGATTGCCCATGGTTTCATGCTTGGTTAGACAAAGAATCACATGTGAACCAAAATGTCACAACTTGCAAAAACTCATGATCATGCTCCCTCAACTTGCTGCCTTGGCCTTTGGACCTTGCTGGCTCTCTCACCATACCATGATGCGCCAGACCTAGCTTTGTACCAAGCTAGTATCAAGCCCATGCTTCTCTTACAAGATTTTTGACTTTTGGCAAAAGCAAACTTACCAATCACAAAAGCACAAGTCACATCATCCAGCCAATCAGATTTGTTTATGTTATCAATTTGCAAGCTAGCCATAACAAGGAGCAAGGCTGAAACACATACAGACACCACATACACAAAAACCTTCCACATTGCAAAAACCTTCGAATTTCTCTATACAGCCTGCAAATACTAAAACTTTCTTCATCATCCAACTCAACACACTTTATAGACAAGAAACCACCAAAGCTCAAGCCTGAAACAAGCCTGACCTGAGCTCCACCATTCTTCACCCTCAGAACCAGTTCTATTCGAATCCCACTTTTCAGCCATCTAACATTCCATTTTCCTTCACCAACAAATCAGGAACACTCAAAGGAGTCCAAACCACCCATTACACTGACCTAAAACAGCCTACACACCAAGTTCATTCTCTGCTATATCAGTTTGGTAACTCATGAAATAGCTTGCTAGAGCTCATTTCAAACTTGCCATTGACACCAGGGGAGTCATTAGAGTTAGCTTGCATCAAGAAACGGCCCTGGAAGCCCAGAAACAGGATTTGTCACCTCAGGTAGTCTCAAACTTCAAACTTTTTAAAGCTTGTTTCTTTTGTTACAAATCGAAAGTGCATGCTCTGAGGATCACTGTGATGTGTTTAGAATTTAAAATGGTGGAGAAATGAACATTTGGTGGGTGTCTGAAAGTTTGGCCCCATTTTTTGTTTTGCTTCGATTCAAGCTGTTCTTGATGGTAAAATGATGTTTGATCATGGATTTGGGTTGTAGGAAGTGTGGGAAATGTTTCTGGGCAGTTGATTTGACATGGGGTGGCCTGGATAAAGAACTAGGGTTTTGGTATGGCCGGAGAAGACGACCGGAGCTCATCTCCGGTCGCCTGAGTGTAATTAGGGTTAACCATCATTAATTAACGAACTTTAAATTTGGGCCCTTGATCTTTGTTTCCCGCGCGCCAGTGAGTGGTCAGGATCACCCCATTTGCCCTAATCCATTTGATTAATATTAATTAATTCGTAATTAATTTAATCTGGCCAGATTGCATCCTCACCCTTCATTTGCGCGCTGGTCAACCTTTTTGAACTCAGGCTCCATCTTGGCCATTCATTTGGTTTACTTTTTATTTTATTTAATTTTTATTCATTTTTCTTTCAATTAACTTGCATATTTAATTTAAAATAGCAAAAAAATTCTTAAAAATTATGAAACTTTTTCTTTAAAGTTTTATTAATTTTTAAGACCCAAAAATATTTTTATTTTATTTTTTATCATTAAAAAAGTATTTTTAAATATTTAAAAGATTATTTTTAATTGATTAATGAGAATTAATTAATTAAAAATACTTTTAGGTATTTAAAAATTACAAAAAAATTCATGAAATGTTCTAAGACATTTAGAAACATTGTCCAACCTTCAAACCAAATTTCTTTTTTGATCTTGATGCATTTTGAGAATTTTTCATTGAATTAAATCATTTTTTATGCATTATTTTGATCATGGATTCAAAAATTCATTTCTGCCTATTGGTGAAGGTTGAGACATTGATTCTTTTTGCTTTGTCTTGTGTTTAACATGTATTTTCAAGGATAAAAAGGCCATGAATTGTTCTTGCATTTTCAAATTGTTTGGCATTTGTTTTGTTAAGAACCCTAAAAAACCCTAATAACTTAGAAAATTCATATCTTGAGTTTGGTTGAGAGTTGAGAGCTCCCCTTTGGGCAGTGGTTCACTATAGGATTAGGGTTTCTTGGAGTGCCATTTTCCATTTTTATCTTAGGGTTTTGTTTCTGTTTTGGGTTTTTGTTTGATGTTTCATCCATGAACCCTAATTTGGGCTTTCTTTTGCATCCTCTTTGCATTTCCTTGCATAACATGACTTGTCTTTGCATTTTGTGCATTCTTGTGATTCATTTGACATCTTAAGACATATAGGAAGCATCTTTGACCATTGCATCTCATATTTGCCATGTCATTTGTCTTGTATGATTCATAACTTTCCATGTTTGTTCATGCTCCTTAGCTTGCATCATTTGCATTCATAATCTTGTATGAACATCCCCATTGCTTTGCCTCATGTTTGCAGCATCTCATAACATCATAATCATCATCAACATGCTTCTGGTTTTGCTTGGCATCACATCATTTCACTTCATCTTGCATTGCATTGCATTTCTTTCTAACATTTCAGGTGGTAAGTAAACTTGGGAAGTGAATTTGCCTTCACTTCTCATACCTTTTCTTTTCATCTCTCTTGCATCCATTGCTGCATTTCTATTTGTGTATGAGTTTGAGCTTGCTCATTCTTCTTCCTCCCACTTTCTTTCTTCAAGTGACTTGACTTCTTGAATGAAGCAAGTCACTTTGCTTCTCTTGATCCTGTTCATCTGCTTCCTGGTGGTTCTTCTGAAGATTGCTCTTGAAAACCTCACAAACCTTAGGAACAACCAAGCATGACAATGAATTAGGGTTTTGATTAGTTTCCCCTCATAGTTTTACCTTTGTGTCTCTCTTTGAGTCTTCTCTTCTCATCTCATTAACCAGAGACTAAACCCTAAAGGCTTTAAGACTTTGTGGTTAAACTTATGCCTGCATCCTTCTTTTAGGATGGAGTGTATAACTCTAACCCTAAGTCTTGAACCCTTAATGTGTTTAAATCTCTCAATCAATTCATCTAATAATCATCAAGACATCACACTTGTAACTTGGGCCTTGCATTAGGGTTCTAATTCTTCCTTAAGTGGTTAAGAAGGACTAACCCTAGTGTTAATGGACAAGTCCCCCTCAAGTTGTCTTACAAACAATAAAAATCATTTCATCATCATATCACCAAATAAAATCCACTTAATCAAAGGCTTGTTTTTGTCATGAGTTTAATCCCTAATCATGGATTAAGTTGAGGAGCTTTCCTCAGCTTAAACATTCTCATCTATCATCCTTCTTTTAGGATGGTGTAATGGGTCTGTTTAATCCTTGATTAAGGCTTAACCTCATTACTCAACACTAAACAAAAACCACAAAAACATCTAAATAATCACAAGTAGGTTAATGATCTTAATCCTACACCAAAGGTGATTAAGTGTGAGAATCTGACTTCACACTTAAGGTAATCTCATTACCCCAAAACAGAGGGAAGATGTGATGAGTTTACTAAATCCATTGGTTTAGACTTAAGCTCATTAACTTATGACAAACTTTCAAAAGCAATAAAAGACTGAAAACTCAAAAACAAACAATAATCGTCTCCTCCGGGATTCTTTTCTCATCACCTTCATTCACAAACGAGAACTCGCTTCTTCCGTCTAATGCAAGACAGTAAGCACCTGAGCCAGACAGGTCATACACTTGAGCATAGGCAAGCAAGCAGTTCACAAGTCAATTCATCTTTCAGTCTCTTTGGGTCGAACTACGGTGTTCTGACTTCCTCATTGCACGAGAGGATACGTAGGCATAACTTAACAGTTATCGAACAAAAGTCTATGTACATTCCCCCTCCTTCCAGCATTATTCTTTGAGCCTCATTATCATGAGCATCTTATTCTTGTCTTTACACTGACACTTTCATACTTCACATCACTTATACACTTTACACTGACACCTGTACATATTGCTTTCAGCTCTTTATACACAGATTGCACTGACACTACCCCTTTAAAACACAAATCTTTCAAGCGTGGATCCCGTCGAGTACGACGGACAATCTGGGTGCTAATACCTTCCCAGGTTGTAACGAACCCCCTTTCTCAGTCTCTCTGGTTCGCAACCGTCTTATCCATCTTTTCCTAGGCCTATGCAGCATTGCCTTTCCTCCGGGATAAAAATGCCTAGCTGGCGACTCTATTCATCTCCAGTGAGTTCACGGCTGTGTGTTCTCATTGTCCCTTTCGCCGACCGTTCGCGCTTGTACCAGGATGCAAATCTTCGGGAGCGACAGCTTGGCGACTCTGCTGGGGAACCTTATATTGCAACCAGGGCTTCTGGTTCTTTTTGTGGGTTCCTCCTAGCGCTTGTTTGATTTGTGTTTACTGGGGTGTTATGTGCTTGTTTGTGCTTGTATTTATTTTTGTTTATTGCTTTATGTACAGTTACTTTACTGCTTTCTTTATTGCATTTATATATATCATACTGTCATTGTTGCTGGCTGGATTTGGTTTCTTGTTTTGGTGGGTGGGTGATTCATTGAGAGTTAAGGTCCTATACCTAGGACCTGAGTGACACCTAGGCTAGAGTGAATCATATTCTTTCCCATTCCATTTCGGTCTGGTGCGGGAATATGAAACACGGTTCAGATATGGGTTTCTTCTTGAGAACTCTGTGTTGCAGATTTCCTGCAATGCTAGGGCTATCTGGGAAGCCTGCTAAGTCTGGATGACCTTTTAGTATTGACCTTCAGAAACTGAGGTGAATTAGAGGAGGAACTTTTATGGTTATTGTAAACACTGTACCTCCGGGTTAGAAGTGTTTACACTTCTCATAACTGATCCAAGTCTGAGGATCCTTGTTCTAGATCACCACCTGTGAGGGGGTTGGGCTGTTTACAGGTTTGCAGGCACCTTGACCTCAGAATACCCTGTTACTTTGACTTTGTTAAGAATGCTCCATGTTGGATAGTTCTTGTGATTCTAAAACCCTGGACTTGTGGCTCTTTATTTGAGTCCCCCACCCTGGTTACTGGATTTTTAGACCTCCATCTGGAATTCTTTAACACACATGGATCTATACCAAGGCAGTTAATCAGATCCAGCTCAGTCACAAACCCTTGCATTTCATTTGCATACATACCCATTGCATCATATTAACATTTGCTTATTTGTGTTTCAGGGTATCCACTTTCATCTTTGGTTCTGGTTTTGACCCCATCTGCAGTTTTGACCTATCTCCACCAGCATTTGCTTCAGCTTGTCAGACATATACTTCAGTTACTTGCACTAGCCAGTCAGTGGCCCACTTCTCAACATCTTCATCAGCACCCCACTCAGTCTTCAGCATTATGGCTCCAAAGAAAAGCAACATCACCTATCATTTCTTCCAACCAGACTTATCAGACATCAGGAGGATCCAAACCCTGATCACTCCAGATCGCGTACCTTTGTTCAGGGATCATTATGGGGATATACTTGACTTGGTCATGGATCTGGACCCATCTCAGAGAAGCCTGATCCATACCTGTATTCAGTTCTATGACCCCCCATTGAGATGTTTCACCTTTCAAGACTTTCAGTTGGGTCCTCTTCTGGAAGAATACTCATCATTGATTGGTCTGTCTATCAAAAGAGAAATCCCTTTCAACCCTGAAATGGTCTTTCCCAGCAATGGAGAGATAGCAAAAGCTTTGCACCTGGAGCCTGTTTTGATTGAACAGCATATGACCTCCAAAGCTGGGATCCCTGGATTTCATCTGGACTTCCTGATTTCTCAAGCTAGTTTGAAGGCCTCCTTGGGGGAGTGGAAAGCTGTTTGTGCTCTGTTGGCCTTAAGTGTATATGGAATTGTGTTGTTTGCAGATGAGCCCCGTTTCATTAGCAAGAATGCAATCCACTTGTTCATCCTGAAGAACCCTGTGCCAACTTTACTGGGTGATCTCTATTACTCAGTACATCAGAAGAATGAGAAGCAGAGGGGGAGGCTAGTGAGGTGTTGTGCTCCATTATTCCATGCTTGGCTTATTAAGCATCTACCCAGGACAGATGCATTCCTAAATCCTCATCAGCAAAGCAACTGGGCCAAGAGGCTCACTACTCTCACTTCAGCAGATATCAGATGGTGCACTCAAAGCACCAAGGGCAGAGATATAATCACCAGCTGTGGGCACTTTCCCAATGTGCCCTTAATAGGAGTTAAGGGAAGTATCAATTACAACCCTCTGCTGTTCAGAAGGCAATTAGGCTATGCACTGGTTCATACTCCTAGGGAACAAGACTTGGTTGAGACCCTCTACTGTGAGAACAAGATTAGTTTGGCTGTTGTTAGGCAGGCTGCTTGGGCCTGGGATCATGTTCAAACCAAGGGAATCACCATTCTGGGGAAGTGCAATAATGTGGCATCAGTCCAATATTATGAGTGGTCCCATGCTAGGGCCCAATTCTCTGGAATGCCCTTTACCATAGAAGACATGCCTGAGTCATCTTCAGCACCACCCCCTGCCACTATCAGTTTGGAGGAGTTTGAGAGCTTGAAGGAAAGAAATGAGAAGTTAACCCAAGCCTTGCAGAAGACCCTCAGGGAGAGGAGTGAAGGTGTGAGGGAGATTGAGAGATTGGAGAAGTTAAGAGTGGAACACTTGACTAAAATTGAGAAGTCTGGAGATTATATCAACAAGTCTAAAGCTGGTGAACAGATTCTGAAGAATGCTTGTAAAGAAGCCCAGTTTCAGAGAGCAAGAACAGACTTGTATTTGAAGGAAAGTCAGGCCAGGTGGGTCCGGATCACTGAGGCCCGTACTCTAGAAGACAAGAGAGCTCAAGACAAGATGGAGCAGATGGAAAAAGCCCTGGCAGCAGCCCAGAAGGAAATATCAGAGCTAGAAATCAGAGCTGGAGTGAAGAGGTCTAAGGACCAAAGTCAGAACAGGAAGTTGACTGCAGCTGTCGCAACAAGAAACCTTCTCATCAGGGGTCTCACGGAGCATCCGGCTGATCCTGTGACCGAAGCACTTCTCAAGGAAGTTCGTGAGGATGAGTTTGGCCTTGGAGTTTGATCGTTTGCTTGTTGTTGTTCCTTTTCCATGTACTTTTGTTTTTTGTGATGTATTTTGACCCCTTTGAGGGCTTGTGTTGTAAAAATGAACAAATTGTATTATTTCACCCTTTGTAATATATTTGTGGTAGTTTCCATCTGGGTTACTTCAAAAGCAACTTCAACAGCATCATCTTCAAGGGTCTGGAAGGGTCAAAACTGAAGGCCAAACCGGATACCTTGAGAGCAAATAAGCATAACTGCATTGCATGCTAACCATTTTTGTTTGTTTTGTAGGTTTTTTTGTTTTGTTGTTGCTAACCTCTGTTGTGAATCTCAGGAATTATTGCTCGCCGCCGGGTATTTCCTCTCAACAGGACTCACAGGTATCCAACTAGAAACAACCTTCCGGGAATTCAGATGGATCAGATGCAGCAAGACCTTACGGAGGTCAGAAACCAGATGGCAAACGAAAGGCTGGAGATGAGAACCCAGATAACACAGTTCATGGAAGTGATGAACAACTTAGCTCAAAGCCAGGAGAGGCTCAGAACTTTGGTAGAAGGGAGGAATCAAGAGGAGCCCCATGTGGGGACTGCAGGCACAAGTAACAATGAAAGGGTGCAACCACATGTTAACCCCCCTGTGTTTGGCCCACATCTACATCCTGAAGTTAATATTCCTGCAAACATTCAAGGAACAGCCACTGCAGCCAGAGTACTTCAAGAAGATCCTCAGGAGGACCAATTTACAGTAATGGGTGCTGGAGAGGAAACTTATGATAGGAGATTGGAGGAAATAGCTGAGAAGTTGAGGTCCTTAGAATCTCAAAATTCTTTGGGGTTCGACGTCATGGACATGGGTTTGGTAGAAGGGGTCAGGATCCCCCATAAGTTCAAACCTCCTTGTTTCGAAAAGTATAATGGGACTTCATGCCCCCGGACTCATTTGCAATCATTTCTGGGAAGGCTGAAGGCCTATACAATGGATGAGAAACTTTGGATGTTCTACTTCGAAGATAGCTTGACTGGAGCTTCTAGGGAATGGTATTCCCATTTGACAAGGGCAACTGTGAGATGCTGGAAGGACCTGGCAGAAGCCTTCATCCGACAGTATCAATACAATTTAGACATGGCACCCAACAGGACTCTCCTAATGGGAATGTCGCAGTCGTCAAGGGAAAGTTTCCGAGAGTATGCCCAAAGGTGGAGGCAACTGGCTGCTGCTGTTCAACCACCAATGTCTGAGAGAGAAATGGCAGACATGTTTATGAACACTCTCCAGGGAACGTATATTGACAGGTTAGCTGCTTTCTCTTCCACCAGCTTCGCAGATGTTGTCATAGCTGGGGAGAGAATTGAAAGCCTGTTGAAAATGGGAAAGATCTCAGACAACGGTGCAAGCTCGTCCAGTGGTACAAGAAAGCCTTTTGCAGGCCCGAGAAGAACTGGCGAGACCAATGCCATTCACACCAACAGGGGTAGGCCCCAATATGCTCAGAGGTCAATAGCAGCAGTCACTATCCCTGCTCCAGCTCATCCACAGCCAGTCTATCAACCTCCTCAACAAAACTTCCAACAACAACCTCAGTATCATCAGCAGAATCAATATCCTCCAAGAAACTACAACAACAACAACTCCAACAACAATAATCAACAGAGGCCATTCCAGCAGAGGCCATCCCAAGCTAACAGAGTGATCGACCCGATCCCAATGCCGTATGCTGCCTTGCTGCCACAACTTCTGAAACTCAACCTAGTTGAGCTAAGAACGTTGGCGCCTCCGGATCCCAACAGTCTACCAAGAAACTATGACTCCAATGCTAGGTGTGCTTTTCACTCGAACGCACCTGGTCACAGTACAGAAAAATGCAGGGCTCTGCATATGAAGGTACAAAACTTGGTAGACTCCAAGGCTCTGAATTTTGCACCTCCGCCCAATGTCAATAAAAACCCAATGCCAAACCATGGTGGTCCCCGAATTAATGCTATTGAAGAAGACCAACCGTCTTATTTAATAACCAGTGTGGATCAGATCAGGACACCATTGGTGGAAATCAAAGCTCAACTCCGCGAAAACCAAATATTTCCGGGGTGTGAACTAGGGTGTCCCTATTGCAATATTTCATGGAATGGGTGTGAGGACCTAAGGAATGGCATTGACAGCCTTATTCAGAGTGGCCTGCTACAGATCACTACATCATTTCCGACAAATTCAGCAACTTCATCAACAACGGTTTCAGAACCTCCTACAACTACAGCAACTATTGTTCCCGACAATTCATCAGCACCATCAACAAGTACTTCACCTGTCCTCCCAAATGATCAGACTTCAACAGTTTCTCCTGCTACAACTTCAGCTTCATTCCATTTCGAATCTCCGTCAGCAACAACAACAGTCCTTCCAACAGCACCTCCTACAACACCAGCAATCAATCATGAAGATGTCTCTACCGTCACCATATTCTACGATCCTGAAAATAATTCTGCCTACCATTCAGAAGGTGCTGCTCCCGCCAGAGCACCGGTTACAATCTTTTATGATCCACAAACAATAACAGTCCCTTCAGCAGCAGCAATCAGTCCGGTCACTGTCACGGTGCCTGGACCAGTACCATATGAAAGCAATAGGGCCATCCCCTGGCACTATGGCTCTGACGTGTACTGCGAAGGAAAAAGAATCACTCTTGAAACATCCACACCTGCACCACAAGTAGATAATGTGGGGGGAGGCGGAGGCTTCACTCGAAGCGGACGTCTCTTTGCTTCACAAGTTCAAAGACCTACTGCCGAAGCAGAAGCTGCTGCCAAGGCAAAGGGTAAAGGCCCGGTGCAGGAAGATCCAGCTGCCAAAGAAGCCCTGAAAACTCCATTTGATCAGGAAGTTGATGAGTTTATGCGGATCATCAAAAAGAGTGATTATAAAATTGTGGATCAGCTTCACCAGACGCCATCCAAAATCTCTATCCTCTCACTGCTTATGTGCTCCGAAGCCCATCGGAATGCACTACTTAAAGTCCTGCACGCAGCTTACGTGCCTGAGGAGATAACTGTCAACCAATTGGAAACCGTGGTTGGGAATGTTACTGCTAGCAATGGGCTAGGGTTTACCAATTCCGACTTGACAGCGGATGGCCGCAACCACAACAAAGCCTTGCACATAACCATGGAATGCAAAGGAGCTGTCCTTTCTCATGTGCTGGTGGACACAGGTTCTTCCCTGAATGTCTTACCAAAGAAGGCTCTGGTGAAGCTTGAATATGATGGATTGGCATTGAGACCCAGCAACCTGGTGGTAAGAGCCTTTGATGGTTCTAAGAGATCGGTTCTGGGAGAGATTGAGCTGCCTGTGACAATTGGCCCGCAGACCTTTAAAACTATCTTTTATGTGATGGACATTCAGCCCGCCTACAGCTGTTTGTTGGGTAGACCCTGGATTCACGCCGCTGGCGCAATAACGTCTACCCTTCACCAAAAGTTAAAATTTGAGTGGGAAGGTCAAGTTGTCACAATCTGTGGGGAAGAGGATATCTTTGTTAGCCATCTGGCTACTTATAAGTACATTGAGATGGATGGAGAGATCCATGAAACAATGAGCCAGGGTTTTGAGGCCTTGAATGTCAATGAAGCATCTGCTGTGTCGGGGATCTCCATGTCATCTTACCAACAAGCTCGGAAGGTTGTTGAAGAAGGAACTGCCCTAGGCTGGGGCAAGGTTTTAGCTGTGGAGGAGAAGAAGGACAAATTTGGGTTGGGTTACAGACCAACTCAACAACAGGCAAAGGCTGCTGCAGAGCCTGGTTTCGTCAGTGGGGGGATGCTTACCCCCGATGCTATCAACTGTCTGGAAGACGAGCTGGAAGAGGAGCGCAATCTGGAGAATTGGATTCGTCCAAAGATCCCGGGGAGCAGTGTCTCGAACTGGTCTTCCCAGGAAATTATAAGAGTTACTCATGCAGAGTAATTATTATTTCCTGTATTTTTTATAGCATGCATCCAAGTCTTGCATCTTGCCCAAGATGACAAGACTCATTTTGTAACCAGGGCCATCTGTACTTTTGTGCAAACAAGATTAAATTAATGAAATATCAGACATCTTTTTGCAAACGAGTCTTTTTCTTTTCTGTTCACTGTTTTTCCATTTTTCTTTTTGTACAAAAATAAATGGCGGTGTTTTCAAAATGATAACTTCATTTCACTTTTTTCTAAAGCAAGATTAAAATCAATCACTAAAATGAACAAACTTAACCCTTGCAGAGAGTGCCTTCCTGACAGCACCGACAACAGCACGGCTATGACATCGTATGACTTTGACAATCCGATCAATCAAGCTGATGAAGGGGTTGATGAAGAATATGAGCTTCCTGAAGAGCTAGCCAGGTTGTTGAGACAGGAGGAAAAGGTTATTGCTCCTCATCAGGAGGAGATTGAAGTGATTAATCTTGGTACTGACGAAGACGTGAAAGAAGTTAAAATCGGGGCCTGCCTGCAAGACTCAGTGAAGAGGCAACTGGTAGATCTGCTTCAGGAGTATGTTGATGTGTTTGCTTGGTCGTATCAAGATATGCCAGGGTTGGATACCGACATTGTTGTGCACAAGCTGCCTCTGAGGGAAGAATGCCCACCAGTTAAACAGAAGCTGCGCCGAACTCGCCCAGACATGGCTATGAAAATCAAGGAAGAGGTACAGAAGCAATGGGACGCCGGGTTCCTTGCTGTGACTAGCTATCCGCCGTGGGTTGCTAACATAGTACCTGTGCCTAAGAAAGATGGCAAAGTAAGAATGTGTGTTGACTACCGGGATCTGAACAGAGCCAGCCCGAAAGATGACTTCCCATTACCTCACATTGACGTATTGGTGGATAACACGGCTCAGTTCTCGGTATTCTCCTTCATGGATGGATTTTCAGGATACAACCAGATTAAAATGTCACCGGAAGACATGGAGAAGACAACATTCATCACACCCTGGGGCACGTTTTGCTACAAAGTGATGCCATTCGGACTGAAGAATGCTGGCGCCACATATCAGCGGGCTATGGTGACATTGTTCCACGATATGATCCACAAGGAAATAGAATGTTATGTGGATGATATGATCGCCAAGTCCCTTACAGAGGAAGATCACCTGGTGAATCTGCTGAAGTTGTTCAAGCGACTGAGGAAGTACCAACTAAAGCTAAACCCCAACAAATGCACATTCGGGGTGCGATCCGGTAAGCTGCTGGGCTTTATTGTAAGCGAGAAAGGGATTGAGGTTGACCCTGATAAAGTCAAGGCTATACAAGAAATGCCTGCACCGAAAACTGAGAAAGAAGTTCGAGGGTTCTTAGGTCGGTTGAACTACATTTCACGGTTCATATCTCACCTTACAGCGACCTGTGAACCCTTGTTCAAGCTGTTAAGAAAAGAACAGACGGTCAGGTGGAACGAAGATTGCCAGAAGGCTTTTGACAAGATCAAAGAATATTTGCAAGAACCTCCAATCCTTATGCCGCCAGTTGAGGGAAGACCTCTGATTATGTACTTGACAGTATTAGAAGAGTCGATGGGGTGTGTGTTGGGCCAGCATGACGAGTCTGGTCGAAAAGAGTATGCAATATACTACCTAAGCAAAAAGTTTACCGACTGTGAACAGCGTTATTCACTGCTCGAGAAAACTTGCTGTGCTTTAGCGTGGGCTGCTCGCCGACTGAGGCAGTATATGTTGACCCACACTACCTTGTTAATCTCAAAAATGGATCCAGTTAAGTACATTTTCGAGAAGCCAGCTCTTACCGGACGGGTTGCAAGATGGCAGATGATTCTCACAGAATACGACATACAGTACACATCTCAGAAAGCCATCAAAGGCAGTGTACTATCTGAATATCTTGCTGAGCAACCCATTGATGACTACCAGCCTATGAGGTTTGACTTCCCTGATGAAGACATCATGTTCATTAAAGCAAAAGATCATGAAGAGCCTGTTCACACTGAAGGGCCCGACCCGGAAGAAGAATGGACTATGATATTTGACGGGGCTGTTAACATGAATGGTCGTGGTGTTGGTGCAATACTCATTACACCAAAGGGGGTTCACATGCCTTTCTCGGCAAAACTCACTTTCAACTGCACTAACAACGAAGCTGAATACGAAGCTTGCATTATGGGTCTTGAGGAAGCCATCGACCTCAGGATCAAAACATTGACCGTATTCGGGGATTCAGCTTTGGTAGTCAATCAAACCAACGGGAAATGGTACACCCACCAGGATCATCTGATACCTTACAGGGATTATACAAGAAGGTTATTGACTTTCTTCACAACAGTCAAGCTTGAGTATATCCCTCGGGACGAGAATCAGTTTGCAGATGCTCTTGCTACCATTTCGTCCATGATCAAAGTTCAAGCTGCTAACTTTGTACCTCAGATTTCAGTGTCAAGACTTGATAGACCAGCATACGTATTTGCAGCGGATGTTGTAAAAGATGATAAGCCTTGGTTCCATGACATTAAGTGCTTCTTGGAGGATCAGACATACCCACCTGGGGAATCTTCCAATGATAAGAAGACTTTGAGAAGGCTTGCTGGTAGTTTCTTTCTGAACACTGATGGGTCTTTATACAAAAGGAACTTTGACATGGTACTCCTCAGATGTGTTGACAAGACGGAAGCAGATTTGTTGATGCATGAAGTGCACGAAGGATCTTTTGGTACCCACGCAGGAGGGCATGCCATGGCTAAGAAATTGCTAAGATCAGGCTATTACTGGATCACAATGGATGCAGACTGTTGTGCTTACGCCAGAAAATGCCATAAATGCCAGATCTATGCAGATAAGGTGCATGTGCCTCCCAATCCTTTGAACATCATGTCTTCACCCTGGCCCTTTGCTATGTGGGGCATTGATATGATTGGCAAGATTGAGCCAACTGCTTCGAATGGTCACAGATTCATCCTGGTCGCCATTGATTATTTCACCAAGTGGGTTGAAGCAGCCTCATATGCAAATGTTACTAGGCAAGTGGTAGCCCGATTCCTGAAGAGAGATATCATCTGTCGGTATGGAGTGCCCGGGCGAATCATTACTGATAATGGTTCCAACTTGAACAACAAAATGATGGCAGAACTGTGCCGGGACTTCAAGATTCAACATCACAATTCTTCTCCTTACAGGCCAAAGATGAATGGCGCTGTTGAGGCGGCAAATAAGAATATCAAGAAGATTGTGCAGAAGATGGTAGTCACCTACAAAGATTGGCACGAGATGCTACCGTTTGCCTTGCATGGGTACCGCACGTCAATCAGAACGTCCACTGGGGCAACACCGTATCAACTTGTATATGGTATGGAAGCAGTCCTACCTGTTGAAGTTGAACTACCCTCTCTACGGGTATTAATGGATGTTAAACTGAGTGAAGCAGAATGGGTTCGGTCCCGATTCGAACAACTAGGTCTGATCGAAGAGAAAAGATTGGCTGCAATCTGCCATGGGCAGTTATATCAGAAGAGAATGAAGAGGGCCTTCGATCAGAAAGTCAGGCACCGAGAGTACCAAGTAGGGGACCTTGTGTTGAAAAGAATCCTCCCTCCTCATACAGACTACAGGGGAAAATGGACTCCAAATTATGAAGGACCATTCGTTGTAAAGAAAGTTTTCTCTGGTGGAGCACTGATGCTCAGCACCATGGATGGTGAAGATTTCCCGTCCCCTGTGAATTCAGATGCAGTTAAAAAATACTTCGCATAAAATGACCCGCTGGACATAAAAACAGAATGTAAGTCCAGGCAAAAATAGGGCATCCCGGCGAGTCAAAAACAGAATAAAAGACTCGGGCAAAAATAAGGGAAATAAACAGAAAAATGTACACCCGCTGAGTTGAAAAGCCGCATTGGACAACTCAGGCAAAAATGGGTATCCCGATGGATCGAAAACCCGAAAGGGCGATCCATGCAAAATAAGGGAATAAGCGAACAACTGCATTCTGAATTCGTCTGTATCACCCACAACTTGGTAAGCTCCAAAGGATCAAGCTTCAATCAGAATCAACTCTCTCCAGAAAGAAAGACGAGAAGAACGTCATTGTCATACGAGTCATAGCAGAAGAGGAAGCTCCTTTGAAAGCGTCGTCAGCATCGCCAACACTTTATTTCTCAATTTGTAACAATCGCCTCATTTCAGGAGATATGTTTCTTTGACTGTATTTTGCCAATTCAGGGCACAGGAATTAATAAAATCAGATTTTCAGTCATGTCTCGTTTTTACATTTATGTTTTGCAAAGAATTGTCTGATATATCTAAAAAATACGATTGCATAAGTACAGATGCCTTTCTCTAAAAATAAAAACACATGCTTGCAGGGAATATACTTACTCGTGAGAATGCTTAACTCCTTCGACGGAATTCAGTGAAGGATACCTCGGGACCTTTTGTGCGTTTCCTTATCTTTGCAGGATTGCAGGTATCCAGAACGCAACCTGGGGCATGCAAGTTACGTTTCAGCAAGCTGGCAAATCATTATCAACTCGGTCTATCTTCCACATGGCACTAGAAGGTGCCCGTTTCCCCAGCGGAGCTTCCAAATCAGCATACACTCAATCTCAGCATCCGAAATGCTCTATCCCCAGCTGAGTTGCTCCCCATTGCTTTCCCCAGCAAAGTTGCCAAATCAACTAACAGGTTTAACACTCAGGATGTTTTCTCGCCAGCCGAGTTGCCTCTCATTACTCTCCCCAGCTGAGTTATCAACAGCATTCCCCAGCTGTAGTGCCAACCATTCTTCCTCAGCAGAATGCAGAAGTCAGGGAATCATCCCCCCACGGAATCCCCAGCCTCCATTCAGAAGAGCAACGCACGGAGAAGTCACAACAGAGTACAGAAGCTTCTACAAACCCCAGCTGGGTCCCGTATTACAAAGATATGTCAATCAGTGACCTATATCCCCAAACAGATACATCACTAGATCTACCAATGATCTCATCCCCAGCTGGGATGTTCACTTCAAGCAGATCATCCAGAGATCTTCGCAGCAATGGGATCCGAATCCCGGATCGGTGCCTCTTTGCATAATCATAGCATTCGCATCATATTATACCCTCAGAGCGTAGCATTCCGTCTAATACGGAGCATTACGGCAAAATTCAAATGCATAGCATAATCATAAGTCATGTTGTGAATTGAACACTTGTGAATAATAAACCGTTCATCATCATTATACAAACATCCCCATCAGAGTCCCAGCAAAAGCAGTTGCCTCTCAAATCACAAACACCAGTATATACACCTTTTGGCACCCGTCCGTGTCATCCTTCCCCAAACAGGTCGCCTGAACACCCTTTACAAACAAATCACCCGTATTACAGATACTTCATGACACCCGTCCGTGTCAAATCACCAGCAGAAAGCCAAAGACATCCTCTTTGCACTCACATATACTTGTATATACACCCTTTTTGAC
This sequence comes from Lathyrus aphaca, assembly GCA_963966055.1. Taxonomy (NCBI): domain Eukaryota; kingdom Viridiplantae; phylum Streptophyta; class Magnoliopsida; order Fabales; family Fabaceae; genus Lathyrus; species Lathyrus aphaca. The sequence goes on along the minus strand of OZ014519.1, from coordinate 64,631,246 downwards.
ACCCGTCCGTGTCATATCCCCAGCGCAGTCACTTACACTTTCATCAACTCATATACTTGTTAATATTTTACTTTTCTCTCTTGACACTCGTCCGTGTCACTCTCCCCAGCAGATAAACACTCATCAATACAATGCTCACTACTCATGGTACACTTATACAGATACTCGTCCGTACTTTGTATACATCATATTTCTTTTATCCCCACAGATTCGACAGTAGTCCTTGTTCTTTGTTAACCAGTTGGTACTCGTCCGTACCATCATCTCAGAACATTGCGTCTAGTGTTTGTTTCTACATGATACTCGTCCGTATCATAGTCTTAGGGATGCTCGTCCGCATCCTTAATCCATACACCATGTCAAACACTTATGTCTTCTTGGATATAGATACTCGTCTGTGTCTACTATTCCCCAGAAGAGTCCTTTCAGATGCAACACTCGTCCGTGTTCTTTGTTAACCAGTTGATACTCGTCCGTATCATCATCTCCGAACATGTGTCAGTTTGTTTCTACATGATACTCGTCCGTATCATAGTCTTGAGGATGCTCGTCCGCATCTTAAATCTATACACAAAACCAAACACTTGTACCTTTTGTTTCTTGGATATAAACACTCGTCCGTGTTTACTTCTCCCCAGTAGATCGCCAACAAAACAAATTTTCTTTTTATCTAACACTCGTCCTGTGTTATGATACCTTTGAGAGCAACCGTACCCTGCTAAGTGGTCGTCCTCCACTTCTTTATGGTCGTCCTCCATCATGCTCATCCGATGGCCGTCCCCATCGTTGATTTTTTAGCAGCCGTCCCCTGCTAGGTGGTCGTCCTCCACCCTTTGATGATCGTCCTTCATCACTTTATCCAATGGCCATCCCCATTGTTGATTTTGGTTATCTGACATTCGTCCTATGTCATGACAAACCTCGAGAGCAGCCGTCCCCTGCTGAGTGGTCGTCCTCCACTTCTTGATGGTCGTCCTCCATCATGCTCGTCCGATGGCCGTCCCCATCGTTGACCTTTCCTATCCGATGGCCGTCCCCATCGTTGATATTTTCGGCAGCCGTACCCTGCCAGGTGGTCGTCCTCCACCTTTGATGGCCGTCCCCATCATATTTCTTTTATTCCCCAACAGAGCAGCCGTCCCCTGCTAGGTGATCGTCCTTCACCTTTGATGGCCGTACCCCATCATTTGTTTATTTCATTCATTCTTTAACCCGATGGCCGTCCCCGTCGTGGTCCCTTTTCCTTTTCTTTTAGCCCGATGGCCGTCCCCATCGTTGGTTACTTTGCTTTGTGAACTTGATGGCCGTCCCCGTCATGTTTCGTTAATTCCCAGAGAATCTTACTTTATCTTGATGGCCGTCCCCATCATAATTTTATTTTTTCCCAGCTAGTCGGCCGTCCCCGTCTTGGCTTTACCTTTTATCCCCAGCATGTCGGCCGTCCCCGTCATTGCTTTATTTTCAGCACTTTTCCCAGCTAGTCGGCCGTCCCCGTCTTAGCTCTACCTTTTATCCCCAGCATGTCGGCCGTCCCCGTCATTGCTTTATTTTCCTCACCTCCCCAGCATGTCGGCCGTCCCCGTCATTGCTCTTTTCCCAGCAGTCGTCCTCTGCTCGACGGTCGTCCTCCGTCGCCCACACCTTACAATATACTTTATTTTTCTGTTACAATCTATATCCCTTTTCTTCTTCATTCTGTGAGTGCAAATTTTGGACTGTCTTTGGTATTCAACCACAAGTTATCTTGTTTGCCTGTTAAGCCGTCGCTTACATCCTGCACAGCTAACTCATGTTTGAATAGGGGCAGCTGTAAACACCCCAAATTTGCCCTCACCCATTCACACCATGGCTTATGGTCATCTCATATGCATAAACACAATCATATCATCTCACATCTCATCTTTTGTTTCACTGCATAGTTTCTAAGGCATCTGCACCTAGGGTTTGTGATCTGAGCAATCCCAAAGCTTCTTGAGGCACTCCAAAGGCCACCAATCACTTCAAAGGGGTCCATGTGTGTTCTTACATCATATTCCATCTCCTCAAAGTCAAAAATGCAGAGGAATCACAAGAACTAGGGTTTGAGTGGATGCAGAGCCAGGATGAACTGCACAGTTGACCTAAAATTAGGGTTTTGGTTTCAGAGGCCATAACCCCAAGTTTTTTGGTCATTCTTGTTTCCATTGGTCTATATATGGTATAGGGAGTATGCATATCAATTTTCATGAAGAAATTCCATGGGGAAGTCATCTGATCAAGGGTTGACTTTCTGGACAAGTCAGTGCAAAATCAGGGCATCTGAGGCCCCCAATGACCCAACCAATGGGTGATCTTCATCATTTTGAGTGTATATGATCTTTATTTGATCATGGAAGAAGGTTGAAGTTCATAAAAATCAAGAATTTAGGGTTTTTGCAAATGTTGACTTTTTGGGCATAGTTGACTTTTCAAGAATGCATCATTTTAGGTCATTTTTCAAGCCTTGATTCATGATTCAAAAAGGCTTCAAATGAAAAAACTTTGGTCATGAAAGTTGTAGATCTCATCTTTCCCTTTTCAAAAAGTACAAGAACATGATCAAACTCTTCTTGGATCAAAAGTTATGGCAATGCAAAGTTGGCTAAAATCATTAATTTTCAAGGCATGCCCTAAGTGAGAATTTTGCAAAATCATGGATCAATGACCTTTGCAGCCTCAAGTTCACCTCTAACCAATGTGCCAACATTCTACAAGTCCTAAAAATCAGATTTGAACTAAGATTGCCCATGGTTTCATGCTTGGTTAGACAAAGAATCACATGTGAACCAAAATGTCACAACTTGCAAAAACTCATGATCATGCTCCCTCAACTTGCTGCCTTGGCCTTTGGACCTTGCTGGCTCTCTCACCATACCATGATGCGCCAGACCTAGCTTTGTACCAAGCTAGTATCAAGCCCATGCTTCTCTTACAAGATTTTTGACTTTTGGCAAAAGCAAACTTACCAATCACAAAAGCACAAGTCACATCATCCAGCCAATCAGATTTGTTTATGTTATCAATTTGCAAGCTAGCCATAACAAGGAGCAAGGCTGAAACACATACAGACACCACATACACAAAAACCTTCCACATTGCAAAAACCTTCGAATTTCTCTATACAGCCTGCAAATACTAAAACTTTCTTCATCATCCAACTCAACACACTTTATAGACAAGAAACCACCAAAGCTCAAGCCTGAAACAAGCCTGACCTGAGCTCCACCATTCTTCACCCTCAGAACCAGTTCTATTCGAATCCCACTTTTCAGCCATCTAACATTCCATTTTCCTTCACCAACAAATCAGGAACACTCAAAGGAGTCCAAACCACCCATTACACTGACCTAAAACAGCCTACACACCAAGTTCATTCTCTGCTATATCAGTTTGGTAACTCATGAAATAGCTTGCTAGAGCTCATTTCAAACTTGCCATTGACACCAGGGGAGTCATTAGAGTTAGCTTGCATCAAGAAACGGCCCTGGAAGCCCAGAAACAGGATTTGTCACCTCAGGTAGTCTCAAACTTCAAACTTTTTAAAGCTTGTTTCTTTTGTTACAAATCGAAAGTGCATGCTCTGAGGATCACTGTGATGTGTTTAGAATTTAAAATGGTGGAGAAATGAACATTTGGTGGGTGTCTGAAAGTTTGGCCCCATTTTTTGTTTTGCTTCGATTCAAGCTGTTCTTGATGGTAAAATGATGTTTGATCATGGATTTGGGTTGTAGGAAGTGTGGGAAATGTTTCTGGGCAGTTGATTTGACATGGGGTGGCCTGGATAAAGAACTAGGGTTTTGGTATGGCCGGAGAAGACGACCGGAGCTCATCTCCGGTCGCCTGAGTGTAATTAGGGTTAACCATCATTAATTAACGAACTTTAAATTTGGGCCCTTGATCTTTGTTTCCCGCGCGCCAGTGAGTGGTCAGGATCACCCCATTTGCCCTAATCCATTTGATTAATATTAATTAATTCGTAATTAATTTAATCTGGCCAGATTGCATCCTCACCCTTCATTTGCGCGCTGGTCAACCTTTTTGAACTCAGGCTCCATCTTGGCCATTCATTTGGTTTACTTTTTATTTTATTTAATTTTTATTCATTTTTCTTTCAATTAACTTGCATATTTAATTTAAAATAGCAAAAAAATTCTTAAAAATTATGAAACTTTTTCTTTAAAGTTTTATTAATTTTTAAGACCCAAAAATATTTTTATTTTATTTTTTATCATTAAAAAAGTATTTTTAAATATTTAAAAGATTATTTTTAATTGATTAATGAGAATTAATTAATTAAAAATACTTTTAGGTATTTAAAAATTACAAAAAAATTCATGAAATGTTCTAAGACATTTAGAAACATTGTCCAACCTTCAAACCAAATTTCTTTTTTGATCTTGATGCATTTTGAGAATTTTTCATTGAATTAAATCATTTTTTATGCATTATTTTGATCATGGATTCAAAAATTCATTTCTGCCTATTGGTGAAGGTTGAGACATTGATTCTTTTTGCTTTGTCTTGTGTTTAACATGTATTTTCAAGGATAAAAAGGCCATGAATTGTTCTTGCATTTTCAAATTGTTTGGCATTTGTTTTGTTAAGAACCCTAAAAAACCCTAATAACTTAGAAAATTCATATCTTGAGTTTGGTTGAGAGTTGAGAGCTCCCCTTTGGGCAGTGGTTCACTATAGGATTAGGGTTTCTTGGAGTGCCATTTTCCATTTTTATCTTAGGGTTTTGTTTCTGTTTTGGGTTTTTGTTTGATGTTTCATCCATGAACCCTAATTTGGGCTTTCTTTTGCATCCTCTTTGCATTTCCTTGCATAACATGACTTGTCTTTGCATTTTGTGCATTCTTGTGATTCATTTGACATCTTAAGACATATAGGAAGCATCTTTGACCATTGCATCTCATATTTGCCATGTCATTTGTCTTGTATGATTCATAACTTTCCATGTTTGTTCATGCTCCTTAGCTTGCATCATTTGCATTCATAATCTTGTATGAACATCCCCATTGCTTTGCCTCATGTTTGCAGCATCTCATAACATCATAATCATCATCAACATGCTTCTGGTTTTGCTTGGCATCACATCATTTCACTTCATCTTGCATTGCATTGCATTTCTTTCTAACATTTCAGGTGGTAAGTAAACTTGGGAAGTGAATTTGCCTTCACTTCTCATACCTTTTCTTTTCATCTCTCTTGCATCCATTGCTGCATTTCTATTTGTGTATGAGTTTGAGCTTGCTCATTCTTCTTCCTCCCACTTTCTTTCTTCAAGTGACTTGACTTCTTGAATGAAGCAAGTCACTTTGCTTCTCTTGATCCTGTTCATCTGCTTCCTGGTGGTTCTTCTGAAGATTGCTCTTGAAAACCTCACAAACCTTAGGAACAACCAAGCATGACAATGAATTAGGGTTTTGATTAGTTTCCCCTCATAGTTTTACCTTTGTGTCTCTCTTTGAGTCTTCTCTTCTCATCTCATTAACCAGAGACTAAACCCTAAAGGCTTTAAGACTTTGTGGTTAAACTTATGCCTGCATCCTTCTTTTAGGATGGAGTGTATAACTCTAACCCTAAGTCTTGAACCCTTAATGTGTTTAAATCTCTCAATCAATTCATCTAATAATCATCAAGACATCACACTTGTAACTTGGGCCTTGCATTAGGGTTCTAATTCTTCCTTAAGTGGTTAAGAAGGACTAACCCTAGTGTTAATGGACAAGTCCCCCTCAAGTTGTCTTACAAACAATAAAAATCATTTCATCATCATATCACCAAATAAAATCCACTTAATCAAAGGCTTGTTTTTGTCATGAGTTTAATCCCTAATCATGGATTAAGTTGAGGAGCTTTCCCCAGCTTAAACATTCTCATCTATCATCCTTCTTTTAGGATGGTGTAATGGGTCTGTTTAATCCTTGATTAAGGCTTAACCTCATTACTCAACACTAAACAAAAACCACAAAAACATCTAAATAATCACAAGTAGGTTAATGATCTTAATCCTACACCAAAGGTGATTAAGTGTGAGAATCTGACTTCACACTTAAGGTAATCTCATTACCCCAAAACAGAGGGAAGATGTGATGAGTTTACTAAATCCATTGGTTTAGACTTAAGCTCATTAACTTATGACAAACTTTCAAAAGCAATAAAAGACTGAAAACTCAAAAACAAACAATAATCGTCTCCTCCGGGATTCTTTTCTCATCACCTTCATTCACAAACGAGAACTCGCTTCTTCCGTCTAATGCAAGACAGTAAGCACCTGAGCCAGACAGGTCATACACTTGAGCATAGGCAAGCAAGCAGTTCACAAGTCAATTCATCTTTCAGTCTCTTTGGGTCGAACTACGGTGTTCTGACTTCCTCATTGCACGAGAGGATACGTAGGCATAACTTAACAGTTATCGAACAAAAGTCTCTGTACATTCCCCCTCCTTCCAGCATTATTCTTTGAGCCTCATTATCATGAGCATCTTATTCTTGTCTTTACACTGACACTTTCATACTTCACATCACTTATACACTTTACACTGACACCTGTACATATTGCTTTCAGCTCTTTATACACAGATTGCACTGACACTACCCCTTTAAAACACAAATCTTTCAAGCGTGGATCCCGTCGAGTACGACGGACAATCTGGGTGCTAATACCTTCCCAGGTTGTAACCAACCCCCTTTCTCAGTCTCTCTGGTTCGCAACCGTCTTATCCATCTTTTCCTAGGCCTATGCAGCATTGCCTTTCCTCCGGGATAAAAATGCCTAGCTGGCGACTCTATTCATCTCCAGTGAGTTCACGGCTGTGTGTTCTCATTGTCCCTTTCGCCGACCGTTCGCGCTTGTACCAGGATGCAAATCTTCGGGAGCGACACCTGGCTGTAACTAGCTATCCGCCGTGGGTTGCTAATATAGTACCTGTGCCTAAGAAAGACGACAAAGTGAGGATGTGTGTTGACTACCGGGATCTGAACAGAGCCAGCCCGAAAGATGACTTCCCATTACCTCACATTGATGTATTGGTTGATAATACGGCTCAGTTCTCGGTATTCTCCTTCATGGACGGATTTTCAGGATACAATCAGATCAAAATGTCACCTGAAGACATGGAGAAGACAACTTTCATCACACCCTGGGGCACGTTCTGTTACAAGGTGATGCCATTCGGACTGAAGAATTTAGGTGCAACCTATCAACGGGCTATGGTAACACTATTCCACGATATGATCCATAAAGAAATCGAATGTTATGTGGATGACATGATTGCCAAGTCCCTCACAGAAAAAGACCACCTGGTGAATCTGTTGAAGCTATTCAAGCGTCTGAGGAAGTACCAACTGAAGTTGAACCCCAACAAATGCACATTCGGGGTGCGATCTGGTAAGTTGCTGGGCTTTATTGTAAGCGAGAAGGGGATTGAAGTTGACCCTGATAAAGTCAAAGCCATTCAAGAGATGCCTGCACCAAAGTCAGAAAAAGAAGTTCGAGGGTTTCTGGGTAGATTGAACTACATTTCAAGGTTCATATCTCACCTTACAGCAACCTGTGAACCCTTGTTCAAGCTGTTAAGAAAAGAACAGACGGTCAGGTGGAACAAAGACTGCCAAAGGGCTTTTGACAAGATCAAGGAGTACTTGCAAGAACCTCCAATCCTTATGCCTCCAGTTGAAGGAAGACCTCTGATAATGTACTTGACAGTATTAGAAGAGTCGATGGGGTGTGTGCTGGGCCAACATGACGAGTCTGGTCGAAAAGAGTATGCAATATACTACCTAAGCAAAAAGTTTACCGACTGTGAACAACGTTATTCACTGCTCGAGAAAACTTGCTGTGCTTTAGCGTGGGCTGCTCGCCGACTGAGACAGTATATGTTGACCCACACCACTTTGTTGATATCAAAAATGGACCCAGTTAACTACATTTTTGAGAAGCCAGCTCTTACCGGACGGGTTGCAAGATGGCAAATGATCCTCACAAAATATGACATCCAATACACATCTCAGAAAGCCATCAAGGGCAGTGTATTGTCTGATTATCTTGCTGAGCAGCCTATTGATGATTACCAGCCTATGAGGTTTGACTTCCCTGATGAAGACATCATGTTCATAAAAGCAAAAGATCATGAAGAGCCTGTTCACACTGAAGGGCCTGACCCGGAGGAAGAATGGACTATGATGTTTGATGGGGCGGTTAATATGAATGGTCATGGTGTTGGTGTAGTACTCATTACACCTAAGGGGGTTCACCTGCCTTTCTCGGCAAAACTCACCTTCAACTGCACTAACAATGAAGCTGAATACGAAGCTTGTATTATGGGTCTTGAGGAAGCCATTGACCTCAGGATCAAGACTTTGACTGTATTCGGAGATTCAGCTCTGGTAGTTAATCAAACCAATAGCAAATGGTACACACACCAGGATCATCTGATACCTTACAGGGATTATACAAGGAGGTTGTTGACTTTCTTTACAACGGTCAAGCTTGAGTATATCCCTCGGGACGAGAATCAGTTTGCAGATGCTCTGGCTACCATTTCATCGATGATCAAAGTTCAAGCTGCTAACTTTGTGCCTCGGATTTCAGTGTCCAGACTTGACAGACCAACATATGTATTTGCAGCAGACGTTGTCAAAGATGATAAGCCTTGGTTCCATGACATTAAGTGCTTCTTGGAGGATCAAACATACCCGCCTGGGGAATCTTCCAATGATAAGAAGACATTAAGAAGGCTTACTGGGAGTTTCTTCCTGAACACCGATGGTTCCCTATACAAGAGAAACTTTGATATGGTACTCCTCAGATGTGTCGATAGAACAGAAGCAGACTTGTTGATGCACGAGGTGCACGAAGGATCCTTTGGTACCCATGCAGGAGGGCATGCCATGGCCAAGAAATTGCTAAGATCAGGCTATTACTGGATCACAATGGATGCTGACTGTTATGCCTATGCCAGAAAATGCCATAAATGCCAGATCTATGCGGATAAGGTGCATGTGCCTCCCAATCCTCTGAGCGTGATGTCTTCACCTTGGCCCTTTGCTATGTGGGGCATTGATATGATTGGCAAGATTGAACCGACTGCTTCAAACGGCCACAGATTCATCATGGTAGCCATTGATTATTTCACCAAGTGGGTTGAAGCAGCTTCCTATGCAAATGTTACAAGGCAAGTGGTAGCCCGATTTCTGAAGAGGGATATCATCTGTCGATACGGAGTTCCCGAGCGAATCATTACTGATAATGGTTCCAACTTGAACCACAAAATGATGGCAGAGTTGTGCCGGGACTTCAAGATCCAACACCACAATTCTTCTCCTTACAGGTGTCGCTCCCAAAGATTTGCATCCAGGTACAAGCGCGAACGGTCGGCGAAGGGAACTGTGAGAACACACAGCCGTGAACTCACTGGAGATGAATAGAGTCGCCAGCTAGGCATTTTTATCCCGGAGGAAAGGCAATGCTGCATAAGCCTAGAAAAAGATGGATAAGACGGTTTGCGAACCAGAGAGACTGAGAAAGGGGGTTGGTTACAACCTGGGAAGGTATTAGCACCCAGATTGTCCGTCGTACTCGACGGGATCCACGCTTAAAAGATTTGTGTTTTAAAGGGGTAGTGTCAGTGCAATCTGTGTGTAAAATAGCTGGAAAAGAATGTACAGGTGTCAGTGCAAAAGAAGTGAAAAGTGTGATATATACAGTGTCAGTGTAAAAGAGAAAGAGGTGAAATGCTCATGATAATGAGGCTAAAGAATGAAGCTGGAAGGAGGGGGGATATACAGAGACTTTTGTTCGATAACTGTTAAGTTATGCCTACGTATCCTCTCGTGCAATGAGGAAGTCAGAACACCGTAGTTTGACCCAAAGAGACTGAAAGATGAATTGACCTGTGAACTGCTTACTTGTCTATGCTCAAGTGTATGATCTGTCTGGCACAGATGCAAACTGTCTTGCATTAGACGGAAGAAGCAAATTCTCGGTTGTGAGTGAAGATGATGAGAAAAGAATCCCGAAGGAGACGATTATTGTTTGTTTTTGAGTTTTCAGTCTTTTATTGCTTTTTGAAGTTTGTCATAAGATAATGAGCTTAAGCCTAAACCAATGGGTTTAGTAAACTCATCACATCTTCCCTCTGATTAGGGGTAATGAGAATACCTTAAGTGTGAAGTCAGATTCTCACACTTAATCACCTTTGATGTAGGATTAAGATCATTAACCCATTTGTGATTAATTAGATGTTTTTGTTGTTTTTTTGTTTAGTGTTAAGTAATGAGGTTAAGCCATAATCAGGGATCTAACAGGCTCATTACACTATCCTAAAAGAAGGATAATAGATGAGGGTGTTTAAGCTGAGGAAGGATCCTCAGCTTAATCCATGATTAGGGATTAAACCCATGACAGAACAAACCTTTGATTAAGTGGATTTTATTAATGATATGATGATGAAGTGTTTTTTATGATTTGTAAGACAACTTGAGGGGGACTTGTCCATTAACTTTAGGGTTAGTCCTTCTTAACCAATTAAGGAAGAATTAGAACCCTAATGCAAGGCCCAAGTTACAAGTGTAATGTCTTGATGATTATTAGATGGATTAATTAAGAGAGTTCAACACCTTAAGGGTCCAAGACTTAGGATTAAAGTTATACACTCCATCCTAAAAGAAGGATGCAGGCATAACCCTAACCACAAAGTCTTAAAGCCTTTAGGGTTTAGTCCCTGATTATGAGGTGAGAAGAGAAGACTCAAAGAGAGACACAAAGGTGAAAACTATGAGGGGAACTAATCAAAACCCTAATTCATTATCATGCTTGGTTGGTCCTAATGTTTGTGAGGTTTTCAAGAACAATCTTCAGATGAACCACCAGGAAGCAGATGAACAAGATCAAGAGAAGCAAAGTGACTTGCTTCATTCAAGAAGTCAAGTCACTTGAAGAAAGAAAGTGGGAGGAGGAAGAATGAGCAAGCTCAAACTCAAACACACATAAGAATGCAGCAAGGTATGCAAGAGAGATGAGAATAGAGGTTATGAGAAGTGAAGGCAAATTCACTTCTCAAGTTTATTTACCACCTGAAATGTTAGAAAGAAATGCAAAACAATGCAAGATGAGATGAAATGGCATGAGGCAAAGCACAACCAGAAGCATGGTGATGATGATTATGATGCCATGAGGTGCTGCAAGCATGAGACAAGACCTGGAGATGTTCATACAAGGTTATGAATGCAAATGATGCAAGCTAAGGAACATGAACAAACATGAAATATTATGGAACATACAAGACAAATGACATGGCAAATATGCAATGCAATGATCAATGATGCTTTCTACATGTCTTAAGATGTCAAATGAATCATAAGAATGCACAAAGTGAAATGACAAGTCAAGTTATGCAAGGAAATGCAAGAAGGATGCAAATGAAAGCCCAAATTAGGGTTCATGGATCAAACATCAAACACAAACCAAAAACAGAAGCAAACCTTAACCTAAAAAATGGAAAATGGTACCCAAAGAAACCCTAGGCCTATAATGAACCACTGCCCAAAGGGGAGCTCTCAACTCTCAACCAAACTCAAGTTATGAATTTTGCAAGTTATTAGGGCTTTTTAGGGTTTGTTACAAAAGAAATGCCAATAAATTAGAAAATGCAAGATCAAATCATGGCCTTTTTATCCTTGAAAGTTCATGCCAAATGGAAAGCAATGCAAGAAGGATCAATGTCTCAACCTTCACCAATAGGCAGAAATGAATTTTCAAACTTATGAACAAAATAATGCATCAAAAATGATTTAATTCAATGAAAAATTCTTAAAATGCATCAAGATCAAAAAAGAAATTTGGTTTGAAGGTTGGACAATGTTTCTAAATGTCTTAGAACATTTCATGAATTTTTTTGTAATTTTTAAATACCTAAAAGTATTTTTAATTAATTAATTCTCATTAATCAATTAAAAATAATCTTTTAAATATTTAAAAATACTTTTTTAATGATAAAAAATAAAATAAAAAATATTTTTGTGTCATAAAAATTAATAAAACCTTAAAGAAAAAGTTTCATAATTTTTATGATTTTTTAACTATTTTAAATAAATTGTACAAATTAAATGCAAGAAAAATGAATTAATATTAAATAAAATGAAAAGTAAACAGATTGGATGGCCAGGATTGAGTCTGGGTTTAAAAATGCTGACCAGCGCGCAAATGGAGGGTGAGGATTGTATCTGAACCAATTAACTTAATTACAAATTAATTAAAGTTAATTAAAGGGATTAGGGCAAATGAAATGATCTGGAGCGTTGGAAAGGGAGGGAAGTCAACGAGTCAAAGCTCATCCACGGCCACAATTCAAACTGAAGTTAATGACCTGAGATTAGGGTTTAAATACTCAGACGGCCGGAGAAGACTTCCGGTCGTCTTCTCCGGCCAGAAGCTCACCTGAAAATCTCCCAAACCCCTCAAACCGTATCTAAAATGAAATCTAAACACATGGGGATGATCCTTATCAACTCACGAACTAAACCCCTCTCTCAAAACACATTTAAAGTTCCTAAACCAACTGAATCGAAGCAAACAAATTCTAGGGTTCGTAAGCTTCAAACAGAAATTAAATTCTTAAAACGCAACCATTTCAAAAACTAAAGGTACCAGAATGATCAGACAAGCATGAAGATCAAGTTTGTAACATAAAAAGAGATTTCTGGAAAAATTATTTTTGAGCTACCTGAGTTTTGCAGTTTTTGATTTAGGAACTTTCAGGCTACTTCCCTTGATGCAAGCTGCTCTACTTGATCCCCCAAGTGTGTCTGGATGCTCAAATGGAGTTTAGATTTGCTGGATGATGAGTTTCGAAGAGAACTGCTTCAGTTCAGTCAACAATGGCTATGGTGATCTTGGAACTTTCAGGCTGTGAAAAGGGGTGGTTTGTGATCTATGAAGTGTATTGAGTTGCTTTGCTGGGTTTGTTTTGGTGTTTGTGGGCTAGGATGAGAGATTCGATAGAATCTGCAGAATGAAGGTGAACAATGGCAATGGAGGATTCAGGGTGTTTCAGGCTGGTGCTTTGGGTGGTTTCTACTCAATGGAGTGTGTTGAGTTGGATAGTGATGAGAGTTTTAGTGTTTGCTTGCTGTGAAGAGGAATTCGAAGCCAATTGCAGTTGGGAGGTTTTTTGTGAATGTCATCCAATGTTATGTTTCAGCCTTGGTCCCTTGGTGTTATGGCTTGCAAGATGATTCAATAAACAATTCTGATTGGTTGTTTGATGTGACATGGCCTGCCATGATAGGTGAGTTTGCTTTTGCATAAAGGTCAACTTTTTGTAAGATAGGGCATGGCTCAACTCTAGCCAAGTACAAAGTTGGTTTTGGTGCAGCATGGGTGAGGGAAAGGTCTAGCTTGGCTCAGCACTCAATGCAGCAAGTTGGCATAATGTTATGAGTGGTTTTTGCAAGTATGTTGGCTTATGGTTCACATGTGACTTTTTATCCAACCAAGCATGAAACCATGGGCAAACTTAGTCAAATTCTGATTTTTAGGACTTAGAGGGTGTTTACATAATGGTTTGACATGAATTGAAGGCTGCATAATGCATTGGTTCAAGACATTGCAAAATTTCCATTTAGTGCATAACTTGAAAAACAATGATTTTTGCTATCTTTGCATTGCCATAACTTTTGATCCATGAAGAGTTAGATCATGTTCTTGTACTTTTTGAAAAGGGAAAGATGAGATCTACAACTTTCATGACCAAAGTTTTTCCATTTGAGGCCTTTTTGGATCATGAATCAAGGCTTGAAAATTGACCTAAAATGAGGCATTCTTGAAAAGTCAACTATACCCAAAAAGTCAACATTTGCAAAAAACCTAAATTCTTGATTTTTATGAACTTCAACCTTCTTCCATGATCAAATAAAGATCATGTACACTCAAAATGATGAAGATCACCCATTGGTTGGGTCATTGGGGGCCTCAGATGCCCTGATTTTACACTGACTTGTCTGAAAAGTCAACTCTTGATCAGATGACTTCCCCATGGAATTTCTTCATGAAAATTGATATGCATACTCCCTATACCCTATAGAGACCAATGGAAACAAGAATGACCAAAAAATTTGGAGTTATGGCCTCTGAAACCAAAACCCTAATTTTCAGTCAACTGTGCAGTTCATCCTGGCTCTGCATCCACTCAAACCCTAGTTCTTGTGATCCCTCTGCAATTTTGACTTTGTGAGGATGTAACATGATATAAGAACACACATGGACCCCTTTGAGTTGATTAGTGGCCTTTGGAATGGCTCAAGATGCCCTGAGGTTGCTCAGATCACAAACCCTAGGTGCAGATGCCTTAGAAACTATCCAGTGAAACCAAATGAGACATGAGATGATGTGATTGTGTTTATGCATATGAAATGACCACAAGCCATGGTGTGAATGGGTGAGGGCAAATTTGGGGTGTTTACAGCTGCCCCTATTCAATCATGAGTTAGCTGTGCAGGATGTAAGCAGCGGCTTATCAGGCAAACAAGGTAACTTGTGGTTGAATATCAAAGACCGTCCAAAATTTGCACTCACAGAATGAAGAAGAAAAGGGATATAGATTGTAAAGGAAAAAATAAAGTATATTGTAAAGTGTGGGCGACGGAGGACGACCGTCGAGCAGAGGACGACTGCTGGGTAAACGGGGACGGCCGACATGCTGGGGAAAGTGTGTAAAATAAAGCGATGACGGGGACGACCGACATGCTGGGGATAAAAGATAAAGCCAAGACGGGGACGGCCGACTAGCTGGGAAAACTAAGATAATATGAGGGGGACGGCCATCAAGATAAAGTAGTAACATTCTCTGGGGATTGGTGAAACATGACGGGGACGGCCATCAAGTTCACAAAGGTAAAGTAACCAACGATGGGGACGGCCATCGGGTTAAAAAAGAAAAGGGACCACGACGGGGACGGCCATCGGGTTAAAGAATAAATGAAATAAACAGATGATGGGGTACGGCCATCAAAGGTGAAGGACGATCACCTAGCAGGGGACGGCTGCTCTGTTGGGCATAAAAGAAATATGATGGGGACGACCATCAAAGGTGGAGGACGACCACCTGGCAGGGTACGGCTGCCAAAATATCAACGATGGGGACGGCCATCGGATAGAAAAGGTCAACGATGGGGACGGCCATCGGACGAGCATGATGGAGGACGACCATCAAGAAGTGGAGGACGACCACTCAGCAGGGGACGGCTGCTCTCAAAGTTTATCATAACACAGGATGAGTGTTAGACAACTAAAATCAACAATGGGGACGGCCATTGGATAAAGTGATGAAGGACGATCATCAAAAGGTGGAGGACGACCACCTAGCAGGGGACGGCTGCTAAAATCAACGATGGGGACGGCCATCGGATGAGCATGATGGAGGACGACCATCAAGAAGTGGAGGACGACCACTTAGCAGGGGACGGCTGCTCTCAAAGTTTATCATAACACAGGACGAGTGTTAGATAAAAAGGAAATTTGACTGCGATCTACTGGGGATATAGTAAATACGGACGAGCGTTTACATCCAAGAAACAAAAGGTATAAGTGTTTGGTATTGTGTATAGATTAAAGATGCGGACGAGCATCCTTAAGACTATGATACGGACGAGTATCATGTAGAAACAAACATTAGACGCAATGTTCTGAGATGATGGTACGGACGAGTACCAACTGGTTAACAAAGAACAAGGACTACTGTCGAATCTGCGGGGATATACATGGTGTATATAAGATACGGACGAGTATCTGAGTAGGTGTACCAATGAGTAGTGAGTATATAATGTTTATCTGCTGGGGATATGACACGGACGGGTGTCAGGAAAGTGTATATACAAGTATAGGCGACCACGCTGGGGATATGACACGGACGGGTGTCAAGAAAGTGTATAGGTATATGTAAGTGCAAAGAGGGTGTCTTTGGCTTTCTGCTGGTGACACGACACGGACGAGTGTCAGGATGTATCTGCAATACTGGTGATCTTGGTTTGTAAAGTGTATTCAGGCAACCTGCTGGGAAATGATGATACGGACGGGTATCAAAAAGGAGATATGCACTGGTGTTTGTGATATGGGGCAGCTGCTTTTGCTGGGACTCTGATGGGGATGTATTCTGTATGCCGACAGATTGTCAATATTTACAAGTGTTCAAATCACAACATGACTTATGATTATGCTATGCATTTGATTTTTTTTTGCCGTAATGCTCCGTATTAGACGGAATGCTACGCTCTGGGGGTGAATATGATGCGAATGCTATGATTATGCAAAGAGGCACCGATCCGGGATCCGGGTCTTGTTGCTGCAAAGATCTCTGATCGATCTGCTTGAAGTGAACATCCCAGCTGGGGATGAGATCATTGATAGATCTGTAGTTGTATCTGCTTGGGGATATACGTCATCGATTGACATATTCTTATAATACGGGACCCAGCTGGGGTTTGTAGAAGCTTTCTCTCTCTCTGTTGTGACTTCTTCGTGCGCTGCTCTTCTGAATAGAGGCCTGAAGCTCTGTGGGGAGATGATTCCTCGATTCTCGCATCCTGCTGAGGAATAATGGTTGGTATTACAGCTGGGAGATGCTGTTGGTAATTCAGCTGGGGCGAGCAATGGGAAGCAACTCGACTGGGGATAGAGCATTTCGGATGCCGATATCTTTTGTATATTTGCCAGCTTGCTGAGACGTAACTTGTATGCCCCAAGTTGTGTTCTGGATACCCGCAATCCTGCAAAGATAAAGAAACGCACAAATGGTCCCGAGGTATCTTTTACTGAGATTCCGCCATAGGAAATAAGTACTTTCGAGAGTAAGTATATTCCCTGCAAGCATGTGTTTTATTTTTAGAGAGAGGCATCTGTACTTATGCAATTGTGTTTTTAGAGACATCAGACAACTCTTTGCAAAACATAAATGTAAAAAACGAGACATGACTGAAAATCTGATTATATTAATTCGTGTGCCCTGAATTGGCAAGATACAGTCAGAGAAACATATCTCCTGAAATGAGGAGATTGTTACAAATTGAGAAATAAAGTGCTGGCGGTGCTGGCGATGCTTTCAAGGAGCTTCCTCTTCTGCTATGACTCGTATGACAATGACGTTCTTCTCGTTTTGCTTTCTGGAGAGAGTTGATTCTGATTGCAGCTTGATCCCTTGGAGCTTACCAAGTTGTAGGTGATACAGACGAATTCAGAATGCAGTTGTTCGCTTATTCCCTTATTTTGCATGGATCGCCCTTTCGGGTTTTCAATCCATCGGGATACCCATTTTTGCCTGAGCTGTCCAATGCGGCTTTTCAACTCAGCGGGTGTACATTTTTTGCTTATTTCCCTTATTTTTGCCCGAGTCTTTTATTCTGTCTTTGACTCGCCGGGAGGCCCTATTTTGCCTGGACTTACATTCTGTTTTTATGTCCAGCGGGTCATTTTATGCGAAGTATTTTTTAACTGCATCTGAATTCACAGGGGACGGGAAATCTTCACCATCCATGGTGCTGAGCATCAGTGCTCCACCAGAGAAGACTTTCTTCACAACAAATGGTCCTTCGTAATTGGGAGTCCACTTGCCCCTGTGGTCTGTATGAGGAGGGAGGATTCTCTTCAACACAAGATCTCCCACCCGGTACTCTCGGTGCCTGACTTTCTGATCGAAGGCTCTCTTCATTCTTTTCTGATATAGCTGCCCATGGCAGATTGCAGCCAATCTTTTCTCTTCGATCAGACTCAGTTGTTCGTATCGGGACCGAACCCATTCTGCTTCACTCAGTTTAACATCCATTAATACCCGTAACGAGGGTAGTTCAACTTCAACAGGTAGGACTGCTTCCATACCATACACAAGCTGATACGGTGTTGCCCCAGTGGATGTCCTGATTGATGTGCGGTACCCATGTAAGGCAAATGGTAGCATTTCGTGCCAGTCTCTGTAGGTGACTACCATCTTTTGCACAATCTTCTTAATATTCTTATTTGCCGCCTCTACAGCGCCATTCATCTTTGGCCTGTAAGGAGAAGAATTGTGATGTTGGATCTTGAAGTCCCGGCACAGCTCTGCCATCATTTTGTTGTTCAAGTTGGAACCATTATCAGTAATGATTCGCTCGGGCACTCCATACCGACAGATGATATCTCTTTTCAGAAATCTGGCTACCACTTGCCTTGTGACATTTGCATATGAGGCTGCTTCAACCCACTTTGTAAAATAATCGATGGCGACCAGGATGAATCTGTGGCCGTTCGAAGCAGTTGGCTCAATTTTGCCAATCATGTCAATGCCCCACATAGCAAAGGGCCATGGTGAAGACATTATGTTCAGGGGATTGGGAGGCACATGCACCTTGTCTGCATAAATCTGGCATTTATGGCATTTTCTGGCGTAAGCACAACAGTCTGCATCCATTGTGATCCAGTAATAGCCTGATCTTAACAACTTCTTAGCCATGGCATGCCCTCCTGCATGGGTACCAAAGGATCCTTCGTGCACTTCATGCATCAACAAATCTGCTTCTGTCTTGTCAACACATCTGAGGAGTACCATATCAAAGTTCCTCTTGTATAAAGATCCATCAGTGTTCAGAAAGAAACTTCCAGCAAGCCTTCTTAAAGTCTTTTTATCATTGGAAGATGCCCCAGGTGGGTATGTTTGATCCTCCAAGAAGCACTTGATGTCATGGAACCAAGGCTTATCATCTTTAGCAATATCTGCTGCAAATACATATGCTGGTCTATCAAGTCTCGATACTGAAATCTGAGGTACAAAGTTAGCAGCTTGAACTTTGATCATGGATGAAATGGTAGCAAGAGCATCTGCAAACTGATTCTCGTCCCGAGGGATATATTCAAGTTTGACTGTTGTGAAGAAAGTCAGTAACCTTCTTGTATAATCCCTGTAAGGTATCAGATGATCTTGGTGTGTGTACCATTTTCCGTTAGTCTGATTGACTACCAAAGCTGAATCTCCGAATACGGTTAAAGTCTTGATCCTGAGGTCAATGGCTTCCTCAAGACCCATAATACAAGCTTCGTATTCAGCTTCGTTGTTAGTGCAGTTGAAAGTGAGCTTTGCCGAGAAAGGCATGTGAACCCCTTTAGGTGTAATGAGTACTGCACCAACACCACGGCCATTCATGTTGACAGCCCCATCAAACATCATAGTCCATTCTTCTTCTGGGTCAGGCCCTTCAGTGTGAATAGGCTCTTCATGATCTTTTGCTTTAATGAACATGATGTCTTCATCGGGGAAGTCGAACCTCATAGGCTGGTAGTCATCAATGGGTTGCTCAGCAAGATATTCAGATAGTACACTGCCCTTGATGGCTTTCTGAGATGTGTACTGTATGTCGTATTCTGTGAGAATCATCTGCCATCTTGCAACCCGTCCGGTAAGAGCCGGCTTCTCGAAAATGTACTTAACTGGATCCATTTTTGAGATCAATAGAGTAGTATGGGTCAACATATACTGTCTCAGTCGGCGAGCAGCCCACGCTAAAGCACAGCAAGTTTTCTCGAGCAGTGAATAACGCTGTTCACAGTCGGTAAACTTTTTGCTTAGGTAGTATATCGCATACTCTTTTCGACCAGACTCGTCATGCTGACCTAGTACACACCCCATCGATTCTTCTAATACTGTCAAGTACATAATCAGAGGTCTTCCTTCAACTGGAGGCATAAGGATTGGAGGTTCTTGCAAATACTCCTTGATCTTGTCAAAAGCTTTCTGGCAGTCTTCGTTCCACCTGACCGTTTGCTCCTTTCTTAACAGCTTGAATAAGGGTTCACAAGTTGCTGTAAGGTGAGATATGAACCGTGAAATGTAGTTCAATCGACCTAAGAACCCTCGAACTTCTTTCTCAGTTTTCGGTGCAGGCATTTCTTGAATAGCTTTGACTTTATCAGGGTCAACTTCAATCCCTTTCTCACTTACAATAAAGCCCAGCAGCTTACCGGATCGCACCCCGAATGTGCATTTGTTGGGGTTCAACTTTAGTTGGTATTTCCTCAGACGCTTGAATAACTTGAGCAGATTCACCAGGTGATCTTCCTCTGTAAGGGACTTGGCGATCATATCATCCACATAACATTCGATTTCCTTATGGATCATATCATGAAACAATGTTACCATAGCCCGTTGATACGTTGCACCAGCATTCTTCAGTCCGAATGGCATCACTTTATAACAGAACGTGCCCCAAGGTGTGATGAATGTTGTCTTCTCCATGTCTTCAGGTGACATCTTGATCTGATTGTATCCCGAAAATCCATCCATGAAGGAGAATACCGAGAACTGAGCCGTGTTATCCACCAATACATCAATGTGAGGTAATGGGAAGTCATCTTTCGGGCTGGCTCTGTTCAGATCCCGGTAATCAACACACATTCTTACTTTTCCGTCCTTCTTAGGCACAGGTACTATGTTAGCAACCCACGGAGGATAGCTAGTCACAGCAAGGAACCCGGCGTCCCATTGCTTTTGTACCTCTTCCTTGACTTTCATAGCCATGTCTGGGCGAGTTCGGCGCAACTTCTGTTTGACTGGTGGGCATTCTTCCCTCAAAGGCAGCTTATGCACAACAATATCGGTATCCAACCCTGGCATATCTTGGTAGGACCAAGCAAACACATCAACATACTCTTGAAGCAGATCTATCAGTTGTCTCTTCACTGGGTTTTGCAGGCAGGCCCCGATTTTGACTTCTTTCACGTCTTCCTCCGTACCAAGATTAATCACTTCAACCTCCTCCTGATGAGGAGTAATAACTTTTTCCTCCTGTCTCAGCAACCTGGCTAGCTCTTTAGGAAGCTCATATTCTTCATCAACCCCTTCATCAGCTTGATTGATCGGATTGTCAAAGTCATACGATGTCATAGCTGTGCTGTTGTCGGTGCTGTCTGGAAGGCACTCTCTGCAAGGGTTAAGTCGGTTCATTTTAGTGATTGATTTTAATCCTGCTTTAGAAAAAAGTGAAATGAAGTTATCATTTTGAAAACACCGCCATTTATTTTTGTACAAAAAGAAAAATGGAAAAACAGTGAGCAGAAAAGAAAAAGACTCGTTTGCAAAAAGATTGTCTGATATTTCATTAATTTAATCTTGTTTGCACAAAAGTACAGATGGCCCTGATTACAAAATGAGTCTTGTCATCTTGGGCAAGATGCAAGACTTTGATGCATGCTATAAAAGATACAGGAAATAATAATTACTCTGCTCGAGTAACACTTATAATTTCCTGGGAAGACCAGTTCGAGACACTGCTCCCCGGGACCTTCGGACGAATCCAAATCTCCAGGTTGCGCTCCTCTTCCAGCTCATCTTCCAGACAGTTGATAGCATCGGGGGTAAGCATCCCCCCACTGACAAAACCAGGCTCTGCAGCAGCCTTTGCTTGATGTTGAGTTGGTTTGTAACCCAACCCAAACTTGTCCTTCTTCTCCTCCACAGCTAAGACCTTGCCCCAGCCTAGGGCAGTTCCCTCTTCAACAACCTTCCGGGCTTGTTGATATGACGACATGGAGACTCCTGAAACAGCAGATGCTTCATTGACATTCAAGGCTTCAAAACCTTGGCTCATCGTTTCATGGATTTCTCCATCCATCTCAATGTACTTGTAGGTAGCCAGGTGGCTAACAAAGATGTCCTCTTCTCCACAGATTGTGACAACTTGACCCTCCCACTCAAATTTTAACTTTTGGTGAAGGGTAGACGTTATAGCGCCAGCGGCGTGAATCCAGGGTCTACCCAACAAACAGCTGTAGGCGGGCTGAATGTCCATCACATAAAAGATAGTTTTAAAAGTCTGCGGGCCAATTGTCACGGGCAGCTCAATCTCTCCCAGAACCGATCTCTTCGAGCCATCAAAAGCCCTAACCACCAGGTTGCTGGGTCTCAATGCCAGTCCATCATATTCAAGCTTCACCAGAGCCTTCTTTGGTAAGACATTCAGGGATGATCCTGTGTCCACCAGCACATGTGAAAGGACAGCTCCTTTGCATTCCATGGTTATGTGCAAGGCTTTGTTGTGATTGCGACCATCCACTGTCAGGTCAGAATTGGTAAACCCCAGCCCATTGCTAGCAGTGACATTTCCAACAACGGTTTCCAATTGGTTGACAGTAATCTCCTCGGGCACGTAAGCTGCGTGCAGTACTTTCAGTAGTGCATTCCGATGGGCTTCGGAGCACATAAGCAGTGAGAGGATAGAGATTTTGGATGGCGTCTGGTGAAGTTGATCCACAATTTTGTAGTCACTCTTTTTGATGATTCTCATAAACTCATCAACTTCCTGATCGAATGGAGTCTTCAGGGCTTCTTTGGCAGCTGGATCTTCCTGCACCGGGCTTTTTCCTTTTGCCTTGGCAGCAGCTTCTGCTTCGGCAGTGGGTCTTTGGACTTGTGAAGCGAAGAGACGTCCGCTTCGGGTGAAGCCTCCGCCTCCGCCCACATTATCAATTTGTGGTGCAGGTGCTAATGTTTCAAGAGTGATTCTTTTTCCTTCGCAGTACACGTCAGAGCCATAGTGCCAAGGGATGGCCCTATCGCTTTCATATGGTACAGGTCCAGGCACCGTGACAGTGACTGGACTGATTGCTGCTGCTGAAGGGATTGTTATTGTTTGTGGATCATAAAAGATTGTGACTGGTGCTCTAGCGGGAGCAGCACCTTCTGAATGGTAGGCGGAGTTATTTTCTGGATCGTAGAATATGGTAACTGTGGAGACATTTTCATGATTGTTTGCTGGAGTTGTAGGAGGTACCGTTGGAAGGACTGTTGTTGTTGTTGATGGAGAGTCGAAATGGAATGAAGCTGAAGTTGTAGCAGGAGTAACTGTTGTAAGCTGATCATTTGGTAGGACAGATGGAGTACTTGCTGATGTTGCTGATGAATTATCGGGAACAATTGTTGTTGCATTTGTAGGAGGATCTGAAACCGTTGTCGATGAAGTTGCTTGAGTTGCCGGAAATGATGTAGTGATCTGTAGCAGGCCACTCTTAATAAGGCTGTCAATGCCATTCCTCAAGTCTTCACACCCATTCCAAGAAATATTGCAGTAGGGGCACCCTAGTTCACACCCCGGAAATATATTGTTTTCACGGAGTTGAGCTTTGATTTCCACCAATGGTGTCCTGATCTGATCCACACTGGTTATGAAATAAGACGGTGTGTCTTCTTCAATTGCATTAATTCGGGGACCACCATGGTGTGGCATTGGGTTTTTGTTGACGTTGGGCGGAGGTGCAAAGTTCAAAGCCTTGGAGTCTACTAAGTCTTGTACCTTCATATGCAGTGCCCTGCATTTTTCTGTACTGTGACCAGGCGCGTTTGAGTGAAAAGCACACCTAGCATTAGAGTCATAGTTTCTTGGTAGACTGTTTGGATCCGGAGGTGCCAACGTTCTTAGCTCAACCAGGTTGAGTTTCAGAAGCTGTGGCAGCAAAGCAGCGTACGGCATTGGAATCGGGTCGATCACTCGATTAGCTTGAGGGGGCCTTTGTTGGAATGGCCTCTGTTGATTGTTGTTGTTGGAGTTGTTGTTGTTGTAGTTCCCTGGAGGATATTGGTTCTGCTGATACGGAGGTTGTTGTTGGAAGTTTTGTTGAGGAGGTTGATAGACTGGCAGAGGATGTGCTGGAGCAGGGATAGTGACTGCTGCTATGGACCTTTGAACATACTGGGGCCTACCCCTGTTGGTATGAATGGCATTGGTCTCGCCAGCTCTTCTAGGGCCTGCAAAAGGCTTCCTTGTACTGCTGGACGAACTGGCGCCATTATCGGAAATTTTGCCCATTTTCAACAGGCTTTCAATTCTCTCCCCAGCTATGACAACATCTGCGAAGCTGGTGGAAGAGAAAGCGGCCAACCTGTCAATATACGTTCCCTGGAGAGTGTTCATAAACATGTCTGCCATTTCCCTTTCAGACATAGGGGGTTGAACGGCAGCAGCCAATTGCCTCCATCTTTGAGCATATTCTCTAAAGCTCTCCCTCGAAGACTGTGACATTCCCATTAGGAGGGTCCTGTTGGGTGCCATGTCTAGATTATACTGATACTGTCTGATGAAGGCTTCTGCCAGGTCCTTCCAGCATCTTACCGTTGCCCTTGTCAAGTGGGAATACCATTCCCTTGATGCTCCAGTCAAGCTATCTTCAAAGTAGAACATCCAAAGTTTCTCATCCATTGTATAGGCCTTCAGCCTTCCCAGAAACGATTGCAAATGAGTCCGGGGGCATGAAGTCCCATTATATCTTTCGAAACAAGGAGGCTTGAACTTATGAGGGATCCTGACCCCCTCTACTAAGCCCATGTCCATGACATCGAACCCCAAAGAATTTTGGGATTCCAAAGACCT
Organism: Lathyrus aphaca; assembly: GCA_963966055.1. Classification (NCBI taxonomy): domain Eukaryota; kingdom Viridiplantae; phylum Streptophyta; class Magnoliopsida; order Fabales; family Fabaceae; genus Lathyrus; species Lathyrus aphaca. The sequence continues at coordinate 64,606,841 of OZ014519.1, read as the reverse complement.
CAACTTCTCAGCCAACTCATCCAATCTCCTATCATAGGTTTCCTCTCCAGCACCCATGACTGTAAACTGATCCTCCTGAGGATCCTCTTGAAGTACTCTGGCTGCAGTGGCTGTTCCTTGAACGTTTGCAGGAATATGAATCTCAGGGTGTAGGTGTGGACCAAATATAGGGGGGTTAACATGTGGTTGCACCCTTTCATTGTTACTGGTGCCAGCAGTTCCCACATGGGGGTCATCTTGAGTTCTCCCCTCTACCAGAACTCTAAGCCTCTCCTGGCTTTGAGCTAAATTATTCATCACTTCCATGAACTGAGTTATTTGGGTTCTCATCTCCACCCTTTCATTAGCCATCTGGGTTCTGGCCTCATTGAGGTCTTGCTGCAACTGGTCCATCTGGATGCCCGGAAGGTTGTTTCTTGTAGGGTACCTGTGTGGCCTGTTGAGAGGGAATAGTCTGCGGCGAGCAATAATTCCTGAATGCCACAACAGAGGTTAGAAACAATAAAACAAAACCTACAAAACAAACAAAAGGGTTAGTATGCAATGCAATATGCTTATTTGCTATCAAGGTATCCGGCTTGGTCTTCAATTTTGACCCGTCCAGACCCTTGAAGATGATGCTACTGAAGTTGCTTTTGAAGTGAACCCAGATGGAAGCAAACACAAATATATTACAAAGGTAAAATAATACAAATTGTTCATTTTACAGCACAAACCCTCAAAGGGGTCAAAAAAACATCACAAAAAGCAAAAGTACATGGAAAAGGAACAACAACAAGCAAATAATCAGACTCCAAGGCCAAACTCATCCTCGCGAACTTCCTTAAGAAGTGCTTCGGTCACAGGATCAGCCGGATGCTCCGTAAGATTCCTGATGAGAAGGTTTCTTGTTGCAACAGCTGTAGTCAACTTCTTGTTCTGGCTTTGGTCTTTGGATTTCTTCACTCCAGCTTTGATTTTTAACTCTGAAATTTCCTCCTGGGCTGCTGCCAGGGCTTTTTCCATCTGCTCCATCTTATCTTGAACTCTCTTGTCTTCTAGAGTACGGGCTTCAGTGATCCGGACCCACCTGGCCTGACTCTCTTTCAAGTACAAGTCTGTCCTTGCTCTTTGGAACTGGGCTTCTTTACAAGCATTTTTCAGAATCTGCTCACCAGCTTTAGACTTGTTGATATAGTCTCCAGATTTCTCAATCTTAGTCAAGTGTTCCACTCTCAGCTTCTCCAATCTTTCAATCTCCCTTACACCTTCACTCCTCTCCCTGAGGGTCTTCTGCAGGGCTTGGGATAGCTTCTCATTTCTTTCTTTCAAGCCTTCAAACTCTTCCAAACTGACAGTAGCAGGGGGTGGTGCTGATGATGACTCAGGCATGTCTTTGATGGTGAAGGGCAATCCTGAGATTTGGGCCCTAGCATAGGACCACTCATGATATTGGGCTGATGCCACATTATTGCACTTCCCCAGAATGGTGATTCCCTTGGTTTGAACATGATCCCAGGCCCAGGCAGCCTGCCTAACAACAGTCAAACTGATCTTGTTCTCACAGTAGAGGGTCTCAACCAGGTCTTGTTCCCTAGGAGCATGAACCAGTGCATAGCCTAATTGCCTCTTGAACAGCAGGGGGTTGTAGTTGATACTTCCCTTAACTCCTACCAAAGGTACATTGGGAAAGTGCCCACAGCTTGTGATCATATCTCTGCCCTTGGTGCCTTGGGTGCACCATCTGATGTCTGCTGCAGTGAGAGTAGTGAGCCTCTTAGCCCAGTTGCTTTGCTGATGAGGATTCAGGAATGCATCTGTCCTGGGTAGATGCTTGAGAAGCCAAGCATGGAATAGTGGAGCACAACACCTCACTAGCTTACCCCTCTGTTTCTCATTCCTCTGATGTACTGAGTAATAGAGGTCACCCAACAAGGTTGGCACTGGGTTCTTCAGGATGAACAGGTGGATGGCATTCTTGCTGATGAATCTGGGCTCATCTGCAAACAACACAATTCCATATACACTCAAGGCCAACAATGCACAAACAGCTTTCCAATCCCCCAGGGAGGCCTTCAAACTAGCTTGAGAAATCAGGAAGTCCAGATGAAAACCAGGGATCCCAGCTTTAGAGGTCATATGCTGCTCAATCAAAGCAGGTTCCAGGTGCAAAGCTCTTGCTATCTCTCCATTGCTGGGAAAGACCATTTCAGGGTTAAAAGGAATTTCTCTCTTGATAGGCAAACCAACCAAAGATGCATATTCTTCTAAGAGAGGTCCCAACTGAAAGTCTTGAAAGGTGAAACACCTCAATGGGGGGTCATAGAATTGGATGCAGGTATGGATCAGGCTCCTCTGAGATGGGTCCATGTCTATAACCAAGTCAAGTATATCCCCATAATGGTCCCTGAACAGAGGTATGTGATCTGGGGTCATCAGGGTTTGGACCCTCCTGATGTCTGACAAGTCTGGTTGGAAGAAATGATAGGTGATATTGCTTTTCTTTGGAGCCATGATGCTGAAGACTGGGTAGAGTGCTGATGACAATGCTGAAGTAGAGAAAACCACTGACTGGCTGGTGCTGAAGCAGACAGCTAAACTGAAGCAGATGCTGGTGAAGATGGGTCAAAGCTGCAGATGGGGTCAAAACCAAAACCTGATGAAAATGGATACCCTGAAAAACAAATAAGCACATGTTAATATGATGCAATGAGGATGTATGCAAATGATATGCAAAGGGTTTGTGACTGAGCTGGATCTGGATAAACTGCCTTGGTATAGATCCATGTGTGTTCAAGAATTCCGGATGGAGGTCTATAAATCCAGTAACCAAGGTGGGGGACTCAAATAAAGAGCCACATGTCCAGGGTTTTAGAATCACAAGAACTATCCAACATGGAGCATTCTTAACAAAGTCAAAGTAACAGGGTATTCTGAGGTCAAGGTACCTGCAAACCTGTAAACAGCCCAACCCCCTCACAGGTAGTGATCTAGAACAAGGATCCTCAGACTTGGATCAGTTATGAGAAGTGTAAACACTTCTAACCCGGAGGTACAGTGTTTACAATAACCATAACAATTCCTCCTCTAATTCACCTCAATTTCTGAAGGTCAATACTAAAAGGTCATCCAGACTTAGCAGGCTTCCCAGATCCCCCTAGCACTACAGGAAATCCGTAGCACAGAGTTCTCAAGAAGAAACCCATATCTGAACCGTGTTTCATATTCCCGCACCAGACCGAAATGGAATGGGAAAGAATATGATTCACTCTAGCCTAGGTGTCACTCAGGTCCCAGGTATAGGACCTCAACTCTCAATGAAATACCCACCCACCAAAGCAAATAACCAGATCCAGCCAGCAACAATGACAGTATGATATATAAATGCAGTAAAGAAAGCAGTAAAGTAACTGTACATAAAGCAATAAACAAAAATAAATACAAGCACAAACAAGCACATAACACCCCAGTAAACACAAATCAATCAAGCGCTAGGAGGAACCCACAAAAAGAACCAGAAGCCCTGGTTGCAGTATAAGGGTCCCCGGCAGAGTCGCCAAGCTGTCGCTCCCAAAGATTTGCATCCAGGTACAAGCGCGAACGGTCGGCGAAGGGAACTGTGAGAACACACAGCCGTGAACTCACTGGAGATGAATAGAGTCGCCAGCTAGGCATTTTTATCCCGGAGGAAAGGCAATGCTGCATAAGCCTAGAAAAAGATGGATAAGACGGTTTGCGAACCAGAGAGACTGAGAAAGGGGGTTGGTTACAACCTGGGAAGGTATTAGCACCCAGATTGTCCGTCGTACTCGACGGGATCCACGCTTAAAAGATTTGTGTTTTAAAGGGGTAGTGTCAGTGCAATCTGTGTGTAAAATAGCTGGAAAAGAATGTACAGGTGTCAGTGCAAAAGAAGTGAAAAGTGTGATATATACAGTGTCAGTGTAAAAGAGAAAGAGGTGAAATGCTCATGATAATGAGGCTAAAGAATGAAGCTGGAAGGAGGGGGGATATACAGAGACTTTTGTTCGATAACTGTTAAGTTATGCCTACGTATCCTCTCGTGCAATGAGGAAGTCAGAACACCGTAGTTCGACCCAAAGAGACTGAAAGATGAATTGACCTGTGAACTGCTTACTTGTCTATGCTCAAGTGTATGATCTGTCTGGCACAGATGCAAACTGTCTTGCATTAGACGGAAGAAGCAAATTCTCGGTTGTGAGTGAAGATGATGAGAAAAGAATCCCGAAGGAGACGATTATTGTTTGTTTTTGAGTTTTCAGTCTTTTATTGCTTTTTGAAGTTTGTCATAAGATAATGAGCTTAAGCCTAAACCAATGGGTTTAGTAAACTCATCACATCTTCCCTCTGATTAGGGGTAATGAGAATACCTTAAGTGTGAAGTCAGATTCTCACACTTAATCACCTTTGATGTAGGATTAAGATCATTAACCCATTTGTGATTAATTAGATGTTTTTGTTGTTTTTTTGTTTAGTGTTAAGTAATGAGGTTAAGCCATAATCAGGGATCTAACAGGCTCATTACACTATCCTAAAAGAAGGATAATAGATGAGGGTGTTTAAGCTGAGGAAGGATCCTCAGCTTAATCCATGATTAGGGATTAAACCCATGACAGAACAAACCTTTGATTAAGTGGATTTTATTAATGATATGATGATGAAGTGTTTTTTATGATTTGTAAGACAACTTGAGGGGGACTTGTCCATTAACTTTAGGGTTAGTCCTTCTTAACCAATTAAGGAAGAATTAGAACCCTAATGCAAGGCCCAAGTTACAAGTGTAATGTCTTGATGATTATTAGATGGATTAATTAAGAGAGTTCAACACCTTAAGGGTCCAAGACTTAGGATTAAAGTTATACACTCCATCCTAAAAGAAGGATGCAGGCATAACCCTAACCACAAAGTCTTAAAGCCTTTAGGGTTTAGTCCCTGATTATGAGGTGAGAAGAGAAGACTCAAAGAGAGACACAAAGGTGAAAACTATGAGGGGAACTAATCAAAACCCTAATTCATTATCATGCTTGGTTGGTCCTAATGTTTGTGAGGTTTTCAAGAACAATCTTCAGATGAACCACCAGGAAGCAGATGAACAAGATCAAGAGAAGCAAAGTGACTTGCTTCATTCAAGAAGTCAAGTCACTTGAAGAAAGAAAGTGGGAGGAGGAAGAATGAGCAAGCTCAAACTCAAACACACATAAGAATGCAGCAAGGTATGCAAGAGAGATGAGAATAGAGGTTATGAGAAGTGAAGGCAAATTCACTTCTCAAGTTTATTTACCACCTGAAATGTTAGAAAGAAATGCAAAACAATGCAAGATGAGATGAAATGGCATGAGGCAAAGCACAACCAGAAGCATGGTGATGATGATTATGATGCCATGAGGTGCTGCAAGCATGAGACAAGACCTGGAGATGTTCATACAAGGTTATGAATGCAAATGATGCAAGCTAAGGAACATGAACAAACATGAAATATTATGGAACATACAAGACAAATGACATGGCAAATATGCAATGCAATGATCAATGATGCTTTCTACATGTCTTAAGATGTCAAATGAATCATAAGAATGCACAAAGTGAAATGACAAGTCAAGTTATGCAAGGAAATGCAAGAAGGATGCAAATGAAAGCCCAAATTAGGGTTCATGGATCAAACATCAAACACAAACCAAAAACAGAAGCAAACCTTAACCTAAAAAATGGAAAATGGTACCCAAAGAAACCCTAGGCCTATAATGAACCACTGCCCAAAGGGGAGCTCTCAACTCTCAACCAAACTCAAGTTATGAATTTTGCAAGTTATTAGGGCTTTTTAGGGTTTGTTACAAAAGAAATGCCAATAAATTAGAAAATGCAAGATCAAATCATGGCCTTTTTATCCTTGAAAGTTCATGCCAAATGGAAAGCAATGCAAGAAGGATCAATGTCTCAACCTTCACCAATAGGCAGAAATGAATTTTCAAACTTATGAACAAAATAATGCATCAAAAATGATTTAATTCAATGAAAAATTCTTAAAATGCATCAAGATCAAAAAAGAAATTTGGTTTGAAGGTTGGACAATGTTTCTAAATGTCTTAGAACATTTCATGAATTTTTTTGTAATTTTTAAATACCTAAAAGTATTTTTAATTAATTAATTCTCATTAATCAATTAAAAATAATCTTTTAAATATTTAAAAATACTTTTTTAATGATAAAAAATAAAATAAAAAATATTTTTGTGTCATAAAAATTAATAAAACCTTAAAGAAAAAGTTTCATAATTTTTATGATTTTTTAACTATTTTAAATAAATTGTACAAATTAAATGCAAGAAAAATGAATTAATATTAAATAAAATGAAAAGTAAACAGATTGGATGGCCAGGATTGAGTCTGGGTTTAAAAATGCTGACCAGCGCGCAAATGGAGGGTGAGGATTGTATCTGAACCAATTAACTTAATTACAAATTAATTAAAGTTAATTAAAGGGATTAGGGCAAATGAAATGATCTGGAGCGTTGGAAAGGGAGGGAAGTCAACGAGTCAAAGCTCATCCACGGCCACAATTCAAACTGAAGTTAATGACCTGAGATTAGGGTTTAAATACTCAGACGGCCGGAGAAGACTTCCGGTCGTCTTCTCCGGCCAGAAGCTCACCTGAAAATCTCCCAAACCCCTCAAACCGTATCTAAAATGAAATCTAAACACATGGGGATGATCCTTATCAACTCACGAACTAAACCCCTCTCTCAAAACACATTTAAAGTTCCTAAACCAACTGAATCGAAGCAAACAAATTCTAGGGTTCGTAAGCTTCAAACAGAAATTAAATTCTTAAAACGCAACCATTTCAAAAACTAAAGGTACCAGAATGATCAGACAAGCATGAAGATCAAGTTTGTAACATAAAAAGAGATTTCTGGAAAAATTATTTTTGAGCTACCTGAGTTTTGCAGTTTTTGATTTAGGAACTTTCAGGCTACTTCCCTTGATGCAAGCTGCTCTACTTGATCCCCCAAGTGTGTCTGGATGCTCAAATGGAGTTTAGATTTGCTGGATGATGAGTTTCGAAGAGAACTGCTTCAGTTCAGTCAACAATGGCTATGGTGATCTTGGAACTTTCAGGCTGTGAAAAGGGGTGGTTTGTGATCTATGAAGTGTATTGAGTTGCTTTGCTGGGTTTGTTTTGGTGTTTGTGGGCTAGGATGAGAGATTCGATAGAATCTGCAGAATGAAGGTGAACAATGGCAATGGAGGATTCAGGGTGTTTCAGGCTGGTGCTTTGGGTGGTTTCTACTCAATGGAGTGTGTTGAGTTGGATAGTGATGAGAGTTTTAGTGTTTGCTTGCTGTGAAGAGGAATTCGAAGCCAATTGCAGTTGGGAGGTTTTTTGTGAATGTCATCCAATGTTATGTTTCAGCCTTGGTCCCTTGGTGTTATGGCTTGCAAGATGATTCAATAAACAATTCTGATTGGTTGTTTGATGTGACATGGCCTGCCATGATAGGTGAGTTTGCTTTTGCATAAAGGTCAACTTTTTGTAAGATAGGGCATGGCTCAACTCTAGCCAAGTACAAAGTTGGTTTTGGTGCAGCATGGGTGAGGGAAAGGTCTAGCTTGGCTCAGCACTCAATGCAGCAAGTTGGCATAATGTTATGAGTGGTTTTTGCAAGTATGTTGGCTTATGGTTCACATGTGACTTTTTATCCAACCAAGCATGAAACCATGGGCAAACTTAGTCAAATTCTGATTTTTAGGACTTAGAGGGTGTTTACATAATGGTTTGACATGAATTGAAGGCTGCATAATGCATTGGTTCAAGACATTGCAAAATTTCCATTTAGTGCATAACTTGAAAAACAATGATTTTTGCTATCTTTGCATTGCCATAACTTTTGATCCATGAAGAGTTAGATCATGTTCTTGTACTTTTTGAAAAGGGAAAGATGAGATCTACAACTTTCATGACCAAAGTTTTTCCATTTGAGGCCTTTTTGGATCATGAATCAAGGCTTGAAAATTGACCTAAAATGAGGCATTCTTGAAAAGTCAACTATACCCAAAAAGTCAACATTTGCAAAAAACCTAAATTCTTGATTTTTATGAACTTCAACCTTCTTCCATGATCAAATAAAGATCATGTACACTCAAAATGATGAAGATCACCCATTGGTTGGGTCATTGGGGGCCTCAGATGCCCTGATTTTACACTGACTTGTCTGAAAAGTCAACTCTTGATCAGATGACTTCCCCATGGAATTTCTTCATGAAAATTGATATGCATACTCCCTATACCCTATAGAGACCAATGGAAACAAGAATGACCAAAAAATTTGGAGTTATGGCCTCTGAAACCAAAACCCTAATTTTCAGTCAACTGTGCAGTTCATCCTGGCTCTGCATCCACTCAAACCCTAGTTCTTGTGATCCCTCTGCAATTTTGACTTTGTGAGGATGTAACATGATATAAGAACACACATGGACCCCTTTGAGTTGATTAGTGGCCTTTGGAATGGCTCAAGATGCCCTGAGGTTGCTCAGATCACAAACCCTAGGTGCAGATGCCTTAGAAACTATCCAGTGAAACCAAATGAGACATGAGATGATGTGATTGTGTTTATGCATATGAAATGACCACAAGCCATGGTGTGAATGGGTGAGGGCAAATTTGGGGTGTTTACAACAGGCCAAAGATGAATGGTGCTGTTGAGGCAGCTAATAAGAATATCAAGAAGATTGTGCAGAAGATGGTAGTCACCTACAAAGACTGGCATGAGATGCTACCATTTGCCTTGCATGGGTACCGTACGTCAATCAGAACATCCACTGGGGCAACGCCGTATCAGCTTGTGTATGGTATGGAAGCAGTTCTACCAGTTGAAGTTGAATTACCCTCCCTACGGGTACTGATGGATGTTAAGCTGAACGAAGCTGTGTGGGTCCGATCCCGATACGAACAACTAAGTCTGATCGAAGAGAAAAGATTGGCTGCAATCTGTCATGGGCAGCTATATCAGAAAATAATGAAGAAAGCCTTCGATCAGAAAGTTAGGCTCCGAGAATACCAAATAGGAGATCTTGTGCTGAAAAGACTCCTCCCTCCTCATACAGACCACAGGGGAAAATGGACTCCGAACTATGAAGGACCATTCGTAGTAAAGAAAGTTTTCTCTGGCGGAGCACTGATGCTCAGTACTATGGATGGTGAAGACTTCCCGTCCCCTGTGAATTCAGATGCAGTTAAAAAATACTTCGCATAAAATGACCCGCTGGACATAAAAACAGAATGAAAGTCCAGGCAAAAATAGGGCATCCCGGCGAGTCAAAAACAGAATAAAAGACTCGGGCAAAAATAAGGGAAAATAAACAAAAAACGTACACCCGCTGAGTTGAAAAGCCACGTTGGACAACTCAGGCAAAAATGGGTATCCCGATGGATTGAAAACCCGAAAGGGCGATCCAGGCAAAATAAGGGAATAAGCGAACAACTGCATTCTGAATTCGTCTGTATCACTTACAACTTGGTAAGCTTCGAAGGGATCAAGCCTCTTTCAGAATTAGCCTTCTTCAGAAAGCAAGACGAGAAGAGTGTCAAATGTCATACGAGTCATAGCAAGAGGAAAGCTCCTTGAAGCATCGTCAACATTGCCAACATTTTTGTTTCTCAATTTGTAACAATCTCCTCATTTTAGGGGATATGTTTCTTTGACTGTATCTTGCCAATTTAGGGCGTATGAATTAATAAAATCAGATTTTCAGTCATGTCTCGTCTCGTACATTTTATTTTCATTTGCAAAATGTCTGATGTCTATAAGATACTGATTGCATAGATGCAGATGGTTTCTCTTTTAAAGAATGCGTGCTTGCAAGAAATATACTTACTCCCAGGCGTGTTTAAACTCTTACTCCCAGGCGGTAAGGGATACCTCGGGATTACTTGCGCGTTTCTCTATCTTTTCAGGATTGCAGGCATTCAAAGCACAACATGGGGCATGAAAGCTTCACCCCCAGCAAGCTGGCAAATCAACACTCACTCAACCTTAGCACCAGAAGTGTTTTCTCCCCAGCTGAGTTGCCACTTGTTATTCCTCCCCAGCCGAGTTACCATTTACTATTCCTCCACAGTCAGGTGTAAGGCCGGGAAACCATCTCCCCACAGAGTTTCAGCCTCTATCCAGGAGAGCAACGCTTGAAGGAATCACAACAGAGTGACGAAAGCTTCTACAAACCCCAACTGGGTCCCTTATTACCAGGATGGGTCTGTCAGTGACCTGTTCCCCCAAGCAGATACATCTTGTCAGATCTACCAATGATCTCATCCCCAGCTGGGATGCCTATTTCAAACAGATCAACCAGGAATCTTCACAGCAACGGGTTCCGAATCCCGGATCGGTATCTTTTGCATAATCATAGCATTCGCATCATATTCACCCCACAAAGCGTAGCATTCTGTCTAACACGGAGCATTACGGCAAAAATCAAACATATTGCATAAACATAAGTCAAGGTCTGAATCAAATACTTGTGAATATTGACAATCCATCAACAATATACAGAAGGCTCCCTAGATTCCCCAGCAAAGAGCTAAAGCAGTGGCCTTACACTCACAAACATCAGTACATGCTCTTTGTGGCGCCCGTCCGTGTCACATCCCCAACAGAAAGCCAAAGCATCCCCTTTGCACTCACAAATACTTATATATATAGCTTTCTTGACACTCGTCTGTGTCACCTTCCCTAGTATATTTACTCAAACACTTCGTAAAGCATATACCTGTATATAACTCTCTTGACACTCGTCCGTGTCACTCTCCCCAGTAGGTTAAGTACCTGTCTATACACCACTCATACCTATTACTCATGTTTTCACTCACACAGATACTCGTTTGTATCTTGTATATATCATTCAAATCCTCGCAGATTCGTCACTCGTCCGTGTTCTTTGTTAACCAGTTGGTACTCGTCCGCACCATCATCTCAAAAAATGCGTCAAGCGTTTGTTTCTACCTGATACTCGTCCGTATCATAGTCTTAAGGATGCTCGTCCGCATCTTTAATCCATACACTGTGTCAAACACTCTTGTCTTCTTGAATTTAGACACTCGTCTGTGTCTACTTTTCCCCAGAAGATTCCCCTCAGAATGAACACTCGTCCGTGTTCCTTGTTAACCAGTTGATACTCGTCCGTATCATCATCTCTGAACACATGTCAGTTTTTGTTTCTACCCGATACTCGTCCGTATCATAGTCTTAGGGATGCTCGTCCGCATCTTTAAATCTATACACAACGTCAAAACACTTATACCTTTTATTTCTTGGATATAAACACTCGTCCGTGTTTACTATTCCCCAGTAAGTCACCAACAAAGCAATTTTCTTTTTATCTGACATTCGTCTTATGTCATGATAAACCCTGAGAGCAGCTGTACCCTGCTAGGTGATCATCCTTCACCTCCTGATGATCGTCCTTCATCATGCTCGTCCGATGGCCGTCCCCATCGTCGACCCTTTTTTATCCGACACTCGTCTTGTGTCGTGATATTCAGCAGCCGTCCGCTGTTAGGTGATCGTCCTTCACCTTTTTGATGATCGTCCTTCATCATGTTATCCGATGGCCGTCCCCATCGTTGATCTTTTTTATCTGACATTCGTGCTATGTCACGATAAACCTTGAGAGCAGCCGTCCCCTGCTAGGTGATCGTCCTTCACCTCTTGATGATCGTCTTTCATCATGCGCGTCCGATGGCCGTCCTAATCGTCGGCTTTTTATCCGGCATTCGTCCTATGTCGCAATACTTTCGGCAGCCGTACCCTTCCAGGTGATCGTCCTTCAACTTAGATGACCATCCCTCATCCTATCCCTTTGAGCAGCCGTCCCCTGCTAGGTGATCGTCCTTCACCTTTGATGACCGTCCCTCATCATTATTTCATTTATTCTTTAACTGGTTAATAATCATTAAGACATCAAGCTTGTAACTTGGGCCTTGCATTAGGGTTCTAATTCTTCCTTAACTGGTTAAGAAGGACTAACCCTAGTGTTAATGGACAAGTCCCCCTCAAGTTGTCTTACAAACCATAAAACTCACCTCTTCATCATATCATTAAATAAAATCCACTTAACAAAGGCTTTGTTTTGTCATGAGTTTAATCCCTAATCATGGATTAAGTTGAGGAGCTTTCCTCAGCTTAGACATTCTCATCTATTATCCTTCTATTAGGATGGTGTAATGAGTTTGTTTAATCCTTGATTATGGCTTCATCTCATTACTCAACACTAAACAAAAACAACAAAAACATATAAATAATCACAAGTAGGTTAATGATCTTAATCCTGCATAAAAGGTGATTAAGTGTGAGAAGCTGACTTCACACTTAAGGTATTCTCATTACCCCTAACCAGAGGGAAGATGTGATGAGTTTACTAACCCATTGGTTTAGGCTTAAGCTCATTAACTTATGACAAACTTTCAAAAACAATAAAAGACTGAAAATACAAAAACAAACAATAATCGTATCCTCCGAGATTCTTTTCTTATCTCATTCACTCACAAACGAGAACTTGCTTCTTCCGTCTAATGCAAGACAGTTTGCACCTGAGCCAGACAGGTCATACACTTGAGCATAGACAAGTAAGCAATTCACAAGTCAATTTATTCTTTCAGTCTCTTTGGGTCGAACTACGGTGTTCTGACTTCCTCATTGCACGAGAGGATACGTAGGCATAACTTAACAGTTATCGAACAAAAGTCTCTGTATATTCCCCCTCTTTCAGCATCATTCTTTTAGCCTCATGATCTTGAGCATCTTGTTTCAGTTCTTACACTGACACTATATATTTATACACTTCACTTTTACACTGACACTTGTACATCCTTTTCCGGCTCTTTGATACACAAATTGCACTGACACTAACCCTCTTAAAACACAAATCTTTTAAGCGTGGATCCCGTCGAGTACGATGGACAATCTGGGTGCTAATACCTTCCCAGGTTGTAACCAACCCCCTTTCTCAGTCTCTCTGGTTTGCAACCGTCTTGTCCATATCTTTTCCTAGGTTTATGCAGCATTACCTTTCCTCCGGGATAAAAATGCCTAGCTGGCGACTCTTTTCTTTTCTCGTGAGTTCACTCCTGTGTGTTCTCACACCCTCTTTCGCCGACCGTTCGCGTCTGTACCTTTATCTGAGCCAGTCTCATTTATCGGGAGCGACAACATGAAATGGAAGTAACAACAAGGAAATAAGTCAAACATCCAAGCCAAACTCATCCTCTTTCACCTCCTTCAGAAGTGCTTCAGCTACAGGACCAGCTGGATGCTCTGTAATGCTCCTGATAAGAAGGTTCCTGGTGGCAATAGCAGTGGTCAGCTTCTTGTGCCTGTCTTGGTCCTTTGACCTCTTTACACCAGCCCTAAGCTTCAACTCTGAAATTTCCTTCTGGGCTGCTAGCAGAGCCTCCTGTTGCTTCTTTTCATTAGCCTCCAACTGCTCAATCTTGTCCTGGGTTCTCTTATCTTCCTGAGTGCGAGCTTCAGTGATCCTGACCCACCTAGCTTGGCTTTCTTTCAGATAGAGGTCAGTCCTAGCCTTCTGAAAGTGGGCCTCTTTACAGGCATTCTTCAAAATTTGCTCTCCTGCTCTTGATTTCTTGATGTAGTCTTCTGACTTCTCAATCCTGGCTAGATGCTCCACCTTTAGCTTTTCTAACCTCTCGATGTCTAGACGACCATCACTCCTCTCCCAGAGGGTTTTCTTCAAAGCTTGAGACAGATTCTCATTCCTCTCTTTCAGTTTCTCATATTCTTCCAGGCTGACAGTTGCTGGAGGTGGTGCTGTGGATGGTCCAGGTGCATCCTCAATGGTGAAAGGCATCCCAGAAATCAGAGCTCTAGCATGAGACCATTCATAATACTGAGCTGAAGCCACATTATTGCATCTCCCAAGAATGGCCATTCCTTTGGTCTGGATGTTGTCCCAAGCCCAAGATGCTTGTCTGATAACAGCTAGATTAGGTTTGATCTCACAATAAAGGGTTTCAGCCAAGTCTTGAACTCTAGAAGGATGAACCAAAGCATAACCCAACTGTCTCTTAAACAACAAAGGATTGTAGTTGATGCAACCCTTCACTCCTTTTAGAGGTACATTGGGGAACTGTCCACAGCTAGTAATTATGTCCCTGCCTTTGGTGCTCTGGGTGCACCACCTGATGTCATCTGAAGTCAAAGCAATAAGTCTTCTAGCCCAATTCTTCTGCTGGTGAGGATTCAGGAAGGCATCAGTCTTGGGTAAGTGTTTGAGCAGCCAGGTATGAAATAGGGGAGCACAGCATCTCACCAACCTCCCTCTTTGCTTCTCATTCCTTTGGTGAACAGAGTAGTAGAAATCTCCCAGTAATGTGGGCACTGGGTTCCTTAGAATGAAAAGATGAATGGCATTCTTGCTGATAAACTTGGGCTCGTCTGCAAATAATATAACCCCATATATGCTGAGGGCTAACAATGCACAAACTGCCCTCCATTCTCCCAGAGAGGCCTTCAGGATGGCCTGAGAAGTCAAGAAATCCAAGTGTAGGCCAGGAATTCCAGCCTTTGTTGTCATGTTCTGCTCGATCAAAATAGGCTCCAGGTACAATGCTTTTGCCACTTCTTCATTGCTGGGAAAATCCATTTCAGGGTTGAAGGGGACACCACCCCTGACAGGTACTCCAACCAATGATGAGAACTCCTCTAGCAAAGGTCCCAACTGGAAGTTCTGGAAAGTGAAGCATCTCAAAGGGGGATCATAAAACTGCAGGCAAGTGTGAATCAAACTCCTCTGAGAAGGGTCTAGGTCCATAACCATATCAAGGATGCCTCCATAATGCTCTCTGAATAATGGGATATGGTCTGGAGTGATAAGTGCCTGGACCTGCCTGATGCCAGCCAGCACAGGCTCAAAGAAGTGGTATGAAATGTTGCTCTTCTTGGGTGCCATGTCTGCTGATGAAGAGCTGAAACAAATACTGATGATGAGGACTAACACTGGAGATGAGCCACTGATAGGCTGATGCTGGTGATGAAGGTAACTGAAGCAGGTAGCTGATGAAGATGGCTGAAGCAGATACTGATGAACAGGGATCTATGCAGATGAAGGGGTCAAAACCAAGCCAAATGTAATATGGATACCTTGAAAAAACAAATAAGCAAATGTTAAATGATGCAATGATGATGTATGCAAATGATATGCAAGGGTTTGTGATCAAGCTGGATCTGATTACTGCCTTGATATAAGTCCATGTATGTTTAAGAAGTCCAGATGGAGGTTCAAAAGTCCAGTAACCAAGGTGGGAGACTCAAATAAAGAGTCACATGTCCAGGGTTAAAATCACAAGAACTGTCCCAAAATGGAGTACTCTTATTCAAAACAAATCATCAGGGTATGCTGTGGTCAAGGGTACCTGCAAACCTGTAAACAGCCCAACCCCCTCACAGGTGGTGTTCTACAACAAGGATCTTCAGACTTGGATCAGTTATGAGAAGTGTAAACACTTCTAACCCGGAGGTACAATGTTCACAATAACCATAAAGGATCCTCCTCTAATTCACCTCAATTTCTGAAGGTCATAATAAAGGTCATCCAGACTTAGCAGGCTTCCCAGATAGCCCTAGCACTACAGGAGATCTGTAGCACAGAGTTCTCAAGAAGAAACCCATATCTGAACCGTGTTTCATATTCCCGCACCAGACCGAAATGGAATGGGAAAGAACATGAACCACTCTAGCCTAGGTATCACTCAGGTCCCCGGTATAGGACCTTTAAACTCTCAATAGAACCCCACCCACCAAAGCAAAAACCAGATCCAGCCAGGTGACAATATGACAGTATGATATATAAAGCTTGAAAAGAAAGCAATAAATAACTGTACATAAAGCAGTAAATAAAGCAATTATATAAACACAATTAGCACATAACACCCCAATAAACACAAATCAAACAAGCGCTAGGAGGAACCCACAAAAAGAACCAGAAGCCCTGGTTACAGTATAAGGGTCCCCAGCAGAGTCGCCAAGCTGTCGCTCCCACCAAATGAGGCTAAGGTCATAAGGGGTACAGACGCGAACGGTCGGCAAAAGGAGAAATGAAATAGAGTCGCCAGCTAGGCATTTTTATCCCGAAGGAAAGGTAATGCTGCATAAACCTAGAAAGATATGGATAAGATGGTTGCGAACCAGAGAGACTGACAAAGGGGGTTGGTTACAATCTGGGAAGGTATTAGCACCCAGATTGTCCGCCGTACTCGACGGGATCCACGCTTAAAAGATTTGTGTTTTAAAGGGGTAGTGTCAGTGCAATTTGTGTATAAAGAGCTGGAAAAGGATGTACAAGTGTCAGTGTAAAAGTGAAACGTATAAGTGAAGTGTCGGTGTAAGAACAAGAGTAAAATACTCAAGATAATGAGGTTCAAAGAATGAGGCTAAAAGAGGGGGAACATACAGAGACTTTTGTTCGATAACTGTTAAGTTATGCCTACGTATCCTCTCGTGCAATGAGGAAGTCAGAACACCGTAGTTCGACCCAAAGAGACTGAAAGATGAATTGACTTGTGAACTGCTTGATTGTCTATGCTCAAGTGTATGACCTGTCTGGCTCAGGTGCAAACTGTCTTGCATTAGACGGAAGAAGCGAGTTCTCATTTGTGAGTGAATGAGGTGAGAAAAGAATCCCGAAGGAGACGATTATTGTTTGTTTTTGAGTTTTCAGTCTTTTATTGCTTTTGAAAGTTTGTCATAAGTTAATGAGCTTAAGCCTAAACCAATGGGTTAGTAAACTCATCACATCTTCCCTCTGATTAGGGGTAATGAGAATACCTTAAGTGTGAAGTCAGCATCTCACACTTAATCACCCTGAAGTAGGATTAAGATCAATAACCTACTTGCATTTATTTAGATGTTTTTGGTGTTTTTGTTTAGTGTTGAATAATGAGATTAAGCCATAATCAGGGATTAAACAGACTCATTACACCATCCTAATAGAAGGATAATAGATGAGAATGTTTAAGCTGAGGAAGGCTCCTCAACTTAATCCATGATTAGGGATTAACCTCATGACAAAACAAAACCTTTATTAGATGGATTCTAGTTAATGATAAGATTGAGAAGTGAGTTTTATGATTTGTAAGACAACTTGAGGGGGACTTATCCATTAACACTAGGGTTAGTCTTTCTTAACCAATTAAGGAAGAATTAGAACCCTAATGCAAGGCCCAAGTTACAAGTTTGATGTCTTGATGATTATTAAGTGAATTGATTAAAGGATTTAAACACATTAAGGGTTTAACACTTAGGATTAAAGTTATACACTCCATCCTAATAGAAGGATGCAGGCATAAGCTTAATCACAAAGCCTTAAAGCCTTTAGGGTTTAGTCCCTGATTATGAGGTGAGAAGAGAGGACTCAAGAGATGACACAAAGGTAAAACTAGATGGGGAAATAATCAAAGCCCTAATTATTATCATGCTTGGTTGTTCCTAAGGTTTGTGAGGTTTACAAGAAAGATCTTCAGAGAACCCACCAGGAAGCAGATGAAAGGAGCAAAGAGAAGCAAAGTAACTTGCTTCACTTAAGAAGACAAGTCACTTGAAGAAAGAAAGAAAGATGAAGAAGAATGAGCAAGCTCAATCTCATGCACAAGACAAAATGCAGCAATGATGCATAAGAGGGATGAAAAGAGATTATGAGAAGTGAAGGCAAATTCACTTCTCAAAGTAACTGACCACCTGAAAAGTTAGTGAAAGGAATGAAATGCAATGCAAATGAGATGAAATGGCATGATGCAAACCAAAACCAGAAGCATAAGTATGGTGCAAATGATGCTATGAGATGATGCAAACATGAAACAAGGCATGAGAATGATCTTACAAACATATGGATGCAAAAGAAGCATGCTTGGGACCATGAATGTTCATGAAACGTTATGAAATGCAAATGACATACAACATGGCAAATGAAAGATGCAATGATCAAACATGATTCTAACATGTCCTAAGATGTCTTATGAACCAAATGGATGCACAAAATGTCATGGTAAGTCATGGTATGCAAGCAAATGAGAAATGGATGCAAAGGAAGGCCCAAATTAGGGTTTATGATCAATGCACAAAACAAAAAATCAAAACCAGAAGCAAACATCATGATAAAAATTTGAAAATGCATTCAAAGGAACCCTAAACCTATACAAACTCACTGCCCAAAGGAGGGGATCCAACTCTTAACCTAATGAGGGTCATGAATTTCCTAAGATTGCTAGGGTTTTAAGGTACCTTGTCAAGAAAAATGCCAAACAAATTGAAAATGCAAAATCAAATCATGCCAATTTAATCCTATAAACTATATGTTATGCAAGATGCAATGCAAAAAGAATCATGATTCAACTCTCAAAGGTTAGACAGAAATGAATTTTTGGAGTTTGTCACAAAATATTGCCTTGAAATGGATTTAATTCAAAAGAAAATAATCAAAAGGCATCAAGATCAAAAAAGAAATTTGGTTTGAGAGTTGGATAATGCTTCTAAATGTTTTTAAATGTTTCCTGAATTTTTTTGTGATTTTTAAATACCTAAAAGTATTTTTAATTAATTAATTCTCATTAACTAATTAAAAATAAACTCTTAAATGATTTAAAAATAATTTTAAATGCAAAAAATAAAAATAAAAATATTTTTGTGTTCTGAAAATTAATTGAACCTTTGACAAAAAATTTCAGAATTTTTAATGATGTTTTGCTATTTTAAAAGAAATGAGGAAAAGAAATGAAATTAAATGAAATAAAAATATGAATTAACTGAAGTAATCAAATCTGAGGGCCAGGATTCAAACAAGAAAGGGAGAGAATTGACCAGCACGCGCATCTGGAAGACTCACATTCAAACTACGCTAATTAAGTCATTAACCCTAATCTGAACCCTAAACACTTTCAGGTGACCGGAACAGTGTTCCGGTCATCTTCTCCGGCCAAACATTCATGCTATCTCTCTTAATACGCATCCCCAAGCCCTAAAAATCTCCAAAAATGATCCTCTCCCCAACCCCAACAAGAATCAGTCATCAAAATTCATTTATTCATCATCAAATTCATGAATCGAAGCAAAACGGAAAAGAACACAGAAATTTCAGAAGCTCATGAAATGCTTATTTCTCAACTATTTTCAAAACTAAACACATCATGGCAATCAGTGAAGCATGTAGAATCATTCTATAACATAAAATGAGAGTTCTGTAAAAATAAATGCCATGGCTACCTGAGCTTGAGCTTTCGAATCAGGGACTTTCTGGCCAGTTCTTTGCTTCAAATCCACTCCAATGAACCTCCTAAGAAGCTTGCAATGCTTGGTTGGAGTTTAAATGGCCTCTAGAGAGAGTTTGCAGAATCTCAGTTCATGAAATGTGAAAATCGTGTTTTTGATTGTGGAGGTTTTAGGGCAAAATGAGGGCAGGGAAATGATCAGTGAGGTTTATGGAGTTGAATGGTGGAAAAAGTTTTAAGGTTTGATGGCTGAATCAAAGGATTCGAAAGCTTTTGCAAATGTGAGGATTTTTGAGTATGCTGTGTTCCTGGAGCTTTCAGGCTTATGTGTCTTGTGCTTTTTGCTTGCAAATGATCCACATAAAGAAGTGTGATAGGTCAGAGAGTGGGTGCTGGCCTATTGTGATTGGTATGGGCAAGTTGCCAAAATGTCAACTTGACTTGTACTTGAGGTATGGGCAATGGTACTACTTGCTTTTTGGCTTGTCCTTGCTCAGCTGAGTTTAAGGAGGTCCATGGGATTGTTTATGAGATGATTCAGCAAGTGGATCAAGGTTTATGATATGTTTTGCAATTTTCACAAAGTTTGGCCCCTTTGTGATTTCTTGAAGTTCAACGCATGAAATGAGATGATTCTTGGGCCCATTCTGAACTTTAGAGGTCATGTGATCATGTTGTGAAGAATTTGTACACATTTGAGGTCTTTAGAACACTTGATCATACCATTTTGCAAAATGCCTCTTTGGTAGAAAACTTCAAATTATGTGATTTTTCCCAACTTTGACAAGCCATAACTTTTGATCCAAAATGAATTAGGTCAAGTTCTTGTACTTTTTGAAAAGGGAATGATCCATTCTACAACTTTCATGACCAAAGTTTTTTCATTTGAAGCATTTTTGAATCAAAAAGCAAGGGTTGAAAAAGTTTCCCAAAATGGCAATTTTCAATTACAAGTCAAATTCCCAAAAAGTCAACTTTGCAAATGGCTTGAATTTCTTCAAATTTGTGAACTTATAACATCTTCCATGATCAAATAAAGATCATACATAATCAAAATGATGATGAACACCCTTTGGTTGGGTCATTGGGGGCCTCAGATGCCCTGATTTTGCACTGACTTGCTCAAAAAGTCAACTCTTGATCAGATGACTTCCCCATGGAATTTCTTCATGAAAATTGATATGCATGCTCCCTATACCATATAGAGACCAATAGAAACAAGAATGACCAAAAAATTTGGAGTTATGGCCTCTGAAACCAAAACCCTAATTCTAGGTCATCTGTGTAGTTAAACCTGGCTCTGCTTCCATGCCTTTCTCATTTCTTGTGATTTTTTGACATTCTTGACTTTGAGAGGATATAATATGATGCTTGAACATACATGGACCCCTTTGAAGTGATTGATGACCCTTGGAGTGGCTCAAGAAGCTCAGGGATAGCTCAGATCACAAACCCTAGATGCAGATGACTTTGAATCTATGCAGTGAATCAAAAATGCAATATGAGATGCTATGATTGAACTTATGCATATGAAGAGATCACAAGCCATGGTGTGAATGGGTGAGGGCAAATTTGGGGTGTTTACACCGATGCTTGGTCGGGGGAGCGTTTTCTGTATGACAGATTTGTTGTTTCCCTTCCTTTTAGTGCTCGCCAACTTGGAAAGGATGTCGACCCGAATATTGTTCTCTCGTGGGACGTGTTTGACTTCCACGCTTCTGAACCGCTTTAGCTCGCCTTTTACGAGGGCCGGGTATTCGGCCATGTTATCGTTTTTGGCTTGAAAGTCTCCTCGGACTTGGCTGGCGACCAACTAAGAATCTGTGCAGATTGTGACTTCTTCTGCCTCCAAGTCGGTCGCGAGCCGTATGCCTGCTAGGAAAGCCTCGTACTCCGCCTGGTTGTTGGAAGTGGGGAAAGATAAGGTTAAGGATACTTCGACGATGTTCCCTTCCTCGTTCTCCAAGATAACCCCAGCTCCGCTACCTGCTGGGCCGGATGCCCCGTCCACGAAAATGGTCCACCTGGAGGAAGATTTTGGCTCTTGCTCAGTGAAAGTAAGTTCAACCACGAAGTCGGCCAATGCTTGAGCTTTGAGAGCTTGTCTTCCCTCGAATTTGATGTCAAATTCGGATAGTTCCAACGACCATTTTAGCATTCGTCCGACCATATCTGGTCGACCGAGCAATTGTCTTATGGGTTGATCGGTTCTTACGATGATGGTGTGAGCCAGGAAATAATGGCGTAGCCTTCTCGCTGCGAGAAGGAGGGCCAAAGCCACCTTTTCTACCTGGAGATACCGAAGTTCCGGGCCATGGAGTGCTTTGCTCGTAAAATAAACAGGCTTCTGCCCCTTGGGTAAGTCGCGTACGAGGGTCGCGCTTACTGCTTCGTTTGCAACGGCAAGATAGAGATAAAGTATCTCCCCTTCTTCGGGTCTAGACAAAACTAGGGGGTTCATTTAGTGCCCTTTTTAGGTGGGACAACGCTAGCTTGCACTCCTCCGTCCATTCGAAAGTTGCCTCTTTGCGGAGGAGCTTGTAAAAGGGGAGAGCGTGTTGAGCGAATTTTGCCACGAACCGAGCGAGGGAGGTAAGGACCCCGTTTAGTGATTGTATGGATTTTTTAGAAGTAGGAGTCGGGAGTTCTGCGAATGCCCGACATTTGTCGGGGTTGGCTTCGATGCCTCGTTCGGTCAGGTAGAATCCGAGGAACTTCCCTGCTCGGACCCCAAATGTGCACTTCTCGGGGTTGAAACGCATTTTGCATTTTCGTGCCTGATCGAACACTTTTCGTAAGTGGGACGCGTGGTCCATTTCTTGTTGAGATTTGACGATCATATCGTCCATGTATACCTCAAACATATCTCCGATTTCTGCTCGGAATACTTTATTCATCATGCGTTGATATGTCGCGCCTGCGTTTTTCAGACCGAAGGGCATGACGTTGTAATATTAGTTGCCCAATTCGGTCATGAAGGCTGTGTATTTTTTGTCGGACACGGCCATGGGTATTTGATTATACTCTGAGTAGGCGTCCATGAAGGACAATAGCTTGAAGCCGGACGAATTGTCGACCAATTTATCAATGTTAGGTAAAGGGTATGCATCTTTCGGGCATGCCTGGTTGAGATCAGTATAATCAACACACATTCTCCACTTTCCATTAGATTTTTTCACAAGTACAACATTTGAGAGCCAGGTTGTGTATCTGGCTTCGGTTACAAATTTTGCCTATATGAGGTCTTTAACAGCAGATTCAGCTGCTTCAGTTTTTTCGGCCGACTGCGTCCTCCTGCGTTGGGCGACTGCTTTGTGTGTTGGGTCAATGGAGAGGTGATGGCAGGCTGTCTCGGGTTCGAGTCCTGGCATCTCTGTGGCGCTCCAGGAAAATAGATCTGCGTTCCCTTTGAGGCAAGCTTCCAACTGTCGTTTTGCCAAGTCGGGCATATGTGCTCCGATCTTAACGCACCGGGTTGGGTCATCCCCCAGGGGAATCAGCTCGAACTCTCCGTCTGGGACTGGTCGGGATAGTGAATCTGTTGGCTTTTGGACGCCCTCGTTGTTTTCCGAGAACCTGCAGTCCAGGTCGATTGAGTCTACCTGAGGGAAAGCCCAGGGAACATCTGGTGAATTCGATGTTGAAGGGTTCGGTTGGTACGATATTGAGCTAAGACCTTTAGATGCTGCTTCGAAACACATGCGAGCAGCATCGACGTCCCCGTGCAGTGTGGCAACCTTTCCCGAAGTAGTGTAGTACTTCATCTTCAGGTGGACGGTGGATGGCAAGACGATTAGCTCAGCTAGTGTTGGTCGTCCCAGGTTGCACTAGTACAACGATGGGCAGTCCACGACTAGGAACTGGACTCTGACCGTCCTGGCCGTCTCAGCTGCTCTGAAGGTGACAAACAGATCGACGTAGCCCCACGGTCGGGAGACCGCTCCGTTGAAACCTTGCAAGTCTGATCCGATGTACGAAGTCAGGTGTGTCTCGTTCAACTGGAGTGTTGAAAACAGTTGAGAGTACATAATGTCGCAGGAACTGCCCTGGTCCACCAAGATTCTCCTCACATCAAAATTTGCCATACGCGCCCGGATGAGCAAAGGAATGCTGGCGTTGGGCACTCCTCCTATGAGTTCTTCTCGGTAAACGACAAGGGGTACCGAGCCTTCTCTTAGTGGGTCCAGGGTTGCATTTTGCGCAGGCCCCTTCGCAATCAGTTGGTCGAATTTTCGTTTCACAGATCCGACCGTGATTTTGTTGAACCCTCCTCCCGAGATGACCATTGCGGATGGAAAGGTTTCCCATGGACTATGGGAGGAAAGGTACCCCGGACTCCCGGTGTGATCAGGTAGGAAGAAATCTTCCGGGCGATAGATACTCAGGGCAACCTACATGTTCGCATCCGCAGGGACGGGTATAGCCTCCTCGACCTTTTGAGTCTCCTGCGCTTCTTGTCGAGGAGCGTCTCTGGATTTCGTGAATTGCTTAAGGTGCCCGTCCTTGATAAGAATTTCGATTGCGTCCTTGAGATGGATGCAGTCTTCTGTGTTATGGCCATGACTCTTGTGGAATCTGCAATATTTTGTTTTGTCCGTGCCCGGTTTGTTGGGTTGCTGCTTCGGAAAGCGCACCCCTGCTTGCCTGGACTCCGATTTGGCACACTCGGACAAGATTTTCTCCCTGGAAGCCAGGAGAGGGGTATATTCATGGAATCGGTCGACGGGTCCTCTGTGCTCCCGCGGTTCACGGGAGCGATCGTCCTTTCTTTTGTCTCCTCCCCGACGAGATGTCGAAGGTTCATCGACTCGGTGGGGCTTCGCATCTTCACGACGTCGAGCGTATCTTACTGAGATGGCCGCCTGTTTTTCCTCATACTGGATATAGGCTTGGGCTTTCAGCAAGAATGCGTAGAGGGTGGTAGGGGTCTCGATACCGACTGCCCGGTGAAAATCTGTTGACGGGCGCAGTCCTCGTTCCAACAAATACTTCTTCATATCGTCGGTTGTGGATACTTGGACTGCCTCTTTATTGAACCTTTCGATGTAAGTTCGTAAAGGTCCGTCTTTCCCCTGGATGATCGCTTCGAGCAAAGCTTCTGTCTTTGGGTTCCGCCTTGATGCAGTGAAGTGCCTGGAGAACGTGCGTCCAAGTTGTTTCCATGAGGTGATGGATTCGGCCTCGAGGCTTTTATACCACGTCATCGCTCCTTTCCTCAGCGTTGTAGGAAAGAGGCGACATTTGATCGCTCCTCGTACTCCTCGGTAATCGAGCAGCGCATCGATATTCTCGATATGTTCGTCTGGATCTTTGGTTTCGTCGTACGAGCCTAGCGGTGGGGGTTTCTCTAAACCTCTTGGAAGTTTAGCCGCCATGATTTCTGACGAGAGGGGACCCCGAGCGTCCTCGTCATCGCTGGAGTTGAACGAAGGAGATTTGTGAACGCGTTTCTTCGTTCGCCGGGGAGATGCAGATCTTGATCTGCTCCTTCTTGATTTTCTTGGAGGAGAAGATCGTGGAGAGGACTGACGAGGATGTTTGTCGCCAGTTGATTCGTCGGCGTGTCCTTTCCTCTTTCTCTTGGTAGGAGAGAGACTGCGCCTTCTTTGGGGTCTCGCGGGAGACGGTGGTCGATGGGAATTATCTTCGAGACGGGCGATTTTCTCGCCATGGGCGAGGAGCAGCAGGTTTGTCTGATTTAGGATTTCGGCCAGTGCGGCGAAATCCGACCCTGAAGGAATCGAGGGAAAGAGAGTTTCCGGGCGACTCTCCAGAGGTTGATCGCGGTCGGGAGAAGGCGATGTTGTCTTCCCGTATGGGTGATCTTGCACGGTTTCTTCGTGCGGAGGGGGATGGATGCTGCTCTCACGTTGCGTGAGGATCATGCCGTCGTTTGATCGGTTGTCCTGGTTGTCTTGAGCAGCCATAGATCTTGGTAAAAACTTTTGTTCTTTGAATACTTTGAGAGGGAAGAACGGGGAAATTAGTTTCCCACAGACGGCGCCACCTGATCGTACCTGGAGATCAGGATCCGATACGGCTGGCTTCGAGAGTTGTTGAAAGACGGTCGGTGAGGAGAGAAAGGGGGTGTACCTGCAAGGCACTCCGATGCTAAAGTAAGTAACCGAGCAAAGAGTGAGAAAGTACAAGAATTAAGGTCAGAGAATTGAATACCTGACCCTCTCAAATGAGAGGGTTTATATAAGGGGTTAAGTGGAAGATTATTGGTCCATATTGTGGGGCGCGAATTGAGGAATCCGTAAAAATAGGTAACGGTCAAAACTAGTCGTTGGAGGACTTTGTCTTGGTCGGTACGCTCTTGGTCGACAAAGACCACTATTCTTGATTCTGCTCGACGTCGAGCGCTTCTGCCAAGTTGGTTTGCTTGGCCCAATTATGGGAATTGGGCAAGTCCAGAACAAACTACTTCCAACAATGTATAGAGAGAAGACATAAGAACAACCAACAAGAAATACTGTGTTTTGAAATTTCGTGGAACACTTGGTGTGCACAATACACTTAGTGTATTTTGCCAAATAGTCTAGTGCAAATTTTTTTCTAAGTTTGCTATGTAATGGTGATAGCAACAATTTTACAAACACTTGGTGTGCACTAAACTTTGCAAAACAGAATTTTCAAAACTCAATTATTTCAACTTGTGCATAAAAATTTACCGAATGAAAAATGTGGAAGACACAAGAACTTGTTTAGGAAGTTCCCCTATCGTTCTCGCTAAGGGTGCCTATACCCCCAATTCACAAACTGAATTGGGACCTTTTATTAAAATTGCAATGTTTATACATAGAGAAAATAGGAACGACAAATCAATCCTAATTGTAGGTTTTGCTATGTTTCTCTTTACCCCTTAACCCTAGTTGAATCAAGTCCTTCACGCGTGTCGAACAAACTTCCGATTAATTGCTCCCTTCTTGCAAGCACCCACGATTCTCCAAACTTTGAGCACGACCGCGTTGATTCGAAACTTGTGAACCCACACCGTTCTTCGCAATCCTCCGGTTACCGTGATATGGTTGAACAATCACCTTGATCTTCAAACCTCTTCACTTGGCTGAATCTACGAACGAATGATGCGTGCAAAACCCAAAAATCACAATGATCTTGGAGGACAAACCCTCAAGGTTTATTCAAGAAAAACGTACAAATTTGTTAACCCAAACTGAAATCGCAATTTCACCGTTTGAACGTTATTACCTTGAATATTGCACTTTGATCAACAAAAATTATTGTGTGTAGTTGTTGATGAATGCTAGAGAATGAGAAGATGAAGAGAGTACTTGTGTATCTATTTCACTTTTCTTGTTACCTTTTCACAAAATAATATCACGGCTATTTATACTTGTTAGAAAAAGGAAAGGAAAAACATAAAACAAAGTAAGAGAGAGAAAAAATTAAAAGGCGCATATATTCAGTAATGCGTCGACCTAATTGAGGATTTGTGTCGACCTGACGGGTAGTAATGAGTCGACCTAAAATGTACCCTCAGTCAGCCTGTTGGGACCCGTGAGTTCCAAGTGATTTTAGCCTTCATTTAAGTCGACCTAAAACATTGATTGAGTCGACTTAAATTTTCTCAACTGAATGAGTCGACCTGTGTAGGTTGATGAGTCGACTCAATCCTTTAAAATCATCACAAAAATGATTTCTGATGAACTTTGCCTGCATCTTGTGATCCCATATATCTTCATGAAACATAATAGTTTTGAAATCATTCAAAATACCTTTTACTTCTCACAAAATCCCCCTTTTTGATGATGGCAAAACTTGTTAGAATCGAAAGAGCATCGTATACAAAAACATGCTCCCCCTGAATGTGTGCCACCAAAAGAAGGATCCTTTACTCAATCACATATTCCCTTTGACAACATCAAAAAGAGAGAATAAATTAGATATGAACAAAATATCTAGAAACATTATTAAGACACATTGCAATTTGCATCACACATCAACATACACACAATAAGAAATGAGTGAAAAAGATAATGAAAATAAACACACAAAGAAAAGAACCAAAATAGTATGCCATAAAAGAATTGACAAAATAGTCGTTATAAATTACAAAGAAAAGAAAACGCTAAATGCATATGAAAATGACATAGAATGAAATGCAACAAGAACTCAATTCCGCAGACCCTGTTGTGAAGGATGGCGACAATGATAAACATCTGGTTGGCGATCTTGCTTATATTGGTTGGTGAAGTTGATGAAATTTATGTTGAGTGTATTGAAAGAGTTTGCAAGCTCCATATGGGAACCATGGATCTCATTTATTCGATCCAAAGAGTTTGATGCAAAAGCATCAAAATTCTCACTTTGAGTTTGGAGTTGTGTTTGCAAAGCAGTATAACGCTCATCTTGATCGGTCATATAAGAAGAAAAAGCAATGTATTGCTCCCCAATTCGCTGCTCCAATGCAGAATATCATTCAGATTGAGCCTCATAAAAGCTTTGTTGTTCCAAGTGCATGCTTTGAAGCATTTCCATGATACCGACATTATTGTCTTAATGAGATGGTGAAGGTGGTGGAGACGGAGGAGAAAATGATGTTGCATTATAAGTCCATCCGATGTATTGACATTCACCCCATCCTTGGTTTTCATATTGAGCATAATCTTCAGAAGCAACTCGATGCCAATCTTCATTATCCAAATGTACTTCATCAGTATCCATTTGTGCAACATTTGGATCAATTTCAGGATTCAGAACCTCATCTTGATTTTGATCACCTTCAACATCACCTTCATCCTCATGATCATTACCATAACCGGCTCGAACGATAAACCGATAACGGTTCCCTTTAGGATCCCACATGTGACCCATCAAGCTAAGAGGTTTTTTTTACTGAAATAGGTTATTTTCAGAAATAGAAATAAAAGGATTACCTTCAACCATAATTTTGTCTTTGTTGATGATTTCTTGAACAATGGATGAATAAGCAAGAGCAACTCCATTCTTCTCCTTAAGAGTAAATATACGACTAGCAAAGTAATGTGGCCAGTTCACTTTTACCTTGTTCCGAAGAATATATATAAGATAAACTTCATGAATATCAATCCGAGAAAATCCCCCTTCTTTGGACGGAGGTTGTGAGAGACAATCCAGTGAAGAATGTGATCAGTGGGATTAACTTTGCCTGTGGTGGTGGAGGCCGAGAACAATTCAGTATTAACAACCGCTTCAATGAATGACTCTTTGATCATACCATTCATTTCCCGATGGAATTCATGGCCATCAACATGATTGGAATCCATCATCAAAATACGAGAGATGCTAGATCAATTTTGAACAAATCCTTCTAAATTTGAGCATTCACAACATAAATTTTATCACCCATTCTGAAATGAAACTCAAATCCCCTAAACTTACCAACCAGACCAACATAAAACATTTAGACCATGTCCTCATTATACTCAACTTCACAAGCCAAAAACGAATTAATTTCTTAAAAATCAATCAGTTCAACTATATGTGGAATATGCATCTGACAAGCAGTTATATTGGAGTAAACATATCGAGGGATAACCTTTCTATTCTTGAATTTCTTACCGTAAATCTCCTTAAGGTCAGAAGGAACAAGAGACAAAGCACTTACTGGAAGAGTAGATTAAGAAGAAGAGCCCCTTAAAGTTCTCTTGCCAGTAACTCTTGAAGCCATGAGTGATGTTCTTGAAGGGATATGGAGTTTTTAGGTTTTAAAGAGTTCTTGAGAGAAAATGTGAGAATGAAATGCAATGAAGATATGAAGAATGATTTATAAAATGTTTATGAGACTTAAAATGACATTAAAAGTAACATTATAGCACAAAAGCATGGGCTGCACTGACCTAGGGAAGTCACAAAGACTGGAAAACGTGTTTTCCAACACATATTGGTTAGCGTGAATAGCAATGCATCGACCTAAATCATTATTTGAGTCGACTCATTTCAAAATTTAAA
This sequence comes from Lathyrus aphaca, assembly GCA_963966055.1. Taxonomy (NCBI): domain Eukaryota; kingdom Viridiplantae; phylum Streptophyta; class Magnoliopsida; order Fabales; family Fabaceae; genus Lathyrus; species Lathyrus aphaca. Next base: position 64,577,618 of record OZ014519.1, on the reverse strand, counting down.
TTGAGTCGACGCAAGAAGGCCAATAAGTAGAAGCAAAAGTCCATGAGTCGACGCAATGAGTTGACTCATTGGGACCCGAGAGAATCAGCAAATTTGACACCAAAATTTTCAAGGATTTCACTCAAATACTTCACATAATCATGTTGAAATGCTTTCTAGTGACACATATCCTAATTTTATGATATATTGACCTATGAAAAAGATAAATAACATCCAAATACATGATCACAAACACAACAATTACTTTATATCAAGGATGAGAATCAAAATATACAATTAAAGAATCATAATTATGAGTAAAATAGAAAAAGAACAATATTACCTTTCGCTTATGAAGTGCAATGAAGGAAACCAATTTAATATTCATCAAGAAGGCTAGTTGTTTGTGACAATATACAATAATTCAAGTGATAATATATGATAAACACAAGCCAAGCATTAAGAACGATCCGAAATATCAAGAACGCCAAGTTCCCTATGGATGTGAAAGAAAGGTTATGTGGCAAGTGGTTTTATAAAAATATCGAAAAGTTGAATTGAACTTTCAACATGCTCAAATACCACGTCTCCTTTCTCTACATGATCTCTAGGGAAATGATGGCGAATTTCAATGTGCTTAGTGCGTGAGTGTAAGATTGGACTTTTGGTAAGGTTTATTGCGATAATATTGTCACATAAGATGGGAATATTTTTGAGATTGACATTCAAGTTGAACAATTGTTGTTTTAGCCACAATATTTGGGCACAACAATTTCCGGCCGCAATGTATTCTGACTCCGCAGTTGACAAAGCAACAAAAACTTGATTTTTGCTATACCAAATTACTAGAGAATTTGAGAAGAAATGACATGTACCACTAGTGCTCTTCCTATCCACTTTGCAACTAGCAAAGATGGAATCGGAATAACCTACCAAAGAACAATCACTACCCTTAGGAAACCAAAGTCCAAACTTAGGAGTACCACAAAGGTATCTAAGAATGCGTTTAACTGATTTTAAATGTGATTCCTTAGGGAAAGATTGAAATCTGGCACACATACAAACACTAAACATGATATCCAGATGAGATGCTGTAAGATAAAGAAGAGAGATGATCATACATCTATACCTTTTTATGTCCACCTTTTTACCATTCTCATCTCGATCTAAACTTGTTGCGGTAGGCATTGGTGTATCAATAGCTTTTGAATTCGTCATATCAAATCGCTTGAGAAGCTCATTACAATATTTTGTTTGACTTATGAAGGTGTCTTCTTCAAGTTGTCTAATTTGAAGTCCGAGAAAGTAATTTAGCTCCCCCATCATACTCATCTCAAATTCACCTTGCATTTAACTTGAGAATTCTTTGACCAATTTCATATTAGTAGATCCAAAAATGATATCATCTACGTACACTTGAACTAAAATTGAATGTTTTCCTTCCCGTTTAATGAAAAGAGTAGTATCAACCTTTCCTCTTGAAAATCCTTGATTTAATAAAAATTTGCTAAGGTGTTCATACCAAGCTCTAGGAGCTTGTTTGACGCCATACAAAACACGTTTAATCTTGTACACGTAGTTAGGATTTTCATGGCTTTCAAAACCAGGAGGTTGATATGAAGGAAAATTGCGATCTAAACGCAGCGGAAAACAAAAATTTTCCTTTAGTGATCCTTACGAATGAGCATGGCCAGTGATAGAATCGTTACCTCTTTGTGGCGATTCAGATCTTTGATGCAGCGATCACAAGAGTTGATGAAGTGCAACGCCTCTACTCAGTCCACACGAACAGCTTCCGGTCACAGTGCTAGCTGCTTACGAACGGAATTATTTGAGTGAGAATCAAAAACGAAATTGCATCAAGTAAAAGCTTCATCACAAGGGTTCCTTTTATAGACTCTCTTGTGGGCTGCGGGCTAAAAGCCCAATTCACATGATCCATAATAATATTATATATTATTATAATAACTATTATTATAATAAATATATTTATTTTATTATTATTTTATAACCATTATAAAATAACAATAATTATTATTATATTATCCGAATTTCTATTTTTCACTTAAGTGCACCGTACCTTACGGTGTTCCTTTGATTTCTCTATCTCTCATCAAACTGTCCTTATGTGTGTGACCCTGTAGGATTTCGTAACGTTGGTAATTATATTAAATTATATATTTAACATAATAAACAGTGAGCGGTATCTAGCAACACATCACTGCTACCCAAGTCACGAAAATGTCATGTGATCTGACAAAACCTTTTTCGTGATAATATATGTTTGTACAATTACCCTTTTGCCCCAATGTCTATATTGAACACAAGGCATACACTGTGTCATCCTTGTCCAGTTCAATATTGGGCCCTTAGACATTTCTCCTGTTATGCAGGATTGGCAAATTCCATCTAGGACACTCATGTCCCTCAGCATGCTTCGTGGAGTGCCCATCAACTGTCTTTATGATCATCCAGTTACGGATAATGTTTGATCAGCAATAAAGCACCCGACTCTACATCTAGGGTCCATAGTGGTTTCAGGTCGAAGGGTGGTAATACACCATTATCACCATGAGAATAACTTATGACACTTTGCATAACATACTATGTAGTATTCTCATAGCGGGTCAATCCGGTATAAATATTACTCCTAATATTTATACCTATGTCAAGACTTGATAACTCTTTATCCATGATCCATGAGATGTGATCATCAGTCTATCTTCATAATAGTCTCAATGCTTTAATGTTATCCCACTTTGCAATAAAGCTTGACTACGGATATTTTAAGAATAATGTCTTTATGTTTAATGGGATCTCATGATTAAGTCACACTTAACATTTCATTAAACAGACTAACTATTCTAGGGACTTTATTATTCTGAAAGACAAACATAATAAAGAAATGCCTTTTATTATTAAACGAATAATCCGATACAAGTACCAAAAAGTATTGGCCTCTAGGGCTTACACCAACAATCTCCCACTAGCACTAGAGCCAATTAGGCATACCCTTAATACCCATAGATCTAGTATGACCATCATGCTTCTGTTGCGCAAGAGGCTTTGTTAATGGGTCAGCGATATTGTCAAGTGTAGGTACTCTGCATATCTTCACATCTCCCCGATCGATTATCTCTCGAATGAGGTGATAACGCCTAAGTATGTGTTTGGATCGTTGGTGAGATCTAGGCTCCTTAGCTTGTGCGATAGCACCATTGTTATCACAATATAAACCAATGGGATCCACAATGCTAGGGACTATGCCAAGTTCACTAATGAACTTCTTGATCCAAACAGCTTCCTTTGCTGCATTTGAGGCAGCAATATACTCGGCCTCAGTTGTAGAATCAGCAACTGTTTCCTGCTTTGAACTTTTCCAGCTCACAGCGCCACCATTGAGACAGAACACATAACCAGATTGTGATCTAAAATCATCCTTATCTGTCTGGAAGCTAGCATCAGTGTAACCAATTACATCAAGCTCTTCCTGACCTCCATATATCAAGAATGAATCCTTAGTCCTTCTCAAGTACTTAAGGATATTCTTGACAGCTACCCAGTGAGCATCACCGGGATCATATTGGTACCTACTCGTTGCACTTAATGCATACGAGACATCTGGTCGAGTACATAACATGGCATACATGATAGATCCTATTGCAGATGCATATGGAATCTTATTCATGCGATCCCTTTCTTCCTTAGTTGAAGGGGATTGTGTTTTTGATAAACACAGACCATGTTGCATAGGTATGAATCCTTTCTTGGAATCATGCATATTAAAGCGTCTCAACACTTTATCTATGTATGTACTCTGACTTAGGCCAAGCAGTTTTTGTGATCTATCTCTATAGATCCTAATTCCTAATATATAGGCTGCTTCACCTAGGTCTTTCATAGAAAAACAATTCCCTAACCAAGTCTTCACTTGTTGCAAGGTAGGGACATCGTTTCCAATGAGTAATATGTCATCTACATATAATACCAGAAACACGATCATGCTCCCACTAACCTTCTTGTAGACACAAGGTTCATATTCATTTTTGATGAATCCATATTGTTTTACGGTTTCATCAAAACGAAGATTCCAGCTTCTGGAAGCTTGCTTCAATCCATAGATTGATCGCTGTAACTTGCATATCTTTTGGGCATCTTGTGGTATGTCAAATCCTTCAGGTTGTGTCATGTACACATCCTCAAGAAGATTCCCATTAAGGAAAGCAGTTTTGACATCCATTTGCCATATTTCATAATCATGATATGCAGCGATGACAAGTAAAATCCGAACAGATTTAAGCATTGCAACTGGTGAAAAGGTTTCATCATAGTCAACCCCATGAATTTGTTTATAGCCTTTTGCAACCAGTCTTGCTTTATAGGTATGTACCTTACCATCCATGTCAGTCTTCTTCTTGAAGACCCACTTGCATCCTATAGGGTTAACTCCTATAGGAGGTTCTACCAAGGTCCAAACTTGGTTTGTGTACATGGAATCCATTTCAGATTTCATGGCTTCTAGCCACTTCTCAGACTCAAGACCAGTTATGGCCTCTTTGTAGGTCACAGGCTCATCTTGATCCATGAGTAATACATCACCCTGATCACTTATGAGATATCCATATCTCTCAGGTTGGTGACGTGTCCTGCTTGACCTACGCTGGTCTTGTTCTACTTGAGCAGGTTGCTCTTCCACAACTACTTGTGTTTCCTGCTCTAGTTCCTCCATAGGTGTTTCAATGTTTTGTGATTCTTGAATTTCTTCAAGCTCTATTTTCCTCCCACTGTTTCCTTTGGAAATAAAATCCCTTTCCAGAAAGACTCCAGTTCGAGCGACAAACACTTTGCCCTCAGAAGGATTGTAGAAGTAATATCCTCTTGTTTCTTTAGGATACCCCACAAATAAGCATTTGTCAGATTTGGGCTCAAGCTTGGTTGAAATTTGTCGTTTGACGTAAACTTCGCAACCCCAAATCTTCATGTAAGACATATGTGGTTTCTTACCACTCCATATCTCATATGGTGTCTTATCAACCTTTTTGGATGGAACACGGTTAAGTGTGTAAGCTGCTGTTAATAATGCATGTCCCCAAAAGGAGTTTGGAAGATCGGCGTGACTCATCATGGATCGGACCATGTCTAACAAGGTTCGATTTCTTCTCTCAGATACACCATTCCATTGTGGTGTTCCAGGAGGAGTAAGTTGGGATAGAATCCCATACTCTTTTTGATGGTCATCAAATTCTAGGCTTAAATATTCACCGCCTCGATCTGATCGAAGAACTTTAATATTCTTCCCTAGTTGGTTTTGTACTTCATTCTTGAATTCCTTGAACTTTTCAAAGGACTCAGATTTGTGTTTCATTAAATACACATATCCGTATCTACTGAAGTCATCAGTGAAAGTGATGAAGTACTGAAAACCTCCTCTGGCTGGTATGTTCAGTGGTCCACATACATCAGTATGTATGAGTGCCAAAAGATCATTAGCCCTTTCACCTTTTCCTGTGAATGGGGACTTTGTCATCTTTCCAATTAAACAAGATCTGCATGTGTCATATGATTCATAATCAAAAGAGTCCAAGAGTCCATCTTTATGGAGTTTGGAAATGCGTTTCTCATTTATGTGGCCTAATCGACAGTGCCAAAGGTAAGTTGGATTCAACTCATTAGGTTTCAACCTTTTAGTATTAATGTTATAAATTGGCATTTCAAGATCAAGGACATATAGTCCATTATTCATTTTTGCAGTAGCATAGAATATATCATTCAAATAAATGGAGCAACAATTGTTCTTTATTATGAATGAAAAACCAAACTTGTCCAAACAAGAAACGGAAATAATATTCCTGCTAATTGCAGGTACATAATAACAGTTCTCTAACTGAATTATTAAACCACTAGGTAAAGTTAAAACATAAGTTCCTACAGCTAAAGCAGCAACCTTTGCTCCATTACCAACTCGTAGGTCAACTTCACCTTTTGCCAAATCTCTACTCCTTTTTAGCCCCTGCACATTAGTACAAATGTGAGAACCGCATCCAGTATCTAATACCCATGATGCAGAAGTAGATAAATTAATTTCAATAACAAAAATACCTGAATTTGAAGTCTCTACTCCATTTTTCTTATCTTCCAGGTACTTTGGGCAATTTCTCTTCCAATGTCCGGTCTTACCGCAATGGAAGCAAGTGCCCTCCTTTGCTATTCCTCCACTAGGCTTCAAAACAGGAGGAGTGGGTTTGGGTTTGGCAACTTCCTTGCCTTTCCCTCTACCACCCTGTTTGATGGGCCTCTTGTTCTGTTTCTTTCCATTACTGACCATCAGAATAGATTTCCCTTTTGTCTTCATATTCTGCTCAGCAGTTCTCAACATGCCTAGTAGTTCTGGAAGACTTTTGTCCAAGTCATTCATATTGAAATTCAGGACAAACTGACTGAAGCTCTCTGGCAACGATTGCAAGATCAGATCAATCGCAAGTTCTTTTCCAAGGGGAAACCCTAATCTGTCAAGGTTCTCCACATACCCAATCATCTTGAGTACATGGGGACTTACAGGGGCTCCCTCAGCTAACTTGCTGTTAAAAAGGGACTTTGAAACCTGAAACCTCTCATTTCTTGCTTGCTCTTGATAAAGCATTTTCAGATGTCCGATCATATCGAACGCAGACATGTTCTCGTGTTGCTTTTGCAACTCAGAGTTCATGGTAGCAAGCATGAGGCAAGCGGTTTCATTGGCATCATCGAAATGCTTCTTATAAGCATCTCTTTCTGCCTTTGGTGCAGAACTAGGAGGTTCCTCCTCAGGAACTGGTGTCTCCAAGACATACAGCTTCTTATCGTGCTTGAGGACAATCCTCAGATTACGGTGCCAATCCAGGAAATTTGTCCCAGACAATTTTTCCTTATCTAGGATGGATCGCAAAATATTGTTCGATGTGTTTGTTGTCATGGTAATCTACAAGAGAAATATGAAAATATAAGTATCATTAAAACAACATATTTAATTAGGCCTTTAATCAAATATGCTCCCACTATTTTATTCAAAACAAATGACCCTCATCATTTGATTCGGAAAATCCCGTTGGAAGACTTTCTAGTGGGTCGAGATCCATGTTTCTCTTTGTTTTAAGTCAGCGTTAGGCTGATTACACAAAACTAAGTTATTTAGGTAGGAACTCCTTCCAATTGTATCTCATACAACTCTCGAATATTTTCAATTGGGTGAATAACTCCTTATTCTGATCCATCACATGAATCATTCCCAATTCTTGCTTCTAAACATGTATAATCTTATTATAATTTGTTTAGTTAAGTTTGACCCATTGTTTTAGCAATTGGATATTACAATTATCCCATCACACCTTACTAATATAGAACATGCACCTCGCGTAGGCGAAACCTACAATGCTCGATACTAGTCTTGATGAGTGCTAAAATTGGAAAGCATAAACTTAATATTTAATTTTGAGGGAATTTGTTATTAGTTTGATCTCACCGGCTTAACATGCAAAACGTCTCTCACATGCATCAACATACAATTACATGCATCAACATACATATAAAAGGATACAATTATGGCCCCTAACGCAATTGTTCTCTCAAGCCAATGAGAGAACCTAAGCTAACCTAATAACGATCTAAGCTTCTCCAAGCATGATCTCCAAGGTTATCCTCCTTTAATATTGAATACTTCCTTTTTCTTCATAACATAATATTACATTACATATAAGAAAACTCGTTTTACATACGAGGGAGTGAGATGAGAAAAGAAGTTACATAAAGAGATTGAGAGAGAGGCACGACTCGCAGGCCGTATTTAAAAATCCCAAAACAATAATAAAGGTAAAACTAAGGCCATAACTGATCACCACAAATAAATAATAATAAACACACTTTTATTATTAGTTTAAAATTCCGATAATTAAATAAACTAAATTAAATTTCGGCTGATTGATCACACTTTGCAGACTTAGCCGGGCGAAAAATTTTATGAACACTTCATTGTATTTCACGTCGTTTCCTGCACAACTTTTGTGCATTTACAACCCCAACCGGAAAAGTCTGCGGCAATACAACACTTGTACTGCCATTAATCCTAATGCAACAATTTCATGCCGTCAAACACAACTCGATTGATAACTCAATATGATAGATCAACATGTCATTGCTTCACCATACTAACGTCGGATTCCGAAGCGAATGAAAATGATGATCTTTCAAAAGAATTACAATCCTTATGTGATTGAATGGATGAAATCAAAACAGTATATCCCATATACCATCTTTGCATCAGAATTTCTTATATCTTATATAAAAGTGATCGATCTAATTGTGTAACCTATGGATGATCAATGTATCGCACAACTTCACCATACTAATGTCGGTTTCTGAAGCATAATCAACATCAATCATCCAAATCGTACACAACAGATGCCAAATTTAATTAATCGTTTATTGTTAAATTCGTTCTGTGTTTTAATCGAATCAAATACAGAAAAAAAAACGGAAATTTAACAGCTATCAGATCCATGGTTTCGTAAGTGGCTCTGATACCACTGAAGGAAAATTGCGATCTAAACGCAGCGGAAAACAAAAATTTTCCTTTAGTGATCCTTACGAATGAGCATGGCCAGTGATAGAATCGTTACCTCTTTGTGGCGATTCAGATCTTTGATGCAGCGATCACAAGAGTTGATGAAGTGCAACGCCTCTACTCAGTCCACACGAACAGCTTCCGGTCACAGTGCTAGCTGCTTACGAACGGAATTATTTGAGTGAGAATCAAAAACGAAATTGCATCAAGTAAAAGCTTCATCACAAGGGTTCCTTTTATAGACTCTCTTGTGGGCTGCGGGCTAAAAGCCCAATTCACATGATCCATAATAATATTATATATTATTATAATAACTATTATTATAATAAATATATTTATTTTATTATTATTTTATAACCATTATAAAATAACAATAATTATTATTATATTATCCGAATTTCTATTTTTCACTTAAGTGCACCGTACCTTACGGTGTTCCTTTGATTTCTCTATCTCTCATCAAACTGTCCTTATGTGTGTGACCCTGTAGGATTTCGTAACGTTGGTAATTATATTAAATTATATATTTAACATAATAAACAGTGAGCGGTATCTAGCAACACATCACTGCTACCCAAGTCACGAAAATGTCATGTGATCTGACAAAACCTTTTTCGTGATAATATATGTTTGTACAATTACCCTTTTGCCCCAATGTCTATATTGAACACAAGGCATACACTGTGTCATCCTTGTCCAGTTCAATATTGGGCCCTTAGACATTTCTCCTGTTATGCAGGATTGGCAAATTCCATCTAGGACACTCATGTCCCTCAGCATGCTTCGTGGAGTGCCCATCAACTGTCTTTATGATCATCCAGTTACGGATAATGTTTGATCAGCAATAAAGCACCCGACTCTACATCTAGGGTCCATAGTGGTTTCAGGTCGAAGGGTGGTAATACACCATTATCACCATGAGAATAACTTATGACACTTTGCATAACATACTATGTAGTATTCTCATAGCGGGTCAATCCGGTATAAATATTACTCCTAATATTTATACCTATGTCAAGACTTGATAACTCTTTATCCATGATCCATGAGATGTGATCATCAGTCTATCTTCATAATAGTCTCAATGCTTTAATGTTATCCCACTTTGCAATAAAGCTTGACTACGGATATTTTAAGAATAATGTCTTTATGTTTAATGGGATCTCATGATTAAGTCACACTTAACATTTCATTAAACAGACTAACTATTCTAGGGACTTTATTATTCTGAAAGACAAACATAATAAAGAAATGCCTTTTATTATTAAACGAATAATCCGATACAAGTACCAAAAAGTATTGGCCTCTAGGGCTTACACCAACATGATACACATACACTTCTTCATTTATGTATCCATTAAGGTCACTCTTATCATCCATTCGATATAACATAAAGTTTTGTGAGCATGCAAATGCAAGCAAAAGGCATATAGCCTCAAGGCGGGCAATCAGAGCATAAGTCTCCTCATATTCAATACCCCCTCTTGGTTATACCCTTGAGCAACAAGACGAGCCTTATTGCGAGTGATAATACCGTTTTTGTCCATCTTGTTCCTAAACACTTATTTGGTGCCAATTACTCGATGACCTCGCGGAGGAGGGACAAGGTCCCAAACCTCATTTCTTTTGAACTGATTAAGTTCCTCTTGCATAGCCAAAAAAAAATTTTCATTGAGTAAAGCATCTTTGGATTTTGTAGGCTCAATTTAAGAGACGAAAGCATAATGATAACAAAAATTACTTATCCTTGATCGTGTAGTGACTCCCTTTGATATATCTCTAAGAATATTGTGAATGGGATGATCCTTTGAGGTTTTCCATTCCAAAGGGAGGTCATATTTATTTGATGAATGATCTTCCTCTTTGATTTCAGATCCTTTATTTGGCTCGTCCCTAGCTCTATCCGGAATGGGTTTAACACATGAAGCTTCTTAATCTTTAAGAATGTCCTAAGAAGAAACACCTGCACCAGCAACACCACTACCTTTTCCGACAACTTTTAGATAAGATTCATCAAACAAAACATGCACATATTCTTCAATGATAAGTAATATCTTGTTGTATACTCTATAAGTTTTATTTGAATTAGAGTATCCGAGAAAAAGATACCTTCATCTGCTTTTGAGTCAAATTTACCAAGATTTTCTTTACCATTATTTAACACATAACATTTACAACAAAAAACATGAAGATGAGATACATTTGGCATCCTACCTTTTAAGAGTTCATAGGGAATTTTATTGAGAATATGACGAATTATCACCCTATTAAACACATAGCACACCGTACTTATGGCGTCAACCCAAAAATATTTAGGAAGACCACTGTCATTGATCATAGTTCTTCCTAACTCCTCCAGAACATAGTTTTTACGCTCCAGAATACCATTTTGTCGTGGATTTCTTGGAGCGGAGAAATTATATTTAATTCCATGTTTTTCACAAAATGCTTCAAAAAGATGATTTTCAAATTCACCTCCATGGTCACTTCGAATTGTAACAATGCTAGTGTTTAGTTTATTTTGAGATAACTTGGCAAACGTTTCAAATGCTGAGAAGGTGTCACTTTTACTTGCTAAAAAAAATGGTCCAACAAAATATTGAGTAGTCATCTACAATAACAAAACCATAATAGTTTCCTCCTAGAATTTTAATTCTAGATGGACCAAATAGATCCATACGAAGAAGTTCAAGAGGTCTAGTCGTTGAAACAACGTTTTTTGGATTTAAAAGAGACCTTTGTTTGCTTCCCAATATGGCATGCATCACAAAGGTGATCTTTAGTGAATTTTATTTTAGGTATACCAACTACTAAATCTTTTGAAACGATTTTGTTTAGCAAGTCAAAGTTAATATGCGATAAGCGTCTATGCCAAAGCCAGGAGTCACCACTCTTGGAGACTAGACACTTCAGATCATTAATGGACACATCATTCAAATCAAGCATGTATACATTGTTTACCCTCAAGCCTTTAAACACATCATTCTTTTTATCATCATGTTCAATTATGCAACCTTCTTTTGAAAAGGAGACTCTATATCCCTTATCACATAATTGACTAATGCTAATAAGATTGTGCTTAAGACCTTCGGCTAAAAGGACATTGGAGATAGATGTAGAAAAGGGATTACCTAAATTACCTTTTCCGAGTATTTCACCCTTGTTATTATCACCGTAAGTAACATATCCCTTCTTCTTAGCCATAAAGTCATAGAATAAGGAAATGTCACCTGTCATATGTCTTGAGCAACCACTATCGAGAAACCATCTTTTATCCGTAGCCTCAAGACATTCCACCTACAAATTTAAACAAGAGAGAGAGAGAGATAGAGAGAGAGAGAGAGAAAAGAGGTACCTAATTTTCATTGGGTCCTTGTGTGTGAGTGAAACTTTGGTTTCATTTGGGAAACCATTGGAAAATACCTTTAGGAACTAAGAATCTCCTAATCGACATTTGGCAATAGTATGTCCCCTCTTGCAACAATAAAGACAAGTTAAAGTTGGTTTAGTATCCCATTTGCTATTTTGATCCTTCATCACATAAGTGTATTTTTTATATGGATTATTCATAGAGATTCTAAAATGAGAACGATCAATAGAAAATGTCATCTTTGGTTATGATTCTTTGTCTAGTTTAGCTTGAAGAGTTTTGACCTCTTTTTGTAAAATACAACAAGTTTCACAACTATTAAAATTACACCATCATTGCTTGTATTTCTTGATTGGTTTCACAATGGAGCGCTTAAGAGCTCCTAACTCGTTTTGAGAGTCGAAAACCTTTTTCTCCAAATGTTTGAAAATAAGCTTATTGGAGGCTAAGCATTTAAAAGCTTCTTTAGCTTCATGGTGTAAAACACTAAAATTAGTAAGTAAACTGGAATAAGACAAACTTGGAATGACTTACTTGATTTTTTCCCTTTTTATGAGCCATAAGACAAAGGTTCACTTTATCTTCTTCATCCCTTGAATTGTTGTTGCTAGAGACTTCACTATCGCTTTCCCATGTGATATAATCTCTCATTTCTTTGTTACCCTTCTTTTGATATTTATCTTTACCTTTTTCTTTTTTCAACATAGGACATTTCGGTTTATAATGATCGGATTTTCTGCAATTGTAGCATAACCCTTTTGATTTAGTACTCTTGCTTTGATCTTGCTTGGAGGGGTTTAATTGCCTTCTATAATTAACGAGACGTTTATCCGAATGAGAAATTTCATTATTTCTAAGGTACCTATGTATCTTCTTACAAACAGCCCTGTATCCTCATTTGATTCATCATCTTCGTAATAAGACTCACTCTCTCACTCATTGTTGGTGGATGGTTTGGAAGTAGAAGCCTTCAATGCGATAGACTTCTTCTTCTTCTTGTTGTCGTTAGATTTTTAATTCTTTTCTTTCTTTTCACTTTCTTCATGCTTATGTAGATTCAAGAGCTCTTGCTCATGTTCTTGTAGCTTACCAATTAACTTGGTCAAATTCAAAGTTCTTACATTATTGGCTTCCTTGATTGCCTTGACTTTTGGTAACCATTCCCTAGTAAGACATCTTAGAATTTGTTTAGTAGATACATCATTGGGAGTGGGTTTATCAAGAGAATTTAAGCGATTTAATAAATGAGAAAATCTCTTTCCCAAATCACCAATGGTTTCCCCTTGGATCATGTGAAAATGATCAAACTCTTGTTGCAATGTATTGATTCTAGCTAGTTTCACGTCATCAGTTCCCTCATGGGTAATCTGTAATGCTTCCCACATAGTTTTAGTTGTGGTATGATGTGAGACTCTAAAATATTCATCAACTGCCAAAGAAGCAATGATCATATTTCGAGCCTCCCAATCATAACTATAGTTCTTTTCATCTTTTTCATCCCATTGTGCTTCGGGTTTAGGTACTTCAACATTATTCACGTTGATCATAGTTAATTGTATAGGACCTGTGAGCAACTCTTTAGTTTTGTATGATAATAAATTTTATGTGTTTGTGCTTTTAACATATGCTTTGTATTGATACACTTTGTATGCATTGCAAGCCTTTAACACATGTCTTATTTTAAACAAAAATTTGACTTTTGCTTCTGTATGTATCGATTCATTCGCAAGATGTATCGATACATAATGTCCTTGAATTTCTGAAATAAGTCAAATGTATCGATTCATTCACATCATGCATCGATTCATGCTGTAGAGATGATTCTGGAATTTCTGCTATGAATCGATACATTCGCAACATGCATCGATTCATGCTGTAGAAATGATTCTGGAATTTCTGCTATGAATCGATACATACGCAACATGCATCGATTCATTGTATTTTCATTTCTCTGTTTTTTTTTGCATTGGTTCAGTATGTATCGATTCATTCCATTATGCGTTGATACATAACAGTGTAAAAACCATCATGTATCGATTCATTCATATTTCGTATCGATTCATTATTCTGTTTCTATTTCTAACAGATTCTGTCAAGTATATGTATGTTTTCTGTTAGTGCAGCGAATACAGAGAGAAATTGCAGTGAATTTCAGGGTTAAGAAAATTGAAGAACACATCAAGAAAAGGAGTATTGTGTGTGCATTCAATTGTGAGCAGGATTGAAACCTAAGAAGTAAATTCATCTTTATCATCTTCTCAATTAACTTGATTCAAGAACATCAACACATAATCAGTGCTGTTCTGTGAATTCGAGGATCAAGAGATAACGTTCAGTGGTACGATCGGTGATCCAACTGAGTTGAAGAGTGAAAGAAGGTTTCAAGGAAAAACCATCTGGGTTTTCCTTCAAGAACGGGCGTGTTCTTGAGGGTTTGTCAGTCACGTTTACAAAACAGATTCAGCCGCAGCGTAAGGTTTGGAAATTGGGAGATTTCGCAAATAGATCGTGGAACCGGTGAATTGTTTGTATTACTTGCAAGGGAATCTTGATTTGGCTCAGATCAAGTGAAGGTTCATACAATAGGAAGATCTAGGTGTATAGATTTCTGGTTTTTGTATAGCAACCTTGTAAACGACGATTTCAGCAATATCGATATAAAAGTTCTCAATTTCGGTTTGAAATTGAGAGGGAGACGTACCCACACGCGAGGACGAACATGGGGAACTTCCTTACCAAATCTCTGTGTATTGTATTCCTTCTCCATCTCTATTTACGTTTTTAATCGGTTTTGATTCATTGGAAATAGTTTTTGTGATAGGTGCATTCAATACTTTTACAGCTTGTGTGTTTAAGTCTTTAACATCTCAATTGCAAATCCAGCACTTTATCACATGTCCGGTCTTCTAGTGGCTGGTCCAGAATAGACGAAAGTATATTAGGGACCATGTTTTCCGCTAATCTTTAAAAACTCTAAAAAGTCTTTTAAAACCTTGTAAACAAGGAGGTGATCCATTCACCCCCCTCTAGATCACTAGCCACAACGTCTAACAAGTGGTATCAGAGCACCGGTTCGCTGGTGCTTTGTGGCTGCCTGTAACGATATAGATTCTGAACCAAAGGGGGCGTATAATAGAGCTCCTGTTTTCAATGGTGAAAATTATGGCTACTGGAAAGACTGCATGCGAGTTCACATAAATTCTGTGGATAGGCGTGTATGGACTGCCATTCAAAATGCTCCTTTTCAAATCACCATGATGAATGAGGCAGGTGCCATAGTACCTAAACCAGAAGATGATTGGGATGAGAAAGATGAGAAAAAGTGGTCAAGTGATTGGAGAGCTCGAAATATGCTAATATGAGCGCTTAGTGCTGATGAGTATTATCGAGTATCCCATTGCTCGACAGCTAAAGAAATGTGGGACGCTTTAGAAATTGCACATGAAGGTACAACTGAAGTAAAACAGTCCCGCATTAACACACTTAATCAAGAGTTCGAACTCTTTCGCATGAAACAAGGTGAATCTATCCCCAACATGCAAAAGAGATTTGTTCATCTCGTCAATCGGTTGAATGCACTTGGAAAACCTGTTTCCAATGAAATTACTACTAATAAAATTTTGAGATGTCTTAGCAGGGAATGGCAACCTAAAGTAACAGCTATCAAGGAAGCCAACGATCTAACGACACTCACAATGACTACTTTGTTTGGAAAGCTGGAGGAACATCAGCAAGAACTAGAAAGTCTAGAAAAGTTTGAGAACAAGAGTAAAAAGGGAAAGGAGAAGAATAAAGACAAAGAGAGTGAGAAGAGGCCTATAGCTCTTATGGCTTCTAACTCAAAGTCCTCACAAAAGGAGCTAAGCAACAATGAGTCAAGTAGTGACGAAGACTCCGGTGACGAAGAAATGGGACTTTTTGTTAGGAGATATAATAGATTCATTTGAAAGAATGGAATCAAGCATTCCGACAAAAATCTCATAAAGTTTAGAAGACAATCTATAGATTCAAAACAGGAAGAGATTAAGAAAAATAGAGAAAGAGGGTCGTGTTTCAATTGTGGTAAGTCCGGACATTATAAGACGGATTGTCCTTTAAAGAAAAAGGATAAAGGAAAAGCTCCACCAAAAAGGTACAATAAGCAAAGAAGAGCTTACATTGCTTGGGAAAGTGATAGTGATTCATCAAGTACACAAGGCTCAAGTGATAGCGATGAAACCGCAAATTTGTGTCTTATGGCTCACACCAAAAATCAGTCCCACCACAAGAAGAAAATTGATGATAAAAAGGTAAAACAAGCTTACTATAACAATTTCTCTTCTATTTCCTTTTCTGAATTGAAAATAGCTTTTGAAAAACTGCATAATGATGCTATCGAAGCGTTTAAAAGATTATCTTCCGATAAACAAATTTTTTCATACTTGGAAGGTAAAGTAAAACATGCTGAAAAAGATCTAGAGTACTTGAAAGCTAGCATTGCAGAAAATTCAAAAGCTATTGACAATGTTGGTTGTAGTAAAATGAGGCATTGTGAAGCTTGTCACATTTGGCAACAAGAGGTTATTTCTCTTAAGGTCAAATTGGAAAAAGCTTTACAACCTAAGATTACTTATGCCATTGACACTAGGTTGTTTAAAAAGTCATTAAATCCTCCATATGCAAGATACTCTTTTATTCCAAAGGATTTAAGGACCAAACATAAACAACAACATTGTCGTAGTGTATGTCATTATTGTTGTCATGCTGGCCATACCATTGAGAAATGCAAATTTAGAAGATTCCTAGTGCCTAAAGGTATTTATCAATGGAAGCCTAAAGACAACCATGTTACCACTTACCCACTTGGACCCAATAAAAATTGGGTACCTACCTCTATCTTTTGATATTGTAGGATGAGTGTCTTGCATCCATGGAAATAAGATGGTTTTTGGACAGCGGGTGTTCAAGGCACATGACGGGTGACATATCACTTTTTATTGACTTAAAAGTAAAGAAGAAGGGGTATGTTGCTTATGGAGACAATAACAAAGGAGCTATACTTGGAAAAGGTAGTGTAGGTAATCCCTCTACCACTACTATTTCTGATGTCCATCTTGTAGAGGGACTTAAACACAATTTGTTGAGTATAAGTCAATTATGTGACAAAGGTTATAAAGTTTCTTTCACAAAAACTTGTTGCAAAATTTAACATACTGAACATAATGTTGTGTTTAAAGGTGTAAGAGTAAACAACATATATATGCTTGATCTTTTGAATGTATCTTTAACAAGCACTAAATGTCTAGTTGCCCTAAATGATGATTCATGGCTATGGCATAGACGCTTAGCGCATGTTAATTTCGATTTTCTTAATAAGGTTGTATCTAAGGATCTAGTAGTAGGTCTTCCAAAAATATAATTTTCAAAGGACCACCTATGTGATGCTTGCCAAATGGGAAAACAAACAAGGGTCTCCTTTAAATCTAAAAGCATAATTTCAACTTCAAGACCCCTTGAGCTTTTCCATATGGATCTCTTTGGACCATCTAGGACAAAGAGCTTAGGTGGAAACTATTATGGTTTCGTAATAGTAGATGACTACTCTATATTCACTTGGACTATATTCCTTCATAGATAAGATGAAACTTTTTCTGCTTTTAAAAGTTTTGCAAAGCTGTCCCAAAACAAAATGAATTCTAAAATAGTTACAATTCGAAGCGATCATGGAGGTGAATTTCAAAACCATCTCTTTGATAAGTATTGTGACAAGTATGGCATTGAGCACAACTTTTCAGCTCCTCGAACTCCACAACAAAACGGGGTTGTGGAGCGCAAAAATCGAGTTTTAGAGGAATTGGCAAGAACAATGCTCAATGAGGGAGGATTACCAAAGTATTTTTGGGCTGATGCAATTAGCACAGCTTGTTATGTTCTGAACAGGATTTTAATTCGTCCTATTTTGAATAAAACCCCTTATGAAATTTTAAAAGGTAGAAAGCCAAACTTGTCTCATCTTCACGTGTTCGGTTGTAAATGTTTTGTTTTAAATAATGGTAAGGAAAACCTTGGGAAGTTTGATGCCAAAGTCGATGAAGGTATTTTCCTTGGATACTCTCAATCAAGTAAAGCATATAGAGTGTATAATAGGCGTTTACTTTCTGTTGAAGAATCTGTCCATGTTTCTTTTGATGAGTCTTATCCAAAAATTGTCAGAAAAGGTATCTCTTTTGATGATGCAGGTGTATCTACAGAAGACATACTCAAAGAAGTTGTTACGGAAATTGATCAATCTGAAACTGCTGAAAATGAGAAGGAGGAAGATACTAGTCATGAAAAAGATAAAGAGGAAGGAACATCTGAAGTGAAGGAACTTCCACCAGCTTGGAAATCCTCTAAAGACCACCCTATAGACAATATATTGGGAGATATTTCAAAGGGAGTGTTGACTCATTCTAAGATAAGTAACTTTTGTTCTCACTTCGCTTTTGTATCACAAGTAGAACCTAAAAATGCTAAAGAGGCATTGATTGATGAAATTTGGCTAATGGCCATGCAAGAAGAGCTTAATCAATTTAAAAGAAATGACGTTTGGGAACTTGTCCCTCGTCCGCGAGATCATCATATCATAGGTACTAAATGGGTGTTTAGGAATAAACTTGATGAAAACAGAGTGATAACTAGGAACAAGGCACGCTTGGTAGCACAAGGGTATAACCAAGAGGAGGGCATAGATTATGAGGAGACTTATGCTCCAGTGGCTCGCCTCGAAGCTATACGTCTCTTGCTTGCTTATGCGTGTTCTATGAATTTCAAGCTTTACCAAATGGACGTAAAGAGTGCTTTTTTAAATGGTGTCATAAATGAAGAAGTATATGTTTCACAACCTCCCGGTTTTGAAAATTCTGAATATCTAGATCATGTTTACAAATTAAAGCGTGCTTTATATGGTCTTAAGCAAGAACCTCGTGTGTGGTATGAAAGACTTAGCAAATTTCTAATTGATCATGGATATTCTAGATGTAAAGTGGATAATACACTCTTCGTTAGACATAAAGGAAAGCACATTCTTTTAGTTCAAGTTTATGTAGACGACATAATTTTTGGTTCAACTAACATACACTTGGTCGAAGAGTTTTCTAATGTTATGCAGGGTGAGTTTGAGATGAGTCTTATGAGGGAGTTGAACTACTTCTTAGGCCTCCAAATAAAGCAACTCGATGAAGGTACAGCAGTATGTCAAACAAAATACTGCAGAGAACTGCTCAAGCGCTTTGGAATGAATAATTCAAAATCAATCGACACTCCCATGCCTACCAACGGAAACTTGTACAAAGATGAACATGGTAAGTGTGTTGATGTCAAAAGGTATAGAGGTATGATAGGGTCTCTCTTGTATCTAACTGCTTCTAGACCGGACATTATGTTTAGTGTTTGTATGTGTGCACGATATCAATCAAACCCTAAGGAATCTCACTTAAAATCAGTCAATCGTATATTTAGGTATCTTCATGGAACACCTAAATACGGGCTTTGGTATTCCAAAGGGAGTGATTGTAGCTTAGTAGGTTACTCTGATTCTGATTTTGCTGGCTGCAAATCAGATAGGAAAAGCACTAGTGGTACATGTCATCTATTTTCAAATTCTTTAATAAGTTGGCATAGCAAAAAGCAAGTATCTGTAGCGTTGTCTACTGCAGAGGCTGAGTATGTTGCAGTCGGTAGCTGTTGCACTCAAATTTTGTGGCTAAGACAACAACTACAAGATTTTGATATTGAACTTAAACGCATTCCAATAAAGTGTGACAACACTAGTGCCATTAATCTCACTAAGAATCCTGTTTTACACTCACGCACCAAACATATAGAGATTAGACATCACTTCCTTCGCGATCATGTTGAAAAAGGAGATGTTGTTTTTGAGCATGTTGATACTAAAAATCAACTTGCTGACATTTTCACTAAACCATTGGCAACTGAACCATTCTTCAACATTCGTCGTGAATTAGGGATTCTTGATCTCTCCACATTGGTGTCTTAAGTTTGTTTGATTTAGTTTATATTTATCTCATCGTGTTTACTAAGATCTGAATGTAGACTTCACTCGTACCTCATGAGATTACTACGACGGAGGTAATATTGTTCCTTTCTACACCTTGTTGATATTGTGTGATAAATGTATGTTTGAGCAATTATTTCTCACTTACATGTACTTCTTTACATATGATTGTTTGAGCGTTAATAATTAGTTTGTAAAGTATTCCTAAGCATCATTACAATGTTATGATTCATTCTGCATTCTGCATTTTTTTTGGTCTATGTATTGATGCATATCCATTTTGTGTCGATTCATGTTAAATTTCTATTATAATTGTAAGAATTGTTACAGTATGTATCGATACATTCGTGGTTTGTGTCGATACATAGCCATTTGAAAATCCAAAATTTCGCAATATGTATCGATGCATCTTCATTTTGTATCGATTCATGTTAAATTTCTTTTAAATTTGTCAAAATTGTTACAGTATGTATCGATACATTCGTGGTTTGTATCGATACATAGCAACTTGAAATTCCAAAATTTCGCAACATGAATCGATTCATAAGGTCATGTATTGATGCATACTGTTATAAATTCATTTTCTTTTTTTTTGTATCGACACATCAGCATCAGTTATGACATTTGCACCAGTTATAATCTCTATTCTATCTCCTTCTTCATTCCATTTGCATCATTTACGGTTCCATAACCCTAACACCACAAAACCCCTTTTCTTTCAAAACCCTAACTTCATCATCATGCCTCCAAGAGTCATGCTTCCTAGAGAAAAAAGTAAAGGTAAAGGGAAAGAACCTATTGAGGCTTCACATCAAGCTCCTCCTGTTCCAGAAATTCCTCCCTCTGGGTCATCCATTCTCCATCCTTCCATTGCTGAAGAGTTTGAGGTTTCCTTCAAGACCAGGTTAGTCATGAAACCCCATGTCTTTAATACTCAAGATGTGCGTACTCTTTGTTTAGAAGAAGTTGCTGATTTGATTGACGCAAAAAAACTTAGGTCCTTTTTAACTGTTAATGATGACTATCATGAGGACTTTATTCGTGCTTTTTATGCGGGTGTGAAATCTGGTAAAGGTTACATGTTCAAGTGCTCTATTGGAACAAGAACTTACCATTTTGAGGATGATGATTGGCCCAAAGTGTTCAAAATTCCATCCCTGTCGCCTGAGTTGCAGATGTGGCATGATCAGAAATTTGAAACTCAGTTTAATCTGAAGGAATATTGTGCATCTATTTCAAAACTGGAAAGGCCTCTAGGTGATGATGAGAATTTAACTTCTGGAATGATTAAGAGTATCCCCAGAATTCTGCATTGGATTCTCTCGCATATTTTACGTCCGAGGTCCGGTGGGCACTCTAGATTGGATAAGCCAGACATACATCTCTTGTATATTCTGCAGAAGAAGATTCCGTTGAATTGGCCCAATTATTTTGTGAAGCGTATTTTTCTTACAAGAAATAGCTCGAAGAAAATCACTCTTGCTTATGCCGCACAAATTATGAGGATCCTTAAGTTCTGGAAGGTGGTTTTACCCCCTGATCCTCTCTTATCTTCATCTAGTGTTCAACAATTCAATAGTGCTACTCTTTCTCATATGGGATATAGGTGGGACACAGAGCGTCGATGCTATTACTTCTTTGAACGCAGCTCTAGAACCAGAATTTACAACTTTGATACACCTTCTGAACAGATTTTTGTTGCTGAAGAACAAAGAGATGAAGATATGGAGGATGTAAATGAAGAAAATCCTCCTGAAGCAAATGTCAACACTGCGTGGGGTGAGTGGGTGCCACAAAGGTGGTCTCCTACTAACTATGAACTGGTTCCTCCATCTGTTCCACCGACATCATCTACTACTGCTCCTGTATATCTAACTCAAATGTTTGAGCAAATGGAAATTGCCAATAATGCCCGATGTCACACCCCAAATTTCCCCCTATTTTCTGATTCATACATTCATATCATTTTTAGTATACCATGGTACAGTTAGTTACTTTAGTTTTTTTTTTCGCAACCAATTTTATTATTTGTCAAGTTTTATTTCTAAAATTAATTCTAATTTATTTAGTTTTCAAATTCTAATTTAATTCTAATTATTTTTTTCATTTTTATTTTATTTTGTATTTTTTATTATCCAATTTTTTATTTCCTATTCTCTATTTTTATTTATAATCACTTTCAAGTTTTTCATTTCTCTAAATTTAATTTTAATTCCTTGTTTCTAATTTTCAATCCATTTTCTTCAAAAAGTTCTATCTCCATTCCAAGCTTTCTTTTTCAAATTCATTTCAAGGTTCAAGTTTACTCCCAAACTTTAAATCCTATTCAAGTTTCAAATACAATTTCTCAATTCAAACTCCTTTTCTAAACTTCAAGTCCTTTTCCAACTTTGTTTCAAATTTCCATTCAATTTTAATTCAATTTTGTTTATTTCAAAAAACTCAAATTAAGGTGACAATTTCATTCTATTTCTTTTCCCTTTTCTCATTTCAAATCATCATTTGTATTTGTAAATTCATGTACCTTTCATAGTAAATACAAGTTTCTAATTTTTGAATTCCATATCCAATTGTATTCCAACTCATGCCAATGTCAAATTTCTAATGTTACATGGTTTCTAGGCCTAAAACATTTACAAGATAAGGAAAAGAAAGTTTAAATCTAAGTTGTCTTGATAAATCTTTGGCACCACTTCTTGATTGAAGTCTTTTTCTTCAACTTCAAGTCTCCTTCACTTCTTTAGCATAACCACCAAATCTCCACCTCCATGCCCATTCCATTTTGTTTTTTGACATGAAATAAAAAGAGAAGTTAGCATTTCAAAATTTAAAACAAATTCCAAATCATGCTCATAATCATTATCAAACTCATACATAATCATATTCATCATATTCATTCAATCAATTCATTCAACATATTGCATCATTTAGCATCATTCATCATATTCCAAACATCATTCATGTTTATTATCAAATTTTCATTTTTAAATTCATCTTTCAATTTCATGATTAATTCAAAACAACCCCATGTATGTTACATAGGATTTCAAACCAATTTCACTCATTATTCACTAGTCCTTTGTTTTACTATTTCACTTTATATTATGTTTTAACATAATGCAAAAAAAAAGCAGTCACAAAGTAAAAATGACAACACAGTAGCAGCAGGGATTTCTTTTTCTTATCTGCACAAACAAACAAATTTGTAGAAAAAAGTGCAGCTGACCTGCTCTTCTTTACCCTCACACATCCCTATCCAAACTCAGATATTTTTCCCCCAAAAACTCAGTCAAACTTAGTCCACAAGTTTTCTCAAATTTCAAACCCTAAAATTTTTCTATACAAAAGGGACCTAACCAACATAAAAACTCAGCAGCCACAAGAACCGCGACCAAAAAAAATCCAAAACTGACATCAAAAACCAGAGGCAGCCACAAAAACTACAACAAAAGACTTCATATCAAAACTTCCAAAACTACAACCAAAAACTTCATATCCAAGAAAAACAGCCAACAACCAAAACCATATACCAAAAATTTGAAACAAGACAACCTCTTTTCAACAGTTATTAACCAACTATACACAAACATCATACAACAAGGCTTTCAATAAGTTAAGAACTATCACAACATGTTCACAACAACACTACGAAAAATCTGCAACAGATTGAAAATGTGAAACACAGTTAAAACCATACCAAAACCATTGTCACCATAACCAACATAAAAACTTCAGCAGCTCTAGAAGTGGTATTAGAAAAAATTTCGAAAAAAGTCCTAAGCAACAGCAAGAATGAAGCTCAGAAAAGGGCTTGGACAATTTATTATTTGTTGAAGCAAACAATTTACCTCGTTTCTTCTCCGCACAAACTTTGAGTTTTTTTCTCGAACACAAACACAACAAACCGCTCTTCACCTTCAATCAAATCACCGTGACCACCACCATCCAAAGCAAAAGCCAACCGCTTGAAACTGTGAAACCTGCAAACAGAAATAACACGGAAACATCGAAAAATCAGAAACCTTGAGTGAGTCTGAACCATGATTCGTTGAGAGAGACGATTGTGAGAAAGCTGACTCGGAACCGAAAACAAACCTTCTCCGTAAATCGATCAAACCAACCAAAACGATCCCAAACGCAGATGCTAGCATAAACCGAACCAAAAATTGCAAAACCCTTCGCCTCCAAAACCTCACCGCCACTTACCTTCAAAAAACCACTTGAACCACCCACCTCCACCCTTTCACTCACGCCAAGAGCAACACCAAACTTACTGCAAGACCACGGCCCTGTTCTTCTTTCTTTTCCGCCGTCCATCACCAAAATAACCACAGCTGCGCGAAGTCACGAAGAGACGAGGAAGTCGCGAAGAGACGAGAAGGAGAGAAGGAGACACGAGGCAGGTTCGTTCATCCTTTTTCTTGGTTTGTTTTTCTCTTTGGTCATTTGCGTCGTGTTTGGGAGAGTTTTCGGAAAGGGTGGCTGTGATGCATTCCAAACCCTAATTTTCTCATAGCTAACTTTAACCAGACCGGGTTGACCCGACCCGGTCTGCCCTCCATGATCTAACAGGCCCCTCTTGGGGTTTGTCTCCTTATTTCCACCGTGAAACCGGTTCATTTCTCCCATTCTCTTTTCAATTGCTTTTATTTTGATTTTTTTTGAAACTTAATTTAGTTTTCTTTATTTATTTGTATATATATATATATGTAAGAAATCTAAGTATTTCTTTTAATTTCCATATTTTTCTTTTCTATTTTATTTATTATATTTGGTTAAATATTTATATATTTGTAAGAATATAAAATGTCAATTTTGAATTCAATTTTTTTTTGTTATCTTTTTTAATTTAATGAAATATCTAATCTATTTCTATGTAAAATGTATACATAATAAAAAATCCAAAAAAATATTTGTTTGTTCAAGATAGGGATTATTTAAGCTTAGTTTTAGAGCCTATTAGTAGATGAGTTTGGTCTAAGGTTTATCTCTTAGTGCGAGCTGTTGTTTAATCTTTTTGACGTTTTGTTTATATGTGTTATATTTATATTTATTTATTTCGCGACGTGGTTTAAATTTGTAAGATAGGAATACAAACTTCTTTTATATATACGTAACAAATATCTCAAAATAAAATTTAATTTCTGGGTCCAACGCCAAACAAATTTTCACGTCGACATTGGCACACACGTAAGTCGGTCACTTATGTGATTGCCATCTGCACAACTTTTGCATATCTTAATTAATTTAACAAGGAATAGAATTCCGGAGTCTAGCACTCCGCACGTTCTAAGAACGAACTACAACTGGGCTAGCCCCACGCGTATTTGTTTCGTTCACTCCTTCGTTATTAATCGCATCGATTCTAAAACATCTAAAAATAATTATTCAACGTATTAAATTTTTTTAAAACACGGAAACAGAACTCCGGAGTCCAGCACTCCGCACGTTCTAAAAGTGGACCGCAGCTGGGCTAGCCCCACGCAACGTGGTCCATTCGCTTTCCGATTTTCAAAATACCTAATCGCATAAATTAGCGTACGAAAACAGAACTCCGGAATCTAGCATTCCGCACGTTCTGGATTGGACCGCTACTGGGCTAGCCCCACGCGATGTGTTCAATCACCATTCGTATATCAAAATATTCATTCCATTTTACAATTTAAATTATGAAAAAACCGAACTCCGGAGTCCAGCACTCCGCACGTTCTAAAATAGACTATAGCTGGGTTAGCCCCACGCAACATGGTCCATTCGCTTTCCGATTTTCAAAATATCTAATCGCATAATTTAGTGTACGAAAACAGAACTCCGGAATCTAGCATTTCGCACGTTCTGGATTGGACTGCAACTGGGCTAGCCCCACGCGATGTGTTCGATCACCATCCGTATACCAAAATATTCAAATCATTTTTATAAATTAAATTACGATAAAAATGAACTCCGGAGTCCAGCACTCCGCACGTTTTAAAATGGACTGCAACTGGGCTAGCCCCACGCAACGTGGTCCATTCACTCTTTTATATCTTAGAAACAATTCAAACTTACCAACCAATTTAAATCTTTTTTCATAATTAATTATCGAAAGACGGAACTCCAGAGTCTAGCACTCCGCACGTTCTGGAATGCAATCGCTCCTGGGCTAGCCCCACGCGACGTGGTTCATTCGCCCTTTCGTTTAAAACAACTTAACAAAATTCAAACACTTTTTTCTAAAACGAACATTGTTTAAATCATTCTATCTCTCGAACAAGCTAGCGCTTCAGCCTCCACCGCGAGTATAAGCCAACGCTTAGCAGTAGAATGCGTTTTAAACAACCGTTCAATTAAAAATCACAAACCGTAGTTGCGCGAACTACGAAGCTCTGACTTTCCCATTGCACAAGGGAATACGTAGGCACGAGGATTTTAATCCTTCACGAGCACCCTAATAAAAAAATTTAACTATCACCCTATTAAAAAAAATCAATCTTTTCTCTCCGTCGCAATAATAATAAACTTTAATCGTTTCTCCGCCTTAATAATAAAAAACTTTAATTTCCTTAGAACAAACATATTAATAATCATTTAGAAGACAAAGACTTAAGATCAAACATTTAATCGCATAATTAGCTAAGAGGTTCCCGTTGAGTACAACGGACGTGAGGGGTGCTAATACCTTCCCCTTGCGTAACTGACTCCCGAACTTAGAATTTGGTTTCGTAAACCATTTCTTATCCTTTATTAGGTTTTATCTATATCTTCCTTTTCTCTCGTAGAATAAATAGAATTAGGTGGCGGCTTTGTTGTTTTGTTTTAGGATCGTATTTTTTCGAGGTACGACACCCGACATGAAGAAGCCCGTGCGTGGCATGTACAACAAACGGAGTGGCACAAAGAGCACCGAGAATGGCATGATGAACATACTAGGATGTATCATAACCAACACTCATGGCATACAGACTTGGTCAAGTGGCATCAAGTCTTCTACAATGAGATGTCTGGTTTCATGGATGATTGTCGTGCGCATCCGGGTATTATGGAAAGATTCAGAAGCACCGAGGTTCAGAATCGGTTCAGGCATTACAACTTCATGGGGCAAAATCCTGATGAGATGCCTCCTCCACCTCCTCCTCCAAGTTTTCGAGATCCCGATAGAGATGATGCGGAGTCTTGTGGTGGCTACTATCCTCACTAGGCTGCCTTTCATATTTGCATTACATCATTTTTTTTTGCTTAAGTTTCTTTGCATTTTATGTTTAAACATTGTATGCGTTTGGTTTGCTTTTGTAATTCTCAACTCTACTATACAAATTCAATGCCTATGCTTGCTTGTTGTTTACGATTAATTGGTTTGCCCTTTATGTTTCACTCTTTGTGAGTGCTTAGCTTATATATCTTGGTATTGCTGAATATTGCTTCACCTATACATTTTTTTGATGTTGACAAAGGGGGAGAAAGGCTTGAGTGTGAAAACTGACAGGCATGCACAAACTCAGGGGGAGTGGTTCTCACACTTCTGCAAAAAATTGCCATCATCAAAAAGGGGGAGTTTGTGAGCAACTCTTTAGTTTTGTATGATAATAAATTTTATGTGTTTGTGCTTTTAACATATGCTTTGTATTGATACACTTTGTATGCATTGCAAGCCTTTAACACATGTCTTATTTTAAACAAAAATTTGACTTTTGCTTCTGTATGTATCGATTCATTCGCAAGATGTATCGATACATAATGTCCTTGAATTTCTGAAATAAGTCAAATGTATCGATTCATTCACATCATGCATTGATTCATGCTATAGAGATGATTCTGGAATTTCTGCTATGAATCGATACATTCGCAACATGCATCGATTCATGCTGTAGAAATGATTCAGGAATTTCTGCTATGAATCGATACATATGCAACATGCATCGATTCATTGTATTTTCATTTCTCTGTTTTTTTTGCATTGGTTCAGTATGTATCGATTCATTCCATTATGCGTTGATACATAACAGTGTAAAAACCATCATGTATCGATTCATTCATATTTCGTATCAATTCATTATTCTGTTTCTATTTCTAAAAGATTCTGTCAAGTATATGTATGTTTTCTGTTAGTGCAGCGAATACAGAGAGAAATTGCAGTGAATTTCAGGGTTAAGAAAATTGAAGAACACATCAAGAAAAGGAGTATTGTGTGTGCATTCAATTGTGAGCAGGATTGAAATCTAATAAGTAAATTCATCTTCATCATCTTCTCAATTACCTTGATTCAAGAACATCAACACATAATCAGTGTTGTTCTGTGAATTAGAGGATCAAGAGATAACGTTAAGTGGTATGATCCGTGATCCAGCTGAGTTGAAGAGTGAAAGAAGGTTTCAAGGAAAAACCATCTGGGTTTTCCTTCAAGAACGGGCGTGTTCTTGAGGGTTTTTCAGTCACGTTTACAAAACAGATTCAGCCGTAGTGTAAGGTTTGGAAATTGGGAGATTTCGCAAATAGATCGTGGAACCGGTGAATTGTTTGTATTACTTGCAAGGGAATCTTGATTTGGCTCAAATCAAGTGAAGGTTCATACAATAGGAAGATCTAGGTGTATAAATTTCTAGTTTTTGTATAGCAACCTTGTAAACGAAGATTTCAGCAATATCGATATAAAAGTTCTCAATTTCGGTTTGAAATTGAGAGGGAGACGTACCCACACGCGAGGACGAACGTGGGGAACTTCCTTACCAAATCTCTGTGTATTGTATTCCTTCTCCATCTCTATTTACGTTTTTAATCGGTTTTGATTCATTGGAAATAGTTTTTGTGATAGGTGCATTCAATACTTTTACAGCTTGTGTGTTTAAGTCTTTAACATCTCAATTGCAAATCCAGCACTTTATCACATGTCCGGTCTTCTAGTGGCTGGTCCAGAATAGACGAAAGTATATTAGGGACCGTGTTTTCCGCTAATCTTTAAAAACTCTAAAAATCTTTTAAAACCTTGTAAACAAGGAGGTGATCCATTCACCCCCCCTCTAGATCACTAGCCACAACGTCTAACAGGACCGTCCTAAATAACCTTCAATATCTTTCTATCAACAGAGTTGATATGAACACACATACAATCCTTCCAATGACTATAGTTTTCTCCGGTGAAAATGGGCGCCCTATTATACACCTCAATTGGATCGTTATCCATTTTCTAAAAAGTTATATGTGAAGCACTAGATGAACTAGTGCTCTTGATACCACTTGTTAGACGATGGCGCAGATCTAGAAGGGGGTTGAATAGATCCTTTTAAAAAAAATTACTTTTCACAAATTAATTGAAAAATATTTTGCGGAAGTTCCATGGAAAAATCACGTCTAAATTATTCTAAGTCACAGGTGATCGGATATGTGTTATCAAACCAAATGGGATAATAAAGATGAATCAACAAATCAATACCAAGCAAATTAATCACTTAAATTTGATGTAATTTATTAAACTACTTCCAACAATGTATAGAGAGAAGAAATAAGCACAACCAACGAGAAATAATGTATTTTGAAATTTCGTCGAACACTTGGTGTGCACAACACACTTAGTGTATTTTGCCAAATAGTCTAGTGCACAATTTTCTCTAAGTTTGCTATGTAATGGTGATAGCAAAAATTTTACAAACACTTGGTGTGCACTAAACTATGCAAAACAGAATTTTCAAAACTCAATTATTTCAACTTGTGTAGAAAAATGTACCGAATGAAAAATGTGGAAGACACAAGAATTTGTTTAGGCAGTTCCCATATCGTCCTCACTAAGGGTACCTCTGCCCCCAATTCATAAACCGAATTGGGACCTTTTATTAAAATTGAAATGTTTATACAAAGAGAAAATAGGAACTACAAACCAATCCTAATTGTAGTTGTTGCTATGTTTCTCTTTGCCCCTTGATCCTAGTCGAATCAAGTCCTTCACGTGTATTGAACAAACCTCCGATTAATTGCTCCCTACTTGTAAGAACCCATGATTCTCCAAACTTTGAGCACGACCGCTTTGATTCGAAACTTGTGAACCCACACTGTTCTTCGCAATCCTTCGGTTACCGTGATATGGTTGAATAATCACCTTGATCTTCCAACCTATTCACTCAGATGAATCTATGAACGAATGATGCGTGTAAAACCCCCAAATCACAATGATCTTAGAGGAAAAACTCTCAAGGTTTATTCAAGAAAAAGCCACAAATCTCTCAACCCAAACTAAAATCGCAATTTCACTGTTTGAATGTTGTCACCTTGAATCTTGCACTTTGATCAACAAAAATTATTGTGTGTAGTTATTGATGAATGCTAGAGAAGGAGAAGATGGAGAGAGAACTTGTGTATATATTTCACTTTTCTTGTTACCTTTTGACAAAATAATATCACAGCTATTTATATTTGTTATAAAAATGAAAGGGAAAACTTAAAACAAAGTAAGAGAGAGAAAAAATTAAGAGGCACATATATTCAGTAATGCGTCGACCTAATTGAGGATTTGCGTCGACCTGCTGGGTGTAAACACCCCAAATTTTACCTCACTAAGTTCACACCATGGCTTGTGATCTTTCACATTTACATTAGTTTAAGCATATCATCATGTTGCATTTTTGCTTCACTGCATTAGTTCAAGTTCATCTGCATTTAGGGTTTGTGATCTGAGCAATCCAGGATCCTTCTGAGCCACTCCAAAGGCCTCAAATCATCTCAAGAGGGTCCATGTATGTTCAATCATCATATTTTATCCTCCAAAGATTAAGGAAGTCAAAGAATCACAAGAACTGGCAAAGCATGGAAGCTGAACTAGGGTTTAACTGCACAGATGACCTAAATTAGGGTTTTGGTTTCAGAGGCCATAACTCCAAATTTTTTGGTCATTCTTGTTTCTAATGGTCTCAATATGTTATAAAGATCATGCATACCAAGTTTGATGAAGAAATTCATTGTGGAAGTCATCTGATCACTGGGTAACTTCCAAAGCAAGTCAGAGTAAAATCAGGGCATCTGAGGTCCCCATCCATGGAACCAAAGTGGATTTTTCATCAAATTGAAGTTATATGGTCTTTATTTGATCATTGAAGTGCTTATAAGTTCATAAAATTGAAGAAAAGTGAGCTAAACCAAAAGTTGCCAAAAATGGAAATGACTTGTAATGTAAACTTTCCATTTTGGGAAAGTTTTTCAACCTCCATTTTCTTAACCAAAAATGGTTCAAATAAAAAATTGTTGGTCATGAAAGTTGTAAATTGGATCATTCCCTTTTCAAAAAGTATAATAAAAAGTCCTAATTCATTATGGAACTCAAGTTATGGCTTTCCAAAGTTGACAAAAATCACATAATTTCAAGTTTCATGCCAAAGAGGGATTTTTGCAAATTCAAGTTCTAAGCACTTTCAAGACCTCTAAATGACTTCTATGCATCATTACAACATTTTGCAACTTGCCAAAATCAGAATTGCACAAAATTCACAAAGTTTCATGCCTTGGATCACAAGCTTCCATAAGCCATTTTTCATAAATTCTCAAAAGAGGGATTCTTGCAAGAATGATTTCTAAGGGTTGGTTTGGTTTCTAAATGATCTCAAAGCATCATAGCAACATCATGTAACACTTCATGACCAAAATTCAGCATTGAATGAGACATTTCCATGACCAAATATCTCAAAGTGCAACAAGTTATGAAAATGCAAAACATGTGACATCTCACCATCCATCCACTTCTGATCACTCTAAATCATCTCATGGCCATCCTTGAAGACAGCTGAACTCAGAGCAGCCCTAAGATAGCTTCTGTCATGGCCCATGCTTGAAGTACACCAACTATTGAATTTTTGGCCAATTGATCCATACTATTCCCACAATGCATGTCAAGTCTTCTGACCCATTCCAATAGTTTAAGGATTGCATAAGGATCATAAAACAAGCCTCACACAAGCTCAGAACACATATACAATCAGATTGCACAAAACTTGCAAAAACCTTCCCTTCTTCGATTCTCTCAAACCATCCATCAAACTTCAGAAATTCTTTCACCATCCATTCAAAAATCACCCATAGAACACAAACCAACCATTGGAATGGCCTGAAACATCACAAACACAAACCTCAAATTCTGCTACACTAGAACTGGAACCTTCAAACTAGCCACCATCAAAGGTTTTGAAGCATTCCATTAGCCTCAGGAGGATCAGAGGAGACTTTTTGCACGAAGGAGAGGCCCTGAAAGCTCACATTTGCAGTTCATCAACTCATGTAACCTCAAGAACAAAACTTTTCAGAGCTTAGATTTTTTGTTACAAAATGAAAATATATGTTATGGGGATCACACTGATGCTTTTAGAATTGAAAATAGTCAAGAAATGAGCATGTTATGAGCTTCTGAAATTTTGTCCAGATTTTTGTTCTTCTTCGATTCTCCATGTTTATGTGTTATAAATCATGTTTGAAGGTTGATTTGAGTTTAGTTTGGGTAGGGGATCATTTCTGGGCAGTCAATTTGGGGTGGGTGGCCTGTAGAGAGACTTAGGGTTTTTGTTTCACCGGAGAAGATGACCGGAGCCGGTCACCTGAAAGTGATTAGCCCTAATTAGGGTTTAATCTCCAAATACGTTGTAGACCCTTGGATCTTGATTAAGTTAGGAGAATGGATGGACCTGATAAGTTAATTTCAGATTAATTTAATTAAAATATGATTAATTAGCCAGGATTGATCCAAGCCATTAAAAAACGCGTCAGTCAACCAAAATCTCCCAACTTTGAATATGAGCCCTTGATTCAGTTTACTTTTATTTAATTCATTTTTATTTCACATTTTTCTTATTTATTTTGTACGAATTATTTAAAATAGTTAGAAAATCTCAAAAATATTTTTATTCCGCATTTTAATTCCAAATAATTTTCTCAACCCAAAAATATTTTTATTTTTATTTTTTGCATTAAAAAATCATTTTTTAGACATTTAATTGTTTATTTTAATTAATTAATGAAAATTAATTAATTAAAATATCATTTAGGTTTCTAAAAAATCCCAAAAAATTCATATTGCATCTTTAAACATTTAGAGACATTGTCATACCATCCACACAAATTTATTTTTGGTTTTGAATCATTTTGACATTTTTTCTTTGAATTTAGGGTTCATAAAATCCCATTTTTGAACCCTAACTTCAA
This sequence comes from Lathyrus aphaca, assembly GCA_963966055.1. Taxonomy (NCBI): domain Eukaryota; kingdom Viridiplantae; phylum Streptophyta; class Magnoliopsida; order Fabales; family Fabaceae; genus Lathyrus; species Lathyrus aphaca. The sequence continues at coordinate 64,544,489 of OZ014519.1, read as the reverse complement.
GAATTATTTTCTGCCTAACCAAGAATGGTATGACCATGGTTCTTTTTGCATTGATCTTCATTTGAAATGTATTTTCTAACATATTTTTTCATGAATTTCTTCTGCCTTTTTGAATTGATTGGCATTTTTTTCCCTTTAGGTACCTTAAAACCCTAGAAAACTTAGGAAAATCATAACTTCCTTAGGGTTAAGAGTTAGGTCTTCTCCTTTGGGGTGTGATATCATATGGGGTTAGGGTTCTTTTGAGTGTATTTTCAATTTTTTATCACGTCATTTGCTTCTGTCTTTGCCATTTGCATCTCATCCTTTCATAAAACCCTAATTTCTCATCTTCCTTTGCATACATCTTACATAAGCATTCATATAAGAACTTACCATGACATTTTATGCATTCACATGACTTCTAAGACATCATAGGACACATTAGAATCATGTTTGATCATTGCATCATCTATTTGCCATGTTATGCATTCATTTCATTTCATGTGCATTCATGAACTTTCATGCTTCTTTCATGCTTCATTTGCATCCTCATCACTTGTATGATCATCCATCACTTGACATATATTTGCATAATCTCTTAGCATCATTTACATCATAAATATGCTTCTGGTTTTGGTTTGCATCCTTGCATTCATTTCATTTCATTTCCTTTTACTAACTTTTCAAGTGGTAAGTTACTTTGAGAAGTGAATTTGCCTTCACTTCTCACAATATCTTCTCACCTCTCTTATGCATTCATTGCTGAATTTTGTATTTGATTTAGAGTGAGCTTGCTCATTCATGTTCCTTCTTCACCTTCTTTCTTCAAGCAACGTATCTTCTTAAGTGAAGTAAGTTGACTTGTTTCTTCTGCTTCTCCTCCCTTCATCTGCTTCTCTCTTGGTGGCTCTTCTTGAAGATCTCTTGCAAGCCTCATAAACCCTAGGAATACCCAAGCATGTTAACAATTAGGGTGTGATTAGTCTCCCATTATTTTTCACCTTTGTGTCATCTTTTGTGTCTTCTCTTCTCATCTCATAATCAGGGACTAAACCTTCAAGGTTTTAAGGCTTTGTGATTAAGTTTATGCCTACATCCTTCTATTAGGATGGAGTATATAACTTTAATCCTAAGTGTTAAACCCTTGATGTGTTTAAATCTCTTTAATCAATTCATCTAATAATCACTAAGACATCAAGCTTGTAACTTGGGCCTTGCATTAGGGTTCTAATTCTTCCTTAATTGGTTAAGAAGGACTAACCCTAGTGTTAATGGACATGTCCCCCTCAAGTTGTCTTACAAACCCTAAAATCCACTTCTTAATCTTACCATTAACTAAATCCACTCTAATAAAGGCTTGTTTTTCATGAGGTTAATCCCTAATCATGGATTAAGTTGAGGAGTATTCCTCAACTTAAATGTTCTCATCTATTATCCTTCTATTAGGATGGTGTAATGGGTCTATTAAATCCTTGATTATGGCTTAAACTCATTACTTAACACTAAACAAAAACTCCAAAAAACATCTAAATAATCAAAAGTAGGTTAATGATCTTAATCCTACATCATGGTAATTAACTTTGAGGTGTTTACTTCATACTTAAGGTATTCTTATTACCCTTAATCAGAGGGAGGATGTGATGAGTTTTCTAACCCTTGGTTTAGGCTTAAGCTCATTTTCTTATGACAAACACAAAAAGCAATAAAAGATTGAAAAACATCAAAAACAAACAATAATCGTCTCCTTCGGGATTCTTTTCTCACCTCATTCACTCACAAACAAGAACTTGCTTCTTCTGTCTAATGCAAAACAGTTAGCACCTGAGCCAGACAGGTCATACACTTGAGCATAGACAAGCAAGCAGTTCATCAGTCAATTTATCTTTCAGTCTCTTTGAGTCGAACTACGGTGTTCTGACTTCCTCATTGCACGAGAGGATATGTAGGCATAACTTAACAGTTATCGAACAAAAAGTCTCTGTATATTCCCCCTCTTCCAGCATTATTCTTTTAAGCCTCATTGTCTTGAGCACTGCACTCTTTCCTTACACTGACACTCCTTTTCTCCACTTCACATTTCTTTTGCACTGACACTTGCATCCTTTTCCAGCTTTTTGCACACAGAATAACACTGACAGTACCCCTTTAAACACAAACTTTCAAGCGTGGATCCCGTCGAGTACGACAGACAATCTGGGTGCTAATACCTTCCCAGGTTGTAACCAACCCCCTTTCTCAGTTTCTCTGGTTCGCGACCGTCTTGTCCAACTTTTCTTAGGTTTATGCAGCATTACCTTTCCTTCGGGATAAAAATGCCTAGTTGGCGACTCTTTTCAGTTCATCTTCATGTTCTCACTCTCGCCGACCGTTCGCGTCTGTACCCCTTCTGGCCAGGTGTCATCTGGTGGGAGCGACACTGGGCAGTAATGAGTCGACCTAAAATGTACCCTCAGTAAGCCTGTTGGGACCCGTGAGTTCCAAGTGATTTTAGCCTTCATTTGAGTCGACCTAAAACATTGATTGAGTTGACTCAAATTTTCTCAACTGAATGAGTCGACCTTTTTAGGTTGATGAGTCGACTCATTCCTTTTAAATCACCACAAAAACATTTTCTGATGAATTTTGCCAGTATCTTGTGATCCCATATACATAATAGTTTTGACATCATTCAAAATACCCCTTACTTCTCACAGGACCCAACAAAATGTAATTCTTACTTTAATTTTTGGTAAAATATATTTTTCATTTAAATATATCCTTGGGTTCAATTTGGTCTCTTAGTTATTTTTGTGTCAAATTGATCACTTAACTTTTAAAACCTGTCATGTTAGTCCTTTTTGTCTAATTAGCGACAAATTTAGCGATCAATTTTTGAATTTTTTTGTCGCTAATTAGACGAAAAAGACTAAAATGAAACGTTTTAAAAGTTAAGGGACCAATCTGACACAAAAAATAATTAAGAGATCAATCTGAACCCAGAGGTATACTTAAAAGACCAAAACAAGTATGTTGCCTTAACCTTTTTGAGAGAACCAAATAAAGGAAGATTTTGTTTTCCGCACTTTCTCTCCTTCCACAATCAATCCTCCTTCCTTCCTTTGAAACAAACATAGTAAGTGATCTTTATAGTAGTATATTAATGCGTTCTGATTTTGAGTAGATAATATTAATAATACTTGAACACCTTACATGCATGTACCCTTAAATGTTTTAGGCATTCTAGTAGGATTCAATCCTAGAAGTGTTTCTTCTTGAGTAAAATTATTAGTTAGTTGAGAAATAAGTTGGTTGTGTGGAGAGGGAAATTTCTCTCCTATTTACAGGTTATCTTTCTTTAAATTTCCTAAAAAGGTTTTGAAAGAGATAGTGAGAATTTAAAGTGGTTTTTTGTGGTTGGAAAATCAAGCGAAAAAGGGCATAAAGTGGGTTAGTTGGAAGAATTTGTGCAAAAGCAAGAATAATGGTGGTCTAGGGTTGAAAAATGTAGAGTTCATGAATGTGGTTTTGACGTCTAAGTGGAAATGAGGACTAGTACAAGACCAAGGAACAATTTGAAGAGGTATTTTGGAGCACAAATATGGGGATTGAAAAAGGGAAGCTCTTAATCAAAGTTCTCTCAAGCCAAACAAGAATCTATTTGATAGAGGGATTTGAAGGTCTTAGGTATCAAAAAAGGGAATCACATTCTATTATGGTGGAATAAATGGATTAGGCCTCAAATTATAAAGGAAACCTTTTAGAGGGTTTTTAATAGGTTAGTAGATAAAATGGAAAAAATTGAAGAGATGTGATATTGGCAAAAATAGTTATTGATTGTGGAATTTTTAGTCAGTAGGAGTGTCAAATCAGATGAAAGTGGGAAGAGTCCTTGAATATTTGGTTAGTATATAATCAAACGTTACTTTGATTGGTAATGTTGAAGACATGTCATGTTAGTTGAATGAATCTATTGTATTTTGTCTGTCAAGTCATGTTATAAGTGGTTGTTGATAAAACAGTATTCAAATAGAGTTGATGTAGAGAAAAAAAAAGTTGTTAAAGAGAATTTAGAAAGCAAAAATTCAGTCTAAAGTGCAAATCTTTTAAAGGACAGTCATTTTAAATATACTCCCAACTAGGAGTGAGTAGGAAAAGAGAGAAGTGATTCATTCGTGCCATGATTTGCAGTGTGTTTTCTGCTTTGTTGAGGAAGAAGAATTGCATCAGTTGCTCTTTCGTTGAAATGTTTCCATTTTTGTTTGGAAGAAGGTATGTGATTGGATCAAATTGGATCAAATTGGATCAGATTCAAGAGATAAAATAAGTAAATCATGCTGTGAATATTTTTATCAAATGAAGGGCAGGGCCTCAAAGAATAAGAAATTGGTGTTGTGGCTTACAACATTTTGGTGTTTGTGGAACAAAGGTAACGATATTATCTTCAACAAAGATATTAGCAAGATAGAATCTATTATTCTAAATATCAAAAAAAAAATTATGGGATGCATGGTTCTTAGTGTTGCACCCCAAAATTTGCCCTCACCAAGACAAGCCATTGTGTACTAAGGTATCCCTAGAGGTTCACATGGTTCACAAGATTCATAAGGTATCTCAAGAGGTTCACAAGGTTCACAATTAGTCAGAAAGTTTGACAATTCCCTCAGACAATGCATCCTCATAAGCAATGCATCTTAATCTAGGGTTTTGACTTTCATCAGGCTAAATGGACTTCCAAGGCTTCAAGTGAGCTTCATAGAATCCTATATGTGCTCAAGAATCCCCATGTCAAGTTTCAAGACTTTCCCAAAAGATTTGCTCAGTCAAATGATCAGATAGGCTAAAATCAGTCAAAGCAGTCAAAAAGTCAAACTGAGGTCAACTGTGGTCAAACCAAAGTCAAACTTCATGATTTTTTGCCAACATCAAGTATATGAAGTAAAATTCATCATTTCATCAAGGGTTGATCATGATTCATCAAGGAGATTTCAGATCATCAAGAATCAGGAGTTTCTAAATTAGCGTTTTCATAGGAAAAGTCAACTGAACTTTGACCAGCCATAACTTTCACATGCTTCATCAAAATTTTTGCATCCAAAGCTTATTTTGAAGGAAATTGAATTCTCTACAACTTTGTGTCTCGCAAGCCAAGCCCAAAAATGCTTCATTTGGAAGGTATGAGCTAAGACATTATAGGTCACTTTAAAAGTCAACAAAAAGTCAACAACTTCCAAAGAGCATAACTTGAGAATGGTAAAAGATATGGACATGAGACCAAAGAGGTTGGTTAGAGGACACTATAAGCTTTCCAAAATGTCCAAGAACACCTTCATAGAATTAAAATTGAGGGATTTGTGCCCTTGCAAAGTTGGAAAATTTTTGAGAGGTTTATGAAGCAAATGGGATCTTAGAACCAAATTTCTCCAAATGGGCTTGCATTTTTATGACCCAAACACTTCCATGACATCATGCACGAATTAAAAATTATTTATTCATATTTTTATTCATTTTATTTTATTTATTATGATTTTTTACATTAAAAATCATTTTAAATCAAAATAAAATATAAAAGTGTGAATATTTGATTTGATTTTGGTTCTAGAAAGTCTTAATGTTCATTTAGAAGTGATTGAAACCATACAAATTCAGATCATACAAAAATAGCAAGGATATATCAAAATTTTCAATATTTTAAAGGCATAATTTTTCAATCTCTAACTATCCAAAAGTCCAAAAGATGATGTGGTTTTTTAACCTAATTTTGTTCTACTACATATAGATAACTCATACAAACACAAAGGGGACAAATTTGGCAGCCTCTAAGAGCATTCTTGACATTCAAAAATCCATTAAAAATTCAAAATTCGGATTCACATTGAGAGGGCAGTTAAAGGTATTTTGAAGGCATAGAGATGATCTTTGGACATCATTGAATCTATCCCAACCCTCAAAAGCATTTGAATCATGCTCATATGCCATAACCGAATCAATTTTCTCTTGATTTTTCAAATTTTCGATTCATTAAATTCATGCAATATTATTGTGTTTTGTCTTTGAAATATTGTTTGTGATAGTATGTAGATTGTTTCTGGATAAAAAAACTTGCAGGTTCGTGATCAAATGCATGAGAAGCCATTGTTAGGGTTTGAACCTTTAACTTAGGGTTTTGCCATTTACTTAATTTAAATGAATTATAAGACCATGGCAAGAATGTATGAACTATGAATGATTGATCTGGGTTGTTAATTGTTAAGATTGGTACGGTTTTCAAGGTGTTTCAAAAATCTAGGTTTTCTGTAAAAATTTGTGTGCAGGTAAATTCGCAGGAAACTCTGTGGATAATTTCGCAGCTAAATTCGTAAGTCTCAAGGAAGAAGATGGAGTCTTGGCGCCAATTGGAGATTTGAAATTTTGATTTAATATTTTTAGAATTTGTTTCTGTTTTATTTCAATTAACATTGTTTGGCTCAGTTGGTAAAGATGCACGTGTGGGAAGCAAAGGACCATGGTTCGAATCCTGGCTTGGTGTATTCTTTTTTGGGCAATTTTCTTTTGTTTTTTCAGGTTTACTATATGGTGATCTTGGACCATCACCTATCAGCTGCGCAGACACATCCCAGTGGTTTTGACTCCCTGCTGGTAAAGGGGAGGTCCTGGGTTCAAATCGAGGCCTCCCCCATTTTTTTAAACCTAATTTCTTTTATTTTCTTTTTCTTATTTATTTAATTATATACATTATATTATCATATAAATTAATTTCTTTTAAAATAATAGTATAATATTTTCTCATAGAATAAAAAATAAAAAACTTTATATTTTATTTTTCAAATATAATTTGTTTATATATATATATATATATATATATATATATATATATATATATATATATATATATATATATATATATATATATATATATTTTATTTTTGTAAATAAATCAATTAATATTTCAATTAAACATTAAAACCCTAATTTTGCTTAAATAATTTCTAACCCTAATTTTTTTTTCTCAATACAAAACCCTAATTGTTATTTACCCTAATCTTCATTAACTTTAACATTTAATTTAATTAATTTTTTCTAATATATAATTAATCCTTTTGTTGTAAAGAATTAGTATATTGTTTATTCTCATCATAATTTTCTTATTTTCTTTTAAAAAATCTTTTAAAATTGTTTATTTAACTTAAAAAAATATCCTCTTAAATTTTATATTTTGTATATTTGTGCTAACCTCTTTTCTTATGATTATTACTATTACTAACCATTTTAATTATTGTTTATTTATTATATATTTATCATTTAATTGTTTTTTATTATTATGTAATTGCGAAAGCCATGTAATAGTCGTAGGTTATTTTTGTCTCTATTGTTTATAAATATTTTTATTGTCATGGTTAGTAATAATAGGGTGTGAATAACTATATGTAATTAAAATAACTTAGAATAACTAATTTAAACAAGATAAATACATGAATACAAACACTCACACACGTAAGTTGATCTTTGATCGCCATCTCACACTTTCTAGGGTTACTCCTCATGTTGCCTACTTCTAAGCTCGAGTAAGGTGTCTTAAAGCAAAGTCCCTTCATAAATATCATCAAGTCCCTTTAAGCTTATAAGATCAAGTCCCTTTAAGCTTATAAGATCAAGTCCCTTCGAGGTTGCCTACGATAAAGATCTTGTCCCTTTCGAATAAAAGATGATAAGTCCCTCTGAATTGCTAAAGACACCTTACAGTTGCCTAAATACAGATGTCCCTTCACATGTCCCTTAATACATCCAAGGTAATGACTACCTATTCCTTAATAATAGGGATATTCTTACCATTGAAAGAACATATAAGAACAGAAAAGACTTAACATAGGGTAGGTTCCTCTTAATTACTTGCTCACCTTTTCAAAATACTTCATTACACTTCACATTTCAAACAAATTTTCAAAACAAAGTCTTTATATACATCCATACGATGATCATTATAAAGTACTTAGAAAAGTTTTAATCACACACTACACCTTTCTCAAAACAATTTAAAGTGAGCTAAGTAACTAAGAGCCCATGGATAACTATGGATATAAAGGGTGCTAACACCTTCCCTTTATATAACCTACCCCCCGAACTCAAAATCTTTTTAAGGTTTTTCCTGTTCTTTTATGTCCTTTCCTTTTGGATAAAATAAAAGTCGGTGGCGACTCTTGCTATCCGCAACATTTAACTAAAGTAAGTTCTCCCACCGTGTTACAGAACTGGCGACTCTGCTGGGGAGTTACTAAGTAAAAGAGGGGTACCCTTAGGAATTAGATCACTTTAAATTGTTTGCTTTGTTTGCTTTATATTACTTGTTGGGCTTTATGTGTGAAAGATCCTAACCCGGATCTAGTGTACCCTAGGTAAATGGCAATAGACCAAGGAAATTGTACGGCGTATACCGATATGGTTGATCTGGTGGCCATAGTTAGTGTGACTTCTTGGTTGGTGCTTATGTTCCTTAAGTAAGTTAAGGATAATATGGGGATGCCATATGTTGTCAATACACTAACTGACTTTTAGAACCCTAGTTATCCCATCTTGGCCTTTAGAAAGTAGTGAGATAACCGACTTTGGTGAAGACTGAAGTTGGTTGATACTCGATGCTACACTCATTGAGATCATAAACTTGGAGGGTTTTGGTTGGCAAGTAAGTTGCCTACTGAACAACCACCCTTTTGAAGGATCAATGATATTGAGATCCCTTAGAAACCGATTACTTTTATAGGACAGGATGAACCATCTAAACTGCAAGGGAGGGTACTTACCTTTAAACCTCATGCAAGCCTCTAAACCTAGGGCTATGGTGTGACTTGTTTGTGTGTGCCACATGTTTGTGATTGAGCATAACATCATAGCATCATCATACATCATAAGCATAGCATTCTCACTAATCATTTCAAGGACCAAAGGATTTATCTATGTTCTTTGTTGCAGGTCATGGCTTCTGCTCGTAGGAATGCTATCCGGATCAACTTTGTAGGAATACCTCCAAAGCTTAAAGACTTGGTCTCTCAAGTTTCTGAAAACTCCCAATTCATCAAGAGGCATGGTCACCTACTGGATCTAGTCACTTCAGGGTTCAATGAAGACATGATGAGTGTCCTGTTTCAGTTCTTTGACCCTAAACATCATTGCTTCACATTCCCAGACTATCAATTGGTTCCTACAATGGAAGAGTTCTCCAAACTACTGGGTATACCTATCCTTAATCAGAGACCCTTCACAGGCTTAGAGAAAGAGCCTAAACCTGAAGTCATTGCTGCAACCTTACATCTGAAGAAATCAGACGTTATCCTGGAAACGAGAAGTGGAGTTAAAGGTATTCTTGCTAAGGTATTGATGGAGAAAGCTCAAGTGTTTCTGAAGGCTATGAGTTATGATGATTTTGAGGAGATCTTAGCCCTATTGATCTATGGCTTAGTATTGTTCCCCAATCCAGACCAATTCATAGACGTACATGCCATCAACATATTTCTGACTCATAATCCAGTACCTACATTACTTGGAGACATCTTACACTCTCTTCATACCCGTACTACGAAGGCACGAGGAAATCTGATGTGCTGCATACCTTTGCTATCTAGGTGGTTTATTTCTCACCTTCCTCGATCAGTGATGAAGAATGAACAAGGGTTCAGGTGGTCTAAAAGGATCATGTCGCTTTCTCATTCAGATATTCATTGGTGCTCTATATCCATGGAGAATGTTACTATCATTGACCGTTGTGGGGAGTTCCCTAATGTGCCACTCCTTGGCATAAGAGGGGGCATTACTTACAACCCTTCTTTAGCTCTACGTCAGTTTGGTTACGCTTGGAGTGATGGTCCTCATGACATGTTGATTCAGGGCATTATGTTCGACTACGACAACGATCTGCAAGGTGATCGTCAAAGGTTTATACGAGCATGGGGTAAAGTGAACAAGGTTGACAGCAAGACTCTGGAACCCAAGTACACTATTCATATGGAACCTTATCTCAGATGGGTGCGATCTCGTGCTCAGACTCTTATGATGCCATATCCTGCCATCCTGCCAATTACCATGGAGCCTGTTGCTGAAGGAGATACTCCTTATATCATTCTTCACCCAGACATGCCCACTGACATGGAGGAGTTACAAAGGTCCTGGATCCAGTTGAAGGAGCAAAAAGATACTTTTGAGACTGTCGCTCCCAACAAATGGGGCTTAACCCAGATGAGGTACAGACGCGAACGGTCGGCGAGAAGAGATATGAGAACACACAGGAGTGAACTCAAGAGAAAGGAAAGATTCGCCAGCTAGGCATTTTATCCCGAAGGAAAGGTAATGCTGCATAAACCTAGGGAAGATATGGATAAGACGGTTGCGAACCAGAGAGACTGAGAAAGGGGGTTGGTTACAACCTGGGAAGGTATTAGCACCCAGATTGTCCGTCGTACTCGACGGGATCCACGCTTAAAAGATTTGTGTTTTAAAGGGGTAGTGTCAGTGCAATTTGTGTATCAAAAAGCTGGAAGAGGATGTACAGGTGTCTGTGTAAAAGAAGCGTAAAAAATGAAGTATGTGAAGTGTTAGTGTAAGAAATGAATGGAAAGCTCTAGAATATGAGGCTAAAAGAATGATGCTAAAAGAGGGGGATATACAGAGACTTTTGTTCGATAACTGTTAAGTTATGCCTACGTATCCTCTAGTGCAATGAGGAAGTCAGAACACCGTAGTTCGACCCAAAGAGACTGAAAGATGAATTGACTTGTGAACTGCTTACTTATCTATGCTCAAGTGTATGACCTGTCTGGCTCAGGTGCAAACTGTCTTGCATTAGACGGAAGAAGCAAGTTCTCGTTTATGAGTGAATTAGATGAGAAAAGAATCCCGGAGGAGACGATTATTGTTTGTTTTTGAGTTTTCAGTCTTTTATTGCCTTTGAAAGTTTGTCATAAGTTAATGAGCTTAATTCTAAATCAATGGATTAGTAAACTCATCACATCTTCCCTCTGATTAGGGGTAATGAGAATACCTTACGTGTGAAGTCAGATTCTCAAACTTAATCACCATGATGTAGGATTAAGATCATTAACCTACTTGTGATTATTTAGATGTTTTTGGGATTTTTGTTTAGTGTTAAGTAATGAGATTAAGCCATAATCAGGGATTAAACAGACTCATTACACCATCTTAATAGAAGGATAATAGATGAGAGTGTTTAAGCTGAAGAAAACTCCTCAACTTAATCCATGATTAGGGATTAAACTTATGACAAAACAAAGCCTTTATTAAGTGGATTTTAGTTAATGATAAGATGAAGAAATGAGTTTTATGGTTTGTAAGACAACTTGAGGGGGACTTGTCCATTAACACTAGGGTTAGTCCTTCTTAACCAATTAAGGAAGAATTAGAACCCTAATGCAAGGCCCAAGTTACAAGCTTGATGTCTTGATGATTATTAGGTGGATTGATTAAAGGATTTAAACACATTAAGGGTTTAACACTCAGGATTAAAGTTATACACTCCATCCTAATAGAAGGATGCAGGCATAAGCTTAATCACAAAGCCTTAAAGCCTTTAGGGTTTAGTCCCTGATTATGAGATGAGAAGAGAAGACTCAATGAGACACAAAGGTAAAAATCTAAATGGGGGACTAATCAAAACCCTAATCATTGTCATGCTTGGTTGTTCCTAAGGTTTGTGAGGTTTTACAAGAAAGATCTCCAGAGAAACCACCAAGAAGCAGATGAAAGGAGCAAAGAGAAGCAAAGTAACTTGCTTCATTTAAGAAGACAAGTCACTTGAAGAAAGAAAGTGAGATGAAGAAGAATGAGCAAGCTCAATCTCAAACACAAGACAAAATGCAGCAATGATGCATAAGAGAGATGAAAAGAGATTGTGAGAAGTGAAGGCAAATTCACTTCTCAAAGTTACTTACCACCTGAAAAGTTAGTGAAAGGAATGAAATGCAATGCAAATGAGATGCAATGAAATGATACAAACCAAAACCAGAAGCATGAATATGATGTTAATGATGCTAAGAGATGATGCACATATGAGGCAAGACATGGGAATGATCATACAAACATGTGGATGCAAGGGAAGCATGCTTAGAACCATGAACATACATGAAAAGTTATGAAATGCAAATGACATACAACATGGAAAATGAAGGGTGCAATGATCAAACATGTTTCTAATATGTCCTAAGATGTATTATGAATCAAATGGATGCACAAAATGTCAAGGCAAGTCATGGTATGCAAGCAAATGAGGGATGAATGCAAATGAAAGCCCAAAATTAGGGTTTATGATCAATGCACAAAACAAAAATCAAAACCAGAAGCAAACATCATGATAAAAAATTGAAAATGCATTCAAAGGAAACCTAAACCTATGCAAACTCACTGCCCAAAGGAGGGGTTCCAACTCTTAACCTAATGAGGGTTATGAATTTCTTAAAATTGTTAGGGTTTTAAGGTACCTTGTCAAGAAAAATGTCAAACAAATTGGAAATGCAAGATCAAATCATGCCAATTTAATCCTATAAACTACATGCTATACAAGATGCAATGCAAAAAGAATCAAAGTCCCACTCTTAAAGGCTAGGCAGAAATGAATTTTTGAATATTTGATCAAAATAATGCCTTGAAATGAAATTAATTCCATGGAAAATTGTCAAAAGACATCAAGATCAAAAAAGAAATTTGGTTTAAGAGTTGGACAATGTTTCTAAATGATTTTAAATGTTTCATGAATTTTTTTTGTGATTTTTAAATACCTAAAAGTATTTTTAATAAATTAATTCTCATTAATTAATTAAAAATAAACTTTTAAATGATTTAAAAATAAATTTTAATGCAAAAAATAAAAATAAAAATATTTTTGGTTTTTGAAAATTAATAAAAGCTTGGATAAAAATTTTCAGAATTTTTCAAAGTATTTTGCTATTTTAAATTAAATATAGAAAACAAATGAAATAAAAATGAAATAAAAATGAAAATAAAATGAATTTAATGAAAGTATGCGCATCCAAGGGACATGATTGGTTCTGGGGATATTTTGTTTGACTTCGCGCGCAATCTGATGGCCACAATTCAAACTGAACTAATTTCCAATTAAAATTAATTAAACTGATTTAAAAAAGTCAAATGGTGATTAGGGCAAAATGGTGAAATCCTGAGCATCCAAATGCGCGCGGGTCAACGCATCCAAGGGCCAGAATTCAAACTCTCATAATTACACAGATTAACCCTAATTAATTTCAGGTGGCCGGAGAGGACTTTCGGTCGTCTTCTCCGGCCAGACCCTCACCTGAAAATTGCTAACTTCCTCAAAATGCCATGAAAATGAAATCTAATTGCCCAGAATCCATCCCCATTCAACACTGAATCAAAACCCCCAAACAAAAATCATTTTTTCATCATTAATCATGCAAATCGAAGCAAAACACATTTAGGGCAGAAAAGTTTCAGAGCAATCATACATCCTGGTTTCTCAACCATTTTCAAAAATAATCATATCCCCATGATCAGGGGAGCTCATAGAATCATTTAAGAACTTAAAATGGAGTTTCTGGAAAAAAGTTTGAGATGGCTACCTGAGATGGAAACTCCTGGTCCTGAGCTTTCTGGCCTTTCCTTTGCTGCAAGTCCACTCCTTTGAACCCTCTGATGATGAAATGAGGTTTAGAAAGCTTTGAGGATGGCTGGTTTGAGAGATGGCAGAAGTTCTGTTCAAGGGGGGGTGGAAATTGTATCTTGGTTTCTGGGGGTTTCAGGCTATGGTGATGGGTGGTTTGTGATCAGTGAGGTATGTGGAGATCAATGGTGAAGTTTGTTTGTGTGTTTGAAGGCTGTGTTGAGTGTTTCGAATGAAAATACAAGTTGGAGAGATTTTGATAACTATGGCTTGGAGTGTGTTTCAGCTTGAAGTAAGTGGTGTGTGTAAACACCCCAAATTTGCCCTCACCCATTCACACCATGGCTTGTGATCATTTCATAAGCATAAACTCAATCATACCATCCCATACCACATTTTTGATTCACTGCATAGATTCAAAGTCATCTGCATCTAGGGTTTGTGATCTGAGCAATCCAAGAGCTTCTTGAGCCACTCCAAAGGCCATCAATCACTTCAAAGGGGTCCATGTGTGTTCAAGTATCATATTATATCCTCTCAAAGTCAAGAATGTCAAAGAATCACAAGAACTGAAAATGGCATGGAAGCAGAGCCAGGTTTGACTGCACAGATGACCTAGAATTAGGGTTTTGGTTTCAGAGGCCATAACTCCAAATTTTTTGGTCATTCTTGTTTCTATTGGTCTCTATTTGGTATAGGGAGTATGCATATCAATTTTCATGAAGAAATTCCTTGGGGAAGTCATCTGATCAAGAGTTGACTTTTCAAGCAAGTCAGTGCAAAATCAGGGCATCTGAGGCCCCCAATGACCCAACCAAGGGGTGTTCTTCATCATTTTGATTGTGTATGATCTTTATTTGATCATGGAAGACATTGGAAGTTCACAAAATTGAAGAATTCCAAGTCTTTTGCAAAGTTGACTTTTTGGGCAAGTTTGACTTTTAATGGAAATGTCATTTTAGGCAACTTTTTCAACCTTTACTTTTTGATTCAAAAAAGCTTCAAATGGAAAAACTTTGGTCATGAAATTTGTAGAATGGATCATTCCCTTTTCAAAAATTACAAGAACATGACCTAATTCATTTTGGATCAAAAGTTATGGCTTGTCAAAGTTGGCTAAAATCACAAGATTTCAAAGTTTCTACCAAAGAGGTATTTTGCAAAATGACTTGATCAAGTGTTCTAAAGCTATCAAATGGACTTCTAAACCACACAACATGATCATGTGACATCTAAAGTTCAGAACGGACCAAAGAATTACACATTTTTATGGTTTGTGGAACAAGATTTTTCATAAGAGGCAAAAGTGAACCAAGTTGCAAAACTCATCATAGCTTTTCATCCACTTGCTGGCTAGCTGGCTGATCAATCCTAGGCCTTTCCTCACCTCATGCTGCGCAGGACATGCCTTTTGTACTCAGCTAGCAAGTAGCCCATGCCCTTCTTACACAACTTTGACATTTTTGCAAAAGCACCCATACCAATCAATAAAGCACATGTCACTTCTTCTGACCAATGGCAATTGTTTATACTAATCAAATGCAAGCCAAACATAACAAGAAGCAAGCCTGAAGCACCCCACAAGACAACATTCTCATTTTCACCTTCATTTGCAAAAGCTTTCGAAACTCATCACACAAGTCACAAACACACAAACTAACTTCACAGATCAACTCAACACATCCTCCTGGTCACAAAGCACCCATCACCATTGTCTTAAACCCCCAGAATCAGAAACACGATTCCCTCACTGCACTGAACAGAACTTGTTCAATCTCTCCAGCCAGCCAAAATAAACTTGTTCCAAGCATTTCAGAAGCACAAGGGAGGTCATAGGAGTGGTTTTGCACAAGAGAGGAGGCCAGAAAGCTCCAAACTGAAAAGCTTCAAACTCAGGTAGCTTCATGAATTTTTTTTCCAGAACGTGTATTTTAAGTTTCTAAATGAATCTACATGCTTCCCTGATCATGAATATGTGATTATTTTTGAAAATGGTTGAGAAACCAGGATGTATGCATTGTCTGAAACTTTTGCCCTAAAAAATGTTTGATTCGATTCTCTCTGATTTTGAATGATAAATGTTGTTTGATTGAGGGGTTTGTTTCGTTTTTGAGTGGGGATGATTTATGGGTAGTTAGATTTTGTTTTAGATGCGTGTAGAGAGAGTTGGAGATTTGAGCTTGCCGGGGAAGACGACCGGAACAGTGTTCCGGTCGCCTGAAAGTGATTAGGGCACAATTAATTAGGGTTAATCATAATTAGCCAGGTTTGAATGTCAGCCCTTGGATGTGGCGCCAAGTCAAACGCGCGCGTGTTTCATTTGAATTTGGACCTTTAGATTTGCATACTTTTCTTTTTTCAGTTTAATTCATTTTTACTTTTCCAATTAATTCATTTGTTTTCTCATATTTATTAAAAATAGCAAAACAATTTTAAAAATTCTGAAATTTTTTGTATAAACTTATATTTAATTTCAGAAACCAAAAACAGTTTTATTTTTATTTTTTGCATTAAAAAATAATTTTAAATCATTTAAAAGTTTATTTTTAATTAATTAATGAGAATTAATTAATTAAAAATACTTTTAGGTATTTAAAAATCACCAAAAAATTCATGAAACATTTAAAACCATTTAGAAACATTGTCCAACCCTCAAACCAAATTTCTTTTTTGATATTGATGCATTTTGATAATTTTCTATGGAATTAATTCATTTTCAAAGCATTATTTTGATCCAAACTTCCAAAAATCATTTCTGCCTAACCATTGAGAGTTGGACTTTGATTCTTTTTGCATTGTGTTTAGCATATCATGTAGTTTGTAGGATTAAATTGGCATGATTTGATCTTTCATTTTCCATTTGTTTGACATTTTTCTTGTTAAGGAACCCTAAAACCCTAGAAATTTTAGGAAATTCATAACTTTTATTAGGTTAAGAGTTGGAACCTCTCCTTTGGGCAGTGAGTTAGATTAGGTTTAGGGATCCTTTGAATGCATTTTCAAATTTTTATCTTGATGTTTGCTTCTGATTTTGGTTTTTGTTTGAGGCATTAATCATAAACCCTAATTTGAGCTTCCATATGCATCCATCTTGCATTTGCATTCATACCTTGACTTGTCATAACATTTTGTGCATCCATTTGATTCATTTGACATCTTAAGACATATTGAAAGCATGTTTGATCATTGCATCTTGTATTTGCCATGTTGTATGCCATTTGCATTCATAACTTTTCATGTATGTTCATGGTTCTTAACTTGTTTCATGTTGCATCTATAAGTTTGTATGATCATCCCCATGTCTTGTTACATGTTTGTAGCATATCATAGCATCATTATCATCTCATACATGCTTCTGGTTTTGGTTTGCTTCATGCCATTTCATTTCATTTTGCATTGCATTTCTTTCACTAACGTTTCAGGTGGTAAGCAACTTTGAGAAGTGAATTTGCCTTCACTTCTCACAACTTCTTTTCATCTCTTTTATGCATCCATGCTGCATTTTGTTATGTGTTTGAGATTGAGCTTGCTCATTCTTTTTTACTTTCTTTCTTCAAGTGACTTGTCTTCTTAAATGAAGCAAGTTACTTTGCTTCTCCTTGCTCCATTCATCTGCTTCCTGGTGGTTCCTCTGAAGATTTCTCTTGTTAACCTCACAAACCTTAGGAACAACCAAGCATGAAAATGATTAGGGTTTGATTAGTCCCCCCACTTAGTTTTACCTTTGTGTCTCATTGAGTCTTCTCTTCTCATCTCATAATCAGGGACTAAACCCTAAAGGTTTTAAGGCTTTGTGATTAAGCTTATGCCTGCATCCTTCTATTAGGATGGAGTGTATAACTTTAATCCTAAGTGTTAAACCCTTAATGTGTTTAACTCCTTTAATCAATCCATCTAATAATCATCAAGACATCACACTTGTAACTTGGGCCTTGCATTAGGGTTCTAATTCTTCCTTAATTGGTTAAGAAGGACTAACCCTAGTGTTAATGGACAAGTCCCCCTAAAGTTGTCTTACAAACCATAAAATTCACTTCATCATCTCACCATTAAATAAAATCCACTTAATCAAAGGCTTGTTTTGTCATGAGTTTAATCCCTAATCATGGATTAAGTTGAGGAGTTTTCCTCAGCTTAAACATTCTCATCTATTATCCTTCTATTAGGATGGTGTAATGAGTCTGTTTAATCCCTGATTGTGGCTTAACCTCATTACTTAACACTAAACAAAAATCACAAAAAACATCTAATTAATCACAAGTAGGTTAATGATCTTAATCCTACACCATGGTGTTTAAGTGTGAGAATCTGACTTCACACTTAAGGTATTCTCATTACCCCTAATCAGAGGGAAGATGTGATGAGTTTACTAAATCCATTGGTTTAGGCTTAAGCTCATTAATTTATGACAAATCTCCAAAAGCAATAAAATACTGAAAACTCAAAAACAAACAATAATCGTCTCCTCCGGGATTCTTTTCTCATCTCATTCACTCACAAACGAGAACTTGCTTCTTCCGTCTAATGCAAGACAGTTTGCACCTGAGCCAGACAGGTCATACACTTGAGCATAGACATGTAAGCATTTCACAGGTCAATTCATCTTTCAGTCTCTTTGGGTCGAACTACGGTGTTCTGACTTCCTCATTGCACGAGAGGATACGTAGGCATAACTTAACAGTTATCGAACAAAAGTCTCTGTATATTCCCCCTCCTTCTAGCCTTATTCTTAGCCTCATGATCTTGAGCTTTATACTCCTGTTCTTACACTGACACTGTATATATCACACTTCACATTCTTTTACACTAACACCTGTACATCTTTTCCAGCTCTTTTACACACAGATTGCACTGACACTACCCCTTTAAAACACAAATCTTTTAAGCGTGGATCCCGTCGAGTACGACGGACAATCTGGGTGCTAATACCTTCCCAGGTTGTAACCAACCCCCTTTCTCAGTCTCTCTGGTTCGCAACCGTCTTATCCATGTTCTTTCTAGGTTTATGCAGCATTACCTTTCCTCCGGGATAAAAATGCCTAGCTGGCGACTCTTTTCATTCCCTGTGAGTTCACTCCTGTGTGTTCTCGCACCCTCCTTTCGCCGACCGTTCGCGTCTGTACCTTTATCTGGGCCATTCCCATTTATCGGGAGCAACAGTGTGTTATGCTGGCTTTGGTCCATGTATCAAAAGGTGATAGGTCAGAAAGTTGTTGGTGGCCTATGGTGATTGGTATGGGTCTTTGGCCAAAATGTCAACTTGATTTGTACTTGAGGTATGGGAAATGGTACAACTTGCTTTTTTGCTTGCTTTGGCTCAGCTGAGTTTAGGGAGATCCATGGAATTGTTTATGAGATGATTCAGCAAGTTGATCAAGGTTTGTGTAGTGTTTTGCAAATTTCACAAAGTTTGATCCTTTTGGAAATTCTTGAGTTTCAAGGCATCAAAATGCAAAGTTCTTTGGCCCATTCTGAATTTTAGAGGTCATGTGATCATGTTGTGAAGAAATTGTACACATTTGAGGCCTTTAGAACACTTGATCATACCATTTTGCAAAATGCCTCTTTGGTAGAAAACTTCAAATTATGTGATTTTAGCCAACTTTGACAAGCCATAACTTTTGATCCAAAATGAATTAGGTCATGTTCTTGTACTTTTTGAAAAGGGAATGATCCATTCTACAACTTTCATGACCAAAGTTTTTCCATTTGAAGCATTTTTGAATCAAAAAGCAAGGGTTGAAAAAGTTTCCCAAAATGGCAATTTTCAATATAAGTCAACTTTCCCAAAAAGTCAACTTTGCCAATGACTTGAAATTATCCAATTTTGTGAACTTCTAACCTCTTCTATGATCAAATAAAGATCATACATAATCAAAATGATGAAGAACACCCTTTGGTTGGGTCATTGGGGGCCTCAAATGCCCTGATTTTATACTGACTTGCTCAGAAAGTCAACTCTTGATCAGATAACTTCCCCATTGGATTTCTTCATGAAAATTGATGTGTATGCTCCCTATACCATATAGAGACCAATAGAAACAAGAATGACCAAAAAAATTGGAGTTATGGCCTTTGAAACCAAAACCCTAATTCTAGGTCATCTGTGCAGTTAAACCTGGCTCTGCTTCCATGTCATTCTCAGTTCTTGTGATTCTTTGATATTCTTGACTTTGAGGAGATATAATATGATGCTTGGACATACATGGACCCCTTTGAAGTTATTGATGGCCTTTGGAGTAGCTCAAGAAGCTCTTGGATTGCTCAGATCACAAACCCTAGGTGCAGATGACTTTGAACCAATGCAATGAATCAAAAATGCAATATGAGATGCTATGTTTGTGTTTATGCATATGAAATGATCACAAGCCATGGTGTGAATGGGTGAGGTCAAATTTGCGGTGTTTACAGCTGCCCCTATTCAAGCATGAGTTAGCTGTGCAGGATGTAAGCAACGGCTTATCAGGCAAACAAGATAACTTGTGGTTGAATACCAAAGACAGTCCAAAATTTGCACTCACAGAATGAAGAAGAAAAGGGATATAGATTGTAAAAGGAAAATAAAGTATAATTATAAAGTGCGGACGACGGAGGACGACCGTCGAGCAGAGGATGACTGCTGGGGAAAAAAGCAATGACGGGGACGACCGACATGCTGGGGATATGGAAGATTATGATGGGGACGGCCATCAAGTAAAGCTGTAAGAATCTCTGGGGAATATGTAAAAAGTAAATGATGAGATACGGTCATCAGGTTCATAAAGTAAGGCAAACAACGATGGGGACGGCCATCGGGCTAAACTGATGAAGGACGATCATCAGGAAAAGGAAAAGGGACCACGACGGGGACGGCCATCGGGTTAAAGAATAAATGAAATAATGATGAGGGACGGTCATCAAAGGTGAAGGACGATCACCTAGCAGGGGACGGCTGCTTTGAGGGGGATAAGATGAGGGACGATCATCTAAGGTGAAGGACGATCACCTGGCAGGGTACGGCTGCCGAAAGCATCGCAACATAGGACGAATGTCGGATAAAAAGTCGACGATGGGACGGCCATCGGACGAGCATGATGAAGGACGATCATCAAGAGGTGAAGGACGATCACCTAGCAGGGGACGGCTGCTCTCAAGGTTTATCATGACATAGGACGAATGCCAGATAAAAAAGATCAACGATGGGGACGGCCATCGGATAAAATGATGAAGGACGATCATCAAAAGGTGAAGGACGATCACCTAGCAGGGGACAGCTGCTAAATACCACGACATAGGACGAATGTCGGATAGGAAAGGTCGACGATGGGGACGGCCATCGGACGAGCATGATGAAGGACGATCATCAAGAGGTGAAGGACGATCACCTAGCAGGGGACGACTGCTCTCAGGGCTTATCATGACATAGGACGAATGTCAGATAGAAAAGAAATTTTGCTTTGCTGGCGACCTACTGGGGAATAGTAAACACAGACGAGTGTTTATATCCAAGAAATAAAAGGTATAAGTGTTTCGGTATTGTGTATAGATTAAAGATGCGGACGAGCATCCCTAAGACTACGATACAGACGAGTATCGAATAGAAACAAATACTGACACGTGTTCAGAGATGATGATACGGACGAGTATCAACTGGTTAACAAAGAACACAGACGAGCGTTGATTCCAAGGGGACTCTTCTGGGGAAAAGTAGACACAGACGAGTGTCTAAATTCAAGAAGACAAGAGTGTTTGACATAGTGTATGGATTAAAGATACGGACGAGCATCCCTAAGGCTACGATACGGACGAGTATCGGGTAGAAACAAACGCTTGACGCATGTTCTGAGATGATGGTATGGACGAGTACCAACCGGTTAACAAAGAACACAGACGAGTGTTGAATCTGAGGAGTAATAAGTGATATATACAAGATACGGACGAGTATCTATATAAGTGAAATAAGTATGAGTGGTGTATAGTTGAGTGTTCAGCCTGCTGGGGAGAGTGGCATGGACGAGTGTCAAAAGAGGAAAGTGTAATATAAACAAGTGTATGGTTTTTACAAAGTGTTTAGGTAATTATGCTGGGAAAGTGACATGGACGGATGTCAAGAAAATTGTATATATGTATAGGTATCTGTGAGTGCAAAGGGGACGCTTTGGCTTTCTACTGGGGATACGCCACGGACGGGTGCCACGAGGAGCATGTACTTATGTTTGGTGAGTGTAAGGCAACTGCTTTAGCTTTAACTCTCCGCTAGGGAAACTGGGGAGCATTCTGTATATGGTTGATGGATTGATTCAGAACATGGCTTATGATTATGCAATATGCTTGATTTTTGCCGTAATGCTCTGTATTAGACGGAATGCTACGCTTTGTGGGGTGAACATGATGCGAATTCCATGTTTATGCAAAAGATAACGACCCGGGATTCAGATCCCGGTACTGCGAAGATCTCTGGCTGATCTTGCTTGAAACGGACATCCCAGCTGGGGGTGAGATTATTGGTAGATCCGTCAGATATGACTCTGCTTGGGGATATAGGTCACTGATAGACCTGTCTTGGTAATAAAAGACCCAGCTGGGGTTTGTAGAAGCTTCCTTCACTCGGTTGTGATTCCTTTGCGCGTTGCTCTTCTGTGTAGAGGCTGAAACTCTGTGGGGAGATGGTTTCCCGGCCTTTGTACTTGGCTGCGGAGGAATAGTGGATGGCAACTCGGCTGGGGAAGGAGAAAGACCATGGGAAGGTCTTCCTGGAGATTTTTGTAGGTGTTCTGTTGAAGATGATACTTGACAACCCTGCAAAGATAGAAACGTACAAGTAATCCCGAGGTATCCCTTACCGGATTCCACCATAGGAGTTTAGACACTCCTGGGAGTAAGTATATTTCCTGCAAGCACGTATTTTTGGAGAAGAGAAGCATCTGTATTTATGCAATCAGTATCTTAAAGACATCGGACATTTTGCAAATGAAAATAAAATGCACGAGACAAGTCATGACGGAAAATCTGATTTTATTAATTCGGATGCCCTGAATTGGCAAGATACAGTCAAAGAAACATATCCCCTAAAATGAGGAGATTGTTACAAATTGAGAAACAAAATGTTGGCAATGTTGATGACACTTCCAGGAGCTTCCCTTTCGCTATGACTCGTATGACATTTGACGTTCTTCTCGTCTTGCTTTCTGAAGAAGGCTGATTCTGAAAGAAGCTTGATCCTCTCGAAGCTTACCAAGTTGTAAGTGATACAGACGAATTCAGAATGCAGTTGTTCGCTTATTCCCTTATTTTGCATGGATCGCCCTTTCGGGTTTTCGATCCATCGGGATACCCATTTTTGCCTGAGTTGTCCAATGCGGCTTTTCAACTCAGCGGGTGTACATTTTTTTGTTTATTTTCCCTTATTTTTGCCCGAGTCTTTTATTCTGTTTTTGACTCGCCGGGATGCCCTATTTTTGCCTGGACTTACATTCTGTTTTTATGTCCAGCGGGTCATTTTTATGCGAAGTATTTTTTAACTGCATCTGAATTCACAGGGGACGGGAAATCTTCACCATCCATAGTGCTGAGCATGAGTGCTCCACCGGAGAAAACTTTCTTTACTACGAATGGCCCCTCATAGTTCGGAGTCCATTTGCCCCTGTGGTCTGTATGAGGAGGGAGGAGTCTTTTTAGCACAAGATCTCCTACTTGGTACTCTCGGAGCCTGACTTTCTGATCGAAGGCTTTCTTCATTCTTTTCTGATACAACTGCCCATGACAGATTGCAGCCAATCTTTTCTCTTCAATCAGACTCAGTTGTTCGTATCGGGATCGGACCCATTCTGCCTCGTTCAGCTTAACATCCATTAGTACCCGTAGGGAGGGTAATTCAACTTCAACAGGTAGGACTGCCTCCATACCATACACAAGCTGATACGGTGTTGCCTCAGTGGATGTTCTGATTGACGTACGGTACCCATGCAAGGCAAACAGTAGCATCTCATGCCAGTCTTTGTAGGTGACTACCATCTTCTGCACAATCTTCTTGATATTCTTATTAACTGCCTCAACAACGCCATTCATCTTTGGCCTGTAAGGAGAAGAATTGTGGTGTTGGATCTTGAAGTCCCGACATAGCTCTGCCATCATTTTGTTGTTTAAGTTGGAACCATTATCAGTAATGATTCGCTCGGGAACTCCGTATCGACAGATGATATCTCTCTTCAGAAATCGGGCTACCACTTGCCTTGTAACATTTGCATAGGAAGCTGCTTCAATCCACTTGCTGAAATAATCAATAGCAACCAGGATGAATCTGTGGCCGTTTGAAGCAGTCGGTTCGATCTTGCCAATCATATCAATGCCCCACATAGCAAAGGGCCAGGGTGAAGACATCACATTCAGAGGATTGGGAGGTACATGCACCTTATCCGCATAGATCTGGCATTTATGGCATTTTCTGGCGTAGGCACAACAGTCGGCGTCCATTGTGATCCAGTAATAACCTGATCTTAGCAACTTTTTAGCCATGGCATGCCCTCCAGCATGGGTACCAAAGGATCCTTCGTGCACCTCGTGCATTAACAAGTCTGCTTCTGTTCTATCAACGCATCTGAGGAGTACCATATCAAAGTTTCTCTTGTATAGGGAACCATCAGTATTCAGGAAGAAGCTACCGGCTAGCCTTCTTAATGTCTTCTTATCATTGGAAGATGCCCCAGGTGGGTATGTTTGATCCTCCAAGAAGCACTTAATGTCATGGAACCAAGGCTTATCATCTTTGACGGCGTCTGCTGCAAATACATATGCTGGTCTGTCAAGTCTGGACACTGAAATCCGAGGCACAAAGTTGGCAGCTTGAACTTTGATCATGGATGAAATGGTAGCCAGAGCATCTGCAAACTGATTCTCGTCCCGGGGGATATACTCAAGCTTGACCGTTGTAAAGAAAGTCAATAACCTCCTTGTATAATCCCTATAAGGTATCAGATGATCCTGGTGGGTGTACCATTTGCCGTTGGTTTGATTAACTACCAGAGCTGAATCTCCGAATACAGTCAATGTCTTGACCCTGAGGTTAATGGCTTCCTCAAGACCCATAATGCAAGCTTCGTATTCAGCTTCGTTGTTAGTGCAGTTAAAGGTGAGTTTTGCCGAGAAAGGCATGTGAACTCCCTTAGGTGTAATGAGTACTGCACCAACACCACGACCATTCATATTAACAGCCCCATCAAACATCATAGTCCATTCTTCTTCCGGGTCGGGCCCTTCAGTGTGAATAGGCTCTTCATGATCTTTTGCTTTTATGAACATGATGTCTTCATCAGGGAAGTCAAATCTCATAGGCTGGTAATCATCAATGGGTTGCTCGGCAAGATAATCAGACAATACACTGCCCTTGATGGCTTTCTGAGATGTGTACTGGATGTCATATTCTGTGAGGATCATTTGCCATCTTGCAACCCTTCCGGTAAGAGTTGGCTTCTCAAAAATGTACTTAACCGGGTCCATCTTGGATATCAATAAAGTGGTGTGGGTCAACATATACTGCCTTAGTCGGCGAGCAGCCCACGCTAAAGCACATCAAGTTTTCTCGAGCAGTGAATAACGTTGTTCACAGTCGGTAAACTTTTTGCTTAGGTAGTAAATTGCATACTCTTTTCGACCAGACTCGTCATGCTGGCCCAGCACACACCCCATTGACTCTTCTAATACTGTTAAGTACATTATCAGAGGTCTTCCTTCAACTGGAGGCATAAGGATCAGAGGTTCTTGCAAGTACTCCTTGATCTTGTCAAAAGCCCTTTGGCAGTCTTCGTTCCACCTGACCGTTTGTTCTTTTCTTAACAACTTGAACAAGGGTTCACAGGTTGCTGTAAGGTGAGATATGAACCTTGAGATGTAGTTCAATCTACCCAGAAACCCTTGAACTTCTTTCTCAGTTTTCGGTGCAGGCATCTCTTGAATGGCTTTAACTTTATCAGGGTCAACTTCAATCCCCTTCTCACTCACGATAAATCCCAGCAGCTTACCAGATCGCACCCCGAATGTGCATTTGTTGGGGTTCAGCTTCAGTTGGTACTTCCTCAGACGCTTGAATAGCTTCAACAGATTCACCAGGTGGTCTTCTTCTGTGAGGGACTTGGCAATCATGTCATCCACATAACATTCAATTTCTTTGTGGATCATGTCGTGGAATAATGTTACCATAGCCCGTTGATACGTTGCACCTGCATTCTTCAGTCCGAATGGCATCACCTTATAACAGAACTTGCCCCAGGGTGTGATGAAAGTTGTCTTCTCCATGTCTTCAGGTGACATCTTGATCTGATTGTATCCTGAAAATCCGTCCATGAAGGAGAATACCGAGAACTGAGCCGTATTGTCAACCAGTACATCAATGTGAGGTAATGGGAAATCATCTTTCGGGCTGGCTCTGTTCAGATCCCGGTAGTCAATACACATTCTCACTTTGCCATCTTTCTTAGGCACATGTACTATGTTAGCCACCCACGGTGGATAGCTAGTTACAGCAAGGAACCCGGTGTCCCACTGCTTTTGTACCTCTTCTTTTATCTTCATTGCCATATCTGGGCGAGTACGGCGCAACTTCTGTTTTACTGGCGGGCAATCTTCTTTTAATGGCAGCTTGTGCATGACGATATTGGTGTCCAACCCTGGCATATCCTGGTAAGACCAAGCGAACACATCCACATACTCCCGAAGCATGTCAATCAGTTGCTCTTTCACTGAATCTTGTAGGCAGGCCCCGATCTTAACCTCTTTCACGTCTTCTTCCGTACCAAGATTAATCGTTTCAACCTCCTCCTGGTGAGGAGTGATAACCTTCTCCTCTTGCCTTAACAACCTGGCTAGCTCTTCAGGAAGCTCATAATCTTCTTCAACCCCTTCATCAGCTTGATTGATTGGATTGTCAAAGTCATACGAGGTCATAGCTGTGCTGTTGTCGGTGCAGTCTGAGAGGCACTCTCTGCAAGGGTTTAGATTGTTCATTTTAGTGATTGATTTTAATCTTGTTTTAGAAAAAGTGAAATGAAGTCATCATTTTGAAAACATTGCCATTTTATTTTTGTACAAAAAGAAAGAATGAAAAACATTGAGCAGAAAAGACTCATTTGCAAAAGATGTCCGATATTCATTGATTGATCTGTTTGCACAAAATTACAAGATGGCCCGATTACAAAATGAGTCTTGTCATCTTGGGCAAGATGCAAGACTTTACGCATGCTTAAAAAATACAGGAAATACTAATTACTCTGCAGGAGTAACCCTTATAATTTCCTGGGAAGACCAGTTTGAGATACGGCTCCCCGGGATCCTTGGACGTATCCAGCTCTCCAGGTTGCGTTCATCTTCCGACTCATCTTCCAAGTTGTTTACTGCATCAGGGGTGAGCATCCCCCCACTAACAAAACTGGGCTTCTTAGCAGCCTCTGGTTGATCTTGTTGAGTTGGTTTGTAACCCAACCCAAATCTGTCCTCTTTCTTCTCCACGGGCAGCAACTTGCCCCAGCCTTGGGCGGTCCCCTCTTCAACAACCTTCCTGGCTTGTTGATAAGATGTCATGGAAGTTCCAAGTACAGCAGATGCTTCATTAATGTTCAGGGCCTCAAATCCCTGGCTCATGGTTTCATGGATCTCCCCATCCATCTCAATGTATTTGTATGTAGCCAGATGGCTAACAAAAATATCTTCTTCACCACAGATAGTGATGATCTGGCCCTCCCACTCGAATTTCAACTTTTGGTGAAGGGTAGACGTAACTGCGCCAGCGGCATGAATCCAAGGTCTACCCAACAAACAGCTGTAGGCCGGCTGAATGTCCATCACATAGAAGGTAATTTTAAAAGTCTGCGGGCCAATCATCACTGGCAGATCAATCTCTCCTAGCACTGATCTCTTAGAGACGTCAAATGCCCTCACTACCAAATTACTTGGACGCAATGCCAAGCCATCATACTCCAGCTTCACCAAGGCTTTCTTTGGTAAGACATTGAGTGAAGACCCAGTATCTACCAGTACATGTGATAGAACAACACCCTTGCATTCCAGGGTGATGTGTAAAGCCTTGTTGTGGTTACAACCCTCAGCCGTTAAATCAACATTGGTAAAGCCCAATCCATGGCTGGTATTGACATTTGCTACCACGGTCTCCAGCTGATTAACGGTGATCTCCTCTGGCACATATGCTGCGTGCAAGACTTTTAGTAATGCATTCCAGTGAGCTTCGGAACACATCAGCAGGGAGAGAATGGAGATTTTTGAGGGAGTTTGGTGAAGCTGATCCACCACCTTGTAATCACTCCTCTTGATGATTCTCATAAACTCGTCTACATCTTGTTCAAAAGATGTCTTCTGTGTTTCTTTGAGAATGGGTTCTTCAGCTATTACACTTTTTCCCTTTGCTTTGGCAGCAGCTTCTGCCTCGGCATTAGGTCTTTGTGTTTGCGAGGCAAAAAGGCGTCCGCTTCTGGTGAAGCCTCCGCCTCCCCCGACATTATCAATCTGTGAAGAAGATGTTGAAGAGTCAAGAGTGATTCTCTCCCCTTTGCAGTAAAGGTCAGAGCCATAATGCCAAGGGATAGCATTACTGCTTTCATATGGAACGGGCCCAGGTACCGTGATGGTAACCGGGCTGACTACAGCTGAGGAGGGTGTTGAAATAGTGTGTGGATCGTAGTAGATGGTAACTGGTGTCCTGGCAGGAGATGCCACTGTTTGTTGTTGAAAATTGTTGTTCGGAGGAATACTTGACGGATCATAATAAATAGTGACTGCTGAGATATCTGCTGCTGTTGTAGAAGATCTTGCTGGACAAATGGATGTTGATTTTGTAGAAGATTCTGAATGAAGGGGTGCTGATGTTGTAGAAGGAATGTTTGTTGATATCTGGTTTGTTGAAGTGATATTTGAAGCATTTGTTGATGAAACTGAAGAATTGTTTGGAATAATTGTTGTTGCAGTTGTAGGAGACTCAGGAACTGTTGTCAGAGAGATTGCTGGATTTGAAGGTGTTGATGTTGTGATTTAAAGTAAGCCACTCTGGATAAGACCATCTATACCGCTTCTCAAGTTATCACACCCATTTACCGAAATGTTGCAATAACCGCACCCGAGCTCACACCCGGGGAATATCTGGCATTCTAGGAGTTGCACTTTAATCTCTACCAGGGGTGTCCGAATCTGCCCAACACTGGTTATTAAGAAAGACGACTTATCTTCCTCAATAGCATTGATTCTTGGTCCTCCGTGGTGAGGCATGGGGTTCTTGTTGACATTTGGCGGGGGTGCAAAGTTTAGAGCTTTAGAGTCTACCAAGTCTTGTACCTTCATTTGTAGGGCTCTGCATTTCTCTGTACTGTGGCCAGGTGCATTGGAGTGAAAGGCACATCTGGCGTTGGCGTCATAATTTCTTGGCAGACTGGAAGGATCTGGTGGCGCCAACGTCCTTAACTCAACCAAGTTGAGCTTCAGGAGTTGTGGCAATAAAGCGGCATAAGGCATAGGGATTGGATCAATCACCCTATTGGCCTGAGATGGTCTCTGTTGAAATGGTCTTTGTTGATTGTTGTTGTTGTTGTTGTTGTTGTTGTAGTTTCTCTGAGGTGGATATTGAACTTGTTGCTGATAGTGGGGTTGTTGCTGTGGTTGATATGCTGGTTGCTGAGGGATTGGAGCGGGAATAGTGACTGCTGCCACTGACCTATGAACATATTGTGGTCTGCCCCTGCTGGCCTGAATAGCATTAGTCTCACCGGTTCTTCTTGGGCCCACAAAAGGCTTTTTGGGGTTGCTGGACGAGCTCGCACCATTGTCAGAAATCTTGCCCATCTTTAACAGGCTTTCAATCCTTTCTCCAGCTATGACTACGTCAGCGAAGCTGGTGGAAGAAAAGGCAGCTAGCCTGTCAATATATGTCCCCTGGAGGGTGTTCATAAACATGTCGGCCATTTCCCTTTCCGACATGGGTGGCTGGACAGCAGCAGCAAGCTGTCTCCACCTTTGGGCGTACTCCCGGAAGCTTTCTCTGGATGATTGAGACATTCCCATCAGGAGGGTCCTGTTAGGAGCCATATCCAAGTTGTACTAGTACTGTCTGATGAAGGCCTCAGCTAGGTCCTTCCAGCATCTGATGGTTGCTCTGGTTAAGTGAGAGTACCATTCCCTTGAAGCTCCAGTTAAACTGTCTTCGAAATAAAACATCCATAGTTTTTCATCCATGGTGTATGCCTTCAGCCTCCCCAGAAAGGATTGTAAGTGGGTTCGTGGACAGGAAGTTCCGTTGTACTTCTCGAAGCACGGAGGTTTAAACTTGTGGGGAATCCTTACCCCATCTACTAATCCCATGTCCATGACATCAAAGCCCAGGGAATTTTGAGACTCCAGAGATCTCAATTTCTCAGCAATTTCATCTAGCCTTCTGTCATAGGCTTCATCCCCAGCTCTCATCACAGTGAATTGATCCTCTTGGGGGTCTTCTTGTAATACTCTGCCCGCAGTAGCATTCCCTTGCACATTAGCAGGGATGTTGATCTCTGGATGAAGATGAGGCCCATACACAGGAGGATTAACATGAGGCTGAACCCTCTCATTGTTGCTTGTTCCCCCAGTCCCTAGATGGGGTTCTTCCTGGGTCTGCCTTTCTACCAAGGCCCTTAATCTCTCTTGGCTCTGTGCCAATCCATTCATCACCTCCATGAACTGGGTCATCTGATTTCTCATCTCCAGTCTCTCATTGGCCATTTGAGTCCTGACCTCTGTAAGGTCCTGCTGTACTTGGTCCATTTGTATACCGGAAGGTTGTTGCGAGTGGGATATCTGTGTGGACGGTTGAGTGGGAACACCCGTCGTCGAGCAATAGTTCCTGAATCACAACAGAGTTAGTAACAAACAAAACAAAAACCTACAAAACAAAACAAAAGTTAGTATGCAATGCAGTATGCTTATTTGTTTCCAAGGTATCCGGCTTGGCATTTGGTTTTGACCTTTCCAGACCCCTGAGGAAGATGCTTTGATGTTGCTTGGGAGAAAAGAGATCAAATGAAACAAACTAATGAATATATTACAAAAGATGAATCATACATAGTTGTTTTTTACAATACATGCCCCTGAGGGGTCAAAATACAACATAAAAGAGAAAAGTACATGGAATGAAAGCAACAACAAGCAAAAGTCAGACACCAAGACCAAATTCATCCTCCCTAACTTCTTTCAGAAGTGCTTCAGTCACGGGATCAGCTGGATGCTCTGTGAGGTTCCTGATGAGAAGATTCCTGGTGGCAATGGCAGTGGTTAGCTTCTTGTGTCTGCCCTGGTCCTTTGACCTCTTCACACCAGCCCTAAGCTTCAATTCTGAGATTTCCTTCTGGGCTGCTAGTAGGGCTTCCTGTTGCTCTTTTGCATTAGCCTCCAACTGCTTAATCCTGTCCTGAGTTCTCTTATCCTCCTGAGTGCGAGCTTCAGTGATCCTGACCCACCTAGCTTAACTTTCTTTCAGATAGAGATCAGTCCTAGCCTTCTGGAACTGGGCCTCCTTACATGCATTCTTCAGAATCTGCTCTCCTGCCCTTGACTTCTTGATGTAGTCCTCTGTCTTTTCAATCCTGGCTAGATGCTCCACCTTAAGCTTTTCTAACCTTTCAATGTCTAGACGACCATCACTCCTTTCCCAGAGGGTTCTCTTCAAGGCTTCAGACAAATTCTCATTCCTCTCTTTCAGTTTCTCAAACTCTTCCAGGCTGACAGTGGCTGGAGGTGGTGTTGTGGATGGTCCAGGTGCATCCTCAATGGTGAAGGGCATTCCAGAAATTTGAGCCCTGGCACGGGACCACTCATAATACTGAGCTGAGACCACATTGTTGCATCTCCCAAGAATGGCCATCCCTTTGGTCTGGACATTGTCCCAAGCCCAGGATGCTTGCCTGACAATAGCCAGATTAGGCTTAATCTCACAATAAAGGGTCTCAGCTAGATCTTGCACTCTAGAAGGATGGACCAATGCATAGCCCAGTTGTCTTTTGAATAGAAGAGGGTTATAGTTGATGCAACCTTTCACTCCTATCAGAGGTACATTGGGGAACTGCCCACAACTAGTAATGATGTCCCTGCCCTTGGTGCTCTGGGTGCACCACCTGATGTCATCTGAGGTCAAAGCAACAAGTCTCCTAGCCCAATTCTTCTGTTGGTGAGGATTCAAGAATGCATCAGTCTTGGGCAAGTGTTTGAGCAGCCAGGTATGGAACAGGGGAGCACAGCATCTCACCAACCTTCCTCTTTGCTTTTCATTCCTTTGGTGAACAGAGTAATAGAAATCTCCCAGTAAGGTGGGCACTGGGTTCCTCAGAATGAAAAGATGAATGGCATTTTTGCTAATAAACTTGGGCTCATCATCAAAAAGTATAACCCCATATATGCTGAGGGCTAACAATGCACAGACTGCCTTCCATTCTCCCAAGGAGGCCTTCAGGATAGCCTGAGAAGTCAAGAAATCCAAGTGTAGACCAGAGATTCCAGCCTTTGTTGTTATGTTCTGCTCAATCAGTATAGGTTCCAGATACAGGGCTTTTGCCACCTCTTCATTACTGGGAAAAGCCATCTCAGGGTTGAAGGGGACACCACCCTTGACAGGTACACCAACCAGTGATGAATACTCTTCCAACAAGGGTCCCAACTGAAAATTCTGGAAGGTGAAGCATCTCAAAGGAGAATCATAGAACTGTAGGCAAGTGTGAATCAAGCTCCTCTGAGAAGGGTCCAAATCCATAACCACATCAAGGATGCCTCCATAATGTTCTCTGAATAGTGGTACATGGTCTGGAGTAATAAGGGCCTGGACCATCCTGATGCCAGTCAGCTCAGGCTCGAAGAAATGATATGAGATGTTGCTTTTCTTGGGTGCCATGTCTGCTGATGAAGAGCTGAAACAAATACTGATGATGGAGACTAACACTGGAGATGAGCCACTGATAGGCTGATGAAGATAGCTGAAGTAGGTAGCTGATGAAGATAGCTGAAGCAGATACTGATGAACAGGGATCTATGCAGATGAAGGGGTCAAAACCAAGCCAAATGTAATATGGATACCCTGAAAAACAAATAAGCAAATGTTAAATGATGCAATGATGATGTATGCAAATGATATGCAAGGGTTTGTGATCAAGCTGGATCTGATTACTGCCTTGGCATAAATCCATGTATGTTCAAGAAATCCAGATGGAGGTTCATAGGTCCAGTAACCAAAGTGGGGGACTCAAATAAAGAGTCACAAGTCCAGGGTTAAAATCACAAGAACTGTCCCAAAATGGAGTACTCTTAATCAAAACAAAGTATCAGGGTATGCTGAGGTCAAGGGTACCTGCAAACCTGTAAACAACCCAACCCCCTCACAGGTGATGTTCTAAAACAAGGATCCTCATACTTGGATCAGTTATGAGAAGTGTAAACACTTCTAACCCGGAGGTACAGTGTTTACAATAACCATAAAAGATCCTCCTCTAATTCACCTCAGTTTCTGAAGGTCATAATAAAGGTCATCCAGACTTAGCAGGCTTCCCAGATAGCCCTAGCACTACAGGAGATCTGTAGCACAGAGTTCTCAAGAAGAAACCCATATCTGAACCGTGTTTCATATTCCCGCACCAGACCGAAATGGAATGGGAAAGAACATGAACCACTCTAGCCTAGGTGTCACTCAGGTCCCAGGTATAGGACCTTAAACTCTCAATAGAACCCCACCCACCAAGACAGAAAACAGATCCAGCCAGATAACAATATGACAGTATGATGTATATAAAGCTGTAAGAGATAGCAATAAATAACTGCACATAAAGCAATAAATAAAAGCAACTATATAAACACAATTAGCACATAACACCCCAGTAAACACAAATCAAACAAGCGCTAGGAGGAACCCACAAAAAGAACCAAAAGCCCTGGTTACAGTATAAGGGTCCCCAGCAGTGTCGCCAAGCTGTCGCTCCCAACAAATGGGGCTTAACCCAGATGAGGTACAAACGCGAACGGTCGGCGAGAAGAGATATGAGAACACACAGGAGTGAACTCAAGAGAAAGGAAAGAGTCGCCAGCTAGGCATTTTTATCCTGAAGGAAAGGTAATGCTGCATAAACCTAGGGAAGATATGGATAAGACGGTTGCGAACCAGAGAGACTGAGAAAGGGGGTTGGTTACAACCTGGGAAGGTATTAGCACCCAGATTGTCCGTCGTACTCGACGGGATCCATGCTTAAAAGATTTGTGTTTTAAAGGGGTAGTGTCAGTGCAATTTGTGTATCAAAAAGCTGGAAGAGGATGTACAGGTGTCTGTGTAAAAGAAGTGTAAAAAATGAAGTATGTGAAGTGTTAGTGTAAGAAATGAATGGAAAGCTCTAGAATATGAGGCTAAAAGAATGATGCTAAAAGAGGGGGATATACAGAGACTTTTGTTCGATAACTGTTAAGTTATGCCTACGTATCCTCTAGTGCAATAAGGAAGTCAGAACACCGTAGTTCGACCCAAAGAGACTGAAAGATAAATTGACTTGTGAACTGCTTACTTATCTATGCTCAAGTGTATGACCTGTCTGGCTCAGGTGCAAACTGTCTTGCATTAGACGGAAGAAGCAAGTTCTCGTTTATGAGTGAATTAGATGAGAAAAGAATACCGGAGGAGACGATTATTGTTTGTTTTTGAGTTTTCAGTCTTTTATTGCCTTTGAAAGTTTGTCATAAGTTAATGAGCTTAATTCTAAATTAATGGATTAGTAAACTCATCACATCTTCCCTCTGATTAGGGGTAATGAGAATACCTTAAGTGTGAAGTCAGATTCTCACACTTAATCACCATGATGTAGGATTAAGATCATTAACCTACTTGTGATTATTTAGATGTTTTTGGGATTTTTGTTTAGTGTTAAGTAATGAGATTAAGCCATAATCAGGGATTAAACAGACTCATTACATCATCCTAATAGAAGGATAATAGATGAGAGTGTTTAAGCTGAGGAAAACTCCTCAACTTAATCCATGATTAGGGATTAAACTTATGACAAAACAAAGCCTTTATTAAGTGGATTTTAGTTAATGATAAGATGAAGAAATGAGTTTTATGGTTTGTAAGACAACTTGAGGGGGACTTGTCCATTAACACTAGGGTTAGTCCTTCTTAACCAATTAAGGAAGAATTAGAACCCTAATGCAAGGCCCAAGTTACAAGCTTGATGTCTTGATGATTATTAGGTGGATTGATTAAAGTATTTAAACACATTAAGGGTTTAACACTCAGGATTAAAGTTATACAGTCCATCCTAATAGAAGGATGCAGGCATAAGCTTAATCACAAAGCCTTAAAGCCTTTAGGGTTTAGTCCCTGATTATGAGATGAGAAGAGAAGACTCAATGAGACACAAAGGTAAAAATCTAAATGGGGGACTAATCAAAACCCTAATCATTGTCATGCTTGGTTGTTCCTAAGGTTTGTGAGGCTTTACAAGAAAGATCTTCAGAGAAACCACCAAGAAGCAGATGAAAGGAGCAAAGAGAAGCAAAGTAACTTGCTTCATTTAAGAAGAAAGTCACTTGAAGAAAGAAAGTGAGATGAAGAAGAATGAGCAAGCTCAATCTCAAACACAAGACAAAATGCAGCAATGATGCATAAGAGAGATGAAAAGAGATTGTGAGAAGTGAAGGCAAATTCACTTCTCAAAGTTACTTACCACCTGAAAAGTTAGTGAAAGGAATGAAATGCAATGCAAATGAGATGCAATGACATGATACAAACCAAAACCAGAAGCATGAATATGATGTTAATGATGCTAAGAGATGATGCAAGACATGGGAATGATCATACAAACATGTGGATGCAAGGGAAGCATGCTTAGAACCATGAACATACATGAAAAGTTATGAAATGCAAATGACATACAACATGGCAAATGAAGGGTGCAATGCTCAAACATGTTTCTAATATGTCCTAAGATGTATTATGAATCAAATGGATGCACAAAATGTCAAGGCAAGTCATGGTATGCAAGCAAATGAGGGATGAATGCAAATGAAAGCCCAAAATTAGGGTTTATGATCAATGCACAAAACAAAAATCAAAACCAGAAGAAAACATCATGATAAAAAATTGAAAATGCATTCAAAGGAAACCTAAACCTATGCAAACTCACTGCCCAAAGGAGGGGTTCCAACTCTTAACCTAATGAGGGTTATGAATTTCTTAAAATTGCTAGGGTTTTAAGGTACCTTGTCAAGAAAAATGTCAAACAAATTGGAAATGCAAGATCAAATCATGCCAATTTAATCCTATAAACTACATGCTATACAAGATGTAATGCAAAAAGAATCAAAGTCCCACTCTTAAAGGCTAGGCAGAAATGAATTTTTGAATATTGGATCAAAATAATGCCTTGAAATGAAATTAATTCCATGGAAAATTGTCAAAAGACATCAAGATCAAAAAAGAAATTTGGTTTGAGAGTTGGACAATGTTTCTAAATGATTTTAAATGTTTCATGAATTTTTTTTGTGATTTTTAAATACCTAAAAGTATTTTTAATAAATTAATTCTCATTAATTAATTAAAAATAAACTTTTAAATGATTTAAAAATAAATTTTAATGCAAAAAATAAAAATAAAAATATTTTTGGTTTCTGAAAATTAATAAAAGCTTGGATAAAAATTTTCAGAATTTTTCAAAGTGTTTTGCTATTTTAAATTAAATATAGAAAACAAATGAAATAAAAATGAAAATAAAATGAATTTAATGAAAGTATGCGCATCCAAGGGACAGGATTGGTTCTGGGGATATTTTGTTTGACTTCGCGCGCAATCTGATGGCCACAATTCAAACTGAACTAATTTCCAATTAAAATTAATTAAACTGATTTAAAAAAGTCAAATGGTGATTAGGGCAAAATGGTGAAATCCTGAGCATCCAAATGCGCGCGGGTCAACGCATCCAAGGGCCAGAATTCAAACTCTCATAATTACACAGATTAACCCTAATTAATTTCAGGTGGCCGGAGAGGACTTCCGGTCGTCTTCTCCGGCCAGACCCTCACCTGAAAATTGCTAACTTCCTCAAAACGCCATGAAAATGAAATCTAATTGCCCAGAATCCATCCCCATTCAACACTGAATCAAAACCCCCAAACAAAAATCATTTTTTCATCATTAATCATGCAAATCGAAGCAAAACACATTTAGGGCAGAAAATTTTCAGAGCAATCATACATCCTGGTTTCTCAACCATTTTCAAAAATAATCATATCCCCATGATCAGGGGAGCTCATAGAATCATTTAAGAACTTAAAATGGAGTTTCTGGAAAAAAGTTTGAGATGGCTACCTGAGATGGAAACTCCTGGTCCTGAGCTTTCTGGCCTTTCCTTTGCTGCAAGTCCACTCCTTTGAACCCTCTGATGATGAAATGAGGTTTAGAAAGCTTTGAGGATGGCTGGTTTGAGAGATGGCAGAAGTTCTGTTCAAGGGGGGGTGGAAATCGTATCTTGGTTTCTGGGGGTTTCAGGCTATGGTGATGGGTGGTTTGTGATCAGTGAGGTATGTGGAGATCAATGGTGAAGTTTGTTTGTGTGTTTGAAGGCTGTGCTGAGTGTTTCGAATGAAAATGCAAGTTGGAGAGATTTTGATAACTATGGCTTGGAGTGTGTTTCAGCTTGAAGTAAGTGGTGTGTTATGCTGGCTTTGGTCCATGTATCAAAAGGTGATAGGTCAGAAAGTTGTTGGTGGCCTATGGTGATTGGTATGGGTCTTTGGCCAAAATGTCAACTTGATTTGTACTTGAGGTATGGGCAATGGTACAACTTGCTTTTTTGCTTGCTTTGGCTCAGCTGAGTTTAGGGAGAGCCATGGAATTGTTTATGAGATGATTCAGCAAGTTGATCAAGGTTTGTGTAGTGTTTTGCAAATTTCACAAAGTTTGATCCTTTTGGAAATTCTTGAGTTTCAAAGCATCAAAATGCAAAGTTCTTTGGCCCATTCTGAATTTTAGAGGTCATGTGATCATGTTGTGAAGAAATTGTACACATTTGAGGCCTTTAGAACACTTGATCATACCATTTTGCAAAATGCCTCTTTGGTAGAAAACTTCAAATTATGTGATTTTAGCCAACTTTGACAAGCCATAACTTTTGATCCAAAATGAATTAGGTCATGTTCTTGTACTTTTTGAAAAGGGAATGATCCATTCTACAACTTTCATGACCAAAGTTTTTCCATTTGAAGCATTTTTGAATCAAAAAGCAAGGGTTGAAAAAGTTTCCCAAAATGGCAATTTTCAATATAAGTCAACTTTCCCAAAAAGTCAACTTTGCAAATGACTTGAAATTCTCCAATTTTGTGAACTTCTAACCTCTTCTATGATCAAATAAAGATCATACATAATCAAAATGATGAAGAACACCCTTTGGTTGGGTCATTGGGGGCCTCAGATGCCCTGATTTTATACTGACTTGCTCAGAAAGTCAACTCTTGATCAGATGACTTCCCCATTGGATTTCTTCATGAAAATTGATGTGTATGCTACCTATACCATATAGAGACCAATAGAAACAAGAATGACCAAAAAAATTGGAGTTATGGCCTTTGAAACCAAAACCCTAATTCTAGGTCATCTGTGCAGTTAAACTTGGCTCTGCTTCCATGTCATTCTCAGTTCTTGTGATTCTTTGATATACTTGACTTTGAGGAGATATAATATGATGCTTGGACATACATGGACACCTTTGAAGTGATTGATGGCCTTTGGAGTAGCTCAAGAAGCTCTTGGATTGCTCAGATCACAAACCCTAGGTGCAAATGACTTTGAACCAATGCAATGAATCAAAAATGCAATATGAGATGCTATGTTTGTGTTTATGCATATGAAATGATCACAAGACATGGTGTGAATGGGTGAGGGAAAATTTGGGGTGTTTACAGAGACTCATTACAAAGAAAGTCAAGAAAGAATCCTAGAGCTAACAAAACAACTTCACGAGGAGCGAAATCTCAACTCATACCTCAATACAAAGAGGAAACGTCCATGGGAGACTTAAGACCCCATA
This sequence comes from Lathyrus aphaca, assembly GCA_963966055.1. Taxonomy (NCBI): domain Eukaryota; kingdom Viridiplantae; phylum Streptophyta; class Magnoliopsida; order Fabales; family Fabaceae; genus Lathyrus; species Lathyrus aphaca. The sequence goes on along the minus strand of OZ014519.1, from coordinate 64,505,840 downwards.
TTTGTATTTATTTAATTTTTGTTGTAAGCCTAAGAGGCAAACAAGTTTATTACTAATAAAAGTTTACTTTTTGGTGGTTTAAACAAATTTAAATTCTGCGGTCCTTGAAAACATCGCATATGCATCTACATACCATATCATTGCATCACATGTTTCTTATGTACAGGTATCTTATCTTCTCGCTGTTTATTTCAGCAGAAATGGCTCTTGAACAGACTGTCAAAGATCTCCAGGCTCAGAATGCACAATTCCAAGAGTTGATTCTGAACTTGTCCAAGGGGCAAGATGAATTGAAGACACTGTTGGCTAAGAAGAAGAAGACTAGAAGATCAAGAGGCCTTATCAATCTGGGAAGAAGGTTCAGAGGTCCTATCAAGACAAAGGAACAGATTGAGGATTCTGAGTCTGAAAATTCTGAGAAAGAGGGAGGTAGTCTCCATGATACTGTGGGAGATTCTGATTCTGAAGCAAACTATTATCATGATCCTGCTAGTGAGGATAAGTACAAAATGCTGGTAGATAGAATGAATTCCATGGAGTTACAAAAATCTTCTGGGCTGGATTTTGAGGATCTGAGTTTAGTATCTGGAGTGGTTATACATATTGGCTTCAAGGTTCCTACTTTTGTGGTGTACGGTGGTGTCTCATGTCCTAAGTTGCATCTAAGGTCCTATGTCCGGAGGATTCAACCACATACTGCTGATAAGAAGTTATGGATTCATTTCTTCCAAGAGAGCTTATCTGGAGCTCAATTGGAATGGTATTACCAATTGAAGAGTGTTATTATTCGTGATTTGAATGATCTTGTTGAGGCCTTCTATAGGCAATACCAATATAATGCTGATTTAGCACCTACTCACATGCAGCTCCAAAGCATGTCAATGGGTGCTAAGGAGAATTTCAAGGAGTATGCCCAGAACTGGAGAGACCTGGCTGGCAGAGTTCAACCTACTCTGACTGACAGGGAGTTAGTGGATATGTTTATGAGTACGTTGAGTGGTCCTTTCTATAGTCACCTCATTGGAAGCTCATCATCTGGTTTCACCGAGCTGATAATGACTGGAGAACGTATGGAGAGTGGTATAAGAAGTGGTAAGATACAGGTGGGTGCCTCTTCATCAAGCACTGCTAAGAAGCCCCCTAGTGGAAATAAGGAGTCTAATGCTGTGTATGGTCAACATATTCGTAACAAGAGTCACCAATCTGTGGGAGCAGTTCACATCTCTAATCCTACTCCTACAACACCAGAGCTACCACAAAACAATCAACAGAAGCCTAGAAGACAATTCACCAAGATCAACATGTCATTGGCCCAAGCCTTGCAACACATGTTGAAAGGGGAACTCATTACTTTGAAGGACCCTCCTCAGAATCCCAATACTTCCTCTCCTCGATACAACCCTAATGCACGATGTGCCTATCATTCCAATTGTCCAGGACATGACACCAACAACTGCTGGGTGTTGAAAAACAAGATTCAAGATATGATTGAAGCTGGGGAGATTGAATTTGACCCTCCTGGGACTCCAAATGTGATTACTGCTCCCATGCCCAATCATGAGAAGACTCTTAATGCCGTTGATGAAGTTTCATATGTTTCCTCAGTAACAGATGTGACTACTCCCTTATCTATTATCAAGAAGAAGTTGGTGCAGGCTGGATTCTTTCCAGGTTACAACAAAGACTGTTTTTATTGTGCCTACAAACCTGATAGCTGCTGGAAGTTGAAAGATGGTATTCAACGCCTCATGGACAATTACACTATATTGTTTGAGAGGACACCTTCTGTGGAAAGTATGTGTGAACATCTAACTCGAGGTACGAAGTTCGAAGATGTGGCCATGGTTGATAAAGTGCCAGTGAAGATTACCTCCAAAGGCCCTGTCAAGATCACTTCCAACGGTCCTATCAAGATTACTGCTGAAGGCCTGGTAAAGACTGTTGCTGAAGTTAGAGTGCCTCCCATGATTATTACCACTCCTGGCCCTATTCCTTATACTTCTGATAAAGCTATACCCTGGAATTACGGTTCTGATGTTTATATCCATGGTGTTAAATAGGAACCTTTGACTGACACACCTATTATTGATGATAACCTTGATGTTGATAATATTGCTGGATCTAGTAAGATCACCAGAAGTGGAAGAATTTCCTCTCCTGCGGCTACCTCAAAAAGTACAGTTACTCCAGCTACTACCTCCACTTCTGAACCAAGTGTTGATGCTCGGGGCAAAGGTCATGTGGTTGAACCTGTGCAAACTGAGGCACTGACTGCTGAAAATATCTCTAAATAGATGGAAGAAGTGCTGAAGATCATTCGCAAGAGTGATTATGATATTGTTGACCAGTTGGGGCATACTCCCTCCAAAATCTCCATGTTATCCTTATTGATGTGTTCTGAGGCTCATGCTAAAGCGTTAATCAAGTTCTTGAAGACTGCCCATGTGCCAAATGAGATTTCTGTGGATCAATTCGAGAACTGTGTGGCACATCTGACTTATGATAATGGGTTAGGCTTTTCTAATGCTGACTTGACTCCTGCCAAGAGAAACCACAACAGAGCTTTGCATATCTCCATTGAATGTAGGGGCACTACCTTGTCTCATGTGTTGGTGGACAATGGTTCTTCATTGAATAGGTTCTGAACAAGCTCAGTCCTGAAGATGTTGTGTTAAGACCAAGTAATGTAGTGGTAAGGGCCTTTGATGGCTCAAAAAGAGTGGTACATGGAGAAATAGATCTCCCGATCAATGTAGGCTCTCAAGTCTTCGACTCTACTTTCTATGTAATGGATATTCGTCCTGTGTACTCCTGTTTGCTTGGACGTCCCTGGATCCATGGAGCGGGTGTTGTGACCTCCACTCTACATCAGAAGTTGAAATATCTGGTGAAGGGAAAGATTGTCACTGTTTATGGAGAGGAAGAATATATGGTCAGTCATGTGAATACTTTTAAGTATGTTAAAGTGGAAGGTGAATATGTTGAGACTCCTTGCCAGACATTCGAGGTAGTTCCATGGGTCGTTTCTGCTACTGAAGCTTCTCCTGTGGTTAAAAGAGTTCCTGTGGTCACCAGAGTGCCTCCTACAATGACCTCCCTCAAAGATGCTAGAGTTGTGGTTGAAGAAGGTGGTTGTACTATTTGGGGTCAGCTTCCTGACATTCCTTACAAGTCTGACAAGTTTGGTTTGGGTTTCACTGTAGAGTCCCAGAAGGCTGTTCGTCGTGCTCGTGCTGTTCGTATCACCAATCAAGGGGTCATGAGAGATCAAATCAATGTTGTGGGTGACTATAGTGAAGACTACAACCAGGATGATTGGATCTTTCCTACTGTGGGTGATGGGCTCAACAATTGGAATACTGAAGACATTATTCCTATCTCCTTTAGTCAGGAGTAAATACTATTACTGTGTTTTTATTCTAAATTTGTAATTTTAAAATAATTAAACTTTTAAGCCTTGTGTCTTACCCGGGGCACAATGGTATTCTTTTTTCGGAATGTCATTTCATTTGCATACTTCATTCAATAAAAATCAATGGACGTTTCGTTTTCGTAAATATTGTGTTCCTTTGTCTTTCTTTTATTTTATTCTTGTTTTATCAGCTATGTGTTCTTACACACACCCACATCACTAAAATGCAGATCCTCATCCACTCTGGATCCTGTTGATAACAGTTCTACTATTGCTAATTATAATTTCGAGAATCCAATCTATCAAGCTGAAGATGGAAAAGAGGAAGATTGTGAAGTACCTGTAGAGCTTGCTAGGTTATTACAACAAGAAGAGAAAGCTATACAGCCACATGAAGAGCCAATCGAAGTTGTGAATCTGGGAACTGAAGAAAACAGGAAAGAGGTCAAGATAGGGGCTGAATTAGAGGATGGTGTTAAGAGCAGATTAATTCAGATGTTACGTGATTATGTGGAAATCTTTGCTTGGTCCTATGAAGATATGCCAGGGTTGGATACATACATTGTGGTTCACCGTTTACCGGTAAAAGAAGATTGTCGTCCAAAGAAACAGAAGGTTCGTCGCATGCGTCCTGAAATGTTAGAAAAGATTAAAGCAGAGGTGATGAAACAGTTTGATGCACGGTTCTTAGCTGTGACTTCTTATCCTCAATGGGTTACAAACGTGGTACCGGTACCTAAGAAAGATGGTAAGGTACGTATGTGTGTAGATTACAGGGATTTGAACAAGGCCAGCCCTAAAGATGACTTTCCACTTCCTCATATTGATGTTCTGGTAGACAACACTGCTTAGCATAAGGTATTATCTTTCATGGATGGCTTCTCTGGTTACAATCAAATCAAGATGGCACCTGAAGATATGGAGAAGACTACATTTGTTACAAAGTGAGGCACCTTTTGTTATAAAGTGATGCCATTTGGTTTGAAGAACGCTGGGGCAACATAGCAGCGTGCTATGGTGGCTTTGTTGCACGATATGATTCATCATGAGATAGAGGTATATGTGGATGATATGATAGCCAGGTCCCAGAATGAAGAACAACACCTTGATCATCTGCATAAGCTGTTTGAAAGGTTGAAGAAATACAAGTTGAGATTGAACCCAAACAAATGTACTCTTGGAGTTAGATCTGGTAAACTCCTGGGTTTCATTGTCAGTGGAAAAGGTATTGAAGTAGACCTTGAAAAAGTGAAAGCCATACAAGAGATGCCAGCTCTCCGTACCGAGAAGGAGGTTAGAGGTTTCTTGGGATGATTGAATTACATTGCAAGATTTATTTCCCAGTTAACTGCTACCTGTGAACCAATCTTCAAGTTACTGAAGAAAGATCAGGTGATGGAATGGAATGACGAGTGCCAGACAACCTTTGATGGAATCAAGAGATATCTTTTAGAACCTCCAATTTTGATGCCACCAGTTGATGGAAGACCCTTGATCATGTACTTAACAGTATTAGACAACTCAATGGGGTGTGTGTTGGGGCAACATTACGAGTCTGGTCGAAAAGAGCAGGCAATATACTACCTTAGCAAAAAGTTTACCGACTGTGAAACAAGATACTCACTGCTAGAGAAAACTTGCTGCGCTTTGGCATGGGCTGCTCGCCGACTAAGGCAGTATATGTTGACTCATACTACCTTATTGATTTCGAAGATGGATCCAATCAAGTACATATTCGAGAAACCCGCTCTCTCCGGACGAATAGCAAGATGGCAAATGATCTTAACAGAATATGATATACAATACACTACTCAGAAGGCCATTAAAGGAAATGTTGTAGCTGATCATTTGGCCCATCAAGCAGTGGATGATTATCAATCAATGAGTTTTGAGTTCCCTGATGAAGACATTATGATTATTACCAAAGAACCTGGATAATATGACGGACCTGAACAAGGATCCCGATGGACTATGGTTTTTGACGGAGCTTCTAATGCGCTTGGTAATGGTGTTGGTGTTGTGATCATTTCCCCTGAAGGATGTTATACCCCGATTACTGCAAGACTTTGTTTCTATTGTACCAATAACATGGCTGAGTATGAGGCATGTATCATGGGTATCAAAGCTGCCATTGAGATGAAGATTCAGTTCCTGGACGTATATGGAGATTCAGCCCTGGTAGTGAGTCAGATTAAAGGAGATTGGGATACCAAGCATGAAAATCTCATTCCCTATAGAGAGCATGTGTTGTCTTTGATCCCATATGTTGAAGAGATTACCTTTGGACATATTCCACGAGGAGAGAATCAGTTGGCAGATGCATTAGCCACCATGTCATCTATGTTTGAGATTAGCTGGGATGATGAAGCTCCCAAGATTACTATTGACAGATTTGAGAAGCCTGCATAATGCAATGAGATTGACACTGAAGAAGCAGAGGAGAAGCCTTGGTTTTATGAAGTGAAAAGATATCTTGAAACTCAGGAGTTCCCTGAAGAGGCATCTGTCAAAGATAAGAAGTTTATGAGGAGGTTTTCTGCTAAGTTCTTCTTGAGTAGTGGAATTTTGTACAAGCGTAATCATGATTCAACTTTGCTTCGTTGTATGGATAAGAAGGAAGCAACAGAAATTATGGAAGACATGCATGATGGGATCTTTGGCACTCATTCTAGTGGTCATACCATGACGAAGAAGATATTGAGAGCAGGTTACTATTGGTCTACCATGGAAGCTGACTGCTATCAACATTCCAGAATATGTTACAAGTGTCAAATCTATGCTGATAAAGTGCATATACCTCCAGCTCCATTGAATGTGTTGACTGCTCCTTGGCCTTTTGCTATGTGGGGCATAAATATGATTGGTGAGATCAAGCCTACTGCTTCTAATGGGCATCGTTTCATCCTGGTTGCTATTGATTACTTTACAAAGTGGGTGGAGGATGCTTCATTTGCATCAGTTACTAAGAATGTGGTGGCTCGATTCATTAAGAATAATCTCATATGTAGGTATGGTATCCCTGAAAGGATTATCACAGAAAATGGCTCTAATTTGAACAACACCATGATTACTGATCTCTGCATGCAGTTCAAGATTAAGCATCATAACGTTTCTCTGTATCGTCCAAAGATGAATGGGGCAGTAGAAGCTGCTAATAAGAACATTAAGAAGATTCTACAGAAGATGACTATTACTTACAAAGATTGGCATGAGATGTTACCATTCGCTCTTCATGGTTATCGTACTACAATACGTACTTCAACAGGGGCAACCCCATTCTCCTTAGTCTATGGTATGGAAGCAGTTCTACCCATTGAGGTTCAAATCCCTTCCTTGAGAATCATGAAGGATGCAGGCTTGGATGAAGATGAGTGGATTCAGACTCGACTTGACCAGATAAATTTGATTGATGAGAAAAGGCTGGCAGCTGTTTGTCACGGTCAGATGTACCAGAAAAGGATGATCAAAGCTTTTAATAAGAAGGTTAAGCAAAAGGTATATCAGGTTGGTGACTTGGTAATAAAACGTATCATATTACCACATGGTGATCCTAGGGGCAAGTGGACTCCTACATACGAAGGACCATTTGTAGTCAAGAGGGTGTTCTCAGGAGGTGCCATGATACTTACTACTATGGATGGTGAAGACTTCCCACAGCCTGTAAACGCAGACATAGTTAAAAAATACTACGCACAAAAAGAGACCCGCTAGGTTGACTGGCCTAGGAAAAAATAAGGGCATCCCGGCGAACCAAAATGCTTCGGGCAAAAATTAGGGATATATATAAAAAAGTGTACACCCGGCAAGTCGAAAACCTGAAAAGGCGGCTTGGGAAAAAAAGGGTATCCCGGTGGATTGAAAACCTGAAAGGGCAATCCAGGCAAAATTTAGGGATTAAAGCGTATGACTATGTCTCGTTTGGATCACTCATGTAACCCCAACCAGTTGTGCTACTTAACTCAAGCTCGAACAGCTCCTGATATTATGGATGGCATCTATAAGCCCATCTCCGGTTCTTCCAAGGGGCATCTTCAAGCCCACTTAGGAATATACAACTAATCATCAGTGTTACTTTACGCACCGGCGAGTGAAAATTTTTGGGCTTTTTGTGTTCAATCCCCTTCAACCTTCCAGGTCACGAATGGCACATATACCAATCTAACCCCTCAGGTTTCAGAAAATTGAACAGGGGCAGCTGTTGCACCCAAATATTTACCCTCACCAAGACAAGCCATTGTGTACTAAGGTATCCCTAGAGGTTCACAAGGTTCACAATATTCACAAGGTATCTCAAGAGGTTCACAAGGTTCACAATTAGTCAGAAAGTTTGACAATTCTCTCAGACAATGCATCCTTCTAAGCAATGCATATTAAACTAGGGCTTTGACTTTCATCAGGCTAAATGGACTTCCAAGGCTTCAAGTGAGCTTCATAGAATCCTATATGTGTTCAAGAATCCCAATGTCAAGTTTCAAGACTTTCCCAAAAGATTTGCTCAGTCAGATGATCAGATAGGCTAAAATCAGTCAAAGTAGTCAAAAAGTTAAACTGAGGTCAACTGTGGTCAAACCAAAGTCAAACTTCATGATTTTTTGCCAACATCAAGTATATGAAGTAAAATTCATCATTTGATCAAGGTTTGATCATGATTCATCAAGGAGATTTCAGATCATCAAGAATTAGGAGTTTCTAAATTAGGGTTTTCACATGAAAAGTCAACTAAACTTTGACCAGTGTAGCTCCCACCAAATGACACCTTGTCAGAAGGGGTACAGACGCGAACGGTCGGCGAAAGAGAAGAATGAATAGAGTCGCCAGCTAGGCATTTTTATCCCGAAGGAAAGGTAATGCTGCATAAACCTAAGAAGAGATGGATAAGACGGTCGCGAACCAGAGAGACTGAGAAAGGGGGTTGGTTACAACCTGGGAAGGTATTAGCACCCAGATTGTCCGCCGTACTCGACGGGATCCACGCTTAAAAGATTTCTGTTTTAAAGGGGTAGTGTCAGTGCAATCTGTGTATCAAAGCTGGAAAGAATGCAAGTGTCAGTGTAAAAGAAATGTGAAGTGTATAAAGGAAGTGTCAGTGTAAGAACAAGAGTGAATTGCTCAAGACTATGAGGCTTAAAGAATGATGCTGGAAGGAGGGGGAATATACAAAGAATTTTGTTCGATAACTGTTAAGTTATGCCTATGTATCCTCTCGTGCAATGAGGAAGTCAGAACATCGTAGTTCGACTCAAAGAGACTGAGAGATAGATTGACTTGTGAACTACTTACTTGTCTATGCTCAAGTGTATGATCTGTCTGGCTCAGGTGCAAATTGTCTTGCATTAGACGGAAGAAGCAAGTTCTCGTTTGTGAGTGAATGATGAGAAAAGAATCCCGGAGGAGACGATTATTGTTTGTTTTTGGGTTTTCAGTCTTTTATTGCTTTTTGGAATTTGTCATAAGAAAATGAGCTTAAGCCTAAACCAAGAGTTAGTAAACTCATCACATCTTCCCTCTGATTAGGGGTAATGAGAATACTTTAAGTATGAAGTAAGCACCTCACACTTAATCAACATGATGTAGGATTAAGATCATTAACCTACTTGCATTTATTTAGATGTTTTTGTTGTTTTTGTTTAGTGTTAAGTAATGAGATTAAGCCATAATCAAGGATTTAATGGACTCATTACACCATCCTAATAGAAGGATAATAGATGAGAACATTTAAGATGAGGAAGGCTCCTCAACTTAATCCATGATTAAGGATTAACCTCATGACAAAACAAACCTTTATTAAAGTGGGTTTTAGTTAATGGTAAGATGAAGAAATGGATTTTAGGATTTGTAAGACAACTTGAAGGGGACTTGTCCATTAACACTAGGGTTAGTCCTTCTTAACCAGTTAAGGAAGAATTAGAACCCTAATGCAAGGCCCAAGTTACAAGCTTGATGGCTTAATGATTATTAGGTGGATTGATTAAAGGATTTAAACACATTAAGGGTTTAACACTTAGGATTAAAGTTATACACTCCATCCTAATAGAAGGATGCAGGCATAAGCTTAATCACAAAGCCTTAAAACCTTTAGGGTTTAGTCCTTGATTATGAGATGAGAAGAGAAGACTCAAAGATGACACAAAGGCAAAACTAAATGGGGACTAATCAAACCCTAATTATGATCATGCTTGGTTGTTCCTAGGGTTTATGAGGCTTAAGAGAGAAAGATCTTCAAAGAGCCACCAAGGAGGAACAAGATGAAAGGAGCAAGAGAAACAAGCTAACTTACTTCACTTAAGAAGATAAGTTACTTGAAGAAAGAAAGAGGGGAGGGAACATGAATGAGCAAGCTCACTCTAATACACAAGTAAAATGCAGAAATGAATGCATAAAAGAGATGAGAAGAGATTATGAGAAGTGAAGGCAAATTCACTTCTCAAACACTTACCACCTGAAAGGTTAGCAAAAGAAATGAAATGCAATGCAAATGGGATGAAATGTCATGATGCAAACCAAAATCAGAAGCATGAGCATGATGTTAATGATGCTAAGAGATGATGCAAACACATGTTAAGAGATGGACATATAACATAGCAAATGAAAGATTCAATGATCAAACATGATCCTAATATGTCCTAAGATGTCTTATGAATCATGTGGATGCACAAAATGTCATGGCAAGTTCTTAAATGCAAGCAAATGAGAGATGGATGCAAAGGAAGGCACCAATTAGGGTTTACATACAACATGCAATGCAAAAATTCAAAACCAGAAGCAAATGACATGATAAAAAATTTGAAAATGGGATCAAAGGAACCCTAACATTACACAAGTTCACTTCCCAAAGGAGGGGATCTAACTCTTAACCTAGTGAAAGTTATGAATTTCCCAAGTCAATTAGGGTTTCAAGGTACCTCACAATGAAAAATGCTAAACAAATTGAAAATGGAATATAAATTCAAACCAATTTAAACCTAGAAACTACATGCTCTGAAGGATGCAATGCAAGAAGAACCATCATCAAACTCTCAATGGTTAGGCATAATGGATTTTTCCAAGTTTGAACAAAAGTATTGCCTTTAAAAGAATTTAATTCCAATGAAAATTGTCAAAATGCATCAAGGACCAAAAAGAAATTTGCTTTGAGAGTTTGATAATGCTTCTAAATGTTTTAAAATGCAATATGAATTTTTTAGTGATTTTTAAATACCTAAATGCATTTTTAATTAATTAATTTTCATTAACTAATTAAAATTAAACATTTAAATAATTTAAAAATAATTTTTAATGCAAAAAATAAAAATAAAAATATTTTTGGGTTCTGAAAATTAATGAAATGTTTGACAAAAATTTTCATAATTTTTAAATGTTTTTTACTATTTTAAATAATTCGTAGAAGTTAAATACAAAATAAATGAATTAAAAATGAAATTATGAGAAGTATGCAAGATCCATGGCTGAGATTTAAATGGTTTTGAAGGGAGTTGACTGGCGCCAGATCCATTGGCCCAGATTCAAACTGGCTAAATTAACCTAAACCCTAATTAATTAATTTAAATGACGTGGATTAGGGCTTAATGGGGTGATCTGAGCCACACAAACTCGCGCGGGTCAACACGAGTCAGCAGAATCCATGGCTCACATTCAAAGTTGGCTAATTACTCAGATTAGGGTTAATGACCCTCAGGTGGCCGGAGAAGAATTCCGGTCGTCTTCTCCGGCGAGACCTTCATCCTATCTCTCTCAAAACCCCACTAAAACGTGCCAAAATCTCCAGATTCACTCAACCAAACATCTTAAACAAGAATCTAACAACAAAATCTATTTATTTTTCATGAATCAAGAGAAACAAGCAAAAATCATTTTCACGGGCAAAGTTTCAGACAGACCATACATCCTCATCTCTTCATCATTTTCAAAAATTCAAAGCTCATTGCATTCAGGGGAGCATGTAGATCATTTCAATAACTTAAAACAAGGTTTCTGGAAAAATGATTTTTCGAAGCTACCTGAAGTGAAGCTTTTAGTTTGGAGCTTTTAGACTGCCTCCTTGCTTCAAAGCTCCTCTAATGGTCTCCCTGAAGATGCTTTGAGGTTTAGTTGGAGTGTATGGTGGCTGATTTGTGAGATTCATGAAGTTCTGTCCAAGGAAGTTGAAAATCGTATTTCTGTTTCAGAGACTTTCAAGGCAAGATGAAGGATGGTTTTTGCTCTATGAAGCTTTTCTGAAAGGATGGTGAAGTTGGTTTTGATGTTTGAGACTTGAGTGCTGAGTTTCGAATGAAAACGCAAAAGGGAGAGTTTTTGGGAACTATGGCAATGCTGTGTACTCAGGCTGGCTTGTTGTGTCTTTTGAGTCTCATTTGGTCCACATATCAAGTTGTGATAGGGCAGACAGTTGTTGGTGGCACAGCTTGATTGGTATGGCCCCTTTTGCAAAAAGTCAATGTGACTTGTCCTTTGAGGTATGGGTCATGGCAGGCTGGTTTGGAGGCATGGCTTGGTTCAGCTGTGATCAAGGAGAACCATGGAAATGAATTTGAGGCCAACTTGCAAGTGGATTAGGGTTTATGTGAGGTTTTGCAATTTTCACAAAGTTTGGCCCTTTTGTGATTTCTTGAAGCATAAGTCATGAAACTTGGAGGTTCTTTGGTGCATTCTGATTTTTAGGTCATGGTTTATGTTTTTTTAATGCATAGAAGTCCATTTGAAGTCACATTTTGCCTTAGCATGAGGTTTTGCAACTTTGCCTCTTTGGTGTAAAACTTGAAATTATGTGATTTTGTCCAACTTTGACAAGCCATAACTTTTGATCCAAAATGAATTAGAATGAGTTCTTGTACTTTTTGAAAAGGGAATGATCCATTCTACAACTTTCATGACCAAAGTTTTCTCATTTGGAGCATTTTTGGATCAAAAAGAGGAGGTTGAAAAACTTTCCCAAAATGGCAAGTTTTCATTACAAGTCACTTTCCCAAAAAGGAAACTTTGCAAATGGCTTGAAATTCTTCAATTTTGTGAACTTCTAACACCTTCTATGATCAAATAAAGATCATACACATTCAAAATGATGGAGAACACCCTTTGGTTGGGTCATTGGGGGCCTCAGATGCCCTGATTTTGCACTGACTTGCTCAAGAAGTCAACTCTTGACCAGATGCCTTCCCCATTGAATTTCTTCATGAAAATTGATATGCATGATCCTCATAACATATAGAGATCAATAGAAACAAGAATGACCAAAAAATTTGGAGTTATGGCCTCTGAAACCAAAACCCTAATTTCAGGTCATCTGTGCAGTTAAGCCTGGCTCTGCTTCCATGCCTTTCTCAGTTCTTGTGATTCTTTGAATTATTTGATCTTGAGAGGATATAATATGATGCTTGAACATAAATGGACCCCTTTGAAGTGATTGATGACCTTTGGAGTGGCTCAAATGGCTCAGGGATGGCTCAGATCACAAACCCTAGGTGCAGATGACTTTGAAATAATGCAGTGAAGCAGAAATGCAATATGAGATGCTATGTTTGAACTTATGAATATGAAAAGATCACAAGCCATGGTGTGAATGAGTGAGGGAAAATTTGGGGTGTTTACAGCTGCCCCTATTCAAACATGAGTTAGCTGTGCAGGATGTAAGCAACGACTTAACAGGCAAACAAGATAACTCGTGGTTGAATACCAAAGACAGTCCAAAATTTGCACTCACAGAATGAAGAAGAAAAGGGATATAGATTGTAAAAGAAAATGAAGTAATTTTATGAAGTGCGGGCGACGGAGGACGACCGTCGAGCAGAGGACGACTGCTGGGGATGAAGCAATGACGGGGACGACCGACATGCTGGGGAAGATGCGGGAAATAAAGCAATGACGGGGACAACCGACAAGCCGGGGATATAAGAGATTATGATGGGGGCGGCCATCAGGTAAAGCTATAAGACTCTCTGGAGATTATAGGTAAATGATGGGGACGACCATCATGCCCAAGGCATAAAATAAATGATGAGGTACGGTCATCAAAGGCGAAGGACGATCACCTGGCAGGGTGCGGCTTCTCTATTGGGGATAAGATGAGGGACGGTCATCTAAGGTGAAGGACGATCACCTGGCAGGGTACGGATGCTCTGAAAGTATCACGACATAGGACGAATGCCGGATAACAAGGTCGACGATGGGGACGTCCATAGGATAAGCATGATGAAGGACGATCACCAGGAGGTGAAGGACGATCACCTAGCAGGGGACGGCTGCTCTCAAGGTTTATCATGACATAGGACGAATGTCAGATAACAAGATCAATGATGGGGACGACCATCAGATAGAATGATGAAGGACGATCATCAAGAGGTGAAGGACGATCACCTAGCAAGGGACGACTGCTAAAACTATCACGACATAGGACGAATGTCGGATAGAAGGGGGTTCTAATGAATAGAGACTCCACTGGGAATGATGAAGGACGATCATCAAAAAGGTGAAAGACGATCACCTGGCAGGGTACGGCTGCCGAAAGGTATCATGACATAGGATGAATTTCTGATAGAAAGGAAATAGTTCCTCAAGATTTGTTGGGGACTCTTCTGGGGAAGGGTAGACACAGACGAGTGTCTAAATTCAAGAAAAATAAGGTATAAGTGTTTGACACGGTGTATTGATTAAAGATGCGGACGAGCATCCTTAAGACTATGATACAGACAAGTATCAATAGAAACAAACGCTTGACGCATGTTCAGAGATGATGATACAGACGAGTACCAACTGGTTAACAAAGAACACGGACGAGTGTTGAATCTGAGGGGATATAAGAGGTATATACAAGATACGGACGAGTATCTAAATGAGTAAATAGTATGAGTGAGACACAAACGAGTGTTTAACTTGCTGGGGAGAGCACGACATGGACGAGTGTCGGAAAAAGTGTATTATAAACAAGTGTTTGATTCATAAAGTGTTTAGGCAACTATGCTGGGGAAGGTGACACGGACGAGTGTCAAGGAATTGTGTTTATATATATATATATATATCTGTGTAGCGAATGCAAAGGGGACGCTTTGGATTTCTACTAGGGATATGACACAGACGGGTGTCAAGAAGTATCTGTACTGTATAGGCATCCGTTTGCTCGGGCAATTTTGCTGGGGAATGATGACACGGACGAGTGCCAAAAGGAGCGTGTATCTGTATCTGTATCTGTAAGGGAAATGTTTTGGCTCTCTGATGGGGAATTTTGAAATATTCTGTATATTGTTGATGGATTGCCAGCATTCACAAGTGTTCCGTCCGACACCTGGCTTTATGATTTATGCAATATGTTTGATTTTTTTTGCCGTAATGCTCCGCATTGAACGGAATGCTACGCTCTGTGGGGAAAATATGATGCGAATGCTATGATTATGCAAAGATACCGATCCGAGGTCCGGATCCCGTTGCTGTGAAGATCTCTGGCTGATCTGCTTGAAGTGGATATCCCAGCTGGGGATGAGATCATTGGTATATCTGACATATATGACTCTGCATGGGGAAATAGATTACTGATAGACCTATCTCAGTAATGGGGGACCCAGCTGGGGTTCGTAGAAGCTTTTTTTTACTCGGTTGTGAGATCTTCAGGCGTTGCTCTTCTGGATAGAGGTTGAAACTCTGTGGGGAGATAGTTCCCTGTCTAGCACTCGGCTGGGGAAGAAGAAAGATCACTGAAAGATATTCCTAGAGATTTTTATGGGGATCCTGCTGAGGACGATACTTGACAACTCAGTTGGGGATATGAACAACCCTGGTGCTATTTGGAAGATGTGCTGAGGAAACAATGATTTGACAGCTTGCTGGGAAGAAGCTTTCATGCCCCATGTTGCGCTTTGGATACCTGCAATCCTGTAAAGACAAAGAAACGCACAAGTACCCCGAGGTATCCCTTACTGGATTCCATCATAGGAGTTTAGACACTCCCGGGGGTCAATATATTTCCTGCAAGCATGTGGTTTAGGAAAGACGCATCTGTATTTATGCAATCAATATATTAACGACATCAGACATTTTGCAAACGAAAATAAAATGTGCGAGATGAAGACATGACTGAAAATCTGATTTTATTAATTTGAGTGCCCTGAATTGGCAAATACAGTCAAAGAAACGGATCCCCTAAAATGAGGAGATTGTTACACTTGCCCCTGTGGTCTGTATGAGGAGGAAGGAGTCTCTTCAGCACAAGATCTCCTACTTGGTACTCTCGGAGCCTGACTTTCTAATCGAAGGCTTTCTTCATTATTTTCTGATACAGCTGCCCATGACAGATTGCAGCCAATCTCTTCTCTTCGATCAGATTCAGTTGTTCGTATCGGGATCAGACCCATTCTGCTTCGTTCAGTTTGACATCCATCAGTACCCGTAGGGAGGGTAATTCAACTTCGACAGGTATGACTGCTTCCATACCAAACACCAGCTGATACGGTGTTGCCCCAGTGGATGTTCTGATTGATGTACGGTACCCATGCAAGGCAAATGGTAACATTTCATGCCAGTCTTTGTAGGTAACTACCATCTTCTGCACAATCTTCTTGATATTCTTGTTAGCTGCCTCCACAGTGCCATTCATCTTTGGCCTGTAAGGAGAAGAATTGTGGTGTTGGATCTTGAAGTCCCGGCACAGTTCTGCCATCATTTTATTGTTCAAGTTGGAACCATTATCAATAATGATTCGCTCGGGCAATCCATACCGACAGATGATGTCTCTTTTACGAAATCGGGCTACCACTTGCCTTGTAACATTTGCATAAGAAGCTGCTTCAACCCACTTGGTGAAATAGTCAATGGCTACCAGGATGAATCTGTGGCCATTTGAAGCAGTCGGTTCAATCTTGCCAATCATATCAATGCCCCACATGGCAAAGGGCCAAGGTGAAGACATTACATTCAAGGGATTTGGAGGCACATGCACTTTATCTGCATAAATCTGGCATTTATGGCATTTTCTGGCATAGGCACAACAGTCGGCATCCATTGTGATCCAATAATAGCCTGATCTTAACAGCTTTTTAGCCATTGCATGCCCTCCAGCATGGGTACCAAAGGATCCTTCATGCACCTCGTGCATCAACAAGTCTGCTTCTGTCCTATCAACGCACCTGAGGAGTACCATATCAAAGTTTATCTTGTACAGGGAACCGTCAGTATTCAGGAAGAAACTACCAGCTAGCCTTCTTAATGTCTTCTTATCATTGGGAGATGCCCCAGGTTGGTATGTTTGATCCTCCAAGAAGCATTTGATGTCATGGAACCAAGGCTTATCATCTTTAACAATGTCTGCTGAGAACACATATGCTGGTCTGTCGAGTCTGGATACTGAAATTCGAGGCACAAAGTTGGCAGCTTGAACTTTGATCATGGAGGAAATGGTAGCCAGAGCATCTGCAAACTGATTTTCATCTCGAGGGATATACTCAAGCTTGACTGTTGTGAAGAAAGTCAATAACCTCCTTGTATAATCCCGTTAAGGTATCAGATGATCTTGGTGCGTGTACCATTTGCCATTGTTTTGGTTAATTACCAGAGCTGAATCTCCGAACACAGTCAAAGTCTTGATCCTGAGGTCAATGGCTTCCTCAAGGCCCATGATACAAGCTTCGTATTCAGCTTCGTTGTTAGTGCAGTTAAAGGTGAGTTTTGCCGAGAAAGGCATGTGAACTCCCTTAGGTGTAATGAGTACTGCACCAACACCACGACCATTCATGTTAACAGCCCCGTCAAACATCATAGTCCATTCTTCTTCTGGGTCGGGCCCTTCAGTGTGAACAGGCTCTTCATGATCTTTCGCTTTTATGAACATGATGTCTTCATCAGGGAAGTCAAATCTCATAGGCTGGTAATCGTCAATGGGTTGCTCAGCAAGGTAATCAGACAATACACTGCCTTTGATGGCCTTCTGAGATGTGTACTGAATGTCATATTCTGTGAGGATCATTTGCCATCTTGCAACCCGTCCGGTGAGTGCTGGCTTCTCAAAAATGTACTTAACTGGGTCCATCTTGGAGATTAACAAAGTGGTGTGGGTCAACATATACTACCTTAGTCGGCGAGCAGCCCACGCTAAAGCACAGCAAGTTTTCTCGAGCAGTGAATAACGTTGTTCACAGTCGGTAAACGTTTTGCTTAGGTAGTATATTGCATACTCTTTTCGACCAGACTCGTCATGCTGGCCCAGCACACACCCCATTGACTCTTCTAATACTGTCAAGTACATGATTAGAGGTCTTCCTTCAATTGGAGGCATAAGGATTGAAGGCTCTTGTAAATATTCCTTGATTTTGTCAAAAGCCCTCTGGCAGTCTTCGTTCCACCTGACCGTTTGTTCTTTTCTTAATAGCTTGAACAAGGGTTTACAGGTTGCTGTAAGGTGAGATATGAACCGTGAAATGTAGTTCAATCTACCTAAGAACCCTCGAACTTCTTTTTCTGACTTCGGTGCAGGAATTTCTTGAATGGCTTTAACTTTATCAGGGTCAACTTCAATCCCTTTTTCACTTACAATAAATCCCAGCAGCTTACCAGATCGCACCCCGAATGTACATTTGTTGGGGTTTAACTTCAGTTGGTACTTCCTCAGACGCTTGAATAGCTTCAGTAGATTCACCAGGTGGTCTTCTTCTGTGAGGGACTTGGCAATCATGTCATCCACATAACATTCAATTTCTTTGTGGATCATGTCATGGAATAATGTTACCATAGCCCGTTGATAAGTTGCACCAGCATTCTTCAGTCCGAATGGCATCACCTTATAACAAAACGTGCCCCAGGGTGTGATGAAAGTTGTCTTCTCCATGTCTTCAGGTGACATCTTGATCTGATTGTATCCTGAAAATCCATCCATAAAGGAGAACACCGAGAAATGAGCCGTATTATCAACCAATACATCAATGTGAGGTAAAGGGAAGTCATCTTTCGGGATGGCTCTGTTCAGGTCCCGGTAATCCACACACATCCTCACCTTGCCGTCTTTCTTAGGCACAAGTACAATATTAGCGACCCACGGCGGATAGCTAGTCACAGCAAGGAACCCGGCGTCCCACTGTATTTGTACCTCTTCTTTAATCTTCATTGCCATATCTGGGCGAGTACAGCGCAACTTCTGTTTTACCGGTGGGCAGTCTTCTTTTAAAGGCAGCCTGTGCATGACAATATCGGTGTCCAACCCTGGCATATCCTGATAAGACCAAGCAAAAACATCCACGTATTCCCGAAGCATATCAATCAGTTGTTCTTTCACTGAATCTTGCAGGCGGGCCCCGATCTTAACCTCTATCACGTCTTCTTCCTTACCAAGATTAACTGTTTCAATCTCCTCCTGATGAGGAGTGATAACCTTCTCCTCTTGTCTTAACAACCTGGCTAGCTCTTCAGGTAGCTCATAATCTTCCTCAACCCCTTCATCAGCTTGATTGATTGGATTGTCAAAGTCACACGAAGTCATAGCAATGTTGTTGTCGGTGCAGTCTGAAAGGCACTTTCTGCAAGGGTTTTGATTGGTTTATTTTAGTGATCAATTTTAATCTTGTTTAGAAAAAGTGAAAATGAAGTTATTTATTTTGAAAACATTGCCATTTTATTTTTGTACAAAAAGGAAAATGAAAAGACAGTGAGCAAAAAAGAGACTCGTTTGCAAAAGATGTCCGATATTCATTGATTGATCCATTTGCACAAAATTACAAGATGGCCCGATTACAAAATGAGTCTTGACATCTTGGGCAAGATGCAAGACTTGATGCATGCTTAAAAATACAGGAAATAATAATTACTCTGCAGGAGTAACCCTTATAATTTCCTGGGAAGACCAGTTAAGGACTTGGCTCCCCGGGATCCTTGGACGTATCCAGTTATCCAGGTTGCGGTCGCTTTCCTCCTCGTCTTCCAAGTTGTTCACAGCATCCGGGGTGAGCATTCCCCCGCTGACAAAATTGGGCTCTTTGGCAACCTCTGATTGATCTTGTTGAGTTGGTCTGTAACCCAACCCAAATCTGTCTTCTTTATTTTCCACGGGCAACAGCTTGCCCCAGCCTTGGGCAGTACCTTCTTCAACAACCTTCCGGGCTTGCTGATACGACGTCATGGAAGTTCCCAGTACAGCAGATGCTTCATTAATGTTCAGGGCCTCAAACCCTTGGCTCATAGTTTCATGGATTTCTCCATCCATTTCTATGTACTTATACGTAGCCAGATGGCTAACAAAGATGTCTTCTTCCCCACAGATAGTGATGATCTAGCCTTCCCACTCGAATTTCAGCTTCTGGTGAAGGGTAGACGTAACAGCGCCAGCGGCGTGGATCCAGGGTCTACCCAACAAACAGCTGTAGGCCGGCTGAATGTCCATCACATAGAAGGTAGTGTTGAAGGTCTGCGGGCCAATCATCACAGGCAGCTCAATCTCCCCAAGCACTGATCTTTTAGAGCCATCAAATGCTCTCACCACCAAATTACTCGGACGCAGTGCCAAGCCATCATACTCCAGCTTCACCAAGGCTTTCTTTGGTAGAACATTGAGTGATAACCCAGTGTCCACCAGCACATGAGATAGAACAACACCCTTGCATTCCAAGGTGATGTGTAAAGCCTTGTTGTGGTTACGTCCCTCTGTTATTAAGTCAGCATTGGTAAAGCCCAATCGATGACTGGTATTGACATTTGCCACCACAGTTTCTAGCTGGTTAACGGTAATCTCCTATGGCACGTATGCTGCGTGCAAGACTTTCAATAATGCATTCCTGTGTGTTGCACCCCAAAATTTGCCCTCACAATACAAGACTTTGTGTTCTAAGAAGGTTCACAAGGTTCACAAGATTCACAATGCTTTCAAGACCTTTCATGAAGTTCATGAAGTCTACAAGTCACTTTATGAGGTTCACAAGGCTCACAAGCTTCCCAACACTTACAAGACCTTTCATGAGGTTCATGAAGTCTATAAGTCACTTCTTGAAGGTTCACAAGGTTCACAAGATTCACAATGTTTACAAGACCTTTCATGAGGTTCATGAAGTCTACAAGTCAATTCATGAAGGTTCACAAGGTTCACAATACCTCCCATGAGTATCACAAGACATTTTATGATGGTTCACAAGGTTCACAAAGTTCACAATTGGTCAGAAGAGTTGACAATTCCCTCATACAATGCACCTCCTAAGCAGTGCATCCAAAACTAGGGTTTTGACTTTGATCAGGCTAAATGGACTTCCAAGACTTCAAGTGAGCCTCATAATCTCTTCTATATGTGTAAGAACCCCCATGTCAAGTTTCAAGACTTTTCTCAAAAGTTTGCTCAGTCAGATGATCAGATAAGTCAAAATCAGTCAATATAGTTAAAAAGTCAAACTGAGGTCAACTGTGGTCAAACCAAAGTCAAACTTCATGATTTTTTGCCAAAATCAAGTATATGAGGTAAAATTCATCATTTGATCAAGGGTTGATCATGATTCATCAAGGAGATGTCAGATCATCAAGAATCAGGAGTTTCTAAATTAGGGTTTCCTCAGTAAAAGTCAACTGAACTTTGACCAGCCATAACTTTCACATGCTTCATCACCAAGTCTCCACTCAAAGCTAATTTTGAAGGAAATTGAATTCTCTACAACTTTGTGTCTCGCAAGCCAAGCCCAAAAATGCTTCATTTGGAAGGTATGAGCTAAGACATTATAGGTCCTTTTGAAAGTCAACAAAAAGTCAACAACTTCAAAAGGGCATAACTTGAGATTGGTAAATGATATGGACATGAAACCAGTGGGGTTGTTTAGAGGACTCTTCAAGCTTTCCAAAATGTCCAAGAACACCCTCATACCATTAAAATTGAAGGATATGTGCCCTTGCAAAGTTGGGAAATTTTGAGTTGGTTTATGATGAAAATGGAGGTCTAAAATCAATTTCTTCCAAATGGGCTTGTCAAATGATGACCCAACCCATACAATGACTTCATGCACGACCCAAACCATTAAAAATCAGATTTTTATTATTTTTATTTTTATTTATTTTGATTTAATTCATTAAAAATCATTTTAAATAAAAATAGAATATGAAAATGTAAGATTTGATTTGGATCAAGCTTCTAGAAAATCATAAATTTGATTTAAATTGAAGAGGAAAGAAATCATGAGAATTGGCCAAAAATAGAAAGGGTTTATGCATGAATATTTGATTTTTAAGGCATGATCATTTTGGATCTTTTCATATCAATTTCTCCACACAACCATTCAATTTTATTGACCTAATTCACTCTCCTATAAGTACTAAACATAACCCTAACATGAATTCACGGATTCCACAGCCCCAAAAGTAAGTTTCACAAATTGAAAAACCATCCAAAAACTCACATTCGGTTTCGGATTTCCAGAGCTTTAAAAGGTATTTTGAGGACATGGCCATGACTATTGGACATCACTGAATCATTATCAATCACCATTTGCATCAAAAGCCTCATGAATTGCATAACCCGAGCAAAACTTTGTTCTTGAATATGATTTTTCGATTCCATTGATTGACTGTATTTGACTTGTTTTTGATTGTTTGATGATGTTTATGATGAACCTTAGAACGATTCTGGGCTATTCAATTAAGTTTTTCGTGCAGGTATGAGAATTCACCATGATTAGGGTTCACGGCCCCCTTTAGGGTTTCATGGTTTCATCATGATAAATGGATTCTAAAAACGTAGGACAGTTGAAAAACTCAGTAGCAACTCAATGACATAATTAATTTTGTGAAATTTGGTTGTTTGGTTGAAGTTTGTGATTCGCAGGAATGAAGAACACGCAGGAGATTTCGCAGGTAAAATTGCATGAAATTTCGCAGGTAATATGGAGAAGATGAAGGTTGTTGGCGCGTTTCTGGAAATTCAAATATTGCTTATATTATTTCATTGTATTGTTTCTATTTTTATTCACCAACGCATGGTTGGCCTGGTGGTAAAACAGATGCGTGTGTTGAGGGAAGGCTGGGGTTCGAATCCTGCCTCCAGCCATTCCTTTTTATTGCGTTTCCATTTAAATTATAGTTTTAATATATTATTGTTTATAGCCAACATTCTAACAGATGTGCTCACCCAGCAGGATTGGTTATGCGTGTGTTTGTTTGCCTAAGAGGTCCTGGGTTCAATCCTCCCCCAGGCCTTTTGCTTCTTATTTTTTCTGATTTTTTCAGGTTTTAAAGAACAAAACCAATTGCAATCCATTCTTTACCACACGTGCTTGGCTGGTCTAGTGGAGGGTTTTGGTGCTGGTAAGCAGGACGTCCTGGGTTCAAACCCAGCCAGGTAAGTTTTCATTTTTTTTCTTCTTGTATTTTGATTGTTTTGAATATTTTATTATTAAATTATATTAGTTTTGTATATATTTTATATATCTAAATAATTGTATATTATGTATTCTTTTCAAAATTATAAAAATTTATTTCATAAACTCAAAAATTATTTTATTTTGTTATAAATTATAATATATATATATATATATATATATATATATATATATATATATATATATATATATATATATATATATATATATATATTTACTAAAATAATTTTGTATATTAGATTATAAAACCCTAAGAATATTTTTCTAACAAACCCTAAAATCCTAATTTATTTTCTAAATAATAAAAAAACTAATTTTATATTATGATTTAAATTTCTAATTTTGTAAATATAATATTTAATATAATTGAATTTTAGTAAATATAGTTATAATCAAATTTTTTATAATATGTAATTGTTTCTATAATTTGTTCATAATCTAAATTTCATTCTTTTAAAAATATATATGTTTAAAAATAATTAAATTTATGCTAATATTGTAATTATAATTTTTTTATATGTTTATAATTTATAATCTTAAATTTTATAATTAAATTGTTCATATTGCTTTAATAATTTCTAATTCTTATTTATTATTTTATTTTGTTTATTATTATTACTAACCATATTATTACTAATCCATTTATTTTTCAATTATGCTTATTATTATTATTTCATTTATTTTTTTATTATTGTTACTAACCCCTATTATATTTATTTATTGCTTATTTATTTATTTTTACTTATTTATTCATATTTTGCTTATATATTTATTTTTTGCTATTTATTTTTAATTGCTTATTATAATTATTATGTAATTGCTCCTTGGTGTAAATTTTTGTAAATATTTAATTTATTTAATTATCATGCCATGGTTAGTAAAATAGGGAGTGTAAACATGTATTATACTTAAAATTAAATTTAGATCATTTAAAATTATAAGATAAATTAAATTAAACACTCACACACGTAAGTCGATTTTTAATCGCCATCTCACTTTCTAAGGTTACCTCTTATTGTTGCCTATTCAAAAAGGTCAAGTGGGGTGTATAAAGCAAGTCCCTTAAAAGAAAAGTCATCAAGCCCTTTAATGGTTGCCTTTCATAAAGATCTTGTCCCTTTCGAATAATGATGACAGTCCCTCCAAAATGCTTAATACACCCCACAGTTGCCTTCATAAAACAGATGTCCCTCATATGTCCCTCACATCCAAGGTAATGACTACCTATTCCTTAATAATAGGGATAGTCTTACCATTTAAAGGATAAAGAACAGAAAGACCTAAACTTTAGGGTAGGTACCTCATAGTTACTTGCTCACTACTTAAAAATTTCTCAAACACTTTACACTTTCAAACAAATTTTCAAACACAAGTTTTTACGCATCCGTACATGGATCATTATTAACTATTATGAAAATTTCTATTCACACACTTCACATTTTCAAAAACATTTTAAAGTGAGCTAAGTAACTAAGAGCCCATGGATAACCATGGATGTAAAGGGTGCTAATACCTTCCCTTTGCTTAACCTACCCCCCGGACCCAAAAATCTTTTAAAAGGTCTTTCCTGTTCTTTTATGCCTTTCCTTTTGGATAAAATAAAAGTCGGTGGCGACTCTTGCTATCCGCAACATAACTAAAGTCAGTTCTCCCACCGTGTTACAGAACTGGCGACTCTGCTGGGGATTTAATAAAAGAGGGGTACCCTTAGGAATTAGATCACTTAAATTGTTTGCCTTGTTTGCTTTATATTACTTGTTGGGCTCTTATGTGTGAAAGATCCTAACCCGGATCTAGTGTACCTTAGGTAAATGGCAATAGACCAAGGAAATTGTACGACGTATATCGATACGGTTGATCTGGTGGCCATAGTTAGTGCGACTCCTTGGTTGGTGCTTATGTTCCTTAAGTCAAGTTGAGGATAATATGAGGCTGCCATATGTTGTCAATGCACTAACTAACTTTTAGAACCCTAGTTAACTCATCTTGGCCTTTAGAAAGTAGTGAGGTAACCGGCTTTGGTGCAGACTGAAGTTGGTTGACACTCGATACTACACTCATTGAGATCTTAAACTTGGAGGGTTTTGGTTGGCAAGTAAGTTGCCTTCTGATCAACCACCCTTGTGAAGGATCAATGATTTTGAGATCCCTTAGAACATGGTTACTTTTGTAGGACAGGATGAACCAACTAAACTTCAGGGGAGGGTACTTACCTTTGAACCTCATGCAAGCCTTTAAACCTAGGGCTACTGTGTGACTTGCTTGTGTGTGCCAGATGTTTGTGATTGAGCATAACATCATGACATCATCATGCATCATAAGCATATCATTTTCCCTAACCATTTCAAGGACCAAGGGATTTATCTTTGTTCTTTTTTGCAGGTCATGGCTTCTGCTCGTAGAAACACCATCAGGATCAACTTTGTAGGGATACCTCCCAAGCTTAAAGAGTTGGTTTCTCAAGTGTCTGATCATTCCCAGTTCCTCAAGAGACATGGTCACCTATTGGATCTAGTCACTTCAGGGTTCAATGAGGACATGATGAGTGTTCTGTTTCAGTTCTTTGATCCTAAGCACCATTGCTTTACATTCCCTGACTATCAGCTGGTTCCAACCATGGAAGAGTTCTCTAAACTTCTGGGTATACCTGTTCTTGATCAAAAACCCTTCACAGGCTTGGAGAAGGAACTTAAACCAGAAGTTATTGTTGCAGCTCTACATCTGAAGAAGTCTGATATTGTTCTAGAAACGAGAAGTGGAGTCAAGGGTGTTCTAGCTAAGGTGTTGATAGAGAAGGCTCAAATGTTCTTGAAGGCCATGAGTCATGATGCTTTTGAGGATATCTTAGCCTTGCTGATATATGGCTTAGTATTGTTCCCCAATCCAGATCAGTTCATAGATGTTCATGCCATCAACATTTTTCTGAGTCACAATCCAGTGCCTACATTGCTTGGAGACATACTACATTCTCTTCACACCCGTACTACAAGAGCAAGAGGAACTTTGATGTGCTGCATACCTTTGCTTTCTAGGTGGTTTATTTCTCACCTTCCTCGCTCAGTAATGAAGAATGAGCAAGGATTCAGATGGTCCAGGAGGATTATGTCACTCTCTCACTCAGATATCCATTGGTGCTCCAGATCTATGGAGAATGTCACCATCATTGACCGTTGTGGGGAGTTTCCTAATGTGCCACTTCTAGGCATAAGAGGAGGAATCACCTACAACCCCTCTCTAGCTCTACGACAGTTTGGTTACGCTCGGAGTGATGGTCCACATGACATGTTGATTCAGGGCATTGTGTTTGATTATGACAACGATCTTCAAGGTTACCGTCAGAGATTCATACGAGCCTGGGGAAAAGTAAACAGGGTTGACAGCAAGACACTGGAGCCTAAGTACACTATTCCTATGGAGGCTTATCTCAGATGGGTGCGATCTCGTGCTCAGACTCTCATGATGCCATATCCTGCTATCCTGCCAGTTACCATGGAACCTGTTGCTGAAGGGGATACTGCTTACACCATCCTTCACCCAGACATGCCTACTGACATGGAAGACTTACAGAGATCCTGGATCCAATTGAAGGAGCAAAGGGATACTTTCGAGGCTCATTACAAAGCAAACCAAGAAAGAATCCTAGAACTAACAAAGCAACTTCACGAGGAACGGAATCTCAACTCATACCTCAACACAAAGAGGAAACGTCCATGGGAGACTTAAAACCCCATCTTTTGTACTTATTTCATTTTCATAAGCCCAAGAGGCAAAACAAATTTATTACTAATAAAAGTTTACTTTCTTGATTGTTTAAGCAAATTTAAATCCTGCGGTCCTTGAAAACATCGCATATGCATTAATACATCATATCATTGCATCATAGGTTTATTTGTGCACAGGTTTCTCATCTTCTCGCTGTTTATTTCAGCAATGGCTCTTGAACAATCAGTTAAGGATCTCCAGGCACAGAATGCACAGTTCCAAGAGCTGATCCTGAACCTATCCAAGGGGCAGGATGAATTGAAGACACTGCTGGCCAAGAAGACTAAGAAGACTAGAAGGTCAGGTGGCCTGCTCAACATGGGAAGAAGGTTCAGAGGTCCTGTCAAGACCAAAGAACAGGTTGAAGATTATGAGTCTGAAGAATATGAGAAAGAGGTAGGCAGTCTCCACCACACAATGGGGGACTCTGATTCTAAGGCTAATTACTACCATGAGCCTAATGAAGACAAATTCAAGATACTGGTAGATAGAATGGATGCTATGGAATTACAGAAATCTTCTGGGCTGGATTTTGAAGATTTGAGCTTGATATCTGGGGTTGTCATACCTATTGGTTTCAAGGTTCCTACTTTTGTTGTTTATGATGGGGTCTCCTGTCCCAAGCTGCATTTGAGGTCTTATGTCAGAAGGATTCAACCTCACACTGCTGACAAGAAGTTGTGGATCCACTTTTTCCAAGAGAGCTTATCTGGAGCTCAGTTGGAGTGGTATTATCAATTAGAGAGTGCCAACATTAGAGACTGGAATGATCTTGCTGAAGCTTTCTATAAGCAGTATCAATACAATGCTGACTTAGCTCCCACTCGCATGCAGCTGCAAAGCATGTCCATGGGTGCCAAAGAAAGTTTTAAGGAATATGCTCAGAAATGGAGAGACTTAGCTGGAAGAGTTCAACCCCCTTTGACTGACAGGGAATTGGTTGATATGTTCATGTGTACGCTGAATGGTCCGTTTTACAGTCATCTCATTGGAAGCTCATCATCTGGCTTCACTGAGTTGATCATGACAGGAGAGCGAGTGGAAAATGGTATAAAGAATGGCAAAATCCAGGTGGGTACTTCTTCATCAGGTGCTGCAAAGAAGCCTCCCACTGGGAAGAAAGAATCCAATGCTGTTTATGGTCAACCTGATCGTAACAGAAGGCATCAGTCTGTTAGTGCAGTTCATATTTCAAATCCAACTCCTGCAACAACAGAGCAGCCACAGGGCAACCAACAGAGGGCTAGAAGGCAGTTCACGAAGATCAACATGTCACTGGCTCAGGCATTACAACATTTGTTGAAGGCTGAGCTCATTACTTTGAAGGAGGCTCCTCAGAATCCTAATGTTACCTCACCCAGGTACAATCCCAATGCACGATGTGCATATCATTCAAACTGTCAGGGTCATGATACTAATAATTGTTGGGTCTTGAAGAACAAAATCCAAGATATGATTGAGGTTGGAGAGATTGAGTTTGACCCACCAGGTACTCCAAATGTGATTACTGCTCCAATGCCAAATCACGAGAAGACTGTCAATGCCATTGATGAAGATCTACATGTCTATTCAGTTATGGAGTTGACCACACCATTGTCTGTTATCAAGAAGAAGTTAGTACAGGCTGGGCTCTTTCCAGGTTGTCGTGAAGATTGTTTGTATTGTACCTATAAGCCAGATAGTTGCTTCAGATTGAGAGATGGAATTCAACGTCTCATGGATAAGTATACTATAGTGTTTGAGAGGACCCCATCGTCTGTAGAAAGTATGGTGGATCATCTTACTCAAGGTAAGAAGATTGAAGAGGTTGATATGGTTGACAAAGTACCGGTAAGAATCACTTCAAAGAGACCTATTAAAATCACCCATCAGGGTCCAATCAAGATTACTACTGAAGGCCCTGTGAAAGTTGTTGCTGAAGCCAAAGTGGCTCCTCTGATCATTACTACTCCTGGTCCTATCCCGTATACGTCTGATAAAGTTGTGCCTTGGCACTATGGGTCTGATGTTTACATCCATGGTGTTAAGCAGGAGCCCTTAGCTGATGTTCCTGTTGATATTGATAATATTGCTGGATCTAGCAAGATCACACGTAGTGGAAGAGTCTTCTCACCTCCAGTTACTTCCAAGAATGCAGTTACTCCTGCTGCTACCTCTACCACTGATGCTCGGGGAAAAGGTCCTGTTATTGAGCCTGTATCTACTGATATGCCAGCTGCTGATGATCTCTCTAAGCAGATGGAAGAAGTATTGAAAATCATTCGCAAGAGTGATTATGACATTGTTGATCAGTTGGGGCATACTCCCTCCAAGATTTCTATGTTGTCCTTGTTGTTGTGTTCTGAGGCTCATGCCAAGGCCTTGATTAAATTTCTGAAGACTGCTCATGTACCCAATGCAATTTCTGTTGACCAGTTTGAGAATTGTGTTGCCCACCTGACCTATGATAATGGGTTAGAGTTTTCGGATGCTGATTTGACCCCTGCCAAGAGGGATCATAACAGGGCCTTGCATATCTCAATTGAATGCAGGGGCACTACCTTGTCACATGTATTGATAGACAATGGTTCCTCTCTGAATGTGTTGCCCAAAGAAGTCCTGAACAAGCTGAGTCCTGAAGATGTTGTGCTGAAGCCCAGTAATATTGTGGTAAAGGCTTTTGATGGTTCTAGAAGAGTAGTGCATGGGGAAATTGATCTTCCAATCAAAGTTGGCTCCCAGGTTTTTACTGCTACATTTTTTGTGATGGATATTCGTCCTTCATACTCTTGTCTGCTTTGTCGTCCCTGGATCCATGGGGAAGGTGCTGTAACCTCTACATTACATCAGAAGCTAAGATATCCGGTGAAGGGAAAGGTTGTTACTGTCTATGGAGAGGAAGAATATTTTGTCAGCCATGTGAATACCTTCAAGTATATGGAAGTGGAAGGTGAATACATTGAAACTCCGTGTCAGACATTTGAAGTGGTTCCCTGGATTGTTAATGATTATGTAGCTCCTCCTGTTGCGAAGAAAGTTCCTGTGGTCACCAGAAAACCTCCAACAATGGCAATGGCCTCCCTCAATGATGCTAGGGCTGTGGTGGATGAAGGTGGTTGTACTATTTGGGGTCAACTTCCTAACATCCCATACAAGTCTGACAAATTTGGTTTGGGTTTCACTGCAGAATCCCAGAGGGTTGTTCGTCGTGCTCGTGCTGTTCGTATCACCAATCAAGGGGTTATGAAAGATCAGATCAACGCTGTAGGAGACTGTGATGAAGACTACAATTTGGATGCTTGGATTTTTCCTACTGTGGGTGCTGGACTCAATAATTGGAAAGCTGAAGATGTTATCCCTATCTCCTTTAGTCAGGAGTAAATACTATTACTGTGTTGTTGCTTTTTTAAGTTTGTAATTTCTGAACAATTAAAACTCTCAAGCCTTGTGCCTTACCCGGGGCATAATGGTATGCTTGTTACGGGCTGTCATTTCATTTGCATACTTCATTCAATAAAATCAGTGGACGTTTCGTTTTAGTAAATATTGTGTTCCTTGTCTTTCTTTTTCTTTTACTTTTGCTTTATCAGCTATGTGTTCTTACACACACCCACATCACTAAAATGCAGATCCTCATCCACTCTGGATCCTGTTGATAACAGTTCTACTATTGCCAATTATAATTTCGAGAATCCGATCTATCAAACTGAAGACGGAAATGAGGACGATTGTGAAATACCTGTAGAGCTTGCTAGGTTGTTACAACAAGAAGAGAAAGCCATACAGCCACATGAAGAGCCAGTCGAAGTTGTGAATCTGGGAACTGAGGAAAACAGGAAAGAGGTCAAGATAGGGGCTGATTTAGAAGACAGTGTCAAGAGCATATTGATTCAGATGTTACGTAACTATATGGAGATCTTTGCTTGGTCTTATGAAGATATGCCAGGGTTGGATACAGACATTGTGGTTCACCGTCTACCAGTGAAAGAAGATTGTCGTCCAAAGAAGCAGAAGGTTCATCGTATGCGTCCTGAAATGTCAGAAAAGATCAAAGCAGAGGTAATAAAACAGTTCAATGCAGGGTTCTTAGCAGTGACTTCTTTTCCTCAGTGGGTTGCAAATGTGGTACCAGTTCCCAAGAAAGATGGTAAGGTACGTATGTGTGTGGACTACAGAGATTTGAACAAAGCTAGCCCCAAAGATGACTTTCCACTTCCTCATATTGATATCCTGGTAGACAACACTGCTCAGCATAAGGTATTCTCTTTTATGGATGGTTTCTCAGGTTACAATCAAATCAAGATGGCTCCTGAAGACATGGAAAAGACAACATTTGTTACACAGTGGGGCACTTTTTGTTATAAGGTGATGCCATTTGGTTTGAAGAATGCAGGGGCAACATATCAGCGTGCTATGGTGGCTTTGTTTCATGATATGATTCATCATGAGATAGAAGTATATGTGGATGATATGATAGCCAGGTCCCAGAATGAAGAGCAACATCTTGATCATTTGCATAAGTTGTTTGAGAGGTTGAAGAAATACAAGTTGAGATTGAACCCAAACAAGTGTACTTTTGGAGTTAGGTCTGGTAAACTCCTGGGTTTCATAGTTAGTGGAAAAGGAATTGAAGTGGATCCTGCAAAAGTGAAAGCTATACGAGAGATGCCAGCTCCCCGTACTGAGAAGGAGGTTAGAGGTTTCTTGGGACGATTGAATTACATTGCAAGATTTATTTCCCAATTGACTGCCATCTGTGAGCCAATCTTCAAGTTGTTGAAGAAAGATCAGGTGATGGAATGGAATGATGAGTGCCAGACTGCCTTTGATGAAATCAAGAGATATCTGCTAGAACCTCCAATTTTAATGCCACCAGTTGATGGAAGACCCTTGATTATGTACTTAACAGTGTTAGACAACTCAATGGGGTGCGTGTTGGGGCAACATGACGAGTCTGGTCGAAAAGAGCAGGCAATATACTACCTTAGCAAAAAGTTTACCGACTGTGAAACAAGATACTCACTGCTCGAGAAAACTTTTTGCGCTTTGGCATGGGCTGCTCGCCGACTAAGACAGTATATGTTGACCCATACTACCTTATTGATTTCGAAGATGGATCCAATCAAGTACATATTTGAGAAACCTGCTCTCTCCGGAAGAATTGCAAGATGGCAAATGATCTTGACAGAATATGACATACAATATACTACTCAGAAGGCCATTAAAGGAAGTATTGTAGCTGATCATTTGGCCCATCAAGCAGTGGATGATTACCAGTCAATGAGTTTTGAGTTCCCCGATGAAGACATTATGATTATTACCAAAGAACCTGGACAATATGACGGACCTGAACAAGGATCCCGATGGACTATGGTTTTTGATGGTGCCTCTAATGCACTTGGTAATGGTGTTGGTGTTGTGATTAGTTCCCCTGAAGGTGGTCATACCCCGATTACTGCCAGACTTTGTTTCTATTGTACCAATAACATGGCTGAGTATGAAGCATGTATCCTGGGTATTAAAGCTGCTATTGATATGAAGATTCAGTGCCTTGATGTGTATGGAGATTCAGCCCTGGTAGTAAGTCAGATTAAAGGAGATTGGGATACCAAACATGATAACCTCATTCCTTACAGAGAGCATGTGTTGTCTTTGATCCCACATTTCAAAGAGATTACCTTTGGACATATTCCACGAAGAGAGAATCAGTTAGCAGATGCCTTAGCCACCATGGCATCCATGTTTGAGATCAGTTGGGATGATGAAGCTCCCAAGATTACTATTGATAGATTTGAGAAGCCTGCATACTGCAATGAGATAGATACAGAAGGGGCAGAGGAGAAGCCTTGGTTCTATGAAGTGAAAAGATATCTTGAAGCTCAGGAGTTCCCTGAAGGGGCATCTGTCAAAGATAGGAAGTTCCTAAGAAGGTTCTCTGTTAAGTTCTTTTTGAGTAATGGGATTCTGTACAAGCGCAATCATGATTCAACTATGCTTCGTTGTGTGGATAAGAAGGAAGCTACAGAAATTATGGAAGAGATGCATGATGGGACCTTTGGCACTCATTCTAGTGGTCATACTATGGCAAAGAAGATATTGAGAGCAGGTTATTATTGGTCTACCATGGAAGCTGATTGCTATCAACACTCCAGAACTTGTCACAAGTGTCAAATTTATGCTGATAAAGTCCATGTACCTCCATCACCATTGAATGTGTTGACTGCTCCTTGGCCCTTTGCCATGTGGGGCATTGATATGATTGGTGAGATCAAGCCTACTGCTTCTAATGGGCATCGTTTCATCCTGGTTGTTATTGATTACTTCACGAAGTGGGTAGAGGCAGCTTCATTTGCATCTGTTACCAAGAATGTTGTGGCTCGATTCATTAAGAATAATCTCATATGTAGGTATGGCATCCCTGAAAGGATTATAACTGACAATGGCTCTAATCTGTACAACACTATGATTACTGATCTCTGCACGCAGTTCAAGATTAAGCATCACAACTCTTCTCCGTATCGTCCGAAGATGAATGGGGCAGTTGAAGCTGCTAATAAGAACATTAAGAAGATTGTACAGAAAATGACTGTTACTTATAAGGATTGGCATGAGATGTTACCATTTGCTCTTCATGGTTATCGTACTACAATACGTACTTCAACATGGGCAACCCCATTCTCCTTAGTCTATGGTATGGAAGCAGTTCTTCCCATTGATGTTCAGATTCCCTCCTTAAGAATTATGAAGGATGCAGGCTTGGATGAAGATGAGTGGATTCAGACTCGACTTGACCAGATAAATTTGATTGATGAGAAGAGGTTAGCAGCAGTTTGTCATGGCCAGATGTACCAGAAACGAATGATCAAAGCTTTTAACAAGAAGGTTAAGCCGAAGATATATCAGGCTGGTGACTTGGTAATCAAGCGTATCATATTACCACAGGGTGATCCTAGGGGCAAGTGGACTCCTACATATGAAGGACCATTTGTAGTCAAGACAGTGTTTTCAGGAGGTGCCATGAGACTGACTACAATGGATGGTGAAGACTTCCCACAACCTGTAAACGCAGACATAGTTAAAAAATACTACGCATGAAAAGAGACCCGCTAGGTTGACAGGCCTAGGCAAAAATAAGGGCATCCCGGCAAACCAAAAGGGTTTGGGCAAAAATTAGGGATATATATAAAAAGATGTACACCCGGCAAGTCGAAAACCTGAAAAGGCGGCTTGGGCAAAAAAGGGTATCCCGGTGGATTGAAAACCTGAAAGGGCAATCCAGGCAAAAGTTAGGGGTTAAATCGTATGACTATGTCTCGTTTGGATCACCCATGAAACTGCAATCAGTTGTGTTACTTACTCAAGCTCGAACAGATAAAGATAAATCCAATCATTCCCGTCTCAACAGCAGAAGATGAGATACTTGAAGATAATGGAAATAGTAGAATTGAAACTCAATAGGATCATTTCCCACATAGTTGATTCTCTTTGTTTTGTAAAAACTTTATGACAAAATCCTCTTACTAGGGTTTATGTCTCTTTGTACAAATTTACCCATGTATGGGTCACTTTTTGATATAAATAAATTCCATCTTTTGAATCCAGATTTACTTTTACCCTATTTACATAAGCGAAACGTCCATTGGTTGTGTTT
This sequence comes from Lathyrus aphaca, assembly GCA_963966055.1. Classification (NCBI taxonomy): domain Eukaryota; kingdom Viridiplantae; phylum Streptophyta; class Magnoliopsida; order Fabales; family Fabaceae; genus Lathyrus; species Lathyrus aphaca. The sequence goes on along the minus strand of OZ014519.1, from coordinate 64,471,723 downwards.
GAATGTATTATGCTTTTGAATATGATCGATGTTTACCAGAAATGCATGTATGCTTTTTTAATATGATTGATGTTTACCAGAAATGCATGAAAATGCAGTAATAGTATTTACTAAGGACGAACGAGGGAAGGATTTCAACGAAGCTTCGCCGGTTCATCTCTACAAAACAGTTACAAACCCTCAGTAGGACAAATCCATCTTCATAAAGTCACATCTCCCCTGGAATTTATATCCATCTCTTTTATCCTCATACAGATATTCGGGAATTTACTTTCCAATAAGAATACGACGAACGAAGACGAAGGTTATATATACCTTGCTATCCCCAGCAGACGGGAGGTTATTGCTATCCCCAGCATACGGAAGGTTATGTATACCTTATTATCAAACAAGACGGGAACGAGTTCCTCATACTCTTCAGTAACAAATCGGGATTTATTTTCCCTGGCCAGCAGTTGTTATACGAAGATATCCAGACGCTTCAGGCAGTGTCATATCATACATACATCATTTACATCATACCATACCATACATATACATAGATGCATAATATATTACTTAAGTGCATCATATTATACATGCATACATAATGCATAAACTAATATTATCATACGGAATGCTACCTTGTTTTCAGGTTAATTATCCAGCAAACAAACTTATGATTATCAGGATTGCTTTATCCTCCTGAAAGCATATCATCCATCAGGACTGCTTTATCCTCCTGAAGACTTATCATCTCTCAAGACTGCTTCATCCTCTTGAGAACTTATTACTACATCAGGACTGCTTCATCCTCCTGACAGCTATCATCATTACTTCAGGATTGCTCTATCCTCCTGAAAATTCCTATTACATCAGGATTGCTTTATCCTCCTGAAATCACATTACTACCTCAGGATTGCTTTATCCTCCTGACAGCTTTTTATTACATCAGGACTGCTTCATCCTCCTGAAAGTTTTTATTACACCAAGACTGCTTCATCCTCCTGAAAGCATATTATCAATACCTCAGGATTGCTTTACCCCCCTGACAGCTTCTTTATCTCAGGATTGCTTTATCCCCCTGACAGCTTCTTTACCTCAGGGTTGCTTTATCCCCCTGACAGCTTCTTTACCTCAAGATTGCTTTATCCTCCTGACAGCTATCATTATACCTCCATATTTTGGACTGCTTCATCCTCCAAGACATGTATCTGAAATTTTTTCCTCCAAGTGGCATCTTTAAGCCCACTCAATCATATTCAACTAGCCACATATACCACTTTATGCACTGGTGAGTGCAAATTTTTGGGCTTTTGTGTTCAATCCCCTTCAACCTTCCAGGTCACGACTGGCAAACATACCAATCTAACCCCTCAGGTTTCAGAAAATTGAACAGGGGCAGCTGTTGCACCCCAAAATTTGCCCTCACAATACAAGACTTTGTGTTCTAAGAAGGTTCACAAGGTTCACAAGATTCACAATGCTTTCAAGACCTTTCATGAAGTTCATGAAGTCTACAAGTCACTTTATGAGGTTCAAAAGGCTCACAAGCTTCCCAACACTTACAAGACCTTTCATGAGGTTCATGAAGTCTACAAGTCACTTCTTGAAGGTTCACAAGGTTCACAAGATTCACAATGTTTACAAGACCTTTCATGAGGTTCATGAAGTCTACAAGTCACTTCATGAAGGTTCACAAGGTTCACAAGGTTCACAATACCTCCCATGAGTATCACAAGACATTTTATGATGGTTCACAAGGTTCACAAAGTTCACAATTGGTCAGAAGAGTTGACAATTCCCTCATACAATGCACCTCCTAAGCAGTGCATCCAAAACTAGGGTTTTGACTTTGATCAGGCTAAATGGACTTCCAAGACTTCAAGTGAGCCTCATAATCTCTTCTATATATGTAAGAACCCCCATGTCAAGTTTCAAGACTTTTCTCAAAAGTTTGCTCAGTCAGATGATCAGATAAGTCAAAATCAGTCAATACAGTTAAAAAGTCAAACTGAGGTCAACTGTGGTCAAACCAAAGTCAAACTTCATGATTTTTTGCCAACATCAAGTATATGAGGTAAAATTCATCATTTGATAAAGGGTTGATCATGATTCATCAAGGAGATGTCAGATCATCAAGAATCAGGAGTTTCTAAATTAGGGTTTCCTTAGTAAAAGTCAACTGAACTTTGACCAGCCATAACTTTCACATGCTTCATCACCAAGTCTCCAATCAAATCTCATTTTGAAGGAAATTGAATTCTCTACAACTTTGTGTCTCACAAGCCAAGCCCAAAAATGCTTCATTTGGAAGGTATGAGCTAAGACATTATAGGTCCTTTTGAAAGTCAACAAAAAGTCAACAACTTCAAAAGGGCATAACTTGAGATTGGTAAATGATATGGACATGAAACCAGTGGGGTTGTTTAGAGGACTCTTCAAGCTTTCCAAAATGTCCAAGAACACCCTCATATCATTAAAATTGAAGGATATATGCCCTTGCAAAGTTGGGAAATTTTGAGTTGGTTTATGATGAAAATGGAGGTCTAAAATCAATTTCTTCCAAATGGGCTTGTCAAATGATGACCCAACCCATACAATGACTTCATGCACGACCCAAACCATTAAAAATCAGATTTTTATTATTTTTATTTTTATTTATTTTGATTTAATTCATTAAAAATCATTTTAAATAAAAATAAAATATGAAAATGTAAGATTTGATTTGGATCAAGCTTCTAGAAAATCATAAATTTGATTTAAATTGAAGAGGAAAGAAATCATGAGAATTGGCCAAAAATAGCAAGGGTTTATGCATGAATATTTGATTTTTAAGGTATGATCATTTTGGATCTTTTCATATCAATTTCTCCACACAACCATTCAATTTTATTGACCTTATTCACTCTCCTATAAGTACTAAACATAACCCTAACATGAATTCACGGATTCCACAGCCCCAAAAGTAAGTTTCACAAATTGAAAAACCATCCAAAAACTCACATTCGGTTTCGGATTTCCAGAGCTTTAAAAGGTATTTTGAGGACATGGCCATGACTATTGGACATCACTGAATCATTATCAATCACCATTTGCATCAAAAGCCTCATGAATTGCATAACCCGAGCAAAACTTTGTTCTTGAATATGATTTTTCGATTCCATTGATTGACTGTATTTGACTTGTTTTTTATTGTTTGATGATGTTTATGATGAACCTTAGAACGATTCTGGGCTATTCAATTAAGTTTTTCGTGCAGGTATGAGAATTCACCATGATTAGGGTTCACGGCCCCCTTTAGGGTTTCATGGTTTCATCATGATAAATGGATTCTAAAAACGTAGGACAGTTGCAAAACTCAGTAGCAACTCAATGACATAATTAATTTTGTGAAATTTGGTTGTTTGGTTGAAGTTTGTGATTCGCAGGAATGAAGAACACGCATGAGATTTCGCAGGTAAAATTGCATGAAATTTCGCAGGTAATATGGAGAAGATGAAGGCTGTTGGCGCGTTTCTGGAAATTCAAATATTGCTTATATTATATTATTGTATTGTTTCTATTTTTATTCACCAACGCATGGTTGGCCTGGTGGTAAAACAGATGCGCGTGTTGAGGGAAGGCTGAGGTTCGAATCCTGCCTCCAGCCATTCCTTTTTATTGCGTTTCCATTTAAATTATAGTTTTAATATATTATTGTTTATAGCCAACATTCTAACAGATGTGCTCACCCAGCAGGATTGGTTATGCGTGTGTTTGTTTGCCTAAGAGGTCCTGGGTTCAATCCTCCCCCAGGCCTTTTGCTTCTTATTTTTTCTGATTTTTTCAGGTTTTAAAGAACAAAACCAATTGCAATCCATTCTTTACCACACGTGCTTGGCTGGTCTAGTGGAGGGTTTTGGTGCTGGTAAGCAGGACGTCCTGGGTTCAAACCCAGCCAGGTAAGTTTTCATTTTTTTTCTTCTTGTATTTTGATTGTTTTGAATATTTTATTATTAAATTATATTAGTTTTGTATATATTTTATATATCTAAATAATTGTATATTATGTATTCTTTTCAAAATTATAAAAATTTATTTCATAAACTCAAAAATTATTTTATTTTGTTATAAATTATAATATATATATATATATATATATATATATATATATATATATATATATATATATATATATATATATATATATATATATATATATATATATATATATATATATATATATATATATATATATATATATATATATATATATATATATATTTACTAAAATAATTTTGTATATTAGATTATAAAACCCTAAGAATATTTTTCTAACAAACCCTAAAATCCTAATTTATTTTCTAAATAATAAAAAAACTAATTTTATATTATGATTTAAATTTCTAATTTTGTAAATATAATATTTAATATAATTGAATTTTAGTAAATATAGTTATAATCAAATTTTTTATAATATGTAATTGTTTCTATAATTTGTTCATAATCTAAATTTCATTCTTTTAAAAATATATATGTTTAAAAATAATTAAATTTATGCTAATATTGTAATTATAATTTTTTTATATGTTTATAATTTATAATCTTAAATTTTATAATTAAATTGTTCATATTGCTTTAATAATTTCTAATTCTTATTTATTATTTTATTTTGTTTATTATTATTACTAACCATATTATTACTAATCCATTTATTTTTCAATTATGCTTATTATTATTATTTCATTTATTTTTTTATTATTGTTACTAACCCCTATTATATTTATTTATTGCTTATTTATTTATTTTTACTTATTTATTCATATTTTGCTTATATATTTATTTTTTGCTATTTATTTTTAATTGCTTATTATAATTATTATGTAATTGCTCCTTGGTGTAAATTTTTGTAAATATTTAATTTATTTAATTATCATGCCATGGTTAGTAAAATAGGGAGTGTAAACATGTATTATACTTAAAATTAAATTTAGATCATTTAAAATTATAAGATAAATTAAATTAAACACTCACACACGTAAGTCGATTTTTAATCGCCATCTCACTTTCTAAGGTTACCTCTTATTGTTGCCTATTCAAAAAGGTCAAGTGGGGTGTATAAAGCAAGTCCCTTAAAAGAAAAGTCATCAAGCCCTTTAATGGTTGCCTTTCATAAAGATCTTGTCCCTTTCGAATAATGATGACAGTCCCTCCAAAATGCTTAATACACCCCACAGTTGCCTTCATAAAACAGATGTCCCTCATATGTCCCTCACATCCAAGGTAATGACTACCTATTCCTTAATAATAGGGATAGTCTTACCATTTAAAGGATAAAGAACAGAAAGACCTAAACTTTAGGGTAGGTACCTCATAGTTACTTGCTCACTACTTAAAAATTTCTCAAACACTTTACACTTTTAAACAAATTTTCAAACACAAGTTTTTACGCATCCGTACATGGATCATTATTAACTATTATGAAAATTTCTATTCACACACTTCACATTTTCAAAAACATTTTAAAGTGAGCTAAGTAACTAAGAGCCCATGGATAACCATGGATGTAAAGGGTGCTAATACCTTCCCTTTGCATAACCTACCCCCCGGACCCAAAAATCTTTTAAAAGGTCTTTCCTGTTCTTTTATGCCTTTCCTTTTGGATAAAATAAAAGTCGGTGGCGACTCTTGCTATCTGCAACATAACTAAAGTCAGTTCTCCCACCGTGTTACACTGTGAGCTTCAGAACACATCAACAGGGATAATATGGAGATTTTTGAGGGAGTTTGGTGAAGCTGATCCACCACCTTGTAATCACTTCTCTTTATGATTCTCATGAACTCGTCTACATCTTGTTCAAAAGATGTCTTCTGAGTTTCTTTGACAATTGACTCTTCAGATATCACACTCTTTCCTCTTGCTTTGGCAGCAGCTTCTGCTTCCGCATTAGGTCTTTGTGTTTGTGAGGCAAAAAGGCGTCCGCTTCTGGTGAAGCCTCCGCCTTCCCCAACATTATCAATTTGTGGAGAAGAGGTCGATGAATCCAGAGTGATTTTCTCCCCGTTGCAGTAGAGATCAGAGCCATAATGCCAAGGTATGGCATTGCTGCTTTCATAAGGAACGGGTCCGGGCACCGTAATGGTGACTAGACTAACTGCTGCAGAGGAGGGCACTGTAATGGTGTGCGGATCGTAGTAGATTGTGACTGGTGACCTGGCAGGAGGTGCCACTGTTTGTTGTTGGAAGTTGTTGTCTGGAGGAACACTTGATGGATCATAGTAGATGGTGACTGCCGAGACATCTTCATTAATTTCTGTTGGCGTTGTAGAAGATTCTGCTGATGAAATGGATGCTGATGTTGTAGAAGAAATGGTTGTTGAAACTTGGCTCGTTGAAGTGATGGACGGAGCCATTGCTGATGATATTGATGAATCGGTTGGAATGATTGTTGCTGCTGTTGTAGAAGAATCAGGAATTGTTGTCAAAGGAATTGCTGGATTTTTAGGCGCCGTTGTTGAGATCTGAAGGATGCCATCCTTGATAAGACCATCTATGCCGCTTCTCAAATTATCACACCCGTTGACTGCAATGTTGCAATACCCACAACCGAGCTCACACCCGGGGAACACCTGACACTCTAGAAGCTGAGCTTTAATTTCGACCAGAGGTGTTCGAATTTGTGCAACACTGGTGATCAAAGTAGACGATTTGTCTTCCTCGATGGCATTAATCCTCGGCCCACCATGGGTAGGCATAGGATTTCTGTTGACATTTGGAGGAGGTGCGAAGTTGAGGGCTTTAGAATCCACCAGATCTTGAACTTTCATTTGCAAAGCCCTGTATTTCTCAGTATTGTGGCCAGGTGCATTGGAATGGAAAGCACACCTGGCGTTGACATCATAATTCTTCGGGATATTGGAGGGGTCTGGAGGTGCCAATGTCCTTAACTCAACCAAGTTAAGCTTCAGGAGTTGTGGCAGTAAGGCAGCATAAGGCATAGGGATAGGGTCAATCACCCTATTTTCCTGTGATGGTCTTTGCTGAAAGGGTCGTTGTTGTTGATTGCTGTTATTGTTGTTGTAGGTTCTCTGTTATGGATACTGAACTTGTTGTTGATAATGTGGTTGTTGTGGTTGTTATGGTTGTTGATATGTTGGTTGTTGAGGAATCAGAGCTGGAATAGTGACAGCTTCTATTGATCTGTGAACATACTGAGGTCTACCCCTGCTAGCATGAATGGCATTTGTCTCACCGGTCCTTCGAGGTCCCACAAAAGGCTTCCTGGGATTACTGGACGAACTTGTACCATTATCAGAAATTTTGCCCATTTTTAGCAGACTTTCAATTCTTTCACCGGCTATAACTACGTCTGCGAAGCTGGTAGAAGAAAAGGCAACCAACCTATCAATGTATGTTCCTTGCAAAGTATTCATGAACATGTCGGCCATTTCTCTTTCCGACATGGGTGGCTGGACAGCAGTAGCAAGCTGTCTCCACCTTTGGGCATATTCCCTAAAGTTTTCTCTTGAGGATTGGGACATTCCCATCAGAAGGGTCCTGTTAGGAGCCATGTCCAGGTTATATTGATATTGTCTGATGAAGGCTTCAGCTAAGTCCTTCCAGCATCTGATAGTAGCTCTGGTCAAGTGTGAATACCACTCTCTTGAAGCCCCAGTCAAACTGTCTTCAAAATAGAACATCCACAGCTTTTCATCCATGGTATATGCTTTAAGTCTTCCCAGAAAAGACTGCAGGTGAGTTCGTGGACAAGAGGTCCCATTGTATTTCTCGAAGCACGGGGGTTTGAATTTGTGGGGAATTCTCACCCCATCCACTAGCCCCATATCCATTACATCGAAACCCAAGGAGTTTTGAGACTCCAAAGACCTCAACTTCTCAGCAATTTCATCAAACCTCCTATCATAGACTTCATCTCTAGCTCCCATGACAGTAAATTGCTTTTCTTGGGGGTCTTCTTGTAAGATTCTCCCCCTAGTAGTATTTCCTTGCATATTACCCGGGATATTGACTTCCGGATCTAGATGAGGTCCAAATACAGGTGGATTAACATGAGGCCGTCCCCTCTCATTGTTACTTGTTCCTCCAGTTCCAGGATGAGGTTCCTCGGGAGTTTGTCTTTCTACCAATGCCCTTAACCTTTCCTGACTCTGGGCCAAGCCAGTCATTACAGTCATGAATTGGGCCATTTGGTTTCTCATCTCCACTCTTTCATTAGCCATCTGGGTTCTGACCTCAGTCAGGTCTTGCTGTACCCGCTCCATTAGAATACCCGGAAGGTTGTTGCGAGTAGGGTACCGGTGTGCGCGGTTAACAGGAAACACTCTTCTGCGAGCAATATTTCCTGAAGTCATAGCAAAGTTAGAAACAAATAATAATAAAACCTACAAAACAAAACAAGAGTTAGTATGCAATGCAGTATGCTTATTTGTTTTCCAAGGTATCCGGCTTGGTTCTTGGTTTTGACCTTTCTAGACTTCGAGGAAGATGCTTTGATGTTGTTGAGAAAAGAAAACCCAAATGGAAACAAACTAAAATATATTACAAATGATGGATAATACATAGTCTGTTTTTTTTACAACACATGCCCCTGAAGGGTCAAAATACAACATAAAAGAAAAGTACATCAAATGAAAAACAACAACAATCAAAAAGTTAGACATCTAGTCCAAACTCATCCTCCTTAACCTCCTTCAGCAGTGCCTCAGTCACTGGACTAGCTGGGTGCTCTGTAATGGTCCTGATGAGGAGGTTCTTGGTGGCAATGGCAGTGGTCAGCTTCTTGTGCCTGTCCTGATCCTTTGATCTCTTCAATCCAACCCTAAGCTTCAACTCTGAAATCTCCTTCTGGGCTGCCAACAAAGCTTCCTGTTGCTTCTTTTCATTGGCCTCTAACTGTTCAATCCTGGCTTGAATTCTCTTATCTTCTTGAGTACGGGCTTCAGTGATCCTGACCCACCTAGCCTGACTTTCTTGTAGATAGAGTTCAGTCCTAGCCTTCTGAAGCTTGGCCTCTTTATAGGCATTCTTCAATATTTGCTCCCCAGCTCTTGATTTCTTGATGTAGTCCTCTGTTTTCTCAATCTTGGCCAGATGCTCCACCCTAAGCTTCTCCAACCTCTCAATGTCCAGACGACCATCACTCCTTTCCCAAAGAGTTTTCTTCAAATCTTGAGACAGATTCTCATTCCTCTCCTTCAGTTTCTCAAATTCCTCCAGGCTGACAGTTGTTGTAGGCTGTACTGTGGAGGGCCCAGGTGTGTCCTCAATGGTAAAAGGCATTCCAGTAGTCTAAGCTCTAGCATGGGACCAGTCATAGTACTGAGCTGAAGCAACATTATTACACTTCCCGAGAATAGCCACCCCCTTTGTCTGGATGCTGTCCCAAGCCCATGATGCTTGCCTGACAACAGCTGAATTTGGCTTTACTTCACAATACAGGGTCTCATCTAAATCTTGCACTCTAGGAGGGTGGACCAAAGCATAGCCCATTTGTCTCTTAAACAACAAAGGATTGTAGTTGATGCAACCCTTTACTCCTATCAGAGGTACATTTGGGTATTGCCCACAGCTGGTGATGATGTCCTTGCCTTTGGTGCTCTGAGTGCACCATCTGATATCATCTGAAGTCAAAGCAATGAGCCTCTTAGCCCAATTCTTCTGTTGGTGAGGATTCAGGAAGGCATCTGTCTTAGGTAAGTGTTTGAGCAGCCAAGTGTGAAACAAAGGAGCACAGCATCTCACCAACTTCCCTCTCTGTTTCTCATTCCTCTGATGAACGGAATAATAGAAATCTCCCAGCAATGTGGGTACTGGGTTCCTCAGAAGGAAAAGATGAATGGCATTCTTGCTGATAAATCTGGGCTCATCTGCAAACAGTATAACCCCATATGTGTTGAGGGCTAACAATGCACAAACTGCCCTCCATCCTCCCAAAGAGGCCTTCAGGGTGGCCTGAGAAATCAAGAAATCCAAGTGTAAACCAGGGATCCCAGCTTTTGTTGTCATGTTTTGCTCAATCAAAGTAGGCTCTAGGTACAGTGCTTTTGCTACTTCTCCATTGCTGGGAGCTGGCATCTCTGGGTTGAAGGGGACACCACCCCTGACAGGTACTCCAATCAATGATGAAAACTCCTCCAGCAGAGGTCCTAGCTGAAAGTTTTGGAATGTAAAGCATCTCAAAGGAGAGTCATAAAACTGTAGGCAGGTGTGGATCATGCTCCTCTGAGAAGGGTCTAGGTCCATAACCATATCAAGGATACCTCCATATTGCTCTCTGAATAAAGGGATGTGGTCAGTGGTGATAAGTGACTGGACCTGCCTGATACCAGTCAACACAGGCTCAAAGAAATGGTATGAAATGTTGCTCTTCCTGGGAGTAGCCATGAATGCTGATGAAGAGCTGAAGGAAAGTGCTGATGAAGATCAAGACCAATACTGGAGATGAGCCACTGATAGGTTGATGCTGGTGATGATGAAGATAGCTGAAGCAGGCAACTGATGAAGACAACTGAAGCAGAGGTCTATGCAGAAAGAAAGGGGTCAAAACCAAGTCAGATATGATGTGGATACCCTGAAAAACAAATAAACAAATGTTAAATGATCTAATGATGATGTATGCAAATGATATGCAAGGGTTTGTGATCAAGCTGGATCTGATTATCTGTCTTGATATAAAGTCCATGTATGTTCAAGAAGTCCAGATGGAGGTTCAGAAATCCAGTAGCCAGGGTGGGGGACTCAAATAAAGAGTCACATATCCAGGGTTAAATCACAAGAACTGTCCAAAATGAGGTACTCTTAAACCAAATAGTAACAGGGTATGATGTGGCCAAGGGTACCTGCAAACCTGTAAACAGCCCAACCCCCTCACAGGTAGTGTTCTAAAACAAGGATCCTCAGACTTGGATCAGTTATGAGAAGTGTAAACACTTCTAACCCGTAGGTATAGTGTTTACAATAACCATAAAAGATCCTCCTCTAATTCACCTCAGTTTCTGAAGGTCAAAGTAAAGGTCATCCAGACTTAGCAGGCTTCCCAGATAGCCCTAGCACTACAGGAAATCTGTAGCACAGAGTTCTCAAGAAGAAACCCATATCTGAACCGTGTTTCATATTCCCGCACCAGACCGAAATGGAATGGGAAAGAACATGAACCACTCTAGCCTAGGTGTCACTCAGGTCCCAGGTATAGGACCTTAAACTCTCAATAGAACCCCACCCAATCAATGACAGTATGAAATATGAAAGACTGTAAAGAAAGCAATAAATAAGGCTGTACACAAAGCAATAAATAAAGCATATAAACAAACACAATTAGCACATAACACCCCCAGTAAACACAAATCAAACAAGCGCTAGGAGGAACCCACAAAAAGAACCAGAAGCCCTGGTTACAATATAAGGGTCCCCAGCAGAGTCGCCAAGCTGTCGCTCCCACCAAATGATACCTTGTCAGAAGGGGTACAGACGCGAACGGTCGGTGAAAGAGAAGAATGAATAGAGTCGCCAGCTAGGCATTTTTATCCCGAAGGAAAGGTAATGCTGCATAAACCTAAAAAGAGATGGATAAGACGGTCGCGAACCAGAGAGATTGAAAAAAGGGTTGGTTACAACCTGGGAAGGTATTACCACCCAGATTATCCGCCGTACTCGACGGGATCCACGCTTAAAAGATTTGTGTTTTAAAGGGGTAGTGTCAGTGCAATCTGTGTATCAAAGCTGGAAAGAATGCAAGTGTCAGTGTAAAAGAAATGTGAAGTGTATAAAGGAAGTGTCAGTGTAAGAACAAGAGTGAATTGCTCAAGACTATGAGGCTTAAAGAATGATGCTGGAAGGAGGGGGAATATACAGAGACTGAGAGACTGAGAGATAGATTGACTTGTGAACTGCTTACTTGTCTATGCTCAAGTGTATGACCTGTCTGGCTCAGGTGCAAACTGTCTTGCATTAGACGGAAGAAGCAAGTTCACGTTTGTGAGTGAATGATGAGAAAAGAATCCCGGAGGAGACGATTATTGTTTGTTTTTGGGTTTTCAATCTTTTATTGCTTTTTGGAATTTGTCATAAGAAAATGAGCTTAAGCCTAAACCAAGAGTTAGTAAACTCATCACATCTTCCCTCTGATTAGGGGTAATGAGAATACTTTAAGTATGAAGTAAGCACCTCACACTTAATCAACATGATGTAGGATTAAGATCATTAACCTACTTGCATTTATTTAGATGTTTTTGTTGTTTTTGTTTAGTGTTAAGTAATGAGATTAAGCCATAATCAAGGATTTAATGGACTCATTACACCATCCTAATAGAAGGATAATAGATGAGAACATTTAAGATGAGGAAGGCTCCTCAACTTAATCCATGATTAGGGATTAACCTCATGACAAAACAAACCTTTATTAAAGTGGGTTTTAGTTAATGGTAAGATGAAGAAATGGATTTTATGATTTGTAAGACAACTTGAAGGGGACTTTTCCATTAACACTAGGGTTAGTCCTTCTTAACCAGTTAAGGAAGAATTAGAACCCTAATGCAAGGCCCAAGTTACAAGCTTGATGTCTTAATTATTATTAGGTGGATTGATTAAAGGATTTAAACACATTAAGGGTTTAACACTTAGGATTAAAATTATACACTCCATCCTAATAGAAGGATGCAGGCATAAGCTTAATCACAAAGCCTTAAAACCTTTAGGGTTTAGTCGTTGATTATGAGATGAGAAGAGAAGACTCAAAAATGACACAAAGGTAAAACTAAATGGGGGACTAATCAAACCCTAATTATGATCATGCTTGGTTGTTCCTAGGGTTTATGAGGCTTAAGAGAGAAAGATCTTCAAGGAGCCACCAAGGAGGAACAAGATGAAAGGAGCAAGAGAAACAAGCTAACTTACTTCACTTAAGAAGATAAGTTACTTGAAGAAAGAAAAAAGGGAGGGAACATGAATGAGAAAGCTCACTCTAATACACAAGTAAAATGCAGCAATGAATGCATAAAAGATATGAGAAGAGATTATGAGAAGTGAAGGTAAATTCACTTCTCAAACACTTACCACCTGAAAGGTTAGCAAAAGAAATGAAATGCAATGCAAATGGGATGAAATGTCATGATGCAAACCAAAATCAGAAGCATGAGCATGATGTTAATGATGCTAAGAGATGATGCAAACACATGTTAAGAGTTGTGGATGATCATACAAGGATGAGGATGCAAATGAAGCATGCTTGAACCATGGAAGTTCATGAAAGTTTATGAAATGGAATGGACATATAACATAGCAAATGAAAGATGCAATGATCAAACATGATCCTAATATGTCCTAAGATGTCTTATGAATCATGTGGATGCACAAAATGTCATGGAAAGTTCTTAAATGCAAGCAAATGAGAGATGGATGCAAAGGAAGGCACCAATTAGGGTTTACATACAACATGCAATGCAAAAATTCAAAACCAGAAGCAAATGACATGATAAAAAATTTGAAAATGGGATCAAAGGAACCCTAACCCTACACAAGTTCACTGCCCAAAGGATGGGATCTAACTCTTAACCTAGTGAAAGTTATGAATTTCCCAAGTCAATTAGGGTTTCAAGGTACCTCACAATGAAAAATGCTAAACAAATTGAAAATGGAATATAAATTCAAACCAATTTAAACCTAGAAATTACATGCTATGAAGGATGCAATACAAGAAAAACCATCATCAAACTCTCAATGGTTAGGCATAATGGATTTTTCCAAGTTTGAACAAAAGTATTGCCTTTAAAAGAATTTAATTCCAATGAAAATTGTCAAAATGCATCAAGGACCAAAAAGAAATTTGCTTTGAGAGTTTGATAATGCTTCTAAATGTTTTAAAATGCAATATGAATTTTTTAGTGATTTTTAAATACCTAAATGCATTTTTAATTAATTAATTTTCATTAACTAATTAAAAATAAACATTTAAATGATTTAAAAATAATTTTTAATGCAAAAAATAAAAATAAAAATATTTTTGGGTTCTGAAAATTAATAAAATATTTGACAAAAATTTTCAGAATTTTTAAATGTTTTTTACTATTTTAAATAATTCGTAGAAGTTAAATACAAAATAAATGAATTAAAAATGAAATTATGAGAAGTATGCAAGATCCATGGCTGAGATTTAAATGGTTTTGGAGGGAGTTGACTGGCGCCAGATCCATTGGCCCAGATTCAAACTGGCTAAATTAACCTAAACCCTAATTAATTAATTTAAATGACGTGGATTAGGGCTTAATGGGGTGATTTGAGCCACACAAACGCGCGCGGGTCAACACGGGTCAGCAGAATCCATGGCTCACATTCAAAGTTGGCTAATTACTCAGATTAGGGTTAATGACCCTCAGGTGGCCGGAGAAGACTTCCGATCGTCTTCTCCGGCGAGACCTTCATCCTATCTCTCTCAAAACCCCACTAAAACGTGCCAAAATCTCCAGATTCACTCAACCAAACATCTTAAACAAGAATCCAACAACAAAATCTATTTATTTTTCATGAATCAAGAGAAACAAGCAAAAATCATTTTCACGGGCAAAGTTTCAGACAGACCATACATCCTCATCTCTTCATCATTTTCAAAAATTCAAAGCTCATTGCATTCAGGGGAGCATGTAGATCATTTCAATAACTTAAAACAAGGTTTCTGGAAAAATGATATTTCGAAGCTACCTGAAGTGAAGCTTTCAGTTTGGAGCTTTCAGACTGCCTCCTTGCTTTAAAGCTCCTCTAATGGTCTCCCTGAAGATGCTTTGAGGTTTAGTTGGAGTGTATGGTGGCTGATTTGTGAGATTGATGAAGTTCTGTCCAAGGAAGTGGAAAATCGTATTTCTGTTTCAGAGACTTTCAAGGCAAGATGAAGGATGGTTTTTTCTCTATGAAGCTTTTCTGAAAGGATGGTGAAGTTGGTTTTGATGTTTGAGACTTGAGTGCTGAGTTTCGAATGAAAATGCAAAAGGGAGAGTTTTTGGGAACTATGGCAATGTTGTGTATTCAGGCTGGCTTGTTGTGTCTTTTGAGTCTCTTTTGGTCCATATATCAAGTTGTGATAGGGCAGACAGTTGTTGGTGGCACAGCTTGATTGGTATGGCCCCTTTTGCAAAAAGTCAATGTGACTTGTCCTTTGAGGTATGGGTCATGGCAGGCTGGTTTAGAGGCATGGCTTGGTTCAGCTGTGATCAAGGAGAACCATGGAAATGAATTTGAGGCCAACTTGCAAGTGGATTAGGGTTTATGTGAGATTTTTCAATTTTCACAAAGTTTGGCCCTTTTGTGATTTCTTGAAGCATAAGTCATGAAACTTGGAGGTTCTTTGGTGCATTCTGATTTTTAGGTCATGGTTTATGTTTGTGTAATGCATAGAAGTCCATTTGAAGTCACATTTTTCCTTAGCATGAGGTTTTGCAACTTTGCCTCTTTGGTGTAAAACTTGAAATTATGTGATTTTGTCCAACTTTGACAAGCCATAACTTTTGATCCAAAATGAATTAGAATGAGTTCTTGTAATTTTTGAAAAGGGAATGATCCATTCTACAACTTTCATGACCAAAGTTTTCTCATTTGGAGCATTTTTGGATCAAAAAGAGGAGGTTGAAAAACTTTCCCAAAATGGCAAGTTTTCATTACAAGTCACTTTCCCAAAAAGGCAACTTTGCAAATGGCTTGAAATTCTTCAATTTTGTGAACTTATAACACCTTCTATGATCAAATAAAGATCATACACATTCAAAATGATGGAGAACACCCTTTGGTTGGGTCATTGGGGGCTTCAGATGCCCTGATTTTGCACTGACTTGCTCAAGAAGTCAACTCTTGACCAGATGCCTTCCCCATTGAATTTCTTCATGAAAATTGATATACATGATCCTCATAACATATATAGATCAATAGAAACAAGAATGACCAAAAATTTTGGAGTTATGGCCTCTGAAACCAAAACCCTAATTTCAGGTCATCTGTGCAGTTAAGCCTGGCTTTGCTTCCATGCCTTTCTCAGTTCTTGTGATTCTTTGACTTATTTGATCTTGAGAGGATATAATATTATGCTTGAACATACATGGACCCCTTTGAAGTGATTGATGACCTTTGGAGTGGCTCAAATGGCTCAGGGATGGCTCAGATCACAAACCCTAGGTGCAGATGACTTTGAAATAATGCAGTGAAGCAGAAATGCAATATGAGATGCTATGTTTGAACTTATGCATATGAAAAAATCACAAGCCATGGTGTGAATGAGTGAGGGCAAATTTAGGGTGTTTACAACCAGCCATAACTTTCACATGCTTAATCAAATTTTTTCCATCCAAAGCTCATTTTGAAGGAAATTGAATTCTATACAACTTTGTGTCTCACAAGCCAAGCCCAAAAATGCTTCATTTGGAAGGTATGAGCTAAGACATTATAGGTCACTTTAAAAGTCAACAAAAAGTCAACAACTTCCAAAGAGCATAACTTGAGAATGGTAAGAGATATGGACATGAGACCAAAGAGGTTGGTTATAGGACTCTCTAAGCTTTCCAAAATGTCCAAGAACACCTTCATAGCATTAAAATTGAGGGATATGTGCCCTTGCAAAGTTGGGAAATTTTTGAGAGGTTTATGAAGCAAATGGGATCTTAGAACCAAATTTCTCCAAATGGGCTTGCATTTTTATGACCAAAACACTTCCATGACATCATGCACGAATTAAAAATTATTTACTCATATTTTTATTCATTTTATTTTATTTATTATGATTTTTTACATTAAAAATCATTTTAAATCAAAATAAAATATAAAAGTGTGAATATTTGATTTGATTTTGGTTCTAGAAAGTCTTAATGTTCATTTAGAAGTGATTGAAACCATACAAATTCAGATCATACAAAAATAGCAAGGATATATCCAAATTTTCAATATTTTAAAGGCATATATTTTTCAATCTCTAACTATCCAAAAGTCCAAAAGATGATGTGGTTTTTTAACCTAATTTTGTTCTACTACATATAGATAACTCATACAAACACAAAGGGGACGAATTTGGCAGCCTCTAAGAGCATTCTTGACATTCAAAAATCCATTAAAAATTCAAAATTCGGATTTACATTGAGAGGGCAGTTAAAGGTATTTTGAAGGCATGGAGATGATCTTTGGACATCATTGAATCTATCCCAACCCTCAAAAGCATTTGAATAATGCTCATATGCCATAATCGAATCATATTTCTCTTGATTTTTCAAATTTTCGATTCATTAAATTCATGTAGTATTATTGTGTTTTGTCTTTGAAATATTGTTTGTGATAGTATGTAGATTGTTTCTGGATAAAAAACTTGCAGGTTCGTGATCAAATGCATGAGAAGCCATTGTTAGGGTTTGAACCTTTAAATTAGGGTTTTGCCATTTACTTAATTTAAATGAATTATAAGACCATGGCAAGAATTTATGAACTATGAATGATTGATCTGGGTTGTTAATTGTTAAGATTGGTATGGTTTTCATGGTGTTTCAAAAATCTAGGTTTTCTGTAAAATTCGTGTGCAGGTAAATTCGCAGGAAACTCTGTGGATAATTTTGCAGCTAAATTCGTAAGTCTCAAGGAAGAAGATGGAGTCTTGGCGCCAACTGGAGATTTGAAATTTTAATTTAATATTTTTAGAATTTGTTTCTGTTTTATTTCAATTAACATTGTTTGGCTCAGTTGGTAAAGATGCGCGTGTGGGAAGCAAAGGACCATGGTTCGAATCCTGGCTTGGTGTATTCTTTTTTGGGCAATTTTCTTTTGCTTTTTCAAGTTTACTATATGGTGATCTTGGACCATCACCTATCAGCTGCGCAGGCACAACCCAGTGGTTTTGACTCCCTGCTGGTAAAGGGGAGGTCCTGGGTTCAAATCCAGGCCTCCCCCATTTTTTTAACCTAATTTCTTTTATTTTCTTTTTCTTATTTATTTAATTATATACATTATATTATCATATAAATTAATTTCTTTTAAAATAATAGTATAATATTTTCTCATAGAATAAAAAATAAAAAACTTTATATTTTAATTTTCAAATATAATTTGTTTATTTATGTTATATATATATATATATATATATATATATATATATATATATATATATATATATATATATATATATATATATATTATTTTTGTAAATAAATCAATTAATATTTCAATTAAACATTAAAACCCTAATTTTGCTTAAATAATTTCTAACCCTAATTTTTTTTCTTAATACAAAACCCTAATTGTTATTTACCCTAATCTTCATTAACTTTAACATTTAATTAAATTAATTTTTTCTAATATATAATTAATCCTTTTGTTGTAAATAATTAGTATATTGTTTATTCTCATCATAATTTTCTTATTTTCTTTAAAAATTCTTTAAAAATTGTTTATTTAACTTAAAAAATATCCTCTTAAATTTTATATTTTGTATATTTGTGCTAACCTCTTTTCTTATGATTATTATTATTACTAACCATTTTAATTATTGTTGATTTATTATATATTTATCATTTAATTGTTTTTTATTATTATGTAATTGCGAAAGCCATGTAATAGTCGTAGGTTATTTTTGTCTCTATTGTTTATAAATATTTTTATTGCCATGGTTAGTAATAATAGGGTGTGAATAGCTATATGTAATTAAAATAACTTAGAATAACTAATTTAAACAAGATAAATACATGAATACAAACACTCACACACGTAAGTCGATCTTTGATCGCCATCTCACACTTTCTAGGGTTACTCCTCATGTTGCCTACTTCTAAGGTCAAGTAAGGTGTCTTAAAGAAAAGTCCCTTCATAAATATCATCAAGTCCCTTTAAGCTTATAAGATCAAGTCCCTTCGAGGCTGCCTACGATAAAGATCTTGTCCCTTTCGAATAAAAGATGATAAGTCCCTCTGAATTGCTAAAGACACCTTACAGTTGCCTAAATACAGATCTCCTTTCACATGTCCCTTAATACATCCAAGGTAATGACTACCTATTCCTTAATAATAGGGATAGTCTTACCATTGAAAGAACATATAAGAACAGAAAAGACTTAACATAGGGTAGGTTCCTCTTAATTACTTGCTCGCCTTTTCAAAATACTTCATTACACTTCACATTTCAAACAAATTTTCAAAACAAAGTCTTTATATACATCCATACGAGGATCATTATAAAGTAATTATAAATTTTTTAATCACACATTACACCTTTCTCAAAACAATTTAAAGTGAGCTAAGTAACTAAGAGCCCATGGATAACCATGGATATAAAGGGTGCTAACACCTTCCCTTTATATAACTTACCCCCCGAACTCAAAGTCTTTTTAAGGTCTTTCCTGTTCTTTTATGTCCTTTCCTTTTGGATAAAATAAAAGTCGGTGGCGACTCTTGCTATCCGCAACATTTAACAAAAGTCAGTTCTCCCACCGTGTTACACTTAGTCTAAAAATAGATCTCATACTCTTTTCTTCAATTCAGTTTACTTATTGAAAAATAGAGTGCAGAGAAGGAAGTACAAAATTCAAAGTCAGTAATATCTTTTTAAATTCATATGACCATAGATTTTATAAATACTTTTTTTCTAAATGATAACTAGAGTCTCCATTATTAGTTTAACATATGCATAACATTACATGCTATTTTCTAAATGGCAGATGATTAATTAAAAATAATAGTATAAGTATAATTGGACAAAACCATATTTCATCCTACTCATCAAAGCAGTCCCAATAGGACCAAACAAATCAATGTGAAGTAATTATAAGGGTCTAGAGGTAGAGACAATGTTTTTAGTTTCAAAAGAGGTTTTCACAATATTTCTAACTTGACATGCTCCACACAGAGCATCTGAGTGATAGTCATGATCTGAGAACCTCTTAAGAAGGTTTTGCTTGCTAAGTTTGGATATTAATCTCCAGTTAGCATGGCCTAACCTTTTATGCCAAATCCATTTCTCATCACTCATTGTCATTAGGAAAACGATCGTATGATCAGCCAAATCTGAAATATTGATTTTATAAACATTTCCCTTTATTTTCCCTTTAAACACAATGGTTTTGTCAACATTAATAACTGAACAAATTCTTATTAAATATCACTTCACAACCACAATAACACAATTGACTTATGCTTAGTAGATTATGCTTTAAACCATCTACACACAAAATATTATTGATAAAGGTTAGAGAATTACCAATGGTATTTGTACCAATGATATTTTCTTTATGGCCTCCTCCAAAACCCACATTTTCTTCCTCTTTCGGATTTAGGATTTGGAACATATGCCCCTCTCCCGTCATATGATGTGAGTAACCACTGTCCAGATACCATGATTGGTTTACCATCTTTTCCTTTAGACATATTTGTAGCAAAAACAATTTGAGATCTAGGTACCCATACACATACGGGTCCTTTCATGTTAGTCTTGACAAGTTCTCTCATATCATGTTCTTTTTCCATGTAAAAAGGTTTAGCTTCACTTTAAGTTTTCAGTTTCCAAAAACATTGACTGGAGTAATTTTCAACCTTAGTTTCTGAATCTTTCTTAGCCTTTGATTCATATGTTTTGGATATTGATGTAATCATAACTTTTGGACTATCAAGTTCTGATATTACAATACCTTTCAACTTCTGATCAATAGGTTATGTTAGATTCATAACTGTTACATTATCAACAGCAGTAACAAAATAGTTTCTTAACATTGTTTGAGCTTTGGGGACATTTTTCACAATGACATATCAGAACATAAACAATTCTCATTGTACCCCAAACCTTCTATATTGCCTTTTCCAATTCCATAAATCATATATACAAATGCCAGATGTGATAAAATTATGAAATGCTATATCATGCTTACCCAAAGTAGAACATTCATTTTAAGATATGTTGATTTCTTTTAATTATTCTTTCAAAATTAAGTTGTCTCTTTTTAAAATATTGATGTGAATGGATTGACTTATGCAATGATTCATGAGACCATGCATGCATGAAATAAAGTCAGAATAAGAGAATACTGCATCTTCGTCTTCAAACTATATTTCAAATAAAAGTCCTTCTTCAGACATGTGAGCCATCAATGCCAGATTAACTTCATCTTCTTTTTCTAAATCTTCATCGCCTAGATCTTCCCATGTTGCCATAAAATTATTCTTAAATATGTACATGCCATTATTCTTTTGATGACTTCCTTTCTTTTGACTATCTTTCAAAAAATCAAGACAGTCAATTTTGTAGTGACCATGTTTGTTGCAGTTATAGCAGATTTTATCTTCATCTTTATCCTTAGAGTTAAATCTTCTAAAGCTAATTCTTTTAGAAAATATTTTGTTCCTTATGGCCATTTGTTGAAATCCTCTGATG
Organism: Lathyrus aphaca; assembly: GCA_963966055.1. Lineage (NCBI taxonomy): Eukaryota > Viridiplantae > Streptophyta > Magnoliopsida > Fabales > Fabaceae > Lathyrus > Lathyrus aphaca. Next base: position 64,450,371 of record OZ014519.1, on the reverse strand, counting down.
AAGCATGACATATCATTGTCATCATATCTACCATCAAAATCTTCTTCAAATGTTTCATCAGGTTTACTAATCTTCGAAAGCCTTTTGGATATTTTTACTAGATTTTTCAAATGAGATATCAAGGCAAGAGATTTAAATTTCTTTGAAGACTCATCATATTATTCCATCTCATGGATCAGAAGGTAGTTGATTATACTTTCAAGAGATAGCTGTCGCTCCCGATAAATGGGACTGGCCCGAATAAAGGTACAGACGCGAACGGTCGGCGAGAGGGACAATGAGAACACACAGCAGTGAACTCACAGGAGATGAATAGAGTCGCCAGCTAGGCATTTTTATCCCGGAGGAAAGGCAATGCTGCATAGACCTAGAAAGAGATGGATAAGACGGTTGCGAACCAGAGAGACTGAGAAAGGGGGTTGGTTACAACCTGGGAAGGTATTAGCACCCAGATTGTCCGTCGTACTCGACGGGATCCACGCTTAAAAGATTTGTGTTTTAAAGGGGTAGTTTCAGTGCAATCTGTGTATAAATGAGCTGGAAAGGGATGTACAGGTGTCAGTGTAAAGTGTATAAGTGATGTGAAGTGTATAAGAGAAGTGTCAGTGCAAGGAAAAGAGTGAGATGCTCAAGATCATGAGGCTTAAAGAATAAAACTAGAAAGAGGGGGAATATACAGAGACTTTTGTTCGATAACTGTTAAGTTATGCATACGTATCCTCTCGTGCAATGAGGAAGTCAGAACACCGTAGTTCGACCCAAAGAGACTGAAAGATGAATTGACTTGTGAACTGCTTACTTGTCTATGCTCAAGTGTATGATCTGTCTGGCACAGATGCAAACTGTCTTGCATTAGACGGAAGAAGCGAGTTCTCGTTTATGAGTGAATGAGATGAGAAAAAGAATCCCGGAGGAGACGATTATTGTTTGTTTTTGCATTTTCAGTCTTTTATTGCTTTTGAGAGTTTGTCATAAGTTAATGAGCTTAAGCCTAAACCAATGGGTTAGTAAACTCATCACATCATCCCTCTGATTAGGGGTAATGAGATTACCTTAAGTGTGAAGTCAGATTCTCACACTTAATCACCATGATGTAGGATTAAGATCATTAACCTACTTGTGATTATTTAGATGTTTTTGGTGTTTTTGTTTAGTGTTAAGTAATGAGATTAAGCCATAATCAGGGATTAAACAGACTCATTACACCATCCTAATAGAGGGATAATAGATGAGAATGTTTAAGCTGAGGAAAGCTCCTCAACTTAATCCATGATTAGGGATTAAACTCATGACAAAACAAACCTTTGATTAAGTGGATTTTACTTAATGATATGATGATGAAGTGAATTTTATGATTTGTAAGACAACTTGAGGGGGACTTGTCCATTAACACTAGGGTTAGTCCTTCTTAACCAATTAAGGAAGAATTAGAACCCTAATGCAAGGCCCAAGTTACAAGTGTGATGTCTGGATAGTTATTAAGTGGATTGATTAAAGAATCTAAACACATTAAGGGTTTAACACTTAGGATTAAAGTTATACACTCCATCCTAATAGAATGATGCAGGCATAAGCTTAATCACAAAGCCTTAAAGCCTTTAGGGTTTAGTCCCTGATTATGAGGTGAGAAGAGAAGACTCAATGAGACACAAAGGTAAAATATAAATGGGGGGACTAATCAAAACCCTAATTATTGTCATGCTTGGTTGTTCCTAAGGTTTGTGAGGTTTAAGAAAGAAATCTTCAGAGGAACCACCAGGAAGCAGATGAAATGAGCAAAGAGAAACAAAGTAACTTGCTTCATTTAAGAAGACAAGTAACTTGAAGAAAGAAAGTAAGAAGAAGAAGAATGAGCAAGCTCAAACTCAAGCACATAACAAAATGCAGCATGGATGCATAAAAAGATGAAGAGAAGTTATGAGAAGTGAAGGCAAATTCACTTCTCAAAGTTACTTACCACCTGAAAAGTTAGTAAAGGAGATGCAATGCAATGCAAAATGAGATGGAAGGGCATGATGCAAACCAAAACCAGAAGCCTATATGAGATGATAATGATGCTATGAGATGCTGCAAACATGAGACAACACATGGGAATGATCATACAAGCTCATAGATGCAAATGAAACAAGTTAAGAACCATAAACAAACATGAAATGTCATGAAGTGCACATGGAATACAACATGGCAAATGCAAGATGCAATGATCAAACATGCTTACCATATGTCTTATGATGTTAAATGAATCACATGGATGCATAAAATGTCATGGCAAGTCAAGACATGAATGTAAATGCAAGATGGATGCATATGGAAGCCCAAATTAGGGTTTATGATCAAAGCATCAAACACAAACCAAAATCAGGAGCAAACAACAATATAAAAAATTGAAAATGCACTCAAAGGACCCCTAATCCTATACTAACTCAATGCCCAAAGGAGAGGTTCCAACTCTTAACCTAATTCAAGTTATGATTTTCCTAAGTTTTCTAGGGTTTTAGGGTTCCTTAACAAGAAAAATGTCAAACAAATGGAAAATGTAAGATCAATTCATGCCAAATTAATCTCACAAACTACATGATATGCATGACACAATGCAAAAAGAATCAAAGTCCAACTCTTTAGGGTTAGGCAGAAATGATTTTTGGAAGTTTGGATCAAAATAATGCATCAAAATGATTTTAATTCCATGAAAAATTCTCAAAATGCATCAAGATCAAAAAATAAATTTGGTTTGAGGGTTGGACAATGTTTCTAAATGTTTTTAAAGGTTTCATGAATTTTTTAGTGATTTTTAAATACCTAAAAGTATTTTTAATTAATTAATTCTCATTAATTAATTAAAAAGAAACTTTTAAATATTTAAAAATACTTTTTTAATGCTAAAAATAAAAATAAAAATATTTTTGTGTTCTGAAATTAAATAATAATTTGTATAAAAAATTCCAGAATTTTTAAAGTATTTTTGCTATTTTTAATAAATTGTACAAATTAAATAGAAAGAAAATGAAATAAAACAAAATAAAAGGGAAAGTAATCTGATCCAATGATCCAGATTCAAAGTTGAAATGAAATGGTTGATTGGCGCGCTAATGGATGGCCTGGATTTCACTTCAGTTAATTAATTATGATTAAATTAAATAAACAGAAATTAAGGCTAATGACATGATCTGAGCCATTGGATGCACGCGGGAAAAGACTTAGTCAACTCATCCAACGCTTGAAATTTAAACTTGAAGCCCTAACCCTAATTACACATTAATGACTCTCAGGTCACCGGAGACGAGCTCCGGTCGTCTTCTCCGGTGACCTCCCTCCCTGAGAATTTCCAAATCATTCCCTAGGTCATTTCTGGAGCTCTAAAGCTCCAGATTGATTCCTTTCACTCTCCTAAACTCAACCCTAACCTCATTTCTCATTTATTTCCAGCCATAATCATGAATCGAAGCAAAGAAACAAAAACTGCCAAAATTTCAGACAAGCAATACAGCTTCATTTCTTAACCATTTTCAATAATTTTGAGTTCAATGTAATCAGTGAAGCATGCTTAATCATTTTATAACATGAAATAGAGATCCTGGAAAAGTTAATTCGAAAGGCTACCTGAGATGGAGCTTTCACCCTTTGAGCTTGCTGGCTGCTTTCTTGGTGCAAAAAACTTCTAATGACCTTCCTGATGAGTTTGCAGTGCTTGGACAACTTTGAATGTGGCTGGTTTGGGAGTTTGCACTTCAACTGGTCAGAAATCGTATCTGGCTTGTGGTGTGTTCTTGGCTGTTTTGATGGGTGGTTTTGGGTCAGTGGATGATCCAGAGGTGAATGGTAGTGTTTGTTTGAAGGTTGAGTGATTGAGTTGGGAGAATCGAAAGCTTTTGCAAGAGGGAGAGTTTTTGTGAATGGTCTGTTCTAGAGTGCTTCAGGCTTGCCTCTTGTTATGTTTGGCTTGCATTTTCTTTGTATAAACAAATGCCATTGGTCAGAGGATGTGACTTGTGCTTTATTGATTGGTATGGTGCTTTTTGCAAATTGTCAACTTTGTGTAAGGAGGGCATGGTCTACATTGCTAGCTTGGTACAAAAGGCTTGTCTTGCGCAACATGGTGAGGGGAGAGGGCTAGGGTGGTTCAGCATCCAAGGCAGCAAGTGGATGAAGTGTTATGATGGTTTTTGCAAGTTGGCTCCCTTTGGTTCTCATGGAAAGATCTTGCTCCAAAGGTCATACAAACATGTGATTCCTTTGGTTAAATCTGAACTTTAGGACTTGGGTGATGCTTGTGTAATGGTTTGATACCAATTAGAAGTCACAAATGCCTTTGGTACAAGATTTTGCAAATTTCTCATTTGGTGCATAACTTGAAATTTAATGATTTTTGCCAACTTTGACACAACATAACATTTGATCCAAAATGAATTAGGTCATGTTCTTGTACTTTTTGAAAAGGTAAAGATCTAATCTACAACTTTCATGACCAAAGTTTTTCCATTTGAAGCTTTTTTGGATCAAAAAGTAAGGGTTGAAAAAGTTGCATAAAATGACATTTCATTAAAAGTCAACCATGCCCAAAAAAGTCAACTTTGCAAAAACTTCAAATTCTTGAACTTTGTGAACTTCCAACTTCTTCCATGATCAAATAAAGATCATATACACTCAAAATGATGAAGATCACCTCTTGGTTGGGTCATTGGGGGCCTCAGATGCCCTGATTTTGCACTGACTTGTCCAGAAAGTCAACTCTTGATCAGATGACTTCCCCATGGAATTTCTTCATGAAAATTGATATGCATACTCCCTATACCATATGGAGACCAATAGAAACAAGAATGACCAAACAATTTGGAGTTATGGCCTCTGAAACCAAAACCCTAATTTTAGGTCAACTGTGCAGTCAAGCCTAGCTCTGCTTCCATACCATTCCCAGTTCTTGTGATTCTTTGGCATTTTTGATTTTGAGAGGATATAACATGGTATAAGAACACACATGGACCCCTTTGAAGTGATTGATGACCTTTGGAGTGGCTCAGGAGGCTCTTGGATTGCTCAGATCACAAACCCTAGATGCAGATGACTTAGAATCTATGCAGTGAATCAAAAATGTGGTATGAGATCTTATGATTGTGTTTATGCATATGAGAATGATCACAAGCCATGGTGTAAATAGGTGAGGGCAAATTTGGGGTGTTTACAGCTGCCCCTATTCAAACATGAGTTAGCTGTGCAGGATGTAAGCAACGGCTTAACAGGCAAACAAGATAACTTGTGGTTGAATATCAAAGACAGTCCAAAATTTGCACTCACAGAATGAAGAAGAAAAGGGATATAGATTGTAAAAGAAAATAAAGTATATTGTGAAGTGTAGGCGACGGAGGACGACCGTCGAGCAGAGGACGACTGCTGGGTAAAGAGCAATGACGGGGACGACCGACACGCTGGGGAAGGTGTATGAAATAAAGCGATGACGGGGACGGCCGACATGCTGGAAAAGTGCGAAAAATAAAGCAATGACGGGGACGGCCGACATGCTGGGGATAAAAGGGATTATGATGGGGACGGCCACCATATAAAGCTGTAAGATTCTCTGGGGATTAATGAAACATGACGGGGACGGCCATCAAGTTCGCAAAGCAAAGTAACCAACGATGGGGACGGCCATCGGGCTAAAAGAAAAGGGACCACGACGGGGACGGCCATCGGGTTAAAGAATAAAATAAACAGATGATGAGGTACGGTCATCAAAGGTGGAGGACGACCACCTAGCAGGGGACGGCTGCTCTGTTGGGGTAAGATGAGGGACGGTCATCTAAGGTGAAGGACGATCACCTGGCAGGGTACGGCTGCCGAAAATATCGCGACATAGAACGAATGTCGGATAAAAAAGGTCAACGATGGGGACGGCCATCGGACGAGCATGATGGAGGACGACCATTAAGAGGTGGAGGACGACCACCTAGCAGGGGACGGCTGCTCTCAGGGTTCATCATGACATAGGACGAATGTCAGATAACCAAAGATCAACAATGGGGACGGCCATTGGATAAAATGATGAAGGACGATCATCAGAAAGGTGAAGGACGATCACCTAGCAGGGGACGGCTGCTAAATATCAACGATGGGGACGGCCATCGGATGAGCATGATGGAGGACGACCATCAAGAGGTGGAGGACGACCACCCAGCAGGGAACGGCTGCTCTCAAGGTTTATCATGACATAGGACGAATGTATGATAAAGGAAAAAAAGCTTTGTTGTCGATCTACTGGGGAATAGTAAACACGGACGAGTGTTTATATCTAAGAAAACAGAAGGTATAAGTGTTTAGATGTGTATAGATTAAAGATGCGGACGAGCATCCTCAAGACTATGATACGGACGAGTATCAGGTAGAAACAAGTACTGACACATGTTCAGAGATGATGATACGGACGAGTATCAACGGGTTAACAAAGAACGCGGACGAGTGCTGAATCTGAAAGAATTCTTCTGGGAAATAGTATATACAGACGAGTATCTATATTCAAGAAGACACAGTGTATGGATTAAAGATGCGGACGAGCATCCTTAAGACTATGATACGGACGAGTATCATGTAGAAACAAACGCTTGACGCATGTTCTGAGATGATGATACGGACGGGTACCAACTGGTTAACAAAGAACACGGACTAGTGTCGGATCTGCGGGGATATAAATGATGTATACAAGATGCGGACGAGTATCTGTATAAGTGAAATGAGAGTGAAAAGTATGAGTGATATATATTTGAGTGTTCAATCCGCTGGGGAGAGTGTCAAAAGGAGAAAAGTATAGCACAAACAAATATCTGATATACAAAATGTTTAAGTTACTGTGCTGGGGAGAGTGATATGGACGGATGTCAAGGAAATGTATATATAAGCATCTGCGAGTGCAAAGAGAGTGTCTTTGGCTTTCTGCTGGGGATGTGACACGGACGGGTATCAAAGGGAGTATATACTGGTGTTTGTGAGTGTGAGGCAACTGCTTTTGCTGGGGACTCTGGGGGATGTTTTCTGTATACTGATGGATTTTTATTATTCACGAGTGTTTGAGTCAAACCATGACTTATGATTATGCTATATGTTTGATTTTTGCCGTAATGCTCTGTTTTAGACGGAATGCTACGCTTTGTGGGGTGAATATGATGCGAATGCTATGATTATGCAAAGATACCAAACCGGGATTCGGATCCCGATGCCGCGAAGATCTCTGGTCGATCTATCTGAAGTGAATATCCCAGCTGGGGATGAGATCGTTGGTAGATCTGATGAAATGACTCTGCTTGGGGAAATGGGCCAATGATAGACCTATTCCTGTAAGTTGGGGGACCCAGCTGGGGTTTGTAGAAGCTTTCTTTACTCTGTTATGGCTCCTTCGTGTGTTGCTCTTCTGGATAGAGGCTGGAACCCTGTGGGGAGATGATTCCCTGGATTTTATACTTGGTTGAGGAAGAATGATTGGCAACTCGGTTGGGGAGAAGCAACAAGTGGCAACTCAGCTGGGGAGAAAGCACTTTGAGTGTTAAGACTGAGTGAGTGTTGATTTGCCAGCTTGCTGGGGTGAAGCTTCCATGCCCCATGTTGCGCTTTTGAATACCTGCAATCCTGAAAAGACAGAGAAACGCACAAGTAATCCTGAGGTATCCCTTACCGGATTGCGTCATAGGAGTTATGCACTTCTGAGAGTAAGTATATTTCCTGCAGACACGTGTTTTATTTTTAAAGATAACATCTGTATTCATGCAATCAGTTTTTCTTAAGACATCAGACATTCTTTGCAAACAAAAATGTACAAGACGAAACATGACTGAAAAATCTGATTTTATTAATTGGCAAGATACAGTCAAGGAAACATATCTCCTGAAATGAGGAGATTGTTACAAATTGAGAAACAAAATGCTGGCAATGTTGACGACGCTTTGAAGGAGCTTCCTCCTGTTATGACTCGTATGACTATTGACATTCTTCTCGTCTTGCTTTCCGAAGAAGGTTGATTCTGACAGAAGCTTGATCCTTTTGAAGCTTGCCAAGTTGCAGGTGATACAGACGAATTCAGAGTGCAGTTGTTCGCTTATTCCCTTATTTTGCATGGATCGCCCTTTCGGGTTTTCAATCCATCGGGATACCCATTTTTGCCTGAGTTGTCCAATGAGGCTTTTCAACTCAGCGGGTGTACTTTTTTTTTTATTTTCTCCCTTATTTTTGCCCGATTCTTTTATTCTGTTTTTGACTCGCCGGGATGCCCTATTTTTGCCTGGACTCACATTCTGTTTTTGTGTCCAGCGGGTCATTTTTATGCGAAGTATTTTTTAACTGCATCTGAATTCACAGGGGACGGGAAATCTTCACCATCCATGGTGCTGAGCATCAGTGCTCCACCAGAGAAAACTTTCTTTACAACAAATGGTCCTTCATAATTTGGAGTCCATTTGCCCCTGTGGTCTGTATGAGGAGGGAGAATCCTTTTCAACACAAGATCTCCTACTTGGTACTCTCGGTGCCTGACTTTCTGATCGAAGGCTCTCTTCATTCTTTTCTGATACAACTGCCCATGACAGATTGCAGCCAATCTTTTCTCTTCAATCAGACTCAGTTGTTCGTATCGGGACTGAACCCACTCTGCTTCGTTCAGCTTAACATCCATCAGTACCCGTAGGGAGGGTAGTTCAACTTCAACTGGTAGGACTGCTTCCATACCATACACAAGCTGATACAGTGTTGCCCTAGTGGATGTCCTGATTGACGTGCGGTACCCATGCAAGGCAAACGGTAGCATCTCATGCCAGTCTTTATAGGTGACTACCATCTTTTGCACAATCTTCTTGATATTCTTATTAGCTGCCTCAACAGCGCCGTTCATTTTTGGCCTGTAAGGAGAAGAATTGTGGTGTTGGATCTTGAAGTCCCGGCATAGCTCTGCCATCATTTTATTGTTCAAGTTGGAACCATTATCAGTAATGATTCGCTCGGGAACTCCATATCGACAGATGATGTCTCTCTTCAGGAATCGGGCTACCACTTGCCTTGTAACGTTGGCGTAGGAAGCTGCTTCGACCCACTTGGTGAAGTAGTCAATGGCTACCAGGATGAATCTGTGGCCGTTTGAAGCAGTCGGTTCAATCTTGCCAATCATATCAACGCCCCACATAGCAAAGGGCCAGGGTGAAGACATTATATTCAGAGGATTGGGAGGCACATGCACCTTATCCGCATAGATCTGGCATTTATGGCATTTTCTGGCATAGGCACAACAGTCTGCATCCATTGTAATCCAGTAATATCCTGATCTTAGCAACTTCTTAGCCATGGCATGCCCTCCAGCATGGGTACCAAAGGATCCTTCGTGCACCTCGTGCATCAACAAATCTGCTTCTGTTCTATCAACGCATCGGAGGAGTACCATATCAAAGTTTCTCTTGTACAGGGAACCATCAGTGTTCAGAAAGAAACTACCAGCAAGCCTTCTCAAAGTCTTCTTATCATTGGAAGATGCCCCAGGTGGGTATGTTTGGTCCTCCAAGAAGCACTTAATGTCATGGAACCAAGGCTTATCATCTTTGACAACATCTGCTGCAAATACATACGCTGGTCTGTCAAGTCTGGATACTGAAATTTGTGGTACAAAGTTGGCAGCTTGAACTTTGATCATTGACGAAATGGTAGCCAGAGCATCTGCAAACTGATTCTCGTCCCGAGGGATATACTCAAGCTTGACCGTTGTGAAGAAAGTCAATAACCTTCTTGTATAATCCCTGTAAGGTATCAGATGGTCCTGGTGTGTGTACCATTTGCCGTTGGTTTGATTAACTACCAGAGCCGAATCTCCGAATACAGTCAATGTCTTGATCCTGAGGTCAATGGCTTCCTCAAGACCCATAATGCAAGCCTCGTATTCAGCTTCGTTGTTAGTGCAGTTAAAGGTGAGCTTTGCCGAGAAAGGCATGTGAACTCCCTTGGGTGTAATGAGCACTGCACCAACACCACGACCATTCATATTAACAGCCCCGTCAAACATCATAGTCCATTCTTCTTCTGGGTCAGGCCCTTCAGTGTGAATAGGCTCTTCATGATCTTTCGCTTTTATGAACATGATGTCTTCATCGGGGAAGTCAAATCTCATAGGCTGGTAGTCATCAATAGGTTGCTCAGCAAGATATTCAGATAGTACACTACCCTTGATGGCTTTCTGAGAGGTGTACTGGATGTCATATTCTGTGAGAATCATCTGCCATCTTGCAACCCGTCCGGTAAGAGCTGGCTTCTCGAAAATGTACTTAACTGGGTCCATTTTGGATATCAATAAGGTAGTGTGGGTCAACATATACTGTCTCAGTCGGCGAGCATCCCACGCTAAAGCACATCAAGTTTTCTCGAGCAGTGAATAACGTTGTTCACAGTCGGTAAACTTTTTGCTCAGGTAGTATATTGCATACTCTTTTCGACCAGACTCGTCATGCTGGCCTAGCACACACCCCATTGACTCTTCTAATACTGTTAGGTACATTATCAGAGGTCTTCCTTCAACTGGAGGCATAAGGATTGGAGGCTCTTGTAAATATTCTTTGATCTTGTCAAAAGCCCTCTGACAATCTTCGTTCCACCTGACCGTTTGTTCCTTTCTCAACAGCTTGAACAAAGGCTCACAGGTTGCTGTAAGGTGAGATATGAACCGTGAAATGTAGTTCAATCTACCTAGAAACCCCCGAACTTCTTTCTCAGTTTTCGGTGCAAGCATCTCTTGAATGGCTTTGACTTTATCAGGGTCAACTTCAATCCCTTTCTCGCTTACAATAAAGCCCAGCAGCTTACCAGATCGCACCCCGAATGTGCACTTGTTGGGGTTCAACTTTAGTTGGTACTTCCTCAGACGCTTGAATAGTTTCAGCAGATTTACCAAGTGGTCTTCTTCGGTAAGGGACTTGGCAATCATGTCATCCACATAACACTCGATTTCTTTATGGATCATATCGTGGAATAATGTTACCATAGCCCGTTGATACGTGGCACCAGCATTCTTTAGTCCGAATGGCATCACCTTGTAACAGAACGTGCCCCAGGGTGTGATGAAGGTTGTCTTCTCCATGTCTTCAGGTGACATCTTAATCTGATTGTATCCTGAAAATCCGTCCATGAAGGAGAATACCGAGAACTGAGCCGTGTTATCGACCAAAACATCAATGTGAGGTAATGGGAAGTCGTCCTTCGGGCTGGCTCTGTTCAGGTCCCGGTAATCAACACACATTCTTACTTTGCCGTCTTTCTTAGGCACAGGTACTATGTTAGCGACCCACGGCGGATAGCTAGTTACAGCAAGGAACCCGGCGTCCCACTGCTTTTGTACCTCTTCTTTGATTTTCATTGCCATGTCTGGGCGAGTACGGCGCAGTTTCTGTTTAATCGGTGGGCATTCTTCTCTTAAAGGCAGCTTATGCATAACAATGTCGGTGTCCAACCCTGGCATATCTTGATAAGACCAAGCAAACACATCCACATACTCTTGAAGCAGGTCAATCAGTTGTTTCTTCACCGAGTCTTGTAAGCCGGCCCCGATTTTAACCTCTTTCACATCTTCATCTGTACCAAGATTAATCGTTTCCACCTCCTCCTGATGAGGAGTGATAACCTTCTCCTCTTGTCTCAACAATCTGGCTAGCTCTTCAGGAAGCTCGTAGTCTTCTTCAACCCCTTCATCAGCTTGATTGATCGGATTGTCAAAGTCATACGAAGTCATAGCCGTGCTGTTGTCGGTGCTGTCTGGAAGGCACTCTCTGCAAGGGTTTAGATTGTTCATTTTAGTGATTGATTTTAATCTTGTTTAGGAAAGTGAAATAAAGTTGTCATTTTGAAAACATTGCCATTTATTTTTTGTACAAAAAGAAAAATGGAAAAACAGTGAGCGGAAAAGAAAAAGACTTGTTTGCAAAAGATGTCTGATATTTCATTGATTAATCTTGTTGCACAAAAAGTACAGATGGCCCGATTACAAAATGAGTCTTGTCATCTTGGGCAAGATGCAAGACTTTGATGCATGCTTATAAAAATACAGGAAATAATAATTACTTTGCATGAGTAACTCTTATAATTTCCTGGGAAGACCAGTTTGAGATACTGCTCCCCGGGATCTTTGGACGAATCCAGCTTTCCAGGTTGCATTCATCTTCCGACTCATCTTCCAAGTTGTTGACAGCATCGGGGGTGAGCATCCCCCCACTAACAAAGTTGGGCTCCTTAGCAGCCTCTGCTTGATCTTGTTGAGTTGGTTTGTAACCCAACCCAAATCTATCTTCTTTCTTCTCCACAGGCAACAGTTTGCCCCAGCCTTGAGCGTTTCCTTCTTCCACCACCTTCCGGGCCTGTTGGTAGGATGTCATAGAGGTCCCAAGTACAGCAGAGGTTTCATTAACATTCAGGGCCTCAAACCCTTGACTCATCGTCTCGTGGATCTCCCCATCCATCTCAATGTATTTATAAGTAGCCAGATGGCTAACAAATATATCCTCCTCTCCACAGATAGTAACGACTTGACCTTCCCACTCAAATTTTAACTTCTGGTGAAGGGTAGACGTTACTGCGCCAGCGACATGAATCCATGGTCTACCCAACAAACAGCTGTAGGCAGGCTGAATGTCCATCACGTAGAAGGTCGTTTTGAAAGTTTGTGGGTCAATCGTTACAGGCAACTCAATTTCTCCCAGAACTGATCTCTTAGAGCCGTCAAAGGCTCTTACTACCAAGTTACTGGGTCGCAATGCCAATCCTTCATACTCCAGCTTCACAAGAGCCTTTTTGGGTAAGACGTTGAGGGATGACCCTGTGTCTACCAGCACATGGGAAAGGACTGCACCTTTACATTCCATGGTAATGTGCAAGGCTTTGTTATGATTGCGGCCTTCCGAAGTCAAATCAGTGTTGGTGAATCCTAGTCCATTGCTAGCATTAACATTTCCAATCACAGCTTCTAACTGATTGACCGTGATCTCTTCTGGCACATAAGCTGCGTGCAAGACTTTGAGTAGTGCGTTCCGATGAACCTCGGAGCACATAAGCAACGATAGAATGGAGATCTTGGAAGGCGTCTGGTGAAGCTGGTCCACTATTTTGTAATCACTTTTCTTGATGATTCTCATGAACTCATCAACTTCTTGATCAAAAGGTGTTTTTAAAGCTTCTCTAACAACCTGCTCTTCTTGCACCATGCTCTTCCCTTTTGCCTTGGCAGCAGCTTCTGCTTCGGCAACGGGTCTTTGAACTTGCGGGGCGAAGAGACGTCCACTTCGAGTGAAGCCTCCGCCTCCTCCTACATTGTCTATTTGTGGTGCAGAAGTTGATGATTCAAAAGTGATTTTCTGTCCTTCGCAGTATAAATCAGAGCCGTAATGCCAAGGGATGGCATTACTGCTTTCATAAGGTACTGGCCCAGGCACTGTGACAGTGACTGGACTGATGGCAGCTGCAGAAGGGACTGTGATAGTTTGTGGATCATAATATATTGTGACTGGTGCTCTGATAGGAGTAGCACTTTGTGAGTTGTAGGCGGAATCATTGGCAGGATCATAATAAATTGTAACTGTTGAGACATCTTCATGGTTTGTTGCTGATGTTGTAGGAGACATTGTCGGAAGGATGGGTGTTGTTGTTGTAGGAGATTCAAAATGAAGTGGTGCTGAAGTTGTAGAAGGAATGTTTGTTGATATCTGGTCAGTTGAAATGACAGATGGAACATTTGTTGATGAAGCTGAAGAGTTATCTGGAACAATGGTTGTTGCAGTTGTAGGAGGTTCTGGAACCGTTGTTAAGGAGATTGCTGGATTGGTAGGAATTGATGTTGTAATCTGAAGCAGGCCACTCTGAATGAGACCATCTATGCCATCTCTCAAACTATCACAACCATTCACTGAAATGTTGCAATAAGCACACCCTAACTCACATCCTGGGAACATTTGACATTCGAGGAGCTGAGCTTTGATCTCTACCAACGGTGTCCGAATCTGACCCACACTGGTTATCAAGTAAGACGGCTTGTCTTCTTCAATAGCATTGATTCGGGGACCACCGTGGTGTGGCATAGGGTTCTTGTTGACATTTGGTGGTGGTGCAAAGTTTAAAGCCTTGGAATCCACTAGATCCTGCACTTTCATGTGCAAAGCTCTGCACTTTTCCGTACTATGACCAGGTGCATTCGAGTGAAAGGCACATCTGGCGCTGGCGTCGTAATTTCTGGGTAAACTGTTAGGATCTGGAGGGGCCAATGTCCTTAGCTCAACTAGGTTGAGCTTCAAGAGTTGTGGCAGTAATGTGGCATAGGGCATAGGGATCGGATCGATCACCCTATTGACCTGAGAGGGCCTCTGTTGGAATGGTCTCTGCTGATTATTGTTGTTGGTGTTGCTGTTGTTATAATTTCTCGGAGGATACTGAGTTTGTTGCTGGTACTGAGGTTGTTGCTGATAATTTTGTTGCGGTGGTTGATAAGCTGGTTGTGGATGAGCTGGAGCGGGAATGGTGACTGCTGCCACAGACCTATGAACATATTGGGGCCTGCCCCTGGTGGTGTGGATAGCATTGGTCTCACCAGTTCTTCTTGGGCCTGCAAAAGGCTTTCTTGTGTTGCTGGATGAGCTTGCACCGTTGTCTGAGATCTTACCCATCTTCAATAGGCTTTCAATTCTCTCCCCGGCTATGACTACATCTGCAAAGCTGGTGGAGGAGAAGGCAGCTAGCCTATCAATGTAAGTCCCCTGGAGGGTGTTCATGAACATATCAGCCATCTCCCTCTCTGACATGGGTGGCTGGACAGCAGCAGCAAGCTGTCTCCATCTTTGAGCGTACTCTCGGAAGCTTTCCCTGGATGACTGAGACATCCCCATCAGGAGGGTCCTGTTGGGGGCCATATCCAGGTTGTACTGATACTGTCTGATAAAGGCCTCTGCCAGGTCCTTCCAGCACCTAATGGTTGCTCTTGTCAGGTGGGAGTACCATTCCCTCGATGCTCCAGTTAAACTATCCTCAAAATAAAACATCCATAGCTTCTCGTCCATGGTATAGGCCTTCAGCCTCCCCAGAAAAGACTGTAAATGGGTCCGAGGACAGGAAGTCCCGTTATACTTCTCAAAGCAAGGAGGCTTAAACTTGTGGGGAATCCTGACCCCGTCTACCAAGCCCATATCCATAACATCAAAACCCAAAGAGTTTTGAGACTCTAAGGATCTTAATTTCTCAGCTATCTCATCCAGCCTTCTATCATAGGTTTCCTCCCCAGCTCCCATCACTGTGAACTGATCTTCCTGGGGGTCTTCTTGCAGTACCCTCCCTGCTGTGGCAGTCCCTTGTATATTGACAGGGATGTTGATCTCTGGATGCTGGTGGGGTCCAAAGACTGGGGGATTGACATGAGTTTGGACTCTTTCATTGTTGCTTGTCCCAGCAGTCCCTGGCTGATGGTCTTCCTGGTTCCTCCCTTCTACCAGTGCTCTTAACCTCTCCTGGCTTTGAGCCATATTGTTCATCACCTCCATAAATTGTGTCATCTGATTCCTCATTTCCAACCTCTCGTTGGTCATTTGATTCCTGACCTCTGTAAGGTCCTGCTGCATTTGATCCATCTGTATGCCCGGAAGATTGTTGCGGGTGGGGTATCTGTGTGGACGGTTGAGTGGAAACCCTCGACGTCGAGCAATAATTCCTGAAGTCACAGCAGAGTTAGTAACAATAAAACAAAACCTACAAAACAAAACAAAAGGTTAGTATGCAATGCAGTGTGTCTATTTGTTTCCAAGGTATCCGGCTTGGTACTTGGCTTTGACCTTCCCAGACCCCTGAAGGAGATACTTGTGATGTTGCTTGAAGAATTCAGATGAAACAAACCAAAACATATATTACAAAAAGGTAAATGGTACATAGTTTGTTTCTTTTACAATACAAGCCCTCCGAGGGGTCAAAAATACAACATAAAGAAAAATACATAAAATGAAAGCAACAACAAGCAAAAGGTCAAACACCAAGGCCAAATTCATCCTCCTGAACTTCCTTGAGAAGTGCTTCAGTCACAGGATCAGCTGGACGCTCTGTAAGATTCCTGATAAGGAGATTCCTTGTGGCAACAGCTGCAGTTAGCTTCTTGAGCTGACTCTGGTCCTTTGACCTCTTCACTCCAGCTCTGATCTTCAACTCTGAGACCTCCCTCTGGGCTGCTGCCAGGGCTTCCTGTTGTTCTTTTGCACTAGCTTCCAGTTGCTCCATCTTATCCTGAGTCCTTTTGTCCTCCTGAGTACGGGCTTCGGTGATCCTGACCCACCTAGCCTGACTCTCCTTTAGATACAAATCAGTCCTGGCCTTCTGGAACTGAGCTTCTTTGCAGGCATTCTTCAAGATCTGCTCTCCAGACCTAGACTTCTTAATGTAATCCTCAGACTTCTCAATCTTAGCCAAATGCTCCACTTTCAACTTTTCTAGCCTCTCAATATCCAACCTACCATCACTCCTCTCCCAGAGGGTCTTCTGTAGAGCTTGAGTTAACTTCTCATTTCTCTCTTTCAATTTCTCAAACTCCTCTAAGCTGACAGTTGCCGGAGGTGGTGCTGTGGAGGGTCCAGGCATATCTTCAATAGTGAAGGGCATCCCAGAAATTTGAGCCCTGGCATGAGACCACTCATAGTACTGTGCTGATGCCACATTATTGCATTTCCCAAGAATGGTTACTCCTTTAGTCTGCACATTGTCCCAGGCCCAGGATGCCTGCCTGACAACAGCCAGATTAGGCTTGATCTCAACATAAAGGGTCTCAGTCAGATCTTGTGCTCTAGGGGGATGGACCAATGCATAGCCCAGTTGTCTTTTGAAAAGCAGAGGGTTATAATTGATGCAACCCTTTACTCCAATCAGAGGCACATTGGGAAATTGCCCACAACTTGTAATGATGTCTCTGCCCTTGGTGCTCTGAGTACACCATCTGATGTCATCTGAGGTTAGAGCAACAAGCCTCCTAGCCCAGTTCTTCTGCTGGTGAGGGTTCAAGAATGCATCAGTCTTTGGCAAATGCTTGAGCAGCCAAGTATAGAACAAAGGTGCACAACATCTCACTAATCTCCCCCTTTGCTTTTCATTCCTTTGATGAACTGAGTAGTAAAGGTCTCCCAGTAAGGTGGGCACTGGGTTCCTCAGGATGAAAAGATGGATTGCATTCTTGCTGACAAATCTAGGCTCATCTGCAAAAAGTATGATCCCATATATGCTTAGGGCCCACAGAGCACAGGCTGCCCTCCACTCCCCCAGGGAGGCCTTCAGACTAGCCTGAGAAGTCAAGAAATCCAGATGAAAACCAGAGATTCCAGCTTTAGATGCCAAATTCTGCCCAATCAAAACTGGTTCTAGATGTAATGCCTTTGCTATCTCCTCATTACTTGGGAAAGCCATCTCAGGGTTGAAGGGGATTCCACCCCTGATAGGTATACCAACCAATGATGAATACTCCTCCAGCAAAGGTCCCAACTGGAAATTCTGAAATGTGAAGCACCTCAGAGGGGGATCATAGAACTGCAGGCAAGTATGTATCAAGCTCCTCTGTGAAGGGTCCAAATCCATAACCACATCAAGAATTCCTCCATAATGTTCTCTGAAAAGTGGTATATGGTCTGGAGTAATCAGGGTCTGAATCCTCCTGATGCTGGCTAGCTCAGGCTCAAAGAAGTGATAGGAGATGTTACTTTTCTTAGGTGCCATGTTGCTGAAGAATGGGTGCTGATGATGATGACTGAAGACAACACTGAAGATGGGCCACTGATAGGCTGGGACTGAGGATGCAAGTGACTGAAGCAGGTGGCTGATAGCTGAAGCAAGTGCTGATGAAGATGGGTCTAAGCTGAAGAAGGGGTCAAAACCAAGCCAAAATGATAGGATGGATACCCTGAAAAACAAATAAACACATGTTAGAATGATGCAATGAGGATGTATGCAAATGATGTGCAAGGGTTTGTGACTGAGCTGGATCTGATCAAGTGCTCTGATATAGGTCCACATATGTTCAAGAAATCCAGCTGGAGGTCTATAAATCCAGTAACCAAGGTGGGGGACTCAAATAAAGAGTCACATGTCCTGGGTTAAAAATCACAAGAACTGTTCCAAAGTGGAGTACTCTTAATTAAACAAAGTAACAGGGTATGCTGAGGTCAAGGGTACCTGCAAACCTGTAAACAGCCCAACCCCCTCACGGGTGATGTTCTAAAACAAGGATCCTCAGACTTGGATCAGTTATGAGAAGTGTAAACACTTCTAACCTGGAGGTTCAGTGTTTACAATAACCATAAAAGTTCCTCCTCTAATTCACCTCAGTTTCTGAAGGTCAATACTAAAGGTCATCCAGACTTAGCAGGCTTCCCAGATAGCCCTAGCACTGCAGGAAATCTGCAACACAGAGTTCTCAAGAAGAAACCCATATCTGACGTGTTTCATATTCCCGCACCAGACCGAAATGGAATGGGAAAGAATATGAACCACTCTAGCCTAGGTGTCACTCAGGTCCCAGGTATAGGACCTTAACTCTCAATAGAATCCCACCCACCAAAGCAAACAAACAGATCCAGCCAGCACAGCATGATAGTATGATGTATATAAAGCTGTAAAGAAAGCAATAAACAAAACTGTACATGAAGCAATAAACAAAACAAATATACAAACACAGATAGCACATAACACCCCAGTAAACACAAATCAAACAAGCGCTAGGAGGAACCCACAAAAAGAACCAGAAGCCCTGGTTACAGTATAAGGGTCCCCAGCAGAGTCGCCAAGCTGTCGCTCCCGATAAATGGGACTGGCCCGAATAAAGGTACAGACGCGAACGGTCGGCGAGAGGGACAATGAGAACACACAGCAGTGAACTCACAGGAGATGAATAGAGTCTCCAGCTAGGCATTTTTATCCCGGAGGAAAGGCAATGCTGCATATACCTAGAAAGAGATGGATAAGACGGTTGCGAACCAGAGAGACTGAGAAAGGGGGTTGGTTACAACCTGGGAAGGTATTAGCACCCAGATTGTCCGTCGTACTCGACGGGATCCACGCTTAAAAGATTTGTGTTTTAAAGGGGTAGTGTCAGTGCAATCTGTGTATAAATGAGCTGGAAAAGGATGTACAGGTGTCAGTGTAAAGTGTATAAGTGATGTGAAGTGTATAAGAGAAGTGTCAGTGCAAGGAAAAGAGTGAGATGCTCAAGATCATGAGGCTTAAAGAATAAAACTAGAAAGAGGGGGAATATACAGAGACTTTTGTTCGATAACTGTTAAGTTATGCCTACGTATCCTCTCGTGCAATGAGGAAGTCAGAACACCGTAGTTCGACCCAAAGAGACTGAAAGATGAATTGACTTGTGAACTGCTTACTTGTCTATGCTCAAGTGTATGATCTGTCTGGCACAGATGCAAACTGTCTTGCATTAGACGGAAGAAGCGAGTTCTCGTTTATGAGTGAATGAGATGAGAAAAAGAATCCCGGAGGAGACGATTATTGTTTGTTTTTGCATTTTCAGTCTTTTATTGCTTTTGAGAGTTTGTCATAAGTTAATGAGCTTAAGCCTAAACCAATGGGTTAGTAAACTCATCACATCATCCCTATGATTAGGGGTAATGAGATTACCTTAAGTGTGAAGTCAGATTCTCACACTTAATCACCATGATGTAGGATTAAGATCATTAACCTACTTGTGATTATTTAGATGTTTTTGGTGTTTTTGTTTAGTGTTAAGTAATGAGATTAAGCCATAATCAGGGATTAAACAGACTCATTACACCATCCTAATAGAGGGATAATAGATGAGAATGTTTAAGCTGAGGAAAGCTCCTCAACTTAATCCATGATTAGGGATTAAACTCATGACAAAACAAACCTTTGATTAAGTGGATTTTACTTAATGATATGATGATGAAGTGAATTTTATGATTTGTAAGACAACTTGAGGGGGACTTGTCCATTAACACTAGGGTTAGTCCTTCTTAACCAATTAAGGAAGAATTAGAACCCTAATGCAAGGCCCAAGTTACAAGTGTGATGTCTGGATAGTTATTAAGTGGATTGATTAAAGAATCTAAACACATTAAGGGTTTAACACTTAGGATTAAAGTTATACACTCCATCCTAATAGAAGGATGCAAGCATAAGCTTAATCACAAAGCCTTAAAGCCTTTAGGGTTTAGTCCCTGATTATGAGGTGAGAAGAGAAGACTCAATGAGACACAAAGGTAAAATATAAATGGGGGGACTAATCAAAACCCTAATTATTGTCATGCTTGGTTGTTCCTAAGGTTTGTGAGGTTTAAGAAAGAAATCTTCAGAGGAACCACCAGGAAGCAGATGAAATGAGCAAAGAGAAACAAAGTAACTTGCTTCATTTAAGAAGACAAGTCACTTGAAGAAAGAAAGTAAGAAGAAGAAGAATGAGCAAGCTCAAACTCAAGCACATAACAAAATGCAACATGGATGCATAAAGAGATGAAGAGAAGTTATGAGAAGTGAAGGCAAATTCACTTCTCAAAGTTACTTACCACCTGAAAAGTTAGTAAAGGAGATGCAATGCAATGCAAAATGAGATGGAAGGGCATGATGCAAACCAAAACCAGAAGCCTATATGAGATGATAATGATGCTATGAGATGCTGCAAACATGAGACAACACATGGGAATGATCATACAAGCTCATGGATGCAAATGAAACAAGTTAAGAACCATAAACAAACATGAAATGTCATGAAGTGCACATGGCATACAACATGGCAAATGCAAGATGCAATGATAAAACATGCTTACCATATGTCTTATGATGTTAAATGAATCACATGGATGCATAAAATGTCATGGCAAGTCAAGACATGAATGTAAATGCAAGATGGATGCATATGGAAGCCCAAATTAGGGTTTATGATCAAAGCATCAAACACAAACCAAAATCAGGAGCAAACAACAATATAAAAAATTTAAAATGCACTCAAAGGACCCCTAATCCTATACTAACTCAATGCCCAAAGGAGAGGTTCCAACTCTTAACCTAATTCAAGTTATGATTTTCCTAAGTTTTCTAGGGTTTTAGGGTTCCTTAACAAGAAAAATGTCAAACAAATGGAAAATGTAAGATCAATTCATGCCAAATTAATCTCACAAACTAAATGATATGCATGACACAATGCAAAAAGAATCAAAGTCCAACTCTTTAGGGTTAGGCAGAAATGATTTTTGGAAGTTTGGATCAAAATAATGCATCAAAATGATTTTAATTCCATGAAAAATTCTCAAAATGCATCAAGATCAAAAAATAAATTTGGTTTGAGGGTTGGAAAATGTTTCTAAATGTTTTTAAAGGTTTCATGAATTTTTTGGTGATTTTTAAATACCTAAAAGTATTTTTAATTAATTAATTCTCATTAATTAATTAAAAAGAAACTTTTAAATATTTAAAAATACTTTTTTAATGCTAAAAATAAAAATAAAAATATTTTTGTGTTTTGAAATTAAATAATAATTTGTATAAAAAATTCCAGAATTTTTAAAGTATTTTTGCTATTTTTAATAAATTGTACAAATTAAATAGAAAGAAAATGAAATAAAACAAAATAAAAGGGAAAGTAATCTGATCCAATGATCCAGATTCAAAGTTGAAATGAAATGGTTGACTGGCGCGCTAATGGATGGCCTGGATTTCACTTCAGTTAATTAATTATGATTAAATTAAATAAACAGAAATTAAGGCTAATGACATGATCTGAGCCATTGGATGCACGCGGGAAAAGACTTAGTCAACTCATCCAACGCTTGAAATTTAAACTTGAAGCCCTAACCCTAATTACACATTAATGACTCTCAGGTCACCGGAGACGAGCTCCGGTCGTCTTCTCCGGTGACCTCCCTCCCTGAGAATTTCCAAATCATTCCCTAGGTCATTTCTGGAGCTCTAAAGCTCCAGATTGATTCCTTTCACTCTCCTAAACTCAACCCTAACCTCATTTCTCATTTATTTCCAGCCATAATCATGAATCGAAGCAAAGAAACAAAAACTGCCAAAATTTCAGACAAGCAATACAGCTTCATTTCTCAACCATTTTCAATAATTTTGAGTTCAATGTAATCAGTGAAGCATGCTTAATCATTTTATAACATGAAATAGAGATCCTGGAAAAGTTAATTCGAAAGGCTACCTGAGATGGAGCTTTCACCCTTTGAGCTTGCTGGCTGCTTTCTTGGTGCAAAAAACTTCTAATGACCTTCCTGATGAGTTTGCAGTGCTTGGACAACTTTGAATGTGGCTGGTTTGGGAGTTTGCACTTCAACTGGTCAGAAATCGTATCTGGCTTGTGGTGTGTTCTTGGCTGTTTTGATGGGTGGTTTTGGGTCAGTGGATGATCCAGAGGTGAATGGTAGTGTTTGTTTGAAGGTTGAGTGATTGAGTTGGGAGAATCAAAAGCTTTTGCAAGAGGGAGATTTTTTGTGAATGGTCTGTTCTAGAGTGCTTCAGGCTTGCCTCTTGTTATGTTTGGCTTGCATTTTCTTTGTATAAACAAATGCCATTGGTCAGAGGATGTGACTTGTGCTTTATTGATTGGTATGGTGCTTTTTGCAAATTGTCAACTTTGTGTAAGGAGGGCATGGGCTACATTGCTAGCTTGGTACAAAAGGCTTGTCTTGCGCAACATGGTGAGGGGAGAGGGCTAGGGTGGTTCAGCATCCAAGGCAGCAAGTGGATGAAGTGTTATGATGGTTTTTGCAAGTTGGCTCCCTTTGGTTCTCATGGAAAGATCTTGCTCCAAAGGTCATACAAACATGTGATTCCTTTGGTTCAATCTAAACTTTAGGACTTGGGTGATGCTTGTGTAATGGTTTGATACCAATTAGAAGTCACAAATGCCTTTGGTACAAGATTTTGCAAATTTCTCATTTGGTGCATAACTTGAAATTTAATGATTTTTGCCAACTTTGACACAACAAAACTTTTGATCCAAAATGAATTAGGTCATGTTCTTGTACTTTTTGAAAAGGGAAAGATCTAATCTACAACTTTCTTGACCAAAGTTTTTCCATTTGAAGCTTTTTTGGATCAAAAAGTAAGGGTTGAAAAAGTTGCATAAAATGACATTTCATTAAAAGTCAACCATGCCCAAAAAAGTCAACTTTGCAAAAACTTCAAATTCTTGAACTTTGTGAACTTCCAACTTCTTCCATGATCAAATAAAGATCATATACACTCAAAATGATGAAGATCACCCCTTGGTTGGGTCATTGGGGGCCTCAGATGCCCTGATTTTGCACTGACTTGTCCAGAAAGTCAACTCTTGATCAGATGACTTCCCCATGGAATTTCTTCATGAAAATTGATATGCATACTCCCTATACCATATGGAGACCAATAGAAACAAGAATGACCAAAAAATTTGGAGTTATGGCCTCTGAAACCAAAACCCTAATTTTAGGTCAACTGTGCAGTCAAGCCTAGCTCTGCTTCCATACCATTCCCAGTTCTTGTGATTCTTTGGAATTTTTGATTTTGAAAGGATATAACATGGTATAAGAACACACATGGACCCCTTTGAAGTGATTGATGACCTTTGGAGTGGCTCAGGAGGCTCTTGGATTGCTCAGATCACAAACCCTAGATGCAGATGACTTAGAATCTATGCAGTGAATCAAAAATGTGGTATGAGATCTTATGATTGTGTTTATGCATATGAGAATGATCACAAGCCATGGTGTAAATAGGTGAGGGCAAATTTGGGGTGTTTACAATAGCGTATTCAGGTTTTTAGCTTCCTGAATAGCTGTAACTTTAGGTCAAAACTTAAAAGGGAGACTTCTCAGAATATTTTTGACATGATTTGATATAGAATAAGTCTTACTTAACATTTGATGGCCCGATACAAGAATCTGAAACCTGGATAACATGGTTTCAATATCCTCATCATCCTTCATTTTGAATAACTCATACTTTTGTACCAACAAGTTAGCTTTTGCTTCTTTAACTTTCTAATTCGCTTCATAGGTAGAGCATAATGGTTCAGATGGTCTTTTCAATAGACTTATCAATGATTTTCATATACTCGACATGTGGTAGAGCATCTGTAACATCTTGGGCCCCTCGCAAGGCAATCCTGGCACTTCCACCTCACGATCTTCTTTACCCCCCTCTCTAGTAAAGTTTTTGCCTTCCGTGGGAATCGAACCTTGTATCCTAGGGATCAAGTATATGTTCAATCCATTCCCAATAGCTCAATTTGTAGTGGAAATGGATTGAACATGTACTTGAACCCCATGGTACATGGTTCGATTCCCACGGAAGGCAAACACTCTACTAGAAAGGGGGGGGGACGTGAGGTGGCAGTACCGGGATTGCCTTGCGAGGGGCTCGAGCTGTTACAAAAAAAAGGCGCCTTTTTTTTATAACTGCCCGGGCCCATCGCAAGGCAATCCTGACATTTCCACCTCACGATCTTCTCTATCCCCCTCTCTAGTAGAGTTTTTTGCCTTCCGTAGGAATCAGACCCTGTACCCTGGGGTTCAAGTACATGCTCAATCCATTCGCACTACCAATTAAGCTAGTAGCCCAAGTGGTAGTGGGAATGGATTGAGCATTTACTTGAACCCCAGGGTACAGGGTTCGATTCCCACAGAAGGCAAAAAACTCTACTAGAGAAGGGGTAGAGAAGATCGTGAGGTGGCAGTGTCAGGATTGCCTTGCGAGGGTGTAACACGGTGGGAGAACTGACTTTCTATAAATGTTACGGATAGCAAGAGTCGCCACCGACTTTTATTTTATCCAAAAGGAAAGGACATAAAAGAACAGGAAAGACCTATTTTAAAAGACTTGAGTTCGGGGGGTAGGTTATACAAAGGGAAGGTATTAGCACCCTTTATATCCATGGTTATCCATGGGCTCTTAGTTACTTAGCTCACTTTGTTTGTTTGCAAGAGTGTAGTGTGTGATTAGAAAAAATTTCTTTAAGTACTTGGTAATGACCCTCGTATGGGTGTATACAAAGCCTAGTTTAGAAATTGTGAGGTGTAAAAGTAATTTTGAAAAGTGTGAGCAAGTAACTATGAGGTACCTACCCTAGATTTAAGTCTTTCATGTTCTCGTATATTCTTTCAATGATAAGACTATCCCTATTATTAAGGAATAGGTAGTCATTACCTTGGATGTTAAGGGACAAACGTAGGGTCATCGTATGATCATAGAAAGCAACAAGTAAGGGTGTCTTTAGCAATTTGTAGGGACTTATCATCTTTTATTCGAAGGGACAAGATCATTATCGTAGGCAACCTCGAAGGGACTTGATCTTTAAAAATGTAGGGACTTGATGATATTTATGAAGGGAATTTGCTTAAGACACCCCTATATTCGAGGGACTTGACCATTTAGATAAGGCAACCAAGAGGAATACCCTAGGAAGTGCAGATGGCGATCAAAGATCGACTTACGTGTGTGAGTGTTCATGTTCAAGTATTTATCTTATCTTAAATTAATTTTCTAAATTATTTTTAATCACATATAGGTTATACACACCCTAAGATTACTAACCATACAGTAAATACTTACAAAAATAAAGCAAAAATAAACCTATTACATGGCTTTAGCAATTACATAATAATAAAATGATAAATATAATAATAAGGATAATAAATAAACAATAATCACATATTAGTTATAATAAAATGAAAATAAGGGTTAGAATAATAAATAAAGGAAATAAGAATTTAGCAAGAAAAAATTAATATTAGAAACGTTTTTTAGAAGTTAATTAAGAAAATAAGTTTAATAATAATAAACAAATAACAAAGTATTTACATATTAAAAATAATAAAGATTAATAATATAATTAGGCTTTAGAAAAAAAAATAGATTAAGTTTTAGGGTTAGGGTAAAATTAGGGTTGACAAAAAATTAGGGTTTATATTAAGAAAATTAGGTTTTTTTAAATTATAATGATACATTATTATTTTATTTACAAAAATATAATAATAACTATATAAACATATTATAAAATTAATACAAATAATTTATATTTAAGAAAATAAAATATGAGTTTTAGAAAATATGAAGTTTTATGAAAATATTATTGGTTATTAAGAAAATTTTATTTTTTATAAGAATTTAAATAAGTTAACTAATATAAATAAACAAATAAATAAGAAAAATTAAAAAAAAAAAAACAAAATACCTGGGGGCTGGGATTCGAACCCACGCCCTAGGCTTTCACACCCTTGGTCCAGTATCACCACCACTAGGCCAGCTACGCTTGGTGAACATATGGTAAGCATTGATCCTTATATATTAAACCTGCAAAAATAAATAAAACCAAAACCAAAATGGCCTGCGGCCAGATTCGTACCCAGGACTATCACAACAACAAACAAACACTCTAACCAACTGAGCCACATCGGGCGCGTACAACATATACCCACACCTAATTATTATAAAATAAAACAAATTTCCCAGTTGGTTTTCCGCGCCAAACTCCGTCTTCCTCCTTTGAATTACCTGCGAAAATTCATACAACATTTCCTGCGAAATTTCCTGCTGGCAAACCAAACCAGAAGAACCTATGTTTCTGGAACATCATTCAAACCATAATAATAATGAAAATTCATAACCCAGATCAATTACACAGTGTTCATACGTCATAACCATGTTTTTATAATTAATTTATATTAGGTATTTCGTAAAACCCCAAATGAGAAACATAAACCCTAGCCATGGCAGTTTTCGATTCAGGTCATGAATCTTCAATCTAATTATCCAGAAAGTATCCTAAGGTCACTACAAACACAAACCAATCATTAGAATCAATTTATAATGCATCAAAATATGAAATCGAAAAAGACATTATTCTTGAATAAAAACGATTCGGTTAGGGCATATGATGATGTTTTAGATGATGGTAATGATGCCAATAGCTTCAATGAACATCCAGGAATGTGTTGCAACCTTCAAAACCTCTTGATATGGCCTCTAGGTCAAAAACCGAATATGACTTTTTGTGTGAAAATTTGAAGTTGAATGGTGTTCTTGGAGGCTCTGAAAATCGTCCCTTTGCTTTTCTTCATGCTTATGGATATATAGTGCACAGAATTAGGTCATAACTTTGTGGATTTGTGGGCTTTTTTTCATAACTTGAGTGTGAAGAAATCTCATGATCAAAATATGTGAAAAATAAAATCTTTGTATGCCAATCTAGCCTATCACGAATTTGGATCAGATCAATCATCTCTAAATAATGTTTATGACCTTCTAGAACAAGAATCACATTTAAATATTGAGTTTTCATATTTTATTTTAATTTAAATTGATTTTTAATGAATAAAATCAAAATAAATAAAAAATAAACTATGAAAATATGAATAAATAATATTTGATTTGTGCATGATGTCATGGTAGAGATTGGGTCATAAAAATGCAAGCTCATGTGGAATGAATTGGTTCTAAGACCCCATTTGCTCAATAAACCTCTCAAAATTTCCCAACTTTGAAAATGCACAAATCCCTCAATTTTAAGGCTATGAAGGTGTTCTTGGACATTTTAGAAAGCTTAGAGAGTCCTCTAACCAACCTCTTTGGTCTCATGTCCATATCTTTTACCATTTTCAAATTATGCCCTTTGGAAGATGTTGACTTTTTGTTGACTTTTAAAATGACCTATAATGTTTCAACTTATACCTTCTAAATGAAGCATTTTTAGGCTTGGCTTGTGAGACACAAAGTTGTAAAGAATTCAATTTTCTTCAAAATGAGATTTGGATGGGAATTTTTTGATGAAGCATGTGAAAGTTATGGCTGGTCAAAGTTCATTTGACTTTTCCTATGGAAACCCTAATTTAGAAACTCCTGATTCTTGAGGATCTGAAATATCCTTGATGAATCATGATCAACCATTGATCAAATGATGAATTTTACTTCATAAACTTGATGTTGGCAAAAAATCATGAAGTTTGACTTTGGTTTGACCACAGTTGACCTCAGTTTGACTTTTTAACCACTTTGACTGATTTTTGCATATCTGATCATCCGTCTGAGCAAACCTTTTGGGAAAGCCTTGAAACTTGACATAAGGATTCTTGAAGACATGTAGGATGTTATGAAGCTCACTTGAGGCCTTGAAACTCCATTTAGCCTGATGAAATCCAAAACCCTAGTTTAGGGTGCATTGCTTAGGAGGATGCTTTGTCTGAGGGAATTGTCCAAGCTTTCTGACTAATTGTGAACCTTGTGAACCTCTTGGGATACCTTGTGAACCTTGTGAATCTCTTGGGATACCTTGGTACACAATGCCTTGACTAGGGGAGGGCAAATTTTGGGGTACAACAGAGGGAACCAATGAATACATGAGGTTTAGAAGAATAATAGTATATCTCAAAAGCATTGTAATCATAAGAAACTCCATTTCATCTTCCTGAGGTACTAGCAGTAGGATCTTAAAAAGACATATTTTCCTCTTTGGTTCTTTATTCGTACCACTGTTAAGTGTTACACACAGACTTTGCTCTGATGCTAACTAAAGGTTAGAAAAATACACAAGAATAATGGGTTTAATTGTGTATGCAAAATTGTTTTTACTTCTGAACCAGAGTTCAAAATATGATTAACAAGTTGCAGCGATATAATAAAAAAAGAAAATAAATAGGCAAAGAACACACATAAGTTATCACATTTTCTTCCAACTGAGAGTAGTCCAATCCCTTGCAGCTCAAGAGATCTTCCACTATAATTAAACTAATTACAACTACTTATACCCTCAAGTATAAGAATTTCTCATGCTCAGACCTACACCCTAAGTCTTTCTTGCTTAGATTTCACGAATTCAAGACTTCCTTAATTAAACCCCTCAGATTCAAGACTTCCTTGCTTAGATATACAGCCGAAGACTTCCTTGCTCATATTCCTCAAATCTAAGACTTCAATACTCAAGCATATAGCCAGAGATTTCATCTAAAGTGACTATTTTGAGAAGGAATAACTTACAACAACACTTGATTAACAATCATAGGTGTTCAAATATAATACAACACACTTTAACACTTAAGATTCTTAAGTTATACAAGAATAAGAACTCTTAAAGGATTAGCTTCTCTTGAGCTGATATAAAATGTGTGGAGTGCGTATATATTTTATTGGTAGTTGCAGTTTTATTCTCTTGGTTGATCTTCTATTTTTTCTACTCCTTTTATAGTTAAAGAAATATAGTCGTTGAAGAAACCTAACAACTTCTTTCAAATAAAATATTTTTGCACATCTTATTTACCAGTAAAGCAGGTGATGGAACTCATAGCCAAGGAATTACCCACTGAATAAGACCTTTGTCCAGAGAACTCTTCTATGAAACAAGTACAACAAAATCTTTTGAAGATAATGTCAACTACTCTCGAGTCTCGTGATTTCTGAGCTTGAGTTGACATCCATCAATTTAAGAGACAGGGTTACCACCCTTCTGATTTTAAAATATGAAAAAGATATCTTTAGGTTCAGACTCTCTCACAAGAACCTGGTCATAACCAAACCATGGTTTCTTCTGTGACAGAACCTGTTTCATCAAGAAAACTGAATTTCGTACACATGAACCAGCTAGTTAGAAATCCTAATTGTTCTTAAAATACTTTGTTATCATAAAAACCTTAGAGGATACATGGTATAAACCAAATATGTTTCAACATTTTGAATTTCTTTCACATCAAATAGTAAATACCTTTAATTCAAATCTTCTAATCATAGGCTTCTTGTGAAATTACTTTAAAGGTTGAGTAGAGATTATAATCTGTCTTCATTAGGAAATCTCTTTTGTTTGTACTTTCCTTGAGTATACTACTCGTCATAATCAGAGACTTTATATAATAGATGAAGTGAAACTTGATTAGGATATAAAGCCTAGATGATGTAAACTACAAAGTCTATTTAGTGTGAGGCTTAAAAGTACTACAATCTAGAGTGAATATGAACAAGAAATGCAGAAGCATTTAATACTTTGTTCAACTCAAATGCGTTGACTGTAAGAGAATATTTTCTTTGCTTACCAACTTCTAGTCATAGGCTTCGAATATAACTTGGTGAAGCTTGAGTAGAATTCAGAAGATATCTTCAAAACATTGAGAGATTTTAGAGTCCTTTGAGTACTAGGTTCTGAGACTTGCACAACTATTTGGGATCAGAGCTTTATTAGAGTTTGTATGGATGGTTTCTAATCAGAAATGTTGATTTGATAATCTTGAAGCTTGATTTGCTTTAAAAACATATTTGTATTATTCCTTTGTTCAACATGTGTTTTTCCTTTCTTTAATCTGCTTTCTACTTTCTTCAGACTTCATCTTGTATTCAGATTGATTTCTTTAATGGCAGATCTATCATCAGAGTCGGGCTTTTATAATTTGAAATTGTTCAGACCTTGCTTTGATTTGAAGTTTTCTTTCCATTAACCTTTGTTGTCTTTTGAGTTGACGATCATAGTTAGCTTCTTTCAGAGTCTTCAACTATCAGAGTCACCTCCAGACAGACAATTGAAGTTCCTTGATTAGAATCATCATTTGATCTTTCAATTTAGATTTTGTTCTGACCTTTTAGTTTTTTCACACTTAACAAATATTTAGTGTACAAAATTGTTCTTATATACTTTGTTATCATCAAAACATAAAGGTATGTAGATGTAGAATCAAACTTGTTCTTATATTTGGTTTTATCATGTAGTATTTTTTTTTTGTTTTAGTCCCTAATTATGAGATTGTGTTCATATCTTGATTTCCAACCTTCATACGAATTCATAATTTTTATAAAATATTTTTATGATTTTATAGCTTTTTTATTCACTTTTTCTCTCACACAATATTCACCATCATATTCCATCAGAGGTTCATTGGATTCTTTTGATTCCCTTCAAAATCTTCAAGATACAGAACTCAAAACCCATCAATTTTACAACCATATTCTCTAAATTCTAAATCTTGACCATCCTCTTCACGACACATAACCCAAATCTCCTCAATTTTTCAACCCTGACTATAAATGTTCAATCGATGCCACTCCTTTTAAAGATCTAGAACTCAAATCTCCAAAACTTCTTATTCTTTGAAGTTTAGTGCATTCAATTTTCACTTCTAATTTTACATGTTAGTGTTGGTTTTGAAACCAATCTACTCTTTTTTCTTTATGGAAACAAATGTATTTGGGGTGAGGAAGTAACACAAATGAGTTGTTTGTGTATATTTTTGCTTTTTTGTTTGTTTGTATTTTTATTTGTGTTCTTGAGTTTTATAGTATTTATTCAAGCTCCAATCGAGTCTTTGGTGTTACAATATCAAATTTGAGTTTTTTTTTTGGTTTGTATGTGTTAGAACAAGATTTGATTCTACATTCCTTAAGAGTGTGTTTGGATGAGGTAATGGAGAATTCTTAAGGAATTCAAAATTCTAGGTAATTCAAGTGATTCAATTAGAATCCATTCAATTTTAAATTCTATTGTTTGGATGAGGTAATTAAGAATTTTTACGGAATTCAAAATTCTAGGTAATTCAAATGATTCAATTAGAATCCATTCAATTTTAAATTCTTTTGTTTGGATAGAGTATTAAAATATTCATTTTAAAAAAATTGGAACAATTTTCATAATTTTTAAAAATTTTGGGTCAAATCTAAAATATGATAAATAGGGACCAATTTGCGATTTTTGAAAATTTAAAGGACCAATTTGTAAAATTTGAAAATTATTAGGGACTTATTTGTAATTTTTTGGAAATTTTGGGGTGAATTTGAAATTTTCATAAAATATGAGGCCTATTTTTCAAAATTTAAAAATTTAATGATAAACAATTTAACATTCATATTATATAGAGGGATGAAGCAATTTGAAATTCTTTACTGTATAGTGTCATTTTAAATTCCCTAAATTTAACATGAATAAAATACTCCATAAATTTACATCATTTTAACAATTCTCTATTTTTTTTAATCCAAACAATGAATTTTGATCAAATCATTTCAAATTCCCTCAAAAAATTACTTTTCCTCGTTAAAATGCTCCATTCAAACACACCCTAAGAGTTTTGATGATTACAAATACTATATTATTATAAAGAACAAATTTGCTCCCTAATGAAAATTATTTTTGTACAGAAGTTCTAATAAAAAAGCAAGAAGTTCTAAATGCAAAGCAAGAAGTTCTTAGTTTGAATACATAGAAGAGCTAAACAATGGCAAGACAACGAAGTTCTGATATAAAAGATTTGAACCATTATCACGCTCTTAGCACCAGAGCTGCAGAATTAGACTCTTATGATCTCAAGAAGCAAACTCTGATCTGAAGCATTATTTATCATTAATTGAATATCAAGGAGTAATGACTTAACAGACAAGGATCTCTATTTTTGGAAAGAACATTAACAACAATTATCTAACCTCCAAAAATATTTCTTATGTCTCCAACGAATCCTAGAAGGCCTCCTCTATATAAAGGAGTTCTTTGGAAGAAAAAGCTCCACTTCTCTTGCGTGATTACAATCCTTATCATCAAATTATCTTCACTATTATAATTTTGTGTAAAATATCACAGTAGTGATAAAAGCTTACTAGAAGCATTCTTATACACATTTTATCTTTTGTTATCCTTGAACTTCCTTGAGTGACTAAAGTGTTAGTCGGTAGATTCAACAAGACATTGACAGTAGGTCTTTGTGTTGTAAAATCTTTGAATAGTGGATTAAGACCTCGCTTGAGAGAGGAAAATCACCTTGGCGGGTGGACTAGAGTAGTTTGAGTTCAAATGGACCAAGATAACCAAACGTGTCATTTTGATTTATTTTTTAAAACCCCAATTCAAACCCCAATTTCTTGTGTTTTTCTTTTCTTCAATTGGCATAAGAGCGCCTGGTTCTGGGTGAAAACACTTAACCGTGTCAGAAAAAGATCCTACAAGAAAAAACTATGGCGAAACAAATTCAGAACAACAACGACAACCAGAATGACAAAACCAATGGCAAACCCCCAGTGTTTGATAGTGAGAATTTTTACTACTGGAAATATGTTCTTGAAAGATTCTTTCTGGCTCATGATGGAGATCTTCGGGATATGGTGACTGATGGTTACACTCATCCAGTTGGAGTCAATGGTCAGTAGATTGAAAGAAGAAATATGACGATTCAACAAAAGAAAGATTTTAGAAATCCTCACAAGGCCAGAACAATTCTCTTGAGTGCCATCTCACACACAGAATATGAGAAGATCACAAAAAGAAAATATACAAAACACATGTTTAATTCTCTGAGAATTACGCATGAAGGCAATACTCAAGTCAAGGAGACTAAAGATCTAGAACTCATCCAGAAGTATGAAGCCTTCAAAATCGAAGAAGATGAAACAATTAAGAAAATGTTCTTAAGGTTTCAAATTATGGTTGCTGGATTAAACGTTCTAGACAAAGGATAATCAACTGCAGATCATGTGAAGAAGATAATCAGAAGATTTCCAAAGGCATGGGGACCCATGTTCACAGCTCGAAAGCTTTCTAAAAATCTGAATGAGATATCTCTTGAAGAACTGATCAGCTCTTTGAGAAGTTACGAGATAGAACTTGAAGAAGATGAACCCAAGAAGAAAGGTAAGCATGTTGCTCTTAAATCTAATAAATATGAATCTAAAACTTTTCAGGCAGGAGAAGAAAGCTCTAGTGGCTCATCAGAAGAAGAATAACTATCACTCCTTTCCAGAAGGGTTCAACAACTTTGGAAGCATAGACAAAAGAAATTCAGAAACCCTAGAAGATCAAACAGTCATTTTGAATCATCCTCTGGCTATAAAATTCAAGAAGCAAAGAAGTGGTCTGTTATGAATGCAAGGAACCTGGACATTACAAAAGTGATTGTCCTAAACTACAGAAAGAAAAGCCAAAGAACAAATTTAACAGAGACAAGAAGAAAAGTCTTATGGCTACTTGGGATGACTAAGAATCTTCTGAAGTTGAATCCCAATTAGAAAATGAACATGCCAACATTGCTTTAGTGGCCAACATATCAGATGATACCAACTCATCAAAATCTAGATCCGACTCAGAAACATAAGAGGTATTTTCTAAACTTTCTAGATCTCAATTAGAAGATAATCTATCAGAAATTCTTGAAAAATATCAGCAACTTCAACTCAAATACAAAAACCTGAAACATGGTCTAATATCTGAGTCTGAAGAGACTAGGAAACTAAAAGCATAAAACTATGAGCTAAAAGAAATTATTTCAAAACTTGAAAATTCCTTTGAAAAACATAAATATTGGAAAGAACTTGACTCATAAGTTCTAACTAGTTCTGATAGCATCATAAAACATTATGATCATAGTTTTCAAAAAATTCTAGCTAAAAACATAGACAAAAGTAAAATGGCTTCAATGATCTATGAAGTTAGAAGAAACGGAAGAAGAGGCATAAGATATGACAAACCAAAAGGAGAAACACCACATCAATCAAAACAAGTTGATGATATGGTCATAAAATACACACCTTTAAACTCTCACTTCACATATGGATACAAACATGATTTAAAATACACTAGTGAATCATCTTATTCTACAAATTCTATTGAGATACCTAAACTGAATCAGAATTATGTAAACTCTAACAAATAAAGACCCAGAAAGACATGGGTACCCAATGATAAAATTGTCTATGTTGCAGATGTCTTTAACAGAAAAATTGAAACACCAATCTTGGTACCTGGACTCTAGATGCTTGCGACACATGACAGGAAGAAAGCATATGTTCCAAAGTCTAGAACTTAAAGTTGGAGGTTACGTAGGTTTTAGAGGTAATCAGAAAGGAAAGACTATTGGCTCTGGAACCATTGGTAACAATACTCTTCCCTTTATTTCTAATGTTCTGTTAGTAATGGATTAATGCATAACCTGTTATCCGTAAGTCAATTAAGTGATAACAGTTATGATATAATCTTTAATCAAAAGTTCTATAAAGTAGTTAGTCAGAAAGATGGAACTATCATATTCAATGAAAAGAGAAAGAAAAACATTTACAAATAAAACTTTTTGAACTAAAAAGTCAGAATGTAAAATTCCTTATGTCTGTTAACAAAGAGAAATAGGTATGGCACAGAAGATTGGGTCATGTTAGTATGAGAAGAATATCTCATATTAACAAACTCAATCTGGTTAGAGGACTTCCTAACCTGAAGTTCATCTCAGATGCTCTGTGTGAAGCATGTCGAAAAGGTAAGTTTGATAAACCTTCTTTCAAATAAAAAAATGTTGTTTCTACATCTAGACCATTAGAACTTCTAGCCATAGATCTATTTGGACCATGAAAATTGCATCCATCGTGGTAAGAAGTATGGATTAGTGATCGTAGATGACTATAGCAGATGGACATATGTAAAGTTCCTAAGACACAAGGACGAGTCAATCTTTGTATTCTCTACCTTCTGTAACCAAGTTCAAAATGAAAAGGAGTTTAGAATTGTAAAAGTCAGAAGTGATCAAGGTGGGGAATTAGAAAACAAAAAACTTGAATATTTTTTTAATGAAGTGATCATGATTTCTCTTGTCCTAGAAATCCACAACAAAATGGAGTTGTAGAACGAAAGAACATAACTTTACAAGAGATGGCCAGAACCATGATCAATGAGACTAACATGGCTATACACTTTTGGGCAGAAGCAGCCAATACAACATGCTATATTCAGAATAGAATCTCTATAAGATCTATTCTTGAAAAGACTCCATATGAATTGTGGAAGGACAGAAAACCAAACATTTCTTATTTCCATCCATTTGGATGTACTTGCTTTATTTTGAATACTAATGATCCTCTGATCAAGTTTGATTCTAAGGCACAAAAATGTTTCATGTTAGGATACTGTGAATGCTCAAAAGGATACAGAGTATATAACATAGAAACACAAATTATGGTATAATTTATTTATGTCAGATTTGATGATAAGCTTGGTCTTCAAAAACCAAAGCATAGTGAATCTCTTGCAGAAATAGAAGTTCAAATTATAGGTACTAAAATCAGACCATCGGGATAATAACTAAATACAAATAAAGACAACACAAATGTCACAACAACTTCTGAAGAACCCATCCAGAAAAGACAATCCAAAAGTACATTTGCACATCCTGAAGACGAAAAGTTGGGAAAGAAAGATGATTCAATCAAAACAATATCCTCATTCAAAAATTATAAATAATCTCTCATGGGATTAATATCTCTGATTGAACCCATTTCCATTGATTAAGCACTCTCATACAATGATTGGATACTTACAATGTAGGATGAACTAAATCATTTCACCAGAAATGACGTACGAGATCTAATTCCTAAACCCAAAGGTTTCAACATCATTGGAACCAAATGGGTCTTCCGAAACAAGCTGAACGAACAAGGAGAAGTTGTCAGAAACAATGCATGACTGGTTGCACAAGGTTATAGTCAACAAGAAGGGATAAACTATACAAAAATCTTTGCACCAGTCGCCAAGTTAGAATCTATTAGAATTTTAATTTCATTTGTTGTAAATAATGACATCACTCTTTATCAGATGGATGTCAAAAGTGCTTTTTTAAATGGTTACATTGATGAAGAAGTTTATGTACACCAACCCCCTAGTTTTGAAAACACAAAACATCTAGAATATGTTTATAAACTTAAGAAATCATTATATGGTCTGAAACAAGCTCCCAGAGCTTAGTATGAAATACTAAGTAACTTTCTCTTAGAAAATGATTTTACTAAAGGGAAAGTGAACACAACTCTTTTTTTGTAAAACATTTAAAAATAATATTTTGGTCTGTCAAATATACGTAGATGATATAATTTTTGGA
The DNA here is from genome assembly GCA_963966055.1 of Lathyrus aphaca. Taxonomy (NCBI): domain Eukaryota; kingdom Viridiplantae; phylum Streptophyta; class Magnoliopsida; order Fabales; family Fabaceae; genus Lathyrus; species Lathyrus aphaca. Next base: position 64,413,538 of record OZ014519.1, on the reverse strand, counting down.
TCTACTAAAAGCTTTATGGGAAAAGAATTCGCTAAGACTATGTAGCAGAATTTGAAATGAGCTTAATGGGTGAACTCAACTTCTTTCTGGGAATCCAAATCAATCAAACACCAGAAGAAACCTACATATATCAAAGCAAGTATGTTAAAGAACTTCTTAAGAAATTTGATATGTCAGAAAGTAAGCCTTCCAAAACTCCTATGCATCCCACATGCATTCTAGAAAAGGAAGAGGTAAGTAAGAAAGTAGATCAGAAGCTCTGCATGGGTATGATTAGTTTTCTCTCATATACTTAACTGCTTCAAGACCTGATATTCTATATAGTGTTTGCCTTTGTGCTAGATTCCAATCAGATCCTAGAGAATCTCACTTAACATCAGTTAGGCAAATTTTCAAGTATCTGAAAGGTAATACTAATCTTGGTATTTGCTATAGAAAATCCAGTGAATACAAACTAATAGGGTATTGCGATGCTGAATTTACTGGAGACAAAATAGAAATAAAAAGTACTTTTGGAAGCTTCCAGTTTGTGGGAGACAATTTAATCTATTGGTCTAGCAAAAGATAATCTACTATTGCGCTCTCAACTGGTGAAGCTGAATATATAGCTGCAATTGGATGCAGCACTTAGATGCTCTAGATGAAGAATCAACTTGAAGATTTTAACATCTATGAGAGTAACATTCCTATCCTCTTTGATAATACTTATGCTATTTGTCTTTCTAAAAATCTCATATTACATTTTAGGGCTAAACATATAGAAATTAAACATCACTTCATTAGGGACTATACTCAGAAGAGAATTTTATTTTTAAAATTTATAGACACAGACCGTCAATGGGCTGATAATTTCACAAAACCCCTTGATGAAGATAAATTTAATTACATTATGATAAATCTCAGTATGGAACTATGTCCAAAATGAAAAATGTAATTTTTATATAATTAACTCTCAGATTTTTTTTTGTGTTAACATCTGACCAATAATTCTTCAGAAGTGAGAAGGAAAATTGTCTCAGAATCTATCCAGAAAGATCTGAAAGTTTTTGCTGAAAACCCTTCATTTCAAGGATAGATCATGCAGTTCATAACATCAACATATGTCAACCCAAGCTCTAGGTCATCCTCTGAAGCTGAACACATGTTCAAACTCCAAGAAACCAAAATGTTTGAGTTGACATCTTGAGGTGCCAGTCACATCGGTAACTGTTCCAAAAAATTTCACGCTATCTCCCTTGTCAGAAATCATTATAGTTCTTAATCATTATGTTTCTTTGTTAATTGCTACTTAATTTTGTGTTTTATATTCGTTTCAACTTCTATACATATGTGTCACTACTCACATCATAACACTCTCACACTCTCATTCTCCTTGCTTACTTTCTCTGTATTCTCTACCTTATATGTTCTTGTTCTTTCTTACTTTTTTCCATGCATTCCAAAACCCTAAGTTGTGAACAATGGATTCCTCCTCTCAACAAGTTCAATATTTTGCAAATCAAACCACTGAACCCCCATCCTCTCCCAAACCTTCCGATCACCAATCTCCTCCAACTCTTGCCGATTTTGACATCCTTATTGTCACCAATCTTTTGATCAACCCAAATACCACTCTCTTTGTTAAAACTCAACCAGAATTTGCTCAAGTTCTTTCTGATATTCATCAGTTCCAACCCTTCTTTGAAACTTCTCAACCAGATAATCTTAATCCACAATGTGAACAAACATCTGATACCCCACTAGTTATCCCTAGTATCCACTGCCCTCTTAACACCTCTCAACCACCTCTCATATTCAACATTCCAACACCAGAAGATTCTCTCTCTTCTTTTACCTCAACAACACCAAACTCTCATGTCCTCATTATAATTCCAGACACTCTAACTCCAACAAACACCCCAAAATACCCTCTCAGAACCATCATACATTTATAAGCTCTGGACAAACTTATCTCATCTTCTCAGAAAGAAGCCATTCCAAAACCAAAACCAAAACCAAAACCATCCAAATCAGATGTTGGTAAATTATTGTTGTATTTTGAGGCAAAAATGTAGGAATGGGTGAATTATCTGAATCATGTTTGCTTGGACAATCTAAATCCAACAACATCTGACTATATCTGGACTCAGTTTAGAAAATGGTTCAACGCTGGATCTTAGAAGTTGAAAGAGATCAGTTATGAATTAGCTCAACAAAACTTTTGTGATCACTTGAAACTGTTCAAAGAACAAGTCCTAAATTTCTGGGAAAAGAAACCAATTCAGCAACTTAACATCTCTCCTTGGACTACCCCTATGGATTCAGAACATCAGGAACCAACTTCTGAAACTCACACTCTGGCTGTTGTTGAAGACAAAAGAAAATTTGTTGTAACTTCTCCTGAGATAGCCCCTGCTACAAGTTCTGAGCATATGGTATCTTCTACTGACACAACTTCTTCCTCTCTTGTGCTGCAAACTCTGGAAGAGTTGAAGAAAGAGAATGAAGTTGTTAAGAAAAGGCTGGATAAACAGGATGAAACCAATTCATAAATAAAGGGTTTGATAGGCCAACAAGTGGAATCAAACACTAAGATCAAGAGAGTCTTGGAAGCATTGTTCAAGAGACTTCCTCCTCCTCCACAACCTTAGTTTCTATTTCTGTTGTTTATGTTTTTCTTAGATATTTTTATGTTGCTTCTGATGTTTTGCTGATTATCTTAAATGAAATGCTCATGTTCTCTTTATATGTTTCTTTATTGTTGTTCATTGCTTTTTTATTGCGACAAAAGGGGGAGAACTTAAAATATTTTGAATCATAACAGTACACCGAGACTAACTCTCAAATATTTTAATATCTTCTTACTCTTAACCTTGTTTTAATTATTGAAAAGCAAACAGATAATGTTTAGAACTTCCATCCAACGCTCTGATTATAAATCCATCCAACGCTCTGATTTAAAATCTCCAGGGAAGTACTTATAATTTGTTTTGAGTATTCAACTCAGGGGGAGTTTCTAATACTCTGAGTTTTTACTTGCTTTTTTAAAATATATGTTTTATTCATCATCAAAAAAGGGGAGATTGTTAGAACACGATTTGATTCTACATTCCTTAAGAGTTTTGATGATAACAAATAGTATATTATTACAAAGGACAAATTTGCTCCCTAATGAAAATTCTTTTTGTACAGGTAAGTTCTAATAGAAAAGCAAGAAGTTCTTAATGCAAAGCAAGAAGTTCTTAGACTGAATACATATAAGAGCTAAACAATGGCTAGACATCGAAGTTATGATATAGAAGATCTGAACCATTATCACGCTCTTAGCACCAAAGCTGCAAAATTAGACTCTGATGATCTCAAGAAGTAAACTCTGATCTGAAGCGTTATTTTTCATTAATTATCAAGGAGTAACGACTTATCAGACAAGGATCTCTATTTTCGGAAAGAACATTAACAACAATTATCAAACCTCCAAAAATAGTTTTCATGTCTCCAACGGATCCTAGAATGCCTCATATATATAAAAGAGTTCTTTGGAGGAAAAAGATCTCCTTCTCTTGCGCACTTACAATCCTTATCATCAAATTATCTTCACTATTATAATTTTGTGTAAAATATCACAATAGTGATAAAAGCATTCTTATACACATTTTATCTTTTGTTATCCTTAAATTTCCTTGAGTGACTAAAGTATTAGTCAGTAGACTCAAGAAGACATTGACAGTAGGTCTTTGTATTGTAAAATCTTTGAATAGTGGATTAAGATCTCGCTTGAGAGAGGAAAAATCATATTGGCGGGTGGACTGGAGTAATTTGAGTTCAAACGAATCAGGATAACCAAACATGTCATTTGCTTTATTTTTTAAAACCCCAATTCAAACCCCCCTTTCTTGTGTGTTTCTTTTCTTCAATATGAAGGTTGGGGATGACAATATGAACACAAACCCATAATTCAAACTTAAATAGTTTTTTGTCCTTGTAAATTGGTGTGTGTTTTATTTTAGTTCCTATTTTTTTAGTCCCTAATTCTAGATTTCACAGTAAAAGATTTTAAATCAATGACACAGTTCCAAGCTCTTGATTAACATTAGAAAATTGAAGTATTTAACTAGTAAGGAAGTAGGGTTGGTAAAGTCATGAATCTAATAATAGGCAAACTCTTATACTATTGGAGAATATAAACAAATCATGAATTTAACTATTTGTAGAGCCAACATGAAAAATTTCACATGAAAATTTGCTTTAACACCTTCACAACATCGCGCCACTCATTATTTTAGGGATAAAACCGAGGAAAGAGATTTAGAAGAGGAGACATAAATTCTAGGAATTGCATATGAAGATTTACGTGAGAATGCAATTGAGAATAATGTTTTGAATGATTGAGAAGAATGAATCATGTTGTGCATGATAAAATAGAAATTGAAGATGAGTTTAAAGATGAGAAAAAAAATGAAGATAAAGCTGGATGGAGGAAGATGTTTCGTAAAAAAAAAGAATTATTTGATCATCAAATATCATGTCATTAATGCCACATCACTGGTTATTTGAGACTTCAACTTTTTTGTAACAGAGAGTTGACATCAGAGACTAAAATCAAATGAAATTCAACATATAAAAACCTCATCAAAAAAAATTAAAATTAAAAGATTAAAATAAAAAATATGCTAACTTATGAAAATAAAATAAGAAAACTATTTAAACCTCGATTAAAATAAAAAATATGCTAACTTACGCAAATAAAATATGAAAACTATTTAAACCTCGATTTAACTATCATCTCTTAACGACCTAATTTTTCACTCTACAAAAGGTGAAACCGTTTTTAAACGTTGGCATGCACTATTACTCGGTCTTATGAGTTGTCATCTATCAACGTGTCTCAAATTTAATGAAGAAAATGAGAGTCATGTGACTATCACGTTGGGGTAGTTTGCTATATACACCAAACAAAAATGAATGAATAATCTCAATTATATGAGGATTATGGTACTAGCTAAAGTAGGACATAGCAATAGTAGTGTATGATTGATGTCATGATGCAGCAAAGTGCTTGTAATATAAATATTCTTAGCCATATTTTTTCAACAATTAAGATGCTTGCACCAAGAAATAGACAGTATATTTAATGAATTTATGAATTTACAACAATAATCTAACCACAAACCTTAGCCATTTATGGAGTGACAAATTTAATGGATGAGTATGAGTACTTGAGTCGTTTCCTACAATATGACTAATTATGAGTTTAATTTGTATTGAGACTAATCTAGTGGTTAGACTGTCAATTAATATAAAAGATTAAAGAAAAACGGAAGGAACAAAATCATATACACAATTGATGTTTGTTAATATAGTACGGTGAATGGTGAATGATACCTATCATTGCGACTATAGAGTAATAATGGTTCTTTTTAATTTTTTATATTGATTGTTGTGTTAATAATTGGTCTCAGATGACAATTAACTCTGGTGTAAAATTCAAGGTGATAAGGTTTAATTAGAATAGTAATTTTGGATTATGACAAATGAGAGAATGATTTATTGGGTCAACAAAGTTAATTTATAAAAGGCGATGTGTGAGGCGAAACTAACCGACATGGAGGATATCGACTAGGCAAAGATAAAAAAAGAAGGTTGCATGATTGATTCGCTTATGTGTTTCACACGAGGTGATGTATCATATCCTGGACCCAATGACCCCGAAGGAGAGTATTAACAAATCAAAGAGTCAAAATATGTTAAAGACGCTTATGAACAAATTATTCGCGAAGTAGTGAGTATATATTTTAAAGATGTAGGAAGAATTCGATTTGCAACAACATGTCTGTGTCTTCAAAAGTATATAATTTACGTGCAAGCCGCAAGTGCACGACAATGCAAAGTAATATAATAAGATTGAACTCATACAAAGATGATTTTGAGTAGTGATTTTATCCCAATAGTGTGTAGATAAAGCGATCGAAAATTTCGGTTGATTCAATGCAAATTGAAATAAAATTGATAATAACAATAAGAGAAAGCAGGACATGAGGTACATGGTATCTTATCCTAAATTGTCTAATCAACTTTCCGATTTCAATTATGAGAAATTATAGGAAATTATATAAAAGTAGATAAAAATGCACTACACTCACTTTTGTGGCGTGTGTGTCTAGACGTGTTTTTGGCACATCTAATTGCCTTTCTCAACCGAGAACAAGACACATTATCAATTGCGTCTCGTTATCAGTTACTTAGCAATCCACAATCGGGTGCAGAATCACAACCTTTCAGTACATAATCGATATCTGGGTTGCATCTGCTTTTGCTAGCCAACACAAATATATTTAAGAAATCAGTTCCTAAATAACTTTTAAGTAACGAATAAATTAATTGGGGGTTTTACATGAGAAAGATCCCATGAACCCTTGCTTCTAAGGGACTATTCACTCATGGTGAGTTTGATCGAAAACAAACAAAGTAAAGACAAATCATGCATAAAGTAAATGAAATAAAGATGATTGCAATAGAAAATAAGATTAAAGAAAACAATAATTGAATGAACATAATTATAAAAAATTTAGTAGGAAAACACCAAACTTCTAAACTCAAAGTTGCAAAGTAAAAGTATGAAAGTGAAGAAAACTAATGGTCCCCCTTTGTCTCCAATTCAAGTAACTAATTAATTACCCATAAACACTCATAATTACCTCATAATTCATTCACCATCATTAAACATTAAGTCTTAATTATTTTTAGAAATCAAAAACTCAAAACGCACCCAAAACTCTTGATTTTGTAACTTTCAGTGGAGCCAACACGGGCAATGTTTTTTGACACGGAGGGGGGGGGGAGTCGTGTTGAGAAACACATCTCGTGTCATGCAACATGAGTAACCTGTATTCTCCTTGTTTTTTTATTATTGTGGGATAATCAAGCGACATTTTCTTTTATAGTAGTGTACACTACAACAAAATAGACATTTTATAACACCTATTTTACAACGACCATAGTGTTAACTATGGTAATAGTTTATTTCTGGGCGCATTTTTTTTGGTATTTACTTGACGACATGTCATAACGATCCAACGTAGCAATCATGGTGAAGCATTATACCGAGTGAAATGGTTCGAATCCCAACACCAGTAATTAGACATTTATCGTGAGAAATTTTTTATTGTACTTATACATCACCACCGTTTTTAATTCCAACTGTGATGAAAGGTGATACTTTATTGATATATAAGTGAAATTATCTATCACTTTAGTACATAACAGTCATCTCTCTCAAAAAAAAACCTTAATAACTCTTTCACTCGTGAGAACCCCAAAACGAAACCATAACAACAAATATTAGCTAATGTATTTACAGGTTCGTTTTCTCTGTAGTTTTTCTTTTCAAAATTTGTTTCAATAGATTGGTTCATGATCTTTGAACTTTCAAAGTCTGTTTCAGTAGTTTCTTTCAACAAAGAGGAAGAAGCTAGATTTAGCCTTGCAAACTTGTGTCAAAGATCCTGAATGACATCCATTTAAAATATACAAAGGTTTGCATGTCTAAATTTATCTTCATCCTTATTTAATTGTTGACATGCCATTATGTGACATGTTTGTTTTATGATCTTTGAACTTTCTTATTTTTTTGACTTGTTGGTATTTGGATGCTTGAAATGATTATGAATGCTTCTTTCAACAAAGAGGAAGAAGCTATATTTAGTCTTGCAAACTTGTGACAAAGATCCAAAATGACATCCATTCAAAATATATAAAAGTTTTCCTGTTTAAATTTATCTTCATCCTTATTTCATTGTTGACATGCCATTATGTGACATGTATGGTATGTTTCGGAAGCATTTACATGTTCATTTTCTCTATAGTTTTTTTTGAAAATTTGTTTCAATAACTTGTTTCATGAGCTTTGAACTTTTATTTTGACTTGTAGGTATATGGATGCTTGTAGGCATATGTACGCTTCTTTCAATAAAGAGGAAGAAGATAGATTTAGCCTTACAAACTTGTGTCAAAGATCCATAATGACATACATTCAAAATATACACAAGTTTGCATGTATAAATTTATCTTCATCCTTATTTCATTGTAGACACGCGACTATGTGACATGTATGGTATGTTCTGAAGCATTTTATGACTTGATATGTTTGTTGTATCATGTTTGTAATTTTTTTGTTATTGTTGTTGATGAATGTTTTTTATGAATGTTATTGTTAATGTTTATTTAACATATGAGTTTATTATATATTACGTGGTTTGAGTTTTTTTCCAATCCCTTACCGAATATATAACTTTCCAAACTATATTAGAAAATTATGATATGATAGATAAAATTGTATTAGTAAATAAGTACATGTTCAATTCCTGACAAGTATTCTTCACACTGTTAACTACATGTTGTTCCTTGGACGTTAGAACTTGATTTAATGACTGTAGATCTTCAACAACCCCTATCTCCACCTATAATTTTGTTTGCAAACTAAAAAAGTATTTTACAAATATAATTAGAGGTGAAGGCAGGGGTTGTTGAAGAATTAGGATCATTAAATCAATTTCTAACGGTCAAAGAACAAAATAAGGATAAAGACACTTCTCAAGAATGGGACGTGTACTTATTCTTCTAATATAACTTAATTTATCATATTATAATGTTAGATTGGAAGGTTATAATTATATTGAGCATTGGAAAAATAAGAATTCCACATAATTTATAATAAACTCAGGCTATATACCACAACGGATGTCTAACACAACCATTGTTAAATATGTTGTATTTAATATACTACATTAGTTATTTATTTTAACTGTGATGAAGTCTTATTTTCATAAATGTATATACCACAATAGTTGATATTAGTAACCATTGTGGTCGGTAGCACACGTCCTGCCTTACTATCACGGTCTTGCGATCGTGTTAGAAAGCACCAGACATACAATCACCCATTACCTCACAACGGATGGTCGGGCGTTGTGGTATCCCTTTTCCAACTGTTGTGGTATGAATTTTCCATAGTAGTGGAGGCACTACAGTGGATGTACTATGGTACATAATTTTTCTTATAGTACCTCACTCTTATCCACTTGCATAATCAATTTCACCACCATTCATTATGTAGATTGTTGCAACTTATGCCTGTTGCACCCTAATTTTCCCCCTAAGTTTTCTTTTGATTTTCATCTGCATCTTGCATACAAACAAGATCGCAATGGTTGCACGGTTCTTATCGGGTTAGGTTTATGCCTCGCAGGGGATCACTGTTGTCTTTAATTACTTTATTTGTTTGTGTTTACTAACCATTAATCAAAATCCAAAAATATTTTGTTTCCTTTTGCTAACCTTTTTCAGGAAGAGGAACCATAAAAAAAACCAAAAATAGTAATCCTGCAGCTCGAGCGAAATTTCATAGAAGAAGTCGAAGTTGATCCGCAAATAATTCAAATTTTTATCTGATCAAGGATTTCCCGAGTTAATTGATTCATTCAAAGGATTTCTAAGGATCATGTGTTCACTTCTTCGATGCACAACAAGAATCGGGCCGAAACAACCAAGCAGCTATGTTTGAACAAAACATTCAAAATTCAGCTTGGTTAACCGGTTAACCAAATGGTTAACCGGTTAACCAGTGCGAAATTTGAATTTTTTATTCAAATTCAGCACCCTTAAATCATTGATTTAATTGGAATATTCTAGATGCATTGGTTTTTGATTTCTCTACATCACTTTGATCATTTCCTACCATAAACCCTCATTAATCACCACTCTTTTCCATTTCCCACCAAAATTCCAATTACCAAACCATTTTCAAACCAAAAGCAGTAAATTTTTCAAAGGGCTCCCGTGGAGTACCACGGACATTTTGGGTGCGTAAAACCTTCCCATTGTGTAACCTATCCCCTTACCTATTTCTCTGTTGTGTTTCTTTAGCTTTTTTTGCTTTTAGATTCATTAGGATTTATTCGCTCTTTTTTCCTTTTCCTCTTGGAATAAAATAAAAGCGCGGTGGCGACTCTGTTTACTTTGATCAAGTTAACTAATAGCTTACACTCATGTTTTTACCGCTACAGAAAAGTGGTGACTCTGCTGGGGAGTAATCTCTAAGTGGATTCGGCCTACTTTGATTTATTTACTGCTTTGGTTTGATTCATTTGTTATTTGTTTGTTCTGTTTCGGTTTTGGTGATCTTCTGTGAGTGAGATAGATTCTAACTCGGATCTGAGTTGAAATTATGATAGGACGACGATATTCGAAGCAATAAGCGATGGAGTAGTCCAAAGCTATATCAATTTGATAATCTCCACTCGGTTAGGCTCTCTTGGATTATCAATGTCATGATGAGTAATCATATGTGGCATTATTTTCCGACCTTGAGCTGATCATACTGAGGACCATAGAACCCTTAACCCATCCAAGCCAATTTAGGAACGTAGTGCGGAAACCATCCGGGTGTAAACCTAAGGTGGTTGTCACGCGATACTACACTCGGGCGAGGTCTATTTTAAGAATGTTATCGGTTGGGGAGTAATCCAACGTACCGATAATATTCTAAAGATGACTGTTAACTCCGGGCACCTCTGTTAGCACCCTTTTGGTTTTCTGCAGGTACAATGAAGACAAAACCTTAGTACTTACCTGTGTGGGTTGGTGTTCTGATACCTTGACTTCATGCTCGTGACTTGGAAGCTAAACCCGTGTGCTTTGTGTGATCTTGTTTGTGGTTGTTGCATACATGCCATCATACATTCATGAGCATTGTTTTTGAGATTTCAAGGGACTCATAAGGAACTTTTGCAAAATTTCAGATGTCTATGGTTATGAATTTTGAAAGGTGGAACACAAAGAAGTACACCTTCAAGAATCCTAATCTATTAGAGTTGAGAAAGCTAGGAGCATTGGTGGTTAACACCCAGGAGTTCCGGAGGTGTTATGGAAAGCTCTTGTTTATTTTGGATACCGATGTACCAGAGGGGATTCTCCCTACCTTAGCTCAGTTTTATGATCCGTTGCATCATTGTTTCACCTTTCCTGAGTATCAGCTTGTGCCGACCTTGGAGGAGTATTCTCATTGGATGGGTCTACCTATTTTGGATAAGGAATTTCTTTTCAGTGGTTTAGAGAAGGAGCTTACGACCAAAGTCATCACCAAAGCCCTTTTTCTCAAAGAGTCTGATCTTAATGGGAAGTTTCTTCCAAAAGGGAGTGTCCGTGGTATTAATGCTAAGTTCTTGATGGGGAAAGCTTATACTTCTCTTACTTTGGGTCATAAGGATGCATTTGAGGCTATTCTTGCTTTGCTCATTTATGGTATTGTCTTGTTTCCGAACTTAGATGGTATTGTGGATGAGAATGCCATTCAGATTTTCTTGAAGAAGAATCTGGTACCTACTTTGCTTGGAGACATGTATCATGCTTTTCATTATAGGACCTCTAAAGGTGATGGAGAGATTGTGTGTTGTGCGCCTCTTCTCTACAGGTGGTTTATTTTGCACCTACCAAAGTCCGACGTCTTCAAGGATAATAGAGAGAAGCGAAGATGGTCTCAAAGGATTATGTTTCTTTCTCATAAGGATATGACTTGGTATTGTTCCCATTATGATACTAGAGCGCTTATTGACAGTTGTGGAGAGTTTCCCAACGTACCTCTTCTTGGTACACGTGGGGGAATTAGTTACAACCCTATTCTTGCTAGGCGACAGTTGGGATATTGTTTGAAGGACATACCAAACAACCTTTCCTTATCCCATTTCTTCTTTCTTAATGGTGCAGATCATGTAGAAATGAAGAAAAGGATTGCTCATTCTTGGCATGCGGTTCATCGGAAAGAGAATGGTCAATTGGGAAGACAACACCTTGATCCCTCCGAGTGTTACATCCAGTGGGTTCGATCTAGGGCTTCTAAGCTCAAGATGCCTTATCCACCTGAGAAGCCTTTGTTTCCTATACTACCATTGTCCGCTTTTCTTCCTCCCGTTGATGAGAAGGTTGATCTTCAAGAAGAGTTAGACAAGATGAAGAAAGAGAAAGAAGAATGGCTACTTGAGAAGACTACGATGCACGAGCAACTGAAGGAGAAGGATAATCTCATTGAGTTACTTGAGCGGCGTGTTACGAAGAGGCCAAGAGAGGATTTATCTCCCTCTAGTACTCCATCTACCATTCCTCCTACATCCGGTGCTTGGAAGACCATTGTTGACCAGTTGGTGAAGGATAAGGAAGACATGGAGGATCGGTACAAGAAAGAGATTAAGAGGATTCACATGAAGTACCAGCCGGGATTCAGATCTTCTTCGGATAAGATTCCCTAGGCCTAGTTTACTTTTTCTCTCATGTATTAGGATTGTTGAAGTTTGTACTTCACTTGTAATCCTTACTTTGATTTTAATGAAAATGAGTTTTTAAGTACTTCAAAAAGTGTTCCTTTATAAATATTGCAATTTATCTTATAGTCCTTTGAAATCTTTGCATTTGCATACGCATACCATGCATCATACCCGCATTTGTCTTACATTTTGAGTGTTCTCCAGGGATCTTATGTTGTTTCTTGGTCTTCGTTCAGTTCTCCTGTCAAGCTGACTCACAAGGTTGATACTTGGGCTAATCGGAAGAAGATGTCGGAAACTTTGCAGCAAGAGAATCGTGAGCTGCGTGAGGAAGTTACATATCTAAGGGAAAGCTTGGAAAGAGTTACTGCCATGATGGAAAGCTTGGTGGCTTCTCAGAATCAACCACCTCCTCCTAATTCTCCTGTTCAGAATACAGTCATCTCTGAGATTGTCACTACATCAATTCCTATTGAAACTGTCATTTCTCCTCGCTATCGCATGCCTTCTAGCACACCGTGGGGCATGCCAGTTGATTTCATTCCTGCTGGTTATCATCCTCTTCCTCCTGAGACTGCTGCATTTAATACTCTTCCGCCAGTGATGACTATTGCACCGCCTGTGATACACACTATTCCACACCATGATGAAGTGATTTACCATCCTGAGCCCAGTGAAGGCGCTGGTGTGATTGAAAGACTTGATGATTTTCAAGGTTGTTTTGCTGAGATACAGAAGGAGATGAGAGCCTTGAAGCATAAGGATTTTTTTCGGAAAAGATGCTTATGATCTTTGTTTGGTCCCTAATGTTAAAGTTCCGTACAAATTCAGGTTGCCTGAGTTCGAGAAGTATAAAGGCAACACTTGTCCTCTGAGCCATTTGACTATGTATGCTAGGAAGATGTCTGCTTAGACAGACAATGATAAGCTACTAATTCATTATTTTCAGGATAGTTTGACTGGTGCAGCCATGAGATGGTATATGAGTTTGGATAATAGCCAAATAAATACTTTCAATGATTTGGGATAGGCTTTTGTTAGGAAGTACAAGTATAATGTTGATATGGCACCAGATAGAGATCAACTTCGTGCTATGTCCCAGAAGGACAAAGAGACTTTCAAAGAGTATGCACAGAGATGGCGCGAGTTAGCAGCTCAGATTGTTCCTCCTCTGGAAGAGAAAGAAATGACGAAGAGATTTTTGAAGACTTTAAGTTCTTTCTACTATGAGAAGATGATAGCAAATGCTCCTTCTGATTTCACTAAAATGGTGAGTATGGGGATGCGTTTAGAAGAAGGTGTTCGTGAGGGACGGTTGAGCCAAGAGAGTAGTAATGGCTCGAGCTCTAGAAGGTTCAATTTTGGTAAAAAGAAAGAAGGTGAGACTAATGTTGTGTCTCATGAAAGTTACAGAAGACCTCGTGGTCGTGAGAATTGTCATCAACAACATGTAGCTTCTGTAACTCCGATGATTAATGTGACTCCAACTGTGCCAGTAACTCCAAAGTATCAGCCTCGTTATCAACAACCTTCTGCGCAACAAGGTGGTAATCAACAGGTTCACGCTAAGCCAAGTTTTGATCTCATTCCAATGTTATATGCGGATTTGCTTCCTTCTTTGATTGCAAAGAATCTTGTGCAAACACGTTCTCCACCACCAGTTCCAGAAACTATCCCATGGTGGTATAAGCCAGAGGCTCACTGTGCTTTTCATCAAGGTTCCCCGGGGCATGATGTTGAGAACTGTTATCCTTTGAAGTTTGAAGTGCAGAAATTGATAAGGAACAATATTCTGTTCTTCAATGATGTTAATCCAAATGTAAAGACAAATCCGTTTCCGAAGCATGGTAATGTGTCTGTGAATATGGTTGATGGTTGTCCTGGTTTGTTCAAGATCTATGAGGTCCGCCATATTCGAAGGTCTTTGGTTGAAATGCATGCTTTCTTAAGTGAATATCATGATATTGATCACGATTATGCTGGTTGTTTCATTTGCTCGGTGAACCCTCGTGGTTGTGTGATTGTTAATAGAGACATTCAAAAGATGATGGACGATAAGTTGATTGAAGTAACAGCAAAAAGAGATGAGTATGAAAACGAAGTGAATGTTATTGTGCCTCAATTCAATATTCCTGAGAAGGTTGTTTCTAAGAAGGTGGTTATTTCTTTTGATAGCTGTAAATATGTTGTTACTCCCTTGGTGATCAATTTGCCTGGTCCAATGCCATATGAGTCTGATAAAGCTGTTCCATACCGGTATAATGCTACGATGATAGAAAATGGTAAGGAAGTTCCTATTCCTTCTCCAAAGTATGTGGTTAGCATTGCTGATGTGACAAAGGTTACCCGAAGTGGTAGAGTTTATGCTTCAGACCCTCCGAAGAGAGTTGAAGATACAAGTGCGAGTAAACAGATTATGAATGATATTGCCCGATCAGGACAATTTGGTGATAGTGAAGATGAGGTGTTAAAATTGATAAAGAAAAGCGAGTACAACATTACTGAGCAGTTGTTGCATACTCCGTCGAAGATATCCGTTTTATCACTCTTGATGTGCTCTGAGGCTCATAGGCAGTCTTTGCAGAAGATTTTTGATCAAGCTTATGTTGACCACGATGTGATTGTTGATCAGTTTGATAGTATTGTGGCTAATATTACATCGTGCAACAATTTAAGTTTCTGTGATGATGATTTGCCTGAAGAAGGAAGGAACCATAATTTGGCTCTGCATGTTTCAGTGAACTGTCACGAAGATGATATGTCTAAGGTGCTGGTTGATACTGGGTCTTCTCTGAATGTGATGCCGAAGTCGACTTTGTCAAGGCTTGCGTACCAAGGCGCTCCCATGAGGCATAATGGGATTATTGTGAAAGCTTTTGACGGATCGAAGAAGACTGTTATTGGTGAAGTTGATCTTCCTATTCTTATTGGACCGTTTATATTCCAAATTACTTTCTAGGTAATGGATATACGTCCCGCTTACAATTGTCTCCTTGGAAGACCCCGGATTCATGAGGCAGGAGCTGTGACATCTACTCTCCATCAGAAGCTGAAGTTTGTGAAAGATGGGAAATTAGTGACTATTGGCGGAGAAAAGGCGATGCTTGTGAGAAATTTGTCATCTTTCTCCTATACTGATGCTGAAGAAGAGGTGGGAACTTCATTTTAGGCTCTTTCTGTTGTTGATAATGCTGCTAAGAAGAATGTCATGCCTATGTCTTCTCTCAGGGATGCTCTGCGCGTGCTTGAAACTGGTCGATCTGACGGTTGGGGATGAGTTATTGATGCTGTCGACAACAAGGAAGGATTTGGTATCGGCTTTGCACCAGGTGTGGTTCTCAATGACCCGAAGACTATTCAGGAAGGATTCCGAAGTGCTGGGTTTATCAACGATCATTCCGCTGTTGCCATCATTGAAGATGATGAAGATGAAGAAATGCCTAACTTTGTTACGCACTGAAAGATTTGCAAAAACTGGATTGCTGTTGATGTTCCTTTTATTGTTCATGCTTCAAAGTAATTTGTTTTATTTTCTTTCAAAAAATCCTTTCACTCTGCCCAAAGTGAAAGTGATGTTTGTCGGGCTTTGTTTCAAATTTTATCATCATCAATAAAATATTATTTTGTTATTTCCATATGTGTTTTTCCTTTTTTCTTTATTCTGAAAAATGGTAACCTAAAAAACCCAAATTAAAAATAATTGTTTATCTGCATAATGTTTGCACTTTTGTTCATACTCTAAAATAAAAATAAAATCATTGTGCAGATTGATTGATAAACCCATTGAAAACAATGATCCTATGCCCACTCCCAACTTTGAATTCCCTGTGTTCGAGGCTGAGGAAGAGGGTGTTGAAGAGATTCCTGATGAGATTTCTCGGTTGCTTGAGCACGAGAAGAAGGTTATTCAGCCTCATGGAGAGTCTATAGAAATGGTCAACTTGGGTTCTGAAGATGATAAGAAAGAAGTCAAAGTTGGAGCATTGCTTGGTCCTGATGTTAAGAAGAGGATGGTAGAGCTTCTTAGAGAATATGTTGATGTGTTTGCTTGGTCTTATCAAGACATGCCAGGTCTTGATACTGATATTGTGGAGCATAGATTGTCGCTGAAGCCCGTATGTCCATCGGTGAAGCAAAAGTTGAGAAGAACTCATCCTGATATGGCAGTAAAGATCAAAGAGGAGGTTCAAACGCAGATTGATGCAGGTTTACTTGTGACGTCAAATTATCCTCAATGGGTGGCCAATATTGTGCCTGTTCCAAAGAAAGACGAAAAAGTCTGAATGTGCGTTGATTACAGAGATTTAAATAAATCCAGTCCAAAAGATGATTTTCCATTGCCGCACATTGATGTGTTGATAGATAATACGGCTAAGTTTGATGTGTTCTCTTTTATGGACGAATTTTCCGGTTATAATCAAATAAAGATGGCACCCATGGACATGGAAAAGAACACATTTATTACACCATGGGGAACATTCTGCTACAGAGTGATGCCCTTTGGGTTGAAGAATGCTGGTGCGACATACCAAAGAGTTATGACCACACTTTTCCATGATATGATGCACAAAGAAATTGAGATATATGTTGATGATATGATCACTAAGTCGAGGACTGAAGAGGATCATGTTGAAACATTTGCTGAAGTTGTTTCAGAGGTTAAGGAAGTTTAAGCTTCGTTTGAATCCGAACAAGTGCACGTTTGGTGTACGTTCTGGAAAGTTGTTAGGTTTTATTGTCAGCCAACGAGGCATTGAAGTTGATCCTGATAAAGCGAAAGCTATTCGAGAAATGCCTACTCCAAGAACTGAAAAGCAAGTAAGAGGATTCTTGGGCCGTTTGAATTATATTTCGAGGTTTATCTCTCACATGACTGCCACATGTGCTCCGATCTTCAAGTTGCTTCGAAAAGACAAAGGTTGTGTCTGGACAAATGATTGTCAGAAGGCGTTTGAAAGTATTAAAGAATATCTGCTTGAACCTCCTATCTTGTCTCCTCCGGTGGAGGGTAGACCGATGATCATGTACTTGACTGTGTTGGAAGATTCCATGGGTTGTGTGTTTGGCCAGCAAGATGAATCTGGAAGAAAAGAATATGCAATTTACTACTTGAGTAAGAAATTCACTGATTGTGAGTCTCGGTACTCCATGCTTGAAAAAACTTGTTGTGCCCTAGCTTGGGTTGCAAAGCGTCTTCGCCAGTATATGCTGAATCATACAACTTGGTTGATCTCTAAAATGGATCTGATCATGTATATATTTGAAAATCCTGCTTTGACTGGGATAATTGCTCATTGGCAAATGTTATTGTTAGAATATGATATCGAGTACCGAGCTCAAAAAGCTATAAAAGGTAGTATCTTGGCTGACCATTTGGCACATCAACCGATTGATGATTACCAACCTATCAAGTTTGATTTTCCAGATGAGGATGTGATGTATTTAAAAATGAAAGATTGTGATGAACCTTTGATTGGTTTAGTCTTTGATGGTGCTGTGAATGCACGCGGAAGAGGAATTGGGGCAATGATCATTACTCCCCATGGTTCACATATTCCTTTTGCTGCGAGGTTGACTTTTCCTTGTACCAATAATGAAGCTGAATATGAAGCCTGTATTATGGGTCTTGAGGAAGCTATTGATTTGAGGATTAAACATCTTGATGTGTATGGAGATTCTGCCTTGGTAATCAATCAAATCAAGGGTAAATGGGTAACTCATCAACCCCACTTGATCCCTTATAGAGATAATGCCAGGAAGATATCAACTTTCTTCACTAAAGTTGAGTTTCATTATGTTCCTCGTGATGAAAATCAGATGGCAGATGCTTTAGCAACTATAGCTTCTATGATAAAAGTGCACCAGTGGAATGATGTTCCCATGATCAGAGTGATGCGGCTTGAAAGACCAGCTCATGTGTTTGCAGTTGAAGAGGTCCATGATGACAAGCCTTGGTATCATGATATTAAATGTTTTCTCCAGAGTCAGGAATACTCACTTGGGACATCTGATAAAGATAAGAGGACTTTGAGGAGATTAGCAGGCAATTTCTTCCTGAATGGAAATGTGCTTTATAAGAGGAATTTTGACATGATCTTGCTCAGATGCGTGGATAGACACGAAGCAGACATGTTAATGAAAGAAATTCATGAAGGATCTTTTGGTACTCATGCTAATGGGCATGCAATGGCTAAAAAGATGTTAATGGCAGGTTACTATTGGCTGACAATGGAATCTGATTGTTGCAAGTATGTGAAAAAGTTCCATAAGTGCCAAGTGTATGCTGATAAGATTCATGTGCCACCAACTCATCTCAATGTGATTTCTTCCCCGTGGCCTTTCTCTATATGGGGAATTGATATGATTGGTATGATTGAACCCAAGGCTTCGAATGGACATCGTTTCATTCTCGTGGCAATCGACTACTTCACTAAGTGGGTGGAAGCAGCATCGTATGCTAATGTGACTAAGCAAGTTGTGGTTCGGTTTATCAAGAATAACATTATCTGCAGATATGGTGTTCCGAATAGAATTATTACTGATAATGGTTCGAACTTGAATAATAAGATGATGAAAGAGCTTTGTGAAGAATTCAAGATTCAACACCATAATTCTTCTCCTTATAGACCGAAGATGAATTGGGCTGTTGAAGCCGCGAATAAGAACATTAAGAAGATCATTCAGAAGATGGTTGTGACATACAAGGACTGGCATGAGATGCTCCCTTTTGCTTTGCATGGGTATCGTACATCTGTCCACACTTCAACAAGGGTAACCCCTTTCTCCCTTGTTTATGGTACATAAGCAGTGCTCCCCGTTGAGGTTGAGATCCCATCAATGAGAGTTCTGATGGAAGCCAAGTTGACTGAGGCTGAATGGTGTCAGAGTAGATTTGATCAGTTGAATTTGATTGAGGAAAAGAGAATAACAACTTTGTGTCATGGTCGGTTGTACCACCAAAGAATGAAGAAAGCTTTTGACAAGAAGGTCAAACCTCGTATATTCAGAGTAGGTGACCTCGTGCTAAAAAAGATCCAGTCTTTCATTACAGATTCTCGGGGCAAGTGGACTCCGAACTATGATGGCCCATATGTTGTCAAGAAAGCCTTCTCTGGCGGTTCATTAATTCTTGCAACTATGGATGGTGAGGAGATCACTCGTCCTGTGAATGCGGATGCAGTCAAGAAATACTTCGCCTAAAAAATAAAAGAACAACTCGCTAAGTTGAAAACCCGAAAGGGCGGCTTAGGCAAAAATAAGCGTCTCGGTGGATTGAAAACCCGAAAGGGCGGTCCAGGCAAAAATTAGAGACATAAACAGAAATAATTATCCCGGTAGATTGAAAACCCGAAAGGGAAATCTAGGCAAAAGTTAGGGATCATGGCAAGTAACTACATCGACAGATTGGATCACTAGTAATGACCGAGGATTTCAGATTCTATCCCTCAGAAGAATTTCCCATCAAAGATTCTTATTCACTCATCCTTGACTGAAGTTTCAGACATAGTGGAATTCAAAGTTGATAGGGAGAATAGTGATCATTATATTTAAATGTAGCCTTTTTTCCATGTATTTACCATTTTTCAAACTTGTAATGATCCATGGAGTCACGCCATTTGCTGACTACCATTCTATCAATAAATTTGAACTTTTATCCATTTGTTTGAAATTCTCTATATTGTTTCTGTTTACAAAATTTCAATTTATTGTTGATGATGATTTTTTGAAACAAATTTAATAAATTTAATCTTTGAAGGTTATAAAAATATTTTCTCTTGATTTGTGAACAAGGAAAGGATGTCAATAGTGATTTCAGGGATGGTAAAATCTGGATGTGTGAAACTTGTTTCTCCCAAAGCAGGGTTTGATCCGCTTGTGTCCTTATGGAATTCCTGATTGGTCCTGGCGTGTCAAAGTAGATGATTGTTTTGTTCCCCAGCAACCAGCATGAGCAAGGATTGTAAATATTCTTAATTTTGTTCCCCCAGAAGAGTTGCTGGAAAATATATCCTAAAAAAATCCCCAGCTGAGTTTTGATCTCTTCCTCAGTAGTATACCCTTGACTTTAAAAGTCTTGGAAGCCCCCGGCCGAGTCTTTTCTCCTCAGTATAAGTTGGTTGCATCCCTCGACATAAGTGTTAGTATATCAATCAGTTTGGAGGTTTTCTTTCACCTGTTGGTGATTATTGATTTAAAATCCCTCGTAACTGTGATTTATTGTGATGTTAATTTCTGGTATTCCCCCTGTGGGTCGAAAAGTCCAAACGTTCATTGATGAAAGATATTCATAGATCCCCAGTAAGTCTGCGTGTGTTGGTTTCCAACAGATCTCTTTTTTTTAAATCTTTGGCAAGTTGTGCACTCTTTCCCCAAACAGAGCAGGAGTGGTGTAACTCTTTCCCCAATTAGAGTGAGAGTGGTGTAATTCTTTTTCCCCAATTGGAGCAGGAATAGTATGATGGTTATTCCCTGCAGGAGTTTGATTAAGAACATTTCTGTTCCCAACATGGATTTTGGAAATTCTTCCCACCCTCGGAAGATCATTACCTTTCCTCAATAGGATGGTATCCCCATGCAGAGTTGATAATTCATGTTTGATACTCCAGTAGGCTATGTTTTATTTACACCACTGGTAGATCTTTACTTCATTTCCCCATGCAGATTTATGAAAATATTCGTCCCCATCAGAGTTTAACAGGGATATTTCCCTTTTCCCCAGAGTATGGAAGATTTTTTGAGTTGTTGAGATATCTCCGACATGTTATCCTCGCAGAGTGGAATTTTCTGATTCTTGAAGATTGCTTTGTGGATTGGATCCCTAGCAGTTGTTTTCCCTAATATGAGTTTTGCCTTGTAGTAGGATTTTATTCCTTTGATGGCTTTTGATATTCCCTTGCAGGATTTCAAATCGAATCTTCGGCATGGTCCCCGGCCTTTTTGCCCTGGTTAGCCGAGTATTCGGTTATTGTGGTGTTTATGTCACTTGTTGCTTATCTTTATGTTTGTTTTGCCAGCATATTCATACGCATAAGCATAGCATCTTTTGCTTGCATTCTTGCATTTATCTTTGTTGCCCGCTCTTTGGTGTGATTTTTTCCCACAAAGTGTGTGTGGTTTTCCTCTCAAGTTTAGAGTGTCAACCCTTAAGCAGAAAGTGTTTATCCTTTCTATTTCCCCACCGAGTTTGCTTCTCGTGGATGATTTTGATTCAGTTTCCTCCCCAGTTTATTATCTGGATGGAACTTCCCTAGTTGAGATATTTCCTCCTCGGGATGAGTCTTGTTTGACCGTTTCTCTCCAATTTGTTCTTGGATTGAATTTTGGTCCCCTTTGTGAGTAATGTTTGCTTTGGAATTAAGCTATCATTGTTTGTTAGTGGGTAATATTTTCTCCAGCTTGAGTATATTACTTTAGAATTAAGCTATCAATTTTTTGATAGTGGGTAATACTACCAAATTAATCAAGCTCTTTTGCTTGTACTCCTACCTAGTAAATTCGATAGTCGAGAGTTCGTCTTCTTACCCAGTAAAAAGGTAATAGAATTTGTTTCCCTCTGCTTGAGCTCCTACCCAATAAATCAGGTAGTTGAGAATTTATCTACCCAGTAAAAAGGTAGTGAAGGTTATCCCTCTTTGTTTTGCTCCTATCCAGTAAATTGATAGTCGAGTCTCTTGTTTTCCTACCCAGTAAACCGGTAGTTGATGATCCTGTTCCAACTTGGTATTCCTCCATTTTTGGACTCGAATACTTTGTTTGGTTGATATTCCCCGACAGAGTGTTTGTTCTTCTTGTTGAACCCTTTACTTTGGTTATATCATATCTTTTCCCCATGTGGAGTCGGTTATCCAGTGATTTATTTTCCCGGTAACTCTTTTGGTGTCTCTTGTTTTCCCCGGCGGGATTTTCTTCTGTGTCCCCAAGCTTTTTCTTTCCTCTGGTGGTCATATTTTCCCCACAAAGATCTTGGGTTTGCATATCATATCATATCCATATCATATCATGGTCTCTTAGGACAAAAATTGGGTTTTCTGTATTTAAGTCTCTCCCATCTTGTAGAGACGAAGATGTCAATCTTCATATCTCCAGATTGAAGAAACTTAAATAGGGGCAGCTATTTCACCCTAATTTTTGCCCTAAGTTTTCTTTGCATTTTCATCTGCATCTTGCATACAAACAAGATCGCAATGGTTGCACGATTCTTCTCGGGTTAGGTTTATGCCTCGCAGGGGATCACCGTTGTCTTTAATTACTTTATTTGTTTGTGTTTACTAACCATTAATCAAAATCAAAAAATATTTTGTTTCCTTTTGCTAACCTTTTTCAGGAAGAGGAACCATTAAAAATACCAAAAATAGTAATCCTGCAGCTCGAGCGAAATTTCACAGAAGAAGTCGAAGTTGATCCGCAAATAATTCAAATTTTTATCTGATCAAGGATTTCCCGAGTTAATTGATTCATTCAAAGTATTTCCAAGGATCATGTGTTCACTTCTTCGACGCACAACAAGAATAAGGCCGAAACAACCAAGCAGCTATGTTTGAACAAAAAATTCAAAATTCAGCTTGGTTAACCGGTTAACCAAATGGTTAACCGGTTAACCAGTGCGAAATTTGAATTTTTTATTCAAATTCAGCACGCTTAAATCATTGATTTAATTGGAATATTCTAGATCCATTGGTTTCTGATTTCTCTACATCACTTTGATCATTTTCTACCATAAACCCTCATTAATCACCACTCTTTTCCATTTCCCACCAAAATTCCAATTACCAAACCATTTTCAAACCAAAAGCAGTAAATTTTTCAAAGGGCTCCCGTGGAGTACCACAAACATTTTGGGTGCGTAAAACCTTCCCATTGTGTAACTTATCCCCTTACTTGTTTCTCTGTTGTGTTTCTTTAGCTTTTTTTGCTTTTAGATTCATTAGGATTTATTCGTTCTTTTTTCCTTTTCCTCTTGGAATAAAATAAAAGCGCGGTGGCGACTCTGTTTACTTTGAGTTAAGTTAACTAATAGCTTACACTCATGTTTTTACCGCTACAGTGCCCTAAGGATGTGATTGATGTTTCTCTTTTGTCTCAACTGCCTCCAGATCTCCATTTTCAGTTGGGTAAAATTGTTTATCCAAATTATCATTTCAGGCCTCATAAGAAGTTTAACTCTACACAAGCAATAAACACATAGAAAATAACAAAAGAGAGCACTTATTGTGCTATTTATAAACTACTCTAAAACATCAAAGTGAAATCAATTAAACTATTGAATAATGAAAATAAGAAGATAGATTAAAGTATGAAGTCTTGTAATCATTACATGTCCTCGAGTGATGCAATATATAAAATCAGAAAAAATTCACTTCCATTCATCTTTTAATTTAACAATTCAACTCTTATTCAACTCATAATCCATCTCATAGGGTTGCTTTCAAAAATTGGCACAACTCAGTCTTGCTATTATTCTGCTTTGTTAGTATGAATGTCTATGTTTCTTGATGATACATGTCATGCAAGAACTCTTCAGTTAAGATATTTATCCTAATTCTTAGTTTAGTTATCTTATTCTATGGTCCAAGATTGCGTTCTTTCAGTTTTAGAAAGGGGGGTTGACTGTTTTTCTCTTGATTTTTAACTCATTTGAGCTTAAGGCTTTCACATGCATTTTTATTATTATTGATGAGTCTTGCTAGATGCTCCCCTTTTTCACCTGGAAGATCTCATTTATAATGAGTCCAACATATTACAAATGGTGAAAACATCAATTGTTCCTCAACTTTCGGGCATATGAACTTATTTTGAAGTTCTCATTGGCTTAGTTCATTCTTTTTACACACTTTTGTGTGTTTATTTATACATGCAATGTGCCTCTGTATTAATCTTAAGCAATAATATTATCTTCCTCTTAACTAAATCCTACAATGAATATTATTCCATACTCTAAGATAATTCAAACTTCTTAAGAGGCTAACTACTTTCCTGACTACTTCTGGCGCGACAGGGGTTATCCGAAAATCCAAAGTATGTGCATTGGTTTGTTGTCAAGACATTGTTTCCGAAATTGTTAGCAGTCCAACCAAAATATTTCTAAGTCTTTAGAATTTATGTTATTTATATGGATGAACTTAGTTATTTTCTTTAACACAAAAAACTAACATTAACAATATCAACACCAAACATAGATTTTTTATTCACTAATCAGGAATTGAAATGATAGAAATAAAAATGACAAAAATTGAAATTATACTAATAGCCTAAACTAACACATGATAATTGGTTTATTAGTTTTGGTAAGAAAAGGTCATGACGAAAGCTGCACACCACCCAAACATAGAGTAAGGACATGGTCTTCACTGTCATGACTCGTCAACCTAAAGAGTAAGAAGGGAATACTATCTAGGCTCTTAGCCTGTTGATCTTCCTTGTGGATTTGTCCTTATCTTGCTTCTTCTTCTTCTTCTTCTTCTTTTTCTTCTTCATCTTTCCTTGATCTTTATTGTCTCTTCCTTTTATGACATTAAACACTTCCTTTTCTCATGTGTAGTCTCTGATGTGACTGAACTCTTCAGAAGTCGTCGGGTTTCAACCAACTTTTCCACCTTATCATCTAAAACAAACTAAAATAAAACTAAAATTTATTAAGTTGTGATGCCTTCCAGTAGCACTATTTTAAAGTCTTTTAGCCTGATTTTCAACACAAATAAATTTTATCATTTAGATTTAAGGTGACCCTTCTGTTGTGTGATGGACCACCAAAATATGAAACTTTTTCAGAATTTCCATGAAATTTCCAAACCGTTTCTCTTCTTTGGACTTTCAAATCTTTCTTGAAAAAATATGTATGGTTTTAAACCTCAGGCATGTCTATTGACTGTTTATTTAGATTACATGTCATGTCAAGAGTTTTTTTAGAGTTCCTTCCTCTTGTGTTACACATTTTTGATTAAGCTCCACCACATGTGTATCTTTAGTGGGTTCAAATACGTTCCTCTATAAAGTTTATGAGGTAATCAAATTCTCTATTGGTGATTCTACTATTATTGATGTTGATCCTTCATATTCTTTTCCACTTGTTAACTTGATAACCTTGCAGGCTTTAATAATCTTGGTCCCTGAGCTAGTTATTGGAGTTTTAGTTGTGCTTTGAAGTGCTCCCATAGTCCTTAAACTAAATTCATAAGCAATTTTTATGACTTGATTCTCAAGTTCTATATGCTCACACCTTGAGCTTGAAATCAGTTCTTAGTGTCTTGAATGAAGGACTTTAAAAAAAATTCCAATTGGTTGTTCCCGTGATTATCCACAACATAGTTTGGTACAGAAACACCATGTGGAATTTGTGGTTCTTGAGGCTTAAGTTGGTTTTGGTTGTTCATCCATGAGAAATTTGGATAATTTCACCAACTATGAATGTAAGTTTTGTTGTTTTATACGTGTTATTGCCCACGTAATTAACATGAATAGGATTTGATGAACCATCTTCAAATAAGTGAGCACCCCTACAATATACACATGCAACCTCTGATGCTTCACTCACAACCTTGACATGTTTAACTGCTGGAATTTCAAGACTTGTCATGATGTTTTTTTTCATTTGGTGAATCTGAGCCACCTGAGAAGCAATGATTGTAGTCTTAGTGACTTCATGAACACCAGTTGTCTTCTTTTGAGTGGACACAACAACAACTCTTGTAATTGGGCATTGGCAGATATTAGGTGTAATAATTTCAATTAAATTGTATTTGTCTTCATATGACTTAGAGAACAAGGCTCCACCACTAGAAACATCAAGCATGTTTCTTGATGAAGAACCAATCCATCGTAGATTGTTTCAAGTTGGATACATATTGGTATACCATGGTGGGGACATTGTCTAAGTATCTCTTTAAATCTATCCCAAGCATTTAATAAGGATTCAACATCTCCTTATCTAAATGAAGTTATCTCATTTCTCATTGTAGCACTCTTGATAGGAGGAAAGTACTTCGCTTAAAACTTTTCAGTTAAAGCATTCCATGTGGCTATGGAATTGGCTCTAAGGAGTTCATCCAACCCTTAGAGAGTATAGAAAAAGCCTCAACCTGAAAGTGACATATGTAATGCCAATAATCTTGAAGTTACTAACAACCTCCAGAAATTGTCTCAAATGCAAGTGTGGGTCTTCATTTGCAGTGCCTGAGTATTGACCAATGGCTTACAACATTTGAAACATCATTCGTTTGAACTCAAACTGTGCAACAATGGTCTGTGGTTGAATAATACACATGTTCATGGCATTGAGATCAAATATTGCATAGTCTTTAATATTTCTTGCTCGATCATTGGCAATGCCAATGATGTCATTATCTTCCATGACTCTGTCTTAATTTGGCTTCTTTTCCATGTCAAAAACAAGAAAAGGATGAGGGTTTCCTCGTAAGTGTTAAGTAGCTTGAAATATCTTAATAAATATAAATGTTCTCTCAGGTTCATGATCTCCCATGTATACTAGATTCAACTACATTCACATGCAACAACTAAGAAACGATCATGGCACCAGAGTACAGAAAATGCCAAAAGCTCAAATACTCGTTTAACAAGAAATAATGTTTAATACAAAAATAAAAAAAGTTATATTTGACACACTCCCCGACAACAACACCAAAAACTTGTTGGTTGAAAACGTGTGATGTCACTTGCAAGTATCCATGTATGTTTTAAGTAGCAAGTGATAGAATAATAAGGACATCGAACCCACAGGGAGTGCAAAGTAACTTAGATTGGTTTTGTAAATACTATCTTTTGTGAATGGTCATGAGCAAATAATATCAAAAACAATTTAAAGAAAGTTTGTGAGTTCAATAATAGAGAGCATCTTAGAGAATGATCCATTAATATAACTTGTCAACTGTGTGTGTGTGTTAAGTTATGTCATGCCAGGAAAGGTTAGAAATAGATCTTATAGTTTATCTCTACAACATCATAAACATATACATTAAAGCAAGGGGACAAATATCTAAGTCTCACTTGTAACCTTAATGCATGTCTGGTTTTATTTTGATTATCCTTTATGATTGTAGCTCTTTATCTCTAAAGTATCTAATCTAATGAATATCTCTATCCTACAATTTTCAATCACTCTTATCATGAATTCCACTTGTTACTGGATCTCAAAATACTTGTCGAAAACCAGATTGAAAAGAAGATCAAGGTTCTGCGAACAAATGGAGGTGGAGAATATACATCAAATATGTTTGAAGAATTTTTATGGAGAACATGGTATTGATCATGAGGTAACTGTTCCTTACACGTCTCAATATAATGGAATAGTAGAAAGAAAAAAAAAGAGAAGTAATCACATTGAGGCTAGGTTTCATTTCCTAAGGGAAAAGGTAAGCCATGATGAACTTGAAGAGAGACATTGCTTGAGTGAAGCACAATTGACCGGCTTTTTCACCAAATGACCGAAGATCGACAAATTCCTAACTCTGAGAAAGAAATTAGGAATAATTCATATCGATTCTGAGTAGTCAGTGCTTAGTGACTTCGATTATAAAGGGGGTGTCTATGTTGAGAGTATAAAGTGACTTCGATTCTGAAAATGTCTCACGCATTAACATACAATTCACAAATTAGGATGATTCAATACTTTAAAAAAAAGTTTAATAAAAAATTTATTACCTATTTTAAATTTAAAAAAGAAAGGAATTTTCAAATCATCTCAACTACACATTTTAAATTTACATAAAAATTTGCAAACTCTCTTATATTCATAATTACAAACTCTCTTTATATTTATAATTACTCAATATAAAACTTTGATGAATTTTCACTTTGACATAACAATAATGTTTAGACAAATTTTTAGTGCTTTTAACCAATTTTTAATGTTGAATTACTCTTCAAATATGATTGCTTCAAAATTGAAAGAAACCCGTGAACTCATCATAGAAACACATTTTGGTGGAAGAAAAAAAATTCTTGCTGTGAAACATTATTATAAATTATGACAACCACAAAAGTGCATTCTTTAATAGCAAATCTTGCTAAGTAGGCAAAGAATATTTGATGGAAAATTTCATACATTAAAGCCAAATCCTAAAGGTAATTGTACAATCACATACGCCACTTTTTCATTGGTGTTAATAGGATCTAGCAATATATATACATTTTGTGTGAATTTTTAGACTTCTCTTTCGAGTTGTCTTGCAGCAAAGCAATAATTAGAACCTTTCCTTTTGGTATTCACTATCAAAAGTCGTCATTGGAACATGGCATGTTCTACTCTAGGAACTTATACTATTTCCTTTTGAGAAAATATTCTGTGAAATTTTCTTTGGAGGTGAAGATGTTGTACCAGGATTCCTAATGAATGATGTGAAAGCAATGACCACCGATTTTCATATCAAGTCTCATTTGCATGCAGGTTTAGAGTGAGTTTGATTTCGCGTTGAAAATAATTGATATTGAATTAATTATTTTTGTAAAATTGATTCTAATTAAAAATAAGTTAAATATAAAGTGATTTATGTTTGAATAATTTTATGTAAAAATGAGTTGAATAGAAAATTTCAGTATAAAAATGATGTTGAAATTTAGAAACTACAAATTGTAGTTTCAAGTTGAATCAATTCTGGAGACAAGATCAATTATACTTTAAAAGAATTAAACATCTTTAAATCATTCCAAAATCAATTATACATCTCTAAAATTGGTTTTGACTTTTCCAAAACCATCGTAGATGCATCACAATACATAACAAAAAATTTACTCGCATCTAGTAATATCAAAATTGGCGTCGACGTCAACCTCTACTTTAGTTTTTGAAATTTTTGTTCGCGCTGAACATCCCATACATAATCTTTCCCTTTCTCGTTTAACCGAGTCAAAGGAAAATCCAACTATAAAAAGTCTTATGTAGTAACCAGCTAAATCCAAAAAACTTTTGATCTCCGTAACCGACTTAGGAGTCTCCCTCTGCAAAATTGTGTCTACCTTCGACGGATCAACTGTTAGTCCACCACTGGAGATCACATGACCAAGAAAACTCACTTCTCTTAACCATAATTCACACTTGGATAACTTAGCATACAACTTCTTCTCTTACAAGGTCTTCAACACAAAGATCAGGTGTCCTACATGTTCTTCATCTGACTTGGAATACACCAAAATATCATTTATGAACACTAAACCAAACTAATCCAAGTAAGGATGAAAAATGCTATTCATATACTCCATGAATACTCATGGCATATTGGACATACCGAACATAATCACTGAATACTCATACTGACCGTAACGAGTACTAAATACAGTCTTCGAAATATCTTCTGACTTTACTTGAATATGATGGTAACCTGATCTCAGATCAATCTTACTAAACACACAATCTCCAACCAACTGATCCATAAGGTCGTCAATCCTAGGAAGAGCATACTTGTTTTTAATAGTAACCTTATTCAATTGCAGATAACCCATATACAATCTCATGCTCCCATCTTTCTTCTTAACCTACAATGCTAGCGCTCCCCACGACGACACATTAGGTCTGACAAACATCTACTCCAATAAATCTTCTAATCGGTTCTTCAGCTCACTCAACTCTGACGCACACATTCTATATGGTACCATTGATATATGTCTAGTAATTTATACTAAATCTATGGTGAATTCCACTTCACGCTTTGGGAGTAAATCACTAATATCCCCAGGAAAAACATCATGGAACTCACACACAACAGACAGATCAACAACCACCGCTTCGCTCTCCACTATCAAGGAAGCGAACATCACCAGCACCTGATTATTCTGCTTGAGGCACATCTCCATTTGATTGACAAATATGAATCTCGAATACGCACTCCCCCCGGGTTCGAGAAATAACATGGTCTTGCCAAAACAATTAATATGAATATGGTTGAACTCCAACCAGTTCATTTCTACAATAAATTCGAGTAGACTCTGATGCAAAATAAGCAAGTCAACTCTAATATATTTACCTTAAATGGTCAAAGGACAATTCAGAAAAACCAACGAACTAGTCACCGAACCAAGGGTTGTGGTATCAATGATCATACTTCCCTTCATAGGATACACTACCAAATTCAACTTGACCACACATTCATACGATATGAACAAATACGTCGCACTTGTATCGATAATAGCAGTCAAAGAGATACCATTAATAAAACACATACCTCTGATCAAATTATACGATCTCGAGATCTCCACTCCAATAAGAGCAAACACCTTCCCACTAGCTCGCGTGAAATTCTGCACTTTCTTCTACTTATGAAATTGGGTTCTGACCTGACCTGGTTTTCCACAGTTGAAATAAGTCAAAACTACACTTTCGCACTCAACACCACGATGTCCCTGCTTCCCACACTTGAAAGGTGTCAGACATATGCTCTTGCACTCAACATAATTATGACCAAACTCTCCACACTTGAAACATCTCAAAGAAGCAGAAACTCCTCCCTTACTTGTTCCACTTCCATTTGGAGCCTTCAGTTGGGGCTTCTGATTCCTTTCACTAGTTCCTCTCTGAACCATGAAACTCTTCACTGGTTCCTCTTTGGACCTAAGATTCGTTACTAGACCAAAGTCCTAACTCGCCATTACACCAAAGTCCTACCTATCTTTGATATACGTGATACATGAATTCAACAAACAAATGCAATACTCGTCTCAAATCTCCAACTCCATTACTCGTTACTGATACCTCTCTGAACCTAAAACTCAACATGCAGATCGCCAATACAAGGCCACAACAATGGTATCTCTCTGAACCAAACATCTCATCATAAATCAACATTTTTATCATAACTTAAAAATAACTAAATTATATAATTTCTTGACAACAACATCAAAACATCATCAAATAAACATAAAAACATAATCCACTAAAAAATCGAGTCGAACAACCCAAAATCGGTCAAACAAGGGCTGACGGTTAGCCCTTCAAATATGATAGTCTTCAAACCTACCAGTCACCTCTCTCTATCATAAACATGTCATCATGTTGATGCCTGGACAATGAGCCCTCCTCTGAGGTCATGACGATTGGACTGTCCCTTCACTGACGCCCGCCAGCTTATCCCAACACACTAACGGTTGGCCCGTTACAAAGGTGACGCTCGTCACCACTATGTAGAACACATATTTCTGTGTTTTCTCCATTAAAGAACTTTTGAAGCTCCTATTTCTATCCCATAAAACCCAAAATCCAACGGAAATTATCGTACATCACTTATATAACATTAAACATATCAATTTTGCACAAATTAATAATTTATATTATTGATTAACCACAAAACCATTAACATGTTCATAAATTTAAAGCATATAAACATGAACAAAAAAACTCATGATTTTACATACAATTTCATATGAATATCAGTCACCAATACAACACGAACCATCTCTAGAGAGGTTTTTCACAAACCATCTCTAGATTCAACAATTTCATCAATTGAAGAAATTATAAAGAAAATGGAAAGAGGATAAGGAATCATCTCAGTCCTTCCTTCCTAAACACACATTTCATGAACAATCCCCCTTACCTAGAATTTGGAGCAAAGGTTGAAGCTTTGTCTATGGAGGTTTTCTCTTCTACTTCCAAAAGCTCTCATAGGGTTTCTCTTTTTGCCTCTTTTAACCAAAAACAAGTACTAACTAAACTCTCTCTCTCTATCTCTCTCTCTCTCTCTCAACTTTTCTATTTAAATAAAGGAAACATAATTCTCTTTTATTTTAATTAATCTTTAAAATCCCCTCAACTCTCGCTAATTTTTCCTACCTCTCTATTTTATTAAAAACTCTATCTTTCTCCCCAAAGTCCAAAATCTCATTTTTATCTACTATTTTAAATAAATAAAATTATAATAATTACTACCCACACTAAAAAAAAATTAAAAAAAATTAAAAAACTCAAAAACACTCAAAAACTCAAATAAATAAAATAAACAAAAAAATCAGGGTTTTACAAGGAACATGTTTATCTTGGATATGATATGAAAATATGAGCGCAAGGCTTCTCTAATCAATTGCCTCAAGGTGCCGATCAATTAGGCCTACATCATTTAGCCTTCTTGGTGGTTTTTGGGATTTGTGTAGGATTTCCTTTTGGCTATTAATTTTCTACACCCTTATTTATTTTTTTATTGCACCTCCTTTCTATAAAATACTTGAAAAACCCATCTTAGCAAAAATAATGTTATTTGATTAACATAATTAGACGCACTATTTTAAAAAATTAATCAGAGTTTTCTGATCATTCCATAAAATAGTGTACTACCTCGAATATCAATCAATCTTGATAAACCGTCCCTTAAGGGGAATCACCAACATATTATGGTTCGACCTTCACTATGAATCCTTGGATACGATAGTTGGTTAAAACAACGAGTTTGATAGGTCTATCAGAAATGTATCTACTCAACTTATTATGATGTTAATTCATAAATAATGATCAGAAATGTTGAGGTATCCTCAATGAGAAAACCTTACTTTGATCGCCATCGTTGATATCCACCACCATAGACTATTCTTGGATAAGAGACTTAAAATATTATATACTTGAAAGTATACACTTTACACAACTTTATTTAGTATCCATTAAAGCATTGAGCTGCAGAGTATTCTTGAAAAACATGATATGGTTTCACCTTTAGTACCCATACTTTCTTGGGTCCAGGTGCGTTAGTTTTTCCATATGGTCTAAGGTTGTTACCTTTAGATATTTTCAATTTATCAAAACATAAAGGCTTTAAACTCCCTAATTCATTACAGTGTGTGCATTTATAAAATAAAAGCTTATTTTTCTTATGATTTAAACATTTACTAGATGTTTTATCTATTTTAAATCCTAGTCCATTTTTATTTTAGGAAGGCCTTTGACTTGATAAGATCAAGTCAAGATTTTCTTTCCCCTTAGTCAATTTTCTTGTGGTTTCATGTAGGCTATTCACTTCCTTTTTCAACGAGACTGTCACTCCCAAAATTTTCATCATAGTTCAAACGCGAAAGTGGTGCGGAAAAAGAAGAGTCGCCAGCCAAATATTTGTATCCCAAGGAAATGGAAAGGTAATGCTACATAAACCCGGGGAAAGGAAAGAACAAGGTACTGTGAACCAGAGAGAAAGGGTAAGGGAATTGATTACGTGAAGGGAAGGTATTAGCACCCCTTCACGTTCGTCGTACTCGATGGGATCCACGCTTGTTGCACTGCTCAAAGGTGATAAACATCTGCTCCATCTGCTGCTAATCTGAAACTTGAGAAAGAACGAGAATGAAAAGATAACAAGAAACAATGTAGGAAAAAGAAAGAATTGTGCTCGGATGGGTCCTACCCCACTGCCTACGTATCTCATCGGTTATGAGAATCAGAGCGATGTAGTTCCTCTAACCTAGGGTGGAAATTTGTTTGTTTTGTGTTTTTTATGATGATGTTGCCAAGGTTCTAACTCAGGTGTTGCAGGCTCGCTGAATCAAGTGTGTTACTGTCTTGTTATTGAACTGAAGTGACAAATCAAAGCATCTACAAAAGATCCTGATGTAAGAAGAGAGAAGACGTGTTGTCTGTTTGTTATCTTTTAAGAGTTTTTTATTTGAAGTTCTTCACGTAAGAGAGCATACTAAAGTCTCTTACAATGGACTGTGTACCTCATACATCACCCCGATATGGAATGAAAATGAAGCACACTAATTATTAGGGAGATCCTCAAACTTATTTCTAATGTTCAAGGCTTAAGCACATTAATCTACTTCCTTTATTAAGTATTTTTGTTGTTTTAGAATGAAGAAGTGTTTTTTATTTTGTTTGTGATACAACTTTATGCTAAAGACTTGTTTAACATGCTAGATGACTTACAACTCACCCCCAATATGGGATGAATGCAAGCACACCATGATATACGACTCTTGGCACATGAAGAGGTATCAACCTTTATTATGTGTTTTTGAGATTATTCTGAGATGAGAAGAGAAGACTCAAAAGAGAAAGCAAAGGTAAAACTAAGGGAAAACTAAGACTCACCCTAATGTTATCATGCTTCGAGAACCTAAGGGTTAAGTGGGGTATTCTAATCCTAAAAAAAGAGAGAATAAGAGAGGAATAGGTAACATAACTCATTTCAAGGATTGAAGATGAGTTATAAACCAAGAGGGAAGAAAGAGATTACTTGTCAAAGAAGCCTCGTGTGCTTTTCACAAACACAAATTGAAAGCTTAAAAGAAATGAGGGGAAAATTTGTATGTGGATGAACATCCACACACTTGACTTACCATTAGCCCCTGAAAATGTTAGCAAAACAATTGAATATAAAATAAAATAAAAAGAAAAAGAAGACAATTGGGCATCAAACATCTCCTAAAGTGAAACTAATGTTCAAACAAAGCCTAAATCTCAAGGTGAAGGTTCATAAGGGTTAGATGACTTCCAAAGTCAGTAGATAGATATAATAGGTCTTTAAAGATGGTAGGGTACCTCACAAGATCAACTATGTCATACTATGCATAAAAAGTTCACATAAATTCACATAAATGCAAATTAGAGTTCATGGATGAAGTACAAATGCATATGGCATAAAAGTATGAACGAATGCATGAAATGAATACCAAAGTCAGTAGTGAATGCATATGAAGGTGGATTAATGAACATACCATCATAGATGCAATGGTTTAAGCATTTGGAGCAAGGTTAAGAAGAAGTGAGAAGAAAGGAAGCAAGTATCACATATGATTAACAATTATGCAAGTTAGAGATGAATGACATGTGAATATGCATGAGATGATTATGGGTCATTAGAATACAAAGGATGATATGACATTATAATTCATGAATAGGCCTTTATGCTTCACACATAAGTCAAGTTAAACATGAGAGGAGAAGAGAAACAGGTTTAGGTTAAACATGTTCAAGTAAAGATACATTTTGGAAACACAAACATAACTCAGTTGAAATCAAATAGAAAATGACCTATAATTGGAATCAAGGACCTAAATATGACCTATAACGTACTCCTAAAGGTGACACCAAAGTATCTCAAACAAATGGAATGAATGCCTTATAATGGGCTAATGCACAAACCAAAGTGTCTCAAATTAGGACCTATAAACCAAAAGAAAGGAAAAACAGTAAAATGGTTTAAAAAATTACGCAAATTTAATCATGAAGTATCAAAGTGGACCCAAAATGACATCAAAAATTATGAACAAAATTCTCAAGGAGTATCAAAGTGTCATATATTCCAGTGGTTAATCACACACAAAAGATTAGTTTCACACCTATTGGAAAAAATTACTCTTCGGTCCCTTAAACTAAAACAATGTCTTTCGGGACAGTTTTGAATAAAAAATACAAATTAATTACTAAAACCATCCAAATATGTAATCAAAAATTATTAAAACAATTAATTAAGAGGATAAGGATCACTCATGAATTTTTCCAGAATTTTATCACACTCGAAACTATTTTTAATAATTGCAACAAAACGAGCAAAAATGGTGATTAAGGGAAAGTGCGAGGAAAGCAAATCTTATCATGCATAACCTAATCCCTAAGCTAGGATATCATCACACATCATCATAAATCAAAATCTATCCAGCGCCTCAGGTGGGAGGGCTAAATATGCAACTTGTGTTATATGATCCTAAGCCACATACAAACTAGAATGATTCGTTAAAGTCGAGATTTCTTACTTGCTCGAAGTGATGATTCTTCACATAAAAGAAACCCAAAAACTCCGTGCAAGATCTTCTAATCTCCAATAAGAAATAAAAATGCCTAGTCTTCCATAATGATTTCATGAAGATCCATCGTAACCGAAATTGATCAATATCGATAAAAAAACTCGTGAATACTTTAATCAAGATTAGCCCAAAACCATAATTAAAATTAGTGACAAAATTTTAATCAGAAATTAACAAGAAATGGATCAAGATGTTAATCCACCAAAATTATCTAACAAGAAAATTAATTCATAATTTTATTAAGAAAACAATTTCTAAAAATGATTAACAGGGGAGGTGTATCAGATATACGGTGGTAGTAAATAGCTAAGAATTAGCTCAAAGCCCATATCCCTCCTAACATGGCGCATGAGGGGGTGTATGATTAGATCAGCGTCTGTGAATATGAATCCATGGTGATATGCCCAATTTGGATGTCAATTTTCACAGGGAGGGTGTATTAGCGATTTGAGAGTATGGATATGGATCCATGCGAGGATGAAGCCCGGTCCAGCTTGATGGAACTTTCACCTACCATCTTAAAGAGAAATCATAACAAATATCAGTCTAAAGTGTAACACGGTGGGAGAACTGACTTGGGCATTTTTGTTTCCAAAAACTATGTTGCGGATAGCAAGAGTCGCCACCGACTTTTATTTTATCCAATAAGGAAAAGGAATAAAAGAACAAGAAAGACCTTTAAAATATTTGAGTTCGGGGGGTAAGTTATACAAAGGGAAGGTGTTACACTCTTTGTATCCATGGTTATCTATGGGCTCTTAACTGCTTAGCTCACTTTACTTTTTTTTTAAAAGTGGTGGTGTATTTAGAAAAATATTTCAAAAGTCTTTAACTATGTAATGATCCTCATATGGATATATATACAAAGTGTTTAGTTTGAAAGTATTTGAAACAAAGTGGCGTGTAAAGAGCATTTTGAAAAGAGTGAGCAAGCACTTAAGAACTACTTACCCTAAGTTTGTAAGGTCTTTCTTTTTATTTATTTCATTTAGGGGTAGGACTGTCCTTATTATTAGTTAGTAAGTAGTCTTAACCTTGGATGTTAGGGACGGGAGTAGGGTCATCGTATGGTCATAGAAGGAAACCTGTAGGGGTATCTTAGTAATTCGAAAGGACTATCATCATTTTTGTAGGGTCATCGAGGGACGAGATCATTTATTTGTAGGCAACTCGAAGGGACTATGATCTTTTATCTTGAAGGGACTTGATGATATTGTTCGTAGGCAACTTTACTAAGATACACCCACGTTCGAGGGACTTGACCATGTTTATTGTAAGGCAACCAATAGAGGAAACCCTAGGAGGTGTAGATGGAAATCGTAAAGCGATTGACTTACGTGTGTGAATATTGATTTCAAATATTTTATCTTGTAAATTAGGGTTAGTTAACGGTTGATTTTAGTCTTTCCATACAATCCTATTAAGCATACATCTAACAGTTTATAATGCAGAAAAATAAAACCCTAGTTTAAACTATTACATGGCTTTGGGAGAGATACATAAATATAAAAAATCCTGACAGAAAATGTAAAATGCGGAAAATAAACCTAAACTATTACAAGGCTTTAGCAGTTACATTATCTTTAGAAATTGTAAAATAATCGAAACTAAAATATCGGAAGAATATTGAGTCTTTGAGATGAGAGGATTATATGTTTTTTATCATGCTATTAGAAGAATAAAAAAAATAAACAGAGTCAGATAAAATCACTGCAGATTTTAAAATAATGGAAAATAAGAAAAGCGATTAAAATAAAATCTAAAAAATATTAAAACGATGCTAAAAATCTAATAAAATCAAATAAAGAGCGCACAAATTTTTTTCAGATTTTTTTTTGAAAATATGGAAATAGAAAATAAATAAAATAAAATAGAAAAAATAGGAATTTGCGATTTTGAGGGTCGAAATCTTTTAGAAGAGTATTGTAAAATAGAAAAAAAAGGAATTTTATTCTAAAAGAGTATTGTTCTTCGATTTTTTTCTGAACTTCTGGAAACAATTCGGAGTAAATCGAAACAGTAGCACTTACCTGACTTACCTATCCGACTAAAATTTTTATCACTACTACAACCTTCAAAGTATCGGCGGAAACGGATTACAGCAGATTAACCAACAATTTAGTTATCCATGGTGCCCTAACAATAGCAAATCACGGTCTTTGTACCTAAACTTCAATTCGATCGCCCAGATAGCTTACTCACATCATACAAAACACAAATATGCAAAGAGATTAGATGTATCATGCGTATAAATATGAAATCGAAAAATTGAAAAAAAACTTAAAAAAGCAAATTCGGTTATGACGTTTTATGAGGTTTTGGAGCAATGTGATGATTGGTACGCCTTCAGAAGAGTCTAAGGAATGCTCCTAGACCTTCAAACCTCCTTGAGAATGGATGCAACCCTAAACCCGAATCCAACTTACTCTTGAGTTTTTTGAAGTTTTGTATGATCTCTTTGATAAAAAATTTCGTCCTCTTGACTTGTGGAGATGATAAGTATTTATAGAGGGCTGAAATAGGTCAAAAATTTGGGCCTCTGTGGATGGATTTGAGATTGCTTGAAGGTGAAGAAAGGTGATTTCTATTTTTGTCCAAAAATTATATAAAATCATACTTGTTTGGTCTTGCACGAATTTGGACATTTTCAATCAACATGACCATCAAATATTTGATCCCAAAATAGATCTAAGATCAAATATTTGATTTTTTTATTATTTATCTTAATTAAAATTGAATTTAAATGATTTAAATCCAATATAATATAAAATAAATATAAAAAATCAGATATTATGATCTATGGGTCGTGCATGATCTCATAATTGAGTCCTAGGGACGATCCTAATCTGCATTTATCTGTTTTCGTGCAATATGCCGACACAATGAAAGCAAATGGAGTTAGCCCAAAAGAAATCAGACTCCGTCTTTTTCCATTATCTTTAAGAGATAGAGCTAGAGCTTGGCTCCAATCTCTTCCTGCAAATTTTTTCACCTCATGGGACGATTTAAAAAGAGTATTTTTGACCCGTTATTTCCCTCCAACTAAGACAATTATGCTAAGGGCTGAAATTAATGGATTTAAGCAAAAATACAATGGATCTCTTTTTGATGCGTGGGAAGGATATAAAGATATAATGAGGCTTTGTCCACATCACAGACTCGAAAAATGGTTGATAATACATACTTTCTTCAAGGGTCTATTGTACAACACAAAGATGAACCTAAGCATCGTCGTAGGTGGTGCTTTAATGGATAAACTGTACGAGGAAGTCGTTGAACTCATAGAGAACATGACTCAAAATCACTTCCAATGGGGAGGAGAACGCGCTTCTACAGAGAAACCAACTTCGAAAGGCGGAATGTATGAAGTTAATGTAATAGACCACATACATGCTAAGGTAGATGCATTCACCCAAAAAATTGAGAATTTGGCTGTAACACAACCAGCTTCTACCGTAGCTGTTGTGTCTCCTAACTGTGAAGTATGTGGTACCCCTGGACACACAAATGCGGAATGTCAGTTGTTAGATGGTGTTCCCACCGACCAAGTGAACTATACCCAAGGAAACCCATACTCAAATACCTATAATCCTTGCTGGAGAAATCACCAGGATTTTTCTTACAAAAACAACAATGGCTTGCAACCACCAAGTTCAACACCTGTTTTTCATAAGGGAGGACCGTCTGCTCCACAAGCACCTAGGAGGTCAAATATGGAGATTATGATGGAAAATTTCATGAACGCCCAGATACAACAAAATAAGGAATTTGCGAACCAAAACGTCCATGCGAGCGAATTGATGAGGCGGGCGACTAGTAAGCTTGATGCAATGGCTACACATAACAAGATGTTAGAAACCCATATTTCTCAAGTAGCCCAACAATAACCAACTATATCAGCCTCGTCTGGAACTTTTCCTGGCCAACCTCAACCTAACCCGAAGGGATAAGCAAATGTCATAACTCTGCGGAGCGGAACCGAATACGATGGACCGATAGACCCGAGACTTACAAAACCAGCCATGTATCAAAGTCCAAAGAAAGGGACTGAGAAGGAAAATGAACCAAAAACTAATGATGCGAAGGAAACACCATATGTGTCTCTGCCACCATATAAGCCACCTATACCTTATCCGCAAAGATTAGCCAAAAACAAAAATGAAGGACAATTTAAGAAATTCGTGGAACATCTAAAACAACTAAATGCTACCATACCATTCATAGAAGCCATAACCCAAATGCCTTCATATGCGAAATTCCTCAAGGAAATTCTTTCTAACAAGAAAAAGCTCGAGGATAACGAAATTGTTATGCTCACTGCCGAATATAGTATTGTTCTTCGATTTTTTTCTGAACTTCTGGAAACAATTCGGAGTAAATCGAAACAGTAGCACTTACCTGACTTACCTATCAGACTGAAATTTTTATCACTACTACAACCTTCAAAGTATCGGCAGAAACGGATTACAGCAGATTAACCAACAATTTAGTTATCCATGGTGCCCTAACAATAGCAAATCACGGTCTTTGTACCTAAACTTCAATTCGATCGCCCAGATAGCTTGCTCACATCATACAAAACACAAATATGCAAAGAGATTAGATGTATCATGCGTATAAATATGAAATCGAAAAATTGAAAAAAAACTTAAAAAAGCAAATTCGGTTATGACGTTTTATGAGGTTTTGGAGCAATGTGATGATTGGTACGCCTTCAAAAGAGTCTAAGGAATGCTCCTAGATCTTCAAACCTCCTTGAGAATGGATGCAACCCTAAACCCGAATCCAACTTACTCTTGAGTTTTTTGAAGTTTTGTATGATCTCTTTGATAAAAAATTTCGTCCTCTTGACTTGTGGAGATGATAAGTATTTATAGAGGGCTGAAATAGGTCAAAAATTTGGGCCTCTGTGGATGGATTTGAGATTGCTTGAAGGTGAAGAAAGGTGATTTCTATTTTTGTCCAAAAATTATATAAAATCATACTTGTTTGGTCTTGCACGAATTTGGACATTTTCAATCAACATGACCATCAAGTATTTGATCCCAAAATAGATCTAAGATCAAATATTTGATTTTTTTATTATTTATCTTAATT
Source organism: Lathyrus aphaca (assembly GCA_963966055.1). Taxonomy (NCBI): domain Eukaryota; kingdom Viridiplantae; phylum Streptophyta; class Magnoliopsida; order Fabales; family Fabaceae; genus Lathyrus; species Lathyrus aphaca. The sequence goes on along the minus strand of OZ014519.1, from coordinate 64,372,421 downwards.
AAAATTGAATTTAAATGATTTAAATCCAATATAATATAAAATAAATATAATAAATCAGATATTATGATCTATGGGTCGTGCATGATCTCATAATTGAGTCCTAGGGACGATCCTAATCTGCATTTATCTGTTTTCGTGCAATATGCCGACACAATGAAAGCAAATGGAGTTAGCCCAAAAGAAATCAGACTCCGTCTTTTTCCATTATCTTTAAGAGATAGAGCTAGAGCTTGGCTCCAATCTCTTCCTGCAAATTTTTTCACCTCATGGGACGATTTAAAAAGAGTATTTTTGACCCGTTATTTCCCTCCAACTAAGACAATTATGCTAAGGGCTGAAATTAATGGATTCAAGCAAAAATACAATGGATCTCTTTTTGATGCGTGGGAAGGATATAAAGATATAATGAGGCTTTGTCCACATCACAGACTCGAAAAATGGTTGATAATACATACTTTCTTCAAGGGTCTATTGTACAACACAAAGATGAACCTAAGCATCGTCGTAGGGGGTGCTTTAATGGATAAACTGTACGAGGAAGTCGTTGAACTTATAGAGAACATGACTCAAAATCACTTCCAATGGGGAGGAGAACGCGCTTCTACAGAGAAACCAACTTCGAAAGGCGGAATGTATGAAGTTAATGTAATAGACCACATACATGCTAAGGTAGATGCATTCACCCAAAAAATTGAGAATTTGGCTGTAACACAACCAGCTTCTACCGTAGCTGCTGTGTCTCCTAACTGTGAAGTATGTGGTACCCCTGGACACACAAATGCGGAATGTCAGTTGTTAGACGGTGTTCCCACCGACCAAGTGAACTATACCCAAGGAAACCCATACTCAAATACCTATAATCCTTGCTGGAGAAATCACCAGGATTTTTCTTACAAAAACAACAATGGCTTGCAACCACCAAGTTCAACACCTGGTTTTTATAAGGGAGGACCGTCTGCTCCACAAGCACCTAGGAGGTCAAATATGGAGATTATGATGGAAAATTTCATGAACGCCCAGATACAACAAAATAAGGAATTTGCGAACCAAAACGTCCATGCGAGCGAATTGATGAGGCGGGCGACTAGTAAGCTTGATGCAATGGCTACACATAACAAGATGTTAGAAACCCATATTTCTCAAGTAGCCCAACAATAACCAACTATATCAGCCTCGTCTGGAACTTTTCCTGGCCAACCTCAACCTAACCCGAAGGGATAAGCAAATGTCATAACTCTGCGGAGCGGAACCGAATACGATGGACCGGTAGACCCGAGACTTACAAAACCAGCCATGTATCAAAGTCCAAAGAAAGGGACTGAGAAGGAAAATGAACCAAAAACTAATGATGCGAAGGAAACACCATATGTGTCTCTGCCACCATATAAGCCACCTATACCTTATCCGCAAAGATTAGCCAAAAACAAAAATGAAGGACAATTTAAGAAATTCGTGGAACTTCTAAAACAACTAAATGCTACCATACCATTCATAGAAGCCATAACCCAAATGCCTTCATATGCGAAATTCCTCAAGGAAATTCTTTCTAACAAGAAAAAGCTCGAGGATAACGAAATTGTTATGCTCACTGCCGAATATAGTATTATTCTTCAAAATAACATGCCACCTAAGCTTAAAGACCCAAGGAGTTTTTTAGTACCCTGCGTAATAGGGAAGCACGTTATAGACAACTGCCTATGCGACTTAGGAGCTAGTGTCAGTTTAATTCCATTATCCACATGCAAGAGACTTGAGTTAGGAGAAATGAAACTGACTAAGATGACTCTGCAAATTGCAGATCATTTTGTTAAGTATCATGTAGGTATGTTGGAGAACATCCCTGTTCGAATTGGTCAATTCTTTATTCTTACTGATATTTTGATAATGGACATAAAGAAGGATTACAATGTCCCCATTATAATATGGAGACCATTTTTAGCAACATTTTGAGCCATAATCAATGTTAAGAAAGGAAAGCTGACTTTCGAAGTAGGAGAAGAAAAAGTTGAATTCATTTTAGCTCAATTTCTGAAAGCTCTAGCTATTAATGAATTGTGTTGTTCGCTAGACATCATCGATGAATGTGTAAAAGAGTTGAAAGAGAAATCAACATAATTCACTGAACCTTTTATACTCTAAATTGAAGGTAGTGGCGAAAAATCCATCGATGACCGTTCAAAAGAATGTCTTGCACTAACGCCCGAACCATCATCCAATGAACAAACACCTGCCATAGAATATTACCCAAAAATCTAAGGTACGAATATTAGACACAAAGCTTGAAAAACCAGTCATAGTTGATGCCGACTTGGGACAAGTGGAAACCAAGAAATTACTCGATGTTCTAAGGAAATATTCGACTGCACTAGGATATATATTTTTTGACCTCAAAGAGATAAGCCCATCCATTTGTATGCATCGAATTATGCTGGAAGATGACAGTAAAACCTCTAGGGAACATCAAAGAAGGATAAACCCTATCGTAGGCGATTCAGTCAAGAAATGAGTAATAAAGCTCCTAGAAGTCGTGTAACACGGTGGGAGAACTGACTTTGTCATTTTTGTTTTCACAAAAAACAATGTTGCGGATAGCAAGAGTCGCCACTGACTTTTCTTTTATCCAAATAGGAAAGGTGGAAAAGAACAGGAAAGACCTTGGTTTAGATTTTGAGTTCGGGGGGTAGGTTATACAAAAGGAAGGTGTTAGCACCCTTCGTATCCATGGTTATCCATGGGCTCTTAACTTCTTAGCTCACTTTGTTTTTGTTTGAAAAAAATAGTGGTGGCGTGTTTAGAAAAGGTCCATCTTTGTAATGATTCTCTTATGAATGTATACAAAGTGGTTTTTTGGAAGGATTTTGAAAGTGTGAGGTACAACGAGTAATTTTGCTTGGAAATTGTGAGCAAGCAGTTAAGGGTTTCCTACCTACTCAAGGTCATTCATGTTATTTTCCTCTTTCCTTAGAGATAGGATTGTCCTTACTATTAGTTGGTAAGTAGTCTTATCTTTGGATGTAAGGGACGGGCCTAAGGTCATTAAATGGTCATAAAAGGCAACATGTAAGGATACCTTATCAATTCGAAGGGACTATCATCATTTTTCCGTAGGGTCGTCGAGGGACGAGATCATCTTTTCATAGGCAACTCGAAGGGTCATCGAGGGACTATGATCTTTTTTCGTATGGTCATCGAGGGACGAGATCATCTTTTCGTAGGCAACTCGAAGGGTCATCGAGGGACTATGATCTTTTTCGTAGGAAACTATGATGATTTATTCATAAGCGTATTTTGCTAAGATACCCCTACGTTCGAGGGACATGATCATTATTCGTAAGGCAACAAGAGAGGCTACCATAAAGATGAAAGTGTGCAAGGTGTGCAATTTTCAGTTATTTTATCTTGGATTAAGGTTTTCTAATTTGTTTTTAATCTTGCCATGCAATCCTATTATCCATACATCTAAACAGTTTATAGGTGCAGAAAGTAAAATGCGGAAAATTAAAGTCCTAAATTATTACAAGGCTTTGGGGTAGTTACATGATCAATGGAGTGCGAAAAGTAAAATGCAGAAAATAAATTACAAGTTTATTTATGCCTATACATTCATTCTAAGAAAATAAACTACAACAAAAAGAAAATATTTATATTTTTTAATATTTAATTAATTAGTTTCTACCTAAATCGGAAAAATTAAGAAATAAAAATACAATTACAATAAAAGACATAACGACATTGAATCGTTTAAAAGCAATTAACACCAATTAATATAACAGACAAATTGTTACCGTGTAAACGGTCATCGCAAATTGAATCAAGAAAAATTCACAATACAATAAAATCGAAATAAAACAGAAATTTTCAAATCGAAACACGAATTGGATAGCGCACAAAAAACGGATTGTCACTAGGCCAAACCATCAGACGTGTACAAACTCGAAGAGCAAAAAATAAAATCTCGCACATAAACCGATACGATCCATACCATTATCTTGATATACACTCAACGTGATCATCGCAATATAGATCAAAACAGGGTAGATCTAAATTTATCAAAAATAAAAATAAAATAAAAGGAATTAAAAAAAAATAACGATGTTGCTAATGCAAAATTGCGATTATCGCAACTGGATCGGATCAACACAAATCTCACGCCTCATACACACAAATATGCGAACAGCGTATCGACACGATCCAATCCAAACAAAGTAACTAAAAAAAGAATTCACAATATATATAAAACTAACGAAGATCCTACCTGCATTATATATATATATATATATATATATATATATATATATATATATATATATATATATATAAACCGCCACCGATGTAGATGAAAATAAAGGGTGGATATGTCGCTACTTTTTTTCTATTGTTTTGGTATTGTTTTCCGGTTTCTTCTATAAGATACACTAGTAAGTATATATAGGGATCAATTAGGGTTAATGATAATGGACCTAAGTGTTTTTTTGAAACCCAATAAAATATTAAATTAAAAATTGAATAAAGTTAAATAATTAAAATAAAAATAAAAACTAATAATCCTATTTATTTATTCTAGACCCGATGTAAAAATAAATGGACTCAAAAAATAAAAGTCGGACGCCAAAGTCATCGAAAAAATAAAATGAATACATCAAAATGATCAGCACGAAATAAACGACTCGAAAAAATACAGCGTTTGATCAGATTTTGAAATAAAACTTATGTCCATTTAAACTTCTCAGACTGATCAACATATGACCAAAAATAGTCGTAAAAATACTTTTAGCATGTTAGATTAAACCACGTAAATCGTAGATTGATAGTACTAACCTTTGCAAATTTTAAATTTGACATTTTTTCGTTTACTGATTTTAGGCACGGTTTAAAATTAGTTTGACCATTCTGTCTGTAAATTCGAGAAATTATTCTGGCTAATATTAAGACAAAATACATGTTATGCTATGAAGATGATGTAAATGAATGCGAAACAAAAAAGTAAGTAAGAGTTAAAAATCAAAGGGCAAATTTTGGGGTACAACAACTGTCCTTATTCAATCTTCTTAGACCTGGGGAGTTAGATTAGTATGCATACCAATTATGATCTGAAGGTGGAAGAGGATTGAACATATAAGTGCCCAGAAATTTGCACTGTTGGTTGATTGTAAAAGATGCTATCTGATGAGCTGATTGAAGGTTGTCGGAGATGGGCTTAAAGATGTCATCCAGTAAGTTGATGGAGTATTTGTCGGAGATGGGCTTTAAAAAGCTACCCGTAGTAATGGATATTCAGGGGGTTTATAGAAGCCCAAGATAGAGGTATATATAATCTTGGGGGTTTATAGCAGCCTAAGATGGAGATAGATGTAATCCCAAGGGTTTATAGCAGCCCAAGATAGATGTAGATATAATTCTAGGGGTTTATAGCAACCCAAGATATTGGTAAATGTGATCCTAGAGGTTTATAGTAGCCCAAGATATTGGTAAATGTAATCCTGGGGGTTTATAGCATTCCAAGATGGATATAGATGTAATCCCGGGGGTTTATAGTAGCCCAAGATATTGGTAAATGTAATCCTAGGGGTTTATAACAACCCAAGATATTGGTAAATGTAATCCTGAGGGTTTATAACAGCCCAAGATGGAGATAGATGTAATCCTAGGGGTTTATAGCAACCTAAGATATTGGTAAATGTGATCCTGGGGGTTTATAGCAGCCCAAGATGTTGGTAAATGTAATCTGGGGGTTTATAGCAGCCCAAAATAGAGTCACATGCACTCTTAGGGGTTTATAACAGCCCAAGACATTGGTAAATGTAATCCTGGGGGTTTATAGCAGCCCAAGATATTGGTAAATATAATCCTAGGGGTTTATAGCAGCCCAAGATATTGATAAATGTAATTCTAGGGGATAGATCCCCGTTGATTGTTGGGATGATGAAAACATTACTTCAAATCCCAATCGAGGAGAGTCGATCGTTCGTCATGCTTTTTATCGAAGGATTGAGTTCCTAAATACCCTAATTGGGGGATAAAAGAGATGGACATTCCTCTGATGTACTATCTAACCAGATGTCAACCCTTCTAGGGATAACATGCTTAATTGAATTATGTTAGAGAAGAGAATCTTGTCGGGGATTTGTAGTGTTGGAAATACAATCTTTGTTGGGGAAGAGACTGCTTGAAATGATTTTCTGGAACAACTCTGTGGGGATGAATTTGTGGAGACTTGTTGGATATGATTTTGGCTGGGGATCCCAACCTCCACGAGTCCTTAGTAAATGATATTATTGTAATTTTATATGTATATATTTTTTGGTAAACATCAATCATATTCAAAAGCATACATTAATTCAAAGTAACCAATGGACGTTTATGCGTAAGTAAAATGAGAAGAGTAAAGTTGAGTCTGAAAAATAAAATTGTATTGATTTTGAAAGTGGCCTATAAACAGACAATTTTGAACAAAGAGACAGAAATCCTAGTAAGAGGAATTCGTCGTAGAAAAATAAAAGGTACAAAAAATGAGAAAAAAACGCTATGTGTAAATGATCCCATCAAGTTTCGATTCTGCTATTGCCATTATCTTCAAACATATCATCACTTGCTGTCGGAAGGAGGTGACTGGTCTACTTGGCATCTCTTGAACTTGATGTTGGTAAAAAAATTGTCTGGAAGTAGGTGAGTGATCCACTGGAACATAGTCGTACGCTTTAATCCCTAACTTTTTCCTGGACCGCCTTTTCAGATTTTCAGTCCACCGGGACACCCTTTTTTGCCCAAGCCGCCTTTACAGGTTTTTGACTTGTCAGGTGTACATTATATATATATATATATATATATATATATATATATATATATATATATATATATATATATATATATATATATCCCTAATTTTTTCCCGAACCTCTTTGGTTCGCCTGGATGCCCTTATTTTTTCCTAGGCATGTCAGCCTAGCGAGTTTTGTTCATGTGTAGTATTGTTTGACTATGTCCACGTTCACATGGTATGGGAAATCTTCACCATCCATGGTAGTTAGCATCATAGCCCCACCAGAGAATATCTTTTTTATTAGAAATGGTCCTTCGTATGTGGGAGTCCATTTTCCCCGTGGATCACCTTGCAGTAGGATGATACGCTTTATTACCAAATCACCGGCCTTATATGCTCAGTGCTTGACTTTCTTGTTAAAGGCTTTAATCATACATTTATGATACATTTGTCTGTGACAAAAAGTCACGAGCCTCTTCTTATTAATCAAGTTTATCTGATCAAGTCGAGTCTGAACCCATTCATCTTCGTCTAAGTCTGTATCTTGCATGATCCTTAGGGAAGAGATTTGGACTTCAACAGGTAAAACTGCCTCCATACCATAGACTAAGGAGAAAGGGGTTTCCCCTGTTGAGGTATGAACTGAGGTACGATAACCATGAAGAGCAAATCTTAGCATCTCGTGCCAATCTTTGTATGTTACCGTCATCTTTTGCAATATCTTCTTAATATTCTTGTTGGCGGCTTCCACTATGCCATCAGGCAGAATCTTATATGGCGGCTTCCACTACGCCATTCATCTCTTGTCATTGATAGATTCCCCTTTAGGGTATTCCTGAGTTTCGAGGTATCTTTTCACTTCGTGGAACCAAGGTTTCTCTGTTACCTCATCAGTGTCAACCTCATAATAGTATGTTGGTTCGTCTAGTCTGTCAATAGTAATCATAGGAGCCTCCTTGTCCCAATTGACTTCGAACATGGATGACATGGTAGCCAATGCATCTGCTAACTAATTCTCTTCTTGTGGAATATGTTCGAAAGTGATCTCTTCAAAGTAAGATATCAAGGTCAACACAAACTCTCGATATGGAATGAGATTTGAGTGTTTTGTGTCCCATTCTACTTTAATTTGATTGATCACTAGGACTGAATCTCCATATATGCCCAGGAGTTTGATTCTCAAGTCTATGGCAGCCTTGAGACCCATAATGCATGCTTCATACTCAGCTATATTGTTGGTACAGTCAAAGCATAGCCTAGCGGTGAATGGTGTATGGCTACCTTTAGGAGAAGTAATTACAACACCAATACCATTGTCAAGGGTCTTGGAGGCTCCATCAAAAACCATAGTCCATTGGGATCCTAGTTCAGGTCCTTCATCCGGTCCGGGTTCTTCATAATTAGTAACAAGCATAACATCCTCATCTGGGAAATCAAAACTCATAGATTGCTTTATGAGCCAAATGATCAGCTACTACATTTCCCTTAATTGCTTTCTGAGTAGTGTATTGAATGCCATATTCTATCAAGATCATTCGTCATCTCGCTATTCGTCCGGAGAGAGCAGGTTTCTCAAATATGTATTTAATAGGATCCATCTTCGAAATCAATAAAGTGGTATGAGTTAACATATATTGTCTTAGTCAGCGAGCAGCCTATGCCAAAACGTAGAAAGTTTTCGAGAGCAGTGAGTATCTTGTTTCACAGTTGGTAAACTTTTTGCTAAGATAGTATATTGCTTGCTCTTTTCGACCAGAATCGTCATGTTTCCCCCAACACACACCCCATCGAATTGTCTAATATTGTCAGGTACATAATCAAAGGTCTTCCCACAATTTGTGGCATCAGTATCAGAGGTTCTTGGAGATATTTCTTGATCTTATCAAAAGATGTCTGGAATTTGTTGTTCCATTTCACCACTTGATCTTTCTTCAGTAACTTGAAGATTGGCTCACAAGTAACGGTTAGATGGGAAATAAACCTGGCGATGTAATTCAGATATCCCAAGAAACCTCGGATTTCTTTCTCAGTACGAGGAGTGGGCATTTCTTAGATAACTTTTACCTTTGTAGGGTCAACTTTAATACCTTTACCACTAACAACAAAACCCAAGAGTTTACCAGATCTAACTCCAAAGGTGCACTTGTTCGGATTCAATCTCAACTTGTACTTTTTCAATCTTTCAAATAGCTTGTGTAGATGGTTAAAATGTTCTTCTTCATTCTGAGACTTGGCTATCATGTTGTCAACGTAAACCTCAATCTCATGATGAATCATATCATGGAATAGAGCCACCATAGCATGTTGGTAGGTTACCCCTCCGTTCTTCAACCCAAATGTCATTACTTTGTAACAATACGTGCCCTAGTGTGTAATGAATGTAATCTTCTCCATGTCTTCAGGTGCCATCTTGATTGATTATAACCTTAGAAACCATCCATGAAGGAGAATACCTTGTGCTGAGCATTATTGTCTACCAGAACATCAAAATGTGGAAGAGGAAAGTCATCCTTGGGGGTTGCCTTGTTCAAATCCCTGTAGTCCACACACATGCATACTTTACCATCTTTCTTATGCACCAGTACCACATTTTCAATCCATTGAGGATAAGAAGTAACAACTAGAAACCCTGCATCAAATTATTTCATCACCCCAGCTTTGATCTTTTCTGACATTTCGGGACACATACGACGAACCTTTTGTTTTATCAAGTGACAACCTTCTTTCTTTGGTAAATGGTGGACCACGATATTAGTATCAAGTCCTGGAATATCTTCGTAGGACCAAGCAAAGATCTCAACATAGTCATGTAACATCTAAATTAGTCTTTTCTTGACACAGTCTTCCAATCCAGCACCTATCTTGACCTCTTTCTTATCTTTTTCAGTACCCATATTTATGACCTCAATTGGTTCCTCGTGCTGTTGTATGACCTTTTCTTCTTGCTCTATTAGTATGGCAAGTTCTCCAGGAACTTCATAGTCCTCTTCACCTTCATCCTCAACTTGATAGATCAAATTTTTGAAGTCATAACTGGCAGTTGCAGAACTGTTATTGATGGAATTCAGAGTAGATGTGGATCTGCAATTTGTGATGTGTGTGTGTGTGTGTATGTGTGTAAGAACACATAGCTATTTTGATAAAGAAAGAAAATAAAAGAAATATAAAGAGCGTAATATTTACGAGGGTAAAACGTCCATTGATTTTATTGAATTAAAATATGCAATGAAATGACATCCCTAACAAGCATACCATTATGCCCCAGGCTAGGGACAAGGCTTAAGAGTCTTATTGTTCAAATTGAAAAAATCCAAACTTTGAAAAACAAAAAAAACAGAAAACAGCATTTACTCCTGACTAAAGGAGATATGGATGAAGTCTTCAATCTTCCAATTGTTGAACTCATTTCCACTGGTCGAAAAGATCCAGTTGTCAAGATCATAATCTTTATTTGCGTCTTCAACGTCATTGACCTGATTCTTCTGAACCCCATTGTTGGTGATACGAATAGTACGAGCACGATATACAACCTTCTGAACCTGTAAGGTGAAGCCCAAATAAAATCAGATTTGTAGGGAATATCAGGAAGCTGACCCCAAATAGTACAACCACCTTCTTCGACCACTGCTTTAGCGTCTCTTAATGAAGCCATTGCAGGTGGTACTTTGGCAACCTTGGGAGTAGTAGTAGCAATTTTAGTAGCAGAAACAGTCTTGTCCACTTCGAAAGTCTGGCACAGAGTTTTGTAGAATTCACCATCCATTTCGATATATTTGTAGGAGTTCAGATGGCTTACAATATACTTTTCTTCCCCATAGACAATGATGATCTTTCCATTCACAAGATATTTCAGCTTCTGATGCAGAGTGTAAGTAACAACACCTGCCCCATGAATCTGGGGGCGTCCTAGTAAACAGGAGTAAGTGGGACGAATGTCCATGACATAGAAGGTAGAATCAAATATTTGAGATCCCACCTTGATAGGGAGATCCACTTCTCCATATACCAACCTCTTCGAACCGTCGAAATCCCTTACCACAACATCACGGGGCTTTAGCACGACCTCAGCAGGATCAAGCTTGTCTAGTGCAACCTTTGGAAATACATTGAGCGAGAAACCTATATCTACCAGTACATGAGTCAATGTAGTGCCCCTACACTCAATGAAGATGTTTAGGGTTTTGTTATGATTTCTCCCAGCTGGAGTAAGGTATATGTCAGAAAAACCCAGACCATTATCAGTAGTTAGGCTAGTAACACGATGTTCGAACTGGTCAACTAATATTTCCTATGGCACATGTGTAGCTTTCAAGAACTTCACCAAGGCTTTAGCATAGGCATCAGAGCACAACAAAAGGGATAACATAGAAATCTTGGAAGGGGTATTCCCCAACTGTTCAACAACATCATAATCGCTTTTACGAATGATTTTCAGTATCTATTCCATCTGCTGTTCTAGAGAATCTTCAACAGTAGCTTCAGTTGGTGCCCATGTCTAGACAGGTTTAACCATAGGTTCTTTGCCTCGAGCTTTGGTAGCTAGCTCGGAAGCAGGGATGCGAACTAGAGTGGTAGAAGTCTTTTAAGAGATCTCTAGAGAGAAAACCCTTCCACTTCGAGTAATTTTACTAGTCCCAATGATATTTACAACATCGGGATTAGTAGTTTCAGCAACCCCACCAATCAAGGGTACTTATTTGACACCATGAATATAAACATCATTACCATAGTGCCAAGGGATGGCTTTATCAGAGGAATAAGGGACTGGGCCAGGAGTAGTGATAATCAATGGAGCCACTCTAGGCTCAACAATAATTTTAACAGGACCTTTAGAGGTGATCCTCACAGGCTTTTTACTGATTACAGATACGTCTTTAGTTTTCACTTCTTCAACTAAACTTTCTACAATCGAAGTATTCTCGAGTAGTATAGTACAATCATCCATCAAAAATTGGATGCCTTGTTTCAGTTTCCAGCAACCATTGGATTGGGATACACAAAAATAACAGTCTCTAGCGCAACCCAAAAATAAACCGGCTTGCAACAACTTCTTCTTGATGAGTGGCAGAGGTGTAGTCCAGTCCTCCATAGCAGAAACATAAGAAACTTCGCCTATAGCATTGATAGCCTTGTCATGGTTAGGCATGAGAGCACTGACTACATTGGGAACCTTAGGAGGGTCATATTCAATCTCCCTAACATCAAACATATCCTGAATTTTGTTCTTTAGTGCCTAACAGTTGTTAGTGTCATGTCCCTGACAATTTGAATAATATGCGTACCTCGTGTTAGGATTATAGTGAGGAGCAGAGGTGTTGATATTCGGAGGAGGGTCTCGTAGGTGTAATAAGATCGGTCTTTAACATGTGTTGTAAAGCTTGATCCAAGGTCATGTCGATCTTTGTGAACTGTCTTCGGGGTACGTCGTGTCTACGCTCTTGTCTGTGCTGATTGTCATGTTGTTGTTGTGGTGCGGGTGTAGAGATTAAGACTACCCCAACAGACTGGTCATGTTTGTTCTTATTGCGTCCTTTTTGGCTGTAAACAACACTGGACTCCTTTTTTCCATAGGAAGGCTTCTTTGTAGCACTAGAACCTGTGTCCCCCTGGATTTATCCACTTCGGATTTCGTTCTCAACACGATCTCCGGTCAGTATCAATTCAGTGAAGCCAGATAAGTAACTTCCAATTTGATGAGTATAGAAAGGACCAGTAAATGTGCTCATAAATATATCAACCAACTCTCTATCAGTTAGAGGTGGCTGAACTCTCCTGCAATATCCTTCCATTTCTGGGCACACTTCTTGAAGCTCTCATTGGGACTGATAGACATACTTTGGAGTTGCTTCCAGGTTGGTGTCGGATTATATTTGTATTCATACTTCTTGTAAAAAGCTTTAGCCAGATCATTCCAGGTATGAATGTTGGTACTCTCCAGTTGATAGTACCATTCTAGTTAAGCCCCAGATAAACTGTCTTGAATTAAATGGATCCACAACTTTCGGTCAGCAATGTGGGGTTGGATCTTACAGACGTAAGATCTCAGATGCAACTTTGGACAGGACACACCATCATATAGAGAAAAGGTGGGAACCTTGAATATATGAGGAATAATAACTCCAGAAACTAGGCCTAAGTCATTGAAATCCAAATCGGGTACCTTCTAAACCTCCATAGCATTTAAGCGGTCTACCAGTGATTTATTATTCTCGTCGTTACCAGAATCATGATAATATTCATATTCAGAGTTCTCAAGAGTACCATGTAGCTCTTATGCTGGCTATCATCCCTTTTCTCAGGATCTTTGTATTCATCCTCTTCTGTTACAACTTCCTCAACCTTCTTAATTGGACCTCTGAATCTCCTCCCCATGTTGATGAAACCCACCAATTTCCTTGGTTTCTTCTTCTTCTGGATTAGGATTGCTTTTAGTTCTTCCTTCCCCTTGGACAAGTTCAGGATCACTTCTTGAATTTGAGCATTCTAGGTCTGGAGATTTTTCACAGTCTGCTCGAGATCCATTTCTTTACTAAAATAAATAGCGAGAAAGTAAGAATTTTGTCTTTAACAACCTCTCATGCAATGATATGGTATGTAAAGGCATATGCAATTTTTTCAAGGACCTTATAGGATTTAAATTTGTCAAAAGAGGAAACAGAAACAAAACATTTTTATTAGTAAGTTTAAATTATAATTTCCCCTTGGGCTTACAATAAATGGGAAAACAAGAAATAAATTGCAGAACTAAGATTCCAAGGAGTCAAGTCTCCCATGGACGCTTCATCTTTGTGTTGAGATAGACGTTAAGATTATGTTCTTCATGAAGTTGCTTTGTTAGTTCTAAGACATTCTTTTCACTAGCATAATATTGAGTCTCAAAAGTACCCATTTCTTCCTTCATTGGATCCAGGATTTTTGTAGCTCTTCAAAATTGGTAGGTATGTCTGGATGGAGAATAGTATAAGGAACATCTTCTTCATTAATAGGCTCTACAATCACTAGGTGCATTATAGGATATGGCATCATAAGACTTTGAGCATGATATCTCACCCACCTGAGATAAGGCTCCAAAGGAATAGAGCTCTTTGGTCCCATTGTTTGAGTTTCAATTTTATACACTTTTTCCATGCGAGTATAAACCTTTAACGGTAACCTCGGAAATCATCTTTATAGTCGAACATAATACCCTGAATAATCATATACTGGGGACCTTTCATTTGAGCGAAACCAAACTGGCGTAAAGATAATGAAGGATTGTAAGTGATGTCTCCCCTACTGCCAAGGAGTGGCACATTGGAGAATTCCCCACAATGGTCAATAATAGTAAAGTCATCCTGAGATCGGGCACACCAGTAAATGTTTGTATAAGAGAGTGACATTATCCTTTAAGACCACGATATCCTTTGCTCATTCTTCAATATTGATCTAGGAAGATGAGTACTGAACCACCTGAATAGTAGAGGCATGCAACACATAAGAGTTCCTCATTTTTTAGTAGTACGAGTGTGAAGTGAGTGCAGAATATCTACCAACAAAGTAGGCACTGGGTTGTGAGACAAAAATATCTTGATTGCATGCACATCTATGAATTGATCTAGGTTAGGGAATAACACCAATCCATATATCAATAGAGCCAAGACATCCTTAAAAGCATAGTAACTCATAACATCAAGGAACAAACGAGCTTTCTTAATCAAGAACTTAGCAAGAAGACCTTTGACTCCACATTTTGTTACCCAATTAGACACAATATCTGACCCCTTCATATGTAAGGTTGCCACAATAATTTCAGGTTTTAGAACATTTTCTAAACTTGTGAAAGGTAGCTCATCAAGGATGGGTAGATCAAGTATCTTAGAAAATTCCTCCAATGTAGGTACCAACTAATAATCTGGGAAAGTGAAACAATGATGCTTAGGATCAAAGAATTAGAATATGACTCTCATCATGTCTTCTTCAAAACCTACGGTAACCAATTTGGGTAGACAACCATACCTTTTGGTGAATTCAGAATTCTCGGGAATCATTGAGACCAATTCTTTGAGTTGGGCAGGAACCTTTACAAAGTTGACTCAGATGAAATCTTTGGTTGCCATGACCTGCGACAAAGAACAAAGATAAACCCCTAGGTCCTTGAAATGGTTAGTGAAATGATATGATGTTATGATGTTATGATTTCATGTTCAAAACAAGCAAGTGGCAAACACAAACAAGTCACACAAGAGTCTCATGTTTAAAGGCTTGCATGAAGTCCATAGGTAAGTACCCTCCTCCACTGAGGTTTAATTAGTTCATCTTGTCCTCGAATAGTAATCGGGTTCTAGGGATCTCAATATCATAGATCTTTCTCGGAGGATTTATTTTGGTGTGACACTAAAGTGTCCGACCAAAACATCCTTAAAGTCAGATCTCAATGAGTGTAGCTTCGAGTATCAACTAGTCTTCGGTCTAAATCCAAAGCCAATTATCTCGCTACTTTACTAATGGCCAAAGATGAGTCAATTAGGGTTCTAAAGATTTTGACCATCATTTTAACCGGTTTGGTACATGCCAAGCAGTTTCCATGATCTATTGTCACATACCTAATGTATCACTAGATCTGGGTGTATGATCTTTCACACAGTAGCCCCAAGACAAAACCCTTAAAAGCAAAGCATACAAGTCAAAAAAAAATAGACCTAAAACTATAAGGTGACCCCTCTTTAAATAGTTACTCCCCAACAGAGTCGCCAGTTTTGTAACACGGTGGAAGAACTGACTTTGTCGTTTTTGTTTTCACAAAAAACAATGTTGCGGATAGCAAGAGTCGCCACTGACTTTTCTTTTACCCAAATAGGAAAGGTGGAAAAGAACAGGAAAGACTTTGATTTAGATTTTGAGTTCGGGGGGTAGGTTATACAAAGGGATGGTGTTAGAACCCTTTGTATCCATGGTTATCTATAGGCTCTTAACTGCTTAGCTCACTTTGTTTTTGTTTGAAAAAAAATTGTGGTGGCGTGTTTAGAAAAGGTCCATCTTTGTAATGATTCTCATATGAATGTATACAAAGTGGTTTTTTGGAAGGTTTTTGAAAGTGTGATGTGCAAAGAGTAATTTTTATTTGAAATTGTGAGCAAGCAGTTAAAGGTTTCCTACCTACTCAAGGTCATTTAAGTTATTTCCCTCTTTCCTTAGAGATAGGATTGTCCTTACTATTAGTCAATAAGTAGTCTTATCTTTGGATGTAAGGGACGGGCATAGGGTCATCGAATGGTCATAGAAGGCAACATGTAAGGATACCTTAGCAACTCGAAGGGACTATCATCATTTTTCCGTAGGGTCATCGAGGGACGAGATCATATTTTAGGCAACTCGAAGGGTCATCAAGGGACTATAATCTTTTTTCGTAGGGTCATCGATGGACGATATCATCTTTTTGTAGGAAACTCGAAGGGTCATCGAGGGACTATGATATTTTTCGTAGGCAACTATGATGATTTATTTGTAAGCGTCTTTTACTAAGATACCCCTACGTTCGAGGGACATGACCATTATTCGTAAGGCAACAAGAGAGGTTACCCTAAAGGTGCAAGTGTGCAAGGTGTCTCATTTTCAGTTATTTTATCTTGGATTAAGGTTTTCTAATTTGTTTTTAATCTTGTCATGCAATCCTATTATCCTACATCTAAACAGTTTATAGGTGCGGAAAGTAAAATACGGAAAATTAAAGTCCTAAACTATTACAAGGATTTGTGGTAGTTACATGATTAAGGGAGTGCAGAAAGTAAAATGCCGAAGATAAATTACAAGTTTATTTATGCCTATACATTCATTCTAAGAAAATAAACTACAACAAAAAGAAAATATTATTATTTTTTAATTAATTAGTTTCAACCTAAATCAGAAATAAATAAGAAATAAAAATACAATTACAATAAAATACATAACGACGTTGAATCGTTTAAAAAAAATTAACACCAATTAAAATAACAGACAAATTGCTACCGTGTAAACGCTCATCACAAATTGAATCAAGAAAAATTCACAATACAATAAAATCGAAATAAAACACAAATTTTCAAATCGAAACACGAATTGGCTGGCGCACAAAAACAGGATTGTCGCTAGGCCAAACCATCGAACATGTACAAACTCGAAGAGCAAAAAATAAAATCTCGCACATAAGCCAATATGATCCATACTATTATCGTTCTACACTCAACGTGATAATCACAATATAAATCAAAACAATGAAAATCTAAATTTATCAAAAATAAAAATAAAATAAAAGGAATTAAAAAAAACAACGATGCTGCAAACACAAATTTACGATTATCGCAACTGAATCGGATCAACACAAATGTCACGCCTCATACACACAAATATGCGAACAACGTATCGACACGATCCAATCCAAACAAAGTAACTAAAAAAAGAATTTACAATAACAAAACAAAACTATAAAATTAAAATATATATATATATATATATATATATATATATATATATATATATATATATATATATATATATATATATATAAAACCGGTGTATATATATATATCCCCCCTTATATATATATATATATATATATATATATATATATATATATATATATATATATATATATATATATATATATATATATATATATATATATATATATATATATATATATATATATATATATATATAACATTGTCACATTATTTGTTAACTAGAACTGTATATATAAACATTATATATATAAACCAAAACAACATCGTCACATTATATATATATATATATATATAAATATATATATATATATATATATATATATATATATATATATATATATATATATATATATATATATATATATATATATATATATATATATATATATATATATATATATATATATATATATAAAAGGGGATATTATATATACACCGGTTTTATATATGTATATAAAAATAACATTGTCACATTATATGTTAACTAGAACTGTATATATAAACATTATATATAAACCAATCGTCACATTATATATATATATATATATATATATATATATATATATATATATATATATATATATATATATATATATATATATATATATATATATATATATATATATATATATATATATATATATATATATATATATATATATATATATAAACCGCCACCGATGCAGATGAAAATAAAGGGTGGATCCGTCACTACTTTTTTTTCTTCTACTTTTTTGGTTTTGTTTTTCGGACTCTTCTATCAGCTACAATAGTAAGTATATATATATATATATATATATATATATATATATATATATATATATATATATATATATATATATATATATATATATATATATATATATAGGGATCAATTAGGGTTAATGATAATAGGCCTAAGGGTTTATTTTGAAACCCAATAAAATATTAAATTAAAAACTGAATAAAGTTAAATAATTAAAATAAAAACAAAAACTAATAATCCTATTTATTTATTCTAGATCCAATGTAAAAATAAATGGACTCAAAAAATAAAAGTCGGGCGCCAAAGTGCTTGAAAAAATAAAATGAATACATCAAAATGATCAGCACGAAATAAGCGACTCGGAAAAATACAACGTTTGGTCGGATTTTGAAATAAAAATTATGACCATTTAAACTTCTCAGAGTGATCAACATATGACCAAAAATAGTCGTAAAAATACTTTTAGCATGTCAGATTAAACCACGTAAACCGTAGATTGATATTACTAACCTTTGCAAATTTTAAATTTGACATTTTTTTCGTTTACTGATTTTAGACACAGTTGAAAATTAGTTTGACCATTCTGTCTGTAAATTCGAGAAATTATTTCGGCTAATATTAAGACGAAATACATGTTATGTTATGAAGAATGTGCAAATGAATGTGAAACAAAAAAGTCAGTTAGAGTTAAAAATCAGAAGGAAACTTTTTGGGTACAACAACTGCCCCTGTTCAATCTTCTTAGACATTAGGAGTTAGATTGGTATGCGTGCTAATCGTGATCTGAAGGTGGAAGAGGATTGAACATATAAGTGCCCAGAAATTTGCACTGTTGGTTAACTGTAAAAGATGCCATCTGATGTGCCGACTGAAGGTTGTCGGAGATGGGCTTAAAGATGTCATCCAGTAAGTTGACGGAGTATTTGTCGGAGATGAGCATAAAGATGTCATCCGTAGTAATGGATATCCAGGGGATTTATAGCAGCCCAAGATGGAGATAGATGTAATTCTGGGGGTTTATAGCAACCCAAGATAGAGATAGATATAATCCTGGGGGTTTATAGCATCCCAAGATATTGATAAATGTGATCCTGGGGGTTTATATTGGTATATGCATATAAAAACAACATCGTCACATTATATGTTAACTAGAACTGTAAATATAAGCATTATATATATAAATCAAAACAACATCGTCACATCATCACATTATATATATAAACCGCCACCGATGCAGATGAAAATAAAGGGTGGATCCACCGCTACTTTTTTCTATTTTTTTGGTTTTGTTTTACGGTCTCTTCTATCAGCTACAGTAGTAAGTATATATAGGGACCAATTAAGGTTAATGATAATGAGCCTAAGTGTTTATTTTGAAACCCAATAAAATATTAAATTAAAAACTGAATAAAGTTAAATAATTAAAATAATTAAAATTAAAATTAAAACTAATAATCCTATTTATTTATTCTAGACCCAATGTAAAAATAAATGGACTCAAAAAATAAAAGTTGGGCGCCAAAGTGCTCGAAAAAATAAAATGAATACATCAAAATGATCAGCACAAAATAAATGACTCGGAAAAATACAACGTTTGGTCGGATTTTGAAATAAAAATTATGACCGTTTTAACTGCCTAGACTGATCAACATATGACCAAAAATAGTCGTAAAAATACTTTTAGCATGTCAGATTAAACCACGTAAATCGTAGATTGATTTTACTAACCTTTGCAAATTTTAAATTTGACATTTTTTCGTTTAAAGGTTTTAGGCACAGTTGAAAATTAGTTTGACCAATCTGTCTGTAATTTCGAGAAATTATTCTGGCTAATATTAAGACGAAATACATGTTATGCTATGAAGATGATGCAAATAAATGTAAAAACCAGAGGGAAAATTTTGAGGTACAACATGACGGTATCATATATCCAATTTCAGACAGCAGTTGGGTCAGCCCAGTACATGTCGTACCTAAGAAAGGAGGAGTAACAGTTGTTAGCAATGACAAAGGAGAATCTGTAGCAAAACGTATTCAAACCGGATGTAGGATGTGCATAAACTACCGAAAGCAAAATAAAGCCACTCGTAAAGACCATTTCCCTTTGCCCTTTATAAATCAAATGCTTGAGCGATTGGCTAAACATTCATATTTCTTCTATTTAGATGGATACTCAGGATTCTTTCAAATCCCCATTCATCTCGACGATCAAGAAAAGACAACATTTACCTGTCCTTATGGAACCTTTGCATATAGACGAATGTCGTTAGGATTATGCAATGCCCCTGCGACATTTCAGAGGTGTATGATGGCCATATTTTCCGACTTTATAGATAATATAATGGAGGTATTTATGGATGATTTCTCTGTGTGTGGGCAAAGCTTCGAAGGATGTCTATCGAACTTAGAATTAGTTCTCGAAAGATGCGTCAGAGTCAATCTGGTGCTGAATTGGGAAAAATGTCATTTTATGGTCCGAGAAGGGATTGTGTTAGGACATGTTGTATCCGAAAGAGGGATTGAAGTAGACAAATCCAAAATAGAAATAATAGAAAACCTTCAACCTCCGAAAACCGTTAGAGAAATCCGCAGTTTTCTTGGACATGTCAGTTTTTACCGACGATTCATTAAAGACTTCTCTAAGATCACCAAACCACTGATTGTATTACTAATGAAAGATGCCGAATTCATATTTGATAAAGACTGTTTAAAATATTTTGAGCTGCTTAAGAATGCTTTAATTACCGCACCTATCATGCATCCACTAGATTGGAATGAACCTTTTGAATTAATGTGCGATGCTAGTGACTTTGTCGTTGGCGTTGTTTTACGTCAAAAGCTAGATAAAAAACTTCATGCTATTTATTATGCAAGTAGAACCTTGGATAGTGCATAGCTAAACTATGCTACCACATAAAAAGAGCTTCTAGCCGTTGTTTTCGCGTTGGATAAATTTCGTTCCTATTTGGTAGGCGGAAAAATAATTGTCTATATCGATCATTCCGCAATTAGATATTTGTTAAGTAAGAAAGATGCTAAGCCTATACTTTTAAGATGGATCCTGCTTCTTAAAGAGTTCGATTTGGAAATAAAAGATAAAAAGGGAACCGAAAATGTAATAACAAATCACCTTTCCATAATAGAACACCAAGAACCAAAGCGAGTTCCCATTAATGATGATTCTCCCTATGATAGACTTATAGCCCATATGGAAGAAGAAATAAAAAACCAAGGAAACCCTTTGGAATTTCAGGAACCCAACGAAGTTTCGTGTCGATTAGAAGCCTCATTGCCTTGGTACGCTGACTTTGTCAACTACCTAGCAGCAAGAGTACTTCCACCTGATTTAACTTACGAGCAAAAGAAGAAATTCTTTCACGATCTGGAAAATTACTATTGGGATGAGCCCTTACTCTTTAGAAGAGATGCCGATGGAATATTTTGTCGATGTGTCCCAGAATCCGAAATAGAAGATGTCATATCTCTATGTCACGCCGCACCATATGGAGGGCATGCGAGCACCTCTAAAACTTGCGCAAGAATTCTACAATTCGGGCTATTTTGGCCTAACCTTTGGAAAGATGTCCATATCGTTGTTTTGAACTGCGACCGGTGCCAACACACAGGTAACATTTCTAGACGCGATGAGATGCCACAAAAGGGTATTCTAGAAGTAGAAGTCTTTGACGTGTGGGGTATTGACTTCATGGGCCCTTTTCCCTCTTCTTTTGTAAATAAGTATATACTCGTTGCAGTCGATTATGTGTCAAAATGGAGCGAGGCGATCGCTTTTCCCACCAATGATTCACGAATGGTTATTAAGTTGTTTAAGAATACTATTTTCCCAGATTCAGAGTGTCAAGAGTTGTTATAAGTGATGGAGGATCTCATTTCATTTCCAAAATTTGAAAAATTATTGCTCAAATATGGAGTCCGACACCGAATAGCGACACCTTATCACCCTCAGACCAGCGAACAAGTGGAAGTTTCCAATAGAGAAATTAAACAAATCCTTGAGAAAACCGTTGCAACATCTAGGAAAGATTGGTCGACCAAACTTCATGAGGCTCTTTGGGCATATAGAACCGTTTACAAAACTCCTATAGGCACCACCCCATTTAAACTGGTTTATGGAAAATCTTGCCATCTGCCTGTGGAACTTGCACATAAGGCTTATTGGGCCATAAAGACCCTAAACACCAATTACGCGGCAGCCGGAGAAAAAAAGGATTTTATATATCCATGAACTTGAGGAACTGAGGCTTGATGCCTATGAAAATGCCCGCATCTACAAAGAAAGAACCAAAAAGTGGCATGACAAAAGGATAACAAGAAGAAAGTTTAGAGAAGAGTATACAATTATTCTTTTCAACTCCCAACTTAAACTTTTCCCATGAAAGTTACGATCTAGATGGTCTGGACCATTCAAAGTTACCTGAATTCTAAGTAGCAGTACTGTCGAAATCAAAGGAGATTCATGCAAACAATTCATTGTGAATAGGAAAAGACTTAAGCATTAGCATTCGACGGAAAATATAGAGTTTTATTCCAGTTGTAAGTTGGAAGAGCTTCCCGCTCCTCCAGATGACTAAAACCCTTTTCAATCTGATGTCGAGCTTCCGACATTAAACGTAGCGCTCTATGAGAGCTTAAATCACAACCTTTGGTAATAGTAATTATTTTATTTTTGTACATGCATAGTAATTATTACCTTAGTATTTAATTTATTATTATTATTATTGTTAGTATCGTTATTAGCACGTTAATTGTTATCTTTGTGAGCAATGTTTTCATTATGTTACCATGATTTTGCATTATGTTTGTCATGTTTATTATTAGTACTAACCCATGTAAGTGTGGTTTATTTTCCCCTAACAATATGTTATTTTCTTTAACTTTTTTGGTTCGCGGTTCTTAGGATAGTTCTGTTATTCCCAACCATGCAAACCTTCGACAATCACATCGTCATGTTCAAGAATGATCTTCAGAGGAATCGCTTTGAGGCCCTCTCTCAAAGAGATTTTTCCATGACTATTTAACCTGACGACCAAGCCATGGTTACTTTAGGCATAAGGGACGGTTTTGCTTATTTCTTCAGCCAGCTCGGTTGGACAAGCTTTGCGCTATCTAGAAAATTCAGAACTTATCGCAATTTGACATTGGAATTCCTAAGTTCCCTTTATTATGATCCTACTCGAGGATACGAATTTGGCCGTAGATTGGCCACCTTCCGTCTATTTGGAAATAAGTATCGTTTCACTCATCACGAGATGGCTGAATTGTTGGGATTAACCAATGATCCAGATGTCGTCACGAAAACACCGAAAGATACTTTTATCGGATATGAACTTTAATAATTATGGGGTGATATCACAGGTAACTATAATTTCGACCCTAATGTCATGACCTCTGAGAGCATTCATAACGCTGGAATTATGTATTTCCATAAGATCTTAGCTCACACACTTTTCGGGAAGGAAGAGAATGTCTATGTAGTATCCCGAGATGAGTTGTATATCATGTTGTGTGCCTCCCAAGGAAGGCCGGTCAATGCTTCCCCGTACTTCTTATCTAACTTCCTTAAGCTGGCCCGTGACTCCTTTCACTCTACTATCATAGGAGGATTAGTGACTATGATTGCTGACGCCATTGGGATGCGTTACCATTTGAATCGCTCTATCATTTTTGGTGGCATTCGCCTAATGGACATTAATTTTTTGTTTTAACCGTGGAATCATAGCCAACTTAGGACCGGTGGAGTTTGAATTGTTGATTGATAATACAGTTGTCCATGCCTTTATCTTGTCCAATCATGAAAGGACAAGTGTCCATAACAGAAATAACTGGTTGTATGACTTGGCTGAGATGAATGAAATACCTATTCCACCCGGTTCACCTCAACCATATGAGCATATGGATACTACCGTACCTCAGGAAACCGAGAACAATGCTACTAATGATGTCCCTACCACTAACCATACTACCATAACCGTTCCTGATGCTATTTACGCATTGCAAGTTGAAGTAGGTGATATCCGTACTAAAATGGAATCACTCAGAGTTGATCACATTCAGTTTGTGGATGTCGTGAATGAGAGGTTCGATCTCCTTTACCATATTTTGTTTTCACTCCACAATATCGTCGACTCCTTAGTCGGGCGGCACGACGGATGAATTTCCGTATTATTAATCTTTTTCATGCTTTCCCTAGGATATTTTGAATTCCATGTATTGTTTTTCCCTTTCTTGTATTGTGAGCATTAACTAAGTGTTTCTCCATCGGAATGTCGATGTGTATCTATACCGAATCTTTTTTCCTTACAGTTATGCAATTTCCCTTCTCTTTAATTGTATTTGTGTTCTTACCTTGATTTTATCCCATCTCATTTAAAACAAAACAAACAAAAAATAAAAAAAATGATAAAAACAAGAAAAAATGATAACCAGAGGCATAACCCTCTGCTCTGAGGTTATTGGTCATGCATTAGGTCAATGGTGTTTGCCATTGCCTAATGGCGTTTTCCATTTACCTACAGAGGCAAATGGACGCACTTGTTTTAATGTTGCTCTTTTCCAATTCCTTTTTCTCCCTCCTATTTTTCTTTTCCACCTTTTTGAATTCTTCTACCACCCAACCACCCTCATTAACTCCCATTAACTTCTATTTAACCATCCCAACCACTTAAGTTCCATTTACTATTCTATATAAATCCCTTTCCATAACCATTTCTCATCACCATAAAATATCACTATCCACCATAACCCATTTCTAAATTATTCTAAATGTTCTCTCAAATTTCAGTATTGAAGCAAACCAAGAAGTTGACTACTTGGGCATTGAGTTCCCGGAAGGAGAAATCGGTGTCAACATGCGTGAGGATTATCACCGCATATCAAAGAGAGATATCGAAGCAACTAGGTACCCTGATCCGGAAGCGCTTCATACTTTGGGTCTCATGCCGAGCGTCGCTTGGATGTTGTGGAAATTAGGTATGACTTGTTTCTGCACTCTTTGCAATGTTAATTCCACTAGGCTTACTTATGAGTTTCTTAGTTCACTTCGATATGTGCATGATATTTCCCGTACTTCCAGAAACATACACTTTAGGTTGCTTAACCAGGAATTTTCCCTTACCCATGAGAGAATTAGGGAGATTTTTGAATTTCCATCGGTTGTCGGAGCCGCAACCATTGCACCCTTAGAAAGTGAGTGGCAAGGAAATTCCTTCCAGTTTTGGAGTGACATCACTGGTCTAACCATTGACAAGTGGGAAGGACTTAAGGCCACCTCAATTCAAAACCCGACCATTAGAGTTCTTCACAGAATCCTTGCTTCCACCATCTTTGGACGTAAGAACACTGGTAATGTGAATTCCAAGGACTTGTACTTCCTTCATTGTGCTCTGAACCAGACCCATGTAGACCTTGTACCATTTTTCCTTGCCCACTTGATTAGGGTGTCTAACAGAGCCGAAGGACCCTTTTGCATAGGTAGCATAGTAACCACCATAGATGAGGCCCTTAACCTTGAGTATATAGTGGATGAGAACAGTTTTGAGAGTATCTTTGCTGACCTAGATTACTGGAAGAGTACGCGGCTTGTCAAAAGTTTACCTGATGGCAAGTATCACATTAGGATCTGTGACCTTGAGCATCATAGTTTTTCTTTACCTGCCCCTGCTCGTATTGATGTGTGTGTGAGCACTAACTGGTTACTTGCTACTGAACAAGAAGGTAGGGATGTTGCGAGACAGGCTGCCCAGCAGACCCATCCTTGTCCCCGTGTTTCTGACGCACCCGGTCCTAGTATCACCCCACACATTGCACCTATTTCTGATGATTTTACAGGTATGCAAGGATCGCTGGATCAAATTTTATCAGAGTTCAGACATCAGAGAGAGCGAGACGAGGAGCATGACAAGGAGTACACCGAGCTTTGCAACAACCAAGTGGAGTTCATGGCCCGGACAGATCTTGCACTCAGAGATCTTACTAGCGAGATGATAGTTATGCGCAGAGAGGTGCGTAGTCTTGGAGGCCAGAACCAACTCGAGGATCCAGATGTCAGAGATGACCACTATCAGCACCGAGGTCATGCCTTCCGCCACTGATTTCGTTCCAGGTTCCATCACTCCTTTCATGTTCACCTTAAATTAAAACATTGGGGACAATGTTTGATTTAAATGTGGGGGAGGAGTTGTTTACCTCTTTTTTTATTTATTTCTTTATGTTATTTCCTGTTTTAATAGGTTAATTTCTTTTATTTGTTTTGTTATCGAGTCATATGCTTGTTTGAGTCACTGTCTACCTTATGTTTTCGCTTAGTCTGAAAATCCCCAACAATTTAAATTTTTTTCTCGATTCAAAAGGCAGGACACACCTAGGATATAGTAGTTTTAGGATAGGTAGATGGACTTGGGAAAGTTTTGTCAACATCAGTATCGTTTTTACACCTTAGAGTCCCCAATATGTGATATTAGTTTAGATACGTATTATGCCGAGACCTTGTTCTTAGTTTCTTTCGTTTAGCATCTCTATTAGTTTATTTTAGTAGTCAACACCATCCTTCATGTGAACTAAGTAACGAACTAATGAAAATATGTGTTGATCTCTAAAAACAATTGTTTATGTGCTTTCGTAGAAAAATATGAATCAAAGCCCTGTTCTTACTAAGTTAGGTGGTCTTCACTCGATCACTTAGCCCAAAAGATCAAAATCTTGAAACTCATAAGAAAAAAAAGCAAAATCAAGAAAGAAAAAAAGAATGTTGAATAAGAGATCACACTAACAGGTTCGATTACCATGTAAGCAAAAGGATAACGAGTTTAATGTGATTGCGCTAGAATAAAAGAGAGGCGAATGAGAACAAAAAGACTGTAGGTCAAGGTATAACATCATAATTTAAACCAGTATTGCATATGAAGGAACTCTTTGTCCATTTTTGTGGGGTCGTGTCATTATGATGCTCTTGTTTTCATTATTTAGTAGCTATCTGTTTGCCTTAGCCTAGCGACCTTATGCTTAATCGTGTCTGTTGTGCCTATGAGTTGAAACATCGTGCTTACTATTTTTATTTACATTAGGGAGTTTCCTTGGGGACAAGCAAAAGTCTTAGTGTGGGGGAATTTGATGACTCAATTGCGTATAGGTTATTTCGACTCATTTCATGCATGATATATCGTATTTTTATCGAGTCTTTATTGTTTTTCGTATTAATTCACTTATGTTTTGTTCAATTTATGTTTTAAGGACCCAAGCAAGTTGGATCAAAGAAAAGAGCCAGAAACCATAGCAAATCAGTTGAGAAAGGAAGAAAACTGCACATTCTGCCTTCTCTAGGTGAATGGCATTCTCCATTCCCTCAAAGGAACCAAATGGAATACGTCATTTGCCAAAAGTTCTAGAATTTTGATAGCAGTCAAATGGCGTTCACCATTTGCATATGGCGTTCGCCATTGGTCGCGGGAATAGCTCCAGAAGTAGTTTTCATAGAAGTTTGGCTCGTTCAAATTCAAAAAGTCCTCAATTGTTTTGGAGCCAATTTCTTCTATAAATAGAAGACCTCAGCCCTGCATTTTGAGATGATTGATACCCTGCGGGAGCACTGCTGAATTTTTTACAGAACTAGCAAATCACTTAGCCATAGTATTAATTGCTCATACTGAGTGATTAATACACTATTTGTATCTTTTCCTCTTCCGTTTCCATGTTGTACTTGGATTACTTCATAAATTAATACAAGTTCTTATTTTTATTTATTATAGGTTATAATTTATTGCTTTAATTTTCCTGCGTATTAACTTTACTACATTTTGTATGTTTATGTTCAAGTTATAAATACTTTTCATAAAAACTCTTTAAACAAAATTTTCTTAAAATTAAATCAGTATGTATGTTTATGAATTCATTAACCTAAATATGTTAACATTAAAATCAACTATGTTAGGTTAGATTTGTATGAGCCTGTAGTTTGAGGGCCGTCGTCTCGATGGGACTCTGTAGGATAACCAAAACACTTAACATGCTTGAATTTTCTGGTTTTGTGTTCTAAGTATAATTTAGGTAGTTTAGTCGCGACGACGAGAGGCTTCTTACCAGCATTTAGTCACGACAGTGAGAGATACACTAAGACGAGTCCAACAGAGCGAAAGTTTGAGGTACGCGTTAGATAGTAGGCACAAGACACTATAACCTAAACACAACGAAAGCACTTTAGGTATTTATTTTCGATTTTATTCGTCTTCAAAAAGACTCCCTTTAATTACCGAGCGAGCGAGAGAAAAATATTGGGGTTATTAGACGTGGCTCAGTCAATAGAGAGTGTGAGATCGAACCTTTAGATTGGTACTTTCGTCAGAACAACTTCATCATTCACTTCAGCCTTGGATCCTATAGAGTCCCTAAGAACCCTGGAAATCATTCTACGGTCTCGTTTTCTCTAATTGTTTTAAACCGCTTCCTAAATATTTATTTATTGCTTTTTTTTCCTGTGACAACCCTTAGCTTTAGCCTTACACCGCAATCATAGGATACTCCCTATTGACTATCAATCCCTGTAGGTTCGACAATCTTTTAAAACTAAGAGATACTATGTATGCTTGCAGTATAAATCCGACCAAACACATAAAGTCGCGATCACGAGCATCCCTCTTTGTTTCCATTTATTTATTCTTCTTATAACTCTTCTTTGATGTGATGATTATTATAGCGTTATCCTTCTTCTGAACTATGTGGTGCATTGTTGTTGATGCACGAATCTGTTGTTGTGTGATGCAGGTTGTTGAAGACTTTCGGATTGGATATGGATCTTGGTTCAGAGAATGGATCAAGAATGAAGGCCAAATTTTCTGTCAAGTTTAAAAATGAGTCCGCAGAGAGATTGATGAAGGTACAATGGTACAAAATCGCTTTCAATCTCTCCTTTTCTCCTTGCGGAATTCTTGTTGATGAATTCTCGTTCTCGAATTCACAGGTTCTTCTTCTTCTACACGCTTCAGTTTCGTGTGATGTCGTCAAGTTGTGATAAGTTGTTAACATCGATTGATCGTGAAGATCTGAAGTGTAACAACGTTGTAACTATTTTTCTGTTACAAAAATTCTCGGTGATATCGTAGATGTTATTGAAGAACTCGAATTATTCATGCTATTGTTCGTTAGGTTGAATAGGAACTTCGAGCTGCATCCAAATTGGATTTGGAGAAGATGAAAATTGATGCCGAAATATTGAGTGAAGATTGAAGAGACCCGATGGTGATTCTTGCAGGATTTATGGTAGATTCGAAGGTTGAAGGATGGAGGATTCAAATCGGCAAAGGGATGCATGATAGAGAGGTTACATGGAGTGTTTGTGATGATGATAGAGGGAAGAGATTCATAAGCTTTTTGTTGGTGTTTTTCTGTATTTTTTCCTCCGATATTTTTTTTATCCCTGTTGGTTATCAGAAAAACTATTATGAGACCTCTCTTTTGTGGTAGTTGTTATTGGTTAGATTGAAATTATCAGTTGAGCTTTTTTCTCTTGTAAAATTCTGCCTATGCTCCTCTTATGAACTGAAAAGATTATTCTCCTGTTATGAATATTTTCCTCCCAACTATTATTTCTTTGTATCCTATTTTGAATTAATGATCTTATATATTTTTCTATGTGATTTGGTAATTAGAAGAAAAAATATTCTAGAAAAAGATTATGAATATGTATCCATGGAATATGAAGGTTGATTAGTGAATAATGGATATTGAAAGTGAATTTGGTTTGATTTGGAACCAGATTAAGGAAATGTTAATGAATGAAATTTGGAATTAAAATGGATATGTGAAACAAGATTAAAAAATATCACTAATCGGAAGGTAGACTCCTTTCTTGAATATGGATATTTGAATGGATTAAAAGATGGGTAGGAATGAACATGATCTATTAAACAAAATCGATAAGGAGATGGACATTTGAAGCTTGGAATCAAAGATATTAACTAAACCTTTGAATGAATATTCGACCAAAATTCTCACTTGTTAATGAAAATCAAACTTGCATCCTAACTTCAATGTTCCAACCATAAGTGTCTCGCGACACTAGTTACGACCACCTTGACTTGATGACCAATTATCTTTAACCTATAACCCTAGTTCCATGACCAATAATATCCTAACCCAATGCTTTTGGTGAGACCTCAAAATAAGGAAAAACTTGAGACTTGATGATCTACTGAATAGGAACACGCTCATAAGGATGTGAGCTTAACCTTTGTCTCAGTCTTGAGGGTAATAGCCAGATAAATTTCCTATGAATATGAAAGTTCAAATCACAAGAAAATGTTTCGATCCCATGCCTTAGGAGCCAATGAAATGCATGATTGTGAGTATGACTTAATGAGATGCATATGAATATGAAGCATAAGCCAATTAGGATAATAAATAATAGGGAAATTTTGGGGTTTTATAGTTTCCCCTATTTAATCAACTATAGACCGGAATGGATGATAGTAATGGCTTTTATACATTCAACGTATGGAGAGATTGAATACCCGAATAAACCGGAAAATTTGCACTTTGTGGGAAATAAAATAACCCGACTTTCAAAGGGAGCAATGATACAAGACCAAGCCGAAGATGGACTCAAAAAAGTAAGATTATGTCGAAGGTAGATTTACAACAAGGTTTGAGATCAAGCCGAAGGTGAACTCGAAAAAGTAAGACCAAGCCGAAGGTGGACTTACAAAGAATGAGACTAATCCATAGGTAGACTCAAAGAAGGATACGAGACCAAGCCGAAGGTGGACTCGAAAAGTAAGACTATGACGAAGGTAGACTTACGATAAGGTTCGAGGTCAAGCCGAAGGTGAACTCGAAAAAAGTAAGACCAAGCCGAAGGTTATAACGAATGAGAATAAATCGAAGGTATACTCAAACAAGGATACGAGACGAAGCTGAAGGTGGACTCGAAAAGTAAGTTTATGCCGAAGGTAGACTTACGATAAGGTTCGAGATCAAGCCGAAGATGAACTCTAAAAAGTAATACCAAGCCAAAGGTGAACTTACAAAGAATGAGACCAAGCCGCAGGTAGACTCAAACAAGGATACGAGACCAAGCCGAAGGTGGACTCAAAAAAGTAAGGCTATGCCAAAGGTAGACTTACGATAAGGTTCGAGAGAAAGCCGAAGGTGAACTCGAAAAATTAAGGCCAAGCCAAAGGTGGACTTAGAAAGAATGAGACTAAGCCGAAGGTAGACTTAAATAAGGATACGAGACCAAGCCGAAGGTGGACTCGAAAAGTAAGACTATGTCGAAGGTAGACTTACGATAAGGTTTAAGGTCAAGCCGAAGGTGAACTCGAAAAAAGTAATACCAAGCCAAAGGTGGACTTATAAAGAATGAGACTGAGTCGAAGGTATACTCAAACAAGGAAGATAAGTAACATCAATCAATTTACATCTCAAAAAGATCAAGCAATATAACACCCAAACAAAGTATGGAAGGAAATGGTATCAACCGACCCATAACCAAGAAAAAGAGAATGCAATATCATATGATTTACGACTCAAACGAGGAAGAGAAGTAACATCAATCGATTTACAACTCAAATAAGATCAACCAATCTAACACCCATTCAAAGGGTGGAAGAAAATGGTATCAACCGACCCATAACCAAGAAGAAGAGAACGTAATAACATCTGATTTACGACTCAAATGAGGAAGAGAAGTAACATCAACCTATTTACAAATCGAATAAGCTCAACCGATCTAACATCCAAACAAAGGGTATAAGGAGATCGTGTCAATCGATCCATAACCAAAGATAAGAGAACGTAATATCATTTGATTTACGACTCAGAAAGAAGAGTAGTAACATCAACCGATTTACAACTCAACTAAGGAGACAAACAAAGGGAATGCATGTGCTGGGGATAACAGGACAACAATGGGTAAAAGCCACAAATGTGCAATCCTCGAGTCCATTTGAAATATAGTTTTGGGGGGAATGAGATAGGCCTTCTCCATATTAATTGAAATGCTACGCGTTTTTGAGGATGAAAATGAAATGATGATTTCTAAATGCGAATGAAAAGGGGACCTCCTGATAAGGAGGTAACAAGTATCCCTGCTGACTCTGCTGAGGAAAAATGATCACAGATTTGGTCTCAGAAATCCTTGTGGGGATAACAACTCTATTGGGGAAGAGTGTGAACAATATGTCTGCTTCGAATTATCATACTTGCCAAAAATAAATTGGACTTAGATATAATGACTTGCTAGAGGATGCTTCAATAGTTTGGGGATGGATCCCGATCGTGAAACTCCATTGGGGGATTAACAACTTTTCGACTTGGCTAGTGAAATATCTTGTCAAGACTTTGTTGAGGAGAAAAATTCTTGCTGATTTGAATTTCCAGATCTCTATGGGGAGAGAAAGCACTCAGTTGGCTGCTGAGAATACCTGAATTCTTGTAAGAAATTCCTCACTACTGGAGGATAAATCTTCTTGGGGATTATCAATCTTCATCGCTCTGCTGGAGAAAGGTAATCCAATGAGACCTACTAGGGAATCATGATCAATGAAGCCTGCTGAGGAAAAAGCTCCCTAATGCCTTGTGTTGGTGATGGATTAGGTTTCCAGCCTCTAGGCTGATCAACTGTATATTGATCATGAGTGAACAATAGTTCCTTGCAATTTTCAACTCGCCTCAGACTAGGGGGTCTATTAGAAGAAATTGTATCAAGAGGATTTTATAGAAAATCTAGCTTCTGAAATGCGTCAGTGTTTTCAAACTCTTGGAGAGCTTCGTCGGATCTCAAAATAACTACCTCAGACTGCATGGTCTATGAAAGAATTTGACTCGCGAGGATTCATGAAAAAACTCATATCACTATGAGATATTCTGCCCCAGTATTCTGAACCCTGGATAGGTGGCTTCTGATTAATTGTCTCCCGAAAAGAGTGACTTCTAGTACTCTTGGGGTGGCATGCCCTAGTACGATCACTTGAGTAATTTTGTTCCTGATTGACTGATCTTCGAGTGAATACCTAGACTAGTTATTCTTGGAGAAATTTGAATCTCGGAGTGATTGCCCCAGTTTGGCTTAATTTTGAAGAGATTGCTCGACGTGACTGCCTCAGACTGGCTACACCTTAAAGAGGTGGCTATAGGTGACTGCCCTGGATTGACTACCTCTTAACACAACTGGTTAGAAAAGTGCACCTTGACATGATTATCCTTCGGAATTTTCAGACTTATCAACTTAGCAAGATCAAGCTCTTAGACTGAGGTTCAATATGTGAACTATTTTGATGTCAAACAAATGTATTCAAGCAGAAAATGTTTATTCTGAGAATGAAAATTCTAATGTAACACACATGTTAATCTTGAAGTTTTACTAAAAAGATGTCGCAAACCTTTGTTAGTGAATCACTAGTTAAGATACGACATTTATTTTTTGAATAAAAGAAAACATGCACATGCAACACCAACAAAGATCTTTTAGCACAACTCATAGGAGTCAGGAACGTTGTTTCGTGGTAGTACGCTCTCGAAATAACCCTATTTCTATTAGGACTTTCAAGGGTTGTATTGTGGCCTAGTTCACGGTTTTAGAAAAAAGGATTTATGGCTCAAAGTTTATTTGTACCCATCCAATCTTCGTGATGTTCTCCAGTCCTATGTTTAGCTAATTCGGAACAAACGCTCTCCTCTCAAAAGGGTTTTGTGATGGTTGAGGAACCAATGACGCTAATGGTTTAAGCTCCAATCAGGTTGTTGGAGTAACAATCACCCCTTTTGTCTTTTGTGTCTGTGTCATGCGCCTTTGTTTTTTGCTTAAGAATATTTCTCGTGTAATCCATTTTGCATTTCTCTTTTCATTCTTTTGCTTATCCCTAACTTTTGTCTGGACTGATTCTTTTGAGTTTTCCAATTTTAAAGTCCAGTGGGATGCCCTAACTTTTGCCAAAGTCGCTTGTTTTAAGTTTCGACTTAGCGAGTTTTTTCCATTTCTTTTCTTTTGATTCTCTTTTTTGTTGAACAAATCGTGTGACACTGGTTTATCTGGCTCGTTTGAAAGGGTTGTGACTGTCTCACTTCTTAGTTGATGAGGGATAACCATTGCGGTTTCCGGTCTTTTAACCTTTTGATATGCTACAATGAAAGGTAATTGATCCTTAGATGCACACTCCTTTTGAAGTATGAATTCTCAGTCAAATTAACTAACACCTACCCTTCCCCTGGGTTAAATGTAAGGGTTTTTCATGTGAAGAAAAATTCCTACTTCAAGGCTCAAAGGGGTTAGTGAGGTTCTATTTCCCTTATATCTCTGGTGTTTGGGTTTTGAAACAATGCATGTACATCATCAACAGGGTCTTATTCAAAAGCACACAAGTAGAGGTTTTGGCATTTTTACTTCATCATCCTCCCTCAAGAGTTTAAGCACGACAATTGGTATTGCAATGCACATACACAAAATTATGAGTGAATACGAATGGATTACTTCAAGAAAAACATGTGAGTTTTACTATGATTATCATTAAAAAACAAACAAGTTTCATGCATGCAAAAAAATGTTTAGACAAACAATAAAAGCTACAAATAAGAATGCAATAAAAGATGAACATTGCCATCTTTGAGAAGACCTAACTCCATATGGACTTATTGATTCCGAAGGTGTCTTTGCAAACTGGTTGCTCAATCTGATGAGGAGATTCCAATGTATGGGTAGACCTTCTGGTATGATGACCTTTGATTCAATCAAATTTTTCACCTTGTGATTGAACATACTGCAAATGTCAATTGTATGCCTAAATGCCCCTGAGTGGTACTTGCTTCTAACATTCACATTGTGGTTGCCATTGTTGAGGAGGTCTGACTCCGTCTGGACTTATTTCTCTTGACGACTTTCGACACTCAGTAGGCTAGATGTTCATTCTATTACTGGTTTGGTACCATATTCCCACCTTTTCCTGACATTCAACATTGAAATCCCAAAGGAAGCTTTGTTAGAGAAGATCCTGATGCGACTAGCTCAAGTAGATTGAATTTGAGCAAATGAGAAAACCTATTGTGCGTACGGCATCAGAATAGAATCAAACTTCTTCTCAAGTTGTTCTGGCCTTTACCCATATGCTCTGCCCCTAGGACTCTCTTGGGGAGCTAGAGTTGGATGCTGACAAGAGATACCTGGAGGAAAGAGGTTGATAAATAAGGTTGATAGAAAATTTGATAGATAAGGTTGATAGATAAGGTTAAAATATAAGGTTGATAGATAAGGTTTATAGATAAGGTTGCTCGCAAAGATATCACGCAGTCTCCTGCCTATGTATCTCCATTGACTAATGAAGAATCAGAGCGATGTAGTTCCCCTCACTAGGGATGAAGATTTCTTTGTTTCCTTAACACCACATTCAGGATTTCCATAACCAATCGCATATGAGTCTTCCTCTAGTTGACTTCCTCTTTGAACAGTTTCTGATCATAGGACAAAGCTTGTACCTCCGCCATAAAGTATCCCAATTGGATTTTCATTTCGACCACATCTACACGGAATCGTTCCGTAACTATCCCCTGGTTGTCACAAGTTATGCAGTCGTAAGAGTTAAGTCAGCAGTTGAATAGAGAACACCAAGTCAAAAATAAAAATCCTCATATTCGGGTACCTGTTATGAATGCATGAATGTATGCAAATTCCATGTTCAGTTATTTCCGAGGAACCTATCTGCTTTGATTCAAGTTTTGTACAAAATAATCAACAAGAAAGGGAAAAGTGCTCAATAGCAAGATTCAGATATAAGATCCTTGAAAATAAGAAAACATGTGTGCTGAAATGCTATGATGTTACATATTTACAGACATGTGATCAAGGCTTCCATAAATATCCTGAATAATATTGTGCTGAACAGATCTGGCTGAACAATAACTGGTCAAGTATGCAGGATCAAAGGTCCAATAAGAAATCCAGAAAATCCCTGAAGGTTGATGGCCATACTCTCCATAAATCTACCGTGTCAGTGTAGGACTATGAGCCAAGTATCTGTATAGAATCACAAACTAAGAACACAATTTTTTTGTAGAACAAGATCACTACTCATAGGGAAATCAGATGAAACAGGTATGTAGAAGGTAAGGGTTCCTGCAAACCTCTAAACAACCCCCATCTTACAGGTAGTGCTAAGGGTTAGCTTCTCTGACTGTCAGGTCGAGAAGCAATAATATGGTCACCGTTTCCGGTTTTTCATTATTAATAAACGAGGATGTCTCCATTGATTCTTCAAACAGAATATCGTATAAGTCCCCAGCTTCTAGCACTGAGGTCGAGAAACAATAATACATTCATCCCAAACGGTACAATATTATCGCCATACATGGAGTGCTTTAACTGAGTTCTTATGAAAGAAACAAGGTCATCTTATGCGAGTTCCAAGTGGGACCTCGGGTGCGAGTGGGTTTTCCAACAAATGTGGTCTTGCACAGTCACCACTAGAGAGGGGTATTTCCAGTAAGGTCCTCAATGAACAGTTTTCAGAATCGACAACTCGGTAAGATAGCCCTACTAAGTGGGAGATCTACAAAGTAGAATTCTCTCAAAGAAGCCTCATCTGAATTATGGTTTCACATTCCCTCCTCATACCAAAATTAAATGCGATAGGACGTGAAATCACATTAATCCTAGGTGTATACTTGAACCAGTGTATTGGGCCCATTTCTCAGAACACCCATCCCACTAAATAAAACTAGTACAACCACCAATATACAACAAATAATGTAAATGCAGTAAATGCATAAACGAAACATATAAATAAAGCAACTGAAAGCATAAATGTAAAGCACCCAATGAATTGTAAACACATAAGCTCTAGGAGTGACTCGCAAAAGGAAAGGGACCAACAAGAGGTCAACTTTCCCTAGCAGAGTCGTCAGATGTCGCTCTCGGGATTTTCATCATGGTACAAACGCGAAAATGGCACGGAAAAAGAAGAAAAGACGTTAGCCAAACATTTTTATCCCAAGGAAAGGGAAAGGTAATGTTGCACAAACCCGGGGAAAGGAAAGGACAAGGTCTTACAAACCAGAGAGAAAGAGTAAGGGAGTCAGTTAAATGAAGGGAATGTATTAGCACCCCTTCACGTCTGTCATACTCGACGAGATCCACACTTGCTTACACTGCTCAAAGGGTATAAACATATGCTTCATCGGCTGCTAAACTGAAACTAGAGAAAGAACGGGATCGAAAAGAGAACAAGAAACAATGTAGGGAAAAGAAAGAATTGTGCTCGGATGGGCCCTACCCTACTTCCTACGTATCTCATCAGGTATGAGAGTCAAAGCGAAGTAGTTCCCCTAACCTAGGGTGGAAATTTGTTATTTTT
Source organism: Lathyrus aphaca (assembly GCA_963966055.1). NCBI lineage: Eukaryota > Viridiplantae > Streptophyta > Magnoliopsida > Fabales > Fabaceae > Lathyrus > Lathyrus aphaca. The sequence goes on along the minus strand of OZ014519.1, from coordinate 64,335,089 downwards.
TGTATTTTTTATGATGACGTTGTTAAAGTTCTAACTCAGGTGTTGCAGGCTCGCTAAATTGAGTGTGTTACCGTCTTGCTATTGAACCGAAGTGACAAGTCAAAGCGTCCGCAAAGGACCCTGAGGTGAGAAGAGAAAAGACGTGTTATTTGTTTGTTGTCTTTTAATAGTTTTTTATTTGAAGTGCTTCGTGTAAGAGAGCATACTAAAGTCTCTTACAATGGAGTGTGTACGTCATATATCACCCCGAGATGGAATGATAATGAAGCACACTAAGTATGAGGGAGTTCCTCAAACTTATTTCTAATTTTCAAGGCTTAAGTACATTAACCTACTTCCTTTATTAAGTGTTTTTGTTGTTTTATAATGAAGAAGTGTTTTTTATTTTATTTGCGATATAACTTCATGCTAAAGACTTGTTCAACATGTTAGATGACTTATAACTCACCCCGAGATGGGATGAATGCAAGCACCCCATGGTATAAGGCTCTTGGAACATGAAGAGGTATCAACCTTTATTAGGTGTTTTTGAGATTATTCTGAGATGAGAAGAGAAGACTCAAAAGAGAAAGCAAAGGTAAAACTAAGGGGAAACTAAAACTCAACCTAATGTTATCATGCTTGGAGAACCTAAGGGTTAAGTGGGGTATTCTAATCCTAAAAGAAGAGAGAATAAGAGAGTAAGAGGTAACATAACTCACTTCAAGGATTGAAGATGAGTTATGAACCAAGAGGGAAGAAAGAGATTACTTGTCAAAGAAGCCTCATGTGCTTTTCACAAACACAAATTGAAAGCTTAAAAGAAATGAGGGAAGAAGTTTAATGTGGATGCACATCCACACACTTGACTTACCATTAGCCCTGAAAAATGTTAGCAAAACAATTGAATATGAAATCAAAAATAAGAAAAAGAAGACAATTGGGCATCAAACATCTCCTAAAGTGAAACTAGTGTTCAAACAAACCCTAAACCTCAAGGTGAAGGTTACTAAGGGTTAGATGACTTCAAAAGTCAATAGATAGATGTAATAGGTCTCTAAACATTCTAGGGTACCTCACAAGATGATATATGTCATACTATGTACAAAAAGTTCATATAAGTTCACATAAATGCAAATTAGAGTTCATGGATGAAGTACAAATGCATATGGCATACAATTATGAGTGAATGCATGAAATGGATACCAAAGTCAATATTGAATGTATATAAAGGTGGATGAATAAACATACCATCATAAATGTAATGGTGTAAGCATATGGAGCAAGGAGAAGAAGAAGTGAGAAGAAAGGGAGCAAGTATCACATATGATTAACAATGATGCAAGTTAGAGATGAATGACATGTGAATATGCATGAGATGATTATAGGTAAGTAGCATACAAAGTATGATATGAAATTATAATGCATGAATAGGCCTTTATGCTTTACACACAAGTAAAGTTAAACATGAAAGGAGAAGAGAAACGAGTTTAGGTTAAACATGTTCAAGTAAAGATACATTTTGGAAACACAAACATAAGTCAATTGAAATCAAATAGAAAATTACCTATAATTGGAATCAAGGACTTAAAAGTGACTTATAATGAACTCCTAAAGTTGATCCTAAAGCATCTCAAACAAATGGCATGAATACCTTATCATGGGCTAATGCATAAACCAAAGTGTCTCAAATAAGGACCTATAAACCAAAAGAAAGGAAAAATAGTATAATTGTTTTAAAATTATGAAAATTTAATCATGGAATGATGAATTCAGTAGCTTACATTTACCAAAAGTAATTCACAAAATTATGCACCAAAGTGTCAAAAGAATTCACTCAATGAGCAAGATAACAAGGCATGATCGCCGAAAAACAACCTCACAAAGTGGATCCAAAATGACACCAAAAATTATGAAAAAATATCCAAGGAGCATCAAAGTGTCATATATTACAGTGGTTAATCACACACAAAATATTAGTTTCACACCTATTGAAAAAAATTACTTTACGGTCCCTTAAACTAAAATAATGTCTTTCGGGATAGTTTTGAATCAAAAATCCAAATTAATTATTAAAACCATACAAATATGGAATAAAAAATTATAAAAAAAATTAATTAACAGGATAAGGATCACTCATGAATTTTTCCATAATTTTATCACACTCGAAACTATTTTTAATAATTGCAACGAAACGAACAAAAAATGATGATTAAAGGAAAGTGCGAGGAAAGCAAATCTTATCATGCATAACCTAATCCCTAAGCTTTGATATCGTCACACATCATCATAAATGTAACACCCAGTAATTTATTTTAATGCTCTGAATAATATTATTTGATATCAATAGGGTTCCGGGTTGCTCTGAGATGTTTTAACAAAAATAATTAGAGCAACCAATGAATTAATTTATGTTAACTAATATTATCTGACTCAGAGGTTTTATAAATTTTTTGATTAAGAGACATTTTTAGATACCCTCTATTTGGACCCGTTGGGGGGAAATTATACTTTCCCGTATTATACTTTCCCATATAATACCCTCTATTTGAAGCTCTTGATCTTGAAGTTCATCATTCATTCATCTCTCAATCTTCTCAATCATCTTTGGTAGAGGTGGGTTCTAGATAGATACTTTTATTTCTAGAGTTTTAGTATTCTTGATGTTTAGAGAAAAAATGCTAGAAATCATAGAATCGAGAGTTTGAACGGTTAAAATTTTGATTAAATGCTTGAGTATGCTGACTATATGTGTAGAAACCTATGTTGATAGTTTTTTGTAGGTTTAGTGTTGTTTGGATTGAATTTGGGGAAGTTCTGTATTTTAAAACACATCATTTTTGGTTATTGTCTGCAAGTAACCGGTTACCCTCTGGGTAGTAACCGTTTACCTGTTGAAAACCTGAGTTATGGGTGCAATTTTTACACTGGTAATCGGTTACCCTCTAGGTAGTAACCGGTTACCACTGTTATGTGCAGAAAAAAATATTATTTCGATCTTTCTTTAAAAATTCATAACCTTTTCATCCTTTATCCATTTTAATTGTTCTTTATATCGATTTGAAGCTAATAATATGTTCTATCTTATGAGATCGATAAATATTACTTTGAGCCGACTTTTACCCGAATTTTTTAATTAACCGTAATTATGTTAGTTAGGAAATTGTAACCTATTGGAAATAAAAAGGTATAACCTGTGAGATGGTTATGATTAACCTAGGTTGTTGTGAAACCGTTAGCATGTAATACACGAGATCCTCCGTAAAGTGTTGAGTAAGCCTTGAGGCGAGTTATTATGAGTCCCATGGGAAGTATCAGTAGAGGCTTGAGGTGTGTATTACATGGGGACCTCTGTAAAGTCTTGAGTAAGCCTTGAGGTGGGTTATTCTGAGTCCCACGGGAAGCATCTATAAATAATTAAGCTGTGTATGTTACTAGATCCTCCGTAAAGTATTGAGTAAGTCTTGTGGTGGGTTACTTTGAGTCCTATGGGAAGCATCCGTAAAGGCTTGAGGTGAGTACTACACTGGTTTACACAAGAAGTCTTGAGTAAGTCTTGAGGTGGGTTATTCTGAGTCCCACGGGAAGCATCCGTAAAGCCTTGGGGTGAGAGTTACATCGAGTCCTCCATAAAGTCTTGAGTAAGTCTTGAGGTGGGTTACTTTTAGTCCCACGGGAAGCATCTGTAAAGGCTTGATGTAGAAGTTCCAATCATTTAGTGTCGAGGGCATGTATGGGCTTTTGTTCCATTTTGTTCGGGTTCCTTGTAGATAAGTGACCAAAGACTTGAGAATGTTTAGATTTGAACCTTTAGAGCCAAGAGAACTCTAAGATAGGGAACTCACTAAGATGTTGTTATCTCACCCCATGTTGATATATTTTTCAGGTATTTCAGGTTCCGCGAAGGGTAAGGATAAGGCAGTTTTATTATCCTTACTTCTCGATGGCTTTTGCTTCTACTGTGGATATTTTGAGATCTTCAGATCTAGTTCTTAACTTTCTTTTGTTTTGACATCTTGTATTATTGTTAGCCTTTTGTTGTAGTACCTTATGTATTTAGTTGGCTAAAATTTTACAATGTCTTGTACTAAGAACTTATTTGTATTTCAGTACCAAACTTGAACTTATATATGAAAAATATGCTTTGATGTATGTATTTTATATATGGGTATGACAGTTGGTATCAGAGCAGGTCGTATCCTCGACCTAGACTTGGAATATTATAACTGTTTCTTTTTGTTCATATACGTAATCTCGCTATAAAACTAAATGTTATGTTTATGGTATTGAGAATGATCAACTTAATCTTGTTTAAATGAAATTTAGGGATATGGCTAGTGGACATAGAACTACTGGTCAACATAATGCCACTCCTCCTGTTTGTAATCAGCCGGGTGGCGATGGGAATGCTCCGTTGTATCAGTTCATGCAGCAGATGCAACAACAACAACACCAGTTTATGCAGGAGATGGTTCACCAAATGAGTGGGGGTCTTCATCCTCAGGTGGTCGTTCCTAAAACTGAAGGTGGAACCTTTCGTGACTTTTTCAGCATGAATCCTAGAGAATTTCATGGCAGATTAGATTCGGTAAAAGCTCATGAATTGATAATTGGTATGGAGAGAATCTTACAGGTTGTAGTATGCAGTGAAGAGAACAATGTGACGTTTGCGTCACATATGTTGAAAGGTCCTGCTGCTAGATGGTGGGAGAGTGCCTCTATTCTCATGACAGTGCAAGAGGTTTTGAAGGTGTGGGAACGGTTTAAGGAAACTTTTATGGAGAAATATTTTCCAAGTTCTCTTAGGACCCAGAAAGAGTTCCAATTTCAGCAGCTTAGACAAGGAAATGTGACTGTGGCCAGTTATGCAGAAAAGTTTGAAGACATGGCGGCTTATTAAAGGCAAGTTATGTATGATTCGGATAAGAAGTGGAGAATTGATCAGTTTTTATTTGTATTAAGGGATGAAATTTCTCATAGTATCTTTAAGAGGGAGTTCACTACTTATTCTGAATTGTTGAGGCAATGCTATGTTGCTGAGCATAGTTTGAAGAAAGTACGGACTGAAGCATATGCTGGAAAAGTTGTTCAAAATGATTGTGGAAGGGCAAATCAAGCTTTTAGGCCCAGTCCCCAATCCTTTAAGGGGAAGCAAGTTGCGAATCCTAGGCCTAATGCTCCTTCTTCATGTCCCAGTTTCCATAAGAATCATTATAGAAGGTGTGATCCGAGCAGTGTGATTTGTTACCAGTGCCAGAAAGAAGGACATGTTGCTAGATATTATCCACAGATAAGGAATCAGGTTCAAGGAAGGGTTTATACCATGGATGCGAGGAAGACTAGAGATGACAACTCTCTGATTACATGTACATGTCTTGTTAATGAACATCCTTTACTTGTTTTATTTTACTGTGGGGAAACACATTCTTTTGTGTTTACTCGTTGTGTGAATCGACTTGGGTTATGCGTTTTTCCCTTGTCTCATCCTATGGTGGTGTTAGGGACCCATTATCACTATTTTTCATACATTTTATTGGTGCATTTCACTAATTTTTCTAACAACTTTACACTTTTATTCTCACAATTTAGTATAAATGCAATTTAGTTTAATTTAATTAGGTTTGAATAGATATTTCACTTGTTTGTTAGTTTTGTAGAATTTTTATACAAGGAAACACTTAACTGCATGAGCAAAACTTGGTATGAGCTTAATGGAATTCTTGGAAGCATTTGAAGATTAAATGTGAAAGAAAATGTTGTTGAGGAAGCTTGCAAAGCAAAGAAGTTGTTCTTGCTTCAGTTCGCGCCGCGACCCTTGTTAGCGCCGCGAACCTGGCGAAGTCAGCCAACTATTTTAGTTTTGAAGTTGGGTCATTTGCCTTTTTGGGCCCAACTTAAGTTTGACATTATTGGCACTTTTGAAAAATCACTTTTTATAGGGAAGACAAAAGTGACCAATTGTAGTAAGAAGGACAAACACATTATCCTTGGGTCAATAAGGAGAAACACAAGTTTGGTAGGATATTTAGAATAGTTTTCTTCATTAGAGGAGACTCACTTTTAGTTCATATTCTTTTTGTTGTTGCTGAAAAAAGTATGATGAAGAGGAGCTAAAACCCATTTTGGTCAAGATTGGAGGTAGTAGCTATTCCTCATTGATCATGTATTTCTTTTAACTATTGTATGAGACAAATGATTATTGATGTATGAATGATACTTTTGCTTTATTTTGAATATTTAGACTTGAGTTATTATTGAAAGAGATTCTTCAAGTCTTGACCTAAAGTATGCATTCTAGTAGTGAATAAATTGTAGAAATAGATTTGTACACTACTTTTCTTTTGTATCAACCATTAAAAATTGATATATTGATAGCTAGGTTGAGAAATCATCTAAGTATTGATATATGGATTATCACACTTTCATTTAGAAATAAATGTTAATGAGAGGATACTTGAACATCATCAATAATTTTGAGTCCATATAATTGATATTAGATCATTTGATAAAAAAGGAATAGTGAACTCCAATCTTGACAAGCTTTTTATATTTGAATTTCTAAAACTATTTCTATTATCTTTGTGTTAATATAATTGCAAGATAACTTTTTACTCAAAAACAACTTAGTTACCCTTAAACTTACAACAATTAGAATTATAGAACGGCGGTAATATTACCCAATCTTTGTGGATACGATAAAGATATTTGTCGGAAAAATACTTTTCAATAAATTGGCGTCGTTGTCGGGGAAGGTGTGTGAACCGGAGGCACAGATAAACTACGATATTGTGAGGGAGTTCTATGCCAATGCACTTCATTTGGAGGAAGGTGTGGCATTTCATTTCCAAAAAAGGGTGAGGGGTAATATTATCTCTTTTAGTAGGGATGCTATTAATTCATATTTGGGTAACCCTCTCCCTTTGGCGAATGATCAGTGTTGTGAATACAGAGCAAAAGTAAGAGCAAGCGATTGGGATTTCACTGCTGCTAGTGCTCAGCTTTGCCTCGCGGGAAAGTCTTTTGATCTGAATGACCAGGGGTTCCCTAAGTGTTGGAAGAGAGAGAACCTGACACTGGAAGCCCGTGCTTTCTTGGTGCTTCTTTTGAATAACATCCGGCCGCGAAGTCATTCTACCACCATCCCACTTAATGTAGGGTGCCTTGTGTACTATATCATGATCGGAAAATTAGTGGATGTGGTTGCTATAATTTCAGAGGAAATGCGGAAAGTGGCAACAAGTGGGACTCCATTCGGAGGGAAGGCCGATGTACTTTTGTATCCGGGATTGATTATGGGTCTTTGCCGAAGGGAAAATGTGCCCATTCCGGATGAAGTACACCTATCCATCACCAGTGTTATTAATGATGCATTTTTGAACAGGTTCTGTCAGAATCAAACAGACAAAGCTGCAGCTGGTGCTTCCTCTTCTAGGCCTCGCACTCGTTCGCCTGTGTTCGATCATATGGCTTTTTCCACTTATTGTTGCGAGAACTTTAAGGCTTCCAAGAGGTCTCAATCATTTCTTTTTGATGCTATGCAACAACAATTTTAGAACACTTTTCTTGACCCTAAAGCCCACACTTTCCCAACACGAACGGAGTATTCAGCTTATGCTAATTGGCCTGAGGGCATGCCAGCTTTCTTAGGGAGTGCAGGAGGTAGTTGACCTAGTGGTACGAGGCAGGATGAAGAGATGGAAGTCACTCTTGGTTCTGTTAGAGGTGGCGTGGACGAGGAAGATTGAAGACCGTGTTTGGATAATTTTAGTAGCATTAGACTTTTATTAGTAGTTTCTTTTCGTTTTTAATTTTTGTCTTTAATTGTGTACTTTTGGTGGCTCTAGTTTCACCATAGACCTTTGTTTTGATTAATTGCATTATCCTTATTGTGAAGTTTAATGGTGTATGTTTATGTATTTTGTTCTTGTTCCTAAGTTAAGATTGAAGAAATTAAGTGATGTGTGCAAGGAAAAAAGGCGTGTGACACCTCGAGTGGTGATGATAAGAATTAGTCATCGGCACTTCAAGGTACATTTTACCACTTTCTAGACTTAACTTGGATGGTTTGATGGTGTGTGTAACTTTTTTTTAATCATAAATTCATTGAAATTAATGTCAATTTGGAATCAAGTAGGACTTAACCAATTGTGAGGTAGCTTTCCATTGTGCACTAAATGCGGGAAACTGGTTTTTTTTATTTCAATTCATCCTTATCATGCTAAATCATGCATTGATCTATTTTTGTGAAAATTGTGAAAGTGATAGAGGCATTGTTTGTGTTTGAGAAAAACCACTTGGCTAAAAAAGTGAATCAACTAACCTTGTGAGGAGTGATCCTTAGTTTACCCCCTTTGAGCTTATTCTAGGATTCATTTAAGTGATTTGGTGATTAAATGGATCCTAATTTCTTTGTTTCAATGGAACCTTCAACTGCAATTTATTTTTGCAACTTGTATCGTTTGCCTATGCCTAAGTAGGGATCATTATTGCATAAATTGTGTCTTGAAGTCTAAGTTGGGGAGAGTATGCTACAAGTGTTAGGAAAGCTTGAAAAAGTGGTGTTTGGAAAGATCCTAACCCGGATCTAGTGTACCTTAGGTAAGTGGCAATAGACCAAGGAAACTGTACGGCGTATACCGCTATGGTTGATCTAGTGGCTATAGTTAGTGTGACATCTTGGTTGGTACTGGCGTTTTTCAAGTCAGTTGAGGATAATATCAGGCTGCCATATGGTGTCATTTACATTAACTTCCCTTTAGAACCCTAATTGACCCATCTTGGCCAGTAGAAAGTAGTGAGATAGCCGACTTTGGTTGATACTCAATGCTACGCTCATTGAGATTCCACACTGAACTATAACCTTTGAGAAGAATCAATGATATTGAGATTCCTTAGAACCCGGTTACTATTGCTAGGAAATGTTGAACTAACTAAATTTCAGTGGGGAGGGTACTTACCTATGAACTTCATGCAAGCCTTTAAACCTAAGATTTCACTAACCATTTCAAGGACCAAAAGATTTATCTTTGTTCTTTGTTGCAGGTTATGGTTTCCGCTCGTAGAAACACTATCTGAATCAACTTTGTAAGGATACCTTCCAAGCTTAAGGAGTTAGTCTCAAAAGTTCCTGAGAGCTCTAAATTCATCAAAAAACATGGTTATCTACTTGATTTGGTTACTTCATGGTTCAATGAAGACATGTTGAGTGTTTTGTTCTAGTTCTTTGACCCTAAACATCACTATTTCACATTTCCTGATTATCAGTTGGTGCCCACAATATAAGAATTCTCCAAACTACTTGGTATGTCTATTCTTGATAAAAAAAACTTTTCACCTGCCTAGAGAAGGAGCCTAAACCTGAAATTATTGCATCAGCTTTAAATCTGAAGAAGTCAGACATTGTACTGGAAATAAGAAGTGGAGTTAAGGGCATTCTTGCTAAAGTATTGATAGAGAGAGCTCAGGTATTCTTGGATTCTACGAGTTACGATGATTTTGAGGAGATCTTGGCTTTGTTGATTTATGGTTTGGTGTTGTTCCCTAATCCGGACCAATTCATAGATGTGCATGCAACTAAAATATTTTTGACTCATAATCATGTGCCTACTTTGCTTGGAGATATTTTGCACTCTCTTCACACTCGTACTACGAAGGCACGAGGGACTCTGATGTGTTTCATACCTCTATTATCAAGGTGGTTTATTTCACACCTTCCTCGATATGTGATAAAGAATGAACAAAGTCTGAGGTGGTCTAGAAGGATGATGTCACTCTCACATTCAGATATCTATTGGTGTTCCCGATCCATGGAAAACATCACTATCATTGACCGTTGTGGGAGTTTCCTAATGTGTCACTCCTTGGCATAAGGGGAGACATTAGTTATAATCCTTCTTTCGCACTATGCCAATTTGGTTATGCTCGGAGTGACGACCTTCATGATATGATTATTCAAGGTATTGTGTTTGATTATGACAACGATCCTCAAGGTTACCGTTAAAGGTTTATACATGCTTGGGGCATGGTGAATAAGATTAATAGCAACACTCTGGTACCAAAATAATCCATCCCTATGTAGCCTTACCTCAAATGGGTACGGTTTCGTGCTCAAACTCTTATGATGTCATATCCTGCTATTCTACCAGTGATCTTTGAGCCTATTGTTGAAGGAGATGTTCCTTACACCATTCTTCATCCAGACATTCCTACTGACCTGGAAGAGCTACAAAAATCTTGGATACAACTGAAGGAGGAAAGGGATACCTTTAAGGCTCAGTTATATGCTAGCAAGGAGAAAGTGTTGAAGCTGACAATGCGACTTCTCGAAGAGCGGAACCTCAATACATATCTCAACACAAAGAGGAAAAATCCATGGAAGACTTGAGTCTTAAGTCTCAAATGTTTTACAATTTATTTCCTTGTAACTTTTTTCTTTTTTTTCCCTTCTTTGTAAGCCCAAGGGGGTGTTATATTTTGAACTTACTAATAAAAGTTTTGTTTATGTTTTTCTTTAACAAATTTAAATCCTACAAGGTCCTTGAAAACATTTCATATGCATTTGCATGCCATACCATTGCATAACAGGTTTCTGTATCAGGTTTCTTATCTTCTCGCTATTTAACTCGAGATGGATCTCGAGCAGATTGTGAAAGATATCCAAACCCAGAATGCTCAATTTCAAGAAGTCGTCCTGTATTTGTCCAAGGTGTAAGAAGAGTTGAAAGCCATCCTCAATAAGGACAAGGAAAAGAAGAATCCTAAAGACAACAAGGATGATCAGTTGGAACAACTGCAAGCTGAAATGGCAGAGATGAGAATCCAGATGAATGGGCATGTAGCTTTTATCCAAAACTTAGCCCAGGGGCAAGAAGAGCTGAGAGTGTTCGTCAATAAACTTCATGACAACGAAGTCGGGAATCTAATCATCAGTCAAACTCCGGTGAAACAAGTTGACTTGGTCGAAAATAAAAAAGTGGATAAGAGAAGGAAAGAGACACGTTACTACTGATAGTCTTTCAATTAAAGGAAGAATGTCTTATAGGGTTAATCCGTCTCAACACAAGGAACATAAAAGACAGTTTATCAAAACCAACACGCCAATGTCTCAAACTTTGCAATGCTTGTTGGAGATGAATCTGGTTGCATTAAGATACCCTCCTCAGAATCCCAATACTTCCTCTCCTCGTGATAACCCCAATGAAAGGTGTGCATATCATTCCAATAGTCCTGGACATGACACTAATAACTGTTGGGAATTAAAGAATAAGATTCAAGACCTGATTGCCGAAGGAGTCCTCGAGGTTACGCTAGAAGACCAGATTGAGTTCTTCTATTGTCCATCAAACATCGAAGCTTCCAGACATCCAAAGTGATAAGTTTAGAGGAGGAAGCTTTGAGAACATTTGAGTTTTCATTTGTAATTTCTTTTTTTGGCTTAAACACTTACTATTATGTCAAACTTTTGTTTTCACGATAATGCATTTCATATGTTTGCTTTGAATTAATCCATGTGTTTCACTATATTTAAACTATGTTTCTTACTTATCTTTTGTGATATTTAACTCTTGTTAAAGTTGTAAGCCTTTAGAGGGAGGATGACGAAGACGATACCATAATTTCATATAGTATGCTTTTGAACAGACTATGTTGATGATGTGCAGGTATTGTTTCAATTCCTAAACAGTGGAGATATAAGGAATTTAATCCCTAGTCAATTTGATCCTATGAAGTAGGAGTTTTCATTCTCATGCAAATAAAAACCCTTAATCATAACCTGGGGCAGGGTAGTTCCTCGGTTAACTCAATTATTCTAGTTGACCATTTTGTACACAACTAATGATGGTTCCCTATAATAACTAAGTCCGACAGTCAATATCTAGCAAAAGAAAAGCTCACTAAGTCAAAACATATGAAGGAGACTTAGTAAAAATTGAGACATCCCGCTGACTGTAATCTTGAAACAAACAATTCAGGCAAAAGGAAAGGATAACAAAGTCAAAAGAAAAAGAGGTTACTACACATCCTCCACACACACAAAAAATATGACTGTTTTTTTCAAATAAACTTCTGGTTTATGAACCATCACAAATGTCAGTGTTATAATTCAAAACTCCTTTGGAGCCTCAATGCATAAGTTAACTGAACATAGGACTGAAGAACATCACGAAGGATGGGTTAGGTACAAATAAAATTTGAGCCTTTATCCTTTGTTTCTTAAACCATGAACCATGCCACGTTACAACCCTTTAAAATTCCTAAGTGAAACATGGTTAGTTCGAAAGCGTACTGCTACAAAAAGGTATCCTGACTTATCCTGACTCCTTTAGGGCTTATTATAAATCTTGAGTTAATATCACAGTTTTTACAAACATTGTTTTTCTAAAATAATTCTTTTTCAAAACTTCAAGGCAGACATAAGCTTTGCATTTTGAATATCATTGTTTGCATATAACTAAGTGTTTGACAGCAGAGAAGCTTACATGATGAACATTCAATAAACCAAAGTCCTCCTGACAGACAAAGTTACTTCCTGGGCCTGACTCAGTTGGATCAAAGCCAATGTATACAAGGGGTATGATCATCATCTTCCAATCAAGGGGGCATGCCATGTTATTTTCCAATTCATCTGGGGCAGCCAGGTCAAGATTCAACGATGCTTAATAGCTAGGGGCAAATCTCCTCATCTGAATTTCCATAAGTAACATTATTGAGTTCACAATGACAGGGGCATGTTATTATGGGGCATCTCGTATATTTCTCTTGAGGAAGATCCTTTCAAATACTTCCATTCTGGGACAAATCATCCTTAGTTACGGACAACACTCTCTTTTCAAATCTAATCAGATCAAATTCAGTTGCGAGCTCCTTAACCATTACCCGAGGCGTACACGATCCACCGTAGTCTGAAAGAACATTCCTCTCATTACACTGCCTTCATACCAGGTTTCAGCAAAAGCCATTTGGGAAATTAATTATTTGTGCCAATAGTATCAGATGGTGTCAGTATCATGTCTTTGGATTCAGTCATGATAATTCCTAGAAAATTGCTCGGGGAAGTCGTGAATATCAGAAGTTATTTTAAATGAATATATGCTTTCGAATATGATTGATGTTTATCAAAATGCATAAAATTACAATAATAGCATTTACTAAGGATTCTTGAAGGTTAGAATCCCTAACAAAGCTCATGTCCAACAGATCTCCACATGATCATCCCCACAAAATAATCTCTACAGAGTTGTTCCAGCAAATCATTTCAAGCAGTCTTTTCCCCAACAGATATTGTATTTCCAACACTACAAAGCCCCGTCAAGATTCTCTTCTCCAACATATTCAATTAAGCCTGCTATCCCTAGAAGGGTTGACATCTGGTTAGATAGTACATCGTAGGAATGTCCTTCTCTTTTTATCCTCAGTCAGGGTATTTAGGAACTTAATCCTTCGATAAAAATCATGACGAATGATCAACTCTCCTCGACTGAGATTTGAAGTAATGTCTTGATTATCCCCTGTAATGAACAGGGGTCTATTTTCCCCTGCTAGCAGTTGTTACATGAAGTTACTAATGTGCTTCAACTACATAATTTGTCCATACATCATCTACAACATATCATGACATACGCATCCACAACGCATACAACATTTTCATTTATGTTAAGAACATCGTCTTGCAATGCATACATACATCAATGACCTTGTATAAAACTAACTTTTCCTTTTCATAATAGTTCGCGATCAGATAAACATTGTCGTCTCCTAGATACAGTGTAGAGATAATCGAGACAACGGTTTAATTATGAAACTCATTCAAGATAAAGATCTAGTTCTGATACTTAGTTCAAGATATTTTCCAGAGACAGTTCAGAGACGATCAAAACAACAATCTAGTTCTGATACTTAGTTCAGGATATTTTCCAGAGACAATTCAGAGACGATCACAACAAAGATCTAGTTCTGATACTTAGTTCATGATATTTTCCAGAGACAGTTCAAAGACGATCAAGTCAAAGATCTAGTTCAGATACTTAGTTCATGATATTTTCTAGAGATAGTTCAGAGATGATCAAGACAAATATCTAGTCCTGATACTTATTCCAAAACAACATTCAGATAGAGTCAAACGTAGACACATTCTGATACTTTGGATGGCATCTATAAGCCCATCTCCAAATGGCATCTTTAAGCCCATTCAAGCAATACAATCAACTAACAGTGTTACTTTGTGCATCAGCGAGTGCAAATTTTTGGGCTTTAAGTGTTCAATCCTCCTCCACCTCCAGGTCACGAATGGTGTACATACCAATTTAACTCCTCATGTTTCAGAAAATTGAACAGGGGAAGCTGTTGTGCTCCAAAATTTTCCCTCACATATTCAAGACAATATTTCTCAAGAGGTCTCCTAATGTTCATAAGATTCTCAATTGCTCAAAGGAATTCAAGGTTTCATCAGACAAAACCTCATCCTAAGCAATAGATTCAAATTAGGGTTTTGTGTTTCCCAAGGTAAATTGGACTTCTAAAGCCTCAAGTGGACTTCACGATATCCCATATACTTCATAGGAACCTCATGTCAAGTTTCAAGACTTGCCTTACAAGTTTGGTCAGTCAGATGCTCAGATAACCAAATATCAATTAACTTGATTAAAAAGTCAACTGTGGTCAATATACAATCAAACTTCAAGATTTTTGGTCAACATCAAGAATATGAAGTAAGATTCATAATTTGATCAAGGGTTAATCACGATTCATCAAGAAAATCTCCAATTCATCAAAAGTCAAAAGTTACTAAATTAGAGTTTCTTAGGGAGAAAGTCAATTGTACTTTGACCAGCTCTAACTTTCACATACTTCATCAAAATTTTCCCATACATAGCTCATTTTGAAGTAAATTCAATTACTTACAACTTTGTGTCTCACAAGCCAAGGCTAGAAATGCTTCATTTGAGAGATATGAGCCAAGACATTATAGGTCCTTTAAAAAGTCAACAAAAAGTCAAGTTTTTCAAAAGCTCATAACTTGAACATGGAAGGTCAAATGGACATGGTATAAAAGGTAGTAATTAGAGGACACTCTAAGCTTTCTAAAAAGTCCAATAACACATCCATGGGATAAAAATTGAGAGAGTTATGCATTATTGAAGTTGGACAAATTTGAGGAGGTGTATAAGGCAAATAATAACCAAAACTTAAGTTTTTGCCAAATGGGCCCATATTTTTATAATCCAAACTTAATTATGAGATGATCCACGACCCAAAAATCATATATTCTGATTTTTTATGTTTATTTTATATTTTATTGGATTTAATTTATTTAATTCAATTTTAATTAAATAAATATTGAAAAATCAAATATTTGATCCATGGTTTATTTTGGGGTCAGATTTTGATGTTTATTATCATGATATGGATCCAAAATACGTGTAAGACCAAAGAGGAAGTGTATCATGATCAAATATGTAAAAATAAAAAGATTGGAATTAGCCTTGAATAGCAAATCAAATATTCTTCACCCAAGCCCAAATTTTTGACCTAAATCTCTCTCCTATATATACCTATTATATTCATATGACAAGGGGACGAAATCCATGCACAAGAACCCTAGAATTTTTTTCAAAAAAGGATAAATTTAGGGCATACCATCAAAGAATTTTGTAGCAAGCTTCCATCAATTTTCCACATTCAAACATCCTCAAGGAGGTCCTAGGAGGAAATCCCCATCATTATTGAAGGTTGAAAACACGTGATGAATGACACATGAACAATGTCGTCGTGCCCTCTCTTGTTTTTCTTAGAATTTTTCATTACATGCACTCTAAATTGTTTCTTCATGCATATTTGTGTTTAACTTAATGTTTATGATCATTTAGATCCATTGTTTTCAGGTTTAGGTGCAAGTATGAAGAAGTGTCATTGTTAGGGCATAAAGCTCCCCTTCTTCGAATCTCATTATCCAAACACTTTTTAGCCAAATGGACACCACCATTAAATTTCATGATATTGAATTTACCGGTCAATTAGCTACGAAAAAATCGTAGCTAATTCGTAGCAAATTTGCAGTGAATTCGTAGCAAAATGTACAGGTCCAAGGAAGAAGATGATTAGGTGGCATGCGCGCATTGGATGGGTGAATTTTTGTTTGATTTTGTTATTTTATTTGTTTGTTGTTGTTTCATAACACGCAGGTGCGGCTGGCCTAGTGGCTGAAGGAGGCACGTACGACTTTCAGGACCTGGGTTCGAAACCCAACATCCTCTCCCCTTTTTTTTACTCTTTTTTCTTATTTTCTTTTTTTAACCATTTTCTCTTCTTTTTTTATTCCTTTTAATTCTCTTAATTTCTTAATTAACCATTAATCTTTTTTCAACCAATAGAAAATTTAAAAATAAATTTAATGTTTCTTTTCTTTTTCTTATGAATATAAAAATACATAAAAAAATATTTTTATTTAATTAAATTAATAATTTAAACTTCAAAAAATCATTAAAAAAACATTATTTTTTTTAATAAAAAACTCAATTAACCGGTTTCAATTGAATCCTCCAATATTTCTTCCTCCTTCATTCTTATCTGCTCCCGATTTTATTTTATTTTCATCATTTATTTTTATTAGAACAAGTGTATAGGATTATTTAATTATCTTATAATATTTAGTAATTTTATTTTCCGCACTTTTATTTTCCATACTCCCCAATTTAAATTATTTACTCCCTCCCCATGATGTAATAGTTTAAGTTTTCTATTTCCGCATTTAAATTCCGCAAAATATTTTAAATTGCGTGGTTAGTAATAATAGGGTGTGAAAAGACTTGTATGCAAATAAATTGGACTTAGCTCACTAATCCAAAAGATAAAATAACTGAATATGACACACTCTTCACACTTACACCTCTAAGGTATTCCCTTTTGTTGCCTTACGAAAAATGGTCAAGTCTCAAACGTAGGGGTGTCTTAGCAAAGTTGCCTAAATAAAAATCATGAGGTCCCTTCGATATAAAGATCATAGTCCCTCGACGACCCTTCGAGTTGCCTACGAATAAATGATCTCGTCCCTCGATGACCCTACAGAAAATGATGATAGTCTCTTCGAATTGCTAAGATACCTTTACAAGGTTGCATTCTATGACCATATGATGACCTACGCTCGTCCCTTACATCCAAAGATAAGATTAATTACTAACTAATAGTAAGGACAGCCTTATCTCTAAGGAAAGAAAAATAACTTGAACAACCTTGAGTAGGTAGGAAATCCTTAACTGCTTGCTTACCATTTCTAATAAAAAAAACTCTTTACACCTCACATTTTCAAAATTTTCCAAGAAAACCCCTTTGTATACATTCATACGAGAATCATTACAAAGGTGGACTTTTTTCTAAATACACCACCACTATTTTTCAAACAAAAGTAAAGTGAGTTAAGCAGTTAAGAGCTCATGGATAACCATGGATACAAAGGGTGCTAACATTTTCCCTTTGTATAACATATCCCCCCGAACTCAAAATCTAAATCAAGGTCTTTCCTGTTCTTTTCCACCTTTCCTATTTGGATAAAAGAAAAGTCAGTGGCGACTCTTGCTATCCGCAACATTGTTTTTGTGAAAACAAAAACGACAAAGTCAGTTCTCCCGCCGTGTTACAGTAAGCATTTCCATGAATTTTGAATTGCCCAACTTCCATTTCCTTCTTTGGTGTCTTTTTCAAGATTGGGTAAGGTAGTTTGACATAGTACGATAGTTTTGGGTTAGTTTCATTTAGGATATGTTTCTTTGTTCTTCTCAAAGGTGAGTTTCTATCTATGAGTTTGTCAATGGTATCCCCCCTAAGTGAGTCTTTGCTTGTTTCCTCACTTTTTCTTTCTCTGATATTTTCTCAACCATTTTTTCAACTCTTGTCCCTTCTTCAATCTTTTGCTTACCCTTATTTTCTTCTTTTCTCTCACCACTAGCCTTGGGGTTTGAAGTTATTTCTTTATTTCTCAACTCAATGGCTTTGCACCTCTCATTTTTTGGGTTATCTATCGTCTTTCCAACAAATCCCCCATTTGCGCTACTATTTGTCTAGATATTGACCAATTTTCATTTCTAAATTTTTTATGGAAGCTTCGGAGTTCTTACTCATTGTATCCTGATTCTTGGATATTACTTCTTGGGTCTTAAACATTTCTTCTTGATTTCTTACTATTTATTCAAAACTAGTTTGAGTGGCTGTCGTAAAATTTATCAACGCTTTTTCAAATGGTGATGGTTTCCTTTATGGTGCTTGAGGAACATGTGGAACTCTTTTATTTTGCATTCAAAGTATGATTTTACATTCAAAGTCTGATTGTTGCTCCCCATAAAATTTTAGTGACCTTTCAAACTAGAATTGTAGGTGTTAGAATAAGGATTATTCTTTTGAAAGTTTGCATACAAAGCTTCAACAACACTAGAACCCTTTGGTACACATTTGTCGCTCCCGGGATTTTCATCCTAGTACAAACGCGAAAGTGGCGCGGAAAGGTTAGAGTCGCCAGCCAGACATTTTTATCCCGAATGAATGGGAAAGGTAATGTTGCACAAACCTGAGGAAGAAGGAAAGGACAAGGTCCTGCGAACCAAAGATCTGAGTTCGGGAGTCGGTTACGACCTGGGAAGGTATTAGCACCCCAGATCGTCCGTCGTACCCGACGGGATCCACGCTTGCTTGCTTGTTTCAAAGGGTGAGAAATAAGAATGCTACTGAATAAAACCGCTAACTGGAATGGAATGGAAATGAGAAAAGGGAATAAGAAGAGAAAATGGAAAGAAAGGGGGAAATGTAGGGAAAATAAAGAATATGCTCGAACGGGCCCTACCCCGCTGCCTACGTACCTCATCAGGATAATGAGGATCAGAGCCGACGTAGTTCGCCTAACCTAGGCGGGAACTATTTGTTTGTGTTTTTTACAGCTGGAACTGCGTATGTCTATGCTCAGGTGTTGCAGGCTCGTCTGGTACGAGTGCGTTTACCGTCTTGCATGTGTGACAAGTCGTCGCGAGTTCGCGTTGTGAATGAATGAGATGAGAAGAGAAGTTCCCGCAGGATAGTCGCTTATTGTTTGTTTTTGTCTTTTAAGAGTTTTGTAGGAATTTGGCACAAGGAAATGAATTCAAACTCTTTTCCATGGAATGTACACTTGACTCTACATTCCAAGATGGAATAATAGAACAAGCATACCCAGCAAGGAGAATTTATCCAAGACTGGTTTCCTAGGATTAGGGTTTAAGTTCACTAGCTTGTTGAACTTTATTAAGTGTTTTTGTTGCTTTTGTGAAGAAGTATTTTTAAGCTTTTCTTTGTGAACAACTCCTTGATGAGACTTGTGCATCATGATAGTCAAGCTTACACCACTCCAAGATGGAATGAATGCAAGTGCTTCATGGAATAAGGCTATACACAAGGAATCATTTCATTTATTTGTTAAGTGTTTTTGGATTTTGTTTGAAGATAAGGAGAGAATGACTCCAATTGAAAAAGGATAAAATCTAATGGGGAACTAAGACTCAATCCTAAGTTATTTATATGCAAAAGGGAGGTCCTATGGTTAATGAGGTATTCTAATCCTAAGAAAGAGAAGGAAAAGAAAAAAAAAGAGAGTTAGAAACTAACTTACTTCCTAAGGAAGTTAAGTTGTCTCTAAAGAAAGGGAAATCCTATAAGCAAACACCAAGTGCTAAGGCAAACACAATTAAGATGCATAAGAGATAGGAATGAAGTAATGATTACCTCAATCTTCCCCCCTACAAAACAAAAGTTAGCATGACAATGCATATTGAAAGTAAAATCGAAGCATGAAAGCGATTAAGTACCATAAACGTCCTAGAATGGAACTAGGGTTAAAAATAAGACCTAAGTCTAAAGGTGAAGGTACCTAAAGGTTACATGACTTCTAAAGTCAGTAGCTACATGCTATAGGTCCCTAAGTATGCTAGGATACCTCACAAGATCAAACTATGTCAAACTATGTACAAAAAGTTCACCTAAGTTCACCTAAATGCAAATTAGGGTTTATGGATGAAGTATGAATGTGTATGGCTTACAAGCATGAATTAGTACATGAAATGGACATAAAAGTCAGTAGTTAATGCTTATGTATGAGGAATAATGATCATACTACCATGGATGCAATGGATTAGGCATATGGAGCAATGAGAAGAACATGTGAGATGAAATGGAATAAACATCGCATAAGGTCGCACATAATGAAAGTTAAGGAAGTATGGCATGTGAATATGCATGAAATGATTATGGGTCAGTAGCATACAAGGCATGAGATGCAATTAGAATGCATGAATAGGCATTAATGATTTCCACATAATTGAAGTTAAACATGAGAAGAGATTAGCAATCCGCTTAAGTTAAACTAATTCACATAAGTATGCATTTTGAAACACTAAAACAAACCAAAAGAGTATGGTTCAAAAAGTGGTCTATAACTAGAATTAAGGAACTAAAAGATGACCTATAATCAACTCATGAAAGCTTCCAAAAAGTTTCTCAATCAAATGGCATGAATGCCTTCTTAACACTTAGGTTATGCTACACATAAACACATGAATCAACCTAGGATCTAGGTGACATGGAAAAATAGCAAAAAGCCTTTAAAAATTATGAAATTAAATCCCTGGAATAATAACATCATTATCTCACATTGTCCAAAAGGATTTCACAAAATTATGCACCAAAGTGCCAAAACAATTCCTTGACTAGCAAGGTAACAAAACAAGATCATCCATAAACAATTCCACAAAGTGGACCAAAAAGGGCACTAAAAAAATTATGAAAAAAATGCCTAATGAGCATCAAAATGTCACCAATTACAGTGATTAATCATATGCAAAAAATAGGTTTCACACCTATGAGGAAAAATCGATTTCGGTCCCTTATGCCAAAACCTTCCCTTTTGGGACAGCTTGTGAACTAAAATCCAAATAAAATATTAAAACCACCCAAATCTGGAAATAAAAAATATGACAAATTAATTAAGAGGATGAGGATCACTCATGAATTTTTCCAGAATTTTATCTCACCTAAAACTATTTTTAAAAAATGCGACGAAACGGGTGAAAAAGTGGATTTTAAGGGGAAGTGAAAGGAATCGATCTTAATGGTTCTTAACCTAATCCCTAAGTTCCGAAATCGATGCATATCATCAAAGATCACAAATATAACCAATGCCTCAGGTGGGAGGGCTCAGATGCATCTTAAGTTATATGGTCCTAAGCCGCATACGACTAAAATGATGCGTAAAAGTCGAAAACGTCGAAATTACTTACTTGAGTGAAATAACGATTCTTCACATAAAGAAATCCGGAAAAAAAAACCTTAAGCAAGGTCTTGCAATCTCCATAAGCAAAATAAATGCTTATCATCCATATTAGCTTTGTGAAGCTCCACCACAATCAAAATCGATTCAATATCGATCAAAACATCATGAACACTTTTTAATTCCAAATTAACACTAAATCATAATTAAAATTAGCAACAAAAATCATAATTAAAAAATTTCAAGAAAAACTAAACCAAATTCTAATCATCAAAGATTAATTAATAAGGACAAATCATAATTTTCAAACAAAAGAAAAAGACATTAATAATTTCCAAGAAAATAATGAAAACAGGGAGATATGAATCATGAAACAGAGGGTGCCAATAAGAGCCCAATGGCAGAAAAAGCCCATCAAATGTCCAAACGCGTGAGGGGTGTGCAGGAGGAGGCGAGGGAGTGAAATTTCGCGGTGCAGATAGTAAAACATAATGACTGAAGGCCCAATCCCATTCATTTCGGTCCAATACAATTATAGGGTCAAAAAAAACCCTAATTTGAGCATAAGCTCTTCTTCTTCCTTAAGACGGCACCGCGGCATTCTTCTTCTTCCATCTCCATTTCTCCGTTGATTGTATTGTTCGCCGGCCATCCTTTTACTCCGCCGCAATTTCGTTCCCTTTCATCAATGTCACCGGTGACGCCACCTTATTCTCAGAAAAATCTTCCAACATCAACAACAAACTCCGTCCGTTGCTTTGCCTTCGAAGTTTGTCGTCACTCGCCTTCTCTGATTCTGTGAAATGCTCCTCCGAGGCTTCGGGCTCCGCTTATGAACGGGACTTTGAAATTAGGTTTGTTGATGTGATTCTGGTCGTCGGCGAGAGTGAGAATTTCAGTTTCGTCGATGTAATCGGCGCCAATGGCTTCGAGGATTTGCGCTTCGACGAAGTGGCCGGCTCTTGCGGCAGAGATGATGGGGGTTGAGAGGGATTGTTTGATGGATTTGATGAAGGAAGGATCGGACACTCTTGCGGCGTATGCACTTGCTTCTTCGGCGATTTTGGCTTGAGCAAGATTGGTGACTTGGAAAATTGCAACGCCGTGGAGGGATTTGGAGAGGGCCAAATTGAATGCACGATAGCCGTAGATTGGATCGGTGATGGCGGTGGTTGAATTGTAAAGGGTGACGGTGGCAAATACCGAATCCAATTTGAGAAAAAGAACGGTCGTCGCGAACACTTTTGACGAGATTCTATCCCCTTCATCGAAGTTGCTCTTGTCGATTCGCCTTATTGCATCTCAAGATCAGCCATCATCTTGAGCTCACAGCTACCCCACTCTATGGCCCTTAGCTTGCGGCGGCGGATACCTCTGAACGGTGACACAATCTATCTCCTTCCACCTTAATTCAGAGTTCAATCAGGTACAAAGATTCTCTGTTTGTGTTGTTCTTGCAGTGTATTGTTTATCATTGTTTAAATTTGATGCTTTCTACGTGTTTGTGAATCTCCTTTCTCTGTTTGATCTCTGAATATGAATTGATGTTGCAATCTGAATTTTTGTAGGTTATTGATGAAGTTGTTGTGCGATGGAGAGGATTCGTGCGGATTGTTGCTGAAGGTTTTTTTTTGTTCCGATTTGTGCCCTCTTAGCATCAACACACCGCGACGCCAAGGCTGTATCTTACAGCTTCTCCGTTAATCCGAAAACAAGATCGAAAGAGGAACTTTAGCTACACGAATGAGCATCGTCACTTTTCAGGTATAATTCATGGATTTGCTCGTCTCGATTCAACTTTGTGACTGCTTCTTCTCCGTTTTTCTCCTACTCCCCTTTCTGCGATCTTTGTTGAATTCGAGTCCTGGTTGTTGGCTCTTGTTGCAGGTTTTGGACATTGATGATGAGGTTGAAGATGAGGATGAAGGATGTGGGTACGATGGAGTCGAAATCACAGGTTCTGTCAGTTGTGTTCTTGAGGTATGAATTGGTTCTGGATTTTGGGCAAGAAATGAATGTTCTTGATATTTTGCATCTTTGTTTCTGGGTTCATTGTGAATTCGACCCAGTCTTCTTGTTGCGGCATTGAATCGGTTAAGGGATATTGTTGTGTTCATGATTGTTGAATTCTGGATGCAGGTTATTGTTGAAGTTGATTGAAGATTGATGTTGATGTTGAAGATGCAGGGAGATTGAGATTGAGAGAGTTGAAGATTGAGGGAGATTCTTGAAGGTTTTCAGAAAATAATAATCAAGACCAATGATGAAGAGTTGATTCTGATTTTCTCTCCATGAAGATGTAGGAGCCAAGGGAGAGATATATGAGATTCAAGAGAGTTTTTTTTGTTTTTTTTTCCTATCTGTCACCTTTGTCACTTTTTCCTGTTATCCTTTTCTTTTTGGAACTCATTTTTATTTTATTTGTAACTCATAGAAAAACCTCCTGTAACTGTAACTGAATTATCAAATTTCAGTAACTAACTTTTTCCTCTTTTCCCACTGGATTTCTGATAAAAAATCATTTCCCTGAATCTCTTTTTTTCAATATCTGTCAAATAAACTCTTTTAACCAAGGAAATTCTTAGTTATTTATTATTCTTTAATACTAAGAATAAAAAGAATAACATAAAAACTGATGGGCCTAATGAGTTGAACCCAAATGAGAATTTGACAATAAAACGAAAAATAGCCAACAAAGTAATATGCCTTTTGGAATACGATTAATAATTGACTATAAAATTGGGCAAATGAAATCAACATAGAACCGAGTATAAAATCGGACACCTAGCGGAGCTAGACTCTTGGACATTATATTAAACCAATGGGTCTTGAAAAGGATTCAAAGTGGAGGTTAGAACGGAATTGCTTAAAGTTTATGGGCTTAATTTGGATAGTGGACAAAAGTAAATGTTAGCATGGGAACAGATTATTGAAACCCAGGTAATCCTTGCGATCAATCTCAACACGTTTAAGGCAACTTAACCCCCCCAATCTAATTCAAACTCGAGTCTTCAACGAATTATCGATCTTTAGTCAACCTTCAAATCCAAACCCCATTGACCTGTATTACCAACAATGAATTATGAAAAAGACCACCATGCCCTGATCATCATAAGAATCCGCAACTTGATCCCTTGTACCATAAACCAACATTCACTTGTCATGAAAACCCTAATAAACTATGCATCCCCTATGATCTTCAATAAATTGCGTTTCAGGCGATAATGGAATCCCTTGAACGACAAGACCACTTACGAACACAATTTGCAAGGAATCTTTGCTGAGTATCACATGATTAGGGAAATAAAACCTAACTCATGATTCGAGCATCAAATGAGACTCCGCACAGGAGGGATCATAGTTCATAGCAAAAACTCTGTTAACCTTGACGGAACTCTATCACTTGTAATGTGCACTACTGAGGCACAACCTTGAGTGTAATAGCCAGATAAATCACATCTGAATAGGAAGAGTTATATCACCAGAAGAGGCTTTTGATCCCATGCCTTATGAATCCATGATGTTACGACCTAATGGGAGATGCAGATGGAATGCAAAACAGAAAGCCAGTTAGGGAAACAAAAATGATGGCAAATTTTGAGGTATTACAGCTGCCCCTATTCAATCATCTGCAAACCTGAACGAATAATTGCAACAGCTTTTAGACGTTCAAGGTGAGGAGTGATTGAATACTCGAATAAAACCTGAAAATTTGCACACTGAGGGTAATGGAAATGCCATCTGTTCATTTATTTATTTATGACTTTTTTGATTTTGACCTCTGAATAGGTAGCGGAGATAGAACCGGGTGGAGATATGCTGGGAAGAATGCCATCCTCGAATGACAACTCACACGGGATCCTCGGATCCAGTACTGAAACCCTCATTGAATAGAAACACAATGGTATACCGGCCGCAGGCGATAACCATCAACAACAAAGACTGACCTCGGACAGACTTTGCAAAAGAGACAAACTGACCTCGATCAATAAGCTCAAAAAATGAACTACTATCATCGAATAATAGCCACACAACAAGACCAATCTCGGAAGGACTTGAAGAAAAGAAATGCCATCCTCGAATGACAGATCAAAAGATCCTCGGATCTAACACGAAACCATCCTCGAATGGAGACGCAAAGGTATACCAGCCTCGACTGATAACCAAACACAAAGCTGACCTCAGACAAACTTTGCAAAAGAGACAAACTGACCTCGATCAATAAGCTCAAAAAGTGAACTACTATCCTCGAATAATAGCCACACAAAAACAACAAGACCAACCTCGGAAGGACTTGAAGAAAAGAAATGCCATCCTCGAATGACAAATCAAAAGATCCTCGGATCTAACACGAAACCATCCTCGAATGGAGACGCAAAGGTATACCAGCCTCGACTGATAACCAAACACAAAGCTGACCTCAGACAAACTTTGCAAAAGAGACAAACTGACCTCGATCAATAAGCTCAAAAAGTGAACTACTATCCTCGAATAATAGCCACACAAAAACAACAAGACCAACCTCGGAATGACTTGAAGAAAAGAAATGCCATCCTCGAATGACAAATCAAAAGATCCTCGGATCTAACATGAAACCATCCTCGAATGGAGACGCAAAGGTATACCAGCCTTGACTGATAACCAAACACAAAGCTGACCTCAGACAGACTTTGCAAAAGAGACAAACTGACCTCGATCAATAAGCTCAAAAAGTGAACTACTATCCTCGAATAATAGCCACACAAAAACAACAAGACCAACCTCGGAAGGACTTGAAGAAAAGAAATGCCATCCTCGAATGACAAATCAAAAGATCCTCGGATCTAACACGAAACCATCCTCGAATGGAGACGCAAAGGTATACCAGCCTCGACTGATAACCAAACACAAAGCTAACCTCAGACAGACTTTGCAAAAGAGACAAACTGACCTCGATCAATAAGCTCGAAAAGTGAACTACTATCCTCGAATAATAGCCACAACAACAAGACCAACCTCGGAAGGACTTGAAAAAAAAAAAAAAAAAAATGCCATCCTCGAATGACAAATCAAAAGATCCTCGGATCTAACACGAAACCATCCTCGAATGGAGACGCGAAAAAATGAGACTGTTGAAACAAAACTCAAGTACGAGACCATTGTACTTAAATGGAGACTCGAAAGGAACGGGATCGTTGTACTTAAACGAGAGCCCGAGAAAACAGGATCATTGTACTTAAATGATAACCTGAGATGCGAACGTTGTACTGAAACGGAGACGCGAAAGAATGAGACTGTTGTACTGAAACAAGACTCAAAGACGAGACCATTGTACTTAAATGGAGACTCGAAAGTAATGGGATCGTTGTACTTAAACGAGAGCCCAAGACGCGACCGTTGTACTGAAACGGAGACGCGAAAAAATGAGACTGTTGGCGAAACAAGACTCAATGACGAGACCATTGTACTTAAATGGAGACTCGAGAGGAATGGGATCGTTGTACTTAAACGAGAGCCCGAGACGCGACCGTTGTACTGAAACGGAAACGCGAAGAAATGAGACTGTTGTACTGAAACAAGACTCAAAGACGAGACCATTGTACTTAAATGGAGACTCGAAAGGAATGGGATCGTTGTACTTAAACGAGAGCCCGAGACGCGACCGTTGTACTGAAACGGAAACGCGAAGAAATGAGATTGTTGTACGGAAACAATACTCAACTGGGGATAACAACAAGACTCGGTAGACGTAACCACCCTGGGAAACAGAGTTGCATTCTGTAGGGAATACTTCAATCTGATTGGAGGTGTAACGGGTCTTATGTAATATACCTCAAAACTGGCCCATGCTGGTATGCATATGTTTGGATTTATGACGTAATGCTCCATGAGGATGGAAATGCTACGCTTCGGAGGATGCAAATGCGATGATGATTATGCATATGCAAATGTAAAGAGAGTCTCCTGATAAGGAGACTACAAGTAACTCAGATGGCTTGGCTGGGGAGAAACGATGATCACTGCATTGATTTGGTTTATCCTGATGAGGAGGAAACATCTCTGCGGGGAAGGTTGTTAATAATTCACCGGCTTTGAACAGCCGCCACTGCCAAAAATAAATTGGACTTTGAGATTGGAGTGCCAAGACCCTGCTGGAGATGGACTCTTCTTGAACTCTGGTGAGGAAGTGAGGACTTCCTGGGAATTAAAGGCATGACACTGCTGCGGAAGCGATTGCTGAGGAGGTAAGACACTCCTTATACTGCTGAGAATTGCCCCTGTATTTGTAGGGAAACTTCTGCTTGGGGAGGACACCCACATCCTGATACCTTGCTGGGAGAGATTTCAACATCCACCTCTACTGGGGATAATGGATAATATCAATTGAGAATAACTCCCGTTACAAATAAAAGCTTTGGTCGTCTCTCGTTGAGAATGAGAGGTAATAAGGGTCTCATGCTGGGGGATGAGAGAATACAATCCCATGCTGGGGATGAGATGGTGATGATACCATTCTGCTCGGGAAACAACTTTCTCCTTGTCACTCTGGTGGAGAAGAGATGGTCTAACAAGACTTGCTAAGGAATTATGATCAATGAAGTCTTCTGATGTAACAACTCTTGAAGTAGTGTGCTGACAATGGCTTTGCCCTTAGACTCTGGGTTGATAGGTTGTCAACTAATCATGAGTGAACAATGGTTCTTTGCAATTTTCAACTCGCCTCAGATTAAGGTCCGTCAGAAGTAAATGTCTCAAGAGGATTTTACAGAAAACATGGCATATGAAATGCCTCAGTGTCTTCAAACTCTTGGAGAGATTCGTCGGATCTCGAAATAACTGCCCCAGACTGCATGGTCTGTGCAAGAATTTGCCTCGCAAGGATTCATGAAAAGCCTCATATCACTGTGAGATAGTGTCCTAGTATTTTGAACCTTGGGTAGGTGCTTTGGATTGACCGTCTTAAGGAAAGAGTGACTTCTCATGCTCTTGTGGTGCCCTGCTCCAGTACAAGTCTTGAAGTGATCACCTCTGAATGACTGCTTTGAAGAAAACACCCAGATCAATTGTTCTTTGAGAGATTGGATCTCGAAGTAATTGCCCCAGCTTGGCTGAATTTTGAAGAGATTGCTCGACATGATTGCCCCAGATTAATTGGATCTTACTACAACTGTTGGGAAAGTCCCTACTCAATGGAGTTTCTTGGAAAAGTTCATCTTGACGGATTGTCCTTCGGAAGTTTCAGACTTCTCAACTTGGCAAGATTAAGCTTCTGGACTGAAATTTTGTATGTGAATTTTTATGATGCCAAACAAATGTATGTAAGCAGAAAATGTTTATTTTAAGAATGAAAATTCTAATGCAACACACATGTTAATCTTGAAGTTTTACTGAAAAAGATGTTGCAAACCTTGGTGAGCGAATCACTGGTTAAGATACGACATTAATTTTTTTTGAATAATAGAAAGCATGCACATGCAACACCAACAAAGATCTTTCAACACCACTCATAGGATTCAGAAACGCGGTCTCGTGGTAGTACACTCTCAAAAATAACCCTGTTTCAGTTAGGACTTTTGAGGGTTGTATCGTGGCCTGGTTCACAGTTATAGAAAGAAAGGATATAGGCTCGAAATTTATTTGTTCCCACCCATCTTCGTGATGTTCTCCATTCCTATGTTCAGCTAGCTTTTACAAGCGCTCACTTCTCAAAAAGGGTTTTGTGATGGTTGAGGAACCAATTACGCTAACGGTTTAAGCACCAATTAGGTTGTTGTTTGGAGTCAGCCACCCCTTTGTCTTTCGTGTTTGTGCCACACGACTTTGTTTTTGTTCAAGGATCTTTCTTATGTAATCCTTTTCGTCTTTCACTTTTGCATTATTTTGTTTATCCCTAACTTTTGCCTGGACTAAATTCTTGTGAATCTTTGATTGTGAAGTCCAGCGGGATGCCCTAATTTTTGCCTAAGTCGCTTGTTTTCAAGTTTCGACTTAGCGGGCTTTCTCATTCATTTTTTTTCTTCTTCTTTTTTGAACAAACCGTGTGACACTGTTTGTCTTGATTGCTTTGAAAGGGTAGTGACTGTCTCACTTTTTGGTTGTTGAGGGATAACCATTGTGGTCTCCGGTCTTTGGACCTCTTGATTGGGATAACCATTGTGGTTCCTGGTCATTGGACCTCTTGATTTGGATAACCATTGTGGTTTCTGGTCTTTGGACCTCTTGATTTTGTACAACGAAAAGAAATGGATCCTCAGATGTGCACTCCTTTTTGAAATTTGAACG
This sequence comes from Lathyrus aphaca, assembly GCA_963966055.1. Lineage (NCBI taxonomy): Eukaryota > Viridiplantae > Streptophyta > Magnoliopsida > Fabales > Fabaceae > Lathyrus > Lathyrus aphaca. Next base: position 64,305,568 of record OZ014519.1, on the reverse strand, counting down.
ATCGGTCCAACTAGCTGACACCTACCCTGCCCCTGGGTTAATTGCGAGGGTTTTTTCATGCAAAAAGAAACTCCTACTTCAAGGCTCAAATGGGTTGGCGAGGGTCTATCTCCCTTATATCTCCGGTGTTTAGGACTTGAAACAATGCCTGTACATCGTCAACAGGGTCTTTCTCAAAAGCACACAGTTAGAGATTTTTGCGTTTTCATTTCGTCGTCCTCCCTGATAGAGTTTAATCACAACAGTTGGTATTGCAATGCACATACACAAAATCATGAGTGAATACGAATGGATTACTTCAAGAGAAACATGTGCATTTTATTATGGTTATCATTCAAAAACAAATAAGTTTCATGCATGCATACAAATGTTTAAACAAACAATATAAACTACAAATGAAAATGCAGTAAAGAAGCTGAACATTGCCGTCATTGAGGAGACTTGACTCCGTATGGACTTATTGCTTCTGAAGATGCCTTTGCAAATTGGGAGACCCATTTGATGAGGAGACTTCAATATGTGAGCAGACTTTCTGGCATGATGACCTTTGAGTCAATCAAATTCGGGACCTTGTCTTCATCTTTACCTCTGAAAGACTTGCAATCTTCAATTAAAAGGCCAGGTGCCCCAGAATGGTAATTATACTTGGAATTGAAACCCCACAGGAAGCTTTGTCGGAGGTGATCCTGACGCGATTAGCTCAACCACTCCGAATTTGCCTAAATGAGGAAACTTGTTGCACGTACGACATCAGAATATGATCAAACTTCTTCTCAAGTTGTTTTGGCCTTTACCCGTATTCTCCGCCCCTAGGATTCTCTTGGGAAGCTCAGGTTGGATGCTGACAAACAACATCTGGAGGGAAGAGGTTGATAAAGTTAATAGATAAGGTTGCTCGGAAAGATCTTGCACGATCTCCTGCCTACGTATCTCCATTAACCAATGGAGAATCAGAGCAGCGTAGTTCCCCTCAATAGGGATGAAAATAGCTTCGTTTCTTTGACACCACATTCAGGATTTCCATAACCGGCTCATCTGAGTCTTCATCTGGTTGACTTCCTCTTTCAATAGTTTCTGATTCTGAAATAAGGCTTATACCTCTGCCCTGAATTGCCCCAGTTGGGTCTTCCTTTCGGTTACCTTCGCCCGTAGTTGCTTCAAATATATACCTTGATGATTGTGATTCAAGTTGGCCATTTGAAGAGAAACCAAATCAGGATAGCAATATGTCTCTGAGCACCTGTCAAGAATGCAAGGATGTATGCAAATGCCATGTTCAATTATTTCTGAGGAATCTATCTGCTTTAATTCAAGTTTTGATACAGAAAAATCCAACAACATGATTCAGATATGTGATCCTCGGAAATAATTGAACATGTATGCAGAAATGCTATGATGTCATGTATGCAACAGGCGTGTGATCAATAGTCTGATGTTGGTGTTGAGCAGTGAACCAACTGTCTGTATAGAACCACAATAGCAGCACCATCTCTGTATAGAACCCCATAACTGAGAACGCAATAACTGTAGAACTGGATCACATAATAGAATATTCACTGATGGTGTTGAAGCTGAACAATAAGCCAAGTGTCTGTGGAGAGTCATAATAACAGTCACAATATCAATGTCACAATGGTAATCACAGTAACAATCTCTCTGAATAGAAATCCCGGATCTCAGAATCAAAGAACCATAGAACACTGAACAATACTAACAACGTGGGTATGTTGAAGTTTAGGGTTCCTGCAAACCTGTAAACCCCTCCCAATCTCACGGGTGTGCTACTCGGGTCAAACATCACGGACTCTCGAGGCCGAATAGCAATAATACGTTCACCATTTCCGAAAAATGGCTCATGACCAAATCAAGGAATCGGTTTGGCATTATGTACTACTCAGGGAGGTCTCAGTTGAGTCCGGAAAAAAAACAAGCATCCCTCATAAGTCCTCAGCTTCAAGCACTGAGTCGAGAAACAATAGTACATTCATCCCGAAGGGTACAATACTATCGTCATACGAACAGTTTGCCTTGACTGGATTCCTATGAGAGAACCAGGCCATCCTATGTGAGTTCCCAGTGGGCCCTCGGATGCGAGTGGGTTTGCCAACAAATGTGGTCTGCCACTGTCATCACTGGAGAGGGATGTTTCCACAAAGGTTCTCAATGATCGGTCCCCTGACTGCACATAACTATCAAGGTAGCGCATCAACCCAGAAAGATTCCGGTATCAATACATTCCCGAGAAGGTCGCAAGTCAAGGTGTGGAACTCACTACTACCAACATAGCAAGATGCCATGAAGCCAAAGTGGAACCACTCTAAGTCCTAGGGTGCACTCAAGCCGGGTAGTTGGCTTATCTCACAGTAACTCCCACCCACAGAAAAAATGAAAACCAGCACATCCAGACAGTCCAGTATAATATGATGCATGGAAAATAAAATACTGAAAGCGGTAAATAAATGCGATAAAGTAAAGCTGTAAATAAAACTGTAAAAGAAAACAGTAAAGCTAAACTAAAGCACCAACAGCAAACAGATGAACACCCGAATAAACAAAACCAAACAGGCGCTAGGATTGACTCTACAAGGGAAACCGGAAGAATCAGGTCACCTCCCCAGCAGAGTCGCCAGCTGTCGCTCCCGGGATTTTCATCCTAGTACAAACGCGAAAGTGGCGCGGAAAGGTTAGAGTCGCCAGCCAGACATTTTTATCCCGAATGAATGGGAAAGGTAATGTATCACAAACCTGAGGAAGAAGGAAAGGACAAGGTCCTGCGAACCAAAGATCTGAGTTCGGGAGTCGGTTACGACCTGGGAAGGTATTAGCACCCCAGATCGTCCGTCGTACCCGACGGGATCCACGCTTGCTTGCTTGTTTCAAAGGGTGAGAAATAAGAATGCTACTGAATAAAACCGCTAACTGGAATGGAATGGAAATGAGAAAAGGGAATAAGAAGAGAAAATGGAAAGAAAGGGGGAAATGTAGGGAAAATAAAGAATATGCTCGAACGGGCCCTACCCCGCTGCCTACGTACCTCATCAGGATAATGAGGATCAGAGCCGACGTAGTTCGCCTAACCTAGGCGGGAACTATTTGTTTGTGTTTTTTACAGCTGGAACTGCGTATGTCTATGCTCAAGTGTTGCAGGCTCGTCTGGTACGAGTGCGTTTACCGTCTTGCATGTGTGACAAGTCGTCGCGAGTTCGCGTTGTGAATGAATGAGATGAGAAGAGAAGTTCCCGCAGGATAGTCGCTTATTGTTTGTTTTTGTCTTTTAAGAGTTTTGTAGGAATTTGGCACAAGGAAATGAATTCAAACTCTTTTCCATGGAATGTACACTTGACTCTACATTCCAAGATGGAATAATAGAACAAGCATACCCAGCAAGGAGAATTTATCCAAGACTGGTTTCCTAGGATTAGGGTTTAAGTTCACTAGCTTGTTGAACTTTATTAAGTGTTTTTGTTGCTTTTGTGAAGAAGTATTTTTAAGCTTTTCTTTGTGAACAACTCCTTGATGAGACTTGTGCATCATGATAGTCAAGCTTACACCACTCCAAGATGGAATGAATGCAAGTGCTTCATGGAATAAGGCTATACACAAGGAATCATTTCATTTATTTGTTAAGTGTTTTTGGATTTTGTTTGAAGATAAGGAGAGAATGACTCCAATTGAAAAAGGATAAAATCTAATGGGGAACTAAGACTCAATCCTAAGTTATTTATATGCAAAAGGGAGGTCCTATGGTTAATGAGGTATTCTAATCCTAAGAAAGAGAAGGAAAAGAAAAAAAAAGAGAGTTAGAAACTAACTTACTTCCTAAGGAAGTTAAGTTGTCTCTAAAGAAAGGGAAATCCTATAAGCAAACACCAAGTGCTAAGGCAAACACAATTAAGATGCATAAGAGATAGGAATGAAGTAATGATTACCTCAATCTTCCCCCCTACAAAACAAAAGTTAGCATGACAATGCATATTGAAAGTAAAATCGAAGCATGAAAGCGATTAAGTACCATAAACGTCCTAGAATGGAACTAGGGTTAAAAATAAGACCTAAGTCTAAAGGTGAAGGTACCTAAAGGTTACATGACTTCTAAAGTCAGTAGCTACATGCTATAGGTCCCTAAGTATGCTAGGATACCTCACAAGATCAAACTATGTCAAACTATGTACAAAAAGTTCACCTAAGTTCACCTAAATGCAAATTAGGGTTTATGGATGAAGTATGAATGTGTATGGCTTACAAGCATGAATTAGTACATGAAATGGACATAAAAGTCAGTAGTTAATGCTTATGTATGAGGAATAATGATCATACTACCATGGATGCATTGGATTAGGCATATGGAGCAATGAGAAGAACATGTGAGATGAAATGGAATAAACATCGCATAAGGTCGCACATAATGAAAGTTAAGGAAGTATGGCATGTGAATATGCATGAAATGATTATGGGTCAGTAGAATACAAGGCATGAGATGCAATTAGAATGCATGAATAGGCATTAATGATTTCCACATAATTGAAGTTAAACATGAGAAGAGATTAGCAATCCGCTTAAGTTAAACTAATTCACATAAGTATGCATTTTGAAACACTAAAACAAACCAAAAGAGTATGGTTCAAAAAGTGGTCTATAACTAGAATTAAGGAACTAAAAGATGACCTATAATCAACTCATGAAAGCTTCCAAAAAGTTTCTCAATCAAATGGCATGAATGCCTTCTTAACACTTAGGTTATGCTACACATAAACACATGAATCAACCTAGGATCTAGGTGACATGGAAAAATAGCAAAAAGCCTTTAAAAATTATGAAATTAAATCCCTGGAATAATAACATCATTATCTCACATTGTCCAAAAGGATTTCACAAAATTATGCACCAAAGTGCCAAAACAATTCCTTGACTAGCAAGGTAACAAAACAAGATCATCCATAAACAATTCCACAAAGTGGACCAAAAAGGGCACTAAAAAAATTATGAAAAAAATGCCTAATGAGCATCAAAATGTCACCAATTACAGTGATTAATCATATGCAAAAAATAGGTTTCACACCTATGAGGAAAAATCGATTTCGGTCCCTTATGCCAAAACCTTCCCTTTTGGGACAGCTTGTGAACTAAAATCCAAATAAAATATTAAAACCACCCAAATCTGGAAATAAAAAATATGACAAATTAATTAAGAGGATGAGGATCACTCATGAATTTTTCCAGAATTTTATCTCACCTAAAACTATTTTTAAAAAATGCGACGAAACGGGTGAAAAAGTGGATTTTAAGGGGAAGTGAAAGGAATCGATCTTAATGGTTCTTAACCTAATCCCTAAGTTCCGAAATCGATGCATATCATCAAAAATCACAAATATAACCAATGCCTCAGGTGGGAGGGCTCAGATGCATCTTAAGTTATATGGTCCTAAGCCGCATACGACTAAAATGATGCGTAAAAGTCGAAAACGTCGAAATTACTTACTTGAGTGAAATAACGATTCTTCACATAAAGAAATCCGAAAAAAAAAACCTTAAGCAAGGTCTTGCAATCTCCATAAGCAAAATAAATGCTTATCATCCATATTAGCTTTGTGAAGCTCCACCACAATCAAAATCGATTCAATATCGATCAAAACATCATGAACACTTTTTAATTCCAAATTAACACTAAATCATAATTAAAATTAGCAACAAAAATCATAATTAAAAAATTTCAAGAAAAACTAAACCAAATTCTAATCATCAAAGATTAATTAATAAGGACAAATCATAATTTTCAAACAAAAGAAAAAGACATTAATAATTTCCAAGAAAATAATGAAAACAGGGAGATATGAATCATGAAACAGAGGGTGCCAATAAGAGCCCAATGGCAGAAAAAGCCCATCAAATGTCCAAACGCGTGAGGGGTGTGCAGGAGGAGGCGAGGGAGTGAAATTTCGCGGTGCAGATAGTAAAACATAATGACTGAAGGCCCAATCCCATTCATTTCGGTCCAATACAATTATAGGGTCAAAAAAAACCCTAATTTGAGCATAAGCTCTTCTTCTTCCTTAAGACGGCACCGCGGCATTCTTCTTCTTCCATCTCCATTTCTCCGTTGATTGTATTGTTCGCCGGCCATCCTTTTACTCCGCCGCAATTTCGTTCCCTTTCATCAATGTCACCGGTGACGCCACCTTATTCTCAGAAAAATCTTCCAACATCAACAACAAACTCCGTCAGTTGCTTTGCCTTCGAAGTTTGTCGTCACTCGCCTTCTCTGATTCTGTGAAATGCTCCTCCGAGGCTTCGGGCTCCGCTTATGAACGGGACTTTGAAATTAGGTTTGTTGATGTGATTCTGGTCGTCGGCGAGAGTGAGAATTTCAGTTTCGTCGATGTAATCGGCGCCAATGGCTTCGAGGATTTGCGCTTCGACGAAGTGGCCGGCTCTTGCGGCAGAGATGATGGGGGTTGAGAGGGATTGTTTGATGGATTTGATGAAGGAAGGATCGGACACTCTTGCGGCGTATGCACTTGCTTCTTCGGCGATTTTGGCTTGAGCAAGATTGGTGACTTGGAAAATTGCAACGCCGTGGAGGGATTTGGAGAGGGCCAAATTGAATGCACGATAGCCGTAGATTGGATCGGTGATGGCGGTGGTTGAATTGTAAAGGGTGACGGTGGCAAATACCGAATCCAATTTGAGAAAAAGAACGGTCGTCGCGAACACTTTTGACGAGATTCTATCCCCTTCATCGAAGTTGCTCTTGCCGATTCGCCTTATTGCATCTCAAGATCAGCCATCATCTTGAGCTCACAGCTACCCCACTCTATGGCCCTTAGCTTGCGGCGGCGGATACCTCTGAACGGTGACACAATCTATCTCCTTCCACCTTAATTCAGAGTTCAATCAGGTACAAAGATTCTCTGTTTGTGTTGTTCTTGCAGTGTATTGTTTATCATTGTTTAAATTTGATGCTTTCTACGTGTTTGTGAATCTCCTTTCTCTGTTTGATCTCTGAATATGAATTGATGTTGCAATCTGAATTTTTGTAGGTTATTGATGAAGTTGTTGTGCGATGGAGAGGATTCGTGCGGATTGTTGCTGAAGGTTTTTTTTTGTTCCGATTTGTGCCCTCTTAGCATCAACACACCGCGACGCCAAGGCTGTATCTTACAGCTTCTCCGTTAATCCGAAAACAAGATCGAAAGAGGAACTTTAGCTACACGAATGAGCATCGTCACTTTTCAGGTATAATTCATGGATTTGCTCGTCTCGATTCAACTTTGTGACTGCTTCTTCTCCGTTTTTCTCCTACTCCCCTTTCTGCGATCTTTGTTGAATTCGAGTCCTGGTTGTTGGCTCTTGTTGCAGGTTTTGGACATTGATGATGAGGTTGAAGATGAGGATGAAGGATGTGGGTACGATGGAGTCGAAATCACAGGTTCTGTCAGTTGTGTTCTTGAGGTATGAATTGGTTCTGGATTTTGGGCAAGAAATGAATGTTCTTGATATTTTGCATCTTTGTTTCTGGGTTCATTGTGAATTCGACCCAGTCTTCTTGTTGCGGCATTGAATCGGTTAAGGGATATTGTTGTGTTCATGATTGTTGAATTCTGGATGCAGGTTATTGTTGAAGTTGATTGAAGATTGATGTTGATGTTGAAGATGCAGGGAGATTGAGATTGAGAGAGTTGAAGATTGAGGGAGATTCTTGAAGGTTTTCAGAAAATAATAATCAAGACCAATGATGAAGAGTTGATTCTGATTTTCTCTCCATGAAGATGTAGGAGCCAAGGGAGAGATATATGAGATTCAAGAGAGTTTTTTTTGTTTTTTTTTCCTATCTGTCACCTTTGTCACTTTTTCCTGTTATCCTTTTCTTTTTGGAACTCATTTTTCTTTTATTTGTAACTCATAGAAAAACCTCCTGTAACTGTAACTGAATTATCAAATTTCAGTAACTAACTTTTTCCTCTTTTCCCACTGGATTTCTGATAAAAAATCATTTCCCTGAATCTCTTTTTTTCAATATCTGTCAAATAAACTCTTTTAACCAAGGAAATTCTTAGTTATTTATTATTCTTTAATACTAAGAATAAAAAGAATAACATAAAAACTGATGGGCCTAATGAGTTGAACCCAAATGAGAATTTGACAATAAACCGAAAAATAGCCAACAAAGTAATATGCCTTTTGGAATACGATTAATAATTGACTATAAAATTGGGCAAATGAAATCAACATAGAACCGAGTATAAAATCGGACACCTAGCGGAGCTAGACTCTTGGACATTATATTAAACCAATGGGTCTTGAAAAGGATTCAAAGTGGAGGTTAGAACGGAATTGCTTAAAGTTTATGGGCTTAATTTGGATAGTGGACAAAAGTAAATGTTAGCATGGGAACAGATTATTGAAACCCAGGTAATCCTTGCGATCAATCTCAACACGTTTAAGGCAACTTAACCCCCCCAATCTAATTCAAACTCGAGTCTTCAACGAATTATCGATCTTTAGTCAACCTTCAAATCCAAACCCCATTGACCTGTATTACCAACAATGAATTATGAAAAAGACCACCATGCCCTGATCATCATAAGAATCCGCAACTTGATCCCTTGTACCATAAACCAACATTCACTTGTCATGAAAACCCTAATAAACTATGCATCCCCTATGATCTTCAATAAATTGCGTTTCAGGCGATAATGGAATCCCTTGAACGACAAGACCACTTACGAACACAATTTGCAAGGAATCTTTGCTGAGTATCACATGATTAGGGAAATAAAACCTAACTCATGATTCGAGCATCAAATGCGACTCCGCACAGGAGGGATCATAGTTCATAGCAAAAACTCTGTTAACCTTGACGGAACTCTATCACTTGTAATGTGCACTACTGAGGCACAACCTTGAGTGTAATAGCCAGATAAATCACATCTGAATAGGAAGAGTTATATCACCAGAAGAGGCTTTTGATCCCATGCCTTATGAATCCATGATGTTACGACCTAATGGGAGATGCAGATGGAATGCAAAACAGAAAGCCAGTTAGGGAAACAAAAATGATGGCAAATTTTGAGGTATTACAACATTTTCCATTTCCATTTCCTTTCCCACATAAATCATATCTTAATCTCCGAACCTGAATCACATTTCCTGAAACAATAATGATCGCAACTAACTATTTTGAAATAACCTCAAGTTGTATTAGCACTATTGTATTCAAATATATTCAAGCACGTCGTTTTGGTTTGATTGTTCAATCACTTGTTATACAATAATCTTTCTGGAAAATTCTTTCGATCAACTCTTTTACCTCGTCTTCATTCTTAGGACTGATGGTACCTTCGATTGAAACATCTAAAAGCATTATCGCTTGAGCTTTGAGACCTTTGGTAAAATGTGTCATCTGCTTCATAGTGGTCATATTTTGATTTGAATATCATTAGAGTAACAACTTGAATCTCTCTCATGCATCAGACAATGATTCAAAATCACCTTGCTCGAAAATTTAGATTTATGTTATTCTCTCTACAAATTGGATGTTCGATAAAAAAACCTCTCTAGAAATGTATCCTTCAATTCCTTCCAAGTCTAAATAGTATCGTTTGGTATACATTACAACCAATCTTTTGCTCGTCCTATCAGAGAGAAACCAAGTAGCCTTAATTTTACTTCATCATATGTCACATCATTTGGCTTGCACATCGAATGAGTCTCATAAAATTTACTCAAATATTCCCAAGGATCTTTGATAGCTTTCCTATCAAACGATTTGTCTCTTAACCTGAAAGCACACAACTTTTGATATTAAAAGTAACAAGGTTAATAGGTTGAAAACCTAAGGATATCTGTCCAGCATAAGTTCTCCTGCAATAATCCCCCATCGTTTATCTCGGTGGGTTAACCATCTCTTATATTTCCTTTTCCAATTCTTCTTTAGCTTGTTGTACTTCTCTTCTTGCTTTCTATATTACTCGTGCATATTTTCGATTTCTGAATCTAACGGTATTAGTGTTGAACTCGAACCTTGCATAAACAAATAGACAATACCTCAATAGCACTACACATAACCAAACTGAATAATAGTAGAAAATAAAAAATAAAAAAAAAGTAACTAAAGAAAATAAATATTGAAATAAAATGCAACGCAAAAATTACCTTGTTGAAATTATTCAATAATCTCCGACAACAGCACCAAAAACTTAATGATAAATTAGCAAGTGAACTAATTATGTGTAATCAAAATATAAGATCGTCTCCACATGGATTGCGTCATTTTTAACAATTTTATCGGTGTACTTTCAAAAGTAAATATGAGGGGTTTCAAATTGTTTTCGCAAAGTAAGTTGTGTGAATTAAATTTGCAGAAGATACAAGAATTCGAAAGCGGTCGAGTTTAGTTTTGAGTCTATTGATTGTCATTGTTGGTAATTGCATCTACTTTCTCGAAGTGATGTTCTAGAATTACGTAAATTAAAACTACTATTATATCCAATTCATTAGTGTATAACTCACTCTTCTTAACGACAACTCCCTAATCCTTAGGAAAATTCGAAGTAAAAACAGGCAAAAATGTTCATTAATTTCTCAATCACAAACTTATAATTATTTATTCCTAAATCAATGACTAAGTTTGAACAATTATCCCATTTCAGATTCACAACGCAAGTGTTAGTTATCACTATGATGATAGGTTCAGTTCATATGTTCGTCAACACAAAAATAACATTAAGATCAAAGATAATTTAATAAAAAATAGAATAATAAATCAACAAAATAGTAAAAAAAAAAAAATCAGCTTCATAGCTCAATAGATCAAATCACTCTCGTTTAATAAAAACCTAATCAAGAATAAATTAGCTACTCATATTTAAACAAGTAACTACCATGAGTTTAAATAAACAATACATGAAAATCAAGAAAGAATGAGGTCTTCAATGAATGAAAACTCGACTTTCTAAGCTCTAGAAATGCATTATCGTCCAAATTCTTACACCACTTTCCTACACATATACTGTATTTCATTATTCACTAATACAATGAACAGTAAAATATAACTTCCTTTTAACTTAAGGGATGCCAATATAAAATTGTGTGATTAATCAACTTTTTACATAGTAATAATTAACTTTGATGACTACTCAAAATTACTTATAATATCTGGACGTGATTAATCAATTTCATAACTTTATTAATCGACTTTTTACACTATATTAACCAACTTTAGTGACTGCTAAATTTTTTTTAATACCTGAATATTTATTAACCAATTTCATTAATTAATCAATTTTTTATACTGCATTAATTAACTTTGATAACTACTAAAAAAATATTTCTAATGTCTGAATATTTATTAACCAATTTCATTACTTGATTAACCAATTTTTTATATTTCATTAATCAATTTTGGTTACTACTTAAAACTATTTTTAATATCTTAACGTTTATTAACCAACTTAAACCAACTTTTTATATTGATTAATTAAATATATAATTTACTGTTCATCGGTACTATTTATAAAAAAAAATTATTTAAAAATATACAGTGTATACGATATATAGTGAACAGTATATACGATATAAATATTAATCCTAATATCCTCATATAAATACAATGAACACTATTTTTTGATATAAGTATTGGCGTAAAAATTGGATGTATGAATAACATTTATTTTTCATATATTCCCATTTCTTAATTATTACTCTCATTTTCTATCTAAAAAAATATATTAACTTGTCTATCATTAATATCATTGCCAGAATGGACAAAGTTATCATTGCCAGAAAGGACAAACTCATCTATCACATGAAACTAAATAGCCACAAAATGCTTGTCCACACAGTGGAATATTACAAAACCTTTGGTTGAACCTTCCTATAAGATGACTAATATTAATAGATGTATATATACTAAAAAATGGTTTTCCCATTCCATGTACATATTCACCTTTATAAAAATAATAATAATAATACAACTTCATAATTAGCCATACAATTATTGCCTAAAGGCTATAAAGAATTAATTAAACACATAAATTATTAAACAATATAATAATCAAACTAATCACTAAAGATTATAAAATCACGCAGCTTTAACTAGAAGGATCTATATAATAACTTGAGATATTCTTTCACTGTTTCAAAGAATTCTTGTTATGAACTTGAGAATCCATTCTTGTGTCTTGAGATTGTTTTGGATATTTTGAGAATGAATTAGATCTTCCTTTCTTGTTCTTCCTTCTTGGTTGTGTTGCTTGTGGAATAAACACTCCTGTTCCTTTGCTTTCTCTTCTCACCAAAGCTTGTTCATAGAAGATATCGAACTGTGGAGGAGGATGAATTGCTCTAGAAAAAGCCTGAAAAATGAAACCTAACAACTATGAGCTATGAAGAACCGAAATGAATTGCTCTAGAAAAAGCCTGAAAAATGAAACCTAACAACTATGGGCTATGAAGAACCGAAAACACGACACGGACACTGACATAGAGATTACTGAGAAAGAAAAAAAATATGTATGTAGTTATGAGGTGTATGAAGTAATTAAGGAGGTGTATGAAGTAAAATACCTGAAGAGAGTTTTGAGGTTGAGAAACAAGAGGATCTTCTTCATCTTCATCCATAATTAAGAGAGCAATTTCCTTGCTCAAATTTGCAAAAAATAAATCATCATCCAATTCAATAGCAACCTCCATGATAATAATGAAAAAGTAACTCTAGTAGTTTTGCATGAAAATTTCTAATCTTTTACTTGTTCTCCCATAACTTGTGGATGTTTGGTTTTATATAGAGAAAAAGAAAGGTGAGGATGAGTGAGTTAAGAGATGATAATGGGGTGGTCATGTGGTTGGTGGGACCATGGTCACAATTGCTTAGCTAGCTGTGGACCCCACAAGAATCATGGAAGTATATGTTTTGATATTATCCAATAGGCAACAGATCATGTCCAGATGATATATCTAATCCAAAAATTTCTATCTTTCTTGAGAGAGAGTGTTACGAATTATTGGTTGTTATGTAAATGGACTTGACTCTATTGACATTGAAGAGTAAGTTATGGTTTAAAGTATTCGAGAAATTTGTATATAAAGCGACAAATGAAATAGTGTACTAAAAGATTCTTATCTTATTTGCATGTTCTTATGTTAGGTTAAGGTTAAGGATGAGAGAATGAGATAAGTGTTATTTGTTTTTGTTCAATGGATCTAGATGTGTTTTGCAATGACGGTCACACGTTGTAGTCGGTCTAATGAAACATATATAGTAGGTCGGCAAGTAGAGAAAATGTGTCTAGAGATGATACTATTTTGTGAGAGGTCTTTGATTTGATTTTTGTTTGAACTTGGTCTAATAATGGGTAGATAATTTTAAAATAAATTATTATTTTTCTATTTTGAACATTATACATTTTTGAAGTTAAAATTAATTTTATTTTTGTTATAAAATTCTAGAAACTAAAATTAGTTATAAATGTAATAAGAAATTAATATTTATTATAAATATGTCTTGATCAAAACAATTCATATAACAACTTTTACAAAATAAGTATAAATAAATAAATAAATATATATATATATATATATATATATATATATATATATATATATATATATATATATATATATATATATATATATATATATATATATTAATAATTTTAATCATAGTGGTTGAAAGCGATTGTTGTGAAAGATTATTATTAGAGTGAAGATTGATGATGGTTATAGTGGTGGTTATCACGATGATAGATTGACAGTTTTTTGTGGTTAGATTGATGATTAACCATGGCTGAAATGGTGGTTGACAGTGATTGATAACACTGAATCGCATTGCGTATTTGATTCGGATTGCCCATGTTTATTAGGACTTTATTCTTTTTTTTTTTTTGTTATCTTACTTTTTGTTTTGTTTTCAGGTTTTTAGTTTATCCAGAGCTCCTCGTGCAGAAATGAAGAAAAACGAACAGGAAAAACCAGTTTTTGAGAAAATTGTTCACATAGCATCCAGCCTGGCGGTCGCCACAGGGTAGGCCATGAGGTGGATGGAGTCAAACTGTTGCCAACTGCCACGTTCTCCACAATCTTCTCCTCTAGTTCACATGGCGGACGCCATAGGGAGGTGGAGAGCGTCGCCTTTGCTTTTCATTATCCCGCTCAAAAGGAGTTGGAGGGCACCATGGTCTTTCTATGTGTTATGTTTTTGCTATAAATAGGTCTCCCCTGATTCATTTTCTATTATCCAAACTTAGTTGTAAACTTAAGCCATATATTGTTCAGTCTTGTAAGAGATAATACATTCATATCGAAGAGTTATCACACCATTGATAGAGTCTGTAATCGAGTTTGAAACACTCTGCTAGAAGTTAATCCTGTTGTCATCTTCATTTCCAATCGCATTTATTTTCAGTTGTACCCGATTTAAAGCCTCCGATTTGGAGCAGATTTCTATTTTATCCCACTTGTCTTTTACTTCATTTATTTTATCGCACTTGCTTTAATTTACTTTATTTCATCGCACTCGCTTTAATTCACTTTATTTCCTTGTCTCTCACTTACCTGCTTTATTTACTTGCACCATTTACTTATCTTGTAAATCTTTTTACTTTAAGAATTTACTTTTAACATGATCTATTTTAATATGTCTATTTATATTTTCATGTTTGGCTAAATTTTTAAGGGTTAGAATGTAAGGATCATAATTAAAGTAATATTTGTGTTTATAGAAATGCTTACGGACTATTTTGTTTTTTAACACAAGTTTTCTTTACTTTATTTCTGTTGGGTAAGATCGAAAGTCGTCCAACCTTTGGTTAAACTTGGTTAGTCTTAATTGTTCAAAGGAAGCGAAAGTGTTTTGTCCAGTTAAGTAGAAGTTTTTAATATTATAGAAAAACGATTTTGAAACTGTTTTCGGACGCGTTTATGGATTTAAAAGTCTGGTTCGCATGAACCTCTATTGATTTAAAGTTCCAAATCAAAATACTTTTCAACAGAGTTAAGAAACTATATTTCTTAAAAATAGGTTTATTACTTTAACACAATGCACGTCTTTTTATAAGTGACGATAAAAGGGTTTGATTAAGGGATAAACTCGGTTCTGAATACGTGAAAGCGACAGTTTCCGTTAAATTAGTTCTTTTCATAAGTAGAGAATATTGCCCCATAAGTAGTTCTATTGACGCACATTTGAAATATTATCCGACTGTGTGAATCATATCCGAGCCTGTTGTTTTAATTCGAGTTTATATCTTCGTACTTTACTTTCATTGTGCACTCTTAAAACTCCTGTTTTGATTTGCCTTAGATAAATATTGTAACAATAGAAATCGATAGATTGACGTTTGATCTCTGTGGGATCGATAACCTTTTGTATTACTCTGACGCGATTTGTATACTTGTGAAAATACCGCATTAATTTTTTGGCGTCGTTGTCGGGGATTAATTACGTCAAATTCCGTACCCTGTTGTTACATCGTCTAGATTAAGGCTTTACTAGTTGGTCAATGCGAAGAACTCGTAGCACCAGTAGTTTATTAGATCCTTTAGCAGAACCTGAATGTTACGTTCGTGCACGTATCTTACTTCGACGAATTAAGATAGCTATGGCCGAAGATCATAACCAAAGACCCCTTAAGGATTTCGCTCCACCATCCGATGAGGAACTCATTTCTAGTATAGTGAACCCTACTATTCCTGCTAACAATTTTGAACTGAAACCCTCCCTATTACAACTAGTGCAACAAAACTAATTTGCGGGTCTCGCTACAGAGAACCTGAATCAACACCTAAAAGTATTTATCCAATTAGCCGATACTTTTAAAACCAACGGTGCTACTCCTAAGGCGATTCATCTTAGACTATTCCCTTATTCCCTCAGAGATAAAGCTCGTACATGGTTAGATTCTCTTCCATCCAATTCTATAACCACATGGGAAGACCTTAGGAGAGTGTTCCTAGCTAGATATTTTCCCCCAAGTAAGATTGTTTTTCTTAGGAACCAAATAACTAGATTTACTTAAAACCAAGGTGAATCACTTTTCGAAGATCGGCAGAGATATAAAGACCTATTAAGAACATTTCCACACCATGGCTTGGAACAATGGTTGGCCATTCATACCTTCTATAATGAACTTAATTATAACATTAAGATGTCCATCGATGTTGCCGCTGGTGGCGCTCTAATGAATAAACCTTACCCTGAAGCTTGTGTTCTCATCGAAGATATGGCCCAAAACCATTATCAATTGGGAACAAAACGAGCAGCAATGCAAAAGAAAGAGGCCCAAGAAGGAATACATGATATAAATTCTATAGACATGATGCGGGCCAAAATGGACGCTTTGGCCCTTAAGGATGAATGTATGTATACAAACCCAGCTACTGCAGCAGCAGTCTCGTTGGAATGTGAAAGATGTGGAATCAAAGGATGCCAATCAACGGAATGCAATATGTTAAACGAAACTAACTCAAACCAAGTCAACTATGCCAAAGGAAACCCATTTTCAAACACTTATAACCCTGGATGGAGGAATCACCCAAATTATCCTACAAAAACAATAACCCTATCCAAAACCTTGTACCTTTGATACCACCAGGTTTTTAAGCATATAGACAAAACCAACCTATGCAAGTTGTGCCACCAAAGCTGAACCTTGAGAAAATCATGGAAAATTTCATTTCGCCTCAAACTCAGCAAAACAAAGAGTTCCTAAACCAGAACATTCATTTAAACGAAATGATTACCCAATTAGGAACCAAGGTTGACCAAATAGTCACCCACAATGAGATGCTTGAAACCCAGATCTCTCAGGTAGCCCTAAAACAAGGCCCACATACCACACCTAGAGGATAATTCCCTGGACAACCTCAACAAAACCCTCGAGGACAAGCCAATGTCATTACCTTACAAAGTGGGACCGCTTATGATGAACTGCTTAACCCGACATTGTGTGAACCCAAAACTTCTAATAAATGTGTTGTACCTACAAACGAAGTAAAGGAACTCGTGGAATCTGATAAACAGAAAGATCAAGATAAGGGAGAAGCTATATATAAAACTTGTGTACCACCCCCACCATACAAACCATCGATACCATATCCGCAAAGACTCAAACAAACCAAGATCAATAACCAATTTCAGAAATTCATTAAAGTAATAGAGAACCTTCATGTAGAGATTCCTTTCACATAAGCCATTGCCTAAATACCATCTTATGCAAAATTCCTCAAAGAAATCCTTACCAATAAATGTAGACTTGACGATTCAAAACCCTTGGAATGCAATTTCATTTCCGAAAATAAACTTGCCACCAATGACAAAGATCCTGGAAATTTTTCCATACTTTGTATTTTGGGGAGTCATGTGATCTTTAATTAGCCGATAAATCTGTCAAATATCCAGTAGGCATATTAGAAGACGTCCTAGTCAGGATCAGTCAATTGTTTATCCCTACTGATTTTGTTGTCATGTACTTTAAAGAAGATTACGAC
The DNA here is from genome assembly GCA_963966055.1 of Lathyrus aphaca. Taxonomy (NCBI): domain Eukaryota; kingdom Viridiplantae; phylum Streptophyta; class Magnoliopsida; order Fabales; family Fabaceae; genus Lathyrus; species Lathyrus aphaca. The sequence goes on along the minus strand of OZ014519.1, from coordinate 64,288,084 downwards.
ATCCCAATCCTCCTAGGTAGGTCGTTCTTATCAACCGCATGAGCCATAATATATGTCAAGAGAGGAAAATTGACTTTTGAAGTAGGTGATGAAAAGATATAATTTATTATTTCGAAATTCCTTATGGAACCAGTGATAGGAGGTGTATGTTATGCCATATACATCATTGATGAATGCATTAGGGAACTAGATCAAGAAGAACCCATAGAAACAATCAAGCTACCTTTAACCCTCATAATGGAAGATGATGAATTTAAGGAACCCTAAATTGATGATAGCCTTTATGAATGTTTATCCATTACCCCGGATATGCCATGCCCCAAGAAACCAACTTTAGAACTTAAGGAATTACCTAAGAATCTAAGATATGATTTTTTAGATGAGGGAATGGACCATCCAGTTATAGTAAGTGCCACCCTAAGCCAAAAAGAAACAAACCAGCTCTTAGATGTTTTGCAAAAATATCCCTCATCCTTAGGATATAACGTCTCTGATATAAAAGGTATAAGTCCATCCGTGTGTATGCACCAGATTTTACTTGAGGAAGATTCAAAACCCTCCAGAGGACATCAGAGAAGGATAAACCCTATAATGAGTGATGTTATTAAGAAGGAAGTTCTAAGTTACTAGAGGAAGGTATAATATATCAAATCTCATATAGTAAGTGGGTGAGCCCTATGCATGTAGTACTAAAAAAGGAAGGCATCACGGTCTTGCAAAATGAAAAAGGCAAACATGTAGAAAAACAGATAGAAGGAGGATGGCATATGTGCATAGATTACAGAAAATTAAACAAAGCGACTAGGAAGGATTGTTTCCCTATACCATTTATAGACCAAATGTTGGAAATGTTGGAACGTCTGGCTAGACACTCTTACTTTTGTTATCTAGATGGATATTCGAGATTTTTCCAAATTCTTATTCACCCAGAAGATCAAGAGAAAACCACCTTCACGTGCCCTTATGGAACCTTTACCTATAGACGAATGTCATTCAGACTATGTAATGCTCCAGCTACTTTCCAGCGTTGTATGATATCAATCTTCACTGATTACCTTGATGGAATTATGGAAGTATTCATGGACGATTTCTTGGTATGCGGATTTGATTTTGAAAACTGTCTCGCTAACCTTGAGAAAATCCTGAAAAGATGCTTGGAAGTTAACCTAGTAGTAAACTGGGAGAAATGTCACTTTATGGTTACCGAAGGTATAGTTTTAGGACACATAGTCTCTGAGAAGGGTATTGAAGTCGATAGAGCCAAAATAGAAGTAATAGAAAACCTAAAACCACCTAAGACCATTAGGGAAGTCTGAAGTTTTCTTGTACATGTTGGTTTCTATCGGAGTTTCATCAAGGATTTCTCTAAAATAACCAAACCTTTAATCGGCCTTCTAATGAAGGACATTGAATTTCTTTTTGATGAAAAATGTAATGAAGCATTTAACCTTTTGAAACAAACGTTAATTTTATCCCCTATTATCCAACCCCCATATTGGACCGGACCTTTAGAAATCATGTGTGATGCTAGCGATTATGTTGTAGGAGTTGTTCTAGGTCAAAAAAAGGGTAAGAAATTACATGTGATTTACAATGCCAGTAGAACCCTAGATGTTGCTCAGCCTAACTATGCAACAACTGAAAAAGAAGTCCTAGCTGTAATTTTTGCTATAAACAAATTTCGATCTTATCTGGTAGGGGCTAAAAAATTATAGTTTACACAGACCACGCTGCTACTCGTTACCTATTAAGCAAAAAAGATACTAAACCTAGGTTACTATGATGGATACTTTTACTACAAGAGTTTGATCTAGATATTCGGGACAAGAAAGACACATAAAATATAGTTGTTGATCACCTTTCTAGGCTTGAATACCTGAAAACATATTTAGTACCTATAAATGGTGATTTCTCCTATGACAAACTAATAGCTAAATAAATACCATTGAAAAAATAACTTAGATCCTCATAAGAACTTTGAGAAAACTTTACCAGTAAGTAGTGTACCTTGGTACGCTGATGTCATTAATTATCTAGCCGCTGATATCACACCTCCCGACCTTAACTATCAACAGAAAAATAAGTTCTTTAATGATGTAAGAAATTTTTATTGGGACGAGCCACTTCTTTTCAAAAGAGGTGTAGACAGTATTTTTCGTCGTTTTGTTCCAGAAGAGGAGGTAAGAAATATCATAGTGCATTGTCACTCTGCACCCTACGGGGGACATACAAGCACATCTAAAACATACGCTAAAATTCTTCGAGCTGACATTTTTTGGCCCACAATATGGCGTGATGTTCATGCTTACATTGTGAAATGCGATCGGTGTCAGCGCATTGGGAACATCTCAAGACGTGATGAAATGCCTTTATGGAATATTCAGGAAGTAAAACTTTCCAATGTTTGGGGTATAGATTTTATGGGACCATTTCCATCCTCATTAGGAAATAAATATATCTTAGTAGCTATTGACTACATATATAAATGGATTGAAGCTATAGCTTCACCCACAAACAACATGTAGGTAGTGATTAAGTTGTTTAAGAATTATATATTCCCTAGATTCGGAGTACCCCGTCTTGTTATAAGCGATGGTGGATCGCACTTCATATCAAGAATTTTTGACAACCTTTTAAGAAAATATGGAGTTAAGCATAGAGTAGCAACACCTTACCATCCGCATACTAGTGGCCAAGTTGAAGTATATAATAGGGAGATTAAACAGATCCTAGAAAAAACGGTTTCAATATCTAGAAAAGATTGGTCTCGGAAGCTACAAGAAGCACTATGGGCCTACAGAACTGCCTTTAAAACCCCTATTGGAACAACTCCTTACCAATTCGTCTATCGAAAATCTTGTCACTTACATTTTGAGCTAGAACACAAGGCCTATTGGGCCATTAAAACCTTAAACCTATATTATTTGACTACTTGTGAAAAACGTATCCTTGACATTCATAAACTAGAATAACTCTGACAGTCTGCCTATGAAAATGCCATAATATACAAAGAGAGAACCAAAGCTTGGCATGATAAGAGAATTATAAAGAAAGACTTCAATATAGGCGACCATCTTCTCCTTTTTAATTCTAGGTTGCGACTTTTTCCTGGCAAGCTGCGATCAAGATGGATTGTTCCTTTTGAGGTCTCTAAGATCCTAAAGTCTGAAGCAGTTGAGATCAAGAATAACTCTTATAGTTCATTCATTTTAAATGGGCAAAGGTTAAAACACTATGAAGGAGGTGACATACTCATCGACTACTCCAGCCACACTCTGATCGATCCACCAATGCCTCCCTCAGATATATGAGTTCTACTTGTCAAGCTAACGACGTTAAACAAGCGCTGCATGGGAGAAAACCTACGATTTTCTTTATATTTTACATTTTTATTACTTTTCATTTATTGCATTTGTTTTTATCTTTAATATGTTTATTTTTTAAGACTAACCTTTTATAATGTTTATGTTTTCAAGTCTCATTCTCTAACCATACTTTTCAGGTTGCAGACCTTCGACAACATGCACGTCACATTCAGAGATGATGCACAAAGACAATGATATGTGATCCTTTCTCAGCGCCCCATGGCACATACCCGTTACCCTAACCAAATTTGCATGGAAGCCTTAGGCCTCGAGCCCAGTATAAGGTTTTTGTGTGGCCATCTCCAATGGGATGAGTATGCTGATGACATGAATTCGACCTACAAAAACCTCGCCCTGGAGTTCCTCAGTTCATTTAGCTATGAGTCATATGTTGGTCAGGAACGTTACGCCATTTTCAGGTTGTTTGGGACATAATACTCTTTTACCCTGAAGGGGTTTGGTGATTTTCTAGGTTTCCAGACCACCCCTGATGCCATTCCTGAGCTACCTATGGGGTACTTTATGAGTAGAGATATTGACAAGTTCTGGAGTGATATTACAAGTGGAGGAGGCCCTGGTCCTTCCACCTAGCTGTCTCACATTATCCATAACCTAGCTCTCGGGTATTTCCATATGATCCTTGCACATACTTTCCTTGGAAAGGCTAATATTGATGTCTATGTTAGTGAGGAGGATATCTTCTTCTTTTTCTGTGGGAACCAATCACGTCCTGTGGCTTGTGGAAACTTTTTGCTTGATAACCTTAAATCCACCGCCAAGTCCTCTAAAGACACCATCCATGTGGGAGGAACGATAACTCAAATTTCTTCTGCCTTGGGTCTTTCTTGTAAGTTGTACCACCTGCACACACTGCACCATCTTCTTCTCACCCTCCTTCACGTACAGCCCCTGGTTTCTTACAGTTCTTCATAGCCCCCTTCACTGAGATCCCCCACTGACTCACATTCTTTTAGCTGATGTCCCATTTTACCACAAGCGAAATAGAAGGCCGGTAATCTTTCATATTTGAAATAAACTCTGTATGACTTTTCTTTGTACCTGACAATTATTCCCCTTTTCAAAGGTTGTTTCAGATCCACCCACACCTTAATCCGAAGAAATCTACTGTTTTTATGAATGTCCTTTGTATCCATCTCCTCAAATCTCCCCAGAATGTTCCCAAATTTTCCCGCCAACGCCTCAGGTCTGAGTACTAGAGGAAAGTCATAGACCCTAATCCAAAAAGAGTTATAATGCATATTGATCCCTGAGGGTTGTTTTTCTCCTGAGATTCTCTGAAGTACAAGTAGACTTCTATCAAACCCCCATGGCCCATTTCGGAGCACCGTCTCTAGATCGTGTTTCACTAAAAATCTGAATAAGAATAGGTTTTTGCCAAGCTCCTGTGTCTCCATTGGGTTCTTCAATCTCCAAGCATTGATCATCGTGTTCGTGAAAGCCCTGGAGTTGAAGGGATTTTCGGTCCATAGCTTACCCTCTAACGTTCGGTTGAAAGCTTCTTCCTCGCTTACCTCCTTTGCCTCCACTGTAATACCTTCTTCCTCCTCCTTCAACAATGGTATATTCTCCCATTTGTCCATCAGAGTAAAACAAAAGTGTCACAGAGAAAAAGAAACCAGTTTCTCCGTGGAAAACAAAATAGATGTAATAAAACTTCAAGAAACCTAGACACAAGAACAAGGATAAGCCTTGGGAAACAACAAAATATTTGTGGGAATCTGGGACAACTTGGGGAAGGCCACCGCTTGGATGGGAAGAGTCACAATAAGTTTAGAGAGAGAAGGTGTGGCTTCTCTCTAGAAACATGTGAGCTTATTTATTTTCCTTTATTGTTTCACTACAATTTCTTTGGACCAGTCAAAAGCTAGTATGTCTCACAAGGCATGTAATTTAAATCATGTAGTCGGTTCTTTTCAATTTCTCAATAAAATTGTAAAGCCTGGTTCTATGGCTCAATGGTATGCTAGGTTAGGACATGTATGCTAGGTTAGGACATGTCAACATTAAGATCATGCATAATTTTTTTCAAATGTGTAACATGCATTTCAGTAATAAGAAAGTCACTAATTATTTTGAATCTTGTTGCCTTGGTAAGTCTTACAAACTACATCATCCTTTGTCCAAAACCAAATATAATAACTTGTTTTATCTAATTTACATTGATCTAGGGGACCAACTTCAACTACATGAAGCAGTGGTTATAACTATTACATTGCTTTTTTGGATGCTTATTCTCCTCATACATCATATCAAAATGGCAAGGTTGAAAGGAAACACAGACATATAGTGGAACTAAGTCTCACACTGCTAGCCCAAGCAACCATGCCAATCACATATTGGGACAATAGTTTCACTACTGCATTTTACATGATGAAAAGGTTACTTACAAGTGCATTACCAGAGTTTTCATCACCTTTTGCTATAGTTCATCACAAGCAACCTGATTACAACTCTCTCAGGATCTTTGGTTGTGCCTACTATCCACATTTGAGGCCCTATAATCAACAAAATATGGAATTCATAAGCTTTAAATGTGTCTACTTGTAGTTTCCCCAACACACAAAGGTCACAAGTGCATGAATCAGACAAGGAATATCTTCATATCCAAAAACGTTATCTTTCATGGGGAGGAGTTTCCATTCAAAGTTGCCTTCTCCACAAGAGGTAACTCAACCTCAACTTCTGCTAGCACTAATGATACGAGACTTTACTTACCTGCAGCAAGTCACATACACTTGATATGAATAATGTCAAACTTAATGCCTTAAATGGATCTCCACAACAACAACCATTGGTCAATACACCTTATCAACATATTGACTTATCCATACCATCATTTCTACATGTGCATGACCAACAGTTAAACATGGTTCTTAGTTATTTAGAGACCTTAGCATCTGAAACTGTGTAACATCACAATAATGAAGTTAATGTTCCAACACCAGAGGTGTCACACGTGTTAGACACTGATGTTTCTCTCTCAAGTCCTGATGTACCTTCTCAACTAGATAAGTCTTTGACACTTCACCATCAGTCTACTTCACTTAGTTCCTCAAGCTTCAGTATTATAAGAAGTGGCACATCAAGATCTCTCTCACAGTCCTTTCATAGTACCAGAGGTCAAACCACAATCCCTTTAATCACTAACGTTACTCCTATGCTAACTAGAGGTAAAACAGACAAGTTTAAACCCAAGGTATACATGATTCACTCTGAACCTACCACGTTTAAACAAGCTATGATCAATCTTGAATGGTTACATGACATGAAAACTGAGTATGACTCTCTACTAAAAAATGATACATAGACTCTCACGAATCTATCGTCTCATAAAAAAAAACCTATATGTTGTAGATGGATCTTTAAGGAAAAGAAAAACCATATGGTTGCATAAATAAATACAAGGCACGACTAGTAGCTAAAGGATTTCATTAACATGAAGTCTTTGACTTCCATGAAACATTCTTTCCAGTGGTGAAGCCTACAGCCATTCGTGTTATTTAAATTTTGGCTATCACATACAAGTGGAACATTCAGCAGATAGACTTCAATAACATGTTTCTTAATAGAGATCTTCGTAAAGAAGTTTACATGCAACAACCACCAGTTTTACTGAAGCCAATTCACACTTAGTTTGCAAAACTCTGTAAAGCCATTTATAGCTCAAAAGTTCCACGTGCATGGTATGAGAAGTTTCACCAAGCTCTCATTCAGTTTGGTTTTTCTCTATATGGATTTTATAACCAAACTCAACACTTCCATCACCATAGAGTGGTGAGAGGTGTTATTAGAGAAGTAGTTAGTAAGATTAAAAGTTAGTTACACTTGTTAATCTTATTTGTTAAAGTAGTTAAGAAGTTAGTTAAAGTAATCTAACTGACTTCCACTTATGGTAACTAACAAACCCTGGCTATAAATAACTAACTTCATGTACTTATTTGATAATTAATGATCATTATGCATTAGCTAACAATCGTGTAACTCTTGATTCATCTTCTTCCTCTTATTCCCTCCTTCTTCTTCTTGATTACATGCTACTCAATGCAACTCAACATAATCATTAACCATTTCTTAACCTAAAAATTTTCTTCAAGATCCGTCACTTATTGTGATGTGTTGCATTTAAACAAAACTGACAATTATAAAAACTTATTTTTCAATTTCAAAATTCAACTATAAACTGCTTTTAGATTTAAATAAAAATAGTAAATTTAATCAAACGTATTATATTTTAAAAATTTAAAATAAAAAACTTACAACCATCCAAACCGACTTGAGTCATCAAAATGTCACCGAAACATTCCAACCAGCTGTGGTATCGGTATACATTTAAGATTATATATTTTAGTGGGCAACGAGTGTCACAAACCAATTATTAATTTCTTGGGTGTCGGTGGTCACGTGAGCTTCGTAAAATTCTAGATTGGTTGTCATGAAATAGATCAATATATTTTGCAGAATGAGTTCAAGTCAAAATGGAAATCTAAGAGTCCATGCACATGGTGTTTCGTTTCAAAATTTAATGCTGAGTTTAAAATCAAGTTTTCTTCGTAAAATATCCAAATTGATTTCTTAAATATATTTTGGAATTTAATTTAATCCTTTAATTTTAAGAAATTTCAAAGTAATTTTTTAATTTAAAAGTGTTATATTAGTCTTTACTGTCAACACCATTAATCAAATCAAAGTCAATGAGATTATACAATAGACGCACACGTATTACCAATGTGTGATTATTAATGTCATATGGACACCATTATATATGCTATATATTTAATAACATTTATATAAAATAAATAAATAAAATAAAATAAAAAATTAAAGATAATTTTGTTCACTTTCGTTCTTCAAGATATAGCAAGATACAACAAACCCATTTTCCTCCAAAAGTTTATCTACCTCATCCAACATTTGATAAATATTTCTTCATTTCTTTGACATTTAATATTTTTCTTCATTCTTTGTGTTATTGTGTATCCGATACAGACTTAACATAATTTTGCAATTTTGACACAACTTAAACACATTTCATTCCTAGTTGTGTATCCACTACAATCTTAATGCATTTATATTGTTCTGACTCAGCTTAAGCGCATCCCTCATATGAATACTCATTTGAGGAATATTACACGCATTTTCGCATAGTTAGCGCGCCCTTTTTCAGATCTAGCCAATACAAGGGCATAGGCGGTGGAATCCAGAAACCTCCACATTGATCTGAGTCAAGCCTCAAAGGCATGGATGGGGATCCTACCCTTGGTTGGAAAAGGGTCATTTGTGACATAGAGTTCAATACAAAGATATAATCATGTCATACTGAATTCGTCGGTCCCTTTCTAATACGGGGGACTAAAGTCCTAGAAGAAAAAAAACTTAAAAGGGCTAAAATTATGAAAAAGGGAACCAAAACAAAATAAATAATAAATAATAAATAAACAATAGGAAAATAGGGATATCAAAGATCCAATTAAGAAAAATTATTTAGTGATATCATTCTTAATCTTAATTTTAGTATCTTTTGTTTTTCTTCGATAATCAACAAAGTTATTTAAATGTGAGTACTAAGATACTCCAACCCAAATACAGAAGGATCAATTATAAAAAATCACAAGAATGAGTAAACCACTCGTAATAATTATATTTAATTTTATTTCTATCTCCTAGTATGCATTTTATCATTGTGTTAGTAAAAGCATGTTGTAAATTTAATTTATAAAAGAAAAAACACAAATACACATAGGCGCGTTAGACCTTGCCATCTCTTGTTTCTCACATAACACATGCGTCAGGCCTATTAGCACTTTGGTGACGCATGCACTAGTGTGTGTTGCACATGAATTCATTTTTTTAGTGCATGTACCATTGTGTATGGCACCTCCTCCTTACTGTGATTTTTTTTATTTTTTGAAACACGGATACTTTTGTATATTGTGGGGAAAAAATTGAAAAATATGGTTATTTTATTTAAAAAAATCTCAATATTTTATCAAAATTATATTTCTATTCAAACTATTAATTTCGAGATATTTCTTAATAATTTCTCTAATAGTCTTTCTAGATCTTCTCATTCCTCTAACTGTCTGCCTTTTCTCCATCTAGTATACCCTCCTTACTACAAAATCTATCAGTCTTCTCTTTATGTGTTCAAACCATCTAAGTCTATTGTACTTCATATTCTCCTATATGCGCTACTCCGACACTCACTCTAATATTTTCATTAATAATTTTATCCTATCGAGTCTTATCACACATCCACCACAACATCCTCGTCTCAGTTACACTTATTTTATTCTCGTGTTAATTCTTAACTGCTCAATATTTTGTCTCGTACAAAATTGCAGGTCTTACCACGATCTGATAACATTTTCCCTTCAACTTGAGCGGTAACTTTGCATCACATAAAACACTCAATGCCCTACCTCATTTCAACCACCCAACTTGAATTTGATGGTTTATATCCCCTTCTATTTCTCCATCATTTTGTAATACATACCCAAAATATTTAAATTGTGTCACTTAGGGATAATATGGTCTCCAACTTTCACTTTTTCACCTTTAGGTTAGAAACACTTTTTCTTTTATTAAATTTACATTTCATATACTTCAACTTACTTTTGCTAAGGCGAAAACCACAGTGTTTCTAAAACTCCTCTCATTTAAATCCTCTTTCGACACTACAAAAACTATATCATCTACATAAAGAATGCATCTCAGTATTAACTCTTAGAAGTGTTCCGTGAATATATCCAAAATTAAAGTAAAAATATAGGGGCTTAGGATTAAAGCTTAAACCAATTGTAATGGAAAGATCGTTTGTCTCTCCGTTTTATGTCCGCACACTAGTCGAAACTCCTTCATACATATCTTAGATAGTTTAAATATATGCAATCCTTAACTCTTTTCTTCTCTAGGACATTCTACAAAATATCTCTAGGCAATCTTTCATATGATGTCGTCAAGTCAATAAAAATATGTCTTCAAATCATATAAACGAACAAAATAACACGAGGAAATCATCATCATGCTTCAAATAGTACATGATTTAAACATATATAATAACTACTAACGAATTCACCAAAGAAAGTAAAACAGCATACAAATTATCGGACTAGAAAGTATACACCCTTTGCTAAAAGAAAACACTTAGCCCCCACTTGATATAGTTAAAACTAGACAGAGGAAAAATGGTTCAAAAATTAGGATGCTAAATTGCAAATCATTTCATTTACTTACAAAACTGTGAGAAATGAAAGCATATAGTCAGCAAGATAGACCACATACTTTCTATCAAATACCAGGGGATGAAAATCACAAGTCACAAAGTTGAATAACTAAAGGTGTATGGAGTTCTTGTCAACAGTCATTTAAGATTCACCAAATTAATTTCGTAGTAGAGCAGAGTGGATGAAACCCGCATCACATTATTTGTTTTGCATTTAACTCTCCTAAAACAGAACATAGAGATCAGAGTGCATCAGCTGCTTTCAGTTTCAGGTGAACCTGGATGAAGAAGAAATCATCAAATTCGCAAGCTTTGCCCAGCTTGCAGAAAGTAACACCCAGTTAACCTTCTACAATGTTCTAATTGACTAATATCATTTTACAAAATCAAACTATCAATACTAATATCATTGATAGTTCTAGACAAAAGTTACTTCAATAAATCGGAGTGATGACAAAAGTTCTGAGCAGTCTTTAAATACATGAAATAATGATTTCTTAATGCCAAGGATTTGTTAAGGACTAACATCTAATGCACACTTACACATAAGCAGCAATATTTTTGAGACAACAAGTACTGTATTTTTCTCATCATTTTCTTTTTTAGCTTTTGAAAATAGATTCAGTTTTTATAGAAACTTTGAAAACACAGAAAAAACTGTTCCCATTGTTTCTAAAAATACATTATCCCTAACTAGCCTTCCATCTTCTCTATGTCATAATTGTTCAATGCAGGAAATTTTAGAAATGAAAAATGGAAAATGTTTTCAGAAAGTAAACAGACTCTTACACTTCCTTTGTTTGTGCCACTTCTCTATACTTCCGTACCAGTTCCACTGGAAACATAGTGCTGCAAGACGAAGTATTCCAGCAGTAACAACCTCAACAAATGCCATTAAGAATGACCTCTGAGGGGCTAAACCTGAAGTTGCTAGGGATAAAGCGATACCCTCCATATTGCAAGAAATGAAAAAACTGCCACGTCTTATGCCATCAAAAGCTTTCCGAGCAACTTCGTCAGCTTTCATAAAACCAGAGGAGGATGCAATGATTTTGGTGAGCTCTGGTTTTTTCTTATTTTCTGCCAAAAATAACCTTTCAGTTTGTTCTTACACTTGTATAACACTACAGAATACATATATTTCCCAAAAAATTGCATAAAATGACTTGGCATGACAAAATCACAAAATTTATAATTAGGAGTTAGGACTGAGCTAACAATATCCCACATGACAATACATCATCTTCCCTAAGACACTCTCATAATATGGAAGCTAGACTTACTAAGAGAACAATATATATTGAATTATGAACAAAAAATCTGGTAGTTGATTAGAGGAGTTGTAAATTCAAGCACTTCAATTGCAGGCCCTGTTGCCTCATCCATATTGAGGTTGAATAAACTAATGAGTTGTTTAGATAAGGTTACTTACCTTATTTTCAATGTAAAATGAACCTAGATCAATTACCAAAAGTAATATGTGTGAAAACATAATCTCAAATGTCCAATTTATTACCTTCTACAAGTCCAGGAGTATCCGTATCTGGAGGGAATATCAGAGAGACATGAATATTATCTCCTATAACTTCTTGTTGCAATGCTTCTGCTAAACCACGGAGGCCAAATTTACTGGCCGAGTAAGCTACATAACCATAAATCCCCACCTAGATATAGACACAAAGACCACATTAACAAGAAAATAAAAAACCACATCATTAGATCATCTCTTGATCAACCAAAGTTATACTACTAAATATGAATACGTCACCACAAAATGAAAAATATTAATGCAAATAATGTTTCGTCTGTGCCAAGTGCTGAAATGATACACTAAAAGTAATAATAGTAAAAAACAGCAACAAGCGGTGGCTGAGCCTAGCAGAATGAACTAGTTTCCCACAACCATGTTGACAAAGGAATTTATGGGCATTGTCCATCCAGTCTAACAAGCTAACTCAAATAGTTAAGCCTACCTACTCATTAGCTAAAAAATCACGCAGTTTATGCAGAAACCAAAAAGCAAAGGGGCACCAAGTCAACTTTTATAGCCGAACGAGCAATCTATCAACTTCTTCCACGCTCAATCAATGCCTGAAATTGAGTATCCACATTCTTAAGTATTATCTAACAAGAGGCTGCTTCTTTGCCTTCAGCAGCGCAATTATAGAAAATGGAGTCAACCTCATAAATCACTATACTCCCTATGGGGCATTTTATCAAACATCTTAAGTCACTGATACAGTGTTATGTACATATTGATCAAAACAAAACTATCATAAGAATCAGACACTAAAAACAGCAACAAATTGAATACCTGACCAGCCTGCGAGGAAACAATAGCAATGGAAGCAGGTAAAACATTCTTCCTATTCTTCATAGCAGGCAAAGCAGCTTTAATCATATTAAAACAACCCATCAAATTAATATCCAACGTAGACTTCACCTCACTCAACTCCATTTTCTCCAGCTCCAGTGCAGAGAACACTCCATGGTTCAACAACAACACATCAATATGTCCCGCTTCATCAACAGCTTTCTTCACCGCATCATAGTCCCGCACATCCGCCGCAAATACCGCCACCTCGATTCCCGTAGCGTGCTTGATGGAGCTCTTAGCTTCCTCCAGCTTCGTCAATGATCGCGCCATGATGGAGACGCGAGCACCGTCCGCGGCTGCACGGTGGGCGAGGGCGAGGCCGATTCCACTGGATCCGCCAGTGATGAAGACGTGACGGTTGACGATGGGGATCTTGACTGGACGGGGGCGGGATATGAAGTAGAGGATTGGGAGGAGGATGAGAGGGAGGAGGACGAAGAAGGAGAAGAATACGTCTGCCATTGATGCAGCTTCGAAATCTAAAGCTTGAATAAAAAGAATGAATGGGAAGAAATTCAATTTCTATGTCATAGTATAGTAACAAAAATTACAAAATGTTACTGTGTTTTATACGATCTGCCATCTCTTCTGATGCTGATCTAACAATTGAGAAATTATAGAGAATAATTAATTAAAAAATAAATTTATAAATAGAGAGAATGTGAGATTATTTTCAACTTAAACTACACTTTTCTTTTCTTTTTTTTTATCTTTCAAGCTTCCATCTTTTTCCAATTCCAATTTATTTAATTTTAATTTTTAAAATCTCCATAATCATCTCTACCAATAAAATAAAAATTGATACCAATTCCCTTCATCATTCTTTAATTTTAAGAGACTACTTCACCATTCTTTATCAACAAAAAAAAACAAAAAAAAGTGGCTCCACTATTGTTACCGGATAAAAGGAAAGTTTCTATTCATTTTATTTTTCTAATTATGAATTAATAAAAGATATTTATCATTATGTATAAATATTTATCATTATGTATAAATATTATATTTTTATAATGTGATTTTATAGTAAAACAATATTTTCATAGTTTATTAAAATATATTAGTTTATTTGGATTTTTTTATAAATATTAGTATATCTATTGTTATGTATAAAATGCAGAATTTTTATAAGTCGTGTAAATGTATAATTTTTGTGTGTAGAAAATGGAAGAAGATTGGAAATCAAAGTTAAACATGATTTTGATAGTATTAAGGATTCAACATATTGCACAAATAGTTCACATAAACCACTATCACTATTCTCGGGATTTAACCATCATCGGAAAACTGTGATTTTTGGGTTGCTTTATTATATGACAAACAATTGAGTCATATAAGTGACTATTTGAGACATTTTTAGAGGCTCATAAGCAAAAAATACCACACACAATATTTACTGATCAAGACCATGCAAGGGCAAGAGCATTGATTGAGATTATGCATGAAGCTTATCATGGCTTATGTACATGGCATGCAAAATTGCATCAAACACTTAGGAAAATTGATGAAAGGTGAATCTCATTTTCTTAATGATTTTAAGAAGTGTATGTATGAATATGAAAATGAAGACCAATTTGAAGAAGGTTGGAGAAATCTTCTAGTAACCTATGATGTTAAAGAAAACACTTGGTTGCAAAGACTGTACACTATAAAGGAGAAATGAGCATCATGTTACATAAAGAAAGTTTTCACATTATGAATGAGAAGCACTCAACTTAGTGAAAGCGTGAATGTGGGTATTAAAATTTATGAATGTGAACTTGGATCTAATAAAAAAATTTAAGCACTTTGAGAATTTTGTAGAAGAAAAGCGATATAATGAATTAAAGTGTGAATATGAAGCGCGATAAAAGATTCCAAGACTAAGGAACTCATATTCAAAAATCTTGCAACAAGTGTCTGAGCTCTATACTCCTAGTATTTTTTATCAATTCCAGCACGAGTATGAGTTGTTTGAAAATTGCTCTATGAAGAACATGGATATGCAACCGCCTTTAATTGATTGTGTTATTTCCATGGAGTGTAATTTGGGTGAGTGGCGAGTGTCACTTGATTTGAATGCAAATTCAATTTGTTGCTCTTGTCGTAAGTTTGAGAGTTTTGGCATACTTTGTTGTCATTGTTTGAGAGTTTTTATTCATATGGATGTCAAATCAGTTCTGGAACATTATATCTTTAAAAAGTGGACAAAGTTAGCTAGAAGTGAGACTTCACGTAATGTTGATGTTAGCTATGTGGAAGAAGATGTTGATTTATCCCTAGCCCAACGCTACAAGGAGATTTGTCCTCGCCTTATTAGGATAGCCACTGAAGCATGTAGAAGTCCAGAAGCGTTCACATTCCTTCGCAAAATTACTAATGAATTGGATAGACACATGCTAGAGTTTCAAAAGACTTCAGTTAATATTTCTCAGGTGAATGAGTTTATTGATAAATTTAAGGAGTCTACAAGCATCCATGATGATTTGACACAAGCAATAGGACTCAAAGAAAGAGAAGGCAAAAAGAGTTCTAAACGTCCAAAAGGTTGGGTAGAGTTTCAACCTCCCAAAAGAAAGAAAAATGATGGCTCTAAAGCTTCACAAATTCAGGTATTTGAATTATTTCATTCAAATGTTATCTTTAGTCTACTAAAAAAATTCATATTTTTCTATTATTTTATGTCATCTAGAACAATAAAAGGCGTGATTCACAACTTAGAAGAAAAGGAAAAGACTATGACATAGGTGATTCACAAACACAAG
Organism: Lathyrus aphaca; assembly: GCA_963966055.1. Lineage (NCBI taxonomy): Eukaryota > Viridiplantae > Streptophyta > Magnoliopsida > Fabales > Fabaceae > Lathyrus > Lathyrus aphaca. Next base: position 64,272,358 of record OZ014519.1, on the reverse strand, counting down.
TTCAATATGAGGTGTCTGATACAAGTCCATCTATTTGGCTCAATAATCCATACACCATACCATCCATTGTAAGCCAATATCAGATTGAGTATATGAACGCACCAAAAAATATTTAGTGATTGAATGATTTTATGTTTTGTGCAGGAAAATAACAACACTTTAACTCAATTTGGTGCCAACAGTTTTACTAAATTATTGATGGTAAATTTTAAAAATTATATAAATTTTTATTATCTATTCAGTTTAATTTTTTAATTATTAACTTATGTATTTTCAATTATAGGAAAATATTCATGGAGATATTACAAAATTAAACAATCCATAAAGAAGTGAAGAAGACATATTTACAATAAGACTTGTTAATGTTATCATGTAGATTTTGTTATGCTGCAGATTTTATTATGCTGCAGATTTCAAATAATTCTAATTGTTTTTGTTATGTTACATATTTTAAATTTTTGTTTATGATTTGTGACTCTATACATTAAATATATTGCTTAAGTTGTTTTTAAATTGTTTTTTTTTTATTTTTAAATTAGAGATATTAGTTGATCTGACCTGATCATAAGGAACCTTCCAGTGATGAGCAACTTTGATGAGATTGGGGGTGTACCTACAAGGCACTTTGATGCCAAAGTGAGAATGCAAGTACAAAAAGGTAGAAGAGATAAAGATTCATAATATCTGACCCTCTGATATAGTGTGCCCCCAGCGTTGGGCCAAGGTTCTTTCTTGGGCTGGATCGGCTAGGCCCAAGGAAGAATTGCCAAGGAAAGTGTAGGAGCAAGTAAGACCTAGCACGTGGTCTTGGCCTTGGTCCAACTGCCCCTACATTTCAAGAGATAATGGTGAGAAGTTGGGTGACGTGGTGTACGTGGGGAAGACGTTGTCTCCCCATTTCTGGATATTGGGTCGTAGGTCGTGCCCGACGAATTGGGCTTCTGTCCGACAGATTGGGCCTCTGCCCGACACTAACTTGCTGGCCCAGTCCAAAACAGGAGCCCCCAAGTCGAAACTTCGGAGCGGAGTGATGACTTAAAAGGGAGTATGTCGGGCACAATCGGGCAATGTCGAGGATTTTCGTCGACTTACGTATGGCAAAGGTTACAAAGTTGAGTGGAAATGTCTTTGACGCTTCTTTTGTGCTATCGACAGTGAGGGTTCGTCTTTTTGTAAGGTCGAGGACGTGAGTGGAAGAACGGGATCAGACGGTGTTGAAGTACGTTTAAGCCAGTGTTAACGCGTCCCTGCGGGCATTTCTCTTTGTCGGGGGGAATTCCCTGCTAGGAAAGCCTGCGAACATTCGTAGGGTGTCGGGGACGAGTGCGCGTCCTCACGAATCCGAGGAGTACACTTGTTCTCAGGATATTGGGGACACGCGTGCCCAGTGCCCCCTGAACTTCCCATGAATAACGTTTCTTATATTTTTGTTTCTCCCTCGAATGGCATTTAATGTGCGTCGTCTCGTTTTCTGTGTGACGGTACATTAAATGCCTGTCGTCCTAAGAAATCTAGGAAGCCTAAGAAATGATTTCCTAGGTGTGTCCTCCCATGTAAAGTCTATAAAAAGGGCTTAAGGGGACCACTTCCCCTTTTTACGCTTTCATTTTTCCTCTCAAGTTTACCGGACGTCCATTCTCCTCTCGTCGGAACTATCCACATCGTTGTCGTCGTCATCCCCGTCGCATTACTAGAACCATGTCAGGTACTGTTTTCTATTATTTTCTGGTAATTTAGGCTTAATTTTATAGTTAGTACGACGGTTTATTCACCGGAGTAGATGGGGAGGCCTTTTCTCATGCTGTTTTAAAGAGAATCTCTCGGGAACACCATGCGTTTTTTCATGAATGTGTCGAGCAACCTTAGGTAGTTCCCTCGAATTTCCCGGGAACCGTTAGGGTTTCCCTTGAATTTCTCGAGTATCCTTAGATGAATGTTTTGAGCATCCGTCGGGTTGAGATGAACGTGTCGGGCATCTCCCCTTTATCGTTTTAATCCTCACCCTTTCACTTGAACTGCGGTGGAAGGGTGAATTTGATGCAACGTCGAATTCACTAGTTTCCTCTACTTTTCAGGTAACGTGGATCAGAGAGAACAAGTAAGTTCCGCAGAAAGAAGAATGCGACCACCTCTGGGGGTGAGGATCTCTCTTGGGTCGCCGAAGATCCGTTGGAGACGGGCTCGCATTTTCTTCAAGATCACACTACCGCCCACACTATTTTGGAAGATTTAGGCCCAGACGAACCTCACAACTAGGAGTGTTACACTCCTCTCCCCGAGCAACGAATTTGCTCGGCCTTTCGGGAAAAATGGTTCCCCATGTACGAGTTCGCTTTCCGAGAGGCGGGGATCTGACTCCCTTTCACCAGTTTCCAGGCGGGTGTTTTAAAAAGGCTCGACCTGGATCCTTCGCAACTCTACCCAAATGCCATAGCGTCCGTTCGGGCATTCGAACTGGTATGCCAGCACCTCGAGGTCGGTGGCACCTTGTCCCTTTTCTTTCGTGTCTTCCATCTGCAGTGATCGGGCACACACGAGCGTCACAATTGGGTTTCTTTTAAACAGCCAATGAGGCTCTTCAAGACCTATCACGACTCTATCTAAAATTTCAAGGACAGGTGGTATACGATAAAGCCCGTCACCTCGCGCGCTCTGGATAGTGTTTATAGTATGCAGCGGGATGCCCGAGGCATGGAGCATCTCATCTCAAAGATTCCTCTTGAATGGCAGCGGAATCATTTCAGATGGTCGACCGACCACTACTACGTGAAGGCTGAGAATTTGGGGCCCGAGGACACATTGGCCTACGAAAAGTTGGTGGCCTATGTCCGAGGTTTTGCCCTCGCAACGTGCGTGGATCGGTTGGATAATGCCATTATGGATGATGGTGGACTCCCTATCTTCGAGGCTCGGCTGATTAACACTAAGGTCGTGCTCGAATGTAAATCGGATGAGGAGGCTCTCCGACTTTTAGGTATTTTATGCTCAACTTTTTCTTGTTGTGTTGTTATTTGTTCATCCTACTAACTTGTTGTTTATTTTCACAGCTGCTATGCTCGGACTTAAAGAACGCGTGCTGAAGTTGGCCAACAAGGGGGCGGCCAAACAGTCAAAGAAAGCAGGCAGGAACCGTGTCCGTCAAGTGGCCGCAAAAGATGTGGGTGGTGGCTCTGGGGCTCCTACTCCCCCTCCGAACTCTCCACATGTACTGGCGACGCCTGACAATTCGATCGTCGTGCATGATTCTCCCTCCACAAACGCCCTTGTGCCGAGGGCCCGCCGAGCCAGGCTGCTGCTGTGAACGATTGTCCATCAGAGAATCGAGGAAGCTACCTCCTACCCTCCTGCCACCTAGAGCGTGAAGCTTTTAGTGTTGAATGCATTGTCAGGGTGGCGGCTGCCGAGGCCAAGGCCATTCTTGTAACACCCCACTTTCCCAAATAGTTAAAATAATAATTTAATATGAAAAATCAGAGTTTCCAAAGTGGAATGCCACATTATCTTCAACAATAATAACCAAAAGAAGTTCTTTAATAAAAACAGCGAAAATAAACAGCCATTTAATTCAACTCGGGAAATAAGTCAATCTCAACAAAATATCCTCAATAATTCGGTTTATAAAATACATAAGTAACGGAAACAAAATAAACAACTAAAAGTTCCCCATCCTGTGTTACGTATCAGAGCGTCATAGACTCGAACAAGCGACAAGACTCCATGCACTCTCAAGTACCCGGATTATCTGTACTTCCAAATAAGCACAGACGCAACAATAAACAACAAAGGGGTGAGAAACAAATTCAAACATAAACGGTGAAAATAACATCTTTAAGGTAGTTTTTCACACATAGCAACAACACAACAAATACACAAATAGTCAGACAACAACATATACAACAATAATTATGCCACAACAATAAAACATTTTTTATGCAATGTGACTCAACACGACACAATGCATGTGGTATCGGGTTTTGTTCATTCAATCGAACACAGATAATCACATACGCTCATCCGACAATGATTATCCCACCATTCTCCATAACGGAGTACGGATGATCGTATTCGCCCATCCGACACGATCATTCCAACAATAATTCAAAAAATGTATGCATGACTATAAAAATGCATACAACATGTATAATTCACCATATTATACATCTACACGATCCATCCGATAAAAAAAACAACAATAGTTCCACCAGAAATCACCAATAATAACCTCACGTGATTTAATCGATTATTCGACTAATTAAATCCACCAAAAGTCCATCATTAATTTATTCTCGATGTTAATCCTCGATTAAACATGTCTCAAGGTCCATCTCAATACCTCACACCAAAAGAATCGGCCACACACACAAAATCGGGACAGTAATTGCAAAATAACATGTTTTTGCCCTACACTCTGGTCATACGCATAATGGCAAAGCCATATGTGTATTGACCCAACCCAATACGCTCATACACCCACATACGCGTAACAACTCATCCCCCTACGCGTAGCTTACTAAAATGGGCAGAGAACCCCACATTTTCACCCTCCATACGTGTAATGCCTCAAGAATCATGCCCATCATATGCGTAATGGCATGGTTCATACGCGTATGGGCAGAGAAACCATATTTTCTTATTTTTCCTCTTCATTCCTGATCTGTTTCTCACAACTCTCGATTTCGTGATTCATACCAGACCTATGATTGTTTCTAATCCAGTTTTACACTCTTAATTTCATTCTTCTTTCATCTACATAACTACATACAGTTTATATTTTCGTTCTAGATCTAGAATTCGTATTGTTCATCATCAACAACAACATATGCATAATTATATATCATCCAGAACAATAACAACAATATTTCATTAGAACTTCATCAAGATTACATCATCATATTCACAGATTTGCAACAAATATCACATATTCACGGATTTATCACAAACATCATAAACAATAGAAATTTCTATGAGGGAAGGAAGCCCTCACTACCCATCATGTTAAATCACCTAAATTAAAATCCGTTCTCCCCCCTTACCTCGAATTCAGATGAAAATTCCTACGAATTTATTTAAGATTAGTGCCCTACGTTGATATTCTCTCTTCCTAGTCTCCTTTGCTCTTCTAACAAAAATTTTACGATTACTCTTTTACTAATTCTCTGTTTTGACTAATTCACCACTAAGCCTTCACTTTGAGATTTTACTAGACCGTCCTTTATTTTAATTTAATCCAAATAATAATAATTTTAATTTTAATTCTAATATTACTAATATTGTTTCACCCGTTATTACTAAGCGCACCATGATTCTACCCGGCCCACTAGGACATAACACCAAAACGACAAGACATACGCCTTAAACAAGGACAACACAACAACAAAATACTCGACGATTAAATATTAAAAATGGGGTGTTACAACTCTCCCCCACTTAGAATATTTTCGTCCTCGAAAATGTACCTGATGAGAAAAGTTTCGGATACGACTCGCGCATCCTGCTTTCTATCTCCCAGGTCATACTTCCACCAGCAGCTCCTCCCCAAGTTACTCTCACCAGAGGAATCTCTTTACCTCTGAGTTTCTTAATTTTGCGATCCTCTATTATTATCGGCATCGCTTCCACAGTAAGGTTCTCCCTAACCTGCACCTCATCCCTCTGAATAATGTGAGATAGGTTAGACACATACTTCCGAAGTTGCGATACATGAAACACGTCATGCAAGTTTGAAAGCTCTGGCAGTAATGCCACTTTGTATGCAATTGTACCAACTTTCTATAGAATTTGATATGGTCCAATGAACTTAGGATCCAACTTCTTCAATTTCAAAGCACGCCTGACACCTGTCATTGGATTAACCCTCAAAAACACATGATCACCTTCAACAAATTCTAATTCTTTTCTCTGGTTATCATGATAGCTCTTCTGTATACTCTGAGACGCTTTCATCTTTTCACTAATCATCTGAATTTCCTCTATGGTCTATTGTACAATTTCAGGTCCAAGCACCATATTTTCACCAGTTTCATACCAACATAAAGGCGTTTTACACCTCCTACCATACAAAGCTTCAAACGGAACCATTCCAATACAAGAATGGTAACTATTATTGTACGTGAACTCAATTAAAGGAAAATGAGTATCCCACGCACTACCCTGTTTCAACACACAAGTCCTCAATAGATCTTCTAAATTATGAATAGTTCTCTCTGACTGACTGTCAGTATGCGGATGATAAGCCGAACTCAACTTCAACTTTGAACCCAAAGCCTCTTGTAAACTTTTCCAAAATTCAGAAGTGAACCTGGGATATCTATTTGATACTATAATTGAAGGAGCACCATACAACTTCACAATTATCCTGATATAAATTTCTGCCAACTTCGTCAATGGAAAACTCATGTTAATTGGAATAAAATGTGCGGATTTTGTAAGTTTATCCACCACCACCCAAGTAGAATCAAATCCCCTTTTCGTATTTGGAAAATTAGTAACAAAGTCCATGGCAATACTATCCCACATCCATTTTGGGACTTCTAACAGTTACATCATTCCCGAAGGTTTCTGATGTTCCACTTTAGATTTCTGACACACCAAACAAGCATACACAAATTGTTCTATATTTATCTTCATACCAAACCACCAAAACAATTTCTTTAAATCTTGATACATCTTCATAGCTCCTGGATGAATACTCGAGATACTACGATGACCTTCTTCTAAAATTGACTTTTTCAACTCGGCATTTTCCGACACACAAATTCTTCCCCGAAACCTCAACACACCATAATCATCTACCTGGAAATCACTTTCATTTATCATTTCCCCCTGTAGGAATCAAATCTACCAACTTTGCATCAAGTCTCTAATTCTCTTTAATAATATCTAAAAATTCATTACTCACCTTCAACATTCCAAGCCTAACACTCTCAGGTGTCGTCTCACAAACCATGCCCAAGTCTCTAAACTGCTCAATTAATTCCAATCTTTCACCATCAATGTCGACATGTGAATTGTCTTGCGGCTCAATGCATCTGCTATAACATTAGCCTTACCCGAATGATAACTCAAATTAAAATCATAATCTTTCAGAAATTCCAACCATCTTGTTTGCCTCATATTTAGCTCTTTCTGATCAAACAAGTACTTTAAGCTTTTATGGTCACTAAACACTTCAAATCTTGATCCATACAAATAGGGCCTCCAAATCTTCAACACAAAAACCACTTCAGCTAACTTGAGATAATGAGTAGGATAGTTCCTCTCATGCACTCTCAACTGCCTAGAAGCATAAGCCACCACCTTACCATCATGCATCAATACCCCACCTAGTCCCATCTTGGATGCATCACAATATACAACAAAAGGTTCACCGGGACTTGGTAAAAGCAACACTGGTGTCGTAGTCAATTTCTTCTTCAACTCTTCAAAACTTTCCTCACAAGCTGCATCCCAAATAAACGGTTGACTCTTCCTAGTCAATTGAGTCAACGGCAACGCCAAATTAGAAAACCCTTGAATAAATCTTCTATAATAACCTGTTAATCCCATAAAACTTCGAATCTCCGTTACTGTCTTCGGAGGCTCCCATTGCAATATAACACTTACTTTAGAAGGATCCACTGGTATACCATCACCAGAAATAACATGACCTAAGAAACTCACCTTATCAAGCTAGAATTCACACTTTGATAACTTAGCAAACAACTTGTTATCTTTCAACACCTGCAAAGCAACTCTCAAATGTTCCTTATGATCATCTTCATTCTTAGAATAAATAAGTACATCATCAATAAACACCACAATGAATTGATCCAAATAAGAATGAAAAATACGGTTTATATACTCCATAAATACACCTGGCGCATTAGACACTCCAAAAGGTATCATAACATATTCATAATGTCCATATCGAGTTCTAAAGGTAGTCTTCTGAATATCACCTTCTTTCACTTGAATCTGATGGTAACCTGACCTTAGATCAATCTTACTAAAAACATGTGCGCCAACTAGCTGATCCATTAAGTCATCAATCCTAGGAAGCGAATACTTATTCTTAATTGTCACCTTGTTCAATTGATGGTAATCGATGCACAGATGCATGCTACCATCCTTCTTTTTCACCAACAATACTGGAGCTCCACACGGTGACACATTTGGCCTAATAAACTTTTTATCCAACAACTCTCCAATCTGAGATTTCAACTCCTCCAACTCTGACACATACATTATGTACGGTGCCATAAAAATAGGCCATGTACCCGGAATAAGGTCAATAGTAAATTCAACTTCTCTCGTCGGAGGTAATTCTGTAATATCCTCAGGAAATACTTTCGGAAACTCATTCACAACTGGAAACTCACTAAATAATACCTTACAGTCCACAGATAACGATGTAAACAAGGCAAAAATCTTCGCCTCATCTTTCAATAAAGTCCTCAACTCTTTAGTAGATAAGGAATTAGACAACGCTTCTTCTTCAGGAGTAAGAAACAATAACTTCTTCCTATAGAAGTCAATATAAATTCGGTTGAACTCCAACCAATTCATCCCCAAAATAACATCCAAATTCCCAAGCCGTAAACAAATAAAATCCACATAGAAGTCTCTATCAAAATAGTGAGCGGGCACTTCAAACACACTAGAGATGTAACCACATAACCAATAGTTGGAGTTTCAATTGTCATCCTCTGCTCCAGAGTAGACGACACAATTCCTAACCTTCTCACACAGTCAACAGAAATAAATGAGTGTGTTGTACCTGTATCAATAATAGCAATCAAATGAGTATTATTAATAAAACAATTACCTTTGGCAGAATGCTCCTCATTAGTGGATTTGGCTCCCACCAAAGCAAACACTTTACCACTAGCTCCTTGAATCTTCTTTGGCTTCTGACAAGTTGTACTAATATGACCCTGTTCACCATAATTAAAACAAGTAGGCATAGTAGCCCTACAGATAGCTACCACATGACATATCCTCTCACACTTGAAGCACTTCTTAACTTCATTCTGACAAGTGTTAGCACGATGACTCGTGCTTCCACATCTGAAACACTTCACATGATTGGGATTTACCCCTCCCTCACTTAGCTTCTTATCAGCAGTAGAATTTTGTTTACCTTTATAAGCTGGAGCATTATAAGGAGTACCCCAAAACCTCTGCTTACCCTTCTTGTCATTCACAGCCTTGTAGTGAGCAATATGATCCATGTTATCATTATCATAAATTATGCTCCTACTCCCCAGCTCTGGATAGTTCCTGATCCTCTGGCAAGCAATTCCTTATTTGATCTCAGGACGCAACCCATTCTAAAATTTCAAACACTTCGAAGTAATAACATCTTCGGTGTTATAGTGTGCACAATACTGCACTAACTCTTCAAATTTCGCAACATACTCAGCTACAGTCATATTACCTTGCTTGAGCTCCAAAAATTACACTTCTCTGGAACTGCAAATGTCTTCTGGAAAGTTTTTCTCTAGAAACTCACCTTGAAACACAGCCCAAGTAACCACAATACCTGCAGTTTCCAACCTTTGGCGACTGTTGTCCCACCAGACCTCAGTTTTGCCCTCTAGCATGTGAGTACCAAACCTCACCTTCTGATCATCATTGCACCCCATGGTCCTGAAGATCTTCTCAATTGGCTTCAGCCATTTTTGTGCAGCCTCTGGATCCAAAATACCCCCTTCATACGTAGGCGGCTTGTTACTTCTGAACTGATCCAGATTACGAAATTCAACATTCCCAACAACTGGACCAATGTTTTCAACAGCTTCTGTCATGGCTTGCATAGCAACAACAAGTGCAACATCATTCCTTCCTGCCATACTAATACAACAAACACAAACACCTCAAGTTAAAACACAATAACAACTCATATTCCAAGGACTAACTCGACACAACATCTGGCTGTTTGGACCGACCTGCTATGATACCAATTGTAACACCCCATTTTCCCAAATAGTTAAAATAACAATTTAATACTAAAAATCAGAGTCTCAAAAGTGGAATGCCACATCATCTTCAACAACAATCACCAAAATAAGTTCTTTAATAAAAACAGCGGAAATATATCAACCATTTAATTCAACTCGGGAAATAAGTCAATCTCAACAAAATATCCTCAATAATTCGGTTTATAAAATATATACGTAAAAGAAACAAAATAAACAACTAAAAGTTCCCTATCCCGTGTTACGTATCAGAGCGTCCTAGACTCGAACAAGTGACAAGACTCAATGCACTCTCAAGTACCTATATTATATGTACTTCCAAAGAAGCACAGACGCAACAACAAACAACAAAGGGGTGAGAAACAAATTCAAACATAAACGGTGCAGATAACATCTTTAAGGTAGTTTCTCACACATAGCAACAATACAACAAATACACCAATAGTCAGGCAACAACATATACAACAATAATTATGCCACAACAATACAACAATATTTATGAAATGTGACTCAACAAGATACAATGCATGTGGTACTAGTTTTTTTTCATTCAATCGAACACAGATAATCACATAAGCCCATCCGACAATGATTATCCCACCATTCTCCATAACGGAGTACAAATGATCGTATTCTCCCATCCGACACGATCATCCCAACAATAATTCAACAAATGAATTCATGACTATGAAAATTCATACAACATGTATAATTCACCATATTATACATCTACTTGATCCATCCGATAAAAAAACAACAATAGTTCCACCAGAAATCATCAATAATAACCTCACGCGATTTAATCGATTATTCGACTAATTAAATCCACCTAAAATCCATCATTAATTCATTCTCGATGTTAATCCTCGATTAAACATGTCTCAAGGTCCATCTCAATACCTCACACCAAAAGAATCGGCCATGCACGCGAAATCGGGACATAAATTGCAAAACAACACATTTTTTCCCTACATTCTGGTCATACGCGTAATGGCAAGGCCATGCGTGTATTGACCCAGCCCAGTACACTCATACGCCCACATACGCATAACAACTCGGCCCCTATGCGTATCTTACTAAAATAGGCAGAGAACCCCACATTTTAACCCTCCATATGCGCAATTCCCCCTCCATACGCGTAATGCCTCAAGAATCACGCCCATCATACGCGTGACGGCAAGGTCCATACGCATATGGGCAGAGAAACCATATTTTATGATTTTTCCTCTTCATTCCAGATTTGTTTCTCACAACTCTCAATTTCGTGATCCATACCAGACCTATGATTATTTATAATCCAGTTTTACACTCTTAATGTCATTCTTCTTTCATCTACATAACTACATACAATTTATATTTTCGTTCTAGATCTAGAATTTGTACTGTTCATCAACAACAACAACATCTGTATAATTATACATCATCCAGAACAACAACAACAACAATATTTAATCAGAATTTCATCAAGATTACATCATCATATTCACAGATTCGGAACAAAGATCGCATATTCACAGATTTATCACAAACATCATAAACAACAAAAATTCCTATGAGGGAAGGAAGCCATCACTATCCATCATGTTAAATCACCTAAATTTAAATCTGTTATCCCCCCTTACCTTGAATTCAAATGAAAATTTCTGCGAATTTCTTTAAGATTGGTGCCCTAGGTTGATCTTCTCTCTTCCTAGTCTCCTTTGCTCTTCCAACAAAATTTTTACGATTACTCTTTTACTAATTCTCTGTTTTGACTAATTCACCTATAAACCTACACCTTGAGATTTTACTAGACCGTCCTTATTTTAATTTAATCCAAATAATAATAATAATTTTAATTCTAATATTACTAATATTGTTTCATAAAGATAATTATAATAATAATAATAGTAATTAAATAGTCTTATTATTATTCGCACACCCGATATTACTAAGCGCACCATGATTCTACCCGTCCCACTAGGACACAAGACCAAAACGACAAGACATGCGCCTTAAACAAAGCCAACACAACAAAAAAATACCCGACGATTAAATATTAAAAATGAGATGTTACAATTCTCCACCAGGACATAACGACTAGGCGGTCTACCTTATCCCAGGATATAGCTGCGGCGATCAGGGTCATGGAGACGGCCTGGGTCTTGTCTGACAATACCTTCCCGTTGTTGGAGCAAATAGTCGCGGAGGAGGCGCTTCAGAAAGCCAAATTCAAGAGGGACCAGCTCTCCCAGGACTTCTGCAATTATAGGGAGGAATATAAACTCCAGGAAGGGTTGACGTATGAGCTAGGTGAGGTCAAGCTCGAGCGGGACAACCTAATAGATGAAAATAAGAAGTTGAAGGACCGGGTGGCTGAGTTCGATGAAGCCGTCGTGGAGAATAAGTGTCTCTATTTGAGGGTCGAGGGGTTGGAAAGGTTGGCTCTCCCTGCTGAGGGGGAGAGCTATGAGGATCAGGTCATGCGAAACCGGGATGAACTGATTGCTCGGATCAGGCAACTTGAGAAGGATTGCATGGAGACCTTTCAAATGGGTTTTGATAACGCCTTTGACCAGCTCAAGGTTGTCAACCCCAGGCTCGTGACTGAGGGAACGACCTTTAATTATGAGGTGGCCGACATGGAGATCATTTGCCCGTTCGTTGGCCCAGAAGACGAGGAGGAAAAGGAGGAGGTTAATAAGTAGGTTTGGCCTGCGCGCCATAGTTTCTCTTTCTTGCATGCGTGCCTGTTTTTGTTTTTATGGCTGGCACGCTACTTGTATTTTGGGCATAGCCCCTCCTTTTGTACTTTTTACCGGCCAGATTCTGGTCGGTCTATGTAATGAAATGTTTTTATTTCGAGTTTATCTTTTTGTTTTTTGAATTTACAATGAAATGTGAACTTGTTGCTCGACCATAAGGACTCGTCAGTTTAGGGAACCAGCGAGGTGGCGAGTTTTACATCCGTGTATGAATGGGACGAGGGTCGCGATCGAGGCCGTTATCCCATGGCTTGGGTCTTCCCATCATGAGCTGGGCACCCTGCCAATGTAGTATTGCGACAGAGAAGTTCGTTTGAAGTATCCTCTGTCAAAGAAAATTTTGCTTGCTTCTCAAGGGTGTCGTCCTTCCATTCGATTAAAAGCAGAGAAACATGGTCGTACCTCCCATACTCTTGTGATCGCGTTGTTGTCTAGCTATAATATTACTTAAGTTTTTCAGTGTTCCAGGGTCGAGCAAGTTCTTCACCTTGTAGGTTTTCGAGGTAGTATGCCCCATTGTCCGTCTTATCCTGAACTCGATACGGGCCTTCCCAATTTGCGGCCAGCTTACCTTCTCACGGGTTTTTCTAATTTCGCTAGAGGACGAGGATGCTGACCTGGAATTCCCTTTTAATAACTTTTGCATCGTGGCGCAGAGCCACCTTTTATTTTAGCGATGCTTCCCAGAGGGTTGATTCAGATCGGATCTCCTCGACAAGGTCGAGTTCCACTCGCAGGGCTTCGTCGTTCATCTCCTCATCAAGGGGCACTTCCTTTCGCCTCGAGGGCTCTCAAATTTCTACCAGGATGACTGCCTCCATTCCGTAGATTAGGTGGAATGGAGTTTCCCCAGTTGTTGAATGAAGGGTCGTGCCGTAGGCCGAAAGTACGCTATGTAGCTCCTCGGCCCAAGCTTTTTTTGCTTCACCCAACCAGCGCTTTAGTCCTCGTAAGATTACCATGTTGGCTGCCTCTGCTTGGCCGTTAGTCTGGAGGTGTTCGACGGACGTGAAATGTTGCTTTGTGCCCAGGTTGGCGACGAAATCTTGGAATCTTTTGTCCGTGAATTGCGTTCCGTTGTCGATGATAAGGACTTGGGGTATGCCGAAGTGGGAGAGGATATTTATTTTGAAGAAACATGGTATATTTTGTGCCTTGATTTTGGCAAGGGCCTCGGCCTCGATCCACTTTGTGAAGTAGTCGACGCCGACGATAAGATATTTGTTTTGGTAGGAACCGGTCACGAATGGCCCAAGGATGTCCATTCTCCACCAAGTGAAAGGCCACAGGGAGGAAAGTGTCTTTAGCTCATTAGGTGAAGCTCGATGCATGTTTGCGTGTCTTTGACACCTGTCTCATCTCTTGACGTGCTCTTTTGTGTCACATTGCATTGTCAGTCAATAGTAACCTGCTCGGAGTGCTTTACATGCCAATGATTTTCCGCCGAGATGTTGGGCGTTAATCCCTCTGTGAATTTCTCCCAAAATTTTGGGGACCTTTTCTTCCTCGATGCATTTGAGTAGTGGGATGGAGAAACCTCGTCAGTAGAGATTACCTTCGAGGAGGACGTAGAAACACACCATTCTCTTGGTTGCAGATGCCTCTTTTGGATCCGTTGGAAGTTCGTCCTTCGTGAGGTAGTTGTGGATGAGAGAGATCCAACAATGAGCGTCGCCGATGGCATTCACCTCATGTGGAGAGGAAGGTCTCTCGATGCTTGGTCGGGGAGGATCTCTTGGATCACAGATTTGTTTCCACCCTTCTTCTGTGTGCTTGCCAGTTTTGACAAAACATCTGCTCGGGTGTTGTGCTCTTGTGGGACATGTTGGACCTCCCAAGGTTTGAACTTCTCTAGCTTGTCTAGTTTGCTTTTGTTTCGCATTCATTTGCATCATATTCAAAGCATAACATTTTTTTCCCGTCTTAATATTAGCCAGAATAATTTCTCGGAATTTACAGATAGACTGGTCAAATTAATTTTTTAACTGTGTCTAAAATCAGTGAACGAAAAAATGTCAAGTTTAAGTTTGCAAATGTCGGTAACATTAATCTGCGGTTCAAGTGGTTTAATTTGACATGCTAAAAATATTTTTACGACTGTTTTTGGTCATATGTTGATCAGTCTGAGCAGCTTAAACGGTCATAATTTTTATTTCAAAATCCGACCTAACGCTGTATTTTTCCGAGTCATTTATTTCGCGCTGATTATTTTGACGTGTTCATTTTATTATTTCGAGTACTTTGGCGCCCAATTTTTTATTTTTTGAATCCGTTTATTTTTATATTGGGTCTAAAATAAATAAATAGAATTGTTAGTTTTTATTTTAATTTTAATTTTAATTATTAAACTTTATTTAGTTTTAAATTAATATTTTATTGGGTTTCAAAATAAGCACTTAGGCCCATTATCATTAACCCTAATTTGGTCCTATATATACTTACTATTGGTGTTGCTAACGAAAACAAGAAAAAGAAAAACAGAAAAAAAGATAGGGAGAGCGGCATATCTAATATTGGGATACATAAACATTTTCGGTTGGCTTCCGTACACTGATATCATACTTTATATTGATGCTTATTGGTTATTATGGCATATAAACTTTTCATGTTTTGTTAACACTTAAATTTATCGTGGTATACATATGTTCTCACATCTCATGTTTGATTATGTATGCTAGATAGAAAAAACTATTTTTATTTATTCTGTTTTATATAAACTTTTTATGTTCTCACATACAAATGCTCTAACAAACGTTTTACATTCTTTTATTAACGTTTTATGTTCTTTTATTTTTTATATTCTGTTTGTTAATTAATTAATTAATTTATAATATATATATATATATATATATATATATATATATATATATATAATATAGTATATATATGACTTCAATATATAATATATAATAATATTTATAATATGTATAATATAAAAAATATATAATATATAACTATTTTGTTAAATAAATATTTTATTTTACTTTACTATTTTTTAGATTATTTGGATCGGATCGTGTCGATACGCCGTTTGTACATTTGTGTGTATGAGGCGTGACACTTGTGTTGATCCGATCCAGTTGCGATGATCGTAATTTTGCGTTAGCAACGTCGTTATTTTTTTTAATTCATATTATTTTTATGTTATTGATATACATATATTTAGATATGCATATTTTTTTTCATAACTAACTACCCTGATTTTTTTCCCTAAACCTTAACGATTTTGCCTCAACCATTTTTTTATACGTTTTGTTTTATTATATAATAACTATTTTCCAGGTACATTCACATGTGTGCGCATATGCGCGCATGTCTTAGTGTCAAGAAGGCAAGGCTTGTAATCTTGAGGGCATTTTGACAACGAAACATGGGTTTTATCTTCTTTTTCCTAATTTCTCCTAATTTCCTCTATTTTTTTAATTCTCTAATTTCTTAAATTAACTAATCTTAAATCTTTAGATTAATTTTATTTGTTTATTTTCTAAAAAACTCTTAATTTTTTTAATTACTTATCTTCATAATTCATTCATAATATTAATTAATTATTTCTTTTATTGTAAATTAATAATTCAATATAGTTTTTTATAACAACAATTTTTTTTTTATATATTTTCATAAACCATTTTATAATTTAGTTATGTTAGAGTTATTTTTATTCACTTTTAAAACTTATTTTTTGTTATAGATAACCCTAAAAAACTTTTCTAACTTTTTTATTATTTTTATTAAACCTTAATTTCATAAATCTAAAAATTTTATTTTCTTAGTAACCCTAAACTTTTTCAAATCCTAAACCTTTTTCCTAATTCTTTTGCTCTAAACCTTCTTATTTTTATCCATTCCCGTAATATTCATTGCCTGCCTTATTATTATTACTCTGAGTTTGTTGATCATTATTTATCTCTTTTCTGCCATTATAATTATGTAATTTATTTTTCCCGCTCATATTATTATGTAATTGTCCCGAAGTCGTGTAATAGTGTAGGATTTATTCTCTCGCATTTTATTTATTTATTTTATTTACATGGTTAGTAATAATAGGGAGTGCAAAACTTAATTGAAAATAAATTGGACTTAGACAATTAAAAAAATAAGATAAATATTTGAATATAATCATTCACATACGTAAGTCGATCGTTCTACGATCGCCATCTGCACCTCCTAAGGTTACCCCTCTAAGTTGCCTTAAAACAAATGGACAGGTCCCTCGAAAGAGGGGGTGTCTTTAAAAAGCAAAGTCCCTATAAACAAATCATCATTGTCCCTTCCAGATTAAAAGATCAAGTCCCTACGAGGTTGCCTACGATATAATGATCATGTCCCTTCGGTAAAAATGATGATAGTCCTAATGAATTGCTAAAGACACCCCTACAAGTTGCCTTCATTGACCATACGATGACCCTACGCCTGTCCCTTAATAAAATCCAAGGTAATGACTACCTACTCCTTAATAGTAGGGACAGTCTTACCCTTGAAAGGAAGTAAAAGAATACGAAAGACTAGTCTAGGGTAGGTAGCTCTCAGATACTTGCTCACTTCAAAATACTCTTTACACCCCACTTTTCAAATAATTTTCAAACTTAAAAGCTTTGTATACATTCATACGAGGGTCATTACAAAGACTTATGAAAATTTATAAACACACACTACACATTTTTCAAAACAATTAAGTGAGCTAAGTAATTAAGAGCCCATGGATAACCATGGATATAAAGGGTGATAACACCTTCCCTTTATATAACCTACCCCCCGAACTCAAGTCTTTTAAAATAGGTATTTCCTATTCTTTTATGTCCTTTCCACTTGGATAAAATAAAATTCGGTGGCGACTCTTGCTATCCGTAACATTTATAGAAAGTCAGTTCTCCCACCGTGTTACAGAACTGGCGACTCTGTTGGGGAGTACTAAGTAAAAGAGGGGTACCCTTAGGAATTAGATCACTTAATTGTTTGTTTTGTTTGCTTTATATTATCTGTTGGGATTTTGTGTGAAAGATCCGAACCCGGATCTAGTGTACCCTAGGTATGTAGCAATAGACCAAGGAAACTGTACGGCGTATACCGATATGGTTGATCTGGTGGCTACGTTAGTGTGACTTCTTGGTTGGTTCTTATGTTTCTTAAGTAAGTTGAGGATAACCTGAGGCTGCCATATGTTGTCATTACACTAATTGACTTTGTAGAACCCTAGTTAACCCATCTTTGCCTTTAGAAAGTAGTGAGATAACTGGCTTTGGTGAAGACTAAAGTTGATTGATACTCGATGTTACGCTCATTGAGATTCTAATCTTGGGAGGTTTTGGTTGGCAAGTCAGTTGCCTACTGAACAACAACCCTTGAGAAAGATCAGTGATATTGAGATCCCTTAGAACCTGGTTACTTTTACTAGGACAGGATGAACAAACTAAACTTCAGTGGGAGGGTATTTACCTATAAACTCCATGCAAACCTTTTAAACTTAGGGTTATTGTGTGACTTGCTTGTGTGTGCCACTTGTTTGTGATTGAACATAACATCATAACATCATGATATCATGAGCATAGAATTCTCACTAACCATTTCAAGGACCAAAGGATTTATCTTTGTTCTTTGTTGCAGGTTATGGCTTCCACTCGTAGGAACACTATCCAGATCAACTTTGTAGGGATACCTTCCAAGCTTAAGGAATTGATCTCAAAACTTCCTGAAAGCTCTCAATTCATCAAGAAGCATGTTGGTGCCCACAATGGAAGAATTCTCCAAGTTACTTGGGGTACCTATCCTTGATCAGAAACCCTTCACTGACTTAGAGAAAGAGCCTAAAACTGAAGTCATTGTTGCAGCCCTACATTTGAAGAAATCATACATTGTCCTAGAAACGAGAAGTGGGGTTAAGGGTATTCTTGCTAAGGTATTGATGGAGAAAGCTCAAGTGTTCTTGGATGCTATGAGCTATGATGATTTTGAGGAGATCTTAGCCTTGCTGATCTATGGTTTGGTCTTGTTCCCTAATCCAGACCAGTTCATAGACGTACACGCCATCAACATATTTCTGACTCACAATCATGTGACTACCTTACTTGGAGACATCTTGCACTCTCTTCACACTCGTACTACGAAAGCGAGAGGAAATATGATGTGTTGCATACCTCGACTATCTAGGTGGTTTATTTCTCACCTTCCTCGAACTGTGATGAAGAATGAACAAGGGTTGAGGTGGTCTAAAAGGATGATATCACTCTCTCATTCAGATATTCACTGGTGTTCTCGATCGATGGAAAATGTCACTATCATTGATCGTTGTGGGGAGTTCCCTAATGTGCCACTCCTTGGCATAAGAGGGTGCATTACTTACAACCCTTCTTTAGCTCTACGACAGTTTGGTTATGCTCGGAGTAATGGTCCTCATGACATACTTATTCAAGATATTGTGTTTGACTATGACAACGATCTTCAAGGTTACCGTTAAAGGTTTATACGAGCTTGGAGTAAAGTGAAAAAAGTTGATAGCACGAATCTAGAACCAAAGTAATCCATTCCTATGGAACCTTACCTCAAATGGGTGTTTTCTCATGCTCAGACTTTTATGATGCCATATCATGTTGTTCTACCAGTTACTATGGAGCTTGTTCCTGAAAAAGATGTTCCTTATACAATCCTTCATCCAGATATGCCCACTGATTTGGAAGAGTTGCAGAAGTCCTGGATCCAACTGAAAGGGCAAAGAGATACCTTTGAAGCCCAATTTAAGATTAGCCAAGATAGAGTGTTGGAGCTGACAAAGCAACTTCACGAGAAGCGGAATCTCAACACCTACCTCAACACAAAGAGGAAGCGTCCATGGGAGACTTAAATTTCTCAGATGTTTTATTTTCTTTATAAATTTTGTTTGTTTTAATTTGTAAGCCCAAAGGGAAATATTATCTCAAGCCTACTAATAAGAGTTTCGTTTTTGTTTGTTTAAACAAATTTAAATCCTGCGGTCCTGGAAAAAATTGCATATGCATTTACATACCATATCATTGCATGACAGGTTTTCACAGCAGGTTTCTCATCTTCTCGCCGTTTATTTCAGCAAAAATGGCTCTCGAACAATCTGTCAAGGATCTCCAAGCTCAGAATGCTCAGTTTCAAGAAGTGATCCTGAATTTTTCCAAGGGGTAAGAAGAGTTAAAAGCACTCCTCTCTAAGGACATGAAAAAGAAGAATCCTGAAGACAACGAGGATGATCAGTTGGAACAACTGCAAGCTGAGATGGAAAAGATGAGAATCCAGATGAATAGCCAGGTGGCTCTTATCCAGAGCTTAGCCCAGGGGCAAGAAGAGATGAGAATCTTTGTCAATAAACTTCAAGGTAACAGAGTCGGGAATTAAATAATCAAGAAATATCCGATAAGACAAGCTGACTTGGTTGAGAGGAAGATGAGGATAAGAGAATTAAAGAGGCAGGCCACTACTGATAATTCTTAAACTAAAGGAAGAAGATCTGGTAAGGTTAATCCACCTCAACACAAGGAATGTAGAAGGCAATTCATCAAATTCGACGTGCCAATGTCGCAAACTTTGCAATGCTTGTTGGAGATGAAGCTAATTTCCTTGAAAAATTCTCCTCAAAATACCAATACTTTCTCCCCTCGTTATAATCGCAATGCAAGGTGTGCGTATCACTCAAACTGTCCTGGACATGACACTGATAACTGTTGGGAATTAAGGAATAAAATTCAAGACCTGATTGACGAAGGAATCCTCGAGGTTACGCCAGAAGATCAGATTGAATTCTCCTATCTTCCATCAAACATCGAAGCTGCCAGACAAATCGCTTGAGGTATCAAGAAAGAAAGCCGACCTATCCCTGTTGAAGTTTGGGATACCTTAGGACATCCAAGTGGCATATTTGATTTCATGGTAAAATATATTGCTCCTGAAAGTTCACAGATTGCAATCGAAGGCATTCAACCAACTGGATGGGACATCATTTGATTTATTCAGTTGTAATTTCTTTTGTTTGTCCAAGCATTTACTATTATGTTAAACTCTGTTTTCACATTAATGCATTGCATATGTTTGTCTTGAATTAATCCGTTCGTTTCACTATATTTAAAACTATGCTTCTTACTTCTATTTTGTGATATTTAAATCTTGATAAAGCTGTAAGCCTTTAGAGGGAGGATGACAAAACAAATACCATAATCTTATGCAATATGCTTTTGAACAGACTATGCTGATGATGTACATGCATTGTTTCAATTCCTAAATAGTGGAGATATAAGGAAGTTAATCCCTAGTCAACCATTTTGAGCCTATGAAGTAGGAGTTTTCCTTCTCACTCAAATTAAAACCCTTAATCATAACCTGGGGCAGGGTAGTTCCTCGGTTAACTCAATTATGCCAGTTGTCCTTTTGTACACAACTAATGATGGTTCCCTGTAATCATTAAGTCTGACAGTTAATATCTAGCAAAAGAAAAGCTAACTGAGTCAAAACCTATGAAGGAGACTTAGTAAAAATTGAGACATCTCGCTGACTGTAAACTTGAAACGAACAGTTCAGGCAAAAGGAAGGGATAACAAAGTCAAGAGAAAAAAGAGGTCACTACAAATCCTCAACAAAAAAAAAAGATGACTAATCTTTAAAATAAACTTCTATCAGTGTTAATATTCCAAACTCTTTTGGAAGCCTCAATGCATAAGTTAACCGAACATAGGACTGAAGAACATCATGGAGAATGGGTTGAGTACAAATAAAATTTGAGCCTTTATCCTTTGTTTCTTAAACCGCGAACCACGCCCCACTATAACCCTTTAAAAGTCCTAACTGAAGCATGGTTAGTTCTAAAGCATACTGCTACAAAAAGGTATCCTTACTCCCTTAGGGCTTATTATAAATCTTGAGTTAATATCACAGTTTTATAAACATTGTTTTGCTAAAATAAATCTTTTTCAAAATTTAAAGACGGACATAAGCGTTGCATTTTGAATATCATTGTTTGCATATAACTAAGTGTTTGATAGTAGAGAAGCTTACATGATGAACATTTAATAAACCAAAGTCTTGCCGATAGACAAAGTTGCTTCCTGGATTAAAGCCAATGTATACAAGGGGCATGGTCACTATCTTCCACTCAAGGGGGCATGCCATGTTACTGTCCAATTCATTTGGGGCAATCAGGTCAAGATTCAACTATGCTTAAGTAGCCAGGGGTAAGTCTCCTCATCTATCTGAATTACCAAAGGTAACATTACCGAGTTCACGATGACAGGAGCATATTATTGTGGGGTATTTTGTTTGTTTCTCTTGAGGTAGCTTTTTCAAATACTGCCATTTTGGGACAAGTCATCCTCAGCTAGGGGCAACACTCTCTTTTCAAACCTAATTAGATCAAATTTAGTTGCAAGCTCCTTAACCATTGACAGGGACGTACACGATCCACCGTAGTCTGAAAACACATTCCTCTCATTATATTTCAGCAAAAGCCATTATGGAAGTTAACTGTTTGTGCCAATAATATCAGATGGTGTCAGTATCATGTCTTCGGATTCAGTCATGATAATTCCTAGAAAATTACTCTGGGAAGTCGAGAATATCAGAAGTTCTAAATCCATTGGTTACTTTAAATGAGTATACACTTTCAAAATTGATACAGCTCTATCTCTGAATTCAGGTTTACTTTTTTCCTTTTACTTAAGCGAAGACGTCCGTTGGTTATGTATGAATGTATATATGCTTTTGAATATGATTGATGTTTACCAGAAATGCATAAAATACAATAATAGTCTTTACTAAGGACGATCGAAGGTAGGAATCCAACGAATCTTCGTTGGATCCCCACAGAGTAATCTTCACGGATATATTCTAACGAAATGTTCCAAGTAGCCTCTTGTACTTCCAACTCTACAAAATCTTCAAGTAGATATCATCCAAAGAATTGATACTTGACCGGATAAGTCTCCCGGAGCAATGTCCATCTCTTTTATCCTCAGTCAGGATATTCAGGAACTTAATCCTTCAATAAGAAGTACGACGAACGAAAATGGGAGGTTCTAAGTACGATATTCCAAAACAAGACGGGAACGAAGTCTTCATATTCCTCAACAACGAATTGAGATTTATTTCCCCCAGCCAGCAGTTGTTCTACGAAGCTACTCATGCGCTTCAACTACATAATTCATACATACATCATCATATCATATCATACACATACAACGTTCTCATGAGATATCATCTTGCAAAGTGTTATATACATCATGATATTTGCATAGAACTAACCTTGTTTTTCAGGTTAATTCCCCAGCAGACGAACGTCATCAATAACTTATTCTTGGGTTGCTATATCCCCCCCAAGGGTTGCTTCAAATAATATCTTGGATTGCTTTATCCTCCAGGAGTACGTATATCAATATCTTGGGCTACTATAAATCCCCCAGGATAATCTTGGATTTCTAAATCCTCCAAGAGTATGTATATCAATATCTTGGGCTGCTATAAATCCCCTAGGATAATCTTGGATTGCTAAATCCTCCCAGAGTACGTATAACAATACCTTGGGCTGCTATATCCCCCAAGGGCTATCTCACAATATCTTGGACTGCTTTATCCTCCATGAGTATGTATATCAATATATTGGACTGCTCTATCCTCCAGGATCACACCAAACAACACCTTGGGCTACTTTATCCCCCCAAAAGTTATATCACAATACCTTGGGCTGCTTTATCCTCCCAAAAGTTATATCCCAATACATTGGGCTGCTTTATCCTCCCAAAGGCTATATCACAATACCTTGGGTTGCTTTATCCTCCCAAAGGCTATATCATAATACCTTGGGCTGCTTTATCCCCCCAAAAGTTATATCATAATACCTTGGGCTGCTTTATCCTCCCAAAAGCTATATCAACATACCTTGGGCTGCTTTATCCCCCCAAAAGCTATATCACAATACCTTGGGCTGCTTTATCCCCCCAAAAGCTATATCACAATACCTTGGGCTGCTAAACCCCAAGATAATCTTGGACTTATCTACCCTTCAGGATCACATCAAACAAACCTCTTGGACTGCTACACCCCCCCACGATTGCATCAATTTACTCTTTGGACTGCTCTATCCTCCAAGAAGTACATTTGAAGAATTTTCTCTCTGAATGACATCTTTAAGCCCATTCAAGCAATACAACCAACCAACAGTATTACTCTACGCACCAACGAGTACACATTTTTGGGCTTTTATGTTCAATCCCCTTCAACCTTCAAGTCACGAATGGCGTGCATGTCAATCTAACTCCTCAGGTTTGAGAAAATTGAACAGGGGCAACTGTTGTACCCCAAAATTTTCCCTCTGATTTTTAACTCTAACCGACTTTTTGTTTCGCATTCATTTGCATCATATTCAAAGCATAACATTTTTTCCCGTCTTAATATTACCCGGAATGATTTCTCGGAATTTACAGATAGACTGGTCAAATTAATTTTTTAACTGTGTCTAAAATTAGTGAACAAAAAAATGTCAAGTTTAAGTTTACAAATGTCGGTAACATTAATCTGCGGTTCACGTGGTTTAATTTGACATGCTAAAAATATTTTTACGACTATTTTTGGTCTATGTTGATCAGTCTGAGCAGCTTAAACGGTCATAATTTTTATTTCAAAATCCGACCAAACGCTGTATTTTTCTGAGTCATTTATTTCGTGCTGATTATTTTGACGTGTTCATTTTATTTTTTTCGAGTACTTTGGCGCCCAAATCTTTTATTTTTTGAGTCCGTTTATTTTTATATTGGGTCTAGAATAAATAAATAGAATTGTTAGTTTTTATTTTAATTTTAAATATTTTAGTTATTAAACTTTATTTAGTTTTAACTTAATATTTTATTGTGTTTCAAAATAAGCACTTAGGCCCAATATCATTAACCCTAATTTGGTCCTATATATACTTACTATTGATGTTGCTAACGAAACCAAGAAAAAGAAAAGCAGAAAAAAGATAGGGAGAGCGACAGATCTGATATTGGGATACATAAACATTTTCGGTTGGCTGCCGTACACTGATATCATACTTTATACTGATGCTTATTGGTTATTGTCGCTCCCCGGATTTCCATCCTGGTACAAACGCGAAAGTGGCGCGGAAAAAGAATAGAGTCGCCAGCCAGACATTTTTATCCCGAAGGAACGGGAATGGTAATGCTGCACAAACCAGGAGAAAAGAAAAGGAAGGACATGGGTCCTGTGAACCAAAGAGACTGAGTTCGGGAGTCGGTTACGACCTGGGAAGGTATTAGCACCCAGATCGTCCGCCGTACCCGACGGGATCCACGCTTGCAAAAGAAACTATTTCAAAGGGTGAGGGTATGAAAGTTGCTGCAACAAAAGAAAATGAACTGGAAAGGAAACTGAGAAAAGAACTGAATAAGAAAACAAAGAGAAAAATGTAGGGAAAATAAAGATTATGCTTGAACGGGCCCTACCCCGCTGCCTACGTACCTCATTAGGATAATGAGGATCAGAGACGCCGTAGTTCCCCTAACTAGGGGTAACAAGGAAATTGCCTGTGAATTAAGGCTTGAACTGCCTATGCCAATGCTCAGGTGTTGCAGATTCGGACGACGAGTGCGTAACCGTCTTGCAAAGTGACAAGTAGGAGCAAGTTTGTGTAAGGAGTGAATGAGATGAGAGAAGAATTCCCGAAGGAAGGACGCTTATTGTTTGTTTGTGTTTTTTTATGAAGCTTTTAGGAGTGTGTCACAAGGAAGTGAACTCAAGCTCTTTTCCATGGAATGTGCACTTGTCACTACATTCCAAGATGGAATAATAGAACAAGCACACTCAAGTAAGGAGAAGATCCCCAAAACTTGAAACCAAAGATTAGGGCCTAAGCTCACTAACTTGTTAAATTATTAAGTGTTTTTGGTTATTTACAGTGAAGAAGTGTGTTTTTATGCTTTTCTTTATGAAGAAGATACCTTGATCAGACTTGTGCATCACAAGGTAAACTTGTACTATCCCAAGATGGGAAGACTACAAGCATACCTCATGGGATAAGGCTATGGATCAAGGCATCACTTCAAACTTATTAAGATGTTTTTTATGGTTATGAGATGAGAAGAGAAGAAGAACCAAAAGGATCATAAAGGTAAAAGCTAACGGGAAAAGTCTAATCCTAATATTCACATGCTCGGATGGTCCTAGGTTAGTGAGGCTCACTATCCTAATGAAGGAAAAGAAAAGAAGAAGATGAGAGGAGAAGCACCATGGTGGTCTAAGCACACCTCAAGTTAAGAACGAATAAAAGAAGATGAGGAAGAAGAATTAAGATGAATAAGAATGAAGATAAGAAGAAGAGAATGCGATATGGAGTAATCGAACGATGCACAAATAGAGCCTACACCAGTAGGACTTCCAGATGCAACAACATGCAATAAATAAAAACGGTCCTCAGTGGTACCTAACGGAGAAGGTCCGTTGCCTCTTCAATAAGCGCAAAAAGAAATATCAAGAAGAAGTATGCAAAGCCCAAAGTGACTCACAAGTCAAGCACAATTGTCCAACATCGTGGTATCGGTCTAATGTAGTCTTCCCGCACAAAAAATGACCAACAAAGAGAAACAAGATTAAAATAATATTTATCTGGACGAGCCTTCAAGTCCAAGCAATAGTCACACGGTGGGCTTATGGGCCTGAGAACACGAGTTAGGGGGAGTTGTCCATTAAAATTGAGATATGTGGAAACTTAAAATGGGCCTAACCCGATTAATCAACAAATAAAGACATAAACAACATACAGGATCATAAAATATAAAAAAAGAAATTGCAAAGAAAAAACAAGTCAGTGAGTCAAAACACGAGCTTCTTCTTCCCTTGCGTCGTGTTACTGTAGCTTGTTTTCTTCTTCGGAATGCTACGCCGCCAGAGAACTTCACACAAAACCGGCCAAACAATGAACGGGTCCGACATCAATCTTCAACGTCTCGCCGTTCGATCTCGTCTCTCTCTCAACACGGCTCAGATTTTGTCCCTCCATTGTTCTCAGATTCAAACTCAAATCACCGACGCACTCTTCTCTCAACCATCAACATCGATTCTGAAATGGGATACAAACTCAAACACCATCATACCGTCTTCTTCTTCAAAAGAATCATGTCGATTTGTCATCACCAAGGTCTTGCCGTCGGCCACTTTAAACTCTTCTGCCGTGAATCGCGTCTCTTCAAATCTCGCTCTTCCGCGGCGCAACAAAAATGGTCGGCGCGATGCCTCCTCGGTCTTCTTTCTCCGCCTCGACCCTCTCTGTGGTTTGTCTCAAAGCCTTCGTTCAACTTCGTCACCCAACTCTCTCTTCATCTCTTCTTTTTTGTTCTGTTGTTGTTTCTTGGTTGATGGTTGAGAAGAGGAAATAGTTTGAAGAGATTGAAGGTTGTACAAAGTTGTTATTGAAGAAACAGTGTGGAGATGAAGGATTCGGGGTTTGATTTTTCTTTTGGTGTTTGTGAGTTTTGAAGGGTTTGTGTAATTCGGTGTTTATGGAAGGGGCTTGCTGAGGTAGGAGGTGAAGGATGGTGTTATGGTGATTGATTGAGGATTATTGCAGTTTGTGGTTTTTCGAAGAGGAAAGAAAATTTGTTGCTGTGTGTTGTTGTTTACGTGATGAAGAAGAGTGATGGATTATTATTGATGAGGTTTTGTGATGGAGTTGATGGTGGCTCGGTGTTTGTTGTTATGTGGTTGTGAAAATATGGTCTGTTGTTTTTGGCTGGAACGTACCAGATTGTGCCTCAATTTCTCATTAGCGTAAACGAAAAAACAAGTTGGCTGTGGGTCTTTTTGTGAGCGTGTATGCGTTGGTGAGCTGCGGATTGTACATGTTGTGTGTACCGAAAGATGGAATTGAGGTGCTGCCAATTGTAGTGGGGAAAAGTTTGTTGCACATCATGTGGGGTCAGCTGCAGTGGAAAGAGTGAGTGAGCTTTGGAATTCATTTTGCCGCTGACGAAAAAGAAAAAAGAACTCGTGTGCTATACCTTATGAATTGGTACCATGCTGAAGAAAAATATTAAAATAAAGTGGCCATGAATTTGTATTGGCTTTGGTTTAAATGCTGAATTTTTATAATTAGAATAAAAGTGTGATGGGTTTGAATGAAAGAAAATAGATGAAATTTAATACGGATATTAACAAAATGAGTTTTAAAAAGATAAAATAGGGAAAGACATATGAAATGAAATTGCGGAAAAATGAAGTCGAAAAATGGGTTAGATATTAGAAATTATAATGGGCTTAGTTAAACAAATGTGGATATTAAGGTGGAAATAAAATGAATATGATTATTGAAAATAAGGATTAGAAATAAAAGAAAATTGGATGATGAAATGAATATTTAAAAAAGATTATGAATATTTGGATGAAGTGAACAACGGATATGAAATAGAAGTTATTTAGACAATGAAATGGTTTGTGAAACGGGCATGAATGATAGTGAACAAATTTGTATCTTGAAATCTCAATAACTCAAATGACCAATCTTAACACAATTACTTCAAACTCTCAACGCACATCACAATTGTATCCTCGATGATCCTCAAAAATCAATTAATCTGAACCACCAGCAGTAAGCCACAAACAACTGAACGGACAATAATGCTCTAATCACAATGTAGGCACGCAATTGAAACTCTTGCATCATGACCATCAAAATGCCTCTGACGTCAAATTCTAAACACCATCTTCAATCAATGATAATCAAACAAGCCCACACAAAGGAAGAGAAACCATAAACCACTTGTATTATATGCTCACTAAGGAAAAGAATAGTCCAATATGCTGAGAAGAAAATAATGGTCTTGTAATTGATAAGGAAGAGAATAGCCTGATGATGGGCCCAATACATTGGTGAGTGATCCTTGCAGACGTAAAATCCTCGAAGACCACTGATTTAGGGAAATAAACCCTAATTCTGCGACAGAAGCATAAGAGAATGATACCAATGGTGACTGCAAACCAAAGCCTTGAATTCCTCTGTTGATTGGCAAACAAGGTATAAAACCCTAATCCTCGGAAAATAACGATCCCATGTCTCAGGAGCACATGCAAATGGTATGCAAAATGCGTATGGATGCAAAACGAAAAGCTGACAAAGAGAGAAGAACCAGAGGGCAAATTTAGGGTATTACAACTGCCCCTATTCAATCAACTGTTAATCTGAGAAGGGTGAGAGCAACGACTACCAGACGTTCGAGATAAATAGTGATTGAATACCAAAAAGACCCATGAAAATTTGCACTCTGCCGAAGAATGCAGACAATGGGAAATAAACCCAACCAAATGACGCTGTGGATAACTGAGGTGACGACAAAGCAGACGAGCTTCCTCCGAAGTGACTTGTTACACCGGATAAGAAAAACAAAGACAGACGAGTCCTCTTCGAACAATCCTATTACGCCAGGAATTCGACATACGAGTCCTCACATACTTGCAAAACATATGACTTGAGACAAACGAATCTCCTTCAGATATACCTGTTACGTCAGGACCGGTAACCATTTTGACATTAATTCCCACAGTCAGGATTTTAAACCTCTTCAATACAGACGAGTATTGGATGATCATCAAGATAACACAAACGAGTGCCAATAGGTCAATGATACAGACGAGTATCAGACGATGATCTGAGAAACACAGACGAGCGCCTCAGGCAATGATACAGACGAACATCAGCCACTGGTATAGACGAATACCATAAATTCAAACACAGACGAGCATTTGGAGTAGCAAAATAGGAAAGTATGAGAACAATCAACAAATCCACTCATACAGATATAAGCCTAGGACAGACGAGTACTAGGGATGATACAGACGAGTATCCAAGTAAAGCAGACGAGCTTCAGAACACAAACGACCTCTGGGGATAAAA
The DNA here is from genome assembly GCA_963966055.1 of Lathyrus aphaca. Taxonomy (NCBI): domain Eukaryota; kingdom Viridiplantae; phylum Streptophyta; class Magnoliopsida; order Fabales; family Fabaceae; genus Lathyrus; species Lathyrus aphaca. The sequence continues at coordinate 64,242,776 of OZ014519.1, read as the reverse complement.
AGCAGACGAGCTTCAAACAAACACAGACGAGTGTTGGAGAATGCAGACGAGCAAACATGAAAGATTAAATATCAAACACAGACGAGTGTTGGCGACTTCACTGGGGAAAAGCAGCAAATATGGACACCCAACACAGACGAGTATTGGAATTTGCAGACGGGCAACAACAAAAATCATATACCAAACACAGACGAGTGCTGGAAATTGCAGACGAGCAATAGCAAAGTGATAACACAGACGAGTGCTGGAGATGATACAGACGAGTATCCAACAGGTATTGGTTTCCAAACACAGACGAGTGTTGAGAATTGCAGACGAGCAAAAAGCAGAGATTATATATCAAACACAGACGAGTGTTAGAAATTGCAGACGAGCAACAACAAATGAATATCAAGACCTCAAAACACAGACAAGTGTTTGAAATTGCATACAAGCAATATCAAGGTAATCATGGACCACTGTTGGGGAAAGCAAACGAGCAAGCCGAAGTGATAACACAGACGAGTGCTGAGAAATGCAGACGAACAACAATAAAGGAATAATATGTCACTGCTGGGGAATACTCTGCTCAAGGATAACACAGACGAGTGTTAAGAAATGCAGACAAGCATCAATAAGGTATCCAATATCAAACACAGACGAGTGTTGGAAATTGCAGACGAGCAATAGACAAGGCTGGAGCACAGACGAGTGCTGGAGATTGCAGACGAGCAATAAACAAATGCCTGATTGGCCACAAGAGTTACAACTTTGTAGGGGAATACAAGTCAGAAGGCCTGGACACCTAACTCTGACTGAGGTGATGAATACCTGACTGTATCATCAATTGGCCAACAGAATGGCAACTTCGCTGGTGAATATTTCCATGATGGGAGTGAATCCCTAATCCTGAAACTTTGTGGGGAAAGATCATCTTCAGACTCGATTGGGGAAGATGCTTTGATTTCATAACCCTGCTGAGGAGGGAATTCTGACAATTTTAAGCTCTGTGGGAAGATGCAAGGCCTTCGGCTGCATGCTGGGAAAACTTCACTGTGGAAAGATAACTCCACTCGGGGATGAGAATAATTCAGTTAGCTTTGAAGTTCCGTTGGGGATATCATCTGCTCTACCTCAGCTAGGGATGTCAACCTTCTGGCTTGGTTGAGAAACATATTTGGCAATGCTCTGCTGAGGAGAGACTTTGCTGGAGAACCAAGTAAGTCAAAATATGCCCCAAGTAGTACGATGACTGTACTGGAAAAATATGCCAATGAAAATTGGACTTTGACTGTGGAAAATACCAACTCCTCACGAGGAAACCTTGTCGGCTGAAGGAAAATTTTATGCTCGGGGAAGAAATAAACTTCCAATGCCCTGCTGGTAAAATAAATACCAGACATTCCCTGAGAATTAACACAGTGTTTCAAGCTTCTGAGCTCGACAGGTGCCTACTGGTTACCGAGAGTGAACAAACATTCCTTACTCCTGAAACTGTGTCATACTGCATCATCTATGAAGAGATCGTCTCTAGAGGATTTTACAAAAGACTTGGCATCTAGAATTGCCCCAGTGTCTTCAAACTCTCGCAGAAATCAAACGGATCTTGAGATAACTGCCCCAGATTGCATCTTGTAACGATTCTGCTCCACATCAGAGACACGAAAACCATGCAGTATAAAGATGCAATGCAAATGATGCAAGATGTAAACGCATGCTCATGATGCTACGTAAGTGAAGACATGCAAGCAGGAGATGAAACAAGGATGGTTGGGCACAAGGCCTGGTTGGTAGAGATTTTTGGTATATATTTTTTGGTTGCCAAGCAATTGGACTTTAAAGGTGTAGTACCAGACGAGAACTGGTTTATTGAAGGTATGCCAACAGACGAGAACTGATGGGCAAAGAAAAAGTCGTCAGACGAGAACTGACTCCTTAGGTGTTCATTGTCAAACGAGAATTGAATCTGAAAAAGAATGATTACTAGACGAGAACTGGCGCTCAACAGGCTCAATGAGAAGGTGACCAGACGAGAACTAGTTAAAAGATTCGCCTACCAGACGAGAACTGGTATTTGAAGTTGCTTTGCCAGACGAGAACTGGACTTTGGATTGGTTTGCTAGACGAGAACTGGACTTTGAACTGGTTTTCCAGACGAGAACTGGACTTTGAAATGGTTTGCCAGGCGAGAACTGGACTTTGAAATGGTTTGCCAGGCGAGAACTGGACTTTGAAATGGTGAAAAGTTGGGGTTACGGGGCCCTAGATGTGAGATTGAGTGTTTGTGGGTAGGATGCCCAATGCATTTATGATGCGTATGCTCTATATGCTCGAGCGAAGCGACATGAATAACGTATGCAAATGATTTATGCAATGCTTATGAAGAGCTGGAAAAAACTCCCAAGGTGGGAAAAAAGGTCATAATGACAAGGCTTATGTTGAGAAGGGTGACAAAGGCGAGGGTGGGTAGCATGATTTCCCGATACTCGTCTTGAACTTTGAGATCACTGATATAACTTGCTCTGTGTAGCTAAAGTTTCCCCATTTGGGTGAGTCTCTGAACAGACTGTCACTGATTATACAATCCCTGGAACGGCAGACCTGGATGTCCTCTCGTGAAGAGTTGCACTTAGTAAGACCTGGAAGCGTTCTACCCCGGTATGAGCGTGGAAGCGACTTAATTCACTCTGACTGAGCATTGGAAGAATTCATCTTTGGTCAACAGAAAAACCGGGTGGCCTACCCCTGCTTGGTAGATTCAGTTCTGATCAACAGACTCTTGAATGATGTTCCTCAATCAACTGATGCTTGGGAGCTTGCTTTACCCTGATAGATTCTTTGGTCAATAAAACCATTGGATAACATGCCCCTGATCCATAGGCCTACAAGATGCTTTTGATTCTGGTAATCACTGTTGAATGATCAATCATCTCATTGCCCTTTGTAGGAACTTCCCTGATGTCACAAACTAACTTGCAATTAAAACTGTTCATTCACAAATGGTAATTTTAATGCAGTGCACATGCAAGTTTTGAAAATTTATTTATTTGAATGTTGTGACAATGTGTGACGAATGGACCGTTAGTCCACACGTAGTGCTGAATTAGCAAATTGTTAGGAGTCAGTTTACGCAACCTTGTCGTAGTATGCTTTCAGAATTGAACCTGATTCAATTAGGACTTTCAAGGGTTATAACGTGGTCTAGTTCACGGTTTTAGAAAGAAAGATTTATGGCTCAAAGTTTATCTATGCCCACCCCTTCTCCTTGATGTTCTCCAGTCCTATATTCAGCTAATTTGGCCTGAGCGCTCGCTTCTCACAAGGGTTTTGTAATGATTGAGGAACCAATGGCATTGACGGTTAAGCCCCAATGAGGTTTCTTGGAGTAACAGTCACCCTTTCTGACTTTGTGTCTGGTCACACGACTTTGTTCTAATGGAAGATTTTTCTTTCTGATTATTTTTTTTTACTCCCTAATTTTTGCCTGGACTGATACTTTTTTTTTCCGATTCTAAAGTCCAGCGGGATGCCCTAACGTTTTGCCTAAGTCATCTGTTTTCACATTTTTTCGACTTAGCGGACTTTATTTCTCTTTTTTCTGATGATTTTTTTTGAACAAATCGTGCGACACTTGCTTGTCATGACTTGCTGAAAGGGTTGACTGCCTCATTCCCTTGTTGTTGAGGAATAACCATTGTGGTTTCACATCTCTTGACCTCTGGAGGTGTGATGAATAAAAGGTAATGGATCCTCGGATGCACACTCCTTTGGAAATTTGAACGCTCGGTCAAATTAACTGATGACTACCCTACCCCGGGTCGAATGTGAGGGTTTTTTCGTTCAGAAAAGAAACTCCTACTTAAAGGCTCAAAGGGGTTGATGAGGGTCTATCTCCCTTATATCTCCGGTGTTTGGGAATTGAAGCAATGCCTGTACATCCTCAGCAGGTTCTGAACCGAAAGCATACCTTCAACAATTATGGGTATTCAGTTGTCATCATCCTCCCTCAAACCTGCTAAACAAAAGTGAAATAAATGGGAGGGAAATGGATGCAATTTTTTTATTTTTTATTTCAATGCAAGTAAAGAAAAAATGAGCGAATGCGACATAATTAATTCAAAAAGTGCAAGGTCACTACATTAACATTACCATTCAAAATAACAATACTTAAAAGACAAGTAGCGGCTAACAGGAAAGAAACTACAATGCAAATGATAAAAAGGATACAATGATCTCCAATTCTGATGACATCTTATCTGAGCCACTGAAATCAGGAGACGCTTCTCCGAAGTCTTTGAACTCAATCAGTGCGAGAGGTTGACATGCACAACCAAGCTTCCTTCTGGAAAGGATATGTGCCCCTTGTCGATCAACTGTTGTACTTTGGCTTGAAAAGCTTTGCAATCTTCAGTTGAATGCCCCATTGATCCACCATGATACCCACATTGTTCATGAGGATTGTACTCTGGCGGGTACGGCTCTGGAAACGGCTTGAGAGGTTTAGGAACCACCAATGAGCTTTGAATTAGATGTGGCAATAGTTCACTGTACGCCGTGGGAACTGGACGAAGAGGAGCAATCCTTCTTTCCAGATTATTGCGAGGCCTAGGCTGGCTCTGAAGTTGATTCTGAGGTCTTCGACCCTGAGCTTGCAGATTTGGACGAGGAGGAGTCCAGGGTTTCTGATACGGTGCTCTGAGCATCGTTTGTTGTCCGTAAGAGTAACCAAACCTAGGAATGGATGATCTCTGAGACGATGATGGTCTGGAATATTCAATATTTGCCATGACTGCATTGATGTCATACCCTTCTTCCTCTTGGGAGCTAACAACAGATTCATCTTCACTAGCTGGGATGTTCGAAAAGTCTTAGATCTTTCCATTTTTGAGCAGGCTCTCGATGCGTACTCCAACTATCATCAAATCAGAGAAGCTTGATGTACCAATGCTACTCATTCTTTCCAAGTACGGACCTTGCAACGTGCCCACGAACAGGTCGACTAGTTCTCTGTCTGAAAGTGGTGGTTGCACTTGGGCTGCCAATTCTCTCCACCGCTGAGCATATTCTCTGAAAGATTCACTACTCCTCTGAGATAGGCTCTGCAAATGCGTGCGACTGGGCGCCATGTCCACATTGTACTGGTATTTCTTTACGAAAGCTCTGGATAAATAAATCCAAGATCGGATACAACTGCTTTCCAAATCCATATACCAACCTAAAGATGCCCCACTTAAACTTTCCTGAAAACAGTGAATCATTAGCTTATCATTGCGGGCATGAGAAGTAATTTTTCTGCAGAACATCACCAAATGACGCTTCGGGCAACTGACACCAGTGTATTTCTCAAACTTCGGAGTTTTGAAATCTGGAGGAATGACAAGACCAGGCACCAAACACAGGTTTAGAGCATCAAAACCAAAGGCATCAGGATCCGCTAAGGCTTTGAGTTGCTCATCCAACACACGAAACCTTTCAGCAGGATCAAAAGCTTGTGGATCCTTGGTTTTCACAAGAGGGATTGCCCCTTGGAAGTCTGGCATAGGGAAAGCAAAACTCTGATAATCCGTAGTATCAGAAGAAGTTGAAGGTCCACCTCGGACAACAGATGGTTCAAGTACACTCTGATTCACGATCGGGGTCTGTGCAGACTGAGCTTGAGTAAGGTAGTTCACTTGCGGAATATCCTCATCAGGAGAAAGACCATACAGGGGATTGGTCATCGAAGTGAAACCGGGTGGAAACTCAACATTCTGACAATTGTTCTCTGACATAGCTACTGACGACTTCAAATCTGACCTTTTTTTAACTCTTGACACTGCTTAGTCTATCTTCAAATGTTCTGTCGTCTTCCAATAGTTACCACTTGTTCAAAGTGAATACTGGGAAATCAGCTGGCCGGTCATGGACAAAAGAGGAAGGATGAGCTCTCTGGAAGAGGAAAATGCAATGCAGATGCAAATGCAAAATGCAAAATGATGATGCAAAAGATGCAAAGACATGGGATCACAACTGGAAACTGTCCTGGAATCTGGAATACTGAGCCAATAATCGAGTGTCTGTAACTATAAGATCTCTGTATAATAACCATCGATGATAATCCAGAACCAAAGGTCAAGAACTCCAGGATCGTAGTGACCGGATCAAAACATAAGACTGCACTGGCGATGAGGGTTTGTTGAGGTCAATGGTTCCTGCAAACCTGTAAACCCCTCCCAATCTCACTGGTAGGCTCCGGGTCAGGAATCACGGACTCTCAAAGCCGAATAACAATAATACTTTCACCATTTCCGAGAAATGGCTCATGACCAAATCAGGGAATCGGTTTGGCATTATATACTACGCAGGGAGGCCTTAGCTGAGTCCGAGAAAACAAGGCCATCCTATGTGATCCCCAGGTGGGCCCTCGGATGCGAATGGGTTTGCCACAAAATGTGGGCTGCCACTGTCATCACTAAAGAGGGATGTTTCCACAAGGTTCTCAATGATCGGTCCCCAGCTGCAGATAACTGTCAAGTTTATGTAATGAGAGAGGAAGATCCCCAAATCAAGACATTTCCAAGACAATCGCAAGCTGGGTGTGGAACTCACTACTACCCCCATGATAAGATCTCATGCGGCCAAAGTGGAACCACTCTAAGTCCTAAGGTGCTCTCGAGCCGTGGTAATGAGCTCATCTCTCAAGAACAAGTAACACCCATCCCACCAAACAGAAAACCAGTCCAGACAGTCCAGTATATAATATGATGCAGAAAATAAATACTGAAAACTGTAAATAAAGTTGTAAATAAACAACAATAAAATACAACAATCCACAACAAACAATCAACACCCCGCGAAACATAAACACGCAAGCGCTAGGAGAGACTCACAGGGGAACCAGAGATTTTGGGTTCGTCCCCAACAGAGTCGCCAGCTGTCGCTCCCCGGATTTCCATCCTGGTACAAACGCGAAAGTGGTGCGGAAAATAGAATAGAGTCGCCAGCCAGGCATTTTTATCTCGAAGGAACGGGAATGGTAATGCTGCACAAACTAGGAGAAAAGAAAAGGAAGGACACGGGTACTGCGAACCAAAGAGATTGAGTTCAGGAGTCGGTTACGACCTGGGAAGGTATTAGCACCCAGATCGTCCGCCGTACTCGACGGGATCCACGCTTGCAAAAGAAACTATTTCAAAGGGTGAGGGTATGAAAGCTGCTGCAACAAAAGAAAATGAACTGGAAAGGAAACTGAGAAAAGAACTGAATAAGAAAACAAAGAGAAAAATGTAGGGAAAATAAAGATTGTGCTCGAACGGGCCATACCCCGCTGCCTACGTACCTCATCAGGATAATGAGGATCAGAGACGCCGTAGTTCCCCTAACTAGGGGTAACAAGGAAATTGCCTGTGAATTAAGGCTTGAACTGCCTATGCAAATGCTCAGGTGTTGCAGATTCGGACGACGAGTGTGTAACCGTCTTGCAAAGTGACAAGTAGAAGCAAGTTCGCGTAAGGAGTGAATGAGATGAGAGAAGAATTCCCGAAGGAAGGACGCTTATTGTTTGTTTGTGTTTTTTTATGAAGCTTTTAGGAGTGTGTCACAAGGAAGTGAACTCAAGCTCTTTTCCAGGGAATGTGCCACTTGTCACTACATTCCAAGACAGAATAATAGAACAAGAACACTCAAGTAAGGAGAAGATCCCCAAAACTTGAAACCAAAGATTAGGGCCTAAGCTCACTAACTTGTTAAATTATTAAGTGTTTTTGGTTATTTACAGTGAAGAAGTGTTTTTTTATGCTTTTCTTTATGAAAAAGATACCTTGATAAGACTTGTGCATCACAAGGTAAACTTGTACTATCCCAAGATGGGAAGACTACAAGCATACCTCATGGGATAAGGCTATGGATCAAGGCATCACTTCAAACTTATTAAGATGTTTTTTATGGTTATGAGATGAGAAGAGAAGAAGAACCAAAAGGATCATAAAGGTAAAAGCTAACGGGAAAATTCTAATCCTAATATTCACATGCTCGGATGGTCCTAGGTTAGTGAGGCTCACTATCCTAATGAAGGAGAAGAAAAGAAGAAGATGAGAGGAGAAGCACTATGGTGGCCTAAGCACACCTCAAGTTAAGAACGAATAGAAGAAGATGAGGAAGAAGAATTAAGATGAATAAGAATGAAGATAAGGAGAAGAGAATGCGATATGGAGTAATCGAACAATGTACAAACAGAGCCTACACCAGTAGGACTTCCAGATGCCACAACATGCAATAAATAAAAATGGTCCTCAGTGGTACCTAACGGAGAAGGTCCGTTGCCTCTTCAATAAGCGCAAAAAGAAATATCGAGAAGAAGTATGCAAAGCCCAAAGTGGACTCACAAGTCAAGCACAATTGTCCAACATCGTGGTATCGGTCTAATGTAGTCTTCCCGCACAAAAAACGACCAACAAAGAGAAACAATATTAAAATAATATTTATCAGGACGAGCCTTCAAGTCCAAGCAATAGTCCACTATTCATCTCAAATTGCATCCATAATTCTGCGAACACTGACAAGTCAATAATCCATGAGCAAACAAACAATCATAAGGCTATCATCAAGCCAAATTCGACATCCTCGATATCAAACCATAAACCTACAAAACAACATCCAAAGCTATAACCAAGATTAGATGCAATCCTAATTAATTAAACTCAAATGAATTGAAGCAAACTAACATCAAAGTTATATTAATAATTAATGACAAAATTTAAACAAAATCTAAAAAGGTTCTAAATAATCCAAAGAAAGAAAAAAAACAAGTGCTAGCTTTCAAAGATAAACTAAAAATTATTAACAATTCTAATTAACTAAACAAACAAATATCAAACACAAAAAAAAATTATGGAGGTACCAATGCTAGAAACATGGGCCTGACTAGCCGAACACGGTGGGCTTATGGGCCTGAGAACACGAGCTAGGGGGAGTTGTCCATTGAAATTGGGATATGTGGAAACTTAAAATGGGCCTAACCCGATTAATCAACAAATAAAGACATAAACAACATATAGGATCATAAAATATAAAAAAAGAAATTGCAAAGAAAAAACAAGCCAGTGAGTCAAAACACGAGCTTCTTCTTCCCTTGCGTCGTGTTACTGTAGCTTGTTTTCTTCTTCGGAATGCTACGCCGCCAGAGAACTTCACACAAAACCGGCCAAACAATGAACGGGTCCGACATCAATCTTCAACGTCTCGCCGTTCGATCTCGTCTCTCTCTCAACACGGCTCAGATTTTTTCCCTCCATTGTTCTCAGATTCAAACTCAAATCACCGACGCACTCTTCTCTCAACCATAAACGTCGATTCTGAAATGGGATACAAACTCAAACACCATCATACCGTCTTCTTCTTCAAAAGAATCATGTCGATTTGTCATCACCAAGGTCTTGCCGTCGGCCACTTTAAACTCTTCTGCCGTGAATCGCGTCCCTTCAAATCTCGCTCTTCCGCGGCGCAACAAAGATGGCCGCCGCAATGCCTCCTCGGTCTTCTTTCTCCGCCTCGAACCTCTCTGCGGATTGTCTCAAAGCCTTCATTCAACTTCGTCACCCAACTCTCTCTTCATCTCTTCTTTTTTGTTCTGTTGTTGTTGCTTGGTTGATGGTTGAGAAGAGGAAATATTTTGAAGAGATTGAAGGTTGTACAAAGTTGTTGTTGAAGAAACAGTGTGGAGATGAAGGATTCGGGGTTTGATTTTTCTTTTGGTGTTTGTGAGTTTTGAAGGGTTTGTGTAATTCGGTGTTTATGGAAGGGGCTTGCTGAGGTAGGAGGTGAAGGATGGTGTTATGGTGATTGATTGAGGATTATTGCGGTTTTTGGTTTTTCGAAGAGGAAAGAAAAGTTGTTGATGTGTGTTGTTGTTTACGTGATGAAGAAGAGTGATGGATTGTTATTGATGAGGTTTTGTGATGGAGTTGATGGTGGCTCGGTGTTTGCTGTTATGTGGTTGTGAAAATATGGTTTGTTGTTTTTGGCTGGAACGTACCAGATTGTGCCTCAATTTCTCATTGGCGTAAACGAAAAAACAAGTTGGTTGTGGGTCTTTTTGTGAGCGTGTATGCGTTGGTGAGCTGCGGATTGTACATGTTGTGTGTACCGAAAGATGGAATTGAGGTGCTGCCAATTGTAGTGGGGAAAATTTTGTTGCACATCATGTGGGGTCAGCTGCAGTGGAAAGAGTGAGTGAGCTTTGGAATTCATTTTGCCGCTGACGAAAAAGAAAAAAGAACCTGTGTGCTATACCTTATGAATTGGTACCATGCTGAAGAAAAATGTTAAAATAAAGTGGCCATGAATTTGTATTGGCTTTGGTTTAAATGCTGAATTTTTATAATTAGAATAAAAGTGTGATGGGTTTGAATGAAAGAAAATAAATGAAATTTAATACGGATATTAACAAAATGGGTTTTAAAAAGATAAAATAGGGAAAGACATATGAAATGAAATTGCGGAAAAATGAAGTCGAAAAATGGGTTAGATATTAGAAATGATAATGGGCTTAGTTAAACAAATGTGGATATTAAGGTGGAAATAAAATGAATATGGTTATTGAAAATAAGGATTAGAAATAAAAGAAAATTGGATGATGAAATGAATATTTAAAAAAGATTATGAATATTTGGATGAAGTGAACAACGGATATGAAAGAGAAGTCATTTAGACAATGAAATGGTTTGTGAAACGGGCATGAATGATAGTGAACAAATTTGTATCTTGAAATCTCAATAACTCAAATGACCAATCTTAACACAATTACTTCAAACTCTCAACGCACATCACAATTGTATCCTCGATGATCCTCAAAAATCAATTAATCTGAACCACCAGCAGTAAGCCACAAACAACTGAACGGACAATAATGCTCTAATCACAATGTAGGCACGCAATTGAAACTCTTGCATCATGACCATCTAAATGCCTCTGACGTCAAATTCTAAGCACCATCTTCAATCAATGATAATCAAACAAGCCCACACAAAGGAAGAGAAACCCTAAACCACTTGTATTATACGCTCACTAAGGAAAAGAATAGTCCAATATGCTGAGAAGAAAATAATGGTCTTGTAATTGATAAGGAAGATAATATCCTGATGATGGGCCCAATACATTGGTGAGTGATCATTGTAGACGTAAAATCCTCGAAGACCACTGATTTAGGAAAATAAACCCTAATTCTGCGACAGAAGCATAAGAGAATGATACCAATGGTGACTGCAAACCAAAGCCTTGAATTCCTCTGTTGATTGGCAAACAAGGTATAAAACCCTAATCCTCGGAAAATAACGATCCCATGTCTCAGGAGCACATGCAAATGGTATGCAAAATGCGTATGGATGCAAAACGAATTGCTGACAAAGAGAGAAGAACCAGAGGACAAATTTAGGGTATTACAGTTATTATGGCATATAAACTTTTCATGTTTTGTTAACACTTAAATTTATCGTGGTATACATATGTTCTCACATCTCATGTTTGATTAGGTATGCTAGATAGAAAAACTATTTTTATTTATTCTGTTTTATATAAACTTTTTATGTCCTCACATACATATGCTCTAACAAACGTTTTACATTCTTTTATTAACGTTTTATGTTCTTTTATTTTTTATATTCTGTTTGTTAATTAATTAATTAATTTATAATATGTATATAATATATAGGATATATATAACTTTAATATATAATATATAATAATGTTTATAATATGTATAATATAAAAAATATATAATATATATAACTATTTTGTTAAATAAATATTTTATTTTACTTTACTATTTTTTAGATTATTCGGATCGGATCGTGTCGATACGCTGTTTGTACATTTGTGTGTATGAGGCGTGACACTTGTGTTGATCCGATCTAGTTGCGATGATCGCAATTTTGCGTTAGCAACGTCGTTGTTCTTTTTTTAATTCATATTATTTTTATGTTATTGATATACATATATTTAGATATGCACATTTTTTTCATAACTAACTACCCAAATTTTTTTCTTAAAACTTGACGATTTTGCCTCAACCATTTTTTTATACGTTTTGTTTTATTATATAATAACTATTTTCCAGGTACATTCACATGTATGTGCATGTGCGCGCGTGTCTTAATGTCAAGAAGACAAGACTGGTAATCTTGAGGGCATTTTGACAAAAAAAAACATGGGTTTTATCTTCTTTTTCTTAATTTCTCCTAATTTCCTCTATTTTTTTAATTCTCTAATTTCTTAAATTAACTAACCTTAAATCTTTAGATTAATTTTATTGTTTATTTTCTAAAAAACTCTTAACTTTTTTTTTAATTACTTATCTTCATAATACATTCATAATATTAATTAATTATTTCTTTTATTGTAAATTAATAATTCAATATAGTTTTTTTTTAACAACAAAACTTTTTTTTAATTTATTTTCATAAACAATTTTATAATTTAGTTATGTTAGAGTTATTTTTATTCACTTTTAAAACTTATTTTTTGTTATAGATAACTCTAAAAAACTTTTCTAACTTTTTTATTATTTTTATTAAACCTTAATTTCATAAATTTAAAAATTTTATTTTCTTAGTAACCCTAAACTTTTTCAAATCCTAAACCTTTTTCCTAAGTCTTTTGCTCTAAACCTTCTTATTTTCATTCATTCCTGTAATATTCACTGCTTGCCTTATTATTATTACTCTGAGTTTGTTTATCATTATTTATCTCTTTTCTGCCATTATAATTATGTAATTTATTTTTCCCGCTCATATTATTATGTAAGTGCCCCGAAGCCGTGTAATAGTGTAGGATTTATTTTCTCGCATTTTATTTATTTATTTTATTTACATGGTTAGTAATAATAAGGAGTGCAAAACTTAATTGAAAATAAATTGGACTTAGACAATTAAAAAAATAAGATAAATATTTGAATATAATCACTCACACACGTAAGTTGATCGTTCTACGATCGCCATCTGCACCTCCTAGGGTTACCCCTCTAAGTTGCCTTAAAATAAATGGTCAGGTCCATCGAAAGTGGGGGTGTCTTTAAAAGCAAAGTCCCTATAAAAAAATCATCATTGTCCCTTCTAGATTAAAAAATCAAGTCCCTACGAGGTTGCCTACGATATAATGATCTTGTCCCTTCGGTAAAAATGATGATAGTCCCAATGAATTGCTAAAGACACCCCTACAAGTTGCCTTCATTGACCATACGATGACCCTACGCCTGTCCCTTAATAAAATCCAAGGTAATGATTACCTACTCCTTAATAGTAGGGACAGTCTTACCCTTGAAAGGAAGTAAAAGAATACAAAAGACTAGTCTAGGGTAGGTAGCTCTCAGATACTTGCTCACTTCAAAATACTCTTTACACCCCACTTTTCAAACAATTTTCAAACTTAAAAGCTTTTTATACATCCATACGAGGATCGTTACAAAGAGTTATGAAAAATTTTAAACACACACTACACATTTTTCAAAACAATTAAGTGAGCTAAGTAACTAAGAGCCCATGGATAACCATGGATATAAAGGGTGCTAACACCTTCCCTTTATATAACCTACCCCCCGAACTCAAGTCTTTTAAAATAGGTCTTTCTTGTTCTTTTATGTCCTTTCCACTTGGATAAAATAAAAGTCGGTGGTGACTCTTGCTATCCGCAACATTTATAGAAAATCAGTTCCCCCACCGTGTTACACCCGTACTTGGGACGCTACGAGCTGAGAGTCGGTGGATATTTTTACTTCCTTTTCTCCTAGATCTTCGGCCAGTCTTAAGCCTGCCAGGAAGGCTTCGTATTCGGCTTGGTTGTTCGAAGTTGGGAAGGTCAGTGCTAGTGATACTTCAATCAGGATGTCGTCTTTGTTTTCGAGATGATACCTGCGCCACTTCCCGTCGAGCTGGAAGTTCCGTCGACGAAGATCATCCATTTGTGGGCGCCACTAGTCGGGGTCGGGCTATACGTCATCTCGGCAACAAAGTCGTCCAAGACTTGTGCCTTTATGGCCTTCCTGCTTTCGTATTTGATGTCGAGTTCTGTCAGTTTCAATGACCATTTCAACATCCTGCCAGCCATATATGTCCTTTCGAGCAGTTGTTTTATGGGTTGATTTGTTCGGACTTTGATTGTATGGGCGAGGAAATAATGTCGCAATCTCCTTGCTTCATTTATCAGGGCCAAGGAGACCTTCTCGATTTGATGGTATATGTGCTCGGGGCCCTGAAGGGCTTTGCTTGTAAAATAGATGGGTTTTTGCTCATCGCTCGTTTCGCGGATGAGGGATGCGTTGACCGCCTTGGTGGCCCCGGATAGGTACAGGTATAATACTTCCTTTGCCCGAGGTTGTGACAACACAGGTGGTTCAGAGAGAGCCTTTTTGAGGTGGAGCAATGCTTGCCTGCACTCCTCAGTCCACTCGAAGATGGCTTCCTTCCGTAGTAGCTTGAAGAAAGGAAGCGTGTGTTGCACGAATTTAGTGATGAAACGAGATAGGGAGGCGGGCATGTCGTTGAGTGACTGAATGGATTCCTTCGAGTTCGGGGTTGGAATTCCGAGAACGCCCGACATTTTTTGGGGTTGGGTTCGATCCCCAGTTCGGTGAGGTAGAAGCCAAGGAACTTCCCGGCTCATACGCCGAAGGTGCATTTTTCTGGATTGAACCTCATTTTGCACCCCCTTGCTTGCTCGAAGACCTTTCGGAGATGCTGGGCATGGTCGACCTCCTCGTGCGACTTTAATATCATGTCGTCCATGTAGACCTCGAGCATGTCCCCGATCTCTCCCCAGAAGACCTTGTTCATCATGCGCTGGTATGTAGCCCCGACGTTGTTCAGTTCGAAAGGCATAATGTTGTAGTAGTAATTGTCAGTCAAGGTCATGAAGGCCGTGTGCCGCTTGTTTGTGTCCGACATGGGGATTTGGTTATATCCGCTGTACGCATCCATGAAGGACAGGAGTTTAAAATCTGCAGAGTTGTCGACCAATTTATCTATGTCAAGGGAAAAGCATCTTTGGGACATGCCCTATTGAGATCGGTATAATCAACACACATTCGCCATTTTCCATTATTTTTCTTAACAAGGACTACATTAGAGAGCTAGGTTGTTGTCGCTCCCGATAAATGGGACTGGCCCAAATAAAGGTACAGACGCGAACGGTCGGCGATGTCGTACCTCGAAAAATACGATCCCTCGCGAACGCGGTCGCGGCTGGGCTGACTTGAGAGTCGCCACCTAATTTTATTTATTCCCAAAGAGGGAAATGGAAAATATAGATAAAACCACCAAGAAGGGATAAAACAAGGTCATCGCAAACCATTGTCGGGGTTCGGAAGTCGGTTATGTAGGAGGAAGGTATTAGCACCTCCTACATCCATCGTACTCGATGGGAACCATCTAGATTGTCACGCGCGAAGGGATGTCTATACTTATGATTACTTGTTGAACTAAAGGGTTTATTGATCCTAGGGGCTCGGCAAGGATTGAGATCCTCGTGCCTACGTATTCCCTTGTGCAATGGGAAAGTCAGAGCTTCGTAGTTCGGCCTGATATGGGTATCGGTTGTTGATTTTATTACCTTTCTTCGATGAAAGGATTTAAGAGTCCATTTGCACTAAAGACTATGGATAGCTTATCTCGCCCAACAAGACGAGTGTCCTGCGTCGAAATAATCGGAGCGAGTAACGAAAGCTCGTTATCCCCCTTTCTATCGCTTAAGGCTCGTGGCGTGCAATTTTCCTCGTATTTATTGAAGTGTTTTGTTTCCTAAGACCGCTTGATGTTGGATCAAGGGTTTGGATCTAAGAAGTAACATTTTGGTTTTTTGAAGTTTAAGGTAAATGCAAGTGGAGGTTTAGTTGTTGGATTTGTAGCGAGGCACAATGTGCTCGACTCGCAAAGTTGAGGAACTAAGCTAAAGACTAGCTATGGAAAACAAGCGCAATGCGTTGATTTATCAAGTTGGAAGAAGTTGCTGAAAGTGTAAGGTGCAAAGTTCGTGCAGATGGCGATCGAGGAACGATCGACTTACGTGTGTGTATGAAGTGAAGTGCATATGGATGTTTATTTGGCGTTGGACCAAAGATTTCGCTTATCTTTGAAATGACTAATCTTAATGTGCGTTCGTTTTTTACTTAGCAATTTATCGTCAAAAATGCAAAAGTAATCACACGAGTAAGCATTGTATCATGTTACAAGCAAATAGAAATCGAGCATACGCAAAACTCATATCACACATATAATCGAGCAAAGGTGAAAAAATTAATTAATCCAATTAAGTAGAAATATTTAATTAAATTAATTATCAAATTAATTAATCTAATTAAATAAAACTCTTAACTAAATTAATCTAAGAAAATGTTTTTGTTGTTTTTTAATATTCAAAATAGAAATCAAAATTAATTAATTTTGCTAAAGTTAAGTGTTTAATAAAATTAACCTTAAACTAAGTTAATTATATTAAACATAAAAAAAAAGTATTTTGGTTTCTTTTCTTTTTAAAATCAGAATAAAAACTAAATGGACCAAATGTTATCAGCAGTCAAGAGTGTGCAAATAGCAGGGGATGACCCAAGCCCATACGCCCTATTCCCATTAATACCATCCAAAGAATAAAAGACAAACCCTAGCTTTTATAGCATCATCGGTGCTTAAAAAAAAACTATGATAATGATACCAAAGCAAATAACATTGGGTAATGTAAAAGAAAGAAACATTAAACAATCAGTGGATCACCCAACGGATATTAACTTGTACCAAATGCACAAGCAGCCCAAGATAAATGAATTATAATATTTATTCACTAATGAAACACAAACCTAATAATGTAAAAATTAAAAAAAAACGAAAAAAAAAAACATCGGTCTCAGAGAAACTCTTCATCGACCTCCCATCCTTTTCTCCCTGTTCCGTTTCAAAACAACAATAAAAATGTCTCTGCTTTCTTATACTCAGTTCATTTTCTTCACAGAGAAATGGAAACCTCATTGTACATCATTAAGCCAATATGACAACATACAACCTTATACCGAACAACCAAATCTTATCCCTATTCAAAACCCTAGCCCTAACTCATCTTGGCAGAATCAAACAAGAAACAAAAACTTCGAATCATCAAACATGGAAGGCGAGCATAAACACACACAAAAAATGGTCAACGTAAGAAATCCATACCTAAATCGGATGAATCCGATTTTGAGCTTCGATGCAGAAGGTATTTCGTTCTTCCGCTTCCGCCTATGCAATGTTTCTGTTGTTTCACTTTCTCCTTCTCCTTTGAATATTCTGATTTTTGAGTGTTGTTGAGTGCGGAAAATGGTGAGGTTTAGCTCATCTTGTTCATAATTTTGATGTAAAATTATGAGAAGATTTTTCTTGAGCTTTAGTGTGATTTAGGGTTTCTGGGGATTTTTCTTCTACAGGGTTTGTAGATTTTCGTTAGGATTCTTGTTCTTCTCAATGTTTTGATGCCTTTGCTGTATTTTCTGTGATAGGGTTTTCAGGTCCCTCCTCAATGATTGCAAATGATTGGCTTTATAGGGAGAAGATTTGAGGCTAATACGTGTGAAGAAGAAGATTTGGCATTAAGTTTGTTACAAGATTCGTGTGAGCCCGGATCAAAAAAATCCGTTAGGGGATTTTGGGAGGAGATTTCGTGGGGCCCCCTTTGAGAGTGACAGGTATGAGCTGGATGCATTCTGTGTTATGTGAAATAGAAAATGGTCCCCCTTTGTAAATTCAATTTTTACTGAGTTTTTACTGCTGTAACTTTAGACTTCTTCTCTCACTCTTGGTACTGTGTTTAACATTGCCTTGTTTGACTTCTTGTTTATGATTTGCTTCTGACATGATATTTCTGCCTATTTCAGAAAAGATCTTGCATTCCCTTTGGTCATCTTACTCAAGTTTGAATATTGCAATTCGCATCTTGATGTACGGGATAAGTTCTCAATGCCCTGTTCTCTAGTCGTTTGCGTATTCGGTCATTCTCATGATTTTTTTGTTGGCTTACTCTCCATGCTTGATGTGACACAGGTTAGCATGGCACGAAGACGTCGTACTTCGAGCAAACGATGATGTTGGCCATGGTATTGCTGCAAAAACTTGGAATTGTGATCCTGTTTTAACATAATCATTTGGTTTTGCAGGTGTGGATTTTGACAGTAAATGTGCCTGTAGTTCAACCTTTGCTTGTCCATTGTAAGGAAATTGGGCCCTGTTGTGCAAAAGTTATTTCAGAACATGGTTGAGTTTCAAGAGATGCAATCAACCTGTGCCATAGTAAGGAAACTACAAAGAGGCATGACTCCTGTTTCTCAGACAACATGGATATCAGAACAATTTGTACGTTGTAATTGTGCAGGCCGAGATTGAATCTGTGGCATCAACTACTGCTGCGATGCTTGCTGTTGTAACTGTTGTGCCTGAGATCGTATCAAGTTTGGATTCACCTTTTTGTGTAGTTTAAGTTAGATGGTAGCTACTGTTGGCATAATTCTGTTGAGCAATCACATCATTCTCCTCATTCTCCTTAGCTTTCTCCTCAATTTGTGCTTCAATTCTATCCTTGGTAAGCTTATCTATCTTACTTGAATACTCTCGGATAAATCGTAAGACATATGAGAAACAAAATCAATCATGCTATTCATCCAAACCAATTCAATCGTAACATTTGGCCGTATAATATCATAGCAGGCAAAGAGATATGATCCCACAGCATTCTTTCTTCCGCTTCTCGATAAAGTAGACAAGCAAATCCTCAGAAAGTTCACGGTCACCAGACTGAGAGCAAGTTTCCATACAGTCCTTGTAAAAATTGTCTTTCTTTGACAAAGCAATGGATTTCTTTCACCTTCCTGCTTTCTTATAGATCTATACAGCAACACGCCTCATTTCAAGAAGTTCGTGCTTCTCAATCTTCTGTGCAAAGTCTATTTGATCATAGTTGTCATGCAGGTCTGTGGATTCTCGAAGTCTGTCATAGTCTTCTTCCTCAACATAAATTTCATTTAGAGCTTCATTGACAACATATACATTATTGCTTTGGACGACACTCATATAAGGCTTTATCAATTTGAGGTGGCCAGCCTTCCGCATTATGTCTACTACACGAGTGTGGTCCACATGAAGATCAATCACATTTAGAAGACCATTTACTACTTCAGAATGTTCTTGCGAGTAAAAGTGAACAGCTTTATAGTAAAGTTCCACATTGGCTGGCGTGTGTGTGAAATACGAATGCGATAGTAGCTTGCGAATGAAACGTAAGCTCAAAGCTGAACTCAGGTGCTTGAAGGCTTAATGAAGGCTTGGGAGCATATCAGGTACATTAGGTGATTATTTTTCTTTTCAAAATTTGGTTGAAAGATTCTCTTGAAATAACACCACTGTGGTCCATAGTTCCAATTACTGAATTTAGTGTTTTTGTTCTTGCAGGTTTGAGATAATGTGGAACAGGATATGATCTCGTAACTTGGCTCGGGAATGACATCCTGTGGTGAGCAAAACCTGTTTAGTTTATGCTACAAATTTTCGTCCGCTGCCATGTATTTCATAATCTTTTGCTCGTGTATGCTTGGCTTTACCAAGATCTGAGCACTTCTCTTTTCATCACGAGCCTGCTTTCATCTCGCGGCAAACTTCGAACTTCCACTGCAATTTGCGGCGAACTTAAACATTCGTCCTTTCCTTGTGTCAGCTCAAATCCTGTTCTGTGAATGAACATTTGTATAAAGTGACTCGCTGCTGAATTTTTGTGACTATATTCCGAATGCTTCTTGTGAATTTGTTTGTTCACTAATGACAAATCTTGATTCTGCAGGTATATTACGGAAGTTCAATGCCATGGAGAATGAAGGAAGTTCTGGTGTACTCTAATCAACAACCATTATCATATCTGAAGAGGCTTTAATGGCAGCCATAGGTAGATTGTTGTTTTCAGGAGATGGAACAACATATGGTTGAACTACTTTTAGATTGCGGAATATTGTCTGCCAATGTAGAACTTCAGTTACAGGCATCTTCTTTAAGTGAGGAACTTTTCAGAAGTTGAGATGGTATTTGTCCAAATAAGCAATTTGGTCTTGCATAACCCGCTGTTGTGTCTGGTCTCAGAGGTAATGAATTTAAAACCTCAATTGGTTATGGTGTTCAGTTTTTTTTTTGACAGGAAACGCTATTGTGACTGCTGACCATTACGATTGATGTTTTGGTTGCACTTCTTTTAGACTGAAATTCAGTTTCTATGCAGCTTGGTTGTGAATTGGTTTGTGCCAATACAGGTCACTTTTGTTAATGCTCATTTTTCTTCTTATTTCATGTTTTCCATGGTGATGAGACTTGGCACAACTTGTCTTGAAGGCACAAAGGTGAACCATAGATGATGGCTTCTGCTTTTTTTTTAAGGATTTTCTTTTATGCATGTATCATGCCTTGAGAATGAAGTTTGTAATCCTTGTGAGAATTTGAATAAAATTGGTCTTTATTATTGTGCGGTTGAACCTATTTGATCGCTTGTGTTGATGACCATGACAAAGTTTCCACGATAACAATATCGGTCTCTTTTCATGTTTGTGTAGGTTGTGACGCATTGAAGGACGCTTGAAAGATGTCCATGAAGAACAGGTCGTAAGGAACTAGCATGAAGCTACTTAGATGTGAGGCCAAGGCTTGAATCAGTGATGAGAAGAGGGGAAAAAAAACTTGGCATAATTATCCTTTTAGGTCTCGTGAAAGTCTTGTAGGATTAGGATTTTAGGAACCAATTTTGCTTTGCATCTTGTAAACTCAAATTCATCCTCGGAACTTGAATAGTATCATGAATGATTTTAATCCTAATTAAGTCTCTACCTCTTAATCATAAACCGAGCCAAGATTTGGCATGTAGCTGGCCATACGTATTGTCCTGTCGCGCATGGAGTGGCCTAAAGTGATCCTTTGCCTCACGAATACTTATGTGGAATAACATCATCATCAACATGCTGATACGACTCACAACCCTATAAAAAAACTGCAATGAACATGACTGGCCATTTATTCAATCTACATCGGCAACTTGCATCACCAAGCCAAGCCAATCATATCTTGAATTTTTAATCATAGTGCAACTTGATTCACAAACTAAGATCAAATTCTTGAAATAAGACTTGATAATTTGAAACACAACTTCAACTTGAGATATTGCAAGAAAACATCATGGATAATACTTTAGTAACATTTTGTAACATCTCCCACTCATGACTAGCAGCAAACATGAAATCAACAAAGCTTGTAACATAAATTGAAATAGATCTTGGAAAATTTTGAAGCCAATTGACCCACTTGTAGTAAATTAAATCGCATTTTGAAGCAAATCAATCACATAACTTGGTTTATAGCTTGAGGGTAACTAATCTTAACCACTTAGTTATGAGGATGGTTAGATTTTCTTTTCCAAATAACAATCTAAAAATTTGTTCCACAAAAAACTCAATTGATTCAATCATCAATACTTTCCTTACCGAGGCAATTCAATAGCTAAATCCAAGTATCATACCACTGCCCTGATGCCTTGAACAATCCATGATTCCACCTCGTAAAACTCCCCCCATCCACATAAAGAAGGAAATAGGAATAATTATATAAGTTTGGCTTGATAACCTTATCTGATCCAGATAGCCAACTTGCTCAACCCGAACTCAATTAGATAACCCGACATAACAACAAACACATTTTTTTTAATTTTGCGTGGTGGTTAATGAAAGTAAAATTATATGGGTAGGACAAATTTAGGGTATGACAGATGCCCCTATCTAATTGCCTTGGACCCGAGAAAGTGAACCGCTGCATGGCGTTCAGTTTTAGAGTAAAAGTCAATTAGATATAAGAAGACCCTGAAATTTGTCCGGCAAGAGAGAAAATGCTACACCACTGAAATGGAAATGAGGATAAGATTGGGAAATTGTACAAAATGTATGTGTAAACACCCCAAATTTGCCCTCACCCATTCACACCATGGCTTGTGACCATCTCATATGCATAAACACAATCATATCATCTCATAGTACATTTTTGATTCACTGGATAGTTTCTAGGTCATCTGCACCTAGGGTTTGTGATCTGAGCAATCCAAAAGCATCTTGAGCCATTCCAAAGGCCACCAATCAACTCAAAGGGGTCCATGTGTGCCCAATCATCATGTTACATCCTCACAAAGTCAAAATTGCAGAGGGATCACAAGAACTAGGGTTTGAGTGGATGCAAAGCCAGGATGAACTGCACAGTTGATTGAAATTAGGGTTTTGGTTTCAGAGGCCATAACTCCAAATTTTTTGGTCATTCTTGTTTCCATTGGTCTCTATATGGTATAGGGATTATGCATATCAATTTTCATGAAGAAATTCCATGGGGAAGTCATCTGATCAAGAGTTGACTTTTCAGACAAGTCAGTGCAAAATCAGGGCATCTGAGGCCCCCAATGACCCAACCAATGGGTGGTCTTCATCATTTTGAGTGTATATGATCTTTATTTGATCATGGAAGAAGTTTTAAGTTCATGGAAATCAAGAATTTAGGGTTTTTGCAAAAGTTGACTTTTTGGGTTTTGTTGACTTTTCAAGAATGCACCATTTTAGGTCAATTTTCAAGCCTTGATTCATGATCCAAAAAGGCTTCAAATGGAAAAACTTTGGTCATGAAAGTTGTAGATCTCATCTTTCCCTTTTCAAAAAGTACAAGAACATGATCTAACTCTTCATGGATCAAAAGTTATGGCCATGCAAAGTTGCCAAAAATCATTGTTTTTCAAGTTATGCACCAAGTGGAAATTTTGCTAAGTCTTGAATCAATGCATGATTGCTGCCTCAAATTCATGACAAACCAGCATGTGAATATCCTCTAAGTCACAAAAATCAGAAATGGACCAAGTTTGCTCATGGTTTGGTTCATGTAATTTGACTTTTCTCATGAAAATCCATAAAGCTAGCCAACTTGCATTTTCACTCATGACCACTTCACCAACTTATGACATTGGCTGCTGAGCTTTGCTAGGCCTATCCATCACCTTTTGCTGCACCAGCCATGCCTTGTACTTGCTTAACTTTGAGCCATGCCCTATCTTACACAAAAGTGGATTTTTAGCAAAAGTAGCCTCACCTATCATAGCAGGCCATGTCACATCAAGCAACCAATCAGAATTGTTTATCATTTCATTTTGCAAGTGGAACATAACAAGAACAAGGGCTGAAACCAACTCATTCATCACTTACACAAAATCCCTTCACATTGCAAAATCCATCGAATCTGCCTCCACAGCCAAGAAACTCCCAAACTTTCTTCATCACTAAACTCAGTACACTCCATAGGCCCTAAACCATCAAAGCTCAGGCCTGAATCAAGCCTGATTTGAACCTCACCATTCTTCATCCTCAGAACCAGTCCTCTTCGAATCTCACTGTCCATCCCTCAAACACTTCATCTTCCTTCACCAACAAGTCAGGCATACTTAGAGGAGTCCAAACCACCCATTACACTGGCCTAAAACAGCCTGTACACCAAGGTCATTCTCTGCTACACCAGTTTGGTAGCCATTGAAATAGCTTGCTAAACTTCATTTCAAGCTTGCCATTGACACCAGGGGATCCATTAGAGCTAGCTTGCATCAAGAAACGGCTCTGGAAGCTCAGAAACAGGACTTGTCACCTCAGGTAGTCTCAAACTTCAAACCTTTTAAAACCTGTTTCTTTTGTTACAAATCAAAAATACATGCTCTGGGGATCACTGTGATATGATTAGAATCAAAAATGGTGTGGAAATGAGTATCTTATGCATCTCTGAAACTTGGCCCGTGAATGCGTTTCGTTTCGATTCTCTTTGTTCATGTTAGATAAATGTATTTTGATCTTGGATTGAGGTTTAGTTAGGATGGGGGGTTGTTTCTGGGCAGGAAATTTGTTGAATGGTGGCCTGAATCGTTTTCTAGGGTTTGTGATACGCCGGAGAAGACGACCGGAACCACTGTTCCGGCCGTCTGAGTTTACCCTGCCCTAATTAGGGTTTAGCCAGTCATTAGTGTTTTTTAAATCTGGGCCATTGGATTGCCCTTCCCGCGCGTAGACCAAGGGACCAGATTGCTTCATTAACCCTAATTTCCACTTAATTAATTTAATTAGGTTTAATTAGTTTAATTAACTGAATTTAGGAAGTTTAAATCTGGACCACTAGATAGCGCGCCAAGTCAACCCAATCTCCCTCAGATCAAATCCTGGCCACGCGTTCTGTTTACTTTTATTTTCATTTGATTTTTATTCATATTTATTCCATTTAATTTGTACAATTTATTTAAAATAGCAAAAAAATCATGAAAATTATGAAACTTTTTCTTTAAGGTTTTATTAATTTTTATGACACAAAAATATTTTTATTTTATTTTTTATCATTAAAAAAGTATTTTTAAATATTTAAAAGATTATTTTTAATTGATTAATGAGAATTAATTAATTAAAAATACTTTTAGGTATTTAAAAATTACAAAAAAATTCATGAAATGTTCTAAGACATTTAGAAACATTGTCCAACCTTCAAACCAAATTTCTTTTTTGATCTTGATGCATTTTAAGAATTTTTCATTGAATTAAATCATTTTTGATGCATTATTTTGTTCATAAGTTTGAAAATTCATTTCTGCCTATTGGTGAAGGTTGAGACATTGATTCTTCTTGCATTGTTTTCCATTTAGCATGAACTTTCAAGGATAAAAAGGCCATGATTTGATCTTGCATTTTCTAATTGATTGGCATTTGTTTTGTTACAAACCCTAAAAAACCCTAATAACTCGCAAAATTCATAACTTGAGTTTGGTTGAGAGTTGGGAGCTCCCCTTTGGGCAGTGGTTTATTATAGGTCTAGGGTTTCTTTGGGTACCATTTTCCATTTTTTATGTTAAGGTTTGCTTCTGTTTTTGGTTTGTGTTTGATGTTTGATCCATAAACCCTAATTTGGGCTTTCATTTGCATCCTTCTTGCATTTCCTTGCATAACTTGACTTGTCATTGCATTTTGTGCATTCTTATGATTCATTTGACATCTTGAGACATGTAGAAAGCATCATTGATCATTGCATTGCATATTTGCCATGTCATTTGTCTTGTATGTTCCATAACATTTCATGTTCATCCATGCTCCTCAACTTGCATCATTTGCATTCATAATCTTGTATGAACATCTCCATTGTCTTGTCTCATGTTCATAGCACTCCATAGCATCATAATCATCATCAACATGCTTCTGGTTTTGCTTTGCATCGTACCATTTCATCTCATTTTGCATTGTATTGCATTTTCTTTTCTAACTTTTCAGGTGGTAAGTGGCTTTGAGAAGTGAATTTGCCTTCACTTCTCATAACTTCTCTTCATCTCTTTTATGCATCCTTGCTGCATTTTTGTTTGTGTTTGAGATTGAGCTTGCTCATTCTTGTTCCTCCCACCTTCTTTCTTCAAGTGACTTGACTTCTTGAATGAAGCAAGTCACTTTGCTTCTCTTGATCCTGTTCATCTGCTTCCTGGTGGTTCCTCTGAAGATTGTTCTTGTTAAACCTCACAAACCTTAGGATCATCCAAGCATGACAATGAATTAGGGTTTTGATTAGTCTCCCCTCATAGTTTTTACCTTTGTGTCTCTCTTTGAGTCTTCTCTTCTCATCTCATAATCAGGGACTAAACCCTCAAGGCTTTAAGACTTTGTGATTAAGATCATGCCTGCATCCTTCTTTTAGGATGGAGTGTATAACTTTAATCCTAAGTCTCGGACCCTTAAGGTGTTGAACTCTCTTAATTAATCCATCTAATAATCATCAAGACATTACACTTGTAACTTGGGCCTTGCATTAGGGTTCTAATTCTTCCTTAATTGGTTAAGAAGGACTAACCCTAAAGTTAATGGACAAGTCCCCCTCAAGTTGTCTTACGAATCATAAAAGACACTTCATCATCATATCACTAATTAAAATCCATTTAATCAAAGGCTTGTTTTGTCATGGGTTTAATCCCTAATCATGGATTAAGTTGAGGAGTCTTCCTCAGCTTAAACACTCTCATCTATCATCCTTCTTTTAGGATAGTGTAATGAGCCTGTTAAATCCCTGATTATGGCTTAACCTCATTACTTAACACTAAACAAAAATCACAAAAACATCTAATTAATCACAAGTAGGTTAATGATCTTAATCCTACATCAAAAGGTGATTAAGTGTGAGAATCTGACTTCACACTTAAGGTATTCTCATTACCCCTAATCAGAGGGAAGATGTGATGAGTTTACTAACCCATTGGTTTAGGCTTAAGCTCATTATCTTATGACAAACTCCAAAAAGCAATAAAAGACTGAAAACACAAAAACAAACAATAATCGTCTCCTTCGGGATTCTTTCCTCATCTCATTCACTCACAACCGAGAACTTGCTTCTTCTGTCTAATGCAAGACAGTTTGCATCTGTGCCAGACAGATCATACACTTGAGCATAGGCAAGCAAGCAGTTCACCAGTCAATTCATCTTTCAGTCTCTTTGGGTCGAACTACGGTGTTCTGACTTCCTCATTGCACGAGAGGATACGTAGGCATAACTTAACGGTTATCGAACAAAAGTCTCTGTATATTCCCCCTCTTCCCAGCTTCATTCTTTTAGCCTCATGATCTTGAGCATTTCACTCCTGTTCTTACACTGACACATCATTATACACTTCACTTCTTTTACACTGACACCTGTACATTCTTTTCCAGCTATCTTATACACAGATTGCACTGACACTACCCCTTTAAAACACAAATCTTTTAAGCGTGGATCCCGTCGAGTACGACGGACAATCTGGGTGCTAATACCTTCCCAGGTTGTAACCAACCCCCTTTCTCAGTCTCTCTGGTTCGCAACCGTCTTATCCATCTTTTTCTAGGTCTATGCAGCATTACCTTTCCTCCGGGATAAAAATGCCTAGCTGGCGACTCTTTTCATTCTCCAGTGAGTTCACGGCTGTGTGTTCTCACTGTTCCCTTCGCCGACCGTTCGCGTCTGTACCTTCATTTGACCCTGTTTCATTTGTCGGGAGCGACAGCTTGGCGACTCTGCTGGGGAGCCTTATACTGCAACCAGGGCTTCTGGTTCTTTTTGTGGGTTCCTCCTAGCGCTTGATTGATTTGTGTTTATTGGGGGTGTTATGTGTTTGTTTGTGCTTGTATTTATTTTTATTCATTGCTTTATGTACAGTTACTTTACTGCTTTCTTTACTGCTTTTATATATCATACTGTCATACTGTGCTGGCTGGATCTGGTTTTTCTTTGGTGGGTGGGTGTTCCATTGAGAGTTAAGGTCCTATACCTGGGACCTGAGTGACACCTAGGCTAGAGTGAATCATATTCTTTCCCATTCCATTTCGGTCTGGTGCGGGAATATGAAACACGGTTCAGATATGGGTTTCTTCTTGAGAACTCTGTGCTACGGATTTCCTGTAGTGCTAGGGGGATTTGGGAAGCCTGCTAAGTCTGGATGACCTTTTAGTATTGACCTTCAGAAATTGAGGTGAATTAGAGGAGGAATTGTTATGGTTATTGTAAACACTGTACCTCCGGGTTAGAAGTGTTTACACTTCTCATAACTGATCCAAGTCTGAGGATCCTTGTTCTAGATCACTACCTGTGAGGGGGTTGGGCTGTTTACAGGTTTGCAGGTACCTTGACCTCAGAATACCCTGTTACTTTGACTTTGTTAAGAATGCTCCATGTTGGATAGTTCTTGTGATTCTAAAACCCTGGACATGTGGCTCTTTATTTGAGTCCCCCACCTTGGTTACTGGATTTATAGACCTCCATCCGGAATTCTTGAACACACATGGATCTATACCAAGGCAGTTTATCCAGATCCAGCTCAGTCACAAACCCTTTGCATATCATTTGCATACATCCTCATTGCATCATATTAACATGTGCTTATTTGTTTTTCAGGGTATCCATTTTCATCAGGTTTTGGTTTTGACCCCATCTGCAGCTTTGACCCATCTTCACCAGCATCTGCTTCAGTTTAGCTGTCTGCTTCAGCACCAGCCAGTCAGTGGTTTTCTCTACTTCAGCATTGTCATCAGCACTCTACCCAGTTTTCAGCATCATGGCTCCAAAGAAAAGCAATATCACCTATCATTTCTTCCAACCAGACTTGTCAGACATCAGGAGGGTCCAAACCCTGATGACCCCAGATCACATACCTCTGTTCAGGGAGCATTATGGGGATATACTTGACTTGGTCATGGATATGGACCCATCTCAGAGAAGCCTAATCCATACCTGCATCCAGTTCTATGACCCCCCATTGAGGTGTTTCACCTTTCAAGACTTTCAGTTGGGACCTCTCTTAGAAGAATATGCATCTTTGGTTGGTTTGCCTATCAAGAGAGAAATTCCTTTTAACCCTGAAATGGTCTTTCCCAGCAATGGAGAGATAGCAAGAGCTTTGCACCTGGAACCTGCTTTGATTGAGCAGCATATGACCTCTAAAGCTGGGATCCCTGGTTTTCATCTGGACTTCCTGATTTCTCAAGCTAGTCTGAAGGCCTCCCTGGGGGATTGGAAAGCTGTTTGTGCATTGTTGGCCTTGAGTGTATATGGAATTGTGTTGTTTGCAGATGAGCCCAGATTCATCAGCAAGAATGCCATCCACCTGTTCATCCTGAAGAACCCAGTGCCAACCTTGTTGGGTGACCTCTATTACTCAGTACATCAGAGGAATGAGAAACAGAGGGGTAAGCTAGTGAGGTGTTGTGCTCCACTATTCCATGCTTGGCTTCTCAAGCATCTACCCAGGACAGATGCATTCCTGAATCCTCATCAGCAAAGCAACTGGGCTAAGAGGCTCACTACTCTCACTGCAGCAGACATCAGATGGTGCACCCAAAGCACCAAGGGCAGAGATATGATCACAAGCTGTGGGCACTTTCCCAATGTACCTTTGGTAGGAGTTAAGGGAAGTATCAACTACAGCCCTCTGCTGTTCAAGAGGCAATTAGGCTATGCACTGGTTCATGCTCCTAGGGAACAAGACCTGGTTGAGACCCTCTATTGTGAGAACAAGATTAGTCTGGCAACAGTTAGACAGGCTGCCTGGGCCTGGGATCACGTTCAGACTAAGGGAATCACCATTCTGGGGAAGTGCAATAATGTGGCATCAGCCCAATATCATGAGTGGTCCTATGCTAGGGCCCAAATCTCAGGATTGCCCTTCACCATCAAAGACATGCCTGAGTCATCATCAGCACCACCCCCTGCTACTGTCAGTTTGGAAGAGTTTGAAGGTTTGAAAGAAAGAAATGAGAAGCTATCCCAAGCCCTGCAGAAGACCCTCAGGGAGAGGAGTGAAGGTGTAAGGGAGATTGAGAGATTGGAGAAGCTGAGAGTGGAACACTTGACTAAGATTGAGAAGTCTGGAGACTATATCAACAAGTCTAAAGCTGGTGAGCAGATTCTGAAAAATGCTTGTAAAGAAGCCCAGTTCCAAAGAGCAAGGACAGACTTGTACTTGAAAGAGAGTCAGGCCAGGTGGGTCCGGATCACTGAAGCCCGTACTCTAGAAGACAAGAGAGTTCAAGATAAGATGGAGCAGATGGAAAAAGCCCTGGCAGTAGCCCAGGAGGAAATTTCAGAGTTAAAAATCAAAGCTGGAGTGAAGAAATCCAAAGACCAAAGCCAGAACAAGAAGTTGACTACAGCTGTTGCAACAAGAAACCTTCTCATCAGGAATCTTACGGAGCATCCGGCTGATCCTGTGACCGAAGCACTTCTTAAGGAAGTTCGCGAGGATGAGTTTGGCCTTGGAGTCTGATTATTTGCTTGTTGTTGTTCCTTTTCCATGTACTTTTGCTTTTTGGTGATGTATTTTTGACCCCTTAGAGGGCTGGTGTTGTAAAGAATGAACAATTTGTATTATTTTACCTTTGTAATATATTTGTGTTTGTTTCCATCTGGGTTCACTTCAAAAGCAACTTCAACAGCATCATCTTCAAGGGTCTGGACGGGTCAAAACTGAAGACCAAGCCGGATACCTTGATAGCAAATAAGCATACTGCATTGCATACTAACCCTTTTGTTTGTTTTGTAGGTTTTGTTTTATTGTTTCTAACCTCTGTTGTGACGTTCAGGAATTATTGCTCGCCGCAGGCTATTCCCTCTCAATAGGCCACACAGGTACCCTACAAGAAACAACCTTCCGGGCATCCAGATGGACCAGTTGCAGCAAGACCTCAATGAGGCCAGAACCCAGATGGCTAATGAAAGGGTGGAGATGAGAACCCAAATAACTCAGTTCATGGAAGTGATGAATAATTTAGCTCAAAGCCAGGAGAGGCTTAGAGTTCTGGTAGAGGGGAGAACTCAAGATGACCCCCATGTGGGAACTGCTGGCACCAGTAACAATGAAAGGGTGCAACCACATGTTAACCCCCCTGTGTTTGGTCCACATCTACATCCTGAGATTCATATTCCTGCAAACGTTCAAGGAACAGCTACTGCGGCCAGAGTACTTCAAGAGGATCCTCAGGAGGATCAGTTTACAGTCATGGGTGCTGGAGAGGAAATCTATGATAGGAGATTGGATGAGTTGGCTGAGAAGTTGAGGTCTTTGGAATCCCAAAATTCTTTGGGGTTCGATGTCATGGACATGGGTTTAGTAGAGGGGGTCAGGATCCCTCATAAGTTCAAGCCTCCTTGTTTCGAAAGATATAATGGGACTTCATGCCCCCGGACTCATTTGCAATCGTTTCTGGGAAGGCTGAAGGCCTATACAATGGATGAGAAGCTCTGGATGTTTTACTTCGAAGACAGTTTGACTGGAGCACCAAGGGAATGGTATTCCCACTTGACAAGGGCAACTGTAAGATGCTGGAAGGACCTGGCAGAGGCCTTCATCCGACAGTATCAGTACAACTTAGACATGGCACCCAACAGGACTCTCCTAATGGGAATGTCACAGTCGTCAAGGGAAAGTTTCCGAGAATATGCCCAGAGATGGAGGCAATTGGCTGCTGCTGTTCAACCACCAATGTCTGAGAGAGAAATGGCAGACATGTTTATGAACACTCTCCAGGGAACGTATATTGACAGGTTGGCTGCTTTCTCGTCCACTAGCTTCGCAGATGTTGTTATAGCTGGGGAGAGAATTGAAAGCCTGTTAAAAATGGGTAAAATTTCCGATAACGGCGCCAGTTCGTCCAGCAGTACAAGGAAGCCTTTTGCAGGCCCTAGAAGAGCTGGCGAGACCAATGACATTCATACCAACAGGGGTAGGCCCCAATATGTTCAAAGGTCCATAGCAGCAGTCACTATCCCTGCTCCAGCACATCCTCAGCCAGTCTATCAACCTCCTCAACAAAACTTCCAACAACAACCTCAGTATCATCAGAATCAGTATCCTCCGAGGAACTTCAACAACAACTCCAACAACAACAATCAACAGAGGCCATTCCAACAAAGGCCCTCTCAAGCTAATCGAGTGATCGACCCGATTCCAATGCCGTATGCTGCTTTGTTGCCACAGCTTCTGAAACTCAACCTGGTTGAGCTAAGAACGTTGGCACCTCCGGATCCAAACAGTCTACCAAGAAACTATGACTCTAATGCTAGGTGTGCTTTTCACTCAAACGCGCCTGGTCACAGTACAGAAAAATGCAGGGCACTGCATATGAAGGTACAAGACTTAGTAGACTCCAAGGTTTTGAACTTTGCACCTCCGCCCAACGTCAACAAAAACCCAATGCCACACCATGGTGGTCCCCGAATTAATGCTATCGAAGAAGACCAACCGTCTTATTTGATAACCAGTGTGGATCAGATCAGGACACCATTGGTAGAAATCAAAGCTCAACTCCGTGAAAGCAATATATTTCCGGGGTGTGAACTAGGGTGCCCATACTGCAATATTTCTTGGAATGGGTGTGAAGACTTGAGGAATGGCATTGACAGCCTTATTCAGAGTGGCTTACTGCAGATCACTACATCATTCCCGGCAAACCCGACGACTTCATCAGCAATGGTTTCAGATCCTCCTACAAATACAGCAACAATTGTTCCCAACAATTCATCAGCAACATCAGCAAGTACTTCATCTGTTCTACCCAATGATCAGTTTTCGACAGTTTCTCCTGCTACAACTTCAGCTTCAGTCCACTTCGACTCCCCATCAACAACAACAACAGTTCTTCCAACAGAACCTTCTACAACACCAGCAAACAATCACGAAGATGTCTCCACTGTTACCATATTCTACGATCCAGAAAATAACTCCGCCTACCATTCAGAAGGTGCTGCTCCCACTAGAGCACCAGTTACAATCTTTTATGATCCACAGACAATAACAGTCCCCTCAGCAGCAGCAATCAGTCCAGTCACCGTCACGGTACCTGGACCTGTACCATATGAAAGCAATAGGGCCATCCCTTGGCACTATGGCTCTGACGTGTACTGCGAAGGAAAAAGAATCACTCTTGAAACATCAGCACCTGCACCACAAATTGATAATGTGGGCGGAGGCGGAGGCTTCACCCGAAGCGGACGTCTCTTTGCTTCACAAGTCCAAAGACCTACTGCCGAAGCAGAAGCTGCTGCCAAGGCAAAAGGAAAAAGCCCGGTGCAGGAAGATCCAGCTGCCAAAGAAGCCCTGAAGACTCCATTCGATCAGGAAGTTGATGAGTTTATGAGGATCATCAAAAAGAGTGATTATAAAGTTGTGGATCAACTTCACCAAACGCCATCCAAAATCTCTATCCTCTCACTGCTTATGTGCTCCGAAGCCCATCGGAATGCACTACTTAAAGTCCTGCACGCAGCTTACGTGCCTGAGGAGATTACTGTCAACCAATTGGAAACCGTTGTTGGAAACGTTACTGCTAGCAATGGGCTAGGGTTTACCAATTCTGATTTGACAGTGGATGGTCGTAACCACAACAAAGCCTTGCACATAACCATGGAATGCAAAGGAGCTGTCCTTTCGCATGTGCTGGTGGACACAGGATCATCCCTGAATGTCTTACCAAAGAAGGCTCTGGTGAAGCTTGAATATGATGGACTGGCATTGAGACCCAGCAACCTGGTGGTTAGAGCTTTTGATGGCTCGAAGAGATCGGTTCTGGGAGAGATTAAGCTGCCCGTGACAATTGGCCCGCAGACCTTTAAAACTATCTTTTACGTGATGGACATTCAGCCCGCCTACAGCTGTTTGTTGGGTAGACCCTGGATCCACGCCGCTGGCGCAATAACGTCTACCCTTCACCAAAAGTTAAAATTTGAGTGGGAAGGTCAAGTTGTCACAATCTGTGGAGAGGAGGACATTTTTGTTAGCCATCTGGCTACTTATAAATACATTGAGATGGATGGAGAAATCCATGAAACAATGAGCCAAGGTTTCGAAGCCTTGAACGTCAATGAAGCATCTGCTGTATCGGGTATCTCCATGTCATCTTACCAACAAGCCCGGAAGGTTGTTGAAGAAGGAACTGCCCAAGGCTGGGGCAAGGTCTTAGCTGTGGAGGAGAAGAAAGACAAATTTGGGTTGGGTTACAGACCAACTCAACATCAAGCAAAGGCTGCTGGAGGGCCTGGTTTTGTCAGTGGGGGAATGCTTACCCCCGATGCTATCAACTGTCTGGAAGACGAGCTGGAAGAGGAGCGCAACCTAGAGATTTGGATTCGTCCGAAGATCCCGGGGAGCAGTATCTCGAACTGGTCTTCCCAGGAAATTATAAGTGTTACTCGAGCAGAGTAATTATTATTTCCTGTATTTTTTATAAGCATGCATCAAAGTCTTGCATCTTGCCCAAGATGACAAGACTCATTTTGTAATCAGGGCCATCTGTACTTTTGTGCAAACAAGATTAAATTAATGAAATGTCAGACAATCTTTTTGCAAACGAGTCCTTTTCTTTTATGCTCACTGTTTTTTCCATTTTTCTTTTTGTACAAAAATAAATGGCGGTGTTTTCAAAATGATAACTTCATTTCACTTTTCAAAGCAAGATTAAAATCAATCACTAAAATGAACCGACTTAACCCTTGCAGAGAGTGCCCTCCAGACAGCACCGACAACAGCACGGCTATGACATCGTATGACTTTGACAATCCAATCAATCAAGCTGAAGAAGGGGTTGAAGAAGAATACGAGCTTCCTGAAGAGCTAGCTAGGTTGTTGAGACAAGAGGAAAAGGTCATTACTCCTCATCAGGAGGAGATTGAAGTGATTAATCTTGGTACGGAGGAAGACGTGAAAGAAGTCAAAATTGGGGCCTGCCTGCAAGACTCAGTGAAGAGACAGCTGATAGATCTGCTTCAAGAGTATGTTGATGTGTTTGCTTGGTCCTACCAAGATATGCCAGGGTTGGATACCGATATTGTTGTGCATAAGCTGCCTTTGAGGGAAGAATGCCCACCAGTCAAACAGAAGTTGCGCCGAACTCGCCCAGACATGGCTATGAAAATCAAGGAAGAGGTACAAAAGCAATGGGACGCCGGGTTCCTTGCTGTGACTAGCTACCCGCCGTGGGTTGCTAACATAGTACCTGTGCCTAAGAAGGACGGAAAAGTAAGAATGTGTGTTGATTACCGGGATCTGAACAGGGCCAGCCCGAAAGATGACTTCCCATTACCTCACATTGATGTATTGGTGGATAACACGGCTCAGTTCTCGGTATTTTCCTTCATGGATGGATTTTCGGGATACAATCAGATCAAGATGTCACCTGAAGACATGGAGAAGACAACATTCATCACACCTTGGGGCACGTTCTGTTATAAAGTGATGCCATTCGGACTAAAGAATGCTGGTGCAACGTATCAACGGGCTATGGTAACATTGTTTCATGACATGATCCATAAGGAAATCGAATGTTATGTGGATGATATGATCGCCAAGTCCCTTACAGAGGAAGACCATCTGGTGAATCTGCTCAAATTATTCAAGCGTCTGAGGAAATACCAATTGAAGCTGAACCCCAACAAATGCACATTCGGGGTGCGATCCGGTAAGCTGCTGGGCTTTATTGTAAGTGAGAAAGGGATTGAAGTTGACCCTGATAAAGTCAAAGCTATTCAAGAAATGCCTGCACCTAAAACTGAAAAAGAAGTTCGAGGGTTCTTGGGTCGATTGAACTACATCTCACGGTTCATATCTCACCTCACGGCAACCTGTGAACCCTTGTTCAAGCTGTTAAGAAAGGAGCAAACGGTCAGGTGGAACGAAGATTGCCAGAATGCTTTTGACAAGATCAAAGAGTACTTACAAGAACCTCCAATCCTTATGCCTCCAGTTGAAGGAAGACCTCTGATTATGTACTTGACAGTATTAGAAGAGTCGATGGGGTGTGTGCTGGGCCAGCATGACGAGTCTGGTCGAAAAGAGTATGCAATTTACTACCTAAGCAAAAAGTTTACCGACTGTGAACAACGTTATTCACTGCTCGAGAAAACTTGCTGTGCTTTAGCGTGGGCTGCTCGCCGACTGAGACAGTATATGTTGACCCATACTACTCTATTGATCTCAAAAATGGATCCAGTTAAGTACATTTTCGAGAAGCCAGCTCTTACTGGACGGGTTGCAAGATGGCAGATGATTCTCACAGAATACGACATACAGTACACATCTCAGAAAGCCATCAAGGGCAGTGTACTATCTGAATATCTTGCTGAGCAACCCATTGATGACTACCAGCCTATGAGGTTCGACTTCCCCGATGAAGACATCATGTTCATTAAAGCAAAAGATCATGAAGAGCCTATTCACACTGAAGGGCCTGACCCAGAAGAAGAATGGACTATGATGTTTGATGGGGCTGTCAACATGAATGGCCGTGGTGTTGGTGCAGTACTCATTACACCTAAAGGGGTTCACATGCCTTTCTCGGCAAAGCTCACTTTCAACTGCACTAACAACGAAGCTGAATACGAAGCTTGCATTATGGGTCTTGAGGAAGCCATTGACCTCAGGATCAAAACATTGACCGTATTCGGAGATTCAGCTTTGGTAGTCAATCAGACCAACGGAAAATGGTACACCCACCAAGATCATCTGATACCTTACAGGGATTATACAAGAAGGTTATTGACTTTCTTCACAACAGTCAAGCTTGAGTATATCCCTCGGGACGAGAATCAGTTTGCGGATGCTCTTGCTACCATTTCATCCATGATCAAAGTTCAAGCTGCTAACTTTGTACCTCAGATTTCAGTATCGAGACTTGATAGACCAGCATATGTATTTGCAGCAGATATTGTTAAAGATGATAAGCCTTGGTTCCATGACATCAAGTGCTTCTTGGAGGATCAAACGTACCCACCTGGGGCATCTTCCAATGATAAAAAGACTTTAAGAAGGCTTGCTGGAAGTTTCTTTCTGAACACTGATGGATCTTTATACAAGAGGAACTTTGATATGGTACTCCTCAGATGTGTTGACAAGACAGAAGCAGATTTGTTGATGCATGAAGTGCACGAAGGATCCTTTGGTACCCATGCAGGAGGGCATGCCATGGCTAAGAAATTGCTAAGATCAGGCTATTACTGGATCACAATGGATGCAGACTGTTGTGCTTACGCCAGAAAATGCCATAAATGCCAGATTTATGCAGACAAGGTGCATGTGCCTCCCAATCCTTTGAACATCATGTCTTCACCATGGCCCTTTGCTATGTGGGGCATTGATATGATTGGCAAGATTGAGCCAACTGCTTCAAACGGCCACAGATTCATCCTGGTCGCCATCGACTATTTCACCAAGTGGGTTGAAGCAGCCTCATATGCAAATGTTACAAGACAAGTGGTAGCCAGATTTCTGAAAAGAGATATCATCTGTCGATATGGAGTTCCCGAGCGAATCATTACTGATAATGGTTCCAACTTGAACAACAAAATGATGGCAGAACTGTGCCGGGACTTCAAGATCCAACATCACAATTCTTCTCCTTACAGGCCAAAGATGAACGGCGCTGTTGAGGCAGCTAACAAGAATATCAAGAAGATTGTGCAGAAGATGGTAGTCACCTACAAAGACTGGCACGAAATGCTACCATTTGCTTTGCATGGGTACCGCACATCAATCAGAACGTCCACTGGGGCAACACCTTATCAGCTTGTATATGGTATGGAAGCAGTCCTACCTGTTGAAGTTGAACTACCCTCGTTACGGGTGTTAATGGATGTTAAACTGAGTGAAGCAGAGTGGGTTCGGTCCCGATTCGAACAACTGAGTCTGATCGAAGAGAAAAGATTGGCTGCAATCTGCCATGGGCAGTTATATCAGAAGAGAATGAAGAAAGCCTTCGATCAGAAAGTCAGGCACCGAGAGTACCAAGTAGGAGACCTTGTGCTGAAAAGAATCCTCCCTCCTCATACAGACCACAGGGGCAAATGGACTCCAAATTATGAAGGACCATTCGTTGTGAAGAAAGTTTTCTCTGGTGGAGCACTGATGCTCAGCACCATGGATGGTGAAGACTTCCCGTCCCCTGTAAATTCAGATGCAGTTAAAAAATACTTCGTATAAAATGACCCGCTGGACATAAAAAACAGAATGTAAGTCCAGGCAAAAATAGGGCATCCCGGCGAGTCAAAAACAGAATAAAAGACTCGGGCAAAAATAAGGGAAATAAGCAAAAAATGTACACCCGCTGAGTTGAAAAGCCGCATTGGACAGCTCAGGCAAAAATGGGTATCCCGATGGATTGAAAACCCGAAAGGGCGATCCATGCAAAATAAGGGAATAAGCGAACAACTGCATTCTGAATTCGTCTGTATCACCTACAACTTGGTAAGCTCCAAGGGATCAAGCTGCAATCAGAATCAACTCTCTCCGGAAAGCAAGACGAGAAGAACGTCATTGTCATACGAGTCATAGCAGAAGAGGAAGCTCCTTGAAAGCATCGCCAGCACCGCCAGCACTTTATTTCTCAATTTGTAACAATCTCCTCATTTCAGGAGATATATTTCTCTGACTGTATCTCGCCAATTCAGGGCACACGAATTAATATAATCAGATTTTCAGCCATGTCTCGTTTTTACATTTATGTTTTGCAAAGAGTTGTCTGATGTCTCTAAAAACACGATTGCATAAGTACAGATGCCTCTCTCTAAAAATAAAACACATGCTTGCAGGGAATATACTTACTCTCGAAAGTACTTTTTTTCCTATGACGGAATCTCAGTAAAAGATACCTCGGGACCATTGGTGCGTTTCTTTATCTTTGCAGGATTGCAGGTATCCAGAACACAACTTGGGGCATACAAGTTACGTCTCAGCAAGCTGGCAAATCTACAAAAGATATCGGCATCCGAAATGCTCTATCCCCAGTAGAGTTGCTTCCCATTGCTCTCCCCAGCTGAGTTGCCTCTCACAATTCCCCAGCCGAGTAGCCATCATTCCTCAGCAGGATGCGAGAATCGAGGAATCATCTCCCCACAGAGCTTCAGGCTTCTATTCAGAAGAGCAGCGCACGAAGAAGTCACAACAGAGAGAGAGAAAGCTTCTACAAACCCCAGCTGGGTCCCGCATTATAAGGAGACGTCAACCGATGACGTATATCCCCAAGCAGATACAACTATAGATCTATCAATGATCTCATCCCCAGCTGGGATGTTCACTTCAAGCAGATCGATCAGAGATCTTTGCAGCAACGGGATCCGAATCCCGGATCGGTGCCTCTTTGCATAATCATAGCATTCGCATCATATTCACCCCCAGAGCGTAGCATTCCGTCTAATACGGAGCATTACGGCAAAAAATCAAATGCATAGCATAACCATAAGTCATGTTGTGATTTGAACACTTGTAAGATATTGACAATCTGTCGGCATACAGAATACATCCCCATCAGAGTCCCAGCAAAAGCAGTTGCCTCCACCAAATCACAAACACCAGTATATACTCCTTTTGGCACCCGTCCGTGCCATCTTTCCCCAGCAGGTTGCCTGAATACACTTTACAAACCAAGATCACCAGTATTGCAGATACATCCTGACACTCGTCCGTGTCGTGTCACCAGCAGAAAGCCAAAGACACCCTCTTTGCACTTACATATACCTATACACTTTCTTGACACCCGTCCGTGTCATATCCCCAGCGTGGTCGCCTATATTTGTATATACACTTTCCTGACACCCGTCCGTGTCATATCCCCAGCAGATAAACACTCACCTATACATTATATACTCACTACTCATTGGTACACCTACTCAGATACTCGTCCGTATCTTATATACACCATGTATATCCCCGCAGATTCGACAGTAGTCCTTGTTCTTTGTTAACCAGTTGGTACTCGTCCGTACCATCATCTCAGAACATTGCGTCTAATGTTTGTTTCCACATGATACTCGTCCGTATCATAGTCTTAAGGATGCTCGTCCGCATCTTTAATCCATACACCGTGTCAAACACTTGTGTCTTCTTGAATATAGATACTCGTCTGTGTCTACTATTCCCCAGAAGGGTCCTTTCAGATTCGATACTCGTCCGTGTTCTTTGTTAACCAGTTGATACTCGTCCGTATCATCATCTTGGAACACGTGTCAGTTTGTTTCTGCATGATACTCGTCCGTATCATAGTCTTAAGGATGCTCGTCCGCATCTTTAATCTATACACAATACCAAACACTTATACCTTTTGTTTCTTGGATGTAAACGCTCGTCCGTGTTTACTATATCCCCAGTAGATCGCAGTCAAATTTCCTTTTTATCTAACACTCGTCCTGTGTTATGATACCTCTGAGAGCAGCCGTACCCTGCTGAGTGGTCGTCCTCCACTTCTTGATGGTCGTCCTCCATCATGCTCATCCGATGGCCGTCCCCATCGTTGATTTTAGCAGCCGTCCCCTGCTAGGTGGTCGTCCTCCACCTTTTGATGATCGTCCTTCATCACTTTATCCAATGGCCGTCCCCATTGTTGATTTTAGTTGTCTAACACTCATCCTGTGTTATGATAAACTTTGAGAGCAGCCGTCCCCTGCTGAGTGGTCGTCCTCCACTTCTTGATGGTCGTCCTCCATCATGCTCGTCCGATGGCCGTCCCCATCGTTGACCTTTTCTATCCGATGGCCGTCCCCATCGTTGATTTTTTGGCAGCCGTACCCTGCCAGGTGGTCGTCCTCCGCCTTTGGTGGTCGTCCTCCGCCTTTGATGGTCGTCCCCATCATATTTCTTTTATGCCCAACGGAGCAGCCGTCCCCTGCTAGGTGATCGTCCTTCACCTTTGATGGCCGTACCCCATCATCTGTTTATTTCATTTATTCTTTAACCCGATGGCCGTCCCCGTCGTGGTCCCTTTTCTTTTTTAACCCGATGGCCGTCCCCATCGTTGGTTACTTTACCTTTGTGAACTTGATGGCCGTCCCCGTCATGTTTCACCAATCCCCAGAGAACGTTACTACTTTATCTTGATGGCCGTCCCCATCATATTATCTTAGTTTTCCCAGCTAGTCGGCCGTCCCCGTCTTAGCTTTATCTTTTATCCCCAGCATGTCGGTCGTCCCCGTCATCGCTTTATTTTACACACTTTCCCCAGCATGTCGGCCGTCCCCGTTTACCCAGCAGTCGTCCTCTGCTCGACGGTCGTCCTCCGTCGCCCACACTTTACAATATACTTTATTTTCTTTTACAATCTATATCCCTTTTCTTCTTCATTTTGTGAGTGCAAATTTTGGACTGTCTTTGGTATTCAACCACAAGTTATCTTGTTTGCCTGTTAAGCCGCTGCTTACATCCTGCACAGCTAACTCATGTTTGAATAGGGGCAGCTGTAAACACCCCAAATTTGCCCTCACCCATTCACACCATGGCTTGTGACCATCTCATATGCATAAACACAATCATATCATCTCATAGTACATTTTTGATTCACTGGATAGTTTCTAGGTCATCTGCACCTAGGGTTTGTGATCTGAGCAATCCAAAAGCATCTTGAGCCATTCAAAAGGCCACCAATCAACTCAAAGGGGTCCATGTGTGCCCAATCATCATGTTACATCCTCACAAAGTCAAAATTGCAGAGGGATCACAAGAACTAGGGTTTGAGTGGATGCAAAGCCAGGATGAACTGCACAGTTGATTGAAATTAGGGTTTTGGTTTCAGAGGCCATAACTCCAAATTTTTTGGTCATTCTTGTTTCCATTGGTCTCTATATGGTATAGGGATTATGCATATCAATTTTCATGAAGAAATTCCATGGGGAAGTCATCTGATCAAAAGTTGACTTTTCAGACAAGTCAGTGCAAAATCAGGGCATCTGAGGCCCCCAATGACCCAACCAATGGGTGGTCTTCATCATTTTGAGTGTATATGATCTTTATTTGATCATGGAAGAAGTTTGAAGTTCATGGAAATCAAGAATTTAGGGTTTTTGCAAAAGTTGACTTTTTGGGTTTTGTTGACTTTTCAAGAATGCACCATTTTAGGTCAATTTTCAAGCCTTGATTCATGATCCAAAAAGGCTTCAAATGGAAAAACTTTGGTCATGAAAGTTGTAGATCTCATCTTTCCCTTTTCAAAAAGTACAAGAACATGATCTAACTCTTCATGGATCAAAAGTTATGGCCATGCAAAGTTGCCAAAAATCATTGTTTTTCAAGTTATGCACCAAGTGGAAATTTTGCTAAGTCTTG
Organism: Lathyrus aphaca; assembly: GCA_963966055.1. Taxonomy (NCBI): domain Eukaryota; kingdom Viridiplantae; phylum Streptophyta; class Magnoliopsida; order Fabales; family Fabaceae; genus Lathyrus; species Lathyrus aphaca. The sequence continues at coordinate 64,201,154 of OZ014519.1, read as the reverse complement.
AATCAATGCATGATTGCTGCCTCAAATTCATGACAAACCAGCATGTGAATATCCTCTAAGTCACAAAAATCAGAAATGGACCAAGTTTGCTCATGGTTTGGTTCATGTAATTTGACTTTTCTCATGAAAATCCATAAAGCTAGCCAACTTGCATTTTCACTCATGACCACTTCACCAACTTATGACATTGGCTGCTGAGCTTTGCTAGGCCTATCCATCACCTTTTGCTGCACCAGCCATGCCTTGTACTTGCTTAACTTTGAGCCATGCCCTATCTTACACAAAAGTGGATTTTTAGCAAAAGTAGCCTCACCTATCATAGCAGGCCATGTCACATCAAGCAACCAATCAGAATTGTTTATCATTTCATTTTGCAAGTGGAACATAACAAGAACAAGGGCTGAAACCAACTCATTCATCACTTACACAAAATCCCTTCACATTGCAAAATCCATCGAATCTGCCTCCACAGCCAAGAAACTCCCAAACTTTCTTCATCACTAAACTCAGTACACTCCATAGGCCCTAAACCATCAAAGCTCAGGCCTGAATCAAGCCTGATTTGAACCTCACCATTCTTCATCCTCAGAACCAGTCCTCTTCGAATCTCACTGTCCATCCCTCAAACACTTCATCTTCCTTCACCAACAAGTCAGGCATACTTAGAGGAGTCCAAACCACCCATTACACTGGCCTAAAACAGCCTGTACACCAAGGTCATTCTCTGCTACACCAGTTTGGTAGCCATTGAAATAGCTTGCTAAACTTCATTTCAAGCTTGCCATTGACACCAGGGGATCCATTAGAGCTAGCTTGCATCAAGAAACGGCTCTGGAAGCTCAGAAACAGGACTTGTCACCTCAGGTAGTCTCAAACTTCAAACCTTTTAAAACCTGTTTCTTTTGTTACAAATCAAAAATACATGCTCTGGGGATCACTGTGATATGATTAGAATCAAAAATGGTGTGGAAATGAGTATCTTATGCATCTCTGAAACTTGGCCCGTGAATGCGTTTCGTTTCGATTCTCTTTGTTCATGTTAGATAAATGTATTTTGATCTTGGATTGAGGTTTAGTTAGGATGGGGGGTTGTTTCTGGGCAGGAAATTTGTTGAATGGTGGCCTGAATCGTTTTCTAGGGTTTGTGATACGCCGGAGAAGACGACCGGAACCACTGTTCCGGCCGTCTGAGTTTACCCTGCCCTAATTAGGGTTTAGCCAGTCATTAGTGTTTTTTAAATCTGGGCCATTGGATTGCCCTTCCCGCGCGTAGACCAAGGGACCAGATTGCTTCATTAACCCTAATTTCCACTTAATTAATTTAATTAGGTTTAATTAGTTTAATTAACTGAATTTAGGAAGTTTAAATCTGGACCACTAGATAGCGCGCCAAGTCAACCCAATCTCCCTCAGATCAAATCCTGGCCACGCGTTCTGTTTACTTTTATTTTCATTTGATTTTTATTCATATTTATTCCATTTAATTTGTACAATTTATTTAAAATAGCAAAAAAATCATGAAAATTATGAAACTTTTTCTTTAAGGTTTTATTAATTTTTATGACACAAAAATATTTTTATTTTATTTTTTATCATTAAAAAAGTATTTTTAAATATTTAAAAGATTATTTTTAATTGATTAATGAGAATTAATTAATTAAAAATACTTTTAGGTATTTAAAAATTACAAAAAAATTCATGAAATGTTCTAAGACATTTAGAAACATTGTCCAACCTTCAAACCAAATTTCTTTTTTGATCTTGATGCATTTTAAGAATTTTTCATTGAATTAAATCATTTTTGATGCATTATTTTGTTCATAAGTTTGAAAATTCATTTCTGCCTATTGGTGAAGGTTGAGACATTGATTCTTCTTGCATTGTTTTCCATTTAGCATGAACTTTCAAGGATAAAAAGGCCATGATTTGATCTTGCATTTTCTAATTGATTGGCATTTGTTTTGTTACAAACCCTAAAAAACCCTAATAACTCGCAAAATTCATAACTTGAGTTTGGTTGAGAGTTGGGAGCTCCCCTTTGGGCAGTGGTTTATTATAGGTCTAGGGTTTCTTTGGGTACCATTTTCCATTTTTTATGTTAAGGTTTGCTTCTGTTTTTGGTTTGTGTTTGATGTTTGATCCATAAACCCTAATTTGGGCTTTCATTTGCATCCTTCTTGCATTTCCTTGCATAACTTGACTTGTCATTGCATTTTGTGCATTCTTATGATTCATTTGACATCTTGAGACATGTAGAAAGCATCATTGATCATTGCATTGCATATTTGCCATGTCATTTGTCTTGTATGTTCCATAACATTTCATGTTCATCCATGCTCCTCAACTTGCATCATTTGCATTCATAATCTTGTATGAACATCTCCATTGTCTTGTCTCATGTTCATAGCACTCCATAGCATCATAATCATCATCAACATGCTTCTGGTTTTGCTTTGCATCGTACCATTTCATCTCATTTTGCATTGTATTGCATTTTCTTTTCTAACTTTTCAGGTGGTAAGTGGCTTTGAGAAGTGAATTTGCCTTCACTTCTCATAACTTCTCTTCATCTCTTTTATGCATCCTTGCTGCATTTTTGTTTGTGTTTGAGATTGAGCTTGCTCATTCTTGTTCCTCCCACCTTCTTTCTTCAAGTGACTTGACTTCTTGAATGAAGCAAGTCACTTTGCTTCTCTTGATCCTGTTCATCTGCTTCCTGGTGGTTCCTCTGAAGATTGTTCTTGTTAAACCTCACAAACCTTAGGATCATCCAAGCATGACAATGAATTAGGGTTTTGATTAGTCTCCCCTCATAGTTTTTACCTTTGTGTCTCTCTTTGAGTCTTCTCTTCTCATCTCATAATCAGGGACTAAACCCTCAAGGCTTTAAGACTTTGTGATTAAGATCATGCCTGCATCCTTCTTTTAGGATGGAGTGTATAACTTTAATCCTAAGTCTCGGACCCTTAAGGTGTTGAACTCTCTTAATTAATCCATCTAATAATCATCAAGACATTACACTTGTAACTTGGGCCTTGCATTAGGGTTCTAATTCTTCCTTAATTGGTTAAGAAGGACTAACCCTAAAGTTAATGGACAAGTCCCCCTCAAGTTGTCTTACGAATCATAAAAGACACTTCATCATCATATCACTAATTAAAATCCATTTAATCAAAGGCTTGTTTTGTCATGGGTTTAATCCCTAATCATGGATTAAGTTGAGGAGTCTTCCTCAGCTTAAACACTCTCATCTATCATCCTTCTTTTAGGATAGTGTAATGAGCCTGTTAAATCCCTGATTATGGCTTAACCTCATTACTTAACACTAAACAAAAATCACAAAAACATCTAATTAATCACAAGTAGGTTAATGATCTTAATCCTACATCAAAAGGTGATTAAGTGTGAGAATCTGACTTCACACTTAAGGTATTCTCATTACCCCTAATCAGAGGGAAGATGTGATGAGTTTACTAACCCATTGGTTTAGGCTTAAGCTCATTATCTTATGACAAACTCCAAAAAGCAATAAAAGACTGAAAACACAAAAACAAACAATAATCGTCTCCTTCGGGATTCTTTCCTCATCTCATTCACTCACAACCGAGAACTTGCTTCTTCTGTCTAATGCAAGACAGTTTGCATCTGTGCCAGACAGATCATACACTTGAGCATAGGCAAGCAAGCAGTTCACCAGTCAATTCATCTTTCAGTCTCTTTGGGTCGAACTACGGTGTTCTGACTTCCTCATTGCACGAGAGGATACGTAGGCATAACTTAACGGTTATCGAACAAAAGTCTCTGTATATTCCCCCTCTTCCCAGCTTCATTCTTTTAGCCTCATGATCTTGAGCATTTCACTCCTGTTCTTACACTGACACATCATTATACACTTCACTTCTTTTACACTGACACCTGTACATTCTTTTCCAGCTATCTTATACACAGATTGCACTGACACTACCCCTTTAAAACACAAATCTTTTAAGCGTGGATCCCGTCGAGTACGACGGACAATCTGGGTGCTAATACCTTCCCAGGTTGTAACCAACCCCCTTTCTCAGTCTCTCTGGTTCGCAACCGTCTTATCCATCTTTTTCTAGGTCTATGCAGCATTACCTTTCCTCCGGGATAAAAATGCCTAGCTGGCGACTCTTTTCATTCTCCAGTGAGTTCACGGCTGTGTGTTCTCACTGTTCCCTTCGCCGACCGTTCGCGTCTGTACCTTCATTTGACCCTGTTTCATTTGTCGGGAGCGACAGTATGAGATTCTTCGTACTAACAAAGCAGTATCCCAATTTGATGAATAAATTTCTCCAAGTCGTACGAAACAGTCCCTTATGAATTAAGGATCTCCGGGGACAAGAACCTAACACAAAATGTGATTCTTTTGGTCATGCGAAGCAGTTCCTTAACAATAAAGGCTCTTCGGGGAATGCCCAAATTGATATCTTAAACAATGATGTTCTTTGGTCCAACAAAGCAGTTCCTCATACTCAAGGCTCTCCGTTGATACTTAGAGCGACATCTCAAATAATGACACGATATTTTCTAGATCATGCGAAGCAGTTCCTTTCGGTCAAGGCTCTTCGGTGATACTAAACAATGTCTTAACAAACATGAGATTCTTCAGATCTTGCGAAGCAGTACCTTCTGATCGAGGTTCTTCGGAGAATTCTAAAGCAGTATTTTGATCCAACGAGATTCTCTAATCCAGGCAAAGCAGTACCTTAACAATAAAGGCTCTTTGGGGATATTTAGAGAAACGTCTTAAACAATAGCATGATATTTTCTAAGTCATGCGAAGTAATTTCCTTTGGCTAGGGCTCTTCAATGACTCTAGAACAAATATCTTAACAAGCATGAGATTCTTTTAGTCCATCAAAGCAGTACCTTACCAATGAAGGCTCTCTATGGACGTTAGAACAATATCTCGAATAAATGAGGTAAGATTTTCCATATCATGTGAAGCCGTTCCTTAAACAAGGATCTTCAGTGATACTAGAACAGTGTCTTTACCGAACATGAGATTCTTCGGGTCTCGCGAAGCGATACCTTGTCGATTAAGGTTCTTCGGGGAATGCCAAAGCAGTATCTCGACCAAATGAGATTTCCTAGCTCATCAAAGCAGTACCTTACCAATGCAGGCTCTTTGGGGATACTTAGGGCAGTATCTCGAATAAAATGATATATGATTTTTTCAGACTATGCGAAGCAGTTCCTTATACATAAGGATCTTCAATGATACTAGAACAGTATCTCCATCACAATATGAGATTCTTCGGATCTTGCAAAGCAGTACCTTTTCGATTAAGGTTCTTCGGAGGATTCCAAAGCAGTATTTCGAATAAAATGGTATAAGATTTTCCGGATCATGTGAAGCAGTTCCTTATATTCAAAGATCTTCAATGATACTAGAACAATATCTTTACCAAATGATGCAAGATTTTCTAGATCATGCGAAGCAGTTCCTTATATTTAAGGATCTCCAATGATACTAGAACAGTATCTCCATCACAATATGAGATTCTTCGGATCTTGCGAAGCAGTACCTTTTCGATTAAGGTTCTTCGGGGAAGGCCAAAGCAGTATCTCAAACAATGAGATTCCCTAGCTCATCAAAGCAGTACCTTACCATAAAGGCTCTTTGGAAATATTTAGGGCAGTATCTCTCCCTCATGGCATAAGACTTTCTAGGTCATGTGAAGCAGTTCCCTATATTCAAGGATCTTCAGTGATACTTAGAACAGTATCTTAACCATAACATGAGATTCTTCAGATCTTGCGAAGCAGTACCTTTTCGATTAAGGTTCTTCGAAGGGCTCTAAAGCAGTATCTCAATCAAATCTTCCAGGATGCTCTCTGCTTAGAGAGCAACGAAGATGGTGGACAAAATCATCATCAACTATAAAGCTTGAAGAATGATTTGCTGGGGAATAAAAATCCGTAAACGTATGCGGGATATCCGCTCCTTTCAGAGGAATACCATCAACTTTGAGAAGAAAATCCGGGATGCATGTCCTGGATCCTGTTATGCTATCCTGATATGACCTCGTACATTGCATGATGCACGATGATTCTTATGAAAATGAAATTACAAATGATTCTAATGCGAATGCTTTGTTATATGCTAATGATTAATATGATTGTGTTTGATGACATTCTTGTTTTTGGACAAAAATGCTATGCATGCCATGCTTGTGACAATGCAAATGGTTGTGTATGCTGAAGATAAAATTTGATAATTGCCAAGAGTATTGGGCTTTGGGAGGTGTGTGCCAAACATGGTTGGACTTTGGGAAAGGTGTGCCAAGCAAGGTTGGGCTTTTAGCTTTCTGGTAGTTGCCACATTAGTGGGCTTTGGGAATTATGAGGGTGCCAATAAGATTGGGCTTTTAGGTTAGTAGTTGCCAAGGAAATTGGACTTTTAGGTTTTATGAGAGATGCCAACATGGTGGACTTTAAGACTTTTGGTGGTTGCCAATGAATATTGGACTTTCAAAGGTTTTGGAGGATTTCAGATTTTCCAACATTTGGTACATGAGACCTTGATAAAGTTGTGAGCAACAAGGAGAAAGACATGAGTGCCCCTGGTAAAGTTTCGACTGTAGTTTAACATTCATCAATGGGATATATTGTCTGTGCGGAAACAATCACCATGACTAGCAAGGATATTAGTTAACGAGAGAACTGTCACGTTCCTCCTATCATCCAAAAAGATAATCATACTACTTTTCAAACATTGTTTATTATTTTTACCAAAATTTCCAAAATAGAGTTTATCATTAATAAAACATTTTGCAAACAAACAGATAAAGTAAAAACGATTGAGCACAATTTTGATGAGAAATCTCTTTTTATTGCCAAAACCCGCAAAAGGGTATAAATGTACATACAGATGCAATTCCTTAATGAGGTAATTGCTGTGCAAGAAAGGTACAATGACAATGACAATAAATGAAGTTCCATTGAATCTCGACATTGCTATGATCCCTATATCTCTGAAAATCTCATCAGTTAAACTTTGTAAGAAGACGATTGGATGGATCCTTTTCCTTCGTAGTTCCCCATAATCACATGAATGTGCAGATCATAATATTTGCCTTGGAATTAGTCCCTAACTTTTGCCTGGATCGCCCTTTCGGGTTTTCAATCCACCGGGACGCCCTTTTTTGCCTGAGCCGCCCTTTCGGGTTTTCAACTCAGCGGGCTAATTTTTATTTGCATCCCTAATTTTTGCCTGGACCGCCCTTTCGGGTTTTCAGTCCACCGGGATAACCTGTTTTTGCCTAAGTCGCGTTTTCAGGTTTTCGACTTAGCGGCTTTTATTCCAATCTTTTAGGCATAATATCTTTTAACGGCATCTGCATTCACGGGGGTAGGAAGTTCTTCACCGTCCATTCTTGCAAGAATTAAGGCACCTCCGGAGAAAGCTCTCACCACCACAAACGGTCCTTCGTAATTAGGCGCCCACTTGCCCCTAGACTCTCTGTGCATGGTAGTGATTCGTTTGAGCACCAAATCACCTTCCTGGTAAGTCTGAGGACTTACTTTCTTGTCAAAAGCTTTCTTCATACGTCTCTGGTAAAGTTGCCCATGACATAGCGCCGTCATACGCTTTTCTTCAATAAGATTAAGCTCATCAAACCTCGTTCGGACCCATTCAGCTTCATCTAATTTGGCTTCCATCAGAACTCTCATTGAAGGAATTTCAACTTCTATCGGGAGGACAGCTTCCATGCCATATACCAAAGAAAAAGGGGTTGCCCCTGTCGAAGTACGTACTGAAGTACGGTAACCGTGCAATGCGAAAGGCAACATCTCATGCCAATCCTTATACGTGATCACCATTTTCTGAATGATCCTCTTAATATTCTTGTTTGCAGCTTCGACAGCTCCATTCATCTTGGGTCTGTATGGTGTGGAGTTATGGTGTTCAATTTTGAAACTAGTACATAACTCTTCAATCGTCTTGTTATTGAGATTTGACCCGTTGTCGGTAATGATCCGGTGAGGAACTCCGTATCTACATATGATGTTATTCTTCAGGAAGCGAGCAACCACTTGCTTGGTAACATTAGCGTAAGAGGTAGCCTCGACCCATTTCGTGAAGTAATATATGGCAACAAGTATAAACCTATGCCCATTTGAAGCCTTTGGTTCAATCATCCCGATCATGTCTATTCCCCACATGGAGAAAGGCCATGGTGAAGTCAAGACGTTCAACGGAGTAGGAGGTACGTGTACCCTGTCAGCATAAATTTGGCATTTGTGGCATGTTCGAACATGAGAATGACAATCAGTCTCCATTGTTAGCCAGTAGTATCCTGCTCTAAGGATTTTCTTTGCCATTGTATGCCCACTCATATGAGTACCAAACAGTCCTTCATGTATCTCTTTTATAATTTGCTCGGCCTCCTGTTCATCTACACATCGGAGCAGGATCATGTCATGATTTCTTTTGTACAACACCTCCCCATTCAGAAAGAAATTTGAGGCCAATCTCCTTAGTGTTCTTTTATCCATACTCAAAGCACCTTCTGGGTATTCTTTCTTCTCTAAGTAGCACTTGATATCATAGAACCAAGGCTTGACACTTGATTCTTCTTCGGCAGTCAGACAATGAGCAGGTTCTTCAAAGCGCTTGAGATCAAAGGAGGGCCGATGATTGGGCCAAATCAGCTGGTACATAGACGCCAGAGTTGCCAGAGCGTCAGCCATTTGGTTTGCACTACGAGGCACATGAGTGAAAGTAATGTCATCAAATCTGGGGAGTAGCTTCAACACATAATCCCGATATGGAATCAGATGGTCACATCTTACTTCCCAATCTCCTGTAGTTTGATATATCACTAGAGCTGAGTCACCATATACATCGAGTGTTTTAATCCTCAGATCAATGGCTTCCTCTAGTCCCATAATGCATGCTTCATATTCAGCCACATTGTTCGTACACGGAAAACAAAGCTTAGCTGTAAAAGGTATATGGAAATCCTTAGGAGATGTCAGCACTGCCCCAATTCCACAACCTCGATCATTGGCCGCTCCATCGAACATAAGAGTCCATCGCTCTCCTGGTTCAGGCCCTTCGTCAGGTCCAGGCTCTTCATTGTCTCTAATCAACATGATGTCCTCATCTGGAAAGTCGAACTTCAAAGGTTGGTAATCCTCCACAGGCTGGTGAGCAAGATGATCTGCTAGTACGCTGCCTTTGATAGCCTTTTGAGTGACATACTGAATATCATACTCCGACAAAAGCATTTGCCATTTGGCGATCCTACCAGTGAGAGCTGGTTTCTCAAATATATACTTAAGAGGATCCATCTTGGAAATCAAATATGTTGTATGGGTCAACATATATTGTCGGAGACGTTTGGCAGCCCACGCAAGAGCACAACAAGTCTTCTCAAGTGCTGAGTATCTTGTTTCACAATCGTTGAACTTCTTGCTCAAGTAGTAGATGGCATGCTCCTTCTTGCCGGTCTCATCTTGTTGCCCCAGCACACAGCCCATAGATTCGTCAAGAACTGTCATATACATGATGAGAGGTCTTCCAGGCACGGGAGGCACCAAGATTGGTGGTTCTTGCAAATATTCCTTAACTCTATCAAAAGCTGTTTGACATTCATCATCCCATTCAATTGCTTGATCTTTTCTTAAGAGCTTGAAGATCGGTTTGCAAGTAGCAGTGAGATGCGAAATAAATCTGGCAATGTAGTTCAACCTTCCAAGGAAACCTCTGACCTCCTTTTCAGTTCTTGGCGCAGGCATACTCTGAATAGCCCTGACTTTGTCAGGATCAACCTCAATCCCCTTCTGGCTTACAATGAATCCTAGCAACTTCCCGGATCGAACCCCAAAGGTACACTTATTCGGGTTAAGTCTGAGCTTGAAATCTCTTAATTGTACAAACAATTTTTGCAGATTAACAATGTGTTCTTCTTCCGTTTGGGATTTTGCAATCATATCGTCGACGTATACTTCAATCTCTTTATGAATCATATCATGAAAGAGAGTTACCATTGCACGTTGATATGTTGCTCCGGCATTTTTGAGTCCGAATGGCATTACTTTGTAGCAAAAAGTTCCCCACGGCGTAATGAACGTGGTCTTCTCCATGTCTTCTGGATCCATTTTGATTTGGTTATATCCAGAGAAGCCGTCCATAAAAGAGAACACTGAAAACTGAGCTGTATTATCCACCAATACATCGATATGAGGTAGTGGGAAATCATCTTTGGGACTAGCTCTGTTCAAGTCTCGGTAGTCGACACACATGCGGACCTTTCCATCTTTCTTTGGAACGGGCACAATGTTGGCGATCCACTGTGGGTATTTAGCTACTGCTAGAAATCCGGCGTCAAATTGCTTTCTTACTTCCTCCCGAATCTTGAGGGCCATGTCTGGGCGAGTCCTTCTTAACTTTTGCTTGACTGCTGGACATTCTTCTTTGAGTGGCAACTTGTGCACGACGATATCAGTATTTAGCCCGGGCATATCCTGATATGACCATGCGAACACATCAGCGTACTCGTGGAGGAGCTCTATCAGTTTTGCCTTCACTTCGGGTTGCAAAGAAGCACCTATCTTCACTTCACGCTTATCCTCCTCCGATCCCAAGTTGATGACTTCAATGTCCTCTTGGTGAGGCTGGATGACCTTCTCTTCTTGCTTGAGTAGTCGGGCTAACTCTTCAGGAAGTTCGCAGTCTTCCTCGCCTTCTTCCTCTGCTTGGTTGATCGGATAATCAAAGTTATACGGGACCATAGCAGCGTCGTTATCAAAGACTTCGGTAGTGTCTCTGCATGTTTATGATTTATGCATTTATTTTAGAAAAGTGATGTGCATTAAAACATTGCCATTTTATTATAAAAGAAAAATGAAAGAAAGAGAACAAATATTGAATGCAAACTGATTTATTATATTGATAATCAAAGTTTTAAGACAATGGTGGCCCGACAACATCCCAATATGCCTTGGGCAGAGCATATGGTTTTGAAAAAGAAGTAGAATTACTTTTTAGGGTAAATAAACTGAGGAATCTCGACAGTTCTCCAGTTCTCTAATTCCTCCCCTGGACTGGCTTGACGAACCCAATTGCAAGACACTTCATGGTGGTCTTCGTCTGAGATCATCGCAGCATGATCCTCAAAGATGTATCCAGCGCTTATAAATGTATCACTCACTCGAGGAAATTGGCCATGTTCTTCATATGCTGAGACCGTTGTTGTACTGGAAGATGGCTGGTAGCCAATGCCATGCATGTCTCTCTTGTCTTGCATCTCGACAACTTTGCCCCAGCCTTGCGTGTTCCCGGTCTCCAAGACAGCCAAGGCTTCCTTCAGTGATGTCATTGACATTGATGGCTGTGGGCGCTCAGATTCTCGTTGAACTGCCAGCATGCTCACTATTTCAAAAGATTGAAACGGTGTCTCGACAGTTTCGCCTTCCATATCAATATATCTAAAAGAAGTCAAATGACTCACTAGGATATCCTCTTCACCTCCAATCACCACAATTCGGGTCTGCATAGGGAATTTTAATTTTTGATGGAGAGTGGATGTAACGGCCCCTGCGTTATGAATCCATGGTCTTCCCAGGAGACAACTGTACCCTGGATGGATATCCATTACTTGGAAGGTAATGGTGAACACAGCAGGTCCTATCTTAATCGGGAGATCCACCTCTCCTATGACCGCACGCCTGGAACCATCGAAGGCTTTCACTATCAATGCGCTTGGCTTCATTACCACTCCTTGTACAGGCATTCTTTCCAATGTTGTTTTTGGCATCACATTTAGGGAGGAACCCGTATCCACCAACACCCTTGATAGCAACGTATCTTCACACCTTATGGAAATGTGTAAAGCTTTATTGTGATTCTTCTTATCAGCAGTGAGCTCTTCATCATTGAAACCAAGGAAGTTACCAGTGGTAACGCTGGCTATGACGTCATCAAATTGGGCCACAGTGATATCTTTGGTGATGTGCGCCGCACTTAGTACCTTCAGTAGAGAGGATCTATGCGCTTCAGAACTAAGTAGTAAAGCTAACATAGATATTTTGGCGGGAGTTTGGTTCAGCTGGTCGACCACCTTGTAGTCGCTTTTCTTGATGATCCTCAAGAACTCTTCCGCTTCTCTCTGAGAGAATGCAGCTTTGGGCGATGACGGTTCTTCTGGTGACCCCTGAGGAATAGGAGTAACAACCGGTGCAGCAGTCGTCTTTTGCTTTTGCTGGGATGATGACTCCACTGGTCTTGGTGCGAACAATCTTCCACTGCGAGTCATACCACTGGGTCCGGCAATGGCTGTGACAATGGGAAATTCAAGATTAATAGGCTGCCTTCTCCGGCCTTGCCTAGCGTTTGCTGGTTCATAACTCCATGGCACAGCTTGGTTATTTTCCCCAGTGTAGTGAACGGGGTACTCTATAACCATAGGAGTACTATTGTTTGGAGTTTGAGATGCGTCATAAAACACCTCTGTTGCACCCACCATTATTTTCTCCATTCCACGCCTTTCGATCTGTATCAGACCTTGATTGAGGAGTTTTTGCAAGCACTCCCTAATATTCTCTTCGGAATGATCAACCCCCTCATCCCTTGCCAACATCAAACCTGCTTTCTCCAACTGTTCGCCAATCACAGCCAATGGGGTCTGGACGTCTTCTGCCTTCAAAATTAACTCACAATCGTCCTCTTCCTCCACGGCATTAACATTTGCTCCCCCATGAGGCGGTAATGGGTCGTTTTTGATATTTGGACCTCTTGGAGTAAATGTTAGATCCTTCGACTCCACTAAGTCCTGAACATGATTTTGAAATGCATAGCATTTGTCAATAGTGTGTCCAGGTGCGCCCTTGTGAAATTCACAAGTGGCATTGGCATCGTAATTTGGGGGGTACGGGAAAGTGGCTGGCCTTAGATCCCTCAGAACCAGTTGCCCACGTTGGTTCAACTGATTAAAGATATCCCTATAAGGCATGGGGACTGGATCGATGTGCCTTCTTTGCCTAAACTGCCTTTGCGTCGGACCAGTCCGTCTATATTGTTGATTGGGCTGCTGTGCTGGAGCCTGTTGATATTGTTGTTGTTGGGGAGCTTGCGGTTGATACGGAATTGGCGCAACATTAGCCACATGCCCATAAGGCATGTTATACGGTAAGTTAGCCCTTCCTCTCATGATAGCATTGGCCTCTCCTTCCTTTTTCTTTTGGAAATTAGAAAAAGGTTTCTTGCCAGTATTTGCAGAAGTAGCTGCTCCTTTGCCCTTTTTTAGCTGGCTCTCGATTCTTTCCCCTACGGACACGATTTCAGAGAAACTAGGAAAACTAGCTCCCATCATTCTGTCCATATACTTATCCTCCAGCGTATTTAAGAACATGTCCGTCAACTCTTTAGGAAGCAATGGCGGTTGAACCCGTGCAGCGAGTCCTCTCCACCGTTGCGCATATTCTTTGAACGATTCATTGCTACGTTGTGTCATGTCTTGCAATTGAGTACGATTAGGTGCAAGATCAACATTGTATTGATAATGTTCAAGGAATGCGCGTGAGAGGTCATTCCACGTTTTGATTCGGCTTCTTTCTAGCTGGACGTACCACTCCAAAGATGCCCCGGACAAGCTGTCCTGGAAGCAATGAACCAGGAGCTGGTCGTTCCTAGCATATAGAGCCATTTTTCTGCAGTAGGCCCGGAGATGGGTGTGAGGACAGCTGTTCCCTTTATATTTATCGGGAAAATCCGGAGCTTTGAATTTATGCGGAATCACTAGTCCTGGCACCAGGCACATTTCCTCAGCATCTATACCTGGAATGGTGTTGATATCCATCGCCTTGAGTTTTTCCTCCATTGAGCGCAATCTTTCTGCTACTGGATCCAGAAGAGTTTCGGTGCGGTGAGCTGGTGGATCTGCGTAAAAGACATCAGACTGTTCATCCATGTCTTTAAACGACCCATGGTGGACATCTAAAGATGGTACATTGGGTGGATTTACCCCAGCAAGAACGAAATTATCTTTGGCCGTCCCCGAAGTGCCGGCCTGCCTAGTGAGTTTTTCAGCTTCTTCCTCCCTCTTAGCCATAGTGATGACCTCGAGGATCTGGTCCAGCTTTCCCTTGAGTGAGTCGATATCAGCTCTCATGGCATTCTGTTCTTCATGAATTTGCTCCAACGTCATTTTGTAGATTTTTCTGGTCTCGTACCTTCGTCGGAAAATCCGGAAAGTCAGCTTTTCTGGAGAGGGAAGGTAAAGTGTATGAGTTTGTGTTTTTGTTTGGTTGTAAAGATGAGAGTATGAAATGCATATGTTTGATTACAAAGCCCTCAGTCATCTTATCGATTTATTACCAGAGATATTTAACGTATTTATCATTGCAAATAAGACAAGATTTAAAATCCAAAAGCAACAATTTTCATTCATCTAACTCAAACAAGTACAATAGAGATTCCACGAGTTTTCATATTACAATACAAAAGATAACAACAACTTTCTTGAACATAAACTATGGTGCAACCCTAAAAACAACCCCTTGAGCTTTGCGGACTGCCACTAGATTTGTGGTGAGCTCCTTGATGGTTCTCTTGCAAACTTTCACACACCGGTAGACTTCTTCAGGCGTGTTTTCTGGGCACATGACACGATCTGCATCTTCAAGCTTCTCAGGAAGGTCTTGACTTGCCAGGTTCAACATGCTAGCCAGGTTTACAAACTTCTGCTTCCACTCTTCGTACAAACCTTGGAGATTTGCAATTACCACATCCCTTCCGCCTATGGCTTCTTCAGCATCTCGACACTTGTTCATCCATTGGATGCAAGTATTCTCCAAGTCTTGATAAGCTTTCTGAGATCTCAGGTAATCAATTTGCTCCACAGCTTGCTCATGTTGAAATTTCTCACGGTCGTACTTTCGCTGACAACTGTCCCTCTCTAACTTTTCTGCTGCTAGCTTGTCCTCTTCTCTCTTGAGAGAATCCTCTAAGCTCTTGATCTTTGCTTCTAAAGTGATCCTATCATCCTTCTTGTTCTTAAGACACACCTCTATGTCCTTCTGTAAATTGATAATTCGAACTTCAGCCCTTCTTAATTGGTCGTTACGATGATCCAAATCCATGCTAGCTCCATAAAGAGCACCCAAGCATTTTTCTCTTTTATCTTCTTCTATTCTGCACCTTTTGTTACTACTTTCCACTCTTTCTTTCATCTTTTTACTTTTCTCCTCCCATACTTCTTTCTTTCCTTTGGTTCGAAGGAGTTCGATCCGCATGCGTTCGTTCTCCAATTCTAAGCCTTTTATTCTTTCGTTGAGCTCATCTATGTCTTCAGGTAGCAATGGTATTTTCTCAGGAAGGGGTGGGAAAGCTATTGGATCAAGAAAGAATGGAATCTTAACGATGCGAGCTCTTTCTTTTACCCACAAGACATATGGTTCCTTCACAGCAATATTCTTGCGGACACTAGGATCACTTGTAACGATCTTCTTCCAAGCCGCCTTGAATTTCTTCAACTCTTCTTTAGATG
Source organism: Lathyrus aphaca (assembly GCA_963966055.1). Taxonomy (NCBI): domain Eukaryota; kingdom Viridiplantae; phylum Streptophyta; class Magnoliopsida; order Fabales; family Fabaceae; genus Lathyrus; species Lathyrus aphaca. Next base: position 64,185,633 of record OZ014519.1, on the reverse strand, counting down.
GGTTATCAACAACAAAAGGTACCAAATGCCTTTCTTCAGGAGGAGTCTCCATAGGGAGCCCAAGTTGTCTCTTAAGCAGCACCGGGTTGTAATTTATGCAACCATGATTTCCTATCAGCGGGACATTAAGGAAACTTCCACATCTAAGCACAATGCCCCCAATCTTCCAATCTCTTGAGTACCATGTGAGATCATTAGCCCTGAGCGAAGCAAATCTGTAAGGCCACGACAAATTCCTAGACACAAAGTAACCCTCCTTAGGCATGTGCATTTTCATCCACATGTGTAACAACGGAGCACAGCAAAGGAATACACCTCCTCTCTTTGTATGCCGGGTATGGAAAGTGTGATAAAAATCTGCCAATAAGAACGGCACTGGATTTCCTGTCATGAAAATCTCTATAGCAGCAAGATCAACAAACTTATCTGACTTTGGGAACAACACGATCCCATACACAAGAAGAGCTAGGATGGCTCCGCAGGAGGACCAGTTTCCTTTCTCAGCACATTGCCAAGCTTGTTTCTCCAGGAACAGTCTCGTGAATCCTTCCTTGTCTGACTTGTTGTCCACTAACAAACTTGCAGGAAGTCCCAACACAGTAGCCAACTTAGTCATAGTGACTTCTTCTTCTAGCTTTGGGAATGGATTGCGGTCTCTAATACGAAGACCCACAAGCAACTCGAATTCTTCCAAAGTAGGAGCAATCTGGAAGTCTGGGAAGGTGAAACACCGTAGCTGAATGTCGTAATACTGAGCAAGAGCATGAAGAGCATCAATATTTGCCGTCTCGTCCAGTATACTCAAGATTCTTCCGAAGCGAGCCTGAAAGCTGTTGTGTTTGATAGGAGTGATCTTAGCTCTCAAGGCCAGTAGCGAGTCAACCTTTGGTTCCAAGAACTTGAAATTGTAAGTGCTTTTCTTGGAAATTCGATTCATCTTGATTGCTTTGACAAATACTTCAAATCTGCAATAAATATAAGTAACTGAGAGCTATGTATTATTATTTTTTATGAATGAATGTATGCAACAATGAACGGGTAAACCCAAAATGCAATGTTTCAGAAACAACTAGAACGGATGGAAGATACTTTGATCACTCTCCTTACAAGGATCTCACTGGGTGACCTCTACAGTTTTAGGGATCCCAAAGTTAATAACTCATATGGATGTTCATTACACGCGCCACTAACATGACGGTTAATTGACTCCACCATATGAATTTCGTTTGGGTGAGATCTTCGTATCGAGTCACACAAGAGAGAAGTCTCCCGGTACCCCATACTACGTGATCGTCGACACGAGGTTTAAAACAAAGTCCTGGAGTTATGGAACTTTCTCAAATGTTTGATGCACGTGTCAATTTTGACAGTCAATCAACTCCATTGAGTAAGTCTATTCCAAGTGAGGTTTTCGTATTGAGCCACGCGAGGGCGAACCCTGGTGCCCAATACTACGCAACCATCAACCGATGTTTTAACCAAAAGGTTCTAAAGGTCCTCAGAGTCAACGACTTTAATGAAAAACAACTGAGCACACACGCCAAAAGCTTGACGGTTGTCAGTATTTCCATTAAAATCTACTCCGAGTGAGGTTTTCGTATCGACAACCCACGAGAGAGGTTCTCTCGGGAGCCCATACTACACAACCTCGCTAACTTATGTTTACACTCATAGACCCGGGTATAGAGCCTTTCCCTCAAGTTTTTTCGATCAAAGTATCAATCCAGTACCAGAGATCCACAATAAGGATATAAAATGGAAAGCGATAAAGAAAGCGATAAACAAGTAACACATAAGCGAACATCCAAACAAGCGTGGAAACCTAGACTAGGCTCGACTTGCATAGGGGTGAACCAGTCCCCAGCAGAGTCGCCAGCTGTCGTACCTCGAAAAATACGATCCCTCGCGAACGCGGTCGCGGCTGGGCTGACTTGAGAGTCGCCACCTAATTTTATTTATTCCCAAAGAGGGAAATGGAAAATATAGATAAAACCACCAAGAAGGGATAAAACAAGGTCATCGCAAACCATTGTCGGGGTTCGGAAGTCGGTTATGTAGGAGGAAGGTATTAGCACCTCCTACATCCATCGTACTCGATGGGAACCATCTAGATTGTCACACGCGAAGGGATGTCTATACTTATGATTACTTGTTGAACTAAAGGGTTTATTGATCCTAGGGGCTCGGCAAGGATTGAGATCCTCGTGCCTACGCATTCCCTTGTGCAATGGGAAAGTCAGAGCTTCGTAGTTCGGCCTGATATGGGTATCGGTTGTTGATTTTATTACCTTTCTTCGATGAAAGGATTTAAGAGTCCATTTGCACTAAAGACTATGGATAGCTTATCTCGCCCAACAAGACGAGTGTCCTGCGTCGAAATAATCGGAGCGAGTAACGAAAGCTCGTTATCCCCCTTTCTATCGCTTAAGGCTCGTGGCGTGCAATTTTCCTCGTATTTATTGAAGTGTTTTGTTTCCTAAGACCGCTTGATGTTAGATCAAGGGTTTGGATCTAAGAAGTAACATTTTGGTTTTTTGAAGTTTAAGGTAAATGCAAGTGGAGGTTTAGTTGTTGGATTTGTAGCGAGGCACAATGTGCTCGACTCGCAAAGTTGAGGAACTAAGCTAAAGACTAGCTATGGAAAACAAGCGCAATGCGTTGATTTATCAAGTTGGAAGAAGTTGCTGAAAGTGTAAGGTGCAAAGTTCGTGCAGATGGCGATCGAGGAACGATCGACTTACGTGTGTGTATGAAGTGAAGTGCATATGGATGTTTATTTGGCGTTGGACCAAAGATTTCGCTTATCTTTGAAATGACTAATCTTAATGTGCGTTCGTTTTTTACTTAGCAATTTATCGTCAAAAATGCAAAAGTAATCACACGAGTAAGCATTGTATCATGTTACAAGCAAATAGAAATCGAGCATACGCAAAACTCATATCACACATATAATCGAGCAAAGGTGAAAAAATTAATTAATCCAATTAAGTAGAAATATTTAATTAAATTAATTATCAAATTAATTAATCTAATTAAATAAAACTCTTAACTAAATTAATCTAAGAAAATGTTTTTGTTGTTTTTTAATATTCAAAATAGAAATCAAAATTAATTAATTTTGCTAAAGTTAAGTGTTTAATAAAATTAACCTTAAACTAAGTTAATTATATTAAACATAAAAAAAAGTATTTTGGTTTCTTTTCTTTTTAAAATCAGAATAAAAACTAAATGGACCAAATGTTATCAGCAGTCAAGAGTGTGCAAATAGCAGGGGATGACCCAAGCCCATACGCCCTATTCCCATTAATACCATCCAAAGAATAAAAGACAAACCCTAGCTTTTATAGCATCATCGGTGCTTAAAAAAAAACTATGATAATGATACCAAAGCAAATAACATTGGGTAATGTAAAAGAAAGAAACATTAAACAATCAGTGGATCACCCAACGGATATTAACTTGTACCAAATGCACAAGCAGCCCAAGATAAATGAATTATAATATTTATTCACTAATGAAACACAAACCTAATAATGTAAAAATTAAAATAAAACGAAAAAAAAAAAACATCGGTCTCAGAGAAACTCTTCATCGACCTCCCATCCTTTTCTCCCTGTTCCGTTTCAAAACAACAATAAAAATGTCTCTGCTTTCTTATACTCAGTTCATTTTCTTCACAGAGAAATGGAAACCTCATTGTACATCATTAAGCCAATATGACAACATACAACCTTATACCGAACAACCAAATCTTATCCCTATTCAAAACCCTAGCCCTAACTCATCTTGGCAGAATCAAACAAGAAACAAAAACTTCGAATCATCAAACATGGAAGGCGAGCATAAACACACACAAAAAATGGTCAACGTAAGAAATCCATACCTAAATCGGATGAATCCGATTTTGAGCTTCGATGCAGAAGGTATTTCGTTCTTCCGCTTCCGCCTATGCAATGTTTCTGTTGTTTCACTTTCTCCTTCTCCTTTGAATATTCTGATTTTTGAGTGTTGTTGAGTGCGGAAAATGGTGAGGTTTAGCTCATCTTGTTCATAATTTTGATGTAAAATTATGAGAAGATTTTTCTTGAGCTTTAGTGTGATTTAGGGTTTCTGGGGATTTTTCTTCTACAGGGTTTGTAGATTTTCGTTAGGATTCTTGTTCTTCTCAATGTTTTGATGCCTTTGCTGTATTTTCTGTGATAGGGTTTTCAGGTCCCTCCTCAATGATTGCAAATGATTGGCTTTATAGGGAGAAGATTTGAGGCTAATACGTGTGAAGAAGAAGATTTGGCATTAAGTTTGTTACAAGATTCGTGTGAGCCCGGATCAAAAAAATCCGTTAGGGGATTTTGGGAGGAGATTTCGTGGGGCCCCCTTTGAGAGTGACAGGTATGAGCTGGATGCATTCTGTGTTATGTGAAATAGAAAATGGTCCCCCTTTGTAAATTCGATTTTTACTGAGTTTTTACTGCTGTAACTTTAGACTTCTTCTCTCACTCTTGGTACTGTGTTTAACATTGCCTTGTTTGACTTCTTGTTTATGATTTGCTTCTGACATGATATTTCTGCCTATTTCAGAAAAGATCTTGCATTCCCTTTGGTCATCTTACTCAAGTTTGAATATTGCAATTCGCATCTTGATGTACGGGATAAGTTCTCAATGCCCTGTTCACTAGTCGTTTGCGTATTCGGTCATTCTCATGATTTTTTTGTTGGCTTACTCTCCATGCTTGATGTGACACAGGTTAGCATGGCACGAAGACGTCGTACTTCGAGCAAACGATGATGTTGGCCATGGTATTGCTGCAAAAACTTGGAATTGTGATCCTGTTTTAACATAATCATTTGGTTTTGCAGGTGTGGATTTTGACAGTAAATGTGCCTGTAGTTCAACCTTTGCTTGTCCATTGTAAGGAAATTGGGCCCTGTTGTGCAAAAGTTATTTCAGAACATGGTTGAGTTTCAAGAGATGCAATCAACCTGTGCCATAGTAAGGAAACTACAAAGAGGCATGACTCCTGTTTCTCAGACAACATGGATATCAGAACAATTTGTACGTTGTAATTGTGCAGGCCGAGATTGAATCTGTGGCATCAACTACTGCTGCGATGCTTGCTGTTGTAACTGTTGTGCCTGAGATCGTATCAAGTTTGGATTCACCTTTTTGTGTAGTTTAAGTTAGATGGTAGCTACTGTTGGCATAATTCTGTTGAGCAATCACATCATTCTCCTCATTCTCCTTAGCTTTCTCCTCAATTTGTGCTTCAATTCTATCCTTGGTAAGCTTATCTATCTTACTTGAATACTCTCGGATAAATCGTAAGACATATGAGAAACAAAATCAATCATGCTATTCATCCAAACCAATTCAATCGTAACATTTGGCCGTATAATATCATAGCAGGCAAAGAGATATGATCCCACAGCATTCTTTCTTCCGCTTCTCGATAAAGTAGACAAGCAAATCCTCAGAAAGTTCACGGTCACCAGACTGAGAGCAAGTTTCCATACAGTCCTTGTAAAAATTGTCTTTCTTTGACAAAGCAATGGATTTCTTTCACCTTCCTGCTTTCTTATAGATCTATACAGCAACACGCCTCATTTCAAGAAGTTCGTGCTTCTCAATCTTCTGTGCAAAGTCTATTTGATCATAGTTGTCATGCAGGTCTGTGGATTCTCGAAGTCTGTCATAGTCTTCTTCCTCAACATAAATTTCATTTAGAGCTTCATTGACAACATATACATTATTGCTTTGGACGACACTCATATAAGGCTTTATCAATTTGAGGTGGCCAGCCTTCCGCATTATGTCTACTACACGAGTGTGGTCCACATGAAGATCAATCACATTTAGAAGACCATTTACTACTTCAGAATGTTCTTGCGAGTAAAAGTGAACAGCTTTATAGTAAAGTTCCACATTGGCTGGTGTGTGTGTGAAATACGAATGCGATAGTAGCTTGCGAATGAAACGTAAGCTCAAAGCTGAACTCAGGTGCTTGAAGGCTTAATGAAGGCTTGGGAGCATATCAGGTACATTAGGTGATTATTTTTCTTTTCAAAATTTGGTTGAAAGATTCTCTTGAAATAACACCACTGTGGTCCATAGTTCCAATTACTGAATTTAGTGTTTTTGTTCTTGCAGGTTTGAGATAATGTGGAACAGGATATGATCTCGTAACTTGGCTCGGGAATGACATCCTGTGGTGAGCAAAACCTGTTTAGTTTATGCTACAAATTTTCGTCCGCTGCCATGTATTTCATAATCTTTTGCTCGTGTATGCTTGGCTTTACCAAGATCTGAGCACTTCTCTTTTCATCACGAGCCTGCTTTCATCTCGCGGCAAACTTCGAACTTCCACTGCAATTTGCGGCGAACTTAAACATTCGTCCTTTCCTTGTGTCAGCTCAAATCCTGTTCTGTGAATGAACATTTGTATAAAGTGACTCGCTGCTGAATTTTTGTGACTATATTCCGAATGCTTCTTGTGAATTTGTTTGTTCACTAATGACAAATCTTGATTCTGCAGGTATATTACGGAAGTTCAATGCCATGGAGAATGAAGGAAGTTCTGGTGTACTCTAATCAACAACCATTATCATATCTGAAGAGGCTTTAATGGCAGCCATAGGTAGATTGTTGTTTTCAGGAGATGGAACAACATATGGTTGAACTACTTTTAGATTGCGGAATATTGTCTGCCAATGTAGAACTTCAGTTACAGGCATCTTCTTTAAGTGAGGAACTTTTCAGAAGTTGAGATGGTATTTGTCCAAATAAGCAATTTGGTCTTGCATAACCCGCTGTTGTGTCTGGTCTCAGAGGTAATGAATTTAAAACCTCAATTGGTTATGGTGTTCAGTTTTTTTTGGACAGGAAACGCTATTGTGACTGCTGACCATTACGATTGATGTTTTGGTTGCACTTCTTTTAGACTGAAATTCAGTTTCTATGCAGCTTGGTTGTGAATTGGTTTGTGCCAATACAGGTCACTTTTGTTAATGCTCATTTTTCTTCTTATTTCATGTTTTCCATGGTGATGAGACTTGGCACAACTTGTCTTGAAGGCACAAAGGTGAACCATAGATGATGGCTTCTGCTTTTTTTTTAAGGATTTTCTTTTATGCATGTATCATGCCTTGAGAATGAAGTTTGTAATCCTTGTGAGAATTTGAATAAAATTGGTCTTTATTATTGTGCGGTTGAACCTATTTGATCGCTTGTGTTGATGACCATGACAAAGTTTCCACGATAACAATATCGGTCTCTTTTCATGTTTGTGTAGGTTGTGACGCATTGAAGGACGCTTGAAAGATGTCCATGAAGAACAGGTCGTAAGGAACTAGCATGAAGCTACTTAGATGTGAGGCCAAGGCTTGAATCAGTGATGAGAAGAGGGGAAAAAAAAACTTGGCATAATTATCCTTTTAGGTCTCGTGAAAGTCTTGTAGGATTAGGATTTTAGGAACCAATTTTGCTTTGCATCTTGTAAACTCAAATTCATCCTCGGAACTTGAATAGTATCATGAATGATTTTAATCCTAATTAAGTCTCTACCTCTTAATCATAAACCGAGCCAAGATTTGGCATGTAGCTGGCCATACGTATTGTCCTGTCGCGCATGGAGTGGCCTAAAGTGATCCTTTGCCTCACGAATACTTATGTGGAATAACATCATCATCAACATGCTGATACGACTCACAACCCTATAATAAAACTGCAATGAACATGACTGACCATTTATTCAATCTACATCGGCAACTTGCATCACCAAGCCAAGCCAATCATATCTTGAATTTTTAATCATAGTGCAACTTGATTCACAAACTAAGATCAAATTCTTGAAATAAGACTTGATAATTTGAAACACAACTTCAACTTGAGATATTGCAAGAAAACATCATGGATAATACTTTAGTAACATTTTGTAACATCTCCCACTCATGACTAGCAGCAAACATGAAATCAACAAAGCTTGTAACATAAATTGAAATAGATCTTGGAAAATTTTGAAGCCAATTGACCCACTTGTAGTAAATTAAATCGCATTTTGAAGCAAATCAATCACATAACTTGGTTTATAGCTTGAGGGTAACTAATCTTAACCACTTAGTTATGAGGATGGTTAGATTTTCTTTTCCAAATAACAATCTAAAAATTTGTTCCACAAAAAACTCAATTGATTCAATCATCAATACTTTCCTTACCGAGGCAATTCAATAGCTAAATCCAAGTATCATACCACTGCCCTGATGCCTTGAACAATCCATGATTCCACCTCGTAAAACTCCCCCCATCCACATAAAGAAGGAAATAGGAATAATTATATAAGTTTGGCTTGATAACCTTATCTGATCCAGATAGCCAACTTGCTCAACCCGAACTCAATTAGATAACCCGACATAACAACAAACACATTTTTTTTAATTTTGCGTGGTGGTTAATGAAAGTAAAATTATATGGGTAGGACAAATTTAGGGTATGACAGGCGAAAGGAGGACGTGAGAACACACAGGAGTGAACTCACGGGGAATGAAAAGAGTCGCCAGCTAGGCATTTTTATCCCGGAGGAAAGGTAATGCTGCATAGACCTAGAAAGATATGGATAAGACGGTTGCGAACCAGAGAGACTGAGAAAGGGGGTTGGTTACAACTTGGGAAGGTATTAGCACCCAGATTGTCCGTCGTACTCGACGGGATCCACGCTTAAGAGATTTGTGTTTTAAAGGGGTAGTGTCAGTGCAATCTGTGTATAAAATAGCTGGAAAAAAATGTACAGGTGTCAGTGTGAAAGAAGTGTGAAGTGTATAAGAGAAGTGTCAGTGTTTGAACATGAGTGAAATGCTCAAGATCATGAGGCTTAAAGAATAATGCTGGAAGAGGGGGAATATACAGAGACTTTTGTTCGATAACTGTCAAGTTATGCCTACGTATCCTCTCGTGCAATGAGGAAGTCAGAACACCGTAGTTCGACCCAAAGAGACTGAAAGGTGAGTTGACTGATGAACTGCTTACTTGTCTATGCTCAAGTGTATGACCTGTCTGGCTCAGGTGCAAACTGTCTTGCATTAGACGGAATAAGCAAATTCTCGTTTATGAGTGAATGAGATAAGGAAAGAATCCCGAAGGAGACGATTATTGTTTGTTTTTGTGTTTTTAGTCTTTTATTGCTTTTGAAGATTTGTCATAAGTTAATGAACTTAAGCCTAAACCAATGGGTTTAGTAAACTCATCACATCTTCCCTCTGATTAGGGGTAATGAGAATACCTTAAGTGTGAAGTCAGATTCTCACACTTAATCACCTTTGGTGTAGGATTAAGATCATTAACTTACTTGTGATTATTTAGATGTTTTTGTGGTTTTTGTTTAGTGTTAAGTAATGAGATTAAGCCATAATCAAGGATTAAACAGACTCATTACACCATCCTAATAGAAGGATAATAGATGAGAATGTTTAAGCTGAGGAAAGCTCCTCAACTTAATCCATGATTAGGGATTAAACTCATGACAAAACAAAACCTTTATTAAGTGGATTTTAGTTAATGATAAGATGATGAAGTGAGTTTTAGGGTTTGTAAGACAACTTGAGGGGGACTTGTCCATTAACACTAGGGTTAGTCCTTCTTAACCACTTAAGGAAGAATTAGAACCCTAATGCAAGGCCCAAGTTACAAGTGTGATGTCTTTATGATTATTAAGTGAATTGATTAAAGGAGTTAAACACATTAAGGGTTTAACACTTAGGATTAAAGTTATACACTCCATCCTAATAGAAGGATGCAGGTATAAGCTTAATCACAAAGCCTTAAAGCCTTTAGGGTTTAGTCCCTGATTATGAGGTGGGAAAAGAAGACTCAAAGAGACACAAAGGTAAAAACTAAGAGGGGGACTAATCAAAACCCTAATCATTGTCATGCTTGGGTGTTCCTAGGGTTTGTGGAGTTTAACAAGAGAAGTCTTCAATGGAACCACCAGGAAGCAGATGAAAGGATCAGGAGAAGCAAAGTAACTTGCTTCTTTGAAGAAGACAAGTCACTTGAGGAAAGAAAGTAAGAAGAAAAAGAATGAGCAAGCTCAATCTCAAACACAAACAAAGATGCAGCAAGGATGCATAAGAGATATGAAAAGAAGTTGTGAGAAGTGAAGGCAAATTCACTTCTCAAAGTTACTTACTACCTGAAAAGTTAGCAAAGGAATGAAATGCAATGCAAAAATGAGATGAAATGGCATGATGAAAATCAAAACTAGAAGCATATATGGGATGATAATGATGCTATGAGATGATGCAAACATGAAACAAGGCATGGTGATGATCATACAAGTTTATGGATGCAAATGAAGCAAGTTAAGACACATGAACATACATGAAAAGTTATGAGATGCATATGGCATACAACATGGCAAATGCAAGATGCAATGATCAAACATGCTTTCAATATGTCTTAAGATGTTAAATGAATCAAATGGATACACAAAGTGTCATGGCAAGTCAAGGTATGAATGCAAATGCAAGATGGATGCATATGGAAGCCCAAATTAGGGTTTATGATCAATGCATCAAACAAAAACCAAAATCAGAAGCAAACATCAATATAAAAAATTGAAAATGCACTCAAAGGATCCCTAATCCTATACTAACTCACTTCCCAAAGGAGAAGTTCCAACTCTTAACCTAATTCAAGTTATGATTTTCCTAAGTTTTCTAGGGTTTTAGGGTTCCTTAACAAGAAAATTGCCAAACAAATTGAAAATGAAAGATCAAATCATGGCCATTTAATCTCACAAACTACATGCTAAACACAATGCAATGCAAAAAGAATCAAGATCCAACTCTCAAGGGTTAGGCAGAAATGATTTTTTGAAGTTTGGATCAAAATAATGCATCAAAATGATTTTAATTCCATGAAAAATTCTCAAAATGCATCAAGATCAAAAAAGAAATTTGGTTTGAGGGTTGGACAATGTTTCTAAATGTTTTTAAATGTTTCATGAATTTTTTGGTGATTTTTAAATACCTAAAAGTATTTTTAATTAATTAATTCTCATTAATTAAATAAAAATAAACTTTTAAATATTTAAAAATATTTTTTGAATGCAAAAAATAAAAATAAAAATGTTTTCTGATTAAGAAAAATATTTAAAACAAAAATGCAAAGGGAAATATTTTTAGGATTTTTCTAACTATTTTAAATAAAATGTGTAAAACAAATAAGAAAAATATGAATTAAAAATTGAATTATGAGAAAGTATGCAGAATGAAAGGATGAGATGCAATCTGGGCAGGGAAGGTTTGACTGCGCGCCAGATCCTGTGGCTGGAATTCAAACTTGCTAAAACGAATTAATTAACTTAAATAATTAAGATTAGGGCTAAGTGGATGATCTGGACCATTGGATGCACGCGGGAATGGACTTGGTCAACTCATCCAACGCTCACAATTCAAACTTCATTAATGACTGGGATTAAACCCTAATCATTTTCAGGTGGCCGGAGAAGACCTCCGGTCGTCTTCTCCGGTGGGAACCCCACCTGAAAATTCCTAAAATCTTCAAAACGTAACTAAAATGAAATCTAAAAGAACAGAAATCCTTCCCACACCTCACTGAATCAAAACCCTAAACTAAAACTCATTTATAATTCATCAATCACACGAATCGAAAGAAAACATTTCTTAGGGCAAGACTTTCAGAACACGATTAAACTCTCATCTCTTCACCATTTTCAAAACCAACAACATCAGAATGATCGGTGAATCATGGAGAACAACTTAGGAACTTTAAAAATCATTTCTGGAAAAAATGTTCATGAAGCTACCTGAGTTTGAAGCTTTTCAGTTTGCCACTTTCTGACCCCTTCTCCTTGTGCAATCCACTCCTTTTGGGCCACTGATGAACTCTTGATGCTTAGAAAGAGTTTGTGATGGCTGGTTTGGAAGTTTGAAGCAGTTCTGTTCAAGCTCAGGTGAGGATCGTGTTTATGATTCAGGCAGTTTAGGGCCAGGGTGAGGGGTGCTTTCTGACCAGGATGATGAGTTGAGTTGATCTATGAAGTTTGTTTGTGAGTTTGTGGCTTGTATGCTGAGTTTCGAAAGCTTTTGCTCTAAGGGTGAAAAATGAGAATGTGTTGCTATGGCTGGCTTCAGGCTTGTGTGTTATGTGCTTTTGCTTGCAATTTGTTTGTATAAACAATTGTTATTGGTCAGATGAAGTGACATGTCCTTTTGTGATAGGTATGGTTACTTTTGCAATTTGTCAACTTTTGTGTAAGAAGGGCATGAGTCATGTTCTAGCCAAGTACATGGAGAGTGGGCTGCGCAGCAAGGTGAGAGAGAAAGGCTAGGATTGATCAGTAGGCTAGGCAACAAGTGGGTGAGGAGATATGATGACATTTGCAACTTGGCTTGCTTTTGATCTTCATGAAAATATCTTGCTCCAAAGGCCAAACAATATGAGAAACTCTTGGCCCATTCTGATTTTTAGGACTTGTGTGATGTTTGTGTAATGGTTTGACATCAATTAGAAGTCACAAATTGCCTTGGTACAAGTTTTTGCAAGTTTTCCATTTGGTGCATAACTTGAAATTTAGTGATTTTTGCCAACTTTGACAAACCATAACTTTTGATCCAAAATGAATTAGGTCATGTTCTTGTACTTTTTGAAAAGGGAAAGATCTATTCTACAACTTTCATGACCAAAGTTTTTCCATTTGAAGCTTTCTTGAATCAAAAAGTAAGGGTTGAAAAAGTTACATAAAATGACATTTTCATTAAAAGTCAACCTTGCCCAAAAAGTCAACTTTGCAAAAGACTTAAAATTCTTGAATTTTGTGAACTTCCAACTTCTTCTATGATCAAATAAAGATCATATACAATCAAAATGATGAAGAATGCCCTTTGGTTGGGTCATTGGGGGCCTCAGATGCCCTGATTTTGCACTGACTTGTTCAGAAAGTCAACCCTTGATCAGATGAATTCCCCATGGAATTTCTTCATGAAAATTGATATGCATACTCCCTATACCATATAGAGACCAATAGAAACAAGAATGACCAAAAAATTTGAAGTTATGGCCTCTGAAACCAAAACCCTAAATTTAGGTCATCTGTGCAGTCAAGCCTGGCTCTGCTTCCACACCAATCCCAGTTCTTGTGATTCTTTGGCATTCTTGACTTTGAGAGGATATAATATGATGTTTGAACATACATGGACCCTCTTGAGATGATTGGTGGCCTTTGGAGTGGCTCAAGAAGCTCTTGGATTGCTCAGATCACAAACCCTAGATGCAGATGACTTTGAATCTATGCAGTGAATCAAAAATGGGATATGAGATGGTATGATTGTGTTTATGCATATGAAAAGATCACAAGCCATGGTGTGAATGGGTGAGGGCAAATTTGGGGTGTTTACAGCTGCCCCTATTCAAACATGAGTTAGCTGTGCAGGATGTAAGCGACGGCTTATCAGGCAAACAAGATAACTTGTTGTTGAATACCAAAGACAGTCCAAAATTCGCACTCACAGAATGAAGAAGAAAAGGGATATAGATTGTAAAAGGAAAATAAAGTATATTATAAAGTGCGGGCGACGGAGGACGACCGTCGAGCAGAGGATGACTGCTAGGAAAGAGCAATGACGGGGACGACCGACACGCTGGGAAAAGTGCGGGAAATAAAGCAATGACGGGGACGACCGACATGCTGGGGATAAAAGGGGTTATGATGGGGACGACCATCAAGCAAAGTTGTAATATTCTCTGGGGATTTAATGAAAAATGATGGGGACGGCCATCAAGTTCATAAAGCAAAGTAACCAACGATGGGGACGGCCATCGGGCTAAAAAGAAAAGGGACCACGACGGGGACGGCCATCGGGTTAATAAATGAAATAAACAGATGATGAGGTACGGTCATCAAAGGTGAAGGACGATCACCTAGCAGGGGACGGCTGCTCTGCAAGGGTTAAGATGAGGGACGGTCATCTAAGGTGGAGGACGACCACCTGGCAGGGTACGGCTGCCGAAAATATCGCGACATAGGACGAATGCCGGATAAAAGGTCAACGATGGGGACGGCCATCGGATGAGCATGATGGAGGACGACCATCAAGAGGTGGAGGACGACCACCTAGCAGGGGACGACTGCTCTCAAGGTTTGTCATGACGTAGGACGAACGTCAGATAACCAAAATCAACAATGGGGACGGCCATTGGATAAAATGATGAAGGAAAATCATCAAAAGGTGAAGGACGATCACCTAGCAGGGGACGGCTGCTATATATCACGACATAGGACGAATGTCGGATAAAAAGGTCAACGATGGGGACGGCCATCGGATGAGTATGATGGAGGACGAGCATCAAGAGGTGGAGGACGACCACCTAGCAGGGTACGGCTGCTCTCAGGGTTCATCATGACATAGGACGAATGTCAGATAAAAAGAAAAAAGCTTTACTGGGGGAGTAGTAAACACGAACGAGGGTTTACATCCAAGAAATAAAAGGTATAGGTGTTTAGTACTGTGTATAGATTAAAGATGCGGACGAGCATCCTTAAGATTGTGATACGGACGAGTATCAGGTAGAAACAAATACTGACACGTGTTCAGAGATGATGATACAGACGAGTATCAACTGGTTAACAAGGAACACAGACGAGTGTTGAATCTGAGGGGACTCTTCTGGGGAACAGTAGACACAGACGAGTATCTATATTCAAGAAGACACAGTGTATGGATTAAATATGCGGACGAGCATCCTTAAGACTATGATACGGACGAGTATCATGTAGAAACAAACGCTTGACGCATGTTCTGAGATGATGATACGGACGAGTACCAACTGGTTAACAAAGAACATGGACGAGTGTCGAATCTGCGGGGATATAAATGGTGTATACAAGATACGAACGAGTATCTGTATAAGTATGATGAGAGTGAAAAGTGCGAGTAATAATATTTGAGTGTTCAATCTGCTGGAGAGAGTGACACAGACGAGTGTCGAAGGGAGGAAAGTATGGTATAAATAAGTATCTGGTATATAAAGTGTTTACATTACTGTACTGGGAAAAGTGACATGGACGGATGTCAAGAAAGTTATATATATACAAGTATCTGTGAGTGCAAAGGGAATATCTTTGGCTTTCTGCTGGGGATATGACACGGACGAGTGCCATAAGGAGCAAGTATTTGAATGTGAGGCAACTGCTTTTGCTGGGGAATCAGGGAGGTATTCTGTATATTGTTGATGGGTTGATAATATTCACAAGTGTTTGATTCAGACCATGACTTAAGATTATGCAACATGTTTGATTTTTGCCGTAATGCTCCGTATTAGACGGAATGCTACGCTTTGTAGGTGAATATGATGCGAATGCCATGATTATGCAAAAAGATACCAATCCGGGATTCGGATCCCATTGCTGTGAAGATCTCTGGTCGATCTCGCTTGAAGTGAACATCCCAGCTGGGGATGAGATCATTGGTAGATCTGATGAAATGATTCTGCTTGGGGAAATGGGCCAATGATAGACTTTTTCCAGTAATGAGGGACCCAGCTGGGGGTTTGTAGAAGCTTTCTTTACTCTGTTGTGATTCCTTCGTACATTGCTCTTCTGGATAGAGGCTGAAACTCTGTGGGGAAATGATTTCCTGGCTTTTGTGCTCAGCTGAGGAAGAATTATTGGCAACTCGGCTGGGAGAAGCAGCAAGTGGCAACTCAGCTGGGGAGAAAACACCTCGAGTGCTAAGACTGAGTGAGTGTTGACTTGCCGACTTGCTGGGGTGAAGTTTTCATGCCCCATGTTGCGCTTTTGAATACCTGCAATCCTGCAAAGACAGAGAAACGTACAAGTAATCCCGAGGCATCCTTTACCGGGCTCCGTCATAGGAGTGAGACACTTCTGAGAGTAAGTATATTCCCTGTAAGCACGTGTTTTATTTTCTTCATTTTTTTTTAAAAGATTTAGCATCTGTATTCATGCAATCAGTTTCCTTTAAGATATCAGACATTTTTGCAAATGAAAATATACGAGACATTGTGTGACTGAAAAATCTGTTTCTATTAATTCATGTGCCCTGAATTGGCAAGATACAGTCAAAGAAACATATCTCCTGAAATGAGGAGATTGTTACAAATTGAGAAACAAAATGCTGGCAATGTTGACGATGCTTTGAAGGAGCTTCCTCTTGCTATGACTCGTATGACTTTTGACGTTCTTCTCGTCTTGCTTTCTGAAGAAAGTTGATTCTGACCGGCGCTTGATCCTTTTGAAACTTACCAAGTTGTAATTGATACAAATGAATTCAGAATGCAGTTGTTCGCCTATTCCCCTATTTTGCATGGATCGCGCTTTCGGGTTTTCAATCCATCGGGATACCCATTTTTGCCTGAGTTGTCTAATGCGGCTTTTCAACTCAGCGGGTGTACATTTTTTTTGTTTATTTTCCCTTATTTTTGCCCGAGTCTTTTATTCTGTTTTTGACTCGCCGGGATGCCCTATTTTTGCCTGGACTTACATTCTGTTTTTGTGTCCAGCGGGTCATTTTTATGCGAAGTATTTTTTAACTGCATCTGAATTCACAGGGGAAGGGAAATCTTCACCATCCATGGTGCTGAGCATCAGTGCTCCACCAGAGAAAACTTTCTTCACCACGAATGGTCCTTCATAGTTTGGAGTCCATTTGCCCCTGTGGTCTGTATGAGGAGGGAGGATTCTTTTCAGCACAAGATCTCCCACTTGGTACTCTCGGTGCCTGACTTTCTGATCGAAGGCTCTCTTCATTCTTTTCTGATACAACTGCCCATGACAGATTGCAGCCAATCTTTTCTCTTCAATTAGACTCAATTGTTCATATCGGGACCGGACCCATTCTGCTTCGTTCAGCTTAACATCCATCAATACTCGTAAAGAGGGTAATTCAACTTCAACAGGTAGGACTGCCTCCATACCATACACAAGCTGATACGGTGTTGCCCCAGTGGATGTTCTGATTGACGTGCGGTACCCATGCAAAGCAAACGGTAGCATCTCATGCCAGTCTTTGTAGGTGACTACCATCTTCTGCACAATCTTCTTGATATTCTTATTAGCTGCCTCAACAGCGCCGTTCATCTTTGGCCTGTAAGGAGAAGAATTGTGGTGTTGGATCTTGAAGTCCCGGCATAGCTCAGCCATCATTTTGTTGTTTAAGTTGGAACCATTATCAGTAATGATTCGCTCGGGAACTCCATATCGACAGATGATATCTCTCTTCAGAAATCTGGCTACCACTTGTCTTGTAACATTTGCATATGAGGCTGCTTCAACCCACTTGGTGAAATAGTCAATGGCTACCAGGATGAATCTGTGGCCATTCGAAGCAGTCGGTTCAATCTTGCTGATCATATCAATGCCCCACATAGCAAAGGGCCAGGGTGAAGACATTATATTCAAAGGATTGGGAGGCACATGCACTTTATCCGCATAGATCTGACATTTATGGCATTTTCTGGCATAGGCACAACAGTCTGCATCCATTGTGATCCAGTAATATCCTGATCTTAGAAATTTCTTGGCCATGGCATGCCCTCCAGCATGGGTACCAAAGGATCCTTCGTGCACCTCGTGCATCAACAAGTCTGCTTCTGTTCTATCAACGCATCTGAGGAGTACCATATCAAAGTTTCTCTTGTACAGGGAACCATCAGCGTTCAGAAAGAAACTACCAGCAAGCCTTCTCAAGGTCTTCTTATCATTGGAAGATGCCCCAGGTGGGTATGTTTGATCCTCCAAGAAGCACTTAATGTCATGGAACCAAGGCTTATCATCTTTGACAATATCTGCTGTAAATACATATGCTGGTCTATCAAGTCTGGATACTGAAATCTGCGGTACAAAGTTGGCAGCTTGAACTTTGATCATGGATGAAATGGTAGCCAGGGCATCTGCAAACTGATTCTCGTCCCGAGGGATATACTCAAGCTTGACTGTTGTGAAGAAAGTCAATAATCTTCTTGTATAATCCCTGTAAGGTATCAGATGATCCTGGTGGGTGTACCATTTGCCGTTGGTTTGATTAACTACCAGAGCTGAATCTCCGAATACAGTCAATGTCTTGATCCTGAGGTCAATGGCTTCCTCAAGACCCATAATGCAAGCTTCGTATTCAGCTTCGTTGTTAGTGCAGTTGAAAGTGAGTTTTGCCGAAAAAGGCATGTGAACTCCTTTGGGTGTAATGAGTACTGCACCAACACCACGACCATTCATGTTAACAGCCCCATCAAACATCATAGTCCATTCCTCTTCTGGGTCAGGCCCTTCAGTATGAACAGGCTCTTCATGATCTTTTGCTTTTATGAACATGATGTCTTCATCAGGGAAGTCAAACCTCATAGGCTGGTAATCATCAATAGGTTGCTCAGCAAGATATTCAGACAATACACTGCCCTTGATGGCTTTCTGAGAAGTGTACTGGATGTCATATTCTGTGAGAATCATTTGCCATCTTGCAACCCGTCCGGTAAGTGCTGGCTTCTCAAAAATGTACTTAACTGGGTCCATCTTTGAAATCAATAAAGTGGTGTGGGTCAACATATACTGCCTTAGTCGGCGAGCAGCCCACGCTAAAGCACAGCAAGTTTTCTCGAGTAGTGAATAACGTTGTTCACAGTCGGTAAACTTTTTGCTTAGGTAGTATATTGCATACTCTTTTTGACCAGACTCGTCATGCTGGCCCAACACACACCCCATTGACTCTTCTAATACTGTCAAGTACATGATTAAAGGTCTTCCTTCAACTGGAGGCATAAGGATTGGAGGCTCTTGTAAGTACTCCTTGATCTTGTCAAAAGCCTTCTGGCAGTCTTCGTTCCACCTGACCGTTTGTTCTTTTCTTAGAAGTTTGAACAAAGGTTCACAGGTTGCTGTAAGGTGAGATATGAACCGTGAGATGTAGTTCAATCTGCCTAGAAACCCTCGAACTTCTTTCTCAGACTTCGGTGCAGGCATCTCTTGAATAGCTTTGACTTTATCAGGGTCAACTTCAATCCCTTTCTCACTTACAATAAATCCCAGCAGCTTACCGGATCGCACCCCGAATGTGCATTTGTTGGGGTTCAACTTCAGTTGGTATTTCCTCAGACGCTTGAACAGCTTCAGCAGATTCACCAGGTGATCTTCTTCAGTGAGGGACTTGGCAATCATGTCATCCACATAACATTCTATTTCTTTATGGATCATGTCGTGGAATAATGTCACCATAGCCCGTTGATATGTTGCACCAGCATTCTTCAGTCCGAATGGCATCACTTTGTAACAGAACGTGCCCCAGGGGGTGATGAAGGTTGTCTTCTCCATGTCTTCAGGTGACATTTTGATCTGATTGTACCCTGAAAATCCGTCCATGAAGGAGAATACCGAGAACTGAGCCGTATTATCAACCAATACATCAATGTGAGGTAATGGGAAGTCATCTTTCGGGCTGGCTCTGTTCAGATCCCGGTAGTCAACACACATCCTTACTTTGCCGTCTTTCTTAGGCACAGGCACAATATTAGCAACCCACGACGGATAGCTAGTTACAGCAAGGAACCCGACGTCCCACTGCTTTTGTACCTCTTCTTTGATTATCATTGCCATGTATGGACGAGTACGGCGCAGTTTCTGTTTAACCGGTGGGCATTCTCCCCTTAAAGGCAGCTTGTGCATAACAATGTCGGTGTCCAACCCTGGCATATCCTGATAAGACCAAGCGAACACATCCACATATTCCTGAAGCAGGTCAATCAGTTGTTTCTTCACTGAGTCTTGTAAGCCGGCCCCAATCTTAACTTCTTTCGCATCTTCATCTGTACCAAGATTAATTGTTTCCACCTCCTCCTGATGAGGAGTGATAACCTTCTCCTCCTGTCTCAACAATCTGGCTAGCTCTTCAGGAAGCTCGTAATCTTCTTCAACCCCTTCATCAGCTTGATTGATCGGATTGTCAGAGTCATACGAAGCCATAGCCGTGTTGTTGTCGGTGCTGTCTGGAAGGCACGCTCTGCAAGGGTTCAGTTTGTTCATTTTAGTGATTGATTTTAATCTTGTTTAGAAAAGTGAAATAAAGTTATCATTTTGAAAACATTGCCATTTATTTTTTGTACAAAAAGAAAAATGGAAAAACAGTGAACGGAAAAAGAAAAAAAAGACTTGTTTGCAAAAGATGTCTGATATTTCATTGATTAATCTTGTTGCACAAAAATTACAGATGGCCCGATTACAAAATGAGTCTTGTCATCTTGGGCAAGATGCAAGACTTGATGCATGCTTAAAATATACAGGAAATAATAATTACTCTGCAGGAGTAACTCTTATAATTTCCTGGGAAGACCAGTTTGAGATACTGCTCCCCGGGATCTTTGGACGAATCCAGCTTTCCAGGTTGCGTTCATCTTCCGACTCATCTTCCAAGTTGTTGACAGCGTCAGGGGTGAGCATCCCCCACTAACAAAGTTGGGCTTCTTAGCAGCCTCTGCTTGATCTTGTTGAGTTGGTTTGTAACCCAATCCAAATCTATCCTCTTTCTTCTCCACAGGCAACAGTTTGCCCCAGCCTTGAGCATTTCCTTCTTCCACCACCTTCCGGGCCTGCTGGTAGGATGTCATGGAAGTCCCAAGTACAGCAGAGGTTTCATTAACATTCAGGGCCTCAAACCCTTGACTCATCGTCTCGTGGATCTCCCCATCCATCTCAATATATTTGTAAGTAGCCAGATGGCTAACAAAAATATCCTCCTCTCCACATATAGTAACGACTTGGCCTTCCCACTCGAATTTTAACTTCTGGTGAAGGGTAGACGTAACTGCGCCAGCGGCATGAATCCATGGTCTACCCAACAAACAGCTGTAGGCCGGCTGAATGTCCATCACGTAGAAGGCCGTTTTGAAAGTCTGTGGGCCAATCGTTACAGGCAACTCAATTTCCCCCAGAACTGATCTCTTAGAGCCGTCAAAGGCTCTCACCACTAAGTTGCTGGGACGTAATGCCAATCCTTCATATTCCAGTTTCACAAGGGCTTTTTTAGGTAAGACATTGAGGGATGACCCTGTGTCTACCAGCACATGGGAAAGAACTGCACCTTTACATTCCATGGTAATGTGCAAAGCCTTGTTGTGATTGCGGCCTTCTGAAGTCAAATCAGTGTTGGTGAATCCTAGTCCATTACTAGCATTAACATTTCCAACCACGACTTCCAACTGATTGACGGTGATCTCTTCTGGCACATAAGCTGCGTGCAATACTTTGAGTAGTGCGTTCCGATGAGCCTCGGAGCACATAAGCAATGATAGAATGGAGATCTTGGAAGGCGTCTGGTGAAGCTGGTCCACTATTTTGTAATCACTTTTCTTGATGATTCTCATGAATTCATCAACTTCTTGATCAAAGGGTGTTTTTAGAGCTTCTCTAACAACCTGTTCTTCTTGCACCATGCTCTTCCCTTTTGCCTTGGCAGTAGCTTCTGCTTCAGCAGTGGGTCTTTGAATTTGCGGAGCAAAGAGACGTCTGCTTCGAGTGAAGCCTCCGCCTCCACCCACATTGTCTACTTGTGGTGAAGAAGTTGATGATTCGAAAGTGATTTTCTGTCCTTCGCAGTACAGATCGGAGCCGTAATGCCAGGGAATGGCATTACTGCTTTCATAAGGTACTGGCCCAGGCACTGTGACAGTGACTGGACTGATGGCAGCTGCAGAAGGAACCATGATAGTCTGTGGATCATAATATATTGTGACTGGTGCTCTGGTAGGAGTGGCATTTTGTGAGTTGTAGGCAGAGTCATTTTCAGGATCATAATAAATTGTAACTGTTGAGACACTTGCATTGTTTGTTGCTGGTGTTGTAGGAGACATTGTTGGAAGGATGGGTGTTGTTGTTGTAGGAGTTCCTGAATGAAGGGGTGCTGAAGTTGTAGAAGGGATGTTTGCTGATATTTGGTCCGTTGAAATAACAGATGAAGCATTTGTTGATGAAACCGAAAAGTTGTTTGGAACAATGGTTGTCGCAGTTGTAGGAGATTCTGGAGCTGTTGTTAAGGAGATTGCTGGATTGGTAGGTATTGATGTTGTGATTTGAAGCAGGCCACTCTGGATGAGACCATCTATGCCTTCTCTCAAGTTATCACAACCATTCACCGAAATGTTGCAATAATCACACCCTAGCTCACATCCCGGGAATATTTGACATTCGAGGAGTTGAGCTTTGATCTCCACCAAGGGTGTCCGAATCTGACCCACACTGGTTATCAAGTAAGACGGCTTGTCTTCTTCAATAGCATTGATTCTGGGACCACCATGATGTGGCATAGGGTTCTTGTTGACATTTGGTGGTGGTGCAAAGTTTAAAGCCTTGGAATCCACTAGATCCTGCACTTTCATGTGCAAAGCTCTGCACTTTTCCGTACTATGACCAGGCGCATTTGAGTGAAAAGCACATCTGGCGCTGGCGTCATAATTTCTGGGCAGACTGGCAGGGTCTGGAGGAGCCAATGTCCTTAGCTCAACTAGGTTGAGTTTCAGGAGTTGTGGCAGTAATGTGGCATAGGGCATAGGGATCGGATCGATCACCCTGTTGGCCTGAGAGGGCCTCTGTTGGTATGGTCTCTGCTGATTGTTGTTGTTGGTGTTGCTGTTGTTGTAATTTCTCTGAGGAGGATACTGAGTTTGTTGCTGGTAATTCTGTTGCTGAGGTTGGTAAGCTGGTTGAGGATGAATCGGAGCGGGAATGGTGACTGCTGCCACAGACCTATGAACATATTGGGGTCTGCCCCTGCTGGTATGGATATCATTAGTTTCACCAGTTCTTCTTGGGCCTACAAAAGGCTTTCTTGGGTTGCTGGATGAGTTGGCACCGTTGTCAGAAATCTTACCCATCTTTAATAGGCTTTCAATCCTTTCCCCAGCTATGACTACATCAGCAAAGCTAGTGGAAGAAAAGGCAGCCAACCTGTCAATGTATGTTCCTTGGAGGGTGTTCATAAACATATCTGCCATCTCCCTCTCTGACATAGGTGGCTGGACAGCAGCAGCAAGCTGTCTCCACCTTTGAGCGTACTCTCGGAAACTTTCCCTGGATGATTGAGACATCCCCATCAGGAGGGTCCTGTTGGGAGCCATATCTAAGTTGTACTGATACTGTCTGATAAAGGCCTCTGCCAGGTCCTTCCAGCATCTAATGGTTGCTCTAGTCAGATGAGAGTACCACTCCCTCGAAGCTCCAGTTAAGCTATCCTCAAAATAAAACATCCATAGCTTTTCGTCCATGGTATAGGCCTTCAGCCTCCCCAGAAAGGATTGTAAATGGGTCCGGGGGTAGGAAGTCCCGTCATACTTCTCAAAGCATGGTGGTTTAAATTTGTGGGGAATCCTGACCCCGTCCACTAGACCCATGTCCATAACATCAAATCCCAAAGAATTCTGGGACTCCAAAGATCTCAGTTTCTCAGCAATCTCTTCTAGCCTTCTGTCATAGGCTTCCTCCCCAGCTCCCATCACTGTGAACTGATCTTCCTGGGGGTCTTCTTGCAGCACTCTACCTGCAGTGGCAGTCCCTTGCACATTGACAAGGATGTTGATCTCTGGATGCTGGTGGGGTCCAAAGACTGGGGGATTAACATGAGGTTGGACTCTCTCATTGTTGCTTGTCCCAGCAGTCCCCGGATGATGGTCCTCCTGATTCCTCCCCTCTACCAGTGCTCTTAACTTCTCTTGGCTTTGGGCCATATTATTCATTACCTCCATAAACTGTGTCATCTGATTCCTCATTTCCAACCTCTCGTTGGCCATTTGATTCCTGACCTCTGTAAGGTCCTGCTGTACTTGGTCCATCTGTATGCCCGGAAGATTGTTGCGGGTGGGATATCTGTGTGGACGGTTGAGTGGGAACACCCGACGCCGAGCAATAGTTCCTGAAGTCACAACAGAGTTAGTAACAATAAAACAAAAACCTACAAAACAAAACAAAAGGTTAGTATGCAATGCAGTGTGCTTATTTGTTTCCAAGGTACCCGGCTTGGCACTTGGTTTTGACCTTTCCAGACCCCTGAGAAAGTTGCTTGTGATGTTGCTTCGGAAGAAATCAGATGAACAAACCCACACATATATTACAAAAAGTAAATGGTACATAGTTTGTTTCTTTACAATACATGCCCTATGAGGGGTCAAAAATACAACATAAAGAAAAGTACATAAAATGAAAGCAACAACAAGCAAAAGTCAAACACCAAGACCAAATTCATCCTCCCGAACTTCCTTGAGAAGTGCTTCAGTCACAGGATCAGCTGGACGCTCTGTGAGGTTTCTGATGAGAAGATTCCTTGTAGTAACAGTTGTAGTTAGCCTCTTGTGTTGACTCTGGTCCTTTGACCTCTTCACACCAGCTCTGATCTTCAACTCTGAGATCTCCCTCTGGGCTGCTGCCAGGGCTTCCTGTTGTTCTTTTGCACTAGCCTCCAGCTGCTCAATCTTATCCTGAGTCCTTTTATCCTCCTGAGTACGGGCTTCGGTGATCCTGACCCACCTAGCCTGACTCTCCTTCAGATACAAATCAGTCCTAGCTCTCTAGAATTGGGCCTCCTTGCAGGCATTCTTCAAGATCTGCTCTCCAGCCCTAGACTTCTTAATGTAGTCCTCTGACTTCTTAATTCTGGCTAGATGCTCCACCTTTAGCTTTTCTAGCCTCTCAATGTCCAAGCGACCATCACTCCTCTCCCAGAGGGTCTTCTGTAGAGCCTGAGTCAGTTTCTCATTTCTCTCTTTCAATTTCTCAAACTCCTCTAAGCTGACAGTTGCTGGAGGTGGTGCTGTGGAAGGCCCAGGCACATCTTCAATAGTGAAGGGCATCCCAGAAATTTGAGCCCTGGCATGAGACCACTCATAGTACTGAGCTGAGGCCACATTATTGCATCTCCCAAGAATGGTTACCCCCTTAGTCTGCACATTGTCCCAGGCCCAGGATGCCTGCCTGACAATAGCCAGATTAGGCTTGATTTCACAATAGAGGGTCTCAGTCAGATCCTGTGCTCTAGGAGGATGGACCAATGCATAGCCCAGTTGTCTTTTGAATAGCAGAGGGTTGTAGTTGATGCAACCCTTTACTCCAATCAGAGGTACATTGGGAAATTGCCCACAACTTGTAATAATGTCTCTGCCCTTGGTGCTCTGAGTGCACCATCTGATGTCATCTGAGGTTAGAGCAACAAGCCTCCTAGCCCAGTTCTTCTGCTGGTGAGGGTTCAAGAATGCATCAGTCTTTGGCAAATGCTTGAGCAGCCAAGTATGGAACAAAGGAGCACAGCATCTTACTAATCTTCCCCTTTGCTTTTCATTCCTTTGATGAACAGAGTAGTAAAGATCTCCCAGTAAGGTGGGCACTGGGTTTCTCAGGATGAAAAGATGGACTGCATTCTTGCTAACAAACCTAGGCTCATCTGCAAAAAGTATGATCCCATATATGCTAAGGGCCAACAAAGCACAGACTGTCTTCCACTCCCCCAAAGAGGCCTTCAAAATAGCCTGAGAAGTCAAGAAATCCAGATGAAAACCAGAGATTCCAGCTTTAGATGTCAAATTCTGCCCAATCAGAACTGGTTCCAGATGTAATGCTTTTGCTATCTCCTCATTACTTGGGAAAGCCATCTCAGGGTTGAAGGGGATTCCACCCCTGATAGGTACACCAACCAATGATGAATATTCCTCCAACAAGGGTCCCAACTGAAAATTCTGAAAGGTGAAGCACCTCAGAGGGGGATCATAGAACTGCAGGCAAGTATGTATCAAGCTCCTCTGTGAAGGGTCCAAATCCATAACCACATCAAGGATTCCTCCATAATGTTCTCTAAAAAGTGGTATATGGTCTGGAGTAATCAGGGTCTGAATCTTCCTGATGCTAGCCAACTCAGGCTCAAAGAAATGATAGGAGATGTTACTCTTCTTAGGTGCCATGTTGCTGAAAGAGAACTGAGACAGGTGCTGAGAATAATACTGAAGATAGGCCTCTGACAGGCTGAGACTGGTGATGCAGGTGACTGAAGCAGGTAGCTGATAGCTGAAGTAAGCACTGATGAAGACAGGTCTAAGCTGAAGAAGGGGTCAAAACCAAGCCAAAATGATAGGATGGATACCCTGAAAAACAAATAAACACATGTTAAAATGATGCAATGAGGATGTATGCAAATGATATGCAAGGGTTTGTGACTGAGCTGGATCTGATTAACTGCTCTGATATGAGTCCATATATGTTCAAGAAATCCAGATGGAGGTTCATAAGCCCAGTAACCAAGGTGGGGGACTCAAATAAAGAGTCACATGTCCTGGGTTAAAAATCACAAGAACTGTTCCAAAGTGGAGTACTCTTAATCAAAACAAAGTAACAGGGTATGCTGAGGTCAAGGGTACCTGCAAACCTGTAAACAGCCCAACCCCCCTCACAGGTGATGCTCTAAAACAAAGATCCTCAGACTTGGATCAGTTATGAGAAGTGTAAACACTTCTAACCCGGAGGTACAGTGTTTACAATAACCATAAAAGATCCTCCTCTAATTCACCTCAGCTTCTGAAGGTCAATACTAAAGGTCATCCAGACTTAGCAGGCTTCCCAGATAGCCCTAGCACTACAGGAAATCTGTAGCACAGAGTTCTCAAGAAGAAACCCATATCTGAACCGTGTTTCATATTCCCGCACCAGACCGAAATGGAATGGGAAAGAACATGAACCACTCTAGCCTAGGTGTCACTCAGGTCCCAGGTATAGGACCTTAACTCTCAATAGAACACCCACCCACCAAAGCAACAAAACCAGATCCAGCCAGATAACAGTATGACAATATGATGATATAAAGCTGTAAAGAAAGCAATAAATAACTGTACATAAAGCAGTAAATAAAGCAAATATACAAACACAAATAGCACATAACACCCCAGTAAACACAAATCAAACAAGCGCTAGGAGGAACCCACAAAAAGAACCAGAAGCCCTGGTTGCAGTATAAGGCTCCCCAGCAGAGTCGCCAAGCTGTCGCTCCCGATAAATGGGACTGGCCCAAATAAAGGTACAGACGCGAACGGTCGGCGAAAGGAGGACGTGAGAACACACAGGAGTGAACTCACGGGGAATGAAAAGAGTCGCCAGCTAGGCATTTTTATCCCGGAGGAAAGGTAATGCTGCATAGACCTAGAAAGATATGGATAAGACGGTTGCGAACCAGAGAGACTGAGAAAGGGGGTTGGAAACAACCTGGGAAGGTATTAGCACCCAGATTGTCCGTCGTACTCGACGGGATCCACGCTTAAGAGATTTGTGTTTTAAAGGGGTAGTGTCAGTGCAATCTGTGTATAAAATAGCTGGAAAAAAATGTATAGGTGTCAGTGTGAAAGAAGTGTGAAGTGTATAAGAGAAGTGTCAGTGTATGAACAGGAGTGAAATGCTCAAGATCATGAGGCTTAAAGAATAATGCTGGAAGAGGGGGAATATACAGAGACTTTTGTTCGATAACTGTCAAGTTATGCCTACGTATCCTCTCGTGCAATGAGGAAGTCAGAACACCGTAGTTCGACCCAAAGAGACTGAAAGGTGAGTTGACTGATGAACTGCTTACTTGTCTATGCTCAAGTGTATGACCTGTCTGGCTCAGGTGCAAACTGTCTTGCATTAGACGGAAGAAGCAAATTCTCGTTTATGAGTGAATGAGATAAGGAAAGAATCCCGAAGGAGACGATTATTGTTTGTTTTTGTGTTTTTAGTCTTTTATTGCTTTTGAAGATTTGTCATAAGTTAATGAACTTAAGCCTAAACCAATGGGTTTAGTAAACTCATCACATCTTCCCTCTGATTAGGGGTAATGAGAATACCTTAAGTGTGAAGTCAGATTCTCACACTTAATCACCTTTGGTGTAGGATTAAGATCATTAACTTACTTGTGATTATTTAGATGTTTTTGTGGTTTTTGTTTAGTGTTAAGTAATGAGATTAAGCCATAATCAAGGATTAAACAGACTCATTACACCATCCTAATAGAAGGATAATAGATGAGAATGTTTAAGCTGAGGAAAGCTCCTCAACTTAATCCATGATTAGGGATTAAACTCATGACAAAACAAAACCTTTATTAAGTGGATTTTAGTTAATGATAAGATGATGAAGTGAGTTTTAGGGTTTGTAAGACAACTTGAGGGGGACTTGTCCATTAACACTAGGGTTAGTCCTTCTTAACCACTTAAGGAAGAATTAGAACCCTAATGCAAGGCCCAAGTTACAAGTGTGATGTCTTGATGATTATTAAGTGAATTGATTAAAGGAGTTAAACACATTAAGGGTTTAACACTTAGGATTAAAGTTATACACTCCATCCTAATAGAAGGATGCAGGTATAAGCTTAATCACAAAGCCTTAAAGCCTTTAGGGTTTAGTCCCTGATTATGAGGTGGGAAGAGAAGACTCAAAGAGACACAAAGGTAAAAACTAAGAGGGGGACTAATCAAAACCCTAATCATTGTCATGCTTGGTTGTTCCTAGGGTTTGTGGAGTTTAACAAGATAAGTCTTCAATGGAACCACTGTAAACACCCCAAATTTGCCCTCACCCATTCACACCATGGCTTGTGATCATTCTCATATGCCTAAGTACAATCATATCATCTCACATGTCATTTTGGATTCACTGCATAGCTTCTAAGCCATCTGCACTTAGGGTTTGTGATCTGAGCAATCCCAATGCTTCTTGAGCCATTCCAGAGGCCACCAATCAACTCAAAGAGGTCCATGTGTGTTCTTGTATCATGTTACATCCTCACAAAGTCCAAATTGCAGAGGAATCACAAGAACTAGGGTTTGAGTGGATGCAGAGCCAGGATGAACTGCACAGTTGACTGAAAATTAGGGTTTTGGTTTCATAGGCCATAACTCCAAATTTTTTGGTCATTCTTGTTTCCATTGATCTCTATATGGTATAGGGAGTGTGCATATCAATTTTCATGAAGAAATTCCATGGGGAAGTCATCTGATCAAGAGTTGACTTTTCAGACAAGTCAGTGCAAAATCAGGGTATCTGAGGCCCCCAATGACCCAACCAATGGGTGATCTTCATCATTTTGAGTGTATATGATCTTTATTTGATCATAGGAGAGGGTTGAAGTTCATAAAAATCAAGAATTTAGGGTTTTTGCAAATGTTGACTTTTTGGGTATAGTTGACTTTTCAAGAATGCACCATTTTAGGTCATTTTTCAAGCCTTGATTCATGATCCAAAAAGGCTTCAAATGAAAAAACTTTGGTCATGAAAGTTGTAGATCTCATCTTCCCCTTTTCAAAAAGTACAAGAACATGATCAAACTCTTCTTGGATCAAAAGTTATGGCAATGCAAAGTTGGCAAAAATCACTTATTTTCAAGATGTGCACTAAGTGGAAATTTTGCAAAACCTTGAATCAATGCATTAAGTGACCTCTAGTTCATCTCAAACCAGCATGTAAGCATTCTCTAAGTTACAAAAATCAGAATTTGATCTAGTTTGCCCATGTTTTGGTTTGTGTAACAAGGCATATTCATGAAAATCCATAAAGCTAACCAAGTTGCAAAACACTCATGATCTTCTCACCAACTTGCTGCATTGATCTTTGAGTCAAGCCAGCCTCTCTCCCTCACCTTTGCTGCGCCAGCCATGCCTTGTACTTGCCTAGACCTTGCCCATGCCCTATCTTACACAAAGTTGACCTTTTATACAAAAGCAAACTTACCTATCATAGCAGGCCATGTCACATCACAAAACCAATCAGATTTGTTTATGTGTACAACTTGCAAGCTAAACATAAAAAAAAGCCAAGACTGAAACACACACATTGATCACATTCACACAAACACTCCTAACTGCAGCTTGCTTCGAATCCCTTCACACAGCAAGCAAACACTTCAACTACCTTCATCATTCAACCCACCACATCTCATAGACAAGAAACCACCAAAGCTCAAGCCTAAACCAAGCCTGTAAACTCCATTGCCATTATTCACCTCAAGCTGCAGATTCTATCGAATCTCTCTCCACAAGCCACAAACACATCAACCAACACCACAAACTTTCTCAACACACTTCATAGATCACAAACAACTCCTTTTCACAGCCTGAAAGTGCCAAAATCATCATGGCCATTGTTGACTGAACTGAAGCAGTTCCATTCGAATCTCCTTCTCCAGCCAACACAAACTCATTTTGAGCATTCAAACACATTTGGGGGATCAAGTAGAGCAGCTTGCATCAAAGGAAGTGGCCAAAAAGTTCCTAAACTGAAAGCTCCAAATCTCAGGTAGCTCGAAATTAATTTTTCCAGAAATGGTTTTTTATGTTACAAACTTGTTCTTCATGATGCACTGATCATTCTGGTACCTTTAGTTTTTGAAATGGTTTTGTTTTGAGCATTTAATTTGTGTTTGAAGCTCACGAACCCTAGTTTTTCTTTCTTTCGATTCAGCTTATTTAGGTAGAATAAATTTGTTTTGAGAGAGGGGTTTGATTCGTGAGAGGCTGAGGATCATTTCCCAATTCATAGATTTCATTTTTGTTACGTTTTTAGGAAGTTTGAAATTTTCAGGTGAGCTTCTGGCCGGAGAAGACGACCGGAAGTCTTCTCCGGCCACCTGAGAGTGTTTATGCCCTAATTTCGTAATTAAGTCAAGTTTGAATGCTGAGCGTTGATGAGCGTTGACCGGCTGACTTCCCTCTCTTTTGAATGGCCCAGATTAGCTGTTTATGCCCTAATCCACGTGTTAGGTTTAATTAATCCACAATTAATTTAATCTGACCAGAAGCAATCCTGGCCCTCCACTAGCGCGCGCAGTCAACATGTTTGAATCCAGGAGCAATCCCAGCCATCCAATCTGATTACTTCTCATTTTATTTGTTTTATTTCATTTTATTTCATTTAAACTTGCATAATTTATTAAAAATAGTTAAAAATTCATAAAAATTATGAAACTTTTTCTTTAAGGTTTTATTAATTTTTATGACACAAAAATATTTTTATTTTATTTTTTATCATTAAAAAAGTATTTTTAAATATTTAAAAGATTATTTCTAATTGATTAATGGAAATTAATTGATTAAAAATACTTTTAGGTATTTAAAAATTACAAAAAAATTCATGAAGTGTTCTAAGACATTTAGAAACATTGTCCAACCTTCAAACCAAATTTCTTTTTTGATCTTGATGCATTTTAAGATTTTTTTCATTGAATTAAATCATTTTTTATGCATTATTTTGATCACAAGTTTAAAAACTCATTTCTGCCTATTGGTGAAGGTTGAGACATTGACTCTTCTTGCATTGTTTTCCATTTTGCATGTATTTTCAAGGATAAAAAGGCCATGATTTGATCTTGCATTTCTTAATTGATTGGCATTTCTTTTGTTAAGAACCCTAAAAAACCCTAATAACTTGTAAAAATCATAACTTGAGATTGGTTGAGAGTTGGGACCTCCCCTTTGGACTTTGGTTTAGTATAAGCCTAGGGTTTCTTTGGGTGCCATTTTCCATTTTTTATCATGAGGTTTGCTTCTGTTTTGGGTTTTTGTTTGATGTTTGTTTCATAAACCCTAATTTGGGCTTTCTCTTGCATCCTTCTTGCATTCTTTTGCATAAGTTGACTTGCCATTGCATTTTGTGCATTCTTATGATTCATTTGACATCCTAAGACATGTAGAAAGCATCATTGATCATTGCATTACATCTTTGCCATGCCATTTGCCTTGTATGCTTCACAACATTTCATGCTTGTTCATGCTCCTTAACTTGCATCATTTGCATTCATAATCTTGTATGAACCTCACCATTGTCTTGCCTCATGTTTGCAGCACCTCATAACATCATAATCATCATGTACATGCTTCTGGTTTGGTTTAGCATCATATCATTTCATCTCATCTTGCATTGCATTGCATTTTCTTTCTAACATTGCAGGTGGTAAGTAAACTTGAGAAGTGGATTTGCCTTCACTTCTCATACCTTTTCTTTTCATCTCTCTCGCATCCATTGCTGCATTTCTATTTGTGTTTGAGATTGAGCTTGCTCACTCTTCTTCTCCCACTTTCTTTCTTTAAGTGACTTGACTTCTTGAATGAAGCAAGTCACTTTGCTTCTCTTGATCTTGTTCATCTGCTTCCTGGTGGTTCCTCTGAAGATTGTTCTTGGAAACCTCACAAACCTTAGGATCATCCAAGCATGATAATGAATTAGGGTTTTGATTAGTCTCCCCTCATAGTTTTACCTTTGTGTCTCTCCTTGAGTCATCTCTTCTCATCTCATAATCAGGGACTAAACCCTAAAGGCTTTAAGACTTTGTGATTAAGCTTATGCCTGCATCCTTCTCTTAGGATGGAGTGTATAACTTTAATCCTAAGTGTTAAACCCTTAATGTGTTTAAATCTCTTAATCAATTCATTTAATAATCATCAAGACATCACACTTGTAACTTGGGCCTTGCATTAGGGTTCTAATTCTTCCTTAATTGGTTAAGAAGGACTAACCCTAGTGTTAATGGACAAGTCCCCCTCAAGTTGTCTTACAAATCATAAAAAACACTTCATCATCATACCATTAATCTAAATAAAATCCACTTAATAAAGGCTTGTTTTGTCATGGGTTTAATCCCTAATCATGGATTAAGTTGAGGAGTCTTCCTCAGCTTAAACATTCTCATCTATCATCCTTCTTTTAGGATGGTGTAATGGGTCTGTTTAATCCTTGATTATGACTTAACCTCATTACTCAACACTAAACAAAAATCACCAAAAACATCTAAATAATCACAAGTAGGTTAATGATCTTAATCCTACACCGAAGGTGATTAAGTGTGAGAATCTGACTTCACACTTAAGGTATTCTCATTACCCCTAATCAGAGGGAAGATGTAATGAGTTTACTAACCCATTGGTTTAGACTTAAGCTCATTATCCTATGACAAAAATCCAAAAAGAAATAAAAGACTGAAAACTCAAAAACAAACAATAATCGTCTCCTTCGGGATTCTTTTCTCATCACCTTCACTCACAACCGAGAACTAGCTTCTTCCGCCTAATGCAAGACAGTTAGCACCTGAGCCAGACAGGTCACACACTTGAGCATAGGCAAGTAAGCAGTTCACCAGTCAATTCACCTTCCAGTCTCTTTGGGTCGAACTACGGTGTTCTGACTTCCTCATTGCACGAGAGGATACGTAGGCATAACTTAACAGTTATCGAACAAAAGTCTCTGTACACTCCCCCTCCTTCCAGCATTGTTCTTAGCCTCATTATCATGAGCACTTCACTCTTGTCCCTACACTGACACTGTACATTTATGCACTTCACACTTCTCATACACTGACACCTGCACATTCTTTGCCAGCTCTTTTATACACAGATTGCACTGACACTACCCCTTTATAACACAAATCTTTTAAGCGTGGATCCCGTCGAGTACGACGGACAATCTGGGTGCTAATACCTTCCCAGGTTGTAACCAACCCCCTTTCTCAGTCTCTCTGGTTCGCAAACCGTCTTATCCATCTCTTTCTAGGTCTATGCAGCATTGCCTTTCCTCCGGGATAAAAATGCCTAGCTGGCGACTCTATTCATTCTCCAGTGAGTTCACGGCTGTGTGTTCTCACTGTTCCCTTCGCCGACCGTTCGCGTCTGTACCTTCATATGAACCAGCTTTCATTTGTCGGGAGCGACAGCTTGGCGACTCTGCTGGGGACCCTTATACTGCAACCAGGGCTTCTGGTTCTTTTTGTGGGTTCCTCCTAGCGCTTGATTGATTTGTGTTTACTGGGGTGTTATGTGCTTGTTTGTGCTTGTATTTATTTTTGTTTATTGCTTTATGTACAGTTACTTTACTGCTTTCTTTATTGCATTTATTTATATCATACTGTCATTGTTGCTGGCTGGATTTGGTTTTTGTTTTGGTGGGTGGGTGTTCCATTGAGAGTTAAGGTCCTATACCTGGGACCTGAGTGACACCTAGGCTAGAGTGAATCATATTCTTTCCCATTCCATTTCGGTCTGGTGCGGGAATATGAAACACGGTTCAGATATGGGTTTCTTCTTGAGAACTCTGTGTTGCAGATTTCCTGCAATGCTAGGGCTATCTGGGAAGCCTGCTAAGTCTGGATGACCTTTTAGTATTGACCTTCAGAAACTGAGGTGAATTAGAGGAGGAATTGTTATGGTTATTGTAAACACTGTACCTCCGGGTTAGAAGTGTTTACACTTCTCATAACGGATCCAAGTCTGAGGATCCTTGTTCTAGATCACCACCTGTGAGGGGGTTGGGCTGTTTACAGGTTTGCAGGTACCTTGACCTCAGAATACCCTGTTACTTTGTTTTGATTAAGAATGCTCCATGTTGGACAGTTCTTGTGATTCTAAAACCTTGGATATGTGGCTCTTTATTTGAGTCCCCCACCCTGGTTACCGGATTTATAGACCTCCATCTGGATTTCTTGAACACACATGGATCTATACCAAGGCAGTTAATCAGATCCAGCTCAGTCACAAACCCTTGCATTTCATTTTGCATACATACTCATTGCATCATATTAACATGTGCTTATTTGTGTTTCAGGGTATCCATTTTCATCTGGTTTTGGTTTTGACCCCATCTGCAGTATTGACCTATCTCCACCAGCACTTGCTTCAGTTTGTCAGCCATATACTTCAGTTACTTGCACTAGCCAGCCAGTGGCCCACTCCTCAGCATTTTCATCAGCACTTATTCTACTCAGTCCTCAGCATCATGGCTCCAAAGAAAAGCAACATCACTTATCATTTCTTCCAACCAGACTTATCAGACA
Source organism: Lathyrus aphaca (assembly GCA_963966055.1). Lineage (NCBI taxonomy): Eukaryota > Viridiplantae > Streptophyta > Magnoliopsida > Fabales > Fabaceae > Lathyrus > Lathyrus aphaca. The sequence goes on along the minus strand of OZ014519.1, from coordinate 64,150,809 downwards.
TCAGGAGGATCCAAACCCTGATCACTCCAGATCACATTCCTTTGTTCAGGGAGCATTATGGAGATATACTTGACTTGGTCATGGATCTGGACCCATCTCAGAGGAGCCTGATCCATACCTGTATTCAATTCTATGACCCCCCATTGAGATGTTTCACCTTTCAAGACTTTCAGTTGGGTCCTCTTCTGGAAGAATACTCATCATTGACTGGTCTGCCCATCAAAAGAGAAATCCCATTCAACCCTGAAATGGTCTTTCCTAGCAATGGAGAGGTAGCAAAAGCTTTGTATCTGGAGCCTGTTTTGATTGAACACCATATGACCTCCAAAGCTGGGATCCCTGGATTTCATCTGGACTTCCTGATTTCTCAAGCTAGTCTGAAAGCCTCCCTGGGAGAGTGGAAAGCTGTTTGTGCTCTGTTGACCTTAAGTGTATATGGAATTGTGTTGTTTGCAGATGAGCCTCGATTCATCAGCAAGAATGCAATCCATTTGTTCATCCTGAAGAACCCAGTGCCAACTTTACTGGGTGATCTTTATTATTCAGTCCATCAGAGAAATGAGAAGCAGAGGGGGAGATTAGTAAGAATTTGTGCTCCATTATTCCATGCTTGGCTTCTCAGGCATCTACCCAGGACAGATGCATTTCTAAACCCTCATCAGCAAAGCAACTGGGCTAAGAGGCTCACTACTCTCACTTCAGCAGATATCAGATGGTGTACTCAGAGCACCAAGGGCAGAGATGTGATCACCAGCTGTGGGCACTTTCCCAATGTGCCTTTGATAGGAGTTAAAGGAAGTATCAATTACAACCCTCTGCTGTTCAGAAGGCAATTAGGCTATGCACTGGTCCATACTCCTAGGGAACAAGATTTGGTGGAGACCCTCTACTGTGAGAACAAGATTAGTTTGACTGTTGTTAGGCGGGCTGCCTGGGCCTGGGATCATGTTCAAACTAAGGGAATTACCATTCTGGGTAAGTGCAATAATGTGGCATCAGTCCAATATTATGAGTGGTCCCATGCTAGGGCCCAATTCTCTGGAATGCCCTTCACCATAGAAGACATGCCTGAGTCATCTTCAGCACCACCTCCTGCCACTATCAGTTTGGAAGAGTTTGAGAGTTTGAAGGAAAGAAATGAGAAGTTAACTCAAGCCTTGCAGAAGACCCTCCGGGAGAGGAGTGAAGGTGTAAGGGAGATTGAAAGATTGGAGAAATTGAGGGTGGAACACTTGACTAAAATTGAGAAGTCTGGAGGTTATATCAACAAGTCCAAGGCTGGTGAGCAGATTCTGAAGAACGCTTGTAAGGAAGCCCAGTTCCAAAGAGCAAGAACAGACTTGTATTTGAAAGAGAGTCAGGCCAGGTGGGTCCGGATCACTGAGGCCCGTACTCTAGAAGACAAGAGAGCTCAAGACAAGACGGAGCAGATGGAAAAGGCCCTGGCAGCAGCCCAGGAGGAGATATCAGAGCTGAAAATCAAAGCAGGATTGAAGAGGTCTAAGGACCAAAGTCAGAGCAAGAAATTGACTGCAGCTGTTGCAACAAGAAACCTTCTCATCAGAAGTCTCACGGAGCGTCCGGCTGATCCTGTGACCGAAGCACTTCTCAAGGAAGTTCGTGAGGATGAGTTTGGCCTTGGAGTTTGATCATTTGCTTGTTGTTGTTCCTTTTCCTTGTACTCTTGTTTTTGTGATGTATTTTGGCCCCTTTGAGGGTTTGTGTTGTAAAATGAACAAATTGTATTATTTCACCTTTGTAATATATTTGCGTTGGTTTCCATCTGGGATCACTTCAAAAGCGACTTCAACAGCATCATCTTCAAGGGTCTGGAAGGGTCAAAACTGAAGGCCAAGCCGGATACCTTGATAGCAAATAAGCATAACTGCATTGCATGCTAACCTTTTGTTTGTTTTGTAGGTTTTTGTTTTGTTTTTACTAACCTCTGTTGTGAATCTCAGGAATTATTGCTCGCCGCCGGGTATTTCCTCTCAACAGGCCACACAGGTATCCAACTAGAAACAACCTTCCGGGAATTCAGATGGATCAAGTTCAACAAGATCTTGCTGATGTCAGAAATCAGCTAGCCAATGAAAGATTGGAGATGAGAACACAGATGACGCAGTTCATGGAGGTTATGAACAACATGGCTCAGAGCCAGGAGAGACTGAGGGCTATGGTTGAGAGGCAGAATCCAGAGGAGCCTCATGTAGGAACTGCAGGCACCAGTAACAATGAAAGGGTGCAACCACATGTGAATCCCCCTGTGTTTGGTCCACATCTACATCCTGAGATTAATATTCCTGCCAACATTCAAGGAACAGCTACAGCAGCCAGAGTACTTCAAGAAGATCCTCAGGAGGACCAGTATACAGTAATGGGTGCCGGAGAGGAAACGTATGATAGACGATTGGAAGAAATAGCTGAGAAGTTGAGGTCCTTAGAATCTCAAAATTCTTTGGGCTTCGACGTCATGGACATGGGTTTGGTTGATGGGGTCAGGATCCCTCATAAGTTCAAGCCTCCTTGTTTCGAAAAGTATAATGGGACTTCGTGCCCCCGGACTCATCTGCAATCATTTCTGGGAAGGCTGAAGGCCTATACAATGGATGAGAAGCTTTGGATGTTCTACTTCGAAGACAGTTTGACAGGAGCATCGAGGGAGTGGTATTCCCACTTGACAAGGGCAACTGTAAGATGCTGGAAGGACCTGGCAGAAGCCTTCATCCGACAGTATCAATACAATTTAGACATGGCACCTAACAGGACTCTCCTAATGGGAATGTCGCAGTCGTCAAGGGAAAGTTTCCGGGAATATGCCCAAAGGTGGAGGCAATTGGCTGCTGCCGTTCAACCCCCGATGTCTGAGAGAGAAATGGCAGACATGTTTATGAACACTCTGCAGGGAACCTATATTGACAGGTTGGCTGCTTTCTCTTCCACCAGCTTCGCAGATGTTGTCATAGCTGGGGAGAGAATTGAAAGCCTGTTGAAAATGGGCAAAATATCTGATAATGGTGCAAGCTCGTCCGGTGGTACAAGAAAGCCTTTTGCAGGCCCGAGAAGAACTGGCGAGACCAACGCCATTCACACCAACAGGGGCAGGCCCCATTATGTTCCCAGAACAATAGCAGCAGTCACAATCCCTGCTACAGCTCATCCTCAGCCGGTCTATCAACCTCCTCAACAAAATTTCCAACAACAACCTCAGTATCATCAGCAGAATCAATATCCTCCAAGAAACTACAACAACAACAACTCCAACAACAACAATCAACAGAGGCCATTCCAACAAAGGCCATCCCAAGCCAACCGAGTGATCGACCCGATCCCAATGCCATATGCTGCCTTGCTGCCACAACTTCTGAAACTCAACCTGGTTGAGCTAAGAACGTTGGCACCTCCGGATCCCAACAGTCTACCAAGGAACTATGACTCCAATGCTAGGTGTGCTTTCCACTCGAACGCACCTGGTCACAGTACAGAAAAATGCAGAGCTCTGCATATGAAGGTACAAGATTTGGTAGACTCCAAGGCTCTGAACTTTGCACCTCCGCCCAATGTCAATAAAAACCCTATGCCAAACCATGGTGGTCCTCGAATTAATGCTATTGAAGAAGACCAACCGTCTTATTTAATAACAAGTGTGGATCAGATCAGGACACCATTGGTGGAAATCAAAGCTCAACTTCGTGAAAACAATATATTTCCAGGGTGTGAACTAGGGTGTCCATACTGCAATATCTCATGGAATGGGTGTGAAGATTTAAGGAATGGCATTGACAGCCTTATTCAGAATGGCCTGCTACAGATCACTACATCATTTCCGGCAAATCCAGCAACTTCATCGACAACGGTTTCAGATCCTCCTACAAATGCAACAACAATTGTTCCCGATAATTCATCAGCAGCATCAGCAAGTACTCCATCTGTCCTACCAAATGATCAGTTTACAACAGTTTCTCCTGCTACGACTTCAGCTTCATTCCATTTCGACTCTCCATCAACAACAACAACAGTCCTTCCAACGGTACCTCCTACAACTCCAGCGAACAATCATGAAGATGTCTCCACAGTTACCATATTCTACGATCCAGAAAATAATTCCGCCTACCATTCAGAAGGTGCTGCTCCCACTAGAGCACCAGCCACAATCTTTTATGATCCACAAACAATAACAGTCCCTTCAGCAGCAGCAATCAGTCCAGTTACCGTCACGGTGCCTGGACCTGTACCATATGAAAGCGATAGGGCCATCCCTTGGCACTATGGCTCTGACTTGTATTGCGAGGGAAAAAGAATCACTCTTGAAACATCAGCACCTGCACCACAAATTGATAATGTGGGCGGAGGCGGAGGCTTCACCCGAAGCGGACGTCTCTTTGCTTCACAAGTCCAAAGACCTACTGCCGAAGCAGAAGCTGCTGCCAAGGCAAAAGGAAAAGGCCCGGTGCAGGAAGATCCAGCTGCCAAAGAAACCCTGAAGACTCCATTTGATCAGGAAGTTGATGAGTTTATGCGAATCATTAAAAAGAGTGATTATAAGGTTGTGGATCAGCTTCATCAAACGCCATCCAAAATCTCCATCCTCTCTCTGCTTATGTGCTCCGAAGCCCATCGGAATGCACTACTGAAAGTACTGCACGCAGCTTACGTGCCCGAGGAGATTACTGTCAACCAATTGGAAACCGTTGTTGGAAATGTTACTGCTAGCAATGGGCTAGGGTTTACCAATTCTGACCTGACAGTGGATGGCCGCAATCACAACAAAGCCTTGCACATAACCATGGAATGCAAAGGAGCTGTCCTTTCACATGTGCTGGTGGACACAGGATCATCCCTGAATGTCTTACCAAAGAAGGCTCTGATGAAGCTTGAATATGATGGACTGGCATTGAGACCCAGCAACCTGGTGGTTAGAGCTTTTGATGGCTCGAAGAGATCGGTTCTGGGAGAGATTGAGCTGCCCGTGACAATTGGCCCGCAGACCTTTAAAACTATCTTTTATGTGATGGACATTCAGCCCGCCTACAGCTGTTTGTTGGGTAGACCCTGGATTCACGCCGCCGGCGCAATAACGTCTACCCTTCACCAAAAGTTAAAATATGAGTGGGAAGGCCAAGTTGTCACAATCTGCGGGGAGGAGGATATATTTGTTAGCCATCTGGCTACTTACAAGTATATTGAAATGGAGGGAGAAATCGTTGAAACCATGAGCCAAGGTTTTGAAGCCTTGAATGTAAATGAAGCATCTGCTGTTTCGGGGATCTCCATGTCGTCATACCAACAAGCCCGGAAGGTTGTTGAGGAAGGAACGGCCCTAGGCTGGGGCAAGGTTTTAGCTGTGGAGGAGAAGAAGGACAAATTTGGGTTGGGTTACAGACCAACTCAACACCAAGTGAAGGCTGCTGGAGAGCCTGGTTTTGTCAGTGGGGGAATGCTTACCCCCGATGCTATCAACTGTCTGGAAGACGAGCTGGAAGAGGAGCGCAACCTGGAGAATTGGATTCGTCCGAAGATCCCGGGGAGCAGTGTCTCGAACTGGTCTTCCCAGGGAATTATAAGTGTTACTCGAGCAGAGTAATTATTATTTCCTGTATTTTTTTTTATAAGCATGCATCAAAGTCTTGCATCTTGCCCAAGATGACAAGACTCATTTTGTAATCAGGGCCATCTGTACTTTTGTGCAAACAAGATTAAATTAATGAAATATCAGACATCTTTTTGCAAACGAGTCTTTTTTTCTTTTCTGCTCACTGTTTTTCCATTTTTCTTTTTGTACAAAATAAATGGCAGTGTTTTTCAAAATGACAACTTCATTTCACTTCTTTTCTAAATAAGACTAAAATCAGATCACTAAAATGAACCAATTAAACCCTTGCAGAGAGTGCCTTCCTGACAGCACCAACAACAGCATGGCTATGACATCGTATGACTTTGACAATCCGATCAATCAAGCTGAAGAAGGGGTTGAAGAAGAATACGAGCTTCCTGAAGAACTAGCCAGGTTGTTAAGACAAGAGGAAAGGGTCATTACCCCTCACCAGGAGGTGGTTGAAGTGATCAATCTTGGTACAGAGGAAAATGTGAAAGAAGTCAAGATCGGGGCCTGCCTGCAAGACTCAGTGAAGAAGCAACTGATAGATCTACTTCAAGAGTATGTGGATGTGTTTGCTTGGTCGTATCAAGACATGCCAGGGTTGGATACCGATATTGTTGTGCACAAGTTGCCTTTGAGAGAAGAGTGCCCTCCAGTCAAACAAAAGCTGCGCCGTACTCGTCCAGACATGGCTATGAAGATCAAAGAGGAGGTGCAAAAGCAATGGGATGCCGGATTCCTTGCTGTGACAAGTTACCCGCCGTGGGTTGCTAACATAGTACCTGTGCCAAAGAAGGACGGTAAGGTAAGAATGTGTGTTGATTACCGGGATCTGAATAGGGCCAGCCCGAAAGATGATTTCCCATTACCTCACATTGACGTATTGGTTGATAATACGGCTCAGTTCTCGGTATTCTCCTTCATGGATGGGTTTTCAGGATATAACCAGATCAAGATGTCACCTGAAGACATGGAGAAGACAACATTCATTACACCTTGGGGCACGTTCTGCTACAAAGTAATGCCATTTGGGCTCAAGAATGCTGGTGCCACATATCAACGGGCTATGGTGACATTGTTCCACGATATGATCCACAAGGAAATAGAATGTTATGTGGATGATATGATCGCCAAGTCCCTTACAGAGGAAGATCATCTGGTGAATCTGCTGAAGTTGTTCAAGCGTCTGAGAAAGTATCAACTGAAGCTGAACCCCAACAAGTGCACATTCGGGGTGCGATCCGGTAAACTGCTGGGCTTTATTGTAAGCGAGAAAGGGATTGAGGTTGACCCTGATAAAGTTAAAGCCATCCAAGAGATGCCTGCACCGAAAACTGAGAAAGAAGTTCGAGGGTTCTTGGGTAGATTGAACTACATTTCACGGTTCATATCTCACCTCACAGCAACCTGCGAGCCCTTGTTCAAGCTGTTAAGAAAGGAACAAACGGTCAGGTGGAACGAAGATTGCCAAAGGGCTTTTGACAAGATCAAAGAATATCTGCAAGAACCTCCAATCCTTATGCCTCCAGTTGAAGGAAGACCTCTAATCATGTACTTGACAGTATTAGAAGAGTCAATGGGGTGTGTGCTGGGCCAGCATGACGAGTCTGGTCGAAAAGAGTATGCAATTTACTACCTAAGCAAAAAGTTTACCGACTGTGAACAACGTTATTCACTGCTCGAGAAAACTTGTTGTGCTTTGGCGTGGGCTGCTCGCCGACTAAGGCAGTATATGTTGACCCACACTACCTTGTTAATCTCAAAAATGGACCCAGTCAAGTACATATTCGAGAAACCAGCTCTTACCGGACGGGTTGCAAGATGGCAGATGATTCTCACAGAATACGATATACAGTACACATCTCAGAAAGCCATCAAGGGCAGTGTACTATCTGAATATCTTGCTGAGCAACCCATTGACGATTACCAGCCAATGAGGTTTGACTTCCCTGATGAAGACATCATGTTCATTAAATCAAAAGATCATGAAGAGCCTATTCACACTGAAGGGCCCGACCCAGAAGAAGAATGGACCATGATGTTTGACGGGGCTGTTAACATGAATGGCCGTGGTGTTGGTGCAGTACTCATTACACCCAAAGGAGTTCACATGCCTTTCTCGGCAAAACTCACTTTCAACTGCACTAACAACGAAGCTGAATACGAAGCTTGCATTATGGGTCTTGAGGAAGCCATTGACCTCAGGATCAAGACATTGACCGTATTCGGAGATTCAGCTTTGGTAGTCAATCAAACCAACGGGAAATGGTACACCCACCAAGATCATCTGATACCTTACAGGGATTATACGAGAAGGTTACTGACTTTCTTTACAACAGTCAAGCTTGAGTATATCCCTCGGGACGAGAATCAGTTTGCAGATGCTCTTGCTACCATTTCATCCATGATCAAAGTTCAAACGGCTAACTTTGTACCTCAGATTTCAGTGTCTAGACTCAACAGACCAGCATATGTATTTGCAGCGGATGTTGTAAAAGATGATAAGCCTTGGTTCCATGACATTAAGTGCTTCTTGGAGGACCAAACATACCCACCTGGGGCATCTTCCAATGATAAGAAGACTTTGAGAAGGCTTGCTGGTAGTTTCTTTCTGAACGCTGATGGGTCTTTATACAAGAGGAACTTTGACATGGTACTCCTCAGATGTGTTGACAAGACGGAAGCAGATTTGTTGATGCATGAAGTGCACGAAGGATCTTTTGGTACCCATGCAGGAGGGCATGCCATGGCTAAAAAGTTGTTAAGATCAGGCTATTACTGGATCACAATGGATGCAGACTGTTGTGCTTACGCCAGAAAATGCCATAAATGCCAGATCTACGCAGATAAGGTGCATGTGCCTCCCAATCCTTTGAATATCATGTCTTCACCATGGCCCTTTGCTATGTGGGGCATTGATATGATTGGCAAGATTGAGCCAACTGCTTCGAATGGTCACAGATTCATCCTGGTCGCCATTGATTATTTCACCAAGTGGGTTGAAGCAGCCTCCTACGCCAATGTTACAAGACAAGTGGTAGCCCGATTTCTGAAGAGAGATATCATCTGTCGGTATGGAGTGCCCGAGCGAATCATTACTGATAATGGTTCCAACTTGAACAACAAGATGATGGCAGAGCTATGCCGGGACTTCAAGATCCAACATCACAATTCTTCTCCTTACAGGCCAAAGATGAATGGTGCTGTTGAGGCGGCAAATAAGAATATCAAGAAGATTGTGCAGAAGATGGTAATCACCTACAAAGACTGGCACGAAATGCTACCATTTGCTTTGCATGGGTACCGCACGTCAATCAGAACGTCCACTGGGGCAACACCGTACCAACTTGTATATGGTATGGAAGCAGTCCTACCTGTTGAAGTTGAATTACCCTCTCTACGGGTATTGATGGATGTTAAACTGAGTGAAGCAGAATGGGTTCGGTCCCGATACGAACAACTGAGTCTGATCGAAGAGAAGAGATTGGCTGCAATCTGCCATGGACAGTTATATCAGAAGAGAATGAAGAAGGCCTTCGATCAGAAAGTCAGGCACCGAGAGTACCAAGTAGGGGATCTTGTGTTGAAAAGAATCCTTCCTCCTCATACAGACCACAGGGGCAAATGGACTCCAAATTACGAAGGACCATTTGTTGTAAAGAAAGTTTTCTCCGGCGGAGCACTGATGCTCAGCACCATGGATGGTGAAGATTTCCCGTCCCCTGTGAATTCAGATGCAGTTAAAAAATACTTCGCATAAAATGACCCGCTGGACATAAAAACAGAATGTAAGTCCAGGCAAAAATAGGGCATCCCGGCGAGTCAAAAACAGAATAAGAGACTCGGGCAAAAGTAAGGGAAAATAAACAAAAAAATGTACACCCGCTGAGTTGAAAAGCCGCATTGGACAGCTCAGGCGAAAATGGGTATCCTGATGGATTGAAAACCCGAAAGGGCGATCCATGCAAAATAAGGGAATAAGCGAACGACTGCATTCTGAGTTCGTCTGTATCACCTGCAACTTGGTAAGCTTCCAAAGGATCAAGCTTCAATCAGAATCAACTCTCTCCAGAAAGCAAGACGAGAAGAACGTCATTGTCATACGAGTCATAGCAGAGGAGGAAGCTCCTTGAAAGCGTCGTCAACACCGCCAGCACTTTATTTCTCAATTTGTAACAATCTCCTCATTTCAGGAGATATGTTTCTTTGACTGTATCTTGCCAATTCAGGGCACAGGAATTAATAAAATCAGATTTTCAGTCATGTTTCGTTTTTACCTTTATGTTTTGCAAAGAGTTGTCTGATATCTCTAAAATACGATTGCATAAGTACAGATGCCTTTCTCTAAAAATAAAAGAAAAAAAACATGCTTACAGGGAATGTGATTATTCTCGAAAGTACTTAACTCCTATGACGGGATCCAGTAAGGGATACCTCGGGACCTTTTGTACGTTTCCTTACCGCTGCAGGATTGCAGGTATCCAGAACGCAACCTGGGGCATGCAAGTTACATCTCAGCAAGTTGGCAAATCGTTATCAACTCGGTCTATCCTCCACGTGGCACTGGGAGATGCCCACTTCCCCAGCAAAGTTGCCAAATCAACATACACTCAATCTCAGCATCTGAAATGCCCTATCCCCAGCGGAGTTGCCTCTTGTTGCTATCCCCAGCCGAGTTGCCTCTCACTTCCCCAGCCGAGTTGCCTTTCTTCATCAGCAGAATGCAGAAATCAGGGAATCATCTCTCCACAGAATCTTTAGCCACTATCCAGAAGAGCAACGCACGAAGAAATCACAACAGAATACAGGAAGCTTCTACAAACCCCAGCTGGGTCCCGTATTATAAGGATATGTCAACCAGTGACCTATATCCCTAAGCAGACACATCATTAGATCTACCGGTGATCTCATACCCAGCTGGGATGTCCATTTCAAGCAGATCATCCAGAGATCTCCGCAGCAATGGGATCCGAATCCCGGATCCGTGCCCCTTTGCATAATCATGGCATTTGCATCATTCACCCCCCCAGAGCGTAGCATTCCGTCTAATACGGAGCATTACGACAAAAATCAAACGCATAGCATAATCATAAGCCATGTTCTGAATTAACACTTGTGAATAAACTATTCATCATCACTGTACAAAAATCCCCATCAGAGTCCCAGCAAAAGCAGTTCCCTCACAAATCACAAACACCGGTATATACACCTTTTGGCACCCGTCCGTGTCATCTTTCCCCAGTAAAGTCGCCTGAACACCCTTTACAAACAAATCACCCATACTACAGATACATCATGACACCCGTCCGTGTCAAATCACCAGCAGAAAGCCAAAGACACCCTCTTTGCACTCACATATACCCTTATATACACCTTTCTTGACGCCCGTCCGTGTCATATCCCCAGCGCAGTCGCGTACACTTTCATCGACCCGTACACTTGTTGATATTATACTTTTCTCTTTTGACACCCGTCCGTGTCACTCTCCCCAACAGATAAACACTCATTAATACAATACTCACTACTCATGGTACGCTCATACAGATATTCGTCCGTATCTTGTATATACCATTCATATCCCCACAGATTCGACTTCGGTCCTTGTTCTTTGTTAACCAGTTGGTACTCGTCCGTACCATCGTCTCAGAGCATGCGGCTAGCGTTTGTTTCTACATGGTACTCGTCCGTATCATAGTCTTAAGGATGCTCGTCCGCATCTTTAATCCATACACTGTGTCAAACACATACGTCTCTTTGAATATAGATACTCGTCCGTGTCTACCATTCCCCGGAAGAGTCCCTTCAGATTCAACACTCGTCCGTGTTCCTTGTTAACCAGTTGATACTCGTCCGTATCATCATCTCTGAGCACGTGTCAGTATTTGTTTCTACCCGATACTCGTCCGTATCATAGTCTTAAGGATGCTCGTCCGCATCTTTAATCTATACACAATACCAAACACTTATACCTTTTATTTCTTGGATGTAAGCGCTCGTCCGTGTTTACTATCTCCCCAGTAGATTGCCAACAAATTTTCTTTTTATCTAACACTCGTCCTGTGTTATGATACCTTTGAGAGCAGCCGTACCCTGCTGAGTGGTCGTCCTCCACTTCTTGATGGTCGTCCTCCATCATGCTCATCCGATGGCCGTCCCCATCGTTGTTTTTAGCAGCCGTCCCCTGCTAGGTGGTCGTCCTCCACCTTTTGATGATCGTCCTTCATCACTTTATCCAATGGCCGTCCCCATTGTTGATTTTGGTTATCTAACACTCGTCCTGTGTTATGATAAACCTCGAGAGCAGCCGTACCCTGCTGAGTGGTCGTCCTCCACTTCCTGATGGTCGTCCTCCATCTTGCTCGTCCGATGGCCGTCCCCATCGTTGACCTTTTCTATCCGATGGCCGTCCCCATCGTTGATATTTTCGGCAGCCGTACCCTGCCAGGTGGTCGTCCTCCACCTTTGATGGCCGTCCCCATCATATTTTTTCTTTCCCAACAGAGCAGCCGTCCCCTGCTAGGTGATCGTCCTCCACCTTTGATGGCCGTACCCCATCATCTGTTTATTTCATTTACTCTTTAACCCGATGGCCGTCCCCGTCGTGGTCCCTTTTCCTTTTTAGCCAGATGGCCGTCCCCATCGTTGGTTATTTTACCTACTTTATGAACTTGATGGCCGTCCCCGTCGTGTTTCATTAATCCCCAGAGAACTTTGCAGCTTTATCTTGATCTTGATGGCTGTCCCCATCATAATATCCTATTTTCCCCAGCTAGTCGGCCGTCCCCGTCTTAGCTTTATTTGTTTTTCCCCAGCTAGTCGGCCGTCCCCGTCTTAGCTTTACTTGTTTTTCCCCAGCTAGTCGGCCGTCCCCGTCTTAGCCTTACCTTTTTATCCCCAGCATGTCGGCCTTCCCCGTCATTGCTTTATTTTCCTGCATTTGTCCCAGCATGTCGGCCGTCCCCGTCATCGCTTTGCTTCACATACCACTTTACCCAGCAGTCGTCCTCTGCTCGACGGTCGTCCTCCGTCGCCCCTACTTTACGATATACTTTATTTTGCCTTTACAATCTATATCCCTTTTCTTCTTCATTTTGTGAGTGCAAATTTTGGATTGTCTTTGGTATTCAACCACAAGTTATCTTGTTTGCCTGTTAAGCCGTCGCTTACATCCTGCACAGCTAACTCATGTTTGAATAGGGGCAGCTGTAAACACCCCAAATTTGCCCTCACCCATTCACACCATGGCTTGTGATCATTCTCATATGCCTAAGTACAATCATATCATCTCACATCTCATTTTGGATTCACTGCATAGCTTCTAAGCCATCTGCACTTAGGGTTTGTGATTTGAGCAATCCCAATGCTTCTTGAGCCATTCCAGAGGCCACCAATCAACTCAAAGAGGTCCATGTGTGTTCTTGTATCATGTTACATCCTCACAAAGTCCAAATTGCAGAGGAATCACAAGAACTAGGGTTTGAGTGGATGCAGAGCCAGGATGAACTGCACAGTTGACTGAAAATTAGGGTTTTGGTTTCAGAGGCCATAACTCCAAATTTTTTGGTCATTCTTGTTTCCATTGATCTCTATATGGTATAGGGAGTGTGCATATCAATTTTCATGAAGAAATTCCATGGGGAAGTCATCTGATCAAGAGTTGACTTTTCAGACAAGTCAGTGCAAAATCAGGGTATCTGAGGCCCCCAATGACCCAACCAATGGGTGATCTTCATCATTTTGAGTGTATATGATCTTTATTTGATCATAGGAGAGGGTTGAAGTTCATAAAAATCAAGAATTTAGGGTTTTTGCAAATGTTGACTTTTTGGGTATAGTTGACTTTTCAAGAATGCACCATTTTAGGTCATTTTTCAAGCCTTGATTCATGATCCAAAAAGGCTTCAAATGAAAAAACTTTGGTCATGAAAGTTGTAGATCTCATCTTCCCCTTTTCAAAAAGTACAAGAACATGATCAAACTCTTCTTGGATCAAAAGTTATGGCAATGCAAAGTTGGCAAAAATCACTTATTTTCAAGATGTGCACTAAGTGGAAATTTTGCAAAACCTTGAATCAATGCATTAAGTGACCTCTAGTTCATCTCAAACCAGCATGTAAGCATTCTCTAAGTTACAAAAATCAGAATTTGATCTAGTTTTCCCATGTTTTGGTTTGTGTAACAAGGCATATTCATGAAAATCCATAAAGCTAACCAAGTTGCAAAACACTCATGATCTTCTCACCAACTTGCTGCATTGATCTTTGAGTCAAGCCAGCCTCTCTCCCTCACCTTTGCTGCGCCAGCCATGCCTTGTACTTGCCTAGACCTTGCCCATGCCCTATCTTACACAAAGTTGACCTTTTATACAAAAGCAAACTTACCTATCATAGCAGGCCATGTCACATCACAAAACCAATCAGATTTGTTTATGTGTACAACTTGCAAGCTAAACATAAAAAAAAGCCAAGACTGAAACACACACATTGATCACATTCACACAAACACTCCTAACTGCAGCTTGCTTCGAATCCCTTCACACAGCAAGCAAACACTTCAACTACCTTCATCATTCAACCCACCACATCTCATAGACAAGAAACCACCAAAGCTCAAGCCTAAACCAAGCCTGTAAACTCCATTGCCATTATTCACCTCAAGCTGCAGATTCTATCGAATCTCTCTCCACAAGCCACAAACACATCAACCAACACCACAAACTTTCTCAACACACTTCATAGATCACAAACAACTCCTTTTCACAGCCTGAAAGTGCCAAAATCATCATGGCCATTGTTGACTGAACTGAAGCAGTTCCATTCGAATCTCCTTCTCCAGCCAACACAAACTCATTTTGAGCATTCAAACACATTTGGGGGATCAAGTAGAGCAGCTTGCATCAAAGGAAGTGGCCAAAAAGTTCCTAAACTGAAAGCTCCAAATCTCAGGTAGCTCGAAATTAATTTTTCCAGAAATGGTTTTTTATGTTACAAACTTGTTCTTCATGATGCACTGATCATTCTGGTACCTTTAGTTTTTGAAATGGTTTTGTTTTGAGCATTTAATTTGTGTTTGAAGCTCACGAACCCTAGTTTTTCTTTCTTTCGATTCAGCTTATTTAGGTAGAATAAATTTGTTTTGAGAGAGGGGTTTGATTCGTGAGAGGCTGAGGATCATTTCCCAATTCATAGATTTCATTTTTGTTACGTTTTTAGGAAGTTTGAAATTTTCAGGTGAGCTTCTGGCCGGAGAAGACGACCGGAAGTCTTCTCCGGCCACCTGAGAGTGTTTATGCCCTAATTTCGTAATTAAGTCAAGTTTGAATGCTGAGCGTTGATGAGCGTTGACCGGCTGACTTCCCTCTCTTTTGAATGGCCCAGATTAGCTGTTTATGCCCTAATCCACGTGTTAGGTTTAATTAATCCACAATTAATTTAATCTGACCAGAAGCAATCCTGGCCCTCCACTAGCGCGCGCAGTCAACATGTTTGAATCCAGGAGCAATCCCAGCCATCCAATCTGATTACTTCTCATTTTATTTGTTTTATTTCATTTTATTTCATTTAAACTTGCATAATTTATTAAAAATAGTTAAAAATTCATAAAAATTATGAAACTTTTTCTTTAAGGTTTTATTAATTTTTATGACACAAAAATATTTTTATTTTATTTTTTATCATTAAAAAAGTATTTTTAAATATTTAAAAGATTATTTCTAATTGATTAATGGAAATTAATTGATTAAAAATACTTTTAGGTATTTAAAAATTACAAAAAAATTCATGAAGTGTTCTAAGACATTTAGAAACATTGTCCAACCTTCAAACCAAATTTCTTTTTTGATCTTGATGCATTTTAAGATTTTTTTCATTGAATTAAATCATTTTTTATGCATTATTTTGATCACAAGTTTAAAAACTCATTTCTGCCTATTGGTGAAGGTTGAGACATTGACTCTTCTTGCATTGTTTTCCATTTTGCATGTATTTTCAAGGATAAAAAGGCCATGATTTGATCTTGCATTTCTTAATTGATTGGCATTTCTTTTGTTAAGAACCCTAAAAAACCCTAATAACTTGTAAAAATCATAACTTGAGATTGGTTGAGAGTTGGGACCTCCCCTTTGGACTTTGGTTTAGTATAAGCCTAGGGTTTCTTTGGGTGCCATTTTCCATTTTTTATCATGAGGTTTGCTTCTGTTTTGGGTTTTTGTTTGATGTTTGTTTCATAAACCCTAATTTGGGCTTTCTCTTGCATCCTTCTTGCATTCTTTTGCATAAGTTGACTTGCCATTGCATTTTGTGCATTCTTATGATTCATTTGACATCCTAAGACATGTAGAAAGCATCATTGATCATTGCATTACATCTTTGCCATGCCATTTGCCTTGTATGCTTCACAACATTTCATGCTTGTTCATGCTCCTTAACTTGCATCATTTGCATTCATAATCTTGTATGAACCTCACCATTGTCTTGCCTCATGTTTGCAGCACCTCATAACATCATAATCATCATGTACATGCTTCTGGTTTGGTTTAGCATCATATCATTTCATCTCATCTTGCATTGCATTGCATTTTCTTTCTAACATTGCAGGTGGTAAGTAAACTTGAGAAGTGGATTTGCCTTCACTTCTCATACCTTTTCTTTTCATCTCTCTCGCATCCATTGCTGCATTTCTATTTGTGTTTGAGATTGAGCTTGCTCACTCTTCTTCTCCCACTTTCTTTCTTCAAGTGACTTGACTTCTTGAATGAAGCAAGTCACTTTGCTTCTCTTGATCTTGTTCATCTGCTTCCTGGTGGTTCCTCTGAAGATTGTTCTTGGAAACCTCACAAACCTTAGGATCATCCAAGCATGATAATGAATTAGGGTTTTGATTAGTCTCCCCTCATAGTTTTACCTTTGTGTCTCTCCTTGAGTCATCTCTTCTCATCTCATAATCAGGGACTAAACCCTAAAGGCTTTAAGACTTTGTGATTAAGCTTATGCCTGCATCCTTCTCTTAGGATGGAGTGTATAACTTTAATCCTAAGTGTTAAACCCTTAATGTGTTTAAATCTCTTAATCAATTCATTTAATAATCATCAAGACATCACACTTGTAACTTGGGCCTTGCATTAGGGTTCTAATTCTTCCTTAATTGGTTAAGAAGGACTAACCCTAGTGTTAATGGACAAGTCCCCCTCAAGTTGTCTTACAAATCATAAAAAACACTTCATCATCATACCATTAATCTAAATAAAATCCACTTAATAAAGGCTTGTTTTGTCATGGGTTTAATCCCTAATCATGGATTAAGTTGAGGAGTCTTCCTCAGCTTAAACATTCTCATCTATCATCCTTCTTTTAGGATGGTGTAATGGGTCTGTTTAATCCTTGATTATGACTTAACCTCATTACTCAACACTAAACAAAAATCACCAAAAACATCTAAATAATCACAAGTAGGTTAATGATCTTAATCCTACACCGAAGGTGATTAAGTGTGAGAATCTGACTTCACACTTAAGGTATTCTCATTACCCCTAATCAGAGGGAAGATGTAATGAGTTTACTAACCCATTGGTTTAGACTTAAGCTCATTATCCTATGACAAAAATCCAAAAAGAAATAAAAGACTGAAAACTCAAAAACAAACAATAATCGTCTCCTTCGGGATTCTTTTCTCATCACCTTCACTCACAACCGAGAACTTGCTTCTTCCGCCTAATGCAAGACAGTTAGCACCTGAGCCAGACAGGTCACACACTTGAGCATAGGCAAGTAAGCAGTTCACCAGTCAATTCACCTTCCAGTCTCTTTGGGTCGAACTACGGTGTTCTGACTTCCTCATTGCACGAGAGGATACGTAGGCATAACTTAACAGTTATCGAACAAAAGTCTCTGTACACTCCCCCTCCTTCCAGCATTGTTCTTAGCCTCATTATCATGAGCACTTCACTCTTGTCCCTACACTGACACTGTACATTTATGCACTTCACACTTCTCATACACTGACACCTGCACATTCTTTGCCAGCTCTTTTATACACAGATTGCACTGACACTACCCCTTTATAACACAAATCTTTTAAGCGTGGATCCCGTCGAGTACGACGGACAATCTGGGTGCTAATACCTTCCCAGGTTGTAACCAACCCCCTTTCTCAGTCTCTCTGGTTCGCAAACCGTCTTATCCATCTCTTTCTAGGTCTATGCAGCATTGCCTTTCCTCCGGGATAAAAATGCCTAGCTGGCGACTCTATTCATTCTCCAGTGAGTTCACGGCTGTGTGTTCTCACTGTTCCCTTCGCCGACCGTTCGCGTCTGTACCTTCATATGAACCAGCTTTCATTTGTCGGGAGCGACAACCACCAGGAAGCAGATGAAAGGATCAGGAGAAGCAAAGTAACTTGCTTCTTTGAAGAAGACAAGTCAATTGAGGAAAGAAAGTAAGAAGAAAAAGAATGAGCAAGCTCAATCTCAAACACAAACAAAGATGTAGCAAGGATGCATAAGAGAGATGAAAAGAAGTTGTGAGAAGTGAAGGCAAATTCACTTCTCAAAGTTACTTACTACCTGAAAAGTTAGCAAAGGAATGAAATGCAATGCAAAAATGAGATGAAATGGCATGATGAAAATCAAAACCAGAAGCATATATGGGATGATAATGATGCTATGAGATGATGCAAACATGAAACAAGGCATGGTGATGATCATACAAGTTTATGGATGCAAATGAAGCAAGTTAAGACACATGAACATACATGAAAAGTTATGAGATGCATATGGCATACAACATGGCAAATGCAAGATGCAATGATCAAACATGATTTCAATATGTCTTAAGATGTTAAATGAATCAAATGGATACACAAAGTGTCATGGCAAGTCAAGGTATGAATGCAAATGCAAGATGGATGCATATGGAAGCCCAAATTAGGGTTTATGATCAATGCATCAAACAAAAACCAAAATCAGAAGCAAACATCAATATAAAAAATTGAAAATGCACTCAAAGGATCCCTAATACTATAATAACTCACTTCCCAAAGGAGAAGTTCCAACTCTTAACCTAATTCAAGTTATGATTTTCCTAAGTTTTCTAGGGTTTTAGGGTTCCTTAACAAGAAAATTGCCAAACAAATTGAAAATGAAAGATCAAATCATGGCCATTTAATCTCACAAACTACATGCTAAACACAATGCAATGCAAAAAGAATCAAGATCCAACTCTCAAGGGTTAGGCAGAAATGATTTTTTGAAGTTTGGATCAAAATAATGCATCAAAATGATTTTAATTCCATGAAAAATTCTCAAAATGCATCAAGATCAAAAAATAAATTTGGTTTGAGGGTTGAACAATGTTTCTAAATGTTTTTAAGTGTTTCATGAATTTTTTGGTGATTTTTAAATACCTAAAAGTATTTTTAATTAATTAATTCTCATTAATTAAATAAAAATAAACTTTTAAATATTTAAAAATATTTTTTGAATGCAAAAAATAAAAATAAAAATGTTTTCTGATTAAGAAAAATATTTAAAACAAAAATGCATAGGGAAATATTTTTAGGATTTTTCTAACTATTTTAAATAAAATGTGTAAAACAAATAAGAAAAATATGAATTAAAAATTGAATTATGAGAAAGTATGCAGAATGAAAGGATGAGATGCAATCTGGACAGGGAAGGTTTGACTGCGCGCCAGATCCTGTGGCTGGAATTCAAACTTGCTAAAACGAATTAATTAACTTAAATAATTAAGATTAGGGCTAAGTGGATGATCTGGACCATTGGATGCACGCGGGAATGGACTTGGTCAACTCATCCAACGCTCACAATTCAAACTTCATTAATGACTGGGATTAAACCCTAATCATTTTCAGGTGGCCGGAGAAGACCTCCGGTCGTCTTCTCCGGTGGGAACCCCACCTGAAAATTCCTAAAATCTTCAAAACGTAACTAAAATGAAATCTAAAAGAACAGAAATCCTTCCCACACCTCACTGAATCAAAACCCTAAACTAAAACTCATTTATAATTCATCAATCACACGAATCGAAAGAAAACATTTCTTAGGGCAAGACTTTCAGAACACGATTAAACTCTCATCTCTTCACCATTTTCAAAACCAACAACATCAGAATGATCAGTGAATCATGGAGAACAACTTAGGAACTTTAAAAATCATTTCTGGAAAAAATGTTCATGAAGCTACCTGAGTTTGAAGCTTTTCAGTTTGCCACTTTCTGACCCCTTCTCCTTGTGCAATCCACTCCTTTTGGGCCACTGATGAACTCTTGATGCTTAGAAAGAGTTTGTGATGGCTGGTTTGGAAGTTTGAAGCAGTTCTGTTCAAGCTCAGGTGAGGATCGTGTTTATGATTCAGGCAGTTTAGGGCCAGGGTGAGGGGTGCTTTCTGACCAGGATGATGAGTTGAGTTGATCTATGAAGTTTGTTTGTGAGTTTGTGGCTTGTATGCTGAGTTTCGAAAGCTTTTGCTCTAAGGGTGAAAAATGAGAATGTGTTGCTATGGCTGGCTTCAGGCTTGTGTGTTATGTGCTTTTGCTTGCAATTTGTTTGTATAAACAATTGTTATTGGTCAGATGAAGTGACATGTCCTTTTGTGATAGGTATGGTTACTTTTGCAATTTGTCAACTTTTGTGTAAGAAGGGCATGAGTCATGTTCTAGCCAAGTACATGGAGAGTGGGCTGCGCAGCAAGGTGAGAGAGAAAGGCTAGGATTGATCAGTAGGCTAGGCAACAAGTGGGTGAGGAGATATGATGACATTTGCAACTTGGCTTGCTTTTGATCTTCATGAAAATATCTTGCTCCAAAGGCCAAACAATATGAGAAACTCTTGGCCCATTCTGATTTTTAGGACTTGTGTGATGTTTGTGTAATGGTTTGACATCAATTAGAAGTCACAAATTGCCTTGGTACAAGTTTTTGCAAGTTTTCCATTTGGTGCATAACTTGAAATTTAGTGATTTTTGCCAACTTTGACAAACCATAACTTTTGATCCAAAATGAATTAGGTCATGTTCTTGTACTTTTTGAAAAGGGAAAGATCTATTCTACAACTTTCATGACCAAAGTTTTTCCATTTGAAGCTTTCTTGAATCAAAAAGTAAGGGTTGAAAAAGTTACATAAAATGACATTTTCATTAAAAGTCAACCTTGCCCAAAAAGTCAACTTTGCAAAAGACTTAAAATTCTTGAATTTTGTGAACTTCCAACTTCTTCTATGATCAAATAAAGATCATATACAATCAAAATGATGAAGAATGCCCTTTGGTTGGGTCATTGGGGGCCTCAGATGCCCTGATTTTGCACTGACTTGTTCAGAAAGTCAACCCTTGATCAGATGAATTCCCCATGGAATTTCTTCATGAAAATTGATATGCATACTCCCTATACCATATAGATACCAATAGAAACAAGAATGACCAAAAAATTTGAAGTTATGGCCTCTGAAACCAAAACCCTAAATTTAGGTCATCTGTGCAGTCAAGCCTGGCTCTGCTTCCACACCAATCCCAGTTCTTGTGATTCTTTGGCATTCTTGACTTTGAGAGGATATAATATGATGTTTGAACATACATGGACCCTCTTGAGATGATTGGTGGCCTTTGGAGTGGCTCAAGAAGCTCTTGGATTGCTCAGATCACAAACCCTAGATGCAGATGACTTTGAATCTATGCAGTGAATCAAAAATGGGATATGAGATGGTATGATTGTGTTTATGCATATGAAAAGATCACAAGCCATGGTGTGAATGGGTGAGGGAAAATTTGGGGTGTTTACAGTTGTGTACTGGGATTTATAAATAAAATTTGCCTCTAAGAGGTTTTTTACAGCTTGCTCGACAACCTCCGCTTTCTCGGGAGACTGCTTGCGCCTACACTGTGTTACGAGCCTAATGGCCGGATCTATGGCTAATTGGTGGCAGACTACCTCGGGATCTAGGTTGGGCATCTCAGCAGCACTCCATGCGAACAAGTATGCTTTCTCCTTGAGGCAAGTTGTGAGCTGCTCTTTTGTCGCCGACAATAGGTCGGTACCTATCTTCAGAGTTCTGTCGAGGTCGTCCCCCAAAGGGATGAGCTCGAATTCGCCGTCGGGGATTGGGCGTTCTGGGTGAGTTAGAGCCTGCCTGTTGATGGGTCCATGTGCTTTAGTGTCATCTTCACCTAGGCGACTATCGAGGTCTATGGAGTTGACTCGAGGGGAAGGTGGACGCTCCTCGACTCTAGGTTTTTGTCCTTTGGAGGTGTTGATTATGGCATGTCCCTTGACTACTGCATCGTAGCATCTGTAGGTTGCCTCGATGTCCCCGTGAATCGTAACCACGCTACCACGTTTGGTGTAGTACTTCATCTTTAGGTGGACAGTGGAGGGCATTGCCGTCAACTCGGCCAGAGTAGGTCGACCGAGGATGCAGTTGTATAACGAGGGGCACTCGATCACCGGGAATTGAACTTTGACCTCTCTGGTCGTCTCATTCTCGCCAAACAAAACGCGTAGCTCCATATATCCCCCAAAGTCTTGTGGTAGCTTAATTAAATCCCTAGAGGTCGGATCCAACATAGGGGGATAGGTTTGTCTTGTCCAATTTGAGAGTTTTGAACATATGGGCATACATGATATCCACTGAGTTGCCTTGGTCGACCAGAATGCGTCGAATGTCAAAATGTGCCATCTTCGCCCTTATCAGTAAGGGAATGCTGGAGTTAGGAGAGCCACCCATTAATTCCTCAAGGAAAAATGATATAGGGTTGTATTTTCCCTGGGATTTGGTCAGTGTCTCCAATTGATCAGGTGCAGTCAGTAGGAGCTTGTCGAACTTCCTTTTGACAGAGATTGCAGCGTTTTCGTTGTTTATTCCGCCTCCGGAGATGACCAAGGCTGCTGGGAAGTTATCTCACGGACTATGAGTAAGTTGTCCTCCCATGTAGATATAGGGGAGGTGGAAATATTCAGGGTGTGATATACAAAGGGCTACTTGGAAGGGGGAACCGTCAGATGAAGAGTCCTCGCGGTTTCTCTTCGTAGTCTGGTCCTCGTGTCGGGGAGCATCATTTCTTTTGGTGTGCTGCTTGAGGTGGTCTTCCTTAATCAGGATCTCGATTGCGTCTTTCAGATGGACACAATCTTCAGTCACATGCCCGTGGCTTCTGTGGAAGCGGCAATATTTGGACTTGTCAGTGTGGGGTTTGGGTGATGTAGGTATGGGGAACCTTACCCTGCCCTGCTTGAACTCATAGTTGATGCATTCAACGAGGACGCGCTCGTGGGGAATAATCAGCAACATATATTCGGAGAAGCACCCCGCTAGTCCTCTTCCTTTGTGGACCTCGCGAGGTTTGTCGTCTCTTTGCTTCTCCCCGGTGCGGTGTGGGGAAGTGTAGTATTCATGCTTGGAACTTTTGGCGTCATCCTAACCGCGGTTTCTCCTGACACTATGGGCGACTTGCTTCTCCTCGTACCTGATGTACGCTTGAGCTTTGTGTAGAAGCTCGTCGAGGGTGCGAGGTGGTTCGATCTTGACTTCCCGATTGAGCTTGCTTCTAGGGAGGAGTCCTTTCTCGAGGAGATAATTTTTCATGTAGTCGGTCGTATCAACCTCGACAGCTTCTTGGTTAAATCACGATGTATAAGCGCAACGTTTCATTTTTCCCTCGTATAATGGCTTCAAGGGTAGCTTCTATTTTTGGGGTGACGTCGGGAGGCTGTGAAGTGCCTCGTGAACTCCGATCTCATGCTTCTCCAGGACGTGATAGATTTGGGGGCCAGGATTTTTTACCATGCCATGGCTCTCTTCCTGAGAGTTGTAGAGAATAATCTACATTTGACGTTCCCGCCAACGTTGTTGCGGTAGTCGAGCATGGCGTTAATATTGTCGACGTGGTCATCGTATGTCGCCATGTGCGGGGGTTTCTCCATGTCCGCTGGGAGTGGAGTTTGCATGATGGCCCGAGAAAGCGGGCAGCGAGGGTCATCCTCGTCGCTCCTCAGGGGTGAATAGTCTTCATTCTTGGGGCTCTGGTCATATCGAGGAAATGTCCTTGGTTGGTCGTTCGAACGCATAGGGCGTCCCTTGGCCTTGTTTTTCTTTGGTTTAGGGGAGCGTCGTCCACGTCGAGCAAGTGATCATCCTCGCTTCTTGGTTTCCTCTGGTTGGCGTCACTCGGGTTGAGATCCGCGACCATGTCGATGAGGGTTAGTTTGGAGTTCTGTCTCCAGCTCCATGATCTTCTCCTGCTGTTGAAAGAGAATGAGGTTTGTCTGGTTAAATGTATTCACCATAACTATCATTGTGGGATCCCTTTCGACTGGTACCGGGACGGGCTGAAAGGGGGCCGCGAGCTGGGGTTAGAGAACATCGTTGTCCTCGGGCTCAGGTGACGGGGTGGCAGGATGTCCGTCTCTTGCGTCGGATTTGTGGATGACATGCTGGTTGTCTTCCGTCTCGGTGGGGTAGTTGACAAGGCCGAAGGCACGGTTGTCGTCGTGTTCGTTGGTCATGCTGGATGGTTGAGGGAGATGGATTGAAGTTTTGGTCTTCTATTGTGGAAGACGGGGAAAACTTTAGCTTCCCACAGACGGCGCCACTGATTTGACCTAATCAGAAGAAACATTCCAGTGATGAGATTCAGGGGGTGTACCTGCAAGGCACTCTGATGCCAAAATGAGAATGCAAGTACAAAAAGGTAGAAGAGATAAAGATTCAGAATATCTGACCCTCTGAAAGGAAAGGGTATTTATAGTGTGTGCCCCCAGCGATGGGGCAAAGTTCTTTCTTGGGCTGGATCAGCTAGACCTAAGGAAGAACTATCAAGGAATGTGTATGAGAAAGTAAGACCTAGCACATGGTCTTGGCCTTGGTCCAACTGCCCTTATATTTCAGGAGATAATGGTGGGCAGTTGGGTGACGTGGCGTACGTGGGAGAGACGTTGTCTCTTCATTTCTGGATATTGAGTCGTAGGTCGTGCCCGACGGATTGGACATTTGTCCGAGCCTAACTTGCAGGCCCAGTCCAGAATATTAGTAATTGTTAGTATTTTACTGAGATTATATATATATATATATATATATATATATATATATATATATATATATATATATATTATCAGTAAAATGAGATTATGATTCTATCTCATTATTGTTT
Organism: Lathyrus aphaca; assembly: GCA_963966055.1. Classification (NCBI taxonomy): domain Eukaryota; kingdom Viridiplantae; phylum Streptophyta; class Magnoliopsida; order Fabales; family Fabaceae; genus Lathyrus; species Lathyrus aphaca. Next base: position 64,126,057 of record OZ014519.1, on the reverse strand, counting down.
TATTTAATTTAATTATAATAAACATAATTTTAATTTGAATTAATAATAACATTCAATGTTAATGAATTTATAGAAATTTTATATTTGTAAGACATCCCAAAAAGGTAATTTATAGAATTTGTAGAAACATTATTCATTCATTATGCTACTAAGATAATTTGTAGAAATTTATAAGGAAACATTTCTACTATTAGAATATTTGAAAAATATATTTTTAGTCTATTAGAATAATTCTGCTATTAGTATTCATAGCCTATTATATTCGTAAGATAATAATGTTTTTTCCTATAAAAAAACATAATATATTCTTTTCTCTATTTAATATTATATATAATAGAAATTAAAATTATTTAATTATGAAACTATTTATTTATGAGTTGATAGATTATAGAGTGATGAAATTTTAAAGAAATTTCAAAAAGTATTAGTATAATTGATATTCTCTCTCTTCATAAATATCTTTTTTAATTAATTATTTCTTATAATTTCTCAACTGTTAGATTAAGAATATGAGAGATGGTAGAATGTATAAAAAGATAATCCAATTCCTGGTGGGTGATATACTTTATTGACCCAAATTTCATAAATTTAGTAATTTTGAAACAATGAATTATGAATGAGATGAATGCATTTTATATTTTTATTTTTTGATAGATGTGTTTGCATATCAATTTCCATTGGTAACCAAATCTTTAAATTCATTAACATTAAAGTTTTCTAATAAATATTTCAATCAAATTTACTACAAATTCATCGTTTTCTATTTTCTTTTCTAAATATTTTCTCATTGGTAATAGTTTTATTGGAAGAGCATTAAATAAGGGTTTTTCCTTAATAATAAAGAAGGATTAAGGTATATATAATAAAGAATGATTAGGGTATAATGAAGGTTGCTTTAGTTCAGATGGTTCATTAAAAGTATTTTAAAATTATTGTCCATCCAACATTGCTCAAACACTGTTAAGTAATCATTTTGTTCCTGCTGCTAGTATTATGAAAGTTATAAATTTAACTGAACCTATTGATCATAAGTTAAAAGGTATTGTAATATCAAAAGTTGATAAGATGTTTTGGTGTCCTCAATATTCAATACTTATGAATCACTGGCTAAGATCAATTTTGTAGTTAAGGTTAAGAATAACTTCAGTCAAAACTCTTTGAAACAAAGTGCTTGGAGTAAAGTTAAACCCTTTTACAAAGCAAAAGGACAAAATAGGAGAAGACATGTTAAAACTAACCTGAAAGGACCTATACGTCTACGGGTACCTAAATCTCAAATTATCTTTGTTGTAGATATGCCCAAAGGAACAAATGGAAGGCCAATCTTGGTACTTAGACAGTGGTTGCTCACGACATATGACCGGAGAAAGGCATATGTCCCAAACCTTGAATCTAAAAGAGGAAGGAAGTAAGGGATTTGGAGGTGGCCAGAAGGGAAGGATCATCGGTACAGTTACCATAGGTGATTTTCAAACTCTTATTAGTAAGGTATGGCTTGTAGATGTCTTGAAACATAATCTACTTAGTATAAGTCAGTTGTGTGATAATGATTGTAATGTATTATTTAACAAGGACTTCAGTTTTGTTGACAATTCTGACAAAAATGTAGTATTCAAAGGGAAAAGAAAAGGGAGTGTTTATAAAAATCAATCTTTCTGAATTGGCTTATTAGAAGGTCGTTTTCCTAATGACAATGAATGATGAAAAATAGATTTGGAACAAAAGGTTAGGTCATGCTAACTGGAGATTAATCTCTAAAATTTGCAAGCTAAAACTTGTTAAAGGGTTGTCAGACATTGATTATCACTCAAATGCTCTTTGTGGAGCATGTCAAGTTGAAAGATTGTAAAAACTTCTTTTAAAAATAAAAACATGATCTCTACTTCTAGACTCTTGAAACTGCTTCACATTGATTTATTTGGTCCTATTACGATTGCTTCAATCAGTGGGAAGAAATATGGTTTAGTCACAGTTAATGATTTTAGTAGATGGACTTAGGTGAAATTCCTCATATCTCCTAAGATGAAACATACAGAGTATTTAGCACCTTTTACATTCAAGTACAGTCTGAAATGGAATTGAAAATTATAAAGGTCAGAAGTGATCACGGGGGTGAGTTTGAAAATGAATCATTTAAGTCCTTGTGAAAGATATAGAATTATCCATGAGTTCCCATCTCCCAGAACTCCACAGCAAAATGAAGTTATTGAGAGGAAGAACAGATCTCTGCAATAAATGGCAAGAACAATGATTCATGAGAATAAAATCCCTAAGTACTTGTGGGCAGAAGCTGTTAATAATGCTTGTTATATTCAGAACAAAATCCATATTAGACTAATTCTAGATAAAACATCGTTTGAATTATTTAAAGGTAGATGACCTAGTGTAAACACCCCAAATTTTCCCTCACCCATTCACACCATGGCTTGTGATCTCTTCATGTACATAAGTTCAATCATAGCACCTCATATTGCATTTTTGATTCATTACATTGTGGCTAAGTCATCTGCATCTAGGGTTTGTGATCTGAGCCATCCAAAGCCATTTGAGCCACTCCAAAGGTCATCAATCACTTCAAAGGGGTCCATGTATGTTCAAGCATCATATTATATCCTCTCAAAGTCAAGAATGTCAAAAAATCACAAGAACTGAGAATGGGATGGAAGCAGAGCCAGGATTGACTGCACAGATGACCTAGAATTAGGGTTTTGGTTTCAAAGGCCATAACTCCAAATTTTTTGGTCATTCTTGTTTCTATTGGTCTCTATATGGTATAGGGATCATGCATATCAATTTTCATGAAGAAATTCAATGGGGAAGTCATCTGATCAAGAGTTGACTTTTTGAGCAAGTCAGTGCAAAATCAGGGCATCTGAGGCCCCCAATGACCCAACCAAAGGGTGTTCTTCATCATTTTGATTGTGTATGATCTTTATTTGATCATAGAAGATGTTAGAAGTTCACAAAATTGAAGAATTTCAAGCCATTTGCAAAGTTGACTTTTTTGGGAAAGTGACTTATAATGCAAACTTGCCATTTTGGGAAACTTTTTCAACCCTTACTTTTTGATTCAAAAAAGCTTCAAATGGGAAAACTTTGGTCATGGAAGTGGTAGAATGAATCATTCCCTTTTCAAAAAGTACAAGAACTTGTCCTAATTCATTTTGGATCAAAAGTTATGGCTTGTCAAAGTTGGCCAAAATCACATAATTTGAAGTTTTCTACCAAAGAGGCATTTTGCAAAATGGTATGATCAAGTGTTCTAAAGACTTCAAATATGCACAAACTCATTACAACATGATCATATGACTCCTAAAAATCAGAATTGGCCCAAGAATCATCTCATTTCATGCCTTGAACTTCAAGAAATCACAAAGGGGCCAAACTTTGTGAAAAGTGCAAAACCTATCACAAACCATAAACCACTTGCTGCATTGCTTTTAGACCTGTTCCATAGCATTCCTTGATTCAAGCTGAGCCAAAGCAAGCCAAAAAGCAAGTTGTACCATTGCCCATACCTCAAGTACAAGTCAAGTTGACATTTTGGCAACTTGCCCATACCAATCACACTATGCCACAACCACTTTCTGAGCCAATCCCATTTGTTTATACAAATCAAAAGCAAGCCATTTCATATAACACACAAGCCTGAAAGCTCCAAGAAGACAACATTCTCACTTTTCACCTCATATGCAAAACCATTCGAAACTCATCATACAAGCTTCAAACACACAAACAAACCTCACCATCAATCTCAACATGACTCACTGATTACAAACCAATCATCAAAACAGCCTGAAAGTCATTGAAACCAAGACACGATTTCTGCCCCCTTTGAACAAAACTTCAACAATCTTTCAAACCAGCCATTTTAAACTCCAAACAAGTATTGCAAGCTTCTCAGGAGGTCCATTAGAGGTGTTTTGGATCAAAAGGCCAGCCAGAAAGTTCCAGAAATCAAAGCTTCGATTCAGGTAGCCTTGGAAATTCATTTTTCCAGAACCTTTATTTCTTGTTTCTAAAATGATCTACATGCTTCCCTGAGTGCACTGAACCTTTTACTTTTGAAAATGATTGAGTTTTGAGGATGTATGGCTTGTCTGAAACTTTGCCCGAAAATTTGATTTTTGTTTGTTCTTCATGATTCACGAAAAAGAAATGGATTTTGTGGCTGGATTGTTGTTTAGGATGTTTAGTTGAGTTGATCTGGAGGTTTTGGCATGTTTTAGTAACGTTTTGAGAGAGTTAGGTCAGAGGTCTCGCCGGAGAAGACGACCGGAAGTCTTCTCCGGCCACCTGAGGTTGATTAGGGTTAATTTGTGTCATTAATGTGAATTTGAATGTGGAGCGTAGGATGGGTTGACCAGGGCTGACTCGCGCGTGATTGAGTGGCTAGGATGCATCATTAGAAACCCTAATCTTCATTAACTTAATTTAATTCAATTTAATTAACTTAAAATGAAAATTAGCTCAGTTTGAATTGTGGCCATCAGATTGCGCGCGAAGTCAAACAAAATATCCCCAGAACCAATCATGTCCCTTGGATGCGCATACTTTTCATTTTATTCAATTTTATTTTCATTTTATTTCATCTCTTTTGTACATTTTATAAAAAATAGCAAAACACTTTAAAAAATTCTGAAAATTTTTATCCAAGCTTTTATTAATTTTCAGAACACAAAAATATTTTTATTTTTATTTTTTGCATCAAAATTTATTTTTAAATCATTTAAAAGTTTATTTTTAATTGATTAATGAGAATTAATTAATTAAAAATACTTTTAGGTATTTAAAAATCACAAAAAAATTCATGAAACATTTAAAATCATTTAGAAACATTGTCCAACTCTCAAACCAAATTTCTTTTTTGATCTTGATGTCTTTTGACAATTTTCATTGGATTTAATTTCATTTCAAGGAATTATTTTGATCCAAACTTCAAAAATTCATTTCTGCCTAACCATTGAGAGTTGGACAATGATTCTTTTTTCATTGCATCTTGTATAGCATGTAGTTTATAGGATTAAATTGGCATGAATTGATCTTGCATTTCCTATTTGTTTGGAATTTTTCTTGATAAGGTACCTTAAAACCCTAGCAATCTTAGGAAATTCATAACCCTCACTAGGTTAAGAGTTGGATCCCCTCCTTTGGGCAGTGAGTTTGTATAGGTTTAGGGTTCCTTTGAATGCATTTTCAAATTTTTATCATGATGTTTGCTTCTGGTTTTGAATTTTATTTTGTGCATTGGTCATAAACCCTAATTTGGACCTTCCTTTGCATCCATTTCTCATTTGCTTGCATACCATGACTTGCCATGACATTTTGTGCATCCATTTGGTTCATAACCCACCTTAGGACATATTAGAATCATTTGTGATCATTGCATCTTCCATTTGCCATGTTGTATGTCATTTGCATTTCATAACATTTCATGTATGTTCATGGTTCTAAACATGCTTCTTTTGCATCCAAAAGTTTGTAAGATCATTCTCATGCCTTGTTTCATGTTTGTATCATCCCATAGCATCATTAGCACCATACTTATGCTTCTGGTTTTGGTTTGCATCATTCCATTTCATCTCATTTGCATTGCATTTCATTCCTTTCACTAACTTTTCAGGTGGTAAGTTACTTTGAGAAGTGAATTTGCCTTCACTTCTCACAACCTCTTTTCATCTCTCTTATGCATCATTGTTGCATTTTGTCTTGTGCTTGAGATTGAGCTTGCTCATTCTTCTTCATCTTACTTTCTTTCTTCAAGTGACTTGTCTTCTTAAATGAAGCAAGTTACTTTGCTTCTCTTTGCTCCTTTCATCTGCTTCCTGGTGGTTTCTTTGGAGATCTTTCTTGTAAACCTCACAAACCTTAGGAACAACCAAGCATGACAATAATTAGGGTTTTGATTAGTCCCCCCATTTAGCTTTTACCTTTGTGTCATCATTGAGTCTTCTCTTCTCATCTCATAATCAAGGATTAAACCCTAAAGGCTTTAAGGCTTTGTGATTAAGCTTATGCCTGCATCCTTCTATTAGGATGGAGTGTATAACTTTAATCCTAAGTGTTAAACCCTTAATGTGTTTAAATCCTTTAATCAAATCACTTAATAATCACCAAGACATCAAGATTGTAACTTGGGCCTTGCATTAGGGTTCTAATTCTTCCTTAATTGGTTAAGAAGGACTAACCCTAGTGTTAATGGACAAGTCCCCCTCAAGTTGTCTTACAAACCCTAAAAATCACTTCTTCATCATATCATTAACTAAAATCCACTTAATAAAGGCTTTGTTTTGTCATGAGGATAATCCCTAATCATGGATTAAGTTGAGGAGTTTTCCTCAGCTTAAACCCTCTCATCTATTATCCTTCTATTAGGATGGTGTAATGAGTCTGTTTAATCCTTGATTATGGCTTAATCTCATTACTTAACACTAAAAAAAACCACAAAAACATCTAAATAATCACAAGTAGGTTAATGATATTAATCCCACACCATGGTAATTAAGTGTGAGATTCTGACTTTACACTTAAGGTATTCTCATTGCCCCTAATCAGAGGGAGGATGTGATGAGTTTACTAACCCATTGGTTTAGGTTTAAGCTCATTAACTTATGACAAACTCCAAAAAGCAATAAAAGATTGAAAACTCAAAAACAAACAATAATCGTCTCCTCCGGGATTCTTTTCTCATCTCATTCACTCATAAACGAGAACTTGCTTCTTCCGTCTAATGCAAGACAGTTTGCACCTGAGCCAGACAGGTCATACACTTGAGCATAGGCAAGCAAGCAGTTCATCAGTCAATTTATCTTTCAGTTTCTTTGGGTCGAACTACGGTGTTCTGACTTCCTCATTGCACGAGAGGATACGTAGGCATAACTTAACAGTTATCGAACAAAAGTCTCTGTATATTCCCCCTCTTTACAGCATTATTCTTTTAACCTCATGATCTTGAGCATCTTATTCCTGTTCTTACACTGACACTATACATTTACACACTTCACTTCTTTTACACTGACACTTGCATTCTTTCCAGCTTTGATACACAGATTGCACTGACACTACCCCTTTAAAACACAAATCTTTTGAGCGTGGATCCCGTCGAGTACGACGGACAATCTGGGTGCTAATACCTTCCCAGGTTGTAACCAAACCCCTTTCTCAATCTCTCTGGTTCGCAACCGTCTTATCCATATCTTCCTAGGTTTATGCAGCATTACCTTTCCTTCGGGATAAAAATGCCTAGCTGGCGACTCTATTCATTTCTCTTTTCGCCGAACGTTCGCGTCTGTACCCTATTTGACTAGGTGTCATTTGGTGGGAGCGACAGCTTGGCGACTCTGCTGGGGACCCTTATACTGTAACCAGGGCTTCTGGTTCTTTTTGTGGGTTCCTCCTAGCGCTTGTTTGATTTGTGTTTACTGGGGTGTTATGTGCCATTTGTGTTTGTATATTTGCTTATTTACTGCTTTATGTACAGTTATTTATTGCTTTCGTTACAAACTTTATATACATCATATTGTCATACTGTTATCTGGCTGGATCTGGTTTTGTTGCTTTGGTGGGTGGGGTTCATTGAGAGTTTAAGGTCCTATACCTGAGGCCTGAGTGAAACCTAGGCTAGAGTGGTTCATGTTCTTTCCCATTCCATTTCGGTCTGGTGCGGGAATATGAAACACGGTTCAGATATGGGTTTCTTCTTGAGAACTTTGTGCTACAGATCTCCTGTAGTGCTAGGGCTATCTGGGAAGCCTGCTAAGTCTGGATGACCTTTACTATGACCTTCAGAAACTGAGGTGAATTAGAGGAGGATTTTTTATGGTTATTGTAAACACTGTACCTCCGGGTTGGAAGTGTTTACACTTCTCATAACTGATCCAAGTCTGAGGATCCTTGTTTTAGAACACCACCTGTGAGGGGGTCGGGCTGTTTACAGGTTTGCAGGTACCCTTGGCCAAAACATACCCTGATACTTGTTTTGATTAAGAATGCTTCACTTTGGACAGTTCTTGTGATTTAACCCAGGACATGTGACTCTTTATTTGAGCCCCCCACCTTGGTTACTGGACTTTTGAACCTTCATCTGGACTTCTTAGACATACATGGACTTATATCAAGGCAGTAATCAGATCCAGCTTGATCACAAACCCTTGCATATCATTTGCATACATCATCATTGCATCATTTAACATTTGCTTATTTGTTTTTCAGGGTATCCACATTATATTTTGGCTTGGTTTTGACCCCTTTATCTGATTAGACCCCTGTTCATCAGCTATCTGCTTCAGCCATCTTCATCAGTTGCCTGCTTCAGCTACTATTATCACCAGTCTCAGCTTATCAGTAGTTCATCTTCAGTACCAGTCTTCATCATCAGTATCTGTTTTCAGTTCTTCATCAGTAGTCATGGCACCTAAGAAGAGCAACATTTCATATCACTTCTTTAAGCCTGTGCTGGCTGGCATCAGGCAGGTCCAGGCACTCATTACTCCAGACCATATCCCTTTATTCAGAGAACATTATGGGAGCATCCTTGATATGGTTATGGACTTGGACCCTTCTCAGAGGAGTTTGATTCACACTTGCCTACAGTTCTATGATCCTCCTTTGAGATGTTTCACTTTCCAGGATTTTCAGTTGGGACCCCTGTTGGAGGAGTTTTCATCACTGATTGGAGTACCTGTCAGGGGTGGTATCCCCTTCAACCCAGAGATGGCTTCTCCCAGCAATAAAGAAATGGCAAAAGCACTGTATTTGGAACCTATATTGATTGAGTAGAACATGACTACAAAGGCTAGAATTCCTGGTCTGCACTTGGATTTCTTGACTTCTCAGGCCATCCTGAAGGCCTCATTGGGAGAATGGAAGGCAGTTTGTGCATTATTAGCCCTCAGTATATATGGGGTTATACTTTTTGCAGATGAGCCCAAGTTTATCAGCAAGAATGCTATTCATCTTCTCATTCCGGGGAACCCAGTGCCCACATTGCTGGGAGATTTCTACTATTCTGTTCACCAAAGGAATGAGAAGCAAAGAGGAAGGTTGGTGAGATGCTGTGCTCCCCTGTTCCATACCTGGCTGCTCAAACACTTGCCCAAGACTGATGCATTCTTGAATCCTCACCAACAGAAGAATTGGGCTAGGAGACTTATTGCTTTGACCTCAGATGACATCAGGTGGTGCACCCGGAGCACCAAAGGCAGGGACATAATAACTAGTTGTGGGCAGTTCCCCAATGTACCTCTGATAGGAGTGAAGGGTTGCATCAACTACAACCCTTTGCTATTCAAAAGACAATTGGGCTATGCATTGGTCCACCCTCCTAGAGTACAAGACTTGGCTGAAACCCTTTATTGTGAGATAAAGCCTAACCTAGCTGTTGTCAGGCAAGCATCCTGGGCTTGGGACAACATCCAGACCAAAGGGATGGCCATTCTTGGGAAATGCAACAATGTGGCTTCAGCACAATATTATGAGTGGTCTCATGCTAGAGCTCAAATTTCTGGGATGCCTTTCACCGTTGAGGATGCACCTGGACCATCCACAGTACCACCTCCAGCTACTGTCAGCTTAGAGGAATTTGAGAAACTGAAAGAGAGGAATGAGAATTTGACTCAAGCTCTGCAGAAGACCCTCTGGGAGAGGAGTGATGGTCGTCTAGACATTGAGAGGTTAGAAAAGCTAAAGGTGGAGCATCTAGCCAGGATTGAGAAAACAGAGGACTACATCAAGAAATCAAGAGCTGGAGAGAAGATTTTGAAGAATTCCTATAAAGAGGCCCAGTTTCAGAAGGCTAGGACTGATCTTTATCTGAAAGAAAGTCAAGCTAGGTGGGTCAGGATCACTGAAGCTCGCACTCAAGAGGATAAGAGAACTCAAGACAGGATTGAGCAGTTGGAGGCTAATGAAAAGAAACAACAGGAAGCCCTGCTAGCAGCCCAGAAGGAGATCTCAAAATTGAAGCTTAGGGCTGGTGTGAAAAGGTCAAAGGACCAAGACAGGCACAAGAAGCTGACCACTGTTATTGCCACCAGAAATCTTCTTATCAGAAACCTCACAGAGCATCCGGCTTATCCTGTAACTGAAGCACTTCTGAAGGAGGTTAAAGAGGATGAGTTTGGTCTTGGTGTCTGACTTTTTGCTTGTTGTTGCTTTCATTTCATGTACTTTTCCTTTTTATGTTGTATTTTGACCCCTCAGGGGACTGTGTTGTAAAAGACAAACTATGTATTATTCACCATTTGTAATAAATTCTTTAGTTTGTTTCATTTGAGTTTCTTTCTCCAAGCAACATCAAAGCACCTTCCTCAGGGGTCTGGAAAGGTCAAAACCAAATGCCATGCCGGATACCTTGGAAACGAATAAGCATACTGCATTGCATACTAACTTTTGTTTTGTTTTGTAGGTTTTTTTTGTTTTGTTTGTTACTAACTTTGTTGTGATTCAGGAATTATTGCTCGCCGTCGGGTGTTCCCACTCAACCGTCCGCACAGATATCCCACTCGCAACAACCTTCCGGGTATACGGATGGACCAAGTACAGCAGGATCTTACAGAAGTCAGGACTCAAATGGCCAATGAGATGTTGGAGATGAGAAACCAGATGACCCAGTTCATGGAAGTGATGAATGGCTTAGCCCAAAGTCAAGAAAGATTAAGGGCATTGGTAGAGAGGCAGACCCAGGAAGAACCCCATCTGGGAACTGGAGGAACGAGTAACAATGAGAGGGTTCAGCCTCATGTTAATCCACCAGTGTATGGGCCTCATCTTCATCCAGAGATCAACATCCCTGCTAATGTGCCAGGAAATGCTACTGCGGGCAGAATATTACAAGAAGACCCCCAAGAGGACCAATTCACTGTGATGGGAGCTGGGGATGAAGCCTATGATAGGAGGCTTGATGAAATTGCTGAGAAATTGAGATCTCTGGAGTCTCAGAATTCCCTGGGCTTTGATGTCATGGATATGGGGTTAGTGGATGGGGTAAGGATTCCCCACAAGTTTAAACCCCCGTGCTTCGAGAAGTACAATGGAACTTCCTGTCCACGAACCCACTTGCAGTCTTTCTTGGGGAGACTTAAGGCGTACACCATGGATGAAAAACTATGGATGTTTAATTTTGAAGATAGTTTGACAGGGGCCTCAAGGGAGTGGTACTCTCACTTGACCAGAGCTACTATCAGATGCTGGAAGGACCTGGCTGAGGCCTTCATCAGACAGTACCAATATAACCTGGACATGGCTCCTAACAGAACCCTTCTGATGGGAATGTCTCAGTCCTCCAGAGAAAGCTTCAGGGAATACGCCCAGAGGTGGAGACAGCTTGCTGCTGCTGTCCAGCCACCCATGTCGGAAAGGGAAATGGCCGACATGTTTATGAATACCCTCCAAGGGACATATATTGACAGGCTAGCTGCCTTTTCTTCCACCAGCTTCGCTGACGTAGTCATAGCTGGAGAAAGGATTGAGAGCCTTCTGAAGATGGGTAAGATTTCCGATAACGGTGCAAGTTCGTCAAGCAACCCCAGAAAGCCTTTTGTAGGGCCAAGAAGAACCGGTGAGACTAATGTTATTCAAGCCAACAGGGGCAGACCTCAGTATGTTCATAGGTCAGTGGCAGCTGTCACTATTCCAGCTCCAATCCCCCAGCAACCAGCATATCAACCACAACAACAACCCCACTACCAGCAACAAGTTTAGTATCCGCTTCAGAGAAACTACAACAACAACAACAACAGCAACAATCAACAAAGACCTTTTCAGCAGAGACCATCTTAGGCCAATAGAGTGATTGATCCAATCCCTATGCCTTATGTCGCTTTGTTTCCACAACTCCTGAAACTCAACCTGGTTGAATTAAGGACATTGGTACCACCAGATCCCTCCAGTCTTCCAAGAAATTATGATGCCAACGCTAGGTGTGCTTTCCATTCCAATGCACCTGGCCATAGTACAGAGAAATGCAGGGCTTTGCAAATGAAGGTACAAGATCTAGTGGATTCCAAAGCCCTCAACTTCGCACCCCCGCCAAATGTCAACAAGAATCCCATGCCCAACCATGGAGGACCAAGAATTAATGCCATTGAGGAGGATAAGCCATCCTTCTTAATCACTAGTGTTGGGCAGATTCGGACACCTCTGGTAGAAATTAAAGCTCAGCTCCTAGAATGCCAGATGTTTCCCGGATGTGAGCTCGGTTGTGGTTATTGCAACATTTCGGTAAACGGGTGTGATAACTTGAGAAGCGGCATAGATGGTCTTATCCAGAGTGGCATACTTCAAATCACAACATCAACACCTACAAATCCAACAATCTCTTTGACAACAATTCCTAAGTCTTCTACAACTGCAACGACAATCATTCCAAACAATTCCTCAATTTCATCAACAAATGCTTCATCTATCACTTCAATAAACCAGATATCAACAACCATCTCCTCTACAACATCAATGGAATCTTCTACAACGCCAACAGATATCTCAGCAGTCACCATTTATTATGACCCATCATATGTTCCTCCAAACAACAACTTTCAACAACAAACGGTGGCACCTCCTGCCAGACCACCAGTCACCATCTACTACGATCCGCACACTATTTCAACACCCTCCTCTGCTGCAGTCAGTCCGGTTACCATCACGGTACCTGGACCAGTTCCATATGAAAGCAGTAATGCCATACCTTGGCATTATGGCTCTGACCTTTACTGCAACGGGGAGAAAATCACTTTGGACTCTTCAACTTCCTCTCCACAGATTGATAATGTTGGGGGAGGCGGAGGCTTCACCAGAAGCGGACGCCTTTTTGCCTCACAAGTACAAAGACCTAATGCTGAAGCAGAAGTTGCTGCCAAAGCAAAAGGAAAGAGTGTGGTAGTGGAAGAGCCAACTATCAAGGAAACTCAGAAGACATCTTTTGAACAAGATGTAGACGAATTTATGAGAATTATAAAGAGAAGTGATTACAAAGTGGTGGATCAGCTTCACCAAACTCCCTCAAAAATCTCCATATTATCCCTGCTAATGTGTTCCGAAGCTCACCGGAATGCATTACTAAAAGTCTTGCACGCAGCATATGTGCCAGAGGAGATCACCGTTAATCAGCTGGAGACCGTGGTAGCAAATGTCAATACCAGCCATGGATTGGGTTTTACCAATGCTGATTTAACAACTGAGGGACGTAACCATAACAAGGCTTTACACATCACTCTAGAATGCAAGGGTGTTGTTCTATCACATGTACTGGTGGACACTGGGTCTTCACTCAATGTTCTACCAAAGAAAGCCTTGGTGAAGCTGGAGTACGATGGCTTGGCATTGCGTCCAAGTAATTTGGTGGTGAGAGCATTTGATGGCTCTAAGAGATCAGTGCTAGGAGAGATTGATCTGCCTGTGATGATTGGCCCGCAGACTTTTAAAATTACCTTCTATGTGATGGACATTCAGCCGGCCTACATCTGTTTGTTGGGTAGACCCTGGATCCATGCCGCTGGAGCTGTTACGTCTACCCTTCACCAGAAGCTGAAATTCGAGTGGGAAGGCCAGATCATCACCATCTATGGTGAAGAAGATATCTTTGTTAGCCATCTGGCTACGTACAAATACATTGAGATGGATGGAGAGATCCATGAAACCATGAGCCAGGGATTTGAAGCCCTGAACATAAATGAAGCATCTGCTGTACTTGGAACCCCCATGACATCTTATCAGCAAGCCAGGAAGGTTGTTGAAGAAGGGACTGCCCAAGGCTGGGGCAAGCTATTGCCTGTGGAGAAGAAGGAAGACAAATTTGGGTTGGGTTACAAACCAACTCAACAAGATCAATCAGAGGCTGCTAAGAAGCCCAGTTTTATCAGTGGGGGATGCTCACCCCTGATGCAGTAAACAACTTGGAAGATGAGTCGGGAGATGAACGCAACCTGGAGAGCTGGATACGTCCAAGGATCCCGGGGAGCCATATCTCAAACTGGTCTTCCCAGGAAATTATAAGGGTTACTCCTGCAGAGTAATTATTATTTCCTGTATTTTTTAAGCATGCATCAAGTCTTGTATCTTGCCCAAGATGTCAAGACTCATTTTGTAATCGGGCCATCTTGTAATTTTGTGCAAACAGATCAATCAATGAATATCGGACATCTTTTGCAAATGAGTCTTTTCCTTTTCCGCTCACTGTTTTTCATTTTTCTTTTTGTACAAAAATAAAATGGAAATGTTTTCCAAAATGATAAACTTCATTTCACTTTTTCTAAACAAGATTAAAATCAATCACTAAAATGAACAATTTAAACCCTTGCAGAAAGTGCCTTCCAGACCGCACCGACAACAACACTGCTATGACATCGTATGACTTTGACAATCCAATCAATCAAGCTGATGAAGGGGTTGAAGAAGATTATGAGCTTCCTGAAGAGCTAGCCAGGTTGTTAAGGCAAGAGGAGAAGGTTATCACTCCTCATCAGGAGGAGATTGAAACGGTTAACCTTGGTACGGATAAAAATGTGAAAGAGGTTAAGATCGGGGCCTGCCTACAGGACTCAGTGAAAGAGCAACTGATTGATATGCTTCGGGAATATGTGGATGTTTTCGCTTGGTCTTACCAAGATATGTCAGGGTTGGACACCGATATTGTCATGCACAAGCTGCCTTTAAGAGAAGACTGCCCGCCAGTAAAACAGAAGCTGCGCCGTACTCGCCCAGATATGGCAATGAAGATAAAGGAAGAGGTACAAAAGCAGTGGGACGCCGGGTTCCTTGCTGTAACTAGCTATCCACTGTGGGTCGCTAATATAGTACCTGTGCCTAAGAAAGACGGCAAAGTAAGGATGTGTGTTGACTACCGGGATCTGAATAGAGCCAGCCCGAAAGATGATTTCCCATTACCTCACATTGATGTATTGGTTGATAATACGGCTCAGTTCTCGGTGTTCTCCTTCATGGACAGATTTTCAGGATACAATCAGATCAAGATGTCACCTGAAGACATGGAGTAGACGACTTTCATCACACCCTGGGGCACGTTCTGTTATAAGGTGATGCCATTCGGACTGAAGAATGCTGGTGCAACCTATCAACGGGCTATGGTAACACTATTCCACGACATGATCCATAAAGAAATCGAGTGTTATGTGGATGACATGATTGCCAAGTCCCTCACAGAAGAAGACCACCTGGTAAATCTGTTGAAGTTATTCAAGCGCCTGAGGAAGTACCAACTGAAATTGAACCCCAACAAGTGCACATTCGGGGTGCGATCTGGTAAGCTGCTGGGATTTATTGTAAGCGAGAAAGGGATTGAAGTTGACCCTGATAAAGTCAAAGCCATTCAAGAAATGCCTGCACCGAAAACTGAGAAAGAAGTTCGGGGGTTCCTAGGTAGATTGAACTACATTTCAAGGTTCATATCTCACCTTACAGCAACCTGTGAACCCTTGTTCAAGCTGTTGAGAAAAGAGCAAACGGTCAGGTGGAACGAAGACTGCCAGAGGGCTTTCGACAAAATCAAGGAATACTTACAAGAGCCTCCGATCCTTATGCCTCCAGTCGAAGGAAGACCTCTAATAATGTATTTGACAGTATTAGAAGAGTCAATGGGGTGTGTGCTGGGCCAGCATGACGAGTCTGGTCGAAAAGAGTATGCAATTTACTACCTAAGCAAAAAGTTTACCGACTGTGAACAACGTTATTCACTGCTCGAGAAAACTTGTTGTGCTTTAGCGTGGGCTGCTCGCCGACTGAGACAGTATATGTTGACCCACATTACTTTATTGATCTCCAAGATGGACCCAGTTAAGTACATTTTTGAGAATCCAGCACTTACCGGACGGGTTGCAAGATGGCAAATGATCCTCACAGAATATGACATCCAATACACATCTCAGAAAGCCATCAAGGGCAGTGTATTGTCTGATTATCTTGCTGAGCAACCTATTGATTATTACCAGCCTATGAGATTTGACTTCCCTGATAAAGACATCATGTTCATAAAAGTAAAAGATCATGAAGAGCCTGTTCATACTGAAGGGCCTGACCTAAAAGAAGAATGGACTATGATGTTTGATGGGGCTGTTAATATGAATGGTCGTGGTGTTGGTGCAGTACTCATTACACCTAAAGGAGTTCACCTGCCTTTCTCGGCAAAACTCACTTTTAACTGCACTAACAACGAAGCTGAATACGAAGCTTGCATTATGGGTCTTGAGGAAGCCATTGACCTCAGGATCAAGACATTGACTGTATTCGGAGATTCAGCTCTGGTAGTTAATCAAACCAACGGCAAATGGTACACCCACCAAGATCATTTGATACCTTACAGGGATTATACAAGGAGGTTATTGACTTTCTTTACAACAGTCAAGCTTGAGTATATCCCCCGGGACGAGAATCAGTTTGCAGATGCTCTTGCCACCATTTCATCAATGATCAAAGTTCAAGCTGCCAACTTTGTGCCTCGAATCTCAGTATCCAGACTTGATAGACCAGCATATGTATTTGCAGCAGATGTTGTTAAAGATGATAAGCCTTGGTTCCATGACATTAAACGCTTCTTGGAGGATCAGACATACCCACCTGGGGCATCTTCCAATGATAAGAAGACATTAAGGAGGCTAGCTGGTAGTTTCTTCCTGAATACTGACGGTTCCCTGTACAAGAGAAATTTTGATATGGTACTCCTCAGATGTGTTGATAGAACAGAAGCAGACTTGTTGATGCACGAAGTGCACGAAGGATCCTTTGGTACTCATGCAGGAGGGCATGCCATGGTCAAGAAGCTACTAAGATCAGGATATTACTGGATCACAATGGATGCTGACTGTTGTGCCTACGCCAGAAAATGCCATAAATGCCAGATCTACGCGGATAAAGTGCATGTGCCTCCCAATCCTCTGAATGTGATGTCTTCACCCTGGCCCTTTGCTATGTGGGGCATTAATATGATTGGCAAGATTGAACCGACTGCTTCAAATGGCCACAGATTCATCCTGGTTGCCATTGACTATTTCACCAAGTGGGTTGAAGCAGCTTCCTATGCAAATGTTACAAGGCAAGTGGTAGCCCGATTTCTGAAAAGAGACATCATCTGTCGGTATGGAGTGCCCGAGCGAATCATTACTGATAATGGTTCTAATTTAAATAACAAAATGATGGCAGAGTTATGCCGGGACTTCAAGATCCAACACCACAATTCTTCTCCTTACAGGCCAAAGATGAATGGCGCTGTCGAGGCAGCTAACAAGAATATCAAGAAGATTGTGCAGAAGATGGTAGTTACGTACAAAGACTGGCATGAAATGCTACCATTTTCCTTGCATGGGTACCGAACGTCAATCAGAACATCCACTGGGGCAACACCGTATAAACTTGTGTATGGTATAGAGGCAGTCCTACCTGTTGAAGTCGAATTACTCTCCTTGCGGATACTGATGGATGTTAAGCTGAATGAAGCAGAATGGGTCCGATCCCGATATGAACAACTAAGTCTGATCGAGGAAAAGAGATTGGCTGCAATCTGTCACGGGCAGTTATATCATAAAAGAATGAAGAAAGCCTTCGATCAGAAAGTCAGGCTCCGAGAGTACCAAGTAGGAGACCTTGTGTTGAAAAGACTCCCTCCTCCTCATACAGACCACAGGGGCAAGTGGACTCCGAACTATGAAGGACCATTCGTAGTAAAGAAAGTTTTCTCCGGTGGAGCACTCATGCTCAGTACTATGGATGGTGAAGATTTCCCGTCCCCTGTGAATTCATATGCAGTTAAAAAATACTTCGCATAAAAAATGACCCGCTGGACATAAAAACAGAATGTAAGTCCAGGCAAAAATAGGGCATCCCGGCGAGTCAAAAACAGAATAAAAGACTCGGGCAAAAATAAGGGAAAATAAATCAAAAATGTACACCCGCTGAGTTGAAAAGCCGCATCGGACAACTCAGGCAAAAATGGGTATCCCGATGGATCGAAAACCCGAAAGGGCGATCCATGCAAAATAAGGGAATAAGCGAACAACTGTATTCTGAATTCGTCTGTATCACTTACAACTTGGCAAACTTAGAAAGGATCAAGCTTCTTTCAGAACCAGCCTTATTCAGAAAGCAAGACGAGAAGAACGTCAAATGTCATACGAGTCATAGAAAAAAGGGAAGCTCCTTGAAGCGTCATCAACATTGCCAACATTTTGTTTCTCAATTTGTAACAATCTCCTCATTTTAGGGGATATGTTTCTTTGACTGTATCTTGCCAATTCAGGGCATACGAATTAATAAAATCGGATTTTCAGTCATGTCTCGTCTCGTACATTTTATTTTCACTTGCAAAATGTCCGATGTCTTTAAGATACTGATTGCATAAAAACCGATGCTTCTCTTCTAAAGAATACGTGCTTGCAGGAAATATATTTACTCACGGGAGTGTCTAAACTCCTACGACGGAATCCGATAAGGGATACCTCGGGATTACTTGTGCGTTTCTCTACCTTTGCAGGATTGCAGGTATTCAAAACGCGACATGGGGCATGTAAACTTCTCCCCAGCCAGCTGGCAAATCATTATCTACTTAGTCTATCTCCCAATTAGCACCGGAGGTGGTTTCTCCCCAGCTAAGTTGTCAAGTATCATCCTCAGCAAGACCCTTACAGGAATCTCCAGGAAGACCTTCTCATGGTCTTTCTTATTCCCCAGCCGAGTTGCCATTTACTATTCCTCCACAGCCAAGTGCAAAGGCCAGGGAACCATCTCCCCACAGAGTTTCAGCCTCTATCCAGAAGAGAAATGTCTGAAGATCTCACAACAGAGTGAAGAAAGCTTCTGCAAACCCCAGTTGGGTCCCCCTTTACCAAAGATAGGTCTATCAGTAACCTGTATCACCAGGCAGAGTCCCATATGCCAGATCTACCAATGATCTTAACCCCAGCTGGGATGTTCACTTCAAGCAGATCAACCAGAGATCTCCTTAGCAACGGGATCCGGATCCCGGATCGTTATCTTTTGCACAAACATAGCATTTTCATCATATTCACCCCACAAAGCGTAGCATTCCGTCTAATGCGGAGCATTACGGCAAAAATCAAACATATTGCATAATCATAAGCCATGTTATGAATCGA
This sequence comes from Lathyrus aphaca, assembly GCA_963966055.1. Lineage (NCBI taxonomy): Eukaryota > Viridiplantae > Streptophyta > Magnoliopsida > Fabales > Fabaceae > Lathyrus > Lathyrus aphaca. The sequence continues at coordinate 64,106,960 of OZ014519.1, read as the reverse complement.
ACACTTGTAAATACTGACAATCCATCAACAATATATAGAAAACTCCCCAGATTCCCCGGCAGAGAACCCAGACCTTTCTCTCATATTACAGATACTTCTTGACGCCCGTCCGTGTCATATCCCCAGCAGAAAGCCAAAGCGTCCTCTTTGCACTCACAGATACTTCTTTATACACACAATTCCTTGACACCCTTCCGTGTCATCTCTCCATCATAGTCAACCAAATTTTTGCAAACCATATACCTGTCTATATTACACTTTCCTCCTTTTGACACCCGTCCGTGTCGCTTTCCCCAGCACAGTTGCCTAAACATTTTTGCAAACCATATACTTGTTTATATTACCCCTTTCTCTTTTGACACTCGTCCGTGTCACCCTCCTCAGCAGGTTGAACCCTCTCCTGTACACCACTCATACTTATACAGATGCTCGTCCGTATCTTGTATACACCACTTATACCCCCTTAGATCCGACACTCGATCGTGTTCTTTGTTAACCAGTTGGTACTCATCCGTATCATCATCTCAGAACATGCATCAAGCGTTTGTTTCTACCTGATACTCGTCCGTATCGTAGTCTTAAGGATGCTCGTCCGCATCTTTAATCTATACACAACGTCAAAACACTTATACCTTTTATTTCTTGGATATAAACACTCGTCCGTGTTTACTATTCCCCAGTAGGTCGCCAGCAAAGCAAAATTTCTTTTCTATCTGACATTCGTCCTATGTCATGATAAACCCTGAGAGCAGCCGTCCCCTGCTAGGTGATCGTCCTTCACCTCTTGATGATCGTCTTTCATCATGCTCGTCCGATGGCCGTCCCCATCGTCAACCTTTTATCCGGCATTCGTCCTATGTCGTGATTTTTAGCAGTCGTCCCCTGCTAGGTGATCGTCCTTCACCTTTTGATGATCGTCCTTCATCATTTTATCCGATGGCCGTCCCCATCGTTGATCTTGTTACCTGACATTAGTCCTATGTCATGATAAACCTTGAGAGCAGCCGTCCCCTGCTAGGTGATCGTCCTTCACCTCTTGATGATCGTCCTTCATCATGCTCGTCCGATGGCCGTCCCCATCGTCGACCTTTTATCCGGCATTCGTCCTATGTCGTGATATTTTCGGCAGCCGTACCCTGCCAGGTGATCGTCCTTCACCTTAGATGACCGTCCCTCATCTTATCCCCGACAGAGCATCCGTCCCCTGCTAGGTGATCGTCCTTCACCTTTGATGACCGTCCCTCATCATTATTCCATTTATTCTTTAACCGGATGGCCGTCCCCGTCGTGGTCCCTTTTCCTTTTCCTGATGATCGTCCTTCATCAGTTTAGCCCGATGGTCGTCCCCATCGTGGTTTGCATTACTTTATGAACCTGATGACCGTACCTCATCATTTATTTTTACTTACAATCCCCAGAAATTCTTATAGCTTTACTTGATGGCCGTCCCCATCATAATCTCTTATATCCCCAGCATGTTGGTCGTCCCCGTCATTGCCTATTCCCCAGCAGTCGTCCACTGCTCGACGGTCGTCCTCCGTCGCCCGCCCTTCATAATATACTTTATTTTCCTTTACAATCTATATCCCTTTTCATCTTCATTCTATGAGTGCAAATTTTGGACTGTCTTTGGTATTCAACCACAAGTTATCTTGTTTGCCTGTTAAGCCGTTGCTTACATCCTGCACAGCTAACTCATGTTTGAATAGGGGCAGCTGTAAACACCCCAAATTTGCCCTCACCCATTCACACCATGGCTTGTGATCTCTTCATATACATAAGTTCAATCATAGCACCTCATATTGCATTTTTTATTCATTACATTGTGGCTAAGTCATCTGCATCTAGGGTTTGTGATCTGAGCCATCCAAAGCCATTTGAGCCACTCCAAAGGCCATAAATCACTTCAAAGGGGTCCATGTATGTTCAAGCATCATATTATATCCTCTCAAAGTCAATAATGTCAAAAAATCACAAGAACTGAGAATGGGATGGAAGCAGAGCCAGGATTGACTGCACAGATGACCTAGAATTAGGGTTTTGGTTTCAAAGGCCATAACTCCAAATTTTTTGGTCATTCTTGTTTCTATTGGTCTCTATATGGTATAGGGATCATGCATATCAATTTTCATGAAGAAATTCAATGGGGAAGTCATCTGATCAAGAGTTGACTTTTTGAGCAAGTCAGTGCAAAATCAGGGCATCTGAGGCCCCCAATGACCCAACCAAAGGGTGTTCTTCATCATTTTGATTGTGTATGATCTTTATTTGATCATAGAAGATGTTAGAAGTTCACAAAATTGAAGAATTTCAAGCCATTTGCAAAGTTGACTTTTTTGGGAAAGTGACTTATAATGCAAACTTGCCATTTTGGGAAACTTTTTCAACCCTTACTTTTTTATTCAAAAAAGCTTCAAATGGGAAAACTTTGGTCATGGAAGTGGTATAATGAATCATTCCCTTTTCAAAAAGTACAAGAACTTGTCGTAATTCATTTTGGATCAAAAGTTATGGCTTGTCAAAGTTGGCCAAAATCACATAATTTGAAGTTTTCTACCAAAGAGGCATTTTGCAAAATGGTATGATCAAGTGTTCTAAAGACTTCAAATATGAACAAACTCATTACAACATGATCACATGACTCCTAAAAATCAGAATTGGCCCAAGAATCATCTCATTTCATGCCTTGAACTTCAAGAAATCACAAAGGGGCCAAACTTTGTGAAAAGTGCAAAACCTATCACAAACCATAAACCACTTGCTGCATTGCTTCTAGACATGTTCCATAGCATTCCTTGATTCAAGCTGAGCCAAAGCAAGCCAAAAAGCAAGTTGTACCATTGCCCATACCTCAAGTACAAGTCAAGTTGACATTTTGGCAACTTGCCCATACCAATCACACTATGCCACAACCACTTTCTGAGCCAATCCCATTTGTTTATACAAATCAAAAGCAAGCCATTTCATATAACACACAAGCCTGAAAGCTCCAAGAAGACAGCATTCTCACTTTTCACCTCATATGCAAAACCATTCGAAACTCATCATACAAGCTTCAAACACACAAACAAACCTCACCATCAATCTCAACATGACTCACTGATTACAAACCAATCATCAAAACAGCCTGAAAGTCATTGAAACCAAGACACGATTTCTGCCCCCCTTTGAACAGAACTTCAGCAATCTTTCAAACCAGCCATTTTAAACTCCAAACAAGTATTGCAAGCTTCTCAGGAGGTCCATTAGAGGTGTTTTGGATCAAAGGGCCAGCCAGAAAGTTCCAGAAATCAAAGCTTCGATTCAGGTAGCCTTGGAAATTCATTTTTCTAGAACCTTTATTTCTTGTTTCTAAAATGATCTACATGCTTCCCTGAGTGCACTGAACCTTTTACTTTTGAAAATGATTGAGTTTTGAGGATGTATGGCTTGTCTAAAACTTTGCCCGAAAATTTGATTTTTGTTTGTTCTTCATGATTCACGAAAAAGAAATGGATTTTGTGGCTGGATTGTTGTTTAGGATGTTTAGTTGAGTTGATCTGGAGGTTTTGGCATGTTTTAGTAACGTTTTGAGAGAGTTAGGTCAGAGGTCTCGCCGGAGAAGACGACCAGAAGTCTTCTCCGGCCACCTGAGGTTGATTAGGGTTAATCTGTGTCATTAATGTGAGTTTGAATGTGGAGCGTAGGATGGGTTGATCAGGGCTGACTCGCGCGTGATTGAGTGGCTAGGATGCATCATTAGAAACCCTAATCTTCATTAACTTAATTTAATTCAGTTTAATTAACTTAAAATGAAAATTAGCTCAGTTTGAATTGTGGCCATCAGATTGCGCGCGAAGTCAAACAAAATATCCCCAGAACCAATCCTGTCCCTTGGATGCGCATACTTTTCATTTTATTCAATTTTATTTTCATTTTATTTCATCTCTTTTGTACATTTTATAAAAAATAGCAAAACACTTTAAAAAATTCTGAAAATTTTTATCCAAGCTTTTATTAATTTTCAGAACACAAAAATATTTTTATTTTTATTTTTTGCATCAAAATTTATTTTTAAATCATTTAAAAGTTTATTTTTAATTGATTAATGAGAATTAATTAATTAAAAATACTTTTAGGTATTTAAAAATCACAAAAAAATTCATGAAACATTTAAAATCATTTAGAAACATTGTCCAACTCTCAAACCAAATTTCTTTTTTGATCTTGATGTCTTTTGACAATTTTCATTGGATTTAATTTCATTTCAAGGCATTATTTTGATCCAAACTTCAAAAATTCATTTCTGCCTAACCATTGAGAGTTGGACAATGATTCTTTTTTCATTGCATCTTGTATAGCATGTAGTTTATAGGATTAAATTGGCATTAATTGATCTTGCATTTCCTATTTTTTTGGCATTTTTCTTGACAAGGTACCTTAAAACCCTAGCAATCTTAGGAAATTCATAACCCTCACTAGGTTAAGAGTTGGATCCCCTCCTTTGGGCAGTGAATTTGTATAGGTTTAGGGTTCCTTTGAATGCATTTTCAAATTTTTATCATGATGTTTGCTTCTGGTTTTGAATTTTATTTTGTGCATTGGTCATAAACCCTAATTTGGACCTTCCTTTGCATCCATTTCTCATTTGCTTGCATACCATGACTTGCCATGACATTTTGTGCATCCATTTGGTTCATAACCCACCTTAGGACATATTAGAATCATTTGTGATCATTGCATCTTCCATTTTCCATGTTGTATGTCATTTGCATTTCATAACTTTTCATGTATGTTCATGGTTCTAAACATGCTTCTTTTGCATCCAAAAGTTTGTAAGATCATTCTCATGCCTTGTTTCATGTTTGTATCATCCCATAGCATCATTAGCACCATACTTATGCTTCTGGTTTTGGTTTGCATCATTCCATTTCATCTCATTTGCATTTCATTTCATTCCTTTCACTAACTTTTCAGGTGGTAAGTTACTTTGAGAAGTGAATTTGCCTTCACTTCTCACAACCTCTTTTCATCTCTCTTATGCATCATTGTTGCATTTTGTCTTGTGCTTGAGATTGAGCTTGCTCATTCTTCTTCATCTTACTTTCTTTCTTCAAGTGACTTGTCTTCTTAAATGAAGCAAGTTACTTTGCTTCTCTTTGCTCCTTTCATCTGCTTCCTGGTGGTTTCTTTGGAGATCTTTCTTGTAAACCTCACAAACCTTAGGAACAACCAAGCATGACAATAATTAGGGTTTTGATTAGTCCCCCCATTTAGCTTTTACCTTTGTGTCATCATTGAGTCTTCTCTTCTCATCTCATAATCAAGGATTAAACCCTAAAGGCTTTAAGGCTTTGTGATTAAGCTTATGCCTGCATCCTTCTATTAGGATGGAGTGTATAACTTTAATCCTAAGTGTTAAACCCTTAATGTGTTTAAATCCTTTAATCAAATCACTTAATAATCACCAAGACATCAAGCTTGTAACTTGGGCCTTGCATTAGGGTTCTAATTCTTCCTTAATTGGTTAAGAAGGACTAACCCTAGTGTTAATGGACAAGTCCCCCTCAAGTTGTCTTACAAACCCTAAAAATCACTTCTTCATCATATCATTAACTAAAATCCACTTAATAAAGGCTTTGTTTTGTCATGAGGATAATCCCTAATCATGGATTAAGTTGAGGAGTTTTCCTCAGCTTAAACCCTCTCATCTATTATCCTTCTATTAGGATGGTGTAATGAGTCTGTTTAATCCTTGATTATGGCTTAATCCCATTACTTAACACTAAACAAAAACCACAAAAACATCTAAATAATCACAAGTAGGTTAATGATATTAATCCTACACCATGGTAATTAAGTGTGAAATTCTGACTTTACACTTAAGGTATTCTCATTGGCCCTAATCAGAGGGAGGATGTGATGAGTTTACTAACCCATTGGTTTAGGTTTAAGCTCATTAACTTATGACAAACTCCAAAAAGCAATAAAAGATTGAAAACTCAAAAACAAACAATAATCGTCTCCTCCGGGATTCTTTTCTCATCTCATTCACTCATAAACGAGAACTTGCTTCTTCCGTCTAATGCAAGACAGTTTGCACCTGAGCCAGACAGGTCATACACTTGAGCATAGGTAAGCAAGCAGTTCATAAGTCAATTTATCTTTCAGTTTCTTTGGGTAGAACTACGGTGTTCTGACTTCCTCATTGCACGAGAGGATACGTAGGCATAACTTAACAGTTATCGAACAAAAGTCTCTGTATATTCTCCCTCTTTCCAGCATTATTCTTTTAACCTCATGATCTTGAGCATCTTATTCCTGTTCTTACACTGACACTGTACATTTACACACTTGTAAACACCCCAAATTTGCCCTCACCCATTCACACCATGGCTTGTGATTATTTCATATGCATAAATACAATCATAGCATCTCAATTTACATTTTTGATTCACTGCATAGATTCTAGGTCATCTGCACCTAGGGTTTGTGATTTGAGCAATCCAAGGGCTTCTTGAGCCACTCCAAAGGCCAACAATCACCTCAAAGGGTTCCATGTGTGTTCAAGTATCATATTATATCCTCTCAAAGTCAAGAATGCCAAAGAATCACAAGAACTGGGATTGGTATGGAAGCAGAGCCAGGTTTGACTGCACAGATGACCTAAAATTAGGGTTTTGGTTTCAGAGGCCATAACTCCAAATTTTTTGGTCATTCTTCTTTCTATTGGTCTCTATATGGTATAGGGAGTATTCATATCAATTTTCATGAAGAAATTCCATGGGGAAGTCATCTGATCAAGAGTTGACTTTTCAAACAAGTCAGTGCAAAATCAGGGCATCTGAGGCCCTCAATGACCCAACCAAAGGGTGTTCTTCATCATTTTGATTGTATATGATCTTTATTTGATCATAGAAGAGGTTGGAAGTTCACAAAATTGAAGAATTTCAAGTCTTTTGCAAAGTTGACTTTTTGGGCAAGTTTGACTTTCAATAAAAATGCTATTTTAGGCAACTTTTTCAACCTTTACTTTTTGATTCAAAAAGCTTCAAATGGAAAAACTTTGGTCATGAAAGTTGTAGAATGGATCATTCCCTTTTCAAAAAGTACAAGAACATGACCTAATTCATTTTGGATCAAAAGTTATGGCTTACCAAAGTTGGCAAAAATCACAAAATTTCAAAGTTTCTACCAAAGAGGTATTTTGCAAAATGACTTGATCAAGTGTTCTAAAGCTATCAAATGGACTTCTAAACCACACAACATGATCATGTGACATCTAAATTTCAGAATGGACCAAAGAATTACACATTTTTATGGTTTGTGGAACAAGATTTTTCATAAGAGGCAAAAGTGAACCAAGTTGCAAAACTCATCATAGCTTCTCATCCACTTGCTGGCTAGCTGGCTGATCAATCCTAGGCCTTTCCTCACCTCATGCTGCGCAGGACATGTCTTTTGTACTCAGTTAGCAAGTAGCCCATGCCCTTCTTACACAACTTTGACATTTTTGCAAAAGCACCCATACCAATCAATAAAGCACATGTCACTTCATCTGACCAATGGCAATTGTTTATGTTAATCAAATGCAAGCCAAACATAACAAGAAGCAAGCCTAAAAGCCCCAAGAAGACAACATTCTCATTTTCACCTTCATATGCAAAACCATTCGAAACTCACAGCACAGGCATCAAACACAAAAACAAACTTCACCATTGATCTCAAGAGGTTCCACTGATCACAAACCAACCATTGTTTTGGCCTGAAACCTCCCACATCACAAATACGATTTTCACACTCCCTTGGCCTGAGCTTCTGCCAACTTTCTCTAGAGGCCACATAAACTCCAACTAAGGGTCAAAAGCTTCTAAGGAGGATCATTGGGACTTGTTTGAGCCAAAGAAACAGCCAGAAAGCTCCTGAATCGAAAGCTCCATCTCAGGTAGCATGATGAACATTTTTTCCAGAACTTTAATTTCTTGTTAGAATGTTGTTCTACATGTTGCCTTGATCATGGGGATCTATTTATTTTTGAAAATAAGCCAGAAACAAGCATGTTATGATGCTCTGAAAGTTTGCCCGTAAAAATGTTTTTGCTTGATTCCTTTGATTCACGAAAAATAAATGTTGTTTGAGTTAGGGTTTATGCTTAGTGATGTTCATAGATTGATTCTGGAGAGTTTTGTGAGAATTTGATGCGTATTGAGAGAGATTGAGATTTCACCTTGCCGGAGAAGATGACCGGAACACTGTTCCGGTCATCTGAAAGTAATTAGGGCACTGGATTAGGGCTAAATCATAATTAGCGAATTTTGAATGTGGGTCGTCCATTCACGCGCCAAGTCAACTCCCGCCCCCTGGAATTTGAATCCTGGCCCTTAGATCTGTTGACTTTCCTATTTTCTCATTTAAATTCATTTTATTTTCATTTTATTTGGTTTATTTTGCACGAATTAATTAAAATAGCAAAAAATGTTTAAAAATTATGAAAATTTTTGTCAAGGTTTTCATTATTTTTCAGAACACAAAAACATTTTTATTTTTATTTTTTTGCATTAAAAAATATTTTTAAATCATTTAAAAGTTTATTTTTAATTAATTAATGGGAATTAATTAATTAAAAATACTTTTAGGTATTTAAAAATCACCAAAAAATTCATGAAACATTTAAAATCATTTAGAAACATTGTCCAACCCTCAAACCAAATTTCTTTTTTGATCTTGATGCATTTTAAGAATTTTTCATGGAATTAAAATCATTTCAAGGCATTATTTTGATCCAAACTTCAAAAAATCATTTCTGCCTAACCATTGAGAGTTGGACTCTGATTCTTCTTGCATTGCATTTTGTTTAGCATGTAGTTTGTGAGATTAAATTGGCATGATTTGATCTTTCATTTTCCATTTTGTTTGACATTTTTCTTGTTAAGGTACCCAAAAACCCTAGAAATTTTAGGAAATTCATAACCCTAATTAGGTTAAGAGTTGGAACCTCTCCTTTGGGCAGTGAGTTAGTATAGGTTTAGGGATCCTTTGAATGCATTTTCAAATTTTTATCTTGATGTTTGCTTCTGATTTTGGTTTTGTGTTTGATGCTTTGATCATAAACCCTAATTTGAACTTCCATATGCATCCATCTTGCATTTGCATTCATACCTTGACTTGTCATAGCATTTTGTGCATCCATTTGGTTCATTAAACATCTTAAGACATATTGTAAACATGTTTGATCATTGCATCTTGCATTTGCCATGTTGTATGCCATTTGTAGTCCATAACATTTCATGTATGATCATTGGTTCTTAACTTGTTTCATCTGCATACATAAGTTTGTATGATCATCCCCATGTCTTGTTACAAGTTTGTAGCATCTCATAGCATCATTATCATCTCATACATGCTTCTGGTTTTGGTTTACTTCATGCCATTTCATTTCATTTTGCATTGCATTGCATTTCTCTCACTAACTTTTCAGGTGGTAAGCAACTTTGAGAAGTGAATTTGCCTTCACTTCTCACAACTTCTTTTCATATCCTTTATGCATCCTTGCTGCATTTTGTTATGTGTTTGAGATTGATCTTGCTCATTCTCCTTCTTCTTACCCTCTTTCTTCAAGTGACTTGTCTTCTTCAATGAAGCAAGTTACTTTGCTTCTCCTTGCTCCATTCATCTGCTTCCTGGTGGTTCCTCTGAAGATTTCTCTTGCAAACTTCACAAACCTTAGGAACAACCAAGCATGACAATGATTAGGGTTTTGATTAGTCCCCCACTTAGTTTTACCTTTGTGTCTCTTTGAGTTTTCTCTTCTCACCTCATAATCAGGGACTAAACCCTAAAGGCTTTAAGGCTTTGTGATTAAGTTTATGCCTGTATCCTTCTATTAGGATGGAGTGTATAACTTTAATCCTAAGTGTTAAACCCTTAATGTGTTTAACTCCTTTAATCAATTCACATAATAATCATCAAGACATCATACTTGTAACTTGGGCCTTGCATTAGGGTTCTAATTCTTCCTTAACTGGTTAAGAAGGACTAACCCTAGTGTTAATGGACAAGTCCCCCTCATGTTGTCTTACAAACCATAAAACTCACTTCTTCATCATATCATTAAATAAAATCCACTTAACCAAAGGCTTGTTTTGTCATGAGTTTAATCCCTAATCATGGATTAAGTTGAGGAGCTTTCCTCAGCTTAAACATTCTCATCTATTATCCTTCTATTAGGATGGTGTAATGAGTCTGTTCAATCCTTGATTATGGCTTAACCTCATTACTCAACACTAAACAAAAACCACAAAAACATCTAAATAATCACAAGTAGGTTAATGATCTTAATCCTACACCCTGGTGATTAAGTGTGAGAAGCTGACTTCACACTTAAGGTATTCTCATTACCCCTAATCAGAGGGAAGATGTGATGAGTTTACTAACCTATTGGTTTAGACTTAAGCTCATTAACTTATGACAAACATCCAAAAGCAATAAAAGACTGAAAACTCAAAAACAAACAATAATCGTCTCCTTCGGGATTCTTTTCTCATCATCTTCACTCACAACCGAGAACTTGCTTCTTCCGTCTGATGCAAGACAGTTTGCACCTGAGCCAGACAGGTCATACACTTGAGCGTAGACAAGTAAGAAATTCACAAGTCAATTCACCTTTCAGTCTCTTTGGGTCGAACTACGGTGTTCTGACTTCCTCATTGCACGAGAGGATACGTAGGCATAACTTAACAGTTATCGAACAAAAGTCTCAGTATATTCCCCCTCTTCCAGCTTCATTCTTTAGCCTCATGGTCTTGAGCATCTTATTCTTGTTCTTACACTGACACTTCTTTTACACACTTCACACTTCTTTGCACTGACACCTGTACATCCTTTTCCAGCTATTTTATACACAAATTGCACTGACACTACCCCTTTAAAACACAAATCTCTTAAGCGTGGATCCCGTCGAGTACGACGGACAATCTGGGTGCTAATACCTTCCCAGGTTGTAACCAACCCCCTTTCTCAGTCTCTCTGGTTCGCAACCGTCTTATCCATATCTTTCTAGGTCTATGCAGCATTACCTTTCCTCCGGGATAAAAATGCCTAGCTGGCGACTCTTTTCATTCCCTGTGAGTTCACTCCTGTGTGTTCTCACATCATCCCTTCGCCGACCGTTCGCGTCTGTACCTTTATCTGGGCCATTCCCATTTATCGGGAGCGACAACACTTCACTTCTTTTACACTGACACTTGCATTCTTTCCAGCTTTGATACACAGATTGCACTGACACTACCCCTTTAAAACACAAATCTTTTGAGCGTGGATCCCGTCGAGTACGACGGACAATCTGGGTGCTAATACCTTCCCAGGTTGTAACCAACCCCCTTTCTCAGTCTCTCTGGTTCGCAACCGTCTTATCCATATCTTTCTAGGTTTATGCAGCATTACCTTTCCTTCGGGATAAAAATGCCTAGCTGGCGACTCTATTCATTTCTCTTTTCGCCGACCGTTCGCGTCTGTACCCTATTTGACCAGGTGTCATTTGGTGGGAGCGACACCTAGTATCTCTTATTTTCATCAATTCGGATGTACATGTTACATTCTAAATAACTATGTCTACCTAAAGAAATTTGATGCTAAAGCTTATAAGGGTGTCTTTTTAGGACACTTTAAACGCTCAAAAGCATACAGAGTGTATAGCTCATAAACTATAATGGTTGATGAAATTCTGGTATGGATGTTGAGACATCTTATCTGTTACACATAAACATGGCAAGGCACAAACAATAACAATTTTAAAATTCTGATATATCAGATTCAAACATTCTTCAGGATGTTTAAACATCTGATATGACATTCAACACACATACTGCATAAAATAAACTGAAAATCTATAAAGAACACATTCAAATTTTAACCCAGTTCGATGCTAACTCATATACTCTGGGAGCTACCAAGCTAGGAAGGAAATCCACTATGTAGTATCAATTCAAAGACTTCTCAGCAAACACCATCAGTTTACAATATTCTCACTTAATCAATACTTGTGCAACTTCTACTTAGGAACTCCTAAATATGAGAAAATCAACTTCACTTCCAATCACCTCAGTGATGTCTCACAGTCCCAACAATCAGTTGTTGTTATTGACGACTCTTTACCTACACCAACAATTCAAAACAGAAGCCACACTTCCATGACAATACCTTATAGTTGCTTACAAGCTTCCTCCAAGAACAATCCACCTCTTACTTAGAAGCTTCGAGGTTTACAAATAAAACAGCCACAACATTGTTCCTTGTTGTGCACGGTTGCCACAAGAACACAACCCTAATAATATGATCTTTACATCTTCGGTTGGTTGGTTAAACCTAGGTTATAAGGTTTCTATTTATAACCTATTCCTAACTGGATTTGGGCCTAAAAAATCACAGCAACAACTGCTACAAATATGCAGAAAAATCTGCTACAAATACACAAAAAGATCTTCAAATAAACAACTCCCTAAAATATCTCTAAATATAGAAACTCTATATTTTTCAATATTTGAAATTTGTCTACAATGCAAATTTGAGTCTTCAAGATCTTTTACAATTAGCGCCATTGGATTGATTTAAATCTTCAAAATATTCTGTTTTTGTTGAAACCAAAACAGAAACTTCAAACCATCTTCAGCAGTTCATGATGTCGAATGAACTGTCTTGACATCTTCTTCGACATGTTGATCCAGATGTTGAAACATTTCAACACAACATGTTTGGGCGTATAAAAGGACTCCCTGCTTAATGTTTTCTCTTCTTTGCAAAGATCCTATACATACATTGCTGCTATATTTGTTTTACAAAATTCATTCCAATAAATTATAGAACTTACAATCTCCCCCTTTGGAAAATTTTGGCTAAAACAAATGTTAAAAAAAATACAACACATTAATCTTCAGCAGCAAAAACAAAACAACTAACAACAACCTTTTCTTGATCATGTTAGAACATATTACTTGACATCTTCCTCAGTGGCTTCCTTTCCATCAGTGGAAATAGCAGTGGACAAGGAGTAGAAAATCCTCCTAAATTCTGAGAAATACCTTCTGAAATATGAGCAGAAAGTCCTCAACACTTGAAAGAGCAAAAGAGCAGAACCATTACTACCCCTCACAATCTGAGAGAATCATTCCTTCAGATAGTCCCATGGTTCCATGGGAGAGCAATGCACTCATTTTATAATGCTCCAACTCAGGACATAAGTCACAAGGACTAAACTACAACATCCATCTTGACATCCCGGCCACCACACATGCCACACACACAAAACACATCCAATATAGACATTGGAACACAAACTCCAGCCTTATCACAGCACCAGACACAACACCAGGCTTTCTTCTCTCCCCCTTTTTAGCCAAAAATAGGAAAAAACAGTCCACACATTGCCAAACCCATGCAATACTCTCCTAGAAGCACAAGAACCCCATCAGAAGGAAGAGGAATGAAAAACACACACTGTCTGAAGGGGAAGGAATGCTCTCTATAAATAGGAAAAATCTAACCTTGAAAGTAACGATGGTGCCTTTAAAAGCATATGCATTCTTAGTCAAGACTCGTTATTTTAGGCGCAAAAGCTTCTCCAACCAATAAAGTGAACCGGCCAAAACAAGCTTTGAATAAGCATGTGTTTCAAACCTGTGCCGTCCACACAACAAACCTGGTCATCCTCAACTCACATGTTATGAAACATGGTCTGACACCCCACTACAACATTGTCCACACCTCCTCAGAATCCAAAATAAACTGCAGATAACATTTTTATTCCATAAGCCTATTGGATACATAAGACACTCCTCATCTGGACTACAAATACATACACACCACAACTAAGTAATAAGTGTTATCAAAAGAATTTCCATACTTAGTAGCACATGTCACAACATTATGTGTAACATCACAAAACCTGGTTAAGGTACTACTCCCCCTTAACTTCACAAAGCCAGTTGCATAGAATTGTAACATACCCCCTATCTAGGATACTACATGCTTCTCTGCACTTTGATGAAAGGAAAACATAAGACACATCTTCAATTTTTCAAGATCTAACCCTCTGCCCAATTCCCAATTGAATACATTCACCTCTTGTACCGAAGCACACTTGATCCCTTCTTGGTTTGTTGTTACCAATGTCGCTCCTAGGATTTTCATCCTAGTACAAACGCAAAAGTGGCGCGGAAAAGGTAGAGTCGCCAGCCATGCATTTTTATCCCGAAGGAACGGGAAAGGTAATGCTGCACAAACCTGAGGAAGAAGGAAAGGACGAGGCCTTGCGAACCAAAGATCTGGGTTTGGGAGTCGGTTACGACATGGGAAGGTATTAGCACCCCAAATCGTCCGCCGTACAGGACGGGATCCACGTTTGTTTGTTTGTTTCAAAGGGTGAGAAAATAACTGCTGCTGAACAAATGAACTGCTAACTGGAACTGGAAACCGGAATGAGAAAGGAATAGGAAAAAAAATGGAAAAAAGGGGAAATGTATGGAAAATAAAGAATGTGCTCGAACGGGTCCTACCCCGCTGCCTACGTACCTCATCGGGGTAATGAGGATCAGAGTCGACGTAGTTCGCCTAACTAAGGCGGAAACTATTTGTTTGTGATTTTTATAGCTGGAACTGCATATGTCTATGCTCAGGTGTTGCAGGCTCGTCTGGTACGAGTGCGTTTACCGTCTTGCATGCGAGACAAGTCGTCGCAAGTTCGCGTTGAGAATGAATAAGGTGGGAAAAGAAGTTCCTACAGGAAAGTCACTTCTTGTTTGTTATTTGCTTTTTAAGAGTTTTGTATGAATTTAGCACAAGGAAGTGAATTCAAACTCTTTTCCATGGAATGTATACTTGTTACTACATTCCAAGATGGAATAATAGAACAAGCACACCAAGCAAGGAGAATTTATCCAAGACTTGTTTCCAAGGATTAGGGTCTAAGTTCACTAGCTTGTTGAACTTATTAAATGCTTTTGTAGCTTTGTGAAGAAGTATCTTTTAGATTTTCTTTGTTAAAATAACCTCTTGACCAGACTTGTACATCATGCTAGACAAGCCTACACTATTCCAAGATGGAATGAATGTAAGTTCCCCATGGAATAAGGATATACACAAGAGATTCTTTCATGCACTTATTAAGTCTTTTTGATTTTATTTGAAGATGAGAAAAGAAGACTCAAAAGGCAAAGGTCAAAGCTAATGGGGGACTAAGACACAACCCTAAGTTATCTTATTATGTACAAAAGGTTATCCTATGGTTCATAAGGTATTCTAAACCTAAGGAAAAGAAAAGCCAGTTAGAGTTCAACTTACTTCTTAAGGAAGTTAAGTTGAACCTAGAGAACAAAAGGGAACCTATGAACAAAGAAAAAAGTGCTAAGGCAAACACAATTAAATGCATAATAAAAGGAATGAAGTAATGATTACCTCATCTTCCCCCCTACAAAACAAATGTTAGCATGATGAAGTAATTTGAACAATCATGACATGGCAAACTGCAACGATGACACTATACTATATCAAATGGACGTAAAAAAGTGCTTTTGTGAACGTAGTTATTACAAGAGATGTGTTTGTTAAGAAACCCTCCAGGATTTATAGATTCAAATCACTCAGACTATGCTACAAGCTTAAGAAATCACTCTATGGTCTTAAACAAGCTCCAAGAGCTTGGTATGAGAGATTGAGTAATTTTCTTCTTGAAAAAGGTTTTGTTAAAGGGAATGTTAACACTACATTATGTAGGAAAACTCTGGAAAAAGAAATCTTGATTGTTCAAATTTATATTGATGACATGATTTTTGGTTCCACTAATGCATCTTTTTGTCAAGAATTTTCCAAGATTATGCAGGTTGACTTTTAGATAAGCATGATAGCTAAATTAAAATTCTTTCTTGGAATTCAGATCACTTAGAAGTCTGAAGATATTTACATTCACCAGTATAAATACACAAGAGATCTCTTGAAAAAGTTTAATCTTTACGATTGCAAAGTCATGACTACTCCCATTCATCACACTTGCAATATAAGTAATGAAGAATTCGGTTCTAAAGTGGATCCAAGAAAATATCAAGATATGATAGGATTCTTACTCTATCTTACTACTTCTAGACCTGATATTCTATTCAACGAATGTTTATGTGCAAGGTTCCAAGCAGATCCTAGAGAAAATCATTTAACTGCTGTTATGAGAATCTTTAGGTATCTGATAGGAACATTAAATCTTGGACTTATTTATAAGAAATCCTCATATTATAAATTTGTTGAATTTTGTGATGATGATTATGCTGGGGATAGAATTGAATGGAAGTCCACTAGTGGTTCCTGGCAATTAATGGGTGAAAACCTTATTCTTGAGGGAGTAAAAAGAATCTAATTCAGTATTATCACAAAGAATAAGAAAACCTCATTCTTTGTGATATTACTGTTGTTATCTGTCTAACAAAGAATCTAATTCAATATTCTAGAACCAAGCGTATTGAAATCAAATATCCCTTTATAAGGGATTATGTTTAGAAGGGTATAATAGATATTCAGTTCATTGACTATGAACATCAATGGGTTGATATATTTACAAAACCTTGGCTATTGCCCAATTTAATTTCATTAAGAAAAATATAAACATGGTTTTTGTAGCTGAATAAATGCTTGTTCATTGAATGGATTATTGGAAAATGCATTACAATGTGATAGTAGTCAATTGGAATTAATTTTGATAGTTCTTTGAGTCTGGTCTACAAGTTTGAATAAGGGATATATGATCTCTCTCTTCCTTGATTATTTTATTTAAAGCGTAAGTAATAAGTTAATTCCTTGCTATGTGCTTTGAATTAACAATTGGACTACTCTTTAGTTGTGAAAAAATAAGGATCATTGTCTTACACTCTGAATTTAAAAAATTCTTGAAATATTGATCTGATAGACAACTGTCTCTGAAAGCCTTAAAGACATGAAGGAAGTGACTATCACTCTTATTTCATAATCTGCTCAGAAGTTTGGTTCATTAAAGGGAGTGTTCTAACAAATATTCTAATTCATTTTAATTCAAACTCATAATTGTCTAAACATTTTAACAAATACTTGCTTATATTTTAGCATTATATGTGTTGAGTTGCTAGTTGTATTTTTCGGATTTCATAAGTTGTCTTCTATATAAGATAATTTTGTGAGATCACTATTCTTCATTCTAGTATTTCTACTTAAAAAATGTCCTCAAAAGTCATTAAAGGAGAGATCCATGATTTATATATTCTAAAGGAATATACAACTGACTTCAATGAATTGACGGTGAATAATCTTTCATAGATTGTTTCAGATATTCAGTTTCATAAATGGGATGAATATTTTGCAATGCTCTATGGATCCATATATCCAGATCTTGTGAAAGATTTTTAGAAAAATGCTTATGTTCATCAGAGTGAGCAAGATGATTGTCATATTTTATATGTTGTTTATGGTTTTCCTATTGTAATCAACTCTAAAATCATCTCTCAAGCAATTAAATGTGAGGAAGATGGAGTTACTGTTGAGACTTTCATGCATAACAATAACTCAACAAATGATTTATACATCATCTATGGTAGTAAAGGCCCTGCTGAAAGTACTTCTACTCTTACTCTTATGGAAAAAGTCTGGTACCAGATTATAGGGACCAATCCAAGGCCTAGTGAAAAGGGGACATGATGGTTTTCTTCTGATGATAAACTTTTCATACTAACACTAGTCTCTAGGATCAAGATCAATTTACCTCTGCTTATGTTCAAGTATCTGAAAGAATAAATTCTTACATCTCATGAGGAATTATCTGTTCTCATTCCTTTTGGTATGGTTATTTCTCAGATTCTGGTTCAATAAGGTATTATCGCTCTTGTGCAACAAGTTGGGTTGATTGACACACTTGTTTCTGACTGGTGTTTGGCTATGAATTGTTGAAACCATTATTAATTGTTGAAGTCTTTTCTTCTTCTTCTTCTTCCTTTTTTATTGATGACAAAGGGGGAGAATGGATTAAGTATTTTAGAGGTTAATTTTGAATCTGAATGAAGTTGGTAATCCTATTTAGGGGGGCTTACAAACCTCACCCTTGAAGCAGATTCATTATTCTGTATAAGGGGATTACAAACCTCGCCTCTTAGACTTTACAGACAGGACTCAGGGGGAGCTTAGAAACCTCACCTCTAAGATTGTTTGACACAGGGGGAGATTACAAACCTCAGAACCTGAAAGTTATTGATTGATTAATCTGCTACTGGTTGTTTTTTAAATATTTAAATTTGTCATCATCAAAAAGGGATAAAAAATTTAGACGATTTTGGTTCATTCCATGTATCCTTTAAGGTTTTGATGGTAAAAAGTATTTGAAAAATAATTAGGATTTCTAACTAGCTTGTTTGTGTGTGCAGAATTATATTTACTTGATGGAACTGGTTCTGACACTGAAAAAACTTTGGTTCGGTTATGATCATACACTCTTGAGGGAGTCTGATCAAAAAGCAGTTGTTAGTACACTCCAGAATCAGAAGCGTGTTATGCTGCATTTGAAACTGAGTAATGTCAAACCAGTTCTGCTAACACGGGATTCAAGATTTATTGACATTATCTTCTACATATTGTGTTGTACTTGAATCATAATTGAATCCTCTAGACAAAGGCCTTATTTTGTGGATAAACTTGTGACTGAAAGTTCCAACACCTACTTTATTGGAAAAGAAGATGTACTAAAAGATTTGGTTTGATTATAGCCGTTAAGAATGCTCCAATGTCTATATTTCTTCAGCTATAAAAGCAACAAAATATTTGAAGATCAATTCAAGAAATAATGTTGCAACTACAACTGAGAAATACATGTACTACTATCATAAGTTGAATCTGTTAAGAGTTTTTATTCTTGTGTAGCTTAAGAATCTTTGTAAAAGCGTGTTGTATTATTTTTAAACACCTCTGATTTTTATCAAGTGTTGTTGTAAGTTATTTCTTCTCTAAAGAGTCAATTTAGATAAAAGTCTCTTATTGTAGGATTGAGCACGGTAAAGTCTTAGACACAAGCTCTAAGCAAATGATAGTCTCAATCAGGAGCTGGTTGAGCAAGGTAAAGTCTTAGACACGAGCTCTAAGAAAAGGGCAGTCTCGATCGGGAGATGGTTGAGCAAGGTAAAGTCTTAGACACAGGCTCTAAGCAAAGGGAAGTCTTGATCAAAAGCTGGTTGAGCAAGGTAACATCTTAGGCAGGAGGTCTAAGCAAAAGAGGTCTCGATCATAAGCTAGTTGAGAAAAGGGAAGTCTCAGACACGTGCTCTAAGCAAGGAAGTATTAGACAAGTCATCTGAGCAAGAAAAATCTTATACAAGTGTGTATAAACAAGTGTAATCATGTTGATTATAGTGGAAAATCTCTTCTGTGACAAGGGGATTGGAGTACTCTCATTTGGGAGAGGAACTAGAATAACTATTGTGTGTTCTTTATTATTTTATTTTACTTTTGTCTCCATTTCCGGTATATCTATTATCAGATTCTGAACTCTGTTTTAGAATCTGAACTCTGCTTCAGAAATAAATCTAATTTCTGCAAACACAATTTAACCCTTTTTTTTGTATTTTTCTCGCCTTTAACTCTCACTTTTATTTTATATTTATCATGAAAATTCATTTTGTCTTATTCTTCATGAACTATATATGACTCTTAGAGTCACAGATGTTATGTGAAAATATATAATGTATCTTCTAACCACTCTCCTCAAAATATTCTAACCACTATACTATTTTTTATAGGATATCTGTTATCAAATAATTATTTTAATTAATCACATCTAACTTTTATAATATTTCATTTTTTCTCTTTTTTTTTTATATATTTAATATATTTACTTTAGCTTTTGCGGGAAAAAAGATTGAAAATGAAATCAACATTATTATACTATTAGTCTCTCTTTTATTTTCAACTCTTTTCTTCCTCTCTTTTTCTTTATTTTAACAATTTACATCCATGCATAAAAAATAATATATTCTTTCACTAAAATTGAAAAAGATAGTCTTATTTGTCCTCCTAATTCAATTTTTCTTAATTTTACAAATTCTCATAATTTTATATACTTTAAACTACATTGAATGTATAATTTATAATATATTTACAAAGAATGCAAATTTGTTTTTTCTTTTCTTTATTATAGACAATTTTTGTGGAACATATTTGTTCTTCTTATTTTTTTACTTTTAAACATTTTTTTATTCTTTATCATGTTAAAGGGATCACATAAAAGATTGATTGGTTATTGACTCAACAAAATATTTAATTAAATTAAAATTAATAAAATATGTAAAATGGAATTAGAGAAATTAATATAATTTCACAAACTCATTTTTCAAATTAAACTCATTCTCTAACCTAGGTTAAATTATTTCTACAAATTATTTTTTCTTTTTCGATTTAATATAGTAATTATATAAACATAGTTGTAAGAGATATTTTATATGTTTTTTTTAATTAAAAGTAAAATAAATCAAATGTATTTAATTTTTCTTATGTTGTTTGTTGGATAGAAAAACTAAACTCAAACTCAATAAACTAATAGTACTATATTCGAATTCACATTCTTACCTCCAATATCAAATATCAATGCAGGGTCGATCTATAATTTGAAGCTGGATATTTCACAGTATTTTTATATAGAACGTTAAGATTATCAAACACATACTAAGCAAAACAATAATTCCTCTTGGAATGTTGTAATTTGACCGGTTCAAATGTTTTTTTTTAATAAATTAAAAAAAAAAGTGTGACAGTTAGTCCGGTCACATGAGTAGAAAATATTCAATATATGTATTATAAATTCATCATTGATTGAAAGGAAATAAGTCGGTTAAACTATTTTGATTAAATTTTTAAATAATAAAACAAAATTATTGCTTTAAATTATGCATGAGAAACAAAGTTTGTAAAGTTATTTGTGTTAAGATAGGATAAAATTATTAGTGACCAACAAAATGTATACATGATAAACAAATGTCCCAATGATTAGATTTAAATTGTCATGATTGGGCTTAAATTAAAATGTTACAACTACTAAAAAACCCTCAGGGATATATATATATATATATATATATATATATATATATATATATATATATATATATATATATATATATATATATATATTTTAAAATTCAATTGTTTATAAACGATTTAGAGCTACTAGGCCATTCAAATACCTCGTTAGGCGAGGATATTAAAATCAGAATCTATAAATGAGTTCTAAGTTCAACATTCATGGATTGATTTCAAAATCCATTAATTCCATAGTTTTGAAGTTCCCTAACAACAAGGGAGAATTGACGGAGAAAATTTGTCAAAAGAGATATTAAATAATGAAAGGTGAAGGCTATAATAGAGAAATTGTCTAGGATGTTTTTTCATCTCTTTCATCCTAATCATCGTTGTAAAGTTACTATGAGTAAGAGTAATTAAATTCTCTTTTGGTGTGGTCAGATGTAATTATCCAAGCATTAATGTATTAATCTTGATCATTAAATTATTTATGTTATAGTTATTCATTACTATTGATGACTATTTTTGTTCTTAATGCTTATTATGAAATGGCTACTTATAACTTGTTATAATGGTTTTGAATTGTTATTGAGAAATACTTTTCTTAACTCAGTCAAATATTTCCATTTGTTAGATACTAAATTCAGGACACAAATTTAGGTTTAACATTCAAATATATTTTTGTGTCATAATGTTGTTATATCAGTTAACCGAATGAGACATCGTCTATTAGGAAATACAACTGATTTCATATTATCTTTTAGACATAAACAATAGACGCAGAGAGACAAATGAAAATATTAATCGATGGATAAGGATATACATAACTAATCAGGAGAATGAATGAGGGTATGATCAATGTTATCAAAATCGAGATCTTAACTAAGATCGGGATGAGACATTAAAATCATAAAATATAAAATCACAATTAAGATCGGAAGATCTTACTTAATCAATTTTATAAGATCGGAAGGGGATAACAAAATCGTAAAACATACGTTCGTAACCAAAATCATATGATTTTACTAAAAAACAATACTTTAAATATTTTATAAGATCTATATTATATAGTGCATAAGTTTGCATATTAAATATAAAACCACCATGTCTAAAATTTTAACCATAAAATTAAAAATCTCAAATCTTAACTTCAAATAACAAAGTCCATAAAATAAATTACTCAAAATCATAGAGACACTAATACAAATCACAAATGCCCCGATAATTTGGATTTTCCCCCATAATATCATCTTCATCATCTTCATTAATCTCATCATCATCATCATCATCATCATCATCATTTCCTTCATCTACATTTCCTTTTTCATTGTCACTTTATATAGTTTCAAGGACATCAAATTCATCTACATGTGAAGTTGATTTAGCACCAGTACTTTGCATCAAATCTTCATCTAAATCAGCCACATTTACACGATTATCACCTGCATTTTCTTCCTCGGCAATATACCACCAATCATCATCATCTTGGAAATCATCAATTGTTAGATCTCGCTTTTTTCCTTTCAGCTGTATTCTTGGTCAATCTTGTATTTACCATCACATACACAAGATCATTCATAGTCTTTTGTTTCAACCGATTTCTTTTCTTCATATGAACCTAAAAAGGGGAATATTAAATTAAAGTGCATAACATATAGTAAATATAAAAAATATATATGATAAATTTAAAAACATACCATCTCAAAAGCACTCCAATTTCTCTCACAGCCAGAAGAATTGCATGTCAAACTCAACACACGAATAACAAAGTTTTGTAACTCTGGGTGTGCATCACCGTAAGATTCCCACCATTGAGTTGGTGTCTTGTTTTCTAGTCCACGTTGGGCTATTTCACTCCCAAAGAACCCTTTTTACTCTTAAAATCCTCAAGTTGACCACCAATCTTATTTACCATATCCATGTCTCCTCCCATCATCCTTTTTAAACACTCATACATTCCTTGTTTCACTTCATTATCTGCTTTGAAATTAGTTTGTAATGCATCATTGGATTAAGATAATAACCTGCAGCATGCAAAGGCTTATGCAACTATTTGTCCCATTTATCATCTATAATTTTCCGTAAAGGTTGGTAGCTTAAGAAAGAAAAGATTAAATTATTTCATAAATAAATACTAATATAATTTATATTTCAAATAAATCAATCTAAGATATTTTATAAAATTATACCTTTTTCTCTTGTTATCGTAGCTAGGTTGTATTTCCTCTTTTGCTCGATCCATTGTTTCATATATATAGCCCATGGCTGCCTTCTCATCAAAATCCACCATACACAATACTTTAAGTAATGGAAAAGCACCCTTAAGGAAAATAATAAAATTCTTCCAAAAGTCCTTGTTTGTGGCTATATTTTCAACAAGTTTTCCATCTTTTGTCTTGGAAAAATGACTATCCTTCCATTGCTTGGAAGTGAACATCCTATACAATCCTCCCCTCTTATCATTCAAGCAACCTAAACACAAATATGATGTTGCAAAGCGAGTGATTCCATGTCTTATCAACTCACCTCCTTCAGTGTAATTATGCAACAAAGTTATAAGACCAATCTTAGCATAAATGTAAGTTGTGATCTTTTTACCCGAAGCAATAATCTCCTTATGCATAGGTATCTTGCTCTCAAAATCCTCTAACATTAGATCAATGCAATAAGCTGCATAAGGTGTCCAATAAAGCTTATTCATTTTTTCCATCAATATTTGTCCAACCAACTTATAGTTCGCTGCATTGTCTGTTACAATTTGGACAACATTTTCTTCCCCCACTTCCTCAACAATATCATCCATCATTTTGAAAACTTTATTAGCTGTCTTTAAAATGCCATATGCATCAATTGATTTTAAAAAGAAATTACCCATGTGACTATTAACTAAAAAGTTTATGATAGTCCTCCTATTTTGGTCAGTCCATCCATCTGTCATTATTGTACATCCAAACTTTTTCCACGCAGCTTTATGCTCCACCAATATGCTATTTATAGACTCAACTTTTTTCTTTAAATTTTTACCTCGAATGTCATGGTAAGATGGTGGCTTATATCCTTTACCGTATTGAGCAATCATTTCACACATCTTTATAAATTCTTCATCTTTTGCAACGTTAAAGGGGATAACGTTGTTGTAAAAATAAGTTGCAACTTGTAAGTCGGTGTCCTCCTTCTCTTTTTTCTTAAAAGAATCGTTGGTAGTAGATTGAAAATTTATCCCCCTCTTGAAAATATTTGCAAGACCTGAAGATTCAACTTTTTTTCTTTTACCATATTCCACATCAACCTCTACTACATCTTCACTTAGAGTTCTCTTCTTGATGAGTTTGTTTTGCAAACTATGAACAATGACCCACATTTGTTTTCGAACTTCATCTAGAACAGATACACAGACTTCAACATTACTACTTGTCCTTGCTAAATGATGCTTAAATCGAAAAGCACTGCCACTATACTCAGTATGACAATAGTTGTATTTAATCTGTCTTGATCAATCGTTTACGGGAATGCCATATTGCCATGCCACATCTTGTCTTTGACCAGGAGCAATTTTTGTAATTTTCTTATTTCTTACATTTCTAACACTTGGGTTTGTTGGAGGAGGAACCGATATACTACTACTAGTACCATCAACCATCTGTTCCATTAAAACAAAAACCAAATTAAATAACTTTTATATAAAATAAAAAAATAAAAATATTTTTTTAGAGTTAAAACACATGGTAATATAAAACAAAACAAAAATTAGGCAAATAACTTTTATACAAATATTTTTTTTAATAAATTAAAACACATAGTATTATAAAAATACAAAAAACAATGTGTAAAAAAAATAAGTATGTTGCATAGACTTGGTTTTTACTTTTTACATACACACTTACAAACAACAATTTTTTTTATAAATAATATTTAAATATGAGATACTTGCAGGAAAATTTAAATGAGATAAATATTTTAATACTTGCATAGACTTGGTAAACATTGATGATGCCATAAAGATTAGAATGAGAAATAAAAATCCAACGTGCAAGTGTGATAAGGTGTCGAGAAAATCAATAGTAAAATAGAGAGTGAATTTACAATCACATGTGACCTATGTGACCTAAAGGAACTAATAAATTATTTATTTTAAAAAAACTAATAAATTATTAAGAAAATAGAAAAGACAATTCATTGAATGAGCCTGAGCGTGTATCGCTAAAGTTAATAAAATCTTGAAAAATCTTACAAAGGTACTTATCTATATTATTATAATAATTATATTACAAAGAAAGCTATTTGAATCGTACATACAACTAATAATTATATTATTTTTTAAACCTACAACTAATAACTTCAGAAAGCTATTTGAATCATACATACAATTAATAATTTCATAAAGCTATTTCATACTATGTAAAAGTAAGCTTGAAGAAGATGAAATATAATTAACAAAACAAGCATTACTTCTATTAAGATGAAATACAAATCAGAGCACAGGCATGAAAAGCTTACATCTTCTTCTCTGGTACAATGACAAAGTGCTATCGTCGATCTTGTAGAAGACTCGATTAGGATTCAGAGGTATTGAAAAAAAAGGTATTCACATATTTATATCATACAGATTGTAAATCGGGTCGCACTTGACCCGGATCATAAATCCCAGATTTGCCTGATTTTCCTTTTCCGATATTGAAATCGATTATTTCGCCGCGATTTCCACCTAAAAACGATCTAGCACACGATCCAGATTGGTGAAGGTCATTGAGATTACAAAATCATGCAATTCCACGATCTGGACCGCGATCTAGACAACATTGAATATGATAATGAATCTAACACCCAACAATCTCAATTTCATTTGTTATATCTTATTTTCATTTGTTGTTATTTTAACCTAGTTATCAATAATCAAACTTTTTAAACAACTTTACTTAAAATTGTAGAAATTATTGAACATTTTTTTAATATTACACAAGTAGATGTAGAGACGATACAAACAAATACTTACTATATTTTGTTGTTACTATATTTTGTTGTTGTGCCTCTACCCAACAAAATGACATTGTTTCTATGGACTGGATTTAGATATTGAAAGCATTACGACAATTTTAATCATTTTAAATATTCTTTGTTCATATTTGTTTATATTTGTTAATATATTTTATTATCTTGCTACTAAGTGTCTGGTTATATTGTTGACTTTGTTATTGTAAGTAGGGCTGGAAATGAGTCGAGTCGAGTCGAACTCGCCTCAGCTCGGCTCGACTGGTTAAGAATTGGTTTAACTCAAATATCGATTCGAGTTTGACACAGACTCTTTTTTAAGCTCAAACTCGACTCGTTATAAGTTCACGAACAGTTCGGCTCAACTCGTTAGATTCAGCTCAATTGCTTCACGGACTTAAAAGTTAAATTTTAAGTCTATTTTTTTATATATATATTTGTCATTTTAAATTAATATATAATCTAAACGAGTTCATCCATTTTATCGATTCTATCTGTGAGGATATGTGATTGTATTTATCATCTAAACGAGTTCATCTATTTTATCGATTTTATCCATGCAAATTGGTTTGTCGAACCCTAATCTTGGCATATTTATTAAACCTTTTAAAACCGATACTTTTACCGTTACTTTTTAGAACATATGCAAAATGAAATGTTACTATCAACCAAAACCTTTTTTGTTACGATAAGCTTGAAATGATTACGACTGTAGAACGACGCTAATATCTAGAAATAATCTTTGTGGAACAATAACAAAAACCTTAATCTATTTGTAATTCAACAAATTGGCTTCGTTGCCGGGGATTGTTAATTGATATTGCAAGCATTGCAATAGTTGTAAAGTTTTAGGCTTGTATAACCTTTTCTTGTTCTTGTTAATTTTTTTGTTTAAGTTTGTGCAGACTCTATTTATGCGAGGAAAATTTCACGCGGACCAACTTCTTTTTGATCCTGAAATTGAAAGAACCGCAAGGAGATTAAATAGAAAGACTCGACGGAGGAGGAAACTTGCCAAAGAAAGAAGAGCGCAAGGAGAAAGTTCTACTTCTACACAACTTCCACCACCACCTTTCACACCGATCATGACAGATATTTCACCACCTCCACCTGTTTCAACGCCATGTACCAACAGTCCAAGACACAATACGCAATTTGCGCGTAATTTGACAAATGAGCGACAAACAGAAATGAAGACGGGGATTCTCCAGCTCTTGTATGGTAATCCTTTCACGGGGATGGACCATGAAGATCCATTTGGGCATCTTACAAAGTTTTATGAGATAGCCGGTGTGGCCGGGGTGGAAGAGAACCAAGAAGGGCAACTTTCAAAATATTGTTCCCACATTCTTTAATAGGCAAAGCAAAAGAATGGTATCTCGATTAACTCACTACCGTTATGACAAATCAAAATATGTTGGAAGAAAAGTTCTTAGAGAGATTTTTCCCACATTATCGATACATGGACGCTAAAACATCTATTTCCTTATTTTCACAAGGTGCTAGTGAGTCTCTTAACGAGGCTTGGGAGCGATACAAATCTATGATACCGAAGTGCAAAGGCCATGGTTTCGATGAATTGACTCAAGTCCACATTTTTAGAAATGGACTCCAACCGACTTACAAAACTCTTCTCGATGCTACTTAGGGAGGTTCTTTATTATCAAAAAGCGCGTATGAAGCAGTCGAGATCATAACCAAATGGCTCTAAATGATTTACAAGGGCAACATAATAGAGAAACAACACCAAAGAAGGCGGGGCTAATTGAATTAGGAACAAATGATGTGATCCTAGCTCAGAATAAATTGCTTTCACAATAAGTGGAGCTTTTGAGGCAACAAATGTCAAAGCTTCCACAACAAATCAAATAATTGCAAGGTATTCTGAGTAGTTCTCATCAAGTTGCTAGTTGTGAGCTTTATAAAGGCGATCACCCTACCGACTTTTGTCCTCCCGTTAATGAAGAAGTGAATTTTATAGGCAACCAAAATCAACAACAAGGATATCAACAAAGACAACAAAAATATCACCAAAATTCTCAACCATACCAAAATCAAAGTTATCAACAACGAGGTAACTATCAAAATCAAAATCAAGGGTGAAGGTCAGATGTTGGATCTTCTAACAGACAAAATTCGTATCAACCTCCACCACCTCTGGTTGCCACTTCAAATTTGGAATATACTTTTGACCAATTCATTAAAATGTCTATGGATAACCAAAAGAGTAGTGATGCGGCGATAAATAACCTTGAGAATCAAGTTGGGAAACTTGCGAAACAAATAGCCGAACAACAATCGGGTCCTTCGTTCTCCACAAATACTGAACTAAACCCAAAGGAGCATTGTAAAGCAATCGTTACTAGGAGGGGGAATGAGTTAGCTAAAGAAAATGACAAAGTTGTGGATGAAGAAAATATTGATGGGATTGTGAGGAGTGTAGTGATGAAGAAGTAGTTGAAAAGAATGATGAAAATATTGTTGTAGTTGAAAAGAAAAATGAAATTGTTGTTGAAGTTGAAAGTGAGAGTGATGATAAAGTGAAGAGAAAAGAGAAACATGTGAGATTTAAGAATGGGAAGGAGAATATGAATATGATTCCGGCTCAAAATATGCCTTACCCTCATATGCCGAAGAAGAAAGACAATGCTCAGCAATACTCAAGATTCATGGATATCTTTAAGCAATTACAAATCAACATCCCATTTTCCGAAGCTTTGGAGCAAATGCCAAAGTACGCCAAATTCTTGAAGGATATTCTTATAAAGAGGAGGAAATATACGGAGCCGGAAACGTTACTCTTGCGGCAAATTATAGTGCAATTATTCAAAGAACTCTTCCGAAGAAATAAGTTGATCCGGGTCAAGTTACCTTACCCGTTACCATTGGTAATGTCTTTGTTCGAAATGGCCTTATTGATTTGGGCTCGAGCATTAATCTTATTCCTTTTTCAATCGTGAAAAGGATCAGGAAGATTCAAATTAAGGGAATACGAATGATATTGCAATTGGCGGACAAATCTACCACTCACCTGATTGGAGTTGCAAGAGATGTGTTGGTAAAAGTTGACAAATTTTTATTCCCGTTGGACTCCATTGTGATTGATATGGAAGAGTATGATGATTCTCCTCTAATTCTTGGTCGTCCTTTTATGAAGACTGCACGCATGATGATAGATGTGGATGATGTCATTATGAAATTGAGGGTTTTTAATGAAGAAGTGTCGTTTAATCTATTTGAAGCGATGAAGCATTCGAAAGACAAGAATGATTTCTTTTGCATTGAGGCATCAGACAAAGCAATTTTTGAAGTGGCAAAACAAGTTCATGTGGAGTCTCCTTTGGAAAGAGCACTAGGTGAGTCTTTTGATATCCTTACTAGTGTGGAAGACAGGGAACTTGATGAATGTTTAAAAGAGCTAGAGTCACTTAATGAATTGCAACCATGGGAAGTTGAAAAAGATGAGTTGAAGAAAGATGAGATTGAGGAGAAGTTGCAACTTGAATTAAAAGTGCTACCTTCTAACTTGAAGTATGCATTTATTGATGAAAGTTGCAACAAACCGGTGATTATTAGCAACGTGTTGTCAGTCAACGAAGAAACCCGTTTGATTCAAGTGCTAAAAAGAAATTAAGAAGCTTTAGGGTGGGTGCTTTCCGATCTTAAAGGAATTAGTCTATCATATTGCATGCACAAGATTCTTATGGAAGAGGATTTCAAAGCGGTAGCTCAACCACAATACCGCTTGAATCCTACGATGAAGGAAGTTGTTCGTAAAGAGGTGGTTAAGATTTTAGATGCGGGAATGATCTACCTAATTTCGGATAGTCCATGGAAAAGCCCTGTGCATGTTGTTCCAAAGAAAAGTGGCATTACTGTAATCCGCAATGAAAAGAATGAGCTCATCCTGACAAAGATTTTCACATGGTGGAGAATGTGTATTGACTATAGACAGTTGAATACCACTACTAGAAAAGATCATTTTCCACTCCCGTTCATGGATCAAATGCTTGAGAGATTATCCGGTAAATAATTCTATTGTTTCTTGGATGGTTATTCGGGATACAACCAAATTGCGGTTGATCCGGCCAATCATGAGAAGACGACGTTCACTTGTTCATTTGGTATTTTAGCTTATCGGATTATGCCTTTTTTGCCTTTGTAATGCTCCGACAACCTTCCAAAGGTGCGTGCAAGCTTTCTTCTCTGACCTTATAGAGAAGACAATGGAGGTTTTCATGGATGACTTTTTAGTGTTTGGAGCGTCATTTGATTTATGTTTGAAAAACTTAGAAACAGTGCTAGAAAGGTGTGTGAAGACCAATTTGGTTTTAAATTAGGAGAAGTGTCACTTCATGTTGACGGAGGGAATTGTGCTCGGCCACAAGGTTTCTACCAAAGGCCTTGAAGTTGATAAGTCAAAGATATAGGTAATTGAAACGTTGCCTCCTTCAATCAATGTTAAAGGGATTCGTAGCTTTTTGGGGCACACAGGGTTCTATAGGCGATTCATCAAGGATTTCGCAAAGGTTGCAAGGTCGTTGAGAAATTTGCTCAACAAAGATCAGGTATTCTCCTTTGATGAAAATTGTCTAAGTTTTTTCCATGTTTTGAAAGAAAAACTCATTACCACTTCTATAATCATCGCACCTAACTGGACTTTAAATTTTGAACTGATGTGAAATGCGAGTGATTATGTTGTTGGAGCGGTATTGTGGCCAAGGAAGGACAAAACTTTTCATGCCATACATTATGCTAGCAAAGTGTTAAATGAGGCACAAGTAAATTACGCCACAACTGAGAAAAAATTGCTTGCTATAGTGTATGCGCTTGAAAAGTTTTGTTCTTACCTGATTGTTTCTAAAGTGGTGGTCTACACAGATTACTCGACATTTAACTATCTACTTACCAAACCGGATTCGAAGCAAAGGCTCATCCGGTAGATCCTTTTACTCCAAGAGTTTGACTTGGAAATCAAAGATAAAAAAGGATCCGAAAATTTGGTAGAAGATCATTTCTCGCATTTGATTAATGTAGATGTCACCAATTCTGAAAAAGAAATCCGAGAAAATTTCCTGATGAAAAACTTTTAGAGTTCAAGTTACGTCGTGTTTCGCAGATTTTGTGAATCACAAGGCAACCAGTTGGGTGCCCGATGACCTAACTTGGAACCAAAAAAGGAAGTTCCTCTCGGATGCTAATTATTATGTTTGGGATGAACCTTACTTATTCAAGTTAGGTGGTGATAAATGTTAAGAAGATGTGTAACAAAGAATGAAGCTCAAAGCATTCTTTGGCATTGTCACAAATCGCCCTATGGAGGCCATTTTAATGCTACAAGAACGGACACAAAAGTCCTTCAATCGAGATTTTAATGGACGACAATTTTCAAAGATGCAAATCTACATGCGCGTAGTTGTGGAACTTGCCAAAGAATGGGTGGCAATGGGAAAAAGGATGAAATTACCCTTCAAAATTTACAAGAGGTTGAAATTTTTGATTGTTGGGGAATTGACTTCGTTGGACTATTCCCACCATCTTTTACAAATGAATATATCCTGGTGGCAGTTGACTATGTCTCAAAGTGGATTGAAGTGATTGTTTCACCTAAGGCCGATGGCAATGCCGAATACCATTCAAATTGGTTGTACAAAGAAAAAGTGAAAAACTATCATGACAAGAAGATCCGAAAAAAGGACTTTGAGGGTGGCCAATTGGTGCTCTTGTTTAATTCCCGGTTAAAGCTTTTTCCAGGAAAGTTGAAGTCAAAGTGGTTCGGGCTTTTCCATAAGCCCCAATCCTGTAGGGCCAGGTTGTTTTGTAAAATTAAAAAGAAAAAAAAGGGGGGAAACAAAATTTTGAAAGTTGTGGAGTGAAGTAAGTGGGTTTTTTTTCCTTCCTTTTTGCCCTTGTTTTTAAGAATGAAATGTTGGAAAAGTTCATAATTTCCCTCATTTGCTTCAAGCTCACAAACCCTAGAAAGTTCTTCTCTCTTTTTCAACCCACTCTCAAGCTCTCAACTCCAAGGTAATTTTCGTTTACTATTTATGGTACCTAGGTTT
This sequence comes from Lathyrus aphaca, assembly GCA_963966055.1. Taxonomy (NCBI): domain Eukaryota; kingdom Viridiplantae; phylum Streptophyta; class Magnoliopsida; order Fabales; family Fabaceae; genus Lathyrus; species Lathyrus aphaca. The sequence continues at coordinate 64,074,870 of OZ014519.1, read as the reverse complement.
AGTAACATGTTGATTGGTAGGCTTGTTGTTCTTATTGATGTCATGCAATTGTTCCTTTTTGAGCTATCTTCTTCAAAATGCATGCCAACGTCTTTGTAAAAATATGTTCATATGGTTTACATTGGATGCAATTTGAAGAAGATTATGGTAGTAGATTGATGTATTGTGGTATTGTGGGTTGTATTGTAGATTATGGGTTGCTGGGTTTTCAGGATTTCTCGCACATCGCCCGACGGTCAAATCACGTCGCCTGACAATGAGAGGAAAAGCTCTGTCTCTCTAATGGTGAGGTGTGGTCTTTGAGTCATTTTATTTTTTCTTTACTTATATGGTTATTTGTGTTAGATCTGGTTTGGTTGTTTTGGTTTGTGCAGATGATTGACCGCTATCCTCCGCAAAAGAGAAAGAAGCAAGTTATAGGGATTTCCTCCAGTGTCCATTCTGATTTTGACCCAATGCGGTTTTTAAGCGTATAGCATGTCGCGAGAATAACCAATTTAGAAGGAAGGGATGTACTAAATGAGAAGAAGTTTGTAATCAACCCGCAAGGTGATTACCGAACAATCCAAGCCATTTTTGAAAAGAAGAAGTGGGACACTCTGTTGAACCCTACTGATAGGGTTTGTTTGGAGTTGATTAGAGAGTTTTATGCTAATGCTCTTCAACTTGAGGGAGAGGTCTATAGGTACAAAACATTTGTGAAAGGGTGTGAGATATCTTTTGACCGGGATGCAATCAATAGAGTTCTTGGACAATCTCGTCGCTTGGCTTCGGGAGTGATTGATGATTTCACTACCTTGTCCCTTTGTGAGAGACAGGATGCTAAGAAGGTTGGCAAAGTACTTTTGAAGCCAAATGAGAAGGTTTGCTTGAATGACAAGCGGGGGCTTATTAAGTACAGTCGCACAAAAATGACTCCTCTAGCACAAGTTGTGCTTCTTTTGATTTGTTACAACATTAGGCTTCACTTCCTCCGTTCCTCTGTTCCTCTCGACACTGGGCTTCTGATGTATTGTATCATGGAGGATAAGGAGGTGGATCTGGCTAAAGTCATTGCTAATGAAATGAAAATTTTATGGAGAACACAAGATGGCTAGGTATGCATGGTGCATCAATCATTTTTCCTTGTTTATTGCAGGCTTTGATTGAGAAGGCGAATGCCCAAGTTCCTGGATTGGTTACCGAAAATCTGAAGAATCTCGTTACCGATCCTTATTTGGATAGATTTTCAAACCTAAGGAGGACCTCACAATTCAAAAGAAAAAGAAGGCACTTGAAGTGGGGCAAAGTTCTCAAGGACCAGTTGATGCTGAAGAAAGTGACTCCTCCGTTTTCGATATGAAAGCGACTTTCAACTACACGTGGGATATGGGTGAGTCACTTTACAAAGATAATCAATTTAATTTTAATTGAATGCAACAATTGTACAATTATCAGATGAATCTGGTTGAGAGAGGTCCCTTTCCTTCGAGCAATGATTTTGAGAACCACACTAACTGGTATGGGAACATGCGTCCTTTCTTTCCTGAATTCTTTGATGGGTTGGAAGATGAATTCTTTGATTTGGATGAGCATTAGGAGGCTTTGAAATGTCATCAAAGTGAAGTTTTCTTGTTTATTTTGTGTTATTGTTCTTTTAAATTTTAGTTTTTCATTCTTGAACCGTAATTTAAATATTTAGTAGTTAAAAGAATATTTTATTTTTAAAGTGCATTTTGGGCACTATTGTAACGCTTCAGCGTATTGTGGATTTTGAGGAGGTTACTCAACATGATTGCCCCGGACTGGATGCATTTAACCCAACTAGTCGGGAAAATCCTTATTCATAGGAGTTTATTTGAAAAAGTGAACTTCGACATGATCGTCCTTCAGAAGTTTCAGACTTCTCAACTTGACAAGATTAAGCTTTTGGACTGAAATTCCACATGTGTATTTCTTTGATGCCAAACAAATATATGCAAGCAGAAAATGTTTATTCTAAGAATGAAAATTCTAATGCAAAATATATGTTAATCTTGAAGTTTTGAAAATATGTCGCAAACCTTTGTGAGCGAATCACTGGTTAAGATACAACACTTGTTTTTTATGAAAGAAAACATGCATATGAAATACCAACAAAGATCTTTTAGCATAACTCATAGGAGTCAGGAACGATATTCGTAGTAGCACACTCACGAATTAACCATGTTTCAATTAGGACTTTTTAGGGTTGTATAGTGGTCTGGTTCACGGTTTTAGAAACAAGGATTAAGGCTTGAATTTTTATTTGTACCCACCCCTCTTCGTGATGTTCTTTTGTCCTATGTTCAGCTAGCTTTCATAAGCACTCACTTTTCCTAAGGGTTTCGCGATGGTTGAGGAACCATTGCTACTAACAGTTTAAGCACCACTGAGGTTGGTGGAGTAACAGGAATCCCTATTGTCTTTTGTGTCTGTATCACACGACTTATTTTTGCTTAAGGATCTTTCTTGTGCAATCCTTTTCGTCTTTTGCTTTTGCTTCTTTTGCTTATCCCTAACTTTTGTCTGGACTGATTCTTGTGAATCTTTGATTGTGAAGTCCAGCGGGATGCCCTGATTTTTTCCTAAGTCGCTTGTTTTCAAGTTTCGACTTAGCGAGCTTTTCATTTATTTATTTTTAATATATTTTTTGAACAAATCGTGTGACACTGATTGTCTTAATTGCTTTATAAGGGCCGTGATTGTCTCGTTCTTCAATGATGAGGGATAACCATTATGGTTTCCGGTCTTTGGACCTCCTGATTTGGTACAATGAAAGGTAATGGATCCTCAGATACACTCCTCAATGAAAGTATGAACGCTCGTTCCAACTAGTTGGCACCTATCCTGCCCTTGGGTTACATGTAAGGGTTTTTTCGTGCGAAAAGGAACTCATACTTCAAGTCTCAAAGGGGTTAACAAGGGTATATCTCCCTTATATCTCTGGTGTTCGGGATTTGAAACAAATCCAATACATCGTAAACATGGTCTTATTCAAGAGCATACGATTGGAGATTTTTGCGTTTTCATTTCGTCATCCTTCTTCACAGAGTTTAAGAAAGATAGTTGGTATTGCAATGCACATACACAACATTATAAGTAACATACAAATGAATTACTTCAAGAAAAACATGTGTGTTTCATTAATTAACATTCAAAAAGCAAACAAGTTTCATGCATGCATACAAATGTTTAAGCAACAATAAAAACTACAAATAAGAATGCAGTAAAGAAGCTGAACATTGCCATCATTGAGGAGACTTGACTCCGCTTAGACTTATCAGTCTTGGATACTTTTAGTAATAAGTAGCTTTCCCATGACCTTTCAATCTTCAATCAAATGGTCACATGTCCAGAACCATACTTCATTCTCAATTATTTTGACCTTAAACCTCTAATGTTGAACACTGACACGAGACGCCTGAAGGAAAGAGTAAAGCTGAGAAATAAGGTTGACACCTAAGGTTGCTCGCAAAGACCTGACGATCTTCTGCCTACGTATCTCCATTGACCCAAGAGCAATGAAGAATCAGAGCAGCGTAGTTCACCTTAATAGGGATGACAATGCAGTGAAAAAACCATTGACTGCCATTACTGAGAGTACGAAGATACTTCTGGCTTTATTACTTTAGTTCTTTTTCTGACAGACTCTGATAAAAAGACTTCAAGTCAGGACACTGTCCTCTTCTTTATCTGTATGGAGTGAAATTGACATCATTCGAATCAATCAAATCTTGTACCTTGCGTTGAAAACCCTTACACCCATCAATATGGTGTCCAGGTGCCCCATAATGGAAATCATAGTGGGCATTGGCATCCCAACCCTTTGGCAATGGAAAGTGAGGTGGGGACAGCTTACGAAGCTCAATCAATTTCAACTAAAGCAGATGCCGTAGTATATCAGTATAAGACATTGGTAAAGGGTCAAAAAATAATTCTCTCCTTTGCTGACGTTGATCCTGTTGAGGGTTTCTTTGTCGCTTAGGCGGATTATTCGGGGTCGTAGCCACAAAAGTTGCTTGATGGTGGCGTGGATGATATCCTCTACCTTTTCCATGTTGACGAAATGTTTCCCCAACTTCCCCTTCATCCTTTTTATGGCCACTGGAGAATGGGTTCTTAGTGCCTGAACCTGACGCATTGTAATCTTGAATCTTTCCAAGATTTAGCAAACTTTCAACTCGCTCAACAGCGATCATAATATCAGCAAATCCAATGGATGGACAAGCAACTAAATGGTCCAGAAACACATCATGCAAAGTGCCCATGAATATGTCCGCCATTTCCCTCTCAAGTAGTGGAGGTTGTACTCGGGCGACCATTTCTCGCCATCTCTGTCCATGTTAAAATGGTATTGTTTCACAAAAGCTTCAGCCAAGTCTTTCCAGCTTCTGACAAGAGTCCTGTTCAGATTCAAATACCAATCCAAAGATGCCCCAAATAAGCTATCTTGGAAGTAAAACATCCATAACTTTTCATCATCCGTGTGAGAAGAAATCTTCCCAAAGTAAGATTGGATGTGAGTTTTCGGACAAGAGTTACCGTTGTACTTTTCAAAAGTAGGAGGCTTGAATTTATGAGGAATCTTGACCCCAGGAACCAGACCTTAGTCAGTCACATCAAAACCTAGAGAGTTCTGAGATTTAGTAGCCTCTATCTTCTCAGCAATTTCCTCAAGCTTCTTATTCATAGCTGCATTTTGATTACCCAACTCCTCATCAATCAAAGTAAACTGATCTTCTTGACCATCTATATAGCTAACATTACGGTCATTGTATCCGCTTGGAGTTCCATTATGGTTTCTCTGATTGCCACCGTCTGGAATCTCATTCTCTGGCCGCTCGACCATCAACCTTAGCTGTTCTTGATTCTGGGCCATCCCCGTCATCAGGGTCATAATCTGCTCCATACGAGCCTTCAATTCCACGAGCTCAGCTTGTACCTGATTTGCCATTCCAGTTCTACTTTGCTTGATTGGTGAAAACAACTCCCAACATTGTTGCCTGAAATGGAATATAGATGAGAAACTGCTCGTGTACCTGAAAAACAAAGATAATATGTTATCACATGCAGGATGTTATGTTATGCAAATGCTCTGAAACACCACTAATGAGATAGAACACTCTCAAAAAAAAACCTGAAAGCAAGATCCATTGTAAATTCATCAGTGTAACCAGGTGTTAGTGCATGAATAAGGAAACCACTACATCAGAAATCCAGACATCATAACAGGGCAAGGCTCATAAGAGCAGAGTCATATAAAGTACTGAAAATAAGATGATAACAAACACAAATAAGAACAACAATAAAAGTTCCCTCAACAAGCCTGAGGGTAACTGTTGTACCCCAAAATTTTCCCTCCCATATTCAAGACAATGTGTCTCAAGAGGTCTCTTAATGGTCACAAGATTCATAATTGCTTAAAAGGACTCAAGGTTTCATTAGACAAAGCCTCCTCCTAAGCAATGGATCTAAAACCAGGGTTTTGAGAAGGCAAAGTGGATTTCCAAATCCTCAAGTGGATCTCATGATATCCCATATACCTTAAAGAATCCTCATGTCAAGTTTCAAGACTTTCCCTGCAAGTTTGGTCAGTCAGATGCTCAGAAGCCAAGGCCAAAAATGCTTCATTTGAGAGTTATGAGCCAAGACATTATAGGTCATTTTAAAAGTCAACAAAAAGTCAACTTCTTCCAAAGCTCATAACTTTAAAATGGAGAATCAAATGGACATGGGACCAAAAGGAGAAGTTAAAGGACACTCTAAGATTTCTAAAATGTACTAGAACACATTCATGGGATAAATATTGAGGGAGTTATGCATTGTTGAAGTTGGGAAATTTTGAGGAGGTGTATGAAGCAAAAAAGGCCAAAACTCAAGTTTTCTTCAAATGGGCCTATAATCTTTCAACCCAAACTCAATTCTAAGACTATTCACGACCCATTGATCATATTTTCTGATTTTATTATTTATTTTATATTATATTGAATTTTAATAATTTAAATTTAATTTTAATTGAAATAAATCATAAAAAAATAAAATATTTGATTCCAAAATTATTTTGGGATCAAATATTTGATGATTAAGTTGTTTGATCATGTCCAAATTCGTGAAAGACTAAAAAAGCATGATTATATATGATTTTTTGACAAATTTGGAAGCTTTGTTTCCTCACACCTAAGCAACCCAAGAACACTTCATCAAGGCCCAAAAATCAGACCTAAATTACACCATTATAAATACATAACATGACCACCAAGTCAAGACACTAATTTCTTGAGAGAAAAAGCCCTAGAATTTTTTTTAAAAAAAAGGTACATTAGGGCAAAGATCAAAGGAGCTACACAAGGAGATTTTTGGTCATTCTTTCCATCCAACTTTCATCAAGGAGTATTCAGGAGGCAATACCAATCATCATTGAAGGTGGAATACGTGTAGAACACCACATACACAAGCATGTTGCCATAACTATATAGCTTCAAATCGAAACTTCTCATTCTTCATATCTTAACATATTTTGCGTCTATAATGTTGTTTATAATCATGCATAGATCATATTTAATCGTTTATCTTGAAGTTTTGATGCATATTTGAAGCTATGCCATTGTTAGGGTATGGAACAGTTTCTCATCAAAGCTCACGATACAACCACTTTTAGGCCAAGATAATGCCACCATTGAACTCCTAAAACTCGATTTAGTGGAAATATGTATTTTTTGACATGTTTAAATTTGTGTTTTGTGAATGTTTGAAAAAACACAGGATTAGCTAAGAAAAAAGTCGTGGCAAAGTTGCAACAGATTTGTAGCAAATTTGTAGCAAAAATTTATTTGTTGGAGGTTGAAGAGGAGACTTGGCATCGCGCGGTTGGTCGGTTTCAGAAATTGGCTAAAAACACAATATTATCATTGTTTTTCGTTTGGTTAACACCACATCACGTGTGGTCCAGTGGTTGAGGGAGATAGTTGTGAAGTAAAGGGTGTGGGTTCAAACCCAGCCTCCACCATAATTTTGGCAATCTGGTTTTTTCTTATTATTTCCCTTTTTTCTTTTTTTCTTCTTATTCTTCAATTATTTTCTTAATTAACCCTTAATTAATCTAATCACTCCAAAATTCTTATTCTTCAATTATTTTCTTAATTAACCCTTAATTAACCCTTTATTAAAATTGTAAATTAAATTAATTAATTAGGTTTAGGTTAATCAAACCCTGATTTTTTGTCAAAACCCTATTTTTTACTAACCCTAATCAAACCCTAATTATTTTTCTTAACCTAATTTTTAAAACTTATTTCTTTATTTATTTTCTTATTATTCTTTTCTTAGAGAATTGTATAGGTCGCACTTCTATGTAATTTAAATTTCTCGCTTTTATTATGTAATTGCTTCTCATATGTAATAGCTTAGATTTAAATTCCACATTTTAATTTCTACAATCCCCCTAAAAGACCAATGTACCCCCTCCCCTAATGTAATAGCGTAAAATTTTAATTTCCGCCTTTAAAATTCTACAAATAACTGTGTGGTTAGTAATTTAGAGAGTGCAAAAATTGTATGATGAATAAATTGGACTTAGCCCATTAATTACAAGATAAATAATTGAAACTGATATTCACACACGTAAGTCGATCGTTCCACGATCTCCATCTTTACCTCCTAGGGTTTTCCCTCTTGGTTGCCTTCAATACATGGTCAAGTCCCTCGAACGTGGGGGTGTCTTAGTAAATGTCCCTTCAGATAAAAAATCATCATAGTCCCTTCAAGATTAAAAGATCATAGTCCCTTCGAAGTTTCCTACGAATAAACGATCTTGTCCCTCGATGACCCTACGAAAATGATGATAGTCCCTTAGAATTATTAAGGCATCTCTACATGTTTCCTTTTATGACCATACGATGAACCTACGCCCGTCCCTTACAACATCCAAGGTAAAGACTACTTACTCCTTAATAGTAAGGACAATCTTACCCCTTAAAGGAAATAAATAACAAGAAAGACCATTTTAGGGTAGGTAGCACTTAAATACATGCTCACTCTTTCAAAACACTCTTTACACCCCACTTTTCTCAAATACTTTCAAACTAAACACTTTGTATACATCCGTACGAGGATCATTACAAAGTTAAAGACTTTTGAAATATTTTTCTAAACACACCTCCACTATTTTCAAACAAAAGTAAAGTGAGCTAAGTAATTAAGAGCCCATGGATAACCATGGATACAAAGGGTACTAACACCTTCCCTTTGTATAATTTACCCCCCGAACTCAAAAAATTTAAAGGTTTTTCCTGTTTTTTTATTCCTTTTCCTGTTGGATAAAATAAAAGTCGGTGGCGACTCTTTCTTACCGCAACATAAATAAAAAGTCAGTTCTCCCACCGTGTTATAGTAACCAAATACATGAAAGAAAATTAAGGCCTACAAACATCAGTCCCAGTCTAGACTTATTTGCCTCCCAAGCTAACCATCTGGCGTGATGACCTTTTGATGACCTTTGAGTCGATCAGGTCTTGAACCTTCAATTGTAGAGCCATACATTCCTTTGTTGCGTACCCCGGAGCCCCTGAATGAAACTCACAACGCGCATCTACATCATATCCCTTTGGCGGATTCCCCACTGGTGGTATCAAAGTCTGCAACTCCACCAGATTAAACCTTAGCAATTGTTGCAACATGGTAGTGTGGGTCATTGCAATTGGATCAAGAACACGATCAACTTGTCAAATTCTTTGCGAATAAGGCCTTCGTTGTGGTTGAACGTTTTGTTGTTGATGTTGCTATGAGCGCCTAATAGGCCACTGCACTTTCTTACCCGGATTCGACTGAGGAACAAATAAAGGTTGTTGTTGCAACCTCTTTGAAGACTTAGCCTAAGTAATAACTCCAGAAGAATGAAAATTGACCACCTATTTAGTATTCATACGTGCACCAATGTTTAACACTTTCAACCCAGTCAGCCCGAAATTAATTACTCCTTCATCAATCAAATCTTACACTTGATGAATGAACACCATGCAATCATTAATATCATGTCCAAGAGCTCCGAAGTGAAAAACACAGTAAGCGTAGGAATTCCAACCCTGGGGAAGTTTTCCAGAAGAAGGAGGTAGCTACAACGAAAACGGATCAATAACCTTTTCTTGCTTTTGTCGAAAACGGATTACTGCCACTGGAGGAGCTACAACGAAAACCTGCTGAAATCCTTCTCTGGGAGACCAAGGTGTAGGAGTCGCGGAAGATCCTTGATAAGGAAATAAAGTAATCCTTTCTTTGGCAACAACTGGTGTATGATCATTCTGCTCATTTTTATCAGTCAAGGAGAGGTTGTTTTCTGTCTTGGGCTCTTCTTGAATACTAAGTGGTGATTGCTGGTGAGAAGGCTTGAACTGTGGAGGAAGCCCACCTAACATCTCTTGATTCAGTGGAAATCCCAAAGAGATGGGAGAAACAAGACCTTCTGGTGAATAAACAGACACCTGACCATTTTATTTCTTCAACAAAGCATTCATGATCCATGTAAGCAGCTTCATCTGGGTCTTCATTAAGTCGAACTCTTTCTTCAAGAATCTCTGACGCAATGACAAAGCCTGCACCTCTGCCCTGAATTGTCCCATATGGGTCTTTATTTCAGTTACCTCCGCCCGGAGTTATTCCAAGTCCATACCCTAAGAGTTTTGATTCACGCTAGCCATTCTGAAGAGAAACCAAGTCAGGATAAGAATCTGTCTCTGAACACCTATCAAGAATGCAAAAATGTATGCAAATGCCATGTTCGGTTATTTCCCAGGACTCTATCTGTTTTAATTCACATTTGATACACAAGAAATACAATTGCATGACTTAGATGTGGGATCCTCAGAAATAAATGAACATGTATTCTAAAATGCTAAGATGTCATGTATGCAAATGACATGTGATTAGTGACTGGTGTCTGTCAGGATACAAGATACTGAAAGCCAAAATCCAAGTGATCAAAAATCCAAAAGGTCCTCTGAATAATAAACCTAGGTAATAACTCAAAACCAAGGTACCGAGAATTCCAGAACCATAGTAACCGGATCAGAACATAAGATCACACTGATAACAAAGGGTATGATGAGGTCAATGGTTCCTGCAAACCTGTAAACCCCTCTCAATCTCACGGGTGTGCTTCGGGTCAAACATCACAGACTTTCAAAGCCGGGAAACAATAATACGTTCACCATTTCTGAGAAATGGATCATGACCAAATCAGGGAATTGGTTAAGCATTATGTACTACTCAGGGAGGTCTCAGCTGGAGTCCGGAAAAAAAAAAAGCATCCCCCATAAGTCCCCAGTTTCAAGCGCTGAAATCGAGAAACAATAGTACATTCAGCCCGTGGGATACAGTACTATCGTCATACGACCAAATGATCTGACTGAGTTCCTATAAGAGAACCAGACCATCCTATGTGAGTTCCCTGTGGGCCCTCAGGTACAAATGGGTTTGCCACAGAATATGGTCTGACACTGTCACCATTTGAGAGGGATGTTTCCATAAAGGTTCTCAGTGATCAGTCCCCAGCTGCACATAACTATCGAGGTCGTGTAATGAAGTAGAGAAGACCCCTATGTCAAGTCACTTCCAAGACGGTCATAAATCTGGGTGTGAACGCACTACTGCCAGGATGACAAGATATCATGAAGCCAAAGTGATTGTCCATGTTAAGTCCTAGGGTACACTCGAGACTTGGTATTGAGCTCATCTCACAGTAACAGTATCCCCAATCCCACCAAACAAAAAATCAGGTCCAGACAGTCCAGTAATAATATGATGCATGGAAATAAAATACTAAAAGCGATAAATAAAGTTGTAAATAAAATTGTAAATAAAACAGTAAAATAAATGCGCAACAACAAACAATCAAACACCCAACGAAACCGAAACACACAAGCTCCAGGAGAGACTCTCAAGGGGAAACCAGAGATTCTGGGTTCGGTCCCCAGCAGAGTCGCCAGCTGTCGCTCCCTAGATTTCCATCCTGGTACAAATACGAAAGTGGCACGGAGAAGGCATAGTTGCCAGCCATGCATTTTAATCCCAAAGGAATGGGAAAGGTAATGTTGCATAAACCAAAGAAAATAAAAGGAAGGAGAAAGGTCTTGCGGACCAAAGAATTGGGTTCGGGAGTCAGTTATGACCTGGGAAGGTATTATCACCCCAGATCGTCCGTCGTACCCGACGGGATCCATGCTTGCAAAGAAAATGTTTCAAAGGGTGAAGAAATGAAATCTTCTGCAAGAGAAAGACTGAAACTGGATAAGAAAAGAAAAGAAATGGGAAAATGTAGGGAAAATAAAAGAGTGCTCGAACAGGCTATACCCCGCTGCCAACATACCTCATCTGGACATGAGGATTAGAGTCGTCGTAGTTCCCCTAACTAGGGAGGAAAATGGCTTGTGTTTTAAAGCTTGAACTGCTTATGTCAATGCTCAAGTGTTGTAGGCTCGGACGATGTGTGCGTAATCGTCTTGCAAAGTGACAAGTAGGAGCAAGTTCTTACATTAAGAGTGGAGGTGATGAGAAAAGAAGTCTCGAAGGAGAGACAATTATTCTTTGTTCAGTGTCTTTTAAAGAAGTGTTTTTGTTGTTTTTGTTTGTGAAAATAGTCTTATGATTAGACTTGTACATTATTCTAGACAAGCTTGTACCACCACCAAGATGGGGTGAATACAAGTACCCCATGGAATAAGTCCATACACACAAGACTACTTCACTCATTATTAAGTTTTTTTAAGTTTTTGTTTAAAGATGAGAATGAGAAAGAACCAAAGGATCCTAAAGATAAAAGAACTAGAGGGGACTAACAAATCCTAATGTTATCATGCATAGGAATCCTAGGTTAGTATGGTTTGAAGTCTATCCTAATGAAGAAGAAGAAGGAAAGAAGAAAAGAAGAGAAGAAGAAAGGATAAAAAGGAATCAACTTACTTCTTAAAAGAAATTAAGTTGATCCTAAGAGGGATGAAGAAAAGTTGAACATTGATGGCCTAAGCACATCACATACACAAATAAAGAAAGCATAAAAGAAAGAGGAGAAAGAAATTTGAGATGTGGAATGTAACACCCTTCTACCTTAAAAACAAATTATATAAAATATTATCAGAGTACAACAACTAGAAAGGCATCACAAATTATTCAAAACACCATTTAACCATTGTCATGTCCCGTAACACGGGTTACACAATCAACATAAGAAAAATATGCATTTTCGCATACCAACACAATGGAGTTCGACAACGTCTACCATACAACGCTTGACATTTTACTTCTTGAAATAAAATTATCCAACCAGAAATAGAATCATAGTTTAAAAGAAAATATTCTTCAACAAAACATGAAAAGGAAAACAAGTTACATGACATAGAGCAGGACACAAAAACTCCAGAACCACTCTTAAAGAAATAAAAGACACGCTCCAAGTCTCTGAATCCTCTAGCACTGCGGAGCTACTCTTTATCATCTGCAAGTTTCCCACATAAGAGGCAACGTTTCCAAGAAGGAAGGGTGAGAAATCATAATTCATTATAATAATATAAGGATATGGAATTTAAATAAATTACGTACAACAATATCATTACATCATCAACAACAAAATTCAGCACAACACAATCACAAATACATTCTTTAAATGCAATGTCAACTATAATGAAATGCATAATATGCATGTGGTACCGATTTTCTCCATGCGATGGACACTGGCTATCAATCCTTCACAAGGGAGCACACCAAAATCACCAAATCACTTCAATCCGCACAATGGGATTGAAGCTACTAATAGGCCGAAGCCCCACCAAAATATGTCATGAAATGCAACGATGCGATACTCCTCATAATCACCAAAAATCAAAAAGTTCATCATTCATTTCATGTTCAGCAAATAATCAACAATTAATCAGGTTTTTCATCATAACAATACACCTATAACCCCCGCTCATCAACAACTCCAAAAATATCAATTTACAACTCAATTACGATAAAATCATAAGGCTAATTTAACATTTTCTAAAAATTCAGTACTGGAAAAAATCTCACATCACTCATTTTATTTCATCAAAATAAAGTTCATCTTGTTAGTATTCTGACTTTTCAAACGGAACCTCAATCGGAGTTACGGATCAAAAGTTATGAATTTTTCAAAAATTAAAATTTGCCTTAGTTACAGTGTTAACTGGTTAACGTGTGGGGTTAACAGGTTAACACTTCATTTTTCTCCAAAAACATGCAAGTTTTCCACTGTTTAACCGGTTAACACCTCAGGTTAACCGGTTAACGCATGTGTATTAGCAAATTTTCTGTTGTTTTACGAATTCAGCACCAAAAACCCCAAATCCTTCATACAAATTTCACCTCATTGCACCTCAAAACCCCTTCCAATCAATCATCAAATATATAAAACAACAATGCAATAATACAAACATCAAACACACCATTCTAAATCATATTATCAATCCTAATTCATCAATTTATATTCTTATAACTCAATATATGTCATTAAGCTTAAAACTCACCAAAATCATACAAAACCTAATCTATTCATAAACCAATTCCTATACAACTATACTAAATTATGATAACTCCCCATACCTTAGAGAATTCCGTCGATTGATACTCTTCTCCAAACTCTTAGCAATCCTTCAAGACCCTAAGCTTCCTTTTCTCTTCCTCAGAGCTCTTCTTCACCAAAAACACGAAAAGTGAGAACTTTTGATCGAGTTCTCCTATTTGGGTAAAATTATCCAAGTTTATGATTTTCCTAACTTAACCTTATTCTTTTCTCATAAAGACCACCTTGCCCATTTCTTAAACAAAATATTTTTATTAATAATAACAATAATAGTATAATAATACACTAATTATTTTTATTATATAAAAATACTCATTTTCTCCCAAAATTCTTCACATTTACCCAAAACCTCTAAATTCTTTCTAAATAAAAAAAAATTATATTTTCGGGGTGTTACAACTCTCCACCACTTTAATAATTTTCTTCCTCGAAAATTACCTGAAATAAACAGGGTCGGATACGACTCCTTCATCTGATCTTCCCGCTCTCAGGTCCAACTTTCTCCAGCTGGTCCTCTCCACAATACCTTCACTAAGGCAATTTCTTTACCTCGCAGTTGCTTCAATTCTCTGCCATCAATCCTTATAGGTAAAGCTTCAATTGTCAGATTATCCCTCACCTGGACATCATCTACCTGAATTACATGCGACGAATTCGGAATATACTTCCACAACTGCGACACATGGAACACATCATGTAAATTAGCAAGCGATGGCGGCAGAGCCACTCAATAGGCAACCTCTCATATCCTCTGCATAATCTGATACGGACCAACAAAACACGGAGTGAGCTTTCTAGACTTCAAAGCTCGTCCCACGCCAGTCATAGGAGTAACTCTTAAGAACACGTGATCTCCCTCTTGGAATTCAAGTGCTTTTCTTCTCTTATCATGGTAACTCTTTTAACCACTCTGCAACGTCTTCATCCTTTCCTGAATCATCTTTATCTTTTCAGTTGTTTCTTGAACAATCTTAGGTCCAAGCACCAAACTCTCTCCTGACTCATACCAACACAATGGAGTTCGACAGCGTCTACCATACAACGCTTCATATGGAGCCATCCCAATACTAGCATGAAAATTGTTGTTGTATGTAAACACAACCAATGGCAGGTGATTGTCCCAAGCTCTTCCTTGATCCAGCACACAAGCCCTTAACAAATCTTCTAAAGATTGAATTATTCTTTATGTCTGACCATCTGTCTGCAGGTGATAAGCTTAACTCATCCTCAATTTAGTACCCAAAGCATCCTGCAAACTCTTCCAAAACCTTGATGTAAACCAAAGATCTTTATCTGACACAATACTCGAAGGTACACCATGCAACTTCACAATTTCATCAATATAAATCTCAGCTAACCTTTGCATAGAATGACTAATCTTCATCGGCAAGAAATGCACCAACTTAGTTAACCGATCTATAATCACCCAAATCGAATCATTACCTCTTGCAGTCTTAGGTAATCCAGTTACAAAATCCATGGAAATACTATCCCATTTCCACTCAGGAACATTCAATGGTTGCATCATACTTGAAGGTTTCTGATGTTCAATCTTTGACTTCTGGCATGCCAAACAAGCATATACAAATTCAACAATATCTCTTTTCATACCAGGCCACCAAAACAATCTACGCAAATCCTGATACATCTTCGTAGTGCCAAGATGAATACTCAATCGACTTTTATGTCCATCTTCTAAAATACTATTTTTAATTCCTGGAATATCTAGAACACATACTTTATCCCGGAATCTCAAAACTCCCTCTTCATCAATTTGGAAATCACCTGCATTACCTTGATCAACCAACATCAATTGATCAACTAATTTCAAATCAGATTTCTAACCCTCACGAATTTCTTCCAAAATCCCACTAGTCAACTTTAACATACTTAATTTCACACTATCTGTAGCCGTCTCACACAACAAGCTCATGTCTCTAAATTGCTCAATCATTTCAAGTTCTCTCACCATAAGCATCAAAAAATGCAACGACTTCCCACTCAAAGCATCAACCACTATGTTTGCCTTACCAGGATGGTAATTCAAATCAAAATCAAAATCTTTTAATAATTCAAGCCACCTCCTCTGCCTCATGTTTAACTCTTTCTGATCAAACAAGTACTTTAAACTTTTATGATCACTGAATACCTCAAATTTCGAACCGAAAAACTTCTTCTTTAGTTCTACAAAACTCTTCTCACAAGCAACATCACACATGTACGCTTGACTCTTTCTAGTCAATTGTGTCAACGGTAAAGCTAACTTAGAAAAACCCTCAATGAACTTACGATAGTAACCAGCCAATCCAAGGAAACTACGAATCTCAGTAGCAGACTTCGGAGTCTCCCACTGCAATACCGCATCAATATTTGAAGGATCCACGGAAATTACACCACTTGAAATCACATGGCCGAGGAAACCCACTTCCTTCAACCAGAACTCACACTTGGACAACTTAGCATACATTTTCTTTTCCCTCAATACTTGCAACACAATCTTTAAATGCTCAGCATGTTCTTCTTCTGATTTAGAATATATCAAGATATCATCTATGAAAAGCACCACGAATTTATCAAGATACTCATGAAAGATCATGTTCATATATTCCATAAACATACTTGGTGCATTAGAAACTCCAAACGACATCACAGTATACTCATAATGACCATATCTCGTCCTGAAAGCTATCTTCGGAATATCATCAACTTTAACTCGAATCTGATGATAACCAGACCTCGGATCAATCTTACTGAATACACAAGCACTTATCAATTGATCCATCAAATCATCAATCCTCGAAAGTGGGTACTTATTCTTGATAGTTACCTTATTCAACTGTCGGTAATCGACACACAACCTCATGTTACCATCATTCTTCTTAACAAGCAACACCGGAGCACCCCACTGAGAAACACTGAGTCTAATGAACTTCTTCTCTAACAATTCTTCCAATTGTTTATTCAACTCATTCAACTCTGAAGCAGACATTTTATAAGGAGCCATCGAGACAGGACTCGTACCTGGTACTAAGTCCATAGAAAAATCAATTTCACGTTTCGGAGATAAGTCACTTATATCATCAGGAAACACATCTTGAAATTCACAAACCACATGAAACTCTACGCTGACAGCCTTATCATCAACTTGCAACGATGCAAACACCGTAAACATCAAGGCTCCATTTGATAAAAGTTCATCCACTTGCTTAGCAGATAGGAACATCCTCTCGCCATTCTCACTCAGTTCAGGAAACCTCACAGTCTTACTATAACAATTAATATGAACATAATTGAATTCCAACTAGTTCATACCAAGGATAACATCGATTTGGTGCAAAGGTAGGCACACCAAATCCATCACAAAGTTGTTCTCAAAAATTGTTAAAGGACACTTCAAACAAACAAGCATTGTAGTGTTGCACCCCAAAATTTGCCCTCACCTAGACAAGAAATTGTGTACTAAGGTGTACCAAGAGGTTCATAAGGTTCACAAGGTTCAAAAGGCATCTCAAGAGGTTCACAAGGTTCACAATTAGTCAGAAAGTTTGACAATTCCCTCAGACAAAGCATCCTCCTAAGCAATGCATCCTAAACTAGGGTTTTCAGTTTCATCAGGCTAAATGAACTTCAAAGGCTTCAAGTGAGCTTCATAACATCCTACATGTCTTCAAGAATCCCCATGTCAAGTTTTAAGGCTTTCCCAATAAGTTTGCCCAGTCAGATGATCAGATACGCAAAAATCAGTCAAAGCAGTTAAAAAGTCAAACTGAAGTCAACTGTGGTCAAAATAAAGTCAAACTTCAAGATTTTTTGCCAACATCAAGTATATGAATTAAAATTCATCATTTGATCAAGGGTTGATCGTGATTCATCAAGGAGATTTCAGATCATCAAGAATCAGGAGTTTCTAAATTAGGGTTTTTATAGGAAAAGTCAACTGAACTTTGACCAGCCATAACTTTCACATGCTTCATCAAAAATTTCCCATCCAAAGCTCATTTCGAAGGAAATTGAATTCTCTAAAACTTTGTGTCTCACAAGTCAAGCCTAAAAATGCTTCATTTGGAAGGTATGAGCTAAGACATTATAGGTCATTTCAAAAGTCAACAAAAAGTCAACATCTTCCAAAGGACATAACTTGAAAATGGTAAACGATATGGACATGAAACCAATGAGGTTGGTTAGAGGAATCTCTAAACTTTCCAAAATTTCCAAGAACACCTTCATAGCCTTAAAATTGAGGGATTTGTGTATTTGCAAAGTTGGGAAATGTTTGAGAGGTTTATTGAGCAAATGGGGTCTTAGAACCAATTCTTTCCATATGGGCTTGCATTTTTATGACCCAATCTCTACCATGACATCATGCACGAATCAAATATCATTTATTCAGATTTTTATTAGTTTATTTTTATTTATTTGGATTTTATACATTAAAAATCATTTTAAATCAAAATAAAATATGAAAAACTCAATATTTGATATGATTCTATTTCTAGAAACTCTTAAAGGATATTCAAAGTTGATTGGTATCATCAAAATTCGTGCTCAACTAATTTAGAAAGGTTTTATAAGATTTTTGAGGATATTTGAAAGTGGTGAAACTTCATGATCAATCAACCACCAAAAGCACACAAATCCACAAAGTTTTAACCTAATTCTGTTCCATACATATACACAAACTAAAGACAATCACAAGGAAACGAAAATTCTGCTTCCAAGAGCAAGAACAAAACCTCAAATTTCACAAAAAATCTCATAATCGAATTCTTATTTCCAGGCCATCTCCAAAGCTTTTGAAGGTTTCAAATCATTTCTTGAAGATCACTGAATGTTTTTGGATCATAAAATCATCCCTTCATGCATTGAAACATGCTAACCGAATCATTCTTGTTCTCCAAAATATTGTTTTTCGATTTCACATATTTAGCTAATATAAACTAATTTTGTTGTTTGATTTGTGTTAGTCATGATCTATAGATGGTTTCTGGACAAAGAGATTGAAGAACCATGACCTAAACCGAAAGTTGCCATTGTTAGGGTTCTCGGACAAAATTTAGGGTTCTTCGATTTAGCCATTATAAATTAATTCTAAAGCTGTAAATGAACTGTATGATGTTTGTAGATCATGACCATGTGATCAATTTGATGAATCAATATGTATTGATGATGATATGAGATTTGCAGGTTTCGAACGCAGGTAAATTCGCAGGAAGCATCAAAGGAAATTTCGCAGGAAATTTGAATGAAGAAGATGAAGTGTTGGCGCGAAAATTCAACCTTGATATTTGTTTTATTTTATAATGATTGGTGTTGGTTAATTATTGAACGTGCCCCATGTGGCTCAGCTGGTTGGAGTGTTTTTGTGTTATTGCAATGGTCCTGGGTTCAAATCTCCCCCAGGTCATTTTGTTTTGTGTTTTATTTGATTTTTGCAGGTTTAAAATAAAAGAATTGATACTCACTTCATACACACTAAGCGCAGCTGGCCTAGTGGTGATGATGCTGGACCAAAGAGAGAGAGAGAGAGCCTAGGGCGTGGGTTCGAATCCCAGCCCCAGGTATGTTTTTTTTTCTTCAATTTTTTGTACCTTTATTTGTTTATATTAATATATTCATTTAAATTCTTATAAAACTAATTTCTAAACAATAACTTATAATATTTTCTTATAAAAAACTTTATATTTTCAAAATCATAATTTATTTTCTTAAACTTAAATTGGTTCTATTTATTTTTTAAATATGTTTATATTTATTATTATCATATATATATTTTTGTAATTAAATTAATTAGGTTTAGATTAATTTTCAAAACCCTAATTTTCCTAACCCTAATTTTATTAACCCTAGTTTTTTATTAACCTTAATATTTAACCTAATTTTTTCTAAACCATAATTAACCATCAATCATTATTTTAATATGTAAGTAGATAATTATTTGTTTATTATTAATTTTATTCTAAAAAACTTTTCTAACATTAATTTTTTCTTGCTAAAATTCTTATTTATTTTATTATTCTAACCTTTATTCTTATTTTTTTTTATTACTACTAATATTTAATTATTGCTTATTTATTATTATTATATTTATCATTATTATTATTTCTCGATTATATTGTAATTGTCCCAAAGCCTTGTAATATTCATAGGTTTATATTTTTGCTTCATTTTTATTATATTGTATGGTTAGTAATTCTAGGGTGTTTGTAATTAAAATCAATTTAGAAAAATTAATTTAATAAGATAAATATTTGAATATGAACACACACACACGTAAGTCGATCGTTGATCGCCATCTTGCATTTCCTAGGGTTGCCTCTGAGTTGCCTATTTCAAAAGGTCAAGTATGGTGTCTTAAGCAAGTCCTTTCATAAATATCATCAAGTCCCTATAGTTTTAAAGATTAAGTCCCTTCGAGGTTGCCTACGATAAATGATCTTGTCCCTTCTAATAAAAGATGATAAGTCCCTACGAATTGCTAAAGACACCTTACAGTTGCCTATATCCAGATGTCCCTACACATGTCCCTTAATTACATCCAAGGTAATGACTACCTATTCCTTAATAATAGGGATAGTCTTACCATTGAAAGAACATACGAGAACATGAAAGACTTAATCTAGGGTAGGTACATCTTAGTTACTTGCTCACAATTCAAAATACTTTTTACACCTCACTTTCATAAATATTTTTCAAAAAAAACAAGGCTTTGTATACATCCATACGAGGATCATTACAAAGTACTTAGAAAAATTTCTAATCACACACTACACTTTTCAAAAACAATTAAAGTGAGCTAAGTAACTAAGAGCCCATGGATAACCATGGATATAAAGGGTGCTAACACATTCCCTTTGTATAACCTACCCCCCGAACTCAAGTCTTTTAAACATAGGTCTTTCCTGTTCTTTTATGTCCTTTCCTTATGGATAAAATAAAAGTCGGTGGCGACTCTAGCTATCCGCAACATTTATAGAAAGTTAGTTCTCCCACCGTGTTACAGAACTGGCGACTCTGCTGGGGAATTAATAAAAGAGGGGTACCCTTAGGAATTAGATCACTTAAATTGTTTGATTTGTTTGCTTTATATTACTTGTTGGGCTTTATGTGTGAAAGATCCTAACCTGGATCTAGTGTACCCTAGGTAAATGGCAATAGACCAAGGAAACTGTACGGCGTATACCAATATGGTTGATCTGGTGGCCATAGTTAGTGTGACTTCTTGGTTGGTGCTTATGTTCCTTAAGCAAGTTGAGGATAATATTAGGCTGCCATATGTTGTCAATACACTAACTGACTTTTAGAACCCTAGTCATCCCATCTTGGCCTTTAGAAAGTAGTGAGATAGCCAGCTTTGGTGAAGACTGAAGTTGGTTGATACTCGATACTACGCTCATTGAGATCCTAAACTTGGAGGGTTTTGGTTGGCAAGTAAGTTACCTACTGAACAACCACCCTTGGGAAGGATCAATGATATTGAGATCCCTTAGAACCTGGTTACTATTGTAGGACAGGATGAACCGTCTAAACTTCAAGGGAGGGTACTTACCTTTAAACCTCATGCAAGCCTATAAACCTAAGGCTATGGTGTGACTTGTTTGTGTGTGCCACATGTTTGTGATTGAGCATAACATCATAACATCATCATGCATCATAAACATAGAATTTTCATTAACCATTTCAAGGACCAAAGGATTTATCTTTGTTCTTTGTTGCAGGTCATGGCTTCTGCTCGTAGGAACACTATCCGGATCAACTTTGTAGGAATACCTCCTAAGCTTAAGGAATTGGTCTCTCAAGTTTCTGAAAACTCCCAGTTCATCAAGAAGCATGGTCACCTACTGGATCTAGTCACTTCAGGGTTAAAGGAAGACATGATAAGTGTCCTATTTCAGTTCTTTGACCCTAAACATCACTGTTTCACATTCCCCGACTATCAGCTGGTTCCTACAATGGAAGAATTCTCCAAGCTTCTGGGTATACCTATCCTTGATCAGAGACCTTTCACAGGCCTAGAGAAAAAGCCTAAACCTGAAGTCATTGTTGCAGCCTTACATCACAAGAAATCTGACATTGTCCTAGAAACAAGAAGTGGAGTTAAGGGTATCCTTGCCAAGGTATTGATAGAGAAAGCTCAAGTGTTCCTGAAGGCTATGAGTTATGATGCTTTTGAGGAGATTCTAGCCTTACTAATCTATGGCCTAGTGTTGTTCCCTAATTCAGACAAGTTCATAGACGTACACGCCATCAACATATTTATGACTCATAATCCAGTGCCTACATTACTTGGAGACATTTTACATTCTCTCCATACCCGTACTACGAAGGCATGAGGAACTCTGATGTGTTGTATACCTCTATTGTCTAGGTGGTTTATTTCTCACCTTCCTCGATCAGTAATGAAGAATGAACAAGGGTTCAGGTGGTCTAAGAGGATTATGTCACTTTCACATTCAGATATTCATTGGTGCTCTAGATCCATGGAGAATGTTACTATCATTGACCGTTGTGGAGAGCTCCCTAATGTGCCACTCCTTGGCATAAGAGGGGGAATTACTTACAACCATTCTTTAGCTCTGCGCCAGTTTGGTTATGCTCGGAGTAATGGTCCTCATGACATGCTTATTCAGGGTATTGTGTTCGACTACGACAACGATCTGCAAGGTTACCGTCAAAGGTTCATACGAGCTTGAGGTAAAGTGAACAAGGTTGACAACAAGACTCTGGAACCAAAGTACTCCATTCCTATGGAACCTTATCTCAGATGGGTACGAGCACGTGCTCAGACACTTATGATGCCATATCCTACTATTTTACCAGTTACTATGGAACCTGTTCCAGAAGGAGATACTCATACCATCTTTCATCCAGACATGCCCACTAACCTGGAAGAATTGCAGAAATCCTGGATCCAACTGAAGGAACAAAGAAATACCTTTGAAGCTCAATTCAGGATTAGCCAAGAAAAAGTGTTGGAGCTGACCAAGCAACTTCACGAGGAACGGAACACATACCTCCATACAAAGAGGAAACGTCCATGGGAGACTTAAAACCCCATTTTTGTACTTATTTCCCTTCATTGTAAGCCCAAGGAGCAAAATAATTTTAACATTTACTAATAAAAGTTTTATTTCCGGTTGTTTAACAAATGTAAATTCTGCGGTCCTTGAAAACATTACATATGCATCTACATACCATGTCATTGCATGACAGGTTGTCACAACAGGTTTTTCATCTTCTCGCTGTTTATTTCAGCAGAAATGGCTCTCGAACAATCTGTCAAAGATCTTCAAGCTCAGAATGCTCAGTTTCAAGAAGTGATTCTGAATTTGTCCAAGGGGCAAGAAGTGTTGAATGCACTCCTCTCTAAGGACATGAAGAAGAAGAATCCTGAGGACAACAAAGATGATCAGCTGAAATACCTACAAGTTGAGATGGCAGAGATGAGGATCCAGATGAATGGCCAAATGGCTCTTATCCAGAGTTTGGCCCAGGGGCAAGAAGAGCTGAGAAGCTTTGTCAATAAGCTTCGACATAACGGAGTTGGGAATCTAATCATCAGTCAACCTCCGTTGAAACAAGCCAACTTGGCTGAAAGGAAAGTAAGGATAAGAGAAGGAAAGAGACAGGCTACCACTGATTGTTCTTCAATGGAAGAAGGAAGACCCTATAAGATTAATCCACTTCGACACAAGGAATATAAAAGACAGTTCATCAAATTCAACACGCCAATTCCACAAATGCTGCAATGCTTGTTGGAAATGAAGCTAATTTCCTTGGAAAATTCTCCTAAAAATCCTAATACCTCTTCTCCTCGCTATAATCCCAAAGCAAGGTGTATGTACCACTCCGACAGTCTCGGACACGACACTAATAATTGTTGGGCATTGAAGAATAAGATTCAAGACCTAATTGACGAAGGAATACTCGAGGTTACACCAGAAGGCCAGGTTGAGTTCTTATATCGTCCATCAAGCATCAAAGTTTCCAGATAACTGGAGTGACGAGTTTAGAGGAAGAGGCTTTGAGAACATTTGAATTTTCGTTTGTAATTTCTTTTGTTTGCCTAAACACTTACTATTATGTTAGACTTTATTTTCACTAATGCATTGCATATGTTTGTCTTGAGTTAATCCATTTGTTTCACTATATTTAAAACTATGCTTCTTATTTCTATCTTGTGATATTTAACTCCTGATAAAGCTATAAGTCAATAGAGGGAGGATGACGAAAACAATACCATAATCTTATGCAATATGCTTTTGAACAGACTATGCTGACGATGTACAGGCATTGTTTCAATTCCTAAACAGTGGAGATATAAGGAAGTTAATCCCTAGTCAACCCTTTTGAGCCTATGAAGTTGGAGTTTTTCATTCTCATACAAATTAAAACCCTTATTCATAACCTGGGGCATGGTAGTTACTCGGTTAACTCAATTATGCCAATTGTTTATGTTGTACACAACTAATGATGTTTCCCTATAATCATTAAATTCTGCAAGTCAATATCTAGCAAAAGAAAATCTCACTAAGTCAAAACCTATGAAGGAGACTTAGTAAAAAATTAAGACATCCCGCTGACTGTAACCTTGAAATAAACAGTTCAGGCAAAAAGAAGGGATAACAAAGTCAAAAGAAAAAAGAAGGTCACTATAGATCCTAAATAAAGAAAGATGAATGAATTTTCAAATAAATTTTTTGATTCCTGAATCATCACAAATGTCAGTGTTACAATTCCAAACTACTTTGGAACCTCAATGCATAAGTTAACCGAACATAGGACTGAAGAACATCACGAAGAATGGGTTGGGTACAAATAAATTTGAGCCTTTATCCTTTGTTTCTTAAACCGTTAACTAGACCACGTTACAACCCTTTAAAAGTCCTAACTGAAGCATGGTTAGTTCTAAAGCGTACTGCTACAAAAAGGTATCCTAACTCCTTTAGGGCTTATTATAAAACTTGAGTTAATATCACAATTTTCACAAAAATTGTTTTTCTAAAATAACTCTTTTTCAAAACTTCAAGACAAACATAGGCATTGCACTTTTGAATATATTTGTTTGCATATACCTGAGTGTTTGATAAACAGAGAAACTTACAAGATGAATTTTCAATAAACCAAAGTCCTTCTGATAGACAAAGTTGCTTCCTGAATAAAATCCAATGTATACAAGGGGCATAGTCACTGTTTCCCAATCATTGGGGCATACCATGATACTGCCTATTTCATTTGGGGCATCAGGTCAAGATTCAATTATGCTTAAGTAGCTATGGGTAGATCTCCTCATCTATCTGAAGTACCAAGGGTAACATTACAGAGTTCATGATGCCAGTGGCATATTATTATAGGGCCTTCTGTTTATTTCTCTTGAAGTAGCTCCTTTAAGTTACTTCCATTATGGAACAATTCATCTTCAACCAAGGGGCAACGCTCTCTTTCCAAATCTAATACCCGAAGTGTATATGGTTTATCTTATTGTATTACCCTGATATTGGATTCTCAGCAGAAGCCATTATGGAAATTAACAGTTTACGCCAGTAGTATCAGATGGTGTCAGTATCGGGTCTTTGGATCCAATCATGAGGAAATTACTCAGGGAAGTCAAGAACCTTAGAAGCTCTAAACCCAATTGGTTATACACTCTCAAAGTTGAAATGATTATGTTTTCGAGTTCAGCTTTACTTTTCCCTCTTTATTCAGGTTTATTGTTCCCCTTTTACTAAAGCAAGAAACGTTCGTTGGTTATGTTGGAATGTATATATGCTTTTGAATATGATTGATGTTTACAAGAAATGCATAAAATACAATAATAGCATTTACTAAGAACGAAGGGAGACATGAATTCAGCGAAGCTTCGCTGGTTCATCCTTACAGGGTAATCTTTACGGATATCCATACATAACTCTTCAAGTAATATCTTATACTTCCCACTCGACAAAGTCTTCAAGCAGTTTCATATCCTCCGAAGAATTAAGTCTCTCAGATCTATGTCCATCTCTTTTATCCCCAGTCAGGATATTCAGGAACTTATTCCTTCAATAAGAAGAATGACAAACGAAAACGGGAGGTTCTAAGTACCATATTATTAAACAAGACGGGAACGAAGTCCCCATGTTTCTCAGCAACGAACCGGGATATATCTTCCCCAGCCAGCAGTTGTTATACAAAGATACCCAGACACTTCAGGCTACATGATTCATACATACATCATTTACATTATATCATGGCATACGCATCCATAATCCATATGACATTCTTACTTAAGAGCACCATGCCATACATGCATACATCAAATAATCTTGCATAAACTAACCTTTTCTTTTCAGGATAATTGCAGGAAGATAAACACTATCAATTCCATGAAACGTTTCAGAGATAATCGCTACAAAGATTCATTTCTGATGATCAATACAAATTGTCCTTGGGATGGCACATAAATGGTCTATACGAAGACCTAGTGTTTAGTCCAGGATATTACCAGAAGTATTTCGGGAGTAATCGCCACGAAGATTTAATCCTAATGCTCAAGTTGTCCTTGGAAGGGTACGTAAATGATCTATACGAAGATCTAGTACTTAATCTAGGATATTTCCAGAAGAGATAATCGTTACGAAGATTTATTTCTTATGGTCAATTATCTTTGGGATAGTGTGTAAATGATCTATACGAAGATCTAGCACTTAGTCCAAGAGAATTTTCAGAAGAAGTTCAGGGATAATCGCCACGAAGATTTAATCCTGATATTCTTAGGATGGTACGTAAGTGGTCTATACGAAGATCTAGTGCCTAATCTGGGATACTTCCAGAAGAGATAATCGCTACGAAGATTTATTTCTAATGGTCAATTCAACTGTTTATCTTTGGGATAGTGTGTAAATGATCTATACGAAGATCTAGCACTTAGTCCAAGAGATTTTTCAGAAAAAGCTCAGGGATAATCGTCACGAAGATTTAATCCTGATATTCTTAGGATGGTATGTAAATGGTATATACGAAGATCTAGTACCTAATCCGGGATACTTCCAGAAGAGATAATCGCTACGAAGATTTATTTCTAATGGTCAATTCAACCGTTTATCTTTAGGATAATGTGTAAATGATCTATACGAAGATCTAGCACTTAGTCCAAGAGATTTTTCAGAAGAAGCTCAGGGATAATCGCCACGAAGATTTAATCCTGATATTTTTATGATGGTATTTAAATGGTCTATACGAAGATCTAGTGCCTAATCCGGGATACTTCCAGAAGAGATAATCGCTACAAAGATTTATTTCTAATGGTCAATTCAACCGTTTATCTTTGGGATAGTGTGTAAATGATCTATACGAAGATCTAGCACTTAGTCCAAGAGATTTTTATAGAAGAAGTTCAGGGATAATCGCCACGAAGATTTAATCCTGATGCTCATGTTGTCTTTGGAAGGGTACATAAATGATCTATACGAAGATATAGTGCTTAATCCATGATATTTCCAGAGGAGATAATCGTTACAAAGATTTATTTCTGATGGTCAACTATCTTTGGGATAGTGTGTAAATGATCTATACGAAGATCTAACACTTAATCCAAGAGATTCTTTCAGAAGAAGTCCAAGGATAATCGCCACGAAGATTTAATCCTGATATTATTTTTATCCTTGGGAAGGTATGTAAATGGTCTATACGAAGATCTATTACCTAATCCGGGATATTTCCAGAAGAGATAATCGCTACGAAGATTTATTTCTAATGGTCAATTCAACTGTTTATCTTTGGGATAGTGTGTAAATGATCTATACGAAGAT
This sequence comes from Lathyrus aphaca, assembly GCA_963966055.1. Classification (NCBI taxonomy): domain Eukaryota; kingdom Viridiplantae; phylum Streptophyta; class Magnoliopsida; order Fabales; family Fabaceae; genus Lathyrus; species Lathyrus aphaca. The sequence goes on along the minus strand of OZ014519.1, from coordinate 64,047,495 downwards.
CTAGCACTTAGTCCAAGAGATTTTTCAGAAGAAGCTCAGGGATAATTGCCACGAAGATTTAATCCTGATATTCTTAGGATGGTATTTAAATGGTCTATACGAAGATCTAGTGCCTAATCCGGGATACTTCCAGAGGGAATAATCGTTACGAAGATTTATTTCTGATGGTCAGTTCAACAAATTGTCTTTAGGATGGTGTGTAAATGATCTATACGAAGATCTAACACTTAATCCAAGAGATTTTTCAAAAAAAGTTCAGGGATAATCGCCACGAAGATTTAATCCTGATATTCTTATTGTCCTTAGGATGGTACGTAAATGGTCTATACGAAGATCTAGTGCCTAATCCGGGATACTTCCAAAAGAGATAATCGCTACGAAGATTTATTTCTAATGGTCAATTCAACAAATGGTCTTTAGGATGGTACATAAATGATCGATACGAAGATCTTGTACTTAGCCCAGGATGTTACCAAAAGCAATTCAGAGATGATCACCACGAAGATTTGATTATGATGCTTAAGTTAAAGTATGTTCCTAAAGATGGTTTAGAGCCGATCTATACGAAGAACTAAGTACTGACACCTAATGAAGGATATTATTTTCCCCTAGAGATAATGCAGAGACGATTTATACGAAGATCTAGTGCTGGCATTCAACTTAAACCATGTTACATAAATGATTCAAAGACGACCTATACGAAGACCTAGTACTGATATCCAGTGACAACCTATTGATACTATCACCTCCTAATATTATGGATGGCATCTATAAGCCCATCTCCGGTTCCTCCGAGTGGCATCTTTAAGCCCATTCAAGCATATACAACCAATTAGAAGCATTACTTTACGCACCGGCGAGTGCAAATTTTTGGGCTTTTGTGTTCAATCCCCTTCAACCTTCCAAGTCACGAATGGCACACAGGCCAATCTAACTCCTCAGGTTTCAGAAAATTGAACAGGGGCAGCTGTTGCACCCCAAAATTTGCCCTCACCTAGACAAGACATTGTGTACTAAGGTGTCCCAAGAGGTTCACAAGGTTCTCAAGTCATCTCAAGAGGTTCACAAGGTTCACAATTAGTCAGAAAGTTTGACAATTCCCTCAGACAAAGCATCCTCCTAAGCAATGCATCCTAAACTAGGGTTTTGAGTTTCATCAGGCTAAATGAACTTCCAAGGCTTCAAGTGAGTTTCATAACATCCTACATGTCTTCAAGAATCCCCATGTCAAGTTTTAAGGCTTTCCCAATAAGTTTGCCCAGTCAGATGATCAGATATGCAAAAATCAGTCAAAGTAGTTAAAAAAGTCAAACTGAGGTCAACTGTGGTAAAAATAAAGTCAAACTTCAAGATTTTTTGCCAACATCAAGTATATGAAGTAAAATTCATCATTTGATCAAGGGTTGATCATGATTCATCAAGGAGATTTCAGATCATTAAGAATCAGGAGTTTCTAAATTATGGTTTTCATAGGAAAAGTCAAATGAACTTTGACCAGCCATAACTTTCACATGCTTCATCAAAAATGCTTCATTTGGAAGGTATGAGCTAAGACATTATAGGTCATTTCAAAAGTCAAGAAAAAGTCAACATCTTCCAAAGGGCATAACTTGAAAATGGTAAACGATATGGACATGAGACCAATGAGGTTGGTTAGAGGACTCTTTAAACTTTCCAAAATGTCCAAGAAAACCTTCATAGCCTTAAAATTGAGGGATTTGTGTCTTTGCAAAATTGGGAAATTTTTGAGAGGTTTATTGAGCAAATGGGGTCTTATAACCAATTCTTTCCACACGGGCTTGCATTTTTATGACCCAATCTCTACCATGACATCATGCACGAATCAAATATCATTTATTCAGATTTTTATTAGTTTATTTTTATTTATTTGGATTGTATACATTAAAAATCATTTTAAATCAAAATAAAATATGAAAAACTCAATATTTGATATGATTCTCATTCTAGAAACTCTTAAAGGATATTCAAAGCTGATTGGTATCATCAAAATTCGTGCTCAACTAATTTAGAAAGGTTTTATAAGATTTTTGAGGATATTTGAAAGTGGTAAGACTTCATGATCAAGCAACCACCAAAAGCCCACAAATCCACAAAGTTTTAACCTAATTCTGTTCCATACATATACACAAACTAAAGACAATCACAAGGACACGAAAATTCTGCCTCCAAGAGCAAGAACAAAACCTCAAATTTCACAAAAAATCTCATAATCGGATTCTTATTTCCAGGCCATCTCCAAAACTTTTGAAGGCTGCAAATCATTCCTTGAAGATCACTGAATGTTTTTGGATCATAAAATCATCCCCTCATGCATTGAAACATGCTAACCAAATCATTCTTGTTCTTCAAAATATTGTTTTTCGATTTCACATATTTAGCTAATATAAACTAATTTTTTTGTTTGATTTGTGTTAGTCATGATCTATAGATGGTTTCTAGGCAAAGAGATTGAAGAACCATGACCTAAATCGAAAGTTGTCATTGTTAGGGTTCTTGGACAAAATTTAGGGTTCTTCGATTTAGCCATTATAAATTAATTCTAAAGCTGTAAATGAACTGTATGATGTTTGTGGATCATGACCATGTGATCGATTTGATGAATCAATACGTATTGATGATGATATGAGATTCGCAGGAAGCATCAAAGGAAATTTCGCAGGAAATTTGAATGAAGAAGATGAAGTGTTGGTGCGAAAATTCAACCTTGATATTTGTTTTATTTTATAATGATTGGTGTTGGTTAATTGTTGAACGCGCCCCATGTGGCTCAGCTGGTTGGAGTGTTTGTGTGTTATTGCAATGGTCCTGGGTTCGAATCTCCCCCAGGCTATTTTGTTTTGTGTTTTATTTGATTTTTGCAGGTTTAAAATAAAAGAATTGATACTCACTTCATACACACCAAGCGCAGCTGGCCTAGTGGTGATGATGCTAGACCAAAGAGAGAGAGAGAGCCTAGGGCGTGGGTTCGAATCCCAGCCCCAGGTATGTTGTTATTTTCTTCAATTTTTTGTACCTTTATATGTTTATATTATTATATTCATTTAAATTCTTATAAAACTAATTTCTAAACAATAACTTATAATATTTTCTTATAAAAAACTTTATATTTTCAAAATCATAATTTATTTTCTTAAACTTAAATTGGTTCTATTTATGTTTATATTTATTATTATCATATATATATTTTTGTAAATAAATTAATTAGGTTAAGATTAATTTTCAAAACCCTAATTTTCAAAACCCTAATTTTCCTAACCCTAATTTTCTTAACCCTAGTTTTTTATTAACCTTAATATTTAACCTAATTTTTTCTAAACCATAATTAACCATCAATCATTATTTTAATATGTAAATAGTTTATTATTTGTTTATTATTAATTTTATTCTAAAAAACTTTTCTAACATTAATTTTTCTTGCTAAAATTCTTATTTATTTTATTATTCTAACCTTTATTCTTATTTTTTTTATTACTACTAATATTTAATTATTGCTTATTTATTATTATTATATTTATCATTATTATTTTTTCTCGATTATATTGTAATTGTCCCAAAGCCTTGTAATATTCATAGGTTTATATTTTTGCTTTATTTTTATTATATTGTATGGTTAGTAATTCTAGGGTGTTTGTAATTAAAATCAATTTAGAAAAATTAATTTAATAAGATAAATATTTGAATATGAACACGCACACACGTAAGTCGATCTTTGATCGCCATCTTGCACTTCCTAGGGTTGCCTCTAAGTTGCCTATTTCAAAAGGTCAAGTAGGGTGTCTTAAGCAAGTCCCTTCATAAATATCATCAAGTCCATATAGTTTTAAAGATCAAGTCCCTTCGAGGTTGCCTACGATAAATGATCTTGTCCCTTTGAATAAAAGATAATAAGTCCCTACGAATTGCTAAAGACACCTTACAGTTGCATATATCCAGATGTCCCTACACATGTCCCTTAATTACATCCAAGGTAATGACGACCTATTCCTTAATAATAGGGATAGTCTTACCATTGAAAGAACATACGAGAAAATGAAAGACTTAATCTAGGGTAGGTACATCTTAGTTACTTGCTCATAATTCAAAATACTTTTTACACCTTACTTTCCTAAATATTTTTTTTAAAAAAACAAGGCTTTGTATACATCCATACGAGGATCATTACAAAGTACTTAGAAAAATTTCTAATCACACACTACACTTATCAAAAACAATTAAAGTGAGCTAAGTAACTAAGAGCCCATGGATAACCACGGATATAAAGGGTGCTAACACTTTCCCTTTGTATAACCTACCCCCCGAACTCAAGTCTTTTAAAAATAGGTATTTCCTGTTCTTTTATGTCCTTTCCTTATGGATAAAATAAAAGTCGGTGGCGACTCTTGTTATTCACAACATTTATAGAAAGCCAGTTCTCCCACCGTGTTACAGGTAGTCACAAAACCTTTAGTAGGATTCTCTATTATCATACTACCATTCATATCAGACAATTTCAAACCCAATCTATTATCACACTCAAGAGAGATAAATGAATTAGTAGATCCAATATCAATAATAACAATCAACTCAACATTATTAATAAAACAAGTGCCTCTAATCAAGTTATCCTTCTTCGGAACCTCTGAACCAGCTAAACCAAATACTCTTCCAGCATTCTGAGCAGCAGTAGCAGTATTCTTTAGTTTCTGACATTGTGTACTGATATGCCCTTGTTCACCATAATTGTAACAGGTTGGACCCTCATTCGGATAATCACCAATCATATGCCCAGGCTTACCACAACGATAACATTTCAGAACACTGTTGGTACACACATCAGCCTTATGACCCGACTCTCCACACTTATAACACTTAATAGGTACATTAGCAGCTCCCCTACTTTTCTTCTTCTTACCTGATACCTTCTGTTTCCCTTTATTACTTGTAGTCACGTAAGGTTTCCCTCTAAATTGGCCCTTGACTTTCTTCTCACTCATCTGTTTATAGTGAGCAGATCGAGCTCGGCTATCCTCATCATAAATTCGACTACTATCCACCAACTTTGCATACCTAAGAATTTGTTGGCATCCAATCCCTTTCTTAATTTCTAGCCTCAGTCCATTCTCAAACTTAAGAAACTTAGAAAGTTCAGCATCTGCCCTGTTGTAGTGAGGAAAAAACTTCACCAACTTCCTTGTTGTAGTGAGAACAAAACTTCACCAGCCTCTCAAATTTGGAAGCATACTTTGCTACCGTCATGTTCCCTTGTTTCAATTCAAGGAACTCCACTTCCAACTTACCACGAGCATCTTCAGGAATATACTTCTTAAGGAACTCTGTCTTAAACACAGTCCAAGTCACCATAACCCTCATCCTCCAAACACTGACGAGTATTATTCCACCAGACTTCGTCTTCCTCATGAAGAAGGAGAAGAAAATAAGAAAAGAAGAGAAGAAGAAGAAGAAGAAGGGATCAAAAGGAATCAACTTACTTCTTAAAAGAAGTTAAGTTGATCCTAAGAGGGATGAAGAAAAGTTGAACATTGATGGCCTAAGCACATCACATAAACAAATGAAGAAAGCATAAAATAAAGAGGAGAAAGAAATTTGAGATTTGGAATGTAAGACCCTTCTACCCCATAAACAAATTATATAAAATATTATCATAGTACAACAACTAGAAGGGTATCACAAATTATTCAAAACACCATTTAACCATTGTCCTGTCCCGTAACACGATTTACACAATCAACATAAGCAAAATATGCATTTTTCGCAGTGGAATCTTACTTAATAATTCAAATTGACATTTCACTTTTTGAAATAAAATTATCCAACCAGAAATAGCATCATAGTTTAAAAGAAAATATTCTTCAACAAAACATGAAAAGGAAAATAAGTTCAATAACTAATTCCCAACCCAATGTTACATGACATAGAGCAGGACACAAAAACTCCAAAACCACTCTTAAAGAAATAAAAGACACACTCCAAGACTCTAAATTCTCTAGCATTGCGGAGCTACTCTTTATCATCTGCAAGTTACCCACATAAGAGGCAACGTTTCCAAGCAGACAGGGTGAGAAATCATAATTCATTATAATAATATAAGGATATGGAATTTAGTAAATTACGTACAACAATATCATTACATCGTCAACAGCAAAATTCAGCAAAACACAATCACAAATACATTCTTTAAATGCAATGTCAACTATAATTAAATGCATAATATGCATGTGGTACCAAATTTCTCCATGCGATGGACACTGACCATCAACCCTCCACAAGGGAGCACACCAAAATCACCAAATCACTTCAATTCGCACAATGGGATTGAAGCTACCAATAGGCCGAAGCCCCACCAAAACATGTCATGAAATGCAACGATGTGATACTCCTCATAATCACCAAAAATCAACAAGTGCATCATTCATTTCATGTTTAGCAAATAATCAACAATTAATCAGGTTTATCATCATAACAATACACCTATAACCCCCGCTCATCAACAATTCCAAAAATATCAATTTACAACTCAATTACGATAAAATCATAAGGCTAATTTAACGTTTTCTAAAAATTTAGTACTGGAAAAATCTCACATCACTCATTTTATTTCATCAAAATAAAGTTCATCTTGTTAGCTTTTCGATGCTTCAAACGGAACCTCAATCGGAGTTATGGATCAAAAGTTATGAATTTTTCAAAAATTAAAATCTGCCTTAGTTACAGTGTTAACCGGTTAACGTGTGGTATTAACAGATTAACATTTCATTTTTCTCCAAAAACGCGCAAGTTTTCCACCGGTTAACGCCTGAGGTTAACCGGTTAACGCCTGCGTATCAGCAAATTTTATGTTGTTTTACGAATTCAGCACCAAAAACCCCAAATCCTTCATACGAATTTCACCTCATTGCACCCCAAAACCCTATCCAATCAATCATCAAACATATACGACAACAACGCAACAATCTAAACATCAAACACATCATTATAAATCATATTATCAATCCTAATTCATCAATTCATATTCTTATAACTCAATATATGTCATTAAGCCTAAAACTCACCAAATTCATACAAAATCTAATCTATTCATAAACCAATTCCTATAAAACTATAATAAATTATGAAAACTCTCCATACCTTAGATAATTTCGTCGATTGATACTCTTCTCCAAACTCTTAGCAATCCTTCAAGACCCTAAGCTTCCTCTTCTCTTCCTTAGAGCTATTCTTCACCAAAAACATGAAAAGTGAGAACTTTTGATCGTGTTCTCCTATTTGGGTAAAATTATCCCATTTTATGATTTTCCTAACTTCACCTTATTGTTTTCTCATATAGTCCACCTTGCCCTTTACTTAAACAAAATATTTTTTATTAATAATAACAATAATAGTATAATAATACAGTAATTATTTTTATTATATAAAAATACTCTTTTTCTCCCAAAATTCTCCATATTTACCCCCAAACCTCTAAATTCTTTATAAATCAAATAAATAATTTAGATTTTCGGGGTGTTAATTATGTGCCTAAGAAGGAGAGATACAATCCTTAAAGTCAAAAACCACTAAGTATCCTCAAAGTCAGAACCTAAACATGTCAATTATGTGCCTATAAAGGAGAGATACAATCATCAACCAAAACATTCAAGCATGTACTAAGTCAATTATAGGGGACATGAAGAAGTGGGGGAGTGAAGTGAAACATATTTGTGAAAGTGTCACCTAGTGCACAAGGTAAGCATAGGACAAGCAAAGGTGAGGCTCACATACTAAAACCAGGGATCAAACATTATATTATCAATCACCAAGCAAGATCCTAAGAGATGGCACAGGCGCCTTTCTAATCAAGCAAGCAAGAAAGTCTTAAAACATCTTCAAATAAAGCAATTTGAGATCAATCCTCAAACAATTAGTGATCATGCTTCAAAAATTAAGCTAATAAGTAAAAAAACATCTCAAACCTATAAAAACAACATGACAAAGTTTCATGACGAAAATCAGAAGCAAAGTCAATCAACTAAATGGTCAAAGTGGAGCTAGGGTTTCATTTTCTTACACATGAAGCAATACGTTAAAAACCAGCCAAACAAAGCCTAAAAATTATGATAAAAATCAAAAAAGTACATCAATATGTTAGTGAAGCATAGCAAAAAGAATCAACACCATACCTATATTTAAACTCAAGTTAGAAATAAACAAGTCAAGGTATGCAAGTTATAAAGCAAAACAAAAGAAATTAATTGTAAAATTAATCTAGGCTATTAAAAATAAAAGAAAATGAAAAATAAAATTTGGATAAATTCTAGAAAATGTTAAAGAAGTCACATGAATTTTTTTGGGAATGTTTGAAGACCTGTAAATATTTTTAAAAATTAAAATTGAAACCAAATAAAACAAAGAAAATAAAATGGATTAAAACAAACTAGGGATGTATCAGCAATTCTAGAATGAACATTAATACTGTTAATGCGTGTTTGGGCAGGACACAGGGGTGGTGCGCATAGAATCTGGGCAAAGCCCACACAAAATCACTTAACCATCATTATATTAATCCGTTTTTATAATATAAACAAAAATGGAAGGAAAAAAAAGTAAAAAACTGCAGATGTAGCGCTACCTCCTACAACATATATCAATTGGTCACTTTGTTTAAGTCGCTACAGGACAAAAAACATTGATAACCACTCACGCAACGCCACGTCATCGTCTTCTCCCCCATGCCATGCAAACATAACGCAAAACCAGTAAGGAAAAGCCATGGAAATCGCAACAAAACTTCATGAACATCAAAACTTCACCTCAACCTAACTCTCTCAAATCTTAACAAAAATGCAAAGTGTAAAGACTAAAATTGAAGTACGAAATGAGAGGATCACAACCATGTTGTTAATTCTCACAAACAAAGCCTATAACTACGAAACCGAAACCAATAAGAGTCGCATTTTAAACCAAAAAAAATCAAGATCTATGCATCTAATACAATCTACGCACATTCATGAGTTCATATTAAGCAAAAATAGGTCAAAACAAGCCAAATTATGGCAAGCCTGAAACAGAGCAAGTATGATGTAAAACCTGAAGTGAAGCTTCTCTTGAAGGGTTAAAGAAATCCAGAGGTCTTTGATCCTTTCTAGATTGTGTTTTGACCAAATAAAGGTTAAGAGGCTTGATGTTGATGCAAGGAAGAGTAATCTGAAAATGGCTTGATCTTCACTCTTTACTATGTTGTTCTTCAATCACAATCCTTGGACATGATACAATGAGCAAGATGATGCCGAGGAAAAAACAATAATGCTTGTGTAATGAGAGTTGTAGTGAGGAGTTTCAGATCTGGAATTTTTTTAGAATGGGAGCCATAAAAAAGAAATGAAGAAAGTTGTGTAAAAAAAATGAGAAACTCTCCTTCTTTTTCCGCGGAAAAACTTCTCCCTAAATGCATAATTTCGTTTTTCTTTTTCCCCTCCTTCTCTTGCCATTTTGTTCATGATTTACGCATTTCTAAAAATATATTCAAGTATGGTGTAGGTGTATGACATTATGGTGGAGTTCAATGTGTTATTGTTTGATTGAGTGATAAAAAAAATGCACAAAGATCATGCTGAGTGTTGTGTGATAGAATGAGGGTGCATGGTACAAAATCTCATGTGATTCTTTCTCATTCTTGTGCAAAAGGTGTGACTCGTATTTATGAGAAAAGCATGCTCTCTTTTATGAAAGAAAAAGGTGAATGGCGTGTTATTTTTGTGTGTGTGTGTACTTACTGATTCTCTCTCACCCACATGCATCATCACATGTACCACTTTTTTGTGCTATATTTTACTACTTTTCCACTAAAATGATAATAAACAAAAATAATGCCACATATATCACTCTTGGTCACGTGAAGATGAAAAGTGGTACCATTAAAATATGTAGAAAAAAATATAACAAAATCAATTCACAAAATGTGAGGAATAAAAAGGACAAATGAAATATTGACAAAATGCACCAAGAAACCCTAAAATTGACCTTAACCTTCCAAAAATCATATCTTGAGTTCTAAAAAGTCTATGGAATTGTTCTTGTAATTTTTGAAAAGGGAAAATCAAGATCTACAACTTTCATGTTCAAGGAAAAATCATTTGAAGCTTTATTTTTCACGAGATAATTGGTTGAAGATTAGGGCAGAGAAATAAAAATTTTGTGCTTGAAAAATTCCAATATTAGCAAATTCCTGATTCTTGACATTTGAGACTTCTCATACTATTAATTGACCAACTAAAGGTCCATGAAGTTGATGATCATGATTAAAACCCTAAAAATCCATTGTTTGACTTTTCTCCTTTATAGTTGACTTCTTTCTTCACATACAAGTAGATGGCCCATTGCATGACTTCTATGATGAATTTTTGCACCAAATTTCATCCCTAGGCCTTGTATACAATATGAAAGCCTTTGACCACAAGAATTGGTCAAATATGTGAGGATATCTTGTTATGGGCCAAAACCCTGATTAGGGTTTCCTGGTGTAGGAGGAAATTGTACTGATAAACTCTTGATGAACCAAACCCCTTCTAGGGATTTGAGGATGAGTTTGAGCTTGTATAAGATATGAGGATTCCTTGTAGGCTTCTTGCAACACCACTTGGCTCTCAAATTGTATTTGAAGAATCATAGCTTTATAGATGACTGATCACATGCCATATGCCTCTAACTATGGATGTTATGCCTAATCTTTCTATGCAAAGATGCAATGGTATGTACACTATGTGATATGGTATATGATATGAAATGGGAGGGAAAATTACATCATTCAAATTCATTCACTCAAAATTCCATCAAGTGCTTCCAAATTACATCATTCAAATTCAACTTAGATTGTTTCATTGTTATCGTTGCAACATGTTCAATTTCAAGCATTCATCATCATTTACCATGTTTACCTAAGGTACAAACACTTTTCAATGTCAATTTCAAATTCATACCAATATCATTTATTCAAATATGCCAAGAACATTCATTCATCACATTCAAGTTAAATTCAACCCATTCAAGCCCACATATCAGTTAATATTATTTCATTCACATTCCAATGCATACACATACATATAAGTCATGGAAATCGCAAAGTTTTTGGAAGAAAATAGGAGGAATTTCACAAAGTCAGTAGAAAACAAAAAGCAATAGGGGACCATATTTCACTAAGAGAAATTTTTAACAGACAAAAACCCAAAAATCAGACCTGCTGCAAGGCTCAGAATCACAGACATCCACCACTACTGCCTCCACCCCACAAAAACTCAGAATTTGTCCCCTGATTCTTCACCCACAAGTTTTCCCAATGGTACCGAATTTAAATTCATAATCCTAATGCATCAGCCTATATATTGTTACTAGTGTTTCATCAAGAGGAGATGAGGACAACCATAACAATCCTAGCTGCATCACAGAGAAAATCCTAAACAAAACTAAGCCAATAGAGAAGCCACAATGTGATACACAAAGAAAACAAAAAATTCATCAACGTATCAAAAAGAAAGCCTAAGCAACATATAACACAAAAGCAGCAAGAACATAGCAATAACAAAACCTAACCGCCAATCTCATACAAGGACCTAGCCGTAAAAAACCCTAAATCACCAAAGCTTTTTCTGACAACTCTTTCAGAGCTCACATCGGAGCTCTGATTAGAGTGAATCTAGACCCCTCAGACCATTCACACAGTAGTGAACACAGACACAAAGAAGAATAGAAAAGAAAGAAGGTGCAACGAGAAAAGGAAATGAAGAATAAACCTGAAGCATTATGAGCCGGATCTTCGAGAGGTATACCTTAATCCTCGTTTTTTCTTTTCGTTTTGCACATTATATGCCTAATTTAGTTGCATCTGAGGTTTATGATTTGAAAACGAGGGTTGAAAGTTTCATATTATGGTTCCATTTTTGTGTGAGTTTGTTGTTTGGTATTTGTTCCTTTGAGATCTTTGCACGGTGATGATGATACTAAGAGGTTAGGGTTTTTCTTTTCTGAAGAGAAAACTCAACTGAGTTGAGTATATGAAAAGCAGAGAGAAAGATGAAGAAGGAAGGACTCTGGAATTTTCGCGTGGGTCTAATTTTTTTTTAATTTGTTAAATGTCTTTCAAAAAATGGAAAGGTACTGAGAATGGGTTGCATGTGATTCGGTTCATATTTTATGGGCCATTTATCATATTCTATTAACCATTTTAATGTATTGTTTAAAGAATTTAATAAGTTTGTGTGTTTCCAAGTCTGAATGCACACTGCACCATGTTATTTGTGCCAACTTGCACATTAATGTTGCATCGATTTGTGGGGTATAAACAATTATGATTCCTCTTAGTTCTCTATGTATTTTTGTTGGGGCTTAATGATATAAATCAGTTCCGTACCGACCCACGTTGAAATGTTGAGAGTTGTTTGGCCTATGAACCATTACCAGGAAGTGTGGGTTAATTGTTTTTTATTGTTTTAATTTAATTATTATTATTTTTAAATAAGTTTTGTCAAAGTTTAATAAAATCATAAATTTCTGTTTATATAAATAATTTCCCAAAAAAAATGTAATTATTTACAATTTGGATTTTAAAGTTTTTTTATAGATTTAGATCTCATTGTTTGTTTGCTTATGTATTAACTTCATGCTAAATTTTATATTAATATCCTCATTAGTAATGTGTTCGATTTTCTTATTAGTTTTGGTCGTATGATTATTCTCTTGAGTTTGTTTCTGGGTGCTTTGCTTGTTTATTGGTCAATATGACTCATTTGAACTTGTATTGATTTATTATCGCATTATGACCTTAATTCATTAACTAAAATATGAATATGATCACCACAAGACTAACCTCTCAAAGATAAATAAATCTCTTAGTCCAACGCCAAATGGAACCCCCACATTCTCGATCCATATATTGAGCCCTATCCCATTTTGCTTATAAGTCGACCACTTTGCGCGGTGCCGCCAACCCTAGTTTAGTTCTTTGGTCCTTCACTTCATTCATTACAAATCAATCATTTTCGTCACAAGTTGCAACATTTGCCTTAGTCTTAGGAGCTTGCTTTCTTTCATTTAATCTTGCGCTTTTATGTTGTTATTTCAATTCCAAAGGGAACGAACTCCTTCAATTGACTCAATGTCATAGGTAGTTTAGCAATCCCTAGTTACCCTTGACCTAACCCCTTAGGTTATCCGTACTACTTACCTTTAAACTTAAAAAATTCCGCATACGAATTCAAACCTCAATCCAACGTCGAGTTACTTTTTTCAAAGGTGTAAAAGAGAAGTGTGGAATCTTTTGTGCTCCTCCTCAACTAATTGAATATGAGGCATATGTCTCGTATGCAAGTAGTTGATACCTCTAAACTTCAATATAACTTTATTAAACACATATTTTCTCGAAGGTGTAAAAGAGATTTTTCAGATCTGCGATACCTTTCCCCAACTGTTTGTGTATGAGGCATCTGACACGCACGTGGGAAGTTGACACCTCTAAAAATAAACCAACAAACAATCAACCTTTTTTCTTAATTCAAAATTAATACACTTAAGGACTATCCAACACTATTTTTAAATGGTGTAAAATAAGGGTATTGAATCTACAATGCTTTTCTTCAATTGTTCATGTGTGAGGCATCTGTTACGCACGTGAGCAGTTGACGCCTCTAAAACAAACCCACCAACCATAGTACCACGAACTACGGAGCTCTGACTTTCCCATTGCACAAGGGAATACGTAGGCACAAGAATCTTATTTCTTTCCGAAAACCCTAGGAATAAAACCACCCATTCTTCATATCATTTACCCAAAATACATTAACATATGTTAGAATTCGATCGCAAACTAGACTAAGAGGTTCCCGTTGAGTACAATGGACGTAAGAGGTGTTAATACCTTCCTCTTGCGTAACCGACTTCCGAACCTAGAATTTGGTGCCAACGAGAAAGTTCTTTCTGTATACATGTTATCTATATCTTCCTTTTCTCTCGTTAGAATAAATAGAATTAGGTGGTGACTCTGTTGTTTGTTTTTCCGCGTCCTTCGCGAGGATCGTATTTTTCGAGGTACGACAGTAACCTCCAATTCTGGTTGGCAAGCAGTATCTCTTCCTAGATAAGTATTGATTACATTGTGGGAGAAATTAACACACTTTCCTCTCATAAATACCTTTCTGAAATCCTTGGAAGTACCATCAGCATAATCCTCAGATAGATTCACAATAAACTCTTTGACAAGAATTTCATAACACTTAGAAAATCTAGTAACAGGTTTTTAACAATCCAGCAAAGTAAATAAGGTCCATTACCTCATGACACTCAAGAGCAGAGATTGTTAGTTCCCTTTCCAATGTCAGTCTCCTTTGATAAACAAACTTCCACTTGTTTACACTAGTAATACAATGGAAAAAGATATTGTCTAGAGGTGCATTAGGCACTCTAGCAGCAATTTTACTGGTGGTTGGTTTCTTTCTTGGAGTGATGTCTGGGACATCACTTTTAACACCGGCCTTTGAGTTAGAATGAACTCCAGCCCTCCTCTTCTTGGTGATTAATTTGCTCCAACCTTTTGGGGGGCCAACAATAGTCTTCCTGGGAGTGTTCTTGGAGGGACCTTTTCCTGTAGCAGCCTTACTCTTAGGAGTACTTTGTTCAACTACCTTCTTTCCTTTTCTTTATTTGAGCCTCTTGGCTATACCAGGGTTAATACTGGCAATGAGATCATTTTCATAAACATTATCAAGATCTACCACATTATTAGGGATAACTTTCTTTGTTTCAGTAGGACTAGCCTCAACATCTTCTTCAACTCTAGGAATTTTAACATCTTTTTGAACATCTTCAGTAATAGATGTTTCAACATCCTTTTCACCATCTTCAAAAACAATATATTTTTAACCATCTTCATCAACATGTTTTCCAGCATCCTTTTCACCATCTTCAGCAACAGGTGTGTCACCATCAGTTGTTTCGACATTTGGACCATCATTATCTTGGTTCTTCTGGCTACTCTGAGGAGCAGGAAGTTGAGCCAAAGGAATAGATACTCCAGCAACAACATGATTTTCATTCAAAATCCTCGTAATAAGTTTCTTAATAGCTTGATTTGCATAGATAGAACCCTTTCTTGCCCTAGCATCAGATGAGGAACATTCAGAGCAATCTTTCGATCTTCTTGCATGTGGAGTTCTAGGTTTTGAAACCTTAAGGACATTAGGAATAACCATATTCAGAGGAGCAACATCAAGAACATCTTTAGAGAGGTTCATGGAATGAACCCTAGGAGGAGAGATGGAGTCAGTCTTAGAAGAAGATTTCTTTGAAGGGGGAGCAGAGTAATGTTGAGACATTGTTGAATAGTTTGAGCTATGCAACGTGAGAGAGAAAAAGTGTCTTGGGAAAGTATGGAAGATGAAATAGTGGTTGAGATGAATGACGTAGTAGCGTGTTTGGTTAGAAGTAAGAATCCTTTGAAAATATTTCACTTGAATAGGATAATAAATGAGGGAGTCAAATATTTCAGATATAATTACACGCCTCCATTGCATTAAATTTAAATCTTGAAAATAATAAATGTCCTTAAGAATGTTCCCACATGTCAATAATTGCTATAAGCCATCATAAAGACATATTCCTAATTTACCTCTTAGGTTCTCAAATTTATTTGCGTCCAAATCCTTTGTTAATATATCAGCCAACTGTAGCTCAGTGGCAACATGCTCAAATGTAATCACTTTATCTTCAACAAGATCTCTTATGAAATGATGCCTAATATCAATATGTTTAGTTCTGTTGTGCTGAATAGGATCCTTGGAAATATTGATAGCACTTAGATTGTCACAATATAATGTCAAGCCATATTGTGTGACATTATACTCAGTCAACATTTGTTTCATCTAAACAAGTTGAGAACAACTACTACCAGCTGTTATGTACTCAGCTTCTGCAGTAGATAAAGAAACACAATTTTGCTTCTTGATGAACCAAGATATGAGATTTTTCCCTAAGAAGAATCTGCAACCATGAGAGTACAACATACCATAGTCACAGGTTACATTCACATATTTTAGAATCCTATTGACTTGATTTATGTGACTGGCTTTGGGTTCTGTTTGATATCTAGCACACACTCCAACACCAAAGACAATATCAGGTCTGCTAGTTGTGAGATACATCAAGCATCCTATCATGCTTCTATATAAACTTTTATCAACACTTATACTTTTTTCATCTTTAGACATCTTTAGATGAGTGGGAGTAGGTGTTCTTTTGTGACTGGCACTTTCCATTCCAAACTTCATGACTATGTTCCTGGAATACTTGCTTTGAGAGAGGAAAATTGAATCTTCCATATGTTTTACTTGCAAACCAAGGAAGAAATTTAACTATCCAACAAGACTCATTTCAAATTCAGACTGCATTTGTCTGACAAAATGTTTAACCATCCTATCTGACATCCCACCAAATACTATATCATCCATATAAATCTGACAAATCATTATCTTTCCTCCTTCATCTTTGACCAAGAGAGTCTTATCTATTCCTCCTTTCTTGTATCCATTATTAATTAAAAACTCTGTCAATCTCTCATACCAATCCCTAGGAGCTTGTTTCAATCCATAAAGAGCCTTTCTCAACCTGTAAACATGATTTGGAAATTTTGGATCAACAAAGCCTTTAGGCTGTTCCACATAAACTTCCTCATTCAAGTATCCATCTAAAGGCATTTTTCACATCCATCTGGAACAATTTAAACTTCAGAATGCAAGAAACTCCCAATAGCAGTCTTATTGATTCAAGTCTAGCAACAAGAGTAAAGGTTTCATCAAAGTCAATACCTTCAACTTGAGTGTATCCTTGAGCAACAAGTCTGGCTTTATTTTTGGTCACCACACATTGTTATCTGATTTATTTTTGTACACTCATTTAGTACCAATAACATTGGTTCCTTCAAGTCTTGGAACAAGTTCCCATACTTCATTCCATTTAAATTGTTCTAACTCATCTTGCATAGCATTAATTCAAAATTCATCAGTTAAGGCTTCCTTAATATTCTTAAGTTCAATCTTTGACACAAAACAAAAGTTTGAGATGATATCCCTTAATCTAGTAATAACTCCACTATTAGAATCACCTATAATAAGATCTTTAGGATGATCTTTCTGGATTCTGAAGGAGGGTCCCTTGTTTGTTGGTTATAGCTCAGATTCTGAGATAGCTGGAATGAGATCACCCTCTTTATCAGTAGCTTCAGGTGGTGTATCAAAGAATGTCCCAACATCATCTGTGAGATTAGCTTCTTTATGCAGGTCATCAATAATCACATTTATGGATTCCATCATGACTTTTGTTCTAGAGTTGAAGACTCTATAAGCTCTGTTGTTAGTAGAGTAACCCAGAAATATGCCTTCATCACTTTTGGGTTCCATCTTTCTTCTTTGTTCTCTATCTTCCAGAATGTAACACTTACTTCCAAACACATGAAAATATTTGACAGTAGGTCTTCTTACCTTCCAGATCTCATACAAGGTAGTGGGAGTTCCCTTTCTCAAGGGGACTCTATTATGGATATAGCAAGCAGTATTCATAGCTTTAGCCCAGAAATGCATGGGAAGTCTCTTGGCATGAATCGTAGCTCTAGCAGATTCTTGAATGGTTTTGTTCTTCCTTTCCACAACTCCATTTTGTTGAGGAGTAATGGGAGAAGAAAATTCATGGTTGATTCCTTCAGATGAGCAAAATTCAGAAAAAAATTTGTTCTCAAATTCCTTCCCATGATCACTTCTAATTCTGAACACACAACTCTCTTTTTCCCTCTGAAGTCTTTGACAAAGGTTCTTGAACACATCAAAAACATCAGATTTCTCTCTGATAAAATTTATCCAAGTGAACCTTGAGTAGTCATCCATCACCACATATGCATACCTCTTCCCACCAAGGCTTTCCACCTACATGGGACCCCTCAAGTCCATGTGCAACAACTCCAAAACTTTAGAGGTAGTAAGATGTCGAATCTTCGGATGTGACATCTTGGTTTTCTCGCCCACTTGACATTCACCACACACTCTCCTTTCATCAATCTGAAGCTTTGGAATTCCTCTTACAACATCCATAGATATAACCCTTTTCATCCCTCTTAGATGAAGATGACCCAGTTTTTGATGCCATAGTTTTACTTCATCTTCTTTGGCTATGGAACACACAGATGTATAACTAGGATCTTGATTAACCCATAAATAATAGTTATCTCTAGACATGACTCCCTTCATGATCACTTCCTTTTCTTCATTTGTAACTACACACTCAAATTTGGTGAAGTTGACATTAAATCCTTGATCACATAGTTGACTGATGCTGATAAGATTAACAATCAATCCTTTCATAAGCAAAACACCATCAAGATTTAGAACTCTTGAACACTTCAGTTTTCCAACACCTTTGATTTCTCCTTTTGCTCCATCACCAAAAGTCACATAGCTGGTAGAATGAGGTTTGATGTCAACAAACAAATTTTGTATTCCAGTCATATGCCCAGAGCAGCCACTATCAAAGTACCAATCCTCTTTAGTTGATACTCTAAGAGAAGTATGATCTATCAAGGCAACATCCTTAGGAACCCATTGTTGTTTCATATTTTGTTTATATCTGGGCTGAGGGTTATAGTCAGGATATCCATAAAGTCTAAAACAAAAGGGTTTTATGTGACCAAATCTGCCACAGTAATGACATATATATTTGATATCTTCTCCTTTGATGATTTGATCTTTCTTTACCATGATGTTGAGACATGGGTTTTGACATCTGGTTAGAAACATCATACTTCGATTTAGGTTGGCTGTTACTTGAAGAGATGGTTTTAGTACCATCAAACCCTAAGCCAGACAAGTTTCATGTATTCTTTCCAATCTGAAGAATTTCATCCAGTGTTTCAGATCCATTGTTCAACATTCTGATAGATTTGGTCATTTGATCAAGCTTGGGATTCAGCATAATGATTTCATTTTTTAAGTTGGATATTATTGTTATATGCTCTTTCTTTTATGCCTCCAGTTTTATTATGAGCTTCTTCTGCTTCTCTCCTTCTTGAACCACTTGTGCACTTCTGAGACACAACTTTCTATAAGATGTTGCAAGTTCATCAAAGGTTAATTCATCCTCACTAGAATCATCATCAGAAATACATGTCCCTGTCAAAACAATAATGTGTTTAGCCGATTCCTCTTCAAAATCACTTTCAGAATCTCCATCAGACCATGAAACAAATAGTCCTTTCTTTTGTTTCTTAAGATAAGTAAGACATTCAGCTCTAATGTGACCAAAACCTTCACATCCATGACATTGAACTCCTTTGCTTTGATTTGGCTTCTCTTTATAATTTGTCCTTCAACTAGAATCATGGTATCTGCTGATGTCAGATGAGGTGTTCCTGACATTAGGTATTGAATTCATATTCATCTTTTTCATAACTCTGTTGAACTGTCTTCCAAGCATAGCTAAAGCTTCTGTCAGACTCTCCTTAGTTTCCATCTCACATTCTTCTATTCCCTCTTCAGTATTAGAAACCATGGTTATACTTCTATTCTTCTTTTCAGAGATATCACTGATTCCCATTTCAAATGTTTGAAGAGATCCAATGAGATCATCCACCTTCATATTGCAGATGTCTTGTGCTTCCTCTATAGCAGTAACCTTCATAGCAAATCTTTTGGGAAGAGATCTGATAATTTTCCTCACAAGCTTTTCATCAGACATTTTTTCTCCTAAAGCTTTTGAAGTTTTGGCAATCTCAAGAATATTCATGTGAAAATCATGAATAGTCTCATCTTCTTTCATCCTCAGATTTTCAAATTTTGTAGTGAGTAAAGGAAGTCTTGACATCTTGACCTTGGAAGTTCCTTCATGAGTGGTTTTGAGAGTATCCCAAACATCATTGGCCAATTCACAATGGTGCACCAGCCTGAATATATTTCTATAAGTTCCATTGAACAAAGCATTTAAGGATTTGGAGTTGCCTAGAGCCGACTCATCCTCCTCTTTGATCCATTCTTCCTAATGCTTTAATATCTTTGATCCATCTTTTCCAATAATGACAGGATGTTATCATCATTTGTCTGCATCTTTCTATGTCTTCTTGTCCAGAGATTTCAAGAAGGCCACCATACAAGGTTTCCAGTAATCATAGTTAGATCCATCCAGAATGGGTGGTCTATTCACTAAACCTTCATCCTTGTCCATAGTACCAGAATATACTTCCCCTAGATCTCACCCAAAAAAACAGGTAAGGTGCCTACTCTGATACCAATTGAAATTCTGGAAGCAGATATGAGATGTCGAATAAGATGTTATGACACTAATATCTGACAAATTTAAATATGAACAAGTTAATTAAACAAAAACAGTTGTAAGAAACACAAACAATTGTTAACCCAGTTCGGTGCGACACACCTACATCTGGAGGCTACCAAGCCAGGAGGAAATCCACTATAAGCAGTATTAATTCAGAGTTAAACCAACCAGTTTACACCCTTCACTTAATCCCTACCCAATGCAACTTCTCTCTAAGAAACACTGAGATATGAGACACCTCTCACTCCCCCTCAATCACAACAGTGATAACAAACTAACAACCAAGCAATAAAAGACACACTTCAAGGACAAACCTTGACATTGCTTAAAAGCTTCAATCAAGAACAAATCACTCTTGCTTAAAAGCTTAGAGTGGACAACTTACAACTCAACAAAACCTTGTCCAATACAATTATCAACATGATAATTGTTTGGCTCACAAGGAAACTAAGAACACGTAAAACCCTAAAATAAGTAACCAACTTCAACGTTTTTCTCTATATCTTCATATAGGGTTTTGCAGCCTTTAAATAGAGAAAGAATTGTGGGCATGGGCCTGCTGCAGCTGTGAATCAGTTTTAACCTAATAAAACTAATTCCAACAATAAAGGAACAAATATAGCAACCATATAAAATATTCTGAAAAGAATAAACCATGTTGAATCACAACCTTCTAAATATAGCGCCTAATAATTAAAAGAGTCAATCAGTTCTTAAGCACCAGACAGAGATGTCATGACATCAGTCTTGACATCCTGATAAAGCAGTAGCACACTTAAAATTTTACACCTGCAGATTGCTTAAACATGTCATGACATCAATCATGACAAGAACACATAACTTGTTTTACCATAAAATGTTGTCAATCTACAACATCTACACAAGGAAACATTCCTAAAAATCAATTACTATTATCAAAAGGACTACTCTAAAAAACAACAGTAAAAGAAGAAAGCAACTAGCCAGAAGAAAAACACAACCGGAAGAAGCCTATATTTCTACAAAAGCATAAGAAATGGCAAATAACCCCAATCAAGCTAATAATGTCAACAACAAACAAAATCAGGCCAACAACATTGTTGGTGGAATGCAATGCCATAATATTTCTAGAATGTTGTTGGTGGAATGCAATGCCATAATATTTCTAGAAGGCTGCCCCACATAGTCAAACCATGTAAAAAGTAATTACTCATTGTTGGGATGCTGAATAAAATAAATCATATGTATTTCAAACTTCATTCATGTCGTTCAGTTAGTGGTGAAGAAAACACAAATTTTATCATTATGTTAACATGTTGAAACTAATTTGACATTATCTAATTAATGATTGAGACATCTCCATACATTATATATGATTGGAATATAAGATCTTTTGTGATGATGCATGAGTAGTTGCTACCTTATCTCTCTTCAATGGTATTATCCAATATTGTACGAGTATCATTTATTAGAACATTTATTTTTTCCTTATCTCTTTTTCCTTTTTCTCTCATTTTATAATTCAACTAATAACAAAATTTGATAGTTACACCAATGTTCTTTTTCTTCTCATCTAAATCAATATAAATAATCACAATAGAAAAAAAAAATTGTTTCTACCATGAACATTACATTCTCAATGTGTAGTATGTTGCAAGTTCCACTTATAAGAACTTTCATATTTTATAAACAAAGCATAAAGTAACTCATTCCATGTATCAGGTACACCCGGAAGACACCAATGGCTACAATCTTGGCGATGTGGATTTTCATTAAGACCCAAATAATACTTTGATGAATGTCCATCTTTTCTCTGAGCTGTCATCTTTGTTACATTCAATATCTTCATCTTCATCATAACTTGAGAAGTGTTTGTGTGTTCCAATATTGCAGAATTTGCAATTTTGAACTGTGACCAATTATCTTTAGGTACCAATGATGATCCAATTTCTGGCAGTGTTTCCAAATGACAGTTTCCATCTTTCTTCCAATCTCCACCTCTGTAACATATACATGTTACATAAAAGACTATTTCTGAAAATTAAAGTCATTTTTGAATAGTTGAAAAATTTCACAAACCTGAAATGCACAGGTGCATATGTACGAAAGAAGACTTGTGTCTTGCTAGGGTTTGTTGTATCTTGTATCCAATTCAATATTGTCTTAATAGACCTCTTATATGCATCTTGTACCTTCATATTCAACTTAACTTCTTCACCTTCTTGGAAATAGCAACCCCTACACAAATTGTCATTAAACACATATACAACTGACACATGTTGTAAGAGTGTTATATAAATATCGAACACAGACAGAGACACTTGAGGATAGGATTACCCTTTGATAGTTTTCTCATAATTCCACCAATGTCCTGTATTAAGAACCAAAACATCAGCATCACTCCATTTTCCAGAATTCCAATCCATTTGATCCAATTTTAACGTTGTCCCAATCTCTTCAGCAGCTCCTGTTGGAGGCCTACTTTGCAGTACAAGAAATGGAGCTCTATAGTATTCTATTGTACAGTTATAATCCTTGAATTTGAACACTAAGAATCCCTTGTGCTTTGTAATTGGATTACCATTAACTTCATAGATTGATTCTTTGTTAGGAATTTCAGAAGAGAGCATGCATAGTAATGATTCCCATTGGTTTCTTCCAATTGAGTCCCCAGCAAATACTAGTCTCTTGTTTCTTAGTTTCTCCAACATCATTGTTGCGTTGAATCTAGTGCAAAGTTACAACATTACTTCATCTACTAATACATAAATTTTTTGTCCATTTACAATTACATAGAAATTAATCTCTCTATTGTGACAGTAAGACAACAAATTTAAATCTCATTTTTCTTTGTCACATCTGTGTCATAATTTTGGAAGAATTGACAATATAATTATTTTGTTAATAAAACGGGTTATATTTATGATTATTTGAAATGTAATACAACTCTAATAAAAAAATAGATATTTTGTTTTAGACTAATAGATTGATTTTTTTTTTTAAAATAACCTAGTTTAATAAATAAAATCCAAAATAACCTAGTT
Source organism: Lathyrus aphaca (assembly GCA_963966055.1). Taxonomy (NCBI): domain Eukaryota; kingdom Viridiplantae; phylum Streptophyta; class Magnoliopsida; order Fabales; family Fabaceae; genus Lathyrus; species Lathyrus aphaca. The sequence goes on along the minus strand of OZ014519.1, from coordinate 64,024,120 downwards.
TTCCAAAATATTACCAAAGTAACGTAGTTTGTATATTTAGTCGCCGTATAGATTGACGAATGAGAACAAAAATATACAAGTATTCTGGCTAACATGAATTGGTGAGATTTTTTTTTTCCTTTATTTTTTAAGTGGATTCGCCATATAGATTGGCGAAAATGTGTATTTTTTTTAGATTGTGATTAATCAATATCTGGTAATGCTGAAAAAATACACACTTTCGCCAATTCATATGACGAATCCACTTAAAAAATACACACTTTCGACAATCCATATGGCGAATCCACTAAAAAAATATACACTTTCACCAATCCATATGGCGAATCCGCTTATAAATGAAAACAAAATCTGACAAATGCATGTTAGCCAAATAATTTGACGAATGTTTGTATATTTTTGTTCTTATTCGCCAATCCATATGGCGACTAAATATACAAACTACGTTATTTTGGTAATATTTTGGAAAACTATATTATTTTGGAATGTTTTTTTTATTAAACTAGGTTAAATCATGAATGATTTAAAACAAATTTAAGTTGTAAAATATCTTAAAGTTTATATTTTAGTCAAATATTATATATATATATATATATATATATATATATATATATATATATATATATATATATATATATATATAAAAGTTTTGTTTTCAATTGTTAGATTAGTCTTGTGAATGATTTTTTTTATATAATAAATTATAAGATATCTTAAATATCTATTTTAGCAAACATATAATAATTATAAACGAAAAAAGCGAGAAACAACGTATTTACTTTATTTTCTAAAAAAAATTATAAACATATATTTTGTAAAATTCGAGTATGAAATATTGAATTAAGCACAATTATCTATAAAAGATAGTTTTTTTTTTTAATGAAATGTCAATATATAACAAATAAAAATGAGATACAAAAGGGAAACAAATTAATCTCAGGAACTACCTGAATTTAAAAAATAATAGATCTAATTTATTCTTTATAAAATCATTCTGAATTCTTACGAGAATGGAATTAAAAAAAGAGGTAATCTAAAGATAGTCTATGTAATAAAAAAAATAATTTAGAATTTATATGTTTCACATATAGTTTATTCGATTAATTTTAAATAAATTTTTCCCTCTAACAAAAAACAATAAAGTATCTTCTAATTGACCCAAATTTTGTTTTGAATTTAGTATCTCTCATCTTTTATCCATATGGCAATTGCCACCTCGCATAAAGGTCCCTCTCAACACGAGAGATACGAGTAAGACCTGTTCAAACTCACACACTGACAATGACATGTTTAAGGTTGCTCTCAACACATTTGAACTTTTTATCTTATCTCCATCCTTAACTTTGGTTCAATTTAACAACATTAACAAATCAAATTTAACACATGTCTGCCTCAGTTTTGACACCAATGAATCCAAATACATACAAAACTTCTGATAAAAACAATGACCAATAATTTTAGCTTTCTCATTGCTCTTCAAATGTGTATGTTTCGGTAAATTTACCAACAAAATGTAAGAACAGAGAAATAGTAGTAAGTTGGTATTGTACCTGGGCAAGTTACAATGTTTAGGTTGCCATCTCCACTTTGTGTAGAACAAATCAGGTCTTCCATTCTCAGAACAACGAAATCCTAAATCAATAAATTCACAATCTTTTGATTCATACAATGGATACTTTTCATCCCAAACCCAATTCCCTTCAAACAAATCACACCCATCACCCTTTTCTCCAACAAAATCAACTCTATCACTATCTTCATCATGTTCCGTTGACCAACTAAACCTCTTCAATTGACCGAATCTTCCACCAAGTTCTCTAAAATCCAAGTAGAAGAAACAACATGTAGTAATCACAAATACTAGGAAAAATCCAACCACAACCAAAGACGGTTCAAACAACCTTAAACGCTTCACCTTCCTTAATGTTTCAAAAACTACCATCTCTCCCACGTATTGCTTTGGAGAAATAATAATCATAGAATTTGTAGAATTATTTATGATTTTGTATCATGTGAAGAAGGGTGGCATGTAAGCAATATACGACACTTTTTCATGCGACCCAATAGAATTTAATAATGTTTTGCTTGATAGATAAAATTGGTAAATAGTATCGTCAATGATAAGGCAAAGATATATGGGTGTTGAACAAGCAAGGAAGCACTTTTTTTATCATTAATAATAACTTGTGATATCATATGATATATTATATAGTAGTATTAGATTAATACTATACTATATGATGATGAAATGTAACAAAATGGTGATCATAAAAAACCGAAGAGTTGTGTTGACATTGGAAGTTGAGGAAAATGGTGGGAACTGGGAAAAGACGTGGCCCACGTTGTTTTGAAAAGTGAGAGAACTCGGCTTGTGATTAGATCGTGTGGTCACGCGCTGAAATATGGAGCGTGGGTAAGTGCCTTCATTTTAACGCCAATCTGGCAATCTTACACCGCTACCACGTATACGGCGGTTGCACGTTTTTCTTCTATTATTTTTCGCTTGTTAAATTTGAAAATTCACTAATTATTCATTAATTCACTCGTTAAATTTTACATTATACATGAATTATAATTGTAAAACTTGTATAGATATATGATTTTTTCTTTAATCATATAAAAATATCTGAATAATTATGATATAATAAAATATTTTATACATAGACACAAATTGATGAAATCGTTAAACATACTTAGTTGAGGTATACCACCATTTCTTCTATATCCATCGTTGCAGTCCAGTTGAAGGTCACGAGGACCTGTCCGAATCATTTATGTACAGTGGCTCTGTTTGTGGAAATCAGCACCTCCCCCGTCTTACTTGAACAAGATCACATCTTTTTCAATCTAAGATCAAAGCTCTCACTATATATTTTCGTCTTCAAGGCTTCCTAGCTCAACGAGATTGGCAACGATCCTGTCACCAACATCCTCAGCGATGGTAACAACCCTGGCCACCGTGGGACTACCCTCCACGATGTCGGCCACCACGAGGGGCATCCTACCTCCCCATCTTTCAACAATCTGAAACACTCATCGGTCCCTCAAGGGGATCATGTGTTCGAACCGATCTTTGTCCCGGCGAATGTCGACGCCAGTACCCAAGCACTTAGTCTCGCACTCAACAACGTCAATCTGGAAATCTTCCAGCAAAACGAACACATATAGATGCTCGAGAGTGATTGTCGCTCCCCTTCTCCTGCAGAGGGGCATCGACACGGAGACACTCGCAGCCCATCATGCCGCTCACGGTATCCTCCCCGTAAACACAAAAAGAAAGATCCCAAAGATCCCCCCCCCCCCCCCGTAGATCAAGAAAGGCCGAAAGGATCCATCCAGAAAAGGAAAAGAAACACAATCAGTCTCCTCCTCGGAAACCCATCGCTCCCCGGACAAGAGGAACAAAAGAACCAAGAAATCCCACTACGATGATACCTGACATCCCCGTCATCAGAGCAGAAGCCCTTGCCACAGCAGGCCCCCTATCCATCATCCGGAAGTAGCTACAACAAAGATAATCGCGGACCCTTGAGTCGCGAGATCATGGAAACCCGCATTCCTCGCGGGCTCAAGAAACCCCCACCTTTGGCCACTTACGACGGGACCACAGATCCCGAAGATCACATAGAAAACCTCGAGGTCATGCTCCATTATCATGTCGAAGGAGCTATCAAGTGTAGGTTTCTCCCCATCACATTACGAAAAGGGGCCATGTCCTGGTATAAACACCTTCCCCCGGGATCCATTACATGATGGAGAGTCTTGAAAAATCAGTTTACAAGGCATTTCACTACATTCATATGTCACCCTAAATCTGAAGCCACCCTCGAAGGAATCATCCAAGGTAAAGATGAGCCTCTACGAGATTACATAGACAGGTTCAACAAAGAAGCAGTCGGGGTATATACCACTGATCGCATGAAGAGGTACATCCTAGAAAAAGGTTTGCATCCCAACAACGAGTCTCATAAAGTTGTGACGATTGAGCCTCCCGGGTCTCTCGCCGAACTCCTCCATAAAGCACAAGTCTACATCCAATACGAAGAAAATGAGATCGTGTACAAGACCAATGATTCGAGGAATCAGGAAAACTCACGAGCCCACAAACAGAAATAAGACACTGACACTTCTCTACGCGAAAGACCCAGAGTTGATCATCCTCGCGAGAGCAGAGGACTCGTCGGAAGTTTCTCGGAGTAAACCCTCCTCACAGCTCCCCGCGAGAAGATTCTGACAGAGTGCATCAATATTGAATTCAAATAAGGAGATGTTCGCTTCCCCAAACAAACATCTTCTAAGGGAAATACCGATAAGACTAAGTATTGTCGTTTCCACCGCAGTCATGGGCATGTGACTAAAAACTCCATACACCTCAAAAAGGTCGAAGAAATTTCCAAAGAACCCGGTCGCATTGTTGATTTCTAGACCCGAAGATTTCTTCATCCCACGGCGCCTCGAGGGCATAGGATATTTTGTAGCATATAGCCCTTGGGAAGCATTTCCCTCGGCCATGCTCATCTCCGACGAAGGATATAACGAGATGACAGTAGGATCAATCAGGAGGAAACTCGAGCATTTGGTTAATTCGTCACCAAATCAGCTCTCATCCCTCGAGAAGGTTCAAGGCAAGTCTCATCCATCATATTCTACATGGAAGAACTCCTGGGAGGATCCCCAAACTCCCACATCCCTTTGTTGATATGTGCCAAGATGGCAAAAACAGATATTCAGAGGACACTTATCGACCAGGGAAGCTCGGTCGACATAATGTATACCTCCCTCTGTCGGGCATTGTTGCTTAATTAAAAGAACCTATTCCCATACGTGGGATCTAATTTGCATGGTTTCAGCAGGGAAACTACCAAACCTTAGGGCTACGTCAAGTTAATGGTCACGTTAGGAGAAGGAGACGCCTCCAAAACAATCAAGAACCATTTCTTGGTCATTCGCTGCCCGTCCCTATATCAATGCATCTTGGGAAGACCAACACTCGTTGAGCTGATCGTCATTCCCTCCACTGTTCATCTTAAAATGAAATACTATATAGAGAAAGGACATGTGGTTACTCTTCACAGAGATATTGAAGTCGCACGAAGATGGTTTGACGCCGCGACCAAGGGGCAGACTGTGATAGAATATGCGCCTAAGAATAGCAAACGCGTAAGAGATGAGGACTTCCCAACTGAAGGGGTCCAACCCGAGAAGAAGCCTATGTTGTATATCAATGGCATTGAACTTGACTCTCGAATCCCAGCAGAGCCCGAAGATACAACATCTGGAGACACCTCTTCAACCATTATGCACCCCTTTCCCGCAGGAGAGTTCGAAGTAATAACTTTCGGGGACAACCCAGACAAGGGAGTTTGCATTGATACATGGCTTCCTAAAGATGAAAAGAACAGATGAAGTAGTGTTTATGCAGCAACGTAGATCTGTTTACCTGGAGCACCGCTGATATGCCTGGCATCTCCCCTAAGATCGCTTGCCACGAGCTCACCATCAATTTGTCTGAATGCATGATTGCTCAACACAGACGCAAGCAATCCGGTGAAAAAACTTTAGCCGCTGAGAAACTTGTAAAGGACCTCCTAAAGGTCAATTTTTTATTTGAGGCTAGGTATACAACCTGGCTCTAGAACACTGTATTGGCTAAGAAATCTAACGGGAAGTGGAGACTATGCATTGATTACACCGATCTCAATCGGGCTTTCCTGAAAGATTCTTATCATTTTCCTAACATAGAAAAATTGGTAAATAGTTCTGCAGGTTTCAAACTCGTGTCCTTCATGGACGTCTATTCCGGGTATAATCAGATACCCATTGCCAAAAAGGATAAGAGACATACCGCCTTCATGACCCCGTCAGGAAATTATTACTACAATGTAATGCCCTTCGGACTAAAAAACACGGGGGCCACCTATCAGCACATGATGAAGAATGTCTTTCAATCTCAGATTGGGGACATGCTCGAAGTACACATGGACGATATGATCGTAAAATCTGTCGAGGAATTTGATCATACATCGCACCTCCAAATATTCTTCAACCAGGAAAGGAAGTGTAGGATGCGCTTCAACCCAGATAAATGCACCTTCGGCGTAAAGGAAGGGAAGTTCCTCGATTTCCACCTCACAGAGAGGGGAATCAAGGCTAACCCCGAAAAATGTCGACCCTTCTCAGAATTCCCTACGCCTAATTCGAAGAAATCCATTCAATCTTTGAACAATATGCTCACCTTGATGTCGCGTTTCGTAGCGAGATCTGCTCAACACGCCTCACCCTTTTTCAAATTACTTTGCAAAGAAGCATCATTCGAGTGGACGGAGGAATGCGAGCAGACCCTACAGTATCTCAAATGAGCAATGTCAGAAGCTCTAGTCTTATCCAGACGCACCACCAGGGAGATCCTCTGCTTATACCTTTTTACACCAGCGAAGCCATCAGAGCAACTCTCATAAGAGAAATCCTAGAAGGGCAGAAACCCATCTACTTTACGAGAAAAACCCTATAGGGAACAAAACTCACATACCAACAAATCGAAAAGGTCTCTCTCACTCTTGTCAACGCAGCCAGAAGGCTAAGACACTACTTCTTGGCACACACCATAGTCGTATGAACCGACCAACCCATTAAACAACTGCTTCCTCGACCCAATATGACTGATAGAATGTTACGGTGGTCGTTAGAGCTCTCCTAATTTGACATACATTACGCAGGAAAGCTCTGAAAGCCCAAGCTCTGGCCGATTTTGTGTCTGAAATGACTCTCGTGGAAATAACACCAAACGACACCCATAAATGGGTCATTTACGTCGACGGGGCATCCATCCCCTCAGGCAGCGGTGCAGTGATCATCCTCGAGAACAAATAGGGAATTCTAATAGAGATGTTCCTGGTTCTATCTTTCCTAACATCAAATAACCAGGCCGAGTACAAAGCTTTCTTGGCAGGTCTCCGCTTGGACAAAGATATGGGTTTACAAGAGGTTAAAAGTTTCACTGACTCTCAACTCGTCGTGTCACAGGTAAATGGGAAATACCAAGCCAAGAACGATCACTTGATCGAATACCTAACTTTGGTACAACAAAAGTTGGCACAATTCATGTCATGGGAAGTCCAACTCATCCCTCGTAAGCGTAATTCAAGAGCATATGTCCTATCAAAACTAGCAAGTACAAGGAAGAAATGAGGCAACAAGTCTGTCATTCAAGAAACACTTCCCCATCCCAGTATCAAAAAACCCTCTGAAGTCATCGACGTCAACGTCATAGGTGATAATAATCACTAGATGACTCCAGTATATAACTACCTAACGACATGAGAGATTCCCGAGGATAGTAAGGAAGCCAGCGCAACCAGGCGTCGTGCATGCTCATACGTCCTGGTAGACGACAAATTGTATCGTCGAGGATTCTCCATCCCACTTCTCAAATGTGTCGGCAAAGAGAGTACGTCAGACATCCTGCATAAAGTACACGAAGGCATTAAGGCGTGACATCTGGGCGGAAGATCTCTAGCCCGCAAAGCCTTGAGAGCAGGATACTATTGACCGACCATGCAGAACGACGCAAAGAACACGTAAAAAATGCGAAAAATTCTAGTGCCATGGGGAGATGCACCTAGCTCCCCCCGACGCGCTCAAAACTATGTCATTACCATGTTCATTCACCCAGTGGGGAATGGACATCCTCGGCCCTTTCACAGTAGGCTCCTATCAAAACAAATATATGATCATGGTTGTTGACTATTTCACTAAGTGGATAGAGGCCAAGGCTTTGACCAAAATCATCACGTTCAACATATTACATTTTTACAAAAGAAACATATTAGCCAATGTACCCCAAGCCTTAATAACCGACAATGGCACATAATTCACCGATGGAAATTTCCAAGATTTCATCGCTAAGACAAGCACTAAACAACATTTTGCATCCATCAAACACCCTCAGACTAATGGGAAAGCTTAGGCAACTAATAAAGCCATCTTGCAAGGACTTAGGAGAAGGCTTAGAGAAGCGAATAAAAGATGGGTCGAGGAACTCCACAATGTGCTCTGGGCCTACAGGACAAATCCACATTCAACCACCGGGGAAACTCCCTTTCGCATGGCATGCGAAACATAGGAAGTCATCCCCGTGGAAATTAGAGAACCTTCCAGACGAATAGAAGCCCCTATAGAAGAAGAGTTTAACGATGAAGCATTAATAGAATAACTCGATTTAGTTGAAGAGATCCGATCACGAGCAACTCTCCTTAAAGCATCCTTGAAACAAAGGATAACATTATGGTATGATGTCAAGTTCATCAAGCGAGAATTCCAAGTAGGCAGTCTTGTCTTGCGCATAAATAAAAAAGATGCATGTGATGACAAGCTTGCTGCAAACTGGGAGGGCCCATATCAGGTCAAATCAAAAATAGACACATGAGCCTACTACCTCGAACACCTGAACAGGGAACCATTTTCTCGAGCATCTGAAAAGCCCAAACAATATTACAGCTAACACCTGCATAGACGCGGGAGTAGCTTCAGAGGAATTTACCCCACAACAAAGGGGAAGGCGCTCGGCCACGGGTACGTACCTTGGTATAAGTATGACCCTCAAGTAAAACAAAGGCAAACATCTACCCATTAAACAAGCAGATGTTGTGCCCAACAGGGATACCTCAATCGAGCTCCGTTGTTGCCATACCAGTGTGGCAGACCCCTAGCTCGCGATGGGAAAGGTCTAAGCCTTAAGGGATCAAGAAACTCGACAAAGTTTCCTAACACATTCTTTCAACGAAAGTACCTTTTGCTCCTTGATATGGGTGTTCGCGGGTTGGGTTGGGTCTAATTTGATTAAATCCAATACCTGACCCGATCGATATTCTTTGGGTTAGGTTGAACATCCTGTAACATGGTGGGAGAACTGACTTTAGTTAAATATTGCGGATAGCAAGAGTCGCCACCGACTTTTATTTTATCCATAAGGAAAGGACATAAAAGAACAGGAAAGACCTTAAAAAGATTTTGAGTTTGGGGGGTAGGTTATGTAAAGGGAAGGTGTTAGCACCCTTTACATCCATGGTTATCCATGGGCTCTTAATTACTTAGCTCACTTTAAATTGTTTTGAGAAGTGTAGTGTGTGATTAAAAATTTTCTTAAGTACTTTATAATGACCCTTGTATGGATATATATAAAGACTTTGTTTTGAAAATTTGTTTGAAAATGTGAAGTGTAATGAAATAATTTGATAAAAAGTGAGCAAGTTTTTAAGAGGAACCTACCCTAAGTTAAATCTTTACGGTTCTTGAATGTTCTTTCAATGGTAAGACTATCCCTATTATTAAGGAATAGGTAGTCATTACCTTGGATGTTATAAGGGACATGTGAAGGGTCATCTGTGTTTAGGCAACTGTAAGGTGTCTTAGCAATATGAAGGGACTTATCATCTTTTATTCGAAGGGACAAGATCATTTACCGTAGGCAACGTCGAAGGGACTTGATCTTTTTTTCTTAAAGGGACTTGATGATATCTCATGAGAAGGGACTTTGCTTTTTAGACACCTTACTTGACCTTTTGATTTAGGCAACATGAGGGATAACCTTAGGAAGTGAGATGGCGATCAAAGATCGACTTACGTGGATGAGTGTCCATATTCATATGTTTATCTTATTAAATTAGTGATTCTAAATTAATTTTAAAATACAAACATGTTATCACTCCCTATATTTACTAACCATGGAAAGAATATTTATAAACAATAAAATAAAGACGAAAATAAAACCTACAACTATTACAAGGCTTTCGCATTTACATAAATATAGAAACGATCGAATAATAAATAAATAAATAATAAAGAGGGTTAGTAATAAAACAAATTATAAGAAAAAGAGGTTAGCATGAATACAGAAATATATGCAAGTTAATTAATTATTTTCAAATTAAATAAACATTTTTAAAAGAATTTTTGAAAGAAAATATAATGAGAATAATAATATGAAGTCATGGAATAAATATTTACAAAGAAACTATTATTAATTATTTTAATTAGATATTAGAAAAGTTTAATTAATTTTAATATTTAAATAAAATAAGAACTAGGGTTAGAGATTTAAAAATAAAATTAGGGTTTTAGAAATTAGGGTTAATAATTTAAATTACAATATTAATTTAACTATATACAAAAATAAATATATAATAATATGAACATAAAAATAAATTATATTTGAAAATAAAATATTGATTTTAGAAATATAAAAAAAACTTTATTCTATAAAACATATTATATTATTAAAAAATAATTTATTATATGATATATAATTAAATAAAAAACAAGAAAAGAAGAAGAAAATAGAAAAGAAATTAGGTTAAAAATAATGGGGAGGCCTGGATTTGAACCCAGGACCTCCCCTGTACCTGCCAGAGGAGTTACCACTTGACTGTGCTGCGTTTGGTGATATCCAACGACCAAAATTGATTATATGTAAAACCTGAAAAATATAACAAAGTAAAAAAATATAACACAAGACCTGGGAATCGAACCCAGGTCTCTCACCACCAAAGCACTTCAACAAAACCAGCTGAGCTACACGCGCTAGTTGTAATATAATGTAAACGAATTCAAAAAATATTAAGTTGCAATTTTGAATTTCCCAGATGGCGCCAATGGTCTTCATCTTCTTCATCATACCTGTGAATTTTCATGCAATTATACCTGCGAATTTCCCTGCGTTTTTTTTACCTTCAAAAACCTACGAAACTTGGATCTTGATTAATACGTAAAATTTCAACAGATTGATCACATAAACATGATCCTTACATCATCCACGATTCATTGACGTTCTTAAAATTCATTTATATTAGTTCCATTGAGAAACCCTAATCGGCTACCTCAAACCCTAACAATGGTGAATCTCTAATCCTGTACCAAAACTCAAATTGAAATGTCCAGAAACGATCGTTAGCTTGTTACAAACACAAAACAACAATCAAATTTCAATTTATTTTGCACGAATATACGAAAACGGGAAATTCACAAAGGTGTAAGAAGTTTGATTCGGTTTGAGCAATTCATGGGGTTTGAGATGCATATGACTATTGCTACATGATCAGTGATGTTCAAGGAAGAGATTGGTGTCCTTAATTCACCTGAAAAACCACAAATTATTAGAATCTGAATTTCAATTTTTTAATGAATTTTGAACTTTTGAAACTTATCCTTGAGGCTGCCAATTTGTGAATAGGGCTTAGCTTAATGTTGTTTATATATCACCAAATGAAATTAGGTCAAAACTTTCAACAAACTTATGGATTTTTGGACCTTGTAAGATTGAAAAAGATGTGACATTAAAACTTGAATTTTCTTTGATCTATCATTGCTATTTTGGTATGATCTGAATTATATTGGTATCAATCAAGTTTAAATAAGTTTTAAGACCTTCTAGAATCCAAATCTTTTCCAAATATGTGATTTTCATATTTTATTTTAATTTAATTTGTATTTTAATGAATAAAATTCAAATAAATATTAAATAAAATATAAAAAATCAAAAAGGGTGTGGGTTGGGTCGTGCTTAATGAGTTTGTAAAGATTGGATGGCAATTTGGTGGGCTCATTTAGCAAAAATTGGTTTTAAGGCCTTATTTGCTTCATAAACTTCCCAAAAATTTCCCGACTTTGCAAGGGCACAAATCCTTCAATTTTAATGCTATGAAGGTGTTATTGGACATTTTGTAAAGCTTAAAGAGTTCTCTAACCAACCTCTTTTGTCTCATGTCCATATCTTTTACCATTATCAAGTTATGCTCTTTGGAAGTTGTTGACTTTTTGTTGACTTTTGAAATGACCTATAATTTCTTAGCTCATACCTTCCAAATGAAGCATTTTTGGGCTTGGCTTGTGAGACACAAAGTTGTAGAGAATTCAATTTCCTTCAAAATGAGCTTTAGATGGAAAAATTTTGATGAAGCATGTGAAAGTTATGGCTGGTCAAAGTTCAGTTGACTTTTCCTATGAAAACCCTAATTTAGAAAACTCCTGATTCTTGATGATCTGAAATCTCCTTGATGAATCATGATCAACCCTTGATCAAATGATGAATTTTACTTAATATACTTGATGTTGGCAAAAAATCATGAAGTTTGACTTTGGTTTGACCACAGTTGACCTCAGTTTGACTTTTTGACTGCCTTGACTGATTTTAACCTATCTGATCATCTGACTGAGCAAATCTTTTGGGACAGTCTTGAAACTTGATATGGGGATTCTTGAACCCATACAGGATGCTATGAAGCTCACTTGAAGTCTTGGAAGTCCATTTAACCTGATGAAAGTCAAAACCCTAGTTTAAGATGCATTGCTTAGGAGGATGCATTGTCTGAGGGAATTGTCAAATTTTCTGACTAATTGTGAACCCTGAGAACCTTGTGAACCTCATGAGATGTCTTGTGAACATTGTGAACCTTGTGAACCTCTTGGGACACAATTTATTGCCTTGTGGAGGGAAAATTTTGGGGTGTAACACATCCCTACTCCTAGACAAGTTCCATACACTAGTCGAGCTTCTCAAGAATATGTCGAGCATAACCTTGGTATGAATAACATACATATTTATACAAGTAACAATGAGCAAGTAAGAAGTAAGAACAACAATACTTATATAAAAATCCGACCACCAGGCCTGAAGCTGTCATAAGTTACACCAAAAGGTGACTAAGTCCCATTAACCAAAATATATCAAGTGGCACGCAAGCCAACAAAACCTTGACATGCAGGCCCAAACTTTACTCCCCGTCCAGAGGGATAACCTCGCCCTTTTCAACACGACACAAACAGACTAATACCATTACGACCAACTCCATGTTGGGGTTCTTCGCCTTAATTTGGTCGACAACGTTGTTGAAGGCAAAGGTAGCCATGGCCAAGTTATCTTTCCCGAGCAAACGAATGCGAGTAAGCAACTCTGCCCTAGTCTTCATGACCGCTACTTCCTCGATCTCGTCTTCCCTAATTTTTGAGGCATCCTCAAATTCTGCGACCTTTTCCTTCAACTTTTTGTTCTCTTCAAGGGAAGTTTTCATTTTTTCTTACTCCCCCCTCAGCTCGATCAGCAACAACTTCTTATCCTCCAAATGCCCTTCAAGTTTGGTCTTTTGGTTATAAAGATCAGCACTCTCTTCCTAGAGCTCAACTATCCTCGACTTAGCCGCTAACAGTTCCTTCTTAGGCACCATCTCGACATCATTCAAGCTCAGAGCAACCTCGAGGATCCTTATCATCCCCGCTGCATCACGTCACAGCTCCGACCTCATCGTCTTACGATCAGCAGTCAAGATGGCGACAACGTCTAGGTCGGGGACACGGATAGTCGACCCCTCATCGAACAACGACGTCTGAGTAAAGCATTGGGGTAGCACAAATTTACCCGAAGACACGAACGATGGCTTCGTCTGAGATATTTTCACCTCCTCGGTCCTATGCTTTTTCCCGAGAGGAGAAGCACCTGCAAAAGTGCTTCCCAGATAGGGGTGGCCGAAGTAACGAACCCTTCGAGCGTAGCTTGATCTTTAATGGCATCGACCCTTGTCTTCGGCCCCTTCTTCAAATCCCCTTGTTAGATTTAACAAGGCGCTCACGCATCTCAGTCATTTTTTCTGCATAACAAAAGATAAACACGTCAGATACAAGTTAAAGGCCCGAATTCAGGGCAACAAGACTAAGATTCCACCTAAAACACTACAAATAAACGGGAGAATTATGGCAGTTATATTAGGGCGGTTTAGGGAAACCTCCACTATTAACGTACATTGTGTCGATTTTATAAAACGCCTCTATTATATAAAACCGCCGTTATTAACATTTTAAATTAAAATACCAAAAATTGGGTTAAAATATATAGAAACGGTGAATGAGTGAAGTGTATTTGGTATTGTTAAGAAACAAAGCAAAGTATGTTTATAAACATATTTCCAACTTACGCCTTTTATTTTACTGGGAATAGCGTGTGTGCATTAATTGATAAAAACCATATACCCATTTTTTCTACTTTTTAAATATAATATCTCTATTTTAATTATTTTTTAATATTTTGTACACTAAACCTACATCACTTGAAACCCTTCGGTCCATTGTAACAAAAAGAAAATATTGTGAAACCCTTTTTCCCATCGTCCCTCTCTAATCATTCACCGCGGTCGAGTTCCATATTTCCACTCAACTCTAATCGGGACCAGAGATGATCCTCTCAAATCCTATTGAAAAATAACCCCTTAGTGTGATTTTCAAACCCTTGAAGCCTTACCCTAAACCCGACCCATACTCTGATTTACATTTCAAAAACATCTATCGAACTCTCATCGTTCTTCTTTTTATTCATCGATTCATATTCACATCATTTTGGTGTTACCACCCTCGAAAATTCTAAGGGTTTGTTCACTCTATATTTTCTTCTTCTTTGATATGTAGATGAATTTCATGCTTTCTAAAATCTATTTATTGTTTCACATTAATATTTCTATTAAAAATATTTATTTATAATGTTTTGATGATTTTTCACATTCTAGATTTATGACTTAAAATTCATTTTTATTTAGAAGCTGAAAATGATAGATTGGGATGAAGTGGATTTTGTTTTATTATCAGTTGCAGAATTGAAATCAAAGATCAAGGTCCAGGTTCACTTGTTCCTATGGTTTATATAGTTTTTGTTCTTATGTGCTATCATAGCTTTTATTTGATAAAATGAAATTGTAACAGGACAAAGATATATATTGTTGGGTTAAATATGTTTTAGGTCCCTATAAATATCGCACATTTGAAGATTGGTCCCTCAAAAATTTTCCTTCAAACATTGATCCTCCTAAAGTTTTATGTTTCCAAATGTAGTCTCTCCCGTTAATTTTGACTAACGGGGGATGATGTGGCATGTTGTGTGGGATTTATTTTGATGACATGGAAAAATCTACCTAATTTGTAGCTAATATCATATTTAAACTCAGAAATGGTAGCTCATTCCTAGCTAATTTGTCACTAATTCCTAGCTAATTTGTAGCTAATGTCATATTGAGATTATGAGAGCAAATTATAACTCAACTATTAACAACATTCCCACCATGATATCAGAATCATTTCAATAACTATTAATAAATTAACTAACAATTTCACAATTAATTCAAATTAGCTATCCTAATTTCAAATTGAAACAAATTTTGAAAGTAACAGCTTGGTGTGTTGGAAAAAAAATACATAATGAAAAAAGGTTTACTAAAAACTGATTTCATGAATGTCTATAATATATTAACACGGGCCAAAAAACCTTGGTAGTGTACATAATACATGGATCAAGGGGGAAAATATCAAAGTTTTGTATCATATATCATAATTAATATGCAAGAATCACTCCAAATGCCCAAGTACATCATCAGAATCTCCAAGCCATTGTGACTCTGCTGAACTGCTATGTTTCACTCTAGTTTTTCAAGTTCCCCCATTCTTTCAATGATAGCCTGCAAGTTCCCCCATTCTTTCGAGTTCCACCATTCTTTCAATGATAGCTTGCAAGTTCCACAAAAAACAAGTTAGTTTGGTTATGGAAATAAAGAAACAAAAGAATAAAAGTATATTCATCGGCTTAACACAAAACAACCTCATCTCCACAAAACCACCATTCAATGATAGCCTGCAAGTTCCCCAATTCTTTAAAGGTTTTTCCACTAACTACTCATCCAAACCAAAACCATCAAATATCTAATTGTCAAACTTATTATCCTCTTGTTTTCTCAACATGGAGTGAAAAAAAAGTGGGTATAGGATACAAAAGAACTTTTTTTAACTATAGGGAATTAGGGATGCATCAAAGTCACATTTGAGTATCTATCTTCTTAACTTGGCATAATATATGCTGAGTGAATATGTCTGAGAATCAATGACACAATGCAAGCATTTTGTAAGATATATAGTCATAGAAGGAGAGTCAATATAAGATATAGATGGGAAGCGAGAGATGGAAAAAGAAACCAACTTTGGAATCACATGGCTTTCATACAAGTAGAATTGGGATAGAGTAATTAAAATGTAAAGTTTAGCAATATCGTACAACACAGGTAAAAATTTGACTCCGCAAATCATACGTCAAGTATTGATTTTGACGAAGTGATTTAGAAGGCTAGGCTAAATAAGTTAAAGTTGGATGCTATTTTGATAGCATAATCAATTGGTGAATGTTTTCAAACTCACAGAGAGATCTAATTGTGCTTTAGAGAATGTCTAATTCGTTGCATAATCAGTTTTCATTTCATAACACTCTTACATATTACATTACTCATCTCAGAAAGAGAGAACTTATTTCAACAATCACAAAGAAACTAAAACATCAAACACTTTCACTAAAACTATAATC
The DNA here is from genome assembly GCA_963966055.1 of Lathyrus aphaca. Taxonomy (NCBI): domain Eukaryota; kingdom Viridiplantae; phylum Streptophyta; class Magnoliopsida; order Fabales; family Fabaceae; genus Lathyrus; species Lathyrus aphaca. The sequence goes on along the minus strand of OZ014519.1, from coordinate 64,007,742 downwards.
ACATAGCTATCAAAATCCAACCACATTCAGTTTCATACTGTAATGGTAAAATCATGAGTGTAAGCTATTAGTTAACTTAACTCAAAGTAAACAGAGTCGTCACCGCGCCTTTATTTTATTCCAAATGGAAAAGGAAAAAATAGCGAATAAATTCTAATGAATATAAAAGCAAAAAGCTAAAAGAATCGGGCAGAGAAGCGGGTAAGGGGGTAGGTTACAAATTGGGAAGGTTTTAAGCACCCAAAATGTTTGTGGTACTCCACGGGAGCCCTTTGAAATATTTATTGCTTTTGGTTTGATAATGTTTTGTTAAAAGAGATTGAAGAGAATTTTTTTAAAGATTTTTGTGTTTGATGAGATGTTCGTCTCATGCCTACGTACCCACAATGTGCAATGTAAGATCCAAACCCCATAGTTCGTGGTAAAAATAGTGAAAAATTAATGTGTTGGATTGATTTTAAAATGTAAAGATAAGTCGTCATTCTTTAGTGAATACTTCCACTAAAAAGAATGCATCATATCTAAACATGTGAAAATGGTTAAAAGGAAAAGTGTGCAAGGGAACAAAAAGATTGAATGTGTTTTGCATTTTTTTAAAGTATTTTGAAAAAGGTTTCGATATGCTTATGTAGTTTAGCATTTATTAAGAAATGAAATCGAAAAAGGTAAAACCGTTTGACCTAAGTCAAAGTTTGATTATGAAAGCGGTTTAATGTTTGAAAACAAAGAAGGTTTTGAAAAGAGGGAGGAGTTTTGAAATTTTAAGAAGTGGGAAGAGATGAAGAGACTATGCTAAGACTTGAAGTAAAAGTTAAAGTAAGAACAATCGAATCGTATGGTGAGCATTCTCTGAAGCAACAACAGGACTTCATCTTCATAAACAAGTGAACCAAATCAAGGCTAAGGTCTTCAATCCATAATAACTCAAGAAAAGGGAATAATCCTAAAATCTAGGTCCAAAACTCCAAGTTCAATGCTAAGGATAGTGGCCATAGTCCAAAATTAAAGTCACAAGTCTTTTAGATGTTTAATCCTTTATTAATATTTTTGTGTCCAAATGGACAAAAGAAAAAAGCACAATGTAATACCTCAAAATTTGCCCTCTCATTTTCATGCCATTTAGCATATCCTTTCATACATTGCATTGCATTTAGATCACAATTGCATCATAAACATACATGAACATACATCTCCATTTGAGCTTTCATAGGTTACGACTGAGTTTTATTTCTTCATGTGGCACGTGCACAAGAATCTCAGAAGAAGCTAAAAGTTCTCGGTTGATTCAGAGGAGTTTAAGCAGAATATCAGTTTTATGGTGCAGTTTGCAAAAGTTGTAACTTATGCTCGGAAACTCATTTTGGCTTGAAAATCAATAGTTTGGACCGTTTCATTATTCTCTACAACTTTTGTGTTCGGCTCGGAGGCCAATTCATCAAGGAAAATGGCGGGATTTATTTGTTTCTGAAATTTCGGTTTCGCCGATTAACTGTGCTAGCGGTATTCAAGAGTTTGTAACTTCTTATTGGGTCAACATGTCTGAGAGATTCATATGCCAAAAGTTCCGTCTTGATATCCTTTCCAACTTTTGGGTTTTGGCCGAGAACTAATTCTTTGAAGAAGATCTCAGAATGTGCGAGTCTTTAGAGTCGACATAGTGAAAAACAGTGCTGAACCGGTGAGTTTTGAACACTAAAAAATTCATAACTCTTGGATCGTTTATCGAATTGATGTCGTTTCGGTGCCTAAAATTCCGTTTAGATGTTATCTTCATTACGTGAATTCAGTTTTGGTTCGGTCCAAGCGGAAGGATCTCAAAAATGCGAATTATCAATAAGGTTCTTTGATGCACTGCATTGTCTGTCAGATTTTGTAAAATTCATAACTCGGTCAATTTTCATCGGATTGCACCCGTTCTTGAAGCGTTGGTTCAAAAATCTTATCCTCTTCAAGTTCAAAGACAAATGCGAGTTTGAACGGTGCTCCAAAGATTATCGTTTTGGTTTATTTCACAAAACTGAAGTGCTGAACCGAAGAAAAAGGTTGAAAGTGGTTTCACGAGAAAATTCATATCTCCCTCGTCGTTTGTCCGGTTGAGCTTATATTTTAACACCAGGTCACTGACTCATAGATCTACAACTTTGCTGACAAAGTCGAGTCGAGATTATGCTCCGAAGAGGTTGACCTCGTCACATTTTCGAGTAGCGGACACCAAATAAGCCGAAAAAAACAACTTATTCAGTGACGTCTTGCAGCTTAAACGTATTGATCGCACTCGATTTTGATTGTATGGCGTTCGTTATTTTTGCATTGCAACCGTGATTCAGAGGCGGACGATGTTGTGGAAGGTTCAGAGTCGAAATTTCTTGCCGAAGATATTGTTATTTTCACTTAAGCCAAAATTCTACCTTTTGCCTTTCATTTTACACTCCACTATATATTCTTTTGACCCACAATTTGTCTCATAACTTCAATCATAATTTACAAACACCAAAAAACTCTCACAAACTCTCTCTAAATGATCAAAGTTCATTCTCTCAATTCTTTCTCAAGAACACAACAACAACTTCATCAAGAACTCAAGAACACAACAATTCCGATCAAGCTTCCGGTAGCCGAGCCGCCACGAACCACCACCTCCGGTCAACTTCACCACCGTAAGACCACCATCTTCCGCCACCGGCAGCCGCACGGCCTCTCCTCCTCTCCTCCGTTCATGATCGCGTCTCACTTCCTTTGGATTCGCAATTTCTTCGTCGATTCTTCATTCGGTAAGCTTCTTAAACTTTAATTCATGAATAATTGTTGAATTGTTTCTTGAATTGAATTTTGAAGTTGAATTAATCTTGTGGAGATTATGTGCATTGATTCATGATTTGATTATTGATTGATTCTTGATTAATTTATCCTAATAATTGTTGTGGTGCATGATTGAAAAGGCTTGGTAAAGTTGACATAGAATAATCGGTAAATGTTAGGTGTTTGACAAAATTCCTAAGAGAGCTAATTATTATAACTTGATATTGATTGAAGTGTTTGACTTTTAAATTCATGCTTGTTTCAATGTGCAAATTTGAAATAGGATAGGTTGAGGCTTAATTGTTGATGTTGTTCATGTGTCGCGTGTCGAGAATATGTTTTGGTCATAACTTCCTAACCGTAGCGCATTTTTGCGAATGTGAATAGTGTAAATTGATTTTGTTGATTATTTCGGAGCCATTGGTGAACTTTTTAGTCGATTTCGGACAATTTTTTTCGACTATTTCACTACTGCCAGCCGATAAAATCGGCCAAAAAGTACCACTTCCGAGCGGAATTTTCAAAATCCGATTGCATATTTGAATCCGTTGGCACATTTGCAAGTTACCATGCGATTTTCGTTCAATTCCGAGTCGGTGATTTTTGACGCATTTAGTTCGGTTTGGTGCGATTTTGATGCATTGATCTTGTTTTGACTTGTACTTATGTTTGTTGATCATTTGTCATTCGTTGCATGTAAATTTGTTCGATTCCGGTTTGAGTTTGCATGTTGTTTATGTTAGAGCATAAGTGCTGCCCCGTTTTGAAACGTAAATTTCAATGCATGTCCATGACTCGTATATTCATATTTCTACTTGATTTGGAGTTGTGAGGCATAGGTGCAACTTCCGGTTGCACCTCTTTTTTGTTTCTAATGCGTTTGTTGAGTTCATGCAAGGTTCTCGCAAAGATCTTAACGACGGTCATTTGGTTGGTATTCCACTTTATTTGTGGGATACCTTTGGATTCAAATGATATTTTGTGTCGTTGTTTTTGTTTCGATTATGGGGGATCTTCACAAAGCAATTATGGAAGATGAGCATTTATTTTGCTCATGGGAGATTACAAGGCTTGGCTTGAAGTTTTTTTTGGATTTCTTTTATGTGAAAGAATCGGCACTTCGACCAAGTAAGTAATCTCGATTCTCTACTTTAATGCATCATTCTAGTTGTATGCGACTTAGAATCATATAACTTAAGGTGCATAATGAGCCCTCCCACCTGAGGCATTGGATTTATTTGTGATATATATTGATATGTGTCGATTTCGGAGTTTAGGGATTAGGTTACGGATTAGAGAATTCGATTCCTTTCACTTTCCCTTAAAATCCACTTTTTTGCCCGTTTCGTCGCAATTATTAAAAATAGTTTTAGGTGTGATAAAATTCTGGAAAAATTCATGAGTGATCCTCATCCTCTTAATTAATTTGTCATAATTTTTGTTTCCAGATTTGGGTGGTTTTAATAATTAATTTGGGTTTTAGATCACAAGCTGTCCCAAAAAGAAGTGTTTTGACATAAGGGACCGAAAATGATTTTTCCCCATAGGTGTGAGACCTATTTTTTGTGTGTGGTTATTCACTGTAATTTGTGGCATTTTGATGCTCATTAGACATTTTTTTCATAATTTTAGATGCCCTTTTTTATCCACTTTGTGGAGTTGTTTTTCGATGATCACGATTTGTTACCTTGCTAGTCAAAGAAATAGTTCCCGACTTAGTTAGGCGAACTACTTCGACTCTGATCCTCATTATCCCGATGAGGTACGTAGACAGCGGGGTAGGGCCCGTTCGAGCACATTCTTTATTTTCCCTACATTTCCCCCCTTTCTTTCCATTTTCTTTTCTTATTCTTTTCTCACTTCACTTCCATTCCAATTAGCAGTTCTTATTCAGCAGCATCTTATTTCTCACCCTTTGAAACAAAACAAGCAAGCGTGGATCCCGTCGGGTACGACGGACGGATTGGGGTGCTAATACCTTCTCATTTCCTAACCGACTCCCGAACCCCGATCTTTGGTTCGCAGGACCTTGTCCTTTCCTTCTTCCTCAGGTTTGTGCAACATTACCTTTCCCATTCATTCGGGATAAAAATGTCTGGCTGGCGACTCTACCTTTCCGCGTCACTTTCGCGTTTGTACTAGGATGAAAATCCCGGGAGCGACAGCTGGCGACTCTGCTGGGGACATAACCTGATTCTTCCGGTTTCCCTTGTAGAGTCAATCCTAGCGCATGTTGGCTTTGTTTCTTTGGGTGTTTATCTGTTTGATGCTGAGTGCTTTAGTTTAGCTTTACTGTTTTTATTTACAGTTCTTTACAGCTTTACTTTACCGCATTTATTTACCGCTTTCAGTATTTATTTTCCATGCATCATATTATACTGGACTGTCTGGCTATGCTGGTTTTCATTTTTTCTGTGGGATGGGAGTTACTGTGAGATAAGCCAACTACTCGGCTTGAGTGCACTATAGGATTAGCGTGGACATGTTGTACTCGCATGGTTACATGATGAGTGGCGATGTGTTCCGCACCCAGGTTGCGACCTTCTTAGAACTATCTCGTGTGAGGGTTTTGCCCCACTTCGGGATACGACCTTGATAGTTATGTGCAGCTGGGGACCGATCATTGAGAACCTTAGTGGAAACAACCCTCTCCAGTGATGACAGTGGCAGACCACATTTGTTGGCAAACCCACTCGCATCCGAGGGCCCACTGGGAACTCGCATAGGATGGCCTGGTTCTCTCATAGGAATCCAGTCAAGGCAAACTGTTCGTATGACGGTAGTATTGTACCCTTCGGGATGAATGTACTATTGTTTCTCGATTCAATGCTTAAAGCTGAGGTCTTATGAGGGATGCTTGTTTCCTTGGACTCAGCTGAGGCCTCCCTGAGTAGTACATAATGCCAAACCGATTCCCTGATTTGGTCATGAGCCATTTCTCGGAAATGGTGAACGTATTATTGCTATTCGGCTTTGAGAGTCCGTGATGTTGACCCGAGTAGCACACCCGTGAGATTGGGAGGGGTTTACAGGTTTGCAGGAACCCTAAACTTCAACATACCCGCTTTGCCAGTGTTGTTTTATGATATTATCTGGTGCTATATGGTTCTTTGATTCTGAGATCCGGGATTTCTATTCAGAGAGATTGTTACTGTGATTACCATGGTGACCCTGATATTGTGACTGCTATTATGACTCTCCACAGACACTTGGCTCGTTGTTCAGCTTCAACACCATCAGTGATTATGCTATTATGTGATCCAATTTTACAGTTATTGGGTTCTCAGTTATGGGGTTCTATACAGAGATGGTGCTACTATTATGGTTCTATTCGGACACTTGACTCATTGCTCAACACCGGCACCAACATCGGATCATTGATCACATGCCTGTTGCATACATGACATCATAGCATTTCTGCACACATGTTTAATTATTTATGTGGATCACATATCTGAATCATGTTGTTGGATTTTTCTGTATCAAAACTTGAATCAAAGCAGATAGATTCCTCAGAAATAATTGAACATGGCATTTGCATACATCCTTGCATTCTTGACAGGTGTTCAGAGAAAAATTCTTTTCCTGACTTGATTTCTCATCAGAATGGACAACTTGAATCACATTCATCAAGGTATATATTTGAAGCAGCTCCGGGAGGAGGTAATCGAAGGAAGACCCAACTGGGGCAATTCAGGGCCGATGTACAAGCTTTATTTCAAAGTCAGAAACTGCTGAAAGAGGAAGTCAACCAGATGAAGACTCAGATGAGTCTGGTTATGGAAATTTTGAACGAAGCTATTTTCATCCCTATTGAGGGGAACTACGCTTCTCTGATTCTCCATTAGTTAATGGAGATAAGTAGGCAGGAGATCGTGCAAGATCTTTCCGAGCAACCTTATTTATCAACTTCATTTATCAACCTCTTCCCTCCAGATGTCGTTGTCAGCATCCAACCTGAGCTTCCCAAGAGTGTCCTAGGTGCAAAGCATATGGGTAAAGGCTAGAACAACTCGAGAAGAAGTTTTATCATATTCTGATGTCGTACGTGCAACAAGTTTCCTCATTTACTCAAATTCGAACTGGTTGAGCTAATTGCATCAGGATCATCTCCGACAAAGCTTCCTTTGGGGTTTCAATGCCAAGTATGATTATCATTTTGGGGCACCTGGTCATTTAATTGAAGATTGCAAGTCTTTCATAGGCAAAGGTAAAGACAAGGTCGTGAATTTGGTTGACTCCAAAGACTATTGTGTTCACGCCAGGAAAAAGTGGAAATATGGCACCAAAACAGTAATGGAATGAATATCCAAACTGTTGACTGCTAAAAGTCTCCAAAAGCAATAAATCCAGACGGAGTCAGGACTCCTCAATAATGGAAACCATGATGTGAAGGCTAGATGCAAGTACCACTCAGGGGAATTTAGGCATACCATTTGACAACTGTGATGCGTTCAGGCGCAAGGTTCAAAATTTGATCAACTCAAAGGTCATCATGCCAGAAAGTCCGCCCACATATTGAAGTCACCTCATCAAATGGGCCTCCCAGTTTGCAAGGGCATCTTCAGAAGCAATAAGTCCAGACGGAGTCAAGTCTCCTCAATGACGGCACTGTTCAGCTTCTTTACTGCATTTTCATTTGTAGTTTATATTGTTTGTTTAAACATTTGTATGCATGCATGAAACTTATTTGTTTTTGAATGATAGCCATAATAAAATGCACATGTTTTTCTTGAAGTAATCCATTCGTATTCACTCATTATTTTGTGTATGTGCATTGCAATACCAACTATTATGCTTAAACTCTATTAAGGAGGATGACGAAATGAAAACGCAAAACTCTCTAATTGTATGCTTTTGAGAAAGACCATGTTGATGATGTACAGGCATTGTTTCAAATCCTAAACACCGGAGATATAAGGGAGATAGACCCTCGCCAACCCATTTGAGCCTTGAAGTAGGAGTTTCTTTTCGCATGAAAAAACCCTTGCATTTAACCCAGGGGCAGGGTAGGCGTCAGTTAGTTTGATCGAGCGTTCAAATTTCAAAAAGGAGTGCAAATCTGAGGATCCATTACCTTTCTTTGTACCAAATCAAGAGGTCCAATGACCAGAAACCACAATGGTTATCCCAATCAAGAGGTCCAAAGACCGGAGACCACAATGGTTATTCCTCAACAACCAGGAAGTGAGACAGTCACGACCCTCGCAAAGCATTCAAGACAAACAGTGTCACACGATTTGTTCAAAAAAAAAAAGAATAAAAAAAATGAATGAGGAAGCCCGCTAAGTCGAAACTTGAAAACAAGCGACTTAGGCAAAAATTAGGGCATCCCGCTGGACTTCACAATCAAAGATTCACAAGAATCAGTCCAGGAAAAAGTTAGGGATAAGAAAAATAATGCAAAAGCGAAAGACGAAAAGGATTTCACAAGAAAGATCCTTAAAACAAGAACAAAGTCGTGCGGCACAGACACCAATGATAAGAGGGGTGACTGACTCCAAATGACAACCTAATTGGTGCTTAAACCGTTAGCGTAATTGGTTCCTCAACCATCACAAAACCCTTTTTGAGAGGTGAGCGCTTGTGAAAGCTAGCTGAAAATAGGAATGGAGAACATCACGAAGATGGGTGGGCACAAATAAATTTCGAGCCTATATCCTTTGTTTCTATAACCGTTAACCAGACCACGATACAACCCTCAAAAGTCCTAACTGAAATAGGGTTATTTTGAGAGCGTACTACCACAAGATCGCGTTCCTGACTCCTATGAGTTGTGCTAAAAGTTCTTTGTTGGTGTTGCATGTGCATGCTTTCATTCATCAAAAATCAATGTCGTATCTTAACCAGTGATTCACTCACAAAGGTTGGCGACATCTTTTTACAGTAAAACTTCAAGATTAACATGTGTGTTGCATTAGAATTTTCATTCTTAAAATAAACATTTTCTGCTTACATACATTTGTTTGGCATCATAAAAGTTTACATATGGAATCTCAGTCCAGAAGCTTAATCTTGCCAAGTTGAGAAGTCTGAAACTTCCGAAGGTCGATCTATTGAGATGCACTTTTCCAAAAAAAAAAAAAAAAAACTCCATTGAGTGGGGACTTTACCAACCAGTCATGGGAAGAGCTAGCCAATCCGGGGCAATCATGTCGAGCAATCTCTTCAAAATTCAGCCAAGCTGGGGCAATCACTTCGAGATTCAAATCTCTCAAAGAGGCATTAGTCTGAGGCATGTATTCAAATTTCAACCAAATTGGGGCAGTTACTTCGAGATCCAATCTTTCAAAGAACAATTGGCATGGGTGTTTTCTTCAAAACACAGTCATTCATGGGTGATCACTTCAAGACTTGTACCGGGGCAGGCCATCCTAAGAGCATGAGAAGTACTTTCTCCTGAAGATGGTCAATCCAAAGCACCTGTCCAAGGTTCGAAATACTAGGACACACTATCTCACAGTGATATGAGGTTTTTCATGAATCCTTGCGAGGAAAATTTCTTTCATAAGCCATGCAGTCTGGGGCAATTATTTCGAGATCCTACGAATCTCTCCAAGAGTTTGAAGACACCGAGGCATTTCGTATGTCATGTTTTATGTGAAATCCTCTTGAGACATTTTCTTCCGATGGACCTTAATCTAAGGTGAGTTGAAAATTGCAAAGAACCATTGTTCACTCATGATTAGTTGGCGACCTATCAACCCAGGGCTAGGGGCAAAGCCATTGTCGGCACAGTACTTCAAGAGTTGTTTCGTCGGCGGACTTCATTGATCAGAATTCCTTAGCAAGTCTCATTAGACAATTCCTTCTCCAGTAGTGCGACAAATGGAAGGTTACTTCTTGAACAGAAGGATATCATCGTCTGTATCATCCCCAGCAGTTTACTCCCTCAGCGGTGCCATGCCTTTGATTCCCCAGCCAAGTCTGAAGATGATCCTGTCCCCACAGAGTTCATATTTGATTTTCACCTCCGTCCGTGAAATATTTCCCAGCCAAGTTGCCATACTTTTGGGTATTTGATGATACAGCCAGGTATTCATCACCTCAGTCAGAGTTGAGTGTCCAGACCTTTTGACTTGTCTTCCCTTGCAGAGTTGTATCTCTTGCTGCCAATCAGGCATTTGTCTACCGCTCGTCTGCGTTTGTCAACACTCGTTTGTGTTATCCCTAAACGGAGTTTTCCCCAGCATTGGTATTACTGCTTTATTGTTGCTCGTCTGCATCTTTCAACACCCGTCTGTGTTGGCTCTGTGGTTTGCTCGTCTGCTTTTCCCCAACATTGGCTTATGATTACCTTGATATTGCTCGTCTGCAATTTTCCAACACTCATCTGTGTTTGGTTATGATAGTTGTTATTGCTCGTCCGCAACTCCTCAACACTCGTCTGTGTTCTGATATGATATTTGTTGTTGCTCGTCCGCAACCTCCCAACACTCGTCTGTGTTTGGTATTAGATCCTTCGCTGCACTCGTCTGTGCCTTGATATGTATTCTCTGTTGTTGCTCGTCTGCAACTGTCCAGCACTCGTCTGTGTTTGTTTGAAGCTCGTTTGCTTTTATCCCCCAGAAGTCGTTTGTGTTCTGAAGCTCATCTGCTTTTCTTGGATACTCGTCTGTATCATCCCCAACACCCGTCTGTGCTAGCTTACATCTGTATGTGAGGATTTGCTGTTTACCCTGGTATTTCTGTATTGCTACTTCAAATGCTCGTCTGTGTTTGAATTTCTGGTATTCGTCTATACCAGTGGCTGATACTCGTCTGTATCATTGCCTGAGACACTCGTCTGTGTTTCTCAGATCATCGTCTGATACTCGTCTGTATCATTGACTTATGGCACTCGTTTGTGTTATCTTGATGATCATCCAATACTCGTATGTATTGAAGAGGTTTCGAATCCTGACAGTGGGAATTAAATGTCGAAATGATTACCGGTCCTGGCGTAACAGGTAAATCCGAAGGAGGCTCGTCTGTCTCAGGCACCAATTATTGTTGTTGATGCACCTGGCGTAACAGGTTTGCTCAGAAGACTCGTCTGTCTTGTACCATATATCCGCGGATAATATATGAAGAAGGTTCGTCTACCTTGATTGCATGTCTATCCCAAGAACTTTAGTGCATTACCGGTCCTGGCGTAACAGGTAAATCCAAAGGAGACTCGTCTGTCTCAAATCTATGTTCTTGCAGTGTTTGAGGACTCGTTTGTCTGGTACCTGGCGTCGCAGGATTGTTTGAAGTCTCGTTTGTCTCAGTTACAAGTTCTTGCAATGTTTGAGGACTCGTTTGTCCGGCACCTGGCGTCACGGGATTGTTTGAAGACTCGTCTGTCTTAGCACTCTTATTCCAGATATCAGTTTTAACTTGGAAGAAGCTCGTCTGCTTTTTCTCTCCTTCAGCCACCAAAGCGTAATTTGGTTGGGTTTATTTCCCAGTGTTGCATTCTTCGTCAGAGTGCAAATTTCTGGTCTTCTTGGTATTCAATCACAGTTTATCTTGAATGGTCAATAGCTCGTGCTACCGTCCTTTTCAGATTAACAGATGATTGAATAGGGGTAGCTGTAATACCTCAAAATTTGCCCTCTCATTTTCATGCCATTTAGCATATCCTTTCATACATTGCATTGCATTTAGATCACAATTGCATCATAAACATACATGAACATACATCTCCATTTGAGCTTTCATAGGTTACGACTGAGCTTTATTTCTTCATGTGGCACATGCACAAGAATCTCAAAAGAAGCTAAAAGTTCTCGGTTGATTCAGAGGAGTTTAAGCAGAATATCAGTTTTATGGTGCAGTTTGCAAAAGTTGTAACTTATGCTCGGAAACTCATTTTGGCTTGAAAATCAATAGTTTGGACCGTTTCATTATTCTCTACAACTTTTGTGTTCGGCTCAGAGGCCAATTCATCAAGGAAAATGGCGGGATTTATTTGTTTCTGAAATTTCGGTTTCGCCGATTAACTGTGCTAGCGGTATTCAAGAGTTTGTAACTTCTTATTGGGTCAACATGTCTGAGAGATTCATATGCCAAAAGTTCCGTCTTGATATCCTTTCCAACTTTTGGGTTTTGGCCGAGAACTAATTCTTTGAAGAAGATCTCAGAATGTGCGAGTCTTTAGAGTCGACATAGTGAAAAACAGTGCTGAACCGGTGAGTTTTGAACACTAAAAAATTCATAACTCTTGGATCGTTTATCGAATTGATGTCTTTTCGGTGCCTAAAATTCCGTTTAGATGTTATCTTCATTACGTGAATTCAGTTTTGGTTCGGTCCAAGCGGAAGGATCTCAAAAATGCGAATTATCAATAAGGTTCTTTGATGCACTGCATTGTCTGTCAGATTTTGTAAAATTCATAACTCGGTCAATTTTCATCAGATTGCACCTGTTCTTGAAGCGTTGGTTCAAAAATCTTATCCTCTTCAAGTTCAAAGACAAATGCGAGTTTGAACGGTGCTCCAAAGATTATCGTTTTGGTTTATTTCACAAAACTGAAGTGCTGAACCGAAGAAAAAGGTTGAAAGTGGTTTCACGAGAAAATTCATATCTCCCTCGTCGTTTGTCCGGTTGAGCTTATATTTTAACACCAGGTCACTGACTCATAGATCTACAACTTTGCTGACAAAGTTGAGTCGAGATTATGCTCCGAAGAGGTTGACCTCGTCACATTTTCGAGTAGCGGACACCAAATAAGCCGAAAAAAACAACTTATTCAGTGACGTCTTGCAGCTTAAACGTATTGATCGCACTCGATTTTGATTGTATGACGTTTGTTATTTTTGCATTGCAACCGTGATTCAGAGGCGGACGATGTTGTGGAAGGTTCAGAGTCGAAATTTCTTGCCGAAGATATTGTTATTTTCACTTAAGCCAAAATTCTACCTTTTGCCTTTCATTTTACACTCCACTATATATTCTTTTGACCCACAATTTGTCTCATAACTTCAATCATAATTTACAAACACCAAAAAACTCTCACAAACTCTCTCTAAATGATCAAAGTTCATTCTCTCAATTCTTTCTCAAGAACACAACAACAACTTCATCAAGAACTCAAGAACACAACAATTCCGATCAAGCTTCCGGTAGCCGAGCCGCCACGAACCACCACCTCCGGTCAACTTCACCACCGTAAGACCACCATCTTCCGCCACCGGCAGCCGCGCGGCCTCTCCTCCTCTCCTCCGTTCATGATCGCGTCTCACTTCCTTCGGATTCGCAATTTCTTCGTCGATTCTTCATTCGGTAAGCTTCTTAAACTTTAATTCATGAATAATTGTTGAATTGTTTCTTGAATTGAATTTTGAAGTTGAATTAATCTTGTGGAGATTATGTGCATTGATTCATGATTTGATTATTGATTGATTCTTGATTAATTTATCCTAATAATTGTTGTGGTGCATGATTGAAAAGGCTTGGTAAAGTTGACATAGAATAATCGGTGAATGTTAGGTGTTTGACAAAATTCCTAAGAGAGCTAATTATTATAACTTGATATTGATTGAAGTGTTTGACTTTTAAATTCATGCTTGTTTCAATGTGCAAATTTGAAATAGGATAGGTTGAGGCTTAATTGTTGATGTTGTTCATGTGTCGCGTATCGAGAATATGTTTTGGTCATAACTTCCTAACCGTAGCGCATTTTTGCGAATGTGAATAGTGTAAATTGATTTTGTTGATTATTTCGGAGCCATTGGTGAACTTTTTAGTCGATTTCGGACAATTTTTTTCGACTATTTCACTACTGCCAGCCGATAAAATCGGCCAAAAAGTACCACTTCCGAGCGGAATTTTCAAAATCCGATTGCATATTTGAATCCGTTGGCACATTTGCAAGTTACCATGCGATTTTCGTTCAATTCCGAGTCGGTGATTTTTGACACATTTAGTTCGGTTTGGTGCGATTTTGATGCATTGATCTTGTTTTGACTTGTACTTATGTTTGTTGATCATTTGTCATTCGTTGCATGTAAATTTGTTCGATTCCGGTTTGAGTTTGCATGTTGTTTATGTTAGAGCATAAGTGCTGCCCCGTTTTGAAACGTAAATTTCAATGCATGTCCATGACTCGTATATTCATATTTCTACTTGATTTGGAGTTGTGAGGCATAGGTGCAACTTCCGGTTGCACCTCTTTTTTGTTTCTAATGCGTTTGTTGAGTTCATGCAAGGTTCTCGCAAAGATCTTAACGACGGTCATTTGGTTGGTATTCCACTTTATTTGTGGGATACCTTTGGATTCAAATGATATTTTGTGCCGTTGTTTTTGTTTCGATTATGGGGGATCTTCACAAAGCAATTATGGAAGATGAGCATTTATTTTGCTCATGGGAGATTACAAGGCTTGGCTTGAAGTTTTTTTTGGATTTCTTTTATGTGAAAGAATCGGCACTTCGACCAAGTAAGTAATCTCGATTCTCTACTTTAATGCATCATTCTAGTTGTATGCGACTTAGAATCATATAACTTAAGGTGCATAATGAGCCCTCCCACCTGAGGCATTGGATTTATTTGTGATATATATTGATATGTGTCGATTTCGGAGTTTAGGGATTAGGTTACGGATTAGAGAATTCGATTCCTTTCACTTTCCCTTAAAATCCACTTTTTTGCCCGTTTCGTCGCAATTATTAAAAATAGTTTTAGGTGTGATAAAATTCTGGAAAAATTCATGAGTGATCCTCATCCTCTTAATTAATTTGTCATAATTTTTGTTTCCAGATTTGGGTGGTTTTAATAATTAATTTGGGTTTTAGATCACAAGCTGTCCCAAAAAGAAGTGTTTTGACATAAGGGACCGAAAATGATTTTTCCCCATAGGTGTGAGACCTATTTTTTGTGTGTGGTTATTCACTGTAATTTGTGGCATTTTGATGCTCATTAGACATTTTTTTCATAATTTTAGATGCCCTTTTTTATCCACTTTGTGGAGTTGTTTTTCGATGATCACGATTTGTTACCTTGCTAGTCAAAGAAATAGTTCCCGACTTAGTTAGGCGAACTACTTCGACTCTGATCCTCATTATCCCGATGAGGTACGTAGACAGCGGGGTAGGGCCCGTTCGAGCACATTCTTTATTTTCCCTACATTTCCCCCCTTTCTTTCCATTTTCTTTTCTTATTCTTTTCTCACTTCACTTCCATTCCAATTAGCAGTTCTTATTCAGCAGCATCTTATTTCTCACCCTTTGAAACAAAACAAGCAAGCGTGGATCCCGTCGGGTACGACGGACGGATTGGGGTGCTAATACCTTCTCAATTCCTAACCGACTCCCGAACCCCGATCTTTGGTTCGCAGGACCTTGTCCTTTCCTTCTTCCTCAGGTTTGTGCAACATTACCTTTCCCATTCATTCGGGATAAAAATGTCTGGCTGGCGACTCTACCTTTCCGCGTCACTTTCGCGTTTGTACTAGGATGAAAATCCCGGGAGCGACAGCTGGCGACTCTGCTGGGGACATAACCTGATTCTTCCGGTTTCCCTTGTAGAGTCAATCCTAGCGCATGTTGGCTTTGTTTCTTTGGGTGTTTATCTGTTTGATGCTGAGTGCTTTAGTTTAGCTTTACTGTTTTTATTTACAGTTCTTTACAGCTTTACTTTACCGCATTTATTTACCGCTTTCAGTATTTATTTTCCATGCATCATATTATACTGGACTGTCTGGCTATGCTGGTTTTCATTTTTTCTGTGGGATGGGAGTTACTGTGAGATAAGCCAACTACTCGGCTTGAGTGCACTATAGGATTAGCGTGGACATGTTGTACTCGCATGGTTACATGATGAGTGGCGATGTGTTCCGCACCCAGGTTGCGACCTTCTTAGAACTATCTCGTGTGAGGGTTTTGCCCCACTTCGGGATACGACCTTGATAGTTATGTGCAGCTGGGGACCGATCATTGAGAACCTTAGTGGAAACAACCCTCTCCAGTGATGACAGTGGCAGACCACATTTGTTGGCAAACCCACTCGCATCCGAGGGCCCACTGGGAACTCGCATAGGATGGCCTGGTTCTCTCATAGGAATCCAGTCAAGGCAAACTGTTCGTATGACGGTAGTATTGTACCCTTCGGGATGAATGTACTATTGTTTCTCGATTCAATGCTTGAAGCTGAGGTCTTATGAGGGATGCTTGTTTCCTTGGACTCAGCTGAGGCCTCCCTGAGTAGTACATAATGCCAAACCGATTCCCTGATTTGGTCATGAGCCATTTCTCGGAAATGGTGAACGTATTATTGCTATTCGGCTTTGAGAGTCCGTGATGTTGACCCGAGTAGCACACCCGTGAGATTGGGAGGGGTTTACAGGTTTGCAGGAACCCTAAACTTCAACATACCCGCTTTGCCAGTGTTGTTTTATGATATTATCTGGTGCTATATGGTTCTTTGATTCTGAGATCCGGGATTTCTATTCAGAGAGATTGTTACTGTGATTACCATGGTGACCCTGATATTGTGACTGCTATTATGACTCTCCACAGACACTTGGCTCGTTGTTCAGCTTCAACACCATCAGTGATTATGCTATTATGTGATCCAATTTTACAGTTATTGGGTTCTCAGTTATGGGGTTCTATACAGAGATGGTGCTACTATTATGGTTCTATTCGGACACTTGACTCATTGCTCAACACCGGCACCAACATCGGATCATTGATCACATGCCTGTTGCATACATGACATCATAGCATTTCTGCACACATGTTTAATTATTTCTGTGGATCACATATCTGAATCATGTTGTTGGATTTTTCTGTATCAAAACTTGAATCAAAGCAGATAGATTCCTCAGAAATAATTGAACATGGCATTTGCATACATCCTTGCATTCTTGACAGGTGTTCAGAGAAAAATTCTTTTCCTGACTTGATTTCTCATCAGAATGGACAACTTGAATCACATTCATCAAGGTATATATTTGAAGCAGCTCCGGGAGGAGGTAATCGAAGGAAGACCCAACTGGGGCAATTCAGGGCCGATGTACAAGCTTTATTTCAAAGTCAGAAACTGCTGAAAGAGGAAGTCAACCAGATGAAGACTCAGATGAGTCTGGTTATGGAAATTTTGAACGAAGCTATTTTCATCCCTATTGAGGGGAACTACGCTTCTCTGATTCTCCATTAGTTAATGGAGATACGTAGGCAGGAGATCGTGCAAGATCTTTCCGAGCAACCTTATTTATCAACTTCATTTATCAACCTCTTCCCTCCAGATGTCGTTGTCAGCATCCAACCTGAGCTTCCCAAGAGTGTCCTAGGTGCAAAGCATATGGGTAAAGGCTAGAACAACTCGAGAAGAAGTTTTATCATATTCTGATGTCGTACGTGCAACAAGTTTCCTCATTTACTCAAATTCGAACTGGTTGAGCTAATTGCATCAGGATCATCTCCGACAAAGCTTCCTTTGGGGTTTCAATGCCAAGTATGATTATCATTTTGGGGCACCTGGTCATTTAATTGAAGATTGCAAGTCTTTCATAGGCAAAGGTAAAGACAAGGTCGTGAATTTGGTTGACTCCAAAGACTATTGTGTTCACGCCAGGAAAAAGTGGAAATATGGCACCAAAATAGTAATGGAATGAATATCCAAACTGTTGACTGCTAAAAGTCTCCAAAAGCAATAAATCCAGACGGAGTCAGGACTCCTCAATAATGGAAACCATGATGTGAAGGCTAGATGCAAGTACCACTCAGGGGAATTTAGGCATACCATTTGACAACTGTGATGCGTTCAGGCGCAAGGTTCAAAATTTGATCAACTCAAAGGTCATCATGCCAGAAAGTCCGCCCACATATTGAAGTCACCTCATCAAATGGGCCTCCCAGTTTGCAAGGGCATCTTCAGAAGCAATAAGTCCAGACGGAGTCAAGTCTCCTCAATGACGGCACTGTTCAGCTTCTTTACTGCATTTTCATTTGTAGTTTATATTGTTTGTTTAAACATTTGTATGCATGCATGAAACTTATTTGTTTTTGAATGATAGCCATAATAAAATGCACATGTTTTTCTTGAAGTAATCCATTCGTATTCACTCATGATTTTGTGTATGTGCATTGCAATACCAACTATTATGCTTAAACTCTATTAAGGAGGATGACGAAATGAAAACGCAAAACTCTCTAATTGTGTGCTTTTGAGAAAGACCATGTTGATGATGTACAGGCATTGTTTCAAATCCTAAACACCGGAGATATAAGGGAGATAGACCCTCGCCAACCCATTTGAGCCTTGAAGTAGGAGTTTCTTTTCGCATGAAAAAACCCTTGCATTTAACCCAGGGGCAGGGTAGGCGTCAGTTAGTTTGACCGAGCGTTCAAATTTCAAAAAGGAGTGCAAATCTGAGGATCCATTACCTTTCTTTGTACCAAATCAAGAGGTCCAATGACCAGAAACCACAATGGTTATCCCAATCAAGAGGTCCAAAGACCGGAGACCACAATGGTTATTCCTCAACAACCAGGAAGTGAGACAGTCACGACCCTCGCAAAGCATTCAAGACAAACAGTGTCACACGATTTGTTCAAAAAAAAAAGAATAAAAAAATGAATGAGGAAGCCCGCTAAGTCGAAACTTGAAAACAAGCGACTTAGGCAAAAATTAGGGCATCCCGCTGGACTTCACAATCAAAGATTCACAAGAATCAGTCCAGGAAAAAGTTAGGGATAAGAAAAATAATGCAAAAGCGAAAGACGAAAAGGATTTCACAAGAAAGATCCTTAAAACAAGAACAAAGTCGTGCGGCACAGACACCAATGATAAGAGGGGTGACTGACTCCAAATGACAACCTAATTGGTGCTTAAACCGTTAGCGTAATTGGTTCCTCAACCATCACAAAACCCTTTTTGAGAGGTGAGCGCTTGTGAAAGCTAGCTGAAAATAGGAATGGAGAACATCACGAAGATGGGTGGGCACAAATAAATTTCGAGCCTATATCCTTTGTTTCTATAACCGTTAACCAGACCACGATACAACCCTCAAAAGTCCTAACTGAAATAGGGTTATTTTGAGAGCGTACTACCACAAGATCGCGTTCCTGACTCCTATGAGTTGTGCTAAAAGTTCTTTGTTGGTGTTGCATGTGCATGCTTTCATTCATCAAAAATCAATGTCGTATCTTAACCAGTGATTCACTCACAAAGGTTGGCGACATCTTTTTACAGTAAAACTTCAAGATTAACATGTGTGTTGCATTAGAATTTTCATTCTTAAAATAAACATTTTCTGCTTACATACATTTGTTTGGCATCATAAAAGTTTACATATGGAATCTCAGTCCAGAAGCTTAATCTTGCCAAGTTGAGAAGTCTGAAACTTCCGAAGGTCGATCTATTGAGATGCACTTTTCCAAAAAAAAAAAAAAAACTCCATTGAGTGGGGACTTTACCAACCAGTCGTGGGAAGAGCTAGCCAATCCGGGGCAATCATGTCGAGCAATCTCTTCAAAATTCAGCCAAGCTGGGGCAATCACTTCGAGATTCAAATCTCTCAAAGAGGCATTAGTCTGAGGCATGTATTCAAATTTCAACCAAACTGGGGCAGTTACTTCGAGATCCAATCTTTCAAAGAACAATTGGCATGGGTGTTTTCTTCAAAACACAGTCATTCATGGGTGATCACTTCAAGACTTGTACCGGGGCAGGCCATCCTAAGAGCATGAGAAGTACTTTCTCCTGAAGATGGTCAATCCAAAGCACCTGTCCAAGGTTCGAAATACTAGGACACACTATCTCACAGTGATATGAGGTTTTTCATGAATCCTTGCGAGGAAAATTTCTTTCATAAGCCATGCAGTCTGGGGCAATTATTTCGAGATCCTACGAATCTCTCCAAGAGTTTGAAGACACCGAGGCATTTCGTATGTCATGTTTTATGTGAAATCCTCTTGAGACATTTTCTTCCGATGGACCTTAATCTAAGGTGAGTTGAAAATTGCAAAGAACCATTGTTCACTCATGATTAGTTGGCGACCTATCAACCCAGGGCTAGGGGCAAAGCCATTGTCGGCACAGTACTTCAAGAGTTGTTTCGTCGGCGGACTTCATTGATCAGAATTCCTTAGCAAGTCTCATTAGACAATTCCTTCTCCAGTAGTGCGACAAATGGAAGGTTACTTCTTGAACAGAAGGATATCATCGTCTGTATCATCCCCAGCAGTTTACTCCCTCAGCGGTGCCATGCCTTTGATTCCCCAGCCAAGTCTGAAGATGATCCTGTCCCCACAGAGTTCATATTTGATTTTCACCTCCGTCCGTGAAATATTTCCCAGCCAAGTTGCCATACTTTTGGGTATTTGATGATACAGCCAGGTATTCATCACCTCAGTCAGAGTTGAGTGTCCAGACCTTTTGACTTGTCTTCCCTTGCAGAGTTGTATCTCTTGCTGCCAATCAGGCATTTGTCTACCGCTCGTCTGCGTTTGTCAACACTCGTTTGTGTTATCCCTAAACGGAGTTTTCCCCAGCATTGGTATTACTGCTTTATTGTTGCTCGTCTGCATCTTTCAACACCCGTCTGTGTTGGCTCTGTGGTTTGCTCGTCTGCTTTTCCCCAACATTGGCTTATGATTACCTTGATATTGCTCGTCTGCAATTTTCCAACACTCATCTGTGTTTGGTTATGATAGTTGTTATTGCTCGTCCGCAACTCCTCAACACTCGTCTGTGTTCTGATATGATATTTGTTGTTGCTCGTCCGCAACCTCCCAACACTCGTCTGTGTTTGGTATTAGATCCTTCGCTGCACTCGTCTGTGCCTTGATATGTATTCTCTGTTGTTGCTCGTCTGCAACTGTCCAGCACTCGTCTGTGTTTGTTTGAAGCTCGTCTGCTTTTATCCCCCAGAAGTCGTTTGTGTTCTGAAGCTCATCTGCTTTTCTTGGATACTCGTCTGTATCATCCCCAACACCCGTCTGTGCTAGCTTACATCTGTATGTGAGGATTTGCTGTTTACCCTGGTATTTCTGTATTGCTACTTCAAATGCTCGTCTATGTTTGAATTTCTGGTATTCGTCTATACCAGTGGCTGATACTCGTCTGTATCATTGCCTGAGACACTCGTCTGTGTTTCTCAGATCATCGTCTGATACTCGTCTGTATCATTGACTTATGGCACTCGTTTGTGTTATCTTGATGATCATCCAATACTCGTATGTATTGAAGAGGTTTCGAATCCTGACAGTGGGAATTAAATGTCGAAATGATTACCGGTCCTGGCGTAACAGGTAAATCCGAAGGAGGCTCGTCTGTCTCAGGCACCAATTATTGTTGTTGATGCACCTGGCGTAACAGGTTTGCTCAGAAGACTCGTCTGTCTTGTACCATATATCCGCGGATAATATATGAAGAAGGTTCGTCTACCTTGATTGCATGTCTATCCCAAGAACTTTAGTGCATTACCGGTCCTGGCGTAACAGGTAAATCCAAAGGAGACTCGTCTGTCTCAAATCTATGTTCTTGCAGTGTTTGAGGACTCGTTTGTCTGGTACCTGGCGTCGCAGGATTGTTTGAAGTCTCGTTTGTCTCAGTTACAAGTTCTTGCAATGTTTGAGGACTCGTTTGTCCGGCACCTGGCGTCACGGGATTGTTTGAAGACTCGTCTGTCTTAGCACTCTTATTCCAGATATCAGTTTTAACTTGGAAGAAGCTCGTCTGCTTTTTCTCTCCTTCAGCCACCAAAGCGTAATTTGGTTGGGTTTATTTCCCAGTGTTGCATTCTTCGTCAGAGTGCAAATTTCTGGTCTTCTTGGTATTCAATCACAGTTTATCTTGAATGGTCAATAGCTCGTGCTACCGTCCTTTTCAGATTAACAGATGATTGAATAGGGGCAGCTGTAATACCTCAAAATTTGCCCTCTCATTTTCATGCCATTTAGCATATCCTTTCATACATTGCATTGCATTTAGATCACAATTGCATCATAAACATACATGAACATACATCTCCATTTGAGCTTTCATAGGTTACGACTGAGCTTTATTTCTTCATGTGGCACATGCACAAGAATCTCAAAAGAAGCTAAAAGTTCTCGGTTGATTCAGAGGAGTTTAAGCAGAATATCAGTTTTATGGTGCAGTTTGCAAAAGTTGTAACTTATGCTCGGAAACTCATTTTGGCTTGAAAATCAATAGTTTGGACCGTTTCATTATTCTCTACAACTTTTGTGTTCGGCTCAGAGGCCAATTCATCAAGGAAAATGGCGGGATTTATTTGTTTCTGAAATTTCGGTTTCGCCGATTAACTGTGCTAGCGGTATTCAAGAGTTTGTAACTTCTTATTGGGTCAACATGTCTGAGAGATTCATATGCCAAAAGTTTCGTCTTGATATCCTTTCCAACTTTTGGGTTTTGGCCGAGAACTAATTCTTTGAAGAAGATCTCAGAATGTGCGAGTCTTTAGAGTCGACATAGTGAAAAACAGTGCTGAACCGGTGAGTTTTGAACACTAAAAAATTCATAACTCTTGGATCGTTTATCGAATTGATGTCTTTTCGGTGCCTAAAATTCCGTTTAGATGTTATCTTCATTACGTGAATTCAGTTTTGGTTCGGTCCAAGCGGAAGGATCTCAAAAATGCGAATTATCAATAAGGTTCTTTGATGCACTGCATTGTCTGTCAGATTTTGTAAAATTCATAACTCGGTCAATTTTCATCGGATTGCACCCGTTCTTGAAGCGTTGGTTCAAAAATCTTATCCTCTTCAAGTTCAAAGACAAATGCGAGTTTGAACGGTGCTCCAAAGATTATCGTTTTGGTTTATTTCACAAAACTGAAGTGCTGAACCGAAGAAAAAGGTTGAAAGTGGTTTCACGAGAAAATTCATATCTCCCTCGTCGTTTGTCCGGTTGAGCTTATATTTTAACACCAGGTCACTGACTCATAGATATACAACTTTGCTGACAAAGTCGAGTCGAGATTATGCTCCGAAGAGGTTGACCTCGTCACATTTTCGAGTAGCGGACACCAAATAAGCCGAAAAAAACAACTTATTCAGTGACGTCTTGCAGCTTAAACGTATTGATCGCACTCGATTTTGATTGTATGACGTTCGTTATTTTTGCATTGCAACCGTGATTCAGAGGCGGACGATGTTGTGGAAGGTTCAGAGTCAAAATTTCTTGCCGAAGATATTGTTATTTTCACTTAAGCCAAAATTCTACCTTTTGCCTTTCATTTTACACTCCACTATATATTCTTTTGACCCACAATTTGTCTCATAACTTCAATCATAATTTACAAACACCAAAAA
Organism: Lathyrus aphaca; assembly: GCA_963966055.1. Classification (NCBI taxonomy): domain Eukaryota; kingdom Viridiplantae; phylum Streptophyta; class Magnoliopsida; order Fabales; family Fabaceae; genus Lathyrus; species Lathyrus aphaca. The sequence continues at coordinate 63,984,697 of OZ014519.1, read as the reverse complement.
ACTCTCACAAACTCTCTCTAAAGGATCAAAGTTCATTCTCTCAATTCTTTCTCAAGAACACAACAACAACTTCATCAAGAACTCAAGAACACAACAATTCCGATCAAGCTTCCGGTAGCCGAGCCGCCACGAACCACCACCTCCGGTCAACTTCACCACCGTAAGACCACCATCTTCCGCCACCGGCAGCCGCGCGGCCTCTCCTCCTCTCCTCCGTTCATGATCGCGTCTCACTTCCTTCGGATTCGCAATTTCTTCGTCGATTCTTCATTCGGTAAGCTTCTTAAACTTTAATTCATGAATAATTGTTGAATTGTTTCTTGAATTGAATTTTGAAGTTGAATTAATCTTGTGGAGATTATGTGCATTGATTCATGATTTGATTATTGATTGATTCTTGATTAATTTATCCTAATAATTGTTGTGGTGCATGATTGAAAAGACTTGGTAAAGTTGACATAGAATAATCGGTGAATGTTAGGTGTTTGACAAAATTCCTAAGAGAGCTAATTATTATAACTTGATATTGATTGAAGTGTTTGACTTTTAAATTCATGCTTGTTTCAATGTGCAAATTTGAAATAGGATAGGTTGAGGCTTAATTGTTGATGTTGTTCATGTGTCGCGTGTCGAGAATATGTTTTGGTCATAACTTCCTAACCGTAGTGCATTTTTTCGAATGTGAATAGTGTAAATTGATTTTGTTGATTATTTCGGAGCCATTGGTGAACTTTTTAGTCGATTTCGGACAATTTTTTTCGACTATTTCACTACTGCCAGCCGATAAAATCGGCCAAAAAGTACCACTTCCGAGCGGAATTTTCAAAATCCGATTGCATATTTGAATCCGTTGGCACATTTGCAAGTTACCATGCGATTTTCGTTCAATTCCGAGTCGGTGATTTTTGACGCATTTTTTCGTTTTAAGGCTTTTTAAGTTCGGTTTGGTGCGATTTTGATGCATTGATCTTGTTTTGACTTGTACTTATGTTTGTTGATCATTTGTCATTCTTTGCATGTAAATTTGTTCGATTCCGGTTTGAGTTTGCATGTTGTTTATGTTAGAGCATAAGTGCTGCCCCGTTTTGAAACGTAAATTTCAATGCATGTCCATGACTCGTATATTCATATTTCTACTTGATTTGGAGTTGTGAGGCATAGGTGCAACTTCCGGTTGCACCTCTTTTTTGTTTCTAATGCGTTTGTTGAGTTCATGCAAGGTTCTCGCAAAGATCTTAACGACGGTCATTTGGTTGGTATTCCACTTTATTTGTGGGATACCTTTGGATTCAAATGATATTTTGTGCCGTTGTTTTTGTTTCGATTATGGGGGATCTTCACAAAGCAATTATGGAAGATGATCATTTATTTTGCTCATGGGAGATTACAAGGCTTGGCTTGAAGTTTTTTTTGGATTTCTTTTATGTGAAAGAATCGGCACTTCGACCAAGTAAGTAATCTCGATTCTCTACTTTAATGCATCATTCTAGTTGTATGCGACTTAGGATCATATAACTTAAGGTGCATAATGAGCCCTCCCACCTGAGGCATTGGATTTATTTGTGATATATATTGATATGTGTCGATTTCGGAGTTTAGGGATTAGGTTACGGATTAGAGAATTCGATTCCTTTCACTTTCCCTTAAAATCCACTTTTTTGCCCGTTTCGTCGCAATTATTAAAAATAGTTTTAGGTGTGATAAAATTCTGGAAAAATTCATGAGTGATCCTCATCCTCTTAATTAATTTTTCATAATTTTTGTTTCCAGATTTGGGTGGTTTTAATAATTAATTTGGGTTTTAGATCACAAGCTGTCCCAAAAAGAAGTGTTTTGACATAAGGGACCGAAAATGATTTTTCCCCATAGGTGTGAGACCTATTTTTTGTGTGTGGTTATTCACTGTAATTTGTGGCATTTTGATGCTCATTAGACATTTTTTTCATAATTTTAGATGCCCTTTTTTATCCACTTTGTGGAGTTGTTTTTCGATGATCACGATTTGTTACCTTGCTAGTCAAAGAATTGTTTTGGCACTTTGGTGCATAATTTTGTAAAATCCTTTTATACCATGTAAGATAATGACTATATAATTCCAGAGATTTAATTTCATAATTTTTAAAGGCTTTTTGCTATTTTTCCATGTCACCTAGATCCTAGGTTGATTCATGTGTCTATTTGTTGCATAACTTAAATGATAAGAAGGCATTCATGCCATTTTCTTGAAGGAATTTTTGGTAGCTTTTAGGAGTTGATTATAGGTCATTTTTATGTCCTTAATTCCAGTCATGGGTCTTTTTTTGAACCATACTCATTTGGTTTGTTTTGGTGCTTTAAAGTGCATACTTATGTGAATTAACTTTAACCTAAAATAGATTCTCTTCTCCTCTAAATAATAACTTGAATTGTGTGGAAATAATTAATGCTTATCAATGAATTCTAATTGCATATCATAACTTGTATGCTACTGGTCCATAATCATTTCATTCATATTCACATGTCATTCTTCCTTAGTTTGCATCATTTGCGATCTTATGCGATGTTTGTTCCATTTCATCTCACATCTTCTTCTTCTTGCCCCATATGCCTAATCCATTGCATCCATGATTGTATATTCATGCATCCTCATTCATAAGCATTCACTACTGACTTTTATGTTAATTTTATGTATTAATTCATGTTTGTAAGCCATATGTCTTCATACTTCATCCATGACCCTAATTTGCATTTATGTGAACTTAGGTGAACTTTTTGTACATAGTTTGACATAGTTTGATCTTGTGGGGTATCCTAGCATCCTTAGGGACCTATAGCTTGTAACTACTGACTTTAGAAGTCATGTAACCTTTAGGTACCTTCACCTTTAGAATTAGGTCTTATTTTGAACCCTAGTTCCATTTTAGGACGTTTATGGTACTTAATCGCTTTCATGCTTTGATTTTACTTTCAATATGCATTGTCATGCTAACTTTTTTTTTGTAGGGGGGAAGATTGAGGTAAGCATTACTTCATTCCCATCTCTTATGCATTTTAATTGTGTTTGCCTTAGCACCTTGTGCTTTGCTTTTAGGCTTTCCCTTTTCTTAGAGACAACTTAACTTCCTTAGGAAGTAAGTTAGTTTCTAACTCCTTTTTTCTTCTTTTCCTTTTATTTCTTAGGATTAGAATACCTCAATAACCATATGACCTCTCTTGTACATAATAACTAACTTAGGGTTGTGTCTTAGTCCCTTTAGTTTGTCCTTTTTTTCAACTTGAGTCATTCTTTCTCATCTTATAAAGAAAAGCAATAAAACACTTAATAAAAAACTGAACGTTCTTGTACGACACGAGTCTTTGTTGCAGAGTGTTTATACGCGTCCTGTTTCGGGGTGAGGTATAAATACTCACCGCGATTGATAGGTCTTAGTATGAGAATATTCACAAACAAATTCAAAATACTTCTTTTAAAAGACAAAAACAAATAACAAGCGACTATCCTACGGGAACTTCTCTTTCTCATCTCATTCACTCACAACGCGAACTCTTGACGACTTATCTCATTTGCAAGACGGTAAACGCACTCGTACCAGACGAGTCTGCAACACCTGAGCATAGACATACGCAGTTCCAGCTGTAAAAAACACAAACAAATAGTTCCCGACTTAGTTAGGCGAACTACTTCGACTCTGATCCTCATTATCCCGATGAGGTACGTAGACAGCGGGGTAGGGCCCGTTCGAGCACATTCTTTATTTTCCCTACATTTCCCCCCTTTCTTTCCATTTTCTTTTCTTATTCTTTTCTCACTTCACTTCCATTCCAATTAGCAGTTCTTATTCAGCAGCATCTTATTTCTCACCCTTTGAAACAAAACAAGCAAGCGTGGATCCCGTCGGGTACGACGGACGGATTGGGGTGCTAATACCTTCTCAATTCGTAACCGACTCCCGAACCCCGATCTTTGGTTCGCAGGACCTTGTCCTTTCCTTCTTCTTCAAGTTTGTGCAACATTACCTTTCCCATTCATTCGGGATAAAAATGTCTGGCTGGCGACTCTACCTTTCCGCGCCACTTTCGCGTTTGTACTAGGATGAAAATCCCGGGAGTGACACACAAGAATATGATTATAAACATAAACAATATGATGAATGATATAACATAATAAAAGCATAATAAAAGAGATAAGGAGCAAGAGATAAAAATAAAGAAGATTAGGTGCGAGAAGGAATTAAAATGTTAGTATAGTAATAGTATAATAATATTTACATAATAATGATATGGTGAACTTAATCATCCACAACAACAAAAAAATAATAAGGCCACCGATTCCGCTTAGTATCGTACACTATAGTGATTAATCATGGCAATTAGATTCAAATTCAATGAAACTTGAAAGAAGATTGGGAGACCCAAAGTAACTACGCATTAAGCTTCATAAGTCATTGATCTTAACGCAAAAGACTAACCACTTTGGGATTACGCGACCAACACGAGGCCCGGTCCATGAAAGTGCAAGTATCTAATTGAATTTTTATACCGAATTCGGGACATATTTAGGTCTATGTTAAACAATCGTCGAGTAATTTACGAAGTAATTACCCTACAAATGAGGTCGGTCAAAACCAATTAAGGTTAACGATGTTAGTGCTAATACACGCGAGATAAACGATATGTAAATCGTCATCCGAACGCAATACCGCATAAAAATAAAGATGAATACCAAATTGAGTTACACTTATGGTATTCTTTCATCTTTAATTTCAATCACTCATTTTGGTGGATTAAAGTATGAAAATATCTCACTAATTCAAAGTACCTAAAGTGAATTAAATAATTTACTTAGAGATAGATTTGGACTAATGAATATTAACCACTCTAATCTACACCTAAAGTTTATTGAAATTAAAGAGAAATCAGTCCCAAAGATTTATCCCAAGGTAAAAATAAGAAGGATGAAGAAAAAGAAGCAAAATGAACCAAGAGCAAGTTCAAAACAAGCCAAAAACAACTTCTGGAGCTGTGTTAATTGGTTAACTAATTGGTTAATTGGTTAACACGACTAATTTTCAAATTCTGGTGCAAAATAACACTGGTTAACCGGTTAACCATTTTATATTGAAAATGGTTAATCGGTTAACACTGAACCAGTAGCCGAAAAATAGTCAAAATTCAGCATGATCCTCTTTCAAAATCACTTCCAAAAACCATATGATCATGAACTGAATTGACACGAATTTTAAAGTGAAATTAACAGTGAAATCTCTGCAATCAAACAATAATTTATGATCCAAAGGATCAACAACCAAAGTAACCAAAGATCTACATCTTGAATGTTGGTGATGAAGGTAGAACCATGGAAGAAGGTGAATTACCAAGAACAATCTTCAAATTGATCCAATATCAAACTTGATCTACTGAAATTGATGAATAAAAATAAAAAGGATGAAGATTTAGCTCAAAGTTGATCAAGAATTCAAGGTGAATTCTTGATAACTTTCAAAAGAGAGAGAATAACTTTAGTGAATTTTGTGGTTTGGGAGGATATTTTGCAAGAGATTTGTTGGCTATCAAAAGCTTGAGAATTGAATGAGAAAATATCTCTATTTAAAGAGTTTAGGTATGGGAATTTGGTGGAATGGAGCTTTCTTTGGAAATTCAAAATTTAGGCGTGGAAATTCAAATTTGGAGGGAAATGTAAAAGAGTGGTGATTAGTGAGGGTTTATGGTGGGAAATGATCAGAGTGATGTAGAGAATTAAGAGGAAATGGATCTAGAATATTCTAAAGGAGATTGTTCCGGACTGGGCCTCAAGGCTGTATTTGGCTACGACCCAATACGTCGAGTAGAGACCCATATACTCGAGCATGCACGTCTGGCAGATGGGTAGGGGCGCTCAACGGTCGGGCAAGCACCCGTACGTCGGGCATGCACTCAGAGCAGGAAAGGAACATGTCTGTCTGTCAGATCACCACGTGACCCAACTGTTCCCCCTTTTATCTCTTGAAAAGTAGGGGCAATTGAACTAAGGACTAGACCATTCAACTAGGTCTACACGCTCCTCACGCGTTCCTTGGCAGTTCTTCCTTGGGCCTAGCTGATCCAGCCCAAGGAAGGACCTTGGCCCAGCGCTGGGGGCTCTCTATAAATACCCTTTTTCACTAAAGGGTCAGGTATTCTAACTCATTCTATTAACTCACCTACTTCACTGTACCTCTATTGACTTTGGCATTGGAGTGCCTTGCAGGTACACCCCCCTTTATCCCCATTCTTTGGATGTTACACCAAATTGCTAGAAGGTCCTCCTGATCAGGTAAGATCAGTGGCACCGTCTGTGGGAAACTAGCTTCCCCTTCTTCCACAACGGAGGATCAAAGCTCAAATACTCCATCCTTTCAGCATGTTCAGAGAACAGCTCAACGACCGCAACCGTCCCCTCGTCGACTACACGATGGAGGAAAATTTGAACTACCACGAATTTGATGCCCGAGATGGACGCCCAGCCACCCTATCTCCTGAACCCGAGAACAATGGGAACCAACCTCAGATTCAAGACCAGGCGATCAACACGTTCCAACCCATCCTCGTGCCCGTCGAATGGGATGCCACCATGATTGCTACGGTAAACGCCCTTAACCAGGCCAGCTACATGCTTTACCAGCAGCACGAAAGAATTATGGCCCTAGAGGCTGACCGGCAGGAGGGCCGAACTCAACATGAAAGAGGGACGCAACAACGTCCAGAAGCGACGAAAAAACGAGGAGGACGATCCCCATAACCCAACAAAAGCAATTCACGTGCCCGCCGGGATCCCGGTCGGTCAGGGACCTCGCCAAGGCGCAACCGGAGCCCTGGTAATAACGAGCTCTCCCCACCGAGGAGCGACGAGGAAGACCCGCATTGCCCCCTCTCACAGGCGATAATGGAGGCACCACTCCCCAAAGGCATGGAGAAACCTCCAAACTTGGCCATTTACGACGGGACCACTGACCCCGACGATCACGTCGACAAAGTTAATACGATGCTCGACTACCGTAATGACATCACCGGGTACCTCAAATTCAGATTGTTCTCGACAACTCTCAGGAAAGGAACCATGGCATGGTACAAAAGCTTAGCCCCAAAATCCATCACATCCTGGAGAGTCATGAGATCCATGTTCACGAGGCATTTCATAGCCTCCCGACGCCATCCCAAGACCGAGGCGACCCTCGAAGCCATAGTGCAAAGGAAGAGCGAAACACTGTGCTCGTATATCGAGCGATTCAACTAAGAGGCTGTCGAGGTGGACACAATGGAACATATGAAGAAATACCTCCTTGAGAGGGGACTCTTGCCCGGAAGCGAACTTAGCAGGGAAGTCGGGATAGAGCCTCCCCGCACTCTGAATGACCTCCTGCATAAAGCCCATGCTTACATTAGATACGAGGAAAAACAAGTCGCCCATAACGCTCGCAGCAGTCGTAACACCGGGGAAACCAACCATCCCAAGCGCGAGGACTCGAACATTCCCCATCGCAACGGGGACAGGCGAAGGGAAGAGAAACCCTGCGAGCCTCGTGAAGAAAGAGGGTCTGCGGACCGATACAGCGAGTACACACTGCTGACATCTCCCCGTGAGCGCATCCTCGCTGAGTGCATCAACTCCGATTTCAAGAAGGGCAGGGTGAGGTTCCCAAAACCTTCTGCACCCAAGCCCCATACTGACAAATCCAAGTACTGCAGGTTCCACAGAAGCCACGGGCACGTGACCAAAGATTGTGTCCACTTGAAAGATGCAATAGAAATTTTGATCCAAGAAGGACATCTCAAACAATACACCAGGAAGAACGAAGCCTTCAAACACGAAGAGCAAGAGAAGAAGAGGCCCCGTGAGGACACTCCCCCCGACGACTCTTCCTATCAAGTGACCTTATGCGTGTCACGACCAGAGGACTTCATTTTCCCTGATTCTCCACCAGAAGGGCGGATCACCGCTCTCAGCCCCTGGGAAGACTTTCCAACCTCCCTTGTCATATCGGGTGGAGGGATGAACGGCGAAAGCGCTGCCCTTTCGGTAAAACGCAAGTTTGACAAACTCCTGCTAACTGCACCTGAGCAAAGGGCAACATTGACAAAATACCGAGGCAAGTCCAATCCAATATCCTTTTTTCTAGAGGAACTTCCGGGCGGTTCCCCCAACTCGAGCATCCCGCTGCTGATCAGAGCCAAGATGGCACACTTCGACGTCCGACGTATCCTGGTCAACCAAGGCAGTTCGGTGGAAATCATGTACGTCCACCTTTTCAAAACCCTAAAGTTGGACAAAACCAAACTATCTCCCTACGTTGGATCTGACCTCCAAGGGTTCAACGGGGCCACAATAAAACTGTGGGGTTACGTCGAGCTCCTCGTCACCTTCGGAGAACAGGAGACGGCCAGAGAAATCAAGATCCAGTTCCTCGTCATTGAATGCCCCTCTCTCTACAGCTGCATCCTCGGTCGCCCGACTCTAGCTGAGATGACAGCGGTCCCATCTACCGTCCACCTGAAGATGAAATATTACACCAAACTGGGCCGCATGGTCAGAATCCATGGCGACATCGAAGCCGCCCGAAAGTGTTACGATGTCGCATTAAAGGGACATGTCACAATCAACACAAAGAATAACAAAAGGCCCAGGATCGAAGAGCCTCCCCCCTAGGGAATCAACGCCATCGACCTCGATTGCCGCATCGGCGAAGACGAAGCTGAAGAATAGAGACCCGTCGAGAGACAGGCTCCCACTCACCCGTTTCGCCCAATCCCGGACTGAGAGTTCGAACTCGTCTCACTGGGCGAGGACCCCGACAGAGCAGTGAAGATAGGCATGGGGCTTCCCAAGGAGACGAGGAAGCAGCTCGCGATATGCCTCAGGGAGAACGCTGACCTATTCGCATGGCACGCCGCAGAGATGCCCGACTTAGACCCTGAGATCGCATGTCACCAATTAGCTTTAGATCGGGCGATCAAGCCTGTAGCACAACGTAGGCGCAAGCAGTCCCCCGAGAAAGCGGAGGCTGCCGAGCGAGCTGTAAAAGACCTCCTAGAGGCAAATTTTATTTCCGAAGCCCAGTACACAACCTGGCTCTCTGATGTAGTCCTCGTTAAGAAAAATAATGGAAAATGGTGCATGTTATTGCACCCCAAAATTTGCCCTCACCAAGACAAAACATTGTGTATTAAGAGGTTCACAAGGTTCACAAGACATCTCATGAGGTTCACAAGATTCACAATTAGTCAGAAAGTTTGGCAATTCCCTCAGACAATGCATCCTCCTAAGCAAGGCATCCTAAACTAGGGTTTTGACTTTCATCAGACTAAATGGACTTCCAAGACTTCAAGTTAGTTTCATAGTATCCTATATGTGTTCAAGAATCCCCATGTAAAGTTTCAAGACTTTCCCAAAAGATTTGCTCAGTCAGATGATCAAATAGGTTAAAATCAGTCAAGGCAGTCAAAAAGTCAAACTGAGGTCAACTGTGGTCAAACCAAAGTCAAACTTCATGATTTTTTTTCCAACATCAATTATATGAGGTAAAATTCATCATTTGATCAAAGGTTGATCATGATTCATCAAGGAGATTTCAGATCATCAAGAATCAGGAGTTTCTAAATTAGGGTTTTCACAGGAAAAGTCAACTGAACTTTGACCAGTCATAACTTTCACAGGCTTCATCAAAAAGTTTCCATCCAAAGCTTATTTTGGAGGAAATTGAATTCTCTACAACTTTGTGTCTCACAGGCCAAGCCCAAAAATGCTTCATTTGAAAGGTATAAGCTAAGACATTATAGGTCCTTTTAAAAGTCAACAAAAAGTCAACATCTTCCAAAGAGCATAACTTGAGAATGGTAATAGATATGGACATGAGACCAAATAGGTTGATTAGAGGACTCTCTAAGCTTTCTAAAATGTCCAATAACACCTTCATATCATTAAAATTGAAGGATTTGTGCCCTTGCAAAGTTGGGAAATTTTTGAGAGGTTTATGAAGCAAATGGGGTCTTAAAACCATAATTCACCAAATGGGCTTGCTTTTTTATGATCCAAACACTTCCATGACATCATGCACGAATTAAAATTTATTTATTCATATTTTTATTCATTTTATTTTATTTATTATGATTTTTTATATTAAAAATCATTTTAAATTAAAATAAAATATAAAAGGATGGATATTTGATTTGATTTTGGTTCTAGAAGGTCTTAATGTTCATTTAGAGGTGATTGAAATCATACAAAATCAGATCATTCAAAAATAGCAATGAGATATCCAAGTTTTCAATGTTTTTAAAGTCATATCTTTTTTAATCTCTATGGATCAAAAAGTCCAAAGGATGGACTAGTTTCTTGACCTAATTTCATCACATGATATAAAAACAACATAAAGCACACAAGAGGACACAGATTGGCAGCCTCAAGAACACATTGCAAACTTCAAAATTCACACAAAAAAGCTTGATTCAGATTCCTTGCTAGAGGCCATTCCAAAGAGTTTTGAAGGTGGAAACATGTTTATTGAACATCCTTGAGTCGTTCTTGATCATCATTTGCATTCAAAACACCATGAATCGTACAAACCGAATCAACATTTGCTTGAGTTTTCAAATTTTCGATTCCAATTATTCATGCATTGTTAATTATTTTTGATGTTGTTTTCTTGTTTGTGATAAGCTTTAGATCATATCTGGATCAATGGATTGGAGTTTCACTGCCTAAAACTAATTCGGCCATAGTTAGGGTTTATGGACCTCATTTAGGGTTTTATGATTTACCAAATATAAATGAGTTTAGAGGACATGGTTAGCTTGTATGAACCTCAAGGATCATATTGCACTAATCAATTTGAAGAAATTTCACTGTTTGCTTGGTGTTTGAGAAATCGCAGGTTTGAACACGCAGGGAAAATCGCAAGAGAATTCGCAGGAGAATTCGCAGGAAAACCTGCGAATTCCAGAGGTAGAAGATGACCTCCTTGGCGCCATCTGAAATTTGAATTTTAGATTTAATATTCTTAGAATATGTTTTTTTTATTTCAACTAATGTTGCCTGGCTCAGTTGGTAAGGATGCGCATGTGGGAGGCCAATGACCAGGGTTCGAATCCTGGCTTTGTGATTTTTTTTGGCAATTTTCTCTTATTTTACAGGTTTGCTATATGATGATTTTGAGTCATTCATTAATCAGCTAGCGCGTGCTAGCCCAGTGGTTTTGATCCCCTCCAGGTAAAGGGGAGATCCTGGGTTCAAATCCAGGCCTCCCCGTTTTTTTTTAAACTTTGTTTTCTTATTTTCTTTTCTAATTACTATTTTTCAATTATATATTATTATTATAATTGAATTTGTTTTATATTTAACTAACAAAAATTTATATTAAACTTAATTAAAATTTTATTTTCATAAATTTCATAATATATTTTTACATGTAATTTTAATTTTCATGTATAATTTGTAAATAAATCAATTAGTATTTTAATTAAATATTCAAACCTTAATTTTATATTCAAACCTTAAATATTCAAACCCTAATTTCTAACTCTAATTTTTTTTATTTAAACTTAATTAGTTTTTTCTAATATATAATTAAATAATTAATCTCCTTTTGTAAATATTTATTTTATGGTTTATTATTATTCTCATCATCTTATTTTCTTTTAAAAATTCTTTAAAATTGCTTATTTAATTTAAAAATATTCTTTTAAATTCTATATATTTTTTTATATTTGTGCTAACCTTTTCTTCTTATAATTATTTTATCACTAACCTTTTAGTTATTGTTTATTTTATTATATATTTATTATTCAATTGTTTTTATTATAATGTAACTGCAAAAGCCTTGTAATAGTCGTAGTTTATTATTGTTTTATTGTTTATAAATATTCTTGCCATGGTTAGTAATTATAGAGAGTGATAATATGTTTGTAAATTAAAATTAATTTAGACTGACTTACTTAAGATAAATATATGAATATGAACACTCACACACGTAAGTCGATCTTTGATCGCCATCCTACACTTTCTAAGGATATTCCTCATGTTGCCTAACTATAAGGTCAAGTAAGGTGTCTTAAAGCAAAGTCCCTTTTCATAAAATATCATCAAGTCCCTTTTAAGATTATAAGATCAAGTCCTTTCGATGTTGCCTACAGTAAATGATCTTGTCCCTTCCAATAAAAGATGATAAGTCCCTTCATATTGCTAAGACACCTTACAGTTGCCTAAACACAAATGTCCCTTCATATGTCCCTTATAACATCCAAGGTAATGACTACTTATTCCTTAATAATAGGGATAGTCTTACCATTGAAAGAACATATAAGAACAGTAAAGATTTAGTATAGGGTAGGTTCCTCTTAAGTACTTGCTCACTTTTCTTCAAAATACTTCATTACACTTCACATTTCAAACAAATTTTCAAAACAAAGTCTTTATATACATCCATACGAGGATCATTATAAAGTACTTATAAAATTTTTAATCACACACTACACCTTTCTCAAAAACAATTTAAAGTGAGCTAAGTAACTAAGAGCCCATGGATAACCATGGATATAAAGGGTGCTAACACCTTCCCTTTATATAACCTACCCCCCGAACTCAAAATCTTTTTAAGGTCTTTCTTGTTCTTTTATGTCCTTTCCTTTTGGATAAAATAAAAGTCGGTGGCTACTCTTGCTATCTGTAACATTTAACTAAAGTCAGTTCTCCCACAATTGTTACACATGTGTGTTGATTATACTGATCTTAATAGGGCTTGCCCCAAAGTTGTTTTTCCCCTCCCTAACATAGATAAACTCGTCGACAATTCTGCAGGTTTCAAACTCTTATCCTTCATGGACGTATACAACGGATACAATCAAATCCCTATATCGGACATGGACAAAAGACACACGACATTCATGACCCTGACCGAAAATTACTATTACAACGTAATTCCCTTCGGTCTAAAGAATGTCGGGGCCACATACAAACGCATGATGAACAAAGTCTTTCGAGGAGAAATCGGGGACATGCTCGAGGTATACATGGACGACATGATCGTCAAATCACACGAGGACCCCGACCATGCACATCACCTCCGCAAGGTCTTCGAGCAGGCGAGACAATGCAGAATGAGGTTTAACCCTGAGAAATGCAGGTTCGACGTCCAGGCAGGAAAATTCCTAGGTTTCTACCTCACTGAGAGGGGAATCGAGGCCAATCCCGACAAATGTCGAGCATTCTCAGAGTTCCTGACCCCGAAGTCTAAAAAATCCATTCAATCCCTCAACGGGGTGCTCGCCTCGCTCTCCCGTTTCATCGCCAAATCTGCTCAACACGCGTTACCTTTCTTTAAGCTCCTCCGAAAAGAGGTCACCTTCGAATGGACCGACGAATGCGAGCAGGCACTGCTCCATCTGAAGACGGCACTCTCCGAACCCCCGGTCTTGTCACGACCACTGGAGAAGGAGACCCTATACCTATATCTGTCTGTGGCAACGGAGGCCGTCAGCGCCGCTCTCATTAGAGAAACCGACGAGGGACAAAAGCCCATCTACTTCACGAGCAAAGCACTCCAGGGCCCCGAGCTCAGATACCAACAAATTGAAAAGGTCGCATTAGCCCTCATAAACGTCGTGAGAAGATTACGTCACTACTTCCTCGCTCACACGATCAAGGTAAGAACCGATCAACCAATAAAACAACTCCTTGGTCGACTAGACATGGCCGGCAGAATGTTGAAATGGTCGCTGGAACTTTCCGAATTTGAAATACAATACGAGAACAGGAAAGCTTTAAAGGCTCAGGCCCTGGCCGACTTCGTCGCAGAAATGACGCACAACCCAAAGCCAGCGAACGACGCCCACAAAAGGACAATCTTCGTCGACGGTGCCTCTAGCTCGACGGGAAGCGGGGCTGGTATCATCCTCGAAAACGAGGACGAAATCCTGATCGAGGTCTCACTGGCACTAGCCTTCCCAACCTCCAACAACCAAGCCAAATACGAAGCTTTCATCGCCGATCTAAGATTGGCCGAAGACCTAGGAGCAAAGGAAGTAAAAATATCGACAGACTCCTAAGTCGTGGCATCACAAGTACGGGGAGAGTACCGAACCAAGAACGACAACCTCATCGATTATTTAGCATTGGTCAAAGAAAGACTCGAAAAATTAGAGAAGTGGGAGGTCCAACACGTGCCCCGTGAACGTAACACGCGAGCAGACATCCTATCAAAACTCGCTAGCACGAGGAAGAAAGGCGGAAACAAATCAATAATCCAGGAAATCCTTCCTCGACCTAGCACCGAAAAGCCACCACCTCCGCTCAAGGTTAACATGATCGGGGACACTCACTGCTGGATGACACCCATCCATAACTACCTCACAAAGGACGAACTCCCCGCAGACCCTAAAGAAGCGGCCACTACCAAGCGGAGGGCATGCTCATACGTCATCCTCGAAGGGAAACTCTACCGTAGAGGATTCTCCATCCCGTTACTCAAATGCGTCTAGGAGGAGAAAGTCCCCGACATACTAGGGGAAATGCACCGAGGAATCAACGCTCAACATCCCGGCGGAAGGTCGCTGGCGCGCAAGGCTCTTTGAGCGGGCTACTATTGGCCGACTATGCAACACGACTCCAAGGAGCACGTCAAAAAATGCGATAAATGCCAACGACACGCCGACATGCACCTCGCACCCCAAACGAGCTAAAAATGCTCTCCTCCCCTTGGCCCTTCGCATGGTGGGGCATGGACATCCTCGACCCATTCGTAACTGGATCGTACCAAAACAAATACCTCATTGTAGGGGTGGACTATTTCACCAAATGGATCGAAGCAGAAGCACTAGCCAAAATAACGGCACAGAACATCCTTCGATTCTTCAAACGAAATATCCTCGCTTGATTCGGCATACCTCAGGTCCTCATCATGGACAATGGAACGCAATTCACAGACGGAGGATTTCAAGACTTCGTGGTCAGCTTAGGCACCAAACAGCACTTCACGTCCGTTGAGCATCCTCAAACCAACAGACAGGTGGAGGCAACCAACAAGGTAATCCTGCACGGACTGAAGCGCAGACTCGGCGAGGCGAAAAGGGTGTGGGTCGAGGAACTACACAGCGTCCTATGGGCATACCGCACGACGCCGCATTCCACGACCGGGGAGACCCCATTTAGACTAACATACGGCACCGAAGCAGTCATCCCGGTTGAAATACGGGAGCCAACGAGACGCATAGAGGAACCCCTCGACGGGGAGATGAACGACGAGACACTTCGAGCCGAACTGGATCTCGTCGACGAGATCCGCTCCGAAGCAGCCCTTAGGGAAATATCCCTCAAACAAAAAATAGCCTTACGCCACGACGCAAAGGTCATAAAAAGAGAGTTCCAGGTGGGCAGCCTGGCCCTCAAAAGAAACCAAAAAAACCCAAGAGAGGGTAAACTGGCCGCCAACTAGGAAGGCCCCTACCGCGTTCGCGACAAGACGAGCAACGGGGCCTACTATCTGAAAAACCTACAAGGTGAAGAACTCGCTCGACCATGGAACGCAGAAAAACATAGACAATATTACAGCTAAATATAATCCGGGGAGACATGGGAGGTACGACCATGCTCTTCACCGCCAAAACAACAAGGAGGATCTGCACCACCCAGGGGCAAGCACAACCCTCCTAGCAAACACAACCCTCCCCAATGTCGCAATACCACGATTGCAGGGCACCCAACTCGCGATGGGAAAGCCCAAGCCCCGAGGTCAGAGTCCTCTAATCGCAAACTCTACCTCGATTTCAGGCGAGCACAACCCCCGCCACCTCGTCAGTTCCCTAAACCAACGAGATCAACATTGTCGAGCACAAACAGTTCAAAAATATAGCAAAACCAACGAGACCGACGTTGGGCACAAACAAAAATAAACAAATAGTGCAAATTAAAAACATTCATTAAACGCGGCCGCAACCAAAGAAAATACAAAATGAGCCTGAAGGCCAATATTCATACAGGCACAAAGGCCGTCATATACAGGTACGCAGGCCATACAAAAGTAACAAAACAAATTCAAAGACTACGCCCGGAGTTACTCTTCATTTTCCAGCTCCTCATCAGCTATGAAGGGGCACACAATCTCCCCGTCAGCCACGCAGTAATTGTGAGCCGACCCTTCCGTCACCAACCCGGGGTTCAACACCTTCAACTGCTCTGTGGCATTGTCGAAACCTTCCTTGAACATCTCCACCAGGTCCTTGTTGACAGCTCGGATGTGTCCGACCAATTCACCCCGGGTGCGGAGGGCAAGCTCCTCCTCAGTTTCATCCTCCAGGGGGCGGATTGCACCCTCGAGCAGAGCCATCCGGGCATGGAGCTGATCATTCTCCTCGGCCACCTTTTTGTGCCCAACAGCTTGGTCTTCCAGACTCTCCTTCTCCGCCTTCAGCGTATCCCGTTCGAGCTTCACTTCCTCCAGCTCCTTCTTCAGCCCCTCCTGTAATTGATGTTCCTCCTTATAGTCAGATAGGTCCTTGGACAACCTATCCTTCTCAGTACGGGCCTTCAAAAGAGCATCCTCCAGAGAATCCGTGGAAACAGCAGTGTCGGACATGACCATGGCGGTTTCCATCACACGGATAACGGTGGCCAGGTCCCCAGCCAGCTCCCTTCGCCGGACATCTGCATCCTGGCTTAAGATGGCCTTTGCCTCGGGCTCCGCCACCACGATAGCACCTTCGGCCTTAAAAAATCTCTGCTCCAGATAGCAGGGAGGCAGCAGATTACTCCCAGGGGTATTCGAATTACTGCCCCTCACTATAGAAGACCGGGCAAGAGTCTCGTCCAGACGCTTCCATTTGGCCAGATGAGAGGTGGAAGGAGGATGGCTATCCTGTATCTGGATCGGGGAGGTCCGTTGAGCGGGCGGAGGAGAAGCAGACATCGGGCTAGCAGCATTCGAGGTACCAGCCCCGAGGTCAGCGGCCACCTCTTGAACTCGGGGTGCCACTTTCTTCTTTTTCTTAGGAACCCTGTCTGGGGCTCCGGCCTGGTTGGCAAGCTTCAGAACGCGGTCACGAAGGGAAGGCATAGCATCTGCAAAACAAAAACAACAAAAACGTTAGTTGGAAAGATGCGACCGAGGAAAATAAGAGTAAAAGAACACCTACGTAATAGCTCCATGGCCTCCTCATCTGTATCATAGTCGAGCAGAGCCTTCGTGTTTATAAGACGGGGTTCGCAGATCGGCATCCCAACCTCATCAACATAAGGAGCACCTTTTCGATCGACCCAAACCGCCAGGTTGAAACTCTGCACATACTCTACCAGCTTCTTATAAGCCAGCCTGTCCTCGACCCCCAGGCTCGAGAACTTCACCCGGTAATGACTGGTTGAGAGGTTGAAGTGCTCGGGCTGCCACCTCAAGGGTATCCTCGACATAAGTTTCTCCTCCCCAACAATATTCCGCTTATAATAATAGAGGGAGTGTAAGGCGGAACGGGTGATCGGCTTCACCGTGTACCACCGCCCTTTAAAGTGTCAAGCAGAATCCACGTAAGTCTTGAATAGTCTCACCGGCTGCTTAAAGGACACCCAACTATGGCGCCCTCAGACACCAGACCGTTGCAGGTGGAAGATGTAGAAAAAGAGGGGCTGAGTGCACCCAATGCCGAGGAAACGGCAGACTAATTCGAACGCCCGCATAAAAGCAATGGCGTTAGGGTGCAGTTGTGACGGCGCCAGCCGAAGCCACTTGAAAACCCCCATCTGAAACGAGTTGAAGGGCAACCTGACCCTCGCCTCTCGGAAGGCGAATTCGTACATGGTGAACTGCTTCCCTGGGAAGTGGTGACATATTCGGTCCGCCTCTTGAGGAGCAAGACACTGCCAATTCCCAGGCTCCTCGGGACTGAGATCTTCCTCCACGACATATGCATGGGTCGTCTCGTCACAAAAATATGATTCTTCTTCCAAGGGCTCGTCCGCAACCCAGGATAGGTCATTACGCCCGGATGAGAAAACGTGCTCAGTATCCTCCCCGGCATTTCCCTCCTCGACATTTCGTTGCACGAACTCCTCTTCATTAGCTGGTCGCGGTTCAACATCCCTTCCCCCGACCTGCGGATGCTCGGTCGTACCTGAAATGCAGACAGAAAAAGTGAATTCGATATCGCATCAAATCCACCCTTCCACCGCCAGTCAAGTGAAAAGGCGAAAAGCTAAAGCGCAACGCCCCAATGTCTGACTATTAGCCTAGGCCGACGAAGGGGCAACCCTCGCGAGCGTACGGGCACGTAAAATTCTGATCCACGAATTCATACTGGCATAAACTTTACGCCCGAGGCATGCTAGCCTTGCCTAGGAATATTCACACGCGTATGCATTTCACGCCCGAGGCATGCTAAACTTGCCCGGTATATTCATGCACATATGAATTTTACGCCCAAAGCATACGAAAATTGCCCAGGAGATTCATATGCATATGAATTTTTCGCCCGTGACATGCTAAACATGCCCGGATTATTCAAACGCGTATGAAGTTTTTGCTCGGGACGTTCTAATCCTACCGGAAATTTTCATACCTAAAACCTAAAAACTACTTCCAGACCAGTTCTACCTACTCTACACAGATAAATCATGCAAATTTCTAGCTACTAAATAAGAAAGCATGCAAAACAGGGATCTGAAGTGGTACCTGACATATTTGAAGTAAAGAATAAACGGTGGCGCGCGGGCAGAGACGACGGTGCAGACGGCGGAGACGGGCGGAGAAAGACTTTTCTTTAGAGCTTCCGGTCAGACGTCAGGGCGAAAAAGTCCAAATGAAGTGGATCATTCGCTTTATATAGCCATAAGCGCGTGGACGGACGCGCCGAATAATCATTGCCCAGTACCTATATCGTTGTTTGCACAGGAAACGAAGCGACGCACCATTAATGCTGAGACACGTCAATCCACAAGACTCCTGAACGACGTCGGGCGACTGTACATCTACCCGACTATAGGAAACACCCTCAACTCTGTTGACACCATGCTCGACACAGCTATACGCCCGACGCCTTGTCCGACAGACCTACGCCCGACTATATTACAATTTGTCGCTCCGACTTGGAGACTTGACTTGGGGGGCTCCTGTTCCGGACTGGGCCTCAAGGTTGTATTTGGCTACGGCCCAATACGTCAAGCAGAGGCCCATATACTCGAGCAGGCACGTCTGGCAGACAGGTAGGGGCGCTCAACGGTCGGGCAAGCACCCGTACGTCGGGCATTCACTCAGAGCAGGCAAGGAACATGTCTGTCAGTCAGATCACCACGTGACCCAACTGTTCCCCCTTTTATCTCCTGAAAAGTAGGGCCAGTTGAACCAAGGACCAGACCATTCAACTAGGTCTACACGCTCCTCACACATTCCTTGGCAGTTCTTCCTTGGGCCTAGCTGATCTAGCCCAAGGAAGGACCTTGGCCCAGCGCTGGGGGCTCTCTATAAATACTATTTTTCACTAAAGGGTCAGGTATTCTAACTTATTCTATTAACTCACCTACTTCACTGTACCTCTATTGACTTTGGCATCGGAGTCCCTTGCAGGTACACCCCCCTTTATCCCCATTATTTGGCTGTTACACCAAATTGCTGGAAGGTCCTCCTGATCAGGTAAGATCAGAGATCAATGGCTAAAGTGTGCTGAAATTGAACAAAATATTCAAATTTCGCATTGGTTAATCGATTAACACATTGGTTAACCGGTTAACCAAGTCAAATTTTGAATATTTTGTTTAATTTTGATTACTTGATTGCTTCGGCCCGATTCTTTTGCGCGTCGAAGAAGGCATGAAAATAAACACATGAACCTTGGAATTCCTTGAATAAATCAATTAAAACTTGATAAATCCTTGATCAGGTGAATTTGAATTGTTTGCAGATCAACTTCGACTTTGTTCAGATGAAATTCATTTGAGCTGTGGGACTACTATTTTTGACATTTTTGACCTGAAAAAGGATTAACAAAAGAAGACAACAATATTTTTGGATTTTAATTAATGGTTAGTAAACATAAATAAATAAAAGAAAATAAAAGCAATGGTGATCCCTTGTGAGGTAATAACCCGCAACTAAAAAGGACAGACGAACCAGTGTGTGATCTTGTGTGTATGCAAGATGCAGATGAGATGCAAAAAATATTAGGGTCAAATTATGGTATGACACATACCATGTAGAAATCAAATACTAAACAGTTTGAAATACTTAAACAACTACCTTTGTGCAGAATATTTCAAAACTAAGCCTTTATAAACCAACATTGAAATCCAAACACAAACAAGTAAGGATCAAATTCACTATAAAATTGGACTTAAATTCCAAAGTAATACTTACAAATTTCACCAACTAAAAAAACTATTAGCATTTAAATTCACTATAAATTTACAATTTTGTAAAGGATGAAGATTCAGAAAGCGAAATTGTTGAATAAGCTTCGTTAGGGTTTATTATCATTCATCTTCACATAATTGAGAAACAAGAAAGATGAAGATTCAGAAAGTGAACATGCTGAACAAGCTTCGTTTGGGCGAAGAAGAGTGGTTGACGGTGGCACTGATGAGTTGAGGACTCGAAGAACTCTTTTTATAAATAAAGAACCCATTCTAAATTCCGTTTATCTTTCGGAATATGTTATCAAACCCATTACGAGTTAAGAATCAAATATGTTATCGAAAAAAGGATAGATAAAAATTGAAGAGAAAATCCAACCGAGAACTGGAGGGATAACATTGTCGATGGTAACACCGATTCAAGATGAGTGAAATTGGAGGGTGCATGTTGCTTTGGGTGAAAACAAGTGTCGTCGTTATCCTTCATTTACATCTTCGTCTGGTGTCTTTAATTCTTGTTAATTAAGGTAAGCATTGATTTGAAGAGAGAAAAAGGGTGTTGAGGTGTAGAATAAAGGTTGAGAGAGTAACCTTTGATGATGGTGTTCTATTGGAACAAATTGAGGTTAGTGATTTGATAACACGATTTTATATCAATTATTTATCATGGTTTCCGATTAACTACGTTATTATTTTTATATTTTGAACAATATTATGCGAAGTATTTATTGGTTTTGTAGGTATTATGACTTATATGACTTGTATAAGGAAAAGAGTTCAAATGAGAGAAAACTAATGTATTTAGCAGAAGAACTGAAACAGATAGCAGAGAACTGAAGTTCTGCATTTTAGAAGCCAGACGAACATCACACGGCTAGGACGAGCGTCCCACACTATTCAAGCCAAACGACCGTCACACCAAGAAGAATATCGTCACAGGTAAAAAAAGAAAGAAAAAAAAACACGCCTCAGTCAAATAGAAGAGTTGTTGCATACCTTATTTCTCTCCCTCAG
This sequence comes from Lathyrus aphaca, assembly GCA_963966055.1. Lineage (NCBI taxonomy): Eukaryota > Viridiplantae > Streptophyta > Magnoliopsida > Fabales > Fabaceae > Lathyrus > Lathyrus aphaca. Next base: position 63,963,348 of record OZ014519.1, on the reverse strand, counting down.
CTCAGTCTTCAAACTAAGTCATAGTCAACCAAATATTTCTCAAGCCCAGCAAAATTATTTCCAAAAATTTCTCCAACAACAATCGTACTCGAGGCTTATAAATAGGCATCAAGTGAACTTGAACAGGGGACCTTATTTTGATTATTATTCTTAGTTTTTAGCAGTTTTATTTTACCATGTAAAAGTGGCAGTTTCTCACATCAAGGAACTACCACACCATTAGTTTTAGGATTCTATTTTCTGCCATTTTACTTTTCCGCAACTGATTCAAGAATTCAAGATTTCATGTAAGATTTGAAGCATCTATTAATTCCAGGTTTTATTTAGTATTATTTATTTTATCGCCTTATTATTTAATTTCTAAAGTATGTTTTCAATTTTAGTTATTTATCGTATCTGCATGTTTATTTTCCTATCCATGTATAGCTAAAAAGTTTTGAGCCCGGCGTATGAGAACCGTCGTAGCCGATGGGACTCGGTAGAAAATAATAGGTGTGAACTTATGATTAAAATTATGTTTTGATTATAATTTCCAAATTAATATTTAAGTAGTTTTGTCACGAGAGTGAGGGGTTACTTAACACGATTTTATCACGAGAGTGAAAAATTAATTAAGGTTAGAACCGACACTGCGAGAGTGTGGGGATCAAATCAGATAGTGGAAATTAGGCAACAAATCTAAATACAGCGAGAGCGCTTTATATAAGTTTAGAATATTATTGGCTTACAAAACATATGTCCTAGTTACCGGGCGAGCGAGAGCAAAATCTTGGGATTAGGGAACGTCACTTTAGTTAATACCGCGAGAGCGTGAGGCGAGTCTTTAAGTTAGTTTATTCTACGGCACTAAGTTATAATCGTAATTAGTAACCAAATTCTACATAGTCCTTTAGTAACGTGGAATCCATATTCGAGTATCTCTTTATTATCTTATTTTCTTAGTTTTATTCTAAGTTCTAGTTTAAGTTTCTTCTTAACCAAATACATTTTGCTTTAGCTTTACAAAGTAACGATAAAGTACAGTAGGTTGACATTGGTCTCTGTGGGATCAATATCTTTTATTACTACGCGATAGATTGTGCACTTGCAGATAGTAACCGTTAGACTCAGAAAGTCACGATCAAGTTTTTGGCGCTGTTGCCGGGGACCAAAAGTCAATATTATCATTCTGTTGTTGCACCGTATAGACTAAGGCATCTACTTTCTTCTCTCTATAGCTATGTATCACCCAAACTTCTTCTATGATGACAACTCACTGTATTTTGAGGAATCACATTCAAATTCTCCCCATGATTAATATCCCCAATATTTTGAGGAACCGCAAGAAACCCATAATTCCAACCTAGAAATATTAATGAAGAACCTCAATGCGACGCTGGCTCATGCCCAATATTCCGAGGAACCGCAAGTGTTAATTTTTTTTTCCTTTCACTCATATTTGAGTGCTCAAAACTATTCATTCAGATTATTAGTCTAAGATTGCAAATAAAGTTTGGAATCATTGATGTTTTACTTTTGTGGAGTATGTTTCTCATTAGAAAGCACAAAATGCTCTTTTAAAACTCTCAAGCACACATGTATGAAACACATCTGGTAACTGAAACAAAATTATGGATTTTAGATATTTTACTAATCAGATGAATAAGGTTTGTACATATTATTAATGGCTCTTTTGTTTTGTAGGCATTTCTCTACAAATTATCCAATGTTTATGTTAGTAATGGTTAAGTGACTAGTTAATGATGGCATGTAGTTAGGTGCTACTACTTATGTATAAACTCAATGGTTAAGGAATACTCTAAATTTTATGAGAATCAATTTAGTTATCTGTCTCTAATTTCTCTCTCATTTTTTTCATATTCCTATAATTACATTTTTAATCACATAGTATTGTATAAGATGGACACTTCATTTACCTCCTAGGCTCTTCCTATTTGCATCGTCTAACCAAACACGCAAGACAATATTTTTCTACCATTTTCCAACATCCCATTTTCTATTGCCTCATTTCCCCTAAGTCCAATTGAAGTATTAGTTTGTTAGTTCTAGAGTCCCTCATTGCTATTTGGATTACATCATTTTCTTCCTAATTTTGTTACATGGGTATGTTAATTTATGGTTATGAGAAGTGACTTGTTATGACATTGTAAAAGAAGCTCTGAGCATGACTTGTAGTTGGTTGCATATTTTATTTTCATTTATAGGTTGTAGATTTTATTATATTATACTTTATATGTGTAGTTCATTATTTTAACAACTTATGAGTCTTATGTTTCCTGTCTAGTGTTACAAACCAATGAAAATTTATATTTTTCTATTGATATTGATTATAGTTTACTGGGCATTGTAAGAAATATGGTGATGCTTGTACGAAAAAATCTTAATTGAATTTGATCTATTTGTGTTAATTTTGCAGGTAAATTATAATAGATGGCCGAAACATTTAGGGCAATACACGTGTTAGAGAAAGTGAAGAAGCATGATCCTTAAGGACTCATTTGGATGTGGCCATCTGAATCCACAAGGTCCGACGGGCGGAAGCTTGCAACAAAATTCACAAGCGTATTATACGATGTCGTGTTATCAACATTCAAATCTTCAGGTTTCGTGATGTAGTAGTCACTACCATGTTGAAAATGGGCGTCCACACACTCCAGCGAGAAGTAGGCCACCATCCTCTCCTTACCATCGATGACCTCTTTATAGTATAGTGAATTCTTGGTCGTCTGTGTGCACAGTTGGATTACATAAACCTAAACTTAAAGTCACGGACAGACTCCAAGTACGCCTTGAAAAGTCTTCTCAGTTGCTTGAATAACACACAACTGTATCGACCCCCTGAGACATCCTTTGAAGATGAAAGACTCTAAAGAAAAGGCTCACAATCGCACCTATCTTCAGATAACAACTCACCAGCTCGAAGGCTCTAATAAACGCCAGGGCATTGGGATGAAGCTGAGAGGGCGCGAGCTTAAGGTGTGTAAAGATTGCCCCCTGAAAATCGGTAAAAGGTAAACGATATCCGGCCTCGCGGAACACAAAATCGTATATTGGAAATCGCAAAGAAGGATAGTGGGAACATATCCTCTGATCAGGCTTGGGAGGACACGCCCGCCAGTTCACAGGGTCCCCCTTCTTTCTTCTTTCTATTCGGTTCCATGTATCTGAATCGTTCACAGAAAATTGAGAAGCCATCTCTTGAGGATTATCTATAATCCACGACTTGTCCACAACGGGAACGTCCGCGACTCCCAGAGCCTCATCAGAAAATCTGTCCTCTAGCCCGTGGTCGACATTTTGACTCCTTTCACCTGAAAAGCAAAGGAAACAAAGTGAATTAGACGACCTCAAATCCACCCTTCCACTACAAGTCAAGCGAAAGGGCGACGTTGAAAGTGCAAAATAGGTCATGGCAGCATACATTTAAAAGTGCAAAAATAGGTCATGGCAGCATACATTTAACAGCTATTGTAAAGAAATGCAGCAGCGAAATACACGACATAATTAAGTCTTTTAACATGTAAATGCATGTGTCACAACACCGAGATATATACCAAATAGCAACATCAAAGAATGTACTGTGATTAACATGGATATGTGTAAATGCAAACACTTTAACAATTTTGTATCAAAACACCTTTGCAAACAACAAGGATAATGTGCATTTCAAAAATGAACATTTAATGCAAACAAGAAAGCCATGAAGTATGAACATGCCTCATAATGCCTTATATCTAATGCAAACATTAACACCAAATGAAAACATAGAGCAATCGTGCATCAAGAATGTGTGCACACATACATGGATCATGCATCTTTATCAAGCAATATGCAACAAACTCAATTATGCACATGAGTGTCCAAAAGTATGTCGAACAATGTGAGCAACACAAATAGTACTTTAATAAATTATTATTAGGCCAACAATGATATTCACACACGGGAACAACATTCACAACACACCATGAACATTAATACACACTTATGCCAAAAATCGGAAACGAGCAACATGCGTGTCTGTCGCACCTCGAAAAATACGATCCTAAAACAAACAACAGAGTCGCCACCTAATTCTATTTATTCTACGAGAGAAAAGGGAGATATAGACACAACCTAAATAAAGGATAAGAATGGTCAACGAAACCATTAATCTAAGTTCGGGAGTCAGTTACGCAAGGGGAAGGTATTAGGCACCCCTCACGTCCGTTGTACTCAACGGGAACCTCTTAGTCTAATTTGCGCTTAAAATGTTAACTTGTTGTTATTGTCTTCTTTTAATGATTAAATATCGATGTCTGTTTATTATTTGTTATAGGGAAAGGTTAAGTTTTTTATTATTGTGCTCGCGAAGGATTAAAATCCCCGTGCCTACGTATTCCCCTGTGCAATGGGAAAGTCGGAGCTTCGTAGTTCGTGCTACTACGATTTGTGTTTTTTATTGAACGATTGTTTGAAAATGCATTCTACTGCTAAGCGTTGGCTTATCTGCTCGCGATAGGAGGCTGAAGCGCTAGCTTGTTTGCGAGATAGAATGATTTAAACAATATTCGTTTTGAGAAAAGATGTTTGATCTTTGTTAAAGATGTTTTAAAACGAGAGGGCGAATGAACCACGCGTGGGGCTAGCCCATGTTGCGGTTTCATTCAAGAACGTGCGGAGTGCGAGACTCCAGAGTTCAGTTACTCTCTAATTAATTATAAAATGATTTAAATTTGTTGGTATACGAACGGTGATTGAACCAACGCGTGAGGCTAGCCCATTTACGGTTCAATCCAGAACGTGCGGAATGCTAGACTCCGGAGTTCCTTTTTTCCGTAAATTAATTAATATGAATTGAATTGTTTTTATACGAACGGTGATTGAACCAACGCGTGAGGCTAGCCCATTTGCGGTTCAATCCAGAACGTGCGGAATGCTAGACTCCGGAGTTCCTTTTTTCCGTAAATTAATTAAGATGAAATGAATTGTTTTTATACGAACGGTGATTGAACCAACGCGTGAGGCTAGCCCATTTGCGGTTCAATCCAGAACGTGCGGAATGCTAGACTCCGGAGTTCCTTTTTTCCGTAAATTAATTAAGATGAATTGAATTGTTTTTATACGAACGATGATTGAACCAACGCGTGAGGCTAGCCCATTTGCGGTTCAATCCAGAACGTGCGGAATGCTAGACTCCGGAGTTCCTTTTTTTCCGTAAATTAATTAAGATGAATTGGGTGCAGATGGCGATCACAAATGACCGACTTACGTGTGTGCAAAAATGAGTTTATGAAATTATCCGGTGTATTTTTTAAGAGTGTTTGTTTGGCGTTGGACCAAATGATTAACCTATCCTTCGAAATGATTAATTTAGTGCGGGCATATTCACTTCTTGTTTTGAAGAGTTATAACCGAGATGTGAAAAAAATAACGACTAAATCCAATACGAGTCGTACGTCGCCATCACGACCAAATGACGAGTAAAAGCAAAAAAAACAAATATCATACGCATAAATAAATAAATAAAACATGAGGTAATTAACTAACTATGAGAAAATATAATTTTTAACGAAATAATTAATGACTTAATTAATTTGATTAAATTAAAATTATTAATAAACAAAAGAAAGTCTTTTTTTTTCTTGAAATAAAAACATTTTAGAAATTGTTAAGGTTATAAAAGAAAATTAAAGTTAAATAAAACAAACTTAGAAAATGAATGGAAGCAAAAGAAAACAGGGGTGCTGAATGGGAAGCCCTCAAGGGCCCATGAGATCAGACCGGCCGGGTCGGGTCGGACCCGGATCCGGTTCGGTGGGTTCTTACCACAAGCAGACTAAGACCAACCTAAGGCTATCACAGACTTTTCCCTAAAACGGAAATAAGCATCGGCCATTCCTCTAACAACGTCATCACTTTCAAATGCGACCTCTCCTCACCATTTCTCTTATCAAAACCTCCTCCCACAATCTCTCTCAGTGAAAACCCTTAGACACATTCATCTCTAACCTCCGTCCATTCAAACCTCTCTCTCTCAAGCTCGTAACACCGTCAACAAAAACCCCGAAATCAAATCGACAAATCCTTCATCAACACCCTAATCCCCAATTCAAAAGAATCCTAAAAACCAGACACTTATTCAAGCGATAAACCGAGCAGACAACAAAGCAGAGATCTCGAGGACAGTAAACAATGCACGAACAAATGAAATCGAAATACAATCCTGTACAGAGGTTTATCGAAATGACAACGTAAATGGAGCGAAAGGGGTATGGACGAGTTTACCTACTCTGAATGTTCTCAGAGCGATGAACTTCCTCAAGGTATTCGGTTGACTCTTCTCTTTCTCTTATTCGTCCTCTTCCTTCTTTTGTTGTGATACAAGTGAGCTTAAGTTCCCTCTGGTCTTGTCGCGGCTAGGGTTCCACTTCTTCAAATATTTTTTGTGAAGTTTTTCCGCCGTCTAGGGTTTTTTATGAACTTAGGGTTTTTTCTCCTCCTTTGATCGAAAACTCTTCCTCCTTTTTATAACAGGACACTAGGGTTTGAGATTTTGAAAGATCCGTTGAGTTTTAAAATCCTTTGGTTATGTCCGATAAAACCTTTCTTGTAAAAAGTTTCTTTTTTGCCATTTTTGTGAATGCTTCGATTTCGTAACCTGCTGCTATTTCTGTTTGCTTGTCCTTATTGCTGTACCGATTTGACTTGGTTTCTTCTGGTTTGAAGTGAACTGAATTAGTTCAGTTTGAACTAACAAATTTGCTCTCTTGTCCCTTTTTACCGCTGTGAATTTATCCCTTTTACCGCTTGTTACCTCATTCTGGCTTTGGCTTGAACTTGTTTTCGCAGGTGAAGGTTCAAAGGTATCAGCTTCTACACCTCATTGAGCCTTGAGACAAAACTTGGGGTTGATCAAGCCTTTTTTGAAGATTCTTTTTGTTGCTCAGCCGGACTTTGTTTTATATCCCCCATAGAGATTGCCACCATCCCCTCCATCATTTGATAGAAAGGATTCCACATCACTATAGTTAGGATCTCCAAGGTTGTTCTGTGCCTGAGCCTGTGCCAAGACCTGTTATTGTTGTGATGCCAAAAGATATTGGTTTTGTGCTGTCAAATTAGGCTTCTGAACTTGTACACCCAAACCAGGTCTTAGTTGATCAATTCCAGTTAGCGGCCATCCCTTCAACGGGAGACCTGCAACTCCTTGGTTTAATCCTGCACTGCCTTGATGATTTGTTGCTGATTTGAGAAGAGCCATCCTATATGCATCAATATATGTTAATGCATATCCAATATATGTATATGCATGCCAAAATAAATTTGTAGAGCTTTTCCATGACAAATTTTAGCTTATAACAATAATTAGATTCATTGTTCTATCATAACATCTAATATAGTTGGAGAATCTAGCAGTAAAATATTCCACTTAGTTGTATTAATATACCATGCTATCATATTATTGAACCTTATACTTTGAGTAATAAGCTTTTACCGTTATTTTGAAGACATGAAAATTGTCTTTAAATATTGTAATATGAATGACAAACACACTATATTTTAGATTTTTAAATTATTTATAAAATAAACGGGCTACCCATAATTTAGTCGGGCTAGCCCGATTAAACTTCGGGCTTCAATGGGTCGGGCTAAAAAGGCCCGATTTTAAAAAAAGTCGTATTTTTTGTGTTCAAGCCCTTCATACTTACAGGTTTTTAGGCTCGGCCCAGTAGGCCCGATCCATTTTTCCAGCTCTAACAATGACAGGTTTTAGAAAAATTAATGTCAAACACAAATAGGTAGAAATAAAAGCCACAATGCAAAGAGTTGTTCAGTCTCGATGCCTGACCCTGAAGCTCAAGAAAGAAAGGTATTAACTTAACCCAATTATGTATTCTTACTAATTGTTTGTAAGTGATATTGATTGAATCACTATGTATGCAGAAAAAACCAAAGAAAAGTGCTACACAAACATAACAGCTCGGGTCTGTAGCAGAACAAACAACTCCTGCTAAAAATGAAGCTTCTACTGAACAACAACAAACTCAAGTTGAACCTCCATTCGAACAACATCTAGAAACACAATGTGATATGGACCAAGAGTTTAAAATGCTTTCAACAAATCTTTGTGCAACTTTTGAATCAACACAACTTCAACCCAATATCAATGATCTCACTTCCCAAATTCCAGCTACACCTCAAGTTGCTATTGACCAACCTCCAACTGTTTAAATTGCTATTGACCAACCTATAATGGCTTCACAAGGAGTTGGTGACTCATAACCAAACTACATTTTGTCTGCACCTGTTCAAGAAGTTGAACCTATACCTAATGAATATGTTCATGCACCTCCACAAAGGAACCTATTTTTGTTCCTCCTAAACCAGCTGAGTCTGCTAGTGACTAATTGAGTTAATGTGTATGTACTCTAGTATGGTGATATTGTCCTAATTGTATTTATTTTTATTGTGTCATTGTAGGCAAAACAACCAAAACAAAATGTGGCAAGGAAGTTGGAATTACGTAGAAGTGATAGAGCAATGGTACTCAAATGCAAAAATCTCAATGGAGAAGGAAGTAGCCAATAACAACCACGGAAATTGTAGACATTTGACCTATTTTGAATTATGTTTTTTTAACAACATTACTAAAATGATGTACTTTTGCTTAAGCCTTATTGTTTTCTATTATGTATTTTGATTACAGTATTACTTTGGTTTCATCCTTAGAGTTTGAACCTTTATGTATTTTGGCTTAAGCGTTGTTGTTTATGATACAATGTGTATTTTGGCTTAAGCATGCATTTTGATTACAATATAGTTTGAACATTTATGCACATTATGAAGTATTGATTTAAGCACAATTTCAAATAGGATGAGCAATATATAATTGCATACATATAGAACAAAACCAAAACATCTTTTTCATTCATCATATGGTACTAGGACCAATCTCAAAATACATTAATGTTCCAAGGACTAAAAATAAAAAATTGAAAACAGACACAAATAATTGGATTCACCGGTATTTGTGATATGCAAAGAAAACCCCTCATGACACAACCAACAGTAGCTTCAAGAGAGTCACTTTTCTCTTCTCCTTCTCCAACTTAATCTTCATCTTTGCCTTTTTGCCAATTTCAATATCCTTAACAATGGATCCTAAATCCTTCAATATTTCACAGCAATTGCAACTACTTGAACTTCTAAGATCACTACCTGAATTTCGTTCAAGGTCATCGTCCCAAATGAACAACTTGCAACCATACATAAACCCTGAATTTTGACACTTTCAAAATCTTCTTTTAGGGTTTTCAATGGAGTTTAACATAAATATTTTCATGCTTCTATTGCAACCACAAACCAGTGCTTGACCGTGATGAGAGTTGGAAGACGAAGAAGAAGTCATGGATGTTGAAGGCAGGGGTAGAAGAAGAAAAGATAAATGCAATGGCGAAGATAGAGGGAATAAGAAGAAAAGAAAAATGTAATTTTTTTGATTTGGTCCCTCTTTAATAAACTGTAAAGAGGATATATTCACGTGTGTTAAAAAAATACTAAAACATAATCCAGATCAACATCGTCTGCCAACTCAGTTTTTTTAACGGTTCATTGATAGCATAGACTGTATCCAAAGAGAAATAGACATACGAGGACTTGAAGAATAAAAAACGAAAATCAAAATCCGACTAATTTAGATGGACATAAAACACTATTTAAGAATTAAATTAGAAATTGTATTGAAATGAGAAAAATGATTAGAAAGTGGTTCAATCGACCCTTATACAAGGTAAACTACCTCTAGCAACTAACCAGCTATCTATATCTCTAATAACTCCCATAAATCTAGAAAGTTCAGCTTGCGATGAACAAAACAAAGACGTATCAAAACTTATCCACCATACAAAGCATAAGCAAACCTATCATATCAAAGCCATGACAGTAACATCAACAAAGATGCATATAAACAAATAGTTGGTGTGCATAGTACTTAACATAATTGAAAATACATGATGTAAAAATACTATTACCAATTCCAAACACATACAAATCAACAGAACAATCCAATGTATATGTATATATATATATATATATATATATATATATATATATATATATATATATATATATATATGAAATAAAACAGTGAAATCAAAAGCGTGAAACTAGTTAATCCCAAAACACAATCAAAACAAAGCTATGATTTTTATGAACTACGTTCAGGGAAAGAAACGGTTTCCTTGAAAGATGAAGATGGGTTAGAGTCAGAATCAGATTCAGATTGTTGAACCTCATTTTGATGCTGCTGCTGATGATGATTCTGATCAGCTTTAGCTTTCTCCAGATAAGACTTGAAACCAATTCGAAGACTCAAGTAACCAAACGCTACTGCTCCTAACACAACTATCCCTGACCTAATCGCGTTCATCTTCATATCCGATCTCGGAATTCGACCCATACCCTCTTCAATGCAACAACAAAAATTCAAACTTTTCTTGATGAAATACAAATTAAACAGTATCTGAGTGTGAATGTAAATGGATTATTGTTGCAATTTTGTATAGTCCTAGAAACGGCAATAAAAAAAAAAACAAACGACATCGTTTTGAGCATTTTCGATATTGGAACACGTGGACATGACTCATGACTCATACAAATAGCGAAACTAAAATAAATTGGAAAAGAGAGAAACTTTCTAACTGTTTTTGAGTTTCTGAGCTTAGTACCTTTCTGGGCTTCTTTCTGGTAAGATTATTTCTCTGTTGGTTCATTTATTCACTTCAATTCACTGAAAAGTTTGAGTCTTTATATGAATTTGTTATGAAATTTGGTGTAAGAGATGGGGGGTTTTGTGTTTTTAAGATATTGAATTCATGTTTGGGTTATGAATAGGGTTTGGTCATGTTAATGAAACATGTGATCATGAATTCTCAGTTACCCTTGTTGTGTTGTGCAAACAATTGTATGCTACTGGCTTCTTCACGTGTTTTCAGAAGACAGCGGTTCCTGGTAAGGTCTTTTGGAGGTAGCATTGGTCATTGCAGGAATTCTGGTTCTGGAAAAATGCAGTCTGTTGATGTGGATGAAATTATTAGAGCAATTACTCCTGACCTAGATCAAAGTAGACATAAAGGCCAGGCAGGTACATAATTCTTGGTAATTGTATCATCATTTTTTTCATAATTCATTTCATTTGGCAATTGGAGCCTTTCCAACGCTGCGGTGAGTTGTGTTTATCAGAGAAAATTAAGAAAGTAATATGTTGTCAATTATGTCTTGAGGGATAACTTTGTATTACTTATATGTATGTTTCTGTCTGTCTGGATAGAGAATAAGAAGTATCTTATTTTTTGAATTCTGTATCAAATCAGGGAACATAGCTGTTATTGGAGGGTGCCGCGAGTATACAGGCGCCCCTTATTTTGCTGCTATTTCAGCCTTAAAAATTGTTAGTACCTGAACTCTTTCTTTTTACTCATTTTCAATGTTTCTGTATCTATTCTTCTAATCATTGTCTACTATTAATTTTTCCATTCATGCAGGGTGCAGATTTGTCTCATGTTTTCTGTACAAAAGACGCTTCTCCTGTCATTAAAAGCTACAGTCCTGAGTTGATTGTTCACCCTGTTTTGGAAGAATCATATAATGTCAGGTATGGCTTCAATGCAATCTTCGTCTTTCTAACTGCACATTTCAAAAATACCTAGTGAATGTGGTTTTTACTGGGAGAGACTAATTTCAGGGACGAGGACAAGAAAATCATATCAAACAAGGTTCTTGCGGAAGTTGACAAATGGTTAGAAAGATTTGACTGTCTAGTCATTGGTCCTGGCCTTGGAAGAGACCCGTTTCTTCTAGTATGCTCTCTCTTCATAAGTTTCGCTTGAATCACTCGATTCAGTTTCATTATACACTTGGAAATTGCTTACTTATCTTTAGCTTTTTATGTTACGTTATAAGAGTTCTTTTTTCCATTTACCTGTTGCAAGTGTCCTTCATCATTATTCCTAACGTTTGCACAATGTTATCAGGACTGTGTGAGTGAAATCATAAAGCATGCAAGACGGTCAAACATCCCAATTGTGATAGATGGGGTATGTATGTTGAGGTTTGGACACCTTGTAGTCGGATTAACATGTGCATGTTGCTTACTGTTTCGGCATATTTCAGGATGGACTTTTTCTTGTTACAAATCATCTTGAACTTGTTAGTGGCTATGCCTTAGCTGTTCTAACCCCAAATGTCAATGAATATAAGCGGCTTGTACAGAAAGTACTGAATTCTGAAGTAAACAACGACGATGCTACTCAGCAAGTGCTGTCTCTTGCCAAACAGTAAGTTCCTCATTTTAGGTCACTGGTTCTGATGTTAGAATGTTTTACAGTCAACTGATCCTTTTCTATTTCTTGTTTGCTATTTCTGAAACATGTTTCTGTTTAGGATAGTCAGTTTCTTACTGTTGTAGATTTCCTTTTGCAGAATTGGTGGTGTTACTATCCTAAAAAAAGGAAAATCCGATATAATAAGCGATGGTGACACAGGTAGATATATCTTCAACGAATATAAATCTCAGTTTTCCTTCCTGTCTTATTGAGTATATACTTTGAATACTTTAGATGAAAAACAGTTACAATAGACGAGAGATAATGCTAACGTGGGATTTTTTTATATTTACAACCAAATGAGCAATTCTGTCAACAACAAAAAAAAGAAAAGAACAATAGTTTCTTCTTTTACTCAAATTCTTATTCTATGGAATACACAACAATGCTCGATGAAGCATGACATAAAACTAGTGCTGGAAAGTATATTATGGTATCTACTATTTTATGGAAAACTATCAATGAAGCATGACAATAATGCACATGGCACACGGCATGTAGATGTTTGGAAACCATTTGATTGGGGCTGTTAATTGTGCAGTCAAATTAGTAAGCATCTACGGCTCTCCTAGACGCTGTGGTGGCCAAGGTGATATCCTTTCTGGAAGGCAAGTAATTTTTTTAGATGATATTTGTTTTTAAACATGTATTATGTGAGTTTGATCCTTAGATGAAACAATTGTTTACCAAGAGTATAAAAAAGAATAATGATCAGTAGAAAATTGAAATTAAACATCAGTTATGTACTTATGATGTTGTGATTGAGTTCTTTAGTGAACATACACATTGATACAGTGTTGCAGTCTTTTTGTCATGGGCACGCCAATATATTGAAGCTCCTGGTCAAGATTCGAATGTCAGGTTATAATGTTTTTTATATTTTTCTTAGATTTGTTGTATTATCATCTTTGATATGAATTATGTATATCCTTAATAATTATATTTTTGTGCAGTCTTAAAAATCCAGCTGTGTTGGGATCCATTGCTGGCTCTGCTATAATGAGAAAAGCAGCTTCCATTGCTTTCTCAAATAAGAAAAGATCAACTGTCACCGGCGACATCATTGAAAGCTTGGGAAAAAGGTAATTTGTTATTGAAATTTTAAAAATATTTGTATGATTGACTTGTGACCAAGTTAAATACGAATAAGTTTGTCTATTCTTTCTTTCAGTTTGGAAGATATTTGTCCTGCCAGTTCAAGCTGTTTGTGACCTCCAAATACTTGTATAAAACATGTCGAGTTACTCGTATGATTTACCTTAAGAAATTGTTCTATTTAATAAAGGTGGTCTTGCTGTTTGTGACATTCATTCACTGAAGTTTTGTTTGTACAAGGTTTGATGTTTGTTTGGTCATTACATGTGAATGCCTTGACTTTTTTAATGATGGCCAATTTAGGAAGACAATAAAAACTGTGACAGGTGGACTTTTTTTAACAGGAATGACGTTCTTGATTCACCTTAAAATGTTTAAGGAAGTTGTTTCAATTTATCCAATATTCTTGCACCATGTTAGGGCACATAGACTACAAGTGTGTATGGTACAAGCACCCAAAACTAACTACTCCCTCCCTTTCTTTTTAATTGTCATTTTTTTACACACATATCAAGACAACTAATAATGGTTATTTTTTAAACAATGACTTCTTTTTTTTTTCTATAATACCCTTAACTTTTTAATAATTTATTTAACTTTTTTTTCTCTCCCTAATAAATGATTAGGGGTAATTTTAATAAATGATTAGGGGTAATTTTGATAAAAAAATATCTTTGTTCTAAAAAGTGACGCTTAAATAAGAACGGAGGAAGTAGTTATTTGTATTATTATGAGATCTTTCAACGATATATTTAGGTGACCTTGTGTGACATCCACAATTGAAGTATAATATGTTGTTGCGACTATCTGTTGTACGCAAATTATCTGGATGAAGTATTAGTTAAGTGATTATGGAGTTAATCTCAGTGTTCTGATAAAATGTGAATCTACAACAACACTAGTGGCGTTAGTCGCATGAAAAATCTGGTACTTCACTCTCAGACTAAACACATTGAGGTTAGGCATCATTTCATAAGAGATCATGTTGAAAGGGAGATTGCGTAATTGAACATGTGTTTTCATTTAATCAACTCGAAATTTTTTTTACTAAACCTTTTTCTAAAGATTTTTTTTCCTTCATAAAAACGCAATTAGGAATGTTAAATCAATCATGAATGAATTAGTATCTATTGAATATCTCTTTTCTTTCTTCTTCTTTTTCCCTTTCTCTGTGTGATATACATGATTTATATGCTTACTTTGTGTTATTTCCCGTCTTTTTTATTATGTCAAAGGGGGAGAAGCATTCTATTAGGTGGTCTAGGGTATAATATGTTAAGGGGAATTTAACCACTGCAATCATTTGTCTTTGTTTCTTTGTTAGTCTACCATTTGAGAGATGTGTTTTCATAAATAAATAAAAAAGGAGAATGTGAATCTATGTGTTTGCATGTACAATTATCTTCAAATGGTCTTAATTACAAATGATCTTGGTGGTTTGATACTGATAACATATAATGTTAAGTGGTGCTTGGGGGAGTCATTGGGAATCTCTGATCAAGCAACCTTTGATGATGGTATCTATCAAAGAAGTCATATCAAGTCTTATTAGATAAAAGAAGTCAAGTCTTAAATGAAATGTTGAATCAATGAAAAATCTAGCTAGGGATCTTGAACCTTTAATATTATGAAAGAGAGTAAGTGTGAAAGTTCGTCTGGTTCTGTCTGAGTGATCGGTATTTTGTAAAAGTAAAGAGTATCTCCTAAGATACTAAGGCAATTTTACACAAACTAAAATGTTTTTGAAAACTCTTTCATTTTATAAAACCACCTGAAAACATTTTACACATGTACCTAGTTGATTGGAAGCTTGGTTAAGCCTTTAAGAGTATTTTGTACGCTAGACAATTGATTAACATACTAGGGTTAATTGATTATCTTTTTTGATACACCTCTTAATCTTTTAAGAAAGCTTCTAATCTATTAGGGTCTGTTTGGTTCAATTGAGGGGATGAGAGGGGAGAGATTTTTATCAAGGGGAGGGGAGGGGAAGGGAGGGGGGGGATTTTAATTATATATGTTTTGGTTCAAAATACGAAAGGGGATGGAATGGGAGGTATTTTATTTACAAATGTGTTTGGTTCACAAGGGGAGGGGAGGCATTTTAAAACTAAATTACTTTTTTTATCCTTCTAATTTCATCATAAGACTCATTATATTTACCGTTTATAATTTAAATAGAAATTCATTAACGATATATTTACGGTTTATAATTTTATAATAAGATTTTATAAAAACCTAACGATTATAATATATAATTTTAAAAAGATTATCGAATACAAATAAATCTAACAAAAATTATTATAAAAGCAAATATTACAATAATTAAAAAATAATATTATAATATAAAATATAAAATAAAAATTTAAATACATAATATAATAATAATAATAATAAGATGAAGATATAAAAATACATAAAATATAAAAGAGATATAAACTTTGTTCAAAATATAAATTTTAATATTCTAATAAGTTAAATTTATATTTAAATAAATAAATAAGGATAAATATGTATATATAATTATGATTAAAAGAAAATACATCCTCTTCCCTCCAAATTCCCCCAAATTGGGGGAGCAAAAAGTGGAGCAGGAGGAATTTTGGTTCTCTCCATCTACCTCATCTCCCACTCTTAAAATTTGAACCAAACACATAAACTATTAAATATTCCCTCCTCTCTCTTCCCCTCCATTTACTCCCAACCAAACAGACCCTTAGTGACGACAAATTTAAAAATCTTTGATATTTGGCATACATAATCGATTAACCCTATGCCATTATTGACTAAGTGCACTAAAAAACACTTGCATTATTTTCTTTTTTGAGTTATATTTTCTCTTATAAATAGAGGACTTCACCTCAGTCCAAAATACACAAGAATTCAGATTTTCACTATCATTTTCTCATTTTCTACTCTTTTCTTTTCTTTTTTTATACACTTTCATTAAAGTTAACTTAGTGTCTAAATGAAAAATACTTGTGAGAGTTTGATACACCGTATTTTACTTTGTGTTGAGGGATTTTTTATGACTTGTTGTTTTTATTTTACTATTTTGAATGTGTTTCCTAAGTATATTATTTATGCTTTTGTTTTAATTCGGTTATTTATTTTATGAATAAGTGGTAATTTGACACATTCTCGCTATGCAGATGATAACTTGAGTTACAGAATTCCATTGAACGCATTATAATATGCGTTGGAAAGCTGAGAGGATAAACCATAAGTTTCGTGTTGAAGTTGAAAGATAATTCGGAGTGAATAAGGGTCTAATAATTCATTTTAGTTTCAGACTTTAAAAAAATAGTTTTTGACTGATTTTTATGTTTTTTCGGATCGCTTTCCATTAGGGTCCGAATTCCATTGTAATAAGATTCGTGGGAATATCCTTATAAAGCTCAAGATATTATTTTAGTGGAACTGTCTAGAAGAAATTTTCAGGGAGAAGAGTAGGCCAAGTAGTAGGTCAAACCTTTATAAATCCTAGTTAAATCCTAGTTGAATCTTTTTATCCCTATCTCTTTGAACTTCATTGATTTATTTTCTTTCCTCTCTAAATATTTTTTCTACTTTCCGCTGCTTTATCTCTACACTAACATAAATTATTTTTTAAAGTAATTTATTTAATTAATCACAATTGTGCAATTCATAATTCATCATCCTCCCATATTTGGAGTCACATGTTAAACAACTTTAGCAAGTTTGGCTCCAAGAAATCATGTGTCATGTAACAAATCAAGATAATATTTTCTCTAACATGTGGTTATTCCAATTTTAGAATGATCTACCTTGATCCCTAGAAATTATTTCAATTAACCAATATATTCAATTTTGAACTTACATTCCATAATTCTCTTGATCTTATCAAATTCATCAAGTGAAATTCTTAATAGGATCACATCACCCACATAGACCAGAAGAACTATGATTGGTTTCGGGGCTTGTAACACCTTTTGGAATATTCATGCAAACTTCCTTTTGCATTTTATCATGTAAGAATGCGTTGATTACATCTGTGAATGTCAATACTTGATAACTTCTAATACAAGAAAGGCTCTTATAATGGTGGTCTTGGCCACATGTGAAAAAATCTCAAAAAGTAATTTCTTTACTTGGTTGTATCCCTTTGCAACAAACTTTTCCTTATAACTCTCAATTGTGCAATCTGTCTTGTGTTTTAATTTATAAACCCACTTGTTTACTGTAGGTTTGATATGCGAGGGAATGTCTATAAAAATCAATATTTTGTTTTGTTACATGTCTATCTTTATCATATATAACATTACTAAGGATATGATCAGTGTCAATTGTATGTGTATGGTCATTGTCTTCATCAGAGTTGTCTAAGGTATGTTTTCAAATAATCATATAGCAATATAAAACAATACTTGAAGTCTACATATTCAATGTTAAAATAGTTATCACATTGTTTTTAGTGATAAAGCAAGAGATAGTTATCGCATGGTTTTTAGTGATAAATCACTCTTGCTTGATCTTGAAATTTGACATGATATGCAACAAGAATATGCATAATTACAATAGTTAAATAATAAGAATAATTGATAGACTTATAACATACACAAACAATACATAATGTGTTTTTTATTCATATAACTCACTATAAAATTTTCATTGTGTGCTAAGTATTGTCATTTTATAGCTAGTTTATATAGTTTGTTACATCAGTTTGATATCACATTTATAATTTTAATTTAAGAAATTATTTTATGTACTATTCTTTTGAAATTTTGAATTATGGGAGAGATTCTTTTAAATTTTGATTATATTTCAAAAGTATTTATAATAGTTATATATTTGTTAGAATCCATGATTGGGATAACATATGTCTTACCTCAACAGGTGCTCGCCCCATAATTTATAGCCCTCACATAGATAGAGGGGGCCATCCTAAGGTGAAACATGGACAACGACGCTTACTTAGTTCATAACTGCACGTATGAAGTCATGCCCATGACTTCCTGAGAAGTAGGCAATTAACAACTTCCTTAGTCAAGAGTAATTATCACTTCTTAGGAGTTCCCTAGACCTAGGCTCATATGTTTTTATAAATACCTCATTTCTAGCATAAAAAACAATTAGTAACATACACAAAATACCTAGGGAATACAAAGTTTCTCACCTCACTTGAGATTGCTCTCTCCATAGTTAAAACACCATTGGATAAGGTCTCTCACCGCTATGAGCAAACACTAAACCACAAAAGTTCACTAAGGCCTCTGGTCACCCCTACCAGCATATGGTGCCACATATTATGTAATTTTTGACAAGTATAGTGACATCCACCATGGGGCTTGGTAAAACTAACATATGTCACATCTTCCACAATCATCATCACTCATACACTCACAAAAGTCTCCATCTCTAGCCTCGACTGTCTTTATTTATGGTTCCCAATAGAGCACAATCATCCACACGGGTGGATACTAGAGGTAGCAGTGTTCCCAACGCCATTGCAGAAATGCATGTTGCATTGGACGAACCGCACTACCATAATTAAACCATGGAGGACAATGTCCACAACATCCAACATCCAGCAGCGCCAACATGATACTACTCTCACATAGGAGATGGAAATGTTGGACCCCTAGTCACTTTCTGACGAAATATGGGAAACACTTATTCTCGAAGGTTTCAAGCCTCCTTCTTTGGTGAAGTTTGATGGTCGCAACACTCCCTATGAGCATGTTGCCTCCATCAACACACAAAGGGTCATTATCGAAGCGCCTGACTCTCCGAAGTGCAAGCTATTGTCTAGCAATTTCAGAGATGCAACCTTACGATGGTATATGGGTCTACCTTGAGCTTCCATGACCAACTACCAGTAGCTTGTGAAAAAAGTAGTGCACTTATTCGCAACTAGTTAATACAGGAAAATGTCCACCACCAATTTGTTTTACATTTGATAGATCCCCTCAGAGTCATTAAGGGAATATCTCACCCATTTTAACGAAGCCACCGTAAGAGTCATCCACCCAAACCAAGAAATGTTTGTGGGGGAATTTCATAATGGTCTCAAAGCAGAACATTTCAATGAGTCTCTCGCCTAAAAGTTATCATCTTCGTTAGCATAGGTGGTCACAAGGGTGGAATGTTATATAAAGCGCGAAAAGAGCAACACCAAGAAGTCACGATATGTAAAAGAGTGTGTACATAGCATCTAAGGCTCACAACACTCATGGAAAAAAAACTACACATCGCCCATCAAGGATAAAGCCACATTTAAGCGAGGAGAAAAAACTATGGAAATTTTCACGCCTCTGAACACCCGACACAAACAGATCTGGAGAGAGGTTGTCCACTTACATAATATCACCACACCTCCATGCAGAGGAGGTATGGGCTATGAACCTGGCAGATGGTTCATAGTGAATGAACTTGATCGCCAATACGATAAAAAATTCTTTAACCAACAACTTTCGTAAAAACTACAGTGAGTAATCACAACCATTTCTTTCTAAATAGTCTAAAATCAATCACAATCGAGTGAAGCGGATTTTAATAGTGACTCAAACTAGAGTAAAAATTCACGAACAACCGCAAAACCGAACAACCAAAAATTCTCTGACGCAATGGAGACATACAACATCTTGAAACATGCAAATCTCAACAGATCTGGAACCAAGCCGAGATTCAAAAATCAGAAAATCAACACTCGTGCAACACAGAAGATGAGACTTAGCTGCTGCAACAAAAAACGACGTCGAAGAAGGAGTTGCACAACCGCAACCTAGTCGCATCATGCCACAAACCAAAATCCGGTGAGGACTCAAACGAAATAAGCAAACAACTAAAAAGGAAAAACCAACACAACTCAAAATTTGAAGAAATCAATTTCTGATCTATTTGGATCGCCATCGCTAAAATCCATCGAAGCAACCACCCAACAACGACCATCTAAAAAGAATGGTCCCAAGGATAAAAGGATGGTGCAGAGTAAGAACCTCATCGCACTTAAAGTAGCTTTCTTCTTATAGCATCTATTTGGTCGAGTTATAGTCCAATACCAAAACCTTCTTATATAAAAGAAGTTAGTAAAGAAAAATACACTATTATTTTTTAAAGGGATACCAATAATCATGAAAAAATTGAGAAAAATATAAGAATTTCATCTTTGAAATGTACGTACATGTTACAATTGAGCTGGCAGTTGATGGAAGAAGAAACAGTTTGAACAAAGTGTATCAGTATCATTAATTTATTAGTTGAAAGATGAAAGTTGTATCTACACATTTTTTGATATAAAATACTACAGTACAGAACTCAAGCCAGACGCATGCATATAGTTTTATTACATTGAAAATGCAACTGGACATTTTTTGAAACACAGAAAACCCTATGCAATACTGCACAAAACCTGCAACATAATTAACTCAAACTCTACAAGACCAGTCTCACACTCTTCACATTTATGAGTAAAGATATTTACATTATGACCCCTTCATGCATGTTTTACTGCCACAACCATACAAACACATAAATTACTCCGACACTCTATTTGAAAACATATCTACTCTGTCGCTGCAACCACCGCTGCCCCTTCCACCTGATAATTCATAGCCTCGATATAAGATTCAAATGTAACAAAGTTCGTTTATTTAAACTCGTGTAATTGTTAATTACCTTGAAGGTTGCACCCCAAAATTCTTCCTCGTTAGCTGGTACTGCGGTGATCTTATTCTTTGGATTCTCGTAACATCTTAATCCTCCAACTGCGGTCGAGTAGAAACATCCTGTACAATTTACAGTACATTATGAGGGAATGCATTCTGAAGTAAGGAAGGAAAAAAACATAACCAAGACGCTAAATTTAAACCAACCTTGAGGGAAAGAAGCAAGAGACTTTCCACAAGCACCTTTAAGCAAATCAGCATCATCAGCAAAAGCTACATATCCATCAGCAGTTATTCCCCAATACAGAGGAACCTTTCCTGATTGGTCCTATAAAAAACAATTTTCTTAAGTGAAAGTTTACAAAAATAGCAACAATGAGTAATAGATTACTATATAGATGGTAACTTACAGAAGCAACAAAGAGGGTGGAAGTTGATTTGTCAAAAACAATGAAGGCAAAACTACCACTAAGATGACCAACAACATGGTTGGCAGGGTACGGTGCTCGGTCGCGTAAAGCTTTGTAAGCTTCGATCATAAGAACGACTTCATTCGCAGATTTCGCAAGTCCATATTGCTGTCTCAAGCTCCCTAAATTGTCAAGAGCTCCTTCGAATAAGCAGAATATATCATCCTTCACTGCAAATGATCTGCCATACATAATAATAAAATCAGTAACAAACTCAGAATCATTGCAATCTACTAGGTAACATGTCACATGTTGTCTTTGTCTCCAAATATTTCAATGCAGTGTGACACAATCTTTGTCTCATTGTTTATGTGGTTTCCCATTTCATTTTCATGGTCCCTCCCAACAACCTACTCCACATTATCCTTATCCTTATTTCATTCTCATTGGGTCATAAAAGCAAAACACTCCAAGGAAAAAATAGGCTCATGAGTAAATTAAAGTGACAAAGTCAACATTTTGAAATGGACAGAGCATATAGACACAAAGTGGTGAATAATTAATTGCAAATGAACTCCATTTGAAGTGACCTCCCATTTAATATTGGTCAAACAAAACAAATGAAAATGAAAAACAAATTTTTATCATTATTTTTTTAACTAAAAAATATCTTAAAACTGCGGAAAACAATATTCTTTTATTACATCTCTTTAGTTAGACTAAAACATGATATTAGATTCAACAAGGGTGTTTTAGCTCTTTTAATTTTATTTAAATAATAAAGTTTAATAATATTACTTAATTTTCCATCACTTTCCAATAGGACAACTTTTTATCGAACCCATCGCCAAGAATCAGATGGATCATTGGTCTAGTCTCATTGTTGAATCGGATAAGTTATTGAACCAAATAAAAGCCAACTATAGTCAGTAAAAACCAACAAATCGGCAGTTTTGAAAATTCAACGAGTTAAATGTTTGTTTATTTTCCTTGGACAAAACGAAATTGTTTTGATATATATATATATATATATATATATATATATATATATATATATATATATATATATATATATATATATATATATATATAAAGGGACCATAGATGATAGATCAAAAGAAGTGGAGGTCCCTTTCATTTATCATTTATTTGTGGTCTTTGAACTATTCAAACAGTTCCCTACTACAAAAGGGGTGGGTCAAGTTGAATACACACCATAACTTTTTTGCTGTAACTTTTTTCAAACGAAAATAAAATATTCGGATTGTATTTGTTGATAATAGGAAGGGACCAGAGATCAATAATTCAATTTGATATTCACAAGTAAAGGGATGTTATGGTAAGGACAAAGACATCTCGACCCACCAACTACATGATATTTTCCATCAAATTTATATGGTTCTTTTAAGTTTATAAATTTCTTAAGTAAATTAAATGTCTTAATCAATTTGATAATAAGATTCTGTTTATGAAGATATTTTTTGAATTTATATTTTATCACTTATAACTTATAAGTTTATATGATAAAACAAAATTTAAAAAAAGTCTTATTTATAACAAATCGGTCATTAGTGGTTTCCTTTGAAGGATTGTATATTTATCTCTTTTAAACTCATTTTGTACTATATGGATTTTTATTATATATTACGAGATTAATTGGAAATTTGGAAATATAATATGCATGTTCATTTTATATTTATATTGTTATCCAATTAAAATTAATTATTTTAAAATACAACCATTGAAGATAAGAGAAAAACACGTGCAAGAAGCTGTTATTAGACTAATTAAATTATTATATATTATTTTATTTTATTTTAATTATTATATAATAATTTATTTTATAAAAAATTATTATATTTTATTTTATTTTTAATTTTGATGCTTACATTTCAAAAGAATTAATTTTAATCGCGTGTCTATTAAACTTATTCTATATTATTTTTATTATATATTATTTTACCAAATTTACTAATTTTAAAATAATCATTCATTAATGATAGGCCTATTCTTAATAAAAGTCAGGTCACACTAAATTCTTTTTCAAATAGATGAGATTTTGAATTTAATAGGAATGCACGTGTAAGGTAGTTTTAACTGAATAATAATTGTCAGATTCAAAATTATATTTAATTTTTATTTTAATTATATTTAAAATAATGATTATAAATTATTGTGATAAATTAAAGGTATAATTTTTAGACTAACAGTCAATAACAATTAAACTCTAAGAAACTTTAAAAAATTTATTTAAGAAGTATATAGACATAAAAAGACTTTTAAACCTATGTCATACAAAAAGACTTTTAGACCAACAAAGTCATTAAATAAATATAAAAAACTATTTTTATATTATAGTAGTAATATGTTAAATTTTATATTTTATTATTAATTAATCTTTTTAATTTTTCAATAGTTTATATTTATTAAACTACATTAATTTTTAAAAAATATTATCATAAATTAAAATTAAAATTATTTATGTTTAAATTCGCTTATTTATTTGAACATAAACTATACCACTCTTTTATAAACAAAATTGATTGAAAGTAGAACAACAACTAACAAGAGGTATTTTTAGCATTTTTGAATTGGCTCAAAAGCATTGTAGAGATATAGATTAATTGCAAAGTGATTTTGATATGTTTGATTTTTTAAAAACAGAATTGATTCTATACAATCATAAATCAATTTTATCAACCTAAATTATATCAATCATTATTCTATCAGACACAATTATGTCATAAAGAAGAGTTGTTATATAAAATATGTTTATGTAAAATACTTGTAAATAAATTAATATATTTATAAGAGATTAATTGTTATATATTGTCGGTGTAAATTTTTTTACACAATCAGTGCATCATAATCACTCAAAATGATTACTTTTTAAATAATTAAAATCAAAGTCAAATTATAATTAAAGTTTAACGGTCATGATTAATTGACAATGTAAAACTGTTTTACACTGTCGGTGTATATCAATTAAATTCTATTTATAAACAGGATAATGGGAGTAGATTAATATTTTATAAATAAGATAATGTTAACGAGTGTTTGTTGGGACAATCACTTTTTTACTTGGGACACACTTTTTGTAAAAGGCACACCATATACCCACCTAAAACCTTAAGGTAATAGATATGTGAATTCTCTCACTTATATAGTGTTCAATCTTCCCTTTTCTAATTAATGTGAAACTTCTTCCTCACATTTGATTCTCAACACTCCCCCTCAAGTGTGAGTCTAATGCTCCCCTCAAATGGAAGTTTTCTCTTCCACATACACTTGTATTACCGTTGAACTCAACGGAACACCTTCTAGCCACACCTGTGTTTCGATACAAGTAAGTCGGTCCCTTCACTCGAAACAAAAGACTCGTGATACCACTGTTTGGGCGATTAGGGGATCAACAAGAGCATTTTTTATTTGGGACACATTTTTTGTGAGAGACACATCGTATATCCACCTAAAATCTTAAGGTAATAGATGTGTGGATTCTCTCACTTATATATTGTTCAATCTTCTCTTTTCAAATCAATGTGAGATTTATTACTCACACTTCATTCTCAACAGTGTTTTATGGCACATATTAAAAAAACTACAAATAAAAAATCTATATTAAAAAACATAATAAAAAAATTAATTATAAATTTTAATAAAATCAATGCATGATTTCTAAAAAAAATATATTTTTAACTCTTAATATGTGGTCCTTATGAACCCCAAGGCTTGCATGGGTATAAGGGGTAACTGATGTGGAGTTTTGTCGGTAGCAGAACTGTATTTTCGGTGTTTGTTTGAATTTTATACTATCTTTCTTTAGTTTGGCTCTGTCATTGCTTAGTCCTTGGTTTTGGTTAGGAGGTTAGTTACTTAGTTTTTTCATCTCATGTAGCCCTTCTTAAGGTGTTATTAGCACATTGTGTTTTTGTTGCAACTTTGTTCTTGTTGTTTGGATCCTGGGTTTTCTTTAAGCACTCCTTGTGCATTACAATGAATTTTTCTTTTTCAGTTTTTGGACTCTTTATTTTAAATTTAAATAATTTTGATATTCTTGTCCTATTTTTACACTTAAAATTAAATATATTATTGAATTTTATAGATAAAAATATACATTAAAAAACAAACATATCATTGATTTTCTATAAAATAAAAATATATGAAAACGGATTAAAACTATTTAAATTTAAAATAAAATGATGAAAACTATTTGAACTTAAATTAGGATGATTAATTTCGTAAATTAGACACGACTTTAATTTAAACTAAAAAATTTTATATTGCAAATTTAAGCCTTAAAATTTTATAATAATAGACTTGAATCTTGTGAAATCTAACTCAGATCAAACCTATTCTGCCTCTTAGACGGATTACTCGTATTAGAATATTGATTTTATCAAACTATATATTCGAATTAACATTAATATAAAATTAAAATGGTATTGATACATACTCCTTTTAATAATCATTGGCATTTAATTTCTAATAGCATAATGGCCAGAAAACAACCCCTTACAAATATAATAGATCATGAAAGAGAAATGTAATTATATTTACTAATTATATTAATTATTAATCTATTTCAGTTATCATAAATACAAACTAATAGTAGTAATATTGGTCGGCTATTACAATATTTTTAGTTGATTATAATATATATATCCAAATTGATCCAAATTGATCCAACTATTACACATATCACAAACAATTTTCAAATAAATAATTTGATTAATGACGTATTTTTCACTCTATTTTCTTTTGGTGCCTTCAATAGACAATTAATCAATTATTTCCTATTAATTTTCTATTTTCATTCTTTAATTTTCTATTTTGATTTTTCTTTTTAATTTCGTGTAAGATTTTGTCTCGAGTTCAGTGATGAAAAAGCTCCGGAATAGAAACTTTTTCCGATTCCACTTGGTATGAAATGAACGATAACAGTTACAAGATAAAACGACGGCGTTTAAGTGATCGTATTGTTTAAATTGTGTATACCTGGGATGCCACGGTGACTCCTCGTGGTGTGTGTAAGCCAACTGCACGTCGTCTCCAACCTGCAGCGCCACCGCCGACGCCTTCCTCTCAACGAACCTTTTCAGAAGCAAACTCGCCGTCGTCTTTGGAGACGGTGTGCGGCTACCGGCTGCCACCAGTTCTTCCGGTGGAGACACGACGGAGCTACTGAAGATCCCTAACATATTTTAAATAAAATAAAAATAATTTGTCCCCTTTCTATTGGTTTATTACACCGCTTCTGATGGGATGGAAATTGCTATGGAAGGTGCGGTACGTTATATAGAGTTTAAGAAAGAGGGTAGTTTGGTCATTTAACAAGTTAGTTAAAATATTGTTGTATCTATAATTCCGTCACTAATTCTGATTAACTGATAGATTAGTTGATCAAATTGTTTAACAATTTTTTATTAAAAGTAGAGCGAGTTTAACATCATTTCTAAGATCAATTTAATTGATTTAACGAGTTTAGTAATGTTATTATTGTGGTGTGGTATGGACCAAGAAGAGAAACGATTGCGACGAGGTTATTTTCATGGCACGGGAAGAATCAGGATCAGATACTTTTTTGTCTTTTTATCCATTTGGATACTATGTGCATGATATCAATATCATCATCACCGTTGGTTTTGCAGGACACAAGCTGTGTATTCTTTCAAATTGGAATCTATTCTATTTTGTCTTTCTCTATTTTTATTTTCTTTTGCTCAACTATTTTTCCACTTGTCCTCATTTTAGTATATTAATCATTCATAATTGATTGCTACTACTATTATACAAATGTTTAGGATTGGTTTCAATAATTGATTGGAAAAATATTTAGTTTGTATTGGGTAGCAAATTTTATAGTAAGCTTTATGTAAAATTTGATTTGATTTTTAAAAAATGGTTATAGAGCAAAAATGTTTAATTTAATTCAATTCGTACTAGTTTTATCAAATTCACTATATTGTATGAAATTAAAGTTTGGCAGTATTTACATTATTGATAAACATATAGTATTGACAAATATACAGAAGCATAAATTGAGTGTTCCAAGGCTAGAGGAGCTTGTAGTTGTATGGAGATCCCTTGATGATTCATGTTTGCCGTGTCAATATGTAGGGAAGAGTTTTAGATAATTGAGATGCATGCACATTCAATAAACAACATGCATTTCATCATTCCATTAAAATTATATATATATATATATATATATATATATATATATATATATATATATATATATATATATATATATATAGAGAGAGAGAGAGAGAGAGAGAGAGAGAGAGAGACGTGTTCAAATCCAAACCAATCCAAATAAAAAACCGAAAACCGAAAAAAACCGATTTGTTTTGGATGTAGTTGAATGTCATTTTGTAAGAACCGATCGGTTCAGATCGGATTTCGGATTGATTTTTCAAAACCGATCCAAACCAAACCAAACCGCATGTATATATATTTTTTACTTATTTATATTTTATTAGTATATATATTGTGTTAATTTAATATTAGATGATATTTATCTTTTAAAATATTATTTATTAGTTTGATTTAATCTATTAATTTTTATTTTTTTCATCTTGTAATATTAATTTTTGATATAGTATAATATATATTATATCAAACTTACTATTTATTATTATTTTTAGAATATTAATAAAAGATAATTTATAATTTGGATATCCAAAAAACCGATCCAAATTAAACCGTATGAAATTGGATCGGATCGGATCGGATTTTTTTAATCAATCATCCAAAACCGAACCAAACCGCAAATAAATTTATTTTTGGATCGGATGATATTTTGCTTCAAAACCGATTCAAACCAACCCGCAAACACACACACACACATATATATATATATATATATATATATATATATATATATATATATATATATATATATATATATATATATATATATATATATATATATATATAGTTTAATTACTATACATTGTTAGTGTAAAAGAAATTACACCATCAAAAACAAGTTGAGCACGTCTGACATGGCGAATCCTAGGGCTTAACCAAATCGGGGTTATTGAATTATGATGCTAGTAGTGCGCAACATACCACATGTTCTTGGAGTTGTTGTTATTGTCACATTTTCGAGGAAGAAATTGCTCATCATATTACTAGAGAAAGTTTGGGTCTCTTATCCACACGTTATAGCTAAATAATTAGGAGGGAACCATGTTTCTTAACAGAACCAAAGTTGATATGTAAGTTAGGATGCAAAGTTTGTTGTAGTGGTTGTAAGCTTCTGATACGATTGAGAGACGGATGACCTGTTTGTTGTATTGTTTTCCATGTGTGACCACGCGTGTCAGAACGGTCACCTACTCCTTACGCATGCCTGCAGACTGCAACGATCAGACTTTATTTTTGTTTGTTTCTAGGAAACGTTTCTCACGTGGTCATAAAGTCAGTAAGTTCTGACTTGGTTATCTTATGGGAATAGTTTTTGTCTCATTATACAATAAATGTTCCGACATGGGTATCCCATGTTAAATTATTGACATGCTAATAACATGTGAACATGTTTTTGGAATTATATTTTCGACGTGGTTAACATATGTAAATTTTGTGACCTCTTATTCATGTGGGTATCTATAACTGTCATTTTCCAATTATTTTTCATCCAATATTTTTCTCCCAAAAGTTTTTTATATTTTGAAATATTCATACCGACCTGTTATATATGTCACTAAGCAATTTTTTTAAAATTTTAAATATCCCACAATCAATTATTCTGCGATTTAATTTTATAATATTATTTCTTGATTGTGTCTTACTTTTCACGTCACTAATGCAATATTTAGTGAAGTGATTTTCATTTGGGTTAAAACAAGTAGTTAATACACATATTTCTTGTAGTGGTATGAGAGTTAAAATAATGTATGAATGTGAATGAATTTGAATACCCGATAAATTATGAGTTTTACTATTTAAATAGGGAATGAGTGGAATGTGGCAAGCAGATCGCAAAAAAATTATCTTGAATATGGAAAGACACAGTTAGATGTGTATAATGCAATGTCGTTTGGTTGGTGTTATTGGACTATAAAGAATGATAGGGAGCATTGGGACTTTGAATTGAACATTAGGAAGAACTATCTTCAATTTCGTAAGAAACATAAATTTGCAGTTGCTGATATATTTATGATATTGTTAACAAAATGGGTGTTTGTTTTGCATGTAACTCCCCCAGAAACAGAATATATACATTTTGGGATTGTTTGGATTGACTTTCACCTGATTATGATTTTGTTGTTGGATTGGTGTTTTTCCTAAAATACAAAACCTGCTCGATTGTGCAATAAGTTCGCTCCATAACTTTAATTCAGTATTGGAATATTATTTGTTGTTAGGTTTTAAATTATTTTTAATAAAAAAAATGGGTGTTATCCAAGGAAAACAAATTAGTGTTTGGTTTATGGAAGAAGAATAAGGTAATTGTGATGAAATTGATTTGCAGGCCATGAAGAAGAAGGTAACTGAAAAGATTATTTGTTGTTAAGTCTCACATTTTTTTTCTTAAAGATAACACAAATGTTTATATAGTTTGTCTATACATGGCTATTTGACAACATGGGTACAACAATGATATTGTAATAGTATGAGCTTTAACCCCAAAGTTTAATATTAAAATTTTAATTAATTTAATTTCTAAAAAATTAATTAAAGTTATTATTTAATTTAATTAAAATAAATCATTAATTATTTAAAAAATAAATATCCTAGTCATCCTGCCACATAATTTAAAAAAAAATATTTTTTATCTCAATCATTAAGGTCACACCTGCAAAAATGGAGAGGGACTACAAAAATACAAAAGCCATCAAAATTAGGGTACCAAAATCGTAGATTTTGTAATAAGGGGACCAATAGTTTACAAAGTTTAAACTAGGGGGACCAAATGTGCATTTAAGCCTAAAAATAAAAAGGTGATAACATGTAGCTGATTGGATTTGAAGATGTGTCATCTATATACTTTATCCCTCAATTTTCAGTAAAACCGAGGTAATATGTCATAAAAAAATTAAAAATTAAGGTGTTAAAAGGTAAGTGTTAGGATTCAAAGGTGTGAGGATGTTGATGATTATTGATCTCTCTGGTTGATCAGAACCTTGAGTGGGCCACAAACATCGTTGACGGTGTTGGATTATCGAGAGGAGGAGGGGTGTACATGCAAGGCAGTCTGATGCTAAAGTAAGTAATGGAGAGTGAATTGGGCAAGTACAAAAGTGAGTACTCTTAGAGAATATTTTGATACCTGGCCCTTTCATGTGAGAGGGTTTATATAATGCTCTCATCGCTTGGCCATTGGTTCCTCTTTTGGGTCTGGATCGTGGATCCCCCAAAAATAGGTAATTGCCAGAAACTAGCTATTGGAATGGGCATATCTATTCGGATTAGCCATTAGGTCGGGAAAGAGCATTCTGGGGTCGTTTCTGGGTGTCTTCCCTGTGTTTTTTGTGAAGAGGTGCAAAGGAGGGCAAAGATGGTCACTCAACCATCTCTCCTCGGCGGAGGGGCATAGGAGAAACTGGTTCCCTTGGCCTTAATGGACTAGATTTGGACTATTGGTTCGTCCTGGATGCAGGAGTGAATTAGGTCATGCCTAGTCATTGGGTCAGTCCGGAATAATTACTGATGATACATGTGAGGAAGTTGGGAAGCCAGTTCCATTTTATCGCCCTCAGGAAGATTTTGACGAAGGATAAACTTGACGTCAAAATAATAGCAACAACCTCCTCCAAAGTGCATGAAAGTCGGGAAGAGAATGTGACTAGTATCTTTATGAAGGGAGTTACCTCCCTAAAAGCATCGCCATTAGTAACCTTAGTCTATTTTGGAGAACACCAGTCATAGGAGATTGTTATCCCTCATCTCAGGTCCTCTTTGTTTAAACTAGAGGTGAGGTTGGTTCCTACATTATCAAAGTGGCTACAACATCCACAACTTGATACACATCAGGATCAGAAACAGAATCCTCTAAAATTGGAGTTGGAGAAGGGCCTGAATCAGAAGCATTAGTCACCTAGGAGCAGTCCCAGAAATAGTAGCCTCAGTTTCAACGCAATTTAAAAACCTTTATCATCTGCAAGGTTATAGAACGTGTTCAGCTTACTTATTTTATCCATGTTATATGTAAAACGCAATCCCACGTGTTAAAAAAAAGCATGAAGGCTCTGCCCTCACCGAAGATCTTCCTCCTATCCTTTTGGCTAACGATGTAACACCCCAAAGTCGATTTTAATTTAATTGATGTGTTTTCTTGTAAATTTTGATGTTTACGATGTTATTTGATGTTTTGTAGAGTTTTGGGGTTGGCTTAATATATTATGAATATTAGAAATATTAAGTTTAGTGGTGTTTAGTTATTATTTGAGACTAAATAAAATTAAATAAAAGGAATTAGAGAATAAGGGAAATATGGTCATTTGATGGGGAATTAGTGAGGGTTTTATATGGAAAGACTAAAGAGGTCTAAGGAGCAAGAGTGACAAAAGAAGGAAAGATTGAAGAGTACGATCATTTGGAACGATCGCACTTTTGGAAGGAGAGCTCTGAAGAAGAGGAGAAGCTAGGGCTTGGAGGTTGGAGAGGTTTTCGAGGAAATCATTGGAAAGATTATAGAACTTAAGGTGTGGGGAGTATTTTCCTTTCGATATTATAATATGGGAATAGAATTGGGGTTTTTGTGGTGTAGTTTTAGGGTTTAGGGTTTTGATTGATGATTTTGTGTTTTGATGATGATTACATGATAATTGATGAATATAATGATGTTAGATGGTGTGTTTGATGTTATGGTAAAAAATGTTGATGTTAAATGTGATTTTGCTGCTACGCTTATGTGAAGAGTGGGTTTTTGTTTAGTTTATCGCAGAAGAGGAATTCTGAAAATCGCATATAATTTTGCTCAACCTCCTAGGCTGCTTGTAGCTTGGTTTTAGCCACATAGGCCGAAATGTTTTGCAGTGCTTCGAGTTCAGTCATTATTACTTCCCTCGTTTCCCCAACATGTGAGGCGTATCAGTGGTCCCCCAAATTAAGGTGGGAAATTTCCTTCATCCCCCACCACCTCTCTATCCCATTAAAAATCTTCAACAGGATGCAGATATAATGAGCATAATACATGGTCATTATGGGTAAATTCAAATTCTGATGGGGTGCATGGCACAATATGTGCGAAGTTCTTGTCGAATTTGACTTCATAAACATGATTCACAAGTACTTTGAAGTACCCTTGGTCTCCTTCGATGTTCTCCATTATCCCATCCGGTCTCCATATGGTTACCCTTTGGTGCATTGAGGAAGGCATTGCCCCAATGCCATGGATCCATTCCCTTCCCAATAAAAGGTTGTAATTGGCCTTGCTTTCGACCACCATAAACAATGTGGGCATATTCAATATTTCTACAGTCAAGTCGACCTGCAAGACGCCCAGAGTGGTACCAATTTTCCCTTCATAATTAGAAAGGACCATATTATGGGGCTTTAGATCGGCGTCGAACTTACCGATCTTTGTAAGCAGGTAATGTGGCATCAAATTAACAGTTGCACCACAATCCACTAGTATTTTGTTCACAACTATGTTCTCCACCTTTCTAGTAATATAGAGAGGCTTCAAATGCCCATTTATAGCTTCAGTTGGCCGCTCAAAGAAAGCATTATGCTCTTCGACGCAGCCATTATTCATTACATAGTAGCACACTGGTTTGTGTGCTACCATTTTAGGCTCAGTGTTATCATCCAAATTTTCGATCTCAGTTATCCTATCGTACTCTCTTGGCATGACTGAAACCACATTCACTATCATGTCGAGGGAGGCTTCTAAGTCTGAGTCGAAGTTGTCTGTCATATTCTTATCTTCAGATTTTATCTTAGCCTCCTCTTCGTTGAACAATTTTCTCCCCACAGGCACCATGTTAATCGTCTTGTTTTCATAACTTCCAGAATTTCTTGCTAGCATGTTGGTGTTGGATTGAGCTTGATTTTTCACTAAGGCATCCCTTTGCGCCTTCCTTCACCTTTATTCCCTTCGTCATTGTTACCTTGACATAGGATTCTTACCCTTGTAATTTTCAAAGACATAAGCCTTTTTATGACCTGTATTCCTTCCTATAATCCATTGAAGAACCTCTCTCCACATCGAAGTTGCTCCACTTAAAATTCCCTTTTCCTTTGGCATCGTCATGTTTAACCCATTTATCTCTGGGTACTTCACCACTAGGATTGAAAGGGGGTTGCTTTTCTCTAGGAACATGGGGCTTTGCAGCAATGTGTTGTCCTTGAGCAGTTCTCCTTGGGTCGAAACCCATTGGCTTTTGAGCGTTTATTCGCTCTTGATTTGCTTTGGCTTCTCTCACCCCCTGAAGGTTGTGGGTAACCTTTTTGTCGAAGATAGAACTGCACCTAAATCACATAATCACTTCAGATTTTTTTCTTTGGTACATATGCAAAAATTCGACAATAGTCTTTTCCTCCTTAGGATATGCCACCTTGTTGATTTCCTCTTGAAGACCTAAGTCATGAGCCGTTATGGCTTGTTCATCCTTGATTTCAACCATGTTTACATCGACCTCATCCTTCAAAATTATCTTGGAAAAGTCAATGTCAAGGCCTTCAGTAGCCTTGTCCATCCTAATGAAACCATCAACAGTCTCTTTAGTCACCAACTGGAGATTCGACCCTTGAAGATCCTCATGGGTTTTGACAATTGTAACCAAATCAAACTTTTCAACATCAGGTGATGTCTTAAAGTAGTATTCAGCAGCCATGAAGACAAAGTGCTCCATCTGAAATCCATCCATTTCTTTAGTGAAGCGATAAAACACAACATCATCGATGAATTCTTCATTGACTTGCTTCAGATAGCATTTTGGCCCATAACTTCACCAGTGTCGATGCTGCTCACATTGCTGTCAAAACCCTCGGCTATTTCGAGCATATTAACCTCACCAAGTTCAATGAAATTGGTTTTTGCAACTTGAAGAGGATCTAAGTCGATCTTCATTTGGTTCTTGGGCCTCTCACCAAACTTGATTCTCCCTTCCTGAATTGAATTCTGCACCAAATCCCTGAAAAGAAAACATTGAGAAGTTTTATGACCCAAAAAGTTATGGTATTTGCAAAAACCTCTCTTTTTTCTTTGTTCTAAAGGCGACATTTTAGCACCTGGGGGCACTAATATTTACCCATCCTTAACTAACAAATCAAATATTTCGTCACATTTAGTGATGTCGAAAGTGTATGTTTTATTTGGAAACCTATCATTCTTTATAGTTTCGACATGGTTTTTTCCATTCGAGGGAACTAACAATTTACAAGAATAGGGGGGGCCCTGCTTCAGTTCAGCAAGGTCTATTTCACTTTCGTCGAAATCTATAGGTTCGTCATATTCTTCGACCCCCTCATGAAATCCAACGTAGGTTATTATTTTATTTTTATTTGCCCTAGCCTTTTCGTCTCTCAGACGTTCTACTTGTCAAACTCTATCAGCCAATTAGGCCATATCTCTCAAGTATTGAGTGTCTAACTTTTTCCTAATAGAGTAATCTAGGCCACCAACGGCCATTTCGACAAGCTCGCTCTCAGACACTTGTGTGAGACATCTAGCCTTGAGTAGTCAAAACCTATTCAAATAATCATCAATTGGCTTATTAAACTTTCTCTTAACACTAGCCAACTCTTTCAAACTAATTTTAGTCTGACCCATGTAAAACTGCTCATGGAATAAACGTTCCAATTGAGTCCAATTAAAAATTGAACCAGGTGGTAACATAGTAAACCATGTAAAGGCATTTTTAGTAAGAGAACTAGGGAATTATATAATCCTTTGTCTCTCATCGTTTGCAATCTCCCTAGCTTCGACCAGGTATCGTGCCACATGACGGTGGATTCAATTGTATCACCTGAGAAATTTGAGAACTTTAGGACCTTCGTCCTTGGAGGTAATTCAGACTGAAGTAAGTAGTCTATTATGGGTGAAAAAGTTTGGCCTGGAGAAACCTGTATTCATCCCATTTCGCGCCACTATCCTATCGACAATGGTTGCAAGATTATTCTCAGCAGCCATATTATTATGTCGAACCTGCTGAACCACATTATCTGCATTTTGGTTCCTATTCACCATTATTACCCTTGGCTCTTCTTCTTCAAGAACATGAATTTGATTCCTCGGAGGTTCGACCCTAGGTGGTTCGACTATCCCTTGAGGTTTTGGGTTCTCCTATTGGAAATTCTCCCTGAATTCGACACCATAATTTTCTCTCATATATTGTCTAGTTGGTTGTCGAGGAGGGGCAGGTGTTGCACCCCAAAATTTTCCCTCATAATACAAGACTTTGTGTACTAAGAAGGTTCACAAGGTTCACAAGATTCACAATGCTTACAAGACCTTTCATGAGGTTCATGAAGTCTACAAGATACTTTATGAGGTTCACAAGGTTCACAAGGTTCACAAGACCTCCCATGAGGTTCACAAGGTTCACAAAACATCTTATGAGGATTCACAAGGTTCACAAAGTTCACAATTGGTCAGAAGAGTTGACAATTCCCTCAGACAATGCACCTCCTAAGCAGTGTATCCAAAACTAGGGTTTTGACTTTAATCAGGCTAAATGAACTTCTAAGACTTCAAGTGAGCTTCATAACATCTTATATGTATGTAAGAACCCCCATGACAAGTTTCAAGACTTTTCTCAAAAGTTTGCTCAGTCAGATGATCAGATAAGCCAAAATCAGTCAAAGTAGTTAAAAAGTCAAACTGAGGTCAACTGTGGTCAAACCAAAGTCAAACTTCATGATTTTTTGCCAACATCAATTATATGAAGTAAAATTCATCATTTTATCAAGGGTTGATCATGATTCATCAAGGAGATTTCAGATCATCAAGAATCAGGAGTTTCTAAATTAGGGTTTCCTCAGTAAAAGTCAACTGAACTTTGACCAGCCATAACTTTCACATGCTTCATCACCAAGTCTCCATCCAAATCTCATTTTGAAGGAAATTTAATTCTCTACAACTTTGTGTCTGACAAGCCAAGCCCAAAAATGCTTCATTTGGAAGGTATGAGCTAAGACATTATAGGTCCTTTTGAAAGTCAACAAAAAGTCAACAACTTCAAAAGGGCATAACTTGAGAATGGTAAATGATATGGACATGAAACCAGTGGGGTTGGTTAGAGGACTCTTCAAGCTTTCCAAAATGTCCAAGAACACCCTCATACCATTAAAATTGAGGGATATGTGCCCTTGCAAAGTTGGAAAATTTTTGGTTGGTTTATGAAGAAAATGGAGGTCTAAAACTAATTTCTTCTAAATGGACTTGCCAAATGATGACCCAATCCACATCAAAACATCTTGCACGAAATTAAATTGATTTATTCATAATTTTATTCATTTTGTTTTTATTTATTATGATTTTTTACATTAAAAATCATTTTAAATTCAAATAAAATATAAAATAATGAAAATTCAATTTGATTTGGTTTCTAGAAGGTCTTAAATTATATTTAGACTTGATTGATACAAGAGTAATGAGAATCATACCAAAATAGCAATGTGAGATCAAGAATATTCAAATTTTAAAGCTAATCTTTTTCAATCTTCAAATGATCCAAATATCCATCAAATTGGTGAAGTCTTTGACCTAATTCACTCACTCATATATAATGAACACTTAACAATTCACAAGCGACGATTTGGCAGCCTCAAAGTGTAAGTTCATAGTTTCAAAAATCACTCCAAAATTGAAATTCGGATTTCATAATTCAGGCCCTTTCAAGACAATTTGAAGGTTGAGACATGTTCTATGAACATCATTGAATCTATTTGAACCATTTACAACATTCAAATCATGCACATATGACCAACCCGAATGCATCTTGTTCATCTTTAAATTTTTTTCGATTTGAACTATTTATGCAATAACAATGAAATCTAACTGTATATTTGTGTTAGTGATGATGTATAGATGCTTTCTGGACAAAGAAATTGAAGAATGAGTGCCTAAACCGAAAACGGCCATGATTAGGGTTCTTGAGCCATATTTAGGGTTCTTCGATTTAGGGTGTATAAATTGATTTTAAGACCATAAATTGATTGTGTGAGGTGTGGTGATCATAACCATGTGCTTAATTTAACAAATGATTGCATATTCATGATGATTGGAGATTTGCAGGTTTCAAACGTAGAAAAATTCGCAGGAAAGATAGTAGGAATTTTCGCAGGTAAAAGCGCAGCACCAGAGGTTGAAGATGAAGTTTTGGCGCGCGGAGGAAATTCAAATTTGAAACTTAAAATATTATGTTTTATTTCTGTTTATATTTCACAACGAGCGTGTAGCTCAGACGGTTTTGATGCGTGTTTGTAGACTGAAGGGCTTGGGTTCGAAACCAGCCAGAGTACAATTTTTTGCTTAATTTCTTTTGTTTTTTTCAGAACAACAACAAAACAAACTGGGAGTAGTCTACTATCAGTCAGCGCGCGCTAGCCCAGTGGTTATGCCCTTGTGTTTCCAGGTAAAGGACCCGGGTTCAAATCCCAGGTCCTGTTTTTTGATTTTTTATTTTTCTTGTTTTATTTTCTTATTATTATTTTATATTATTTTCTAAAACTAATTTAAATATTTTTCTAAAACAATATATATAAATCATCTTTTTTAAAACCTATATTATTTTCTCAAAAACAAAATTAATTTATTTATTTCTTTATATGTTTTTTTATTAATATGTATATATATATTTATTTAGTTAATAAATTATTATTGTAAATTGAACCCTAATATTTTTTGTATATAAATTAAACCCTAATTATTTTCAAAACCCTAATTCTTTAATATTATTATTTATATATATATTATATTTATAATGTAATTAAAATTTCTAATCCAATTTCTAATTAAACATATAAATTGCTTATAATTTAAATTTTTTGTACATAAAAATTAAAACTCTTAATTTTTTATTTTTTTTTTATATGACATAAATTGTTTATTTTTGGTTTAATTCTATAGTAAATAGTTGTTAATTTAATTTTATAATTATAATATGTTCAT
Organism: Lathyrus aphaca; assembly: GCA_963966055.1. Taxonomy (NCBI): domain Eukaryota; kingdom Viridiplantae; phylum Streptophyta; class Magnoliopsida; order Fabales; family Fabaceae; genus Lathyrus; species Lathyrus aphaca. Next base: position 63,924,779 of record OZ014519.1, on the reverse strand, counting down.
AATTAATATAATTTTATAATATGCATATACTTTAAAATTCTATAATAATTGTTCATATTTTCTTATTAACATTTAAAAATTTTGTTTATTATAATACTTTTGTTTATTTTTTGTTATTATATGATTATTACTAACCCCATCTATTTTTTTTAATTGTTATTATTATTATTTCTACTAACCCAATTATAATTGCTTATTTATTTTGCTTATTGCTTATTTATTTATTTTGCTATTATTTTAAGTTGCTTTTATTATTTTTGTAATTGTTCCTGGATGTAATTTTTTGTAATATTTAAATTATTTATTTTTATGTCATGGTTAGTAAAAATAGGGAGTGTAAACATGTATGTTATTTAAAATTAATTTAGATCATTTAATTCAAAAGATAATTATTAAACTGAACACTCACACACGTAAGTCGATCTTTGATCGCCATCTCACTTTCTAGGGTACCTCTCAGTTGCTTAATCAAAAGGTCAAGTAGGGTGTATAAAGCAAAAGTCCCTCAAAAATAAAGTCATCTAGTCCCTTCACAATCAAAGATCAAGTCCCTTAAATGGTTGCCTTCATAATGATCTTGTCCCTTTCGAATAATGATGACAGCCCCTCTAAAAATGCTTAATACACCCCGCAGTTGCCTATATTAACAGATGACCCTCACTTGTCCCTTACATCCAAGGTAATGACTACCTATTCCTTAATAATAGGGATAGTCTTACCATTTAAAGGATAAAGAACAGAAAGACTTAAACTTTAGGGTAGGTTCCTCATAGTTACTTGCTCACTATTTAAAAACTTTTCAAACACTTCACAAATTTCAAACAATTTTCAAACACAAGTTTTTTACGCATCCGTACATGGATCATTATTAAACTCTTATGAAAATTTCTATTCACACACTTCACATTTTCAAAAACAATTCAAAGTGAGCTAAGTAACTAAGAGCCCATGGATAACCATGGATGTAAAGGGTGTTAACACCTTCCCTTTACATAACCTACCCCCCGAACTCAAAAAAATCTTTTAAAAGGTCTTTCCTGTTCTTTTATGCCTTTCCTTTGGATAAAATAAAAGTCGGTGGCGACTCTTGCTATCCGCAACATAACTAAAGTCAGTTCTCCCACCGTGTTACAGAACTGGCGACTCTGCTGGGGAACTTAATATTAAAGAGGGGTACCCTTAGGAATTAGATCACTTTAAATTGTTTGCCTTGTTTGCTTTATATTATCTTGTTGGGCTCTTATGTGTGAAAGATCCTAACCCGGATCTAGTGTACCTTAGGTAAATGGCAATAGACCAAGGAAACTGTACGGCGTATACCGATATGGTTGATCTGGTGGCCATGGTTAGTGTGACTTCTTGGTTGGTGCTTATGTTCCTTAAGTCAAGTTGAGGATAATATGAGGCTGTCATATGTTGTCAATGCACTAACTAACTTTTAGAACCCTAGTTATCTCATCTTGGCCTTTAGAAAAGTGGTGAGATAACCGGCTTTGGTGAAGACTGAAGTTGGTTGATACTCGATACTACACTCATTGAGATCTTAAACTTGGAGGGTTTTGGTTGGCAAGTAAGTTGCTTTCTGAACAACCACCCTTGTGAAGGATCAATGATATTGAGATCCCTTAGAACCTGGTTACTTTATAGGACAGGATGAACCATCTGACTTCAAGGGAGGGTACTTACCTTTGAACCTCATGCAAGCCTTTAAACCTAGGGCTATTGTGTGACTTGTTTGTGTGTGCCACATGTTTGTGATTGAGCATAACATCATGGCATCATCATGCATCATAAGCACAACATTTTCACTAACCATTTCAAGGACCAAGGGATTTATCTTTGTTCTTTGTAGAAGGTCATGGCTTCTGCTCGTAGAAACACCATCAGGATCAACTTTGTGGGCATACCTGCTAAGCTTAAAGAGTTGGTTTCTCAAGTATCTGATCATTCCCAGTTCATCAAGAGACATGGTAACTTATTGGATCTAGTCACCTCAGGATTCAATGAAGACATGATGAGTGTTCTGTTTCAGTTCTTTGATCCTAAGCACCATTGCTTCACATTCCCCGACTACCAGCTGGTTCCAACCATGGAAGAGTTCTCTAAACTTCTGGGCATACCTATTCTTGATCAGAAACCATTCACAGGCTTGGAGAGTGAGCCTAAACCTGAGGTTATTGCTGCAGCTCTACATCTGAAGAAAGCTGACATTGTTCTAGAAACGAGAAGCGGAGTTAAGGGTATTCTTGCTAAGGTGTTGATAGAGAAGGCTCAAGGGTTCTTGAAAGCTATGAGCTATGATGCTTTTGAGGAGATCTTAGCCTTACTGATTTATGGTTTAGTGTTGTTTCCAAATCCTGATCAGTTCATAGATGTTCATGCCATCAACATATTCCTGAGTCACAATCCAGTGCCTACATTGCTTGGGGACATCCTGCATTCTCTTCACACCTGTACTACAAGGGCAAGAGGAACTTTGATGTGTTGTATACCTTTGCTATCCAGGTGGTTTATTTCTCACCTTCCTCGCTCAGTGATAAAGAATGAGCAAGGGTTTAGATGGTCCAAAAGGATTATGTCACTCTCACATTCAGATATTCATTGGTGTTCCAGATCTATGGAGAATGTCACTATCATTGACCGTTGTGGGGAGTTTCCTAATGTGCCACTTCTGGGCATAAGAGGGGGCATCACCTACAACCCCTCTCTAGCTTTACGACAGTTTGGTTACGCTCTGAGCGATGGTCCACATGACATGTTGATTCAGGGCATTGTGTTTGACTACGACAACGATCTTCAAGGTTACCGTCAGAGATTCATACGAGCATGGGGAAAAGTAAACAAGGTTGACAGCAAGACTCTGGAGCCTAAGTACACTATTCCTATGGAGGCTTATCTCAGATGGGTGCGATCTCGTGCTCAGACTCTCATGATGCCATATCTTGCTATCCTGCCAGTTACCATGGAACCTGTTGCTGAAGGAGATACTGCTTATACCATCCTTCACCCAGACATGCCTACTGACACGGAAGACTTGCAGAGATCTTGGATCCAGTTGAAGGAGCAAAGGGATACTTTTGAGGCTCATTACAAAGCAAGCCAAGAAAGAATCCTGGAACTAACAAAGCAACTTCACGAGGAGCGGAATCTCAACTCATACCTCAACACAAAGAGGAAACGTCCATGGGAGACTTAAAACCCCATCTTTTGTATTTATTTCATTTCATTCTTGTAAGCCCAAGAGGCAAAACAAGTTTATTACTAATAAAAGTTTACCTTCTTGTTTGTTTAAGCAAATTTAAATCCTGCGGTTCTTGAAAACATTGCATATACATTTACATTTCATATCATTGCATCACAGGTTTATAATTGTGCACAGGTTTCTCATCTTCTCGCTGTTTATTTCAGCAATGGCTCTTGAACAAACAGTTAAGGATCTCCAGGCACAGAATGCACAGTTCCAAGAGCTGATCCTGAACTTGTCCAAGGGGCAGGATGAATTGAAGACACTGCTGGCCAAGAAGACTAAGAAGACTAGAAGGTTAGGTGGCCTGATCAATATGGGAAGAAGGTTCAAAGGTCTTGCCAAGACCAAAGAACCAGTTGAAGATTCTGAGTCTGATGAGTCTGAAAAAGAGGGAGGCAGTCTCCACAACACTATGGGGGACTCTGATTCTGAGGCTAATTACTACCATGAGCCTAATGAAGACAAATTCAAAATGCTGGTGGATAGAATGGATGCTATGGAGTTGCAGAAGTCTTCAGGGTTGGATTTTGAAGATTTGAGTCTGATATCTGGGGTAGTCATACCCATTGGTTTCAAGGTTCCTACCATTGTTGTTTATGATGGGGTCTCTTGTCCCAAGCTGCATCTGAGGTCTTATGTCAGAAGAATTCAACCTCACACTGCTGACAAGAAGTTGTGGATCCATTTTTTTCAAGAGAGCTTATCTGGAGCTCAATTGGAGTGGTATTATCAATTGGAGAGTGTCAACATCAGGGAGTGGAATGATCTTGCTGAAGCTTTCTATAAGCAGTATCAATACAATGTTGACTTAGCTCCCACTCGCATGCAGCTGCAAAGCATGTCTATGGGTGCCAAAGAAAGTTTCAAGGAGTATGCTCAGAAGTGGAGAGATTTAGCTGGAAGAGTTCAACCCCCTTTAACTGACAGGGAATTGGTTGATATGTTCATGTGTACGCTGAATGGTCCGTTTTACAGTCATCTCATTGGAAGCTCATCATCTGGCTTCACTGAGTTGATAATGACAGGAGAGCGAGTGGAAAATGGTATAAAGAATGGCAAGATCCAAGTGGGTACTTCTTCATCAGGTGCTGCAAAGAAGCCTCCCACTGGGAAGAAAGAGTCAAATGTTGTTTATGGTCAACCTGATCGTAATAGAAGGCATCAGTCTGTGAGTGCAGTTCACATCTCAAATACAACTCCTACAACACCAGAGCAACCACAGGGCAACCAACAGAGGGCTAGAAGGCAGTTCACTAAGATCAACATGTCAATGGCTCAGGCATTGCAACACTTGTTGAAGGCTGAACTTATCACTCTGAAAGAGGCTCCTCACAATCCTAATGTTACCTCACCCAGGTACAACCCCAATGCATGATGTGCATATCACTCAAACTGTCAGGGTCATGATACTAATAACTGCTGGGTCTTGAAGAACAAAATTCAAGATATGATTGAGTCTGGAGAGATTGAGTTTGACCCTCCGGGTACTCCAAATGTGATTACTGCTCCCATGCCAAATCACGAGAAGACTGTCAATGCCATTGATGAAGATTTACATGTCTATTCAGTTGCAGAGTTGACCACACCATTGTCTGTTATCAAGAAAAAGTTAGTACAAGCTGGACTCTTTCCAGGTTGTCGTGAAGATTGTTTGTATTGTACCTATAAGCCGGATAGTTGCTGGAGGTTGAGAGATGGAATTCAGCGTCTCATGGATAAGTATACCATAGTTTTTGAGAGAACTCCATCGTCTGTAGAGAGTATGGTGGATCATATTACTCAAGGTAGGAAGATTGAAGAGGTTGATATGGTTGATAGAGTGCCAGTAAGGATCACTTCCAAAGGTCCTGTTAAAATCACTCACAAGGGTCCAATTAAGATTACTGCTGAAGGCCCTGTGAAGGTTGTTGCTGAAGCCAGAGTGGCTCCTATGGTCATTACTACTCCTGGTCCTATTCCGTATACGTCTGATAAAGCTGTGCCTTGGCATTATGGGTCTGATGTTTATATCCATGGTGTTAAGCAGGAACCCTTAGCTGATGTGCCTGTTGATGTTGACAATATTGCTGGATCTAGTAAGATCACACGAAGTGGAAGAGTCTTCTCTCCTCCAGTCACCTCCAAGAATGCAGTCACTCCTGCTGCTACCTCCACCACTGATGCTCGGGGCAAAGGTCCTGTTATTGAGCCTATACCTACTGATGTGCCAGCTGCTGATGATCTCTCTAAGCAGATGGAAGAAGTATTGAAAATCATTCGCAAGAGTGATTATGACATTGTTGATCAGTTGGGGCATACTCCCTCCAAGATATCTATGCTGTCTTTGCTGTTATGTTCTGAAGCTCATGCAAAAGCTTTGATCAAGTTTCTGAAGACTGCTCATGTACCCAATGCAATTTCTGTTGACCAGTTTGAGAATTGTGTTGCCCACCTGACCTATGATAATGGGTTAGGATTTTCTGATGCTGATTTGACCCCTGCTAAGAGGGATCGTAACAGGGCTCTGCATATCTCAATTGAATGCAGGGGCACTACCCTGTCGCATGTATTGATAGACAATGGTTCCTCTCTGAATGTGTTGCCCAAGGAAGTCCTGAATAAGCTGAGTCCTGAAGATGCTGTGCTGAAGCCCAGTAGTATTGTGGTGAAGGCTTTTGATGGTTCTAGAAGAGTAGTGCATGGGGAAATTGACTTGCCCATCAAAGTTGGTTCTCAGGTTTTCAATGCTACATTTTATGTGGTGGATATTCGTCCTTCGTACTCTTGTCTGCTTGGTCGTCCCTGGATCCATGGGGCAGGTGCCGTAACCTCTACATTACATCAGAAGCTAAGATATCCGGTGGAGGGAAAAGTTGTTACTGTCTATGGAGAGGAAGAATATTTCGTCAGCCATGTAAACACCTTCAAGTATCTGGAAGTGGAAGGTGAATACATTGAAACTCCGTGTCAGACATTTGAAGTGGTTCCTTGGGTTGTTAATGATTATGTAACTCCTCCGGTTGTCAAGAAAATTCTTGTGGTCACCAGAGTACCTCCAACAATGGCAATGGCCTCCCTTAAAGATGCTAGAGCTGTAGTGGATGAAGGTGGTTGTACTATTTGGGGACAGCTTCCTGATATCCCATACAAGTCTGACAAATTTGGTTTGGGTTTCACTGCAGAGTCCCAGAAGGCTGTTCGTCGTGCTCGTGCTGTTCGTATCACCAATCAAGGGGTTATGAAGAACCAGGTCAATGTTGTGGGTGACTATGATGAAAACTACAATCTGGATGCTTGGATCTTTCCTACTGTGGGTGCTGGACTCAATAATTGGAAAGCTGAAGATGTTATCCCTATCTCCTTTAGTCAGGAGTAAATACTATTACTGTGTTGTTGCTTTTTTAAGTCTGTAATTTCTTGAACAATTAAAACTTTCAAGCCTTGTGCCTTACCCGGGGCACAATGGTGTGCTTGTTACGGGCTGTCATTTCATTTGCATACTTCATTCAATAAAAATCAGTGGATGTTTCGTTTAGTAAATATTGTGTTCCTTGTCTTTCTTTTCTTTTATTTTTGCTTTATCATCTATGTATTCTTACACACACCCACATCACTAAAATGCAGATCCTCATCCACTCTGGATCCTGTTGATAACAGTTATACTATTGCCAATTATAATTTCGAGAATCCGATCTATCAAACTGAAGGCGGAAATGAGGACGATTGTGAAGTACCTGTAGAGCTTTCTAGGTTGTTACAACAAGAAGAGAAAGTTATACAGCCACATGAAGAGCCAGTCGAAGTTGTGAATCTGGGAACTGAAGAAAACAGGAAAGAGGTCAAGATAGGGGCTGATTTAGAGGATAGTGTCAAGAGCAGATTGATTCAGATGTTACGTGACTATGTGGAGATCTTTGCTTGGTCCTATGAAGATATGCCAGGGTTAGATACAGACATTGTGGTTCACCGTTTACCAGTAAAAGAAAATTGTCGTCCAAAGAAGCAGAAGGTTCGTCGTATGCGTCCTGAGATGTCAGAAAAGATCAAGGCAGAGGTAATGAAACAGTTCAATGCAGGGTTCTTAGCTGTGACTTCTTATCCTCAGTGGGTTGCAAATGTGGTGCCGGTACCTAAGAAAGATGGTAAGGTACGTATGTGTGTGGACTACAGAGATTTGAACAAGGCTAGCCCCAAAGATGATTTTCCACTTCCTCATATTGATGTTCTGGTAGACAACACTGCTCAGCATAAGGTATTCTCTTTTATGGATGGTTTCTCTGGTTACAATCAGATCAAGATGGCACCTGAAGATATGGAGAAGACAACATTTGTTACACAGTGGGGCACTTTTTGTTATAAGGTGATGCCATTTGGTTTGAAGAATGCAGGGGCAACATATCAGCGTGCTATGGTGGCTTTGTTTCATGATATGATTCATCATGAGATAGAGGTATATGTGGATGATATGATAGCCAGGTCCCAGAATGAAGAGCAACATCTTGATCATTTGCATAAATTGTTTGAGAGGTTGAAGAAATACAAGTTGAGATTGAACCCAAACAAGTGTACTTTTGGAGTTAGGTCTGGTAAACTCCTGGGTTTCATAGTCAGTGGAAAAGGTATTGAAGTGGATCCTGCAAAAGTGAAAGCTATACGAGAGATGCCAGCTCCCCGTACTGAGAAGGAGGTTAGAGGTTTCTTGGGACGATTGAACTACATTGCAAGATTTATTTCCCAGTTAACTGCCATCTGTGAGCCAATCTTCAAGCTGTTGAAGAAAGATCAGGTGATGGAATGGAATGATGAGTGCCAGACTGCCTTTGATGAAATCAAGAGATATCTGCTAGAGCCTCCAATTTTGATGCCACCAGTTGATGGAAGACCCTTGATTATGTACTTAACAGTATTAGACAACTCAATGGGGTGTGTGTTGGGGCAACATGACGAGTCTGGTCGAAAAGAGCAAGCAATATACTACCTTAGCAAAAAGTTTACCGACTGTGAAACAAGATACTCACTGCTCGAGAAAACTTGTTGTGCTTTGGCATGGGCTGCTCGCCGACTAAGACAGTATATGTTGACCCATACTACCTTGTTGATTTCAAAGATGGATCCAATCAAGTACATATTTGAGAAACCTGCTCTCTCCGGAAGAATTGCAAGATGGCAAATGATCTTGACAGAATATGATATACAGTATACTACTCAGAAGGCCATCAAAGGAAGTGTTGTTGCTGATCATTTGGCTCATCAAGCAGTGAATGATTACCAGTCAATGAGTTTTGAGTTCCCTGATGAAGACATTATGATTATTACCAAAGAACCTGGACAATATGACGGACCTGAACAAGGATCCCGATGGACTATGGTTTTTGATGGAGCTTCTAATGCACTTGGTAATGGTGTTGGTGTTGTGATCAGTTCCCCTGAAGGTTGTCATACCTCGATTACTGCCAGACTTTTTTTCTATTGTACCAATAACATGGCTGAATATGAGGCATGTATCCTGGGTATCAAGGCTGCCATTGATATGAAGATTCAGTTCCTTGATGTGTATGGAGATTCATCCCTGGTAGTAAGTCAGATCAAAGGAGATTGGGATACCAAGCATGATAATCTCATCCCTTACAGAGAGTATGTGTTGTCTTTGATCCCACATTTCAAAGAGATTACCTTTGGACATATTCCACGAAGAGAAAATCAGTTGGCAGATGCATTAGCCACCATGGCATCCATGTTTGAGATCAGCTAGGATGATGAAGCTCCCAAGATTATTATTGATAGATTTGAGAAGCCTGCATACTGCAATGAGATTGACACTAAAGAATCAGAGGAGAAGCCTTGGTTCTATGAGGTGAGAAGGTATCTTGAAGCTCGGGAGTTCCCTGAAGGGGCATCTGTTAAAGATAAAAAGTTTCTGAGGAGGTTTTCTGCTAAGTTCTTTTTGAGTAATGGGATTTTGTACAAGCGCAATCATGATTCAACTTTGCTTCGTTGTGTGGATAAGAAGGAAGCAACAGAGATTATGGAAGATATGCATGATGGGATATTTGGCACTCATTCTAGTGGTCATACTATGGCAAAGAAGATATTGAGGGCAGGTTACTATTGGTCTACCATGGAAGCTGATTGCTATCAACACTCCAGAACTTGTCACAAGTGTCAAATTTATGCTGACAAAGTACATGTACCTCCATCACCATTGAATGTGTTGACTGCTCCTTGGCCTTTTGCCATGTGGGGCATTGATATGATTGGTGAGATCAAACCTACTGCTTCTAATGGGCATCGTTTCATCCTGGTTGCTATTGATTACTTCACAAAGTGGGTAGAGGCAGCTTCATTTGCATCTGTTACCAAGAATGTTGTGGCTCGATTCATTAAGAATAATCTCATATGTAGGTATGACATCCCTGAAAGGATTATTACTGACAATGACTCTAATCCGAACAACACTATGATTACTGATCTCTGCACACAGTTCAAGATTAAGCATCACAACTCTTCTCCGTATCGTCCGAAGATGAATGGGGCAGTTGAAGCTGCTAATAAGAACATTAAGAAGATTGTACAGAAGATGACTGTTACTTACAAGGATTGGCATGAGATGTTACCATTTGCTCTTCATGGTTATCGTACCACAATACGTACTTCAACAGGGGCAACCCCATTCTCCTTAGTCTATGGTATGGAAGCAGTTTTGCCCATTGAAGTTCAGATTCCCTCCTTAAGAATTATGAAGGATGCAGGCTTGGATGAAGATGAGTGGATTCAGACTCGACTTGACCAGATAAATTTGATTGATGAAAAGAGGTTAGCAGTAGTTTGTCATGGCCAGATGTATCAGAAACGAATGATCAAAGCTTTCAACAAGAAGGTTAAACCAAAGGTATATCAGGCTGGTGACTTGGTAATCAAGCGTATCATATTACCACAGGGTGATCCTAGGGGCAAGTGGACTCCTACATATGAAGGACCATTTGTAGTCAAGACAGTATTCTCAGGAGGTGCCATGATACTTACTACTATGGATGGTGAAGACTTCCCACAGCCTGTAAACGCAGACATAGTTAAAAAATACTACGCATAAAAAGAGACCCGCTAGGTTGACAGGCCTAGGCAAAAATAAGGGCATCCCGGCAAACCAAAAGGGTTTGGGCAAAAATTAGGGATATATATAAAAAGATGTACACCCGGCAAGTCGAAAACCTGAAAGGGCGGCTTGGGCAAAAAAGGGTATCCCGGTGGATTGAAAACCTGAAAGGGCAATCCAGGCAAAAGTTAGGGATTAAAGCGTATGACTATGTCTCGTTTGGATCACCCATGAAACTGCAACCAGTTGTGTTACTTACTCAAGTTTGAACAGATAAAGCTCAATCCAATCGTTTTCGTCTCAACAGCAGAAGATGAGATACTTGAAGATAATGGCAATAGTAGAATTGAAACTCAATAGGATTATTTTTCACATAGCTGATTTTCCTTGTTTTGTAAAAACTTTATGACAAAATCCTCTTACTAGGGTTTATGTCTCCTTGTACAAACTTACCCATGTATGGGTCACCTTTTGATATAAATAAAATTCCATCTTTGAATCCAGATTTACTTTTACCCCATTTACATAAGCGAAACGTCCATTGGTTGTGTTTGAATGTATTATGCTTTTGAATATGATTGATGTTTACCAGAAATGCATGAATGCTTAATATGATTGATGTTTACCAGAAATGCATGAAAATGCAGTAATAGTATTTACTAAGGACGAACGAGGGAAGGATTTCAACGAAGCTTCGCCGGTTCATCTTTACAAGACAGTTACAAATCCCTCAGTAGGGCAAATCCATCTTCATAAAGTACTTCAAGTCACATCTCCCCTGGAATTTATATCCATCTCTTTTATCCTCATACGGATATTCGGGAATTTACTTTCCAATAAGAGTACGACGAATGAAGACGGGAGGTTATGTATACCCTACTATCAAACGAAGACGGGAGGTTATATATACCTTGCTATCCCCAGCAGACGGGAGGTTATATATACCTTGCTAACCCCAGCAGACGAGAGGTTATGTATACCTTATTATCAAACAAGACGGGAATAAGTTCCTCATATTCTTCAGCAACAAATCGGGATTTATTTTCCCTGGTCAGCAGTTGTTATACGAAGATATCCAGACGCTTCCGGCAGCATTATATCATACATACATCATTTATATCATACCATAACATACATATTTATAGATACATAATACATCACTTAAGTGCATCATATTATACATGCATACATAATGCATAAACTAATACTACCATATAGAATGCTACCTTGATTTCAGGTTAATTCTCCAACAGACAAACTTCATCAACAACTTGTGACTATCAAGACTGCTTTATCCTCCTGAAAAGTTATCATCCCTCAGGATTGCTTTATCCTCCTGACAGCTTCTTGTACCTCAGGACTGCTTTATCCTCCTGAAAGCATATCATCACCTCAGGACTGCTTTATCCTCCTGAAAGCATATTATTACCTCAGGACTGCTTTATCCTCCTGAAAGCATATCACTACCTCAGGATTGCTTTATCCTCCTGACAGCTTCTTGTACCTCAGGATTGCTTTATCCTCCTGACAACTTCTTGTACCTCAGGATTGCTTTATCCTCCTGAAATCATATTATTACCTCAGGACTGCTTCATCCTCCTGATAGCTATCATCACTACCTCAGGATTGCTTCATTCTCCTGAAAGCATATTATTACCTCAGGACTGCTTTATCCTCCTGACAGCTTCTTGTACCTCAGGACTGCTTTATCCTCCTGAGAGCACATTACTACCTCAGGATTGCTTTATCCTCCTGAAAGCATTATTACCTCAGAACTGCTTTATCCTCCTGAAAGCATATCACTACCTCAGAACGTTGTTTATCTGTCTGAAAGCATATCATTACCTCAGGACTGCTTTATCCTCCTGAAAGCATATTATCACTTCAGGACTGCTTTATCCTCCTGAAAGCTATCATTATACCTCCATATTTTGGACAGCTTTATCCTCTAAGAAATGTATTTGAAGAACTTTTCTCCAAGTGGCATCTTTAAGCCCACTCAAGCATATACAACCAAACATCAGTATCACTCTTCGCACTGGTGAGTGCAAATTTTTGGGCTTTTGTGTTCAATCCCCTTCAACCTTCCAGGTCACGACTGGAAAATATACCAATCTAACCCCTCAGGTTTCAGAAAATTGAACAGGGGCAGCTGTTGCACCCCAAAATTTTCCCTCACAATACAAGACTTTGTGTACTAAGAAGGTTCACAAGGTTCACAAGATTCACAATGCTTACAAGACCTTTCATGAGGTTCATGAAGTCTACAAGATACTTTATGAGGTTCACAAGGTTCACAAGACCTCCCATGAGGTTCACAAGGTTCACAAAACATCTTATGAGGATTCACAAGGTTCACAAAGTTCACAATTGGTCAGAAGAGTTGACAATTCCCTCAGACAATGCACCTCCTAAGCAGTGTATCAAAAACTAGGGTTTTGACTTTAATCAGGCTAAATGAACTTCTAAGACTTCAAGTGAGCTTCATAACATCTTATATGTATGTAAGAACCCCCATGACAAGTTTCAAGACTTTTCTCAAAAGTTTGCTCAGTCAGATGATCAGATAAGCCAAAATCAGTCAAAGCAGTTAAAAAGTCAAACTGAGGTCAACTGTGGTCAAACCAAAGTCAAACTTCATGATTTTTTGCCAACATCAAGTATATGAAGTAAAATTCATCATTTTATCAAGGGTTGATCATGATTCATCAAGGAGATTTCAGATCATCAAGAATCAGGAGTTTCTAAATTAGGGTTTCCTCAGTAAAAGTCAACTGAACTTTGACCAGCCATAACTTTCACATGCTTCATCACCATGTCTCCATCCAAAGCTCATTTTGAAGGAAATTGAATTCTCTACAACTTTGTGTCTCACAAGCCAAGACCAAAAATGCTTCATTTGGAAGGTATGAGCTAAGACATTATAGGTCCTTTTGAAAGTCAACAAAAAGTCAACAACTTCAAAAGGGCATAACTTGAGAATGGTAAATGATATGGACATGAAACCAGTGGGGTTGGTTATAGGACTCTTCAAGATTTCCAAAATGTCCAAGAACACCCCCATACCATTAAAATTGAGGGATATGTGCCCTTGCAAAGTTGGAAAATTTTTGGTTGGTTTATGAAGAAAATGGAGGTCTAAAACTAATTTCTTCTAAATGGGCTTGCCAAATGATGACCCAATCCACATCAAAACATCTTGCACGAAATTAAATTGATTTATTCATAATTTTATTCATTTTGTTTTTATTTATTATGATTTTTTACATTAAAAATCATTTTAAATTCAAATAAAATATAAAATAATGAAAATTCAATTTGATTTGGTTTCTAGAAGGTCTTAAATTATATTTAGACTTGATTGATACAAGAGTAATGAGAATCATACCAAAATAGCAATGTGAGATCAAGAATATTCAAATTTTAAAGCTAATCGTTTTCAATCTTCAAATGATCCAAATATCCATCAAATTGGTGAAGTCTTTGACCTAATTCACTCACTCATATATAATGAACACTTAACAATTCACAAGCGACGATTTGGCAGCCTCAAAGTGTAAGTTCATAGTTTCAAAAATCACTCCAAAATTGAAATTCGGATTTCATAATTCAGGCCCTTTCAAGACAATTTGAAGGTTGAGACATGTTCTATGAACATCATTGAATCTATTTGAACCATTTACAACATTCAAATCATGCACATATGACCAACCCGAATGCATCTTGTTCATCTTTAAATTTTTTTCGATTTGAACTATTTATGCAATAACAATGAAATCTAACTGTATATTTGTGTTAGTGATGATGTATAGATGCTTTCTGGACAAAGAAATTGAAGAATGAGTGCCTAAACCGAAAACGGCCATGATTAGGGTTCTTGAGCCATATTTAGGGTTCTTCGATTTAGGGTGTATAAATTGATTTTAAGACCATAAATTGATTGTGTGAGGTGTGGTGATCATAACCATGTGCTTAATTTAACAAATGATTGCATATTCATGATGATTGGAGATTTGCAGGTTTCAAACGTAGAAAAATTCGCAGGAAAGATAGTAGGAATTTTCGCAGGTAAAAGCGCAGCACCAGAGGTTGAAGATGAAGTTTTGGCGCGCGGAGGAAATTCAAATTTGAAACTTAAAATATTATGTTTTATTTCTGTTTATATTTCACAACGAGCGTGTAGCTCAGACGGTTTTGATGCGTGTTTGTAGACTGAAGGGCTTGGGTTCGAAACCAGCCAGAGTACAATTTTTTGCTTAATTTCTTTTGTTTTTTTCCAGAACAACAACAAAACAAACTGGGAGTAGTCTACTATCAGCCAGCGCGCGCTAGCCCAGTGGTTATGCCCTTGTGTTTCCAGGTAAAGGACCTGGGTTCAAATCCCAGGTCCTGTTTTTTGATTTTTTATTTTTCTTGTTTTATTTTCTTATTATTATTTTATATTATTTTCTAAAACTAATTTAAATATTTTTCTAAAACAATATATATAAATCATCTTTTTTAAAACCTATATTATTTTCTCAAAACCAAAATTAATATATTTATTTTTTTATATGTTTTTTTATTAATATGTATATATATATTTATTTAGTTAATAAATTATTATTGTAAATTGAACCCTAATATTTTTTGTATATAAATTAAACCCTAATTATTTTCAAAACCCTAATTCTTTAATATTATTATTTATATATATATTATATTTATAATGTAATTAAAATTTCTAATCCAATTTCTAATTAAACATATAAATTGCTTATAATTTAAATTTTTTGTACATAAAAATTAAAACTCTTAATTTTTTATTTTTTTTTATATATGACATAAATTGTTTATTTTTGGTTTAATTTTATAGTAAATAGTTGTTAATTTAATTTTATAATTATAATATGTTCATAATTAATATAATTTTATAATATGCATATACTTTAAAATTCTATAATAATTGTTCATATTTTCTTATTAACATTTAAAAATTTTGTTTATTATAATACTTTTGTTTATTTTTTGTTATTATATGATTATTACTAACCCCATCTATTTTTTTTAATTGTTATTATTATTATTTCTACTAACCCAATTATAATTGCTTATTTATTTTGCTTATTGCTTATTTATTTATTTTGCTATTATTTTAAGTTGCTTTTATTATTTTTGTAATTGTTCCTGGATGTAATTTTTTGTAATATTTAAATTATTTATTTTTATGTCATGGTTAGTAAAAATAGGGAGTGTAAACATGTATGTTATTTAAAATTAATTTAGATCATTTAATTCAAAAGATAATTATTAAACTGAACACTCACACACGTAAGTCTATCTTTGATCGCCATCTCACTTTCTAGGGTACCTCTCAGTTGCTTAATCAAAAGGTCAAGTAGGGTGTATAAAGCAAAAGTCCCTCAAAAATAAAGTCATCTAGTCCCTTCACAATCAAAGATCAAGTCCCTTAAATGGTTGCCTTCATAATGATCTTGTCCCTTTCGAATAATGATGACAGCCCCTCTAAAAATGCTTAATACACCCCGCAGTTGCCTATATTAACAGATGACCCTCACTTGTCCCTTACATCCAAGGTAATGACTACCTATTCCTTAATAATAGGGATAGTCTTACCATTTAAAGGATAAAGAACAGAAAGACTTAAACTTTAGGGTAGGTTCCTCATAGTTACTTGCTCACTATTTAAAAACTTTTCAAACACTTCACAAATTTCAAACAATTTTCAAACACAAGTTTTTTACGCATCCGTACATGGATCATTATTAAACTCTTATGAAAATTTCTATTCACACACTTCACATTTTCAAAAACAATTCAAAGTGAGCTAAGTAACTAAGAGCCCATGGATAACCATGGATGTAAAGGGTGCTAACACCTTCCCTTTACATAACCTACCCCCCGAACTCAAAAAAATCTTTTAAAAGGTCTTTCCTGTTCTTTTATGCCTTTCCTTTGGATAAAATAAAAGTCGGTGGCGACTCTTGCTATCCGCAACATAACTAAAGTCAGTTCTCCCACCGTGTTACAGCAGGCACTCCCATGAATTATGTTATTCGAGCCATTTGGGATGCTAATTGTTGATTAGTTTGAGTGGTATTTTGAATCAACGGTTGAAAGACTTCCCTCATAGTTCGAGACAAAGTTTGTACCATTTGCATATTGCTTTCATCCATTTGATATCTCAAATAGTTTGTAGATTCATTTGTCAAACTAGGACCCTGGGAAGAATATCCCAACCCTATGGTTTGACTATTTTGACCCATGTTTACTCCAGATCCTGATTCCTGCAAGGGCGAAGCAAGCACATTTTTTGAAAATACCGCAGGCGCGTTGCGTAGGGTTTGCATCATCATTGTTGGCATGCCATAGGCTGGGTTCCTTGGAAAAGGTTGTGAAAACCTCGGGGGAGGGGAAAACCTAAACATTTTTGTGTTTGGGGGTGGAGTTTGAAGATTTGCTCCAATATATTCCATCATTGGCTGAGTATAGGGTCTATATATCATTCCTCTTGTTCCTTCCATCGAAGAGACTGGTTCTGACACCATGGTTGGCACTTTTGATCCTTATGTCGAAGGAATTGAGGAAGGAACCACATCGCTCCTAGGAATATCTTGTGGATTGATGTTGGCTCTTGGAGCAGTTGAACTGCTTGGTTGAGAATTCGACCCAGTCGTATGGGGATTAGGATTACTTGTGTTCCCTTGACTAGATGCCATTTTCCTCATATTTCTCTTCTTTAGTATGTATTCATCTGTGGTGGCTACCTTTCCACTTCTCAAATGCTTGCAACAAAAGATTACACCATACTTTGATCAATCGAACACGTAAAGAGAGAGAAGTTATAAAATTTCTAAGAGTTAGTTATTTTAAAGGAAGTTACAAACTTCAAAAGTTGGTTACTTATAGCACGGTACCACCAGGCATGCCAATTTGTTTACATTGAAAATTGTAAATAATTGTTGGTCCTCTAAAAATAACACAATATTCTCAGTCACTCACATGATCGACCAAATTGATCCTAGGACATATGCTATAAATTGGTTTTAATTGGTTTTTCAGGAATAATGTCATAAACTCTTAGACAAACTTTATGAAGTGTTTTTGGTAAAAAAAAGAGAAAATAAAACAAAACAAGACTCAAAACAATTGAAGTTGAAAGTAAAGTACAATAAAGTGTAAATGACAAGGAAGTGTAAAGAAAGCAACTAAAAAGACAATAAAAGGCTAACTAATAAATTTGCTCAAAAGTAAAGAGAATGAAAGATAAAAAGACTTCAAAATAAAAGCTTAAACATAAATTGCATTGATATGAAAAAGGGTGGTGACCTCATCACATACATTCTCGCTTTCACTCGTTTCTCTACACACGGGTACTTTGAGTGTTTATGGAGTAACTTGTACAATATGATTCATACACAATTCTAACACTATAACTACTTAATTTATACTAGTCGAAAGTAACTTCTATTGACAGTTTACTCCTAAAACTATGCCACTTGGAACTTTGCATGTTCTTGGACTTCCAATGTGCGCCACTTGTCTTTATTCAAATTTGAAAGAAATATAACTTTCCCTCAAATATTGATCTCAACGGTTGCACATCAATCGTTCCCAATAATATTCGGTCGAAATACATTCCTTATACTTAGAAAATATTCTAAGTCCACGTCCTTACTTTCCTTGCGCCTTCGACTCAGGCTTCTTTAGCTTTGATTTAGTCTAAGCCTTTTTATTTCTTCCAAAAACATGACGCTAAATTCAATGCTTCCTAAAGTCAACTAGGTGTCAAAATTATGAGCTAATAGTGAGGTGAAAGTTTGTCATGAAATATATTATTTGTAGTAGAGGTTATTCCTATTTCCTTTGTCATTTTTTGTTATTAACATACTGCAAAAGAGCTTAATCCATTTCGTTGGTGATTGTCGTGCATGCTTGCTTGATCCATCCTTTAAGATAAACTCATAACTTTCCTCTTCAACGTTTATTCCCCCTTTTTTTAGAGTTTTTGGAAAGATTAATCACTTTATTTCTTTATTTTTTCTTCTAAGATATTTTCTTTTATTGTTGGCATTTTAAATTGAGATTATATCAACCTTGATCAAGAAGACATGTAGGGATATCTCAGG
Organism: Lathyrus aphaca; assembly: GCA_963966055.1. Taxonomy (NCBI): domain Eukaryota; kingdom Viridiplantae; phylum Streptophyta; class Magnoliopsida; order Fabales; family Fabaceae; genus Lathyrus; species Lathyrus aphaca. Next base: position 63,906,331 of record OZ014519.1, on the reverse strand, counting down.
TGACTAGAATGATAGAGACATACTAGGAATCTTATATGCCTTTGTTCGTGAGGGCGTTTGAACCAGGCTTCAATTAACTTGGGTCCTTTATCTGATTGGGGAGTAATTCCCCATCATGAAGTTAATAGGGTATGTAATCTATATGACATGTGTGACATGAAGGTGAGAAAAACATAAGAAGGGGGGATTTATTTTTGTTAGCTTTTTATTCCTTTTCTGAAAATAATTTTTTAGATTCTAAACATAAAGTCTATATTGAACACAAGGCATATACCATGTTACTCTTGTACAATTCAATATTTGTCCCTTGGACATTTATTCTACTACGCGAGATGGGAAAATTCCATCTAGGTCACTCATGTTCCTCAACATGATTTGTGGAGTACCCCTCAATTGTCTTTATGTCAATCTAGTGATGGACAATGTTTAATATGTAATGAAGTACTTGAATCCATATATGGGGTCCATATGAAGGGAAATTACGATACAAAGTGCAGCAAAAAACAAAAATTCCCCTTTAGTTGATCATTAGTAATGATACATGTGAGCAAGTTGGGAAGTCAGTTCCATCTTATCCCCCTTAGGGAGATTTTGGACGAAAGATAAATTTGACGTAAAAATAATAGCAGGAACCTCCTCTAGAGTGCATGGAGATGAAAAAAGAATATGTTTAGTACCCTTATATATGGAGTTACCTCCCTGGAATCATTGTCCTTAGTAACCTGAGTCCATTTTGGAGAATACTCAGTCATAGGAGATTGTTGTCCCTCCTTCCGGGCCCTCTTCGTCAAAACTAGGGGCGATTGTGGTTCCTCTATTGTTAAAGTTTCGGTAATATCCATAAGTTAATACACCCTGGGATAAAAAACAAAAACCTATAAAACTAGAGTTGGAGAAGGTCCCGAATCAGAACCATTAGTCACTTAGGAGTAGGCCCAAAAATAGTAGCCTCGGTATTCAGTGCAGTTAGAAAACCTCGAGCATCTGCAAGGTTATAAAACTTGTTCAACTTGCTTAATTTATCCATGTTATATTTAAAACACAATCTCACATGTTAAAAAAACAAGCATGACGACTCTTACCTCTTGAAAGATCTTCCTCGTCTTCTCTTGGTTAACAACGCTCAAGATAATATGAGTACGAATTCACTTTTTTCTCATTTTGGTGGTATCCATCTCACTGGGGCCGAACCCATCCTCATAGTCAAGCCCTTGAAACCATGATTACATTTCCTCCTTCATTGTCACATTGTCTGAAGAAATAGAACCCAACTTGATACAAAATCCAACAATATTGAGGATAATCAGTAGAAATTTGGTAAAAATAAAATGAATTATATGCGTGAGGGGCTTCACCAAGAAGAAACGTCCCAAAAAATACCATAATTTATACTAAAAGGTTCGAACCAAAGTGAAATTCTGGGATCAGGTATGTGATGTCGAATCAGATGTTTAAACACTTGAAGACTTAAACAAAACTTAAAGTGCCGGTAAATTAAATAACACAGGAAATTGTTAACCCAGTTCAGTGTATCTCCACACTTACATCTGGGGGCTACCAAGCCAGGAAGGAAATCCAATATAAGTAATATTAATTCTGGAATTAAACCAACCAGTTTAATCTTTCACTTAATATCTACCCAAGGCAATTTCTACTTAAGACACAACTTAGATATGAGTACCTACTCACTCCCCCTCAATCACACAGTGATATTTTACAATGTTTAATAAAATTGAAGTCACACTTCAAACACAACAGCTTGATTTTACTTAAAAGTTTCAATCAAGACACAATTCACTTTTTGCTTAAAAGCTCATAAAGTGACAGACAATTAAAACCTGCTATTAAACACAAACACCCTTTACAGTCTTCTTAATTTCGTACTCTATTCTGAGAGTTTCTGTTCCTTAAATAGATGCTTGGTTTTTGGGCTTTTTGCAAATTATCCAGTCCTGATAAATCCCACTGTCATCACCTTGAATTAGGGTTAGTTAGTTTGTTACCTCCTTGATTCAAGGTGAGTTAGTTATTCTGTTACACTGAAATCAAATAACTAAGCTCCCTAATGATGCGCCTTGTAGTGCTTATCTATTCACAATTAATTCCAGATAAATTCTCCTGAATTTACTCACTTCTGTTATGCATCATTTAAGTCTGGTAGCAGGTTTACAATGTCACAACATCTGGTGTGACATCCTGATGTCTGAACTAAATTCATTAACAGTTACTCTGTTTGTCAATGTCACAACATCTGGTGTGACATCCTTAACTAAGTTCAACACTTCTTGTTTGTCAAAAATCTGCCAATTCTTAACATCTACAAACTCCCCCTTTGGCTAATTTTTGGCTAACACAATCTTCTGGTTTTATCAGAGTGCAGCAGAGTTTTATCAGAGTGCAGCAGAGTCCTTTTCTGTTGAATCATGTGAGAGCTAATAATTTGCTCCCCCTCAAACCTGTATGTATACTGCTATGACTTGTTCAACAGAATTTGATATACCAATGAGCATTCAGAAAAAAAACTTAGTTCAGAAGGCCAACTTCAGCATTGTTCATTAACCAGTAGCAGACATTGATGTTCAGTACACTTCTTTTCTCCCCCTTGTTAGACAGAAATTTGGGGCCAAACATTACATAAGCAGAGAGAAAAACAAAAACATTACAAAGCAAAATTACAATTCAGAATAGGCAATACAGTTTCCATCACACCCAACTTCACTCAGATTCATCATACTCTGTATCCTCTTCATCCTCAGACTCAGCATCAGAACCATCCACATTTCCAGCAGCTTCCTCCAGCTCTAGTCTTTGAATAACGTTCTCTAGCTTTTTCTTCCTTTCATCCAGCTCTTTGCAAGTGGTCTTGAGTTCTGCAATCAAGGCTGCTTTGGATATAGGAGTCTTGACATTTGATGGTCCAAAGATGTCCCACTGGGAGCTTCAACATCTGCAGCATGATGGCTCAGGAACAGTTTGTAGTGGAAGGCCAGTGGACTCTCCCTCTTGCAGACAGAATCTTTATCAGTAAGGATGCCTGGATATTGGTTGAGGATTATTCCACAAAGCAAAGAGGGAAAAGCTATTGGAAGCTTGGTTGCTGATGTTCCTGCATGCTTTAGGGTTTGATCAAAGATGTAAGCCCCATAGTCCAAATTTGTTTGGGTGCCTACAACACAGATGAATCTTCCCAGCCCAGTAGCTATTGATGAAGTGTGGTTTGTGGGAACCCAGTTGACAGTTCCAATCCTGTGCAGCATAGCATATGTCGCTCCCACCAAATGACACCTGGTCAGATAGAGGTACAGACGCGAACGGTCGGTGAAAGAGAAAGGAAATGAAAAGAGTCGCCAGCTAGGCATTTTTATCCCGAAGGAAAGGTAATGCTGCATAAACCTAGAAATATATAGATAAGACGGTTGCGAACCAGAGAAAATGAGAAAGGGGGTTGGTTACAACCTGGGAAGGTATTAGCACCCAGATTGTCCGTCGTACTCGACGGGATCCACGCTTAAAAGATTTGTGTCTAAAGGAGTAGTGTCAGTGCTATTTTGTGTACAAAAGATGGAAAAGAATGCAAGTGTCAGTGTAAAAGAAATGTGAAGTGAACTAAAAGAGTGTCAGTGATGGAAAGAAGTGCAAAGCTCAAGACTATGAGGCTTAAAGAACAGTACTAGAAGGAGGGGGGAATATACAGAGACTTTTGTTCGATAACTGTTAAGTTATGCCTACGTATCCTCTCGTGCAATGAGGAAGTCAGAACACCGTAGTTCGACTCAAAGAGACCGAAGGATAAATTGACTTGTGAACTGCTTACTTGTCTATGCTCAAGTGTATGACCTGTCTGGCTCAGGTGCAAACTGTCTTGCATTAGACGGAAGAAGCAAGTTCTCGCTTGCGAGTGAAGATGATGAGAAAAGAATCCCGGAAGAGACGATTATTGTTTGTTTTTGATATTTTAAATCTTTTATTGCTTTTGGAATTTGTCATAGGAAAATGAGCTTAAGCCTAAACCAAGGGTTAGTAAACTCATCACATCCTCCCTCTGATTAGGGGTAATGAGAATACCTTAAGTATGAAGTAAACACCTCACACTTAATCACCATGATGTAGGATTAAGATCATTAACCTACTTGTATTTATTTAGATGTTTTTTTGGTATTTTTGTTTAGTGTTAAGTAATGAGTTTAAGCCATAATCAAGGATTCAATGGACTCATTACACCATCCTAATAGAAGGATAATAGATGAGAACACTTAAGCTGAGGAAGGCTCCTCAACTTAATCCATGATTAGGGATTAACCTCATGACAAAACAAAGCCTTTATTAAATGGATTTTAGTTAATGATAAGGTTAAGAAATGGATTTTATGGTTTGTAAGACAACTTGAGGGGGACTTGTCCATTAACACTAGGGTTAGTCCTTCTTAACCAATTAAGGAAGAATTAGAACCCTAATGCAAGGCCCAAGTTACAAGCTTGATGTCTAAGTGATTATTAAATGGATTGATTAAAGGGTTTAAACACATTAAGGGTTTAACACTTAGGATTAAAGTTATACACTCCATCCTAATAGAAGGATACAGGCATAACCTTAATCACAAAGCCTTAAAACCTTTAAGTTTTAGTCCTTGATTATGAGGTGAGAAGAGAAGACACAAAGATGACACAAAGGTAAAAACTAATGGGGGGACTAATCAAACCCTAATTGTGATCATGCTTGGATGTTCCTAGGGTTTATGAGGCTTGCAAAAGACCTTCAAGAGAGAAGCCACCAAGGAAGAAGCAGATGAAAGGAGATTATGCAGAAAGAAGCAAGACAACTTACTTCACTTAAGAAGATAAGTTGCTTGAAGAAAGAAAGAGGAGAGGGAGCATGAATGAGCAGGCTCACTCTAATACAAAAGCAAAATGCAACAATGATGCACAAGAGAGATGAGAAAAGATTGTGAGAAGTGAAGGCAAATTCACTTCTCAAGGACTTACCACCTGAAAAGTTAGCAGCAAGAAAAAGAAAATGGAATGAAAATGAGAAAGATGTAATGGTGCAAACCAAAACCAGAAGCATAAACATGATTTTAATGATGCTAAGAGATAAAACAAACACAAGTCAAGAGTTGTGGATGGTCATATAAGGATAAGGATGCAAATGAAGCATGTTTTGAACCATGAAAGTTCATGAAAATTTATGAAATGAAATGAATGCACGACATGGAAAATGAATGATGCCATGATCAAACATGATTATAATATGTCTTAAGATGTCTTATATGTCATGTGGATGCACAAAATGTCATGGCAAGTTCATGTATGCAAGCATATGAGAGATGAATGCAAATGAAGGCAAAAATTAGGGTTTATACATAATATGCAATACAAAAATCAAAACCAGAAGCAAATGACATGATAAAAATTAGAAAATGGGATCAAAGGAACCCTAACCCTACACAAGTTCACTTCCCAAATGAGGAGACCTAAATCTTAACCTAATGGAAGTTATGATTTTCTCAAGTTGGCTAGGGTTTTAAGGCACTTCAAAAGGGAAAATGCACAACAAATTGAAAATGAAAGATAAATTCAACCCAATTTAATCCTAGAAACTACATGATATGAGGAATGCAATGCAAAAAGAATCATCATCAAACTCCTCATGGTTAGGCAGAAAAGAAATTTTCAAGTTAGTGCAAAAATATTGCCTTTTAAGGACTTTAATTCCAAAGAAAAATATCAAAATAGGTCAAGAACCAAAAAGAAATTTGTTTGAGGAGTTTGATAATGTTTCTAAATGTATCAAGATGCAATGTGAATTTTTTTGGAATTTTTAGAAACTTAAATGCTATTTTAATTAATTAATTCTCATTAACTAATTAAAATAAACATTTAAATATTTTTAAAATACGAAAATTATGCAAAAAATAAAATAAAAATTATTTTTGGGTGGAGAAAAATATTTGAAAACAAAATGCAGAAGGAAATATTTTTATAACTTTTCTAAGTATTTTAAATTAAATGACAAAGAAAATGGGATTAAAATGAAATAAAAATGAAAATAGAAGAAAGTCAGTTGATCCAATGGACAGGATTTGAACTGGGGAAGTCCTAGTTGACCAGCGCGCAAATGAGTGGCTGAGATACACTCTGGATAATTAATCCAGATTAACCTAATTAATTAAAAATTAGGGCTAAGTGAACAGATCCCAACCCTCCAAACACGCGCGCATCTCACATCCAACGCTCCACATTCAAACTTGGCTAATCACCTGAGATTAGCCGTAATTATTTTCAGATGACCGGAATAGTGCTCTGGTCATCTTCTTCGGCAGCTCAAAATGCTATCTCTCTCCCTAAGCCTCTAAAACCTAATCTCTCTGCCCAGAATCAAACCCCACGCATCACACAACAAGAATCATCCACCAAAACAAATTTATTTCACACATTCAAGCTGAATCGAAGCAAATTAGTTCTAGGTCAAAAAATTTCAGAGAGCTCATACATGCTTAATACTTGATCATTTTCAAAACTAAACATATCAGCATCATCAGTGAATCATGAAGAACCATTTAGGAACTTAAAAACGTGTTTCTGGAAAAAATGTCCATCATGTTACCTGAGATAGGACCTTCTGATTCTGAGCTTTCTGGGTCCTCCCTTGATGCAAGCCCACTCCTATGAACCTCCTGAAGATGATATGAAGCTTAGAAAACTTTGAAGATGACTGGTTTTGAAGTTCCAGTTCTGGTGTAGCAGATTTTGAGGTTTTTGTATGTGATGTTTTTGGCTGTTTTGGGGGTTGATTCCTGTTCTATGGATGATATGTGACTTGTTGGTGAAGAAAAATTTGAAGTTTGATGGTTGTATCAAGAGTTTCGAAGAGAAGAAGAAGAGGGCAGTTTTTGTGTATCCTGGCTTATGGGAGGTTGCAGGCTTGTGTGTGTCTCTCTTTCAAGTCCTTGAGGTCCACATATGAGGTTCTGATTGGGCAGAGGGTTGGTAGTGGCACAGTTTGATTGGCATGGGCAAAATGCAAGAAAGTCATGGCTTTGTGTACTTGAGGTATGGCTCGGGTCAAAGGGAGATTAGGGGCATGGCTGGGCTCAGCATGGATCAAGGAAGGCCCTTAGATTGCTTTTGTGCAACTGTAATAGCTAGGGCAAGTGGTAGCATGGTTCTTGCAACTTTTCCCTCTTTGGAAGCTTTGTGAATCAAGGCCAAGAAACCTCTAAACTCTTGGGCAAATTGCATCCAAATGGGCCATGTGATGTTGTTATGATGCCTTGAACTCACTTAGCAACTAATTCAAGCATTAAAAGTTCCTTTTGCAAAAATTCCAATTTTGAAGATTCATGAGAAAATGCCTTATGTAACTTGTAATTCAAGGCATAGAAATGAGAAATCCTTTGGGAAATTCTGCATTATGGATCATGAATGATGTTTGTGTGATGATTAGAAGTTGATTTGAAGTCACATTTGGCTTTGGCAAGTATTTTTGCAAGTTTCCTCTTTTGCACAAAAGTGAAAATTAAGTGATTTTTCCCAACTTTGCAAAGCCATAACTTTAGTTCTAGAATGAATTAGATCAAGTTCTTGTACTTTTTGAAAATGGGAGGATCCAATCTACAACTTTCATGACCAAGAATTTTTCATTTGAAGCATTTTTGAATCAAAAAGAGGAGGTTGAAAAACTTTCCCAAAATGGCAAGTTTGCATTACAAGTCACTTTCCCAAAATGGCAACTTTGCAAATGACTTGAAATTCTTCAATTTTGTGAACTTCTAACTTCTTCTAAGATCAAATAAAGATCATACACATTAAAAATGATGGAGAAGACCCTTTGGTTGGATGATTGGGGGTCTCAAATTCCCTGATTTTACACTGACTTGTTCAAGAAGTCATCTATTGATCAAATGCCTTCCCCATTGAATTTCTTCATGAAAATTGGTATGCATGATCCTCATATCATATAGATACCAATAGAAACAAGAATGACCAAAAAATTTGGAGTTATGGCCTCTGAAACCAAAACCCTAATTTTAGGTCATCTGTGCAGTTAAGCTTGGCTCTGCTTCCATGCCTTTCCTCAGTTCTTGTGATTTTTGACTTTCTTGATCTTGGGATGATGTAATATGATGATTGAACATACATGGGCCCCTTTTGAAATGATTGAAGACCTTTGGGGTGGCTCAGATAGCTCAGGGATTGCTCAAGTCACAAACCCTAGATGTAGATGACTTAGCACCAATGCAGTGAAGCAAAAATGCACTATGAGATGATATGATTGGACTTATGCAAATGAAAAGAATCACAAGCCATGGTGAAATGAGTGAGGGCAAATTTGGGGTGTTTACAGCATACTTCCTTGTTAGCAAGCTGACAGATAGTTTGCCTTTGACTGGCCAAGACTTGACCTGGTTGGCAGTGATTATCTTGCAGACTTGGTTGTCAGTTTTGCCCAGTTCATTTGGCCCATCAGATTCTCTCCTCAGGTAGTGATTTATAACCCTAGGAGAGAAATCAACACATCTCCCCCTTACATAAACCTTTCTGAAATCTTCTGATTTTCCATCAGCACACCCTTCTTGCAGATTGACAATAAACTCCTTGACCAGCAGCTCATAACATGGAGAAAAATTGGAAACAGTCTTGAATAAGCCAGCAGTGGATATTAAGTCTATTACCTCAGTTCACTCCAAAGCATTGCTGCCTAGCTCTCTTTCCAGAGCCACCCTTCTTTGGTAGACATACTTCCACTTGCTCACACTAGAGACATGATGGAAGGACACATTGTCAAGAGGCGCTTCAGGAACAGCAAAGGCAGACCTGGGAGGTGCTGGCTTCTTCCTTGGTTGGGATGTTGGGACATCCTCCTCAACATTTGAGTCAGGTGGAGTTGTAGCTTTCCTCTTCTGGGTGCTTACCTTGCTCCATTGCTTAGTAGGTCTAAATGCAACTTTGACCTTGTCCTTCTTTGGAGTTGATTGTTTCTTTTCAGGAGTTGCATGTGCAGCAGGCTTCTTCTCCTTACTAGACCTAAGCCTTTTGGCTATGCTAGGGTTAACAGATGCAATGATCTCTGTGTCAGAGTCATCATCTAGGGTTTCAATAGGAGGAGGTTGGGAGGCCTCTTTTTCATCAGATTGATCAACATGAGCTTGATCATCAGTGGCTTCATCATTATCAGTTGAGGCCTTGTTCTGGTCCTCAGATGCTTCAACATTTATTGGGACATCCTGTTGAGCAGGAATGTCCTCTTCAGCCTGGTTGCTTGGTTCTTCTTGTGGAGAAGGCATGTTGTTCAGGAGAACAGATACCCCACGCACCACTCTTTGTTCAGAAAGAATCTTGTTCACAAGATGCTTGATGGATGCATCCACATAGTCAGAAGCTTTGGGGGTGCTTGTAGATAAAGGAGTCCCCTTGCTTTTGCTGAACACAGACTCCTTTGCTCTTCTTACACTGGGAGTTCTAGGTTTTTGAGCAATAAGGACACTTCCTCTGATTTCGTCTATAGGAGTAGTATCCATTGGTACTACAGAGATTGGAGTTGCATGCACTACATCTTCTTGATTGAGACCCTCATCAATGAAGTTGGGGTTTTGATGTTGAGACATTTTTCGAATGTAGTGGAGGAGGAGTTAGGTTTGATTGATTTTGATGAGCTTAGAAAATCAGCTTTAGCATGCAAATCGTTTAGTGGAGATAGTGAGGAGGTGAAGAGCTGAGAGCACGTTTGTGCATTTATAGAAACAGTTGCTATTGGAATTTTTAAGAGTGGAATACACAGAGTTATTGACCAGACTGATGCTACCATCTGGTGATCATGCCACACGATGTCATGAGACATGCTGGCACTTCTCCATAACTGCTATATTTCACATAAGCAGATTCCCAATTTACCCCTTAGGTTTTCAAATTGGGTAGCATCCAAAGCTTTAGTAAATATGTTAGCCAATTGCAGATTTGTGGCTACATGTTCTAATGTGATCACCTTCTTTTCAACAAGATCTCTAATGAAATGATGTCTGATGTCTATGTGCTTAGTTCTGCTGTGTTGGATAGGATTTTTGGAGATGTTAATTGCACTTAAATTGTCACAGTACAATGTCATGACATCTTGTGGGACATTGTATTCTGTGAGCATTTGTTTCATCCAAACCAACTGTGAACAACTGCTACCAGATGCAATATATTCAGCTTCAGCAGTGGATAAGGATACACAATTTTGTTTCTTACTGAACCAAGAAATCAAATTGTTTCCTAGAAAGAAGCATCCTCCTGATGTACTCTTTCTATCATCAACACTTCCAGCCCAGTCAGCATCACAAAATCCAGTGAGGATTGGTTCACAACCATGAGAGTACATTATGCCATAGTCACAAGTACCATTGACATATTTCAAAATCCTCTTAACCTAGTTTAGATGACTTACTTTTGGATCAGCTTGATACCTTGCACACACACCTACTGCAAAGGCTATATCTGGTCTGCTAGCTGTCAGATATAGTAGGCTTCCAATCATGCTTTTGTATAAGCTTTGGTCCACATTCTCACCCTTGTCATCCTTTGTCAGCTTTAAATGAGTGGGGGCAGGTGTTCTTTTGTGACTTGCATTGTCCATCCCAAACTTCTTGACAATGTTCTTTGCATACTTGCTTTGGGATATGAACATGGGGTCCTCCATCTGCTTGCTTTGCAGTCCAAGGAAATAGGTTAGTTCTCCTACTAGGCTCATCTCAAACTCAGATTCCATTTGATTAACAAAATGTTTAACCATCATGTCTGACATCCCACCAAACATTATGTCATCCACATATATCTGAGCAATCATGACCTTTCACAAACAAGGTTTTGTCTATTCCACCTTTCCTGTACCCATGTTTAATGAGAAAAGTAGTTAGTCTTTCATACCATGCTCTTGGGGCTTGCTTTATACCATACAGAGCCTTTCTTAGCTTGTATACATGATCTGGACAACTTGGATCAACAAATCCCTTAGGCTGCTCCACGTATACTTCCTCATTAAGGTACCCATTTAGAAAGGCACTTTTAACATCCATTTGAAATAGCTTGAACTTTAGGATACAAGCAATTCCTAGAAGTAGTCTGATTGATTCAAGCCTTGCTACTGGTGCAAAGGTTTCATCAAAGTCTACTCCCTCAATTTGTGTGTATCCTTGAGCTACAAGTCTAGCCTTGTTTTTTGTAACAACTCCCTGCTCATTTGACTTGTTCTTGTACACCCACTTAGTGCCAATCACATTTATGTCATCAGGCCTAGGAACAAGATCCCACACTTCATTCCTTGTAAACTGGCCTAATTCTTCTTGCATAGCAGAGATCCAGTACTCATCATTCAGAGCTTCCTTGATGTTTTTAGGTTCTATCTTTGAAACAAAGTAGGAGCCTGAAATCATCTCTCTTGATCTAGTGATGACACCACTGTTGGGATCACCAATTATCAGATCTTTAGGATGATCTTTCTGGATTCTGATGGAGGGAGGTTTGTTGGATTGCTCTGACCTTGCCTCAGTTAAAGTGAAATCAAGATTATCACTTTCTGTTTTAACTTCAGTTTGATTGTCAGCAGATGTTCCAACATCATCAGTAACATCTGCAGAGGCATCATCAATAATCACATTTATTGACTCCATTATAACCTTGGTTCTGGAGTTAAATACTCTGTAAGCTATGCTATTTATGGAGTATCCAAGAAAAATCCCTTCATCACTTTTAGGGTCCATCTTTCTTCTTTGATCCCTATCAGCCAGAATGTAACACTTACTTCCAAACAGATGAAAGTACTTGACTGTAGGTTTTCCGCCCTTCCAGACTTCATAGATGGTGGATAAAGTTCCCTTTCTTAGTGTGACTCTATTGTGGATGTAGCATGTTGTGTTCATAGCTTCAGCCCAAAAGTACAGGGGTAACTTCTTGGCATGAATCATGGCTCTTGCTGACTCCTGAATAGTTCTGTTTTTCCTCTCAACAATCCCATTTTGTTGAGGGGTGATAGAAGAAGAATACTCATGATTGATCCCTTCTGAAGAGCAGAAGTCTGAGAATTTTTTATTCTCAAACTCCTTTCCATGATCACTTCTTATTCTGACCACACAACTTGCTTTTTCTCTTTGAATTCTTTGGCACAGATCTTTGAATACATCAAACACATCAGACTTCTCTTTGATGAAGTTTATCCATGTATATCTTGAGAAGTCATCAACAACCACATACACATATCTTTTTCCACCAAGACTCTCAACCTGCATTGGTCCCATAAGATCCATATGTAATAACTCCAAAACTTTGGAAGTTGTCAGATGTTGGAGCTTTGGGTGTGACATCTTGGTTTGCTTGCCTATTTGACATTCACCACACACTTTACTTTCACCAATCTTCAGTCTTGGAATTCCTCTTACAGCCTCCATAGATATGATCTTCTTTATTCCTCTGAGATGAAGATGACCCAGTCTTTGGTGCCACAACTTCACTTCTTCTTCTTTGGCTAAGGAACAAGTTGAAGTAAGGCTGAAATCTTGAGGTTCCCACATATAGCAGTTATCTTTTGATCTGGCTCCTCTCATGACAACCTTTTGTTCTTTATCAGAGACTATGCATTCAGTTTTGGTAAAGTTTACACTGTAACCTTGGTCACATAATTGACTTATGCTGATCAAGTTAGCAGTTAATCCTTTTACCAGCAACACATCATCTAAACTTGGTACACCTAGGCAGTCCAATGTCCCAACTCCCTTTATTTCTCCCTTTGCTCCATCTCCAAAGGTTACATATTTGGATGAGTGTGACTTTAAGTCTACCAGCAGATTCTTTAGTCCAGTCATATGCCTTGAGCAGCCACTGTCAAAGTACCAGTCTTCCTTAGCAGATACTCTGAGAGATGTATGAGCTATATATGCAACAACATTCTTGGACCATTTGTGCCTGTTGTGAGGTTTCCTTTGATGCATCTGCCCTGTGTAGTGTCCATCTTTAGAGTTCCAAGGTTGTCTGTTGAACTTGTTCTTGGGCATGTATTTGTAGCTTTGATTAGCATGAAGACTAGCTTTAGGTACCCACACTTTCTTGGTGACCTCTGTCTTCTGCTTAGGGGGTTGCTGAGACCTCTGATTTGGATGTCCATGCAACACTTTCTTGGTGACCTCTGTCTTCTGCTTAGGGGGTTGCTGAGACCTCTGATTTGGATGTACATGCAGCTTGTAGAAAAAAGGTTTGATGTGACCAAACCTTCCACAATGATGGCATCTCCATCTTTGATATTTCTTTTTCATCATGTTCTTGTCATGATGTTGAGACATCTGTTTGGACATCTTGTTTGACTTCATGGGATTTGGAGTTGTTTGGCTGGTGCTAGCCTCAAACTTTTGAGCTTTATTAAATCCCAGCCCAGTCTTATCCCCTGAGTGCTTGTTGTTGTTGAGAATGACATCCAGTGTGTTTGAGCTACTATTCAGCATTCTGACAGATTTGGACATATGCTCCAATTTGGAGTTGAGTAGGCTTACTTCACTTTTCAAAGTGTCAATGATCTCTAGATTACTTGTCTTTTCAGCCTTTAATTCCTCAATCTGCTTCTTCTGCTGTATATTCTCCATGCATACTTCAGTGCTCCTTTTACACAACATCCTGTAAGATTCTTCAAGCTCTTCAAATTTCAGCTCCTCATCACTGGATCCCCCTTCAGTTTCACATACTCCAGCTAGAGCAGTGATGTGCTTTGCAGGTTCTTCTTCTGACTCACATCCCGAGTCTTCATCTGACCAGGTTACAGATAGACCTTTCTTTTGCTTCTTTAGATAGGTTGGGCATTCACTTCTGATGTGTCCATATCCTTCACATCCATGACATTGAATCCCTTTTCCTTGGTTGGTCTTCTCATCATAATTTGACCTTCTATTAGAATCATAAGGTCTTTTATTCTCAGAAGAGGTTGAGTTTCTTCCACTTGGTCTGGACCTGTTTTCCATTCTTTTGAGAATTTTGTTGAATTGTCTTCCAGGCATAGCAATTTTTTCTGATAAGTTGTCCTCAGAGTCTGCTTCATGACTTTCTTCTTCTTTATCAGTGTTTGAGACCAGGGCTATGCTTTTGTTTTTCTTCACAATTGTATCATTCATTCCCATCTCAAAGGTTTGAAGGGAACCAATGAACTCTTCAACCTTCATTGTGCAGATGTCCCGAGCTTCTTCTATTGCAGTAACCTTCATGTCAAATCTTTTTGGCAGTGATCTGAGAATCTTCCTTACCAACTTTTCATCACTCATTTTCTCTCCCAAGGCACCAGAAGTATTAGCAATTTCCAGGATGTTCATGTAAAACTCATGAATGGTCTCATCTTCCTTCATCCTCAAGTTTTCAAACTTGGTGGTGAGAAGTTGAAGTCTTGACATCTTCACCTTTGATGTTCCTTCATGAGTGGTTTTGAGAGTGTCCCAAACCTCCTTGGCCAGCTCACAGTGATGCACAAGTCTAAATATGTTCCTGTCAATGCCATTGAATAAGGCATTTAAGGCTTTGGAGTTTCCAAGTGCTGAATCTTCTTCCTCCTTGCTCCACTCTTATTCAGGCTTCAACACTTTTGCCCCATCTTTATTGTCTTGGACAGGGTGTTCCCATCCTTTGTTGACTGCTTTCCAAGCCCTGCTATCAAGAGATTTTAAGAATGCTACCATTCTTGGCTTCCAGTAGTCATAGTTGGATCCATCCAATATAGGTGGTCTATTCACAGATCCTACATCTCTGTCCATGTTCCCAAAATTTGCAGTCCCTAGATCTCACCTAGTTAAACAGGCAGGGTGCCTGCTCTGATGCCAATTGAAATTCTGGGATCAGGTACGTGATGTCGAATCAGATGTTTAAACACTTGAAGACTTAAACAAAACTTAAAGTGCAGGTAAATTAAATAACACAGGAAATTGTTAACCCAGTTCAGTGTATCTCCACACTTACATCTGGGGGCTACCAAGCCAGGAAGGAAATCCAATATAAGTAATATTAATTCTGGAATTAAACCAACCAGTTCAATCCTTCACTTAATATCTACCCAAGGCAATTTCTACCTAAGACACAACTTAGATATGAGTACATACTCACTCCCCCTCAATCACACAGTGATATTTTACAATGTTTAATAAAATTGAAGTCACACTTCAAACACAACAGCTTGATTTTACTTAAAAGTTACAATCAAGACACAATTCACTTTTTGCTTAAAAGCTCATAAAGTGACAGACAATTAAAACCTGCTATTAAACACAAACACCCTTTACAGTCTTCTTAATTTCGTACTCTATTTTGAGAGTTTCTATTCCTTAAATAGATGCTTGGTTTTTGGGCTTTTTGCAAATTATCCAGTCCCGATAAATCCCACTGTCATCACCTTGAATTAGGGTTAGTTAGTTTGTTACCTCCTTGATTCAAGGTGAGTTAGTTATTCTGTTACACTGAAATCAAATAACTAAGCTCCCTAATGATGCGCCTTGTAGTGCTTATCTATTCACAATTAATTCCAGATAAATTCTCCTAAATTTACTCACTTCTGTTATGCATCATTTAAGTCTGGTAGCAGGTTTACGATGTCACAACATCTGGTGTGACATCCTGATGTCTGAACTAAATTCATTAACAGTTACTCTGTTTGTCAATGTCACAACATCTGGTGTGACATCCTGAACTAAGTTCAACACTTCTTGTTTGTCAAAAATTCTGCCAATTCTTAACATCTACACAAAGGTTGACCGAATGGAAGTAGATTAGCCCCTAATTACAAAAATTATCCAAGGAAGTACGCCTTGGATGGAAAAGTTCGAAGAATAAGCTAAGGGATGGCTTGCAGAATTTGTACTCGACACACACTTGGAAAACCCCCTATGTATGCCCATGACCCTATATGAAGTTTTGAAGGAGAAAATTTTAAATATTTGAGGACAGTTACCTCGAATTTAGAAAAGACAACCGAAGTCATATTCTTGTAAAAACACACTTGTAAAATGTGACCTCGCACTCATCAAAAGAATTACATACCCTCTTATTTCCGGATACGGTAAGAATTAACCATTCAAAAGGATTGTCGACTGCGATATCAACATCGTTCAAAGTGGCCTCAATACTCAGAGTCGAGAGAGTACCTAGTAATTTTGCATCCATTTGATCACACTCTATTGCATCCATATGTTTTCGCAAATTCAAGTTCTCTAATACCTCAAGGTCTCCAGGTTCGTGACCAAATGTTTGGAGGCAAAACTAAATAACATCTATGAATGATTATAATGCATCGACCATGTATAAAAATTGATAATGCATAACAATTAATCTCATATTTTTATTGTCTGTTTGAGAGTTTGGAAATGAATGGATGGGAGAACTTTGATAAAAAGGAAGGATTGAGTGAAAAGAATTGAAGGATTTTAGTGAGGAGAGTTTTGAAGGGTTTGTTTTTATTCATAACAACAAAAATCCTTTAATTTGGATAACTCGAAATTTGTATAGAAGGAGAATTTTGGAGGATTTACATAAAATTTTAAAATATATTTTATGTTGTTATAGTATTATGAAAATTAAAAGTATAATATTGATTAATACTCTTATCATTTTATACAAAATCATTCTTTAAAAAAATATCAAATATTTTCTTTTATATTTTAAAAAAAAATCATTTTTGGAAACTTTCCTATCTGCTATCCCCAACCAAAGCCATAATAATTTAATTGATTTACACAATGTGAGTTAATCATGACCATTAGATTTTTTTTATTAATGTTTGACTTTTATTTTGATCATCTATAACCTAACATCTATAAATGATTATGATGTATCGACAATGTAAAATTTACATCGATAGTTCATCACAATTAATCTCAAATTTTAATTATAAATTAAATTAATTAATTATTTAATTTAATTAGTTCTTTTATGCGATTATGTGATTTTCCATCAATGCATATTGCATATATTTTATGATATTAAAAATGATGTACCATTAATGTAAAATAGTTTTACAACATCATTTAATATCTTTTATGATATTAAATGTGTGAGGACGGTTACCTTGAATTCAGAAAAGACAACTAAAGTCCTACTCTTGTAAACATGCACTCATAAAATGAGACCTCACACTCATCAAAAGAACCGCATACCCTCTTAATCCTGGATACGGTAAGCAGTAACCACTCAAAAGGATTGTCGACTACGATATGGACATCGTTCAAAGTGGCCTCAATACTCAGAGCCGGGAGAGTACCTGCTACTTTTGCATCCATTCGATCACACTCTACTGCATTCGTATGTTTTCGAATATTCAAGTGCTCCATTACCTCAGCGTCTCTAGGTTCACGACCAAATGTTTGGAGGTGAAGCTGAATGAAATCTTTAACGGATACCCTTCTTTGCAAATTGACTAACACCTACCCTTCCGACAAGAACCAAGGAGGCATAAGGACTTCAACGCATTTTAGTCATCCACCAACATTTGATATAAAAGTGTATAATGATCCAAAAGAACATGTTTCTCCTTCTAATAAATTCATAGATGCCAATATATCCAAAGTCGTCAGAAAAAGCTATGATTTTCGATTCTACAGGAATATCACAAAGAGAAGGATAGGGAGAATACGGGGATGACTCTGATGAAGTTTCTGCTTCAAAGTTGCTCACTGAATCAACAAGGTTATCACTCGTCCTTACAAAAAAAAAGTAAATGTTAAAGGTAAAACTTGAGTTAGAAGGGTACCTTTTGAAATATTAATGAAGCAGAATGAATGGAAAAGACAAAAAGCTTTAAGGGAATCACTTAATCTCTTCTAATGATGCTCTAAATGGAGGAGGAACAAAGACATCTCTCTAGAAAGTAATTGTAAAGACTGAATACTAAGGGGTTATTTGGGAACTTAGAGGGGGAAATAGGGGAGATCTTTGAAGAAGAAAAATAGAAGGATTGAGTGGAAAGAATTGAAGGATTTTAGTTTGGAGGATTTTGGAGGGGTTATTTTTATTCATAACACCCAAACCCCTCTAATTTGGAGGAACTCAAAATTTGTATTGAAGGAGGATTTTGGAGGACTTACATAAATTTTACAAATATATTTTTATATTATTATAGTATTTTGAAAAATTAAAAATATAGTGATTATAAACACCCTTTTATCATTCTTTCAAAAAAATGTAAATATTTTCTTATATTTAAAAAAGAAAGCCCTCCATTTTGCTCCCCTCCAAACTCCCAAAGAAAGCCTAAAGGTTGAAAATAATTCAAATACTCAACCCACTCTATTTATAGGTAATAGCAGTTGAGAGATCAAATATCAAATATGTGAAGGAATCACAAAATTAACTACTAGATTTCCACTCATGGATACACACCAAACTCAAGTGCACTCAAGTACTCTTTATAAATTGCATCATACCCTACATGGTGTCATGTCACTACACATGCAAGAAAAGGGAGACAAAGCATTTTAATGATGGAATCACATTAAATACTTTTGTTTCCCAAAACGTTTTCAAGAAAGTGATCCCAAGCATTTCAGTTCCATTCTACATCAAATCACAACATGTAGGCCGATCAATGATACTTAAGGTTTCCCCCGACTCCTTTAGTGTCAGACAAAGCCTCAAGGGGAAACTGTTCTTAATATGCCAAAGATCCAATTAACTAAAACCCAATCCATCTCAAATCCACTATAATCGATATAAGGTATAAAACAACTCACATGCTAAAAACAATGTACAACCTCAGATCTCCACTTTCATTATACTCATCTCATATCTTGAACTGATTGCATGTTGGAGTGCTAACCATGTTGGATAAATTTTCAAAATATTAATGATTTAATTAATTTTATGAATTATTTGTTAAATTATCATTAACAAATATGGCCAAAATTTGTAATTACTTGGAATCAAACAAGATATGTTATAGGGATTGGGTGTATGGTCATAAGGTGTCACCACTAGACTAACACAACTTGTTATGAAAAAGTTTGCTATTATTGATATATAATGGTTCATGAATGGTCATGTTAAATCATTGAAACATTGTTTCTCCTCACCAATTGGTACTAGTTTTTCTATAAATAGAGATACTTGTTAGGAATAAAATATACACAAAAATCACTTGTTTCAAGTGCAAATATCTAAGTCATCCTTTTATTTTTCTAGTGCACAAAAATAAATGAGAGAATTTTATTTTGTAAAATATCATTGATCAATAGGCTTAATGTGAATATGCAATTCATGTTAAGTTTTCAAAGTATCATGAAGGGGATTCGTCAGTTAACCCATTTGCATCCATTTTGCCTAAATTGTCGGGGGGCGAATCAAACTTAAAGCTTTGTGTAAACACACACTTTGGAATTTATTTTGTGCAATTTTCTTCGTACTGCTTTCATCTGCTTCTAATTCATGTTTTGAAGCAGACCCCTATAATACCTCAAAATTTGCCCTCATTCTTTTTTTTCCCTAATTGGCTTTTTCTTCGCATTCATCTGCATTTCCCATTAGGTTGTAACACTCGCAATCATGCATCATAGGTCTCCCGAGGCAGGGAAACGAGCATATTCGTATTCTGAAGATCATCAAGTATCAAGGCCAGGTTTTCAAATTTTCTCAAGGGGAGGAATGTCAGGTTTTCTCACTTCAATGGGGTTAAGTTGGGCAAAATTTCTTTAACAAAGGTTAGTGGTGTTATGGTTTCTCCTCAAGGCTACATTGAGCTTTCTTCTCCTTTATAAGTTCATTTTTATCAGGATGCTTCTCAAGAGGGATTTAGGGTTTTATTCATGGTCTATTTATGGATAATGCCATTAAAGTTTTCATTGTTGTTAGGGAATTGCGTTTCTCTCAGCTTATGATTGTTTGTCACTTATGGTGCGGGTTAATCGACTTTTGTTAACTAAAGTTAGAAGGCTCATGAAGAGTTCAAGTTTGATTTGGGTTGGAAGCGAGATGTGGATTAAGTCCGTTAAGACATTGATTCTCTAGAATTCGTATTTCATTGTCCATTATTGTCAATCCATTAACCGTTTACTATGGTTCGAACGTAACTTCATTTTGTCTTATCCATTTTTGTTAACCCACTAATCCAAACATGTATTCACCTTTTAATCCTTCTCACAAATAAAAATATCAATCATGCATTTTTGTCTAGCCCAAAGCTTATAAACCCATTACCACAATACCACACTTAACTAACTATTTTTTTTCACAAGTCCAATTTTCACAATCAATTCTTATTCATTTAGGAGTTAATTTTTCCTTGCATGAAGTCCATTAAAGTATATTAAAAAAAACACAAGGAGAGGATAGAAACTAGAAGGAAACGCAGGCTGCAAAAAATCAATGGAAGTGCATTTACACAAAAACCAGAATTTAGCTACAAGAACATAAAAAATAGCAGAATGAGAAAATCACTCTTCATCAATCTCCAATCTCTAACCCAAATCCTTCACTCTAACCTATCTACAATTTTCTCCATCTTCAAATTCAGTTTCGCCATTAATTCTTCTTGAATCAACTTTATCTTCATCAACCTTCATACAAGAGTCTTCTGCATCAATCGCACAATCTCGCTGCAGCTCTCCATCATTTTCTTCAATGCTCCATCATTACCATATTAACAACTTTCGCAACCAAGATCAACCTGCATCACAAATCATCGACATCAACAACAGGTCAGAGATTGACATGGTATAAATGCGAAGAAGAAAAGCAAGATCGATACAGAGACTCGAAGATGTCCGTACCTGAGGATATTCATCAGTCATCAGAAACCTCATAACAGAACCGCATCGTCAATCTTCTTCGATTTGCAGATTGCATCAACAACTTTTCTTCATCAACCCTCGACACCTTCATCAAAATCATCACCTTTCTTCAACTTTGTGGATTCAACCACAACTCTCGGCACCTTCATCAACGTTATCAACCTTGAATAACCGGTGGAATCAACAATAAACAAGCCGATACTTCAAGAACATCGCAAATCCATCAACCACAACAACAATAGATTCAGACAAGGAAATAGAGGTAGAAGTGAAGAAAAGGTACAAGATGAAGATTGAGATTGATGCGATGATATCCGAACCTGAATAAAGCTTCAATTCGAAGAGGTGAAGGGGATGCGAAACTTAGTGCAATTTGCAGAGGAGAAAACGTGTCGGTTTGAGGCTGAGTCGCGGCGGAGATGTTGTCTTCCTTCCAAGTGCTGCTGAAGTGAAGAAAAGGGGATTTTCAGTTGCGGCGAGTTCTTCGATCGGAGACATGGATGTTGATGGAAGATGATAGTTCTTTCCATTGAAAGAGAGCCAAAGCTAAGAAGAACAGTTCGCGGTTGATGGTTGAGCGAGAGGATCCGAAGACATGAGTTAGGTTTCCTCGTCTTCATCGGCAATGAGCCTCGGCGCGGCGGAGCGATTCGTTCGCAGGTGACAAGAAGTCAGCGGCCTTGGTTGTGAGGGCGGGGGTTTTGGATCGTCGGAGAAGGAGATCAAAGAAGGTTCATGGTAATTCTTTGTTGGCGATGATGACGGGAAGAAAAAGAGGAAGTCATGGCGGTGTGAGTGCGAAGGAAGAAGAACAACATCGTGTTCATCGACGAAGAAGGGAAACGGCGGAGCTTGTTCATGGAAAAGGCGAAGAGGATAACGTTTCAATTTATTTTCATCTTTTTCCTGAGATTTTAGGGTTTCATAAGCAATTCGGATTGGGCTTAACACCCTCAGCCATGGATCGCTAAGCACACCTCAATTATACTATTACACACCCTCCATGCTAAAGGCTTCATCTGTTTGGGCCATGGAAGTTATATTCACACCTCTGAATTGCTAACACAACCTCCCCTGAGTTTGTGAAATGGATTTGGGCCATAGCCCAAAGAAATCTTATTCGCACCACCCAATTACTTCTGCACCCCCTGATCCGAATTTGGAGAAGAATTAGGCCTCTTGGGCCATCTTTTTATTTCCTGCACCACTGGATTTCTAATCAACTCCTCATGGTTTTCTTCATGGTTCTTGTAGAAACTTTTAATTAGTTTCTTGCTAAAAAAATATGTATTAATTTTTTGTTAATTATGTTTTTATAATTAGCATATTGTTTGATGTTTTAGCAATTTAATTTTGAATTTTTGCACTAATTTCAATTAGTGTTTAGGATTAATTTTAGATTGATTTGTTCATGCGATTTTTTTGTATCGATTTTGATTATGGTGACTCTTCACAAAGAAATTATGGAAGATTAGCATTTATTTTGCTCATGGGAGATTACAAGGCTTGGCTTGAAGTTTTTCGGATTTCTTTTATGTGAAGAATCGGCACTTCGATCAAGTACGTAATCTCGATTCTCCACTTTTAAGCATCATTATAGTTGTATGCGGCTTAAGACCATATAGCTTAAGGTGCATATTGAGACCTCCCACCCGAGGCACTGGATTTATTTATGATTTTTGATGATATGTATCGATTTCGGAACTTAGGGATTAGGTTACGAACCATTAGGATTGCTTCCTTTCACTTCCCCTCAAAATCCCTTTTTTTTCCTGTTTCGTCGCAATTATTAAAAATAGTTTTAGGTGGGATAAAATTCTGGAAAAATTCATGAGTAATCCTCATCTTCTTAATTAATTTTTCATATTTTTTTATTCCAGATTTGGGTGGTTTTAATAATTAATTTGGATTTTAGATCACAAGCTGTCCCAAAAAGGAGGATTTTGACGTAAGGGACCGAAAACCAATTTTTTCCAATAGGTGTAAGACCTATTTTTTGTGTGTGATTAACCACTGGAATTTGTGACATTTTGATGCTCTTTAGGCATTTTTTTCATAATTTTTAATGCCCTTTTTGATCCACTTTGTGGAATTGTTTTTTTGGCGATCATGTCTTGTTACCTTGCTAATCAAGGAATTGTTTTGGCACTTTGGTGCATAATTTTGTAAAATCCTTTTAGAACATGTAAGATAATGACTATATCATTCCAGGGATTTAATTCCATAATTGTTTAAGCCTTTTTGCTATTTTTTCATGTCACCTAGATCATAGGTTGATTTATGTGTTTATTTGCTCCATACCCTAGATGATAGGAAGGCATTCATGCCATTGGCTTGAGATACCTTTTGGTAACTTTTAGGAGTTTATTATAGGTCATTTATAGGTCCTTAATTCCAGTTATAGGTCACTTTTTGAACCGTATTCATTTGATTTGTTTTGGTGTTTTAAAGTGCATAATTACTTGAACATGTTTAACTTAAACTAGTTTCCCTTCTCCTCTAATTGTTAACATGAATTATGTGGAAATCATAAATGGCGATTAGTGCACTCTAATGGCATCTAATAACTTGTATGCTACTGACCCATAATCATTTCATGCACATTTACATGTCATTCATCTTTAACTTGCATCATTTGTGATCTTATGCGATGTTTGTTCACTTCTTCTCACATCTTCTTCTCCTTACTCCATATGCTTAAGTCATTGCATCCATGATTTTATATTCATTCATCCACATTCATAAGAATTCTCTACTGACTTTTATACTCATTTCATGTATTAATTCATGCTTGTATGCCATACGCATTCACACTTCATCCATAAACCCTAATTTGCATTTAGGTGAACTTAGGTGAACTTTTTGTACATAGTTTGACATAGTTTGAATTTATGAGGTATCCTAGCATACTTAGGGACCTATAACATGTAACTACTGACTTTAGAAGTAATGTAACCTTTAGGTACCTTCACCTTTAGACTTAGGTCTTATTTTGAACCCTAGTTCCATTCTAGGACGTTTATGGTACTTAATCGCTTTTATACTTTGATTTTACTTTCAATATACATTGTCATGCTAACTTTTGTTTTGTAGGGGGGAAGATTGAGGTAAGCCTCACTTCATTCCTTTCTCTTATGCATTATAATTGTGTTTGCCTTAGCACCTTGTGCTTTGCTTTTAGGCTTTCCCTTTCTTTAGAGACAACTTAACTTCCTTATGAAGTAAGTTAGTTTCTAACTCTCTTTTATTCTTTTCCTTTCTTCATTAGGTTTAGAAACCACACAAACCGTTAGGATCACTTGTAAATAAATAAATAAAATTAGGATTGAGTCTTAGTTCCTTAGATTTTGCCCTTTTTTGACTTGAGTCCTTCTTTCTCATCTTCAAACAAAATCCAAAAACACTTAACAAATAAATGAAAGGATCCCTTGTGTATAGCCTTATTCCATGAGGCACTTGTACTCATTCCATCTTGGAGTGGTGTAAGATTGTCTAGCATGATGTACAAGTCTCATCAAGGGGTTGTTTCCCAAGGAAGACATAAAAGATACTTCTTCACAAAAGCAACAAAAACACTTAATAAAGTTCAATAAGCTAGTGGGCTTAAACCCTAATCCTAGGAAACAAGACTTGGATAAATTCTCCTTGTTGGGTGTGCTTGTTCTATTATTCCATCTTGGAATGTAGTAGCAAGTACACATTCCATGGAAAAGAGTTTGAATTCACTTCCTTATGCCAAATTCATACAAAAACTCTTAAAAGACAAAAACAAATAATAAGCGACTATCCTGCGGGAACTTCTCTTCCCATCCTTCACTCAAAACGCGAACTCGCGACGACTTGTCTCGCATGCAAGACGGTAAACGCACTCGTACCAGACGAGCCTGCAACACCTGAGCGTAGACATAAGCAGTTCCAGTGCATAATAAACACAACCAAATAGTTCCCGCCTTAGTTAGGCGAACTACGTCGACTCTGATCCTCATTTTCCTAATGAGGTACGTAGGCAGCGGGGTAGGGCCTGTTCGAGCATATTCTTTATTTTCCCTACATTTCCCTCTTTCTTTCCATTCCAGTTCCATTTCTCATTTCTGTTCCAGTTCAGTTAGCAGTTCGTTTGTTCACCAGCAACTTTATTTTCTCACCCTTTGAAACAAGCAAGCAAGCGTGGATCCCGTCGGGTACGGCGGACGATCTGGGGTGCTAATACCTTCCCAGGTCGTAATCGACTCCCGAACCCAGATCTTTGGTTCGCATGACCTTTTCCTTTCCTTCTTCCTCAGGTTTGTGCAACATTACCTTTCCCATTCTTTCGGGATAAAAATGCATGGCTGGTGACTCTACCTTTTCCGCGCCACTTTCGCGTTTGTACTAGGATGAAAATCCCGGGAGCGACAGCTGACGACTCTGCTGGGGATCGAACCCAGAATCTCTGGTTTCCCTTGTAGAGTCACTCCTAGCGCCTGTTTGATTTTGTTTCTTTGGGTGTTTATCTGTTTGCTGATGTTTGCTTTAGTTTAGCTTTACTGTTTTTATTTACAGTTTTTACTTTGCAGCTTTACTTTACAACATTTATTTACTGTTTTCAGTATTTATTTTCCATGCATCATATTATACTGGACTGTCTGGCTGTGCTGGTTTTCATTTTTTCTGTGGGATGGGAGTTACTGTGAGATAAGCCAAGTACCCGACTTGAGTGCACCTAGGACTTAGAGTGGTTCCACTTTGGCTTCATGGCATCTTGCTATGTTGGTATTTGTGAGTTCCACGCCTTGACTTGCGACCTTCTCGGGAATGTATTGATACCGGAATCTTTCTGGGTTAATACGCTACCTTGATAGTTATGTGCAGTCAAGGGACTGATCATTGAGAACCTTTGTGGAAACATCCCTCTCCAGTGATGATAGTGGCAGACCACATTTGTTGGCAAACCCACTCGCATCTGAGGGCCCACTGGGAAATCGCATAGGATGGCCTGGTTCTCTCATATGAACCCATTTAAAGCAAATTGTTCTTATGACGATGGTATTGTACCCTTCGGGATGAATGTACTATTGTTTCTCGATTCAGTGCTTGAAGCTGGGGACTTATGAGGGATGCTTGTTTTTTCGGACTCAGCTGAGGCCTCCCTGAGTAGTACATAATGCCAAACTGATTCCCTGATTTGGTCATGAGCCATTTCTCGGAAATGGTGAACGTATTATTGCTATTCGGCTTTGAGAGTCCGTGATGTTGACCCGAGTAGCACACCCGTGAGATTGGGAGGGGTTTACAGGTTTGCAGGAACCCTAAACTTCAACATACCCACTTTGCCAGTATTGTTCAGTGTTCTTTGGTTCTTTGATTCTGAGATCCGGGATTTCTATTCAGAGAAATTGTTACTGTGATTACCATTGCGACCTTGATATTGTGACTGTTATTATGACTCTCCACAGAAACTTGGCTCATGGTTCAACTTCAACACCATCAGTGACTATTCTATTATGTGATCCAATTCTACGGTTATTGGGTTCTTAGTTATAGGGTTCTATACAGAGATGATGTTGCTATTATGGTTCTATTCAGACAGTTGGTTCACTGCTCAACACCAACATCAGACCGTTGATCACATGCCTGTTGCATACATGACATCATAGCATTTATGCACACATGTTCAGTTATTTCCGAGGATCACATATCTAAATCATACCATTGGACTTTTTCTATGTCAAAACTTGAATCAAAGCAGATAGATTCCTCAGAAATAACTGAACATGACATTTGCATACATCCTTGCATTCATGACAGGTGTTCAGAGATAGATTATTTTCCTGACTTGATTTCTCATCAGAATGGACAACTTGAATCACAATCATTAAGGTATATATTTGAAGCAACTCCGGGCGGAGGTAACCAAACAAAGACCCAGCTGAGGCCATTCAAGGCAGAGGTACAAGCTTTATTTCAGAATCAGAAACTGTTGAAAGAGGAAGTCAACCAGATGAAGACTCAGATGAGCTTGGTTATGGAATTTCTGAACGAAGTTATTTTCATCCCTAGTGAGGGGAACTACGCTTCTCTGATTCTCCATTGGTCAATGGAGATACGTAGGCAGGAGATCACATAAGATCTTTTCGAGCAACCTTATTTATTAACTTTATCAACCTCTTCCCTCTAGATGCCATTTTTTAGCATCCAACCTGAGCTTCCCAAGAGAATCCTAGGGGCAGAGAATACGGGTAAAGGCCAGAACAACTCGAGAAGAAGTTTGATCATATTCTGAGGTCGTACGCGCAACAATTTTCCTCATTTGCTCAGATTCAAACTGATTGAGTTAGTAGCATCAGGATCATCTCCGATAAAGCTTCCTTTGGGGTTTCAATGCCAAGTATGATTATCATTTTGGGGCACCTGGCCATTTAATTGAAGATTGCAAGTCTTTCAGAGACAAAGTTAAATACAAGGTCGCGAATTTGATTGACTCCAAGACTATTGTGTTCACACCAGGTAAATGTGGGAATATGGCACCGAATCAGTAATAGATTGAACATCCAGACTGCTGACTGCTGAAAGTCTCCAAAAGCAATAAATCTAGACGGAGTCAGGCCTCCTCAATAATGGCAACCACGATGTGAATGCTAGATGCAAGTACCACTCAGGGGCATTTGGGCATACCGTTCACAACTGTGAGGTGTTCAAGTACAAGGTTCAAATTTAGATCAACTCAAAGGTCTTCATGCCAGAAAGTTTGCCTAGATATTGAAGTCTCCTCATCAAATTGACCTCCCAGTTTGCAAGGGCATCTTCAGAAGCGATAAGTCCATACGAAGTCAAGTCTCCTCAATGACGACAATGTTCATCTTCTTTACTGCATTTTCATTTGTAGTTTATATTGTTTGTTTAAACATTTGTATGCATGCATGAAACTTATTTATTTTTGAATGATAACCATAATAAAATTCACATGTTTTTCTTGAAGTAATCCATTCATATTCACTCATGATTTTGTGTATGTGCATTGTAATACCAACTGTTGTGCTTAAACTCTATCAGGGAGGATGACGAAATGAAAACGCAAAAACTCTAATTGTTTGCTTTTGAGAAATACCTTGTTGATGATGTACAAGCACTGTTTCAAATCCTAAACACCGGAGATATAAGGGAGATAGACCCTCGCCAACCCATTTGAGCCTTGAAGTATGAGTTTCTTTTCGCATGAAAAAACCCTTGCATTTAACCCAGGGGCAGGGTAGGCGTCAATTAGTTTGACCGAGCATTCAAATTTCAAAAAGGAGTGCAAATATGAGGATCCATTACCTTTCGTTGTACCAAATCAAGAGGTCCAATGACCAGAAACCACAATGGTTATCCCAAGCAAGAGGTCCAGAGACCAGAAACCGCAATGGTTATCCCTCATCAACCAAGAAGTGAGACAGTCACGACCCTCGCACAGCATTCAAGACGAACAGTGTCACACGATTTATTCAAAAAAAAGAAAAGGAAAAAATATGAATAAAAACGCACGCTAAGTCGAAACTTGAAAACAAGCAACTTAGGCAAAAATTAGGGCATCCCGCTGGACTTCACAATCAAAGATTCACAAGAATCAGTCCAGGTAAAAGTTAGGGATAAGCAAAATAATGCAAAAGCGAAAAATGAAGAGGATTACACCAGAAAGATCCTTGAATAAGAACAAAGTCGTGTGATACAGACACGAAAGACAAAGGGGTGACTGACTCCAAACAACAATCTGATTGGTGCTTAAACTGTTAGAGTAATTGGTTCCTTAATCATCACAAAACCCTTTTTGAGAGGCGGGCGCTTGTGAAAGCTAGCTGAAAATAGGAATGGAGAACATCACGGAGATGGGTGGGAACAAATAAATTTCGAGCCTATATCCTTTGTTTCTATAACCGTGAACCAGGCCACGATACAACCCTCAAAAGTCCTAACTGAAACAGGGTTATTTTGGAGAGCGTACTACCACGAGACCGTGTTCCTGACTCCTATGAGTGGTGTTGAAAGATTTTTGTTGGTGTTGCATGTGCATGCTTTCTATTATTCAAAAAAATTAATGTCGTATCTTAACCAGTGATTCGCTCACAAAGGTTTGCGACATCTTTTTCAGTAAAACTTCAAGATTAACATGTGTGTTGCATTAGAATTTTCATTCTTAGAATAAACATTTTCTGCTTGCATATATTTGTTGGGCATCATAAAAATTCACATACGAAACTTCAGTCCAGAAGCTTAATCTTGCCAAGTTGAGAAGTCTGAAACTTCCGAAGGACAATCTGTCGAGGTGCACTTTTCAAGAAAACTCCATTGAGTAGGGACTTTCCCAACAGTCGTGGTAAGAGCCAACTAATCTGGGGAAATCATGTCGAGCAATCTCTTCAAAATTCAGCCAAGCTGGGGCAATTACTTCGAGATCCAATCTTTCAAAGAATAATTGGTATGGGTGTTTTCTTCAAAACACAGTCAGTCATAGGTGATCACTTCAAGGCTCGTACTGGGGCAAGCCACCCCAAGAGTGCTAGAAGTTACTTTCTCTTGAAGACGGTTAATCCAAAGCACCTATCCAAAGTTCAAAATACCGGGGCATAATATTTCACGGTGATATGAGGTTTTTCATGAATCCTCGCGAGGCAAATTTCTTTCATAGACCATGCAGTCTGGGGCAGTTATTTCGAGATCCGATGAATCTCTCCAAGAGTTTGAAGGCACTAAGGCATTTCGTATGTCATGTTTTCTGTAAAATCCTCTTGAGAAATTTTCTTCCGATGGACCTTAGTATGAGACGAGTTGAAAGTTACGAAGAACTATTGTTCACTCATGACTAGTAAGCAATCTATCAACCCAGAGGCTGGAAGCAAAGCCACTGTCAGCATAGTACTTCGAGAGTTGTTTCATCAGCAGGCTTCATTGATCATAATTCCTTAGCAAGTCTCATTAGACAATCCCTTCTCCAGCATTGTAGCAAAGGTAAAGTTACTTCTTGAGCAGATGGGTATCATTGTCTCTTATCCCCAGCACGGGACGCCTTACATCTCTCATCCCTAGCATGAGACGCTTCATATCTTTTACCACCAGCAAGGGGCAACTTAAACTCTTATCTTCAGCAGGAAGCTTTATCATTGACATCCTCCATCATCCCCGGTAGAGGTGGAAGTTGAAATCTCTCAGCAAGGCAACAAAAAGTTGTTGTCCTCCCCATCAGGGTTCAAGAAGGGTTCATCCCCAGCAGGGTCTTAGCTCTCCGATCTCAAAGTCCAATTTAATTTTGGCAATGGCGGCAGTTCAGAGCCGGTGCATCATTAACAACTTTCCCCGTAGAGTTGTTTCCTCCTCACCAGGATTAACCAGATCAATGCAGTGATCATCAGTTCCTCCCCAGTCAAGCCATCTGGGATACTTGCAGTCTCCTTGTCAGGAAATACTTTTGCATTCGCATACGCATAATCATCGTTACATTTGCATCCTCCAAAGCGTAGCATTTCCATCAACATGGAGCATTACGCCATAATTTCGAGCATGTGCATGCCAGCATGGGCCAGTTCTGAGGTATATTACATACAACCTATAATATCTTCTCAACCTGAAGTACTCCGCACAGAGGATACCAACATCATTTTTCAGACATCCTTGTCTTTTCAAGTCAATGTTTGTCACTTATTCCGCGTCTTGTTTGGTACAACAGTCGCGTCGCAGGTTCTCATTTTGTACAATGGTCCTGTTTGCCTGGGCTCTCGTTTATGTACAACGATCTCGTTCCATCTTATCCTATTTCCATTGTGTTTCTGGTTACCGCCTGAGGCCGGTATACCAGTGCGTCTCCATTCGAGGATGGTTTCGTGTTAAGTTCGAGGATCTTTTGGGAGTTGTTATTCGAGGATGGAATTCTTTTCTTCAAGTCCTTTTGAGGTTGGTCTTGTTGTTGTGGCTATCATTCGAGGATGATAGACCATTTTAAGCTTATTGATTGAGGTCAGTTTGTCTCTTTTGCAAAGTCTGTCTGAGGTCAGTCTTTGTGTTTCTGGTTATCGACTGAGGCCGGTATACCATTGTGTCTCCATTCGAGGATAGTTTCGTGTTAGATCCGAGGATATTTTGGGAATTGTCATTCGAGGATGGCATTCTTTTCTTCAAGTCCTTCCGAGGTTGGTCTTGTTGTTGTGGCTATCATTCGAGGATGATAGACCATTTTTGAGCTTATTGATTGAGGTCAGTTTGTCTCTTTTGCAAAGTCTGTCTGAGGTCAGTCTTTGTGTTTCTGGTTATCGACTGAGGCCGGTATACCATTGCGTCTCCATTCGAGGATGGTTTCGTGTTAGATCCGAGGATCTTTTGGTAATTGTCATTCGAGGATGGCATTCTTTTCTTCAAGTCCTTCTGAGGTTGGTCTTGTTGTTGTGGCTATCATTCGAGGATGATAGACTATTTTGGAGCTTATTGATTGAGGTCAGTTTGTCTCTTTTGCAAAGTCTATCTGAGGTCAGTCTTTGTGTTTCTGGTTATCGACTGAGGCCGATATACCATTGCGTCTCCATTCGAGGATGGTTTCGTGTTAGATCCGAGGATCTTTTGGGAATTGTCATTCGAGGATGGCATTCTTTTCTTCAAGTCCTTCTGAGGATGGTCTTGTTGTTGTGGCTATCATTCGAGGATGATAGACCATTTCAAGCTTATTGATTGAGGTCAGTTTGTCTCTTTTGCAAAGTCTGTCTGAGGTCAGTCTTTGTGTTTCTGGTTATCGACTGAGGCCGGTATACCATTGCGTCTCCATTCGAGGATGGTTTCGTGTTAGATCCGAGGATCTTTTGGGAATTGTTATTCGAGGATGGCATTCTTTTCTTCAAGTCCTTCTGAGGTTGGTCTTGTTGTTGTGGCTATCATTCGAGGATGATAGACCATTTTGGAGCTTATTGATTGAGGTCAGTATGTCTCTTTTGCAAAGTCTGTCTGAGGTCAGTCTTTGTGTTTCTGGTTATCGACCGAGGCCGGTATACCATTGCGTCTCCATTCGAGGATGGTTTCGTGTTAGATCCGAGGATCTTTTGAGAATTGTCATTCGAGGATGGAATTCTTTTCTTCAAGTCCTTTTGAGGTTGGTCTTGTTGTTGTGGCCATCATTTGAGGATGATAAACCATTTTGAGCTTATTGATTGAGGTCAGTTTGTCTCTTTTGCAAAGTCTGTCTGAGGTCAGTCTTTGTGTTTCTGGTTATCGACTGAGGCCGGTATGCCATTGTGTCTCTATTCGAGGATGGTTTCTTGTTAGATTCGAGGATCTTTTGAGAATTGTCATTTGAGGATGGCATTCTTCCCAGCATATTTTAATCCCCACAGAATGCAACTTCATTTCCCAGGGTGGTTATTTCTACTAAGTATTGTTTGTTATCCCTAGTTGAGTCTTGTTTCAGTACAATAATCTCATTTTTTTCGCGTCTCTGTTTAAGTACAACGATCGCGTCTCGGGCTCTCGTTTAAGTACAACGATCCCGTTCCTTTCGAGTCTCCATTTAAGTACAATAATCTCGTCTTTGGGTCTTGTTTCAGTATAACAGTCTCATTTTTTTCGCGTCCCCGTTTCAGTACAGCGGTTTCATGTCGGGTTATCATTTAATTACAATGATCCCGTTCTTTTTGGTCTCGTCTCAGTACGATGGCTTCATTTTCTTGGTTATGGATCGGTTGATACCATTTCCTGGTTGGACCGGTTGATCTTATCTGATATGTAAATCAGTCGATATTACTTCTCTTCGAGTCGTAAATCAGATGATATTATGTTCTCGTTTTTTCTAGGTTATGGATCGGTTGATACCATTTCCTAGTTGGATCGGTTGATTTTCTTTGAGTCATAAATCAGATGATATTACGTTTTCATTTTCTGGGTTATGAATCGGTTGATACCATTTCCTGATTAGATCGGTTGATCTTATTTGAGTCGTAAATCGGTTGATGTTGCTTCTCTCCTTTGTCTTTCCAAGTCAATGTTGTTTTCTTTGTGGCTTAGTCCTGCCCAGCAGTCACATTGTTGAGATCCATTCCGCTAATGGTCTCGTTAAGCCCTATTTCGCCAACATGCACCTTCCGTGGCTTGGTCCTGCCCAACAGTCGCGTGTTTTCTTTGTGGCTTGGTCCTGCCCAGCAGTCACATTGTCGAGTTCCATTCCGCTAATGGTCTCGTTAAGCCCTGTTTCGCCAACATGCACCTTCCGTGGCTTGGTCCTGCCCAGCAGTCGCGTGTTTTCTTTGTGGCTTGGTCCTGCCCAGCAGTCATATTGATTGAGTTCCATTCCGCTAATGGTCTTGTTAAGCCTTGTTTCGCCAACAAGTATCTTTTGTGGCTTGGCCCTGCCCAACAGTCGCGTGTTTTCATTGTGGCTTGGTCCTGCCCAGCAGTCACATTGATGAGTTCCATTCCGCTAATGGTCTCGTTAAGCCCTGTTTCGCGTATAGGCACCTTCCGTGGCTTGGTCCTGCCCAGCAGTCGCGTGTTTTATTTATGGCTTGGTCCTGCCCAGCAGTCATATTGTTGAGTTCCATTCCGCTAATGGTCTCGTTAAGTCCTGTTTCGCCAACAGGCACCTTTCGTGGCTTGGTCCTGCCCAGCAGTCGCGTGTTTTCTTTATGGCTTGGTCCTGCCCAACAGTCATATTGTTGAGTTCCATTTCGCTAATGGTCTCGTTAAGTCCTGTTTCGCTAACAGGCACCTTTCGTGGATTGGTCCTGCCCAGCAGTTGCGTGTTTTCTTTGTGGCTCTGTCCTACCCAGCAGTCACATTGTTGAGTTCCATTCTGCTAATGGTCTCGTTAAGCCCTGTTTCGCCAACAGGCACCTTCCGTGGCTTGGTCCTACCCAGCAGTCGCGTGTTTTCTTTATGGCTTGGTCCTGCCCAACAGTCATATTGTTGAGTTCCATTCCGCTAATGGTCTCGTTAAGTCCTATTTCGCCAACAGGCACCTTTCGTGGCTTGGTCCTGCCCAGCAATCGCGTGTTTTCTTTATGGCTTGGTCCTTCCCAGCAGTCATATTGTTGAGTTCCATTTCGCTAATGGTCTCATTAAGTCCTGTTTCGCCAACAGGAACCTTTCGTGGCTTGGTCCTGCCCAACAGTCACGTGTTTTCTTTATGGCTTGGTCCTGCCCAGCAGTCATATTGTTGAGTTCCATTTCGCTAATGGTCTCATTAAGCCCTGTTTCGCCAACAGGCACCTTCCGTGGCTTGGTCCTGCCCAGCGGTCGCGTGTTTTTCTTTGTGAATTGATCCTGCCCATCAGTCACATTGATGAGTTTCTGTTTCACTAACGGTTTCGTTAAGTCCTGTTTCGCCAACAGGTACCCTCGTTGTGGCTTGTTTCGCTCAGCATTCACAGTGCTAGTCTTTTGCATTGATTATGTTCCACCTAGTTCTATTTCCGCTACCTATTCAGAGGTCAAAACAAAAATATAAATAAATGGGCAGATGTCATTTCTATTATCCTCAGTGTGCAAATGTTCAGGTTTTATTCGAGTATTCAATCACTCCACACCTTGAACGTCTGAAAGCCGTCGCTATCATTCATTCAGGTCTGCAGATGATTGAATAGGGGAAGCTGTAATACCTCAAAATTTGCCCTCATTCTTTTTTTCCCTAATTGGCTTTTTCTTCGCATTCATCTGCATTTCCCATTAGGTTGTAACACTCACAATCATGCATCATAGGTCTCCCGAGGCAGGGAAACAAGCATATTCGTATTCTGAAGATCATCAAGTATCAAGGCCAGGTTTTCAAATTTTCTCAAAGGGAGGAATGTCAGGTTTTCTCACTTCAATGGGGTCAAGTTGGGCAAAAGTTCTTTAACAAAGGTTAATGGTGCTATGGTTTCTCCTCAAGGCTACATTGAGCTTTCTTCTCCTTTATAAGTTCATTTTTATCAGGATGCATCTCAAGAGGGATTTAGGGTTTTATTCATGGTCGGTTTATGGATAATGTCATTAAAGGTTTCATTGTTGTTAGGGAATTGCGTTTCTCTTAGCTTATGATTGTTTGTCACTTATGGTGCGGGTTAATCGACTTTTGTTAACTAAAGTTAGAAGGCTCATGAAGGGTGCAAGTTTGATTTGGTTTGGAAGCGAGATGTGGATTAAGTCTGTTAAGACATTGATTCTCTAGAATTCGTATTTCATTGTCCATTATTGTCAATTCATTAACCATTTACTATGGTTCGAACGTAACTTCATTTTGTCTTATCCATTTTTGTTAACCCACTAATCCAAACATGTATTCACCTTTTAATCCTTCTCACAAATAAAAATATCAATCATGCATTTTTGTCTAGCCCAGAGCTTATAAGCCCATTACCACAATACCACACTTAACTAACTATTTTTTTTCACAAGTCCAATTTTCACAATCAATTCTTATTCATTTAGGAGTTAATTTTTCCTTGCATGAAGTCCATTAAAGTATATTAAAAAAACAAGGAGAGGATAGAAACTAGAAGGAAACGCAAGCTGCAAAAAATCAATGGAAGTGCATTTACACAAAAACCAGAATTTAGCTACAAGAACAAAAAAAATAGCAGAATGAGAAAATCACTCTTCATCAATCTCCAATCTCTAACCCAACTCCTTCACTCTCACCTATCTACAATTTTCTCCATCTTCAAATTCAGTTTCGCCATTAATTCTTCTTGAATCAACTTTATCTTCATCAACCTTCATACAAGATTCTTCTGCATCAATCGCACAATCTCGCTGCAGCTCTCCATCATTCTCTTCAATGCTCCATCATTACCATCTCCACAACTTCCGCAACCAAGATCAACCTGCATCACAAATCATCAACATCAACAACACGTCAGAGATTGACATGGTATAAATGCGAAGAAGAAAAGTAAGATCGATACAAAGACTCGAAGATGTCCGTACCTGAGGATATTCATCAGTCATCAGAAACCTCATAGCAGAACCGCATCGTCAATCTTCTTCGATTTGCAGATTGCATCAACAACTTTTCTTCATCAACCCTTGACACCTTCATCAAAATCATCACCTTTCTTCAACTTCGTGGATTCAACCACAACTCTCGGCACCTTCATCAACCTTCAATAACCGGTGGAATCAACAATCAACAAGCCGATACTTCAAGAACACCGCAAATCCATCAACCACAACAACAATAGATTCAGACAAGGAAATAGAGGTAGAAGCAAAGAAAAGGTACAAGATGAAGATTGAGATTGATGCGATGATATCCGAACCTGAATAAAGCTCCAATTCGAAGAGGTGTAGGGGACGCGAAACTTAGTACAATTTGCAGAGGAGAAAACGTGTCGGTTTGAGGCTGAGTCGCGGCGGAGATGTTGTCTTCCTTCCAAGTGCTGCTGAAGTGAAGAAAAGGGGATTTTCAGTCACGGCGAGTTCTTCGATCGGAGACATGGATGTTGATGGAAGATGATAGTTCTTTCCATTGAAAGAGAGCCAAATCTAAGAAGAACAGTTCGCGGTTGATGGTTGAGCGAGAGGATCCGAAGACATGAGTTAGGTTTCCTCGTCTTCATCGGCAACGAGCCTCGGCGCGGCGGAGCGATTCGTTCGCAGGTGACAAGAAGTCAGCGGCCTTGGTTGTGAGGGTGGGGGTTTTTGGATCGTCGGAGAGGAGATCAAAGAAGGTTCATGGTAATTCTTTGTAGGAGATGGTGACGGGAAGAAAAAGAGGAAGTCGTGGCGGTGTGAGTGCGAAGGAAGAAGAACATCATCGTGTTCATCGACGAAGAAGGGAAACGGCGGAGCTTGTTCATGGAAAAGGCGAATAGGATAACGTTTCAATTTATTTTCATCTTTTTCCTGAGATTTTAGGGTTTCATAAGCAATTCGGATTGGGCTTAACACCCTCAGCCATGGATCGCTAAGCACACCTCAATTATACTATTACACACCCTCCATGCTAAAGGCTTCATCTGTTTGGGCCATGGAAGTTATATTCACACCTCTGAATTGCTAACACAACCTCCCCTGCGTTTGTGACATGGATTTGGGCCATAGCCCAAAGAAATCTTATTCGCACCACCCACTTACTTCTGCACCCCCTGATCCGAATTTGGAGAAGAATTAGGCCTCTTGGGCCATCTTTTTATTTCCTGCACCACTGGAATTTTAATCAACTCATGGTTTTCTTCATGGTTCTTGTAGAAACTTTTAATTAGTTTCTTGCTAAAAAAAATGTGTATTAATTTTTTGTTAATTATGTTTTGATAATTAGCATATTGCTTGATGTTTTATCAATTTAATTTAGAATATTTGCACTAATTTCAATTAGTGTTTAGGATTAATTTTAGATTGATTTGTTCATGCGATTTTTTTTATCGATTTGTATCGATTTTGATTATGGTGACTCTTCACAAAGCAATTATGGAAGATGAGCATTTATTTTGCTCATGGGAGATTACAAGGCTTGGCTTGAAGTTTTTCGGATTTCTTTTATGTGAAGAATCGGCACTTCGATCAAGTAAGTAATCTCGATTCTCCACTTTTAAGCATCTTTATAGTTGTATGCGGCTTAGGACCATATAGCTTAAGGTGCATATTGAGCCCTCCCACCTGAGGCACTGAATTTATTTGTGATTTTTGATGATATGTATCGATTTCGGAACTTAGGGATTAGGTTACGAACCATTAGGATCGCTTCCTTTCACTTCCCCTCAAAATCCCCTTTTTTGCCAGTTTCGTCGCAATTATTAAAAATAGTTTTATGTGGGATAAAATTCTGGAAACATTCATGAGTAATCCTCATCTTCTTAATTAATTTTTCATATTTTTAGATTCCAGATTTGGGTGGTTTTAATAATTAATTTGGATTTTAGATCACAAGCTGTCCGAAAACGGAGGATTTTGACATAAGGGACAGAAAACCAATTTTTTCCAATAGGTGTGAGACCTATTTTTTGTGTGTGATTAACCACTGGAAATTGTGACATTTTTATGCTCTTTAGACATTTTTTTCATAATTTTTAGTGCCCTTTTTGATCCACTTTGTGGAATTGTTTTTTTGGCGATCATGCCTTGTTATCTTGCTAATCAAGGAATTGTTTTGGCACTTTGATGCATAATTTTGTAAAATCCTTTTATACCATGTAAGATAATGACTATATCATTCCAGGGATTTAATTCCATAATTGTTTAAGCCTTTTTTCTATTTTTCCATGTCACCTAGATCATAGGTTGATTTATGTGTTTATTTGCTCCATACCCTAGATGATAGGAAGATATTCATGCCATTGGCTTGAGATACCTTTTGGTAACTTTTAGGAGTTGATTATAGGTCATTTATAGGTCCTTAATTCCAGTTATAGGTCACTTTTTGAACCATATTCATTTGATTTGTTTTGGTGTTTTAAAGTGCATAATTACTTGAACATGTTTAACTTAAACTAGTTTCCCTTCTCCTCTAATTGTTAACATGAATTATGTGGAAATCTTAAATGGCTATTCATGCACTCTAATGACATCTCATAACTTGTATGCTACTGACCCATAATAATTTCATTCACATTTACATGTCATTCATCTTTAACTTGCATCATTTGTGATCTTATGCGATGTTTGTTCACTTCTTCTCACATCTTCTTCTCCTTACTCCATATGCTTAAGTCATTGCATCCATGATTTTATATTCATTCATACACATTCATAAGCATTCACTACTGACTTTTATACTCATTTCATGTATTAATTCATGCTTGTATGCCATACGCATTCACACTTCATCCATAAACCCTAATTTGCATTTAGGTGAACTTAGGTGAACTTTTTGTACATAGTTTGACATAGTTTGAATTTGTGAGGTATCCTAGCATACTTAGGGACCTATAACATGTAGCTACTGACTCTAGAAGTCATGTAACCTTTAGGTACCTTCACCTTTAGACTTAGGTCTTATTTTGAACCCTAGTTCCATTCTAGGACATTTATGGTACTTAATCGCTTTTATACTTTGATTTTACTTTCAATATACATTGTCATGCTAACTTTTGTTTTGTAGGGGGGAATATTGAGGTAAGCCTCACTTCATTCCTATCTCTTATGCATTATAATTGTGTTTTCATTAGCACCTTGTGCTTTGCTTTTAGGCTTTCCCTTTCTTTAGAGACAACTTAACTTCCTTAGGAAGTAAGTGAAGGAAAATTGCGATCTAAACGCAGCGGAAAACAAAAAATTTCCTTTAGTGATCCTTACGAATGAGCATGGTCAGTGATAGAATCGTTACCTCTTTGTGGCGATTCAGATCTTTGATGCAGCGATCACAAGCGTTGATGAAGTGCAACGCCTCTACTCAGTCCACACGAACAGCTTCCGGTCACAGTGCTAGCTGCTTACGAACGGAATTATTTGAGTGAGAAAAGAGAATCAAAAACGAAATTGCATCAAATGAAAGCTTCATCACAAGGGTTCCTTTTATAGACTCTCTTGTGGGCTGCGGGCTAAAAGCCCAATTCACATGATCCATAATAATATTATATATTATTATAATAACTATTATTATAATAAATATATTTATTTTATTATTATTTTATAACCATTATAAAATAACAATAATTATTATTATATTATCCGAATTTCTATTTTCACTTAAGTGCACCGTACCTTACGGTGTTCCTTTGATTTCTCTATCTCTCATCAAACTGTCCTTATGTGTGTGACCCTGTAGGATTTCGTAACGTTGGTAATTATATTAAATTATATATTTAACATAATAAACAGTGAGCGGTATCTAGCAACACATCACTGCTACCCAAGTCACGAAAATGTCATGTGATCTGACAAAACCTTTTTCGTGATAATATATGTTTGTACAATTACCCTTTTGCCCCTATGTCTATATTGAACACAAGGCATACACTATGTCATCCTTGTCCAGTTCAATATTGGGCCCTTAGACATTTCTCCTGTTATGCAGGATTGGCAAATTCCATCTAGGACACTCATGTCCCTCAGCATGCTTCGTGGAGTGCCCATCAACTGTCTTTATGATCATCCAGTTACGGATAATGTTTGATCAGCAATAAAGCACCCGACTCTACATCTAGGGTCCATAGTGGTTTCAGGTCGAAGGGTGGTAATACACCATTATCACCATGAGAATAACTTATGACACTTTGCATAACATACTATGTAGTATTCTCATAGCGGGTCAATCCGGTATAAATATTACTCCTAATATTTATACCTATGTCAAGACTTGATAACTCTTTATCCATGATCCATGAGATGTGATCATCAGTCTATCTTCATAATAGTCTCAATGCTTTAATGTTATCCCACTTTGCAATAAAGCTTGACTACGAATATTTTAAGAATAATGTCTTTATGTTTAATGGGATCTCATGATTAAGTCACACTTAACATTTCATTAAACAGACTAACTATTCTAGGGACTTTATTATTTTGAAAGACAAACATAATAAAGAAATGCCTTTTATTATTAAACGAATAATCTGATACAAGTACCAAAAAGTATTGGCCTCTAGGGCTTACACCAACAATCTCCCACTAGCACTAGAGCCAATTAGGCATACCCTTAATACCCATAGATCTAGTATGACCATCATGCTTCTGTTGCGCAAGAGGCTT
The DNA here is from genome assembly GCA_963966055.1 of Lathyrus aphaca. Lineage (NCBI taxonomy): Eukaryota > Viridiplantae > Streptophyta > Magnoliopsida > Fabales > Fabaceae > Lathyrus > Lathyrus aphaca. The sequence continues at coordinate 63,865,971 of OZ014519.1, read as the reverse complement.
TGTTAATGGGTCAGCGATATTGTCAAGTGTAGGTACTCTGCATATCTTCACATCTCCCCGATCGATTATCTCTCGAATGAGGTGATAACGCCTAAGTATGTGTTTGGATCGTTGGTGAGATCTAGGCTCCTTAGCTTGTGCGATAGCACCATTGTTATCACAATATAAACCAATGGGATCCACAATGCTAGGGACTATGCCAAGTTCACTAATAAACTTCTTGATCCAAACAGCTTCCTTTGCTGCATTTGAGGCAGCAATATACTCGGCCTCAGTTGTAGAATCAGCAACTGTTTCTTGCTTTGAACTTTTCCAGCTCACAGCGCCACCATTGAGACAGAACACATAACCAGATTGTGATCTAAAATCATCCTTATCTGTCTGGAAGCTAGCATCAGTGTAACCAATTACATCAAGCTCTTCCTGACCTCCATATATCAAGAATGAATCCTTAGTCCTTCTCAAGTACTTAAGGATATTCTTGACAGCTACCCAGTGAGCATCACCGGGATCAGATTGGTACCTACTCGTTGCACTTAATGTATACGAGACATCTGGTCGAGTACATAACATGGCATACATGATAGATCCTATTGCAGATGCATATGGAATCTTATTCATGCGATCCCTTTCTTCCTTAGTTGAAGGGGATTGTGTTTTTGATAAACACAGACCATGTTGCATAGGTATGAATCCTTTCTTGGAATCATGCATATTAAAGCGTCTCAACACTTTATCTATGTATGTACTCTGACTTAGGCCAAGCAGTTTTTGTGATCTATCTCTATAGATCCTAATTCCTAATATATAGGCTGTTTCACCTAGGTCTTTCATAGAAAAACAATTCCCTAACCAAGTCTTCACTTGTTGCAAGGTAGGGACATCGTTTCCAATGAGTAATATGTCATCTACATATAATACCAGAAACACGATCATGCTCCCACTAACCTTCTTGTAGACACAAGGTTCATCTTCATTTTTGATGAATCCATATTGTTTTACGGTTTCATCAAAACGAAGATTCCAGCTTCTGGAAGCTTGCTTCAATCCATAGATTGATCGCTGTAACTTGCATATCTTTTGGGCATCTTGTGGTATGTCAAATCCTTCAGGTTGTGTCATGTACACATCCTCAAGAAGATTCCCATTAAGGAAAGCAGTTTTGACATCCATCTGCCATATTTCATAATCATGATATGCAGCGATGGCAAGTAAAATCCGAATAGATTTAAGCATTGCAACTGGTGAAAAGGTTTCATCATAGTCAACCCCATGAATTTGTTTATAGCCTTTTGCAACCAGTCTTGCTTTATAGGTATGTACCTTACCATCCATGTCAGTCTTCTTCTTGAAGACCCACTTGCATCCTATAGGGTTAACTCCTATAGGAGGTTCTACCAAGGTCCAAACCTGGTTTGTGTACATGGAATCCATTTCAGATTTCATGGCTTCTAGCCACTTCTCAGACTCAGGACCAGTTATGGCCTCTTTGTAGGTCACAGGCTCATCTTGATCCATGAGTAATACATCACCCTGATCACTTATGAGATATCCATATCTCTCAGGTTGGTGACGTATCCTGCTTGACCTACGCTGGTCTTGTTCTACTTGAGCAGGTTGCTCTTCCACAACTACTTGTGTTTCCTGCTCTAGTTCCTCCATAGGTGTTTCAATGTTTTGTGATTCTTGAATTTCTTCAAGCTCTATTTTCCTCCCACTGTTTCCTTTGGAAATAAAATCCCTTTCCAGAAAGACTCCAGTTCGAGCGACAAACACTTTGCCCTCAGAAGGATTGTAGAAGTAATATCCTCTTGTTTCTTTAGGATACCCCACAAATAAGCATTTGTCAGATTTGGGCTCAAGCTTGGTTGAAATTTGTCGTTTGACGTAAACTTCGCAACCCCAAATCTTCATGTAAGACATATGTGGTTTCTTACCACTCCATATCTCATATGGTGTCTTATCAACCTTTTTGGATGGAACACGATTAAGTGTGTAAGCTGCTGTTAATAATGCATGTCCCCAAAAGGAGTTTGGAAGATCGACGTGACTCATCATTGATCGGACCATGTCTAACAAGGTTCGATTTCTTCTCTCAGATACACCATTCCATTGTGGTGTTCCAGGAGGAGTAAGTTGGGATAGAATCCCATACTCTTTTAGATGGTCATCAAATTCTAGGCTTAAATATTCACCGCCTCGATCTGATCGAAGAACTTTAATATTCTTACCTAGTTGGTTTTGTACTTCATTCTTGAATTCCTTGAACTTTTCAAAGGACTCAGATTTGTGTTTCATTAAATACACATATCCGTATCTACTGAAGTCATCAGTAAAAGTGATGAAGTACTGAAAACCTCCTCTGGCTGGTATGTTCAGTGGTCCACATACATCAGTATGTATGAGTGCCAAAAGATCATTAGCCCTTTCACCTTTTCCTGTGAATGGGGACTTTGTCATCTTTCCAATTAAACAAGATCTGCATGTCTCATATGATTCATAATCAAAAGAGTCCAAGAGTCCATCTTTATGGAGTTTGGAAATGCGTTTCTCATTTATGTGGCCTAATCGACAGTGCCAAAGGTAAGTTGGATTCAACTCATTAGGTTTCAACCTTTTAGTATTAATGTTATAAATTGGCATTTCAAGATCAATGACATATAGTCCATTATTCATTTTTGCAGTAGCATAGAATATATCATTCAAATAAATGGAGCAACAATTGTTCTTTATTATGAATGAAAAACCAAACTTGTCCAAACAAGAAACGGAAATAATATTCCTGCTAATTGCAGGTACATAATAACAGTTCTCTAACTGAATTATTAAACCACTAGGTAAAGTTAAAACATAAGTTCCTACAGCTAAAGCAGCAACCTTTGCTCCATTGCCAACTCGTAGGTCAACTTCACCTTTTGCCAAATCTCTACTCCTTTTTAGCCCCTGCACATTAGTACAAATGTGAGAACCGCATCCAGTATCTAATACCCATGATGCAGAAGTAGATAAATTAATTTCAATAACAAAAATACCTGAATTTGAAGTCTCTACTCCATTATTCTTATCTTCCAGGTACTTTGGGCAATTTCTCTTCCAATGTCCGGTCTTACCGCAATGGAAGCAAGTGCCCTCCTTTGTTATTCCTCCACTAGGCTTCAAAACAGGAGGAGTGGGTTTGGGTTTGGCAACTTCCTTGCCTTTCCCTCTACCACCCTATTTGATGGGCCTCTTGTTCTGTTTCTTTCCATTACTGACCATCATAATGGATTTCCCTTTTGTCTTCATATTCTGCTCAGCAGTTCTCAACATGCCTAGCAGTTCTGGAAGACTTTTGTCCAAGTCATTCATATTGAAATTCAGGACAAACTGACTGAAGCTCTCTGGCAACGATTGCAAGATCAGATCAATCGCAAGTTCTTTTCCAAGGGGAAACCCTAATCTGTCAAGGTTCTCCACATACCCAATCATCTTGAGTACATGGGGACTTACAGGGGCTCCCTCAGCTAACTTGCTGTTAAAAAGGGACTTTGAAACCTGAAACCTCTCATTTCTTGCTTGCTCTTGATAAAGCATTTTCAGATGTCCGATCATATCGAACGCAGACATGTTCTCGTGTTGCTTTTGCAACTCAGAGTTCATGGTAGCAAGCATGAGGCAAGCGGTTTCATTGGCATCATCGAAATGCTTCTTATAAGCATCTCTTTCTGCCTTTGGTGCAGAACTAGGAGGTTCCTCCTCAGGAACTGGTGTCTCCAAGACATACAACTTCTTATCGTGCTTGAGGACAATCCTCAGATTACGGTGCCAATCCAGGAAATTTGTCCCAGACAATTTTTCCTTATCTAGGATGGATCGCAAAATATTGTTCGATGTGTTTGTTGTCATGGTAATCTACAAGAGAAATATGAAAATATAAGTATCATTAAAAACAACATATTTAATTAGGCCTTTAATCAAATATGCTCCCACTATTTTATTCAAAACAAATGACCCTCATCATTTGATTCGGAAAATCCCGTTGGAAGACTTTCTAGTGGGTCGAGATCCATGTTTCACTTTGTTTTAAGTCAGCGTTAGGCTGATTACACAAAACTAAGTTATTTAGGTAGGAACTCCTTCCAATTGTATCTCATACAACTCTCGAATATTTTCAATTGGGTGAATAACTCCTTATTCTGATCCATCACATGAATCATTCCCAATTCTTGCTTCTAAACATGTATAATCTTATTATAATTTGTTTAGTTAAGTTTGACCCATTGTTTTAGCAATTGGATATTACAATTATCCCATCACACCTTACTAATATAGAACATGCACCTCGCGTAGGCGAAACCTACAATGCTCGATACTAGTCTTGATGAGTGCTAAAAATTGGAAAGCATAAACTTAATATTTAATTTTGAGGGAATTTGTTATTAGTTTGATCTCACCGGCTTAACATGCAAAACGTCTCTCACATGCATCAACATACAATTACATGCATCAACATACATATAAAAAGATACAATTATGGCCCCTAACGCAATTGTTCTTTCAAGCCAATGAGAGAACCTAAGCTAACCTAATAACGATCTAAGCTTCTCCAAGCATGATCTCCAAGGTTATCCTCCTTTAATATTGAATACTTCCTTTTTCTTCATAACATAATATTACATTACATATAAGAAAACTCGTTTTACATACGAGGGAGTGAGATGAGAAAAGAAGTTACATAAAGAGATTGAGAGAGAGGCACGACACGCAGGCCGTATTTAAAAATCCCAAAACAATAATAAAGGATAAACTAAGGCCATAACTGATCACCACAAATAAATAATAATAAACACACTTTTATTATTAGTTTAAAATTCCGATAATTAAATAAACTAAATTAAATTTCGGCTGATTGATCACACTTTGCAGACTTAGCCGGGGGTTCCGCTGCCCGGTCAGCGGACGGTGGTTCCGCTGACCGTTCAGCGGACGGGGGTCAAGGGGGCAGCGCCTCCTTGAGGGGTTGTTAGGGGCAGCGCCCCGGCGAAAAATTGTATGAACACTTCATTGTATTTCACGTCGTTTCCTGCACAACTTTTGTGCATTTACAACCCCAACCGGAAAAGTCTGCGGCAATACAACACTTGTACTGCCATTAATCCTAATGCAACAATTTCATGCCGTCAAACACAACTCGATTGATAACTCAATATGATAGATCAACATGTCATTGCTTCACCATACTAACGTCGGATTCCGAAGCGAATGAAAATGATGATCTTTCAAAAGAATTACAATCCTTATGTGATTGAATGGATGAAATCAAAACAGTATATCCCATATACCATCTTTGCATCAGAATTTCTTATATCTTATATAAAAGTGATCGATCTAATTGTGTAACCTATGGATGATCAATGTATCGCACAACTTCACCATACTAATGTCGGTTTCTGAAGCATAATCAACATCAATCATCCAAATCGTACACAACAGATGCCAAATTTAATTAATTGTTTATTGTTAAATTCATTCTGTGTTTTAATCGAATCAAATACAGAAAAGGCGGAAATTTAACAGCTATCAGATCCATGGTTTCGTAAGTGGCTCTGATACCACTGAAGGAAAATTGCGATCTAAACGCAGCGGAAAACAAAAAATTTCCTTTAGTGATCCTTACGAATGAGCATGGTCAGTGATAGAATCGTTACCTCTTTGTGGCGATTCAGATCTTTGATGCAGCGATCACAAGCGTTGATGAAGTGCAACGCCTCTACTCAGTCCACACGAACAGCTTCCGGTCACAGTGCTAGCTGCTTACGAACGGAATTATTTGAGTGAGAAAAGAGAATCAAAAACGAAATTGCATCAAATGAAAGCTTCATCACAAGGGTTCCTTTTATAGACTCTCTTGTGGGCTGCGGGCTAAAAGCCCAATTCACATGATCCATAATAATATTATATATTATTATAATAACTATTATTATAATAAATATATTTATTTTATTATTATTTTATAACCATTATAAAATAACAATAATTATTATTATATTATCCGAATTTCTATTTTCACTTAAGTGCACCGTACCTTACGGTGTTCCTTTGATTTCTCTATCTCTCATCAAACTGTCCTTATGTGTGTGACCCTGTAGGATTTCGTAACGTTGGTAATTATATTAAATTATATATTTAACATAATAAACAGTGAGCGGTATCTAGCAACACATCACTGCTACCCAAGTCACGAAAATGTCATGTGATCTGACAAAACCTTTTTCGTGATAATATATGTTTGTACAATTACCCTTTTGCCCCTATGTCTATATTGAACACAAGGCATACACTGTGTCATCCTTGTCCAGTTCAATATTGGGCCCTTAGACATTTCTCCTGTTATGCAGGATTGGCAAATTCCATCTAGGACACTCATGTCCCTCAGCATGCTTCGTGGAGTGCCCATCAACTGTCTTTATGATCATCCAGTTACGGATAATGTTTGATCAGCAATAAAGCACCCGACTCTACATCTAGGGTCCATAGTGGTTTCAGGTCGAAGGGTGGTAATACACCATTATCACCATGAGAATAACTTATGACACTTTGCATAACATACTATGTAGTATTCTCATAGCGGGTCAATCCGGTATAAATATTACTCCTAATATTTATACCTATGTCAAGACTTGATAACTCTTTATCCATGATCCATGAGATGTGATCATCAGTCTATCTTCATAATAGTCTCAATGCTTTAATGTTATCCCACTTTGCAATAAAGCTTGACTACGGATATTTTAAGAATAATGTCTTTATGTTTAATGGGATCTCATGATTAAGTCACACTTAACATTTCATTAAACAAACTAACTATTCTAGGGACTTTATTATTCTGAAAGACAAACATAATAAAGAAATGCCTTTTATTATTAAACGAATAATCCGATACAAGTACCAAAAAGTATTGGCCTCTAGGGCTTACACCAACAGTAAGTTAGTTTCTAACTCTCTTTTCTTCTTTTCCTTTCTTCATTAGGTTTATAAACCACACAAACCGTTAGGATCACTTGTAAATAAATAAACAAAATTAGGATTGAGTCTTAGTCCCTTAGATTTTGCCCTTTTGCAACTCGAGTCATTCTTTCTCATCTTCAAACAAAATCCAAAAACACTTAACAAATAAATGAAAGGATCCCTTGTGTATAGCCTTATTCCACGAGGCACTTGCACTCATTCCATCTTGGAGTGGTGTAAGCTTGTCTAGCACGATGTACAAGTCTCATCAAGGGTTGTTTCACAAGGAAGACATAAAAGATACTTCTTCACAAAAGCAACAAAAACACTTAATAAAGTTCAACAAGCTAGTGAACTTAAACCCTAATCCTAGGAAACCAGGCTTGGATAAATTCTCCTTGCTGGGTGTGCTTGTTCTATTATTCCATCTTGGAATGTAGTAGCAAGTACACATTCCATGGAAAATAGTTTGAATTCACTTCCTTATGCCAAATTCATACAAAAACTCTTAAAAGACAATAACAAATAATAACCGACTATCCTGCGGGAACTTCTCTTCTCATCTCATTCACTCATAACGCGAACTCGCGACGACTTGTCTCGCATGCAAGACGGTAAACGCACTCGTACCAGACGAGCCTGCAACACCTGAGCATAGACATAAGCAGTTCCAGTGCATAAAAAACACAAACAAATAGTTCCCGCCTTAGTTAGGCGAACTACGTTGACTCTGATCCTCATTTTCCCGATGACGTACGTAGGCAGCGGGGTAGGGCCTGTTCGAGCACATTCTTTATTTCCCCTACATTTCCCTCTTTCTTTTCATTCCAGTTCCATTTCTCATTTTGATTCCAGTTCAGTTAGCAATTCGTTTGTTCACCAGCAGCTTTATTTTCTCACCCTTTGAAACAAGCAAGCAAGCGTGGATCCCGTCGGGTACGGCGGACGATCTGGGGTGCCAATACATTCCCAGGTCGTAATCGGCTCCCGAACCCAGATCTTTGGTTCGCAGGACCTTGTCATTTCCTTCTTCCTCAGGTTTGTGCAACATTACCTTTCCCATTCTTTCGGGATAAAAATGCATGGCTGACGACTCTACCTTTTCCGCGCCACTTTCGCGTTTGTACTAGGATGAAAATCCCGGGAGCAACAACTGACGACTCTGCTGGGGATCGAACCCAGAATCTCTGGTTTCCCTTGTAGAGTCACTATTAGCGCCTGTTTGGTTTTGTTTCTTTGGGTGTTTATCTGTTTGCTGATGTGTGCTTTAGTTTAGCTTTACTGTTTTTATTTACAGTTTACTTTGCAGCTTTACTTTACAACATTTATTTACTGTTTTCAGTATTTATTTTCCATGCATCATATTATACTGGACTGTCTGGCTGTGCTGGTTTTCATTTTTTCTGTGGGATGTGAGTTACTGTGAGATAAGCCAAGTACCCGGCTTGAGTGCACCTAGGACTTAGAGTGGTTCCACTTTGGCTTCATGGTATCTTGCTATGTTGGTATTTGTGAGTTCCACGCCTTGACTTGCGACCTTCTCGGGAATGTATTGATACCAGAATCTTTCTGGGTTAATACGCTACCTTGATAGTTATGTGCAGTCAAGGGACCGATCATTGAGAACCTTTGTGGAAACATCCCTCTCCAGTGATGACAGTGGCATACCACATTTGTTGGCAAACCCACTCGCATCTGAGGGCCCACTGGGAACTCGCATAGGATGACCTGGTTCTCTCATAGGAACCCAGTTAAAGCAAACTGTTCATATGACAGTGGTATTGTACCCTTCGGGATGACTGTACTATTATTTCTCGATTCAGTGCTTGAAGCTGGGGACTTATGAGGGATGCTTGTTTTTTCGGACTCAGCTGAGGCCTACCCTGAGTAGTACATAATGCCAAACTAATTCCCTGATTTGGTCATGAGCCATTTCTCGGAAATGGTGAACGTATTATTGCTATTCGGCTTTGAGAGTCCGTGATGTTGACCCAAGTAGCACACCCGTGAGATTGGGAGGGGTTTACAGGTTTGCAGGAACCCTAAACTTCAACATACCCACTTTGCCAGTATTGTTCAGTGTTCTTTGGTTCTTTGATTCTGAGATCCGGGATTTCTATTCAGAGAAATTGTTACTGTGATTACCATTGCGACCTTGATATTGTGACTGTTATTATGACTCTCCACAGAAACTTGGCCCGTGGTTCAACTTCAACACCATCAGTGACTATTCTATTATGTGATCCAGTTCTACAGTTATTGGGTTCTCAGTTATGGGGTTCTATACAGAGATGGTGTTGCTATTATGGTTCTATTCAGACAATTGGTTCACTGCTCAACACCAACATCAGACCATTAATCACATGCCTGTTGCATACATGACATCATAGCATTTCTGCACACATGTTTAGTTATTTCCGAGGATCACATATCTAAATCATACCATTGGACTTTTTCTATGTCAAAACTTGAATCAAAGCAGATAGATTCCTCAGAAATAACTGAACATGACATTTACATACATCATTGCATTCATGACAGGTGTTCAGAGACAGATTATTTTCCTGACTTGATTTCTCATCAGAATGGACAACTTGAATCACAATCATCAAGGTATATATTTGAAGCAACTCCGGGCGGAGGTAACCTAAAGGGTATTCACCGGTTAACCCATTTGCATCAAATTTGTCTAAATTGGTGGAGACGAATTGAACCTAAAGCTTTGTGTAAACATACACTTTGCAATTTATTTTGTACAATTTTCTTCGTACCGTTTTCATCTTCTTCTAATTCATTTTTTGTAGCAGATCTCCAAAACAAGATCTAACAAACCATTCAAGTCTATCCAACGCCATCGTACGTAAAGGAGATCAAAGCCATATATAAACACCACTAATTATTCAACTATCCTCATTTCTAGTTTCTTCGTGGAGGTAGAATCTCTATTTCTGATTCTGGACGAAACACAAATTATATATCTTTAATAATTAGAAAGATATACTTTATTTATAAGAATTTAGTTCTTCCGAAAATGAAAATTATTAATTCAATCTTTAAATATATTAAATATAAACTATTAAATTAATTATTTTAAAATAATTATAAAATATTATAATTTCATCTAGAAATCTTTTGACCAAGATAAATATTATATATATATATATATATATAATATTATAATTTAAAAAAATTAAGTAAGATTAATCAACACTTTTTACATAAACAGTTACACTTAAATGGAAGTAACAATTTTTTAATACATTTTTTTATATTCGTAAAATATTATAACATATAAAAATATGGTTAAAAAGTATAATTAATTTATGAGTTTAATTTATATATATTGATTGTGCAAAAATATTTTATCTTATCATCCTTTTATACTGACAACCAATCAACGATTTATATTCTGGCAAATTATACTTCAATTTTAAAAGTATTTTAATAATTTGTCAATTTGTTTGTTTTTCATTGGATGATTATGATACATCCATCGTGTATACAAATTGATAATGCATAACAATTAAACTCATAATTTTATAATATGTATGTGAGGCTTTTCTCTCCCCTCTCCAACCTTTTATTGTATGTTTGTGAGGCTTTTCTCTTTCCTCCCCTCTAATCTCCAACACCCATAATAATTTAATTGATCTATTTAATTTGACTTTTATTTTAATCATCTTTAACCTAACATCTATAAATAATTATGATATATCGATAGTGTAAAATTTACATTGATAATTAATCACAATTAATCTTTAATTTTAATCATAAATTAAATTAATTATCTATTCAACTTAATTAGTTTTTTTTAAGCAATTATGTGATATATATCTTTTATGATATTACAAATGATGTACTGTTAATATAAAATTGTTTTACAACATCATTTAATAGAATTATAATATTTAATTATATTATATCAATATTTTAAAATTAAAAATAGGTAAATATTCCGGTATCCTTGAATTTAGTTGGGTACCGGTACCTTTAACCAATCAAAAGTTATAATTCAATACTATGTCATTTAACTGTATTATTTTATTTTAAAATAAATTAAAATATTCTCACAATTTAGACTAAAATTCTAGTTTCATTGACGATGTTAGCTTTAAGTGGTGATTATTTTATTTCCCGAAACTGCATTCTAATTTTTTTATTTCTACTTTCAACGAGAAAGTTAAAAAGAAAAGATGATTAATACAACTCCTAAACCCACTTTCTCTGTCTCCTAAACCCTTTTCCACTCTCCATTTCACTCCTCCGCTATCTCCGCCGTCCCCGCCACCCAAATCCAACAATGCAGTCAGCTCTCTTCTCCCCAACCTACTCCCCCATTTTCCCCACTCACGCTTCTTCCCGGCGCGTGGTAAAAGCATCCGTCTCAGTCGATTCCCCCTCTCCCCAATCCACACAGGTCAAGCTCAACAAATACAGTTCCCGCATCACCGAACCAAAATCCCAAGGCGCATCGCAAGCTATTCTCTACGGCGTTGGTCTTTCCGAAGATGACATGAAGAAACCTCAAGTCGGAGTTTCCTCCGTTTGGTACGAAGGAAATACCTGTAACATGCATCTTCTTCGTCTCTCTGAGGTTGTTAAAGAAGGTGTGGCGGAAGCCGGTATGATTCCGTTTAGGTTTAATACAATTGGTGTTAGTGATGCTATTTCCATGGGGACTAGAGGGATGTGTTATAGTTTGCAGTCTAGGGACCTTATTGCTGATAGTATTGAGACTGTTATGGCTGCTCAGTGGTATGATGGGAATATCTCCATCCCTGGGTGTGACAAAAATGTAAGATCTTTGTTTGTTTTTTATTTGATCTTTTTTTTGTTACAATTTTGTTATGTACTAGTGTCTAATATCTAATCATGATTCTATAGATGCCAGGTACAATCATTGCAATGGGAAGGCTTAATAGGCCGAGTATTATGGTTTATGGTGGGACTATAAAGGTATGGTGGTTCAATTGTTTGCCGAAATTACTGAACTAAAAGGGTGAATCTTGTTGCATTCTTCTTTGATAGGGGAAAAAACTCTTCAAGACAAGTATTAATTTGAATATCTTGATTTGTTAGTATTGTTACTGTTATTTGGTAAATATGTAGGCAGGGTGGATTGTGAGTTTTTATTATTAAGAGTTTGTTTATGGTTTCTTTGAAGTAAGGGTTGTAGGGTTAGACTTAATGTTGGGAATTAAGGCAATGAATATGGTTTTGTTTGAAGTTGTTCATAGGATTCTTGCCACTTGTGCAGATGGTATGCATTTGTTAAAACATACTTGGAATTTCAATGCAATTTAATTTATATTTGAATCCCTGGAAAAAATTGATGTACTTTAGAGGATATTTGGTTATTAGAGAAGTGGAGTTGAAGCCATTGCCTTATATTTTGCATTGTATGTATTATTTATTCATGCTGCCTGTTCCTTTCATGTGGCATTTAGGCGGTTACTATCAACTACTGATTGCTTATTTCTTTATTGAAAGTTATGGAAGTTGTTGTTATTGTTGAAATTTGGTTCTGACTTCCAATCTTGGTATATTTATTATTCTAAATTTTTTTTTCCAGCCTGGTCACTTTAAGGGTGATTCATTCGACATAGTGTCTGCCTTTCAGGTACGAAAAATCATTGTCCCATCTGTTACTGTGGTTGAACATGTTTTATTTTATTGTATACTCTTCAAATGTAGACTCTACGAACAATTTTAAACTGGAGAGGAATAGATAGAGAGAATGTAGACTTAAAAGGATCTCTCCCAGCTTTTTACAATTAATGAAATATTTCTCTTTTATTATTATTTTTGAGATATTTGTAAGAGAGATATTAGGGCTTGAGTTTTAGAAAACATTTTCATTTCATTTTTCTTTTCTATTTTTTAGAGATATTGTAGACTTACGTTGTTTTGACTTTGCTTTTTTTTCTTTCTTTTTTCCCAAGGGTTTATAATGAAAAAGTGGAAACAACTTTTTATACCTTTCATTTGTCTTTCTTACAAACTATGAAAATTGGACATAAAGTGAAAAAAGTAGTATTTTTGTGATTAAAAGTGAAAATTGGAAGTATGAACCAAACATGCGTATTTATTGTCAAGGATGATGGTCTATCCTTTTGTTCTTGCACCATCTTCTTATAGTTCATGTGTGGAATGCTAGTCCATGATAAAAATTTGTTTTTTTTTTTGTATCAATAACTGAATTCGTACTATCAGGGTTATGCTACTTGTATTATTAATGTTTCATTTATCTTTGGTTTTCACACAGATCTATGGAGAATATGTGAGTGGATCCATTAGTGATGAACACAGACTAGATGTTATCCGTAACTCTTGCCCTGGTGCTGGGGCCTGTGGTGGAATGTATACAGCCAATACCATGGCTTCTGCAATAGAAGCTATGGGCATGTCTCTTCCATATAGGTAAGTACATAGGTAGATTTTTGGCATTGTCTTTTTTTAGTGTGTTTATTCTTATTTGTTCTTTCCATAGCTCATCTACCCCTGCCGAGGATCCACTAAAGTTGGACGAGTGTCGGTTAGCCGGAAAATATCTTCTTGAGTTATTGAGGATGGACTTGAAGCCCCGAGATATCATCACTCGCAAATCATTACGTAATGCAATGGTTGTAGTTATGGCCCTTGGTGGATCTACCAATGCTGTGTTGCATTTAATTGCTATTGCCAAGTGAGTAGAACATTAGTTACGGTGAGCCTCTTGTTATACGTAGTAATCCTTAGAGAAACCTCATGTAATGAATTTTGCAGGTCTGTTGGCGTTGATTTAACTCTTGATGATTTTCAGAAGGTTAGTGATGAAGTTCCTTTCATTGCTGATCTTAAGCCTAGTGGGAAATATGTTATGGAAGATGTTCATAAGGTATGCATTTATTTATTTGATATATTCTCTCTATAAATATTATTATTATTATTATTATTATTATTATTATTATTGTTGTTGTTGTTGTTGTTTATATATGAAATATACTTTGTCATTGTCAAGATTTTTTCTTGGTCATGCTATTGGTGTTTATGCTATTTTAATTATCATTGTTAACCGTGCTTGAAATCCCTTTTTCTTTTCATTTTTTTGAAAGATTGGAGGGACCCCTGCAGTTATCCGCTACCTTCTTGAGCAAGGCCTTTTAGATGGTGACTGTTTGACTGGTATTGTACTTGCCTTTGTATGTTAATTGCTGAGTAATTTTTCCAAAAAATAAAAAAACACACATCCCTAACACACATATACCTCCTATCTAGTCACTGGAAAGACCCTAGCTGAAAATGCAGAACTATTCCCTCCTTTGTCCAAAGGGCAGGTATGAGCTTGTTCTTTCTGTCACATGTGTATCGTATTGCTATGTAATGCTACACAAATGCAACAGCTTGATTGTTAATAAAATGATCACATGATAACCTACACGTTTTTTATGATGTGATTCAGGAAATAATAAGGCCAATTGAAAATCCCATCAAGAAGACAGCTCACATTCAAATATTATATGGAAACGTTGCACCACAGGGTTCTGTTGCTAAAATTACTGGAAAAGAGGGCTTGTACTTCTCTGGTGAACATTCTTGTGCTGCTCTCTTGGAGTTAATTTTTTTTTTAAATTTATTTTTCCCATCACAATTGCCCATACCACAACCTATTCTTAACATGTATTATTATATAGGTCCTGCACTTGTTTTTGAAGGAGAGGAGGCAATGATTGCTGCCATTTCAGAGGATCCTTCAAGCTTTAAGGTATTTCATTATTTAATATAATATGCATAAGTACAGTGGCTATTATAGTGTTGTCAAGAGACTCAAGACTGATGTGTGAATGAAGTGTCAGGAATTGATATTTTTGACAGGTTTACTAGTATGTGCTAGAAAAGTAATCAACATATGTTAAATTCAAGTTGATTGGTGTAAGTTAACCAGAGTCTTAGCAAGTACTGCACGCGAGTATGATGGATATTGGATTAAGAAAGTGAGTTGGGTATTGTTGCAGGAAAATGGTCTAGAGACCATTTGGTATAGTGGAAGCTTCACAAGTTAGCTAAGTAGAACAGAACTGCAAAGACTATCATAGATTTTGTGGTGATAAAGAATATTTACATGTTTTTGTTGATTTGGAAAAGTTGTATCATAGGATCCTTAGAGATATTTTGTGGAAAACTGTAGATAGAAGACGGGTTTGTGAGAGAACATAATGTGAGCCACAAAATATTTCATTCAATAGTTCTACACCAATGGTAGCCCATATATTTTCATTGTTTCTTCATGTTCTTACTGAGCATCTTCAAGAGATGGTGCTGCTACTGAAAATTATTTTGCAAATTATATATTTGTGGATGGTCAAGAGAAGAGATAAATGTTGAGTTAGATATCTGGAGGCAAGGCTTCAAAATTCATGGCTTTCATTTAATTAAACAAATCAAACTGAGTGGATGGATTGTATGCTCATTGCTTAGCGGGAGGCACAATGATAGCTTAGAGGTAAAATTGAAGAATATCAATATAACCATATTTCAAGTCTCACATTTAGATTTTATTGATCTATAGTGCAAAACAAAGGGGAGATAAGGGGATGTCAACCATCCGATCCAAGTAGGGTAGAAGAAATGAGGGAATGCTATGGCTATAAATTAAGCTCGAAAGGTATAACTCAAGCTTAAAGGAAAGTTATATTGCAGAACTATTAGAGTTGCAATGTTATATAGGATTGAATTCCGAGTGGTAACAAACCAACAAGGCTTAGCATTGCAGAGATGAGAATGTTTTGATAGTTGAGTAGGCATGCAAAAGTGGATAGGATTGGGGAAGAAATCATTGGAAAAAATTTAGAGTAGTTCGAATTGTAAAAAAGGTAGTAGTGTCTTGTCTTTAAGCAAATTGGACATGTATGAAGAAATAACCATATATGAAGAATAAGGAGGGTAGACAAGATGATAGATAATCCAATGCTAGAAGTAATGAGAGACTAAGGAAAAGGTAAATCAAATCATTACAAGAGAATTAGATCATAGTTATTACTTATTAGTAACCTATGATACACGCGAGTCGTGGCATGATCCAAAACAAAATTGAACTCAATTGATACGAATCATAGTGTGTATTTCTTTTTGACATAAATCACGGCCGGAATGTCAATTCATTTTAATGAATCACAACTTTCCTCTGAATCATACAACTCACATTCTGCTGAGGGTGTTGTCTTGAAACGGGCATGATAACTCGACCTGGTTTCTAAAATGCCATTAGGGTTGTTTTTGCATTATTTCAAAGTTACAGCATTCTAAAAAACCCAAGTCAGAATCACCATCGAAGAGTCCTAGTAGCACGAATTCGTGGTTCATATTCCTTCCTACAATTTTTTCTCTCTTCCTGCCTACCCATAATTCATAAAATTAATTTTTGCTTTGAATATATATAATTACTGTTTTGTTATATTTCCTTACCCCATTTGTCATGCTTAACAAAACTCATACGTTGTTCGTCTCATGGATTTAGACATACATACATGTGTAAGAAAACATAGACATTAATATTTCCTTATCAAACTGCATAGTTTCTCGTTTGAACTAGTAATTATGATTTTTGTTCAGATTGCTGCCATTTCACAGCCTTTTCGGTTGTCACTGTATTGATTTCTTTTACACAGATATAGCCACAGTCCAAGGCAACTAATGAAACTCTTATTGATTTCCTCTATGAAATTCATCATTTCAGGGAAAAGTTGTTGTAATCAGGGGAGAGGGGCCTAAAGGTGGCCCAGGAATGCCTGAGATGTTAACACCAACAAGTGCAATAATGGGAGCAGGGCTTGGAAAGGTCTGTCTTAGCTTTGTATAATTATATCTTCATTTTTATCCATTTGCCTAGTTTGTAACATGGTTTTGTCCATTTTTACTATGAATTGACCTAAACAAGCACTTTTACAATTTTCATACATTTATTTTTCATATGTTAAAAGCTTAATATAATAAGCACAAACCTTTCTATATTTTTTTTATCCATATCACCATATGTGTGTTGAAAGGTGTTTGCCCGTCATTAGTTTTTTTTCAATAGAAACAGGAATGCCTTATTTCAAGCTTTGAGAACCACGATGAAGTGAAACTTCTTAAGGATATTGTCTTTCCATACTGCAGGAAGTCGCTTTATTGACTGACGGAAGATTTTCAGGAGGTTCACATGGGTTTGTGGTTGGTCATATTTGCCCCGAAGCACAGGTGAATTGACTATGCTTTTCAATCATTTTTGTACTGCTAAATATATTCAGATGCATCATGTGTGAACTGCAATCTTTAAATTAGGTCAAATGGTATTTGGGGTATGCATTTAATTATCTTATGTAAGGAACATTTTCTTCTGCTCTCGGAGTTCCATCAATTTCAAATTTCATAGAACCAGCTGCTGGTTTGGTTCTTTTAAAGGGATATGAACAATGGGTTGTGCATGTTTTATTTTTTTATCCTCTTGAAGTTCATTCCGAAAAGTAACTGAGTTTGTGACCATATTGTCTATTTAGAAAATGCATTCTACCGCAGCCAAGTGCAAACTTGAATGCATTTTTCAATGTTGCCATTCTATTCTAGAGGATGTGAGTGTGTAACCGTGAGTTTATTATACAATACTTGTTTGTGACTGTTGAAGATAATGGTTCTATACTGGAATTATGAACAAGTTCACTCTTAATATTCTCAATTAGACGTTAAGACTCTCATGCTTTTACTTTCTATTTCTTCTGCGCCATGTTCCTGTATTTACTCTATGGAGATTAGGAAAATCTAAATTGTAGTTTCATGAAGCTAACCAATAATATTTTTATGGGCTTCTTTAATTGTATAGGAAGGAGGTCCAATTGGTTTGATTCAAAATGGAGACGTTATCAACGTTGATGTTCAGAACAAGAGAATTGATGTTTTAGTTACAGACGAGGAGTTGCTGGCACGCAGGGAGAAATGGGTTGCTCCACCATACAAAGCTAACCAAGGTGTTCTTTACAAGGTATGAGACCAAAAACACCTAAAAAAGATTATGTTACCATGTGACAGTTGCAAGATCCACAGAAAAATACACATACTAGCACCTTGTGGATAATGAAATATGAACTAACTTTGTCTCTTGTTAATTCTTCCATTGTTCTAATCTAATCAAATTCCTCCTCTTTCTTGATCCAGTATATTAAAAATGTGAAACCTGCTTCTAGCGGATGTGTAACAGACGAGTAGAGAACCACAATTTTGATGGGTTGCAGAGCGAAATCAGTCGTAGTAGTAGCATTTTGATGATGAGGTATTACTATTTTCGCTTAGATGGTGCATTCCTATGTATCTTGATGTAACTTTATTTTTAGTTCCATTAGTTTTTTGGTACATTGTTAGACTTGAATCCCACCATCTCTCTTTGCTCTTGTTTCTTTCTATTGTATCAAATATAAATAATGTTGTACTATCAGTTAATAATGAAATGTTTGATTTATTTCTTGGCAAAAATTCAACAATCAATTTTATCTCAAAGGAATGCATGCCAACACATTTTATCTCAAAGCAATCAATTTACGTGATAGACATTTCAAGAAATTTGTCTAAGTAATTAAAATAAGTCAAAATTACAAATAAACATGGGAATGCAGACAAAAGCATAGCTTACATATAGATTTCGTTATTTATAGGCACAATAATAATTTTTCATAAATAGGATTACATGGTATGTGCTGTCAAACTAGTTGCAGAACAACACAACAATTTTATTTTGCATTACAAAGCAAACAAATGCTGAGAAAAATAAGAAATAGAAGCTACAACATCTTATCTAAATGCTTAATAAAACTATATCATTAATTTATTAAGAGTAGAATTTAGTAGGAACAAGTCGCGTTATGAACCAAAAGTGAGGAACTAAAGCTCAACTTTGAGGAAGATAGATCAAACACCAAAAGATTGTCCACCAATTGATGTCCACCAATAACAATTGAAGCTTTTGTAAATGACATCCTTGGCTCTGTTCCTCCATCAACAATTCCAAGACATGCTACATTTTTCTTTACATTTACCATCAAATTGGTTTCATGAATTGTCCACTGCACACCCTTTTCAAGCACAAGATCAATTCTTGGTAAGTTTCCATTTCCAATGCTAGTTGAGTCAAAACAAGCCTCAAATGGTGCCACTGATTCCACTTTCTTTAGTTTCCTATCTGAAGCCTTCTTAAGGAAATCACGAATAAATGGCTTGTAAACTGATGTTTGCAATTCAGTGAAAGGAGTTATAGTACTAATTTTGGTGCCACCATTTCCCTTTTTGTCAATGGACAATAAAGAAGGCTTTAAGTTCAAAACATGTCCATCAATCTTAACAGCTTTCACATCAATAAAATATTCATTTGAAGGAACACCTTCAACAGAAACAGCACCTGTTGAAACAGGGTTGACAATGAGTGGTGTGGTTTGAACAAATTTAGACAATTCATCTGATCCAAGTCCAACAAGCAAGTTAGTGAATCCTTGTTTGTTTGAAGAAGGCAAACAAAGAGAGAATTTGGTTGGAAGATTGTTTTTCAAAGCAAGCTGAGTTGGCAATGAAAGATTTGATCTTGCAAGACCAATAATTCCTTTGGTGTTTTTTGGTAAGCCATTTAGTGGTGAATCATCACTGACTCTATCAGCATCAATGCAACTTGAAAGCAAACCAGACAGTTTGTTTTGAGAAATGAAAATGAAATCTTGACCAAGGTCACCACCAAAAATGAATTTGGCTAACGAGTTGGTTGCAGAAGCAGGACACGTGTTGTTAGTGCAACCTGGTTTGAAGGGGCCATTACAGCCATTACATGCAACATCTGGACATTGTTTAGAGCCACATTGAATAGGAGTGTAGGATGATGAATTGTAGTGAGTATCACAGTCATACCAGAGATTTTCTCCTGCAAGATCAATGGCTAGGTTGAAATTTGTTCTAGGAGTTCCTATGCCAAGTGATGTGTAGAATAGGTTGGTTGATGGGTCTTTTTTGATGGGAAGAATGAAGGGGTGTGGTTGAGATGATGCTGATAAAGAAGAAAGTGAGGAAAGAGATAGTGATAGGAGGAAGAAATGGATGATGATAGAAGAAGACATTGTGAATGATGAAGATGTTGTTGTGTGATTAGTTTATGGACTTGAGCTTTCCTTTTATACAAGATGGTCGAGCAAATGGTTTATGACTAGAATTTGACTATGGCACATTTTGATGTTTTGTCAAAAAGAGTGGCTATTTAATTTGTACTTGAGGTTTGAAAACTAGAATAAGCTAGTTTTGTTGCGTGTACTATTATTTTAGTCTCATAAAAAGTGACATATTAAAAAAATATGCGGTTTTTAAAAAATATTGTTGATTTAAAAAAAATTAATATCATTTATTAAAATATTTTTATTAATTATAATTAATAGAATAAATAAATAAAGTGAAAAAAAGTAATAAATAAGAATATAATAATGAAAAAATAATGAAAAAAAAATACTAGATTGATAAAGGAATAATTATATCAAGACATAAAAGAAATACAAATGAGAGATCTTGTTATGAGACAGATAATAGTACATATAATCTCCTAGGTTTAATAACTATACATTAATTAATAAGGTAAAATAATTTTACACTATCATTCAATAATATTATATCTTTAATTTAAAAATTACAGTCTAATGTGACAAAATACAAGATACAAGATACTGATTGATTAATAATATAAAATTATTTTATATTATTGATAAATATCCCATATTTAAAAAGAAAAAAACATATACATTTGTTTATTAAATAAAGTGTTAATGATTTGTATATTTAAGGCATTGGTTAAAGTAATAAATATAGAAATGTTGTATTAAAAAATTATATACAATTTTTTTTAAATTTTAAAATTATATTCAATTTTTTAAAATTTTAAAATTGATATGTTTAAGATTAAAAGTGTCAAACTGGGTCGGATCTGTTTGACACATACTCTTTGTTAAGGGTGAGAATAGGTCAGACCGACCTACAGGGGCCTATAGCCTAACCTACTTAAGACCAGACCAGGTCAGACTATTTTAATAAATATGTCAGACTTAGACTATTAAAAAAATCTATAAAACCTTATAGGCCGACCTATATTTCATATATATTAAAAATATACTAAATAAGTTGTCATATATATATATATATATATATATATATATATATATATATATATATATATATATATATATATATATATATATATATATATATATATATATATTAGAAAAAAGATATATATGTTGACCTATATATGCATATGTATTAGAACAAAAGCTAAATATATCATCCTATATATGAATATATAGGCCAGCATATAAATCTTCTTAAGTAATATGGAATAATTGAAAACCTTAATTAGAAAAAGACTTGTAAATAGGCTTTCAGGCCAGACCAGACTTTTAAAAAGGTCAGACCAGACAAAAAAATGGAACCTATAATAGGTCATAGGCCAGACTCAGGCTTTTTAAATTTATCGTAGGCCAGACTCAGGCCTTATAAAGCCTAGCCTAGTCTACCCTATTTCCACCCATACTCTTTGTGCATATTTTGATAACTCGAACCCTCTTTATGCAATGCTGAACATGCTTATTTTTTACTCTTTGTGCTTATTTTCCACCCATACTCATTGTGCATATTTTGATGACTCGAACCCTCTTCATCCAAAATTTACTTAAATTTCTCTAACTTTCAATCCCAAAAGATTGAGAATGTTTCTCCAATTTTACAGATTGAATTCTCTAAACTTCTATTTATTTACATTTTACTAACTATTTTCTTTATTTCATCTAAATTTTGTCTAAATTTACTCTAACTGTCCCTTTAAAAAATTAGATAATTATTGAAGCATAAAAGTGAGTATCTGTTTTTGTCGTATCCACAAAGATTGGTGTGATATCAATGCCGTTTAATAGTCACTATAATTTTAAGTGTAAGTTTGCAAGATTTGTTTTAAAGCTACGCTATGTAAAACGGATGACTGAAAAATAAAACTTCAAAGAGATGAGAAATTGTCAGGATTGAATTTCATCCACCGCTAGAATATGTAATTTACTAATCAGTTATGCATTATCTAAATATTTATCAATATCATCACATATCGCTCACAATAGAGTTCATGTCTTAACTTCCGTCGAGAGTTCAACTGTATTGTTTAATCGATGATCTCTCAACCTATCAAACAACACAGAACATTAATATTCGATACTCATTCGAATGTTAAATCTAAATCTATGTCTAGAGTTTAGCATATAACAGGTGATTATCCTAGATCGAGATTCAAAGAGTATTTCTCAATAACAGTTCAAATCGATATGTAAGATTAAGTAAGCAAAGATAACATCGATATAGATTCATAAATAGATCGTACATAACACCATAATCAATAAAGATACATACTTTTACAACGAACTTACATCCAATCCCAACAAGAAATGGATTTAGTTATCCATGACAACTAGATACAAAGAGAAGAATGAAGATGAACAAGCATCCACCGCGATTTCCCAACGATAAAAGCAAACCCAACTCCGAATCTTCAAGGTGCACCATCTCTTGTTGTTTTCTAAGTCTCACTCTCTCCAAAAATGGTTCCTATGGTTAAAAAATGTGAGAGAGCCCAAGGGAGTTCCCAAAAATCTAATTTGGACCTATTTATATGAAGTTAAGATTTTCATGTCGCCCGACAAATAGGGTCTTGTCTGACAAAATCAACTTTATGGAATATCCTTCTGTCAAAAAATGATCAAACAACCCTCAGTAAAATATATGATCTCTTTCGGCGACCTCAATCTCGCCTGATGAAATCAAGTTCCTCGCTTCTTGCTCACTAGAGCTCGTCAGGTGAGCTCGCCTCTGTCTCACCAATGCTCGCCGGGCGAACAAGCTAAATTTCCCATTCTTGCCTTTGTTTCTTCTTCTTCTTTGCTTTGTGCCTTTTTCTTTGATTTCTTGCAACACTTTATGCATAATAACACACATATCAAGGATACCAAAGTCAAGTGCAATTTATATGCCATTATAAGAAAACTCGGGGAAATAAATGACGGAGAACACAAAATAGAGTCGAAAAATACCAAATTTTAATGCACAAATGAGCCATGATTGGCACTTATCAATAATCTTTATCCGATTTTATGAAATTGAATTTTCTAACTTCCATTTCTCTAACTTTTTCTCTTGATTTAATTACTCACATATTTTTTCCATCTAAAATCAATACTAATATCTCCTTTATTTATTCCAAATTTGTTTAAAATTACTATAACGTTTCCTCTAAAAAAATTAGAGAATCTTTATCTGATTTTTCAGAAATGAATTCTCTAATTTCCAATTCTCTTTCTTTGCTAACTCCATCTCTATCTCTCTCTTGATTTACTTTCTCTCACATATTTTTTCCTCCAAAATCAACAAAATGATTTATTTTATTTCATTCAAATTTAACCTAAAATTATTCTAAATTTCCCTATAAAAAAATTCAAGAATCTCTATCCAAAATTTACATGTGTTTAGAGCTATTCATGACTAAATTTACTTTGAACTCTTATAACATATACATATCCTCAAAAGACATAATTCATTTAGAAAAGTTATTTTTGTTGGAATTAACCCAAAAGTCTATGGGAATTCCGGCCCTTTCTTTACTAATAAGAAGGGTTCTTAGCACAAAAATAACAACAAAAAGAAGAAAATAGAGAAAGAAAAGAAATTAGGGTTCTAAGAGAATTTGGAGAGAAAATTTTGTTA
The DNA here is from genome assembly GCA_963966055.1 of Lathyrus aphaca. NCBI lineage: Eukaryota > Viridiplantae > Streptophyta > Magnoliopsida > Fabales > Fabaceae > Lathyrus > Lathyrus aphaca. The sequence goes on along the minus strand of OZ014519.1, from coordinate 63,842,214 downwards.
CCCACAAACTGTGAGATTTCTTCTATTGATTCACTTTGCAACCTGCAGAACTGTGAATTACAATGTGTTGTGATGTTATTGATTACAAGAGGGATACTCCCTATTTATAGAATTAGGTTTGCTTGCACCCCAAGCAAAAAGCCCAAAAACTATAAAAGTCCAAAATATATATTTTGGAACTAAATCAAATCTAGATCTAAAACAAAATCTAAATCTAATCTAAATCAAATATGACATAATGAATTATACTTTTAACACACCACATAATTCATTGTGTCTAAGCTATCTACATTCATCATAGCTCTTAATCTTCTAAATACTTTGACCTACATTCCATTCGTCATGATATATGTAATTTGATTCTCAATTCTGCAATGTTCCAAGTTCATCTTCAGTTCTGCTACCTGCTCTCGAAGATAATGGAACCTCATTTCGATGTGCTTGCTTCAACCATGCGCTATCAGATTCTTCGTCAGATTGATAGCTGACATGTTGTCGATCTTCATGGTGATTTATCCATGACTCTTCGCCCTAATCTCTTCGACCAGATTCACCATCCATGTTGCTTGATATGCACAAAGAGAAGAAGCTATGTACTCTGCTTCACATGATGACAATTCCACTACTGGATCCTTTCTCAAACTCCATGCAACTGGTACACCACCTAACATAAACACATATCCAGCTGTGAATTTTATATCTTCAACATCACTACACCAACTTGAATCAATGTATCCTACTATCTTACATTCTTTTCCTTTATCAGATGCAAGAAAAAAAATTCCATAGTTGAGAGTTCCTTTCAGATACCTTAGTATCCTCTTTGTCGCTGCTAGGTGTGATACCTTTGGCTTCTACATGAATCTACTCACCATACCAACATTGTATGCTAAGTCAAGCCTTGTGTGACAAATGTATCAAAGTGACCCAATAAGTCTTCTATATTGGTTTGGGTCGACATCATCTTCATCTGAATCTTTCGACAATTGCAATCTGGGCTCAACTGGAGTCGAAGTTGGGTTGCAATCTTGCATCTCAAATCTCTTCAGTATTTTGCCTGCATATCTTCTTTGATACATCATCAAACCTCTACCACTCTTGTAAAATTCAATGCCAAGGAAATATGAGAGATTTCCCAAGTCTGACATTTCAAACTCCTCGCTCAAGTCACGTTTGAAATCTTCGATCTCCTTCTTGCAACTTCCTGTTACCAACAAATCATCGACATAAAGACAAAGTATAATAAATTCACCATTGTTTCTTCTTACATATACTCCATGTTCAGTTGTGCACTTCACAAATTCCTTCTCCCTTAGAAATCCATCTATCTTCTTGTTCCAAGCTCTTGGAGCTTGCTTAAGTCCATACATGGCTTTATGCAGCCTATACATTTTTCTTTCGTCACCTTGTTTCACAAACCCAACTGGTTGTGCAACATAAACTTCTTCGTCTAAGGGGCCATTAAGGAATACACATTTCACATCCATATGACGTGTGTGCCAATTGTTCATATTCGCTAAACCAACAACCAACCTGATTATTTTGATCCTAGCAACAAGTGAAAATACTTCATCAAAGTTGATTCCTTCCTTCTGAAGAATCCTTTCGCCACAAGTGTCGCCTTGTGTCGAGTCACATCCCCTCATGGATCTAACTTCACCTTGTATACCCACTTCACATCAATTGCCTTCTTGCCTTGAGGCAATTCGACAAATGACCAAGTGTTGTTAACTTCGATGGACTTCATCTCCTCATTCATTGCTTTCACCCACTTCGAATCTTTCAATGCCTCACCTGCATTAACAAGTTCGACATCTGCATAGAAAGCATAGTGTACCAGCTCACCTTTTTTATCGACCATATCATCTAATGTAATAATACATTCTTGCAACCTTGCAGGCATGTGTCTTATTCGTTGAGGTCTTCTTGGGCCTGCTTCACCTCTAACATCTTCTTGTTGAACATCTCTTTCGACTTCACTACCTGGTTCTTCACATGAGATTCCAAATGAATCTTTCTTAACATTTTAACTCCAATCCCATTCTTTAAGCTCATATATGATCATGTCCCTGCTGATCACTACTTACTTTTTCACTGGGTCGAACAACTTGTAACCTCTAGTCAAATGATATCTTATAAAAATCATTTGACTAGACTTGTCATCAAGCTTTTTTCTCAACTGCTCTGGCACATGTCTATGTGCTATAGATCCAAACACCTTCAGATGACTCAAGCTAGACTTGACACCAGACTAACATTCTTCTGGCGTAACTCCTTCTAGCTTCTTCGTCGGACATTTGTTCAAAATATAAGTTGCAGTCGACACAAATTCTCCCCATAGTTCTTTGGGTAGATGCTTGCCATGCATCATACTTTTCACCATGTTCATGATGGTTCGATTCTTCCTTTCTGCAATTCCATTCTGATGTGGAGTTTAGGGTGGCACCACCTCATGCACAATCCATTCTTTTACACATAATCCATTGAAATCTTTCTACACATACTCTCCACCACCATCAGTCCTTAGAATCTTGAGCTTTTGACCACTTTGTCTTTCGACCATATATTTAAACTTGGAAAATACCTCAATCACTTCACTTTTCTTCTTGATAAGGTAAGTCCATAATTTTCGACTGAAATCATCTATGAAAGTGACAAAATATATATTACCTCCAATTGAATCCACCTGGATATGACCATATACATCAGAGTATATGACTTCAAGAATTGCCTTCGACCTGCTTCCTGCATCCTTGTTGAAGCTATTCTTGTGTTGTTTCGACTGAACACATTCTTCACACACTTCGTTTGGGATGTTGATTTCTGTAAAACCTGAAACCATATTTCTTATCTTCAAATCTCTGATGTCTTTGAAATTGAGATGGCCAAGTCTATAATGCCATAACCATTCATCTTTGCTGGCTGTACTTACAAGGCACTTATGCTCCATCACATTTAGTTCAATCTTAAAGGTTTTATTCCGTGACATTGGAGCCTTCAAGATCAACCTACCACCTGTGTCGATGAATCTCATCACCATGTCTTCGACCGACACCTTGTTGTTATTTTCGACCAACTTCCTTATACTGAGTAAATTGCTCTTCATTCTTGGTATGTACAAAACTTTGGAAAATACTGACCTCTTGCCATCCTTCCTCTTAATCAGTACATCACCAATACCTTCAGCTGTTAGAGTATTGTCATTTGCGAATTTCACTGTGTTTTTCATTGAGGGCTTCATGTTGACAAACCAATCTTTCCTACCAGTCATGTGTGATGAGCATCCTGAGTCCAAGTACCATTGATCATGGAATCTCTTTTCATCTCTTGTTGTGACCATTAACAACATTTCTTATTCTTCATGCTTTGCAAACTTAACATCAAAATCTTGATTCTTTTGCTTTTCTGGACAATCACTAAAGTAGTGACCATACTTCTAACAATTGAAACACTGGATATGACTCTTGTCTGGATTTCAACCACCACCTCTTCCTCTACCTGCAACACCACCTCTTTGGTTACCTTAGTTCCAGGATTTTCTTTGATTCGACCAACCTCCTTCTTGCTGACTTTGACTAGTCGAATTATTATAGCCTCCTCTATCTTTATTGTCAAACAACTTTCCTTTACCTTTCTTATCTCTTACTGATTGAGCCTGCAGAGCCACATCACTCTTCGACTTGCCTGCTGCTCTTTCAGCCATTCTTTGTTCATGAGATTCAAGCGTCCCTTGAAGCTCTTCTTTAGTCACCTTCGATAAATCTTTCGATTCTTCTATGGCTACTACCACATGGTCAAACTTTTGGAGCCAACGATATTAAAATCTTTGAGACAGCTGATTTCGTCGTCAGCATTTCTCTACATACTTTGATTTGATTCACAAGTTTCGAAACTCTTGTGAAGAAATCTGTAATGCTTTCATTGTCTTCCATCTAAAGCAATTCATAAGCCCTTTTGTGAGTTTGTAACCTCACTTCTTTCACCTTCTCTGCACCTCCAAAAGACTTTTCAAGAATCTCCCATGCTTCTTTTGCAGATTCAACATCACTAACCTTTTCAAAGTTATCTGGATCAACACATTGATGGATTATAAAGAGAGCTTTATAATCTTTGTTCTTCAATTCTTTGTGTGCGACCTTTTCTTGATCCGTCGCATTCTCTGCAAGCGTTGTTACTCCTTCCTTCACAAGATCCCATAAATCTTGATAACAAAAAACAACTTTAATTTGCTTGCACCAATTCTCATAATTATCTTTCTTGAGAATTGAAGGTTTGCTGGAAAGTAGCCATTCAGGTGATTCATCGCCATCACTTTTGCTTCCCATGGATCGTTGAAACCGGAGTTTTGATACCAGATGTTAGAATTAACCCAAAAGTCTATGGGAATTTCGACCCTTTCTTTATGAATAAGAAGGGTTCTTAGCGCAACAATAACAAAGAAAAGAAGAAAATAGAGAAAGAAAAGAAATTAAGGTTCTAAGAAAATTTGGAGAGAAAGTTTTGCTACCAACGAACTGTGAGATTTCTTCTATTGATTCACTCTGCAACCTGCAGAAATGTGAATTGCAATGTGATGTGATGTTATTGATTACAAGATGGATACTCCCTACTTATAAAATTAAGTTTGTTTGCATCTCAATCCAAAAACCCAAAAACTATAAAAAGTCCAAAATATCAATTTATGAACTAAATCAAATCTAGATCTAAAACCAAATCTAAATCTAATATGACACTTTCAACAATTTTTTCATCATTATTATAAATTCAAATAACAATTTTACATATTTAAATAAGAAAATTAGTTAAATATATTTATTTTTTTATTTTATACAAATTAAATTTATTAAAGTATTCCTACTAATATTTAATAGATCGACTATTTATATTAAATATATTTAATTAAATAAAAAATATAGTAATAATATTAGCATTAAATAGTTAAAAAATATTGAACTTTATTTAACAAAAATTTAAAATTATATGTGTTTTATAATAGTGAGATGAAGGGGTATGTACTATCAATTATTTTTTATTTAATACATGATGCATATCCTAAATAGGATAGGAGTATCGTCCAAAACCAAAATGATTTGCTTTTGCAACGCGTGGAGATATTCTTGTTAGTGTTGGATTTTTAAGCAATAAAAAAATATAATCTATTTATTACAAGTAAATGTTTAGTTTTCAAAATTGTTGAATTTTATTTGCCAAAATTGAATAAGGGTTTCGAACAACGCTGTCTTTGTCGTACAGCTAATTCTATGGATATGTACTACCCAGCTATTTCTTGGTTTATGTTGCCATGCTTGACTTTCCGTATATGTTATCCTTCTAGAGTTTAATTTATATGACAACAAAACTCTGTTTTTGTTTTAATTTGGTTTATGTTCTTCTTGCTTTTAAGAGATTGACACAAAGTGGGTAAGATAGACATTAATAATAGTATCCTCTCTAATCCCGTCTTTAAGATATCAAGTATTTGTCAACTAATGTGAGTATCATAATCATTCATATTGGTTAAGGATTCAATTACACGTTCTTGTTCAAGAAGGTATGGATGGCCACTTTGCAAGAATAAAACAATTGAACAAGTGGGGACATTTCATACAATGAACTTTCACAATTGTCATATTTGTAAAAAGTCTCGTCTAGGATGATGCCCTCAGATCATCGTAGAAGAGGTAACGATGAAATGTTGCCCAAAGGGAGGTATTATCCCGTCCATATGTGGAAAACATGATACGATATTTTTTTAACAAAGAGAAATTTAAGGTCATTAACTAACCCACAACTCAATTGAAAATAGAAATTCAACTATCCACCATTGATTAAGTGGACGGTGATCCTTTCCAAAAAAAACCATAGGTTCTAAGGATCTCTATAAATACATCTCCCATCAAGGGAGAAAGGACAGATCCCAAGTGGTACATATTTTTCACACCCGATAGAGCACGACTCTCATTTCTATCTTACCACACGCTTGCCATCAAGCGTCATTAATCATCGGTAGTGTCTCTCACCTCATGTGAGAAAGTCTCTAAAACTACCTCAAAACACCACAATACATGACTTCTCTCGATGTGGGCAAGCTCTAACCAACAAATAGTCTTATAAACCTTCTAAGGCCTCTGAGTCTCCCTGTCCTTGCAAGGGGACCATGCATACATATGTACTTTTTGATCAGTACAATGACGTCCACCGTGGGGCCCTAGTAAAACTAACCTAAGCCACACTCCTACTCAAACTCTTTTCATCTTCCCACTGAAGATGACACTTAAAACCAACATCTATATCATAAACACCATCACCGAAGGTTTCTCTGGTGGAGTTCATTCCGGGTTTTCCTAGACGAAATATGCAAGGCAAGTGTTTGCACAAATGTAATATCCTATAGCTTCCCAAGAAATTTCCAAGGGAAAATAGAGGCTTATTTCATCTTCTCCGAGGAGGACGCCCTCAACCTCAACCCTCACGATGATGATCCTCTGGTCATCATTGTACAATAATGCATATGGGACACCAAGTGCGTTCTGATAGACTCTAACAACTCTGATGACATCTTGTTCTGGGATGTCTTATAGAAATTGCAACTCAACATGAATGACATAAAAACGTTTCTTTGATGGGTTTATTAGGCGAACATATGCAAATAATAGCCACATAACCCTAGAAATCATGTGTGGAGAGGGATATATTCCATGACAGTTATCGTCAACTACCTCATTGTAGACACCCTATCACCTTAACACATCATAGTTGGGCAACCACTATTAACTCTTTGGGAGTAGTTATATCCATTATGCCCCTAACCTTGAAATATCTTCTCCCTGATGGGTGAGTTGGTAAGATTTGAGGGGATCATTAAGTGACTCGTGAATGCTACCTTAGTTACTTAGAGACAACTAGAGAAGAGATCACCCTCATTGATGTCACCCTTTCCGAAGTTCCAAATACTTGACTTTGAGTATTAGGACCCCAGATTGGGAGCGGAAACCAAAAAATCACTCCCACAAAAGATACGAAGCAGTTCCAGATAGGTCATTGTTGCACCTCGAAAAGTGAGAACACGACCTTACGAAGCGCACTCTCACGCCCGCAGGATGGACTTAACAGAGTCACTACCAAAATATATTTATTCCCAAAGACGAAAAGATGAAATATCGATAAAACCCAAAAAGAACGACAATGATATTGGTCGTCGAAACCAAATCAGGGTTCGAGAGTTGGTTACGCAAGGGGAAAATATTAACACCCTTCACGTCCTTCGTACTCAACAGGAACCAATTAGTTAGTATCAAATGAATGTTAACGTGATATTAGTTTGCAATCTTCTATTCAATGAGTGAGAAAAGATAATTTTTTTGGATTTTTTATTAATGTACGAAGGACTAAAAAAAGATTTTTTATTAGGGTGAAAAAAACTAAAAAAATATTTTTTATTAGAGGGCAAAGGATTAAAAAGATTTTTTAGGGTGTCTGAAGAGACTTTGAATCTTGCTCCTACGTATCTCCGGATGCAATAGAGAACTCAAAGTTTATATAGTTCCGGGTAGAAAATGTTTGTTTGTTGGTCGATTTTAGCGAAAGTTATCTTGTATTAATCAACAGAAAACATTGTTTTACCCAAAACCGGTGAGGAGCGGGCGTTTGCATCATATTGAGTGAATTTCTAAGTATCAACATTCACTGTAAAACGTCACTTATCTCAACTCAATGATTATGGATGAAACATTGCTTTGTATCATCTTAAGATAAAATTTCTTTCATTTTGAAATGGTTTTCGAGATCACATGACGACGAGGAAAAAAGGCTGATTGGTTGTATGTGTTTTAAGATGAATGATAAATGTTTGAGGAGAACGAGACATAAGCCTCAAGATCAAGCATTCAGGATTCCATCAGAATTTTGTATTCCAACGGTCCTTTTTCATTCAAGATTATTTGGATAATTGTTTGATGGATAACAAACGCTCGATAAAAACAAGATATGTGTCTTGTGTCTGAATAAGATCTGGTTCTGCATCTGTAGTTTAATTTTGATGATAACAATACATTATTTATAAGAGAATAATTATGTACACTAATAATTTTGTGTCTAGTGTGTAGCTTTTGCTAAACAGGTTCTGAATCTCAAGCTTTGATGTGTGACATCATCAAACTCTAGAATCAACACACTCTGACTCTTAAGAGATACAAGTGCTTTACAAGATGATGTCAAGTTCTAAAAAGCTCTTAGGCAATGGTTCTGAAGAACGTTTGTGCTAAAGCTTCTGACCGTGACTCTGAAATAATGAAGCATCGTGTTGTCCACACCTTCTTACATTTCCTTCATCCTCTTAGAAATCAAATGTTTGCTAATATCTTTAGCAGTGCAACTAACATTTTCTCTCCCTCCAACTTGGTGACATAGAAATTCAAAATTTTACTTTTGACCTATACCAGATCAACTTGCCATTTCAACCTCCGTGGCTTGAGCAACTGAAATCCTCTTTTGAGATGGTAATTTATGCTTACTTTTGGGAGTGGTATGCTCATGATTATGATCTTTCATAAAAGATGTAACAACATATTCTCCACTTGATATTCAACTAATGACCTTGTGGCAAAACATCCGGTTCAGACTTCTTTTTGAGTCATTTTCCTTCAAAATCTTTTATTTTCTTTATTCATTCTTTAAAACAACTTTTTTCTAGATATCATTATATTTTTATCTAATTTATTTGTGTTTCTCACATATTTTCTGATTCTAAAACCAATAAAACCACCATATATATTATAAAATCTATATGCATGATCTTCTGACTCTAACCTAATGCCAACATATGAAATTATGTCTTTATGACTAGCTTCATGCTCAACATTATCCTTGCACTCAACTATGAATAATAATTTCACATAGCAGAAAAAACTCACCATTATAATTCTCTATTAACAATATCTTTACCAATCATCAAATTGAAAAATACTTACTGATATAATCCAAGGTTGTAGGAACATTATTAACATTTGTTGGTCCATTTAAATAATTGCTTTCAAATACTACACAGTGTTGACATTGGGACATTATTTTCCATTTTCTTTAGTTATGTTGGACATCTCCATGAAATAGTTGAATCCAAAGTATCTAGAATAATGTAATCAAGCACACTAAAAATTTGTGAGGGAAAACTTATTAATTTGTAACTATTATTCTTCCATATTTATGTTATCACAATAGCATGTAGTTATCAAAAGAAACAACTTAATTAAAGTAGAATTTTGAACAAAAAAAATAACACAACATTTATAATGACACTCATACATAAGAAGAGAATATGAAAATCATGAAGCACCTTAATCAGGGAAAAAAATTCTGAACTAAAAAAACATGTGTTTTTCAACTAAGACACTAAAGCATAACCATAAATATAATAATCAATATACATTTTTCTGTGTTGAAAAATTATAAAAGGGTATAAAATAACAAAAAGTTGAAAGGTTACATGATTAGAGATACATGATTTCATATAGTTATTTCTTACATTTGTCAATCACATGTAGTCGTCACAATCATCACAAAAAATAAAAATTAAAAAATACTAAACATTGAATCAACATATCCTTCAACAATTTTTTTGACTCATCATATCCTTCAACTTGAATAAAAGAAATAATGACACTCCTAAATTGAATAAAGAAATAAGGGTCATTATATATATTTTTTAATATTAAGAATATAAACAAAAATCAACATAGAGTTATCATTCTTTTTAATTCACCCAATACTTTTTTTCAATTTATTATATTTTGTTTGATCTATCTACACAAACCAACAAAAAACTGCAACAAATGTTAAAGTCAGGAGAGAAAAATTACTAAGACCTTTTTTATTTATAAGAAAAATGGAATTAAGAAAGGTATAAGGGGTACACAACCTGCTTACTGTTGAAATACAAATGGTGTAAGGTTTTTGTTATCGCTCCACAAAGATTGTTTCTAGATATTACCGTCGTTCTACAATCGTAATCGTTTCGAGCTTATCGTAACAAAAAGAGTTTTGGTTGGTAGTAACATATCGTTTTGCATAAGTTCTAAAAAGTAACGGTAAAAGTATCGATTTTAATAAACATGTCAAGATTAGGGTTCGACAAACCAATTCATACGAATAGAATCGGTAAAACGGATGAACTCGTTTAAATGATAAATACAATCACATATCCTCTCAATATGTTTATCTCTAACAAATATTGTGAGATTTACCATTTTGATCCTTTGATGATTTCTCACTCAAACTATCAAAATGATAACATTCAAGTTCAATAATTGTGAACATCAAATCTTATAACTATCTCTAGCCTATTTCCATTGATGGATGAAAAACCTAGGTAAAGAGTTTGAACACATTTCTCAATCATGATCAACACGAAGAATATATCATAAAAGCGAGGTTTTTCACCATATATTCATCATCCAATAGTTCTAGAGTTTACATCAACTACTATTCATACAAAAGAAGGAAAGTATACCTTCTAATCTTGACACAAGATGGATTTAGCTATCAATTGACATAATAAATTCACAAACAAGAAAAGAGAGAAGAAAGCAAAGCATCAATGACAATCTCCCGACTATTGATGCATTGAATCTTCGAATACTATTTGCTACAGTGTTTACAATGTATTTAGTCTAAGAAAATAATAAGGATCCCCACAAAAGTGATGAAATGATCTATTTAAAAAGGGTTGAGAATCGCACAACGCGCAGGAGCCCGCTAAGCGCATTGTCATTTATTGCTAAACCGCCTTAAGGGAGGGCTTAGTGAGCTCATGACCGCGCTAAGCGTGAAAATCTCTGCCAAATGGTCTTGCAGGGCACTAGGAGCGCACAACGAGCTACCAGCACGCTTCAAAAATCAAATTTCTTCAAAAAGCTCCCCAAGATCCTTCCATGCTTCATACTTCCCATTCTAATGGCAAAACCTATAATTAAAAACACATAAGTTAAATATCTAAGTCTAAAAATGCATTAAAACTAAACTAAGAATAATTACCGAAAACAACGGGGAAAAAGCATCGATTATCACAAAAAGTATTCGAAAGGTGCCAAAAACTAAACTATATATTAACTCATTCTAGCACCTAACAACTCTCCCCAACTTGCTTCATTGTTTGTCCTTAAACAAAAGTACGATTAAATAGAAACAAGTTGAATTAAGGATAAGACAACACAAATAAAATTTGATGGTTCAAACTTAAATTATGCATAACCAGTAGTTCTAAGATTATCACAAAATCAAAATATGGTTATGAACTAACTTCTAAACAAAAGTAACAAGCAACACAATCATAAGCAATGCGCTTTTCAAACAAGAATCAACTAATTTACTCAGATGAGTCATTATCACTACCTACAAGGGACAAAACACTCTCATAGTAATTGTGCAAACATCTAGAACAATTCATGCATTCATTTATCAATTCAATCAAGGAAAACAAGGAAACAAAGATCACTAACGACTTCTTAAGGTTATAACCTGGCAATGGTGAATAAGAGAGGGATATATATATATATATATATATATATATATATATATATATATATATATATATATATATATATATATATATGATCTTACCTGATCAGGAGGGCCTTCCAGTAATTGAACGCGCGGAGCAAAGATGGATGGAATGGAAAGGGGGTGTACATGCAAGGCACTCCGATACCAAAGTAAATAGAGGCACATAAATGGTAAGCAAGAAGGAATGTTTCAGAATACCTGACCCTTTAGTGAAAAGGGTATTTATAGTGAGCCCCCAACGCTGGGCCAAGGTCATTCCTTGCGCTGGATCAGCGAGGCCTAAGGAAGAACTGCCAAGGTACACGTAAGGAGCGTGTAGACCCAACAAGTGGTCTATTCCTTGGTCCAACTACCCCTATCTTTCAGGAGATAATGGGGGATAGTTGGGTGATGTGGCAAGTGGAATAAATGACCTGTTATCTTCCCGTCTAGTCAAGTGTATGCCCTACCCATGTAATGTCTGCCCGACCGTCAAGTAGTGTATGCTCGACCATCAAGTATACTTGCCCGAGTGGATGGGCATCTGCTCGACGCATTGGGCCACGATCCAATACCGTCTCTGGAGGCCCAGTACAGAACAGGAGCCCCCAAGTCGAGTCTCCGAGCCGGAGCGATGAGTTTAAAAAGAGTCGAGCACATATTTGTGTCGAGGAAGAAGTCGCATCGGTGTCGATCATCTTCCCGTGTCAAGTGTTTGTATATTCAAGTTACTTCGGACGTCGTGGAGGGACCTGTTCAAATCATCGGGCACGTGGTGATCTCAGGAGTCGAGGACGTTTCGTTATAATCGGGGGGACCTGCGGTTTCCCGACGTCGTTCAGAATTATCTAAACTGACGTGTCCTAGGAATTAATGGTGCTTCGCTTTGTTTCATGTGCTAGTACCGACCTAGGGGCCTAGGTAATGATTGCCTAGTGCATCCGTCCACGCACTTTCCTAGTATATAAGTTGGAAGGACCACTTCATTTCAATTTTCGCTCATACATTTAACTAGAAACTCTGAGAAAAAACTCCTTTTTGCCCGCAACCGTCGACGACTCTGCCGCTTACTCCCCGCGCACCACCGTAACCTCTCTGTCACCGCTATGTCAGGTAATCCTTGATACCTTCTCTTTTTGCGCAATTTTTCGCTTGATAGGTAGCAAAATTCATAACTTTTCCGTTTAGAGTAGGTAGATCACTCTTTTAGGTTAGTTTTTTAGGTTTTAGACATGAATGTCTCGGGCACGATTTGCATGAAACGAGTGTAAAATTCATATCCGTATGAATGAGCCGGCCAGGATCCTCATATGATTTATGAAGGACACGGGCGTTCTATGCGTTCGCCGAGCAAAATATCTTACCTTTCTCAGGGGTTTTCTAAGGGCTGTGTATGCTCGAGGGGATCCGAGGACCGTCCCTGTTTACTTAGGATAGTTTTGTGGGGTTTCAGGGCGTTCAACTCTTCGCCCTTTCACTTGAACTGCGGTGGAAGGGTGAATTTGATGCGATGTCGAATTCACTTTTCCTTTCTGCTTTTCAGGTACATCTGAACAACGACAAATCAAAGAAAGAAACCCCGAGGTGGGGAATGAGCACGTCTCTTCGTCCGGGCGTAATGACCTGTCGTGGGTCGCCGACGAGCCTCTAGAAGAAGAGTCATATTTTGTGAACAAAGGTACTACCGCGTATGCCGTGGTCGAGGACATAGGTCCCGAGGACACACCGAATTGGTAGTGTCTTGCTCCTCGGGAAGCAGATCGGATATGCAACATTTTCTAGGGAAGCAGTCCGCCATGTATGAATTTGCCTTTCAAGAAGCGAGGATGAGACTTCGCTTCAATGATTTCCAGATGGGGGTCTTCAGGTGGCTTAGGCTGGCGCCCTCGGAATTGCATCCTAATGCCATTTCTTTCCTCTAGGCATTCAAATTGGTCTGCCAGTTTCTCGGGGTCGGGTGTACGTTGCCCCTTTTCTTTCGCATCTTCCACCTGCAACGGTCGGGCGCAAGGGGACGTCATAGCTGGGTGTCTCTTAAGCAACCTCTGAGGTTGTTCAAGACATTTGTCGATTCTTCCCGCCATTTCAAGGGGAGGTGGTACATGGTGAAACCTCTCACCCAATATGCCCTCGAAAGCCTTTACTACTATAAGCGTGACGCGAGCGGCGAGGAAAAGCCGATGTTGAGGATCCCCTTAAGATGACAGCCAAACCATTTTAATCTATCGACCAGCCACTACCGAGTCCGACATTCGAGCTTGGGGGTCGAGGATCGACTGGCCTACCAGAAGTTGGTGGATTATGTTCATAGCTTTAACTTGGCGATCTGGGTGGACCGGCAAGACAGACCCTATGTAGATGACGCCGGGATGCCCATCCACGAAATGTGCCTCATAAATACAAAGGCTCTGCTCGCGTGTGACACGGATGAAGAGGCTGTGGTGTTATTGCATAGGTTTTTCGTCCTTTCCCTCCCCCATGATGTTTTATGTTCGTTAGCTGATGTTTGGTTGTTTTTGTTTTGCAGGAATTATGCCCGCTGTTGCACCCCAAAATTTGCCCTCTATTTTTAACTCTAACCAATTTTTTGTTTCACATTCATTTGCATCATCTTCATAGCATAACATTTTTTTTCTGTCTTAATATTAGCCGGAATAATTTCTCGGAATTTACAAACAGACTGGTCAAATTAACTTTTTAACTGTGCCTAAAATTAGTCAACGAAAAAATGTCAAGTTTAAGTTTGCAAATGTCGGTAACATTAATCTGCGGTTCACGTGGTTTTTTGACATGCTAAAAATATTTTTACGACTAGTTTTGGTCATATGTTGATCAGTCTGAGCAGTTTAAACGGTCATAATTTTTATTTCAAAATCCGACCAAACACTGTATTTTTCCGAGTCATTTATTTCGTGCTGATTATTTTGATGTGTTCATTTTATTTTTTCGAGTACTTTGGCGCCCGACTTTTATTTTTTGAGTCTATTTATTTTTATACAGGGTCTAGAATAAATAAATAGGATTATTAGTTATTATTTTTATTTTAACTATTTTAATTATTAAATTTTATTTAGTTGGGTCTAGAATAAATAAATAGGATTATTAGTTATTTTTTTTATTTTAACTATTTTAATTATTAAACTTTATTTAGTTTTAAATTACATTTTGAGGGCATTTTGACAAAGAAACATGAGTTTTTCATTCTTTTTCCTAATTTTCTCTAGTCCCTTTAATTCTCTAATTTCCTAATTAACTAACCTCTTAATTTTTTTCTCTACTATAATTACTTATTTCATAAATCAATTTATAATATTAGTTATTATTTCTTTTGTTTTAAATTAATAGTTATATTTAGTTTTTTTTAAACTTCTTTGTTTACCTAAAATTAAACTTAAAATTTTTATTATCAATATTTGTTTATATATGTTTTTTAGAAAATTAACTAATTATTTTTTTTTATATATAAACCTCAAACTTTTCATAAACCTTAATTTTTCATGTAAACCTTAAAACTTTCTCATAAACTTTAACCGTTTTATTTCCTTTAAACCATAAACCTTTCCACAAACCTTAACAAACATGTTATTATTTCTTATTTTCGCTCATGTTTATGTTATTCATACACTGTAATTGCTTCGCCCTTGTAATATTTTGAGTTTTAACTTGTAATATTTTCAGTTTTATTTTTTGCCATGTTTATTATGTAATTGTCCCAAAGCGTTGTAATAGTTAGGATTTTATTTTCTGCCATTTTATTTTTCTGCCATTTATTTTCTGCCATTTTATTTTTCTGCCATTTAAATTTCTGCCATTGATCCTATATTAACTGCGTGGTTTAGTAATGTAGGGCGTGAAAACCTACTAAATTAATTATTTAATATTTTTCTATAATCTTTATATTTTTTTTGTTGTAAATAAATGCTAATTATTTTTATAAACTTATTTTATTACTTATTTATAACAATAAATCTTTATTTTGTAAATACTAACTCTTTTATTATTTTGTACATATTAAATTAATTTTTTCTCTCTAAAAATTTCTCAATAACTTTTTTTCAATAATATTTTATATATTAATAGTATTTTATTATAATAGTAATAATCATATAGTATAAATAATTAAAAGTTTTCTCAATAATCTTTAATTGTTTTTCTCTAAACTTAATTCCCTTTTTTTTCATCAATTCTAATAACTTCAAAAAAAAATCTAACTTGTCTAACCTAAACTTTTTCTTTTTAATTAAATATTTTAATGGTTATTACTTTAATTTATTTTAACTTTATTATTATTATAACTACTTTATTATTATTATTATTATTATTATTATTATTATTATTGCTTTATTGCTTTATTGTTATTATTACTTTATTATTTTTGCTTCATTATTATTATTATTGCTTATTTATTATTTTATTATATCTATTATTTTTGCTTTATAATTTATTCTTATCCGACTATTATGTATCTGCCAAAGCCTTGTAATAATTTGTAGATTTATTTTTCCGCCTTTATTTTCTTTGTAAATATTTAACTGTGTGGTTAGTAATTTAGGGAGTGCAAAACTAACTATATGTAATTGAACTTAGAAAATTATATACAAGACAAATATCTGAAAAATAACACTCACACACGTAAGTCGATCTATGATCGCCATCTGTACTTCCTAGGATATTCCTCTTGGTTTCCTTAAAATAAAATGGTCAAGTCCCTCGAATATAGGGGTGTCTTAAGCAAAGTCCCTTCGAATATAAATCATCATAGTCCCTACGGTTTAAAAGATCAAGTCTCTTCGAGGTTGCCTACGGAATAATGATCTTGTCCCTTCGAATAAATGATGATAGTCCCTACGAATTGCTAAAGACATCCTTTAAGTTGCCTTCATTGACCATACGATGACCCTACGTTTGTCCCTTAACACATCCAAGGTAATGACTACCTATTCCTTAATAATAGGGATAGTCTTACCATTGAAAGAACATCTAAGAACAGTAAAGATTTAATCATAGGGTAGGTTCCTCTTAAGTACTTGCTCACTTTCCTTCAAAAATACTTCATTACACTTTACATTTCAAACAAATTTTCAAAACAAAGTCTTTATATATATCCGTATAAGGATCATTATAAAGTACTTAAGAAAATTTTTAATCACACACTACACTTCTCAAAACAGTTTAAAGTGAGCTAAGTAACTAAGAGCCCATGGATAACCATGGATGTAAAGGGTGCTAACACCTTCCCTTTACATAACCTACCCCCGAACCCAAAAATCTTTTAAGGTCTTTCCTGTTCTTTTATGCCCTTTCCTTTTGGATAAAATAAAAGTCGGTGGCGACTCTTGCTATCCGCAATATTTAACTAAAGTCAGTTCTCCCACCGTGTTACACCCGCTCACCGAGAACGAGTCTTGAAGTTGGCCAATCAGGCTGGGGCCCCGAAAAAGGTCTCTAAGAAGAAGAAGAAAGTAGGCAACCGCTTCCAGGAGGTAGCTATCGAGTATGGGGTCGGTAGTTCTGGTACCCCCAGCTCGACCACTAACTCTCCCCAACCTGTCGTCCAACAAACTTCCCCGATACACATACAGGACAACCCCCCGCCCTCCACCTATCCTCTTCTGAAGCACAAGCAGATGGACGAGTCTCTTGCCCGTTCTTCGGCTGTGGGTGGCATGGATTCGGGTGCACCTGAGAGTTACTTGTTGCCTCCCCCAACTGTCATACCTTGAAAAATACGATCCTAAAACAACAACATAGTCGCCACCTAATTCTATTTATTCTAACTAAAGAAAAGGGAGATATAGATACAACCTAAGTAGGATAAGAAATGGGCAACGAAACCACTAATCTAAGTTCGGGAGTCAGTTACGCAAAGGGAAGGTATTAAGCACCCCTCACGTCCGTTGTACTCAACAGGAACCTCTTAGTCTAGTTTGCGCTTAAAAGTTAATTTACATTATTGTCTTCTTTAAATGGTTAAGATTTGTTAAGATTGATTTTAAAGAAATATTTTAGTTATTATTGTTATGGGGAAAGGTTAATTTTTTATTATTGTGCTCGCGAAGGATGAAAATCTCTGTGCCTATGTATTCCCTTGTGCAATGGGAAAGTCAGAGCTTCGTAGTTCGTGCAACTACAATTTGTGTTTTTTATTGAAAGATTGTTTGAAAATGCTTTCTAATCTGCTAAACGTTGGCTTTTACTCGCGGTGGAGGTTGAAGCGCTAGCTTGTTTGCGAGATAGAAAGATTTAAACAATGTTCGTTTAGAGAAAATATGTTTAACCTTTGTTAAGGTGTTTTAAATGAAAGGGAGAATGAACCACAACGCGTGGGGCTAGCCCAGGAGTGATTTTATTCAAGGACCCGTGGAGTGTAGGACTCCAGAGTTCAGTTATTCGCTGATTAATTGTAAAATGATTTAGATTGGTTGATAAGTTTTAAATTGTATTTTAAAGAAAGAGACAAGTCGTCATCTTTAAGGGAGATATCTCGCCTAATCCATCACAAACATTTGAGGAAGAGAAATCGAAAGAAGCTTTAAACTTGGATACGAGGATCGACAAGCAATGCCACATTCTTTCTTTGAGAAATAAAATCGGAAGAAGCTTTAAACTTGGATATGAGTATAGACAAGCAATGCCACATTCTTCCTTTGAGAATAATTGTTTGTAAGATTTGATTTGTATTTGTGGGGATAGAAGGAATATCTTCCTATGGGGATGAATCATGTCTAATCTTTTAAGGTTGTTGAATTGTTTTAAATACGAAAGAGTGAATGAATTACAACCCGAAGGCTAGCCTAAAGAGTAATTCAATTCAAGAACCCAAGGAATGCTAGATTCTTGAGTTCAGTTCTTCGCATAATTAATTTAAAAGTTTCTGGTATTTTAGGAACGAGAGGGCGAATAAACCACGTCGCGTGGGGCTAGCCCAAAAGTGATTTAATTCAAGGATTATGTGGAGTGCTAGACTCCAGAATCCAGTTCCTCCGTTATTTTATTTCTGAATAATTAGATGTTTTGTTTTGGATGCTTTAGGGTTTAATGTTTTAGAAACGAAGGAGTAAATGAAACACAACTCAAAGGCTAGCCTCAAGAGTGGTTCATTAAAGATCCCGCAGAATGCTAGATTCCGAAGTTCAGTTCCTCGTTAATTAATTAAGACGCGTAAAGTCGTGTAGATGGTGATCACATAGGTGACCAATTTTCGTGTGTGTAAAATGTAGGCGAGAATGTTTTAATTGATTATATAAGTGGATTCGATTTCTAGTTCCGATGGATATTCCTAACAATGCGAAATTGTAAAATAAAGGGGGAAACAAGTTGTGTATAAAATAAACGGGAGAGGGATACAATAATAATTTACACGGGATTGCGAAGAAATAAAGGGTATCGTTGTAATTTGCCCAAGAGGAAGCGTGTTTGCAGTGTATGGATTAATCAGAACCGTTAGAATTTAATATGGTGTAAAAGTGCGAGAAATAAATAAAACAAATAAATAGACTAAATAAAGTGAAATAAATTGTGAAATAGAATAAATTAAATAAAATGAAAATGAAATTAATAAATAGCCTCATATTGGTCACGATTAATCGTAAACGATTTATCGTGACATTTTGTCATATCATCGGCCCAAAAATAATTAAAACAAATGATATTAACAACTAAAACAAAACCAAGTTCTTACCAAAAAAGTGAATACTAAATATAATAAAAAATATATAAATCGGAAAAAAAAGCCCATTGTACATGTGGTGGTGAATAGCAGACAATTCAGATTGATGTGCTCAAAGAAGAAACCCAAAACCCAACTTAAACTAAAAACAATAAAAACTAAAAGAGATTTGTTGTTTCTTTATAAAAGAAAAAATAAAAATAAAAACAAAACAAAGTCAGTAAAAAAAATAGAGAAGAACGTGTTTCCAACTTTTCAATCACTTCCCCCATCAAACGCGATAAAGAAAAGAAAGAACCCACCCCTAAAATTTTCCGGCGGCGCACGGTCTCTCTCTCTCTCGCTATTCAGAAAAAAAATTGACGACTTCCTTCACTCTCACGTGGCGGTTTCACTCACAGACCTCTCACTATATCTTGCTAATTTGTCTCTCGGTCTCAACGGTGGATTTGTCTCTCACTCGCGATTTCACACTCTCTGCGTTTTTCGGATTTGTGGTGTTTAGGGTTCGTGGAGGTGATGGTGAAATGTTTGGGAGGGCGGCACCGACGGTGGTTGGATTGGTTTTATGCGGTGGGTTTGTTTCGGTTCAAAACTTCTTCTTCTTCTTTTCATTATTTGTTTTTGTTTTGTGTTGTGGCTGGTTTGTGCGTTGTTGTTGATAAAAGTTCAAGTTTTCAGATTGGCGGTTTTCGGTGGTTATGCAGGTTTGAGATCGGTGGTGTTTTGTGAGGTCGCTGGGTTTGTTAGAGGAGAAAGGTGGAGGTTTGGGTGGTCGGATTTCGTGCAATTTCCTGGTTTAAAGGTGCGGTGAGTGGTGTTGAGAAGTGATGTTTTTGAAGAGAGATGGTTGCAGCAAGGAGGTATTAGTGTTATTTTGATTTTGAGTGGATCAATTCCAAGCCAAAGGTTCTGTGGGATTTGTAAGTAGCATGATTTTTTTGGTTTCTGTATTTTTATGAAGGTTATGGATGTAAGGTTTTGGAGGGTTGAAGGAGGGAGGAGTTTGAAGGTGAGTTTTTTTCAGAAAGGTTTTTTTAAGAGTTTTTTATTTTTATTCCAGGGAGAAGAGAGGTTTCGGTCCTGCGTTCTTCCCCCCTCCTGTTAGTCCTCTCTCCTTCTCCTTATAAATTCCTTTGAAACACATTTCTTGTTGTTTTGAAAAAAAGCCTTTTTCTTTTTCTGATTATGTTTTGTCAAACTGATATAAAGGGTACGGGTTGTCCTTTTCAATGCAGGGATGATGCTTAAATTATGTAGCAAGGCTTATGGCTTGGTAGTATTTGGTCAAAGTGCAGAGATGCTTTCAAGTGCAGATTTTTAGATGTTCTATTTTGGTGAAATTCTGGAGCTGTGTGTTAGTAGGGTCAAAGTTGTTTTGTTGTGGGATGGTGTAGACTGGTGCAGAGGAGTAATCAAATGTGACAAAGATTGTGACTAGAAAAGTAACAAGATTTTCTAACTAGACTAACTAAAAACTAATTAATCTAATTAAACTATTAATTTTTTTTAAAAACAGAAAAATAAACTAATAAAATTAAATTAAAATTATGTAAAACTAAATCTAATTAGAAATTAATTATAACCTAATTGAAATAATTGGATATTAAATTTAGTTAAACTAAATTAAGATTAAATAAAAATAAAAATTATTAAACTAATTAAAAGAGAAAAAACCAAACTAAATATCATAGAAATATCAATTAAAATGAATTAAAACTAAATTAATTAAGAAATGGGACTAAATAAAATATACTTAAAATTAAACCAAATTAAAATGTGATTGAGACTAAATATAAACATAAATAAAAAATACATAAATAAATGAGACAAACGTTGAACGATAAAATTGAATAAAAATGCACGATGAATGATTAATGCAAAAAAAGACGGACTAATGATATTATAATGAGAATGTATCAGACGAATGAAAAATTGAAAAACTGATCAAAATTTAGGATATGACAGCTGCCCCTATTTAATCATCTTGAACCTGAATGTACGAGTAACAAAGATTTTTTTTAGAACATTCGAGGTGGAAGAGGATTAAATATCGGAATACCTAAAATTTGACTGAAAAATGTAAGTGAGATGATATGATGTGCAATGTAAAATGCAAGACAAAGGCTACAACGATACTGGGAAAGAAAAATGACACCACTGAGGATTAGACACACATGACTAGAGTACAATCCACACGAGGAATTTTCTCTTGAGTGAAACCAGACGACAACTGTCTACAAGTCCCAAGATGAAGTCCTTGGACAAATCCCATCGGAGAAGCCTTCTGCTGAGATTTAGAACATCAGTTGGGAAATACCTTCTGTCGAGGTATCGAAACGAACCAGAAATCTACTGTCGAGATCTTGGGGAGAAAACCATCTTCTGTTGAAGTCTGCTGGAGGTCTACCGTCGAGATTTACCAGAGAATCTAGGAATGAAATACCTTCTGTCGAGATATACTATGTAATTCCTACTGTCGAGTATTAACTGAGGACACACCTATTGCCAAATCTTATGTCGAGATTTAAATAAGGATGCTACTGTCGAGATCACAAAAAATACATACCTTCTGCCTAGGTAGATTGAAGAATTTTTGCTGAGACTTTCCAAAAAATAAAAGGAAACACCTTCTGTCGAGGTTTGGAGAGATGTCATTTGATGATAAATGATAATTCACAGCAAACTTCTCACCATGTCTTGGAGAGATGCCATTTGCTTGAACGGTAACTTCACCATACTTCCCTTCTTCTGATAGAGCTTCCATATGATGGAGAACAACTTCACACTCAAACTTCTCACCTTGTCTGGGAGAGATGCCATTTGCTTGAATGATAACTTCACCATACTTCCCTTCTTCTGATAGAGCTTCCATATGATGGAGAACAACTTCACACTCAAACTTCTCACCTTGTCTGGGAGAGATGCCATTTGACGGAAATTGGAAATTCACAACAAACTTCTCACCTTGTCTGGGAGAGATGTCATTTGCTTGAAAAAAAAGAGATTCATACCAAACTTCTCAATGTGTATTGGAAAGATGCCATTTGATAGAACCCTCATCATACTTCCCCTCCTCTGAAAGAAACGCCATATGATGGAAAACAACTTCACACTCAAACTTCTCACCTTGTCTGGGAGAGATGCCATTTGACGAAAATGTGAAATTCACAACAAACTTCTCACCTTGTCTGGGAGAGATGCCATTTGTTTGAAAAAAGAGATTCATACCAAACTTCTCAACGTGTATTGGAGAGATGCCATTTGATAGAACCCTCACCATACTTCCCTTCTTCCGAAAGAGATGCCATATGATGGAAAATAACTTCACACTCAAACTTATCACCTTGTCTGGGAGAGATGCCATTTGACGGAAATTGAGAATTCACAACAAACTTCTCACCGTGTCTCGGAGAGATGCCATTTGTTGGAAAACATAAGTTCATAACAAACTTCTCCGCCAAACAGGGGAGATGCCATTTGATAGAACAATAACCTTGTTGGGGATGAACAAAATGCTTGAAAAGAGACTACCATCCGTTGATTCACCTAGAGGTCCAAGGATAAGAACAAGCTTCTCAAATAAAGAGACTGCCACTTGTTGTCAGGTATAAGTACTCCAAGAGAATGTTGTAGCAACACTGCTGGAGAGCAAAATTTGTCTTCACTTGGGGAACCTTTAATACATTCTTTCTGGGAGACAAAGTATTCAAAGGTGCAAAATAAATGCACTTTTCATCTGGAAATTCAATCATCGAAACTCTCAAAGATCAAATTCAATCCAAGAACGAGTTGGAGAGAAACTGTCAAGCAAGACACAAACCCATGAGGAATGAACTCAACTAGGGATTTATCCTATCCAAGTGTGGAAAGGAGAACTAAAGCAAAAATCTTCCACGAGGGTAAAAACTCAGTGGGGAATTAGGAAGAATGTACATTTTCTGCCTAATGGCTGACAACTCTATTGGAGAGAGGAACACAATACTTGGGGATAAACACGACCAAGGTGAAGGAAGTATGCATCAATTAATGCAACATGAGCATGAATATGAATTAAGTTATGATGTACATGTATGTATATGCGTTATGTTTATGCTGACAAACAGACAAAACATACACAAGAGATAAACTGGTGACAAAATAAACATCACAACAAACGGATACTCGACCAATCTCATCAAAGTGTACGCAATCACTGAAGATAGGGTAGAGAGCCATCCATGGAATAAAGTCTTGCTACAAAGCTTAAATATCTTTGAGGAGAGAAAGATACTTCAATCGGGAAATAAACCCAAGCAAATCTTCTAACTTCAATGTCCATCAGAAGGAAACAAACATACAAACTATGTTTGCTTAGGATGAAGTAAATTTGTACTCCGTTGGGGAAGAAAATAACATTCAGCTGGAGAAGCTTGAATCAAGGCTCAATTGGGGATACTAGACTTAGTATCTCACTGGAAGCACTAAGTAGTAAAAGGAATTCACCAAAAAATACCGAGGCATGCACCTAACATATCATATCAACTGGCATAAGGACCCCGTCATCTAGAGATACTTGCAAGGTAGATCCCAAGAGCGTATTGCTTAGGGAAACACGTGGTCATGCATCCACGAAATGTTTCGTGAGAAGAGATCATCTCAAGAGGATTTTATAGAATACTTGACGTTCAAAATGCCCTAGTGTCTTCAAACTCTTGGAGAGATTTTGTCGAATCTCGACGTAACTGCCATAGATTAACTGTATTTGGCCCAAATAAGTCTTCAATACTTATCCTTTTAGGGATGATCAGAATGTGTAAGTAATAAATTGGAAAGCAACTTGCCCATGTTTAGCAAGGTCTTCAAGCAACCTGCTCCTATCTAGCAAAGTCTTCAAGAACCCTGCCCCTGTCTAGCAAAGTCTTCAAGCGACATGCTCCTGGGGATGATCATTCTCTGAAATGGTTGTTCAACTACTCATCAGAGTAAAAAATTTAAGATATTAAGCTCATCACTGGTACTCATACATAAGCTTCTATGATATCAAGCGAATACTAACAAGCAAAATGTTAATGTTGAGACTGCTAATGCAACACACATGTTTGTCTCGAAGTTTTTTTTATTGTTTTTGAAAAGATTTTCACAATAGCATGTGACCGAATCACTAGCTAGGATGTGATATTTATTTTTTATAAAGCCAACACAAATTTTGAGCATAGCTCATAGGAATCAGGAAACACTATCTCATCGAGTGTGCTTTCGAAATAAACCCTACTTCAATTAGGACTTTTGAGGGTTGTAATGTGGTTTGGTTCACGGTTCTTAGAAACAAAGGATAAAGGCTCAAAGTTTATTTGGTGCCCACCCATTCTCCGTGATGTTCTCCAATCCTAGGTCCAACTAATTTGACACATACATTTGTCTTGATAGCGTAGAGATGATGCTCCAAGGTCTGCTTGAAATGACAGTCATCTTAATTGTCCCCTATGGGTATCAGTGACCCCTTGACTTTGGTATGGTGGTCACTAAATATTATTTGCTTTAGGTTAAGGATTTAAAGGCCTCTTCTACTTGAATTTCTCTTTGGTCCCTAATTTGTTGCCTAAGTCTTCTTTTGGGTGTTCGACTTAGCGGGATTTTCTTTTCTCTCCTTTTTTTTGGAAGGCTGAAAGTTGTGACTGCCAAGTCATTGATTGTAGTGGATTCCTTGATGGGATGTTTCATCTTATGATTTGAACGTGTATCCAAATTAACTGAACACTACCCTGCCCCAGGTTAAGCGTAAGGGTTTTAAAATATCTGAAAGAAACTCATACTTCTAGGCTCGAAGTGGTTGACTAGGGATTAACTCCTTATTTCTCCAGTGTTTGGGGATTTAAAACAATGCCTGTACATCATCAATAGGATCCTAATCAAAAGCATTCAACTAGAGAATTTGTGTTCTAATTTCGTCATCCTCCCTCCAATTCTCTTCCTAAGCAGGAGATGGGATAATGTTGGCATTATAAAAGTAGAAAAAGTATTATGAGTGAATACGAATAGACTACTTCAAGACAAACATATTCATTGCATTAATAATTTAAAACAAATAGTTCTTACATGCCAAAAACAAATGCATTGACAAACAAAGAAAAATACATATGAAAAGAATGAACGAGCTAAACATCTAAGAGGATAGCATCAAATGACCATCTGCATTGAGGAACCGGTCCCATGTTCTATCAACAGACTGACTTGGACAAGACTTTCTTGAATTTTTTTTATCAGCACAAAGGCACTCCATCCACAAATGGGCTTCCTTCATTGAAGGACAACACCCCGTAGTCGATCATCTCTTGAACCTTTTCCTGGAAAACTTTGCACTCTTCAATCGGATGCCCCGGTACCCCATCATGAAATTCACAACTGGTATTTGGATTGAGCAAACGAGGGCGAGACCTCATGGCTCTGGTCTTTCTGGGTGTCATTATTGAGTTCCGGGAAAAATAAGACCACAATTGACTGTAAGTCATTGGGATTGGGTCAAACTGGTGGGTTGCTCCTTTATCACTGTTTAGAGATTTCCGCTGATTCTGACGTTGCTGACGAGTAGAAGTAGAATTTGGCTGATACTGAGAAATGACCAGATCTTTGATCAAAGAAAATCAGTTGTCCTTTATCAATCTTCAAGATGTGAACATCTTCTTGAGGTTCATTATTCTCCTGCACAAGACTGTCTACTAGAGTTTTCATTATAGTCGAGAATATTCCCATATGGTTTCTTAAAGTAGTAACTTTATCTCTAAGCTCTCTGTTTTCTTGCTCAAGTTGGTCCATCTTTCTCTAATGACTGGTCGAGCACAGTTAACTGTCGGAGAATGAGACATGTCTGAGTTGGATTGTTGGGAGATGATATGCAATGCAAGTGTAAATGAAAATGATATGCGAATGAATGCAAAGCTCAGAATGTTCAGGATCACAAACATAATTAGTTCCAAAATTGGAGTATAAAGGCAAGATGTTGGATCCAAGGTACAAGTAATTCGGAACCTCCTAACTGGTAAGCCTTGAGTGGAGAGTTCTAAATTTCTTACCCATAAATCCCACTCACAGGATAGCTTCTATGGTGATGGTATTAGGAAACTCAAGGTCACAGACGTTTATCGTATTAACGCCCTGCCGCAGGCTAGCTGCATTATGACGATAATGACGATAAGGTCTACCTTGAGTGGAGTTCTCATGTTAGGCCCACAAAAGGGAGAGCCCTCGGAGAGTAACACCACACAACTGCCAATTTCAAAACTGGTTCTAAGGGGACCCATAATCACAGCCCTTTCGCGAATCAAGTCACGCGACAGGGTAGCTGCGTTGCGACAAGATCTACGAAAAGTCTAACTATCTGGGGGAGCTTTCATGCTAGGCCCTCAAGAAGCGAGTTCTTGGAGACTAACACTAATAACTACCAAATCTAATCTAGGTGTTCCCTCTTCTTTTTAAAAACTCAAGTATAAAGTCAAACCCGGAATGTAACCCCAAGATCCAACAGGTAATAATAATGAGCATTATAAAAAAGAAGAAATCAATAGATAAGCATATAAAATATCAATAGTAAATAAGGAAGACAATAAAAACAAAATAGCAAACAAGCACAAACTATCCTAAGTTAGACTCGACTCTCTTATGCACAAGGCATTGAATTCCCCAGCAGAGTCGCCAGCTGTCGTACCTCGAAAAATATAATCCTAAAACAACAACAGAGTCGCCACCTAATTCTATTTATTCTAACTAAAGAAAAGGGAGATATAGATACAACCTAAGTAGGATAAGAAATGGTCAACGAAATCAATAATCTAAGTTAGAGAGTCAGCTACGCAAGGGGAAGGTATTAAGCACCCCTTACGTCCGTTGTACTCAACGGGAACCTCTTAGTCGAGTTTGCGCTTAAAAGTTAATTTACATTATTGTCTTCTTTTAATGGTTAAGATTTGTTAAGATTGATTTTAAAGAAATATTTTAGTTATTATTGTTATGGGGAAAGGTTAATTTTTTTATTATTGTGCTCGCGAAGGATGAAAATCCCCGTGCCTACGTATTCCCTTGTGCAATGGGAAAGTCAGAGCTTCGTAGTTCGTGAGACTACGATTAGTGTTTTTTATTGAATAGTTGTTTGAAAATGCTTTATAATCTGCTAAGCGTTGGTTTTTACTCGCGGTGGAGGTTGAAGCACTAGCTTGTTTGCGAAATAGAAAGATTTAAACAATGTTCGTTTAGATAAAAGATGTTTAACCTTTGTTAAGGTGTTTTAAACAAAAGGGCGAATGAACCACAACGCGTGGGGCTAGCCCAAGAGTGATTTCATTCAAGGACCCGTGGAGTGCTTGACTCCAGAGTTCAATTATTCGCTGATTAATTGTAAAATGATTTGGATTGGTTGATAAGTTTTAAATTGTATTTTAAAGAAAGAGACAAGTCGTCATCTTTAAGGGAGATATCTCGCCTAATCCACCACAAACATTTGAGGAAGAGAAATCGAAAGAAGCTTTAAACTTGGATACGAGGATCGACAAGCAATGCCACATTCTTTCTTTTTAGAAATAAAATCGAAAGAAGCTTTAAACTTGGATATGAGTATCGACAAGCAATGCCACATTCTTCCTTTGAGAATAATTGTTTGTAAGATTTGATTTGTATTTGTGGGGATAGAAGGAATATCTTCCTATGGGGATGAACCATGTCTAATCTTTTAAGGTTGTTGAATTGTTTTAAATACGAAAGAGTGAATGAATTACAACCCGAAGGCTAGCCTCAAGAGTAATTCAATTCAAGAACCCGAGGAATGCTAGATTCCTGAGTTCAATTCTTCGCATAATTAATTTAAAAGTTTCCGTTATTTTAGGAATGAGAG
Source organism: Lathyrus aphaca (assembly GCA_963966055.1). Taxonomy (NCBI): domain Eukaryota; kingdom Viridiplantae; phylum Streptophyta; class Magnoliopsida; order Fabales; family Fabaceae; genus Lathyrus; species Lathyrus aphaca. The sequence goes on along the minus strand of OZ014519.1, from coordinate 63,814,147 downwards.
GGCGAATAAACCACATCGCATGGGGCAGCCCATGAGTGATTTAATTCAAGGATTATATGGAGTGCTAGACTCCAGAATCCAGTTCCTCCGTTATTTGATTTGTGAATAATTAGATGCTTTGTTTTGGATGCTTTAAGGTTTAATGTTTTAGAAACGAAGGAGTAAATGAAACACAACTCAAAGGCTAGCCTCAAGATTGGTTCATTAAAGAACCCGCGAAATGCTAGATTCCGAAGTTCAGTTCCTCGTTAATTAATTAAGACGCGTAAAGTCGTGCAGATGGCGATCACATAGGTGGCCGATTTACGTGTGTGTAAAATGTAGGCGAGAATGTTTTAATTGATTATATAAGTGGATTCGATTTCTAGTTCCTATGGATTTTCCTAGCAATACAAAATTATAAAATAAAGGCGGAAACATAAGCTGCATACAAAATAAACGGGAGAGGGATACAATAATAATTTACACGGGATTGCGAAGAAATAAAAGATATCGTTGTAATTTGACCAAGAGGAAGCGTGTGTGCAGTGTATGGATTAATCAGAACCGTTAGAATTTATGGTGTAAAAGTGCGAGAAATAAATAAAACAAATAAATAGACTAAATAAAGTGAAATAAATTGTGAAATAGAATAAATTAAATAAAATGAAAATGAAATAAATAAATGGCCTCATATTTGTCACGATTAATCGGAAACGATTTATCGTGACATTTTGTCATATCATCGGCCCAAAAATAATTAAAACAAATGATATTAACAACTAAAACAAAACCAAGTTCTTACCAAAAAAGTGAATACTAAATATAATAAAAAATATATAAATCTTAGAAATTTATAAGGCTAAAAAACTTGAGAATAAACGAAATCTTAAAAATTAAAAAAAAAAACATAAGAGAAGTAAGGGGTGTGCCGCGGATCCAGGGGTATATGTAGTAAACCGAAAAAAAGAAGCCCATTGTACATGTGGTGGTGAATAGCAGCAAACAATTCAGATTGATGTGCTCAAAGAAGAAACCTAAAACCCAACTTAAACTAAAAACTTAATAAAAACTAAAAGAGATTTGTTGTTTCTTTATAAAAGAAAAAATAAAAATAAAAACAAAACAAAGTCAGTAAAAAAAATAGAGAAGAACGTGTTTCCAACTTTTCAATCACTTCCCCTATCAAACGCGATAAAGAAAAGAAAGAACCCACCCCCAAAATTTTTCGGCGGCGCACGGTCTCTCTCTCTCTCGCTATTCAGAAAAACAAATTGACGACTTCCTTCACTCTCACGTGGCGGTTTCACTCACAAACCTCTCACTATATCTCGCTGATTTGTCTCTCGGTCTCAACGGTGGATTCGTCTCTCACTCGCGATTTTGCACTCTCTGCGTTTTTCAGATTTGTGGTGTTTAGGGTTCGTGGAGGTGATGGCGAAGTGTTTGGGAGGGCGGCGCCAGCGGTGGTAGGATTGGTTTTATGCGGTGGGTTTGTTTTTGGACGATGAGATCGAAGAGGTGTTGGCCCTCCGCACTCGGGGCGAATTGGTCGGTAGGATCCGCGAGCTTAACAAGGACCTGATTATGATGTTTAAGGATGGGTTCGACAATGCCACCGATCAGCTCAAGGTTTTGAACCCAGAGCTTGTAACTGAAGGGACGACTCACAACTACTGCGTGGCCGACGATGAGATTATATGCCCCTTCATTGATGAGGAGGAGTTGGCCGAGGATGACGACGATGAAAAGGAGTAGCTCTGGGCAGAGACCCCTTTTTGAATTTTTTTGGGCCTTTGTATTGGCCTGGGTGCCCTGTATCTTTTGTTGTAATGGCCTTCGTGCCTTTTGTTTGAATATTGGCCTATGTGCTTACTCTCTTGTACTTTTGGTGGCCAACTTTGGCCGGTTTTAAATACTTGTTTGTTATTTCATTGTGTTTGATTACTTATAACTGTTTATTTACTTTGAACTCTTTGCGCTCGACCTAGTTGGACTCGTCGGTTTAGGGAACCAGCGAGGTGGAGGGTTTACGTCCGCCTTGAGTCGGGGTTAGGGTTGCAATTGGATACCCTAATCTCGGGGCTTGAGCATTCCTATCGTGAGTTGGGTGCCCTAGCGACGTGGTACTGCGATGCCAGGGCTCGTTCGAGATGTCCGACATCGGGGTTGGTTGTGCTCGCCTCATATGGGCGTTATCCTCTTTTTCGTTTAGTGGTGAAGGTCGTGGTCGTACCTTCCACGCCTCCTCGAATTTTTTTTAGCTGTAGTACTGCTTAAGTTTTTCTGTGTTCCATGGTCGAGCGAGTTCTTCACCTTGTAAGTTTTCCAGATAGTAGGCCCCGTTTCCCGTTTTATCCCGGACACCGTACGAGCCTTCCTAGTTAGCGGCCAACTTGCCTTCCTGTGGGTTTTTCTAGTTTCGTCTGTGGACCAGGATGCTCACCTAGAACTCTCTTTTTATGAATTTCGCGTCGGGACGTAAAGCTATATTTTGTTTAAGGGAGATTTCCCTAAGGACTGCCTCAGAGCGGATTTCGTCAACGAGGTCTAACTCGACTCGAAGTTCTTCGTCGTTCAACTTCTCGTCAAGGGGTGCTTCTGTGCACCTCGTTGATTCTCGAATCTCTACCAGTATGACCGCCTTGGTGCTGTACGTTAACCTGAACGGGGTCTCCCCGGTCGTGGAATGCGGCGTTGTGCGATATGCCCAAAGTTTGAGGGTAGGATCACCCTGTTGGCTGCCTCGGCTTGCCAGTTAGTTTGACGGTGCTCGACAGATGTGCAATGTTGTTTCGTGCCTAAGCCGACGACGAAGTCTTGGAATCCTCCATCCGTGAACTGCGTTCCGTTTTCAGTGATGAGGACTTGGGGTATGCCAAAACGTGCGAGGATGTTTCTTTTGAAGAATATGAGAATGTTCTGTGCCGTTATTTTGGCCAAGGCTTCTGCTTCGATCCATTTAGTAAAGTAGTCCACCCCTACGATGAGGTATTTGTTTTGGTAAGAGCCAGTCACGAAGGGGCCGAGGATGTCCATCCCCCACCAGGCGAAGGGCCACGGGTAGGAGAACGTCTTTAATTTGTTAAAGGGTGCGAGATGCATGTCATCGTGCTTCTGGAACTTGTCGCATTTTTTTACATGTTTTTTAGAGTCATGTTGCATCGTCGGCCAATAATAACTTGCCCGTAGGGCCTTGCGCGCCAATGACCTTCTGCCGAGGTGCTGGGCATTGATCCCCCGATGTATTTCTCCCAGTATGTCGGGGACCTTTTCCTCCTCGATGCATTTGAGTAACGGAATGGAGAATCCCCTTCGGTAGAGTTTTCCCTCGAGGAAGACGTACGAGCATGCCCTCCTCTTGGTCGTGGCTGCATCTTTGGGGTCTGCGGGGAGTTCGTCCTTCATGAGGTAACTGTAGATGGGTGTCATCCAACAGTGAACGTCACCGATCACGTTTACCTCGAGCGGGGGAAATGGTCGTTTGGTACTTGGTCGAGGGAGGATTTCTTGGATCACTGACTTGTTTCTTCCATTCTTTCTCGTGCCCACGAGTTTGAATAGGACATCAGCCCGCGTGTTGTGTTCGCGTGGAACGTGTTGAACCTCCCACTTCTCGATTTTTTTTCCAGTTTTTCTCTCACCAGGGCTAAGTATTCAATGAGGTTGTCGTTCTTAGCTTGGTATTCTCCATGTACTTGTGATACCACAAGTTGAGAGTCTATTGATATCTTTACTTCCTTCGCCCCTAAGTCTCCGGCTAATGTTAGACCTGCGAGGAAAGCTTCATACTTGGCTTGGTTGTTGGAGGTCGGGAAGGCTAATGACAACGAGACTTCGATCAGAATGCCGTCCTCGTTTTCGAGGATGATTCCTGCTCCGTTTCCCGGCGGGCTGGAGGCACCGTCGACGAAGATCGCCCACTTGTGGGCGCCGTTAGCTGGGATCGGGAAATGTGTCATTTCTGCGATAAAGTCGGCCAGGACCTGAGCTTTCAGAGCTTTCCTGCTTTCATATTGGATGTCGAGTTCAGAGAGTTTCAGCAACCACTTCAACATTCGACCGACCATGTCTGGTCGGCCGAGGAGATGCTTTATTGGTTGGTCGGTTCTCAATTTAATCGTATGGGCAAGGAAGTAGTGCCGTAATCTCCTCGCGTTATTGATAAGGGCTAAGGAGACTTTCTCGATATGTTGGTATCTGAACTCGGGGCCTTGGAGAGCTTTGCTCTTGAAGTAGATAGGTTTTTGTCCCTCGATAGTTTCTCGGATGAGAACGGCACTAACGGCCTCGGTCGCTACAGACAGGTAGTGATACGAACCCCAAATAGTACAACCACCTTCTTCAACCACAACTTTAGCATCCTTGAGAGAGGCCATTGTAGGAGGTACTCTGGTAACATCAGGCACTAGTTTAACAACAGGGATGGATTCAGTAGCAGGAATAACTTGAGGAACTACTTCAAATGTCTGGCAAGGAGTCTCAACAAATTCACCCTCCATCTCAACATATTTAAAAGCATTCACATGACTGACCATGTATTCTTCCTCACCATAAACAATGACAATCTTTCCTTTCAATGGATATTTCAATTTCTGATGTAGAGTGGAAGTCACAACACCTGCCCCATGGATCCAGGGGCGCCCAAGAAAACAGGAGTACGCAAAATGAATATCCATCACGTAGAAAGTGGAATCAAAGACTTGAGAGCCTACTTTGATTGGGAGATCCACCTCTCCATGCACCATTCTACTCGAACCATCAAAGACCCTCACTACCACATTACTTGGCCTCAACACAACATCTTCAAGGTTGAGTTTATTCAGAACCTCCTTGGGTAACATATTCAATGAAGAACCATTATCCACCAACACATGAGACAAAGTAGCACCCTTATACTCAATGGAGACATGCAGAGCTCTATTATGGTTTCTTTTAGTAGGAGTCAGATCAGCATCAGAAAAACTCAAACCATTATCACTAGTCAGATGAGCAACACAATTCTCAAACTAATCCACATAAATTTCATGTGGCACATGAGCAGTCTTCAGGAACTTGATTAAAGCCTTGGAATGGGCTTCAGAACATAATAGCAGAGATAACATAGAGATTTTAAAGGGAGTATGCTCCAACTGGTAAACAATATCATAATCACTCTTGCGGATGATTTTCAGTAATTCTTCCATCTGTTTAGAGAGATCTTCAATAGCTGGTGTCTCAGCTTGAACATGTTCAATCACTGGTCCTTTTTCCCGATCCTTAGTACTTGGCCCAGGGTTATAGATATAGACCGGAGTAGCAACAATCTTTGAGGTGTCTTCTGGAGAGAAAATTCTTCCACTCCTGGTAACCTTACTGGACCCAACAATATTGTCAACATCAAGATTATCATCAGTAACATGTGTATCAGTCAAAGGCTCTTGCTTGACACCATGGATATAAACATCAAAACCATAATTCAAGGGTATAGCCTTATCAGAAGTATATGGGATATGACTAGGAGTAGTAATAATCATTGGAGCCACCTATGGCTCAGCAGTAATCTTCACAGGACCTTTAGAAGTGATCCTCACTGGACCTTTGGAAGTAATCTTCACAGGAATCTTATCAACCATTGCCACATCTTCAAGCTTCAAATCTTGGGCTAGACCTTAACATAAACTCTCTACATAAGGGATCTTCTCAAATAATATAATACGGTTGTCCATTAGACATTGAATACCTTCCTTCAGCTTCCAACAACTACTAGGTTTATAGGCACAGAAAAAACAATCTTCATTGCAACCTGGAAATAAACCAACTTGCATCAGTTTCTTCTTGACAATGGATAGAGGAATAGTTAATTCAGACACGGTATAAACATAAGAAACTTCATCAACAACATTAACAGTCTTCTCATGCTTAGGCATAGGAGAAGTAATCACATTAGGAGTTTCAGGAAGGTCAAACTCAATTTCTCCATTTTCAATCATATCCTGAATTTTATTTTTCAACGCCAGCAACTGTTAGTATCATGGCCAGGACTATTAGAATGATATGCACACCTTGCATTGGGGTTGTAACAAGGAGAGGAAGTGTTGGGATTCTAAGAAGGATCCTTCAAAGTAATCAGCTCTCCTTTCAACATGTGTTGCAAAGCCTGAGCCAACGACATATTGATCTTTGTAAATTGCCTCCTAGGCTTGGGCTAACTATTCTGCTGTTGCTCTTGTGGTGCAGGTGTAGAATTAGAAATCAAAACAGCTCCCACAGATTAGTTACGATTATTACGACCATGTTGGCTATACACAACATTGGATTCCTTCTTCCCATTAGGAGGCTTCTTGATGGTACTTGCAGAGGCAACCATCTGGATCTTTCCACTTCGTATCCTATTCTCCATACGTTCTCCAGTCATTATCAACTCAGTGAAACCGGAGGATGAGCTTCCAATGAGATGACTATAGAAATGACCAGTCAAAGTACTCATAAACGTATCAACCAATTCCCTGTCAGTCAAAGGGGTTTGAACTCTACTTGCAAGATCTCTCCACTTCTGAGCATACTCCTTGAAGCTTTCTTTAGAAACCATGGACATACTTTGGAGCTGCATGTGAGTTGGTGCTAAATCAGAGTTATATTGATACTGCTTATAGAGAGCCTCAGCAAGATCATTCCAATTACGAATGTTGGTACTCTCCAGTTGATAATACCATTCCAGTTGAGATCCAGACAAACTCTCTTGAAAGAAATGCATCCATAACTTCCTATCAGGAGTATGTGGTTGAATTCTCCTGACATAAGATCTCAGATGCAATTTTGGGCATGACACACCATCATACACCACAAAAGTAGGAACTTTGAAATCTATAGGGATGGAGACTCCAGAAATCAAGCTCAAATCTTCAAAGTCAAACCCAAAAGTCTTCTGTAGTTCTATAGCATTCATTCGGTCCTCCAGTATCTTATACTTCTCTTCACCAGCCGGATCATGGTAATAATTCTCCTCATAATCAGAATCTTCAATAGTACCATGAAGGTTGCTTTCTTCTTTCTCAGAATTTTCAGACCCTAGATTTTCAACTTCCTCATCTGTCTTGACTGGACCTCTGAACCTTCTACCCATGTTGATGAAGCCCACTGGTTTTCTGGTCTTCTTCTTTTTCTTGGTCAGAAGTGCCTTCGGCTCATCTTGTCCCCTGGACAAATTCAGAATCATCTCTTGAAATTGGGATTATGAGTCTGGAGTTCCTTGACAGTTTGTTCGAGAGCCATTTCTGCTGAAATAAACAGCGAGATGATAAGAGACATGTCGTAAGAAACCTATGATGTAATGATATGGTATGTAAATGCATATGCAGTGTTTTCAAGGACCGCAGGATTTAAATTTGTTTTAAAGAAAAACAAAAATAAATTTTTTATTAGTAAATGTTTAATATAAATTTCCCCTTGGGCTTACAATGAAAGGAAATAGGAATAAAGTACAAAATAAATATATGGGGTTTAAAGTCTCCCATGGTCGCTTCCTCTCTGTGTTGAGGTATGTGTTGAGATTCCTCTCTTCGTGAAGTTGCCTTGTCAGCTCCAGAACTCTTTCTTGACTAGCTCTGAACTGAGTCTCAAAAGCATCCATTTGCTCCTTCAATTGAATCCATGCTCCATAGTAACCGGTAGAACAACAGGATATGACATCATACGAGTCTGAGCACGAGATCGCACCCATCTGAGGTATGGTTCCATAGGAATGGAGTACTTTGGTTCCAAAGTCTTGCTCTCAACTTTATTCACCTTGCTCCAGGCTCGTATAAACCTTTGACGGTAACCTTGAAGATCATTGTCTTAATCGAACATAATATCCTGAATAAGCATGTCACGAGGACCATTACTCCGAGCATAACCAAACTGAGGTAGAGCTAAAGAAGGGTTGTAGGTAATGCCCCCTCTTATACCAAGGAGTGGCACATTAGGGAACTCTCCACAAAGGTCAATGATAGTAACATTCTCCATAGATCGAGAACACCAATGAATGTCTGAATGAGAAAGTGACATGATCCTCTTAGACCACCTTAACCCTTGTTCATTCTTCATCACTGATCGAGGAAGGTGAGAAATAAACCACCTAGATAGTAGAGGTATGCAACACATCAGTGTTCCCCTCGCCTTCGTAGTACGAGTGTGAAGAGAGTGTAAGATATCTCCAAGTAATGTAGGCACTGGATTGTGAGTCAGAAATATGTTGATCGCGTGTACGTCTATGAACTGGTCTAGATTAGGGAACAACACTAAGCTATATATCAACATGGATAAGATCTCCTCAAAAGAATCATAGCTCGTAGTATCCAAGAACACTCGAGCTTTCTCCATCAATACCTTAGCAAGAATATCCTTCACTCCGTTTCTCGTTTCTAGGACAATGTCTGATTTCTTCAAATGTAGGGCTGCAACAATGACTTCAGGTTTAGGCTCTTTCTCTAAGTCTGTGAAGGGTCTTTAATCAAGGATAGGTATACCCAGTAGCTTGGAGAACTCCTCCATTGTAGGAACCAACTGATAGTCGGGGAATATGAAGCAATGATGCTTAGGATCAAAGAACTGCAACATGACACTCATCATGTCTTCATTAAACCTTGAAGTAACTAGATCCAGCAGGTAACCATACCTCTTGATGAATTGGGAGTTTTCAGAAACCTTAGAGACCAATTCTTTAAGCTTAGAAGGTATCCCTACGAAGTTGATCCTGTTAGTGTTTCGACAAGCAGAAGCCATGACCTGTAACAAAGAACAAAGATAAATCCTTTGGTCCTTGAAATGGTTAGTGAAAATGTTATGCTTATGATGTCATGATGTTATGCTCAATCACAAACATGTGGCACACACAAACAAGTCACACAATATCCTTAGGTTTTAAGGCTTGCATGAGATTTAAGGGTAAGTACCCTCCCCTGAAGTTTAATTGGTTCATCCTGTCCTACAAAAGTATCCAAGTTCTAAGGGATCTCAATATCACTGATCCTTCCCAAGGGTGGTTGTTCAGTAGGAAACTTACTTGCCTACCAAAACCCCCCAAGTTTAGGATCTCAATGAGCGTAACATCGAGTATCAACCAACTTTAGTCTTCACATAAGCCGATTATCTCACTACTTTCTAAAGGCCAATATGGGTCAATTAAGGTTCTAAAGGGTAGTTATTGTTAATGACAACGTATGACAACCCCATATTATCCTCAACTTACTTAAGGAACATAAGCACCAACCAAGAAGTCACACTAACTATGGCCACCAGATCAACCATATCGGTATACGCCGTACAGTTTCCTTGGTCTATTGCCATTTACCTAGGGTAAACTAGATCAGGGTTAGGATTTTTCACACAAAAAGCCCAACAAGTAATATAAAGCAAACAATTTAAGTGATCTAATTCCTAAGGGTACCCCTCTTTTACTTAGTAACTCCCCAACAGAGTCGCCAATTCTGTAACACCGTGGGAGAACTGACTTTCTATAAATTTTGCGGATAGAAAGAGTCGCCACCTACTTTTATTTTATCCATAAGGAAGGGACATAAAAGAACAGGAAAGACCATTTTAAAAGACTTGGGTTCGGGGGGTAGGTTATATAAAGGGAAGGTGTTAGCACCCTTTATATCCATGGTTATTCATGGGCTCTTAGTTACTTAGCTCACTTAAATGTTTTGAAAAAGTGATGTGTGTGATTAGAAAATTTTCTAAGTACTTTGTAGTGATCCTCGTATGGATGTATACAAAGCCTTGTTTGAAAATGTTTGAAAATAGTGAGGTGTGAAAAGTATTTTCTTTTTGAAGTGTGAGCAAGTAACTATGAGGTACCTACCCTAGACTAAGTCATTCATGTTCTTATATGTCCTTTCAAGGGTAAGACTATCCCTATTATTAAGGAATAGGTAGTCATTACCTTAGATTTTATTAAGGGACAGACCTAGGGTCATCGTACGGTCAACGAAGGCAACTGTAGGGTGTCTTTAGCAATTGGGAGGGACTATCATCTTTTAAACTGAAGGGACAAGACCATTTATCATAGGCAACCTCGTAGGGACTTGATCTTTTTAAAATCTGAGAGGGACTAGATGATTTATTTAATGGAGGGACTTTGCTTAAGACACCCTACTTTCGAGGGACTTGACCATTATATTGAAGGCAACCAAGAGGGAAACCCTAGGAGGTGCAGACAACGATCATAGATCGACTTACGCGTGTGCGTATTTATTTTTAGATATTTATTCTTTTTATTTAATGATCTAGGTCCTTTTAATTCAAATTATGTTTTTGCATTCCCTATTTACTAACCATGCAAATAAAATAAATAAATAAAAATGCAAGAATTAAAAAAAAAACTACGCTATTACACGGCTTCGGGGTAGTTACATAATAATCGAGCGGGAAAAATAAATTACATAATAAAAGCCTATACAATTTTCTAAGTAATTAAATGAGCAAAAATAAATAAATAAATAAAATGAACAAGGAACATTATCCTAAATAATAAAATAAAACAAACAAAAAATAAATAAATAAATTAATTAGGTTTTTTATATATATTTGAAATTAGGGTTGGAATAAGAAATTAGGGTTGATTTAGAATTAGGGTTTTCTTTAGCAAATTAAAATTTATTTAGAAAAATATTAACTTAATTACTAATTAATATTGATTAATTTACATAAGAGATTAAAAAACTTATATATTAATAAAAGAATAATTAGTGAAGTTAAAAAAAATGAGATTTGCTTTTAAAAAAATAGAGTGATTTAGAACCTAATTACTAATTAACCTACAAATTAATTAACATTTGTTTTTAATTAAATAAAAAAATAAAAAAAAAATATTTTTCATAAAATAATTAGTGAATTTTAGTATTAATTTTCAGAAAATAAAAAAATGCTAAGAATTTTATTAAATCATTAAATTATTTTAGTTAATGGTTAATTATCAATTAATTAACTAAATATATACTAATTAAATTATAAAATAAAAAGAAAAGGAAAAAGAAAAAAGAAACCAACGCCTAACATAAATAGGGGGAGGCCAGAATCGAACCTCACCCCTGTACCTCATAGATCATGCTTTTTACCACTGGGCTACACACGCGCGTGTGTCAATATAGTAGCACGAACACCTTCTAAGCGAAAACGAAATTCAAATTCCTCCTGCACGCGCTTTGGTCATCTTCTCCACTGGACCGTCGTCTTAACCTTTAGCTACACTCGGTCTATCACTAAAGCTTGTAGTGACGGTTTTTATCCGTCACTACATGTCCTGCAAATTGAAAAAACACATAGCACACAAAATAAATTCATTCTATTTACACAAATCAGTCAAGGGTGGTCATATGAGTCCAATTGAACCATTAATTTCATGCTGGGTTCCAAGACCAACAATGTTCTAGGAGTGATCCAAGTCGACTTGGATGTGGGGAAGACCATAAGGTCGACATTGTTTATGGTGATCAACTTTAAAGCCAATTTCAACCTATTATTAGGTAGAGAATGGATTCATGGTATAGGGGCAGTGCTCTCGACCCTACACCAAAGACTTAGTATATGAAGAATAAATGGTATCTTCGAGAACATCAAAGCCGACCAAAGTTATTATAAGGTCGATGACACCAAAGGGTTGAAGAGGTCATTCGATCAACACTTAGCAAACATGGCCCCTTGTGATGATGGATCAGGTTCTTACACCTCCGTCGAAACTGTCTGCATGTTAAACTTGGATCTAGAACATGGTTTTGTCTGGGATGATGTTGACATATCAGATGATCCAAGTGAATTTCTACCCGCTGGGTGGTCTGAGGTAGATGAAAATGACCTCTGAGTTAGAAAGCATGACTCGAATTTTGGCCCACTTGGCTGAAAACAAAAAAGAAATGGCTATGGAAACTAGGAAACATCAAATATTAACTGACAAAGCCAGAACCCGTGGCCAAATGGGCCAACCAACAACTTCGGAAAGCCGGAGGCTAGATTGTATTTATGACAATAGGCCTTTGGGGTTCAAAAGGAACCCAACAAATGAGCCACAAAAAATGCAGGCTCAGGACCCACTCGAAAGATTGATCTAGGAGATTGGACCGCTAAGAGACCCACGTACATAAGTACAAAAATAAGGTCGAAAATGAAGGCTAAGTTGGTCGAAGTATTGAAAGAGTACATGGACTGTTTCGTCTAGGATTATGGAGAAATGCTTGGTCTAAGTCAAAGTGTGGTGGAGCACCGTCTACCCATATAACCAGGCAAAAATCCAATCAAACAGCAACCTCGTCGGTTTTCCCTGGAGGTGAATGAAAAGATCAAACAAGAAATTGAGAGATTGCTCAAAAGCCGGTTCATCAGAACTGCAAGGTATGTCGAATGGCTTGCCAATATAGTTCCTATAATTAAGAAACATGGGACAATATGTGTTTGCATTGATTTCAGAAATCTCAATAATGCAACCCCCAAGGATAAATACGCAATGCATGTGGCCGAGATGCTTGTCGATTCAGCCATAGGTTTTGAGTAGTTGAGTATGGCCAACGAATACTCGGGGTATAATCAAATCCTCATAGCAGAGGATGATGTTCCTAAAACGGAGTTTCGATGCCCATGGGCCATATGTACATATGAATGGGTAGTAATGCCCTTTGGCCTGAAAAATGTCGGGGCTACATATCAATGAGCCATGAAATCAATATTCCATGATTATATAGAGACGTTCATGCAAGTCTATATTGACGACATTGTAATAAAGTCCTTGTCGGAGAAAGGTCATTTAAATCACCTTCGACACTCTTTTGAGAGGATGAGGAAATATGGATTAAAAATGAATCCACTAAAATGTGCTTTTGGTGTACGTGCAGGAGATTTTCTGGGCTTTGTCATGCACAAGAAAGGCATCGAGATAAATCAAAACAAAAGTGGCTTCAATCTTTGTTGGGGAAAATCAACTTCTTGAAAAGGTTCATCTCCAACCTAAGTGGCAAAACAAAAGTGTTATCGCCATTGTTAAAGATCAAGAAGGACAATAAGTTCCAGTAGGGAGAGAAACTACAAAAGGCATTCGACGCAATCAAATACTATTTGTCGAAACCTTTTATGTTATTGTCACCTAGTACAAATAAAAACATGAGATTGTATATTACTTCGTTAGATACGACCATAGGAAGTATGTTAGCATAAAAGGACAATTATGGTGTCGAAATACCCATTTATTACCTCAGTAGAATGCTGATAGATGCTAAAACTAGGTATACTATGATTGAAAAATTATGCATATTTATGTACTTCTCATGTATGAAATGAAATCAATATATAAAGCCTGTTAACATTTATGTTTCGTCTCATTGTGATGTCATCAAACATATGTTGTCTAAACTTATTCTGCATAGTCAAATAGCTAAATGGGCACTAGCGTTAATTGAGTTTTCATTAACTTACAAACCTTTAAGAGCTATGAAAGGTCAGATAGTGGCCGACTTCATTGTCGACCATGCAGAAGTCGAACCTCAAGTGTTCATAATTGACGTGAACCCATGAAAATTATATTTTGATGGGTCAAGCCATAAGCATGGGACACGCGTAGGGATAATGATAATCTCCCAACAAGATTCAAATGCAGTGTCAAGGGTAATGGTTCCAACAATGAGGTTGAATATAAATCCTTGATTACTGGGTTGAAAACATTAAAGAAGATAGGGGCACTGAGAGTGAAGATTAAAGGTGACTCAGAGATATTAGTTAAGCAACTCACGTGAGAGTACAAGTGTATCAAGGAGCATTTAGTAGCCTACTTTGTTATGGAGGAGCAATTATTGGAGCAGTTCGACGTAGCAAGTATTGTACACGTGCCCAGAATGGAGAACCAGGAGGCAAATGATCTAGCGCATATTGTGTCAGGGTATAAAGTGTCGAAAGACAAACTAGAAGACTTCATTGAGGTTCAAGATAAAATGGTGTCGAATGCGCCACCATTACTAACTTCTGATGGTTTAGAAATAAAAGGAACATGGTACGGCGAAGTCCTCGTCATCGATGGATTGTCGATGAAGGACTGGAGGCGACCCATCATAGAATACTTAGAGAATCCTGTATGGGGAACTGACAGGAAGATGAAATACATGGCTCTGAGTTACATGTTAATGGGAAATGAGCTCATGAAGAAAACCTCAAAAGGGGTTTTACTCAAGTGTATAGGAGACTCCAAAGCATATCTAGCCATATCAGAGGTACATAATGGGGTTTGCGGAGCCCATCAAGCTGGCCATAAAATGAAATGGTTACTGTTTAGACAGGGAATCTATTGGTCAAGTATGCTTAAAGATTGTATAGACTTTACTAAGGGATGTCAAGAGTGTCAAGAACACACCAACATCCAACACATCCCGACCAGCGAATTACATTCGATCGTGAAGCCATGGCCGTTTAGAGGATGGGCTTTAGATGTGATAGGAGAAATTCGACCTGCCTTATCGAAACAACAAAAATTCATTTTGGTGGGGATATATTACTTTACTAAATGGATAGAGGTGGTGCCTTTAGAAAAAGTGGACTAGGAAGATGTTATCGACTTCATCCAAGGCCATATAATATATAGGTTTGGGACTCCCGAAACCATAACTATCGACCAAGGTTCAGTATTTATGGGTCAAAATATGCAGGATTTTGAAGCAGAAATAGGATTTAAGCTCGTCACATCGACACCATACTACGCACAAGCGAATGGGCAGGTCGAGGTTGCAAACAAGGTAGTGATCAAGCTTATTAATAAACACGTTGCCAAAAATCCTGGAAACTGACACAAACTTTGGACCAAATCCCGTGGGCATGCTGAACGTCCCCAAAAGAGTCAATGAACTCGACATCGTTTCGTCTAACTTTCGGTCACAACATGGTCATACCTTCAGAAATTAGCTTTCAGTCGATAATAATTCAACATCAATTTGAGATCATGTCGGAACAATATCGCAATATGATATTCGACGAGATCACAGACTTGGACGAAGAGAGGTTAAAGGCACTGGACGTTTTGTTGCGTCAAAAAGAGAGAGTGGTCAAAACTTATAATAAAAAGGTCATGGATAAGACCTTTGAAGTTAATGATTATGTGTGGAAGGTCATCTTACCCATGGATAGGCGAGATTGAAATTTAGGAAAATGGTCACCTGATTGGGAAGAACCATTCCAAATAAGTCAAGCCTTTAGCAACAATGCCATGAGATAAAGGAGATCGATTTTGATGAGAGAATCTTTAGAGTAAATGGGAAGTATCTAAAATGATATAACCAATGCTACAAGAAGTACACATTCACGCATAAAAGATTTCATTAATAATGGTCATAATAGACCAACAACCAAAAGTGGCATACAAAGAGGGCATAATGCATTACAAATGAAACATAAAAAGCTCGTAGGCCAGAAGAGTGCAAAAAATGAAATGCACAAACAACCAAATGGAGTTTGGCAAAAAAATGGTTATTTATCCATGCCTCTCCATGTTCTTGAATTGAGGAAGTTTATCCAGTCTTCATCAGCGTTTGGATATAAGTCGTAACGTGAAGGTAACCTCTTCTTGGGAGGTTTCATCTGGGTCACTGACATCTTCCTAGCAATTTTAGCCCTAGTCTCTGGCACATTAGCCTTTGAGTTGGTCGTTTTGGTGGGCTCTGGATCTTTCTTAGCCACCTTCTAGACTGCAAGAGAATTTGAAGAAGAGCTCATGGAAAATTTGAATGTGTGTAACAAGAAGGTGCATGAAGCCACACCTTTTATAGGAGCAGTATTCTTCGAACGAAGTACGTGGCGGTAGGGCAGGCGTGCAATCAATCTTGGAAAAGAGTGCCGCCCAAAAAATAACCCTTTCGAGGTCTTGGAAACGGTGTCCATGTTGTTTCAATTAATGTAAATGACCGATTTTGAGGAAGGGGATTCAGGCCATTATCTCCACTCCAGTTACAAACGGACTAAGGGAAATAATATTTATACCCAAGGTCATGCGACACAAGAGTTTTTTCTAGGGTATTGAGCTATTTTAGTGGGAAGATGTAAGATCCCCACGTCTTAAGAAAGTTGTGGCGCCAAAAGTGGAATCATGACGAATGTGACAAGTTGTCTCAGTCCGACAGAATGTGAACAATTGATAGGGGAAAATCAACGGTCGAAGAATGCGTCGAAATCACGTAGGGAACTCCAAAAGGCCAAGCTTCTTGGTCGACTATCTCTCTGTCGAAACTGGCCTTTTGAGGGGGCAATTTGTTGGCTGGAGATTTCGACTTGTTAAAAAAAGGAGGTTTGGAAGCAAAAACCATGAGAGTGCCAGAAGGGAGGAGTTTGATCCAACCAAAGAGAAGGAAAAGTCAGTCATGAGTCGACAACCAGATGCAGGAACCCAAAACCAAGTCGAAGCACTTTGACGCATCCCACAGACACCACCAGGTCGAAGATGTTTCGACAAAGTCATTCAGGAAGACGTGGGAAATAAATGGCTCCAAAGAGTGGGACAAAGTAGTGGGTGGTTACCAGGAAAATGGGTTGACGGTTGTCAAAGCCTAATTTGTTGGAAAATGCCCGACAATTTTTTATTTGTCTATATAAGTAGATTGTATTTTCATTATTCGGGGTCGTATTTCTTCACATTGTAAAAGGGACACACTCAAAGTACCGAGCGTCAGAGAAACGAGTTAACCCATACGCAAATGTATGATATCGTCCAAACACTTTGTATTTCAAGTTATTTTAATTCCAAATCAATCTAAATACTTGCCTTTTTGTCTTTATCCTTTTTTATCCTGCATTTATTCGTTTTTCTTGTCTTTTCATTCAAGCATTCCGCGTGAGTTTGCTACAAACATAAAAATACCAAAAATATACACAAGAACCCCCATTACCATTTTACATTACATGAGTTCGTAACATAAGTAATCGGACAAAACAGTTCTAGGACTCGTTTGGCCGGCCCCGTAAGTAAATCTTGCGCAGAGAAAGCTAGTGAATTGTTCGCGTGAAATCCATGTGCGAACAAATTCGTGGTGATATATATATATATATATATATATATATATATATATATATATATATATATATATATATATATATATATATATATATATATATATATATATATATATATATATATATTTTATATTAAGAATAAACTATTTATCATAAATATGTAAGAATTTATATATTTATTTTATTTCATACATGATGCATATCTAAATAGGAGTATACTCCAAAACCAAAATGATTTGCTTTTGAAACGTGCGGTGATATTCTTGTTTGTGTTGGATTTGTAAGCAATAAAAAGATCTAAAATGGATTTATTACAAGTAAATGTGAGTGTTCAAAATTGAATGAGAAGGGTCTCGAGTAATGCTGTCTTTGTCATACAGCTAATTCCAAGTTGTCTAAATATTTATGGATAATGTACAATCCAGCTAGTACTATTGTTTTGTCGTGTTGTCATGCTTGACTTTCCGTACATCTTATCCTTCTAGAGTCTCTCCAACTTGACAATGCATGCATGCATGCGATTCTCTAATTTACTATTGTTTAAGTGTTTTTTCTCTACAGACAACTCTTTTCCATCGTATTTTTTGCCCTACATATCATTTCCACCGGACACGGTAATGAAACATAACTATCCGTCTCAACCCTCTCTATGAGTTTGACGAGGAAACTATGTTTTAATTGAGTTTAAGTTTTATGTGCTTTTAAGAAATCGATACAAAGTCGGTACGACAAATACTAGTATCTATCTACTTTGAATATGTCTTCGAATTTGATTCGTTGATTGTGCTTTTAAGAGATTGACACAACGTAGGTAAGACAAATTCTCGTATAATTTACTTTGAAGTTTATCTTTGAACTCGATTAGTTGATAAGATAATATGTTATAAATTCATGAACATTTCTTTAAATTTATCTTTGAACTCGATTAGTTGATAAGATAATATCTTATAAATTCATGAATATTTAATGTCCATCTGTATTTTTCAAAATGATAAAAAAGAATTGAATGAAATAAATGCTAATAAATATAAGGGAAATAATCTGAGATTTATTCACATTTAAAAGACTTTATAATAAATTAAGAATATTAACTCAACAAAAAGACAAAAGTGGATAAAGTACTGTATAGATAAATGTGATGTTCCTAGATATCATGCCACTTGTCTTCTTCATATTTCTGCTAGTGGCGGCTTGTAGGCGATAGTTAGGCACGATGCATCGAACCAATCAGGTTATTCACGGCTCCGACGGTCAGCCTTCGGTCGGTCTCATTATTGCTCTCGTTTTGGTCGATGCATGTTTTTGAATTTTTGAATTCAGGGAGAAGCAACACTTCGTGAAAGGTTGTTGCGGAATGAAAATAAGCAATATTTGAAAACAATGCAATTTTCAGTTAAAATGTGTTGTTTCATCATGAGTCGCAATCTTGTGAAACAATACATACATGACCAATAAATACTTCATTTAGGAATTCAGAAAACATATCACAAACTGAATATCCTTTTGAACAAATTTCAAACTCTTTTCGCTACGAAAATTGAGTTTTCATTGGTCTTGTGCAAATTCGATATAAGGTTGAATTATCCTGGGTATTCATGCATTCCAACTCTAAGACATACTTGAGAGAGTTTGAAATACTTTAATGAAAAGTGACATCATTCACGATTCAGACCTAGATCCATTCAACTTTACCAATATTTCCAGCATGATATTTAACTTTGGTGATTTATAATTGTGAGATATTGGAACAAATTCTAGGTTTAGCATGTCGTCAAAGTCCGCTCACATGATGTTTTCAAATTGGGTCTTGTGTTATGGAGCCAATTGTTTAAGTTAGCTTGTAATGTGTAATTGTTAAAAATCTCATTAGATTAATGTGTTAGTTTGTTTAAGTTAGCTTGTAAGGGGAAATAGGAAGATAAGACTCTAATTCAAAAGTGAGAGAGGTTATTTGTTATTCTTGTATACCTGTAATCTTATTTCAAGAGAGAAAAGAATAACAGTTTATAACCAATCATTGTTGTTATCTTTGGTTACCCTAAACCTTAATGCTTGTGGATTTTTTTATCATAAAGAAACCTGTTATACTTTGTTTCTAATATATCTGATTCACAATAATATTTTTGTTTAATTAATACATTGATATTAGCTTTTACTTTTAAGGACAATTCTTTTAAATAACTCTTTAAGATATCAAACATTTGTACAACTATAACTCTTTCGGGGGATCATTGCAAACTTAGCGCACAAATTACGTGTCAAACCATTTACCTCTTATGGGTTGAAGATTTGTCAGTCAAGTTGAGTATCAAAATTTCTTATATTGTTAAGAGTTTAGTTGTCAAGGTGAGTATCAAAATCTCTTATATCTTTTAAGAATACAATTACACGTTGTCATCCAAGAAGGCATGGAATGCAACTTTGATTGTAATAAAGTAATTGAACGAGTTTATAAACTGTTATTGAACGAGTTTACTAGGAGTCTTCATATAATGAACTTTTACATTATTTGTTGGCATTGCAGAAATATGTTTCTTGTATTGTGGTAGTAATGGAGATAATGCCCGTGTAAACAAATGCCAACACAAGTGTCAATGACACCAATATCTTCTACCAGTTATTATGGGCATTTCAACCATGCATCATATGTTTTGCATATTGCAAACCTGTGTTTTAAATTTATGGAACATAGTTATATGCTAAGTATAGAGGTACTCTGTTGGACGAGAATATAGAGACGAGACTATCTAAATGGAGGGGGATGGGGAATAAACCATCCCCTTAAAAACCTATTAAAAAATAATTACTTTTACGAGATCAGAGTTAAAAGCGCGAAAGCAAAATGTGATAAGAGGAAGCAAAAATATAGCAGATGGATTTAAGAACTGCATGTTTCCTTATTATCATAGGGTCAATGATTCAATAAATATCATCAACACTATGGAGCTGAAAGTTGCTATGACAATGCATTTAAATCCAACAACTTAGAGACAATGAAATCTTAATTCAAAGAGTGAATATTCAACGAATTAAATGTATCACAAACCTACACTTATTTGATAAAAAACTCACTACTACAAAATAGATATTTCGTAACACCTATTTTACAACAACCATAGTGTTAATCGTGGTAATAGTTTATTTCTGGACGCATTTTTTAAATATTTACTGGAGGACATGTTACAACGGTCAAATGTAGCAACCGTGGTAAAAAGGTACATGGAGTGAAGTGGTTTGAATCCCAACACCAACAATTAGCCATTTATCGTGATTAAAATGTTACTGCACTTGTATATCACCATAATTTTTAATTCCAACCATGATGAAAGGTGATACTTTATTTATACAAAAGTGAAATTATTTATCGCTTCAGTACACAAAAACTGTCTCTCTCAAAACAAAACCCTAACAACTTTTTCTCTCGTGGAAACCCCAAAACAAAACCATAACAATAAATCTTAGCTAATGGGTATTTACAGGTTCGTTTTCTCAATAGTTTCATGATCTTTGAACTTTCAAAATTTGTTTCAATAGTTTATTCATCCTTATTTCATTGTTGACACGCCATTATGTTGTTAGAATAAGATTTGATTCTAAATTCTTTAATAAGTTTTGATGATAACAAATACCATGTTAATTTAAAGAACAAATATGCTCCCTAAATTGTTTATTTTTATGTAAAGAAAGTTCTGATGCAAAGAAAGAAATTCTAATACATAAGATAGAAGTTCTGATAATTGAATACAAAGAAGAGCTAAACAAAGGAAAATCCATGAAGATTTGATATAGAAGATCTGAACTTTTATCACGCTCTTAACACCAGCTGCTCAAGTTGAAAAGACAATGATATTCTCATAGAAGCAAACTCTGATCTCAAGCATTATTCTTCATTAAATGAGTATCAAGAAATAAAGGCATATCAGACAAGTTTCATTATTTTTGGAAAGAACTTTAATATCATTTATCAACCTCCAAAAATATCCCATGGTGTCTCCAACGGATCAATATGTCCTCATCTATACAAAAGAGCTATTTGGAAGAAAAAATTTACTTACTCTTGCGCGCACATACAAATATTTGTATCCTCAAGTTTTATTTGTGTTAACAACTTTGTGTAAAACATCACAGTAGTGATAAGGATTACTAGAAGCAATACTATACACTTTTTTATTTCTGTTAAACTTGATTTTCCTTGAGTGACTAAAGTGTTAGTCAGTAGACTCAAGAAGACATTGACAGTAGGTCTTTGTGTTGTAATCAAAAGTTGATTAGTGGATTAAGACCTTGCTTGAGAGAGGCAAAATCACCTTGGTGGTGGACTGGAGTAGTTTGAGTTCAAACGAACCAGGATAACCAAACGTGTCCTTTGCCTTTAATTTTTGAAAAACCCCAATTCAAACCCTTTTCTTATGTTTTTTCGTTTCTTTAATTGGTATCAGAGCACCTGGTTCTGGGTGATTACACTTAACCGTGTTAGAAAAAGATCCTACAAAGAAAAACACTACGGCGGAACAAATTCAGAACAACAACGACAACCAGAATAACAAGATCAATGGAAAACCCCCAATGTTCAATGGTGAGAAATTTGACTACTGGAAAGATGTTATGGAAAGCTTCTTTTTGGCTTATGATGGAGATCTCTGGGATATGGTCACTGATGGTTACACTCATCTAGTTTGAGACAACGGTCAGAAGATTGAAAGAAGAAATATGACAGCTCAACAAAAGAAAGATATCAAAAATCATCACAATGCCATAACAATTCTTTAAAGTTCCATCTCATACACAAAATATGAGAAGATCACAAACAGAGAGTCTTCCAAACACATGTTCGACTCTCTAAGAATGACGCATGAACGCAACACCCAAGTCAAGGAGATTAAAGCTCTGCCACTTATCTAGAAGTATGAAGCGTTCAAAATGGGAGAAGATGAAACAATTGAGAAAATGTTCTCAAGGTTTGAAATTCTGGTTGTTGGACTAAAAGCTCTAGACAAAGGATACTCAACAACAGATCATGTGAAGAAGATACTTAGAAGCTTGCCAAAGGCATGGGGACCCATGGTCGCAACTCTAAAGCTTTTAAAAAATATGAATGAGATATCTCTTGAAGAATTAATCAACTTTCTAAGAAGTCACGAGATAGAACTTGAAGAAGATGAACCCCAGAAGAAAGGTAAGTATGTTGCTCTTAAATCTAATAAATATGAAGCTAAAGCTTTTCAGGAAGAAGAAGAAAGCTCTGGTGGCTCATCAGAAGAAGACAAACTATCACTCCTTTCCAGAAGGGTTCAACAACTTTTGAAGCATATACAAAAGAATTTCAGAAACCCTAAAAGATCAAGCAGTCATTTTGAATCATCCTCTGGATACAAAAAGTCAAGATGCAAATAAGTGGTTTTTTATGAATGTAAGGAACCTAGACATTACAAAAGTGATTGTCCTAAACTGCAGAAAGAAAAGCTAAAGAAGAAATTTATTAGAGATAAGAAGAAAAGTCTTATGGATACTTTGAATGACTCAGAATCTTCTGAAGCTAAATCTGAATCAGAAATTGAACATGCCAACATTGTTTTAATGGCCAATATATCAGATGATACCAACTCATCAGAATCAGGATCAAACTCAAAAACATAAGAGGTATTTTCTAAACTGTCTAGATCTCAATTAGAAGATAGTCTATCAGAAATTCTGTAAAAATATCAGCAACTTCAACTCAAATACCTCTACTAGAAAATTCACTTTTAGTGACCGAATTAGAGACCGAAAAAGCTTAAAATTTGGTCACTATAACGTTTTGCGACCAATTTAGAGACCATCGTTTTTCGTGTGTAAAAGTGCTAGTCGCTAAGCTTTTACAAAGAATTTAGTGACTGAAATTTAGAGACCGAATTTAGAGACTGATTTTAGAGACCGATTTTAGTGTTTTTTTTTTCAAAAAATAAAATTAAAAGGTGCCAGGACTTGGGAATTGAACTTGAGACCTCCTACAATTTCAGTTTGGCCTTACCACTAGACCACTTAATATAATTTGTTATATTACTTATATTTAAATATATACACACATAAAAAAATCTAAATAATAGTTAAATAATTACTAATTATTACTTAATTTAATTGGATGTAATGAAAATAAAATTTGATTTTATTAATTTAATTTCATTATGCACATATAAAAATTGTATAATGAAAATAAAATCCACTTTTATGCATATATACATAAAAATAAAATAGTATAATTGTTTATATAATTATATGTTTAATTTGTTAAAATAATAAAAACGTGATTCTTTTATTAAAAAATAAAAAAGAACTAAAATCCTTACAAAATTGGGAGAGAAATAGCAACATAATAAAAAGGATTAAAAAATAAAGAAAATAAATATAAAAAAATATCAATGACCGAAATTTCGGTCGCTAAATTTTTTTATATAAATTAAATATTATTTAGTGACCGATTTTGAGACCAAATTGGCAGTCACAATATTTTGGTCGCTAAATCGGTGACTAAATTTTATTTAGAAATTTTGGTGGCTAAATCGGTGCCTATAGTGACCGAAATTTTTCGGTCACTAAAAGCGAATTTTCTAGTAGTGCACGGTTTTAAAAAATTTCTAGCTAAAAACATAGACAGAAGCAAAATGCTTCAATGATCTATGGAGTTAGCAGAAACTGTAGAAAATGCATAGGATATGTCAAACCAAAAGGAGAAACACCACATCAATCAAAGCAAGTTGATGATATGGTCATAAAATGCACATCTTTAAACTCTCACTTCACATATGGACACAAACATGATTTAAAATAGACCAGTGGATCATCTTACTCTACAAATTCTATTGAGAAACCTAAACTCAATCAGAATTATGTAAACTCTAACAAACAAGGACCCAGAGATATGGATACCCAAGGATAAAATTTTCTATGTTGCAGATGTCTTTAATAGCAAGATTGAAACACCAATCTTGGTACTTGGACTCTAGATGCTCGCGACACATGATGGGAAGAAAGTATATTTTCCAAAGTCTAGAACTTAAAGCTGGAGGTTACGTAGATTTTGGAGGTAATTAGAAAGGAAAGATTATTGGCTCTGGAACCATTGGTAACGATACTTTTCCCTCTATTTCTAATGTTTTGTTAATAGATGGATTAATGCATAACATGTTATCAGTAAGTCAATTAAGTGATAACGATTATGATATAATCTTCAATCAAAAGTTTTGTAAAGTAGTTAGTCAGAAAGATGGAACTATTCTATTTAATGGAAAGAGAAAGAACAACATTTACAAAATAAAACTTTCTGAACTAAAAAGTCAGAATTTAAAATGCCTTATGTTTGTTAACGACAAGCAATGGGTCTGGCACAGAAGATTGGGACATGTTATTATGAGAAGAATATCTCACATTAACAAACTCAATCTGGTCAGAGGACTTCTTAACCTGAACTTCAACTCAGATGCTCTTTGTGAAGCATGTCAGAAAGGCAAGTTTGCTAAACCTTCTTTTAAATAAAAAATATTGTTTCTACCTCTAGACCATTAGAACTTCTACACATAGATTTGTTTGGACGAGTGAAAACTGCATCCATCAGTGGTAAGAAGTATGGAATAGTGACCGTAGATGATTATAGCAGATGGACATGGGTAAAGTTCCTTAGACACAAGGACGAGTCAATCTCTGTATTCTCTGCCTTCTACAACCAAGTTCAAAATTAAAAAAAAAAGTTTAGAATTGTAAAAGTCAGAAGTGATCATGGTGGGGAACTTGAAAACAAAAAACTGGAATAATTTTTTAATGAAAATGGCATCTCTCATGATTTCTCTTATCTTAGAACTCCACGACAAAATGGAGTTGTAGAACGAAAGAACAGAACTTTACAAGAGATGTCCAAAACCATGATCAATGAGACTAACATGGCTAAAAACTTTTGGGCAGAAGTAGTTAATACAGTGTGATATATTCAAAATAAAATCTCTATAAGACCTATTATGCAGAAGACTCCATATGAATTGTGGAAGGACAAAAAGCCCAACATTTCTTATTTCCATACTTTTGGATGTACTTGCTTTATTTTGAATACTAATGATCCTCTGAACAAGTTTGATCCTAAGGCACAAAAATGTTTTATGTTAGGATACTCTAGATGTTCGAAAGGATACAAAGTATATAACACAGAAACACGAATTGTGGTAGAATCTATTTGCGTCAGATTTGATGATAAGCTTGACCTCCAAAAGCCAAAGCATAATGAATCTCTTGTAGATATAGAAGTTCAAATTACAGGTATTGAAATCAGGACATCTGAAGAACAACCAAGTACAGATAAAGACAACATAAATGTCACAATAACTTATGAAGAACCCATTCAGAAGAGACAATCCAGAAGCATACTAGCTCATCCAGAAGATAAAATTTTGGGAAAGAAAGATGACCCAATCAGAACAAGATTTTCATTCAAAAACTCTGAAGAATCTCTCCTGGGATTAGTGTCTCTGATTGAACCCATTTCCATTGACGAAACACTCTCCAACAATGATTGGATACTTGTAATGCAGGAAGAATTAAATCAGTTTACTAGAAATGATGTATGGGATCTAGTTCCTAAACCCAAAGGCTTCAACATCATTGGAACCAAATGGGTTTTCAGAATCAAGATGAACGAACAAGGAGATGTTGTCAGAAACAAAGCACGACTGGTTGCACAAGGTTATAGTCAGCAAGAAGGGATAAAATATACAGATACCTTTGCACTAGTCGCAAGGTTAGAATCTCAGAAATTTAATTTCTTTTGCTGTAAATAATGACATCACTCTTTATCAGATGGATGTCAAAAGTACCTTTTTAAATGGTTACATTGATGAAGAAGCTTATGTGCATCAACCCCCTGGCTTCTAAAACACAAAACATCCAAAATATGTTTATAAACTTAAGAAATCGTTATATGGCCTGAAACAAGCTCCCAGAGCTTGGTATGAAAGACTAAGTAACTTTCTATTAGAAAATGATTTTACCAGAGGGAAGCTGGACACAACTTTATTCTGTAAAAAATTTAAAAACAATATTCTGATCTGTTAAATATACGTAGATGATATAATTTTTGGATCTACTAAAAGCTCTATGGGCAAAGAATTTTCTAAGACTATGCAAAAAGAATTTTAAATGAGCTTAATGGGAGAACTCAAGTTCTTTTTGGGAATCTAAATCAATCAAACATCAGAAGGAACCTACATACATCAAACCAAATATGTTAAAGAACTTCTGAAGAAATTTGATATGTCAGAAAGTAATCTTTCCAAAACTTCTATGCACCCTACATGCATTCTAGAAAAGGAAGAGGTAAGTAAGAAAGTAGATCAGAAGCTCTACAGAGGTATGATTGGCTCTCTCCTATACATAACTTCTTCAAGACCTGATATTCTATATAGCATTTTCCTATGTGCTAGATTCCAATCAGATCCTAGAGAATTTCACTTAACAACAGTTAAGTGAATTTTTAAGTATCTGAAAGGTACTATTAATCTTGGTATTTGCTATAGAAAATCCAAAAGAATATAAACTAGTAGGGTACTGCGATGTTGACTTTGTTGGAGAAAAAATAGAAAGAAAAAGTACTTATGGAAGCTTCCATTTTCTGGGAGATAACTTAATCTCTTGGTCCAACATAAGACAATCTACTATTTCACTTTCAACTGCTGAAGATGAATATATAGTTGCAGCCGGATACAGTACTCAGATGCTCTAGATGAAGAATCAGCTTGAAGATCTTAATATCCATGAGAGTAACATTCTTATCCTCTGTGATAATAATTCTGATATATGTCTTTCTAAAAATCCTATCTTACATTCTAGAGCTAAACATATAGAAATTAAACATCATTTTGTTAGGGACTATACTCAGAAGGGATTCTATTTTTAAAATTTATCGACACAGACCATCAATGGGCTGACATTTTCAAAAAACCTCTTGTTGGAGATAAATTTAATTTCATTCTGAAACATCTAAGTATGGAATTATGTCCAGAATGAAAAATATAACTTCTATATAATTAACTCTCAGAATTTATTTTATTTACTTGAACATCTGACCAATAATTCTTCAGAAGTGAGAAGGAAAATTGTCTTAGAACATGCAGTTCATAATATCAACATCTGCCAACCTAAGTTATATGTCATCCTTTAAAGTTGAACATGTGTTCAAACTCTGAGAAACTGAAATAGTTGAGTTGACAAATTGAGGCACCAAGTCACATCGGTAAATGTTCCAAAATCTTTCACGCCATCCCCCTTGTCAGTAATCATTAATGCTCAATAATTATTTTTTGTGCTAATTATTTTAAGGGTTAAATATGTATAAGGTCCCTGAAAATATCCCAACCTCTAAGTTTAGTCCCTCTAAAAAATTTCTTCAAACTTTGGTCCCTCAAAAGTTTTCTGTCACTAACTATGGTCCCACTCGTTAGTTTTCACTAACGGAGGATGACATGGCACACCAGCTGGATGTTTTTTATTTGTTGATGTCTTATGTATTTTCCATGGTGGTAATTGAGAGGTATAGTAAATTTGTAGTTGAACAATCATCATTTTGCCTCATACAATTCGTGCCTTAGTCTTCCTCAATCCTTTTAAATTTGAAGTTCAGTCCATTTCAATGCATACCGTGCCCTAGTCTTCCTCAATCATTTCCAAATTATTCGATGTATTCAAAGGATAACGAAGATGTGTTGCAGTGGTCCCAAGGAGAAAGTGTATGAATCTTACTTGTGGTCCCAGGTATGTTTCTTTGTCGCATCCTTGATCTAGAGTTTAATATTGATGTTTACCTTCTTTTTCTTTACAAGTGGTATCATTACTATTAAATTCTTAGTTTTGTTGTTGTAATGGCATAAATAACTTGACCTGTTTTTTTTTATTACTGAAAGTAAAAGTTAGGGTTAGTTGTTGTTTATTATGAAATGGTAAAAATTAAACTTAGGTTAAAATTTATATTTACAGGGGTATGGATAAGTTCACAGTTGTATTTTACACTAAGGGTTGTTTAGTAAAAGACACAAACCTAAGATATGATGGGGAATGTGAATGCTTTTAGGGGGAAAGATCCTGATTTTTTGTCATTCTTTGAGGCCTATGCTTTAGTCAAGGTAATTGAACCTGAGTTTAATTATAGTTCTGTTAAGATGTGGTGGAAGCATGAACAAGGGAGCCTTGAACAAGACCTGGAACCCTTTAAGGATGATGGTGATGACTCTGAATTAGCCTTGTATGCAGTAACAAATAATTGTGAGGTGGAGATTTACTGTGAGCCTAAAACTGAAGGTGAGGATGCCTTTATGGAAAGTTTTAGAAAGAGAGGAAAAGGAGGAAAGGGAGTGAAATGTGATGGAAATGCAGATGTTTTGAGTGAATCTAGTGATGAAAGCAATGATGATTTAGTGGTAAATGTTCATTTTAATGATAATGGGGAGGAGAGAATGGAAGGTTTTGATGAAGTTTTAGATGATGTAGTTATTAATGATTCTAATAGAGAGCAAAACATACCAGCTGTTGCAAGTAAATAAGGGAATAATCAGCAAGATAATAAGGTATATATCACTCAAGAAATGGGCAAGGAACATGTATTGAGGATGAGTACATGACTGATGAACTTGAAAATGGTGGTGATGGTGATAGTTGTGATGAAAGACCATGCATACTGAGGTTTAATAAGGAAGAATCTTTGAGCAAAGATTTTGTTTTTAAAGTTTGTATGGAGTTCTCTTCTTTAATACATTTCAAGGATGCTATCCTAAAACATAATGTCTTGAATGGGAGGGAAGTAATGTTTGAAAAAAATGATGTTGTTAGATGTAGGGTAGTATGCAAGGACAAGAAAAAATGTGACTATATTGTGCGATGTAGTAAGGTTCTTATATCAACCACATATAGGATCAAAACTTTGTTTGCAAAGCACAAGTGTGGTAGGAAATTTTACAACAGAAATGCTAGAGTAGAGTGGGTTGCAAAAGTGATTGTGGATGGTTTGAAGAATAACTCTAAAATGAGGTTAAGTGCGGTAGTGGTGATGTTAGAAAGAGGTATGCAACTGAGATACCAGGGTGCATAGCTTTCAAGGAAAGACAAATAGCAAGATATATTGTTGAAGGTGACTCAAGCAAACAATATAGTCTATTGTGATCTTATGGCACTTAATTAAAAAGGGCTTCACATGACAATACATTTAAGATTAATACATATACTCTAAGTGAAGGTTTGAAACCAAGGTTTGAGAGATGGATATGTCATTTGATGGAACTAAGAAGGCTTTGTCTAAGGCATGTAGACCATTCATTGGCTTGGATGGATGCCACTTGAAACACAAATATGGTGGAATTCTTTTGATTGTTGTTGGTATAGACCCTAATGACCAATAACTTCCTATTGCCTTTGTTGTGGTAGAAATGGAGACCAAAGATTCTTGGAGCTGGTTTATGAAGTTGTTAATTGAAGACATAGGTGATGGAAGGTGGTGCTTCATTTCTTACCAAAAAAAGGTACTCATCATATTTTACATTAATGTAGTGTTTATGTTGTTGTTCTTTGTTTATTACATTTATTTGATATAACAATTGTTATTCTTTGTTAGGGTTTGGTCCAAGTATTTGAAGAAGAGTATCCTGCATATGAACACAAATTTTGTTTAAGGCATTTATATGCCAACTTCAAGAAGAAATTTGGTGGAGGGACTTTGTTTAAAGATTTAATGACTGCTACAACAAAAGCCACTTACTTTGAGGCACATGAGGCAAAAATGCTTATGATAAAAGAGGTCAGTCTTCCAGCTTATGAGTGGATAGAGGCTATTCTAAAGAAAAATGGTGTAAGCATGATTTTCCAATTTTTTCTAAGTGTGATGTCTTAATGAATAACCTGAGTGAATCATTTAATGCAACAATATTGTTATAAAGGGATAAACCTATCATTACAATGTTTGAGTATATTAGGAATTACTTAATGGGTAGGTTTGCAACACTTAGGGAAAATTTTGAATCTTATAAGGGACAAATAATGTCAAAACCCTTAAGGAGGTTGGATAGGGAGATAGAAAAGGGTGCTAGTTGGACAACTACATATGATGGCAGATTGACATTTCAAGTAACACATGTTTTATTTACCGATAGCTTTTTTTGTTGATTTAGAAAAACATACTTGTTTTTGCAACTTTTGGGAGCTTATAGGTATCCCATGTAGACATGCTCAACACTTTAATATAGTGCTCAACACTTTAGTATATTGTAAATAATTTAATTTTACATGTTTGTTGCAGGGGAGGCCTAAGGGTGCATCAAACAAGGAGAAAAAGGAACATAAGAAACCAAAGCCCAACAAACCAGTTACCAAATCAAAAAAACCTGTTGAGGCAAGTCAGACTATTGACAATCAAGAAACTCAGGAGGCATCCAATCTGAATGTGAATGAACTTTGTTGGATGCAATCATATTATGATATTTTGGTTACATATTGTCTTCTGTTAACTTGGGTACAAATATAAGAGTCAGATGAAAGCAATAAACCCCTAAACAAATCAAAAATGAGTCAAAATTAATAACTAAAACCAAATTTCATTGCATTCAAACATTACATTACAATATCCATTACAAATATTTCAGACTTACAACTAAAACCAAGTTTCTTGATCATACCAAATCAATCTAACAAATATTAGAGACATCTTAACAATAACTTCAACAACCTAACAAATACTTCAACAACCTAAAAAATACTTCAATAACTACACCTAAAAATAAGATACATGTTTATCAAAACTGAAAGAATAACACAAGAAGTCTTCAATTTTCCATAACATGCCTCTGCCTTGAGCTTCAACTTCAACCTATTGTTTTTCTTCAGTGAAGCTTCATACAGTTCCCTAACTGTTTCTAGAATTTGAATATTCATTTCATATTCTGCTTCCAAGCCGTGAACAACCTCTTTCTCTTTTACAATTTCATCATCCCAAATGATCAAATTACATGTACCCTGATTTTTCCAGATTGGACATCTCTAAAATAGCCTCCCTTGATTCGTTCCCTTCTTGCACATGTATGACACCATCGCACGATTGCAGTAACATTTTTTAACTTCATGTTGTGAGATTGTCTTGCTTGACCTAGTTGATGTATACATAACCAAAAAAACTTGAGGAACGATGATGGAAGAAAAAGGTTGCAAAAAGAAGGTAGAAGAAGAGGGTAAAGATGAAGATGACGAAAGTTAGGGCAACACGAGTCTTATGAAGAAGCAAACTTATGGATCCTATGTAACATTATTAAATCAAATCTAACGTGGATTCAATGTAAAACACACTTGGCACTCAAAGATTACACAGTTGGCGTGCCATGTCATCCTCCGTTAGTGGAAACTAACGGGAGGGACCAAAGTTAGAGACGGAAAACTTTGGGGGGACCAAACTTTGAAGAAAATGTTTAGAGGGACTAAACTTGAATGTTGGGATATTTGTAGGGACCTTATACATATTTAACCCTTTTTTTAATTTTAATATTTATATCCGTTGGGAACTTATATATATATATATATATATATATATATATATATATATATATATATATATATATATATATATATATATATATATATATCTTCACTTCACAACACTTCATGTTTTCACTTTCACTCACCTTGTTTACCTTCTCTGCATTTCTTTCCTTCTTTATTCTTGTTCTTCTTGCTTTCTTATTTGCATTACAAACCCTAAGGTTGTGAACAATGGCTTCCTCATATAAACAAGTTCAAGGTTCTGCAAATCAAGCCTCTGAAGAAACTTATGTTGCACTCGTAAGAACCCTTATCACTCCCAATGAAAGCCTGAAAGTTCTCTGTGAACTATTTGTGGATTTTGAAAGTATGAAGGAGAATGGTTATGATCTCACACCAGAAGTTGAATTTCAAGGATGGGCAAAGTATTTTAATCGTCTCATGGGTCCAATCTTCCCAAAATTGGTTAAAGAGTTCTGGATTTCTGCTACTGCCTCAAACAATCAAGTTACATCTCATGGTAATGGCATTAGTTGCACTGACATGGAGAAACTTTATGACCTAAAAACCATCTCAAAGGAAATATTCTCTTCTAGACAACACTCAAACAAAATCAAAGATTTGAAAGATCATCAAAGGATCTGGGCTAGATCATTCTGGGTTGCATTAGCCACAAGAAACCCATCAGCTCCCTAGATTACATCAATATTGATCAGCAATACCTCCTTTACTTCATCTCAACCAACAAGAAAGTCAATCTAGCTCACAGTCTGTTCAATCATCTGAAGAACATCGTCAAGGAAACCAGTGAAGATGAAAAGACAAAAAGAGATTAGATACCTCTGGGGAGACTTATCTCAGATATTCTAATAGGAAACAAACTAGTAGAAGATCTGATTGAAGCCCAGAAGGTTAACGACCTGGAAGCAGTTGCTGGAAACCCCTCAATGCAAAGAATCTCAAGAAAATGAAAATCATTGACAACATCAAGAAGGACCCCATCATTCATACAAAAGAAGTTATTACCACCAGAAAAATTCCCTTGAAGAACTTTCCCCTCTTCTCAGTAGACACTCATCCAGAAATCATCCTCAGATATCTGGATGCATGGAAGCATGACAATACAACTCCAGAAATTAACCTAGATGATCTCAGAAGACCATCCTCATAAGTTGCTATCAAAAAGACAAAGAAAGGGAAAGCTTCTAAAGGAACTTCTCAGAAGACACCAAAAGTTGCTAAAAAGAAAGGTAACCATTCTTTCATTTCTATCACTGAGTCAATATCAGTAACAACATCTGAAACCCCATCTTCTCCTAAACCTTCTGAACACCACTCTCCTCAAACTCTTGCCGATTTCGATATTCCTATTGACACCAATCCTCCTATAAACCAAGACACCACTCCATTTGTTGAAACTCAACCAGAACTTGCTGAAGTTATTTCTAATATTGATCAATTCCAATCCTTCTTTGAAACCTCACAACCAGAAAATATTAATCCACATCCTGAGCAAACAACCATCCCTGGTACAAACTATCCTCTCAACACCTCTCAACCACCTCTAATTTTTGACATTCCAACACCAGAAGATTCTCTCTCTTCTTATCTCTCAACACCACAAAACTCTCCCATCCTCATTTCAGATACTCTAACTCCAACAAACATCCCCGAAGACCCTCTCAGAACCTTCAAATATTTAGAAGCTCTCAACAAGCTTGCCTCACCTGCACAGAAAATAGCCATTCCAAAACTAAAACCAAAGCCATCCAAATCAGATGTTGGTAAATTATTGTTAGCCTTTGAGACAGAAATGAAGGAATGTGTGAACTCTCTAAAGCTTGCTTGCTTGGATAATCTGGACCCAACAACATCTGACTATATTTGGACTCATTTCAACAATTGGTTTACCGTCGAATCTCAGAAGTTGAAAGATTTCAGTTATGAAATAGCTCAACATAATTTTTTTGATCACTTGAAACTATTCAAAGAACAAGTCCTAAAATACTAGGAAAAGAAACCTATTTAGCAACTTGACATCTCTCCTTGGATTGCCCCTATGGAGCCAGAACATCGGGAAACAACCTCTGAAACTCTTACTCTGGTTGTGACTGAAGACAAAGGAAAATTTGTAGTAACTTCTCCTGAGCAGGCTCCTGCTACAACTTCTTATGAGTATATGGTATCTTCTGCTGATACAACTTCATCTTCTCTTGTGCTGCAAACTCTGGAAGAGTTGGAGAAAGAGAACAAAGCTATTAAGAAAAGGTTGGATAAACAGGATTAAACAAATGCAGAAATAAAGGGAATGATAGGTCATCAAGTGGAATCCAACACTCATATCAAGAGTCTTCTGGAAGCATTGTTCACAAGACTTCCTCCTCCTCCACAACCTTAGTTTCTATTTCTGATTGTTTATGTTTTCCTATATTTTGTTAAATTGCTTTTGTTGTTATCTTGAATATCTTGAATGAAAGTTTCATGTTCTGTTTATTTGTATTTTCTTTTCTTTTTTATTATAGCTTTTTGATTCATGACAAAAATGGGGAGAACGCAAAATATTTTGATCAATAACAGTTCACCAGGACTAAGTCTCAAAATTTTTAAAATATTATGATAATTCTAATATGTTTATAAGTAAACAGGAAAAGGCTCTAACTCATGGGGAGTAGAACTTCCAACCAAAGCTCTGAGCAAACATATTCAGGGAAGTTTCTAACTCAGGGGGAGTTTTTATATCGTATGTTCTTATTTAACTAATCAAAATATAAGAGTTTTGTCATCATCAAAAAGGGGGAGATTGTTAGAACAATATTTGATTCTTACATTCTTTAATAAGTTTTGATGATAACAAATACCATGCGAATTTAAAGAACAAATAGGCTCCCTAAATTGTTTATTTTGATGTACATGAAGTTCTGATGCAAAAAGTGAAGTTCTAATACATAAGATAGAAGTTATGATGATTGAATACAAAGAAGAGCTAAGAAAATGCAAATCCATGAAGTTCTAATATAGAAGATCTGAACTTTTATCACGCTCTTAGCACCAGTTGCTCAAGTTAAAAAGACTATGATATTCTTATAGAAGCAAACTCTGATCCCAAGCATTATTCTTCATTAAATGAGTATCAAGAAATAACGGCATATCAGACAAGGATCATTATTTTTGGAAATAACTTTAACATAATTTATCAACCTCCTAAAATATCCCATGGTGTCTCCAACGGATCAATATCTTCTCATATATATAAAGGATCCCTTTGGAAGAAAAAGTTTAATTACTCTTGCGCGCACATACAAATATTTTTATCCTTAAGTTTTATTTGTGTTAACAACTTTGTGTAAAACATCACAATATTGATAAAGCATACTAGAAGAAATATTATACACTTTTTATTTATGTTAAACTTGATTTTCCTTGAGTGACTAAAGTGTTAGTCAGTAGACTCAAGAAGACATTGACAATAGGTCTTTGTGTTGTAATGAAAATTTGATTAGTGGATTAAGACCTCGCTTGAGAGAGAAAAAATCACCTTGGCGGTTGGACTGGAGTAGTTTGAGTTCAAACGAACTGGGATAACCAAATGTGTCCTTTGCCTTTAATTTTTGAAAAATCCCAATTCAAACCCCTTTTTTGTGTTTTTCGTTTCTTCATACGTGACATGTTTGTTTCATGATCTGTGAGCTTTTTTTTTACTTGTAGGTATCTGGATGCTTTTAGGTATATGGATATTTCTTTAAGAAAAGAGGAGGAAGCTAGATTTAGCCTTGCAAACTTGTGTTAGATCCAGAATGACATCCATTCAAAATATACAAAAAATTGATGATCTAAAATTATCTTCATCCTTATTTCGTTGTTGACACGCCATTATGTTTCATGTATGGTATGTTTGTGAAGCATTTACAGGTTCGTTTTCTCTGTAGTTTTTTGTTTAAAAATCTGTTTCAATAGCTTGTTTCATGATCTTTGATTTTTTTTACTTGTAGGTACATGGATGCTTGTAGTTATATGGATACTTCTTTCAATAAAGAGGAAGAAGATAGTTTTAGACTTGCAAACTTGTGTCAAACATCCAAAATAACATACATTCAAAATGTACACAAGTTTGCAGGTGTAAATGTATCTTCATCCTCATTGTTGACACGCTACTATGTGACATGTCAGGTATGTTTCTGAAGCATGACTTGATATGTTTGTTGTATCGTGTTTATTGTTTATTTTTTGTTGTTGATGAATGTTTTTGATGATTTTTTTTATTAATATTGGTTTAAAAGATGCGTTTATTATATATTATGCAGTTTGAGTGTTTTTCCAATCACTTACCGAATATAAAACTTCCCGTATTGCATTATAAATTATGATATGATAGATAAAATTGTTTTAGAAAATACGTACATGTTCAATTCTTGACAAGTATTCTTCATGTACTCTTAACTACATGTTGTTCTTTAACCATTAGAACTTGAGTTAATGATTGTAGATCTTCAATCACCCCCTTTACACCTCTAATTTTTTTTGCAATAAAAAAATATTTTGCAAAAATAATTAGAGGTGAAGGTAGGGGTTGTTGAAGAACTAGGACCATTAAACCAAGTTCTAACTATCAAAGATTAAAATAAAGATAAGGAATTGAAGAACCCTTGTCAAGAATTAGACGTGTACTTCTGTTAAGGCAATGTTAGCCTTGGTAGCTAGTCTATATATGCATTTAGAGAAGGTGAATATGAAGACAACATTTATTCATGGTAATATAGATGAGCAAATGTACATGGAGCAACCAAATGAGTTTAGTGACATTGGATATGGAAGACTAGTTTTTTAATTTACGAGGTATTTGTATGGTTGAAAGCAGTCTCTAAGGAAATAATACAAGCGCTTTGATTTCCTCATGGTTTAGATTGGCTACAAGAGGTGTAAGGATGATTGTTGTGTTTATGTTAGGAGCCTCGATGATGACTATTTTATTATATGTTATTGTATATTCATGATATGTTGATTTTTACTAATCATTTACATGTCGTAAATGAACTGAAAATCATGTTAGGAAAGGAGTTTTAAATGAAAGACTTAGGTGTTGCGAAGAAGGTTCTTGGAATGAAAATTTACATGGATAAAATTTCTAGAATATGGCTCTCTCATAAAATCTATGTTGAAAAGGTTCTAAACAAGTTTGAATGAGTAATTTGAAGGTTGCAAGTACTCTATAATCACTTTAATCTCTCATTAGGTGAATGTCCAAAGACAAATACAGATGCTGAGTATATGTAAAAAGGTTCCTTATACAAGTGTTGTTGGTTGTTTAATGTATGTTATGGTCTACACTAGACTATATTTAACATAACTTTTAATTCAAGTTTATAAGTTTATGTCCAAACCAGACATGCATCATTAGGAAGCAGACAAGAGGATTTTCGGGTACTTGAAAGGTCATTGTGTCATGGTATCATGTTTAGTAGTGAATATGGTGATAATTCGATTGTAGCATACGTTAATTCAAACTAACTATTGTTATGGATGATATGAGATCTACAACTAGGCATGTATTTACTTAATAGGAGGACTTATTTGTAGGAAATATTCAGTTTAGTTAATAGTGGCCATGTTGAAAAATGATGCAGAGTACATGGAAGCAGGTGAAGTTGCCTAAAAAGCCTTATGGCTTACATGATTCGTAATAAAATAAGTGTTGAGCAAGGTGGAGTTCGATTACACTATGATTGTCAGAGTGTCATTTTTTCGACAGTCAATAAAGTTCATAATGCCACGACCAAGCATATTGATGCGATGTTTTAAAAGATCAGAGATTTATTTCATCTAAAAAAATATTACTTGAAAATGTCCATACTTCAGAGAATATGACCAATATGTTGACAAAGTAAGTCATCAATAATAAGTTCAATCATTTCTTGGACTTATTACATGTATGTGAGTGTTAAGTAGGATGTGTACCCTTCTACTTGTCAGGATGTACTCGCCTTGCATGAAGTCTTCATAGGGGTTTGATATTCATCAAGGTAGAGATTGTTGAGTGTGATTCATATAATGTGAGAACTTCAAACATGTCTTAAGCCCAACCGTTTGTTGCGAGTATTTAACTGAGGGGTGCATGGGCTTCTTGGATTTTATTCTAAAATGGGCCCGAGTATTATATATTGCTTGTAAAACTATAATTCTATGAACCCTAATTATTAGATAGAAATCAAGAGAACTATAACTACTATATATCCTTTTAGGTTGTTATCAATAGCCAAACCGCATTAACAAAGATTGATCGTGTTTATTTTTTACTTTTAATAACCTATAACCCTTAAATAACCTTTAATAAAATTTACATTTACACACTAAAAAGGTCAAAATAGTCAATCTCAAATCATCAATTAATTCCACATCCACAAGCTTTCTATACTTCTTCCTCTCTCTCTCTCTCTCTCTCTCTCTCTCTCTCTCTCTCTCTCTCTACTGCACACTTACACATCACTCAACCTTTTCACCTTCATTTCCCTTCCTTCTCATTTCCCCGCTCTTTCCTCTATCAATCTTCATCATTTACAATCCGTGTCATGGTACACTTTTTTAATTAATTAATTTTTTTATATAAAATAATTGAATTTTTATTATTTATTATTATTTTTCTGACTCATTGCATAGTTGGCATGCTACCTTGGCATTTAATATTTGAACTAACGGAATGGATCGAATATGTTAACAAATATTACGGGACTAAACTGAAACAATTTTTTATTGAGGGGATTAAATCACAACTCATAATTAATTTACGAGACTTTGGGACTAATTTTGCCATATAATTAATTTAAAATTTTTAGTCTGACTTGACAGAATGCATGATCGTCATTGGTTGACAGTGTAAAAAAAATTACATTCTCTTATTACATTTTACATTTCTAACCATTTTCTTCTTGAAGGTTCATTTTATTTTCTCATTGTTTATCATGAAGTTGTTACCTTTCGGATTTTCTTTTGATAATTTATTATTACTTCTTGTCATTTCTTCTCTAAATTTATATTTGTATACACAATCTTGCAACTATTGAACTTAATTTATTATATTTATCATATTGCATATCAAACAAGAATACTACACAAAGGTTTATCTACATGTGCAAACACGCCAATATGATAATACTAATAATCTACCTGTCATCCTCCAATCATACTGAGCATCCCCCATTATGAAGTTGGATCGAGTAAAAACGTAATGAAATTCCCTACATTCAAAATATTCACACATTTAACACCTTTAGAGTAGTTAGATCATGATCAGAAGGTTCAAAATTTAATGTACTCGTTAATTATTTAAGAATAAAAAACACCAAACTTAAAATTTAGACCATACTGCATAATTTTAATCCAATAACAAAAAATATATCAAATGTGCGAAGAGTAATGATATTTTTATACCATTTTTTATACCAATACTTACACATATATATTATTCACTCTATTTATACGGTGAATAGTATTTTTTAAATAAAATAATATTTTTAATAAACATTAAATATTAATAGTGTGTGAACAATGCACATAAATAGTACTGTCGTACCTCAAATTTTGACCATCATTTACCAGTCATCGGGTCAATCCTAGTTAATAAAAAAAATAGTCAAAGGAAGCCTTTGGGATTTGGTTTTAGTTTAGGCATTTCTATAGGTTTTTTATCCAAGGGGTTATATCAGAATTTTATACCAGAATGTTTTACCAAATGGGTCCTACCATATGTCTATTCAAAAGAGTTATATCAGGGGTTTTATCAACAAATTTGAAGGAAATTTAATCGGATTTTTTATCTGAGGGATTTATACGGCTCTGCAAGAAGGGGTTCCATCTAATATTTGTCAAATAGGTTATCCATTGGCGTTTTAATCGGGATTGAAGAAGTATTATTCAGGGGTTCGTGTCCAGAGTGATTAAGGTATCACTAAAAGTCCTATCCCATTCCAGCAGCATGATCGGAAGATCATAAGAATCACAGGCAATGTTCACCCAAAAGGTTTAAAGGGGATTGATAATGGGATCTACCAGGGACTGATAATAGACTCTATCAAGGATTTATTTGGGGTTCTATAAGGGATTGATAAAGGGGTTTCACCAGGATTATTTAGTCATAATTTGACACCAATGAGTTCCATCAGGGTCTTCATCATAAAATTCAGTGAATATTGGTCATAAAGGGGTTTATCAGGATTTATCAAAACAATTTAAGTTGGAATTGCTATATAGGGTTCTATCCGAATTTGTTATCTAATTAAATGTGGATTTACAAGAATTCTACAGGGATATTGGAGTAATCGGAGTATCAATATTTAATCTGTTCCAAAGACTTGGTTTGTTTTTATCAAAATTTGGGGTCCTATTATATTTAATCGTCTCCTCCTCGGAAGGAGGAGGGCTTGTCGACATCATCCATCCGATTCGAAACCGATGAAATAGAGGCAGTTGTCGTATCTCAAATTTTGACCATCATTTACCAGTCATCAGGTCAATCCTAGTGAATAAAAAAATAGTCAAAGGAAGTCTTTGGGATTTGGTTTTAGTTTAGGCATATTCTATAGATTTTTTAGATAATAAAAATTATGGAATTATGCTAAAGGGGTAATAATCTTTGGGGTTGGAGATTAGGACAACTTGTCATGATAAAATATATATCATTTAAAATAAATATTATTAAGGTTTTATTTGTTCTTTAAAAATATAGATTTTTTTATATGTAAATATATATATATATATATATATATATATATATATATATATATATATATATATATATATATATATATATATATATATATATATATATATATATATATATATATATATTAGGTTAATTTTAAGATAGAAGGGTTTATAATATTAGTATTAGTTAAATGGGGTTAGATTGATATTAATATTATTTTATAATATATTAATATTGGGATTGAATGGGAGTAGATAAATTTTTATTAATCAAATTAGTATTATATTAATTAGTTTATAGATCAAATGAGATTTGTTAGGTAATTGATAGTTTTATTAATATTATTACGTACTATTAATATTTCTTAATATTATAATTATTTTTAAAATTAAAACTAATTAAATTTGGATTGTTCTCAAAATCTAAATTATTAATTAATATGATAATTAATTTATTAGCCATTTGTATATAATGGCTAGTGTCCTTTATTTTCAAATATGTAGGTTGGTCTAAATTTGTAGGAAGAATTTAAGGGATATGAGTAATAATGCATGAGTTGGATTCTTACCTTCTTTAATTTTTAGTACTTTCTTTTATCTTATCACTATAGGACTGACTAGGTAAATATTACATGAACATGAAATTATGTCAATTAGCGCATATACAAATAAGTTTATATCAGCTATTATCACACGACTGCAAAAAAAATCATCCTCAATATTATCGCAAGAATCCTATTTCCCAAATAGTAGTAATTTCGTCATCAATATTAGGTGGAAAATTCAGATCTTCAAACTTGAATATATATATATATATATATATATATATATATATATATATATATATATATATATATATATATATATATATATATATATATATATATATATATATATATATATATATATATATATATATATATATATATATATATATATATATATATATATATATATATCCATTCAATTTCAAAATGAATTCAAAAATCAATCGTTCCCAAAAAGGAGAAATAAATCAAAATATCAAATTTTCATAATTGTTCATCTCAATCATAAAAATTCAGAATCAAATTCCCTTTAACAAAAATAATTTTCATTTATTTCTCCTGACTTAATCTTTACCATATAAATAGAGGAAGAAATTGTGAGAAAATGGGGGCCCAAAATAAATCGAAAATCTCAGGTCAGTTAGAAAAAAAACAAAAAAAAGAAGAAAACAATTCCAAACCTTTTCATAAAAAAAAAGCTCGTTAAGAAAAAAATCCGACGAAAGCTTCTGTTTTGGACTGGGCCTCAAGAATGTATAGGGCCACGACCCAACATGTCGAGCAGAGGCCCATATACTCGAGTAGGGGCACCTCTTGGTCAAACCATCTGCTTATGCGACGGACATACACTAAGGACGGACAGAAAACACATCTGCCAGCTCACTTACCACGTCACCCAACTGCCCTTTATTATCTCCTTAAAGATAGGGGCAGTTGGACCAAGGACCAGACCTTTTAGCTAGGTCTTCACGCTTCTCACGCGTTCCTTGGCAGTTCCTCCTTGGACCTAGCTGGTCTAAGCCCATAGAGGGACCTTGGCCCAGCGCTGGGGGCACATTATAAATACCCTTTTTCAGTAAAGGGTCAGGTATTCTCACTCATTTCAATTAACCATATTATACTGTACCTCTTCTCACTTAAGCATTGGAGTGCCTTGCAGGTACACCCCCTTTCTCCTCCTATTCTCTGGCCCTTGCATCAAGTCACTGGAAGGCCCTTCTGATCAGGTGAGATCAGTGGCGCCGTCTGTGGGAACTTAGCTTCCCCTTCTTCCACAACAGAAGATCAAAGCTCAAACACCGTCCTTCCAGCATGTCCGGAGAACAACTCAACGAGCGCAGCTGTCCCCTCGTCGATTATACGATGGAAGACAGCCTGCAGTACCATGAAGCAGATGCCCGAGATGGCCGTCCAACCACCCCATCTCCTGAACCCCAAAACAATGGGGACCCACCTCGAGTTCAAAATCAGGGGATAAAGGCGTTTCAGCCCATCCCCGTTCCCGTCGAGGGAGACGCCACCATGATTGCTATGGTGAACGCCCTCAACCAGGCCAGCTCCATGCTCTACCAACAGCATGAGAGAATCATGGCCCTAGAGGCTGATCGGCAGGAGGTCCGACCTCAGCAAGAGAGGAGGACGCAATAACGTCCAGAAGCAACAAAGAAACGAGGACGTCGCTCCCCAGAGCCTAACGTCAGTAGGGCACGTGCCCGCCGTGACTCCGGTCGATCGGGAACCTCACCAAGGCGCGATCGAAGTCCCGACCATAACGAGCTCTCCCCACCAAGGAGCGACGAAGAAGACCTGCACTGCCTCCTGTCACAGGAAATAATGGAAGCTTCACTCCCCAAAGGCATGGAGAAACCTCCTAATCTGGCTGTATACGACGGGACTACCGACCCCGACGATCACGTCGACAACGTCAATGCAATGCTTGACTACCGCAATGACATCACCGGGCATCTCAAGTGCAGGCTATTCTCAACGACCCTCAGGAAAGGGGCCATGGCCTGGTACAAAAGCTTGGCCCCGGAATCCATCACATCCTGGAGAGTGATGAGATCCATGTTTACGAGGCACTTCACAGCCTCCCTACGCCATCCCAAGACAGAGGTGACCCTTGAAGTCATAGTACAAAAGAAAAATGAAACATTGCGCTCGTACATCAAACGATTCAACCAAGAGGCCGTCGAGGTGGACACCACTGAACACATGAAGAAATACCTCCTCGAGAGGGGACTCTTGCCCGGTAGCGAACTCAGTCGAGCCGTTGGGATAGAACCTCCCCGCACCCTGAAAGACCTCCTGCATAAAGCCCAGGCTTACATCAGATACGAGGAAAAGCAGGTGGCCCACAACGATCGCAGCAGCCGTAGTACGGGGGATACCGATCACCCAAAGCGCGAAGATCCGAACATTCCCCGTCGCAACGGAGATAGACGAAGGGAAGAGAAACCCCGCGAACCTCGGGAAGGAAGAGGCCCCGCGGGCCGATACAGCGAGTATACTTTACTGACAGCTCCCCGCGAGTGCATCCTCGCTGAATGCATCAACTCCGAGTTCAAATAGGGCAGAGTAAGGTTCCCAAAACCATCTGCACCCAAGCCTCACACCGACAAGTCCAAATACTGCAGATTCCACAGAAGCCACGGGCATGTGACCGAAGACTGCGTTCACTTGAAAGACGCAATAGAGATCTTAATCCAAGAAGGGCATCTCAAGCAATACACCAGGAGGAACGAAACTTCCAAACACGAAGAGCCGGAGAAGAAGAGACCTCGGGAGGACACGACCCCCGACGAGTCTCCTTATCAAGTGGCCCTTTGCGTATCATGACCAGAGGATTTCAGCTTCCCCAAGACACTGCCCGAAGGGCGGATCGCTGCACTCAGCCCCTGGGAATATTTTCCGACTGCCCTCGTCATATCGAGCGGAGGGATGAACGACGAAGCCGCCGCCCTTTCAGTAAAACGCAAG
Source organism: Lathyrus aphaca (assembly GCA_963966055.1). Classification (NCBI taxonomy): domain Eukaryota; kingdom Viridiplantae; phylum Streptophyta; class Magnoliopsida; order Fabales; family Fabaceae; genus Lathyrus; species Lathyrus aphaca. The sequence goes on along the minus strand of OZ014519.1, from coordinate 63,770,423 downwards.
TTCGAAGAGCTCCTTCTGACCGCACCCGAGCAAAAGGCGACGCTGACAAAGTACCGGGGCAAATCCAACCCAATATCTTTCTTTTTGGAAGAGCTTCCGGGCGGTTCCCCAAATTCGGGCATCCCACTATTGATTAGAGCCAAGATGGCTCAGTTTGACGTTAGACGCATTCTGGTCGATCAAGGCAGCTCAATGGACATCGTGTACGTCCACCTTTTCAAGACTCTGAAATTAGACAAAACCAACATATCTCCCTACGTCGGATCCGACCTCCAAGGATTCAACGGAGCCACAACAAAGCCGTGGGGCTACGTCGAGCTCCTCGTCACCTTCGGAGAGCAGGAGACGGCCAGAGAAATCAAAATCCAGTTCCTGGTCATAGAGTGTCCCTCTCTTTACAACTACATCCTCGGCCGCCCGACATTAGCCGAGCTGACCGTGGTCCCGTCTACCGTCCATCTGAAGATGAAGTACTACACCAAATTAGGTCGCGTAGTCACCATCCACGGCAACATCGAAGCTGCCCGACGCTGCAGTAAAAGGACAGGCTACGGTCAATACAAAGAGCAACAAAAAGCCCAAGACCGAAGATCCTCCCCTCCAGGGAATCAACGCCATCGACCTCGATTTCCGCATTGGCCAGGACGAAACTGAGGAATGGAAGCCCACCGAGGAACAGGCTCCCGAACACCCATTCCGGCCAATCCCAGACGGAGAGTTCGAGCTCATCCCTCTGGGCGACGACCCTAGAAGAACAGTAAGAATAGGCAAAGGATTGCCCGAGGAAACGAGGGAGCAGCTCGCGACGTGCCTCAAGGAGAACTCCGATCTCTTCGCATGGAACGCCGCAGAAATGCCCGGTCTAGATCATGAGGTCGCGTGCCACCAACTAGCTTTGGACCGAGCAGTCAAGCCCATTGCACAACGTAGGCGCAAGCAGTCCCCCGAGAAAGCGGAGGCTGCCGAGCGAGCTGTAAAAGACCTTTTAGAGGCAAATTTTATTTCTGAAGCCCAGTACACAACCTGGCTATCTAATGTAGTCCTCGTTAAGAAATATCATGGAAAATGGCGCATGTGTGTTGATTATACTGATCTTAATAGGGCTTGTCCTAAAGATGCTTTCTCTCTCCCTAACATAGATAAACTCGTTGACAATTAAGCAGGTTTCAGACTCTTGTCCTTCATGGATGCATATAGCGGATATAATCAAATCCCTATGTCGGACACGGACAAGAGACACACGGCCTTCATGACCCCGACCAACAATTACTACTACAACGTAATGCCCTTCGGACTCAAGAACGTCGGGGCCACATACCAGCGCATGATGAACAAAGTCTTCAGGGAAGAGATAGGGGATATGCTCGAGGTATACATGGACGACATGATCATCAAATCACACGAGGAGGTCGACCATGCTCGACACCTCTACAAAGTCTTCGAACAGGCGAGACAGTGCAAAATGAGGTTTAACCCTGAAAAATGCACGTTCGGCGTCCGGGCAGGAAAATTCCTAGGTTTCTACCTTACTGAGAGGGGAATCAAGGCCAACCCCGACAAATGCCGGGAATTCTCGGAGTTTCCGACCCCGAAGACCAAAAAATCCATCAAATCCCTCAACGGGGTGCTCGCCTCACTCTCCCGTTTCATCGCCAAATCTGCCCAGCACGCGTTACCTTTCTTCAGACTCCTTCGTAAAGAGGCCAGCTTCGAATGGAACGACGAATGTGAACGGGCACTACTCCATTTGAAGAAGGTCCTCTCCGAGCCCCCGGTCCTATCACGACCGTTGGAAAGAGAGACCTTATACCTGTATCTGTCCGTGGCAACCGAAGCCGTCAGTGCCGTCCTAATAAGAGAAACTGACGAAGGACAAAAACCCATCTATTTCACGAGAAAAACGCTCAAAGGCCCCGAACTCAGATACCAAAAAATCGAAAAGGTCGCCCTGGCTCTCATAAACGCAGCATGGAGACTACGTCACAACTTCCTCGCCCATACGGTCAAGGTGAGAACCGATCAACCGATCAAACAACTCCTTGGGCGACCAGATATGGCCGGCAGAATGCTAAAATGGTCACTGGAGCTTTCCGAATTCGATATACAATATGAGAACAGGAAGGCCCTGAAGGCTCAAGCACTGGCCGACTTTGTCGCGGAAATGACCCACAGCCCGACACCGACGGACGGCGCCCATAAATGGACGATCTTCATCGACGGCGCCTCCAGTACGACGGGCAGCGGAGCCGGAATCATCCTCGAGAATGAGGACGGGATCTTGATTGAGGTCTCGCTAGCACTGGCTTTCCCGACATCAAACAACCAAGCCGAATACGAGTCTTTCATCGCCGGTCTGAGATTGGCCGAAGACCTAGGAGCAAAGGAAGTAAAAATATCGACGGACTCCCAGCTCGTGGCATCACAAGTACGGGGAGAATACCAGACCAAGAACGACCACCTTATCGAGTACTTAGCTTTAGTCAAAGAAAGACTCGAAAAATTCGAGAAGTGGGAAGTTCAACACGTGCCTCGCGAGCACAATACACGGGCTGACATTTTGTTAAAGCTAGCTAGCACGAGAAAGAAGGGCGGGAACAAATTAGTAATCCAAGAAATCCTTCCTCGACCTGGTATCGAAAAGCCACCTCCTCCACTGGAGGTCAACGTGATCGGGGATACTCATTGTTGGATGACGCTCATCTATAATTACCTCACGAAGGGCGAACTCCCCGCCGACCCTAAAGAGGAGGCCGTCACCAAACGTAGGGCGTGCTCGTACGTTATCCTCGAAGGGAAACTCTACCGTAGGGGATTTTCCATCCCATTACTCAAATGGGTCGAGGAAGAGAAAGTCCCCGACATATTGGGGGAAATGCACCGAGGAATCAACGCCCAACATCCCGGCGGACGATCACTTGCACGAAAGGCTCTTCGAGCAGGTTATTATTGGCCGACTATGCAACACGACTCCAAAGAACACGTCAAAAAAGGCGACAAGTGCCAACGGCACGCCGACATGCACCTCGCACCCCCGAACGAACTAAAAACACTCTCCTCTCCTTGGCCCTTCGCATGGTGGGGCATGGACATCCTCGGGCCCTTCGTAACCGGATCATACCAGAATAAATACCTCATCATAGGGGTAGATTATTTTACCAAATGGATCAAAGCAGAGGCGCTGGCTAAAATAACAGCATAGAACATTCTTCGATTCTTTAAAAGAAATATCCTCGTCCGGTTCGGCGTACTCCAGGTCCTCATCACGGACAACGGGACACAATTCACGGACGGAGGATTCCAAGACTTCGTGGCTGGCTTAGGTACTAAACAACATTTCACATCCGTCGAGCACCCTCAAACCAACGGGCAAGCAGAAGCGGCCAACAGGGTAATCCTGCGCGGACTAAAACGCAGACTCGGCGAGGCGAAAAGAGCGTGGGTCGAGGAATTACATAGCGTCCTGTGGGCTTACCGCACGACACCTCACTCCATAACCGGGGAAACCCCATTCCGACTAACATACGGCACCGAAGCATTCATCCCAGTAGAAATGCAGGAACCGACGAGACACATAGAGGAACCCCTAGACGAGGAAATGAACGACGAGGCACTTAGAGCCGAGCTGGACCTCGTCGACGAGATCCGCTCCGAAGCAGCCCTTAGAGAAATATCCCTCAAACAAAAAATAGCCTTGCGCCACGATGCGAAGGTCATAAAAAGATAATTCCAGGTGGGCAGCCTGGTCCTCAGAAGAAACCAAAAAAAACCCAAGAGAGGGTAAACTGGCTGCCAACTGGGAAGGCCCCTACCGTGTCCGCGACAAGACGAGCAACAGGGCCTACTATCTAGAAAACCTACAAGACGAAGAACTTGCTCGACCATGGAACGCAGAGAAACTTAGACAATATTACAGCTGAATATGTCACGGGGAGACGTGGGAGGTACGACCATGCTCTTCACCTCAAAAACTACAAAGGAACCACGCGACCCAGGGACGAACACGCCCCCTCCAGCGAACACAACCCTCCCCGACAGTTGGGACCTCGATCGAGCCCCAACGTCGCAGTACCAAGATCGGCAGGGCACCCAGCTCGCGATGGGAAAGCCCAAGCCCCGGGGCCAGAGTTCCAGATCACAAACTCAGCTTCGATCTTAGACGGGCATAACGCCCGCTACCTCGTCGGTTCCCTAAACCGATGAGACAAACATGGTCAAGCATAAAACAGTTCATAAAAATGCAAGATACGAACTAAATAAAAACCGAGCAAAGTGAACAGTTAAAAACAAAATATTCATTCATTAACGGCCAAAAGAAAAAGACAAGTGTGCCCGAAGGCCAATATTCGTACAAGCTGGGCACGCAGGCCATACAAGTTAGGCACGCAGGCCATACAGATAAACAAAATAAAATTCTAAGACTCCGCCCGGAGTTACACTTCCTCTTCCTCATCCTCTCCCAGCTCCTCTTCGGTCTCGAAAGGGCACACGATCTCCCCATCTCGGACGCAATAGTTATGGTCCGACCCCTCCGTCACCAACTTAGGATTTAATATCCTCAGCTGCTCGACAGCATTGTCAAAACCCTCCTTGAATACAGCTACAAGGTCCTGGTTGAGTGAGCGAATGTGTCCTACCAGCTCACCCCGGGAACCGAGAGCGAGCTCCTCTTCACTCTCGTCAGCCAAAGGGCGGACATTGTTCTCGAGCAGAGCAAGACGTGCACGCAGTCCAACATTCTCCTCAACCACCTTCTGATGCTCAGCGACTTGCTCCTCCAGACTCACCTTTGTCGCCTTCAGCATGTCTCGCTCTTCTTTGGCCTCGTCCAACTCTTTCTTCAGCCCCTCCTGTAGCTGATGCTCCTCCTTGTAATCCGACAGGTCCTTGGATAGCTTGTCTTTTTCAGACCGGACCTGCAGAAGGGCGTCCTCCAGAGAGGCCGTGGACACAGAGGTGTCGGTCAGAACCATGGCCGTTTCCATCACCCTGATGACAGCGGCCAGATCCTTAGCCAATTCTTTGCGCCGGACACCGGCCTCCCGGTTCAGAATAGCCTTCGCCTCGGGCGCTGGCACAGCTATGGCGTCCTCAGTCTTGAAGAGTGTCCCATTCGGGCGCTTCCGGGGCCACCTGGACTTCCGCTCCCCGCTAAAGTTGACCTGGAGAGTGTCCCATTCGGGCTCTTCCGCTTGTGGAGAGGGGAGGTTGATGGAGGCAGACTATCCGGGATGCCGATCATAGAAGCACGCGGAGGGGAATAGGGCACTGGACTCGCTGTGTTCGAGGTCCCAGCCCCTGAGTCACCAGCTACCTCCTGGACACGAGGAGCGGTCTTCTTCTTTTTTTTTGGGACCCTGTCCGGAGCACCTGCCTGGTTAGCCAGCTTAAGAACCCGATCGTGAGCAGAGGGCATAACACCTACAAAACGGAGACACAAACATCAGCGGGCGGAAACATAAAACAAAACAGCATAAGAATTAAAGAAACACCTACTCAATAATTCCATGGCCTGGTCCTCGGTATTACACTCGAGCAAAGCCTTGGTATTAATAAGACGAGGCTCACAGAGCGGCATCCCGATCTCATCAAGATAAGGCACACCCTTTCGGTCAACCCAGACCGCCAGGTTGAAACTCTGCACGTACTCCACCAGTCTCTTGTAAGCGAGCCTATCCTCGACACCTAGGCTCGAGAACTTGACCCGGTAATGGCTGGTGGAGAGGTCGAAGTGGTCGGGATGCCACCTCAACGGTATCTTTGACATGAGCTTCTCTTCCCCGTCCGCATCTCGCTTGTAGTAATAAAGAGAATGCAGGGCGGCACGGGTGATCGGCCTCACTACATACCATCGCCCTTTGAAGTGACGGGCAGAATCCACGTACGTCTTGAACAGTCTCACCGGATGCTTGAAGGAGACCCAGCTATGAATCCCCCGAAGACCGGACCGCTGGAGATGGAAAATATGGAAGAAGAGGGCCCGAGTACACCCAATACCGAGGAAGCGGCAGACCAACTCATACGCCCGCATGAAAGCAATGGCATTAGGGTGTAACTGTGACGGCGCCAGCCGAAGCCATTTGAAGATAGACATCTGGAAGGAGTTGAAGGGCAGCCTAACCCCCGCCTCTCGAAAAGCGAAATCGTACATGGTGAATTGCTTCCCCGGAAAACAATGACATATCATGTCCGCTTTTTTGGGAGCCCGACACTGCTAGTTTTCAGGATCCTCACGACTTCGATTTTCCACCACAGTATAAGCATGGGTCGACTCGTCGCAAAAGTAAGATTCCTCGTCCAAGGGTTCGTCCACAACCCAAGAGAGGTCATTTTTCCCGGATGAGGAGACGTGCTCGATGCCACCCCTGGCATTTCCTTCCTCGACAGATAAGCGCGCGATATCCGCATCCACGGGTCGCGGTTCAGTTTCTTCTCCTCTCGGTCGAAGACGCCCGGTTGCACCTGAAACGCAGATAGAAAGAGTGAATTCGACATCGTATCAAATCCACCCTTCCACCGCAGGTCAAGTGAAAGGGCGTAGGCGCGACCTTCGCGGGCAAATGAAACCCTGGTCCGCGAAGCGACACCGACGCAGATTCTACCCACTGCCACCAGGCCCAGTTGGGAAATTCCACACATGCTCGCAGCAGTCATATGCACGTGAATGTTCTTTTGCCCCGGGCAAAAATTTCATACATGCTTATGAAATTTTTTCCCGGTACATTCATTTACACATGAAATTTCTGCCCGAGACAGTCCAACCCTAACTCTATTTTTTCACATTTACAACCTATTTAACCGTTTCTAAGTTAAATCTAGCCATTCTATACGGATAAAACATGCACTCATAGCTATTAAACGCAGAAAAACATGGAAAATAGAGGATTAAAAGGCAAAAACAGTACCTGACATAGTGAAAGTCAAAAAGAGACGACGGCGCTCGAGCAGCAGCGGTGATTCAGGTGGTGAGACGGGCGAAGATGAGAAATTTCTTCAGAGCTTCCGGTAAACATCTGAGAGAAAAAGTTCAAATGAAATCACTCAACCCCTTTTTATAGTCACAGGCGCGTGGATTGACGCGCTAGGTCATCATTGCCTACTGCCTACGCCGCCGTTTGCACATTAAACGAAGCGACGCACCATTAATGCTGAAACACGTCAATCCATAAAGAATTTGGAACGACGCCGGGCAACTATACGTCTCCCCAACTCTACGAAACGTCCTCGACCCCGTAAGGCGTCCTCGACTCCCTTAAAAAACATCACGTACCCCTCGAGGATTTTCATCCTCGACACCGTGGAGCATCACGTGCCCGACAGGAAAGGATACTACAGTCAACTTTGTAAACATCATGCTGACCCGACCATATGCCCGCTACTTTGTCCGTGACGCCTGCGCCCGACTGTATTACAAGTCATCACTCCGACCCGGAGACTTGACTTGGGGGGCTCCTGTTCTGGACTGGGCCTCAAGAATGTATAGGGCCACGGTCCAACATGTCGAGCAGAGGCCCATATACTCGAGCAGGGGCACCTCTTGGTCAAACCATCTGCTTATGCGACAGGCATACACTAAGGACGGGCAGAGAGCACATCTGCCAGCTCACTTACCACGTCACCCAACTGCCCATTATTATCTCCTGAAAGATAGGGGAAGTTGGACCAAGGACCAGACCTTTTAGCTAGGTCTTCACGCTTCTCACGCGTTCCTTGGCAGTTCCTCCTTGGGCCTAGCTGGTATAAGCCCATAGAGGGACCTTGGCCCAGCGTTGGGGGCACATTATAAATATCCTTTTTCAGTAAAGGGTAAGGTATTCTCACTCATTTCAATTAACCATACTATACTGTACCTATTCTCACTTAAGCATTGGAGTTCCTTGCAGGTACACCCCCTTTCTCCTCCTATTCTCTGGCCCTTGCATCAAGTCACTGGAAGGCCCTTCTGATCAGGTGAGATCAGCTTCATACTGAGGTTCTTGTTGGTCGAGTAAAAGACGTAGCAATAGATAACAAGGAGGAGGAGGTTACCGGCAAAACCAAAATATAAGAATCACGTCGTATCAATACAACCACTGCGACCGTGTCGTTCGCATCACCACCACCATCGGAGTATCACTGCGAGTTAATCTTCGAATAGCTCAACCTCTTGTTGGTCAGAATTCGCACTATAGCTACTGTAGATGTTTAGAATTGGCAGAATTTTTGGACCAACAAGAAGTGTTGAACTTAGTTCAGGATGTCACATCAGATGTTGTGACATTATCAATCAGAGTATAAGTTAATGAACTTAATTCAAGATGTCACACCAGATGTTGTGACATTGTATCAGTTAATGAAGTAAGTTCAGTTTTCAGGATGTCACACCAGATGTTGTGACATCTCAAACCTGCTACCAGAATTAATTAATGCTTAACAGAACTGAGTAAATTCAGGGATTTATCTGGAATTAATTATGAATGGATAAAACAGAAGAAGGCGCATCTGTAGGGAGATTGGTTATATGATTTCAGTATAAACAGAAGAACTGACTCACCTAGAATCAAGGAAGTAACAAACCCTAATTCAAGGTGATAGCAGCATGCGTATCAGGATTGGATAACCTACAGAAAGCCCAAAATCCAAGCATTTATTTAAGCAACAGAAACTCTCAGAATAGAGTACGAAATTAAGAAGACTAAATAGGGTGTTTGTATTTTAATAGCAGGTTGTATATGTGTATCACTTTATGAGCTTTTAAGCAAAAGTGTATTGTGTCTTGATTGAAACTGTGAAGTAAGATCAAGCTGTTTTGTTTGAAGTATGACTTCAATTTTATTAAACTTGTAAACATATCACTGTGTGATTGAAGGGGAGTGAGTTGGTACTCATATCTAAGTTGTGTCTTAGGTAGAAATTGCCTTGGGTAGATATTAAGTGAAAGATTAAACTGAGTGGTTTAAGTCTAGAATTAATATTACTTATATTGGATTTCCTTCCTGGCTTGGTAGCCCCCAGATGTAAGTGTGGTTATACACTGAACTGGGTTAACAATTTCCTGTGTTGTTTAATTTTCCTGCACTTTAAGTTTTGTTCAAGTCTTCAAGTGTTTAAACATCTCATTCGACATCACGTACCTGATCCCAGAATTTCAATTGGCATCAGAGCAGGCACCCTGCCTGTTTAACTGGGTGAGATCTAGGGACTGCAAATTCTGGAAACATGGACAGAGATGTAGGATCTGTAAATAGACCACCTATATTGGATGGATCCAATTATGACTACTGGAAGCCAAGAATGGTAGCATTCTTAAGATCACTTGACAATAGGGCCTGGAAAGCAGTCAACAAAGGATGGGAGCACCATGTCCAAGACAACAAGGATGGAGCAAAAGTGTTGAAACCTGAAGAAGAATGGAGCAAGGAGGAAGAAGATTCAGCACTTGGAAATTCCAAGGACTTAAATGCTTTATTCAATGGCATTGATAGGAACATATTCAGACTTGTGCATCACTGTGAACTGGCCAAAGATGTTTGGGACACTCTCAAAACAACTCATGAAGGAACATCAAAGGTGAAGATGTCAAGACTTCAACTTCTCACCACCAAGTTTGAAAACTTGAGAATGAAGGAAGATGAGACAATTCATGAGTTCTACATGAACATCTTGGAAATAGCTAATACTTCTGGTGCTTTGGGAGAAAAGATGACTGATGAAAAGCTAGTAAGAAAGATTCTCAGATCTTTACCAAAAAGATTTGACATGAAGGTCACAACAATAGAAGAAGCTCAAGACATATGCACAATGAAGGTTGAAGAGCTCATTGGTTCCCTTCAAACATTTGAGATGGGAATGAATGACACAATTGTAAAGAAGAACAAAAGCATAGCCTTGGTGTCAAATACTGATAAAGAAGAAGAAATTAATGAAGCAGACCCTGAAGAAAATTTATCAGAAACCATTGCTATGCTTGGAAGACAATTCAACAAGCTTCTCAAAAGAATTGATAGCAAGTCCAAACCAAGTGGAAGAAACTCAAACTCTTCTGAGAATAAAAGACCTTATGATTCTAATAGAAGGTCATATTATGATGAAAAGAAAAATCAAGAAAAAGGGATTAAATGTCATGGATGTGAAGGATATGGACACATCAGAAATGAATGCCCTACCTATTTAAAAAGGCAGAAGAAAGGTCTCTCTGTGACCTAGTCTGATGAAGACTCAGGATGTGATTCAGAAGAAGAATCAGCAAAGCATATCACTGCTCTAGCTGGATTATGTGAATCTGAAAGTGGATCCAGTGATGAGGAGCTTACTTTTGAAGAGCTTGAACAATCATACAGAGAGCTGTGTAAAAGGAGCACTGAAGTATGCATGGAGATTATCAAGCAGAAGAAGCAGATTGAGGCATTAAAGGTTGAAAAGACAAGTAATCTAGAAACCATTGACACTTTGAAAAGTGAAGTAAGTCTTCTCAACTCCAAGCTGGAACATATGTCTAAATCTGTTAGAATGCTGAACAGTAGCTCAAACACACTGGATGTCATTCTCAACAACAATAAGCATTCAGGTGATAGAACTGGACTAGGATTTAACAAAGCTCAACAGGTTGAGGCTAGCACTAGCAAAACTACTTCAAATCCCATAAAGTCAAACAAGATGTCCCAACAGATGTCTCAACATCATGAAAAGAACATGATGAAAAAGAAGTATCAAAGATGGAGATGTCATCATTGTGGAAGGTTTGGTCACATCAAACCTCATTGCTACAAGTTGCATGGATATCCAAATCAGATGTATCAGCAACCCCCTAAGCAGAAGATAGAGGTTACCAAGAAAGTGCTGCATAGACATCAACATCAAAGATATCAGCAACCCCATAAGCAGAAGACAGAAGTCATCAAGAAAATATGGGTACCTAAAGATAGTCTTCATGCTGATCAAAGATACATGCCCAAGAACAAGTTCAACAAACAACCTTGGAGCTCTAAAAATGGTCACTACACAGGGCAGAAGCATCAAAGAAAACTTCACTACAAGCAAAAATGGTCAAAGAAGGGTGTTGCATATATAGCTCATACATCTCTAAGAGTATCAGCTAAAGAAGACTGGTACTTTGACAGTGGATGCTCAAGGCACATGACTGGATTGAAGAACTTGTTGATAGACTTAAAGTCATATTCATCCAGATATGTAACCTTTGGAGATGGAGCTAAAGGAGAAATCAAGGGAGTTGGGACCTTGGACTGTCCAGATGTACCAAGACTAGATGATGTGCTGCTGGTAAAAGGATTGACTGCTAACTTGATCAGCATAAGTCAATTATGTGATCAAGGTTACAGTGTAAATTTTACCAAAACTGAATGCATAGTGTCTAATAAAGAACAGAAGGTTGTCATGAGAGGAGCCAGATCTAAAGACAACGGTTATATGTGGGAACCTCAAGATTTCAGTCTCACTTCAACTTGTTCTTTAGCCAAAGAAGAAGAAGTGAAACTATGGCACCAAAGACTGGGTCATCTTCATTTCAGAGGTATAAAGAAAATCATATCTATGGAAGCTGTGAGAGGTATTCCTAAACTGAAGATTGATGATGGCAAAGTATATGGTGAATGTCAAATAGGCAAGCAAACCAAGATGTCCCATCCAAAGCTCCAACATCTGACAACTTCCAAAGTTTTGGAATTATTGCATATGGATATTATGGGACCAATGCAGGTTGAGAGCCTTGGTGGTAAAAGGTATGCCTATGTGGTGGTAGATGACTTTTCAAGGTATACATGGATAAACTTTATCAAAGAAAATTCTGATGTGTTTGATGTATTCAAAGATTTGTGCCAAAGAATACAAAGAGAAAAAGCAAGCTGTGTAATCAGAATAAGGAGTGACCATGGAAAGGAATTTGAGAATCAAAAATTCTCAGATTTTTGTTCTTCAGAGGGAATCAATCATGAGTATTCTTCTCCTATCACCCCTCAACAGAATGGGATTGTTGAGAGAAAGAACAGAACTATCCAAGAATCAGCAAGAGCTATGATCCATGCTAAAAAGTTACCATTGTACTTCTGGGTTGAAGCTATGAACACAGCTTGTTACATTCATAACAGAGTCACTCTAAGGAAAGGAACCTTGACCACAATCTATGAAGTCTGGAAGGGCAGAAAACCTACAGTTAAGTACTTTCATGTGTTGGGAAGTAATTGTTATATTCTGGCTGATAGGGAGCAAAGAAGAAAAATGGATCCTAAAAGTGATGAAGGGATTTTCCTTGGATACTCTATAAATAGAAGAGCCTATAGAGTATTTAATTCTAGAACCAAGGTTATCATGGAGTCCATAAATGTGATAATTGATGATGCCCCTGCAGATGTTGCAGATGATGTTGGAACATCTGCTGACAGTCAGACTGAAGCTGAAACAAAGAGTGATCATCCTGACCTCACTCAAACTGAGGCAAGGACAAAACAATCCAGCAAACCTCCCTCCATTAGAATCCAGAAGGATCATCCCAAAGATTTGATAATTGGTGATCCCAACAGGGGTGTAAGCACTAGATCAAGAGAGGTGATTTCAGGTTCTTATTTTGTTTCAAAAATAGAACCTAAAAACATCAAGGAAGCTCTTAATGATGAGTACTGGATTTGTGCTATGCAAGAAGAATTAGGTCAGTTCACAAGGAATGAAGTGTGGGATCTTGTTCCTAGACCTGATAACATAAATGTGATTGGCACAAAATGGGTGTATAAGAACAAGTCAAATGAGCAGGGAGTTGTTACAAAGAACAAGGCTAGACTTGTAGCTCAAGGATACACACAAATTGAGGGAGTAGACTTTGATGAAACCTTTGCACCAGTAGCAAGGCTTGAATCAATCAGACTACTCCTAGGAATTGCTTGTATCTTGAAGTTCAAGCTATTTCAAATGGATGTGAAAAGTGCCTTTCTAAATGGATATCTTAATGAGGAGGTATATGTGGAGCAGCCTAAGGGATTTGTTGATCCAAGCTGTCCAAATCATGTATACAAACTAAGGAAGGCTCTCTATGGTCTGAAGCAAGCACCAAGAGCATGGTATGAAAGGCTGACAACTTTTCTCATAAAACAAGGGTACAGGAAAGGAGGAATAGACAAAACCTTGTTTGTGAAGGATGAAGAAGGAAATGTCATGATTGCTCAAATATATGTAGATGACATTGTCTTTGGTGGGATGTCAGCTAGGATGGTTAAACATTTTATCACTCAAATGGAATCTGAATTTGAGATGAGCCTAGTAGGAGAACTAACCTACTTTCTTGGACTGCAAATAAAGCAAATGGAGGACTCCATGTTCATTTCCCAAAGCAAGTATGATAAGAACATTGTCAAGAAATTTGGGATGGACAATGCTACTCACAAAAGAACACCTGCCCCCACTCATTTAAAGCTGACAAAGGATGACAAGGGTGAGAATGTAGACCAAAGCCTATACAGAAGTATGATTGGAAGCTTACTATATTTGACTACTAGCAGACCAGACATAGCCTTTGCAGTAGGTGTATGTGCAAGATATCAAGTTGATCCAAAAGTTAGCCATCTAAACCAGGTCAAGAGAATTCTGAAATATGTCAATGGTACTTGTGACTATGGCATAATGTACTTTCATGGATGTAAACCAATTCTCACTGGCTTCTATGATGCTGATTGGGCTGGAAGTGCTGATGATAGAAAGAGCACATCATGAGGATGTTTCTTTCTAGGAAACAATTTGATTTCTTGGTTCAGTAAGAAACAAAATTGTGTATCCTTATCCACTGCTGAAGCTGAATATATTGCAGCTGGTAGCAGTTGTTCACAGTTGATTTGGATGAAGCAAATGCTCACAGAGTACAATGTCCCACAGGATGTCATGACATTGTACTGTGACAATTTAAGTGCCATCAACATATCAAAGAATCCTATCCAACACAGCAGGACCAAGCACATTTATATCAGGCATCATTTCATCAGAGATCTTGTGGAAGAGAAGGTGATTTCATTGGAACATGTAGCCACAGATCTGCAATTGGCTGATATATTCACTAAAGCCTTGGATGCTGCCCAATTTGAAAACCTAAGGGGTAAACTGGGAATCTGCTTATGTGAAATATAGCAGTTATGGAGAAGTGCCAACATGTCATATGACATCGTGTGGCATGATCACCAGATGGCAACACCAGTCTGGTCAAGAACTCTGTGTATTCCACTCTTTAAAATTCTCCAAGTAACGGCTTTTATAAAAGCTTCAGCGTGCTCTCAGCTATTCATCTTCTCATCATCCTCTCAAAACGAATTGCATGCTATAGCTGATTTTCAGAGCTCATCAAAATCATTCAAACCTAAACTCTTCTTCCACCACTTTCGAAAATGTCTTAACATCAAAACCCAAACCTCACTGATGAAAACCTCAACCAAGAAGATGTTGTGCATGTAACCCCAATCTCCATGGTTCCAATGGATAATACTCTCATGGACGAAATCAGAGGAAGTGTTCCTCTTGCTCAAAAGCCTAGAACTCCAACAGTGAGAAGAGCAAAGGAACCTGTGTTCAGCAAAAGAAAAGGGGCTCCTTCATCCTCAAACACCACCCCCAAAGCCTCTGAATATGTGGATGCTTCTATTAAGGATCTTGTGACCAGGATTCTATATGAACAAAGAGTTGTGAGTGGTATATCTGTTCCCCTGAACACCATGCCAGCTCCACAAGAATAAAAGAGCAATAAGGCTGAAGAGGACACTCCTGCTCAACAGGATGTCCCAATAGATGTTGAAACATCTGAGGACCAGAACAAGGCCTCAACTGATGATGATGATGATGAAGCCTCTGATGACCAAGTTTCTGTTGATCCACCTGCTGAAAAGGAGACTACTCAACCTCCTCCTGTTGTAGACATAGAGCATGATTCTGACACAGAGATTATTGCCTCTGTGGACCCTAGCATAGCCAAAAGGCTCAGGACTAGGAAAGAAAAGAAGACTGCAGGACATGCAACTCCTGAAAAGAAACAACCTACTCCAAAGAAAGACAAGGCCAAAGTGTCATTTGGACCAACCAAACAATGGAGCAAAGTAAGTACACAAAAGAGGAAAGTTGTTACTCCTCCAGATTCAGATGTTAAAGAGGATGTCCCAACATCCCCACCAAAGAAGAAACCAGCACCTTCAAGGTCTTCCTCTGCTGTTCCAGAAGCTCCTCTGGACAATATATCATTCCATCATATGTCAAGTGTGAGCAGATGGAAATTTGTCTACCAAAGAAGGGTGGCACTTGAAAGAGAGCTGGGCAGCAATGCACTTGAGTGCACTGAGGTAATTGACCTAATTTCTTCTGCTGGCTTATTCAAAACAGTGTCAAACTTTTCACCTTGCTATGAGCTGCTAGTCAAGGAATGTATTGTCAACCTTCAAGAGGACTGTGCTGATGGTAAGTCAGATGAATTCAGAAAGGTGTATGTAAGAGGGAGATGTGTGGAATTCTCTCCTAGGGTTATCAACCACTATCTAGGGAGAGAATCTGATGGACCTAATGAGCTGGGGAAGACTGACAACCAGGTGTGCAAGGTCATTACTGCCAATCAAGTCAAAGTTTGGCCAGTCAAGGGCAAACTTTCTGTTAGCTTGCTAACAAGGAAGTATGCAATGCTGCATAGGATTGGCACTGTAAACTGGGTCCCTACAAACCATACCTCCTCAATAGCAACTGGATTGGGCAGATTCATATATGTTGTGGGCACCCAAACAAAGCTGGACTTTGGGGCTTACATATTTGATCAAACACTGAAGCATGCTGGGACATCAGCAACAAAGCTGCCTATAGCCTTTCCTTCTTTGCTGTGTGGAATAATTCTCAGCCAGTATCCAGGTATCCTCACTGAGAAGGATTCAATCTGCAAAAGAGATAGTCCTCTGGCCTTCCACTACAAGCTGTTCTTAAGCCATCATGCAACTGATGTTGAAGCTCCCTCTGGGACATCTGCTGGACCTTCAAAGGCAAAGTCTCCTATATCCAAAGCTGCTTTGATTGCTGAGCTGAAGAACACCTGCAAAGAACTGGATGCCAGGAAGCAAAAACTTGAGGAGATTATTCAAAGGCTGGAAATGGAAGAGAGTGCTCAGAAGGCTGCTGACTCTGATGATGAAACTGAAGAAGAAGAAGATACTGAATATAAAGATTCTGAGTGAAAAATGTATGTGAGGAATGTGTACTGTCTGCTTCAGCATTGTATTTTGATTTTGTAGTTTTGTATTTCTCCCTGACTATGTAAAATTTGGCCCCAATTTATGTCTAACAAGGGGGAGAAGAGAACTGAACAACAACAATGTCTGCTGCACTCTGATTAATGAATGAAAAATGTCTTTTGTCTGTTTAATGTCTGCTTCTGAACTAAGTGGTTTTTAATGAAAAATTTCTGTTGACCAAGTCAGAACACATACAGGTTTGAGGGGGAGTAAACTCGCACATGACTTAACAGAAAAGAACTGCTGCACTCTGATAAAAGAAACTCTACTGCACTCTGATAAACCAGAAGATTATGTTAGCCAAAAATTAGCCAAAGGGGGAGTTTGTAGATGTTTAGAATTGACAGAATTTTTGGACCAACAAGAAGTGTTGAACTTAGTTCAGGATGTCACATCAGATGTTGTGACATTATCCATCAGAGTATAAGTTAATGAACTTAATTCAGGATGTCACACCAGATGTTGTGACATTGTATCAGTTAATGAAGTAAGTTCAGTTTTCAGGATGTCACACCAGATGTTGTGATATCTCAAACCTGCTACCAGAAATAATTAATGCTTAACAGAACTGAGTAAATTCAGGGATTTATCTGGAATTAATTATGAATGGATAAAACAGAAGAAGGCGCATCTGTAGGGAGATTGGTTATATGATTTCAGTATAAACAGAAGAACTGACTCACCTAGAATCAAGGAAGTAACAAACCCTAATTCAAGGTGATAGCAACATGCGTATCAGGATTGGATAACCTACAGAAAGCCCAAAATCCAAGCATCTATTTAAGCAACAAAAACTCTCAGAATAGAGTACGAAATTAAGAAGACTAAATAGGGTGTTTGTGTTTTAATAGCAGGTTGTATATGTGTATCACTTTATGAGCTTTTAAGCAAAAGTGTATTGTGTCTTGATTGAAACTGTGAAGTAAGATCAAGCTGTTTTGTTTGAAGTATGACTTCAATTTTATTAAACTTGTAAACATATCACTGTGTGATTGAGGGGGAGTGAGTTGGTACTCATATCTAAGTTGTGTCTTAGGTAGAAATTGCCTTGGGTAGATATTAAGTGAAAGATTAAACTAAGTGGTTTAAGTCTAGAATTAATATTACTTATATTGGATTTCCTTTCTGGCTTGGTAGCCCCCAGATGTAAGTGTGGTTATACGCTGAACTGGGTTAACAATTTCCTGTGTTGTTTAATTTTTCTGCACTTTAAGTTTTGTTCAAGTCTTCAAGTATTTAAACATCTCATTCGACATCACGTACCTGATCCCAGAATTTCAGCTACTGTATCAACATCGTTTCGCAAACGGTTAGTTTTCATTTATGTTATTTGGGTGGTGTGAATTTTTTATTTTAAAATTGGTTTGGTGAGATGATGAGTTTCAAGAGAGAAAAAGAGAAATGTGAAACAATCTGACTTTCTCTTGTAATGTGTTATTTATTTTTTAGTATTTGGCTTACCATTATGCCACGTGTCGGTCCGTTAGTTGACCGAATTTGAATTGGAATATTGGAAATGAAGGTGTTGAGAATTTGAACAAGTGAAGTGCATGGCCCAACCACCATTTTTTATTTGTGTTTATTTACACATAAATTTTGTTTTCACTATGATACTATTTAATTAGTCTTGAGACATTGTTTTATTCATATTAAAAAATATATAAAAAAGAGAGACGTGTCCCTTTATGTCTCTTTAGGATTTCTTCTAGTTAGTTTTTAATGTTATTAGGTTAAGTTTAGAATAATCTTATTATAATAATATAAGTATAATAAAAATAAAAAACAATAAAATCCCATAAAAATTGATAAATTGATCATTATAATTTTTTTTTAATTAGAATTAATTTTTAATATGATAACGGATCAATAAAGATATTTAAATACTTATTTAGATGATCAACATGGATAAAAACTTAAATATATAATTAAGGGTTTAAATTGGGGTTATGCTTAGTAAATACAATTAGAGAAGGAATGGACTAATATTTTTCCTTAATATAAATAATAATAATAATAATAATAATAATAAAGGAATAAAAAATATATAATTATGGATTATCAATCAAAAAATTTAGTATTAGAGTAATTAGGATTTTAATTAATATTTTATAATGACTTTTAGTTAGGGACACAACTTTAATTGATATAATTGACTTAGGATTTAATATCATAATGAGATTAATAGAGTAATAATATTAATTATATAATTATTGAATAATTATAATTAACATGGGTTAAGAGAGAGAAAAAAACTTATGCATTTAAGTTGGGGATTAATTTTTATTTAAAAATAAAACAAAATAATAATAAAAATTAGTTTTTGTTTCTTTTTTCCTTCCTAGGGTTATTTAGATTTTTTTAAATTAAATAATATGTTTAATATCTTATGTTGGGTTATTTTATATTTATTTATATTTATTTGAAATTTTTTTGATAAATAGGGATTCTTTCCGGGATAAAAACATTTTTTAATATTTTAAATTAATAATACTTATGTGTATTTTTTCTTTAAACTTGATTTTTGTATGGGATGCATCTAAATTAAATTATAATTTAGTTAAGAATTTAATATAAAATTTTGGGATATTTAAATGGCAATTATTGTCTTTGGGATTTAAATTATAATTTGGGATTTAAAAAACATTTATTTTGGGGATTTAATTTTATTTATGAAATTGGTTTTTAAGATGGGGACATACTTTAGGGATTTATGACATTAATAGGTTTTATAAAGATTTTTGGGATTTTATTTAAGGAGTATTAACGGGGTTTTATAGAAAGAATTAAGTTTTTTTAAAGGAGTCTTATTTTAAGGATTTATATATTAGGTTAAGGGGTAGCAAAGGGATTAAGATTTAGGGGTAATGGAAATTGAACTACGATCTGATCCCTCTTTTGAGGGTACATAGGCATAGGGTTTTGAACAAAGACCCTAACGAGTAAACTTAAGGGAAAATTAGGATTTTGGGATGATAAGAAAAAAGTTGGATTTAAATTTTAAATTTTCACACAAACAAATATACCCTAGAACCTAGAAAGGATCCTATTGGATACAATAGAAGTGAGGGGTGCCTAACACCTTCCTCTCATTTAACCGACTTCCAAACCGAAGGTCTCTATCCTAGGGATTTAGGTTTATCACTATTTTTTTACCTAAAAATGTGATGACGACTCTTAATTTTTAAGTCGGTCACGACAAGTACTATGAACAATGGGTGTACATTGCACATGAATAATACTTCCGTTCCATATTATAAGCAAATTTTACCTTTTTAGATTCATTGAATAATCAATGTATTTGATCTATATATAGAACATATACATTAATTATTCAATGAATCTAAAAATGTGAAATTTGCTTATAATATGGAACATATGGAGTACCATGACAGTAATTTTAAAGTAGTGAAACAAAATTTATTGATGCAATGTAAAAACTTGGTTAATTTAGTAATAAAGTTAGTTAAAAACATTCATTTATTAAAAATAATTTTTAACGGTCATCAAAGTTGGTTAATGCAATTTAAAATTTTTGTTAATGCAATAATAAAGTTAGTTAAAAATAATAAATTTTTCTAATAATAAATTTTTTGTTAATGCAATAATAAATGTTCAGTTATTAACAATAATTTTTAATCATCATCAAAGTTGATTAATATAGTATAAAAATTTAATTGATATAGTAATGTGATTGATTAATAAGCATTTAAGTATTAAAATATAATTAAAAAATATATAATAAAACAATAATTTTTTATATTATTATTAGAAAATATATATTATTATAATATTTTACTTTTTGCCGAAAATACGATAAAGGTGTAAAAAATGGTGTATGAAAATTTCCCAATGCGTGAATGCATTCTTTCTCGATAACAGAAAATCATGGTCCGTGTAAAGACATACACACAATTCAATAGCAAGTAGCAACCTTTTTTTGACCAAACACTCAAAATGTACGATAGTCAAATTAGAGTCATAAACAACATGTTCCCCCATCTTGTTTTCCTTCTATAAAAGGAAAGCTCTTTCCATAAACTAATCACACTCACACAACTACAATATCTTCATCATTCCCAATGACTACTTCTTCTCTCATCATCCATTTCTTCATCTTATCCCTATCCCTTTTCTCTCTTTCTTCTTTATCACTATCAGCATCATCTCAACCACCACACTCCTTCATTCTTCCCATCAAAAAAGACCCATCCACCAATCTTTTCTATACCTCACTCGGCATAGGAACTCCTAGAACAAATTTCAATCTAGTCGTAGATCTTGGAGGAGAAAATCTCTGGTATGACTGTGATGCTCACTACAACTCATCATCCTATTCTCCTATCCAATGTGGCTCTAAACAATGTCCAGAAATTGGATGTACCGGCTGTAATGGCCCCTTCAAACCAGGTTGCACTAACAACACATGTCCTTCTTCTGCATTAAACTCATTTGCCAAATTCATTTTTGGTGGTGGCCTTGGTCAAGATCTCATTTTCATTTCTCAAAACAAAGTTTCTGGTTTGCTTTCAAGTTGCATTGATACTGACTCATTTCCATCATTCACCGGCAATGATTCAGCACTTAATGGCTTACCTAAATTCACCAAAGGAATTATTGGTCTTTCAAGATCTAACCTTTCCTTACCAAAACAGCTTGCTTTGAAAAACAAACTTCCACACAGATTCTCTCTTTGTTTGCCTTCTTCAAACAAACAAGGATTCACTAACTTGCTTGTTGGACTTGGATCAGATAAATTCTCCAAATTTGTTCAAATTCAAACTACACCACTCTTTGTCAACCCTTTTTCAACAGGTCCTGTTTCTGTTCAAGGTGTTTCTTCAAATGAATATTTCATTGATGTGAAAGCTGTTAAGATTGATGGACATGTTTTGAACTTAAAGCCTTCTTTATTGTCCCTTGACAAAAAGGGAAACGGTGGCACCAAAATTAGTACTATAACTCCTTTCACTGAACTGCACACATCGGTTTACAAGCCATTTATTCGTGATTTCCTCAAGAAGGCTTCAGATAGGAAACTAAAGAGAGTAGCATCAGTGGCACCATTTGAGGCTTGTTTTGACTCAACTAGCATTGGAAATGCAAACTTTCCAAGAATTGATCTTGACCTTGAAAAGGGTGTGCAATGGACAATTCATGAAACCAATTTGGTGGTTAATGTAAGGAAAAATGTAGCATGTCTTGGAATTGTTGATGGTGGGACAGAGTCAAGGATGTCTTTTACAAAAGCTTCAATTGTTATTGGTGGACATCAATTGGTTGACAATCTTTTGGTGTTTGATCTATCTTCCTCAAAGTTGAGCTTTAGTTCCTCACTTTTGGTTCATAATGCAACTTGTTCCTAAATCTTACTCTTGAATTAATCAATGGTGTAGTTTTATTAACAACTTAGATTAGATCTTGCAGCTTCTATTTCTTATTTTTCTCAGTATTTGTTTGCTTTGTAGTGTAAAACAAAATTGTTGTTTGGTTCTTTTTATTTTTATGATGTAATCCAAGTTATGAAAGTTGTTTTGTTCATTCTGCAATGTGTTTGTTTTTGAGTTAGTTGGAAAAGTAATAATAGGTAAGGAATAATATTATTGTATTTTCTGGTGATTACAGTGTATGTATATATAGCAAAACTTAGCAGATACATGATCCTAAGATTAAGGCTAGAATTAAGATAGTACAAGCAAATAAGGCAACAAATAATGCTGACAGTAATTACACTAATTATATTGATTGACAGTGTCAAGGTAAATTATTGGATCCACACATTAAGGGATCTTGTCTCTAATTCCCCCCTTCAAACTGATGGGTGAGGAAGTCACCCCAAGTTTGTCTTTGAGTTGGTTGAATCGTGTGTGAGTTAATGCTTTAGTGAGGCAGTCAGCAATTTGATCAGCTGATGGAACATAGGCCACAACAATCTCATTTCGCAGCACTTGGTCTCTGATGTAGTGCACATCAATTTCAATGTGTTTGGATCGAGCATGCATAACTGGATTTGAAGCTAATGCCTTGGCACTCAAGTTATCACACCACAGTGTTGGTTTTCTTGGCAGAGGGAGTTTTAGCTCATCGAGGAGTGAACGAGTCCATGTTATTTCAGCAGCTAGGTCAGCCAGTGCTCTATATTCTGATTCTGTACTAGATCTTGAGACTACCTTTTGCTTTCTTGAGGACCAAGAGACAAGTGTTTCACCAAGGAAGACACATTGACCTGCCATGGATTTTCTATCATCCACGCTTGTGGCCCAATCTGCATCTGAGAAGCCTGTTAAGTCCAAGTCAGTGGATGGTTTAATGTGTAGACAGTGTTGGATGGTACCTTGAAGATATCTCAATATTCTTTTGATTCCTTGCCAGTGATCTATAGTGGGGGAGCTCATGAACTGGCTGAGCTTGTTAACTGAGAATGCTATGTCAGGCCTTGTGTTTGTTAAGTATTGCAATGCTCCTATGGCTTGTCTGAACACGGTTGGATCTTTTAACCTCTCCCCTTCAGCTGTAAATTGCTTGCCAGTTACCATAGGTGTTGGACAGGGTGAAGCATTTTCCATTTTGAATTTTTTCAGGATGTCTCCTATGTATTTCGATTGCTTTAAGTACATACCAGATGCATCTCTTTGAGCTTCTATGCCTAAGAAGTAGTGCAGTGGACCAAGGTCCTTAAGGGAAAATACAACATTGAGTTGTTTGATGAAGGATTCTAAAAATTTGGTGTTGTTTCCTGTGACAATTATATCATCCACATATATAAGTAGAAAGGTGATGTGATCTGTACCTCTTAGAGTGAAGAGTGATGAATCACTTTTTGTGTTCTTGAAACCCCAACTGAGTAAGGCATTTTTGAGGCTGTCAAACCAGGCTCTTGGGGCCTGTTTTAATCCATAGATTGCCTTATATAACTTGCAGACATGTTCAGGTTTAGTTGAGTCAACAAATCCCTCTGGTTGATGCATAAACACAGTCTCTTTGAGATACCCATTAAGGAATGCATTGTTTATGTCCAACTGTTTGACTTCCCAATTGAGATGCACTGCAATTGAGAGTATGATTCGAACTGTACTGGCCTTGACAACTGGGCTGAAGGTCTCTTCATAGTCTAGACCAGCTGTTTGTTGAAATCCTTTTGCAACTAATCTTGCCTTTCTCCTTTCAATTGTCCCATCTGCCTTGTACTTGGTCTTGAAGACCCATTTAGAATCAATGATGTTTTCTTGGCCTTGATATGGTACCAAAACCCAGGTTTGATTTGACATGAGTGCCCGATACTCATTATCCATAGCTTCTTTCCACTGTGGTCTTGTAAGTGCTTCTGTGACATTTTCTGGTTCCTTCTCATCTGTGCAGGTTTCGGCTAACCCAACATATGGTTGCTTTGGCTTGTGAATTCCAGCCTTGCTCCTGGTCCAATGAGTGTTGATGGTTGTGCTTGGTTCAGCAAGGTCTTGGGGAGCTTCAGCAACTGTTTCTATGGGATCAGTGCCATGTGTAGTTGGATTGTTCCTTGTTAAATCATTTGTAGTTGGACTGGCTGGTGCAGCACTATCGGTTGGACTGACTTGTTCTTGTTCGACATCAGGATTATTGTCATCTGAAGGTGTTGCTTCTCCAATATGTGAGCTACCTGCAGTAGGCAACGAAAAAGGAGCAGATGGACATTCAGTTAGTGTTTTCAAGGGACTTCTTGTATTGAGAAACCCATCATGGAATGGAAAGTGTTCTTCATTGAAGACAACATGTCTTGAGGTGAAGATTCTTCCATGAGAGTTTATGCATTTGTATCCTTTATGGGAGTTACTATAGCCCAAGAACACACATCTGGTTGTGTGGAACTGTAGTTTGTGCTGATTATAGGGCTTGAGACATGGATAGCAAGCACACCCAAAGGATTTTAGAGAGTTGTAGTCAGGTTCCTTTCTAAAGAGTAGTGAGTAAGGACTTTCATTTTGAGTGACTAGAGAGGGCAGTCTGTTTATAAGATAAACTGCCGTGGAGAAAGCTTCCCACCAATAGTGTAAGGGCATTTTGGCTTGTGCTAGTAATGTCAGGCCAAATTCAGCAATATGTCTGTGTTTTCTCTCAGCCCTACCATTTTGTTGTGATGTGTAAGGGCATGACATTCTGAATTGTATTCCTGCTTCTATTGCATGGTTTTGCACAGCCTTATATTCACCACCACCATCACATTGGATTGTTTTAATTCTTTTGTTAAACAGATTTTCTGCCATGTTTTTAAACTGGGTAAAAGCTTGTGCAGTGTCTGATTTCTGTTTCAGAGGATAGATCCAGGTAAATCTACTAAAGTCATCAAGGAAGTGAACGTAATATTTGAAACCCGAAGAAGATGTTACTGGTGCAGGTCCCCAGACATCAGTGTGAACTAATTCAAGGATTTCTTTAGCATGAGAGGAAGAGGTTTTAAAGGGTAAAAAATGCATTTTGCCATATTGACAAGCCTCACAAAAGTTAAAATGATCACTAGGTGATAGTTTGACATTACAGTTTTTCAAGACTCTATCTAGGACTTTATTATTTGGATGACCAAGCCTTCTATGCCAGCTTTCCTTGACAGATACATAAACACACGGGTCCCTTTCAGTCCTTGAAAGCTGATACAAGCCATCTTTAAGTGTCCCTCTTAGGATTGCCTTCCCTGTCAACTTGTCCTTCACAAAGCAACAATTTGCATCAAACTCAACCAGAATGTTATTGTCAGCAGTTAATTTTGACACACTTAATAGGTTTTTGGTAATATTGGGCACATATAAGACATTATGTAAGTTAAGTGAGTTTAGTTTTGAGGAACCTGTGGCAACAATCTTTAGTTTTTCACCACTTCCAACAATTAATGAGTTCTTACCATGATGTTCTGTCAGATCCTCGAATTTGTCAGTTTGGTGTGTCACATGATTGCTTGCACCACTGTCAAAGTACCAATCATAATCTTGAAGAGAGCTTTGTGAGGCTAGGAAGGCATTGTGTGCGGCTTGTCTGTCACTGCCTGCTGAATAATTTGAGTTTGAATAAGACTTATCAAATCTGTAATAGCAATTTACTGCTGTGTGCCCGGCCTTGTGGCAAACTTGACATGTTGGTTTAGACATTCTTCCTCTTCCTCTGCCTCCTCTCCAACCTCTGAAGTTAGAGCCTCTCCAGTTGCTGTTGGAACCTCTCCAGTTGTTGTTTGTGTTGCCTCTGTCATCAGTTTTGTTGGCAACATTTGCTGAAGCATTAAGGGTTAGGTTGGTGAGGCTATTCAGTTGATCGAGTCTACTCTCAAAGGTCAGTAATTGAGCCTGAAGATCAACCCAAGTGAGACTAGTTTGATCAGATAGCTTGACCACCATAGGATTGTATTCAGAATCTAAACCATTCAGAGTTTGAATGATTAGATCTGAGTTGGAAATGGGGCTGCCTGCAAGTTTCAGCCTGTCAGCGAGATTCTTCATTTTGACCAGATACTCCTCCATCTTCATCTCTCCTTTTCTAATGCTGTGAAACTCAGATTTGAGGTAAGTGACTCGAGATCTTGTGTGTGCACCTGCTAGGCTTTGGGCTTCATCCCAAAGTTGTTTTGAGGTTTCACAGTGCAGCAACTGTGTTGCCATTTCAACAGTCATTGAATTCATCAACCATCCAAGGAGTTGTGAATCATGAGCCTGCCAATCTTCAAAAGCAGGATTTGGCTTCTTGCTTGAATCTGTAGAAGCTATGAATTTTTCGGGACACTCCTTTGTCCCTAGCATGTGCCCATCGAGCCTGCAGCCTTTGACTATAGAGATCACCAAAGATTTCCATAGTGGATAGTTGTCTCTGTCCAACTTGACAGACACAGTGAGTGGGAGATCATTTCTGGACTTTGAATCTGCAGCGGATGCCATGATTTGTGTTGGATCAAGAGCCTTCAGGGCTTAAGCGCTCTGATACCAAGTTGGAAAAGTAATAATAGGTAAGGAATAATATTATTGTATTTTCTGGTGATTACAGTGTATGTATATATAGCAAAACTTAGCAGATACATGATCCTAAGATTAAGGCTAGAATTAAGATAGTACAAGCAAATAAGGCAACAAATAATGCTGACAGTAATTACACTAATTATATTGATTGACAGTGTCAAGGTAAATTATTGGATCCACACATTAAGGGATCTTGTCTCTAATTGAGTTTAGGTAAACTAATAAATCTGATATTTGGTTTTACATGATTTTTGGAAAATCTTGTATGCAATTGCAACTAAAGTTATCACTTTCATTTATTCCTTCAATTCAGATTAATTCAAAAAAAATTATGCAACTTTCATATGTACTCAACCTATATCTCAATCTCACATGTTCATTTGAATTGAATAAACATGATAATCTCTCAATTAACATAAAAATTTATCTTATAATAAATTTGAAACATTTATAAAAAGTTAGACAAAATCATATTTGAATTCACACATTCGAGTTCTTTTCCGGTTGTAACGGGATTTATGTAAGTGGATGATATTTTTGGGATAATATGCTTAATGGAAACTACTAAGATCAATTCTACTACTTTGTCAAAATATTTTCTTGAGGTAGATTCTTCTAATTAACTTGAATTTATTCCTTCATCTTTCAAAATATGGATAAAATCATTGAATTTTTTTAATTATCTCATTCTTTTTAGATTCTTCCTAAAACTTAACAAAGATGTAATTATCTTTATAAATGAGGATTGAATTAGATCTCTAATTTCAACTCTTAATTCTTAGATAGTTATTAAATACAATATTTCTAATATAACTCATAGTGAGAGTACCATCTATGAGAAGGATTCTCATATTCATTTGCCATTCCAACTTCTTGGATTTGTGTGTTCATTATATTTTGTCTGATTATTGGAGAAACTCCATAGATCATCTCAAAAGTGTCTCACACTTCCTTAGCACAATCATTTTTCTCTTGTCTTCTTTGATCCAATGAAAATCAGGTTTATTTACTACTTCATCATTAAAGGAGAAAGTAGGAACAAATAGACCACTGATTAAATTATCCCAAATTTCAAAATCATTTGATTTTATAAAATTTTCAAATCTTTCACCATCAAATGTGGGAGGTGTATTCCAAAAAAGTTTCTTGTTAAAAACACAAGTGTTTGAAGTCATCATCTTTCTCCTAGGATGATTAGTATTTAAACACAAGTTTGCCTTTGATGTCACTTGTTGGACAAGTGACTCCAAACACAAGAGAGAAGAGGTGAATTTTGTGGTTTTAAAATTTTTATCCAAATAAAAATATTTTATAAAATCAAAGTTTAAAATAAATTTGTAAACAACCATGGTAAGAGTTGCAGAATAAAGAAAATCAGAGTGGAAGGACGAAAATACAGTACAAAAGTCGATAAATGACAAAAATGTAGAGATATAAGAGAAGAGAGAAAAACCCCCAAAGATATATAGAGGTTCAGTCTAATCAGGTGATTTACTATTCTCCTAAAAAATTCCTTATTGAGAGTTTCCACTATGATCTTGTGTGAACTTTTCACAGGTTTTGCCCACAAACCTCGTTACAAAAGGAGTAGATTTTTACAAAGGTTTTCCTCTCAAACAAACATACAGTTTTAAATACAGAGACCTCCCAACAAACAAGAGTTTTTACCACCAAGACAATCATGAACATAGAGAGATCTTTTACCACCGGGCTAAACTTATGAACCATATGGAGTTTTAACTACAAAGACCCTCATATCAAACATGATATTTTAACAGGATAATCTCAGAAACCAAACAAAGGTTTTACTAGGTTCACCTCAACATCCAAACAAGAGTTTTTCAAATGGTTTAGCTCACATCCAAAAAATAAATCTTCTTACAAGAAAGATATTACAACAAATACATACACCAGAACCAAACATCTCACAGAGATAAAATATTCACTCTCAAAATCACTAAGTCAAAAGTGGAGAGAGAGATATTAAAATTATGTTTTCCAATGTAAAATGTGGGGAAGCTCGCAATTTATAGGAGAATGTGTGGCTCAAAAATGGAAGAAATCCATGGGCTTTTCAATGCTCCTAATCGATTATGCAAAAAATATAACTTATTATACAATACAAAAATTGAAAGTTTTTATTTGCTAATAGACTATAAGTTTTTATAATCGACTATGAGGCTTTACAAAAGAGATAATCGATTATAATAAAGCGCTAATAGATTATTTAGTGTAAACTAAACTCATAAAGGATTATATGAGATATTAATCAACTATCTACTTGAATAAAAAAATTTATGGAGATAATCACAAAGCAAAAAGGTTTCCTGATCATTCCAAAATGTGTGTGTGCGCGCGTGTGTGTATGTGTGTTGGTTTGTATGTGTATGTGTGTATGTGATTTTCCTTAATAAATTAAATATACTGGCGGGATACCCGTGTTATCGCACGGGTCATGTCAGTATTCACACGCTACATTGTGAAACATCACTTGTGAATTCAAAAACCTTTTTTCAGGGTCTAAATTTTGTACAAAGTAACCAATTTAATAGGTTAATAAATCCAACAACAATAATTTGAATAAATTACAAATACAAAATTAAGACTTCTTACATATGGTATTCAAAAATATATAGTGATATCATTCAATACACAATATGTGATTCCGGTAGAATTGTTCATTCCTACAATAACATATGAGTAAATATATCAAATTTAATTCAATGTATGAAAAATAAAATTCAAATGATCAGTCTACAACTGGTGTCTTATAGATTTAATATATTAACATTAAAATGGTCAGTCTACAGCTGATATGTAATAGATATGTTCACGTCTACCCGTGGATCATGTCTGTATCATGCATGCAATTACAATAATTACCAAAACTCAGTTGAATTCAGACGAGTCTAAAACTACAACCATGAATAAAATCATGTTTCTAATTCAAATAACATTATCTTTTAAATATTAGTCAATTTTTTCAAACCTAAAATCTATAACAGTTTCCCGTCAAATATCAGTTTTATGTTTTTTTTTAGGAGAATTTCATAATAGAAGTTTAACTCTACAAAATTCTGTAAATTTAAAAAACTTTAAATTATTTGATATTTTATTGAATAATTTTAAATAAAAATATAATAAAATATTAAAAAAATTACAAACCTAAAATTTATAACAGTTTCCTGTCAAATATCAGTTTTAAATTCTTCTTGTTATATCATATTTATAGTTTTTACAAACCTATAGCTGATATCTTATAGATTTAATATATGAACATTAAAATGATCAGTCTATAATTGATATGTAATAGATACGTTCACGTCTACCCGTGAATCATGTCCTGATCATGCTTGCAATTCCAGTAATTAACAAAACTCAGTTGAATTCAGATGAATAAATCTAAAACTACAAACACGAATAAAATCATGTTTCCAATTCAAATAACATTATCTTTTAGATATTATTCAATTTGTTCAAACCTAAAATTTATAACAGTTTCTCGTCAAATATCAGTTTTAAATCCTTCTTATTATATCATATTTACATTTTTTACAAATCTACAATATATAACAGATCCCGTCAAATTCCAGTTCTTAATGAATATCTACACTCCATAGTATCTTAAAATTTCAATTCTAAATGAATATTGTTCTGGACTGGGCCGCGAGGATATATATGGGCACGTCCCAACACATGTCGGGCAAGGGCCCATAGGCTCGAGCAGGAGAACTTCTTAGGTAAATCATCTGCTGATACGACGGGCATACACTGAAGACAGGCAGAGAGCATGTCTGCCAGCTCATTTGCCACGCCACCCAACTGCTCTTTATTATCTCCTGAAAGATAGGGGCAGTTGGACCAAGGCAGACCTTTTGTCTAGGTCTTCACGCTTCTTACGCGTCCCTTGGAAGCTCCTCCTTGGGCCTAGCCAGATTAGGCCCATTGAGGGGCCTTGGCCCAGCGCTGGGGGCACATTATAAATACCCTTTCTTAGGAAAGGGTCAGGTACTCTCACTCATTCTGAACTAAACCTTACTATTCTGTACCTCTTCTGACTTAAGCATTGGAGTGCTTTGCAGGTACACCCCCTCCCTCACTTCATTCTCTGGCCCGTTCATCAAGTTACTGGAAGGCTCTTCTGATCAGGTGAGATCAGTGGTGCCGTCTGTGGGAAACTAGCTCCCCCTTCTTCCACAACAGAAGATCAAAGCTTAAACATTGTCCTTCCAGTATGTCCGGAGAACAACCTAACGAGCGCAGCCGTCCCCTCGTCGACTATACAATGGACGACGACCTGCAGTTCCATGAAGCAGACGCCCGAGATGGCCGTCCGGCCACCCCGTCTCCTGAACCCCAGAACAATGGGGATCCCCCTCAAGTTCAGAGCCAGGGGACTGAGACGTTTTAACCCATCCCCGTTCCCGTCGAAGGAGACGCCACCATGATTGCTATGGTGAACACCCTCAACCAGGCAAGCTCTATGCTCTACCAGCAGCATGAGAGAATCATGGCCCTAGAAGCTGACCGACGGGAGGTCCGACCTCAACAGGAGAGGAGGACACAACAACATCCAGAAGCAACAAAGAAACGAGGACGTCGCTCCCCAGAGCCTAACGTCAGTAGGGCACGCGCCCTCCGTGACATCGGTCGATCGGGAACCTCACCGAGACACGATCGTAGCCCCGACCGAAACGAGCTCTCTCCACCAAGGAGCGACGAAGAAGACCTGCACTGCCCGCTGTCACGGGCAATAATGGAAGTTCCGCTCCCCAAAGGCATGGAGAAACCTCCTAATCTGGTCGTGTACGACGGGACTACCGACCCCGACGACCACGTCGACAACGTTAACGCGATGCTCGACTACCGTAATGACATCACCAGGCATCTCAAGTGCAGGCTGTTCTCGACGACCCTCAGGAAAGGGGCCATGGCCTGGTACAAAAGCTTGGCCCCCGAATCCATCACGTCGTGGAGAGTTATGAGATCCATGTTCATGAGGCATTTCACAGCCTCCCGGCGCCATCCCAACACAGAGGCGACCCTTGAAGCCATAGTACAAAAGAAAAATGAAACATTACGTTCGTACATCGAACGATTCAACCAGGAGGCTGTCGAGGTGGATACCACTGAGCACATGAAGAAATACCTCCTCGAGAGAGGACTCTTGCCCGGTAGCGAGCTCAGTCGAGCCGTTGGGATAGAACCTCCCCGAACCCTGAATGAGCTCCTACACAAGGCCCAGGCCTACATCAGATACGAGGAGAAGCAAGTAGCCCACAACGCCCGCAGCGGCCGTAATACCGGGGATCCCGATCACCCCAAGCGTGAGGATCCGAACATTCCCCGTCGCAACGGGGACAGGCGAAGGGAAGAAAAGCCCCGCGAGCCTCGAGAAGGAAGAGGTCCCCCGGGCCGATACAGCGAGTACACATTACTGACGGCTCCCTGCGAGCGCATCCTCGCCGAATGCATCAACTCCGAATTCAAACAGTGCAGAGTGAGGTTCCCAAAACCATCTGCACCAAAGCCTCACACCGACAAATCCAAATACTGCAGGTTCCACAGGAGCCACGGTCACGTGACTGAAGACTGCGTTCACCTAAAAGATGCAATAGAGATCCTAATCCAAGAAGGGCATCTTAAACAGTATACTAGGAGGAACGAAGCTTCCAGACACGAAGAGCCGGAGAAGAAGAGACCTCGGGAGGATACACCCCCCGACGACTCTCCTTATCAAGTGGTCCTCTGCGTATCACAACCAGAGGATTTCAGCTTCCCATAGACATTGCCCGAAGGCTGGATCGCTGCACTCAGCCCCTGGGAGGACTTCCCGACCGCCCTTGTCATATCAGGCGGAGGGATGAACGGCGAGGCCAACGCCCTCTCAGTAAAACGCAAGTTCGATGAACTCCTTCTGACCGCGCCCGAACAAAAGGCAACGCTGACAAAATATCGAGGCAAATCCAACCCAATATCCTTCTTTTTAGAAGAGCTTCTGGGCGGCTCCCCGAATTCAAGCATCCCACTACTGATTAGGGCCAGGATGGCCCAGTTCGACGTCAGACGCATTCTGGTCGATCAGGGAAGTTCGGTGGACATCATGTACGTCCACCTTTTCAAGACTCTGAAATTAGACGAAACCAATTTATCCCCCTACGTCGGGTCCGATCTCCAAGGGTTCAACGGAGCCACGACGAAACCGTGGGGATATGTCGAACTCCTCGTCACCTTCGGGGAGCAGGAGACGGCCAGAGAAATCAAAATCCAATTCCTGGTCGTAGAGTGTCCCTCTCTCTACAATTGCATCTTCGGTCGCCCGAAATTAGCCGAACTCACCGCGGTCCCATCTACCGTCCATCTAAAGATGAAGTACTACACCAAACTAGGCCGCGTAGTCACCATCCACGGCGACATCGAGGCTGCCCGACGGTGCTACGACGCCGCAGTAAAAGGACAGGCCACGGTCAATACAAAGAGCAACAAAAAGCCCAAGACCGAAGATCCTCCCCTCCAGGGAATCAACGCCATCCACCTCGACTGCCGCATTGGCCATGACGAAACTTAAGAATGGAAACCCACCGAGGAACAGTCTACCGGACACCCGTTCCGGCCAGTCCCCGACGGAGAGTTCGAACTTATCCCTCTGGGCGACGATCCTGGAAGAACAGTAAAGATAGGCAAAGGATTGCCCGTGGGAACAAGGGAGGAGCTCGTAACATGCCTCAAGGAGAACTCCGACCTCTTCGCATGGAACGCCGCAGAGATGCCCGGCCTGGATCCTGAGATCGCGTGCCACCAACTAGCTTTAGATCGGGCAGTCAAACCCATAGCACAGCGTAGGCGCAAGCAGTCCCCTGAGAAGGCGGAGGCTGCCGAGCGAGCTGTAAAAGACCTCTTAGAGGCAAATTTTATTTCTGAAGCCCAGTACACAACCTGGCTCTCTAATGTAGTCCTCGTTAAGAAAAATAATGGAAAATGGCGCATGTGTGTTGATTATACTGATCTTAATAGGGCTTGCCCCAAAGATGCTTTCCCTCTCCCTAACATAGATAAGCTCGTTGACAACTCTGCAGGTTTTAGACTCCTATCCTTCATGGACGCATATAGCGGATATAATCAAATTCCTATGTCGGACACGGACAAGAGACACACAGCGTTCATGACCCCGACCGGCAATTACTATTACAACGTAATGCCGTTCGGACTCAAGAACGCCGGGGCCACATACCAGCGCATGATGAACAAAGTCTTCAAGGGAGAAATAGGGGATATGCTCGAGGTATACATGGACGACATGATCATCAAGTCACACGAGGAGGTCGACCATGCTCGACACCTATACAAAGTCTTCGAGCAGGCAAGACAGTGTAAAATGAGGTTTAACCCTGAAAAATGCACGTTCGGCGTCCGGGCAGGAAAATTCCTGGGTTTCTACCTCACCGAAAGGGGTATCGAGGCCAACCCCGACAAATGCCGGGCGTTCTCAGAATTTCCAACCCCGAAGACCAAAAAATCAATCCAATCCCTCAACGGGGTGCTCGCCTCACTCTCCCGTTTCATCGCCAAATCTGCCCAGCATGCACTGCCCTTCTTCAGACTCCTTCGTAAGGAGGCCAGCTTCGAATGGACCGACGAATGCGAACGGGCACTACTCCACTTGAAGAAGGTCCTCTCTGAGCCCCCGGTCCTATCACGACCATTGGAAAGAGAGACTTTATACCTGTATCTGTCCGTGGCAACCGAGGCCGTCAGTGCCGTCCTAATAAGGGAAACTGACGAAGGACAAAAACCCATCTATTTTACGAGCAAAGCGCTCCAGGGCCCCAAACTCAGATACCAACAAATTGAAAAGGTCGCCCTGACTCTCATAAATGCGGAGAGGAGGCTACGCCACTACTTCCTCGCGCACACGGTCAAAGTAAGAACCGACCAGCCAATCAAACAGCTTCTCGAACGACCAGATATGGTCGGCAGAATGCTCAAATGTCGCTGGAACTCTCCGAATTCGATATACAATATGAGAGCAGAAAGTCATTGAAAGCCCAAGCACTGGCCGACTTTGTCGCGGAAATGACCCACAGCCCGACACCGACGGACGGCGCCCATAAATGGACGATCTTCGTCGACGACGCCTCCAGTACGACAGGCAGTGGAGCTGGAATCATCCTCGAGAATGAGGACGGGATCCTGATCGAGGTTTCACTAGCACTAGCCTTCCAGACATCAAACAACCAAGCCGAATATGAAGCTTTCATCGCCGGTCTGAGACTGGCCGAAGACCTAGGAGCAAAGGAAGTAAAAATATCAACAGACTCCCAGCTCGTGGCATCACAAGTACGAGGAGAGTACCAGACCAAGAACGACAACCTTGTCGAGTACCTAGCATTGGTCAAAGAAAGACTCGAAAAATTCGAGAAGTGGGAAGTACAGCACGTACCTCGCGAGCACAACACACGGGCCGACATCTTATCAAAGCTAGCTAGCACGAGAAAGAAGGGCGGGAACAAATCTGTAATTCAAGAGATCCTTCCTCGACCTAGTATCGAAAAACCACCTCCTCCACTCGAGGTCAACGTGATCGGGGATACTCATTGTTGGATGACGCCCATCTATAATTACCTAACGAAGGGCAAGCTCCCCGCCGACCCAAAAGAGGCGGCCACCACCAAACGTAGGGCATGCTCGTACGTTCTCCTCGAAAGGAAACTTTACCGTAGGGGGTTTTCCATCCCGTTACTCAAGTGCGTCGAGGAAGAGAAATTCCCTGACATACTTGGAGAAATACACCGAGGAATAAACGCCCAACACCCCGGCGGACGATCTCTTGCACGAAAAGCTCTTCGAGCAGGCTACTACTGGCCGACCATGCAACACGACTCAAAGGAACATGTCAAAAAATGCGATAAGTGCCAACGGCACGCCGACATGCACCTCGCACCCCCGAACGAACTAAAAACACTCTCTTCTCCATGGCCCTTCGCGTGGTTGGGCATGGATATCCTCAGACCTTTCGTGACCGGATCGTACCAGAATAAATACCTCATCGTAGGGGTATATTATTTTACCAAATGGATCGAGGCAGAGGCACTGGCTAAAATAACAGCGCAGAACATTCTTCGATTATTTAAACGAAATATCCTCGCTCGGTTCGGCGTGCCCCAGGTCCTCATCACGGACAACGGAACGCAATTCACAGACGGGGGATTCCAAGACTTCGTGGAGAGCTTAGGTACTAAGCAACATTTCACATCCGTCGAGCACCCTCAAACCAACGGGCAAGCGGAAGCGGCCAACAGGGTAATCCTGCGCGGACTGAAACGCAGGCTCGGTGAGGCGAAGAGGGCGTGGGTCGAGGAGCTACATAGCGTTCTATGGGCTTACCGTACAACACCTCACTCCACAACCGGGGATACCCCATTCCGACTAACATACGGCACCGAAGCAGTCATCCCAGTAGAAATAAGAGAACCGACGAGACGTATAGAAGAACCCCTGGACGAAGAAATGAACGACGAGGCACTCAGAGCCGAGTTGGACCTCGTCGACGAGATCCGCTCCGAAGTAGCCCTTCGAGAAATATCCCTCAAGCAAAAAATAGCCTTGCGCCACGACGTGAAGGTCATAAAAAGAGAGTTCCAGGTGGGCAGCCTGGTCCTCAGAAGGAACCAAAAAAACCCAAGAGAGGGTAAACTGGCCGCCAACTGGGAAGGCCCCTACCGCGTCCGCGACAAGACGAGCAACGGGGCCTATTATCTAGAAAACCTACAAGGCGAAGAACTCGCTCGACCATGGAACGCAGAGAAACTTAGACAATATTACAGCTGAATATGTCACGGGGAGACGTGGGAGGTACGACCACGCTCTTCGTCTCCAAAACAACAGAGAGGAACCGCGCGACCCGGGGACGAACCGACCCCTCCAGCGAACACAACCCTCCCCGACGGTTGGGACCTCGATCGAGCACCAACGTCGAAGTACCAAGACCGGCAGGGCACCCAGCTCGCGATGGGAAAGCCCAAGCCTCGGAGCCGGAGTTCCAAACACCGAACTCGGTTTTCGATCTGAACGGGCACGACGCCCGCTACCTCGTCGGTTCCTAAACCGAGGAGACTAACATGGTCGAGCATAAAATAGTTCATGAATACAAGAAACAAACCATAATAAAAGAATAACCAAGCAGGATGAATAATCAAAGACAACATTCATTCATTAACAACGGCCAAAGCCAAAGATAAGTACGCCTGAAGGCCAAAATACAAACAAAAAGGCACGCAGGCCATACACAAAAAGGCACGCAGGCCAAACAAAGCGGGCACGCATGCCATATGAACAAAACAAATTATAATTCTCAAGACTCTGCCCGGAGCTCCTCCTCAACATTCTCTTCCTCTCCTTCATCCTCCCCCAGCTCTTCTTCAGCTTCAAACGGGCACACAATCTCCCCCTCCTGGACACAGTAATTATGGGCTGACCCCTTCGTCACCAACTCGGGATTTAAAATCCTCAGCTGCTCGACGGCGTTGTCAAAACCCTCCTTAAATACAGCCACGAGGTCCTGATTGAGAGAGCGAATGTGCCCCATCAACTCACCCCGGGAACCGAAAGCGAGCTCCTCTTCGGTCTCATCAGCTAACGGACGGACCTTGTCCTCGAGCGAAGCAAGCTGAGCACGCAATCCAGCATTCTCCTCAGCCACCTTCTGATGCCCGACTGCTTGTTCCTCCAAACTCGCCTTGGCCGCCTTCAGCAGATCTCGCTCCTCCTTGACCTCCTCCAACTTTTTCTTCAGCCCCTCCTGAAGCTGGTGCTCCTCCTTATAGTCCGACAAGTCCTTAGACAACTTGTCCTTTTCAGACCGGACCCGCAGGAGGGCATCTTCCAATGAGGCAGTGGACACGGAAGTGTCGGCCAGGACCATGGCCGTTTCCATCACCCGGATGACGGCGGCCAAGTCCCTGGCCAACTCTTTGCGCCGGACACCAGCCTCCTGGTTCAGGATAGCCCTCGCCTCGGGCGCTGGCACAGCAATGGCGTCCTCGGTCTTGAAGAAGGCCCGCTCTACATAACAGGGGGCAGTAAGTAACTTCCAGGGCCACCCGGACTTCCGTTCCCCGCTAAGGTCGACCTTGAGAGAGTCCCCTCCGGACGCTTCCGCTTGTGGAGAGGGGAGGTTGATGGAGGCCGGCTGTCTGGTATGTTAATCATAGATGCATGGGGAGGAGAGGAGAGCACTGGACTCGCTGTGTTCGTGGTCCTAGCCCCGGAATCTCCAGCTACCGCCTGGACACGAGGCACGGTCTTCTTCTTCTTCTTTGAAGCCCTGTCCGGGGCACCTGCCTGGTTGGCCAGCTTGAGGACCCGATCACGAGCAGAGGGCATAGCACCTACAAAACGAGGACATATACGTCAGCGGGCGAAAACATAAACAAAAAGACATAAGAATAAAAGGAACACCCACCCAACAATTCCATGGTTTCTCATCGGTTCTACACTCGAGCAAAGCCTTGGTGTTAATAAGACGGGCCTCGCAGATCGGCATCCTGGCCTCGTCAACGTAAGGCACGCCCTTTCGATCCGTCCAGACCGCCAGGTTGAAGCTCTGCACGTACTCAACCAGCTTCTTATAAGCGAGCCTATCCTCGACACCCAACATCGAGAACTTAATCCTATAGTGGCTGGTGGTGAGATCGAAATGATCGCGCTGCCACCTCAGTGGTATCTTTGACATCAATTTCTCCTCCCCATCTGTATCCCGTTTGTAGTAATAAAGGGAATGCAGGGCAGCGCGGGTGATCGGTCTCACTACATACCACCGACCCTTGAAATGACGGGCAGAATCTACGTACGTCTTGAACAAACGTACGGGCTGTTTGAAAGAGACCCAGTTGTGACGCCCCCGAAGACCGGACTGTTGGAGATGGAAAACATGGAAGAAGAGAGCCCGGGTACACCCAATACCGAGGAAGCGGCAAACCAACTCGAACGCCCGCATAAAAGCAAGGGCATTGGGGTGTAACTGGGAAGGCGCCAGCCGGAGCCACTTGAAGATAGACATCTGGAAGGAATTGAAGGGCAGCCTGATCCCCGCCTCTCGGAAGGCGAACTCATACATGGCGAACTGCTTCCCCGGGAAACGGTGACATATCCGGTCCGCCTCTTTGGGAGCATGGCACTGCCAATTTTCAGGATCTTCCTGACTTCTATTTTCCACCACAGCATAAGCATGGGTCGCCTCCTCGACGAAATAAGATTCCTCATCCAAGGGTTCGTCCGCAACCCAAGAGAGGTCATTTTTCCCGGACGACGAGACATGCTCAGTACCATCTCGGGCATCCCCCTCCTCAACAGGGCTCGGTTTCTTCTCTTCTCGGTCGTAGACGCCCGGTTGCACCTGAAACGCAGACAGAAAGAGTGAATTCGACGTCATGTCAAATCCACCCTTCCACCGCAGGTCAAGTGAAAGGGCGTGGGGGCGACGTTCACGGGCATCAGTGCGAAACCTCACCCACTGCCACCATACCCAGTTGAGAAATTTCGCACGTGTTCGACGCAGCAATGCACGCTCGAACATTATCATGACCCGGGCAAAAATCTCATACATGCTTATGAAAATTTTGCCCAGCACATGAAATTTCTTCCCGGGACAGTCTAATCCTAACCCTATTTTTTACATCTACAGCCTATTTAACTACTTCTAAGTTGAATCTAACTACTCTATACGGATGAAAACATGCATTCACAACCATTAACGCAGGAAAACAAAAAAAATAAGGGATTAAGAAGGCAAAACAGTACCTGACATAGTGAAGAATCAAAGGGGCACGGCGGCGCTCGAGCAAATAGCGGTGGTTCAGTTGGTGTGACGGGCGGAGACGAGAAAAAATTCTTCAGAGCTTCCGGTGAACGTCTGAGCGAAAAAGTGTAAATGAAGTCACTCAGCCCCTTTTTATAGTCACAGGCGCGTGGATTAACGCGCTAGGCCATCATTACCTACTACCTACGCCGCCGTTTGCACACTAAATGAAGCGACACCATTAACACTGAAACGCGCCAATCCATAAAGAATCTGGAACGACGTCGGGCAACTATACACCTCCCCGACTCTGTGGAACATGCCCGACTCATATGGTGTCCTCGACCTCTACAAAAACGCCACGAACCCGTCGGGGACCTTCGTCCTCGACACCGTTTGGAGCGTCATGTACCCGGGAGAAAAGAACGCTACGATCAGCTCTGTTGGGACATCACATGCCCGACCATATGCCCGCTACTTTATCCTTGGCGCATGTGCCCGATTGCAATACAAGTCGTCACTCCGACTCAGAGACTCGACTTGGGGGGCTCCTGTTCTGGACTGGGCCGCGAGGATATATACGGGCACGGCCCAACACATGTCGGGTAAGGGCCCATAGGCTCGAGCAGGAGAACTTCTTGGGTAAATCATCTGCTGATACGACGGGCATACACTGAAGACGGGCAGAGAGCATGTCTGCCAGCTCATCTGCCATGCCACCCAACTGCCCTTTATTATCTCCTGAAAGATAGGGGCAGTTGGACCAAGGGGCAGACCTTTTGTCTAGGTCTTCACGCTTCTTACGCGTCCTTTGGCAGCTCCTCCTTGGGCCTAGCCAGATTAGGCCCATTGAGGGGCCTTGGCCCAGCGCTTGGGGCACATTATAAATACCCTTTCTTAGCAAAGGGTCAGGTACTCTCACTCATTCTGAACTAAACCTTACTATTCTGTACCTCTTCTGACTTAAGCATTGGAGTGCTTTGCAGGTACACCCTCTCCCTCACTTCATTCTCTGGCCCGTTCATCAAGTTACTGGAAGGCTCTTCTGATCAGGTGAGATCAAATATTTTATCCATCTTTTGTGGAGGAGAATTTCATAATAGAAGTTTAACTCTACAAAATTTTAAATTTCGTATTAGAACATTTAAAGTCATTCCATTTTTAAATTATTCATTTTTTCTTACCTTAGTATGTTTTTTTCTTTTCAGTATAGTATTTGAATTTTTCAATTATTTATTTTTAATTTAGTAGAAAACAATTGTATAAATTATTGTCATTTAACATTATTTTTTCATGATTATTATTTATCATTATTTTTTCATGACTACCAATCATCTTTTCTTTTTCATGATTACTATTTAATAAAATGTAACAATAAAAGTTACTATAAATAAAAATTGGGAGTAAGAGAAAAAAACCATATATAAAAACAACTCGAGTGAATTTAATTTTCTATGGCTATCTATTCTGGACTGGGCCTCCAGAGACATAGTTGGGCTCAAGCCTAAATCCCCTTAAGACCAAGGCCCAGTCACGTCGGACAGATGCATACAATAGTCGGGCAGAAGCAAATGCCACGAACATCCCCCGAAGAAGTCGGGCAACCACCTCGACCTGTTACCTAGGCGCTTGGGAGATCACGTCTTCCCCTCGCGCGCCACGTTATCCCACCGTTCCTTTCTTTATCTCCGAAAAGATAGGGGCAGTTGGACCAGGGACAAAGACCACATGCTAGGTCTTACACGCTCCTACGCGTACCTTGGCAATTCTTCCTTGGGCCTAGCTAATCCAGCCCAAGAAAGGACCTTGGCTCAGCGCTGGGGGTTCACTATAAATACCCTTTTCACTAAATGGTCAGGTATTCTGATTCATTATCTCCTTACTATTATCTTGTACTCAATCTCACTTAAGCTTCGGAGTGTATTGCAGGTACACCCCCTCTTCTCTCCTACCTCACTTTGTTCCTGCTCGACCCCTGAAAGGCCTTTATGATCAGGTAAGATAACTATCTTTATATAAAAAAACTACATATGAAAAAATAAATTGATATTGATATTTTATGTTATTTTTCTATTACTAATATAAATATCTATAACATATAAAGTCATATCATTTTTTAAATTATTTATTTAGAATCAAATTAACAAATTAAATTATAAAATTAAATAAATTAAATATTATCTCAAAAATATAATATTTAACATTTATTAGTGTAGATATCAGTAGGTAAATCAAAAATCAGATCTAAGAATATCATAGGTAAATAAAAAATTAGATTACCATTTAATAAAATTTTATTTCTTTATTAATAATAATGATATAAATAAAAATGTTATTCTCATTAAAATAAAGTGTTATGATAATCATAGGTGAATTTATTAATTATTTAAAAATGTTATATATAAAATAATAAATTGATTTAAATAATGATTAGATATATTACACACACAAAAAAACACATTTTAAAAAAGTGTCATAATAATCATAAATACATTTATTAATTAATTAAAATATATATAAATAAAATAATAAATTGATTTCGATTATTATAAATAAAATATAACAATAAAAGTTACTATAAATTAAATACAAACAACCACAATTAATTATTATTTACATTGAGCCTTAATGAGTTCTAAAACACTATTATTTATTTTATTCTGCACCAGAATCTATTTGATTTTGTGTTAATAAAATAATATACAATATTCCTTATATAACTAAAATATATTAATAAATCTACTCTAATCTTTTATTATATGTATTAACAATACAAATAAAGGGAAAACGAATAGTTGTCACAAACAGATTCATAATCTTGTTTATTATATGTATTTCATTTGAATTTTTCAAATATTATTTTTAATTTATATTTTTCTTGACCAATTTGTTAGACGATAGCGCGGATCTAGAAGGGGGTTGAATAAATCCCTTTTTAAAAAATTACTTTTCAAAATTTAATTGAAAATGTATTGCGGAAGTTTCCCAGAAAATCGTCTAGTTTAAATTTGAAGTCACCGGAGATCGGATATACGCTAAACCCAATTGGAATTGAAATGATGACTAGAAGAATTAATATTTCACAAATGATTCACTTGATAAATCAACACTTGATAAAACTATTCTTAACAATGATATAGAGAAGAAAATAGGCACAATCAAATTGATTTTGTGTGGTTAGGCTTTTTACCAAACACTTGGAGTGCAAATACCAAGGATAATTTTGTTGTATCAAATAGTGCAGAATTTTACCCACTCTAGTTATCACTTTTGAGTGTAACAATTTATCAAACACTTTGAGTGCACTAATTTGATACACCAGAATTTTAAAGCACACAAGATCAAGATGAGCAAAAGTAAAATACGAGAAACGTAAAGAACACAAGCAATTTGTTGAGGCAGTTCCTTCGTCGTCCTCGCTCGAAGTACTCTGCCCCCAATTCACAATCGAATTGGGCAATTTTATTAAATTGCAATTGTTTTACAAGAAGAAAAATAAATGAACCAACAAACCAAACCGCGTTGAATATGCTGTCAAATCTTCTTCTTGTCCTTTGATCCAAAGTAGAATCAAGTCTTCCACGCGTGTCGAGAAAGCCTCTGATTAATTGCTCCCTTCTTGCAAGGATTCACAATCCTCCAAACTTTGAGCACGACTGAGTTTCTCCAAAACTTGTGAACCCACAAAGACCTTCATAATCCTCCGTCTACCGTGATATGAAATAACGATCCACTTGATCTTCAATCTACCTCACTCGGCTGAATTTACGAACGATAGTTGTGTGCAAAACCCCCAAACCTTCAACGATCTTGGAGGAGAAAACCCTTCAGATTTTTCCAAGAAAAACCCACACACTCTAGACCCAATTTGAAACACTAATTCACGATTGAACGTTATTTTCGAAACAAGCACCGTAATCAAACAAAGATTGTTGTGTGTGATTGTTGATTGATGCAAGAAGGAAGAAGATGAAGAGAGATGTGTGTATATCTTTCACTTTTCTTGTTAACCTCTCAAAAGAAATAAAACCTGCTATTTATATTGGTTAGTGATTGTAACATAATAGAAAGGAAAATTAACTGAAAATTTGAGTCAGCACAGTAATGAGCCGACTCAAATCATTAAATGAGTCGGCTCAAATTGCCAGGTGAACCAGCCTAAAATAACAGAGAGGCGGCCTGTTGAGACCCGCAGGAATTGAGAAGAAAAATATTTTTGATGAGTTGACTCATGAAGGAGTTTGAGTCGGCTCATCCATACCCATGAGTTGACCAAAATGATGCCTCAGTCAGCCTGTTGGGATCCGTGTGTTTTAGGCACCAAACACACTTA
Organism: Lathyrus aphaca; assembly: GCA_963966055.1. NCBI lineage: Eukaryota > Viridiplantae > Streptophyta > Magnoliopsida > Fabales > Fabaceae > Lathyrus > Lathyrus aphaca. The sequence goes on along the minus strand of OZ014519.1, from coordinate 63,727,100 downwards.
ATGAGTCGGCTCATTGTGGAATTTGAGTCGGCTCATTCAGTTCATTTTTCCAAAAATGACATTTCTTGCTTTTTCTTAGAGAACCACTTATGCTTTCAATCATGCCAAGTTTTTGACACATTAAAATTCATGTCATGTCTCACACAATTTATTAAAAAATGATTTTATAATTTTAAATAATAAAATTAAAATAACATTCTTTAATATTTAAATTAATTTAAATTTTATTGAAAATAATATAAAATTATTACAATTTATTTCAAATCTAAAATTATAAAAATAAATACATTAGTAGTATATTTAATTTATTAAGGAAAATTATTACAATTTAATCAACTATCTACTTGAATAAAATATTTTATGGAGATAATCACAAAGCAAAAAGGTTTCCTGATCATTCCAAAATGTGGTGTGCGTGTATGTGTATGTGTATGTGAATATGTGTGTGTGTGTGTGTATGTGTGTTGGTTTGTATGTGTATGTGTGTGTTTTTCCTTAATAAATTAAATATATAATCTTATATCTTTACAGACTCAAACCACTCAACACAAATATGCGATGTTTCATACTTTCTCTCTTTCTCTTATCTTAATGTTTATTTATTTTTTTGAAAGATATTTCTCATATCTTAATGTTTATTTATTTTTTGAAAGATATTTAATCATGATTGATATAAACAACTATGTTGATAAAGTGTTATAAAGTGAGTGATACAAGGTTCGAATCTTGGCAACTACATATTTTTCATTTTTCATATTACAAAAAACGTGTGTCACTTAATTTCATAAATAAATAAAAAATTGAAAATTATTTAATCACGGTTTTAATATTCAATCGTTGTAATATGATTTGTACAACTTTTTCTCTTCCCAAACGAGAGAAACGACTATAATGATGATTGAAAATTTTCTTCATTCTCAAGACGGTCACAAGTCATTCAAGAATATCAACCATTAGAAGTAATCATTGAAAGGATTAAATAACAGATGTTTCATCTTCAACCTCTTCCATAAATACATAGTTTCATATAATGAATTTTCACTTCTTCAAATTATTTTTCTTAACTTCCTATACCAACATGAGTTCTCCGCTTTCAAGGATACACTGAGGTTGAGGAAGGCCAAGAAGTAGAATAAGAAGAAGAAGCTGAAGAAAAAGAAGAAAATGGTGTTGAGGAAGATTTTTTACTATGATTCTGATGAGGGTAGTGAGGAGCGAGTAATAGATTGTGAAGATTCCTTTAGTCCTATGGGATATTGTTCCGATCCGGACAAAATTATGTAATGAAAAAATTATGTTTTATGTGTTTTTGGGCCTCTTAATGAACTTATTTATTAGTGTTGTTTTATATACTCTTTCTTTACAAAAAAAAATAGTACAAACCAACATAAATAACAACAACAATAACAACAGTAATGAAGAATAACAATAACAATAATTAATAACTCTCTCACCATTGCGTTTATAAATAAATAAAAAATTGAAAATTATTTAGCCAAGTTATTTAACCACGGTTTTACAATACAACTGTTGGAAATTTTGAACATTGCATCACGGTTTTTCTTTCTAACCGTGATGAAAAGTGATATTTTTAGTATATAAGCAAAAGTATCTATTGTTTAGTACATAACAGACGTTTCTCTCAAAAGAAAACTCTAAGATATTTTAGTTTTCTCTCTCATAACATAACCCTAACATCCATTTCACTCTTTAAACATACTTCAACCTTCAGATTCGTCTTCACCAATCACTATCTTTAGGTTCGTTCATTAAACTTATGCTTCGATTCCGTTTATGTTTCTTGTTAAAAATGGGTTCTCATTTTTTATTTGATGAATGTTCACATTTTTCCATATCCGTCTTCACCATCTTAATGAAGCGCATACTTTAGCTATGATACATATGGTTTGTGTAGTTATGAAGAAAAATACAAGTATGATGCTATTGTGTAAACTTCATTCACCTTGTACTTCTTCTTCATAGTTTCATAAACTTCATAATTTGTTTAGAATCCACTATTAGTTTAAAAAAGGTGTGTTCTTGAAACATTACATAATATCTTGTGTTGTTGTATGTTGTTGTTGTTGATTAATGTTCTCAGAACTTCATAATTTGTTGTTGTTTTTGTTTATTAATTATATCTTGTGTTCTTAGACCTTTTTTATTTTTATTTTGTTGTATGTTGTTGTGTTATTGATAATGTTGTTTTATGTTGTTGTTGATTAATATTTTCAGAACAAGAACAAAACATCACTAAGTTACCAGAAAGAAGCTTCTTATGACTTAGTAACATTTTGTTCTTTTTCTGAAAATATTGATAAATGTTTTGTTCTTATTGATAAATGTTGTTGTATGTTGTTGTTGATTAGTGTTTTCAGAACAAGGACAAAACATTGTTAAATCATAAGAAAGAAGCTTCTTGTGACTTAGCAATGTTTTATTCTTTAAATTCTTATATGTTATGCTATGTAGATAAAGTTGAGTTTAATATATGATATGTAAATTGTTTGTTTCACTAACCTTTCACTGAAAATACATTTCATTTAAATTGACATATAAACTTATAATATAAAAATTAAGTTGTATTTGAAAACCAACTTATAAAAATCAATGTTTTCCGAATTGCATATGTCTCATCATTCATCTCCCATTCTTTAACATATAGGATGTGGTTCAATGACCTGATTCCTTCATGACATACACACACACACACACACACACACACACACACACACATATATATATATATATATATATATATATATATATATATATATATATATATATATATTCTCTTATAGTTTAATTTGAATAACAACAATTTATTGAACCACATTATATATGTCATCTGCATCTATGTTTGCATGTAGACATAGACTTAGTGTAGTTAGTTCTGTCAATAATTGTCAGTGAGTTTAGTTAAACTTGAGCCTTGATTGTCCATTGCCTTTAATTATTTACCATTAGAGAAAGAACTATAGTGAAAGTGCAAGATAATTGGAAGTAACATATGTGAGTTAAATAAGGCATTTGGCACACGAAGTGAGAGTACATGCACTGAAAAGGCAACATGTAGATTTGTAAAGCCCAATAGTAAGACATGATGATGATTTACATTAATTATGTATGGTCGAGATTGCACTAAAACTTTTGTATGGTTTATAATGTTTTAAATTTTATATAAATATCCTTCAATTGTTATTAATAAATAATTAAAAATGAATCATTATTTTTATCTTGTATTTGTTTACTCTAACAATACGAGCCTTCTATTAGAATTTATGGTAATTGAGAATACCACTCTCGTGGATTTGAATTTCAAACTCAAGAATCTCTTATACCACAATGACAATCAGAGAGTGGTTTAAATCGATTTTTGTTCCCCCATAATTGAAGTTAATAGGAAAATAAGATGTAAGTTGGAGCTCAAGATCGAGGAAGATGCAATATTAGATTTTGGCCTAACTCATCCTTACAAAGCCGACTTGTTAGGTGAGGGGTGCCACTCTATATAAAATCTTTAGAGACGCGTTGGCTAACCAAGGTGGGACTTTCCAATACACGCCTCACACTTAATACTCTTTTGGTCTTGGTGCATAGATATAAACTGTGGGCAATCCACAATCCGATCAGTAGGATCAGATAGCATATTAGAGTTATAGTTTGACCTAACCCACCTTTTTAAGCTGACTTGTAAGGTGAAAGACATCACTCTATATAAACTATTTCCAACCTCTATCTTTAATCAATGTGGGATTTGAGATCTTCCCAATATATTCTCTCACGCCAACATTCTTTTGTGGTTAGTGTGTAAGTATAAATGGTGGGAGACCTATAGTTCAATTGATAGGCTCTGATGCCATATTATAGTTTGGTATAATTCGTCCTTAAAAAAACGGCTTGTAAAGTGAATGGTGTCACTCTATACAAACTCTTTAGATACTCTATGTTAAACACAAATATCCCTTTGAAAGTAGAGATATCCTTAGATACCAAACACGTATTATTTTGGACTGTGCCTGAGACCAGGTTGTCGCTCCCGGGATTTTCATCCTAGTACAAACGCGAAAGTGGCGCGGAAAAGGTAGAGTCGCCAGCCAGGCATTTTTATCCCGAAGGAATGGGAAAGGTAATGTTGCACAAACCTGAGGAAGAAGGAAAGGACAAGGTCCTGCGAACCAAAGATCTAGGTTCGGGAGTCGGTTACGACCTGGGAAAGTATTAGCACCCCATATCATCCGTCGTACCCGACGGGATCCACGCTTGCTTGTTTGTTTTAAAGGGTGAGAAAATAAAGTATTGCTGAACAAAAGAACTGTTAACTGGAACTGGAAATGAGAAAGGGAATTGGAAAAGAGAAAGAAAAGAAAGAATGGGGAAAATGTAGGGAAAATAATGAATGTGCTCGAATGGGCCCTACCCCACTGCCTACGTACCTCATCGGGAAAATGAGGATCAGAGTCGACGTAGTTCGTCTAACCAGGTGGGAACTATTTGTTTGTGTTTTTTATGCTCTGGAACTGCGTATGTCTATGCTCAGGTGTTGCAGGCTCGTCTGGCACGAGTGCGTTTACCGTCTTGCATGCGAGACAAGTCATCGTAAGTTCGTGTTCAGAATGAATGAAGTGAGGAAAGAAGTTCCCGCAGGAAAGTCGCTTATCGTTTGTTGTTTCCTTTTTAAAAAGTTTTGTATGAATTTGGCACAAGGAAGTGAATTCAAACTCTTTTCCATGGAATGTATGCTTTCTACTACATTCCAAGATGGAATAATAGAACAAGCACACTCAGCAAGGAGAATTTATCCAAGTCTGGTTTCCAAGGATTAGGATTTAAGTTCACTAGCTTGTTGAACTTTATTACATATTTTTGTAGCTTTTATGAAGAAGTATCTTTTAGATTTTTCTTTGTGAAATAACCTCTTGATCAGACTTGTACATCATGCTAGGCAAACCTACACTATTCCAAGATGGAATGAATGTAAGTTCCCCATGGAATAAGGCTATACACAAGAGATTCTTTCATGCATTTATTAAGTCTTTTTGGATTTTGTTTGAAGATGAGAAAAGAAGACTCAAGAGGCAAAAGGTCAAAGCTAATGAGGGACTAAGACACAATCCTAAGTCATCTTATTATATACAAAAGTGTGGTCCTATGTTTAATGAGGTATTCTAACCTAATGAGAAGAAAAGCAAGTTAGACTTCAACTTACTTCCTAAGGAAGTTAAGTTGAATCTAAGGAATAAAAAGGAACTTGTGAAAAAATCACCAAGGTGCTAAGGCAAAAAACAAATAAATGCATAAGAGATAAGGAATAAAGTTATTACCTTATTTTCCCCCCTACAAAACAAATGTTCGTGTGACAATGCATATTGAAAGTAAAATCAAAGCATAAAAGAGATTAAGTACCATAAACGTCCTAGAATGGAACTAGGGTTCCAAATAAGACCTAAGTCTAAAGGTGAAGGTACCTAAAGGTTAAATTACTTCTAAAGTCAGTAGCTACATGATATAGGTCCCTAAGGACTCTAGGTTACCTCACAAGATCAAACTATGTCAAACTATGTACAAGAAGTTCACCTAAGTTCACCTAAATGCAAGTTAGGGTTTATGGATGAAGTATGGATGCATATGGCTTACAAGCATGAATTAATACATGAAATGAGTATCAAAGTCAGTAGTGAATTCTTATGAATTTGGATGAATGAACATACCATCATGGATGCAATGGTGTAAGTATATGGAGCAAGGAGAAGAAGATGTGAGAATAAACGAACATGGTGTCGCATAAGATCACTAAGGATGCAAATTAAGAATGAATGACATGTAAATATGCATGAGATGATTATGGGTCAGTAGTATACAAGATATGAAATGCAATTAGAATTCATGGTTTGGCATTTATGATTCCCACATAATCCATGTTAACATATAGAGGAGAACATAAATGAGTTTAGGTTAAAATTAGTTCACATAAGTATGCGCTTTGAAACACCAAAACAAACCAAATGAGTATGGTTCAAAAAGTGACATATAACTGGAATTAAGGACCTAAAAATGACCTATAATTAACTCCTAAAATTTACTAAAAATTCTCTCAAGCAAATGGCATGAATGCCTTCCTAATATCTTGGGTATGCGACACATAAACACATAACTCATCCTATGATCTAGGTGACATGGAAAAATAGCAAAAAGGATTTAAAAATTATGAAATTAAATCCCTGGAATGATAAAGTCATTATCTAGAATATTCTAAAAGGATTTCACAAAATTATGCACCAAAGTGCCAAACAAATTACTTAACGATCAAGATAACAAGGCATGATCGCGGAAAAACAACTCCACAAAGTTGATAAAAAAGGGCACCAAAAATTATGAAAAAAAATGCATAAGGAGCATAAAAAAGTCACAAATTCCAGTGGTTGATCACACAAAAAAAATAGGTCTCACACCTATGGGGAAAAATGGTTTTGGTCTCTTATGTCAATACCATTCCTTTTGGGACAGCTTGTAATCAAAAATCCAAATTAATTACTAAAACCAATCAAATCTGGAAACAAAAAATATGACAAATTAATTAAGAGGATGAGGATCACTCATGAATATTTCCTTAATTTTATCACACCTAAAACTACTTTTAATAATTGCGACGATACGGGCAAAAAACGGTGTTTTAAGGGAAAGCGAAAGGAAATGAATTCTACAATCCGTAACCTAATCCCTAAGCTCCGATATCGACACATATCATCATAAATCACAAATAAATCCAGTTCCTCAGGTGGAAAGGCTCAATATTCACATTAAGTTATATGATCCTAAGCCACATACTACTAGAATGATGCATTAAAGTGGAGAAATCGAGATTACTTACTTGATCGAAGTGCCGATTATTCACAAAAAAGAAATCCAAAAAAACTCCATGCAAGGGCTTGTAATCTCCATAAGAAAAATAAATGCTTATCTTCCATATTCGCTTTGTAAAGATCCACCATAGTCGAAATCGATTCAATATCGATCAAAAAACATCAAGAACACTCTAATTCAAAATTAATCCTAAACAATTATTAACATAATGACAAAAAAATTCTAATTAACAATTATTAGGAAATGGATTTAAATTCTAATCCACCAAAACTATTAACAAAGAAAATTAATTAAAAAACTACAAGAAAAAATCCATTAATCAATTCTAAACAAAAAAGAAATATGGAGGAACAGGGGGTGCATGTAGAAATATGGCGGCAGGAAAAAGCAAAAGACAGGCCCACAACCCATCTCCCCTCTACATGGCGCAGGTGGGGGTGTTATTAGCAAACAAGGGGTCGAAATAGCATTCCCATGGGCTCTGAGCCCAATCCAAGGAGGTAGAATCCGCAAGGGAGGGTGAGTTAGGAAATTGGGGGTTCTGAAAGCATTTCCATGGAGAAAAAAGCCCAATTGATTGATGTTGAACCCATGAGGGGGTGTGGAATGAAATTGAGCGGGTGGATAGCATAACCATGGGCCCAATTTCTCTGCTTGATCCATATTCCCTATGTTATTATCAAATGACTCAGACTTAATCAACAACATTGCCTTCTCCGTCCCCAAATGGCGTTACTCCCTCGTCTTCTCTTACCGTCGCCGTCGAGCTTAAATATTTCCCCTCCGCCGTTGCTTCATCCTCTTCAGTTATCTTCTTCTCCAAAACTTCTTTTTCAACCACCACGAACCATCGCGATGGCCTCTGTGAATACTTTGTCGTCTTCCTTCTCTCTTTCACTTGGTCCGCTGAAGAAACAACATCAACGCCATGACGATGCCATCAGACTCAACTCATTACCTCATCTGCATCGCTCAAGGTCCGTCGGAGGACGTCCGACGCTCTTGTTCAGATCGGCGAACAAGAGAAGAAAACCAGAGGTGCTAATTTTCCTCCATTCCTTTTCTGATTCCTCATCGATCCTCCGATCACTCCCCAACAATCTGTATGTTGATAATGACGAAGCCGTGATGCTCTTGGTAAGTTCTATATAAATTTTCTTCTTTACACGCGATTCTGTTTCGATTGTCGCTGCTTCTTCAACTTCTGCCTCGTCTTGAAGTTGTTGTGGACGAATCTTGTAATTGTTGTTAATGTGTGCGATCTCGTTTGTGACAAAGCCTGGTTCTGACCTGTGTTGTTAAGGTGGTTTCTTGAACTTTGATTGTTTTCTGGATTTGCAGGTTGAAGATTTTGTTGATTGTTGTTGTTACCTTCTTCTTCCTCTATTTTCTTTGATGTAAATCTCGCGTTCTTACATTGTAATTGTTGATGCGACACAGAATTGATTTTGTTGTTGTTGATGCAGATACGAGCTTTGATGAGAGTTGATTTGAAGTTGATGATGAAGGTTTAGTTTTGGTGGAGTTCTGAGTCTCTCCCATTGCAGAGAGTTAGTGTAGATCGATGATGAAAAGCGAAGTTGCAGAGAGTTTGATTGAAGGGGACGGGTTTTAAAGTTTGTTAGCGTTTGCGGATTGACGGTATCAGGGATTGATGAGGGCCAGGATTGATGAAGATTCACGGTTCTGCATATTGAGAGGGAAAGGTTGAAGTTGTGGAAGGTTTTGTTGAAGAGTGATGTAGATGGTGGAGAAGAGTGATGTGAAGAGAGATTCTAAGAGGATTGATGAGAAGCTGCTGAAAAATTCATGAGGAATGGATCCTGATAAGGTTAAAGGTTGGTGAGATAGGGTGAAAAGAGGTTGGAGTTGATTCTCAGATTGAGAGAAAAGTCACAGATTGTAGAATTTCTTGGAGAGATTTCTGAGTTTTTTGTTATTTAGTTATATCCTATAGAACTTTTCAGTTATGATCCTTTTTTGAATTCCTTTTGGTCGTGTAACCATTGTATTGAATTCCATCCTTTTTCTTCTGCTAATCTCAGCTATGGTGGAACCGCTTTTTCTGATAATTTTCTGTTGAATTCGTAACTGATTTTCGGTTTATGACATGCAACTCATTTTTCTGATAAGAATCTTTTTCTGGTGTAAAATCCTGTAACTGATATTCTTTGCCTGAATTTTAATTTTTATCAGTATTTTATTGCTATCAAATGGTCCTAACTGATTTTCTGTTGTAGGCATTTTGTAATAGTTATCAGTTTATGTTGTATTTGCATTGATAAAGAAATGAAAAAAAAAACTTATCAGCCATCCTCCCAAAAAATTGATGCCCCTTTGTAGTGTATATACAACTATGATGCAATTAAATAAACTCCTCTCCACAAGGGATCACTCATGGATTAACATAAGAAATGATATTTAGAATTTTTCCTCAAAGTGAATGCCATAGTTACCTTCCATTAGGCCTAGAATTTTGGTCCACACCTTGTAATTGGACATAATATGGAATTTACATTGAATATGGATATTTGTAATGAACGAATCTAGGTTTATGAGTGAATAAGAAAATGGATTTAATGTGGAATTTGGTGAATTGTCTTAAAAATGACAAGAATGTGCTTATAGAAAAAGGCTTGAATAATGAATATGGAGGGAAATTGGGTGTAGATTGAATCAAATTAGAATATGGTAATGTGGGTAAAGATGTTATTAATATTTAGATTCATTGTTAAAAGAAGTTAAATTCAATTAACAACAAACCTAATAATTAATAATAGGATCTCGACTAGTTAAAAATGTGAAAATCCAATAATAATGCTAAGGTCCCTGAGGCGTCCTTGAACTGAGACTGAACTTCAGATTGAAACGATGATCACTTGATTGGACTATTAACAAGCCAATTGTGTGCGAATGGGTTCCCAACCCAGGGGATAACGTATGCAAAAGAGATAAATCGATGTGCACTGCAAAACCCGACTCCTCATAGCCTCTGACCTAAGTAACAAGCCTATGACAATGAATGCATGATGTGTTGGATGACCTAATGAGAAATACAGATGAATAAGAAACGAAAAACCAGTTAAGGTAAAAAAGAATGAGGGAAAATTTTGAGGTATTACACAGGCGTGTAGGGTACGAACTAGTATGTCGAGTGCATGCCCAAGGCCTAACACTTGAAGGGCATGGGGAGAGCTCATCCCCCACATGTTTTAATCCTACAATCAATTGTCCCCATAATACTTTCCTAGTATTGCGGAGCAGTTGGAACAGGGGCAAGACCATGTGTTAGGTCTTAACTGCTCCTACGCAAACCCTGGTAGTTCCTCCTTGGACCTAGCTGATCCAACCCATGAAGGGAACCTTGGCCCATCGATGAGGGCACACTACAAAAACCCTCTTTCACTAGAGGTTCATGTATTCTATTCTCTTACCATTTTACTGTATTTTCTCACTCCATAGCTCTCTCTCTCACTTTGTCATCGGAGTACCTTGCTGGTACATCCCCCTATTTTCTCCATAGTAGAAGTTGCTCACAACTGAAAGGTTCCTCATAATCAGGTCAGATCACATACTAAAAGGTTTTGAATTGATATCTAAATTAGAAACATTAAACAATTAAGTTTGAGGCGACGAAAGTGTCTTGAACTTGTCGCTCCCACAAAAAATGACACCGGGTCAGAAGGGGTACAGACGCGAACGGTCGGCGAAAGGAGAGAGAACACACAAGGGTGAACTCAAGAGAAAAGAAAAGAGTCGCCAGCTAGGCATTTTTATCCCGGAGGAAAGGTAATGCTGCATAAACCTAGAAAAGATATGGATAAGACGGTCGCGAACCAGAGAGACTGAGAAAGGGGGTTGGTTACAACCTGGGAAGGTATTAGCACCCAGGTTGTCCGTCGTACTCGACGGGATCCACGCTTAAAAGATTTGTGTTTTAAAGGGGTAGTGTCAGTGCAATTTGTGTATCAAAGCTGGAAAGAATGCAAGTGTCAGTGTAAAAGAAGTGTGAAGTGTATAAGAGAAGTGTCAGTGTGAGAACAAGGATGAAATGCTCAAGACTATGAGGCTTAAAGAATGATGCTGGAAAGAGAGGGAATATACAGAGACTTTTGTTCGATAACTGTTAAGTTATGCCTACGTATCCTCTCGTGCAATGAGGAAGTCAGAACACCGTAGTTCGACTCAAAGAGACTGAAAGATAAGTTGACTTGTGAACTGCTTGCTTGTCTATGCTCAAGTGTATGACCTGTCTGGCTCAGGTGCAAACTGTCTTGCATTAGACGGAAGAAGCAAGTTCTCGTTTGTGAATGAGTGTGATGAGAAAAGAATCCCGGAGGAGACGATTATTGTTTGTTTTTTGTGTTTTCAATCTTTTATTGATTTTTGAAGTTTGTCATAGGAAAATGAGCTTAAGACTAAACCAAGGGTTAGTAAACTCATCACATCCTCCCTCTGATTAGGGGTAATGAGAATACCTTAAGTGTGAAGTAAGCACCTCACACTTAAACACCATGATGTAGGATTAAGATCATTAACCTACTTGTGATTATTTAGATGTTTTTGATGCTTTTGTTTAGTGTTGAGTAATGAGTTTAAGGCATAATCAAGGATTTAATGGACTCATTACACCATCCTAATAGAAGGATAATAGATGAGAACATTTAAGATGAGGAAGGCTCCTCAACTTAATCCATGATTAGGGATTAACCTCATGAAAAAACAAGCCTTTATTAAAGTGGGTTTTAGTTAATGGTAAGATGAAGAAATGATTTTTATGGTTTGTAAGACAACTTGAGGGGGACTTGTCCATTAACACTAGGGTTAGTCCTTCTTAACCAGTTAAGGAAGAATTAGAACCCTAATGCAAGGCCCAAGTTACAAGTTTGATGTCTTGATGATTATTAGATGGATTGATTAAAGGATTTAAACACATTAAGGGTTTAACACTTAGGATTAAAGTTATACACTCCATCCTAATAGAAGGATGCAGGCATAAGCTTAATCACAAAGCCTTAAAACCTTTAGGGTTTAGTCCTTGATTATGAGAAGAGAGGAGAAGACTCAAAGATGACACAAAGGCAAAAACTAAATGGGGGACTAATCAAACCCTAATTGTGATCATGTTTGGTTGTTCCTAGGGTTTATGAGGCTTGCAAAAAGATCTCCAAGAGAGAAGCCACCAGGAAAGAAGCAGATGAAAGGAGGAGGAGGCAGAGAGAAGCAAAACAACTTGCTTCACTTAAGAAGACAAGTTGCCTGAAGAAAGAAAGTGGGAAAGAGCATGAATGAGCAAGCTCACTCTAATACACAAGTTAAAATGCAGCAATGATGCATAAGAGATATGAGAAGAGATTGTGAGAAGTGAAGGCAAATTCACTTCTCAAAACAACTTACCACCTGAAAAGTTAGCAAAAGAAAAGAAATGCAATGCAAATGAGATGAAATGTCATGATGCAAACCAAAGTCAGAAGCATAAACATGATGTTAATGATGCTAAGAGATGATGCAAACACATGTCAAGAGTTGTGGATGATCATACAAGGATGAGGATGCAAATGAAGCATGCTTTGAACCATGGAAGTTCATGAAAGCTTATGGAATGATATGAATGCATAACATGGCAAATGAAAGATGCAATGATCAAACATGATCCTAATATATCCTAAGATGTCTTGTATGTCATATGGATGCACAAAATATCATGACAAGCTCTTGAATGCAAGCAAATGAAAGATGGATGCAAAGGAAGGCAAGAATTAGGGTTTATGAACAACATGCAACACCAAATCAAAAATCAGAAACAAATGACATGATAAAAAATTGAAAATGGGATCAAAGGAACCCTAACCTTACACAAGTTCACTGCCCAAAGGAGGGGACTTAACTCTTAACCTAAGGGAAGTTATGATTTTTCTAAGTCAACTAGGGTTTCAAGGTACCTTAAAAGGAAAAATGCACATTAAATTGAAAATGAAAGATAAATTCAAACCAATTTAACCCTAAAAACTACATGCTATGAAGAATGCAATGCAAGAAGAACCATTATCAAACTCATCATGGTTAGGCAGAATGGATTTTTTCAAGTTAGGATCAAAATATTGCCTTTAAACAAATTTAATTCCAATGAAAATTGTCAAAATGCATCAAGGACCAAAAAGAAATTTGTTTTGAGAGTTGGATAATGTTTCTAAATGTTTTTAAATGTAATGTGAATTTTTTGGTGATTTTTGAATACCTAAATGCATTTTTAATTAATTAATTTCCATTAACTAATTAAAAATAAACATTTAAATGATTTAAAAATAATTTTTAATGCAAAAAATGAAAATAAAAATATTTTTGGGTTCTGAAAATTAATGAAATGTTTGACAAAAAAAAATCAGAATTTTTCAATGTATTTTCCTATTTTTAATAATTCGTGGAAGTTAGATATAAAACAAATGAAATTAAATGAATTTAAAAAGAAAAATGAGAAAGTCAAACAATCTGAAGGCCAGGATTCAAATTCAAGGAGGCGGGAGTTGACTACGCGCGCTAATGGACGACCAGAATTCAAACTCACGTAATTATGATTAAGCCCTAATCCAAACCCTAATCACTTTCAGATGACTGGAACAGTGTTCCGGTCATCTTCTCCGGCAAGCTCCTCACCCCATCTCCCTCAAAATGCAACCCCAAGACCCCTAAAGCTCCAGAAATGATCCTCTCCTCAACCCCAGCAAGAATCAAACATCAAAACTCATTTATTCAACCCCAAAATCATGAATCGAAGCAAAACGGAAAGTATGGCAGAAATTTCAGAGGATCAATACATGCTTAATACTTGACTATTTTCAAAACCAAACACATCATTATCAGTGAATCATGGAGAATCAATTAGTAACTTAAAAACATGTTTCTGGAAAAATTGTTCATGAACTCACCTGAACTGGAGCTTTCGAAAATGGTGCTTTCTGGCTGCTTCTTTGGTCCAAACAAGCTCCAATGATCCTCCCCAGAAGTTTGTGATGCTTAGCTGGAGTTTATATGGCCTCTAGAGGAAGTTTGCAGAAGCTCAGGTCAATGGGGGAGGGAAATCGTGTTTTTGATGTGGGAGGTTTCAGGGCAAAGTAATGGTTGGGAAATGATCAGAGGATCATGGTGAGTGATTCTATGAAGTTTTTTTTGAGGTTTGCGGCTTGTGTATTGAGTTTTGAAAGAAAATGCACAAAGGGGGATTTTGGAGAATGATGACTTGTGGGAGATTTCAGGCTGTGTTGTGTGTTGTGTTGAGTTCCATTTTGTCCATGTATCAAGTTGAGATAGGTCAGAGAGTTGTTGCTGGCCTAGTTTGATTGGTATGACTCAACTTGCATAAAGTCAACTTTTGTGTAAGAGGAGGTATGGGTTGGTTCAGTCATGGTACAAGGGCATGTCTGCTGCAGCTTGATTCAAGGCTGACCATGGAAATGAATTTGAGGCCAATTTGCAAGTGGATTGGAGTTTATGTGAGGTTTTGCAATTTTCACAAAGTTTGGCCCTTTTGTGATTTCTTGAAGCATAAGTCATGAAACTTGGAGATTATTTGGTGCATTCTGAATTTTAGGCCATGGTTTATGTTTGTGTAATGCATAGAAGTTCATTTGAAGTCACATTTTTCCTTGGCATGAGGTTTTGCAACTTTCCCTCTTTTGGTGCATAAGTGAAATTTCATGATTTTTCCCAACTTTGACAAGCCATAACTTTTGATCCATAATGAATCAGAATGAGTTCTTGTACTTTTTGAAAATGGGAGGATCCATTCTACAACTTTCATGACCAAAGTTCTTTCATTTGAAGCATTTTTGAATCAAAAAGAAAAGGTTGAAAAACTTTCCCAAAATGGCAAGTTTTCATTATAAGTCACTTTCCCAAAATGGCAACTTTGCAAATGGCTTGAAATTCTTCAATTTTGTGAACTTCTAACATCTTCTATGATCAAATAAAGATCATACACATTCAAAATGATGGAGAACACCCTTTGTTTGGGTCACTGGGGGCCTCAGATGCCCTGATTTTGCACTGACTTGCTCAAGAAGTCATCTCTTGATCAGATGCCTTCCCCATTGAATTTCTTCATGAAAATTGATATGCATGATCCTCATAACATATAGAGACCAATAGAAACAATAATGACCAAAAAATTTGGGGTTATGGCCTCTGAAACCAAAACCCTAATTTTAGGTCATCTGTGCAGTTAAACCTGGCTCTGCTTCCATGCCTTGCTCATTTCTTGTGATTCTTTGACTTCCTTGACCTTGTGAGGATATAATATGATGCTAGAACATACATGGACCCCTTTGAAGTTATTGATGACCTTTGGAATGACTCAGGGATGGCTCAGATCACAAACCCTAGATGCAGATGACTTAGAACCAATGCAGTGAAGCAAAAATGTAATATGAGATGCTATGATTGATCTTATGCACATGAAAATATCACAAGTCATGGTGTGAATGTGTGAGGGCAAATTTGGGGTGTTTACAGAACTCAATTGAGAAAGGTTCTAATTTTTAAAATAGTTGTACCTAAACCAATCTTAAATGAACAAACTACGCTAAAAAAGTAGGATTTTGTTGGTTTGGGATAGGATAATTCTAAATCCTACTTTAAAAATCAAGTTTAATTCAATGAAAAAGTCTTAAACCAATATTAACGATCCTCTTAGATAATCATAGGGATATTAGAATTCAGTAATCGAAGTCGTGTGCATGTAGCATGTCAATTTTTGGCACTATTTCCAAGGACCATTTTTTTATTGAATTCTACGGTTCCGGTTTCTAGACTAGGACACCCAATTTATTATTTTTTGTGTGCCATTTTTCTCGTTTTCATTTGAATGTGAAGGATATGAAGTCTAATGAATCTCGTTGAACCAATAAACAAAATCAAATATTATTTCCACGAAAGGTGTAGACAAAAACAATTACTAGCGATAGCATCCCCCAATATCACCTTAAAATATTATGATACCCCCACTAATGAGGAACCATGCTTAAGTATTGTATGCCTAGAGATTCAGGAAAAACATTTCAAGAAGAAAGCTTATTTGCTATCTATGGTACCGCAAAACCAGTTCTCTGAAACCACACTTGAGTATCTAAGTATTATTTATTACAAAAGTAATTAATTATTTTAAAAAAAAAGAAGTAAGTATATATAATTACATGAACCCAATAATTTTGGTCGAGAAAACCAATGCAATAAATGGAAACCATATGTGAATGTGAAGTCAATATAGAAAAGGATGTCACGCTATGATACCCTAAAATGGCAAGAATGACATTATACCTATTTTTTATCATATAACCATATTTGGTATTGTCATGCATTTCTCTTGTGGTTTAGGACCCAAACATGATATCATCAAATGTTATCTCACTTCTTGTAATCATTCTCCAAATAACTTCTCATAGACACCTTTTCTAGCTCTTATTTCATTGTCCAAGTCTCAATGGACTATGGACCAACCATCCTCACCATATCCATGCTCTGATCTGAGAAGACTGAGATAGGTGTGTACATGGCCTCATTGAAGATCTTCAAGAATTAGAGTATGCTTGTTCAATATTCTCATGAAATGAAAGGTCCAGATAAACATCATATCCCAATGGTTTCTTCCATTTCTTCTTCACTTTTCTTTAGTTTTTATTTTTTGAGGCGGTGGGCACATTAAACTCATAGTGGGGTAAGAAACTGCACACAACTCACTATTTAGTGGTTTTTTCCCTACAACATAAATGACCTTAACCTTTTCCATAATGCTTCCACTGCATTAATCATGTTCACCTCTGATCCATCATTTATGTCTTCATATTATTGACCTTCCATGTTTAATTTCCTCTAATGGGTATGAACAAAATCTATTGTTATCGAAAAACACCCAATGTATATCTTCCTAACTCACAAATACAAGGAAACCCATATGATGTTCTAAGAGTACACTCACAAATTTGGGTGTCATTTTCCTAGTGTTGCCCAAATGCAGAACTCAATTGATCCATGCTCCAAAACATATATGCCTATGAGGAGTCAACCATGTGTCTTTCACATAAGCAATGAATTTACTACAATCAATACATGCTTGCTTAATTTGTTGGAACTATTGATGATACTCCACCTCATGAATGTCCCATACGAGATCAATCCATTATACGTTTATCGCCTCTCGCATATCATTCATAACATATTGTTTGGATTTTTATTGAACATTTTTATTGATGTGAAATAGACAAAGCCAATTAACCTTCCTTGGAAATAAAACTTTAATTGCCTTCATAAAAGAAAGATCTCTATCAGTCAAAATTACTTGTGGACCTAACGTTTCCTTACTAAACAATTGCTCCTATGGGTGGGAATAGGCTGGGCCGAGCTAGGCTTTGCCAAGCCTGAGCCTGGCCTGCTAAAATTTTCTGAGTCTAAGCCTGGCCTGTAGCCTATCAAAGGCTTATGTTTTGGTCTGAGTCTGGCCTTTTCGAAGGTCTGATTGGCCTATTAGCCTACTTAAAAAGCCTATATCATTTAAATATGTGTAAATAAGAAATTCAACAAATATTTAAATAGACTAGAGAATCAAAAGTATAATGAGACTAAATGTTTGTTTCCATTGACTTATCTGAGCTTACCTAGTATCATAAATTTTATGAGATGATTTGTTTGAGAGAACTTATAAAAACACCTTATAACATTATTCATAGGATTTCTTTCAACTTATTTTCATAAGTTCTTAAATATAACTAAGTTTTACTCTTGTATTTTAATATAAAGAATAAAATACAATATAAAAATAATAAATTCATTCATATTTAATCAATAGGTTGGACTGATAGGCTTATAAGGCTTTTTCTATGGCTTGCGGCCTAGCCTATTTAACTAAGTAGACTTATAAAAAAGTCTAGGCCTTTTCTATTTTAAAAAAATCCTGGCCTAGCCTTGGCCTATGTAAGCTAGGTCTTAGGCCCCTGTTAGTTGGTCTGTCCTATTCCCACCCATTGCTCCATATTATCCAATACCCAACAAAAATTCTCCTTTTGTTCAACTTCCATATAGGTAATTGCAACAGAAAATGTCAACTTGATTGACGTCATAACAACAATTCCAAACAATGGTTGTCAATACTTTTTGTCTTGTATGTTTTGTCCATAATCAACACAATATAAAATATATTCAACAACTTGATTCAATCTGGTGGGCCTAAGAAATATCTCTCACAACATCTAAGGCATCACTTCTTCTACTATAATAAACATAATTTGCATCCTTTGTCAGCTTAAGCAAATGTTGTATCTCAGTTTCTAGGACCCTTGATCTCTTTTTGTAACATGCTCTTATATATATATATATATATATATATATATATATATATATATATATATATATATATATATCTGGGTGAAACATGAGGTTTCGTTAAATCAACAACATGCATATTTGCACTTAGACGCCCAACAAACACACGACTTTTGAATATATCAGATAAATTGTGGTTGTGAAGTCCATAATTTACATCAATCTTCCATCACGAGCCACCTTTAGACGATATTAACCTAATTTTGAATGGATAACCATATTTTTTTAGTTGCACTTTGTATTGCATTATCCGCTTCCTTGTATTATCACTTTATCATAACTAAATATTAATATGTTGCTTCTATCTCTCTTTTCTCGCATGTAAGTTTCTACATAATTAAGAATGCATTAGTGGTACCTACCTTCCTATGTTTAATTTTTTTACTTTAAATAAATCTCCATATTTCTGAAATATAACATAAAATTAAAAAAAGAAACTTCAAAAGAAAATAAATATTTGATTTTGCTTATATGAGTAATTTAGTGAACAAAATTGAAATAAACGGGAATACTTAGAACTAAATTATTCGGTGTCTAAGTAAGGGGCTCAAAATCTAATAAACCAAAAAAAATATTTTCTTACGAAAATGAAAATATCGATTTTTTCGAAAATAAAAAAAAATCTATTTTTCCCTAAAATTAAGAAAAGCCGATTTTTCTCGAACATAAAAAACCGATTTTTTTGAAAAAAAAAACTTGATTTTTCGAAGAAAAAAATCGGTTTTAAGAAAGATATTCGATTTTTCCAGGGGAAAACTTGATTTTCCGAAGAAAAAAAAAACTTGATTTTTTGAAAAATATTCGATTTTTCAAAAAAAAAACTCGATATTTCGAAAGAAAAAAAATCTATTTTAAAAAAAAAAACTTGATTTTCCGAAAAGTATTTGATTTTTCGAAGAAAAAAAAACTCGATTTTGCAAAGAAAAAAAACACGATTTTTCGAAACATGTTTGATTTTTCGAATAAAAACTCGATTTTTAGAAAAATATTCGATTTTTTGAAAAAAACTTGATTTTTCGAAAAATATTCGATTTGTTTAAAAAAAATCGATTTTTAGAAAGAAAAAAAAAACTCGATAAAAAAATATTCGATTTTTCGAGAAAAAAAATTAGAAAAATATTTGCTTTTTCAAAAAATATTCGATTTTTTGAGAAAAAAACTTGATTTTACAAAGAAAAAAAAAACCCATATTTTAGAAAAAGATTCGACTTTTCGAAATCTTTTTTTTCGAAAATCGAATTTTTTTCAGAAAAAAAAGTCTTTTTTTTCGAAAATCGATTTCTTTGGGAATAAAATCGATTTTCTTTTGCTACCAAACTGTCTGCTCCACATTAGTTCGCAATAGGTCGGATCATTATCCTCTCCTTCTTAGTTTCGACTGTCATGAAGCTAGATTTAAGTCCCAGTTCAAATTTCTCCTTGCGTGGACTTTGCATAATGATTTTAACAGAGTGGTTGAGGATGCTTGGAAAGTTAAAGTGGTGGGTTGTCCTATGTTCGTCTTGTCGAGGAAGCTTCAAATCCTCAAGGCATTCTCAAAGCTTGGAATAAAAATGTTTTTGGTAATGTCCAAGAACAGGTTAGTTCAGCCGAGAAGGCTTTAGGGTGCATTTAGAATGATATCGCGAATCACGACTACAACGACGAATTGGCTGACAAAGAAAAGGAGTCTCAAGTTTTACTGGACATGGCCCTTAATTGTGAGGAAGCTTTTTGGAAGTAAAAAGCGAGAGTGCAGTGGCATACCGAAGGATACCGCAATACTAAATATTTCCATAGAGTTACTAAAATCAGAAATGCATCGAATTATATTCATTCCATGAAGTTTGAGGGAGTTAACTACGATAACCAGGACATTATTGCCGAGAACATCGTTCAACATTTCAGGGATTTATATGACAATGCTTCTGTTTTGCAGGATAACAATCTCGTTGGAAGCGTAATCCCAAAGCTTGTGAATGATCAAACCAACTTTCTTACGACCATGCTGCCTTCTGAGGACGAAATTCGCAGTGCCATTTTCAACCTTCGTAGAGACAGTGCTGCTGGTCCGGACGGGTTTGGCCCGATTTTTTATCAGCACTTCTAGAAGATTATTAAAGAGGATGTGATAAAGGCTAAATTGCATTTTTTTTACAGAAGGATGGATTACACCGGCCTACAATTCTAATACTCTTGTTCTTATTCCTAAGTTGAAGGAGGCCGATCGAATTGAGAATTTCAGGCCCATTGCTTTAGCAAACTTCAAGTTCAAAATAATAACTAAGATTCTCACGGATAGGCTTGCCAAGGTGTTGCCTCAAATTATTTCCAAAGAGCAGAAAGGGTTCATTTGTGCTAGAAATATTAAGGACTATATTGGTTTAACCTCAGAAGTGGCTAATTTTATTCACAGGAAGTCTCCTGGTGGGAATATTATCATGAAAGTTGACATCGCTAAAGCGTTCGACAATTTGAGTTGGGATTTTATTCTTAAAGTTATTCATCAGTTTGGCTTTAATAACACTTTCTGCGCGTGGATTAAAACCATCCTTTCGGCGGCTAATATTTCAGTTTCTAATAATGGTCAGCAGTATGGATTCTTCAAGTGTCAGCGGGGTGTTCGGCAAGGGGATCCACTGTCCCCTCTTCTGTTTTGTATCGCAGAGGATGTTCTTAGCAGGGGTCTCACAAAGCTTTTCACTAATAATAAACTGAAGCTTATTAATGCTACAAGAAATTGTAAAGTGCCCTCTCACACGCTTTATGCAGATGATATTATTCTATTTTCTCGTGGTTGCTCGTCCTCCATTGAAGTTGTTGCTGATTTGTTCCGTAATTATGTTGCCTGTTCGGGTCAAGTGTGCAGCCCTAGAAAGTCCATAATGTATGCCGACTCGATGAGTAGAGAAATGCATTATATGCTTGCGAATCTGATTGGTTTCTCTAAGGGGCAATTACCTTTTATATATTTGGGAGTCCCCATTTTTAAGGGCAGGCCCAAAGCTAGTTACTTCCTTCCGGTGGCTGACAAAATCAAGTGCAAACTCGGTGCCTGGAAAGCTAGTTTACTCTCTATTGTTGATCGTGTTCAGCTAGTGAAATCGGTTATTCAAAGCATGACAATATACATTATGATGGTGTATACTTGGCCTATTAGCATAATCCAAATGGTGGAAAGATGGTGAAGAAACTTCATTTGGAGTGCGGATGTGGAAAAGCGGAAACTTGTGACGGTTGCTTGGAAACATTGTTGCAAAGATATTAAGGATGGAGGTCTTGGAATTAAGTCTCTTAGAGCTTTCAATGACGCATCCGACTTATTGCAATGCTGGAGTGTTCTTAACAGTCAAGAGGATTAGGCTGTCATTCTTCGTGACCGAGCATTTAAACGAGGAAGGCATATCAATTATCACATTTTCTCGTCAATATGGACGGGAAGTAAACACTTTCAGGAGATCATCAAGAGTAATTCTCAGTGGCAAGTTGGTAATGGTGAGCATATTAGTCTTTGGCGGGATAATTTGTGCGGTGTTCCGTTGGAGGATTTGTTTCTTGAATCTGAGAAATAATGATACTTTAAAAGCTTATATTCAGGATGATAAGATTGTTCTCCCTGTCGAGTATTTGGTCTCGTAATTCTGTTAGTCGTGATTGGGGTCGTTCTGTTTGGCACGATGTTATTCATCCCTCCAGGTCTTTACTTTTTTGGCGGTTGGTCCATGGTAAGGTGCCTACGGACGACGTGCTTCTTCGTTGCGGACAACACCTTCCTTCTATCTGTTCCCTCTGTTGGCAGCAGGCTGAAAGTTTGTCTCACCTCTTTTTTTACTACTCTTTTGCAAGGAAAATTTGGAAATGGCTGGGTGGCATGATCAGTCATACGTGTGTTACTAGCTTGGCGGATTGCAGGAAGAGTATTGATACGCAACACTCCACCCAGAGTCATGTGGTGATTACGGTTTCTCTACTAAACTCTATTGCTTGTATTTGGCACGCTCGTAATCAGGCCAGATATCATAATAAGTTTCTTTATTAGCAAGCTATTTGTGCGGAAATTTTTTCCTACACCTCACTGTCTGGAAATTTTTGTAGCTGCAGGGCAAGTTCAACTGTTGAGGATCTTGTTTTGTTAAAAAAGTTCAAAGTTTCGCTTCATCCTCCTCGCCCTTTGGAGTTAACGAAGGTCTTGTGGACGCCTCCCCGGCAGGGTTGGATCAAGGTCAATATTGACGGCTCTTCTGGCGGGACTCCTTTGCAGGCCGTGTAACGCCCCGTTTCGATTATTTCATTTTTGATGAGTCTTTTATTTAAATTGAGTGATAATTTTTTTAATTATGAAATTGGTGTGTTTATGTGATATGTTGATGTGTTATATTATTTTACCTTTTTGAGGATTTTCGGGTAAAATTAGATTGGAGGGTATTTTAGACATTTGCTTATTAATGTTAAGTTAGAAATTATGTAGAATTATAATTTTGAGAGAAAATGATATTTGGTAGAAAAATAAAATAAAAATAGAAATAGAAATAGATAGAAAGATATAAGAGTAGAAAGAGAAGAAAAAGAGAGATAGAAAGAAATAGAAATGAACGAAAAGGAGAAGAAGAGAAAAGAGAAGGAAAAGAGGGAAAGCTTGGAAGTTCTTCAAGATAGCTCCTAGGAATCGAAACAATCGGGTAAGGGTGTGAAATATTGTTATCTTATCATTGTGTATGATTATGTATGTGTTATATTGATTGGGTTTTTGTTTTGGAGAAGTTTAGAGAATATGAGATTTTAGGGTTTTTGATGAAAATCTAAGAAATTGGTAGATTAATCGGTTGAAACTTGATATAATCGAAGTATGTTAGTTAATACATGTTAATGATCATGTTTGTTGAAGTTTGGTGGGGGTTTTGGAACCCTTTGGTATGACTGTTGCGCGACTGAGCTGCTGCTGAAATCGCAGTGCTCGCTCAGTGAGCTCATCCAGAAACATTTTCGCTCGGCGAGCACGCTCCTCGCTCAGCGAGACCTAGAAGCTGGAATTTTGTGTTTTAATTCATAACTTTTGATTCGAGTATCTGTTTTAAACGTTACACATATCGATTCGAAGCTAAAAACATGTAGAAACTAATGATGCTAAAAGATGTAATTTTTAGCCGACTTTTACCCGACTTTTCCGATAAAACGTAATTATGTTAGTTAAGGAATTGTGGGATTGAGTGTGGTATAGTGGCCGTTTGGCAAATAAATGCATTTCGTGAAGTGAATATGAATGCATGTTGATAGTGAAAGAGTTTGTTGCCGCTTGGCGTAATTGATGCGAATGTGTATAGTTTGTTTGTGATTGTATGAGATGAATGCATAATTATATTGTGAATATGTATGCATTTTCAAGAATGTTGTGGGTCATTTTGCATGTGAAGTATAATGTATGTGTTCTTGTATTGTGGGATTCTATGTGAATCCGTTGTAACATCGTATGCCTGTGTGGGGTGTGAGCGATGATTACAACATGATTGTGTGCATGTGTGGGGTGTGAGCAATCGGATTGTGTGTCCGTGTGGGGTGTGAGCAATCCATAAACATTGTGTGCCCGTGTGGGGTGTGAGCAATGGGTGATTTAATAACGAATGATTGTGTGCCCGTGTGGGGTGTGAGCAATCAGATTGTGTGCATGTGTGGGGTGTGAGCAATCCATAAACATTGTGTGCCCATGTGGGGTGTGAGAAATGGGTGAACATCGTATGCCCGACGGGGAGTTACTTTAGGTAACGAGTGATGGTTCCAATAAGTTCCTGAGTGAACTTGAGATGATTGAGTTGGTACCGTATTGCATTTGCATAGAGTCGTGAGTCGGTCTCTATGATTTGCATTTATCATCTATAATTGAAAATTGGTGAATAAACATGAATAATGTATGTTTATGCAGAGTGGTAGAAATTGGTGGATAAACATGAATGTATATGTTTATGTAGAATGATGTGAAATGGTGAAATTGTGCATGATGAATATGCTTGGTTTGTATATATACATTGTGATGTATATGTGTGATGCGTAATGAATTATGGTGAGAATATGTATATGTGTATTTTTATGTTAAGATATATAGTTATATGCATTGTTATTATGATAATATTTCTCACCCTTCTGCTGTTTTATGATGCTCTATGAGGCATTGCAGAGTAGGTTTGCTGGAGGTCTTTTTGTGAAGCGTGTCTTCATTCTTTTGGTCGGCCGGCTCTGATATGTAGCACCGGGTAGCTAGGGTTGACTTGATGCCTTTTTGTGATGCATTTGTATATGTATATTGGTGATGAATGTTTATGTAAACATGAACTACGTGGTGGATCAAACTTGATGATATATATAAGTATATATGTTTGATGTTGATTAATGTTTAGTTTCCGCTGTTATTTTAATGTTGAGATATGGGTGTACGGATTAAATCCCTTTGTTGCAAGTTACCTCATTGTTGCATATCGTTAAATGAGCAGGTGTTGGATGTTTTAATTTCATGTATAATGTGACATGCATCTTTTATACTATATTTTAATTATACTCTGATGTAATTTTTAATTTGTGCCTAAATGATTAATTGATCGTTTGGGGTATAGAAATGGGGTGTTACAGGCCGCATGTGGTGGTATTTTTCGTAGTGCGGGTGGTCACCATTTTGGTAGTTTTGGTTGCTATTTGGGCCCGGTAAATGCGACTCAGATAGAGTTTATGGGAGCTATTTTAGCCATGGAAATTGCTTTAGAGAGACATTGGCACGGTCTTTGGTTGGAATATGATTCTTCTCTGGTTGTTTCAGCTTTTGCTAATCCTTCTGTTGTTCCTTGGGGTATTAGGAATATGTGGGATCTTTGCTTGTCTAAGTTTAGACAGTTCAATTTTTTTGCTTCGCACATATTTAGAGAGGGTAACCATTGTGCAGATTTATTAGCTAACATCGGATTGTCGGTTTCCTCATTTACTTGGTGGAATGAGGTTCGGCCGGAGATCCTAGTAGACTTTAACAAAAACAGGTTAGGATTACCATACTTTAGAGCAAAGTAGGTTTGAGGTCAGGTTTTGTCCCCCTCATTTTTGTACCTATTTTCTTTCTATATCATGGGCTTTGACCCTTTTTTTGAAAAAAAAATCAATTTTCTTTGGAAATAAAATCAGCTATTTTAAAATTTAAAATTTTGATTTTCCTTTCGGAAAAAAAAATATTAATTTTTTATTATATAAAATCAATTTTATTTTTTCAAAAAATAAATTTTAAAAAATATTATGATTTTTAAACTCTTTTTGAAAAAAATTAGAAGTTTTCACACTATGGATCCTATATATTTTAAAACTCATTTATTTCTTAAAATATATAATCCTTATATTTCAGGATCTAACTTTTTAGGTCCTAGCACAACGTGATACCAAAGTAACTATGTTGTAAGTTATTTGCTAAACAAAAATACATATTAAAATATTTTGTTTTATTCGATAAAAAATAATACATACCGAACTTGAAAATAATTCAACGAAAAACATGTATAGGAAAAGTAATTTAATAAATTCATGTAAGTGTTGCAATTCATAAATTTTAAAAAGATTAAATAAAAAAAGTAAAAATTTAATAATTAATAATTAATATATAAAGAATAAAGCGATAATTATTATTTTTTAAATGTAGAGGCGGGTAAATGCAGAGTTGTAGGGCAAAGTTTTGGCAACCTCACCGACACAATATAGCAGTATTTTGTGGACCTGTATAGTTAATTCAATTGACTTCAATTTCTCTCTCTCTAGTACTGCTATGCTATGCGAGACACAAAGGAATAAAAATGAGATATTCTGTGGTACTAGTAGTATATGCTTTTTCACATTAACTTTGCATTATTTATGCATTTTTCTATATAATTTAATTCATTTCTTCTCAAATGAGTATAAATCTTTTTAATATTTTCGTTCAAATTAATAAATTTATTCATTTGATATGAAAGAGATAAATTATATGGTATTTTATAAAATTATGTTTTACTAATAATATGAAAGAAAGATATTTTGAAAAGTTGAATAAGAAAGATGTTGAAATTTAAAAAAAATGGAATAAGAAAGATGTTGATAGAAAGAAGATAAGATGCTTTTCTTTTCATATATGATAATATCTACTACCTATTTATTCTATTTTAAGTAAGATAATTATTCTACTACCTATTATTAATAATAAGATTATTTTAATAAATAATATTCATTTTATTATTGTAATTTATTAAATTAATTATTATTTTAAAAATATGAAAATTTTTTTAAAAAAATTTATTGTAAGACAGAGAAAATACTATTTTAAGAGTTTAAAGACTGTCGTGGATATTCGTTAATATTTTCTTAGATGAAAATATAAAAATAATTGTGCTTCCGCACGGGTAAAATTATTTAATACGGTATAATATATATTTAAATGTATAACTAAATTTAGAAAATTGTAAAATATATTTATATCGTATTTAAATTTGAAATTAACTATTAATTTTAAAATAAACAATAATTATATAAATTCAATTGTATTTAATATTTGATAATAATAATTTTAATCTTTTAAATTAAGATAATCATATGTGGGATGCATTAAACACCAACCGATGAAGTTAGAAAGTCATTCTAATTTATTTTGTATTCTTGTATGTTACAAGTTTTTATATGTATATATTTTATCGAGTAATTTTTTTATACAATTCATTATTCTAGAAAATTTAATACATAAAAAAATGAGCAATTTTCA
Source organism: Lathyrus aphaca (assembly GCA_963966055.1). Lineage (NCBI taxonomy): Eukaryota > Viridiplantae > Streptophyta > Magnoliopsida > Fabales > Fabaceae > Lathyrus > Lathyrus aphaca. The sequence continues at coordinate 63,700,135 of OZ014519.1, read as the reverse complement.
ATCATTATATATTGAAAATTTCACAATTTTTGAAAATTAATGATAAATATCGAAAATTCTACAATTTTCGGAATTTTATGATAAATACCAAAAATTTTACAATTTTTGGAATTTTGTTATAATTCTCGAAAATTTCACAATTTCGGATAAAAAATTACATGTCTTCATCGAAAATTTCAAAAATTATTATATGTATTGGAAATTCCAAATTATGAATACTTTTGTATTTATTTGAGTAAAAGAAAAAATCGATATTTAATAAAGGATATATCAATAAAATTACTCTAAATATAGGTTGTATGGTAACTTGCTATAAAAATTGGTCTTTCTGTTTTGCTTCAGTACGTGTAAAAGGCTATAAAATGCCTTAGATTTATTTCAATATACAGACAATTAAGTTTCCTTCCAATTTTAAGTGTTATTTCACTTTTGTCTCTACATTTGGTATCAGAGCTCCGCAAGGGGCCTGATTGGGAGTGAAAAGTGTGTGTGAGTCTACAAACAAAATGTCAGAAAAGTTCGTGCAACCAGCTATTCCAAAATTTGACGGTCATTATGATCATTGGTCAATGATGATGGAAAATTTTCTGAGAAGCAAAGAGATGTGGAGTCTTGTAGACGAAGGAATACCGGCGCCGGCGATTGGAACCTCAACAACGAGTGAAGCACAGAGAAAAGGTGTGGAGGAAGCCAAGCTCAAGGATTTGAAGGTTAAGAATTTTTTATTCCAGGCTATTGATAGAGAAATTCTGGAAACTATTATTGACAAAGGGACATCAAAGGCAATCTGGGTATCGATGCGGCAAAAGTACCAAGGTTCCACAAAGGTAAAGAGGGCACAACTTCAGGCTCTGAGAAGAGAGTTTGAATTGCTTGCTATGAAAAAAGGAGAGAAGGTGGACAACTTTCTAGGAAGAACCCTCAGTGTGGTGAACAAGATGAAATCAAATGGTGAAGACATGGGGCAAAGCACGGTGGTCAGTAAGATACTTAGATCATTGACTTCTAAATTCAATTATGTCGTATGTTCGATAGAGGAGTCAAATGATTTAAGCATCTTAACCATTGATGAACTCCATGGAAGTCTTCTTGTTCATGAACAAAGGATGCAGGAACATCAAGTGGAGGAACAGGTGTTGAAAGTTGCTCATGATGACAGATTTGGAAGAGGGAGAGGAGGAAGAGCCTTTTTTAGAGGTGGAAGAGGAAGAGGACGTGAAAGACGGGCCCTAAACAAATCAATTATTGAATGCTTCAAGTGTCATAAGCTTGGTCATTTTCAATATGAATGTCCAGAATGGGAGAAAAGGGCAAACTATGCAGAGATGGAAGAAGAAGAGGATCTCTTGCTGATGTCACACATGGATCTGCACCAAACAAGGCAAAAGGAGGTATGGTTCTTGGATTCAGGATGTAGCAACCACATGACAGGAAACAAAGGTTGGTTCTCTAATTTAGAAGAAGGTATTTCTCAAACTGTGAAATTGGGGAATGACATGACAATGGATGTGGTAGCAAAAGGAAATGTAAGAATGCAAGTTAATGGTGTCACTCAAGTAATCTCAGATGTCTACTTTGTTCCTGAGCTTAAGAATAATCTGCTTAGCTTAGGACAGCTTCAAGAAAAAGGGTTGGCAATATTGATTCAAAATGGAATATGTAAAGTATTTCACTCTAGGAAGGGTTTAATCATGCAAAGTAATATGAGTAGAAATAGAATGTTTCATGTGGCAGCCACTGCAGCACCAAAGGAGACCATGTGTCTACAAACAGGGCTAGAGACAGAAAAAGAAGTTCACATGTGGCACTGCAGGTTTGGGCACCTTAATCACAAGGGTCTCAATACATTATCACAAAAACACTTGGTAGCTGGCTTACCAAATCTGAAGATCCCAAAGAAGACCTGCATCACCTGCTTAATTGGAAAACAACACAGAAGATCAATTCCAAAGAAAAGCATGTGGAGAGCCTCAAGGAAACTACAACTCGTACATGCCGACATATGCGGTCCTCTCAAGCCTTCTTCAAACAACAACAAGAGGTATATTTTAAGCTTTATAGATGATTTCTCACGTAAAACTTGGGTTTATTTCTTACATGAGAAATCCGAAGCATTCCAAAACTTCAAGAACTACAAAATTAGTGTTGAAAAAGAAGTTGGTGAACACATTGCTTGCTTGAGAACAGATAGAGGTGGTGAATTCACCTCACATGAATTTGACGAATTCTGCAAAACTCAAGGCATTAGAAGGCAATTAACAGCGGCTTATACTCCTCAGCAAAACGGAGTCACTGAGAGGAAAAATAGGACGATCATGAATGGTGTGAGGGCTGTATTGAACGAAAGGCAAGTTCCGAAGGTATTTTGGACAGAAGTTGTGAGATAGTGTGTGCACGTACAAAATCGAAGTCCAACTTCAGCAATAGAAAATACAACTCCCGAAGAAGCATGGAGCAATGTGAGGCCTACGGTGGCATATTTTCGAGTCTTCGGGTGTGTGGCTCATGTTCATATACCAGATCAAAGAAGAACCAAGCTTGAGGATAAGAGTAAGATGTGTGTTTTCTTAGGAATCAGTGATGGATCAAAAGCTTACAAATTATTTGATCCTGTTTCCAAGAAAATCATTGTAAGCAAAGATGTGGTGTTTGAAGAAGAGAAAAGCTGGGATTGGGGCAGAACCGATGAAGAAAGGAAAGCTGATGTGTTAGTATGTGAAGATGAATATGGCAATCTTGAAGAAGAAGAAGTTGAGCAAGAAGAAGAAGTTGAACAAGAAGAAAATGAAGATGGTGGTGGAAACTCAAGTGAAATCATATCACCTGCAAGTGAGGACAACAACACTGCTCCAGAAAATCTAGTTCAAGGGAGGGACATAAGAGCTAGAAGAAAACCAATATGGATGACAGACTATGTGACAGGGAATGATTTGGCTGAAGAAGAAGAAAATCTCATGATGCTGATCGCCGAAAGCAAAAATGATCCATGCTCATTCGAAGAAGCACATCGATGCATAAAGTGGCAAGAGGCAATGAAAGTTGAGATGGAGGCTATAGAGAAGAACAACACATGGGAGCTAACCGATCTACCGACGAAAATCAAGCCAATTGGAGTCAAGTGGGTTTTCAAAACCAAACTCAACGAAAGTGGAGAAGTAGAAAAGCACAAAGCAATATTGGTGGCAAAAGGATATGCACAACGATATGGAATCGATTACATGGAAGTTTTTGCACCAGTAGCCAGACTTGATACGGTACGTCTAATTCTTGCACTTGTAGCTCAATATGAATGGGAAATATTTCAACTTGATGTGAATAGTGCATTCCTTCATGGAAAACTTGAAGAAGAGGTTTTCGTTGAACAGCCAGAAGGGTTTATCAAAAAGGGGAAAGAAGACCAGGTTTACAGATTGAAGAAGGCGTTGTATGGCCTTAAACAGGCACCAAGGGCTTGGTATAGCAAAATAGAAGCTTTTTTTATACGTGAAGGGTTTGAAAAATGTTCCAGCGAGCACACCTTATTTACCAAGAAAGAAGGAGGTAACATGCTTATTGTTAGTCTTTATGTAGATGATCTCATCTTTACTGGAGGCAATAAGAGTATGTGTGATAAATTCAAAAGCTCAATGATGAGAGAATTTGATATGTCTGACTTAGGAATGATGAGATATTTTCTGGGAATTGAAGTGATACAGAATGAAGCTGGAATATTTATCTGCCAGAGAAGATATGCTCGAGAAATTCTTGAAAGATTCGGCATGGGGAGCAGCAATTCTGTGAAGAATCCCATCATTCCGGGAACACGATTATCAAAAGATGAGGCTGGAGATGGAATAGATACTACCATGTTTAAACAAGCAGTTGGAAGCCTCATGTACCTCATAGCCACTCGACCAGATCTAATGTATGGAGTAAGCTTGATTAGTAGGTTCATGGCAAATCCAAAGTCATCTCATTGGCTTGCAGCAAAAAGGATTTTAAGGTATATAAAAGGAACCACTGAATTTGGCATACTCTACAAAAGAGGCAGAAGAAATGCAGGTCTCACATCTTATACAGATAGCAACTATGTTGGAGATTTGGATGACCGGAAGAGCACATCAGGTTTTGCTTTCATTATGGGGTCTGGAGCAATTTCATGGACTTCGAAAAAGCAGCCTGTAGTGAGCCTATCAACTACAAAAGCTGAATACATTGCTGCTGCACTTTGTGCTTGTCAATGTATTTGGCTTAGGAGATTATTGGAGCAACTTGGAGCTGAAGAAAGAGGAAGCACGTAAATTTATTGTGACAACAGCTCTACAATTCAGCTGTCCAAAAATTCTGTTTTTCATGGACGAAGCAAGCATATTGGAGTAAGATTTCATTTTCTCCGAGACTTGGTAAATGATGGAGTTGTGAAGTTGATTTTTTGTAGCTCTGAAGAACAGATTGCCGACATAATGACAAAGCCTCTCAAATTGGAGCAATTTGTGAAGCTCCGTGAAATGCTTGGAGTAATTGATGCAGTTGAAATTTAAGCTCAATGCAGATGCATTAGCTTAAGGGAGGGAATAATAGTCAAAATTAGTTATTTATTTTATTCACGTCATCAATAAATCCCTAGTCTTATGGATTTCCCTATTTTCTAGGATTAGTTGCTTTTGAATTTCCTTATAACTTGTCATAAAAATTGGTCTTTCTGTTTTGCTTCAGTACGTGTAAAAGGCTATAAAATGCCTTAGATTTATTTTAATATACAGACAATTAAATTTCCTTCCAATTTTAAGTGTTATTTCACTTTTGTCTCTACAATAACCGGAAATCTGAAAGTTAAAGAGTCTTATACAAGATACGGAGGGACACGACACGAAGGAATAAAAATGAATATTCTGTAGTATAAGCTTTTCTCACATTATAACTGTTGCATTTTAAATGGAATTGAATGCGTTTCTTGTCCAACCACACTTGCATTGTCTCAAATGATCTTAAATTTAGTATTTTTATTTAAACAAAAATAATAATATTTGGAATAAGAAAGATGTTGATAGAAATAAGATGTTTTCTTGCCATACATTTAAACTCACATATTTTAAATGTGACAAAGAATTAGAGAAAATAAAGTACTTCCAACCATTATCAACCATAGAAGATAACTATCAACCAATCAAGTACTTCCAACAAGATAACTCAATCCATCAACCTTTTTATTCGATAAATAATTGATAAATAAACCTTACAGTAGAAGGAATAATTCAATTCCAATATCAAAAAGCACTCAACCAAAAATTCACATCACATTTACCAAAAATGAACACACAAAAAAGTTATTACAAAACTGATTAATATTCCTCACAAATCAACATAACCTAACAAAAAAACTATATGATATTGATATGTCTCCTCTATTACATAATATAATTTCTAACCATAGTAATTTCATCAACTAGTTTGAAATTGAACATCCATGGAACCAAATCTAAAACTAGAACAATTAGTATCCTTAATCAAAAGTGAAGAACTGAATCCAACCATAGAACTATTCAAATCCAATTGAACCAAACCATCTTCCATTTGATACCCTCCAATCACAATAGGATTCTTTTGTTCATCACCACCATCCAAAATTCCCAAACACATAAAACATCATCATTCACTCTCACCATTGAGTTTCTTCCATTAATTTTCCACTTCACCATCTCACTTTGGAGAGCAAGATCAATAACAGGAACATTAGGACCAGGTTGTGACTCATCAATCCATTAGAATCAAAACAAATTTCAAACGGGAAACTGAAGCTACTCTATACATGTTCATAGACAAATTTTACATGTTTATAGACAAATCAGCTTTAAGAAAAGCACTTTTGAAGTTTGCATAGATTGGACTTTGCATGGTTGTATAAGGCACAATAGAACTCAGATTTGTTCCATCCTTATAGCCATATCCCTCTTGAGACAAAGATGGAGTGTTGAAAGAGACTTTTTTGCCACCAATTTTGATTGAGTTAACGTTGATGAAATATTCATTGTTTTGGTTAGTGACAAGTGGTTATATGTGCAAGCTGAATAGATTTTTGTATGGCTTAAAACAATCTCATCGACAATAGAATAGGAGATTCGACAAGTTCATGACACACATAGGTTTCACTAGGAACCAGTTCGACCACTATGTTTACTTTAGATTCCGACCCGGATATTCACTTGTTATTTAATTGCTTTATGTAGATGACATCCTTATAGCAAGTAATAATGTCGAAGATGTTATGAAGGTGAAAGCTGAACTCGATAAGGAGTTCGACATGAAGGATTTGGGAGTTGTCTCCATAATTCTTGGGGTATACATCCAGAGAGATTAAAAGTAGTCGAGATTATGTTTATCTCAAGAGATATACTTGAAGAAGATTCTCGACAAGTCTAGTATGTCGAATTCAAAGTCTGTTCTAACATCGACTAATCCTCAGTATAAATTGAGTACGACTCAAAGTCCCAGTACTAAGGTCGAAAGAGTCTATATGAATAGAATTCCATTGGTTCTTTGATGTAACTTATGGTTTGTACGAGGCCAGACACAGCGTACAAAGTGAGCCTTGTAAGCAGGTATATGGTCAATCTCGGGAAGGCACACTGACAAGTATTAAAGTGGATTATAAGGTACATAAATGGGTCTCTGAGCAGAGTCCTGATTTATGGTGGAGCCTATGATGATGATAGCAAAGTCGAAATCAAAGGATTTGTCGACTCTGATTATGCAAGTCGTACGGATTCCAGAAAGTCAATTTCTAGATATGTGTTCACTAGTTTTGGCACATCAATCAGTTAGAAAACAACACTTCAGAAGGTTATTTCCTTATAAATCCCTGAAGCAGAATATATCGAAAAATTCATCCTATCATGAAACTTCAAGGTCAAGTTATCATTGTTAAATGTGATAGTCAAAGTTCAATACATTTATCGAAGAATTAAGCCTATCATGAGAAGACCATTCAGATCAATGTGAGGTTGCAATATGTCAGAGAGATAATCGAGTGTGGAGAAGTCTAAATGTTGAAGGTTTCGACTGATGACAATGTTGTTGATATGATCACAAAGACATTGCCAAGCAGCAAATTTTTCCACTTTATGCAGTTGATAAAGTTGCATAATGAAAGCTATTTTGTTCCCTTGTTAGTGTAGAGTTTGTTCCAAGGTGAAAATTTGTGGTATTTAGATCAAACTATAGTCTTGACATGGATAATTGCATGGTTCGATAGAAGTTGTGCATGTTGTAGTCGAAGTATATTCAAGTATGTTTTTGAAATATGTTAGCTTAGTGCTTAAGTTAGCATGTTGAATTTTAGCCTTACTTGTAAGTCCAATTGTTAAGTTAGCATGTAGTCTTAGTTAGCTTAGTAGTCTATAAATAGACTAGTTCTCTCAGGTTGTTGAGAGAGGTAAATTGTTGTTATTCACTTGTAATCTTTGAACCCTTATTGAGTAAGTGAATAGTAAAATAGTTTTAACCAATTCTGATTTTTCTTCCTCCTCCCTCTCTCTCTCGTAAAAACTAATAGGTTTTATTGTGTTTGTTCAAGAAACTCAATCTTTCTCATATTTTGGTTTGTTCTTGACGACATCAATTCACAACATCCTTCATTGTGATATAGAAATTTTAGGGGATTTTCTATAGTCTTTTATTTTTAATATGAAAAATCCCTCAATATAGATCATATAATCAAATTCATATTTTCTTAGTTAAAAACTACTTGTCTCCTTGTGCACCTCTTTGAAAAGGTTGTTACATTGATCAACACAAATCTTACATTGATGCCCCTAGGGCGAGTTCTCATTATATTAATCTTATATATCACTGAAAATTGTCAAAAAAAGACTAATAAATAAATTTGGCATCAATAAATCAAAGTCATTTCTACGACCCTCCCGTCTTTTCCTCTGTCGAAAGAAACTAGTAGATCTATCGTCTCACATGATTGAGTTGAGGAGTCATTGAATGCTAATATGTTATTGCCTTCATATGGCTTCAAATCTTGCATACATAACTCTAACTTTCTGAAGATTCTATTGTCAATGAAGATCCATGCCACCAAATGATTGGTTATGGTGGCAGTTACGACCAATGGAAGTGTTGTGTTATGAGTTTCGTCCACCTTTTAGTGGTCTTGAAATTCTAACATCAATCTATCTTTCAGTTGCTTCTCAATCATCATATTGCTTCATGGGCTCTTTGTGGCTAACTTTCCTTTGATCGACCAAATTGACGAGAAACTAAAAGGATTCGACATTAGAAGGACAAAAGGTAATATAGAAAACGTGATCGAAGGATGCAGACTTCATCTTTGTGTGATCGTTACGACTTTCATAACTCGAGTTAGTTGGATCTAATTGTGGAAATTCAAAAGAATAAAGAGACGATTCCCACAAACAACGTCATTGTTTTGTTGAGGAGGCAAAGTTGTTTAGTGAATAGTGGAACAAAATCTTGGTATAGTGGAATAAACTTTCAGTATGACGGACAAAGACTGATTTGCAAGACTAACACTCCAACACACAAGTCACAAAATTTATATGAATATGAGATTATCGTGTAGGATCCTTTCCACATGAAAGTTGGTTGGAATGTTTCGGATCTACATCACATGTGAGCTAAATTATATTTTCTTTTTAGATTTATCGAATAATCAATGTATTTGGACTTATTATGAACTATATACATTGATTATTTAATGAATGTAAAAAAATCAACTTTCTTTTTTAAAAAAGAACTAGAGTAACACATATATATATATATATATATATATATATATATATATATATATATATATATATATATATATATATATATATATATATATATATATATATATATATATAATATTTTTTCTTTGATTTTAAATGTTTGGCAAAATACCCAAATTAGTCCCTTAACTCCACCACTGGGTCCAATTTGGTCCCTTATCTCTAAAAAGTGACAAAAAGGTCCTTTAATTTTTTAAATGGTTCCAAATAGATCATTTCCGTCAACCACCCCCAAACAGATGTTAACTTTGTCATATGTGGCAGCTGATATGGCATTTGAAGTCTTCTTCCTCCTTTAAACTGAGTTTGTTCATCCCCAATTAGTATTCATGTGTTTCTAGGGTTGCTGAATAATTTTCCTCCAAATTGATTCAAGCAAATACTTCACCTATGTTTGTAATCCTCAAACCATACAGTGTAAGGGATATGGAGAGCAGGTCTGTGGCATTACTGCATTGAATCTGGTTGCATTGTCTGAACTGTCGGAGCTGTAACTACTGCCAGCTTCGTATTTGTAGCTTCAAAATCCCCAGCTCTTTCGCGTATTTCACGGTACTATTGACAAATGGCACACGTATGGCAGCAAAAATGGGTAACAAAATCCCCACACGGTGCTTCCTTCATAAGACAAAAACTTCTTTATGCAAAGGCCTCTGTTAAAATCAAAACCCTTCACTGCAAAATCAAAACCCACAAAACAACAACAACAGTAACAAACAACCTCGCATAAAAATCCACCATCCCACTGCCTCTATCAGACAAACAACCTCGCATAAAAATCGAACGAAAATACTCCTCCACTCTCCATCGAACCACCCCCATCATCATCTCAGAACATCAAGTCGTCGCAGACATCGATTCGTGAAAACGAAACAATAGCAGGGCGCTGAGACAGAGGGACTGAAACAAAAGTAGCTGGAGTCACAATGAGAGCGTGAGAGGCCAAGGGGGAGAAAGCAGTCGTTGAATTTGGGGAACAATCTTTCACAACTTCCAAACCCAAAATCATAAACGAAGAAGAAGAGAGTGAGATGAAGAGAGGTTTTTGAACTGAAGAGTATCTTTTTTATGTTTTCAGTCCAACATGGCATCCATTTGGCAGATGACTCATCACATATAAGCACCACGTGTACAATTTGGCTGACTTTGACTAACGGTGCTTACGGCATGGACTAACGTGGTCCCTTTTAAAAACTTAAGGGACCTTTTTGTCACTTTTTAGAGTTAAGGGAGCAAATTGGACCCTGACCTAGAGTTAAGGGATCAATTTGGGTATTTTGCCTAAATATTTTAAATATATTTAGGGTTTTTATCTAGATTTGTTTAAATTTCTATGCCATTACATAGCCAGTATTTGCTTAACCTACTAATTAATTGACTTGAGTTTTCCTTTCTACTATGCAAGACACGGACGGACACGAAGGAATAAAAATGAGATATTCTGCAATATATGCTATTTTTTTCAAACACTTCATTGTTCGAAATTATTGTATTTTTATTTAAATTTATACTCTACTAGAAAAATATTAAAAAATTGAAATAAGAAATATGTTAACTTTTTTAAAATAATGTAATAAGAAAGATGTTGATAGAAAGAGATAAGATGCTTCTTTTTTTTTGTCATACATAATATCTAAACTCACACATTTTAAATATGAAAAAATAATTTCATATATTTTAGATTCAATTATTAGGGCATAACAGTTTCTTTTTAAAATGTAAAATTATTTTATACTATCTTTTAAACTCAAAAAATAATATAAAAATAGATGCTCATATAATACAATTTAAAAAATTAAATATTAAAATTCATCTTAAATTAGACCTTCAATATTGTATTATTTAATAATAAAATTTTAAGCAAAAAATATTATAAAAATAGATGCTCTTATAATACAATTTTAAAAAATTAAATATAAAAATTCATTTTAAATTAGACCTTCAATATTGTATTATTTATTAATAAAATTTTAACTAAAAAAATATTAAATGTTAACAATAGCCAACCATAGAAGATAACAATCAACCAATCAAGTACTTCCAACAAGATAACTCAACCATCAACCTTTTTATTTGATAGATAAGTGATAAAACAAAACTTACATTAGAAGGAATCATTCATTCCAATATCAAAAAGCACTCAACCAAAAATTCCAACGCCATATTCACATCACATAAAAGTGATTACAAAACTGATTAATATTCCTCACAAATCAACATAACCTAACAAAAAAACTATATGATATTGATATGTCTCCTCTGTTATATAATATAATTTCTAACCATAGTAATTTCATCAACTAGATTGAAATTCAACATCCATGGAACCAAATCTAAAACTAGAACAACTAGTATCCTTAATCAAAAGTGAAGAACTAAATCCAACCATAGAACTATCCAAATCCAATTGAACCAAAACATCTTCCATTTGATACCCTCCAATCACAATAGGGTTCTTTTGTTCATCTCCACCATCCAAAATTCCCAAACACATAACATCATCATTCACTCTCACCATTGAGTTTCTTCCATTAATTCTCCACTTCACCATCTCACTTTGGAGAACAAGATCAATAACAGGCACATTAGGACCAGTTTGTGACTCATCAACTCTTTTAGAATCAAAGCAAATCTCAAACGGGGAAACTGAATTTACTCTAGACATGTTCATGGACAAAGCAGCTTTGACAAAAGCACTTTTGAAGTTTGCATAGATTGAACTTTGCATGGTTGTGTAAGGCACAATAGAACTCAGCTTCGTCCCATCCTCATAACCATAACCCTCTTGAGACAAAGATGGAGTGTTGAAAGAGACCTTTTTGCCACCGATTTTGATTGAGTTAACGTTGATGAAATATTCATTGTTTTGGTTGGTGACAAGAGGAGTGAAAGTTAAAGATCTGAAGATTTTTTCTGATTCTAAAACGTTGTTTTGACCAAGTAGAACAGACCCGGAAGATGAAGAGAGACAAAAAGTGATTTTTCTCTGTGAATCCACTGAATTGAAAAACTGTGATGAAAAAGAAGTTCTAGATCTACCAAACCCAATAATGCCTTTAGCATCATTTGATAACCCATTCAACAGAGAAGATGAACAGGCAAAGAAAAAGTCAAGGGTAGGTTGAAAAATTGAATCTTTGGTTGACTTCAGTTCCAGAACATCTTCAACAAGAACTCCTTCAGTTGCTACTTTCCCTGTGATGGGGTTTTTGGGAAGAATTTCACAAGGGGTGTGTTGATCTTGATCTATAGGCCATGTTTGGGATTGGCTTGTTGCGGTGAGACATTGAAGAGAACGATGAGGAATTGTACGGAGAGAAGAAGATGGTGATTTTGTGGAGGAACAATCAAGCCAGAAAACTGAACCACTGAGATCAACAACAACGTTGGTAGAAACAAAAGGAGTACCATGAGAAATTGTCGTCAAGTATTGTTGTGTTGTGGGATCTTTTGTGATTGGGAGGAGGAGGGAATTTGGGGAGGAAGAAGTAACGGAGAGGAGAGAGAAAAAGAGAGGAAGGAAAATAGAGAGAGAAGCCATTGAAGAATTGAAGAAGAAGGAAAGAGAGTGGAAGTTGTGTTGGTTGGGAAAAAGAATGGAAGTTGAATCGGCGGTGTGTCGCCGCGGTTTGGTTGAAATAAGGTTATAAGGTTGGGAATGGATAAGGGTTTGGGGAAATAATGAATTATTATAAGTTGTTTTTGTTTTTGTTGTTTTGTGTGTGGTTTTTTTTTTGCTGACTCGATAACACTCTGTGATGCTAACGTGCTTATCTTATCTTTCTCTCTCTATCTCTTTCTCTCTCTAATAAAAGTTGTAAGGTCGGTTGTATACTTTTGTACTATGGTTATGTTCACGAGTCAGCGAATTTAAGACTGTTTGATTAAGATCAAACGGTTATTGTTTTAATTTAAAAGTTTTTTATTTTATAAAATAAAAATTTGTCTATAAATTCGAACCGTTGGATTTGGGTAGTTATGAGTTGTTGACTACACACGGTAATGATTGTACCTAATCTGATTTATTTGGATAACTACTACTTTTCTTTTCTTTTCTTTTTGTTTACAAAATCCAATAAATTTTAGTTGGATAGATACCAATTAAATAATACTAATATTTATTGCTATGTCATTTTTTTTATTTTAAAGATACATTTTGAATATATTTACATTAAAAAATTTATGGATACTAAAATGATTTTAAATCCGATATAAATTAGTCTATTTAATTCTACTTATGTTACCAATAAAATAGAAGAAAATAAAATAAAAACATCATAATCATATTTTTATTTAATTTAATAGATATTCAATATTGTTATACTCAACTTATTTTTGACAAAATCGACAGACTATGTTATTCCCTTCTTTTTGAGATTTTTATATTTTTTAAAATAATAATTAATTATGTTGATTTCAATAATAAAATAAATATTATTTACTAAAATAGTCTTATTAATAATAGATAGTGAAATAGTTATATGAATTAAAATATAATAAATAAGAATAAGTTGGTAAAAAAAATTATAATTATCACATTGATAATCTAAATGAACAAATAATTTGAAACAAATAAAAATAGGAAATAAGATTCCGATAAATGTATATCTGGTTACTTAGTTACTAAAATGATGGAGTATTATATGATAGCTTTCCTTAGAAGTATTGAAAAACATCCTTTTATTCTATCCACTATTTTATTGAGAGTAAAAAATAAAATAAAATTATAATTTTGGTCCGACTATTAAATCTAATTCACGAAATTAATTGGTTTATTTTAAAATTAAATAGTTTTGATCCTTTTTACTTTTTACAATATTATCAAATTTTAAAATTATATTTTTTATTTCTAATATTTTGAAAAAAGTTTCTATACGATGATTTATTAAATTTTACAAGTTACACATTATTTAAAAATAAACAAATTTTTAAATCTAAATGCAAAAATATATAAGGATGGTAAACAATATAGGGGACCAAAACTATAATTAAGGAAAAAATTAATGTTTTTTAATTTCATTTAAAGTCATTTTAATCCCTCAACTAATAAATGTTTATATTTTGTCAGGCCATTTCGTTAGTAAAGTTAGTCTTTTAAGTTAAATTTTAAGAAAAGAACTCGTTAAGTTATGCATATGTGACAATCTAGTTGATATTATGTAATTTGACATGGCTATTTTATTTATTTATTTTGAAGTTATTATTTATAAAAAAAAACAATTGAACCACACCCTGAATCCTAGTATCTTTTATTTCATTTCATTTAGCAATCAAACAATTGAATCACGAATAGTGCGAGAAGAGAAGACAAAGATATTATCAAACCTTAGATTCCCAGAAGACGTATGAAAACAAAATTCTCATTAGATGTACGCGTTTGAAGGAAGACGTACAATTACTCACCCCCATTATTCATATCCATTCTCCAAAAGGTATGGAAATTTGAACTTGTTAAAAATGTGAACTTTTTGGTTTATGCATATTCCTCAATGATTCTTTCTACTTCCTTTAGCTTGAATAGGTCATGGATAAATGTTTAAGTGTATTTTTCATCATGGGGATGTGTTTACAAGGTTTACAGAATTAGGTAACAAACACATGATAATGTTTGTCTTTCTGATATTAAATTATAATTGAACTGCAGATTTTTTGTTTTTCTGATGGACAAGAGTACTTGATATTAAATTATAAATTTGACAATTGATCCAAGCACACAAGTTATTTTTTTAAACCCTGACGTTGATTTTGTTAAATCAAACAACTTTGAATTTGCCATTGTTCCAGAGCCTTCTTACGCTTAGATTGTTGGGAATATCACATCACTTACATTGGATCCTGGTCCAAATATCAACAATGTTTGCGGAGCTACCAAGTTCGTGGTTGTCACCAACATCTTCCTCGATGATTCTTTCTACTTCCTTTAGCTTGAATATGTCATGGATAAATGTTTAAGTGTATTTTTCATCATGGGGATGTGTTTACCAGGTTTACAAAATTAGGTTACAAACACATGATAATGTTTGCCTTTCTGATAATTGAATTGAAGACTTTTTGTTTTTCTGATGGACAAGAAGTACTATCTCCAATGCTATAAATTCGACAGTTGATCCAAGCAGACAAGTTGTTTTTTTTAAACCCTGACGTTGATTTTGTTAAATCCAATAACTTTGAACTTTCCATTGTTATTGTTCCAGAGCCTTCTTATGTTAAGATTGTTGGGAATATCATATCACTTACATTGGATCCTGGTCCAAATATCATCAACAATGTTTGCGGAGCTACCAAGTTCGTGGTTGTCACCATTACTGACATACCTATTATAATACCCCAAAATTAGATAGTGTATTGAATCATCACATTTAGAGTATCAAACGATGGTTCTGATCCATCACATAATAGCTTAATACAATTAGACTTACAAGCAACAACAAACCCTATGTTGTTCAATTCCTCTTACTAACTACCCAATGACAATCTATTTAGAGTCTCCTCCTAAATATGAGATCCCACTCACTTTCTTCTCTGCCACAATCCCAGTGACAAGGAAAAACAATCACTAAACCCTAGTGATCAACTTCAATCTTAATAAGAGATTGAATGTTGAAAGTTACAACTCAACTAGACATGTTACTGAAACATAGAGGTGTACATAAACAACGTTGATTGCAACTTAACTAGACAAACCTTATATGCCAAGTAATTGAAACATAGAGGTGTACATGAAGATTCAACATTAATCTTCTAAGAGCATTAAAGTGAATACACAACATAAAACCTAGACATTCTAAGATATTCAATGGAAGTGATTGTCTTCCAATGAAGGTTTTGATCTCCTTATATAGCAAATAACGCTGGGCTTTTTTTTCGTGGATCTTCAGATATTTTCGTCCAGAATCTTTACACAGTCTATTTGATGTTTTATTTTCTCCTTGAATATCTCCAACAAGACATAAATTCAAATTTAAATCTGAATTAAAATTCATCCAGATGTCAAACAAATCATCTAATCATATTGTTACATCAATAACAATAAAATATTTTATCAAAATTCTGCAGATCACACTTCAAATGCACATTCTGGTGCCTATTGCACAAGGCTTGTATGTCGTACGAAAGCAAACAGACAATCACACAATCATTCACAAACTTAGTTATGCATGAATCTAGTATCTCATAGTTAATAACATACAATCCTACTAACTAACATATATTAGCATGAAATCATTCACATACTTAGCCATGCACATAAAAATCAGTTAGTAATTGATATCATTGAGTACTACTAACAAAGACATATATGTTTTCACAGAGACATGGATTAAGTCCAGATGTCTTGCCCGATGCTCCAACATGGAGCACATTAACACTCTTTACCAGATGAGGTTAGATCTAAACAAAAAAATGGTTGCCTAAGCAACACCACACCACTACTCCCATTTTTTTCCATAATTTGGAAAAAGGTAAGGTCTTCAACCATACATGAGAAAATTATTAGAACATCAATCTTTAATTTGAATTCAATAGTCTTAACAGGCTATGAAGCCTTTACATATTTCAAAACAAACACACTAACATAAAATATATTGGAAACAATTCTCCTCAAATTTGGTCTTCATTCCATCCTCTTGAGTTCATGTATGTGACTCATTGATCATTTGCATCTAAGTCATTATCTTACACGAGAGCCTTTTTCACAATCTTCATCCTAGTTACTGAAGTCTTACAAGTAACACTTGCTCTAGTAAATGGTCCACCATGTGGTCCTCCAACACTTGCAAGCAAAGACGAACTTGCTTTCTTGTTTTGTTTCTCCTTAATTTCCTTAGTTCTAGCAAAAGTCTTCTTAGCCTTCTTCTAGTTCTAACTCATGTTGAACAACAAACATTTGTGCAGGGTAGAAAAAAGAGCAGATTTCCTTAAGAAAAATAAGGCTAGACAACCCTTTTCTTGACAGTAATGAAAGTCAATATATTATGAGTGATTGAAAAGATAAATCACCCTAAATAAACATGCACCATGGAGAATTAGATAGAGAATTTGGCATGGTTTCCTTGCATGTTTCCCTAGCTTTGATTGCTATAGGACCTCACACACACACACACACATAGTAAGTGCACTTCTCAAATGTTAAAAATGGAAATCATCTAAAGGTTTAGTGATAATGTCAGCTATCAGTTGTTCAATTGTTATGTGTTCTAAGTTGACCACTTTATCCTCCATAATATCCCTAATGAAATGATGATGTATGTCAATATGCTTGGTTCTACTGTGCTGAACAAGATTCTTTGAGATATTGATGGTACTCATGTTGTCACAGTACAATGTCATAATATCTAGGTCAACATTGTATTCTTTTAGCATTTTTTCATCTAGAGCAATTGAGTACAAATGCTTACAACAGTAATGTATTCAGCTTCTATAGTTAATAGACATACATAATTTTGTTTCTTGCTAAACCAACAAATCAGATTGTTGCTAAGAAAGAAACATCCATCTTAAGTATTTTTTATATCATTGGAACTTCCAACCCAATCTGTATCACAATATCTTAGCAAAATAGAATTTGAATCATAAGAGTACAATATATCGTAGTTAAGTGTTCCAATGATGTACTTTAGGATCCTTTTTACTTGAGTAATATTGATAGCCTTAATATTAGGTTGGTACATAACACATACACCTACAACATATGTAATATCAGGTCTGATACCTGTAATATATAATAGACTTCCTATCATACTTCTATAGAGACTTTGATCTACATCCACTCCATTTTCATCCTTTGAGAGCTTCAAGTGAGTTGCAGTAGGAGTTCTCTTATGACTTGCATTGTCATGTCCAAACTTCTTTGCTATATTCTTAGAATACTTGCTTTGATTCAAAAAAATATTTTCCTCTAGTTGCTTAGCTTGTAGACCAAAGAAATAAGTGAATACAAGATTCATTTCAAACTCTAAGTGCATTTGTTAAACAAAAGTTTGCACCATCGTTTCTATCATCCCACCAAATACTATGTCATTCACATAGATTTGGGCTATCGTCAACTCCCTTCCATCATTCTTCACAAATAAAGTTGTGTCTATTTCCCCTCTATAGTATCCATGGTTGATCAAGAACTCAATTACTCTCCCATACCATGTTCTTGGATCTTGTATCAATCCATAAAGGGCTTTCTTTAGTTTGAACACATGATCTAGAAATTTGGGATCAATGAACCCTTTAGTTTGCTCGACATAAAATCCACTGAACTTTAGAATGCAAGAGATTCCAAGAAAAAGTCTTATGGATTATAGTTTGATACTAATTGTTGGGTGATAATATGGATACAACGAGGTCTAGAAGGGGGAGGGTGAATAGACAATTTTCCCTTAAGATAATCTTTAAAAAAAATCAGGCCCCATAAACAAAATCAGAGATTTTAAGAAGCGCAAAAGAAAAACACAAAAACAATAGAGCTTGGAAGTATCTTAATGAATTAAAAACCAAGTGAGATAATACAAGATGTTACTAAGAGCTTAAATACTTCTAATGCAAGTCAATCACAAGACAACTAAAGCTGCTTTGAACAAAGAAATTTAAATACTTCACATAGATGTTATATCAAGCCATAATTGGATTCATGATTATTCTATAAGATTGATACATCATGGACTTAAGCTTATACATGAAATTAATATAAGAAAAGTCTATCTTATTCAACATACAATTAATTCATTAATGTAAGCAATAGTTATATTAATGAATGCTAGTAAAATAAAGGAGTTAAGGGAAGGAATAAGATACACAAAGATATATAGTGGTTTGGCGTTCGTCCTTGCTTTGTCTGCTCTACTTTTCAATGGTGTTAGTTAACCATTGGAAAATAATCACGATCTTCCACTATTTTGAAAATTTTGATACAAGAATTTTGGTTACAATGAACTATCACACGATAATTCTTTTTGTTGATGCAAACACTCAAACTACTAACAAAAACAAGATCCCTCAAGATATTGATCCAATAACCTCACTATCCACAATAACATGCTCCAAGTATTAGTGTGTGGAGATCCCACCGATTTCATGTGTAAGTGATTTTCATTAATTGAGCGTATATTGGACAACTCCCAACTTTATCTGCGAGCAATCGTTCACCAACAACACCAAAGAAGGGTGACTTCCAACTCCGCCTTATGGACCGATGATACTTGATCTCGCCAAAGAATTCCTTGGAGTATATATAGAAACTCCCTTCTTGATCAATAACAAAGAAAGCCAAATTGTATTCAAGAAAAGATACATGAACCTGTTACAAACAACAAACTTCTCACAAAACATTAGATATCATAATGTACAACTACTCTCCTTCAATCACTCAATCTTTAGAGAAGAAGGTCCTCAACAATGGAATATATTAAGGATGACGATGATGACAATGAGATAATATCTCACAAACCAATCTAAAAGCACAAGGTGTTAATCAAGGGATTAGATGAATGTGAATGAAGAACCCACGCACAAGGTTTCTCAAATTTATAGGCAAATGGGTCTTAGTTTCTATTGTTATAATGAAATTGATCAATCTTGATAAACACACACGATTAATAAACTAACTTTCTCTAAGTCACAAACAACAACAATAAATTGCACAAGAACATGATGCAACAAAAAGAAGTGAATCTGGCATTGATTATGTAACGCCTTAATTTTTATAATTATTTTTATAAAATAATATTAAGAATTTTGGAGTATAATTGGAAATAATTAAAGAATTATGTGGTTTTTAAAAATAATAATATGAGGATGAGGTGGAATATTATTATAATATTATTATTAAAATGAGAAAAGGAGAAGTTAGAGGTCTAAGGGGCAAAGGTGGAATTTGCTTGTTTTATGTAACTGGAAAAAGGGATACAATTCTCATTCATCGTATTCTTTTTTGACGAAGAATAGAGATTTCTGGAGAAAAAGGAGAAGAGGAGAAAAGCCAAGGAGCGTAGATCATAGGGATCGAAGTTTGCGAAGAAATCATCCCAATTCAAGGTAAGGGGGGAGAAAGGGTTCTATATTGGTGATCTAACATGAAAGGGTAGTTAGGAGTTCCTTACTCTCTTAGGAATTGTATGATTTTGGTTTGTTTTGGTGAAATTGTGGTATGTGTATGAATTAACCTTGTGAATTGTTTCTATGTGAGATAATTGTTATTGGATTGTGAAATATGAGTGGTATGAAAATTGTTATATTAGTATTTTTGATGATGATGTAAATTGAGAAGATAGTAAAACCTAGAATTTTTCCTAATTGATTAGTGATGTTAGGTTGAGAAGATAATGAGGAATTAGAAGTATAAAATAAGTATAAGAACAATATTTGGATTATTTTGGGTGATAAAAGTGAGATATAAGTGATGGGATTCAAACTGGCATGAATTAGGGGGAGAAAAGTGATTTTTGAAAAAGCTGATTTTTGGGCGCAGGTAGTCTGACGCGGGCAGTGTCAGGCTTCTGGTTTGAAGAATTATGTTGTGATTTTGATATTTTGCTACAAGTAGTATGACACGGGCAGTTTCAGCTGACACGGGGGCCATGTCAGCCTTCTGTATTTGCGTGAATTTTTGGTTTTATAAGGGAGTGTTTAGGCCGTGTGACACGGGCCGTGTCAGGGGACACAGGGGCCGTGTCAGGCCTCTGTATTTTGGAAAATCAAGGAATTTTGATACAGTTTTGACCCATTCTTTTAGTTTAGGTTCCTCCGAGTATTTAAGGAAATAAATTGAGGTTTAGTAATAAGTATAGGACTTGACAACTAAACTTTAGTGAATGAAATTGTGATGATTGTATTAGAGGCATAAGTTTGCTACTATTGCAATTGAGTTGTGTGAATTATGAGAATGTTTTATGTGTTTAACATAATGATATGATGATGTGATTGATAATTGATGAGATCATTTGGATAGTGAAGGCATGACCGTTGTCATGCGTATTTATATTATGGTGTATGTGTTTGAGTCTGCATATGCATACATATTTGGTGGAATGATCATGTCTCGATGGAGCGTAAGTGATCATTCGGATTCATTGTGAATCGTTGGTGCATGGATGATCGTGTCTCGGTGGAGCGTAAGCGATACATCCGGGTTCAAATTAATGAACCATTGTTGAAAGTCGGTACCACATTGTTGCATTGTGTCAGTGAGTCACATTGCATCTGTTTGAATGATTGTTGATATTACTTGATGTGTATTTAAGTGTGATTATCCTTGAGGTGTTATTTGCACCGTTATGTTATGGAACTATTTCTCACCCCTTTGTCTGTTTTGTTGTGTCTGTGCTTCTTCGGAAGTACAAATAATTCAGGTGCTTGAGGAATGCTTTTGATGTTGATGTCCGTGTCCTAGGAGCTCTGATATGTAACGGGAATGGGGATTTTTATCATAATATTTCATTTGGTTTTCGTAAATTTTCTTATAATTAAGTACTGGGTTAATGAACAGTATTTTGATTGAGTTGTAAGGCCTTTGGGCATTTTGATGTTAAAAGATTTATTTTCGCTGCTTGTTTTGAATAAATGAAAGAAAGTTGGTTGATGATGTAGCGATTCACTTTAATGGATTAACTTTGATTTTATGAAAAATTTATATAATTTTATAACGGGAAAAAGTGGGTGTTACAGATTACACTTAAAAAATTGCTCTGGAGAATAAGAGAAAGATTAATGGTCATGGGTATAAACACACTAGGAAGGGAAGACAAAATTACATCTTTTTCTCTATGTGTCTCACCCATATTTTTCACTCACTTGTTACTTTCATGAAAGAAACAACTATTTAAATCAAGGAGGGAAAATGGGTCTTGTGAAGCTTTGATTCGAATCATGAAGAAATTATGATTCAAATCAATTTGAGCAAAGCCCAAATATGGCTTCAAAAGGACAATTGATTCAAATCAAATTTTACACTTGATTCAGATCACATGAGGTTGTGATTCAAATCATGTTTATTTTGTGATTTGGATCAAATGGTCCAGAGGAAATCCCCAATTTTCTCACAGCTTATGAGTTGAATCATGTTTTACACTTGATTCGAATCAAACAACTGAAAATCCAAATTTAAAAGTCCTAACATGCGATTCAAGCAAAGCCTATTGAAACGACAAAGTAGCAATTTACTAGGCTATAAAAAGAAACAATATCATGGATCAAAACAAACTTTTATTCATTTGAGCAAAAAGAGTTCTCAGTGGTACATATCACAATAGCCTAAGTGATTACAATACAAGTGAAATATTAATATCGTACAAGCACAAAATAATAAACAAAAGGAAAATTACAAATACGCAAATAGAATAAGACAACTATATTCAAATTGACAAAAACATCAAAACACAAAAGTGGTACCAAACGATATCGTGACTGCACTTTCATACGTCATTCACAAGAAGACATAAATAACAATTGTTTAGGTTGGGCTAATTGTTTCAGATATTACTAATGACTTAAATTAATTTCTCATGTGTGGTTGCCTAGTAACCTAGATTAGTATGATTTAAATCTATGTGTATCATTTTGTCTGGGTTGCAAATAATATATGTGATGCCTTGTTAAACACACAAACACACACACACACACACACACACACACACACACACACACATATATATATATATATATATATATATATATATATATATATATAAGATTCAGTCCAAATGCGGATATAGGTTTTTGTCCAAAATGTGTTTATGTGCTTCCTGGCCGATTAGTTGCCTTTTAAAAACTTGGGTTGTATTTCGAAGAGAATTCTTAGAGAAACACTTCCCGGAAGACATCTGCAGTGCGAAGGAGGTTGAGTTCTTGGAACTCAAGCAAGGTAATATGACGGTGGCGGAGTATGCTTCCAAATTTGAAGAATTGGTGCAATATTGTGCGCACTACAATACCGAAGAGGCTATGACTTCCAAATGCCTGAAGTATGAGAATGGGCTGAGTCCTGAGATTAAGTTGGGTATTGCTTTCCAGAAAATCAGGAATTATCCAGAGCTGGTAAGAAGGAGCAGGATTTATGATAATGACAATAGAGCGAAAATTGCACACTATATAGCTATTAATGAAAAGAAAGGAAAGCAGAGATTTGGTGGTACTCCTTACAGTGCTCCAGCTGACAAAGGGAAACAAAAAGTCAGTAATAAGAAGAAACTAAGTGCGGGAGGAGGTACTCCTGGCGTGCTCAAATGCTACAGATGCCACAGTGCGGGTCATCGTGCCAATGATTGTCCTAATGAGGAGAAGAAGTGCTTCAAGTGCGGGAAGTCGGGTCACGTGGCGGCCAATTGTAAGGTGAATGTCCCTACTTGCTATAATTGTGGATAGCAGGGCCATATCAGCACTAATTTCCAGAAACCAAAGAAACGACAGTCCGGTGGTAACGTATTTGCATTAGTGCGAGCTCAGCCTACTGGTGAGGAGCGATTGGTCAAAGGTACTTGCTTTATCAATAATACTCCTTTGTTTGTGATTATAGACACGGGTGCAACACACTCATTTATTTCTTTGGAATGTGTGAAGAAGATATGATTGGAGCCTTCTCAGTTGAGTCGTGGGATGGTAATTGATACTCCATCTATAGGTTCCGTGACTACTACTTTGGTATGTCGTGATTGTGTTTTGGCAATATCTAATAAAGAGTTTAGAGTGGATCTTATATGTTTACCACTCAGTAATCTTGATGTAATTTTGGGTATGGACTGGTTGGAATCCAACCGAGTGTATATCGATTGCTTTAGGAAGAGATTTTTGTTCCTAACTCCCGAAGAGGAAATTTTGGCCAGTTCAGTTTCTTCTAAGGAACTGAGGACCTTATTGGAAGACGAAGCGAAGATGTTTGCCGTGTTTGATTCGTTATCTGTTGAAGAAAAGGTTACTATTGAAGAGCTGCCTGTGGTGAATGAATTTCTTGAAGTATTTCCAAGTGATATTTCAGAGTTGCCTCCGAAGCGAGAAGTGGAGTTTACTATTGACTTGATTCCTGGTACTAGAACTATTTCTATGGCACCGTACAAGATATCTTCTATTGAGTTAGCTGAGTTGAAATCTCAGATTGGTGATTTGCTTAATAAGAAGTTCATTCGACCCAGTGTATCGCTGTTGGGTGCACCAGTGTTATTGGTCAAGAAAATGGATGGTAGTATGCGTCTGTGCATTGACTACCGACAGTTGAATAAAGTTACCATTAAGAACAAGTATCCACTTCCAAGGATTGATGACTTGATGGATCAACTTGTGGGAGCTTGTGTTTTTAGCAAAATTGATTTGAGGTCGGGATATCATCAAATAAGAGTGAAAGAGGAAGGTATCCAGAAGACGACATTTAGAACTCGATATGGTAATTACGAATATGCAGTGATGCCTTTTGGGGTATCTAATGCGCCAGGTTTGTTTATGGAGTATATGAACCGAATATTCCATTCTTACTTGGATCAGTTTATCGTGGTATTTATTGATGATATACTGATATATTTGAAGTCTGAGGAAGACCATGCGAAGCATTTTCGAATTGCATTGCAGGTACTGAAAAATAAAAAATTATTTGCCAAGTTCTCCAAATGTGAATTTTGGTTGAAGACGGTAAGCTTTTTGGGGCATGTAATATCTGGCGAAGGTATAGCAGTGGACCCTTCAAAGGTCAGCGTTGTGCTTGAGTGGGAGCCTCCGAAGACGGTAACAGAAATTAGAAGTTTTCTTGGTTTAGCTGGTTATTACCGAAGGTTCATTGAAGGATTTTCGAGTTTGGTGTTCCCGTTGACTCAATTGACCCGGAAGAGTAAAGCCTTTATTTGGGATGCAGCTTGTGAAAGAAGTTTTGAGGAATTGAAGAAGAAGCTAACTTCGACACCAGTACTAGTTTTACCGAATCTGAGTGAAGCCTTTATTGTTTATTGTGATGCATCTAAGATGGGTTTGGGTGGTGTGTTAATGCAAGTTGGTAAAGTAGTAGCATATGCTTCGAGACAGCTAAGGGTGCACGAGAGGAATTATCCTACTCACAATCTAGAATTGGTTGCAGTGGTATTCGTGTTGAAAATTTGGAGGCATTATTTGTATGGTTCGCGGTTTGAGGTCTTTAGTGACCATAAAAGCTTAAAGTACTTATTTGATCAGAATGAGCTTAACATGAGGCAGAGAAGGTGGTTAGAATTTCTAAAAGATTATGACTTTAATTTGAGCTACCACCCGGGAAAAGAAAATGTGGTAGCAGATACGTTGAGTCGAAAGACAATTCATATGTCGGCAATGATGATGAAAGAAATGGACTTAATTGAACAATTTAGAGACTTGAGTATGATATGTGAAATGACATCTGAAAGTGTTAAGTTGGGTATGTTGCGGATAAATAATGAATTTCTTGAGGTAATTAGAACAAGTCAAATGCAAGATGTAAAATTGGTGGACTTAATACCTACCGAAGGAAACAATCAAAGTGGTGATTTTAGTCTGGATAGTGATGGTATTTTGAGGTTCCGAGGAAGAATTTGTGTATCGGATAATGTTGAATTAAAGAAAACAATTTTGGAAGAAAGTCATCGGAGTAGCTTGAGTATTCATCCAGGAGCTATAAAGATGTACCATGATTTGAGGAAGTTATTTTGGTGGCACGGTATGAAGAGGGATATCGCGCAATTTGTTTATGCTTGTTTGGTGTGTCAGAAATCTAAAGTGGAACATCAGAAGCCTTCGGGGCTGATGTAACCTTTAGAGATCCTGGAGTGGAAATGGGATAGTATTGCTATGGATTTTGTGACAAGTTTGTCGAATACAGCGAGAGGCTTTGATGCTATTTGGGTGGTTGTAGACCGGTTGAATAAGTCAGAACACTTTATCCCAATCAATATTATTTTTCCGTTAACTAAGTTGGCGGAGATTTATATTCGGGTTGTTGTGAAATTGCATGGTGTACCGTCGAGTATAGTATCGGATAGAGATCCACGGTTTACTTCAAAATTTTGGAAAAGTTTGCATGAGGATTTGGGTTCTAAGTTGAAATTGAGTTCGACTTATCACCCATAGACGGATGGGCAATCGGATAGGACTATTCAGTCACTAGAATATTTACTGAGAACTTGTGTGTTAGAAAAAGGTGGTGCTTGGGATACTCATTTGCCACTGATTGAATTCACCTATAATAACAGTTACCATTCAAGTATTGGAATGGCACCGTTCGAAGCTCTATACAGTAGGAGATGCAGAACACCTCTGTGTTGGTATGAGACAGGTGAAAATGTTATGCTTGGACCTGAGATTATACAGCAGACTACTGAAACTATTCAGA
Organism: Lathyrus aphaca; assembly: GCA_963966055.1. Taxonomy (NCBI): domain Eukaryota; kingdom Viridiplantae; phylum Streptophyta; class Magnoliopsida; order Fabales; family Fabaceae; genus Lathyrus; species Lathyrus aphaca. The sequence goes on along the minus strand of OZ014519.1, from coordinate 63,674,059 downwards.
CGATTAAAGAGAAAATGAAAGCATCTCAAAGTAGACAGAAAAGCTACCATAATAATAGAAGAAAGGACTTAGAGTTCAGTGAGGGTGACCATGTGTTTTTGAGAGTCAACACGATGACCGGTGTTGGTCGTGATTTGAAATCCAAGAAGTTGGATCCTAAGTTTATTGGACCGTATCAGATTATGCAAAGAGTGGTCAAAGTTGCTTACAGAGTGGCATTACAGCCAGAACTTTCGAACTTGCATGAAGTGTTTCATGTGTCGTAGCTCAGGAAATATGTATTTGATCCGTCACATGTCATCCAGAGGGATGAAGTGCAAGTTCGTGACAACCTCACAATGGAAACCTTACCTTTGAGAATTGAGGATCGTAAGATGAAGCAACTAAGAGGCAAGGAGATACCTCTTGTGAGAGTAGCTTGGGGAGGAGCTGATGGTGGAAATGTTACCTGGGAACTGGAGAGCAAGATGCGGGAATCATATCCAGAGTTATTCCATTCAGGTACATTTTCGAGGACGAAAATAAATCAAGTGGGGGAGAGTTGTAACGCCTTAATTTTTATAATTATTTTTATAAAATAATATTAAGAATTTTGGAGTATAATTGGAAATAATTAAAGAATTATGTGGTTTTTAAAAATAATAATATGAGGATGAGGTGGAATATTATTATAATATTATTATTTAAATGAGAAAAGGAGAAGTTAGAGATCTAAGGGGAAAAGGTGAAATTTTCTTGTTTTATGTATGTGGAAAAGGGATACAATTCTCATTCATCATTTTTTTTTGACGAAGAACAGAGAGTTCTAGAGAAAAAGGAGAAGAGGAGAAAAGCCAAGGAGTGTAGATCATCGGGATCGAAGTTTGTGAAGAAATCATCCCAATTCAATGTAAGGGGGAGAAAGGGTTCTATATTGGTGATCTAACATGAAAGGGTAGTTGGGAGTTCCTTACTCTCTTAGGAATTGTATGATTTTGGTTTGTTTTGGTGAAATTGTGGTATGTGTATGAATTAACCTTGTGAATTATTTCTATGTGAGATAATTGTTATAGGATTGTAAAATAGGAGTGGTATGAAAATTGTTATATTAGTATTGTTGATGATGATGTAAATTGAGAAGATAATGAAACCTAGAATTTTTCCTAATTGATTAGTGATGTTAGGTTGAGAAGATAATGAGGAATTATAAGTATAAAATAAGTATTGTTTTGGGTGATAAAAATGAGATATAAGTGATGGGATTCGAACTGGCATGAAATTGGGGGAGAAAAGTGATTTTTGAAAAAGCTGATTTTTGGGCGCAGGTGGTCTGACACGGGCAGTGTCAGCAGACACGGGGGCAGTGTCAGCAGACACGGGGGCAGTGTCAGGCTTCTGGTTTGAAGAATTATGTTGTGATTTTGGATTTTTTGCTACAGGTGGTCTGACACGGGCAATGTCAGCTGACACAGGGGTCGTGTCAGCCTTTTGTATTTGCGTGAAATTTTGGTTTTAGATGGGAGTGTTCAGGCCGTGTGACACGGGCCGTGTCAGGGGACACGGGGGCCGTGTCAGGCCTCTGTATTTTGGAAAATCAAGGAATTTTGATACAGTTTTGACCCATTATTTTAGTTTAGGTTCCTCCGAGTATTTAAGGCAATAAATTGAGGTTTAATAATAAGTATAGGACTTGACAACTAAACTTTAGTGAATGAAATTGTGATGATTGTATTAGAGGCATAAGTTTGCTACTATTGCAATTGAGTTTTGTGAATTATGAGCATGTGTTATGTGTTTAACATAATGATATGATGATGTGATTGATAATTGATGAGATCATTTGGATCGTGAAGGCATGACTGTTGTCATGCGTATTTATATTATGGTGTATGTGTTTGAGTATGAATATGCATACACATTTGGTGGAATGATCATGTCTCGATGGAGCGTAAGTGATCATTCAGATTCATTGCGAATCGTTGGTGCAGGGATGATCGTGTCTTGGTGGAGCGTAAGCGATACATCCGGGTTCGAATTAATGAACCATTGTTGAAAGTCGGTACCGCATTGTTGCATTGTGTCAGTGAGTCACATTGCATCTGTTTGAATCATTGTTGATGTTACTTGATATGTATTTAAGTGTGATTATCCTTGAGGTGTTATTTGAACCGTTATGTTATGGAACTATTTCTCTTCTTCCGAAGTACAAATAATTCAGGTGCTTGAGGAATGCTTTTGATGTTGATGTCTGTGTGCTAGGAGCTCTGATATGTAACGGGAACAGAGATTTTTATCATAATATTTCATTTGGTTTTCGTAAATTTTCTTATAATTAAGTATTGGGTTAATTAACAATATTTTGATTGAGTTGTAAGGCCTTTGGGCATTTTGATGTTAAAAGATTTATTTTCGCTGCTTGTTTTGAATAAATGAAAGAAAGTTGGTTGATGATGTAGCGACTCACTTTAATGGATTAACTCTGATTTTATGAAAAATTTATATAATTTTGTAACGGGAAAAAGTGGGTGTTACATATTACACTTAAAAAATTGCTCTGGAGAATAAGAGAAAGATTCATGGTGATGGGTATAAACACACTAGGAAGGGAAGACAAAATTACATCTTTTTCTCTATGTGTCTCACCCATATTTTTCACTCACTTGTTACTTTCATGAAATAAACAACTATTTAAATCAAGGATGGAAATGGGGTCATGTGAAGCTTTGATTCGAATCAAGAAGAAATTATGATTCAAATCAATTTGAGCAAAGCCTAAATATGGCTTCAAAAGGACAATTGATTCAAATCAAATTTTACACTTGATTCGGATCACATGAGGTTGTGATTTAAATCATGTTTATTTTGTGATTTGGATCAAATGGTCCAGAGGAAATCCCCAATTTTCTCACAGCTTATGAGTTGAATCATGTTTTACACTTGAGTCGAATCAAACAACTGAAAATCCAAATTTAAAAGTCCTAACATGCGATTCAAGCAAAGCCTATTGAAACGACAAAGTAGCAACTTACTAGGCTATAAAAAGAAACAATATCATGGATCAAAACAAACTTTTATTCATTTGAGCAAAAAGGGTTCTCAGTGGTACATATCACAATAGCCTAAGTGATTATAATACAAGTGAAATATTAATATCGTACCAGCACAAAATAATAAACAAAAGGAAAATTACAAATACACAAATAGAATAAGACAACTATATTCAAATTGACAAAAACATTAAAACACAAAAGTGATACCAAACGATATCGTGACTGCACTTTCATATGTCAATCACAAGAAGACATAAATAACAATCGTTTAGGTTGGGTCAATTGCTTTAGTTATTACTAATGACTTAAATTAATTTCTCATGTGTTGTTGCCTAGTAACCTAGATTAGTATTATTTAAATCTATGTGTGTCATTTTGTCTGGGTTGCAAATAATATATGTGATGGCTTGTTAAACACACACACACACACACACACACACACACATATATATATATATATATATATAAGTTTCAGTCCAAATGCGGATATAGGTTTTTGTCCAAAATGTGTATATGTGCTTCCTGGCCGATTAGTTGCCTGTTAAAAACATGTGTATATAGGTTGTGTCAAAACATGTGAATAAGTTCCATCACAAAATATGTGTATATATACAGATCAAAATATAAATTCTATAATATTAAAAAATATAATGTTTTCCCTTTGGTTGAAATTCTCAACCAAGTTAAATACTAATTTTTTATCTTGGGTATTAAAAGAAATCAAGAGGTAAAGTTGTGTGTGCTTTGAAAATAAAAAAAAATACAGTTATTGAAGATCGAATCCATAACCAATAAATTTTACTCTCAGTTGATATATCAACCTGTATCGTGATTTTTCGTGGTCTTTAATCACTATCGCATTTGTGCTACTTTCTGATTTCTATATTTTATCCTAGTGAAGCTGGTTAAGGAAGGGAAAAGATATCTTAAACTAACCACGCTTTGCATACTGTTGATTGACAGGTGCCCACATGGTTTTGGATTCTCCTTAGGTTATTTTGTTAGAATTAGGAATTTATACTGCTTTCTTATTAATTGAGAAAGTTTCTCCTTTGGGGATGATAGGATTAAAGTTTCATCGAGGAAAGAGAAACTCAAGAGAAAAGTTTCACCGGGAAACATCGTATCTCTAGGGAGTTGAATTTCTCTTATAGATAGAATTATCAGAACTTTTTAAAAGAGTAAACAAAAAAAGCTTTATGGGATTCTATTGCACAAAAGAAATAGCACAACTAGTAAACAGAAAAAGATTTGTGGAATTGATTGTTCCCCTGTCTTTGAATCACAACTGCTATTTTATCAGTTGTAGGTTTTGCCAGTAACGGAATTGACGGAATTGTCGCAGCTGGACTTGATCTTGCGTGAATTTGCAAGTGTTGAAACCATTGTGCAGGAAGTTAAATGACGTTGCTGTTGTTGTTTTGAAGCTTTTTGAGGAGCATTTGTAGCCTCGCTTTGTTTGGTGAACTTGTATCAGTAAGAAATGAATTTGTGAGGATTTTTATGGTTTAATGTAACAAGGTATGTAAGTGTGTATGTGATATGAGACAAATATTTATTTGTGATAGTTGTAAAACCCAAAAATTTTCCCTCTTATTTATAACCATCTAACCGGCGTTACGCCTCATATTCCTCAGTATCTTTCATCAGGTCATAGCTCGTGTTTCAGGCACTAGATCTAGGTCATTAGCATTCATAGCTGTCGCGGTGAGAATCGGATATCAAGCTATCAATTAACTTGTATCGCAAATTGTCGCTCCCGGAGATTTGCATCCCGGTACAAGCGTGAATGGTCGGCGAAAAGAGAAAAAAAAAGAAGGTGAAGATGAAAAGAGTTGCCAGCTAGGCATTTTTATCCCGAAGGAAAGGTAATGCTGCATAAACCTAAGAAAAGATGGATAAGATGATTGCGAACCAGAGAAACTGAGAAAGGGGGTTGGTTACAACCTGGGAAGGTATTAGCACCCAAATTGTCCGTCGTACTCGACGAGATCCACGCTTGAAAGTTTGTGTTTAAAAGGGGCAGGTGTATGTGCTATCTGTGTGCAAAAGATGGAAAAGAATGTATAAGTGTCAATGCAAAAGGGTATGAATTGCTCAGGAACTGAGGCTTAGAAAAAAGAATGCTGAAAGAGGGGGAAGGCAGAGAGACTTTTGTTCGATAACCGTTAAGTTATGCCTACGTATCCTCGCGTGCAATGAGGAAGTCAGAACACCGTAGTTCGACTCAAAGAGACTGAAAGATAGATTGACTATGAACTGCTTGCCTGTCTATGCTCAAGTGTATGACTCGTCTGGCTCGAGTGCTAACTGTCTTGCATTAGACGGAAGAAGCAAGTTCTCGTTTGTGAATGAGTGTGATGAGAAAAGAATCCCGAAGGAGATGATTATTGTTTGTTTTTGTGTTTTCAGTTTTGTTATTGTTTTTGGTGTTTTGCATAAGTTGATGAGCTTAAGCCTAAATCAAGGGCTTGTAAACTCATTATATCTTCCCTGATCAGGGATAATGAGCCTACTTAAGTATGAGATAAGCATCTCAACTTAATTGTCATGATGATGTAGGATTAAGATCATTAACCTACTTGTGATTATTAAGATGTTTTTGGGTTTCTGTTTAGTGTTAAGTAATGAGTTTAATCTCTAATCACAGATTAGTGAATTCATTACACCATCCTAATAGAAGGATAATAGATGAGAACACTTAAGCTGAGGAAGACACCTCAACTTAATCCATGGTTAGGGATTAAATTCATTATATAAAAAAGCCTTTATTAATTGGATTTTAATTAAGGGATGAGATTAAGAAATGGATTTTATGGTTTGTAAGACAATCTTGAGGGGGACTTGTCCATTAAACACTAGGGTTAGTCCTTCTTAACCATGAGGAAGAATTAGAACCCTAATGTAAGACCCAAGTTACAAGATAAAGTCTTGATGATTATTAAGATGGTTTGATTAAGAGGTTTAAACAAATTAAAGGTTTAACACTTAGGATTAAAGTTATACACTCCATCCTAAGAGAAGGATGCAGACATAACCCTAATTCCAAAGTCCTAAAACTTTAAGAGTTTAGTCTCTGATTATTGAGATGAGAAGAGAGACTTAAGGAGACTCAAAGGTAAAAAGCTAAAGGGGACTAATTACAATCCTAATTATTATCATGCTTAGATATCCTATGGTTTGTGAGGCTTAAGAAAGATCTTCAAGGCCACCAATGGAAGAAGCAGATGAAAGGAGGAGGAAGCAAAAGAATAAGTTACTTACTTCCTAAGAAGATAAGTAACTTAAAGGAAGAAAGTGAGAGAGGTAGAACATAAGTGAACAAGTTCACTTAAAAGATAAATGAGAATGCAAATGAAAGAGATAAGAAGATGTGAGAGGTGAAGGCAAATTCGCCTCCCAAAATAACTTACCACCTGAAAGTGTTAGCATGAATGCATAAGGTATGAAGCATAAAGAAATGAAGTGAAATTAGATGATATGAGATGAAATGACCAAAGTCAGAAGTGTTTATGCAATGCAAATGTCATGTAAGATGATTCAAAGGCATACAAAGTGCATATGTATGATCATACAAAGATGAGATGCAAAGGAGGCATGCTTTGAAGTTTGAAAAAACACATGAAAGTTTATGAAATGAAATGAATGCTAATCATGGAAAATGAATGAAGAAATGATCAAGCATGGTTCTAACATGTCCTAAGATGTCTAAGATGACATATGAATGCATGGAATGTCATGGCAAGTTCATGTATTGATGCATATGCAAGGTGGATGCAAATGAACATGAGAAATTAGGGTTACATGGACATATGAGATGCAAACGATCAAAACAGAAGCATATGACATGATAAAAGTTTGAAATCAAACTCAAACAAACCCTAATCCCATATTAGGTCACACCCTAAAGGAGAAGGTCAGAAGCCTGACCAATCAAAAGTTATGATTTTCCTAAGTTTTCTAGGGTTTTTGGGTGATTCAAAGGGAAAAATGCAAATCAATTCAAAAATGCAAGACAAAATCATGAGGAAATATACCTATAAACTACATGCAATATGTAACACAATGCAAAAATAATCAACTTCAAACTCTTCTTGGTTAGGCAGGAATGATTTTTTCAAGTTAGGGTTTAAAAATGTGATTTTTATAACCCTTAATTCAAAGAAAATTGACAAACTATGATCAAACCTAAAAATAAATTTGTGTGAAGAGTTTGAAAATGTTTCTAAATTCATTAGGATGATTCATGATTTTTTTTTGTGATTTTTAGAAACCTAAATGTATTTTTAATTAATTAAAAATAAAATTTAAATATTTTAAAAATGATTTTTTAATGCAAAAAATAAAATAAAAATCATTTTTGGAATGAGAAAAATATTTAAAGTCAGAATGCAAAAGAAAATATTTTTGTGATGCTTTTTGCTATTTTAAATTAATTATGCAAAAGAAATAAAAAGAAAATGAATTAAAATGAATAAAAATGAAAGTATGCAGATCCTAAGGCTGAGATTTGAACTGGGTTGGAGGGAATTGACTGCGCGCGCAGATCAATGGTTGACATTCAAACTGGGCTTTAATTATGTTTTATATTTAATTAATCAGGATTAAAAGTTAATAGTGCATCTGGACCACACATTGCCTAACCCTAATCACCATCCAACGGCCACACACGCATCTGGGCAACTAACCCTAATTAGGGTTCTAAACATTTTCAGGTGACCGGAGCTAGCTCCGGTCATCTTCTCCGGCAAGCCAAACACCCTAACTTCTTCCCTAGGCTAAATCAAACCCTCTAACTCTCCAGAAATGATATACTACCCTCCCTTAACAAGAATCCATCATCAAACAACATTTATCATTCACATAAATCATGATTCGAAGCAAATCGTGAAAACATTCAAAACTTTCAGAAGTTCAATACATGCTCATTTCTCAACCATTTTCGAAAATAAACATATCAGGGTGATTAACTAAGCATGTAGATTCATTTAGAACCTTAAATATCAAGTTCTGGAAAATAAGTTCAGGAAGCTACCTGAGTTGAAGCTTTCTGTTCTTGAGCTTTCTAGCCTCCCTCTTGGTTCAAATCCACCCCAATGATCTTCCTGATGATGAAGATGAGCTTAGAGTAAGCTTGTGATGGCTATTTTGAAGTGTTTGGTTCTGAGTATGCAGAAATCGTATTTTTGATTGGGGGTGTTTTAGGCTATGGTGAAGGGTGGGAAATGATCCTTAGGTCATGTGGAGATGATTGGTGAAAAAAGATTGAAGTTTCAGTGGTTGTGTGATGAGTTTCGAAGAAGGGAAGTTTTTGACCAATTTTGTGAAATCTGAGTTTTGGGATGATTCAGGCTCTTGTGTGTTATGAAATGGCTTGCATAATATTTGATTAAGCCAATGGGATTGCTCAGATAGTTGTTGTGGCACAGGCTAATTGGTATGAGGTGATTTGCAAAAAAGTCAATTTTTGTGTACTTGAGGTATGGGCCATGGCAGGTCTGATTTATTGGGGTGTCTGGCCTCAGCAAGTTTCATGGAGAGCCATAGAATCAAGATTATGCCGCTGGCACAAGTGGATGAGAGGATCCAATACATTTTGCAATTTTTGAAAGTTTTTGCCCCTTTTTGATTTCTTGGAGTTCAAGTCATGAAAACCCTAGGTTTGATGCACAATTCTGATGTTTAGAAGTTGCTTTGACATATTGTGAAGTGTTTGTGTACATTAGAAGTCATTAGAATTCTTGAACATGCCAAATTGCAAAATCCCTCTTTGACATGAAACTTGAAATTATAGGATTTTTGCCAACTTTGAAAGGCCATATCTTGAGTTCTATGATGAATCAAGACATGTTCTTGTACTTTTTGAAAAGAGAAAGACCCAATCTACAACTTTCATGACCAAGAATTTTTCATTTGAAGCATTTTTGGTTAAGAAAGAGGAGGTTGAAAAACTTTCCCAAAATGGAAAGTTTGCATTTCAAGTCATTTCCATTTTTGGCAAGTTTGCAATTGGCTCAAAATTCTTCAATCTTGTGAACTTCCAACCTCTTTTAAGATCAAATAAAGATTAAAAGAACTTCAATTTGATGAAAATACCCCTTTGGTTCCATTGTTGGAGGCCTCAGATGCCCTGATTTTGACTTAACTTGCTCAAGAAGTTACCCAGTGAACATATGACTTCCACAATGAGTTTCTTCATAAAACTTGGTACACATGATCCTTATGACATATTGAGAACATTAGAAACAAGAATGGCCCAAAAATTTGGATTTAAGGCCTCTGAAACCAAAACCCTAATTTTTGTCATCTGTGTAGTGAAAACCCTAGCTCTGCTTCCATGCCTTTGCCAGTTCTTGTGACTTCTTGACTTCCATGAAATTTAGGGAGTATAATATGATGATAGAACACACATGGACCCTCTTGGAAATCTTTGAGGCCTTTAGGATGACTCAAATGGATTCTTGGATTGCTCAGATCACAAACCCTAGATGCAGATGAATTTGAACTTATGCAGTGAAACAAATATGCTAAATGATGTGGTATGCTTATGCTAATGCAAACATGAAAGATTACAAGCCATGATGTGATATAATTGAGGGCAAATTTGGGGTGTTTACACAAATCATAAAAATTCACCACCGAACTTTAATTTATCCAAGGGAAGGGAAAAAGATCGAGAAACCCTAAAAATATGCTAAGCTAAAAGACGAGGCTAAGAGCTAAGCAATCAGAGATCAAAGGTACGGAGGTTGGTTATACCTAGGGAAGATGCTAGCATCCTAAGTATCTGTAGTACTCTACAGAACCTCTTGTAATATCTATGTTTGTGCTCAATTGTCTACTAACTGAATGGGAACTAAAACGAGAATGATGAAAAAGAAACAAATGAAAGATGAAGAAAATAAAAATGTGAAAGAGAAAAGAATGTGAAAAAGAAAACTGTGCTCGCCAATGATAAACCTCGTGCCTGCGTATTCCCTCGTGCAATGGGAAAGTCAGAGCGTCGTAGTTCGGAAAACTACGGATAAAAAGAAGGAACAACTTGAATGAAAAGCTTGTGAAATAAGATTAAGAGGCAAAGACATTAATTGCCATCTCTGATGAAGAAAAGAATGAAAGGTCTAAAAATGAGAATACTGAGACAAGATACGCGAGCGATAAGCGATGTGACAATAAGTCAACAAAACGTCCACCTCCCTTTGGATCGGGTCAAAAGCGTCAGGAAGAAAGTCAACAAATAAATGATAAAGCATCGTGGTATCAAAGAATGATCAAGAAAAGTCGCCGCTAAAAGTCGAACAAAAATTAAAAAACATCCGCGAAAGAAACTAAAGGAAGAAACTAAAATCTAACTAGTATTTTTGGTTTTTAAAATATGTTAAAATTATACTATATATGATATTAAAGTATTCTAAAAAATAAATTAATCACTAATTACTCTAAATATGACTAAATTAACCCCTAAAATTAACTATGAATCTAAAACTAAAATTAAAACTAATATTATTATCTAAGAAATCTAACAAATTACTTATACTAAATTAAATAAGACCTTAGAAAAATAAATAATGTTAAACTAACAAAGAAATTTTTTAAAGTTATAAAATTATGGAAAAAAAATAAAATAGGAAATAAATCAAAAGAAAATAAATGAAATTAAACACTTTTTAATGTTTTTTTAAAATAAAATTTTACTATATTAAATTATATATTATATTAAAAGATTCTACCAAAAAATTAAACTAACTAAATAATTAAATATAATTAAGTTATACTAAATAAAATCATAAGACTAACTATTTTTAAAAATATCTTAAAATATAAAATCTAATCTAGTTTTTTTTAATCCAAAGCATTGGTTCAACTAACACAGGTAAAGTCAAGTTGACACTTAGGATGACGAGAAAATATTCAAAGTGAATATGCAGTGGCACAATGCGACCAACTGACACTAAGAATATTAACAAAGAAGAAACAAAGTCCATGGATTGAATTGGACGAAGTGGAATAAAAATTGACATCCATGGATTGTTTTGGATGACAAAGAAAAAGGCAACGTCCATGGATTGTATTGGATAAGGTGACCAAAAATTTTCAGGAATGACAATGAAGTTAGAGGCAAATAACTATATCCAGGAATGGAACTGAATATACATATAAAACTTCCAGGAATGACACTGAAGGTAAAGATAGATCACTATATCTAGGAATGGCACTGGATATGCATATAAAATTTCAGGAATGACATTGGATATACATATAAAATTTCAGGAATGGCACTGAAGGTAAAGGAAAATCAATTTATCCAGGAATGACACTAAAGGTAAAGGAAAATAACTATATCCAGGAATGGCACTGAATATACAGATAAAACTTCCAGGAATGACACTGAAGGTAAAGGAAAATCACTGTATCCAGGAATGGCACTGGATATACCGATAAAACTTCCAGGAATGACACTGAAGGTAAAGGCAAATCACTATATCCAGGAATGGCACTGGATATACAGATAAAACTTTCAGGAATGACACTGAAGGTAAAGGAAAATCACTATATCCAAGAATGGCACTGGATATACAGATAAAATTTTCAGGAATGGCACTGAAGGTAAAAGAAAATCATTGTATCCAGGAATGACACTAGATATAAGATATCCAGGAATGGAACCGGAAGAACAAAATATCCAGGAATGACACTGGAGTGAAGGAAAGGTAAGTTTTTGGTAGGCGCCAAGAAGTTGGACTTTTGAAGTAAGGTAAATGTTGACCACAACGTGACCTATGAAAATGCAAATAAGGATAAAACACCTTGTTATTCATAGTATATGGACTTGTTATGATGTATGATCAAATGCATGTAATGCAGATGCTGACAACATGGATTGACTCTTTTGTGGAGATGACAAGATTGGAAGACTGGTTCTTCAACACTGTGAGATTAATGTTATTCTTCTCGGGGACTAAGGATGCTAATGTTGAACAGACCTCTGCAACACTAATAAATTATTCCAAGTTGATGATCCTTAGAGAAGGTATGAAAAGTTTCTTTAGGGATTCTTCCAATGAATTTCCCCAAATAAGCTGACTATTGTAGATGAGTTGATCGTTGCTTCAACTTGACTGACTCTGAAAATGATTGCCTTATGATGCACTTGGAAGCTTGCCTCAGTATAAGTCTTGTAAAATCTTTTGGATAAACCAACTCTGAGATGGACTTTCACTGAACAATAACCTTATCCTGATTCTCAACATGGTCTGGAAGGAACTTGCCCCTGATAGGATCACCAACCCAGTTCTTCACTGTTTGAAAATTCCTTGCTAGAAAAGATAGTTTACGAACAAAAACATTTATACAATCATGGTAATTAAAAGCAAATGCAACTTTTGAAATCAAAATCATTGTTGGAAGAAAAGCAAATGAATCACTAGTCAAAACACAACGGTTTATGACATTCAAAGTGAAAGGTAAAGCAAAAATATGTACAAAACAAAATGACTTGCAAAGATATTTTTGGAGTCAGTTTACGCAACCTTACCGTAACATGCTTTTCAGAATAACCTTGCCTCAATTAGGTCTTTTAAGGGTTGTAACGTGGCCTGGTTCACGGTTTATGAAACAAAGGATAAAGGCTCAAAATTGTGTTTGTACCCACCCTTCTTCGTGATAAATCTCCAGTCCTACATTCAGTTAAATCTACACACATTTATCTTGACAATGTAAGGGTAAAGATGATGATTTGAGGTTCACTGGAAAGGACAATCATTTATTTGGCTTTGATGGATGTTTGTAGTGACCCATCGGTTTTGGACATGGTGGTCACTAAATCTTACTTGTTTGATGTTGAGGATTTGAGGGCCTCTTTTGCTTGATTTCCTTTTTGAACTGATCCCTAAATTTTGCCTAAGTCCCTTTTTTTTTGGTGTTTGACTTAGCGGGATTTTATTTTTTGTATTTTTGTTTTGAAATATTGAAAGCTATGACTGCCAAACCATTAGTTGTAATGGATCATCTTGTAATTTGAATGTGTAATCAAAATAACTGAACAACTACCCTGCCCCAGATTAAGCATAAAGGTTTAGATCCAAAAGGAACTCCTACTTCTAGACTCAAAGTGGTAAACTAGGGATTAACTCCTTATCTCTCCAGCGTTTGGGGATTGAAACAATGCCTGTACATCATCGACAAGATTTTATCCGAAAGCAAACCACAATAGCTATGGGTATTTTTTCATCATCCTCCCTCAAACATTTGCATAATCAAAAGTTTTGAACAAAAGGTATATATGTATTTTTTTGAAATAGAAAGTGTAAAGACATAAATAAACAAATGAACTGAATTCAAAAGATTGCAAATGCTCATTTAATTAATCAAAGAAGTACAAACATAATTTAAAGCAAATTGTTTATAAAAATACAAGGAAAATGAAAACATAAAGGAAACAATGGCCTAGTGACTAATCAGTAAACAAAGATGAGTTGTCCTGTCTTGAAACACTGGCTTTAGGGAGAACTGGCTGAAGTTGATTGAAGCTTCAAGTTGCATGCCCTGGAAAAGGATTGTCTTTGACATTTGGATTGGTATCATGGAAGGAGAGTATCTTGTCTCTAATTAACTCTTTCACTCTTGTCTTCAAAGCAAAACAATGTTCCAAATCATGGCCTGCTCCACCCTGATGAAATTCACAATGAAGATCTTCCCTGTAGCCTAGTGGGAGAGGATCTGGAGGAGGAGGCATATGTCTAGTGGTTATCAAACCAGGATATAACTTAGTGTACGTCATGGGAATAGGGTCAAAGGTAACCCTATCACGATTCTGAGCTTGTCTCGCAGCTGGACGTTGGGGAGCGCTAGCTGGTTGAGCAGCAATCATAGGAGCAACAACAACAACATAAACTTGATTATCATGTTGAGCCTTGTATTGAGGTCTTCTACTCACAGCTAAAAAAGCATTGGTCTGATCTTCTCTCTTCCTTTGGAAATTCCCAAAAGGTTTCTTAGCAGCAGTGGAAGACTCAACAACTTTGGACACTTTTCCATTCTTAATTCCTTCTTCAAGCCTTTGTCCAATGGTAACCAGATCAGTGAAACTGGAAGAGACACTTCCGATCATCTTTTCCCAATAGAAGGGAGCCAAAGTATCCATAAACATAACAATCATTTCTTTCTCAGCTAGATGAGGTTCAACCTGAGATGCCAACTCTCTCCAACGTTGAGCATACTCCTTGAAGGATTCTCTCTCCTTCTGAGACATATTCTGCAATTGACGGTGATCAGGTGCCATGTCCAAGTTGTACTTGTATTGTTTCACGAAAGCATCACCCAAATTCGCCCAACTATGGATACAATCTTTCTCAAGTCCTATGTACCACTTCATAGAGGCACCGCTCAAACTGTCTTGAAAACAATGAATAAGCACTTTGTCGTTCTTGGCATAAGCAACCATCTTGCGACAGTACATCGTTAAATGGAGTTTTGGATAAGTGTGTCCCTTGTACTTATCAAACTCTGGAATCTTGAACTTGGAAGGCATGACAAGGTTAGAAACCAAACACATGTTGCTTGCATCAATGTCAAAGAAGTCATTACCCTCTACAACCCTTAGTTGTTTGTCAATAGCTCGATATTGCTCACGGCCGACTTCAGGTTCAACATAATCTTCAAGATCATCACCTTGAGCATTGGCAGCATGGTACTCATAGGGAACTGGGCCAGTATGAACCACTGGTCTAGGTTCAGTAAAAACAAGAACTTGAAAAGCGGGTCTAGACGCCTGACCGACCATATAAGTAGTAACATGAGGTGGAGAGTAGTTGTGTGGAAAACCAAAATACGGCCAAGTTGAGGGTGGAAACTGGGTAGGCTGAGGTTCGACAATAGCGTTTTCAACCTCTTGGATCACTGTCCTCTGAGGTGGCTCTCCTCTAGCAATCAAAACTTGAAGCATCTCAGTCAGCTTCGTCACACTCGTCTTCAACTCCTCAATTTCCATTCGGACCTCAACATTATGAACCTCTTGTTCTGACATCTTGCGTCTACGGTACACTCTGGTTTTGTATCGGCTACGAAGAATCAGCTTGACGGTTGATAGATGACTGAAAGACAGAGACAGCTGGAATGAGGTGACAAACAACTTGTATGCATGAATCAATGAAAATGATGCAAATGATATACAATGTCATGCAACACAGGATGCAATTACATGTAACAGAATCAAAGGTTTGAGATCACATGCGTGGAGTCCGGGTAAAGAACCAACCACAGGGTGTGTACTAGGGGTAAAGTACCTGTAAAACGGGTTCTATGAGTTCCCAGAATCACTGACCCATCTTTCAGATATTACCGACTTCCCGACTCAACTCGGTAATCAATAATATTCTCAAGAGAGTCTCATCTGAGTGTAGCATCGCGTATCAACTATTTTGGATTTACACCCTCATAGTCATCGCACTACATCCTAAAACAAAAGGCCAAGTGGGGTAAATGGGTTCTACGGTCCTCAGCATTAACGGCTCTCAGGTCGAAAGTAGTAATGTATTCACGACTGAACTCGATCAACAAAACTACATCTGAGGAGGCCTCTGCTGAGTGGTGGATTCTCGATTCAGCTTATTCGGGACTAAACTCCCTATAAGCCTACTCGAATATACCACTGTCCTATCATAAGAGGACTCAAGTCCGGGTCAGGACTTATCTCACCGAACATGTATCATCAAACCCTGAAAAACAGAAAAATCCAAACAGATAGCAAACAATAGTAATAGCACAAAAAACACAAATAAAACAAGTTAGGCTTAACCCTCTTGGGGTGTCCCCAGTGAAGTCGCCATTTCTGTCGCGGTGAGAATCGAATATCAAGCTATCAATTAACTTGTATCGCAAATTATAAAAATTCACCACCGAACTTTAATTTATCCAAGGGAAGGGAAAAAGATCGAGAAACCCTAAAAATATGCTAAGCTAAAAGACGAGGCTAAAAGCTAAGCAATCAGAGATCAAAGGTACGGGGGTTGGTTATACCTAGGGAAGGTGCTAGCATCCTAAGTATCCGTAGTACTCTACGGGAACCTCTTGTAATATCTATGTTTGTGCTCAATTGTCTGCCAGTAACGGAATTGACGGAATTGTTGCAGCTGGACTTGATCTTGTGTGAATTTGAAAATGTTGAAACCAGTTGTGCAGGAAGTTAAATGACGTTGTTGTTGTTGTTTTGAAGCTTTTTGAGGAGCAGTTGTAGCCTCGCTTTGTTTGGTGAACTTGTATCAATAAGAAATGAATTTGTGTAGATTTTTATGGTTTAATGTAACAAGGTATGTAAGTGTGTATGTGATATGAGACAAAGATTTATTTGTGATAGTTGTAACACCCAAAAATTTGCCCTCTTATTTATAACCATCTAACCGGCGTTACGCCTCATATTCCTCAGTATCTTTCATCAGGTCATAACTCGTGTTTCAGGCACTAGATCTAGGTCATTAGCATTCATAGCTGTCGCGGTGAGAATCAGATATCAAGCTATCAATTAACTTGTATCGCAAATCATAAAATTCACCATCGAACTTTAATTTATCCAAGGGAAGGGAAAAAGATCGAGAAACCCTAAAAATATGCTAAGCTAAAAGACGAGGCTAAAAGCTAAGCAATCAGAGATCAAAGGTACGGGGGTTGGTTATACCTAGGGAAGGTGCTAGCATCCTAAGTATTCGTAGTACTCTACGGGAACCTCTTGTAATATCTATGTTTGTACTCAATTGTCTGCTAACTGAATGAGAACTAAAACGGGAATGATGAAAAAGAAACAAATGAAAGATGAAGAAAATAAAAAGGTGAAAGAGAAAAGAATGTAAAAAAGAAAACTGTGTTCGCCAAGGATAAACCTCGTGCCTACGTATTCCCTCATGCAATGGGAAAGTTAGAGCGTCGTAGTTCGGAAAACTACGGATAAAAAGAAGGAACAACTTGAATGAAAAGCTTGTGAAATAAGATTAAGAGGCGAAAAGATTAATTGCCATCTCTGATGAAGAAAGGAATGAAATGTCTAAAAATAAGAATACTGAGACAAGATACGCGAGCGGTAAGCGACGTGACAATAAGTCCCCTTGGACCGGGTCAAAAGCGCCAGGAAGAAAGTCAACAGATAAATGACAAAGCATTGTGGTATCAAAGAATGATCAAGAAAAATCGCCGCTAAAAGTCGAACATAAGTTAAAAAACATCCGCGAAAGAAACTAAAATCTAACTAGTATTTTTGTTTTTTTTTTAATATGTTAAAATTATACTATATATGATATTAAAGTATTCTAAAATATAAATTAATCACTAATTAATCTAAATATGACTAAATTAACCCCTAAAATTAACTATGAATCTAAAACTAAAATTAAAACTAATATTATTATCTAAGAAATCTAACAAATTACTTATACTAAATTAAATAAGACCTTAGAAAAATAAATAATGTTAAACTAGCAAAGAAATTTTTTAAAGTTATAAAATTATGGAAATAAAATAAAATAGGAAATAAATCAAAAGAAAATAAATGAAATTAAACACTTTTTAATTTTTTTTTAAAATAAATTTTTACTATATTAAATTATATATTATATTAAAAGATTCTACCAAAAAAATTAAACTAATTAAATAACTAAATATAATTAAATTATACTAAATAAAATCATAAGACTAACTATTTTTAAAAATATCTTAAAATATAAAATCTAATCTAGTTTTTTTTAATCGTCACTGTTTATTGAAAATTATTTTTTCTAAAAGAAAACTAGAATTAAAATTTCCTAATTGTGATTCTAAACTAACTTCAAATATTCTAAACAACTAATTAAGAAAAATCTAACACTAACAACTAAACACCTTTAAAAAAAATAAAAATAACACAACCTGATAATATAGAAAGAAGTAGAACAAAGGGCCAGGGATAGAAATCAAAATAAGGGGTGATATTAATGGTTTAAATGAGTTTATACGGAGCTAACTAAAGAAAACTACAACAAAAAAAATAAAATAATAAATAATAAAAATAATAATAATAATAATAATAATAATAATAATAATAATAATAAAAATAAAACCTAAACTAATCTAATAAAAATAATAATCAGCAAACTAATAAAAATAAAAATAAGGGTTAAATGAGGAGATTGCTAATAATATTGAATCGGCCTACATGAATCCAAAACTCAAGTTATTAAACTAATAAAACAAATCCTAAAATAACCTAAATACTAATTAATCATAATAATAAAAAAGGTAATAAATATAAATAAATAAATACAATATAAAAAGAGATCAGAAACCTAAACCGTGAAAAATGTTGCTTTCAAACTCTTCTGTGTTCCCAAGTGTCAAAACGGCGATGTCGGCTCTCTCTCACGGTGTTTCTCTCTCCGCTACCACGTTCTGCTTTTTTCGTGGGTTGAGTTTTTGGTTATGCGATGGTAGTCTGCGATGGTGAGGGATGAAGCGGTTGGGCGGATGAATTTCACGGTTGTTACGGTGGAAAATGGTGAATGGAGGTGAGGATCATTGTTGTTATTCGATGGGAGCAGAAGTAGGATGGTAAATTTTTTTTATTTGAAACAGAGGGAGATTTCTCTAGTTTTTTTTTTGTTTTCAATTCCTTCTGCTTCTTTTTGTGTTGTAAGGGAAATAATGGTTTTTAAAGTGTTCTTGTGATAGATGGTGAAGGGTGAAATGGATGAAAATAAAGATGATATGTATTCTATCAAGAAGAAGATGAGTTTTCTTTTAAATTTTTTTTCTATATGAGTGAGTTCCTCTTTATTTTGTATTCAAATTCTTAAATAAATAAAAACTGTTGGTTGGTGTCCCTTTTTCTCATTTCAAATTCAGATTTTGAATCCTTTCTTGAATTATGAAACATCTCTCTTTTTCCATGACAGGATGGGTATTTCCATTTGTGTGTAAGGTTTGGAGGCTTATGACAGAGTTAGTGTAATGCAGAGAAATTGACATTTATGTTGGTAGCATGTTTGTACCAATTGTTGCAGATGGACAGACAAGGCATGGAGTGTATGGATGTATAATGTTTGGCTTGTTGGTGCTTGTCTGTGTAACAAACTATGAAATGGTTTAGAAATGCAGGATATTGGTATAAAGAGAATGGGATGAGAATTTGTCAATATTAATTAATTAAATAAACAAATAACTTAATAAAACAAATTAAATTAAAATAAAATAATGAAAATGAATTAAATTAAGGTATTAATTAATTAAAAATGTAAACTAAACATTAAAACTATATTGAAGTACTAAACTAAAATTAAATTAAATCAAAAACCAAATTAAACTTAGATAAAATAAACATAAAAAAAACATAAATATACTAACTAAAACTAAATCAAACGCAAACTAATTAGAAAATTAAAAATTAAAACTAAAAATATAGCCAAAATTAAAAATTAAATTAAATAGACTTAAAAGGATCTAAAACAAATATTAAACTAAAAAGTTATAAAATTATAAAAAAAAGAAAAGAAATAAATATTCTAAATAAATTTGAAATAAATTCTAAAAACAAATAGAGTTAAATTAAGAAGACATTGAATAATAAAATCGATTAAAATGCAATGATTAATGATTAATGAAATGTTTGACTAAAAATGCAAAAAAAAAAAGGTTGAATATCGATACTACGATAAAAATGCGACAGATGAATGAAAATTATTTTAAAAAAAACCCGGTCAAAATTTAGGGTGTGACAATAGCCACACATTTCAAATATGGGATCAATGCCTTCTCAATTAGGGCTTCATACCTTATCTGCAGTCATAAGATGAACTCAAGGTTTCAGTTATGTGGCTAATAGCATCTGCTTGTGCTCCTGCTTCCCAACTAGGGTTTACTTCGCTATTTAAGTGATTGTTGAGGTTTCACTTGCAAAGACTATTCAGTAGCACATCGGGATCATGGTTTCCAATTCATATTTGTTGGCATTTGGCTTCCATATGATTTGTAGATTCAGTTTAGGAGTAATTCACGATTAATTCAGGATTAATTATTTTTAAGAATCAAGCTCAAGTGGCCTAGGTTACATTTCCATCCGTTTGTGAAATCATATGAGTGGGCGAGCATGGTGTGGGTTCATGTTAATTAAGAGTTTCAAGTTCACAAATAATACTGTTAGGCCCAAGTTACAAGCCTAACGTCCATACCTATTTCATGTCACAATGCCAAACCATCAAACGAATCCATGTCCATTTTAAGCCTAAACCACACTTTTTTTTTTATCATTTCTCTAGCAATTAATTCAATTCCAAAGTGGAAGTTGTTAGAGCTATGAGTGAAGTACATTTGGGTGAAGAAAAAGATGGTCAAATTTGGATAGAAAGTGTTATTATGCCTTTTATTGTGGTTTATAAATTGTAACTTCCTTTCTACAAAAGTCTAATGAAGCTTGGAAGAAAGTAAAAGAAGCATGTGATGATCCTATACTTGACTGCTTCGATATCCTTGATCAACTGTTTGGAAGGTTTCAAGATTGACATTTCCAAACTTCTTGGAAAATTAAGGATACAATTCTCCAATTGGAGAAAGATATTAGTAGCAATGTTATCAAAGAATGCAAGGAAAATGTCAAAACCAAAACATTGATTGCAAGCTTTAAATAATGGAAATTCACTTCCATTGATATAAAAGAATTAGTCACAAAGAGAAAAGGTGTTTGGATTTATAAGTTCAAAAAAAAAAAATATATACATTCCATCTGAAAAACAAAATACAAATAAAACTATCTATGCCTCTTCTAATTTTTCAATAAAACTTCAGCAAAATGGCTGCAACTTCATTTCCTCGCGACATCGTCACTTCCCGCAACCCAACGCCATAACCGCATAAAACTGAAATGCTCAGATTCAACAATCTTGACAAGATGATTCAGGGTAACGTCAACCAAACCACCGTCATGTATCCATTCATCAGAGCAAAAGCCTCACGATATCAATAATGATTCAGCCTGCGGTCAACATCACGAAAAAAATGAAATTCAGTTCAGAGAAAACTAGACTTGCATTTCAGATTGTAATAGCAAAAAAAACTCAAGAAGAAATTGATATCAGCAAAGACTCTGAAAAAAATAATATACATAACGTAAAAGAACCGAAAAGCATCAAATAAAAAAAGCTTCTAACAGAAAAACAAAGGATTGAAGATGGATCTCAATTTAAATTGGTAGAAATTTCACAATAGAAAATTCAGAAGCTCAACTGACCGTAACAAAATTTTGCAGGTTCTTGACTGGAAAGCTGGCTTATGCCAAACTCTCTCCATTGAACTCTATGAACCTCTTTATTTTCTTCGGTTTTCTCAGTGTCACCCCGAGCCTCTTCATATCATCGTCAAATGTTCTGCAGAAGGGAAGAATTCTCTATGCATAAAAATCATCAATTCAGCTTTAAACACATAACCTGCATCATATGAATACCATTCAACAAAATCAAAACTAACTTAAAAAAAAAATCAGTTACATTCACAATAAGCCCAACAGAAAAATAACCAACTTCTAACTGTTCTAACCAACTTTTCTTCCAGAATTTTCCTACACATTCTATAAATTCATCAAAGTTCTTCACCTTGCTTCTTCTTCAATCGCTAATAGAAAATTGAATCCATTTTCTTCAATTCCTCCACCATATTCTACAGTTTCATTTGCTATGCTTCAAGATTCCTCATTCTCCACCACCTTAGACATTCATCAACATTATTCATCATTCTTCAACGCCATAACAACTCCTTCATCACTTCTTCATATCCCTTAAAACAACAAAGCTTCAAACCATGACCTGAAAATCTTGTCAAGATCAATAATGAAACGCCAAAAGCAACAAACATAATCAGAAGCAGAAGTGATGTGGAATGGATGAAAAGAGTGAGCCAAAGAATGCGTACCTAACTTCACCAATTCGCCATTGATTTTCATCATCGTGCTTCATCGATCATCTCCAACAAACTCTGCTAATCTTTTCACGGCTTCATTCCCGTCTTCATCTTCATCATCGAGAATTCACCTGCGAACAAAGACTGAATCAATAAGGAAGTTACGAAACCGGATTAACTAAGAAGTTACGAAACTGAATCATACCGTGAAAGTCAGCTAAATCGTAACTTCTTCGCTCGAGTGCTTCTTCATTCTTCGCTATCGCAAAGTGTTGAGAGACATCTTCATCTTTGTCATAACAAGCAAGCCATTTCAAGAGCTTCCCCGTTGCGGTTGAAGGTACGTTCGTGATTCCTTTTCAATTTCAATTTATGAGGTGGTTCGATCTAGGGATTTGGGAGAGGTTTAGGATAAATTGTTTGGGGATTTGAGTTGAAGGAGGAAAATGAATAGAGGTCGGTTCACGGTGCTTGCACGTCTGAGAGAAAGAGACTGGCCTGAGAGGATCCGTGGCGGCGACGATAGGTTTAGGGTTGGGGAAGAAAGAGCTGCAGCAATGAGAGTGAGAGAAATGTCTTAGGGTTTTTGTTTCTTTGTGTTTTTTTAGGTTAATCAGAATGTTATAACGGATAAAGATTAAAAGTTCATAAAACCCAATTAATTTCACTGTTTAATTACATTAAAATCAATTAAACTCATTAAACCCCATTAATATCCACCACCGCCCAATCTAATTTGTAGAAGAAGATTTTTGTTTCTTTTTGGTCCATTCCGGTGGTGACAAGTTTCACCGTCCGGTAGGATCCTATCCCCAAGTCCCACGCACGCGGATGCATCCTAGTTCCATAGGTACTCACTTTCAGAACCTTTTGATTTGTTTACTTCTCAAAGACTTAAGATCCAACGCTCTGGATTGAGTCAACATTTGTTGACTGAGCCCACGCGGTACTCCCTCAGATCATGGTACGTTTGGGCTTTTTTTTTCTTTCTAGTTTCTATTCTAACCACCTCTGTTTTCGGGCCCATTTCTTTTGAAATAAGGAATTACTAATGGTACACCCCTTTTCTAGTTCCTAGAATTTTATTTTCTGTTTTAGGATAGCTTCAATTTTAATCCCTAAAAAATACGAAAATCCATAATAAAATTCTACAAAAATTATAGGAGCTTTATAACTCATTTTAGAAATTTGCTATGTTTTTACTTTATGATTTTTTTCATTTTTCAATTTTATTTCGATTTTCCATTTAATTGCTTTTCTATTGAATTCTTACATGAACACATAATTTTGTACATTTTGGTTCTCCCACTTCCTGTAGCCTTTTTGCACCATTCTTTTTGCTATGATTAGAGGACTCATAATAGTACCTGGAAACATTTTTGGTATATTTTTAAGTCCATTTTATTCACTGTTTGGGCAGAATTGTTTGAATAAATGTGTGAATAAATCTTAGGTAGATTTAGGGGACCATTTG
The DNA here is from genome assembly GCA_963966055.1 of Lathyrus aphaca. Taxonomy (NCBI): domain Eukaryota; kingdom Viridiplantae; phylum Streptophyta; class Magnoliopsida; order Fabales; family Fabaceae; genus Lathyrus; species Lathyrus aphaca. The sequence continues at coordinate 63,650,650 of OZ014519.1, read as the reverse complement.
ACATAGTCAGGTTGTGAATTTGTAGGATATTTTTTAACACGACATTAGTTCCTGGATATTGAACTTAGGAAATTAATTTCATAATTTTTCCAGACCCATTGCTATTTTTTCTTGGAGCCTTGATTGCACTAGGTTTTTACATGTAAATTCCCCTTGAATTTTAGAACTCTATGGTAGCATTAGGTCCTAGTTTGATTAGGTTTGATCTTAGGACCTTAGAATGACTTGGTATGATTTAGTTACTAATTTTAGAAGCTTGTTATCATTTAGTATCCTTTAACTTTAGGACTTATGCTTAGAAATCGTTCAAGTATGTTTACATGAAGCGATTAGCCTTTATATTTGTTTTATGTACTTTATGTGCACTTTAGACATTCTTGCAAATTGTTACTCCTTAATTCATTTTCGTCATATTGTTGTGTATGCATCTTCATTTCATTTACTAACATCTTCTTTTTGTGCAAGGTATTTTTTCGAGGATTCGCTTATGGATTGGGACTATATTTTTATTATGCCTTGATTGTATCTTTATGGCTTATACTTTGTGATGTAATAGTTAGAACTTTGTATGTGATACCTATAATTAGGATAGAAAAGATAAAATAAAGCATTAGATGACCAATTTTCAAAAATAAAGAAAAGGAGTTATTCGACCCAAAATCGAAGAATTTCAAATAAATAAATAAATAAAGTTTCATGTGACTTTAGGATTCCTCGATTACCATCGTTCCACTCCAATACACCCAAAAGCAAGCCTTGTATGTTGCACACCATAAGTCGTGCATCCCAGCACCACGCAACCGACCCACCCGATCCATTGTTTCATCTCATTTATGATTTGCGTCCGTTCTCACCAACCATGACCTAGGAGGACCTCGTTCCATTACTTTGTTCGTACTCACTTTTTTTCTTTATGATTTGTATCCAATTAGGTAGTGTATCTTTCAAGCTTCACTAACCATAGGTCACCCTTAAATTCAATTAACTTAGGGCAAAGTCTAGTTTCCCCTTAGAGTTTTTCCTTTCTCAATTTGAGTCTCACTTCTCATCCTTTAAAGAAAAATCGAAAAAATTTAAAAAGGAAAGTAGGTACAATATGCCACGAGCCTTAAGCTATACGGGAAATGATCAGTGGAGGTCTCCTCCACTTTTCTAGAATGCTTTACAAACGTTCCATTGGGGGCGATCTTGGAAAGTGTTCGCTCATGTATCATAGTCTTTTGTGTTGTACCCACGACAAATTATAAAGTCAAAACACTTTTTCTAAAAGACAATAAACCAACAAGACAACACGTCTTCTCTTCTCATCTCGTACTCTTTGCGGACGAATGCGACTTGCCTCGACAGTTCAAACAACGATACGATAAACACCCTCGAGTCAGAGCCGGTAACACCTGAGCTAGAGCTATGGCAACATCATCCTAAAAAACACAAGCAAGTTCCCGCCTTAGTTAGACGAACTACGGCGACTCTGATCCTTATTTTCCCGATGAGGTACGTAGGCAGTGGAGTAGGGCCTATTCGAGCACATTCTTTATTTTCCCTACATTTTCCCCTTTCTTTCCATCTTTCTTTCCAATTCCTCTTCTCATTTCAGTACAAGTTCCAGTTAGCATTCTTTTCATTCAACATCATCGTATTTCTCACCCTTTGAAACAGATTAACAAACGTGGATCCCGTCGGGTACGGCGGACGGATTGGGGTGCTAATACCTTCCTAATTCGTAACCGACTTCCGGACCCAGATCTTTGGTTTACAAGGCCTCGTCCTTTTCCTTCTTCCTTAGGTTCGTGCAACATTACCTTTCCTATTCATTCGGGATAAAAACGTCTGGCTAGCGACTCTACCTTTTCCGCGCCACTTTCGCGTTTGTACTAGGATGAAAATCCCGGGAGCGACAATAGTGTAAAAGTGTTATGAATTTTTGTGAAAAAAGTGTAATAAGGTTTGTAAATTGCTTTAGTGTTTGAAGGAAGAAGTGAGAAAACAAGTTAAAAAAATTGTTTTGGTGTATGGTATATGTATAGAAAAATATGAACATGTATTTTGTATAGAAAAAAAACTATGTACGAGATGAAGAAAGAAAATGCTTGTCAATACAAGGTTTGTGTGATTTTGAAGTGTGGATTGAAGGTCTATTTATAGGATTTTCAAGACTTGGAGGCCAAGTTTTGGTAGCTTAGGGATTAAGAAATCTTGAAGATATTATTGAGAATTCATCATTGCTTGTGTAAGAATCATGATGAATTTGTAAGAAGAATGATGAATTTGTGAAGGATGAATTTGATGAGCCAATTGAAAGCCTCCAAATTTTGTTGAATGTTAGTTTGTTAAATGTGTAAGAAAATGAAATGATGAAATTATTTGATCCAAATGGAGAATTCTAAATTGTATGCATAGTCATGGTTTACATTATGAGTTTGTTATGTGAAATGATGAAATTCTTATAGTTAGTTATGCATTAATGTATGTAAAACAAATCCTAAGAAAACAAAATTCATTAAAGAGAATTATCATAAAACTATATATATATATATATATATATATATATATATATATATATATATATATATATATATATATATATATATATATATATATATATATATATATATATATACAATCTTTTATTTTATTTTTATGGGAATAAAATAAACAAAAATTTAGTCAGATAAACAAAAAATATTCATAATGAAAAAGATCAAAATTTAGGGTATGACACAACCGAGGAGAAAAATGACACATTTTTCATGACAATTTTTTTACCTTGGCTAATAAATTGAGGAAAAACCCCTTTCACAATCAAGATAAAATCACTCCTATTTGTACTTAAATTTTAGGGTTAAATATGTATAAGGTCCCTATAAATATCCCAACATTCAAGTTTAGTCTCTCTAAACATTTCCTTCAAACTTTGGTCCCCCCCAAAGTTTTTTGTCTCTAACTGTGGTCCCTCCTGTTAGTTTCCACTAACGGAGGATGACATGACGCGCCAGCTGTGTAATCTTTGAGTGCCAAGTGTGTTTTACATTGAATCCACGTTAGATTTGATTTAATAATGGTACATGGAATTTCTAATTTTGCTTCTTCATAAGAGAATCGTTTTGACCTAACAATCATCGTCTTCATCCTTACCACCTTCATCTACCTTATTTTTGCAACCATCTTCTTCCATAATCGTTCCTCAAGTTTTCCGTTTAGTCATCGTATTTAGCCTTATCATGTCTACATCAACTAGGTAAAGCAAGACAATCTCCCAACGCGAAGTTAAAAAATATTGTTGCAATCGTGCGATGGTGTCATACATGTGCAAGAAGGGAACGAATCAAGGGAGGCTGTTTTGGAGATGTCCAATCTAGAAAAATCAGGGTACATGTAATTTGTTCATTTGGGATGATGAAATTGTAGAAGAGAAGGATGTTGTTCACGGTTTGGAAGCACAATATGAAAGGAATATTCAAATTCTGGAAACAGTTAGGGAATTGTATGAAGTTTCACTGAAGAAAAACAATAAGTTAAATTTGAAGCTCAAGGCAGAGGCATTTTATGGAAAATTGAAGACTGGTTGTGTTATTCTTTAGTTATGATAAACATGTATCTTATTTTTAGGTGTAGTTGTTGAAGTATTTGTTAGGTTGATTTGGTATGATCAAGAAACTTGGTTTTAGTTGTAAGTCTGAAATATTTGTAATGGATATTGTAATGTAATGTTTGAATTCAATGAAATTTGGTTTCAATTGTTAATTTTTTTGACTCATTTTTGATTTCATCTGAAGTTAACTGAAGACAATATGTAACCAAAATATCATAATGTGATTGCATCCAACAAAGTTTAGTACACTAGTAGATTACATCAAAAGCAACCAAAATACTAACATAAGTAGTTCACCAAAGTACTAACATAAGTAATTCAACAAAACATCATAATAAATGTTAAGTAAACATCAGTTCCTTCATTGTGTTGCACCCTTCCCAGTCATGTTGTCATATTAGGTATAACCACAAGGTCCTCAGCCTTCTTTCTTGGACCTGGTATGTTCTTAGCCTTTAGTGTCCTCAACCTATCACTACTTCTTTTTTTAGTTTTGACATCATCAGTTGTTTTGTACCTACTTTGAGTCCTAAATTTTATTGGTTCACTGCTGCTAGGCCTGGATAGACTTGTTCTTATACCAGGTGGCTTAAATGGCGTGTTCTTGGATTGTGGCTTAAATGCTTTCTTCTTGTAATGTTTAGGTTACTTTCCAAAGAAAACCTTGGGACCCCTTGTCTCAGATACATTTTAGGGGTGCTTTGTCAATCATAAGTGGCTGGATGTCTAAAACATCACCACCACTGAGAATTGCTTCTATTGTTTCATCTAAGGTGGTTTCCTTTTTTGTGACAGTTGGAACAGTTTCTTCAATAGTTGGTTGATTGACATTGTTGACCTCTTCAATTGGTTGATCCACATGAGTCTGACTTGCCTCATTCACATTGTTGACCTCTTCAGCTTGTTAATTCACATTGTTGACCTCTTCAGTTTGTTGATTCACATTTTTGACCTCTTTAGTAGCTACATTCTGATCATTCTGATTTGTTTCATTCACATTCAGATTGGATGCCTCCTGAGTTGCTTGATTGTCAATAGTCCGACTTGCCTTAGTAGGTTTTTTGGATTTGGTAACTGGTTTGTTGGGCTTTGGTTTCTTATGTTCCTTTTCCTCCTTGTTTGATGCACCCTTAGGTCTCCCCCTGCAACAAACATGTAAAATTAAGTTATTTACAATATACTAAAGGGAATAATGAGCACTACATTAAAGTAAATAATGAATACCTTTTTTTATGTAACATTAGCCTGACTTGTTTGAGTGGGGATTTCTTCACTCCCTTGAGTAGCATTTGCAGTAGCACCAGATACAAGCATACTTTTTTTTATAATTACTTTTGTTATGAGCCACAACATGTCTACATGGGATACCTATAAGCTCCCAAAAGTTACAAGAACAAGTATGCTTTTTCTAAATCATCAACAAAGCTATCAGTAAATAAAACATGTGTCACTTGAAATGTCAATCATCTAGCATATGTAGCTTTCCAGCTAGCACTCTTTTTTATCTCCATATCCAACCTCCTCAAGGGTTTTGACATTATTTGGCCCTTATAAGATTCAACCTTTTCCATAAGTGTTGCAAACCTACCTATTAATTAATTCTTAATCCATTCAAACATTGTAATAATAGTGTTCTGGACTGGGCCTCCAGAGACTGTATTGGGTTGTGGCCCAATACGTCGAGCAGATTCCCATCCACTCGGGCAAGCATGATTGATGGTCGAGCAGACACTTTATGGGTCGAGCATACACTTGGCACGTCGGGCAAGTAACAAGTCCATTATTCCACTTGCCACGTCACCTAACTATCCCCTATTATCTCCTGAAAGATAGGGGCGGTTGGACCAAGGACTTGACCACTTTCTAGGTCTACATGCTCCTTACGCGTACCTTGGAAGTTCTTCCTCGGGCCTCGCTGATCCAACCCAAGGAAGGACCTTGGCCCAGCGCTGGGGGCTCACTATAAATACCCTTTTTCACTAAAGGGTCAGGTATTCTGGAACATTCTCTTGCTTACCACTTTTTTGTACCTCTACTTACTTTGGCATCGGAGTGCCTTGTAGGTACATCCCCTTTCATTCTCCAACCGCATTTTCTGTTCACGTTCGACTGCTGGAAGGTCCTCCTGATCAGGTAAGATCAGTGGCGCTGTCTGTGGGAAACTAGTTGTCCCCTTCTTCCACAGCAGAAGATCAAAGCTCAAATCTACCCCTATCCTTCCAGTATGGCCGGAGAACACACCAACGACCATCACCATCCCCTCGTCGACTACACGACGGAGGACAATCTGAATTACCACGAAACTGACCCCAGAGACAGGCAACCTTCCACCCCGTATCCTGAACCCGAAGATAATGGGATCCAGCAACCTCAGCCTCAAAACCCGCCGGAGTCAAAATCCAATTCCTGGTGATAGAGTGCCCCTCCCTTTACAACTGCATCCTCGACCGCCCAACTCTGGCCGAACTAACTGCGGTCCCCTTCACCGTCCACCTGAAGATGAAGTACTACACCAAGCTAGGTCGTGTAGTCACGGTCCACGGTGACATTGAAGCCGCTCGAAGATGCTATGATGCTATAGTAAAAGGACAAGCCATAATTAACACCAAGAATAACAAGAAACCCAAGATCGAAGAACAACCTCCCCCCAGGGAATCAACGCCATCGACCTCGACAGTCGCATTGGTGAGGACGACACTGAAGAACAGGAGACCATCCACGGGCAAGCCCTAACACATCCATTTCGCCCGGTCCCCGACAGAGAGTTTGAGCTCATTCCCCTGGGCGACAACCCTGACAGAGCTGTGAAGATAGGCGCGGGTCTGCCCGCTGAAACAAGGGAGAAACTCGCAATTTTCCTCAAGGAGAACACATACCTCTTCGCATGGAGCACCACAGAAATGCCCGGGCTCGACCCTGAGGTCGCCTGTCATCAGTTAGCTTTAGACCGGGCAGTTAAGCCCATAGCACAACGTAGGCGCAAACAGTCTCCCAAGAATGCGGAGGCTGTCGAGCGAGCTGTAAAAGACCTCTTAGAGGCAAATTTTATTTCTAAAGCCCAGTATACAACCTGGCTCTCTAATGTAGTTCTCGTTAAGAAAAATAATGGAAAATGGCGTATGTGTGTTGATTATATCGATCTTAATAGGGCTTGTCCCAAAGATGCTTTTCCTCTAACTAACATAGATAAACTGGTCGACAACTCTGCGGGTTTCAAACTCTTGTCTTTTATGGACGCATATAGTGGATACAACCAAATCCCTATGTCGGACACAGACAAGAGACACACGACCTTCATGACCCCGACGGGCAATTACTATTACAATGTAATGCCCTTCAGGCCAAAGAACATCGGGGCCACGTACCAGCGCATGATGAACAAGGTCTTCCAAGGAGAGATCAGGGACATGCTCGAGGTATACATGGACGACATGATCGTGTAATCACACGAGGAGATCGACCACGCGTAACACCTCCGCAAGGTTTTCGAGCAGACGAGACAATGCAAAATGTGGTTTAACCCTGAAAAGTGCACATTCAGCGTCCGGGTAGGGATGTTCCTCGGTTTCTATCTCACCGAGTGCGGGATTAAGGCCAACCCCGACAAATGTCAGGCGTTTTCGGAGTTCCCAACCCCAAAGTCGAAAAAATCCATTCAGTCCCTCAATGGTGTGCTCGCCTCCCTGTCCCGCTTCGTCGCCAAGTCCGCCCAAAATGCCTTACCTTTCTTCAAACTGCTATGGAAGGAGACCACCTTCGAGTGGACCGAAGAGTGCGAGCACGCATTGCTCCACCTAAAGAAAGCACTCTCCGAGCCCCCGGTCCTGTCCCGACCACTAGAAAAGGAGACCCTGTACCTATACATGTTCGTAGCGACCGAGGCCGTTAGCGCTGTTCTCATCCGAGAAACCATTGAGGGGAAAAAGCCTATCTAATTCACGAGCAAAGCTCTCCAAGGTCCCGAGCTCAGATACCAACAGACCGAGAAAGTCGCCTTAGCCCCGATAAACGCTGCAAGGAGATTACGACACTACTTCCTTGCCCATACGATTAAAGTGAGAACTGACCAACCGATAAAGCAACTCCTCAGCCGACCAGACATGGTCGGTCAAATGCTGAAGTGGTCGTTTGAACTCTCTGAATTTGACATCCAATACAAAAGCAGGAAAGCTCTGAAAGCTCAGGTCCTGGACGACTTCGTCACATAAATGACACATAACCCGATCACAGCTAACGACGCCCACAAGTGGACGATCTTCGTCGACGGTGCCTCCAGCCCGACGAGAAGCGGCGCAGGAACCATCCTCGAAAATGAGGATGTTATTCTGATTGAGGTCTCATTGGCATTAGCCTTCCCAACCTCCATTAACCAAGTCGGGTACGAAGCTTTCCTCGCAGGACTAAGACTAGCCGAGAACTTAGGGGCGAAGGAAGTAAAAATATCAACAAACTCCCAACTCGTGGCATCACAAGTACGAGGAGAGTATCAGGCCAAGAACGACAACCTCATCGAATACTTAGCCCTAGTAAGAGAGAAATTCGAAAAATTAGATACATGGGAGGTCTAACACGTCCCCCGTGAGAACAACACGCGAGCTGACATCCTATCCAAACTCGCGAGCACAAGGAAGAAAGGCGGAAATAAGTCAGTAATCCAAGAAATCCTTCCCCGTCCGAGTACCGAACAGTCACGACCCCCGCTCGAAGTAAATGCAATTGGCGATGCTCACTGCTGGATGATGCCCATCTACAACTACCTCACGAAGGACGAACTCCCTACAGACCCCAAAGAGGCGGCCACAACCAAGAGAAGGGAATTCTCGTACGTTCTCCTCGAGGGGAAACTCTACCGAAGGGGGTTCTCCATTCCTCTACTTAAATGCGTCGAGGAGGAAAAGGTCCCCGACATACTGGGAGAAATACATCGGGGGATCAATGCCCAACATCCCGACGGGTGGTCATTAGCACGCAAAGCCCTGCGAACAGGCTATTACTGGCCGACAATGCAATATGACTCTAAAGAACATGTAAAAAAATGTGACAAGTTCCAAAAGCATGCCGACATGCATCTCACACCCCAACAAAATGAAGACGCTGTCCTCCCCGTGGCCCTTTGCCTGGCGGGGGATGGACATCCTCGGCCCTTTTGTGACCAGATCCTACCAAAATAAATACCTCATCATGGGGGTGGAATACTTTACCAAGTGGATCGAAGCAGAAGCCCTGGCCAAAATAACGACACAGAACATTCCCCGATTCTTCAAAAGAAACATCCTCGCACAGTTTGGCATACCCCAAGTCCTCATCACCGACAACGGAACACTGTTCACGGACGGAGGATTCCAAGACTTCGTCGTCATTCTAGGCACAAAAAAACACTTCACATCTGTCAAACACCCTCAAACTAACGGGCAAGTCGAAGCAGCCAACAGAGTTATCCTACGCGGGTTGAAACGCCGGCTCGGCGAGGCGAAGAAGGCGTGGGTCGAGGAACTACACAATGTCCTTTGGGCATATCACACGACGCCACATTGCACAACTGGGGAGACCCCGTTCAGGTTAACATACGGGACCGAGGCAGTCATCCCGGTAGAGATCCGAGAGCCAACAAGGCGCACAGAAGCACCCCTCGACGAAGAACTGAATGACGAAGCACTACGAGTTGAGCTGGACATCATCGAGGAAATCCGCTCCGAGGCAGCCCTAAGGGAACTATCCCTTAAACAAAAAATAACTTTACGCCACGACACAAAATTCATAAAAAGAGAGTTCCAGGTGGGCAGCCTGGTTCTCAGATGAAACCAGAAAAACCCAAGGAAAGGCACGTTGGTCGCCAACTGGGAAGGCCCATACCGTGTCCGGGATAAAACAGGCATCGGGGCCTACTACCTAGAAAACTTACAAGGTGAAGAACTCGCTTGACCATGGAACGCAGAAAAACTTAAGCAATACTACAGCTAAAAGATAATCCGGGGAGGCGTGAAAGGTACGACCACGACCTTCATTGCTAAACGAAAAGGAGGATAATGCCCACATGAGGCGAGCACAACCCTCCCCGACGTAAGACATCTCAAACGAGCCCCAACGTCACAATACCACGTCGGCAGGGCACCCAGCTCGCGATGAGAAGGCCCAAGCCCCGAGATTAGGGCGTCCAATCGCAACACTAATCCCGGCCCACGGCGGACGTAAAACCCGCCACCTCGTCGGTTCCCTAAACTGACGAGTCCAACTAAGTCGAGCGCAAAAAACTTCAAAATAAATAAGCAATTCTAAATAATCAAACACATTGATAACAAACAAGTATTTAAAACCGGCCAAAGTCGGCCACCAAAGGTACATAGGAGGGGCACATAGGCCAGTATTCAAAACAGAAGGCACGAAGGCCATTACAACAAAAAAGAAAAAGGGGCACGCAGGCCAATACAAGGGCACACAGGCCAGTATAGAGGCACACATGCCAAAATTTAAAAAAAAAGGTCTCTGTCCGGAGCTACTCCTCTTCATCTTTGTCGTCGTCCTCCGCCAGCTCCTCCTTAACAACAAAGGGGCAAACGATCTCACCATCTGTCACACAGAAGTTGTCAGCCGTCCCTTCAGTTACAAGCCCCGGGTTCAAGACCATGAGCTGCTCGGTGGCATTGTCGAACCCATCCATAAACATCACAACCAGGTCCTTGCTAAGATCATAGACCCTGCCGACCAATTCGCCCCGAGTATGGAGGGCCAGCTCCTCTTCAGTCTCATCGTCGAGAGGAGAGACTGTACCCTCCATTAAAGCCACTCGGGCTCGAAGGTTCACGTTCTCTTCAGCCGCCTTCTTGAGCTCGACCTCCTGATCCTTCAAGCTTTGGTTCTCCTCTTTCAAGGTGTCCCGCTCAAGCCTGGCCTCTTCCAACTTCGAGCTTAACCCTACTCTGAGCTTATGCTCCTCCTTGTAGTCGTACAGGTCCTTGGAGAGGTTATCTTTTCAGTCCTGATAGTCTCAAGAGCCTCCTCCAGCATAGCCGTAGAGACAGTGGTGTCAAACATTACCAAAGCTGTCTCCATGACCCGGATCACAGCGGCAATGTCCCCAGCCAGATATGCCCGCCTAGCAGTTGCATCTAGGTTAAGCAGGGCCTTTGCCTCGGGCGCTGCAACTATGATAGAACCCTCAGACTTGAAGAAATCCCACTCCAAGTAGCAAGGAGGCAACAAGTAACTCCCCTGTTCGCCCAAATCCATGCCACTCATAGCCGCAGAATGGGCGAGAGTCCCATCCATCCGTTTGCGCTTCATAAGGGGAGAGGTGGAGGGCGAAGGGTTGTCCCGTATGTGTATCAGAGAAGTTTGCTGGACGACAGCCTTGGGAGAGTTGGTGGTCAAGCTAAGGGTACCAGAGCTACGAACCCCATGCTCGGTAGCTACCTCCTGGACGCGGTTGCCCATTTCCTTCTTCTTCTTTGAGACCCTGTTCGGGACCCCATCCTAATTGGCCAGCTTCAAGACTCGTTCTCAATGAGCGGGCATAGTTCCTGCAAAACAAAAACAACTAAACATCAGCTAACAAATATAAAACATCATAGGGGAGGGAAAGGACGAAAAACCTACGCAATAACCGAACAACCTCTTCATTCGTGTCACACGCGAGCAGAGCCTTTGTATTTATAAGGTGAGTTTTGTGGATGGGCATCCCGACGTCATCTACATAGGTTATATCTTGACGGTCCACCCAGATCGCCAAGCTAAAGCTTTGAACGTAATCCACCAACTTTTGGTAGGCCAGTCGATCCTCGACCCCCAGGATTGAATGTCGGATTCGGTAGTGGATGGTCGACAAATTAAAATGGTCCGACTTCCATCTTAAAGGGATCCTCGACATCAGCTTTTCCTCGCTGTTCGCGTCACGTTTATAGTAGTAAAGACTTTCGAGGGCATACTGGGTGAGCGGTTTCACCACGTACCACCTCCCCTTGAAATGGCGGGCGGAGTCGACATACGTCTTGAACAACCTCAAAGGCTGCTTAAGATACACCCAACTATGATGTCCCTTTGCACCCGACCACTGCAGGTGGAAGATGCAAAAGAAAAGGGGCAACATACACCCGACCCCAAGAAACTGGCAGACCAATTCGAATGCCTCGATGAAAGCAATGGCATTAGGATGCAATTGCGAAGGCGCCAGCCTGAGCCACTTGAAGACCCCATCTGGAAATCGTTGAAGGGGAGTCTCATTCTCGCTTCTCGGAAAGCAAACTCGTACATGGCGAATTGCTTCCCTGGAAAACGCCTGCATATCCTATCTGATTCCCGAGGGGCAAAGCACTGCCATTTTAGTTTGTCCTCGGGACCTATGTCCTCGACCACGGCGTACACAGTAGTATCTTCGTCCACAAAATATGATTCTTCTTCCAGAGGCTCTTCAGCGACCCATGATAGGTCGTGACGCTCGGACAAAGAGGCGTGCTCGTTCCCCTCCTCTGGGTTTCTTTCCTCGATTCATCGTTGCTTGGTTGTACCTAAAAAGCAGAAAGGAAAAGTGAATTCGACATCGCATCAAATTCACCCTTCCACCGCAGTTCAAGTGAAAGGGCGAAGAACTGAACGCCCTGAAATCCCACTAAACTATCCTAAATCAACGAAGGGACGGCCCTCGGATCCCCTCGAGCATACACGAAACCCTTAAAAACCCCTAAGAAAGGTAAGAGATTTTTCCGACGAACGCATAGAACACCTGCGACCTTCATCAATCATATGATGATCCTGGCCAGCTCATTCATATAGATATGAATTTTTCGCCTGTTTCATGAAAATTGTGCCCGGGACATTCATGTCTAAAACCTAAAAACTAACCTAAAACAGCGATCTACATACTCTAAACGGAAAAGTTATGAGGTTTGCTACCTATCAAGCGAAAAATTGCCCAAAAAGAGAAGGTATAGAGGATTACCTGGCATAGTGGTGACGGGGAGATTACGGTGGTGCGCGGGGAGTAAGCGGCGGTGTCGTCGGCGGTTACGGGCGGAAAGGAGATTCTTCTCAGAGCTTCCGGTTAAACGTAGGAGCGAAAATTGAAATGAAGTGGTCCCTCCACCTTATATACTAGGAAAGCGCGTGAGCAGACGCGCTAGGTAATCATTACCTAGGCCCCTAGGTCGGCATTAGCACAGGAAACGAAGCGACGCACCTTTAATTTCTAGGACACGTCAGTTTAGAGAATTCTGAACGACGTCGGGCAACCGCAAGTCTCCTCGACTATAACAAAACATCCTCGATTCCAGAGAACACCACGCGCCCGACGACTTGAACGGTGTCCTCCACGACGTCCCAAGTAACTTGAATATACCAAAGACTTTGACACGGGTAGGTGATCAACACCCGATGCGACTCCTTCCTCGACACGAAGATATGCCCGACTCTTCTTAATTCATTGCTCCAGCTCGGAGACTCGACTTGGGGGGCTCCTGTTCTGGATTGGGCCTCCATAGACTGTATTGGGACGTGGCCCAATACGTCGAGCAGATGCGCATCCACTCGGGAAAGCATGTTTGTTGGTCGAGCAGACACTTCATGGGTCGAGCATACACCTAGCACGTCGGGCAAGTAACAGGTCCACTATTCCACTTGCCACATCACCCAACTATCCCCTATTATCTCCTGAAAGATAGGGGTGGTTGGACCAAGGACTATACCACTTGCTAGGACTACACGCTCCTTACGCGTACCTTGGTAGTTCTTCCTTGGGCCTCGCTGATCCAGCCCAAGGAAGGACCTTGACCCAACGCTGTGGGCTCACTATAAATACCCTTTTTCACTAAAGGGTCAGGTATTTTGAAACATTCTCTTGCTTACCACTTTTCAGTACCTCTACTTACTTTGGCATCGAAGTGCCTTGCAGGTACATCCCCTTTCATTCACCAACCGCATTTGCTGTTCACGTTCGACTGCTGGAAGGTCTTCCTAATTAGGTAAGATCAGATAGGTTTATCCTTTTGTAACAATATTGTTGCATTAAATGATTCACTCAGGTTATTCATTAAGAATAACAACTTGTTCGCAGTTGATTTTGGCGAACAACCTCTGGTTTCCAATTTATGTTAAAATTGGTTCACTTGCAGGATCAACCATACAAATCCTAGGACATAAGCGCAAAGTTTGTCGAAAAATATAACTTTAATACTCTTTTATGATTTCACTTTTATTAGGCTTTTTTATGTATGATTCTTATGGTTAAGTATGAGAGTAAAATTCTTGGCGAAATCTTAAAGAAAGTAGATTCTGACAATGCGTAAGGTAAATTGCAAAGGAAAGTTCTTAAAGGAGACTTAAAAGTATGGAGAATTTGATAATGCAGAAAATTAAATGGCGAAGAACAAGTAAATGAATTGCAAAGTGTAAATGAATGTTAAATAACTTAGAATTTTATTAAACTGGATAAAGTATATTGGTGTTGCACATGTATATTTTCCAGAACAAGACTCTTTTCTCACACACAGGTACTTTGAGTATTTTTACAGGAAGTTTGTACGAGATTTTCACACACACATTCTGACAAGAAACTACTCTATTTATACATAAACGAAATAACTGTCACCTAACAGACAAATCCTACAAATACGCCACTTGGCCTTCGGTATGTCATTTTTTCGCCAAACGCTTCCACGCGTCCTTCTGCCAAACGTGCCAACTTTTAAATTTGAATGTTTTCTCCTACATCAAAACGACGCATTTCTTCAAAGTTGTCAAATTTGTCGAAACGAAACTAACGCTGTAGAACTGTCGAAAATTACTAATTGATCCTGTCGAAACCATGCCTTCTTCATCTGCCGAAATGTCAGTAAACAATATCTTCACTTGCTTGGTCGAAAATTGATCCCTAAAATGTCTTCTCCTTTTTAGTCGAAATATATCAATTTAGTCTTCATTTTATGGCGTCGAAAATCCTTGTTTACACAACTGTTATATCAAATAAATGTAATACAACAAGGAACAACAACATAAACACTACATTAATGTCAAATATGATGAGTACCTTTTGTTGGTCAGAAATGAAGCACCACCTTCCATCACCTATGTCTTTAATTAACAACTTTATAAACCAGCTCCAAGAATCTTTGGTCTCCATTTCTACCACAGCAAAGACAATAGGAAGGTATTAGTCATTTGGGTCTCTACCAACAACAATCAAAGGAATTCCACCATATTTGTGTTTCAAGTGGCATCCATCCAAGCCAATGAATGGTATAAATTCCTTAGTCAAAGCCTTCTTAGTTCCATCAAATGACATATAGTATCTCTCAAACCTTGGTTTCAAACCTTCACTCAGAGCATATGTATTAATCTTAAATGTATTGCTAGGTGAAGCCCTTTTTAATTCAGCACCATAAGACCACAATAGACTATATTGTTTATTTGAGTCACCTTCAACAAAATGTCTTGCTATCTATCTTGCCTTGAAAGCTCTGCACCCTGGTATCTCAGTTGCATACCTCTTTCTAACATCAGGCACTACCTCACTTAACCTCATTCTAGAGTTATTCTTCAAACCATCCACAATCATTTTTGCAACTCACTTTGCTCTAGCATTTCTGTTGTAAAATTTCCTACCACACTTATGCTTTGTAAACAATGTTTTGATCCTATATATGGTTGATGTAAGAACCCTACTACATAGCACATTATAGTCACATTTTTTCTTGTCCTTGCATACTATCCTACATCTAACAACATCATTTTTTTCAAACTTTACTTCCCTCCCATTCAATAAATTATGTTCTAGGATAGCATCCTTGAACTGTCTTAAAGAAGAGAACTCCATACCAACTTTAAAAACAAAATCTTTGATCAAAGATTCTTCCTCACTAAACCTCAGTATGCATAGTCTTTCATCACAGCTATCATCATCACCACCAATGTCAAGTTCATTTGTCACATACTCATCCTTAATAACATGTTCCTTGCCCATTTTTTTAGTGATATATACCTTATTATCTTGCTGACTATTCCCCTAATTAGTTGCAGCAACTGGTATATTTTGCTCTCTATCAACATCATTAATAACTACATCATATAAACCTTCACCAAAACCTGTCATTCTCTCCTCCTCATTATCCTTAAAATGAACACCTACCATTTAATCATCACTGCTATCATCACTAGATTCACTTAAAACATATGTATTTCCATCACATTTCACTCCCTTTCCTTTCTTTCTAAAACTTTCCATAAAGGTATCCTCACCTTCAGTTTTAGACTCACATTAAATCTCCACCTCACAATTATTTGCTACTGCATACAAATAAATTTAGAGGCATCACCATCATCCTTAAAGGGGTTCAAGTCTTGTTCAAGGTTCCCTTGTTCATGCTTCCACCACATCTTAACAGAACTATAATCAAACTCAGGTTCAATTACCTTGACTAAATCACATGCCTCAAAGAATGACCAAAATCAAGATCTTGCCCCCTAAAAGCATTCACATTCCCCCATCATATCTTAGGTTTGTGTCTTTTACGAAACAACCATTGGTGTAAAATACAACTGTGAACTTATCCATACTCCTGTAAACATAAATTAACCTAAGTTTAATTTTTACCATTTCAGAATAAACAACAACTAACTCTAATTTTTACTTTCAGTAAACAAAAGATTAGGTCAAGTTATTTATGCCATTACAACAACCAAACTAAGAATTTAATAGTAATGAGACCACTTGTACACAAAAAGAAGGTAAACATCAATACAGCGACAAAGAAACATACCTGAGACCACAAGTAGGATTCATACACTTTCTCCTTGGGACCACTGCAACACAACTTCGTTATCCCTTGTATACAACGAATAATTTGAAAATGATTGAGGAAGACTATGGCGCGATGTTGACTGAACTTCAACTTGAAAAGGATTAAGGAAAACTAGGGCACGAGTTGTATGAGGAAAAAAGATGACGGTTCAACTACAATTTTACTATACCTCTCAATTTTCACCGTGAAAAATACATAAGACATCAACAAATGAAAAAAAATCCAGCTGGTGCGTCATATCATCCTCCGTTAGTGAAAACTAACGGGAGGAACCATAGTTAGAGACGAGAAACTTTTGAGGGACCATGAAATTTTTAGAGGGACTAAGAGGTTGAAATATTTTCAGGGACTTTATACATATTTAACCCTAAATTTTATATACTATTTATGCCTTAAATTTTGCATTATAAAATTTTTTTTTTTTAATTTATTGTTATAATAAAATTTGAAGTAACGATGGTTCAATTCAATAATTTTCTGATGCAGAATTTTCAATTTAATATTATTTTTTATTAAAATGAATTTTAATCCATTAATTTAAAATATTAATTTATTACATGAAAAAAAGTTAATATTACTAATATAATGATACATCAGCAGTAGGGTTTATCATCACAACACCTTAATTAGGGGATTTTGTTTTTTTGTTTCTCATTATTTTATTTTATTTTATGTTTTGCATAAATTTGATAATTGTTTGCTCATCACTTTCTATCATTCAAATTGTTAACTAGTAGGCTAAAACACTTCAAATAGAGAGAATTTAAACTAGTGTCATACACAAATTCAGGACTTTAATCATATGATGTATTCTCAAATCTAGTGTTAAAAGAAAATGCATAGACTTCATTGATTTCTAGTCAACAATACACAAGTTACAATGCTAAATAAGAGAAAGGAAAATAACAAAAGTTACAATCATCAGAACTCACTCAGTAAAACAGAAAGAACTATAAAATTACAATCATCACACTACTCAGTTGAAAGGGAAATAGCAAAGTTCCTTAAACTCATGATCTCACTCATCTGAAATAAGATTTCCATTAGCATCTGAATTGGAACATCTTGCATTATGAAGGAGGAGTGAAGAACTAAATCCTAATTTGGAAGAAACCAAATCAAACTCCAATAGATTATCCTCCAATATGTGTCCACCTATAACCACAGCTGTTCTTGGCTCTTTACCACCATCCACAAATCCAACACATGCAACATTTTTATTCACCAATATCATTGAATTTCCACCATAAATTGTCCACTCAACACCCCCTTCTAGCACCAAATCAATAGTAGGCACATCCAATCCAGTAACAGTCCTACCAATACTGCTTAAATCAAAACATGCTCCAAATGGTGCAACAGATGCAACTTTCTTTATATTTTTATCAGCAGCCTTATTAACAAAATCTCTAACAAGAGGTTTATATATAGAACTATGCAATAGAGTGTGAGAATGCAAGTTCCTAATCTTTGTTCCACCATTACCCTTTTTGTCAATAGACAAAAGTGAAGACTTAAAGTTTAGAATTTCACCCCCAACTTTAATTGATTTCACATCTATGAAATACTCATAAGAAGGCTCACCTAGATTATATGTTGGAGCAGTGCTAAAGGGGTTAACAACAAGAGGAATAGTAGTGAGTTGAAACTTTGACAAAGAGTTTTGTTTGGGAATCCCACCAATGAAAAGACTACCAAGTCCTTTCTTGTTTGAAGATGGTAAACAAAGAGCAAACTTGTGAGGAAGTTTCTGAGAAGATGATAACTGTGTTGGTAATGCAAACTGTGTCCTTCCAAGGCCTAATATTCCTCTAGCTTTAGGAAAGGCTTTACTTATAGGAAAATCAAGATGATAATAATCTGAGTCAGTGCAACCAGAAAATAGTCCTGAAACTTTTGAGTTTGATATGAACAAAACATCATCACCAGTTTCACCTGAGAAAAGTAAACCACCGAATGGATTGCTTATGGGAGTATCACATGTGTTGTTGGAGCAACCTGGTGATCTCAAAGGGGAGTTGCATTCAGTGCATTGATCTTTCCAAGGGCAAAGTTTGGATTGACAAGGGAGAGGATTGAAGGTGGAAGAAGTGTAGTTATTGTTGCATTCATACCATAGCATTGATTCTCCAAGATCAATCAATACATCGAAGTCGTGTCGAGGTGTTCCTATGCCGATTGATGTGTAGAAGAGACTGGTTATTGGGTCTTTTCCAATTGGTAAGATGAACTGTGATGAACAAGAAGATGAGAGAAGGGCTATTGTGAGAAGGGAGAAAAGAGTGATAAAAGAACGCATTGTTAATTGATGAGTGTTTGATGCATGTGAAGGGTTACTTTATATAGAAATAAATGTGTATGAAGAAAATGTAAGAATCTCACATAATAGACGAGAAATCTTTTATAATATAATTTATTTCAATCCTTATTTTCACCACGTGTAGTCATACATGGTAAGCTTTTCTTGAAATTAGGTTCTCTTTATCAATATGTTCTCTTTTTAACATTATTTAAGGACGATTCATATTATGATGACAGTGATGAAAATGCTTTATACATTTTAAATATGTGAATCTTTAATTATGACTTTCATATGGATATAATTTTGTATTGTCCACTAGACTCATAATTGTTTGTCGGTGTTGCTTTGAGCGATGGATAACACTCACATTGGTAGCCCATACTATGCAACACGTTTTAGCATTATTGGATCCTTACACCTGACATCGTGCTCAGTTAGAAGGGATTAGACCGGATGGTTCTAATATGAATTGGAGATTCTGTTGAACATAAAGAGATAGTGAAGAATAGTGTGATGACTTGTTCGATAAGTTAACTGCATTATAGTTGAAATAATCTAAGGAACTAAATGTAACTAGCATAACTACTTTCCATTAATAGATTGTTAGGAGTTAGTTATTCGACTCGAACTAATTGTAACTAATATAAGTAGTAGTTTGTTCTACTCTCTAAGTTTTCCATGATTACTACAATAAAGTTTGTTCTATCTTCTTCAATGGAGTCTTAGTTTTTCCTTTCACATGGTATCATCGACCTTTGAATCCATCACCATCGTTTCCGCTACTTACATAAATCTCATCAAATTCAATCTGTTTCTCATATTTATCTGATTTTTTTTTTCTGCTTCAACAATGTCAGTTGAAATCTCTTCAAGCTCCAATTGAGTTCAAGCTACTGTGTCAAATCTAAACAAGGGATATCAGAATGACACTCTCAATCCCTTTTTCATACACCTAAATGAAAATCCTCCACTTATGAATGCAGGAAATTATCATTCTTGGTCAAGGTTGATGATTATGACGCTCAGATCCAAGAACCGGTTACATTTCAACAATGGTCCATTGCCAATACCACCGAACAAAGACCGTGACTCTATCCCCTAAGATTGCTGCAACACCATGATTATCACAACTAAAAAAAAGAAATTTAGAGAGGGTAAAAATTCGTCACAAAAGTGTAAAAAATCCCTCACAAACTATTTTAGTGACGAAATTTGGGACGACCCAAAATTTGTAACGAATTTCGATGTCGCAAAAATTAGTGAGGGAATTCATAATCCATCACAAATACCGACTTTATAATTTCGTCACAAATTTCCTATACTCGCCACTAACAACTAACCAAAGCTAGATTATACATTATAATAATTTCCCTTGCTAATTATTCAAGGATTTCAATTTCCTTCACTAATTAATGACATTTCAATTTACCTCCCTAATTTATGACATATTTCAAATTCCCTCACTAATATTTTCAATAAATACATTCATTATATTACACAAAAGTAAAAAGTATAAAATAAAATAGGGTTTAATTAAAAATAAAAGTATGAATGCTCTATTATGGTTCATTCCCTCGGAGGGTGTTAGGAATATTGTTGCTGAAATTGATCTCCAGGAGAGAAGTACGAGGAAGATTAAGGAAGGAGGCAGTGAAGGAGCTACAAAGGGTAGGAATCAAGCAGCTAACAACATCAAGTCATATAGAGATATGGTTACCGGTACCTCTAATGGCTTAGATGTAAACATGGAGGATGAAAATGATACCCTGGAGGAAGAGTTGGCGGATAAAGATGAAGGTATTGAAATTGTTGAAGATAAGATATGAGAGTATGAATGCCCAAATATTATCCTATCTGATTTTTAGGAAAAAATGATACACCGTCCTTGGAGGAGGGGAGTGATTGTCAAACTGTTGGGGAGAAAGATTGGTTATAAGGCGTTGGAGACTAGGCTGAAGCAAATGTGGGAGAAAAGTGATGTTATTAGAATCATTGGTCTGAGCAATGATTATTGTCTAGTTGTTTTTTCCCATGAAGATGATAAAAGGGAAACGATGGATAATGGACCTTGGTTTATATATGATCACTACATGATGGTCAAAGAATGGTGTCCGAATTTTCATCCTGAGAAGGATACCATTGAGTATTATGACTCAAAGGTCCTGAAATTCATAGGAAATCGTGTTGGGCGTGCGATCAAAGTTGACAAAAATACTATGTAACACGAAAGAGGGAGATATGCAAGGATATGTGTTCAAGTTAACCTCTCAAAACCTCTTCTCGTGATGTTTAGTATAAAGGAAAGGAATTATCAGATTGAGTATGAATGGATTCATCTTCTCTGCTTAAAATGTGGAAGCTATGGTCGCTACAAAGAAGGATGCAATATCAGAAGAATATTGAACGTGAAAGAGTAAACAAAGCTATAGTTGTTGATACTTCTAATTTGGAGGAAGCTAGTACTCATGATGTAGATGACGGTCCTTGGACGGTAGTTTAGAAACAACGAAAAGGCAAAAAAGTGGTGGATGCCCAGAAAAACATGGACCCGTAAAAAATCAATGATGTCGGAAAGTTTCCATGTTGGGTGCGAAAACTGGTGAAAATGAGTCTGCTAGTATTATTGTTGATCCAAAATCTGTGGATCGAAATATTACTAGTAAGGAAGTTATTTTTAATCATAAGGCAATCAAAGCAGACAATAAAAAATTAATGAAAAATCCAAAGGCATTATTGTGGAGGATGTGGCTAATAGAAAAAGGAGGATCTGGATGAGTTAGTGGGGGCATGTGAATTAATGACAGCTAGGAAATTAAGAGTAATTATGGCAAATAGGCAGTAAATGATGTGGCAACAGACAAAGGGAATAATAAAGGTAGTTATGGTAATAATGATTTTGGCAGCAAAAAGAGGGGGACAGAGAAGCAGAAAAGTATAAGGAAAACTAATACTTTGGCTACACGTGGAGTAGGATGTTACAAAGGAAAATTTAGTGGCATTAATGCTAAAGGGGTTGAGTAACTGCTTGAAAAAAATGTTACGTGGGAGGCTGACTATTCCAAACAAATTAATATATTAAAAAAAGAAAAAATAGTGGCAAGTAGAGAAAATTTGGATGAAAAAAGTGATAGCAAGCTTGTGAATGCGATCATGCAGAAGAAATTTCTTTTTTATGCGTCCTCCAGATGGTGAAATAGTTCATAACAGTGGGGAGTAATGGAGATATGGAGACTCAGGTGCAGCTTTAAGACGTCTATAGTGTTGTTTTCTAATTATTATCAATATTATGATGATAAAGCATAATGATTAATTACTCATTTGGAACTATCGGGGAGCGGCGAGCAACGCTTTTGTCGCTCCCGAAAAAACTTTACGTCCCCGGTGCAGACGCGAACGGTCGGTGATGTTGGAGGTTGAGGTTGAATAGAGTCGCCAGCTAGGCATTTTTATCCCGAAGGAAAGGTAATGCTGCATAAACCTGGAAGGGTATGGATAAGACGGTTGCGGACCAAAGAAACTGAGAAAGGGGGTTGGTTACGACCTGGGAAGGTATTAGCACCCAGATCGTCCGTCGTACTCGACGGGATCCACTCTTACTTGATTGTGTTTAAAAGGGGTAGGTGTATGTGATGACTGTGTATAAAAAGATAAGGAGAAAAGAATGTGTGTCAGTGCAAAAAGAAAGGTGAGTGCTCAGGAACTGAGACTTAGAAAAGAAAGCTGAAAGAGGGGGATGACAAAGAGACTTTTGTTCGATAACTGTTAAGTTATGCCTACGTATCCTCTCGTGCAATGAGGAAGTCAGAACACCGTAGTTCGACTCAAAGAGACTGAATGATTTGACTGTGAACTGCTTACTTGCCTATGCTCAAGTGTGTGACTCATCTGGATCGAGTGCTAACTGTCTTGCATTAGACGGAAGAAGCAAGTTCTCGTTTATAGAATGAATGTGATGAGAAAAGAATCCCGGAGGAGACGATTATTGTTTGTTTTTGATGTTTTCAGTTTTTTATTGTTTTTGGTGTTTTTGCATAGGATAATGAGCTTAATCCTAAATCAAGGGTTTGTAAATTCATTATATCCTCCCTGATTAGGGATAATGAATCTACTTAAGTTTAGCATCTCAATTTAATTACCATGATGATGTAGGATTAAGATCATCAACCTACTTGTTATTATTAAGTGTTTTCTTGGGTTTTTGTTTTGTGTTAAGTAATGAGTTTAATCTCTAATCAGGGATTCGTGAACTCATTACACCATCCTAAGAGAAGGATGATAAATGAGAACACTTAAGCTGGGAAAGACTCCTCAACTTAATCCATGGTTAAAGACTAAATTCATTATGTAACAAGTCTTTATTAAGTGGATTTTAATTAAAGGATGAAATTAAGAGATGGATTTTAAGTTTGTAAGACAACTTGAGGGGGACTTGTCCATTAAACACTAAGGTTAGTCCCTCTTAACCATAAGGAAGAGATAGAACCCTAATGTAAGGCCCAAGTTACAAGCTTATGTCTTGATCATTATTAAGTGTTTTGATTAAGAAGTGTAAACAAATTAAAGTTTTAACACTAAGGATTAAAGTTATACACTCCATCCTAAGATAAGGATGCAGACATAACCCTAATTCAAAGTCCTAAAGCTTTAAGAGTTTAGCCTCTGATTATGAGATGAGAAGAGAGACTCAAGGAGACTTAAAGGTAAAAGACTAAGGGAGACTATATACAACCCTAAAAATTATCATGCTTGGATATCCTATGGTTTGTGAGGCTTGAGAAAGATCTTCAGGAGGCCACCAAGGAAGAAGAAGCAGATGAAAAAGAGCAAGAGAGAAAGAATAAGTTACTTACTTCCTGAAGAATATAAGTAACCTAAAAGAAAGAAAGTAAGAAAGAGAGCATAAATGAATTAGATTCACTTCAAAGACAAGTAAATAATGCATATGAAGAGATGAGAAGAAGTGGGATGTGAAGGCAAATCCACATCCCAAACAACTTACCATAAGCCCTTGAAATGTTAGTATGAATGCATAAGACATAAAGCAAAAGGAAATGAGATGAATGAAGATGCAAAGACCAAAACCAGAAGTGCAATATGCAAGGAAAATGTGTTATGAGATGATGCAAAGTCATACATAATGCTTATGAATGTTCATACAAGGATGAGATGCAATGGAAGCATGTTTAGAAGCATGAAAACACATGGATGTTTATGAAATGTAATGAATGCAAAACATAGAAAATGAATGAAGAAATGATCAAGCAATGTTCAAGCATGTCTTAAGATGTCTAAGATGGCATACAAATGCTTGAAATGTCATGGCAAGTTCATATGATTGAGATATGCAAAGATGAATGCAAATGAACATGAGGAATTAGGGTTTTATGAATGTATGAGATGCATATGACCAAAAACAGAAGCATACATCATGATTAAAATTTGAAATTGAACTCAAACAAACCCTATACATACACAAGATCACTCACCAAAGGAGAAGGTCAGAAGCTAATCCTAGGCAAAGTTATGAAATTTCTAAGTTAACTAGGGTTTTTGGGTGCTTCTAAAGGGAAAATGCAATGAAAAAATATGAGATAAATAACCTAGAAACTATATGTAATATGTGAAACAATGCAAAAAGAATCAAGTTCAAACTCATCATGGTTAGGCAGGAATAAAATTTTCAAGCTAGGGTTAAAAAATGTGAAATTTATGAACCCTAATTCAAAGAAAATTGTGAAAATGTGATAAAACCTAAAAAGAAATTTGTATGGTGAGTTTGAAAATGTTTCTAAATATATGAGAATGCTTCACGAATTTTTTGGTGATATTTAGAAACCTAAATGTATATTTAATTAATTAAAATCAATTAATTAATTAAATAAAACATTTAAATGTTTTAAAAATACTTTTTAAATGCAAAAATTAAAATAAAAAATGTTTTTGAGTTAAGAAAAATATTTGAAGTGAAAATGCAAAAAATGAGAATTTTTTAAAGTCTTTTGCTATTTTAAAATAAATATGGAAAGAAATGGAATAAAATGAAATAAAAATCAATTAAAATGGGAAGTCAACTGATCCAAAGGTCCAGATTCAAAAGGGGGAAGACTGTGCGCGCGTTTGGATGGCTTGGATCAAATCTGGCAAAATATTTAATTAATCCTAATTATTTTAATTAGGGTTTTAATGAACTAATCCTGGCCACTCATACACGCGGGAATTATGATCCAAGGGCCCAGATTCAAACTAAGCTGATTAACCCTAATTACAAACCCTAAACACTTTCAGGTGACCGGAGTAAGCTCCGGTCATCTTCTCCGGCTAGCTCTCTCACCTGAATCCCTCAAAACGCTACCCCAAGCCCCCTAAAGCTCCAAAATCAAACATCTAACAAACCTAAACACGAATCCAGCCCCAAAAACAATTTATCATGCATCAAATTCATGAATCGAACAAGAACATTTTCAGATAAAAAAGTTTCAGAACATCAATACATCCTGGTTTCTCAACCATTTTCAAAAATAATCATATCACCATGATCAGGGGAGTGCATAGATTCATTTTAGAACTTAAAACAAGATTTCTGGAAAAAAGTTTGAAGGTGACTACCTGAGATGAAGCTTTCTGACTTTGAGCTTTCTGACCCTTCCTTTGATGCAAAACCACTCCAATTGCCCCCCTTGTACTTCTGAAAGGCTTAGAACAAGTTTGTATGGCTTGGTTTTTGAGATTCAGTTCTGCTAAGGCATAAATCGTGTCTTTGATTCAGAGGCTTTTAGGGCAAAATGAAGGGTGGTTTGTGATCCTTATGATGTGTGGGGATGATTGGTGGTGAAAGTTTTGAGGTTTGATGCTTGTGTGATGAGATTCAAAGAGATGAATGTTTTTGGGGATTTTTGTAAAACTGAGCTTAGGCTTGCATTCAGGCTTGTGGGTCTTATGTTTTGTGTTGCTTGAGGTTTGTATAAACCAATGGGAGTGATCAGAATAGTTGGTGTGGCACAGCTTGATTGGTAAGGGAAAAGTTGCAAGAAAAGTCAATGTTGTGTACTATGAGGCATGGCACGGGTCAGAGGCTGTTTGAAGGGGTGTCTGACTTCAGCTTGCATCAAGAATGACCCTAGGATTGGATTTTGTGAGCTGGATGGCCTTGATCAAGAGTTCTCATAGTTTATGCAATTTGACAACTTTGAAGTTTCTTGAGAAATAAGTCATGGAAATTCTTGGTACAAAGGCCAATTCTGATCCTTGGAAGTTGTTTTTACATGTTGTGATACATTTGAGTGCATTAGAGGTCATTTGAAGGCTTGAAACTTGATTTTGCAAAAATCTCTCTTTGGCATGAACTTGAAAATTATAGGATTTTTCCAACTTTGAAAGAACATATCTTGAGTTCTAGGATGAATCAAGAGGAGTTCTTGTACTTTTTGAAAATGAGAAGATCCAATATACAACTTTCATGTTTAAGGATTTTTCACTTGAAGCATTTTTGATCAAGAAAGAAGAGGTTGAAAATCTTTCCCAAAATGGAAAGTTTCCATTACAAGTCATGTCCAAAGATGGAAAGTTTGCAAATGGCTTGAAATTCTTCAATCTTGTGAACTTCTAACCACTTCTAAGATCAAATAAAGATCATAAAACCTCAAAATGATGAAGATGACCCTTTGGTTCCATTGTGAGGGGCCTCAGATGCCCTGATTCTGACTTTTCTTGCACAACAAGTTACCAGTTGATCAGATGACTTCCACAATGAATTTCTTCATCAAATTTGGTACACATGATCCTTATAACATATTAAGACCATTAGAATCAAGAATGACCAAAAAATTTGGGTGTAAGGCCTCTGAAACCAAAACCCTAATTTTAGGTCATTTGTGCAGGAAATCTTCAGTCTGCCTCTATGCCTTTGCCTTGCTTTGTGATCTCTTGACTTTTATGAACTTTGGGGAGCATATTATGGTCATGGGACACACATGGACCCTCTTGGCAAGCTTCAAGACCATTGGGATGGCTCAGATCACTTCTTGGATTGCCCAGTTCACAAACCCTAGATGTAGATGAAATGAACTATGCAGTGGGATGGTATGCTTATGCAAATGCAATATGAAAAGATCACAAGCCATGGTGTAAGAAAAAGTGAGGGCAAATTTGGGGTGTTTACATCTTTCTATCGATATAGCAAAAGTTACATAGACTTGTATAAGCCTTCTATCAAAGATGTTCTGGAGACAAGATGTGATCCTATGAAAGATCCGTAAAAGCATGATGCTTCTGGTGTAACAGCCCGGCCCCTCCACAAGGAAATCCCAACACTTCCACCTCACGATCTTCTTTACCCCTTTCTCTAGTAGATTTTTTTCCTTCAGTGGGAATCGAACCCTGTACCCTGGGGTTCATGTGCATGTTCAATCCATTCCCACTACCACTTGAGCTAGTAACTCAATTGGTAGTGGGACTGGATTGAACATGTACTTGAACCCCAAGGTACAGGGTTTTATTCCCATGGAAGGAAAAACCTCTACTAGAGAGGGGGTAGAGAAGATCGTGAGGTGGCAGTGTCGGGATTGCCTTGCGAGGGGCCTAGGCTGTTACATCTGGGATTTGATGGTTATCTATTTATGGAGAACCAAGGCCTTATTGGTGGCATCAGGGTGGCTTGGAAAAAGGATCTTGTAAATATTAGCCTTTGTAAGAAGAATTTCCAATATATGCATCTTGGATCACATTAAGCCTTTCATAGGTAGTAACTGGTATTTCACTGCCATTTACACAAGTCCTCATGATACGCTTAGAGGTGAGCTTTGGGAAGAGCTAGTATAGCTAGCTCTAACCAGGAACTTTGGATGATAGCAGGGGATTTTAATGAAATTATGTTCTCCCATGAAAAATGAGGAGGGGTTAGAGCGTTTATCAGAAAGTGTTCTATTTTTAAAGATCGTATTGATGATTGTAAGCTTATGGAATTAGGCGCTTCGGGTCCAAAATTCACTTGGAGAGGTCCTATATACCATGGTGGGCAGAGAATTTACCAGAAGTTGGATAGAGCGTTTTGCAATATTGCTTGGCGAGAGATGTTTCCTGATGTTGTCACTTAGGTTTTGGCTAGGGTTGATTTCTCGGACCATCATTTGATCTTAATTATGTCGCATTTATGCATTTCCAACCTTTTCACTAGAACCTTTAAGTTTGAAAGTGCATGGATTGTGGATGATTCCTATAATGATATATTGAGTGGTAGCTAGAGAAGGAATGAAAACTTGATTCAGAACCTGAATAATGCTAAAGAGATCATATTAAACCGTGGAAAGATATTATGTTTTACAAAATTCTCAAGAGGAAGAAATAATACATGGCTAGAATTAATGGTGTTCAACGTCGAATTCAATCCAATGCTAGTTCTATTGGTATGAAAGTTATGGAGAAAAAGCTTCTTACAGAATTAAATCTTATTCGTAAACAAGAAGAAATCATGTGGTTCCAATGTTCAAGAACAAAGTGGCTTGTTGACGGCGATTGCAATACGAAGTACTATCACCTTAAGATAATCAACAGAAGAAGGAAGAATAGAATTACCATGCTGAAAAATGATAAGGGCAATTGGATAGAGAATATTGTGCAACTCCAAATGATACTAAAAGATTACTACACAAAGATATTCACTGCAAGTAGTTTTTGGTCTGCGTGGGAGCGAATTGTTGTTACGTTTCCGAGGTTGAACGATTATGATATTAATAATCTCAAGAAACCTCTTAGTGATGTTGAGATTAAAACAACCTTGTTTTCTATGAAACCTTGGAATGCCCCCGGTCCGGACGGTTTCCCTACTGTATTTTTTCCAGAAGTCTTGGGACATCGTCGAAAATAATGTCTGCAATTTTATTCATGAGTTGTGGAAGAATTCTAGTGAGATCACCACCATAAACCAAACAGATATTTCTTTAATCCCCAAGCGTGATCAGCCGCAATTTGTGACTCAGTTTCAGCCAATATCACTGTGCAATTCCATTTACAAGGTCATCAGTAAGGTGATAGTTGAAAGAATGAAAGCTTGCATACCTAACCTAATATCTCCTCTCCAAGCTGGCTTTGTTCCAGGGAGATCCATTCATGAAAATATAATTATAGCTAAAGAAAACATGCGTTGTATTCAACCTAAGAAAGAGAATAAAGGCTTGTTTGCCAAAAAGATAGATTTGTCTAAGGCTTATGATAAACTAGTTTTCTCGAGCAATTGCTTCTAGAGGATAGTCAGGGAGTCTCCTTTCCAAGGGAGGCAGCTTAGTAGTTTTTTATTTTTTGGGCCTTTGGTCCTCTCTCATACCAATATATATATAATGGGAAGGAGCCCGGGTCCAAGGGTTTGCTCCCTTTGAGGTCCTGAGTTCGAAGGATCCTAGGACCAATTCTCGGAGGCTACGTGAGGATAAATCTCTCGGGTGGATTCGTCGGTACGGAAGAAAGGATACCACTCTATAAAAAAAGCATGATGCACATCAACCCCTTGCCAAAGTCCTTTTCAGAACCATATTGAATGAGAAACCTCTTTTAAAGCTAGTTGAACCTCATCATGATTTTGATTAGGAAGATCCCATGCAACATTTTTCTTTCATACAAATCAAAGTAAATAGTGTAACATCCCGATTGTTTATTTAATTATTTAATTTAAATAATTGGAATTATGTGTGGTGTGAAGTTGGTAGTATGAGGAAGAAAGAATGAAATTATTTAATATTATATGAATTTAAATAAATTATATTATATTGAATAAATAAAATATTGGAATATGAAGGGAAATGGTAAAATGGTAATTAAACAAGAGGATATTAAGGGCAAGATAGGAAATCCTTAGTTGGGTTCAAAAGCTTATGTTTGGAATTTAGGAAAAAGGGAATCAGTTCGTGAAAACTGATCGTGAGAAGCGTGAATAGAGAGGAAGGAAGAAGAATGAGCTAGGTCAAGAGATTGTAGAGAAGAATTTCGGCAAGAGGGAAGAAATCGTCCGTCAAATTAAGGTAAGGGTAGGGTTTCTTCATCTCTTAAGGGTTTTATAATACGAATAGTAGGCATATAATTATTGACAAGGAATCCATGAGGTTGGAGGGATTTTTGATGAAAACCATGTTAGACTAACTAGGAATTGTTGAAATTGTGATAATTATATGAATTAGATGATTGATTGTAGGATGAATGGTGAAAATTTGGAGTTTTTTGGCCTTAAGAATGGTTTTGGGATGGAGGAATTGTATTAGGGTTTGGCTGGTTTGCAGAGGAGAATCTGCGAAAATCACAGTTCTCGCTTAGCAAACTGTAGCTCGCTTAGCGAGTGTGTGAAAGATTTGTACCCTTCTTGGCTGAGAGTTGCTCGCTTAGCGAGCAGACAGGTCGCTTAGGAAGACCTGGAGTGAAAAATTAAATTATTTTATTCTGAAAAATTCTCTAAAATCTTTTATTTAATAAATTCATGAATGGGGATTAATGTAGTGGCGTTAAAGGCATGCATGGGGGTGTTATGAGCTTATTTAGAAGGATAATGAACATAACATAATTGAAACATGAGTTAGTATGTATATATGTTGTTGATGTTGCTTTGTGTTGTTGTTGTTGTTACATGACGTTGATGTTGTTATATGTTGTTGTAGCTGTTGATGCATGTTGTTGATGTTGTTATGTGTTATTGTTGATGTTTTATATGTTGTTATAGTTGATGATGCATGTTATGGATGTTGATAGGTGTTGTCATAGTTGTTGTTATATGTTGTTGTTGATGTTGATTGCATGAAGTAGTTGTTGTAGACATACATATTGTCATTGATGGTGCATGACATGTGCATACTTGGGGATGGTGTACCAAGGTAGGGTATATCCATCTGAATTCCAAAGAGAATAGTTGTGATGTTGGTGTGGTCATGAAATAAGGATCGTACGTGACCATGAAACATGGGTCGAAGGTGTGATAATGAAATAAGGATCATACTGGACCATGAAATAGGGGGCGAGAGTTCCGATGGGAAATATATCATGAAACAAGGATTGATAAACGGTACCATATGCATTGAGTCTGGTAGAGTCTCATTTGCATTTGTTGTGTGTGTACATAAATATCATTATGTGTTTTGGTGTGTTTGCTTAGTCGTTGATTGATAAGAAGTGGTGAATTACTTGATGATACTTGCTTTTATTTGTATTATTTTTCCCTTTTGTTGGTGTAAGTATCTCACCCTTTCTGTTTGAAAGTTACCCCTATGTTGGTAACGTGCAGGTGATCAGGATTGGAAGAGTCGGTGGTCAGTGAAGTCGGTGCACTTCACGTTAGAGGAGTCGACTCTGATACATACTTTGGGGAGTCGGGACGACAATTGTTTTTCCATTGTTTATTTATTTAAGAAAAGTATGTTGCTACTTAACTATTTATTTTATGTTTTACTTTTGATTTTCCGCTGCAAGCGAAACATTTATACTATGTATCAGTTTACGTCGTGTTTTGAATCAAAATTATTATTTTTATTGAATTATTCTAATTTTAAATAATAATTCGTGGGGAGTATTTTGGGTGTTACAATGTGGTATTAGAGCACGTCGGTCTATCCGACCAAGTAGTTGAGTCGTTGAGTCATTGTTGAGTGTTGTTGTAGAATTCTTAATCGTTGTTTGGTTGTTGTTGCATGGCAGATTTAGAATGGCTAGGAAAAATGGTGTTGCATTTGCCGCCGCTATGCAGGCGATGGCTCAAGCTGTGCAAAATCCAATGAATGTTGGAGATCGTGAGAATGAAGAGTTTCAAAAGAATGATCCACTTATGCTCAAGGGGAAGTATGACCCGGACGGAGCACAAGATTGGCTCAAGGAGATCAAGAGGATCTTTAGAGTGATGTAATGTTTTGAAGGACGTAAGGTGCAGTTGGGTGCTCACATGTTGGTGGGAGAAGCTGATGATTGATGGTTTGGTACTCGTAAGCGATTGGAAGCGTCGGTTGAGGCAATTACCTGGATTGTGTTTAAAAGGGAATTCCTGAGGAAGTACTTTCCTGAAGATGTTCGAGGGAAGAAAGAAATTGAGTTCTTGGAGTTGAAGAAAGGGAGTATGTCAGTCACAAATTATGCTTCCAAATTTTTTGATCTGGAAAAGTTCTATCCACACTATAGTGAGGCGACTGCTGAGTTCTCGAAGTGTGTTAAATTCGAGAATGGTTTGAGGCTTGATATCAAGCAGGAAATTGGTTATCAAAGGATCAGAAGATTCCCTGATTTAGTTGATAGTTATGGATCGTGGGAAGCCTTATGCAACTCCAGCTGATAAAGGTAAATAGAAGCATGTTGAAGGTAAGAAGCCAGGGGGGGGGGAGGTGCCCCTGCTTCTCTGAAGTGTTACAGGTGTGGTGAACTGGGTCATCGTATCAGTGAGTGTACGAGTGACATGAAGAAGTGTTTCAAATGTGGCCAACATGGACATTTGATTGTAGAGTGCAAGACTAATTTGGTTACTTGCTACAACTGTGGAGATCAAGGTCATATCATCACTCATTGTCAGAAACCAAAGAAAGCTGCAACACAGACTTCCATTGAGGATCGACTGATCAGAGGTACTATCTATATTCATAATACGCCTTTGATTGCTATGATAGATACATGCGCTACACATTGCTTTATTTCTATTGAATGTGTGAGGAGATTAGGTCTTGTTGTTTCCCCTATGAAAGGAGAAATGGTTATCGAGACTCATGCTGATGGATCGTTAACTACTTCTCTAGTTTCTTTGAATTGTCCTCTATCGATATATGGTAAGGACTTTTGTGTGGATCTGATTTGTTTTCCATTGGGAGGTTTAGATGTGCTTTTGGGAATAACTGGTTGAAGTTCAATCATGTTCACATTAATTGTTTCAACGAGTCAGTTCGATTTCTTACTCCTGATGAAGAGGAAATAGAAGTTGGTTATCTATTTGCTAGAGAGTTGAAAGTAATTTTGAATGAAGAAGCGCAGGTATTGGCATTGTTTGCATCTCTATCGGTGGAAAATGAAATAGCAATTGGCGAATTGCTAGTGGTAAGAGATTTTCCAGAAGTGTTTCCAGATTACATTGTGAATGTTCTGCTATATAGAGAGGTAGAATTCAGTATTGATCTTGTGCCCGAAAATAGACCTATTTCGATGGCACCATATCGAATGTCAGCTTCTGAGTTATCTGAATTGAAGAAACAGTTAGAGGAACTATTAGAAAGGAAGTTTGTGAGACCAAGTGTGTCGCCTTGGGGAGCTCCGATATTATTCTTGAAAAAGAAATACGGTAGCATGAGATTGTGTATTGATTACAAGCAACTGAATAAAGTGACAATTAATAATAAGTATCCACTTCCAAGGATAGATGATCTGATGGATCAGTTGGTTAGTGCTTGTGTGTTTAGCAAGATTGATTTGCGATCGGGTTACCATCAAATAAGGGTAAAATATGAAGATATACAGAAAACAACTTTTAGGAATCGGTATGGACACTACGAATATGTAATGATGTCGTTTGGAGTTACTAATGCACCTGGAGTATTCATGGAATATATGAATCGTATTTTTCATGATTATTTGGATTAGTTTGTTGTTGTATTTATATATGATATTCTAATTTACTCTAAGTCATAAGAAGAGCACGCTGAACATCTGCGGATTGTGTTGCAAGTGTTGAAAGAGAAGAAGTTGTATGCTAAACTATCGAAGTGCGAATTTTGGTTGAAGGAAGTGAGTTTCCTTGGCCATGTGATTTTGGGAAAAGGGATTGATGTGGATCCATCCAAGGTTGATGCAGTTCTACAACGGGAAACTCCAAAGTCGGTGACAGAAATTAGAAGCTTTTTGGGGTTAGCTGGTTATTATCGAAGATTCATTGGCATTTCCATTAACTCAATTAACTTGTAAGGATAAGACGTTTGTGTGGGTTGCCCAGTGTGAATAAAGTTTCATTGAGCTAAAGAAGAAGTTTACCACCAATCCAGTTTTAACTTTACAGAAACCAAATGAACCATTTATGGTTATTGTGATGTTTCTTTGATGGGTTTAGGTGGAGTGTTAATACAGGGTGGTCAAGTAGTGGTGAATGCTTCACGATAATTGAGGATTCATGAGAGGAATTATCCTACCCATGATTTGGAACTAGCAGTTATGGTATTTGTATTAAAGATTTGGTGGCATTATCTGTACGGTTTGAGATTTGAAGTGTACAGTGATCATAAGAGTTTGAAGTATATTTTTGACTAGAA
The DNA here is from genome assembly GCA_963966055.1 of Lathyrus aphaca. Lineage (NCBI taxonomy): Eukaryota > Viridiplantae > Streptophyta > Magnoliopsida > Fabales > Fabaceae > Lathyrus > Lathyrus aphaca. The sequence goes on along the minus strand of OZ014519.1, from coordinate 63,616,729 downwards.
AATGTTAAATATGAGGCAGACGCGTTGGTTGGAATTCTTGAAGGAATATGATTTCAGTTTGAATTATCATCCCGGTAAAGCCAATGTTGTGGCTGATGCCTTAATTCGGAATACATTGCATATGTCAACAATGATGGCTAGAGAATTGGAATTGATCGAACAGTTTAGAGATATAAGTTTGGGTTGCGAGCAGACACCTCACAGTGTAATGTTGGGAATGTTGAAAGTTAACAATGACTTTCTTGATCGTATACGGGAGATTCAGAAGTCGGATGTGAAATTGGTGGACTTGATGGTCAGTGATGAACGAGATGGAGGTAATGAATTCCGAGTTGATGATCAGGGAGTACTAAGGTTTCAGGAGTGTATTTGTATCCCTGGTGACCTCAAATTGAAGAGAACGATTCTTGAATAGGGACATAGAAGTAGTATGAGTATTCACTCTGGAGCTACAAAAATGTATCATGATTTGAAAAAAGATATTTTGGTGGCCTGGGATGAAGCGGGATGTGGCTCAATTGGTTTATGCCTGTTTGACTTGTCAGAAGTCAAAAGTAGAACATCAGAAGCTTGTTGGTTTGATGCAATCGTTGGAGATTCCAGAGTGGAAATGGGACAATATCTCGATGAATTTCATTATGGGGTTACCTAACACTCAGAGAGGGCATGATGCCATTTGGGTAATTGTTGACAGATTGACGAAGTCGGCACATTTTATTCTGATTGGTATTACTTTTTATTTGCAGAGATTGGAAGAGATATATGTTAGTGTGATTGTGAAGTTGCATGGGATTCCTTTGAGTATTGTGTCGGATAGAGATCCGAGGTTTACTTCTAGATTTTGGGAGAGTTTGCAAGAAGCATTGGGTTCGAAGTTGAAGTTGAGTTCCGCTTATCATCCACAGACTGATGGGCAGACAGAGAGGACTATACAATCTTTGGAACATTTGTTGAGGGCTTGTGTGCTTGAATAATGGGGTGCTTGGGATAGTCACTTGCCGTTGATTGATTTTTCTTATAATAACAATTATCATTCCAATATCAGAATGACTCCTTTTGAATCATTTTATGGTAGAAGATGTCGAACTTCTTTATGCTGGCATGAGTTTGGTGAGAGTATTATACTTGGACCTGATATCGTACGATAAACTACTGAGATGGTGAAGTTGATTCGAGACAAGATGAGAACTTCACAGAGCAGATAGAAGAGTTATCATGACAAGAGAAGGAAAGATCTTGAATTTCAAGAAGGAGACCATGTGTTTTTTAGGGTTACTCCGATGACCGGTGTTGGGCGAGCTCTGAAGTCGAGAAAACTTACTCCCAATTTATTTGACCGTACTAGATTTTTGCAAGAGTTGGACCTGTTGCTTATAGAGTAGCATTGCCACCACGATTATCAAATTTGCATGATGTATTCCATGTTTCATAGCTTCGGAAGTATGTTTCGGATCTGTTACATGTGATACTGATGGATGAAGCTAAATTAAGAGATAATCTTACGGTTGAAGCTCTACCAGAACGTATCAATGATCGCGAGGTGAAGCAGTTGAGAGGCAAATAAATTGTTCTCGTAAAGGTGGTTTGGGGAGGAGCTGTCGGTGGGAACATCACTTGGGAATTGGAGAGTAAGATGCGCGAGTCCCATCTGAGTTTATTCACATGAGGTAAGTTTTCAAGGAAGAAAACATTCTAAATGGGGGAAAGTTGTAATGCCCCGATTATTTATTTAATTATTTAATTTAAATAATTGGAATTGTGTGTGGTGTGAAGTTATTAGTATATGGAAGAAAGAATGATATTATTTAATATTATATGAATTTAAATAAATTATATTATATTGAATAAATAAAATATTGGAATATGAAAGGAAAAGGTAAGATGGTAATTGGACAAGAGGATAGTGGGCAAGATTGGAAATCCTTAGTTGGGTTCTAAGAGCTATGTTTGGAATTTAGGAAAAAGGGAATCAGTTTGTGAAAACTGATCGTGAGAAGCGTGAACAGAGAGGAAGGAAAAAGAATGAGTTAGGTCAAGAGCTTGTAGAGAAGAATTTCGGAAAGAGGGAAGAAATCGTCTGTCAAATTAAGGTAAAGGTGGGGTTTCTTCATCTCCTGAGGGTTGTATAATATGAATAGTAGGCATAGGATTGTTGAGTAGGAATCCATGAGGTTGGAGGGATTTTTGATGAAAACCATGTTAGAACAACTAGGAATTGTTGAAATTATGATAATTGTATGAATTAGGTGATTGATTGTAGGATGAATGGTGAAAATTCAAAGTTTTCTGGCCTTAAGAATGGTTTTGGGGTGGAAGAATCGTAGCAGGGTTTGGCTGGTTCATAGAGGAAAATCTGTGAAAATCACAGTTCTCGCTTAGCGAGCATGTAAAAGTTTTGGACCTTTCTTGGCAGAGAGTTGCTTTCTTAGCGAGGATGAAGGTCGCTTAACGATACCTGGAGTGAAAAAAATAAATTATTTTATTCTAAAAAATTCTCTAAAATCCTTTATTTAATAAATTAATGAATGGGGATTGATGTAGTGGTGTTAGAGGCATGTATGGAGGTGTTATGAGCTTGGTTAGAAGGATAATGAACATAACATAATAGAAACATGAGTTAGTATGTACATATGTTGTTGATGTTACTATGTGTTATTGTTGTTATTGTTACATGACGTTGATGTTGTTATATGTTGTTGTAGTTGTTGATGCATGTTGTTGATGTTGTTATATGTTGTTGTAGTTGATGATGCATATTGTGGATGTTGATAGGTCTTGTCGTAGTTGTTGTTATATGTTGTTATTGATGTTGATTGCATGAAATAGTTGTTGTAGACATGCATATTGTCATTGATGGTGCATGGCATGTGCATACTCGGGGATGGTGTACCAAGGTAGGGTATATCCATCCGAATTCCAAATAAAATCATTGTGATGTTGGTGCGGTCATGAAATAGGGACCGTAGTTACCATGAAACAGGGGTCAAGGGTGTGATCATGAAATAAGGATTATACTGGACCATAAAATAGGGGTCGAGAGTTCCGACAGGAACTGGATCATGAAACATCGATTGATAAATGGTACCGCATGCATTGAGTCTGGTGGAGTCTCATTTGCATTTGTTGTTGTTTTTTCTACATAAATATCATTATGTGTTTTGGTGTGTTTGCTTAGTCGTTGATTGATAAGAAGTGGTGAATTACTTGATGATTCTTGCTTTTATTTGTATTATTTTTCCCTTTTGTAGGTGTAAGTATTTCAACCCTTCTGTTTGAATGTTACTCATATGTTGGTAATGTGAAGGTGATCAAGATTAGTAGAGTTGATGGTCGGTGAAGTCGGTGCACTTCACGTTAGAGGATTCAGCTCTGATACATACTTTGGGGTGTCGGGACGACGATTGTTCTTACATTGTTTATTTATTTAAGAAAAGCATGTTTCTACTTAACTATTTATTTTATGTTTTTCTTTTGATTTTCCGTTGCAAGTGACACATTTATACTACGTATCAGTTTAAGTCGTGTTTTGAAGTGAGTGTAACACTCAAATATTTTTTATTGAATTACTCTGATTTTAAACAATAATTCGTGGGGAGTATTTTGGGTGTTACAAATAGGATAACACATATAACTAAAGTATATAAGTAGAACTAAGTTGGAATTGTGCATCATAACGATTCCAATAGATGAGCCATGTAGAAAATTGAGATAATGATGCCAATGATGTTAAAGGACATCATCAAATTCATAACGTATAGAACACAAACACCTCCAAAACTGCCACTGACTATTAAGGTACACCAGATCAAACTCCAAAACAGCAGGACAAAAATCAGACCAGGCCTTACCACTATCAGCCTATTCGCAAAAATCACAACTGATGCCACTAACCAAAGATAAACCTGACCAAGCTACATTCACAGGTAGCCAATAATTTTGAATGACAACCACAACACCAACACTGAACAGGCTAAAAGATAACTACAAAAAGAATAAAAGAATAACAAAATAATGCCTCCATTAAAACAAAACTACTCCAAACTAATAAGGATAATACTAAACTACTCCAAACTGATAAGGATACTACTCAACCCCTCCAAAACAACAAAACTTCCTAACCATTTCAATACATACCAGCCCCACCATAAATCAACAAACAACCATAACTGAACCATTACTCACTAAGAAACAATTTTATAAATAAAATGTTATCAATACAAAGCCTACATTTTGGATTTGGGCAGTAACAAAGATTAAGATTTTCAATCCAAAATTGGGGATAAAGTTTTTAATCATGCAAAATCAGAGAGGATTCAAAAAATAAGTTAGTAAAAAGAATTTCAAACCAATCAGAGATTCAAATCAAATTAGAGAAAAGAGGAATTAGGGTTTCAACACAAAAACTAAAGTTTGTTAAGTTCCTAATCAATATAAAAGCACAAACAACCTGAATAAATTTTAAACAATAAGTTAGTAACCACCTTTCTCCTGGCTTGGCGGTTTCAACTCCAAACGGTACAATTTCATCCAAAAGAAGAAAAGTTAAAAAAACAACCACATTTATCCACTCGTTTTCGCGGTGGCAAGAGGAAGAGGAGGAAGGTGGTTCGGCGGCGAGATTATTCAAAATAATAACCTATCGATTCATAAGAGAGACCATGAGGTGAGGATTATGAATATGTCTTTTGATTTTTGGTTGGAGGTGATATTGATAGGAAAATATGACGGGAAAGAGAGTGATAATATTAGGGTTTATAGAGAGAGGAAGAAGAGAGAACCACATTCTCTGATGTGAAGGAGAGAATGGGAATGGATAAAAATGAATTTTTTTTCCTCTCTCAATTTGACTTATGTTTAACACAAATGGGCCAAGCCAAAAAACACTAATAATTAAAATTTATTTTATTTTAATTATATATATAACTTTAATTTCAATTTTTATTTTATATAAAATAATATATTAGGGAGGGAATATTTCCCTAAAAAAACACACATTTACGAGGGAATTTGTGACGAAAATATTGGTAAAGAATTTATTAAATTGACTTGTATCAATTTTGTGAGGGATTTTCTTGTGATGGAAAATTTTTCTCACAAATTTCTTCGTTAATAGTTGTCTTTTATACCGTTTTCCCTCACTGAATCCATCATAATTAGTGAGGGATTTACTTCCCTCACAAATTTATGTCCCTAATTTGTAAAAAATTTAGTAGTGTATGTCTTGGTTAAACAACTTTGTTGATTCCGAGATTTCTCAGAGCATTTTGTGGATGGAAACTGCATCTAGCATTTTGAAAGAGCTCAAGGATCGATTTTATCATGGTGATATGTTCAAAATCTCAGATATCTAAGAAGAAATATGCACTCTCAAGCAAGGTGATTCTTCAATTTCCTCATATTATACCAAATTGAAAATGTCATGGCAAGAATTAGATAATTTCAGACCCATTCATACATGTGACTGTAACATTTCTTGCATATCAATTGATAAGATTCATAGTTATAAGAATTCTGATCAAGTTATCGGGTTTTTAAAAGGTTTGAATGATCAATTTTCTACTGTTAGATCCCAAATAACGTTAATGAATCCACTCCCTAATATTTTCAAAGTCCATTCCTTACTTGTTCAACAAGAAAGACAAATTGTTGCCCTTATCAATGAATCCAAACTGCTAGCTTTTCCCAATAATCAATATCAAGGGAGAGGAAATACTTCTTTTCGTCGCAAGAACAATAAAGGAGGTATATCCTTCAATGGTAGAGGTATAGGCTCTAGAGTTTGCACTCATTATGGATTGATAAATAACACCATTGATACTTGTTTCAAGAAGCATGGATACCCTTCTCATTGGCAACCTCAACAAAGTCACATCAACAATGTCCAAAATTCATCTTGTGATAAGCATCAAGAAATCGATGATCAATCATATTCACCTAAAGATTTGAATTAGGACCAGACAATAAATTCATTAGATTTACTCCTGATCAACATAAAGCTCAATTAGCATTACTCCAACAAGCATCTTTAACAAACACTCATTGTGTCAATCACATTGTTACTTAATCTAAACCTACCACAGGTATTATATGTATTTTACCTTAACCTGTCAAAACTACAAATTTCATTCTTGACACTTGTGGCTCTGACCATGTTTGTTATTCTCAAAATTTCCTTACATGTTTGAAGAGAATTTCCCATATCACATTTAAACTACCCAATGGTTCTTTAGTTACCACTGAATTTGCAAGAACCATTCTTTTTAATTCAGATTCTATGCTGACACATGTTTTATACATGCCAAAGTTTTCATTGAATCTTATTTTGTTCCAAAAATTAACTCACAACCTTCGATGTCAACTCATTTTTTATCTCTTTACTTGTGTCATACAGAAATCTCACTGCAAGAAGATGATTGGTACATTTTATTTAAGAGGTGGCCTATACATTCTCAATTAACCCAAAGTTGCAATTCCTCCAATACTACATCTTTCAAATAATTTTCTAGTTAATTCAATCATTTTTCAGCATACCTCTTATAATACTTCTATTGATAGGCATGATTATATACATGATACTACGTGTAACATTTGGAATTTGAGGCTGGACCACCCTTCACATGAAAAACTATTAGAAATGCTCAAAGTTGTTCCTTTTGTCCAAACGGTACAAGGTACTTCTCCTTGTGATGTGTGTTTTTATGCCAAGCAAAAGAGATTTCCATTTCCCCATAGCAATCATAAGTTAGCTGACATTTTTGACTTAGTCCATATGGACACATGGGGTCCCTTGCCTGTTCCCTCACTTCATGGCCATAAATATTTCCTTACAGCTGTAAATGATAAGAGTAGATATAGATATACATGGATCTTTCTCATTAAATACAAATCTGAAACTGCTCATCATGTTAAATCTTTTGTGTCTCTAGTCAAAACTTAATTCAACAAAAACATAAAATGTACCAGGTTTGATAATGGTAATGAGTTCCTTCTCAAGGATTTATATAGAGCATCAAGCATCATACATCACACATCATGCGTTGGAACCCCACAATAAAATGGCATTGTTAAGAGGAAACACCAACATATCATGGTCATTACTAGAGTAATATTATTTCAATCCAAATTATCTATTTTTTTTGTCTTATGATCTATATCATGTTATTCACATAATCAATAGACTTTGTACACCTTTCTTGCACAATAAGGTACCCTTCCATGTATTACATAAACACCCATCTGACATTAAGCTCCTTAGAATTTTTGACTCACTTTAATTTGCAACTACATTACAATCCAATAGGAAGAAATTGGATCCTAGATCTAAGAACTGCCTCTACCTTGGCTTGCAAATAGGTGTTAAGGGTCATATCTTATTTGACTTGAAATCCAAGGAAATTTTCATTACTAGAGATGTCATTTTTTTAATCTATATTTCCTTATCTACATTTTACACATACATCATCTACTTCTTCATATATCAATCATTCATATTGACGTTATTTATTTGATTTTCCTTTCATTCATGATTTAGTGAGGGGATTAACCATTGGCATACAACCCCTTGCAAAACAAGGTTTTACTTGTAGTGTCGATTTTTAGTTCAGTGAGATGAAAACGTTGTTATAAAATATATTATTTATAGTAGTATATGTGTGAACGGGTATATATATATATATATATATATATATATATATATATATATATATATATATATATATATATATTATTTTTTATCATGATGTTATGTTCGGTTTAATTATTCAATCATATTGATATTTATTCTCGTGTTTAATGTTTGTTAGTATATGTAAATCATGTTTGTGAAATGGATGTGTATTTATGCCTATTTGTTAGTATATCTAAATCCAGTTTGTGAACCAATTTTACTTCAAGGATGTGTATATATATCTAACATAACTTGATTACTTATAACCTATTATATGAACTTATACCACTTCTTATAAATACTCTTAAGGTTTAGACTTAGAATAATCATCTGTAAAATAGTAGAATAATCATGAAATCAATCATTGTCCAATTTTTTATTCACATATACTACATAATTAATTTCTATTATTACGTAACTTGTTGGGATTTCGACGAATCCCTGATGTTGGAATTTCACCCAAAACTTAGAGAATTCTGAATTAATCTTGATGACCAAGAATAAATTCTTATAATTGATTCCTCTATTTGTTCTCCACTCTTCACTCGACTCAATCAACCATAACTTGGTTGCAAGAAGATTTTGCTTCATAGAAATTTGAGAAGAAATGAAAAATGAATTAGGGAAAAAGAGAGAAATTAGTGTTTTGAGAGAAAAATGGAAGAATGAGGATATATTTGCAGAGATTCTCTTTGCCTTCAAACTGAAGTTTATTCAATCTTTTCTCTGTGAAATTGAATTATTACAATGATAGGGTACCTCCCTATTTATAGGTTGATATTGCTTGCACAACAAGCAATTTACATCTAACCTAACTCAGCTAAAAACACAAAATAAAGATAAGTCTAAATTTCTGTCGAGATATACTTCTTTGACATTTCGGCAATTATACAATTTCTTTGCAGAGAATTTCGACAACAACAGACTCTACTAATGGTGTTTTGACACAATGAATTACACTTTCAACACACTATCTAATTCATTGTGTATAAGTTATCTACATTCATCATTATTCTTAGTCTTTTGAACAATTAGACCTACACACCTTTCGTCATGATGTCTATAATCTGATTCTCAGTTCTGCTGTGTTCTAAGTTCAGTTTTTCATTTGCTACTTGCTCTCGAAGATAATTGAACCTCATTTTTATGTGTTTGCTTCTTCCATGTGCTATCAGATTCTTCGCCAGATTGATAGCAAACATGCTATCGATCTTCATGGTAATTGCTCCATGATTCTTCCCTGTAATTTCTTCGACCAAATTCACCATCCATGTTTCTTTACATGCACAGAAAGAAGCGGTTATGTACTCTGTTTCACATGACAATATTGCTACTATTGGTTCTTTTCTTGAACTCCAAGCAATTGGTGCACCACCTAGCATAAACACATAACCAACTATGGACTTTCTATCTTCAACGTCACTACACCAACTTAAGCTGGTGTATCCCACTAGCTTGTATTATTTTCCTTCATTAAATGCAGAAAATAAAAAGTCATAGTCGAGAGTTCCTTTGAGATACCTTAGTATCCATTTCGTTGCTTCTAGATGTGATACCTTTGGCTTCTGAATGAATATACTCATCATACCTACACTGTATACTAGATCATGCCTTATGTGACAAATATATCTTAGTGACCCTAAAAGTCTATAAGTATTGTGCTGGATCAACATCATCTTCATATCAGTTTTTTATAGTAGCAGTATTGGTTCTACAATTGTCAAAGTCGCATTGCAGTTTTCCATCTCAAATCTTTTGAGTATTTCATTTGCATATCTTTTTTGATGAATCATCAAGCCTCTACTACTCTTGTAGAATTCAATACCAAGGAAATATGGAATATTGTCCATATTAGACATTTCAAACTCCTTCCTAATATCACCTTTGAAATCTTTGATCTCTTTCTTGCAGCTACCTATTATTAACAAGTCATTGACATCGAGACACAATATAAGAAATTCATTCTTGTTTCTTCTTACATATACTCCATGCTCATTTTTTCACTTTACAAATTCCTTCTCCCTTATGAAACTATCTATCTTCTTATTTCTAGCTCTTGGAGCTTATTTGAGTCCATATAAGGCTTTATGCAGCTTGTATACTTTTCTTTCTTGGCCTTGTTTCACAAACCCAACTGGTTATGCAACTTAAACTTAAGAATGAACATATCACATCCATCTGACGCATATTCTAGTTGTTTGTTTTTTCTAGACTAACAACCAACTTGATTGTTTCGATTCTAACAAAAGGTGCAAAGATTTCTTCAAAGTCGATTCCTTCTCTATGAAGAAATCCTTTCGCCAAAAGTATTGCCTTGTGTCGAGTTACTTATCCTTTAGTATTTAACTTCACCATATATACCCACTTCATATTTATTTCCTTCTTGCTTGAGGCAATCCGACAAAGTGTTATTGACTTCAATGGACTCCAATTCCTCATTCATCGCGTTCATCCATGTTGAATCCTTCAATCCCTCAGCTTCATTGACGGTTTTGACATCTGCATAGAAAGTATAATGTACCATCTCACATTCATCATTGACCATGTCATATGATCTAATCACACATACCTACAACCTTGCGGGCATGTGTCTCATTCTTTGAGGTCTACTTGTGCTTGCTTTACCGCTAACTTTTTCTTGTTGGATTTCTCTTTCGACTTCACTTGTTAGTTCTTCACATAAGATTGATATTGAATCCTTTTTTACATTTTCACTATAATCCCATTCTTTAAGCTCATTTATGGTCACGTCCCTACTCATCACTACTTTGTTTACTAGGTCGAACAACTTGTATCCACCAGTCAAATGATATCATATTAGAATAATTTGAATTAACATATCATCAAGTTTTCTTCTCAACTGATTAGGTACATGTCTATGTGTTATAGATCCAAATAATTTTATATTACTTAAGCTAGGATTGAAATCAGACTAACATTCTTCTGGCGTGATTTCTCCTAGCATTTTCGTCGGACATCTATTCAAAATGTATGTTGCAATCGACACAGGTTTTCCCCATAATTCTTTGGGTAGCTTCTACTTTCCTTTCAACATATTTATCACCATATTCATGATGGTTATATTCTTCCTTTTAGTATTTCCATTTTGTTGTAGAGTGTAGGGTGGCATCATATCATGCACAATCCATTCTATCTCATATAACATGTTAAAGCATTTTGAAACATATTCTCCACCACCATCAGTCCTCAAAATCTTGAGCTTTCAACCACTTTGTCTTTCAACCATAAATTTAAACTTGGAAAATACCTCAATCACTTCACTTTACTTCTTGATCAGATAAGTTCATAGTTTTTGACTAAAATCATCTATGAATTTGAAAAAGTATATGCTACCTCAAACTAATCTATCTGGATATGAACAAACACATTAAAGTATATGATTTCAAGATTTGCCTTCGATTTTCTTCTTGCATCCTTTTAGAATTTGTTCTTATGCGGCTTTGCATGCACACATTCCCCACACGCTTCATTTGGAATGTCGATTTCTGGTAACACTAGAACAACATTTCTTCGTTTCAATTTTTTGATGTCTTTGAAGTTAAGATGGTCAAGTCTATAATGCCATATCCGTTCATCCTTGTTAGTTCCAGTTGCAAGGCACTTGTGCTCCATCATATTAAGTTCAATCAAGAAGGTTCTATGACATGAGAGCCTTTAAGAGTAACTTCCACCTGAGTCGAGAACTCTTATCATGTTTCCTTCAATCTACACTTTGTAATTCTTTTCTACCAACTGCCATATGGTGAACAAATTACTTTTCATTCATAGTATATATGATACATTAGAAATTACTGACCTTTTTCCATCTTTCCTCATAATCAGAACATCACCAATACCTTCAGCTCCTAGAATATTGTCGTTTGCAAATTTCACCATGTTCTTCATTAGGGATTTTATGTTGACAAACCAATCTTTCCTACTAGTCTTGTGTGATGAGCATCTTGATTCCAAGTAAAATTGGTCCTTGAATCTTTATTCATCTCTTGTTGTAACCATCAACAATATCTCTTTTTCATCATGATTTTCTAGCTTTGCATCATTTTCTTAATTCTTTTATTTTTCATAATAATCACTAGAGTAGTGATCATACTTCTGACAATTGAAACACAAAATGAGAGTTTTGTCAGGTTTTTGTCCATCACTTTTCCTTTACTTTCAACAACACCTTTGTGGTTGCTTTGGTATGAGGGTCTTCTTTGATTCAACGAGTTTCCTTCTTATTGATTTTCTCTACCAGTCAAATTTATGTATCCTCGTCTACCTTTATTTTCGAACCATTTTCCTCTGTCTTTCTTTTCTCTTGTTAATTGCACCTACAAAGCCACATTACTTTTCAACTTGCTTAAAGCTCTTTCAGTCATTCTTTCTTAATGAGATTCAAGTGTCACTTGAAACTCTTCCTTTGTCAATTTTGACTAGTCATTCATTTATTTTATGGCTACTACCATCTGATCGAATTTTGGAGCTAATGACCTTAATATATTTGCAACAAATGATCTTGATGTCAACACTTCTCCACATAGCTTGATTTGATTCACCCTTTTCGTATATTTGTAATCACGTATGCTTTCACTTTCTTCCATCGGAAGCAATTCATTCGTTCTTTTGTGAGTTTGTGATCTCACCTTCTTAGCTCCTCCAAACGATTTCCCCAAAAACAAATCATACTTCTTTCACTGATTCAACATCACTCAACTTTTCAAAAATTTCTAGTTCAACACATTGAGGAATTATAAAGTGAACTTTATAATCTTTCTTCTTTAATTATTTATGCGTTACCTTTATCGCATTTTCTGCAAGTGGCGTTACTCCTTCATTCACAAGATCTCACATGTCTTGATAATAGAATACAATCTTCATTTGCTTACACTAATTATCATAATTTTTAAGATTCATAATTGGAAGAGTTGTTGGAAAATGACCGTTCAGATGATTTACCGCGCTATGCTTCCCAATAATCAATCACACATCCAGTGCTCTAAATACCAGATATTGAGATTTTGATTAATCCCTGATGTTGGGATTTCACCTAAAACTGGGAGAATTCTCAATCAATCTTGATGAATAAGAATCAATTCTTCTTATTGATTCATCCTCTTGTTCTTCACTCTTCACTCTTCACTCGAGTGAATCAACCACACCTTGGTTGCAAGATGATTTCGCTGCACATAAGGTTAAAAAGAAATGAAAAATGAATTGGGGAAGAAAAAAAATTAGGGTTTGAAAAAAAAAAGGGAAGAAGAAAAATATTTGCGCACAATATATCTCTGTCTTGAAATTGAAGTTTATTCAATCTTTTCTCTATGCAATTGCATTAATACAATGAAATGGTATCTTCCTATTTATAGGTTGAGATTATTTGCACTTCAATCTCTAACTAATCTAACTCAGCTAAAAACACAATAAAATTAACTCTAAATTTCTGTTGAGATGCACTTCTTCGACAGCTATACAATTTATGCGCAAAACATTTCAACAACAACAAACTCTATCAAATGATGCTTTGAAGAAAAAAAATACACTTTCATCATAATTTTATTGCATGATAATAATTAATATTATTCTCTATTTAACTCATGAATTATTTAGTTGTTTTAAAAGAATAATGAAAACTTAATTCTCATGGAATCAATACTTTTCTTATCACACTTTTCGTATAACTTAATTCTCATGTTTTATCAATGCATTAAACTAAGACATCAATTTGTATAATTGGGCTAAAACACTTCAAATAGAGAGAATTCTCCGTGTGAACTAGATTCAGGACTTTCATCTTATGTATTGCCCAATCTAGTGTTAAAAGAAAATGCATACACTTCATTGATTCTTAGTCAACACATGAGTTACAATAATAAAGAGAAAGAAAACTGACAAAAGTTACAATCATCATATCTTATTCAGCTTAAAGGGAAATAACAAAAGTTATACTTAAACTCACAATCTCACTCAATTGAAACAAGATGTCCACTAGCTTCTAAATTGGAACATCTTGCATTATGAAGGAGGAGTGAAGAACTAAATCCTAATTTAGAAGAAACCAAATCAAACTCCAAAAGATTATCCTCCAATATATGTCCACCAATAACAACAGCTGTTCTTGGCTCTTTACCACCATCCACAATTCCAAGACATGCAACATTTTTATTCACCAACACCATTGAATTTCCACCATAAATTGTCCACTCTACACCCCCTTCTAGCACCAAACCAATAGTAGGCACATCCAATCCAGTAACAGTCCTACCAATACTGCTTAAATCAAAACATGCCTCAAATGGTGCAACCGATGCAACTTTCTTTATTTTCTTATCAGAAGCCTTCTTCACAAAATCTCTAACAAGTGGTTTCAATATAGAACTATGCAATACAGTTAAGGAATTCAATGTGCTAAACTTTGTTCCACCATTACCCTTATTATCAAAAGACAATAGTGAAGACTTAAAGTTAAGAATCTCACCTCCAACTTTAACTGATTTCACATCAATAAAATATTCATAAGAAGCATCACCTACGGTAAATATTGGTGCAGTGCTAAAGGGGTTAATAATAAGAGGAATAGTGGCAAGTTGAAACTTTGAAAAAGAAGAGTTTTTTTGGGGTACCCCACCAATGAAAAGACTACCAAGTCCTTTCTTGTTAGAAGATGGTAAACAAAGAGCAAACTTCTGAGGAAGTTTATGAGAAGATGATAATGAAAGCTGTGTTGGTAATGCAAGTCGTGTTCTTGCAAGCCCTAGTATACCTTTTGTTGCCTTTGGTAAGCCTTTAAGAGGCGAATCATCTGAGAATCCATCTACGTCGGTGCAACCAGAGAGTAATCCTGAGAGTTTAGTTTGTGATATGAACAACTCGTCTTTGCCAGTGTCACCTGAGAAAATGGAGTCAGCTAGTTGGTTGATAATGTTGGCACCGCATGTGTTGTTTGAGCAACCTGGTTTGAAATGGCCATTGCAGCTGGTGCAACCAGCGTCACCATTGCAGAGTTTGGATTCACAAGGGAGGGGAGTGTAGGTTGAAGAAGTGTAGTTTTTGTTGCAGTCGTACCATAGGATTGGTCCTGCAAGATCAATGGCTAGGTTGAAGTTGTGTTGAGGTGTTCCTATGGAGAGTGAAGTGTAGAAGAGACTGGTTATTGGGTCTTTTTCTATTGGTAGGATGAGTTGTGATGAGGAGGAAAATGAGAGAAGGGATATTGTGAGAAGGGAGAGAAGGGAAGTGAAAGAAGCCATTGTTGAGTTCAATGGTTGGATGTGAAGGGTTTGGTTTTATAGATATGAATATGTGAAGAGAATGAATAGTGTGATACATTGTTTATTCTTTTTTCATTGACTAGTATTGAAATGGTATGTATAATATTAATATTTAATGTTCTTTTATGTTGGCATGATCTGTCATGAATAATTGTTTTTTTACTGTAATGTTATTTTAATGATTATATAATAGTGTATGCAATAGTGTAAAAGAAAAGAAATATAATTTTTTTTTTAAAGTTATTCATTTAAACTAGTTCGATCATCCATTTTAATATTATAAAATAGTGTTTTAGCGAGAAGGACATTGGCGGTTTTGATCTAAGAGATATATCCTTGATGAACAGTGCTTTTATTATGAAGTTGGTTTGGCAGTTTGTTAACTATCCCGTGGTGTTTTTTGCAAGTAAGAAAATGGAACATAGAAGATAGCAAGCAAGTGAAATTCTATGATTGTTGGGTTGAGGAAGGGCTGCAATTAAGAGAGATAGCGTGAAACATTCATGACATTGTTCATAATACGAAAATCAGCGAGCTTGTGGATTTTAATGGAGAGTGGGATGGGAATGATGGGAATAAATTGGAGTTGGGTACTATTGCCGATGGATATGGTGGATAAAATTATTGGTAGCCAAATTTCAAATGATAATAGAGGGCCGGATACTTTTAATCTAGGTGGTGGAGTAATAATATGGGAATAGTAAAGCAATTCTATAAGTTGATTGTTAGAACAGAGTGTGATAGAGTCGATGATGGTTGGTGTAATTTGTGGAGGATTAAAGTTCTAGAAAGGGTCAAGACTTTTGTTTGGTTGCTTAAGCACATTATATTGTTGACAAGTACTATAGTAAAAGTAAAAAGGTCTTGGGACAACACCGTGTCGTTTATGTCGTCATTGTAACGCCCCGATGTTATAAAGTATTTTTATAAAATAAATATCAAGGGTATGATGGTGCATTTAGAATGATAAGTGGATGAGGTATTTTAATTAAATAATGATAATATAATTAGGTATTATTATTATTATTATTATAACATTGTTATTTAATAAATAAAATAAAATATAAGTTGGAGGTTTGAGGGGCAAAGTTGTAATTTGACTCTGTTATGAAAAGGGGAGAACACGATACATTTTCTCATTATCGTATTTTGACGAAGGAAAGAGGGCTCTGGAGAAAAAGGGAAAGAAGAAGGGAAATCAAGGATGGTAAAGCTTCAAGATCAAGGTTTTGCAAGCAATTTGTCAAATTCGAGGTAAGGGGGAAGAAAGGGTTCTTAATTGGTGATCTAACATGAAAGGGTAATTGGGAGTTCCTTACTCCCTTAGGGATTGTCGAATGTTGTTGATTATGATGAAATTGTGATATGATGTATATATATGTTATCATGATTGATTATGATTGTGTGAAATTGATGTTAAATTATATGCTTGATTGTTGTAATTGGAATGATGATGATTTGAGTTATATGATAAGTTTGGTATGGAAGTGGTTATAGAGATAATGATGTTGATGATGATGTAAATGGAGAATTGGAAACAAATCTAGGATTTTTCTTAATTTGATTAGTAATATTAGGTTGTGAAGACTATACAGATTTAGAGGTATAAAATAAGTATAAGAACAACATTTGGACCGTTTTGAGTGATAAAAGTGAGAGATAAGCAATAGAATCCGAACTGGTATCAAAGAAGAAATAAGAAGTGATTTTTGGGAAAAGTTGATTTTTGGACGCAGGTGCCCTGACACGGGCCGTGTCAGGCTACGGGAAAAGGGTTTTGGAGGAGTTTTGGGAAGGGGGGCTTCAGAGGGCCTGACACGGGCCGTGTCGCACGACACGGGCGGCCGTGTCAGCCTTCTGTGTTAGATATAAGTGTGATTTTGAGGGGCACGTTCAGGCCACCTGACACGGGCCGTGTCATGGGACACGGGGGGCCGTGTCATGGGACACGGGGGGCCATGTCAGGCCTCTATTTTGAGTGTATTTTAAGTGGTTTAATCCCGAGTTCTTGTTCGATACTTGTACCATTAGTCTAGGGCCTTGATGATGACATCCATGTTTAATTATAGGACCCGACGACCGATAATAAAAGTGTGCATGTTATGTGATTATTGTGGATAGTATAACTGTATTAATATGTCGATTAGAAGGTGTTGATGATGGAAATGTTTACTATAAGTCTTGCACAATTATATGAAGGAAAAGTGATAAACGAAGAGGATCGTGATGATTGGTAACATAGTTGATTATATGTCTTGCTTAGACCCCATGATGTAAGGGTTGGTAGCGGTGAGGATCGGAAGGATCGTGTTGTATTAGAATATATGTATAGGAAATAATTGAGAGTGGATTAATGAGGAGTTCATAGGATATGATAATTGGTAATTAGTGTGTAGGGATATATGTGCTTATGTTGATTTATATGACTCTTGATGATGAACCATATGAATTGTAGTGATAATATGTGTGAATATTGTCTGATTATTTATATGACCCGTGTGATGGGATATGTGATGATTGATGAAGATCATGAGGATCGTATTGATATGATTGTATTCATATGTGGTTTGAAATGTATGTTGTAATCGAGTTTTTGCATACGCATACATGTTGGGGGGAATAATCATGTCTCGGATGGAGCGTAAGTGATTATTCGGATTCATTGGGAATCTATGGGTGGGGGATGATCGTGTCTCATTAGAAGTGTAAGCGATGCATCCGGTCCGAATCGATGGACATTTGATGAAGTCGGTACCGCATTTGGATTGTGTCATTGAGTCACTTTACATTGATTGAATTATTGATGTATGATATGTGTTGATGAACTATTTGAGATATTGATTAATTGTATGATGTGTATTTGATGAATAGAGGTGAGATTACCCTGTAAGATGTTATTTGCACCATTAATATATTGAATTGTTTTCTCACCCCTTTGTTGTTTGGTTGCGTCTGTGCTTCTTCGGAAGTACAGATGATTCAGGTACTTGAGTACGCTCAGAGTACAAGTTGTTGGTCGAGTCCTAGGAGTTGCTCTGATACATAACATGGGAAATGGGGATACTTGTTGTTTAATCACTCTTGTTATTAATAGTTACGTATCACGTTTTCTTGAAATTTGTAAATTAAGAGTATTGATGAATATTATGGATTTGTGGCGTATTGTCGTTTGTTGAATAAAAAGATATTTTTCGCTGTTTTAATAAATAACTATATTTATGTTTTTGTTGAAAAAATAACATTTTACTTTTGATGAAAACTATGATTTTTCTTAATTAAATAGTTAATTTACTTAATTGGGATAAGTGGGTGTTACAATCATGCTTCTGAAACTATTATTCATGTGGTTCGGGATTGTCGGTTTGCTTGGAAAGTTTCGGAGAATAAAGTCCCTTTGAATATTAAATCTGAGTCCGACAATTTGGAACTAGGTGATTGGGTGAATTTGAATATTAATTATGCTAAGGAAGAAAATGATAATTGGAGTTCTTATCGGGCTTTCGCTTCTTATTTGCTTTGATATTGGAGGAATCAAGAAAAGCATAATGTAGAGTTTTTACGTCCTGATCATTTTGTTATATTATTGAAAAGAAGGTGAAGGACTATGATCAAGCAATTAGTATGGAAGGTCGGAATACGGAAATGCGAGTTCTTAAGTGGGTTCCTCCCAATCCGGGTGTGGAAAAATTGAATGTGGACGATACTTTCTTGGAAGGGGCTACGTCAGGTTGTGGGGGGTTGCTAAGAGATGAGCAAGGTATTTGGTTAGGGAGGTTTCACAAAGAAGTTGGATGTTGGTTGTAGCTACTTGGCGGAGCTAGAAGGAGTCTATGAAGGATTGATCTTAGCTTTAGATCTTGGATTTAAGAAGTTGGAAGTGAACACCAACTCTGACGAGCTTGTGCAGGATATTAATCTTGGGAAGACTCGAAGACCTGAAGGAACTGATTCGTTCAGGAAGGTGGGTAGTCTCTTGGATAGATTTGAGTTTTCATCGGTAACTGTTCGCACGTAAATTTCGCGCGAACAAGTCGCTGGCCTCCTATCGAAAAGGTTTACTTGCGGGACCGGCCAAACGAGTCCCATGACTGCTCTGTTCGATTAAGTATATGGTAGACTTTTATAATGTCAGACGGTAAGGGTTTTTTTAGGATTAGTTTGTGTTTGTGCAAACGCTCGCGGAATGCTTTGTTGATAAGTAAATGAAAAAAAACAAAGAAAAATGAATAAAATAGAAAAAACAAAGCAAATGGCAAGTATTAAAATTTCTTGGAATTGAAATAACTTAAAAGGATAATTGTTTGGATGCTATCATACATTTTGCGTAGGGGGTTAACTTGTTTCTCTTAATGCTTGGTACATTGAGTGTGTACCTTTTACAATGTAAAGAAATGCGACCTTTAAAACAAAATATACTTAAATAGACATAAAAAGTAACCGTCGGACCCTTTCCAACGAATCTGATGATGACACGTGTCACCCCAATACTATGGTAATTGCCCATTACGTCGCTCCATTTCCTTGGGCAGTTTCTCCATGGCATTCTGCATGTCGCGTCAAAAGGCCTTCGACATGGTGCTTTTTCTGGGCAGCGTTGAAGTGCTTCGACGCTTATCTTCAATGGCCTGGATTTTTTCCTCGCTTTCTTCTCCCTGTCGACAAGTCAACATGTTTCCTCTTCCCTGGTTGGGTCGAAAAATTCCTCTTTGATGATTGTGTGGATTCACTCCAAAACGCAAAACTATTATTAGCCTGGTCGAAATCTTCAGCTAATGGTAACACACATTTATTGAAAGTATAATAAGTGTGCGGATGTTATGGCCAAGAATGGTTGCAGGTTAGATAGGGAGCTAGTCATATTTTTTTGTAGAATCTCCTGCTAGAAGATTTAGAGGGGAATCCCACCTTGAGGGAAATTTGTTTGTAGTCCTTTGTTTTCTGGGCTATTAAGCCCTCTCTTGTAACAAAAAGAAAGAATTAGTAGTGACTGTAACCATGCTTAATATCATTTCAGATGGTTGCTTCAAAGTCAGGTCATATCCGAAATGTTACCAATGATTATTACCTCTAATTAATCGTTGGGATTTTTCAAGACAATGCTATGATAGTTCTTTGTCATGTCATTGAAGAATGTCCCCTATGACAAGATCTTCAAGTTTCAGTGATGATTCCTCAACTTCATTCAAAGATATTCGTCCAATTATTTCGAATCAAGTTGCCCCTCCTCATGCACGACTTCCCTTTGTTGGAGCTTTCTACAATAACTTCAAACCTTGAACAAACTCTTATTGAACATTTTTAGTATGCTACAAAAAAAATCGTGAGGATCCTCCATGTCGAAGAGAACCATGAAAGAGTTATAACATACATTTCCACACAAATAGAGATCTTGCAACTCGACAACGCTAGAGCCATCCCAGTGATAGTTCGAATCAACGTTGGTTTTCAACCATTCAAAGCTCATGAGCTGCAAAAGAGGTTTCTCCTTCCTCACCGTGACAACAACTCGTGTGACTTTGATGGTAGGAATATCATGTATATACCACGTGAAGACCACTGTCCAAGAAAACTTATTTTTCCATGTCCTCTATGCATAAGGTATATATGCATAGAACTTCTCGAAGCAACATGCCACTTGTCATCAACAAAACCCAATTATGACATAGTGCATCATCCCTAAATATTTGGAGAAACCTCTAAAGCTGAAGGTGTAAGATGGAACTAGAAACCCTAATGAGCACACATTGATATTATCTTAGATTACTACAAAGCCAATAACACAATGAAATTCAAACATTTTAGTCTCAAGCTAAAAAGGGCATTCATAATTCGATTCAACTAACTATAAGACAAATCTATCAGCTCTTGAAAGACATTGTGTGATGAGTTCATTTATCATTTCACCTCTAGAAAGTGCAAATTAAAAGCATAGGTCGTGCTCAGTTTCATTCTACAAAGTAAAGGGAGGAATTTATAAGATTGCGTCGATGGATTCACCAGGGAAGTTGTGAAATTTAAGGAAGGCAATGACAAATAAAGTGTTGGATCTTTGAGAAAGGACCGAGGCCAAATTACATGTTGTTAGGAGAAGCAAACGTTGGAAGAGCCCCATAATCTGAGAAAAATACTCGTTCATGCTCAACCAAGTATCAAATACGAAGGATAAACTTAGAAGATACACAAAGGACAAGAACATGCATAAAGATTCTCCACAAAGGGTTTGTCGTAAGAATGAATCTCTGCAAAGAAAAATATCTCTTGTCGATATGAATCACCGCCAAGAAAGACAATTGAAGTTGTGAAAGGAACAATCAAAAGTTTTAAGGACGACGAAAGGGTTTAAGGGATACCTAACAAAATCTTCCCATTAATTAGCGTGCACTTGCACATGCACAATTATATTCTATTAAAATATTAAATAATAATAATAATAATAATTTTTAAAAAATTATTTAAAATATATTAATATGAATTTTATTTTGGTTATTATTTTGGATTGTCCTCAAGACACATAGGGAAATGCACAAGATCGAATCCCAAGTGAAAAGACACATGGAACATATAGACCTTCATTATAATCTGAAATAGATAATTTTTTTCTTTGATACATTCGATCTAATCTGATAGTTGTTTATCACACAACACGTCATATCACAAACAAGTAATTTTAACCATTATTAATATTTATTCAAATTTATTCTCACCTATATATTATTTATGATTTCACTAACTATCTTGAAAATTTAATGCTAATCTTGGGGATCAACTTCTTCTCCACCTTATCATAAGTATAGATCTTCCAAAACAAGGCATGACATAATTATCCCACCTTTCATTTTTAATTCCTCACTTAATGGTTATACTTCTAATTTATAATATAACCAAAATCATAATTCATATATTAACTAAATTAAATATTACTGATTCACTAATTCAATAACTCAAAAAAATAAGTAAAACTTTAATTATATATTTTTTGCTAAATTTTTTTCTTCTACAATTGAGCACATGGTCTGACGCTATAAATTAGGGGTGGACAAAATTTTATAACTCGACCCAAACCGACCTACCCAAACATTAATACAACAATCGGGTCGGGTTATACGGGTTAACGGGTTTACTGTTTTCAAATAAATGGATTCAGATGGACATTACCGGTCGGTTTAGGATGCTGAAATTGGACTCAAGGATGTCCAAAACCGACCGGCCCAAGGCCAAGAAGGATAACAAAAAATAATTAAATTAATAATGGGCCCATGAACATTTTACCCGGCCCAGATTTTTAACATAGTTCGTACTTACTAGGGTTTCCAACTTATCTCACATAATCTCATTCTCAATCACTCACTCAGATATCTCAATTCCACAAAAACCAAGCTAGGGTTTCAACTTCATCAGCTCATCTTGTGCTCAACAACCACCAAGTTACGATCCGGTCTACGTCACCACCAAGTTACGATCCGCTCAACAAACGTAAGTTCTTCTTCTATCCGGTCTTCCCTCTCTCTTTTTCTATTTCTCCTTCTATCTCTTCTTCGTTTTCTTTGCAAAATTTGTCTCTATTTTTGCAAACTTGTTCTTCTTTATTATCTTCTTCATCTCTCTCTGATTTCTACGTTATTGTTTGAAAATTTGTTGAAAATTTATATGAAATCTTAATAGAAACTTTTAGTTCTTTTATTTTTGTTTTAATACTCATTGTTTGACAATGTTTTGATTATTGGAAGATGGAACATGGAGAAGGAAGCTTGCAAGGAGCTGGAGAAGGGAGTTTGCAAGGAGATGGAGAAAGGAGCTTGCAAGTTGCTGAAAATACTAGTTTGCAAGGACTGAGTCAAGGTATGTGTTTATGTTTAGAAGTACTACTTATTTGTGTGTTTGTGTTTAGAAGTTTTAATGACCTGCTTGTTTGTGTGATTGTGTTTGGTTTTAGAAATCCTACTTATTTGTATGTTTGTGTTTGTGTTTAGTGAAAAGGGATATACTGTAAAATATATTTATCAAGTTTTGATGAATTTGTTGTGCTTTGAAATTCATTCTGGTTGTGCTTTGACAGTTAACATATAAGAGTAATTATAGAGAACAAATTAATGTTGCAACTTCTTATAGATAATAATCAATTCTAAACTTCTAAAATTTTAAAATTGTTTTTAATTCTTCCAAGGAAACCAAACACATCTTAGATTTTTGTTTTAATTCAAAATTAAAGAAATTAATAATTATAAGTTAAAACAGAACTTATGGTGTTGGTGCAGTCCATATAACTTTTCTGTTACATTATTTGAAACAGAACTTATAGTAATTTATCTAGCTTATATCACCAACAGATGACAGCAAATTGATTTCAAATTGGGTGTTTGGAATTAAATTCCTGATGGAAACAAACAAAAGTTACTTATCTTATTTACATAATTACGTATCAAAAGAAATTATAATAATAGCATTGCTCAAGCTGGCAACAACCAACGTCGTCTTCATGTGTCTACAAAAGGGTTTTCTCTTTTAAAGTACAACACAAAAGCCATATTTAGACCCTACCCTTTAGAAGAAATTAAACTGTAGATTTCATTTTTCCTTAAAAAAAGTACAAATTTCATTCTATTTGTTAATTTAATTAAAATATAAAGAATATTCTAATTAAAATTAAACTGTTAGAATATTTTACCATTATTGTAAAATAGTTAGTATTTAATGAAAGATCCTTTTTCAAAGCATAACTTTTACCATCCTGCGATTATTCATAAATAATAAATACTAAATATTTTGTTTTAATTTTAATTTAACTATAAATACTAACTATTTATAAAATATTTAAAATTTAATGATGTGCAGTGTATGTTGTGTAGTGTATTTAAAAGTGTGTACTAATTGTGTATATTGGCAATTGTGGTAATCTTAAGTAATTAAAGAGAAAAATGTGTTGTGAAAATTGTGTACTGATTGTGTATAGGACTAATTGTGTATAGGACTGATTCTTTTAGTTTACAAAAATATTTTCAGTGTCGGAACATCATGTTCCCCATGCTGAACCTACACAAGCAGAATCTGCACTTCCTCCCCTTCCCCCTGCTAGGAAAAAAAGACAAGTTAATGCTAGTGGAACTAGGAAAACCTCCTCTGTTTGGTTAGACTTTAACATTTTACCTGATGAACCTGAACCAATAGCTGCGTGTAAACATTGTCACAAAAGATACTGATGCGACCCTAAAACACATGGAACATCTAACATGTTAGCTCACTCAAAAGTGTGTCACAAAAACCCTAACCTTTTAAGGAAAGATCCATCACAAAGAAACCTTGTAAGTGGTGAGGATGGTTTTTTAGGTTCAACAAGTCAAAGGTTCAATGCTCAAGCATGTAGGAAGGTTATTACTTCCTTTGTTATTCTTGATGAGCATTCCTTTAGAGTGGTAGAGGGTGAAGGTTTTAAGAAACTATGCAAACAACTACAACCACAAATGATTATCCCTTCAAGGAGGACCGTTGCTAGGGATTGTTTTCAGCTTTACCTAGCCGAAAAGTTAAAACTTAAAGCCTTTTTTAAATCTGATTGTGCTAGGGTTGCACTAACCACAGACTGCTGGACTTCAATTCAAAATCTTAGTTACATGGCCATAACTGCACACTTCATTGACAATGTATGGAATTATCATAAAAAGATTATCAGTTTTAGTTTAGTTCCAAATCACAAGGGTGACACCATTGGTAAAAAAATGGAGGATGTTTTGAAGGAATGGGGGCTTAGGAAAGTGTCAACAATCACCCTTGACAACGCAACATCTAATGATGTGGCTGTTTCTTACTTGGGAAAAAGACTTAAGAGCAAGAATGCTTTAATTGGTGTCGGGAGTTTTTTACACATGAGTTGTGCTGCCCATATCTTAAACTTGGTGGTGAGAGATGGACAAACAGATCATGAGTTAGCTATTGAAAGTGTTCGTGATGCTGTTAGGTTTGTTAGGTCCTCACCACAAAGAGCCTTGAAGTTTAATGAGTGTATAGAAATTGTAGGGATAACATGTAAGAGAAAACTTGGCCTTGATGTTTCCACACGGTGGAATTCGACATACTTGATGTTGGATGCTGCTGAGAAGTTCCAAGCAGCATTTGAAAAGTTAGAGGATGAAGATCCTAGCTACATGGAGTTTTTTGACCTTTCTGGTCCACCATGTTCTACGGATTGGGAAAAAGCTAGGGCTTTTGTGATTTTTTTGAAAACATTCTATGAAGCAACCAAATTGTTTTCATTTTCACAAGAAGTTTCACTACATATAGCCTTTCATAACTTGTCTGACATTTTGTGTAAGCTTCAAGAAGCATCCTTGAACGTGAATACCTATGTGGCTCTAATGGTTTCAAATATGAGGATCAAATATGATAAATATTGGGGGGATGTTGAAAAAGTGAATCATTTTCTCTATTTTGGAGTGATCTTTGACCCTAGGTTCAAGTTCGGTTATGTTGAGTGGTCTTTCAATGATATTCATGGGGTTGATAGTGAACTTGCAAAGAAAAATGTTGAGTGTGTCAAAAAAAGTCTATTTAAACTGTACAACTGGTATAAATCTGAGTATGACAAGAATGTTGGGGCTGCCATCACAAATGCACCATCTAGGAGCTCTTCCCATGGAGAAACATGTACCCAAACTAGAAAATCATCCCTTTTTACAAGGGCTGATGCTTTTAAACAACACTTGAAGGAGAAAGACACAATTGATAATCAAAATGAACTAGAAAGGTACTTAGGTGACCCATGTTGGGGAGATGCTGAAAATTTTAATATTCTTAAATGGTGGAAGGAGAATTCCACATGTTATCCCATATTAGCTACTTTGGTTAGAGATGTTTTGGCAACACCTGTTTCAAGCGTAGCATCCGAAAGTGCGTTTAGCACCGGGGGGAGGATTTTAGACACGTATAGGAGTTCTTTGAGTCCGACAATGGCTGAGGCGCTTATTTGTTCTCAAAACTGGTTGATGCCTTCTGAAGAGAACGAATCAAAACTTCTTGATCTGCTTGAAGAATATGACATAACTGATTCAATAGTTTCAGGTACTTATGAAATAAAACTTTGTTTTTTTAACATTATTTTAATAACTTTATCCTCATTACATTTTCTGGCATCTTGCAGAGTTTCAAGTAGGTGTTACCCTTGGAGCAACTGCTCCTGAACAGGTTGGACCTGTTTAAATCACCTTTAGGTATATTCTGAATTATTTCCATTCTATATGTAGCCACTATTTTAACATACTAAACTATTTTTTCTCTTTTACTTGCAGACACATTTTGAATATTTTGGAGTCTTTGAATGACTCATAATATTTAAGATATTATAATTAGTAAGTTTGTTTTGAAGCCATGAACTCATAACATTTTGGGCTGCCACTACTGGTTTCATAGTAATTCAGTGTCAAAGTTTGTTTTGGGTAAGGAATCAATGTTACAATTGCACACTGTTATGTTTCTTGTTCATAGTAATTCAGTGTCATAGTAATTAGTAAGTTTGCTTTAAAACTTATAACAATTCTGTTTCTTTTTTAAAGTTAACAGAAGAGAAACTGTTATGTTTGACCGTGCTCGAAATGAACATGACTGGGTTGTGCTGGTATTTTCACAGCTCACAGGAGTAAATAGGCCAGTCGCATTTGCACACGCAAATGCTTTTCTAAATCGAATTGATCTCTTATCTGAGGTATTTTTGTATATAGTTGCTCTAAGTTAATTAGCTTGCTTATATATTTCTCAAAAAAGTTGTTTTCAGATAGATGAAGCATTGTTGTTTGGAATCCTTCTTTCCAAATTTCATCATGTAACCTATTTAAAATTTGCTTCTGGCTTAATGATTAGGTTACTGTCTGTTACAGTAAGTTATCGACTTTTCTTGTTCTATAACTCCCTTTAGTCAGGAGATGAATTCATTATAATTTTAACTCATAATTCTTAATTTGCAGACTATAACTCTCAAGCCATCACAAACTTGTGGTAGATTATTCAATGAATATTTTGTACCAGATGTTGAGAGTATAGATACTATTTAAACTTCTCTTTCTTTAGAGATTTTCATTTTCTTGGATATGATAAATATGCTTACATCTATCTGCTGGAATTTTTGTGGTTAAAGGTCTGGAAGCCATCAAGTTGGGCTGGAAGGAGTATTTGGGTTAGCCAGTCCTCCCTGCTAGTATTGTGTGGGTATGATAAATATGCTTACATTAATCTGCTGAAATTCTTAATTTATCAAATCTTTCAGATAAATTAGCCAAGGCATGTTCAATTCCCCTTTTTTTATGTTGCTTACTCTTGTCACTAATGTTGGAATGTATTTTTTTTTGTCTATAGAATTTAGAGCATATGAAGAAAACCAGTACACATACAATTTGACTATTTTATATGGACTAGCAGTGCGTGGCATGTAGATATGACATGACTTGAGTTATGTTTAATAGCTTGTAGATATGACATGGATTATGTTAATTTTTATATGAAGGATGAATGTAATTTAAGTATTAACAATGTATTTAAGCTTCAACAACTAGTATTTAAGCTTCAACAAAAACTACTTTGACTTGTAGAATGCTTATAATTTATGAATTTTTCTGCTATATCATTTCTGCTATATAATTTTTTTGAATTTTTGTCAAAGAATGCAATGTTTTTTAATGTCAAGTAATCCGGTCTAACCGAACCGTACAAACCGGTAATCCGACAAAATCGTAACCCGATCAAACCGATTTTTGTACGGTCGAAATTGGATTTTGGTATGCTACCCGAGGTTTGGGTCGGTTCGAGCTTTTGGACCCGAATCCAACCCTACCCGACCGCTTGTCCACCCCTACTATATAAATGAACATGGTTTCGTACTTTTTAACTTTTTTATTTATTGAAAATTGGTTTGTAGGATTATACTTTAATTCGCAGTATTATAAGATTATCCAATTGATCCAGACACAGTTGAGTTCAATTATTATTGTCACGTGTAGACAAAGAAGCTTTTATAATAGATTTATTAAAATCTATTAAATTCTACTTACCAATAGTCATTTTATATAATTACTTTTAACTTTATACAAGAATGGTCATTTTATATTTGGTTTGCTTTTCTTGGAATTTAGCTTTTTTTTCCTGCATTAGATTCCTTGTGATGCCAGAGGAGAAAAGACAGATTCTATTTTAAATTAGACAAGTAGGTTTTTTTAATCCGAAAAAGTGTTTAACATCACACTTTACTTTCTAAATACTTAATCCGAACATGCGTGAGTATTTATTTTTTAAAGGAGTCTTTAATTATTATTTTTATATTTGGAGAGAAGTTTGTATGGCTTTATAAATTATTATAATATTTTGTAGAAAATATATTTATATATACATATCACTCTTCATATACAGAGAGAGACATCATTTAGTAACATTAATAGTAAAATATAATAATAATTTTATAAATGACTAAAGTATTGAGTGACTTAAAAATGTCAGATTTAAGAGTTATATAATGTCAGATTTAATGACAGTTGACTTAAAAACCGTAGTAATACATGAGATAAAAATTAACAAATATCGATTCCCAACAACTACATTTTTTATTTTTATATATTTACATTTTAAACTTATATTTTATTTATTTTTTAGTGTTACACAGACTTTAACCTCAAAACATAAAATTCATCTTCTTTTTTTCTATTTTTAAGTGAAAGATAAGAGTTTGATCAAAATTTCATTAAAACTCAAATTCATCTTATTATTTAATTTTTTGTGTTACAACCCTCAAAACTCAGGTTTAAACCTAGGCCTTAGGATCCTCATACCTCAAGTCAATCAGATTTCTCATCCTGACCATTGATCTCCCTCCTGCGCAATCTGGACCACCCATTTGGATTACTTTTCATTTTCTTTTTATTTATTTCATTTTATTTTCTCTTATTTATTTAAAATAGCAAAAATCATTTAAAAATTCTGAAATTTTTTTATC
The DNA here is from genome assembly GCA_963966055.1 of Lathyrus aphaca. Taxonomy (NCBI): domain Eukaryota; kingdom Viridiplantae; phylum Streptophyta; class Magnoliopsida; order Fabales; family Fabaceae; genus Lathyrus; species Lathyrus aphaca. The sequence continues at coordinate 63,587,826 of OZ014519.1, read as the reverse complement.
ATCACTTTAATTAATTTTCAGAAAACAAAAACATTTTTATTTTTATTTTTTCATTAAAAATGCATTTTTAAATAATTTAATTGTATATTTTAATTATTTAAGTCCATTTAATTAATTAAAAATACTTTAAAGTATCTAAAAATCACAAAAAAAAGTCAGAGAGGTTCTTTAAGCATTTAGAAACATTTACAAACTCATCCCACAAATTTCTTTTTGGTTTTGATCAAACTTTGCCATTTTCCTTTGAATTAGGGTTCCTAAATTTCATATTTTTGAACCTTAACTTCAAAAATTCATTTCTCTCAAACCAAGATGAGTTTGCATTTTATTCTTTTGGCAATATTTCACACTTAACCTCTAGTTTCTAAATATATTTTTGTCACACTTTTATCTTGCATTTTCAAATTAATGTGCATTTTTCCTTTGAGAAGTATCCAAAACCCTAACCAATTTTAGGATGACCATAACTTGAAATTGGTAAACCTTTAGACCTCCCCCTTTGGATGGTGATTTCATGAGTGCTTAGGGTCCCCTTGGATGCATTTTCAATTTTTTATGACTTGATTTGCTTATGCTTTTGAATTTGTACATATCTTGCTTTCAAATTAACCATTTTAGGTGCATTTGGTAAGTTAATCAGGATGTGGATGTGCATCCACATCCAACCTCTCTTTCTCTCTTTACTTTTATGCACTTTGTTTGTGTTTGAAGTGAATCTCATTCACTTATGTTATCTCTTGTTCTTAGGTTACTTAACTTCTTCATGAAGTAAGTCACCTAACCATTCTCTCTCTCTCTCTCTCTCTCTCTCTCTCTCTCTCTCTTCATCTACTTCTCCTCCTTTGGTGGCCAACTTGAAGACTTCTCTTGATGCCTCACAAACCTTAGGAATATCGAAGCATGATAACTTTAGGGTTGTAAATAGTCCCCCCTAGATTTTACCTTTTGAGTCTCCTTGAGTCTCTCTCTCTCATCTCATAATCAAGGCTAAACAATTATATTTTTGGGACTCTGAATTAGGGTTGTGCATGTATCCTTATCTTAGGATGGGGTGTATAACTTTGATCCTTAGCGCCAAACCTTTAAGTTGTTTTTACCTTTAATAAAAAACACCTAATAATCATTAAAGACTTAAGCTTGTAACTTGGGCCTTATATTAGGGTTACATCTCTTCCTGGTGGTTCAGAGGGACTAACCCTAGTGTTCAATGGACAAGTCCCCTTCATGCTAAAATCTTGCAAACATAAAAAACACTTCTTCATCCAATATTTAATTAAAATCCACTTAATAAAGGCTTGTTATATAATGAATTTAATCCCTAACCATGGATTAAGTTGAGGTATCTTCCTCAGCTTAAATGTTCTCATCTATCATCCTTCTCTTAGGATGGTGTAATGAGTTCACTAATCTTTGATTGGAGATTAAACTCATTACTTAACACTAAATAAAAACCCAAAAACACTTAATAATTACCAAAGAATGTTAATGATCTTAATCATATATCATCATGGTAATTAAGTTGGGATCTTCATCTCATGCTTAAGTAGGCTCATTATCCCTGATCAGGGAGGATATAATGAGTTTACTGACCTTTGATTTAGGCTTAAGCTCATTATCTTACGCAAAACACCAAAAACAATATAAAAAACTGAAAACACAAAAAATAAACAATAAACGCCCCCTCCGGGATTCTTTTCTCATCACATTCACTCTGAAAACGAGAACTCGCTTCTCCCGTCTAATGCAAGACAGTTAGCACTCGATCCAGACGAGTCATACACTTGAGCATAGACAAGCAAGCAGTTCACAACAAAATCATCCAGGTCTCTTTGATTCGAACTATGGTGTTCTGACTTCCTCATTGCACGAGAGGATACGTAGGCATAACTTAACAGTTATCGAACAAAAGTCTCTTTGTCTCCCCCTCTCGTCCTCTCAGTTCTCTTTCCTTAGCCTCAGTTTTGAGCACTCACTTTCTTTTTTTTGCACTGACACTTTGTACATCCTTTTCTCCCTAGTTTTGTTATACACAGTTTAGCACATACATATCCCCTTTTAAACACAATCAAGTAAGCGTGGATCCCGTCGAGTACGACGGGCGATCTGGGTGTTAATACCTTCCCAGGTCATAACCAACCCCTTTTCTCAGTTTCTTTGGTTCGCAACCGTCTTATCCATATCTTTCTAGGTTTATGCAGCATTACCTTTCCTTCGGGATAAAAATGCCTATCCGGCGACTCTATTCAACCTCAACCTCCAACATCACCGACGGTTCGCGTTTGCACCGGGACGAAAGTCCGGGGAGCGACAATATGATCTAATCACACATACCTACAACCTTGCAGGCATGTGTCTCATTCTTTGAGGTTTGCTTGTGCTTGCTTTACCGCTAACTTTTTCTTGTTGGATTTCTCTTTGACTTCACTTGTTGGTTCTTCACATAAGATTGATATTGAATCCTTTTTTACATTTTCACTCCAATCCCATTCTTTAAGCTCATTTATGGTCACGTCCCTGCTCATCACTACTTTGTTTACTGGGTCGAACAACTTGTATCCACCAGTCGAATGATATCCTATTAGAATCATTTGAATTAACATATCATCAAGTTTTCTTCTCAACTGATCAGGTACATGTCTATGTGCTATAGATACAAATAATTTCATATTACTTAAGCTAGGATTGACATCAGACTAACATTCTTCTGGCTTGATTTCTTCTAGCATTTTCGTCGGACATCTATTCAAAATGTATGTTGCAATTGACACAGATTTTCCCCATAATTCTTTGGGTAACTTCTACTTGCCTTTCAACATATTTCTCACCATATTCATGATAGTTATATTCTTCCTTTTAGTATTTCCATTTTGTTGTGGAGTGTAGGGTGGCATCATATCATGCACAATCCATTCTTTCTCATATAACAGGTTGGAGCATTTTGACGCATATTCTCCACCACCATCAGTCCTCAAAATCTTGAGCTTTCAACCACTTTGTCTTTCGACCATAGATTTAAACTTGGAAAATACCTCAATCACTTCACTTTACTTCTTGATCAGATAAGTTCATAGTTTTTGACTAAAATCATTTATGAATCTGACAAAGTATATGCTACCTTAAAACTAATCCATTTGGATATGACCACATACATCAGAGTATAAGATTTCAAGATTTGCCTTCGATTTGCTTCTTGTATCCTTTTTGAAGTTGTTCTTATGCGGCTTTGCACGCACACATTCCTCACACGCTTCATTTGGAATGTCGATTTCTGGTAACATTGGAACCACATTTCTTCATTTCAATTTTCTGATGTCTTTGAAGTTGAGATGGTCAAGTCTACAATGACATATCCATTCATCCTTGTTAGCTGCAGTTGCAAGCCACTTGTGCTCCATCATATTAAGTTCAATCAAGAAGGTTTTATGACATGAGAGCCTTTAAGAGTAACTTCCACCTCAGTCGAGAACTCTCATCATGTTGCCTTTAATCTACACTTTGTAATTCTTTTCTACCAACTGCCATATGGTGAACAAATTAATTTGCATGCATGGTATATATGATACATTAGAAATTACCGACCTTTTGCCATTTTCCTCATAATCAGAACATCACCAATACCTTCAGCTCCTAGAATATTGTCATTTGCAAATTTCACCAATTTCTTCATTAGGGATTTTATGTTGACAAACCAATCTTTCCTACTAGTCTTGTGTGATGAGCATCTTGATTCCAAGTAAAATTGGTCCTTGAATCTTTATTCATCTCTTGTTGTAACCATCAAAAACATCTCTTTTTCATCATGATTTTCTAGCTTTGCATCATTTTCTTAATTCTTTTATTTGTCAGAATAGTCACTAGAGTAGTGATCATACTTCTGACAATTGAAACACAAAATGTGACTTTTGTCAGGTTTTTGTCCATCACTTTTCGTTTACTTTCAACAACACCTATGTGGTTGCTTTGGTATGAGGGTCTTCTTTGATTCAACGAGTTTCCTTCTTATTGATTTTCTCTACCAGTCAAATTTATGTATCCTTTTCTACCTTTGTTTTCGAACCATTTTCCTCTCCTTTCTTTTCTCTTGTTGATTGCACCTACAAAGCCACATTACTTTTCAACTTACTTGAAGCTCTTTCAGTCATTCTTTCTTAATGAGATTCAAGTGCCACTTGAAACTCTTCCTTTGTCAATGTTGACAAGTCATTCATTTCTTTTATGGCTACTACAATGTGAACGAATTTTGGAGCTAATGACCTTAATATATTTGCAACAAATGATCTTGATGTCAACACCTCTCCACACACCTTGATTTGATTCACCCTTTTCGTAACCCAAGTGAAAAAATCATGTATGCTTTCACTTTCTTCCATCGGAAGCAATTCATTCGTTCTTTTGTGAGTTTGTGATCTCACCCTTTTCACCTTCTTACCTCCTCCAACGATTTCTCCACAAAAAAAACATACTTCTTTCGCTGATTCAACATCACTCAACTTTTCAAAAATTTCTAGATCAACACATTGAGGAATTATAAGTGAACTTTATAATCTTTCTTCTTTAATTATTTATGTGTTACCTTTGTCGCATTTTCTGCAAGTGGCGTTACTCCTTCATTCACAAGATCTCACATGTTTGGTAATAGAATACAATCTTCATCTGCTTACACCAATTTTCATAATTTTTATGATTCATAATTGGAAGAGTTGTTGGAAAATGACCGTTCAGATGATTTACCGTGCTATGCTTCCCAATAATCAATCACACATCCAGTGCTCTAAATACCAGATATTGAGATTTTGATTAATCCCTGATGTTGGGACTTCACCTAAAACTGGGAGAATTCTCAATCAATCTTGATGAACAAGAATCAATTCTTCTTATTGATTCATCCTCTTGTTCTTCACTCGAGTGAATCAACCACACCTTGGTTGCAAGATGATTTCGCTGCACAGAAGTTTAAAATAAAAAGAAAAATGAATTGGAGAAGAAAAAAAATTAGGGTTTGAAAAAAAAAGGAAGGAGAATATTTGTGCACAATATATCTCTGCCTTGAAATTGAAGTTTATTCAATCTTTTTTCTATGCAATTGCATTAATACAATGAAATGGTACCTTCCTATTTATAAGTTGAGATTGTTTGCACATCAATCTCTAACTAATCTAACTCAGCTAAAAACACAATAAAATTAACTCTAAATTTTTGTTGAGATGCACTTCTTCGACATTTGACAACTATATAATTTATGCGCAAAACATTTCAACAACAACAAACTCTATCAAATGATACTTCGAAAAAAAAATACACTTTCATCATAATTTTATTGCATAATAATAATTAATAAAATTATGCAATTGCACTAAATTATGCAATTGCGTCGATGGATTCACCAGGGAAGTTGTGAAATTTAAGGAAGGCAATGACAAATAAAGTGTTGGATCTTTGAGAAAGGACTGAGGCCAAATTACATGTTTTTAGGAGAAGCAAACGTTGGAAGAGCCCCATAATCTGAGCAAAATACTCGTTCATGCTCAACCAAGTATCAAATATGAAGGACAAATTTAGAAGATACACAAAGAAGGACAATAACACGCATAGAGATTCTCCACAAAGGGTTTGTCGTAAGAATGAATCTCTGCAAAGAAAAATATCTCTTGTCGATGTGAATCACCGCCAAGAAAGACAATTGAAGTTGTGAAAGGAACAATCAAAAGGTTTAAGGACGACGAAAGGGTTTAAGGGATACCTAACAAAATCTTCCCATTAATTTGCGTACACTTGCACATGCACAATTATATTCTATTAAAATATTAAATAATAATAATTATAATTTTTTAAAAATTATTTAAAATATATTAATATGAATTTTATATTGGTTATTATTTTGGATTGTCCTCAAGACACATAGAGAAATATACGAGATCGAACCCCAAATGAAAAGGCACATGGAACATATAGACCTTCATTATAATGAAATAGATAATTTTTCTCTCTGATACATTAATGATTATTCAATCTAATTTGATAGTTGTTTATCACACAACATATCATATCACAAACAAATAATTTTAACCATTATTAATATTTAAAGATAAAATACGTCATTTTTAATATTCAAATTTATTCTCACCTATATATTATTTATGATTTCACTAACTATCTTGAAAATTTAATGCTAATCTTGAGGATCAACTTCTTCTCCACCTTATCACAAGTATAGATCTTCCAAAACAAGGCATGACATAATTATCCCACCTTTCATTTTTAATTCCTCACTTAATGGTTATACTTCTAATTTATAATATAACCAAAATCATAATTCATATATTAACTAAATTAAATATTACTGATTCACTAATTCAATAACTCAAAAAAATAAGTAAAACTTTAATTATATATTTTTTGCTAATTTTTCTTCTTCTACAATTGAGCACATGGTCTGACGCTATAAATGAACATGGTTTCGTACTTTATAACTTTTTTTTGATTGAAAATTGGTTTGTAGGATTGTACTTTAATTCGCAGTATTGTAAGATTATCCAATTGATCCAGACACAGTTGAGTTCAATTATTATTGTCACGTGTAGACAAAGAAGCTTTTATAATAGATTTATTAAAATATATTAAATTCTACTTACCAATAGTCATTTTATATAATTACTTTTAACTTTATACAAGAATGGTCATTTTATATTTGGTTTGCTTTTCTTGGAATTTAGCTTTTTTTTCCTCATTAGATTCCTTGTGATGCCAGAGGAGAAAAGACAGATTCTATTTTAAATTAGACAAGTAGGTTTTTTTAATAAGAAAAAGTGTTTAACATCACACTTTACTTTCTAAATACTTAATCCGAACATGCGTGAGTATTTATTTTTTAAAGGAGTCTTTAATTATTATTTTTATATTTGGAGAGAAGTTTGTATGGTTTTATAAATTATTATAATATTTTGTAGAAAATATATTTATATATACATATCACTCTTCATATACAGAGAGACATCATTTAGCAACATTAATAGTAAAATATAATAATAATTTTATAAATGACTAGTGTTGAATAATGAAGTGACTTAAAAACGTCAGATTTAAAAGTTATATAATGGCAGATTTAATGACGGTTGACTTAAAAACCCTAATAATACATGATAGATAACAAACATCGATTCCCAACAACTATATTTTTTAAATATATTTTTACATTTTAAACTTATATTTTATTTCATTTTTTAGTGTTACACAGACTTTAACCTCAAAACACAAAATTCATCTTCTTTTTTTCTATTTTTAAGTGAAAGATAAGAGTTTGATCAAAATTTCATTAAAACTCAAATTCATCTTATTATTTAATTTTTTGTGTTACAACCCTCAAAACTCAAAACTTCATTAAAAAAAAAGTGAAAGAGATGAGTATATATAACAGAAAACTTCATTAAAATTCCAAAAAAGAATAGTACATTGATAATCATATATTACATATATTTATCAAATGTCTAAGCCCATAGCAACAAATGCATCTTTATAATTTGGGACTCTCTCCTCACTACCCTCATCAGAATCATAAAAAAAGTCCTCCTCTGCTTCATTTTCTTTTTCTTCTTCAACTTCTTCTTCTTCATATTGGCCTTCCTCACCCTTAACGTATCCTCGACAACCAACGATCCAGATGATTGAACCACCTCATTTGACCGCTGATGTTGTTCATTTGTGACCTCATTGGTGATATTTCTGTTAGCATTCTCATTTGTTAAACTCATTGTTACGAAGAATATATTATGAAGAAATGTAAAACTGTCTATTTATAAATGATATTGAAGATGAAAAGTCTGATAGTTTAGTGATTGCAATGATGATAACTTGTAAGTGTTTATATTCTCGAATGATATATTTGAAAAACGAAGAAAATTTTAAATCATTATTAAACTTGAGATGAATGTTTCTCTCTTCCTGGAAGAGAAAATGTTGTAATATTACAACGATTTCTTATTATAACCGTGAATAAATAATTATGTAAAATGAAAAAAATAAATGTTGTTGTCACGAGTCAAACCTTGTACCAAATAAAAGGGGTATCGCTACAGTTCATATGATTAACCGTTTTGATATATTTATAATAAATATATACTTATCATTACGGTTCTTTTCGATAACCATTGTGAAATATTTACCCATATAAACGAATTAACTTTCCCTTATTGGTAGTAGCTCAGTTTCCTTCACAGTGAAACCATATCACCCATTTTTCTCTTCTTTTTCACCATTAGTCGTGAATCTTATGCTTCATACATTAAGGTATTCTTCTTTTTCCATTTATTGTTAAATATTTCTCATTATCTCTTTTGTTGCATGTTGATTATTATTCTTCTTCTTCCATCTATGCCAGTAAACTTCATCTAGTTTTAGAAATAATGAAAAGAAATATAAGAAGTATGAAGCTATTATTTAAGCTTCTCCCTTATTGTATTTCTTCTTCATTATTTTACAAACTAGATGAACATGGTGATGATGTTGGTGGTAGCAAGCATAATGTACATATTGTTTGTGTAGCTATGGAAAATAAGACATTCTTCTATTTCAATCTTCTTGTCAGATAGTTCCCATTATCTCGTTTGCATTATGTTGTTTTTGTTGATTGTTCTCATTTTTGCAGATTTGTCTTCAATGAATTAACAAATACCATACTTTGGCTATGAGACATATTGTTTGTGTAGCAATAGAAAAAATATATAAGAAGTATGAAGCTATATATGATGGAAACTTCATCCACCTTGCACTTTTTCTTTATTGCTTCATGAACAATATGTTTTTCATACTCAGGATGCTTTCCAAGCTAGGTGAGCTTCATTGTAATGGTACATATGACAATAATGTATCTTATTTTGTTACAGTTCTACTTAGGTTACACTCCCACTTATTAGGGTTTTGTTTCAACTTTTGTTGGTTTTGTTTTGAATACTAACTAATTTTCTTTTATTTGAAATAGCTGAAGCTGTATAGTAAAGATGATACATGGTGATGATGGTGCTGGTAGCAAGCGTATATTATGAGTTGATAAGGTACATATATATGAAATCCTTTTGATATTGTATATGAAATTTAGTTTATTATATACTATGTATATTTTTTGTTTCACTATCCTTTTATAGAAAATACAATAATTTAAATTAACATAGAAACTTATAATCTGAAAAATGAGATGTATTTGAAAACCAACTTATATCAATCAATGTTTTCTGAATTGCATGTATCTCATTCTGCACATTTTATGTTCCTTAGCATATAATATATTGTTCAATGGTCTGTTTTCTTCAATTCATCAATATCAACAATTCTACTTTACCTCATCGTCGTCACTTATCACCGTGATTGTTATGATGATAAGTCATCATAAAATCCCAATGATAAGTGGCGATGATGATGTAAACTATAATAAAAGATATCGATGTATTGAAGGAAATTGACCATTGAACCATATATGTGCTAAGGAACATAAAAAGTGCACAATGAGACGCATGCAATTCGGAAAACAACGACGTGTTTAAGTTGGTTTTCAAGAACAATTTAATTTTCAGATTATATAGTTCTTTACCAATTTTAATGGTTATATTTCTTTAGTTAGGTGTGTGGTAAAACAATAAATATAAATTGGTATATAATAAACTAAGGGTACATTCCATAACGATTGTAACTCATAACCTTTGTGATATTCATTATATATTACAACGGTTGTTATACATAACTGTTGTAATATACCACACGCTTTCCAGAATACAACAAAGGCCCTAGGTAGGGGTGAGAATAGGTTGGGCCGACCTAGACTTTGCCAAGCCTGAGCCTAGCCTGCTAAAAATTCCAAGCCTAAGCTTGGCTTGTAGCCTATCAAAGGTTTATGTTTTGACCTAAGCCAGACCTTTTCGAAGGACTGATTAGCCTATTAGCCTATTTAAAAAGCCTATATAATTTAAATATGTGTAAATAAGAAATTCAACAAATGTTTAAATAAACTAGAGAATTAAAATTATAATAAAACTAAATGTTTGTTTCCATTGACTTATCTGAGCTTACCTAGTAGCATAAATTTGTGAGATGATTTGTTTGAAAGAACTTATGAAAATACCTTATAAAATTATTCATAGGATTCCTTTAAACTTATTTTCACAAGTTCTTAAATATAACTAAGTTTTACTCTTATATTTTAGAATAAAAAATAAAATAAAATATTAAAACAATAAATTCATTCATATTTAATAAATAGGCCGACCTGACAGGCCTATAAGGTTTTTTCTATGGCCTGTACTCTAGCATATTTAACTAAGTAGGCTTATAAAAAAGCTCAGGCCTTTTCTGTTTAAAAAAAAGTCTGGCCTGGCCTTGGCTTATGTAGGCTAGGCCTTAGGCCCCTGTTAGTTGGTCTGACCTATTCCCACTCCTTGTCCTAGGTCCGTGATTATAAATAGCTTACTTACGACAACACTCTATATAATAACGCCTGCACACACATCATTATATATATTTCCCAATCGTTGTTAAAAGCGTTTTCCATAGTAGTGACATCACCTTACTCTTGTTTCTGATCATCACTTTTGTTCCCTACTTTAATCCAAATATTTTCAAAAATTTCTTCCAATAGTTACATGTACTCAACCTGTCTCTCATCTCACCTTAATCATACAAATAAATTTTACCACCTATTTGCAAAGGTTATGATAAAATCAATCAAAGTCATTCGAATACACATTTTTTGACGTATTTCAAGGTTGCAATTGAGTTTACCAGTAACTCACTATGTACGAGGTATTATAGCCTTTAACACTAATTTTATATTTTTTATTTAGTAACTTAGTAGGTTAATTTTAGTGCATTTTTGTTATTTATAAATAAGTTGTGAAGAACACAATAGGTGCTCTCATTTGTGAGTTTTTGTGTGTTTATTACATATGCAGGGATGATTTATGGTAAGTCCTGGCATGACAAAACTGAAACATCACCTTAACCCTAACTTTACGTTGAGACCAGAATGTAACAGAGGTTACAAAGATGGGACATTCATAGCTTTAGGGCATGCGTGGCATCAACCATAAAATTGAAGTACATTTGAGCCATACAGAAATGAAGATAAAATCAAGGTGCTAGAATACAAAAAACTGTACAATAGTACAACCACTACAACATGCCACTTGTCCCCTCTGCATAACATGTATACCACCAGAAGCTTTTACCCCTGCATGTGTTGTGTACCTCATCTGGCACTGGTATGAAAGAACATAAATGGAGGGGATATGACGATTTTCATGGGGAAAAATGATGGATAATAATTAAGAAGCCCATGATCCAATACCTCACAAAACTCTATAAGAAGCTGACAATAAAAGGATCTTTGTGATGGAACGAAAAAAGTTCAAACTAAGAGAGAAACACTTGGTAGAAATTGGTGTGAAAGTAAGATGAATCAAAGTGGAGAATCCCTCATCTCTTCATCTTAAGTATAAGCTATCAGCATCTGGCGTGAAATAAATCGTCTCTTGCTAATTGGAGATTGCAAGAAGATGAAGAAATCACTCTTAGATTTTCACTTCTTTTTCATTATGTGTTTAAGAATATTTAGCTTAGGAATCAATGTTGATGTATGTATTGAGCTTACCATGAGATAAACTCTTTTATGTTTAGAAATATGAAGTAATATTTTGTGTTATTTAATGTGGTACTAACGCCTTATTTTTTATCATGCATTATATTGTCATAAATATGATTATTTGGCTTATCATCTTAGGAAAAGATAAAATCTTGTTGATGTGAGGAATCCATCAACAAGTAGAACTCATGATAAATATGAGTGAAAATAGTATGATATGAATATTCATTAGATTAGCTACTTTAGGCATAAAGAGAAACAATCATTGAAAACATTTGGAATGAAACCAGACATGCATTAAACTTAAACGTTAGGGTAAAGAATTTGTTCCATTGCTTTATTGAATACTTCTATGATGTTCTAGGAATACATATTGAGATCACATTCTGACCTCATCTTACACAACATAACACATCATGTACACAAAATAAACAAGTTATATTAATGGATCATTAGCTAACATATTCTCCATTACTAATTTCACTTATTTAAACCAAAGATATTTTTGCCACTATTTACTTTAAAAGCTAAACTTGTGACAACCATCAATTATTTCTAATTTTTCTCATGCTTATTCACAAAATTTACTTATGCAAATCAATCTAAGTTATTTCTACTCCTTGTGGGTTCAACATCCTTACTAATCTATCACTTGCTACTTTAAAGATCATGTATACTTGCATGTAACACCACATATTTTTAAGAAACACTTATGTTAGGGTAGGATAATTTTGGGATAATAGGTTTAAATCTTTGAGGTTAGGTACCTAGTTTTCCTTATGTCACCTTGTTCCGTTCATAGCCATATTTTCCTGATCAATTAGTACTTAGAGAATATACTTTGTTAGTCTTTTTCAATTATTTATTTTTGAAGAAACTAATTTTTAACTTCTTTATTTTCTACATTTTTTGATATTGAAAATTTTCTCTAGTATCCGAACCCCAAACTTAAATGTTCCTTACATTCAAGAACCACCCCTAACTTATTCTTTTGAACAAGAAAACTAAACTTTTTGCCAAACTCCAAAGGAGGCGGAAAGATCTAATCTTTAAAATCAAATGACTACATAATAATATATGTCACTGAAGAAAAGGATAAGGCTCAAGGGGTTTAATAACAGATAAAATATTTCATCATAATGTGGCTTGAAAAAGGCTCAGAGTTTTTGAGAACAAGTGCCTTGGTGTTTAATCATTAGACTAATAAACTAAGTAGAAAGTAAGTTAATTCAAGAAAACACAACTATATGGATAATCTCATAATAAGGAAAAGTGAACAATAAATTATTTTACTCAAATTTTACTTGCTGAGGTATCTAAAGATAGAATACAATTCAATTAGGTTCCTTTTTCTTCTTTAGATGTCTCTCTGCATCAGGAACTTCTTTAATGATTAACTTTTTATTTTTATTTTTTTGATAATATTTTTCTTGTTTCTTTTTTTACTGTCATTGGTAAAGTTATAATATCATTAAATTAAAGAAACAATAACATATATTCATTGATTCAAAGAACATGAAGCATACATATAAAACTACTACAAAAAGTACATTTCACAACAATTGAAAATATGATTTCACCACGCGTGATGGAATATGATAACGAAGGGTGTGGTAGTAAGTGTGTTAGTTTCCTTCATAGGCGAGCGATCATGGTGAGAAACTAGGTAGTGCACTATATTTTACCACATTCTTTTCTTTCTTCCTATCTCTCTTTACATTTCTGCATTTGTTATATAGTGGTTGCATTCTAGAATTGTTTGTATGTTATATAGATTATATATTTTTTATAATGGTTTATTGTGTAAGCATAGGTTTGTTTTGCATCAAACATATTTAATTATCTTTAATGTATTTATGATCAAAGTATTTCTATGTTAAGGTTTTAAATTGTTTGGATCAAGCAACTTTGTTTATCCTGTTTGGTTATGTCTTTGAAAGAATAATTCATCTAGTGATATCATTGTAATATCTTGGTGATCAATCATCTTGATGAGTTTTTAAGCTTCCATCTTATTATATTTTTGCTTCCACCCGTAAATCTATGATTTTATTTCAAAAAGTTTAAATTTTTTTTAAAGGAGATCAGGCTATTCAACCCCCTTCTAGAGAATTTCTTATTCTTATTCTAACCATATAAAATACATTTATGAAACTATTGTTATGCTATTTCAACAACCACTTAGACTCATTCAGGGGAATTTTTCCTTGATAATTCTTTTGTGAGCAGATAAGTACGATTGAACTTCACCAACATTATTCAACAGATACAAATGTGCTTGAAGAACTACATCCCAAGCCATTGACTTAAAATTTAAACATTGAGTATCTATTATTTCATATCTTCCATCATGACGAGAATTTTAAATTCCTATAAAGTATGTTTCATAAAAATAGAGGTAGAGGAAGACCTAGAAAACATATAAGAAAAGTTATTAAGGAAAACATCTAAATTATGAGTTGGATAGAAACATTGTTTTGGATAGAACATTGTAACGCAATTTGATTAATCTAGTCGACCCCGTTTAATGGGATAAGACTTTGTATTGTTATATTTTTTACTAGATATGCATATATACTAAACATTGTATCACTACAACAAAAAACATATTTCACAACAGTTGGAATAAAGGTCTAACCACATGTGATGGTCTATGGTAACAAAGAGTGAGATATTAAGTGAGTTACTTACCATAATATGTTATTGTCCATGGTAATAAATTGGATAGCACACTAATTTTCCATCAAGGTTGGAATGTCCAACTCTAGTAAGAAGTGGTAAGTTCATTAGTTTGATACCCATTAATGTCATTTTTGTCTTTTTTTTTTAACTGGATAGCATGTTAAATATCACCACATTTGAAAGAACCATCCCTAGTGAAATATTTTATTTTTTATATATTTTTTATTTTACAAAAATCTCATTATTATAACCTATATTTTTGTGAATCTGAATAGTCCAAAAACAACACACAATAAATTTGTGATTCAAAACCAAATTGGCAACTATTATGAACAAAAAATGTGTATTATATCAAAACCAAAATGACACCAAAATGATATACATTTTACACGTCATTACATAAAATAATAGAATAGCCAACATACAAAAATTTTGTGTACTAGATTCATTATTTTGAAGGAAGCAAAATGTACAACATGATCTGTCTTTTTGTATCTTGTCTCTAAGCACCTATAATTTTAAATAATAATACTTGTTAGTACATAACACATAGAAATTATAACAAAAATTTAATAATGAATAAACAATAAAAAATATTTAATTGTTAGTTTTCCCATATGTCTTCTTCGGGATCATAACAAATAAAATGCACATCATCTATATCTATGAAGTAGGCACATGTGTTGCGAAAGAAGGGGTCTCAGGAATATCAAAATTTAAATCATGACACTATGAAGAATGTGTTTTACTTTGAGAATAATTAGCCATCTTTTGTAAAAAGGGTAAATATCATAAAACACTTGTCTTTTTGGGATGCCATGATGCATGGTGTAGCGGTAAAAATTGTGAGTGTAAGCTATTGTTTAACTTAACTCAAAGAAAACAGAGTCGCTACCACGTTTTTTATTTTATTCCAAAAGGAAAAGGAAAAAAGAGCGAATAAATCCTAAAAAATGAATCTAAAATCAAAAGCTAAAAGAAAAAAATAGAGAACGAGTAAGGGAGTTGGTTAGAAAATGAGAAGGTGTTAGCACCCAAAACGTATGTGGTACTCCACGGGAGCCCTTTGAAATATTGATGCTTTTTGGTTTGAATATGGTTTATTAAATGAGAGTGAGGGGATGAGAAAATAATTTATTTTTAATGTTTTTATGTTTGGAGAGGTTTACCACCTCATGCCTAAGTATCCACAAAGTGCAATGTAAGATCAAAACCCCTTTGTTCGTGGGAAAATGAACAAAGTTATTCGTTGGTTTTGATTGGTTTTAAGAATGTAAAGAAAAATCATCATCCTTTAGCATATAATTGCGCAAGAAAGGATGAATCATGTCTAAACATATGAAAAGAGTTAAAAGAAAAGAGCGCGCAAAGCACAAAAGAGTGAATGAGGCTTTGTATTTCTTAAGATATTTTGAAAAATGGTCAATATGCTTAAGTTCATTAGCATTTATTAAGAAATGAAAGAAAAGGTAAAAATCATTTGACCAAAGTCAATGTTTGAATTAAGAAAGTGGTGAAAGTTTTTAAAACGAAGAATCCTTTGAATAAGGAGAAGGTTTTGAAAATTAAATAATGATAGGAGATGAAGAGACTACCCTAAAAATGAAATAAAAAAGCTAAGGTAAGAGAGATCTAACCACTTGAAGACACTTCAGATTATAAGTAACTTAGAATTTCATCCTCTTGATAAAATGATAATTCAAATAAAGGATAGCGTAACCACTCCATAATAATCAAGCAATGAGATAAAATCCTAGTACTAAGTCCATAGGTCTAAGATATAGAAATCCTTCAAAGCAATGGATAGTAACCATAATTCACAATTAAGAACAAGTCTTTTAAAGTGTTTAGGCTTTTATTAATGTTTTTTGTATCCAAATGGATAAGAAGAAAATAAAAGCACAAGAAATAATGACAAACATAAACATGATAATGGATGTTATAAAGCATAATAAAAATAAAAGAGAAGGGAGCAAGAAGAAAAATAAAAGGATTGGGAGCAAGAAGGAAATAAAATCAATTTAATAATATACATAATAATATGGTGAATTTAATCATCCACAAAGGTAACAATGCCAAAAGGATCAAAGCGACAACCGAATTCCGTCTCGCATTTTGCACTATATGGTTGACCTATGTACTCAAGTCATTCATTAACAAAACTTATCAAAAGATTGATAGACTCAAAGCCTCTACAACAACAAGTTTGAGAATTATGAACTTAGCACAAAGATCAACCATTCTTGGGCTTGCGCAACCAATCAAGGTTCAGGCCACGAAAGTACAAATGCTGATAAGGATATGAAGGGACAAATGTAACACTATGTTAAGCAATCACCAAGTAACTTATATAGAAGTCACCCTACAACAAGGCTGGTCAATACCAATTAAGGTAACTATTAGTTGTTCTAATGCATATTAGATTAACAACATATAGGTTGTTATCCGAAAATAATGCCGCACGAAAAGAAAATTAGTAACAATCTAGTCTTGATCATGAATTCAACAAAGGAATCCGATGATCCACAAGAATTTCATTGATAAAAAAAATAAAAAGGAGAATTAAAGGGATGGGGATAGTGAAGAGCCAAATTGAAATTTACTTTTGAGGTCCTTCCATCTTTAAGATCAATCACCTCTAATTAATAGATTCAAGCTTTAACAACATATCACTAATCCAAAACACCTCTTATGAATTTAACAAATTCACTTGAAGATAGATTTAAATTAATGAATGTTAATCCACTATAATCGACATCCAAAGTCCATTGATATTAAAGAGGAATTAATATCAATAATACACTCCAAGGTTAAAATAAGAAAATAGGGGAAGAAGAAGCAAAAGAAACCAAAGCAACCCCAAAAAACAAGTGAAAATCATATTCAACTTCAGATGTAACCGGTTATCACCTGGGTGTTAACCAGTTACACAGTTAAAAAACAGAAATTATTCAAAAATTGCACTGTGTAACCGGTTACATCCTGAGTGCTAACTGGTTACACTATGCGCAGAAGCTGAAAAATGTGCAAAATACAACATGATCCTATTTCAAAACATTTTTCAAACACCTTGTGATCATAGATCTGAATTTGCATGAATTTTAGAGTAAAACCATAGTAAAAACCAGAAATTAAAATATAAAATGAAATCCAAAAGGATCAAGCACAAGAATCACCAAAAATCTACATTGTGGATGATGAAGATGAAGGTGCAAGAATGATGTGAGATGAATTACCACTTCAAGAATGAGAATAACTCCGAATTACTCCACAAGCAAGCTTGATCTACTGAAATTAATAAAGAAAATTGAAATGGATGAAGGTTTAGCTCAAAGTTAATCAAGATTTCAATGTGAATTCTTGATAACTTTCAAAAAAAAATTGAGCTTTAGTAAATTTTTGGTGGTTAGGGATATAATTTGCAAGTGATGTTTTGGCTCTCAAAAGCTTGATCATTGAATGAAATGAAGGCTCTATTTATAAAGTTTTGGTATGGAAATATGGTGGACTGGAGCTAGGTTTGGGAGATCAAAATTAGGCTTCAAAATCAAATTTGGTAGAAAATTAGTAAAATAGTGGTGATTAATGAAGGTACATGGTGGGAATTAATTTTGATGATGTAGGGGAATTAAATGGACATGGTCTAGAATATTCCACATGTGATCAAAAAATGAAATTGGTGCCAAAATCAAAAAATTTGAATTGCTTCCAAATTTTTCAAAGTTTTGCGCGTGTAATCGATTATCACCTAAGTGTTAACCGGTTACACAATACAAATTTTGAAAAATTGTTACTTTTCTTGTACTGTTGTAGCTTCAGTTCGATTCTTTTGCTTATCAAAGAAGGCATGAAAATAAACACATGAACCTTGTAATTTCTTGAATAATAATCAATAAAAACATGAGGAACTTGAATTGCTTGCATATCAACTTTTACTTTGTTCAGATGAAATTGTTTGAGCTGAGGAACTTTTTTGATATTCTTGTTTTCTTACTGAAAAGTTAGTAAAACATGGAAAGCAAAATATTTTTGGATTTTGATTAGATGTTAGTAAACATAAACAAATAAAAGGAATACAAAAGAAATGGTGATCCCCTGTGAGGCATAAACCTACAACCGAGAAGGATAGAAGAACCAATGCGTGATCTTGTTTGTATGCAATGATGCAAATGAAAAATATCAAAATCTTAGGGGGGAAAATTATGGTGCTACAGCTGCCCCTATTTATGTTTCTTCAATCTGGAGATATGAAGATTGACATCTTCGTCTCAACAAGATGGGAGAGACTTAAATATAGAAAACCCAATTTTTTGCCCTAAGAGACAATGCAAAGATACGAATATGAGATGACATGCAAACCAAAGAATCTATGTGGGAAATATAGTACCACAGGAGGCAAACTAAAGCTTGGGGAAACAAGAGAAAAAATCCCACTAGAGAAAAACAACAAATGACAAGAGAGTTTACCAGGAAAATAAATCACTGGATATCCGACTCAACTTGGGGAATGATTGTGTATGAAAAATAAATCAAAACACAATCATAAAAGGGCTCAACAGAGAAGGATAAAAACTTCACTTGAGAAAACATCAACCAAACAAAGTTTTCAAATCCATAAAAATGGAGAAAAACTAAGCTGGGAACAAATTATCTACTACCAGTTACTGGGTAGAGATACAAGTAAATAAAAAGATACAACATCACCTGCTACTGGTTACTGGGTATAAGAAAAGGTAATAAATTCAAGGAAAAAAGTAATGGTTGCCATTTACTGGGCAAACACACCAATAACATGAGGAACAAAATTACCGTCTACCAGTTACTAGGTAGACGAACCAAAAGAAATACATCATCTACTACCTATTACTGGGTAGAGAAAAGCAAAGAGAGTAGGAAGAAGATTATTGACTACTGGTTACTGGGTAGGCGAACCGAAAGAAATACATCATCTACTACCTGTTACTGGGTAGAGAAAAGCAAAGAGCTCAGGAACAAAATTACCGGCTACTGGTTACTAAATAGACGAACCGGAACAAAAGATATTATATGCTACCTGTTATTGGGTAGAAAATATGTAGATAATAAATCTCAACTAACATTTATTGGGTAGGAGAAAAGCAAACAACTTGAAAAGAAGGACTATCGACTATCACTGAGTGATAGAAACAAAGATAACCAACCGATAAAGGGAGAAATATTATCTAATACCAGTTACTTGGTAGAAAATATGTAGATAATAGACTCAACAAAATAATCTCGGCTGCCAGTTACTGGGTGG
This sequence comes from Lathyrus aphaca, assembly GCA_963966055.1. Classification (NCBI taxonomy): domain Eukaryota; kingdom Viridiplantae; phylum Streptophyta; class Magnoliopsida; order Fabales; family Fabaceae; genus Lathyrus; species Lathyrus aphaca. Next base: position 63,568,243 of record OZ014519.1, on the reverse strand, counting down.
AAGTAAAAACAATCAAGGAGGGATAACATCTACTGCCTGTTACAAGGTAGAAAAATATGTAGATGTTAAAAGAATCTCGACTACCAGTTACTGGGTAGGAACAAAAACAATAAGCTCAAAAGGAGGAATGTTACCTACTACCACCGAAGTGGTGTTTAAACCAAGGTAATACATTCACAAGAGGACCAAAGTTCAATCCAATAACAAATTGGAGAGAAACGGTCAAATATGACTCATCCCGAGGAGTAAATATCTCAACCGGGGAAAGTTCCATCCAAATTATAAACTGGGGAGGAAACTCAATTAGAATCATCCACGAGGAACAAAATCAGTGGGGAGTTAGAAAGGATAAACACTTTCAGCTTAATGGTCGACACTCTAAACTTGAGAGAAGGTAACACACACTCCGTGGGGAAAAATCAACACCAATGAGCGGGGAACATATATAAAAGAATGAAAAAATGAAAACATATGATGCTATGCATACAAAAGATGCATGATTATGTGTATGAATATGCTGACAAAAAAAAATATAAAGATAAGAAACAAGTGACATAAACACCACAACAACTGGATACTCGGCTAATCCCAAAGCAACACCATTGGGAATTTTGCTGGAGATTCAACTGAAAAAAATCATGTAGGGGATAAGAAAAAGCCATCAAAGGAATAAATCCTACTACAAGGCTCAACTCATCCTGAGGAGATAAAGATACTTCTTGGGAGAAACACCCAAAAATTATTCTTCAATAATCCACAAAAAGGGATAACATCAAGAATTCCACTCTGAGGGGATAACATGTTGGGGGAAACACCAACAACACCAAATCTTCCACACTCTTTGGGGAAAGGAGAAATATCCATCTAAAATCTTATGGGGAATTGAAATATTCTCACAACTCCGTTGGGAACAAATGGGGATCTACCAGTAGTGCAAATAAAGCAAAACCTATTGGGATAACAAACATCAATATCAACTTTGCAAAGGGGAACCATAATACCGAGGAAAGATAACAATCTGTCGGGGATGGGGAAACATTTCCATAATCCTTGATGGGGATAGAGATATTCTTACTAGAAAATAAACACCAATCATGTCTTTCAATAAACACCAATCTCTAAGAGGGATAATAGACATCTCGCACCGACTCCACCTTGGGGAAAGGTCTAAGACTTGCTGAGAATTAAATATGAGCCTACTAAGAATCATCACATGCATATCTACTGGGGATACGAGAGAAAAACTCGGGGGACTATCCACAAAATGAAATAAAATCTCGGACTTGCCGATCCTCGTGGGGTATCAGAAGTTAATATCATAGCCAAAAGTCAAGTTGTAAGGGATTTTAAATCAATACCCAACACTAGGCAAGAGAAAGCCTATCAACGGACTGCTATACCAATACTTCTGTCATGGTGAAATAATCCACTCAAGCTGCAGAACAAATCGGAACTTCGGCTGAGGATTCCCGTAAAACACATACTGCTTCTTGTACCAAGAAATAACAAATTCTGCCGAGGGAGAAATAAAAACTCAACTAGGGGATTCTCATGTAGAAAACATTCTTCAATTTTTCTCACTGTTGGAGAAATAATATTACCAACATTTCATAATGCCAGGATCGTCAAGAAACTCTGTTTGGAGAAACAGTCAAATCAAACCCTGCTTTGGGAAAGGCAAGCTGCACACTTCAAGACTTTACCTGTAGAAGCAAATTTCCTTCAATAGTTTTGATGAAGACAAACAAAGTCATAGCTCCAATGTATTTGTGCAAAAAGGAAGAAAGAAGTTTGAATCAAAGCTTCAAGTCATTTGTTCTAGCATTTTCCAAAGTTTGAAGACTATCAAATGATCAAGCTTCAAACAACATTCAAGAATTGATAAAGCTTCTTAGAACTTCAAAAGGTATAACAAATATTGGTTAATATATTTATGCAAGTGTTCTAAAATTTCATCTCATGCATAATGTACTTGATATGATCAACAAGAAGCATTTCCATATGTTTAACATCTCTTAAAATGAAATTTTGCACAAAATCCTTAAGTGTTAATCGATTAACGAATGGTTAAACCGGTTAACCAAGCTAAATTTTGAATTCTGCATTCAGCATTAAGAGGTGTTAACTAGTTAACGTATGTGTTAACCGATTAACATTGTACCTGTATGCGAAAAGGTGCATTTTTTTCATGAAAAAAAATCATATTTCATATCTTTTAAAACATGGCAATGGTTCATTATCTTGATACCTTGAAGGGGTATGTTGTAAATTATATAAACCTTTACATCATTTTCTTACAATACTTCCTTCATAATTTTCATAATCAAAGATTCACTCAATTTCTTCATTTTCAAAAATTATTTAAGTGTTCATTTCAAACCTTTCTTGAGAGAAACTCTTCATAATTTTTCACATATATTATTGATTCATATCATACATTTAAGAACACTTGTATATTATATTTAAGTGATATTTATTTCAAGCAAGGAGAAGATCAATATTCATATTGATAAAATATTCAAGCTTTCATCTTCCTGCACTTATACAAAAATTTCAATATTTATTTTTCTTTGATTACTACTTATCTTTAGGATTATTGGAGATAAGTTAGTAAGGTTTACCTTGTTTCCGGTTTGTGGATTCAAGAGGCCCGTATGTGAGAAAGTGAATCTCGTTTGGAATTTAAAATTTGTAATAACCAAGAGGTTTGTTCTTGGTGGTTAGAATTAGAAAAGACTAGGTGTGTCTTGTTCTAGGTTTCTAACAAATAATGGAAATCTCTTTCCGCTTTTTAATTTCAGCACCTAACAAGTCATAAGGAAAGTAAATATCAAGAATTGGTAGAAAACTTTGAAGAAATTTTGATAAACCTAATTCACCCGCCTCTTAGGCGCATTTATAAGTTACAATTGGCATCAGAGTAGGTGTTAGGTAACCTGTTCCTAATCGATTCAGAATGGCTTCCGCAAATAACAATATTGTATTTAGAGACTATGGTAGTAGCAGCAAGCCTCCTTTGTTCTGTGGTGATTATTTTGACTTCTGGAAAATACGCATGAAGGTTTATTTAGAAGCACAAGGAAGTGATATATGGGAGGTTGCCCAAAATGGTCCTTTTATTCCTCCAATGGTTGTCAATGGGTTTAGTTCAACAAAGTCTCAAGGTTCATGGAATGATGATGATAAAAATAAGGTTCTCTATGACAAAAAGGCAATAAATATTCTATAGAGTGCACTTGGCATGGATTAATTCTTTCACGTCTTAACATGTACAACGATCAAAAAAATTTGTGATACTCTAGAAAAAACTAATGAAGGAACCGCCGAAGTTAAAAGATCTAGATTAAATACGTTAAGTTGAGAATACGAATTATTCAGAATGTTGCCAGGAGAAACAATTATTGATTTGTAGAAAAGATTTGTGCACTTGACAAATCATTTGAATGCACTTGGTAAGACACTAACTAACGATGAGATTAATCTTAAAGGGCTTAGATCTTTGTCCAGAGAATGTCAACCCAAAGTGACGGCAATATCCAAAAAGAAAAGTCTATACACGATGACATCCGCTACTTTATTTGAAAAACTTCAAGAATATTAGACAAAACTATGGAGATTGGAAAAGTATGAGACTCAAGAAAGGAAATCTAAGAGCATTGCATTAAAGTTTGATTCCAAATATGTTGAGAAAGAAGAAAATCTAGAAGAGGACGGAAATGCTATGCTTCTTGTAAAAAGGTTAGGAAAATTTTTTGGTGCAAATAAAAGTTCTAGCTATATGAGAAGGAAGAAATTTTCAAAGAACATAGAGAAAGCATCATCAACATCCAATCAATATATTAAATGCTATAAACGTGGAAAGTAAGGCGACATCAAACCAGATTATCCTAAACTCACAAAGAACCGTGACAATAAAGGAAAAAAGGATTACAAAAAGAAGGCCTATATTGTGTGGGATGATAATGAAATATGCTCTTCATCGGACTCAGATAGTGTTCAAAGCGCAAATATAGCATTGATGGCCTCACATCATTCTGACGATGAATACAATGAGGTTAGTAGTAATTTTTTTAATTTATGATAATGATGCTCAAGGAGCAATTGATGAAGTCTTAAGTGAATGTAAAATTCTGTACAAAACTATTTCATCACAAAAGAAACAAATCTCAACTTTAGAAGAAAATATTAAGACAATGAAAAATGATTTCAAAGATGAAAAAGAAAAATTAATTAGTGATCAAAAACATAATTTTGTATGCACAAAATGTGAGTCAATGTCATTCAAAATTGTTCAATTAAAAAGAGTCCTAGAAAGATATGAAAAAGAACAAATTTGATTTGAATGTGTTCTTAGTCATCAAAGATATTCGAATGATAAGAGTGGTCTTGGTTACTCAAAATTTTCTTAACCAACTTCTAACAAGACCATCTTTGTAAAGGTTAAAGAACAAATTCCTAAAGAAAAAGTTGACAAGCCTAAAGTGGTTCATCAATATGCTAAAAAGAAAAGCAAAAGTAAGAAGAAGTCTTATCCCCCTAGATATAAAAGTAACTTTGAGCCCACTTGTTTTTATTATGTTATAAAAGGACATACTCCAAATGCATGTTATGTTAGAAATTTTAGTGTTGCTCAAGGCCATTATGTATGGGTCAAGAAAGGGACTAACTTTGAAGGACCCAAGGAAATTTGGGTACCTAATAAAACTTAACTCTTTTTTATAGGTGTGCTTGAAGACCTCTTAAAGTCAATGGTATCTTGATAGTGGGTGTTCTAGGCATATGGCGGGTGACTTAAGAAAATTTTCACATCTAACGCTTAAGGCCAAAGGATTTGTCACTTATGGTGACAACAACAAAGGAAGAATCCTTGGCATAGGCATCATTGGTTCACCTCCTTTAACAACTATAGAAGATGTTCTCTATGTAGAAGGTCTAAATAATAATCTCATTAGCATTAGTCAATTATGTGACCGAGGTTTCAAAATCAACATCACCAAAAATGAATGCTTGATAGAAAATGAAGTCACTCATGAAGTAATGCTAAAAGGTAAAAGATTTAACAACATTTTTATGATTTCCTTTGATAACTTGTCCTTGAATGTTATATTTATCACAACAAGCAACAATGACTCATGGTTATGGCATAAGAGGTTTGCTCACATTCATATGGAGCATTTCTATAAATTGATCAAACATGAATTAGTCATTGTATTGACGAAGATTAAATTCATCAAAGATAGGATTTGTGGCGCTTTCCAAAAAGGAAAACAAACTAAATCAACTTTCACATCCAAGAATGTGGTGTCCACAACAAGGCCACTACAATTGTTACACATGGATCTTTTTGGTCCATCAAGAACAAAGAGCTTCAGAGGTAATATTTATACATTAATAATTGTAGATGATTTTTCTAGATACACTTGGACTTTCTTCTTAATGCAGAAAAGTGAAGCTTTCAAGGCATTCAAGAAGTATGCAAAACAAATTCAAAATGAGAAGTCTCTTACAATTGCCTCCATTAGAAGAAACCTTGGTGAAGAGTTCCAAAACGCTTTATTTGAAGAATTTTATGAAGAACAAGGAATCTCACATAACTTCTTGGCACCAAGAACTCCACAACAAAATGGTGTCGTAGAAAGGAAGAATAGGTCTTTGGTGGAACTTGCAAGGATAATGCTAAGTGATTAAAACCTTCCTAAATATTTTTGGGCGGATGTGGTGACCACTTGTTTTATAAGTAATCGTGTTAACATTAGACCTATTATCAAGAAAACCCCCTATGGAATTTTCAAAGGAAGGAAGCCAAACATATCTTTCTTTCATATCTTTGGATTCAAATGCTTTGTCTTGAACAAAAACAAAGATAATCCTTGTAAGTCCGACGAAAAGTCGAATGAAGGAATATTTCTTAGTTACTGTCTTTCAAGTAAGGCTTTTAGAATATATAATAAGAGAACATTAACTATAGAAGAATCTATGCATGTCAAGTTTGACGAATCTAACCCCTTGAAAGAGGATATTGTTGTTTGTGATGATGATGATGATGATTTTGTAGAAATCCCTAAAGAAGATACTTCTAAAGATATCATTGAAAATCAAGTAGAACATTAAGATAAATCGATTCAATAAGATTCCAATAACAACGACTTACCAAAGGAATGGATAACTCATAGAGATCATCCTATTGACAAAGTTACTGGAGACATAAGTCTAGGTGTTGCTACAAGATTGAGTCTCAAGGATGCATGCTTGAACATGGAGTTTGTTTCACACATAGAAACTTCCAAAGTTGATGAAACTCTTGGAGATGATCACTGGATTATTGCTATGCAAGAAGAATTAAACCAATTCGAAAGAAATCAAGTTTTGGAACTTGTTTGTAGGCTAAGTAATAAACATATCATAAGAACAAACTTGATAAGAATGGAATAATTGTTCGAAACAAAGCAAGATTGGTGGCTCAAGGGTACAATCAAGAGGAAGGAATTGACTTTGAAGAAACGTTCACTCCGGTTGTAAGGTTAGAAGTTATTCATTTATTACTTGCTTATGCATGTCCAATGAATTTTCAGTTATTTCAAATGGACGTCAAAAGCGCCTTCTTGAACGGATATATCAACAAAGAAGTCTATGTCAAACAACCCCCGGGTTTTGAAGAATTCAAGCATCCTTCACATGTGTACAAATTGAAGAAAGCGCTCTATGGATTAAAACAAGCACCAATGGTGTGGTATGATCATCTAAGTAACTTTTTATGCGAAAAAGGTTTTGAAAAAGGCAAGGTAGACAAGACTTTAGTAATTAAAAATATAAAGGGTAATACCTTACTAGTTCAATTCTACGTGGACGACGTAATCTTTGGTTCAACAAATAAGGAACTAAGAGAAGAATTTGCGTTGATGATGCAAGGCGAATTTGAAATGTCTATGATGGGTTAGATGAATTACTTCCTTGGATTGAAAATCAAGCAGCTAAAAGACGAAATCTTTATCAACCAATCAAAGTATTGCAAAGAGTTGTTAAAAAGATTCGAAATGGATGGTTGTAAAGCTATGTCAACACCTATGGGATCCGGAACTTTCATTAATCAAGACGAGTCAGGAATATCAGTTGATATTACAAAATATCGAGGTATGATTAGTTCTTTATTATATTTGACCACAAGTCGTCCTGACATAATATTTAGTGTGTGTTTATGTGCTCGCTTCCAAGCAAATCCAAAGGAGTCACATCTCACGACGGTAAAAAGAATCATGAAGTAAAACAGATAGAAAATATACTAGTGGAATCACATCGTCCTGACATAAAGTTAGTGTTTGTAATTTAATAGGTTATTCTAACACGGATTATACAGGTTGTAAAACAGATAGAAAATATACTAGTGGAACTTGTCACATCCTTGGAAATGCATTAGTTTCTTGTTCATGTAAGAAATAAGCACACGTTTCTCTTAGTACGGCCTAAGCAGAATACATAGTTGCGGGTAGTTGTTGTGTACAAAACCTTTGGCTAAAGCAACAATTAAGCGACTACGGAATCGATCTTGGATGCATTCCTCTCCGGTGCGAAAACACAAGTGCAATCAACATTATGAAATATTCGGTCATGCACTCAAGGACCAAACACATAGACATTTGACATCATTTCCTTCATGATCATGTACTTAAAGGAGATGTCGAGGTTACCTATGTAGATACGCATAATCAACTCGCAGATATCTTCACAAAACCACTCGCAAAAGAACCATTTTTCAAGATTTGGCGAGAACTTGGAATTCTCAATCAAGGTGACATCTAATTCTTCTAAAACTGTTTATTATAGTTTATAATGAAGTCAAGGTACATAAAATTTAATTCATTTTATTTTAAAAATTTGGTGTGCCATATTAAAATACATGATGTTTGTAAATTTTATGGTTTTTTCTATTTTCACATACCATTAATTTATTGTTTGTTAAATATTTTTTGATCAAAAGTTGCTTGTTATATGTGTTAACATGTTTAAAAACTTTTATTTTGAGAACCCTTTTGAATTTGGCTAGAAAAAGCTACTTTTTTAAGGAAAATTTAGATGCGTTAACCGATTAACATATGCGTTAACCGGTTAACCAATTCATTTTTGCCCAAATGTTTCATTTTTTGGCTGTGTTAACCGGTTAACATGTCTGTTAACCGAATAACACTGGATGAATTTGGATTTTTTATAAATTTTTCAGAAACATTTTTTTCTCTCATTAAAACACACTTTTATAACATAAAAGTACTTTGCATGTGGTCTTGTGTTGACTTCACCTTGGAAACATAATTTCTTCATCTCTTTGACTCTCTCTTGACTCCATTTAAGGAACTCTTCCAACTTCCATCCACACTCTTCAAAAGCTCATTAAAATCCTCTCATCTCTCACCACTTTATTAGAACCTCTCACTCTCTTCATTCTTCACCACACCTCACCAAATCCGAAAATCCATCTTTAAACCCTAACCCTACTTTTTCATCAATTGCACCACCAAGAAAAGAGAAAGGAAAGGCTCCAATAGGTAATAGCTCCAATATCGGTGACGATGATATGCCATTTCGAACAACTCGGGAACGCCGCTTGGATTTCAAGGTTCGTACCCGAAACTTCATGCCAGTAAAGTATGTTAATCTTAAAGCCTTTCCCGAAAATAGTTTTGATTTTCCGGCTTTGCTTGAGGCTCAAAAAATGGATGAGTTTGTTTCGGAAAAAGGTCCATGCTACCCGGACCTTGTAAGACTTTTTTTGTCCAAACTGAAAAATTGGTTTAGATAAGGATGAAAACCACATACTTACTGCTATGATTAGGGATAAACATATTTATGAAGATTTATCTGATATTGGTGAGTTGCTGGATATTCCAATTGACGGGTATTTTCTTCGAGATATGCATGTTTCCAAAAGAGGTTGTGCAACAAGGTCAAAGAATATCAAGAGTTTTATGCCATGCAAATAATTTATCCGTGAGTGATTGAATGCTTCACTATATCATTTGTTATATTTTTCTTTCGAAGGATTCGAACCATTCACAAATTAATGACTTCGAAATGCAATCTTTGTTCGCCATAAAAAACAAGATTCAAGTAAATTGGACTCTCACTATGATGTACCATCTAAAGCAAACTCTCTCACTTTCCGATACCCTTCTATATGCTCTCCTCATTTCAATAATTTTGGAGGCAACTAAACTTAATCTCAAAAGGTAACCTTATATGAAGATGACACTGTCAAATGAAATTAATGATTATACCGCGATGAAGAATATCGGTATTGTTTGTGCTGATGATGATATCTTTAGGTACGAAGATGGCTCTTCTTCCTCCAACCCTCAAATTCCGAAAGGAGTAATTACAAATGAGTTCCTCTATACAACAATGGTGATTAATCATAGAGAAATCATTCATGCCATAAACTCTCTTCGGAAACTAGTACTTTCTATGTATAAGTCAATAAAGTTGTCGAAAAAGAAGAAAAGGATGATAAGGGAGAAGAAGAGAATGTGGAAGATTTTGAAGAGATGTTCGAAGATGAGGACTTAACCTATTTGTTTTCTTTTTAAAAAAAAATTGTTTTTGCATTTCTAAGACTAGTTTAAGTTTCTAAGTCCTACTATGCTAGGCATTTTGATTTACTTTGAATTATATGTTTTCGTAATCGTTAATGTTTTCGTACAATGTGTTCGTACTAATATTAAAGTATGTTGTTTCGTATAAATGTTGTTTCGTATGAATGTTGTTTCGTATTCATGTGATTGTTTAAAGTATTATGAATGTTTATATTTCATTGAAACTTTCATATCCAATTTTCTATTCCTCTTCCTTTTTGCTAAGGACAAAGGGGGAGAAGGATTTGTGTTTCTCTAACATGATTTCAAAGTGTAGAATTTGTTACCTTCTTTGATTGAGGGGGAGCTTCAATCAAAGGGGAGGTTGGTTAAGAGAAATAAGCTCAAAGATAAATTTCAAAATAGGTTGTCATCATAAAAAAAGGGGGAGATTGTAGAAGCAAACTTCATTCAATTGTTTTGAAGAAGACAAACAAAGTCATAGCTCCAATGTATTTGTTCAAAAAGGAAGAAAGAAGTTTAAATCAAAGCTTCAAGTCATTTGTTCTAGCATTTTTAAAAGTTTGAAGACTATCAAATGATCAAGCTTCAAACAACATTCAAGAATTGATAAAGCTTCTTAGAACTTCAAAAGGTATAACAAATATTGGTCAATATATTTATGCATGTGTTCTAAAATTTCATCTCATGCATAATGAACTTGATAGGGTCAATAGGAAGCATTGCCATATGTTTAACATCTCTTAAAATGAATTTCTGCATAAAATCCTTCAGTGTTAACCGGTTAACAGATTGGTTAACCGGTTAACCAAGCTAAATTTTGAATTCTGCATTCAACGTTAAGAGGTGTTAACCAGTTAACATATGTGTTAACCGATTAACATTGTACCTGCATGCGAAAAGGTGCATTTTTTCATGAAAAAAAATCATATTTCCTATCTTTTAAAACATGGCAATGGTTCATTATCTTGATACATTTTTTGAAGGGGTATGTTGTACATTATATAACCTTTACATCAGGTTTTTACAACACCTCCTTCATAATTTTCATAATCAAAGATTCACTCAATTTCTTCATTTTCAAAAATTCTTTAAGTGTTCATTTCAAACCTTTTTTGAGAGAAACTCTTCATAATCTTTCACGTATATTATTGTTTCATCTCATACATTCAAGAACACTTGTATATTATATTTAGGTGATATTTGTTTCAAGCAAGGAGAAGATCAATGTTCATATTGATAAAATATTCAAGATTTCATCTTCCTACACTTATACAAAAATTTCAATATTTATTTTTCTTTGATTACTACTTATCTTTAGGATTATTAGAGATAAGTTAGTAAGGTTTACCTTATTTCTGGTTTGTGGATTCAAGAGGTCCGTATGTGAGAACGTGAATCTCGTTCGGACTTTAAAATTTTGTAATACCCAAGAGGTTTGTTCTTGGTGGTTAGAATTAGAAAAGACTAGGTGTGTCTTGTTCTAGGTTTCTAACAAATAGTGGAAATCTCTTTCTATTTGGAAAGGGGACTGGATGTACTCTCGGTTTGTGAGGGGAACCAGGATAAACTATCTTGTCTCTACTTTAATTTCCGTATTTTAATTTTAGCACTTAACAAGTAATAAGGAAAGGAAATATCAAGAATCGGTGGAAAACTTCGAAATTTTTTTGTTAAACCTAATTCACCCCCTCTTAAGTGCATTTATAAGTTACATTACCATCCCAGGAATAACTGTTGACATTCTTTCTTCATTCGTAAATAAAAAGAAAAATGTTTTTATAATCTTCAAAAGTTCAAATTATTAAAAATAAAAATAAAAATTTATCATAAAATATAAATGAAATTTTGTAAACATAAACAACATAAAGAATTACAAACAATTGGGTAAAAACTCAAATTTCATTTAAAGAATGGTAGCCCGCAAATGGCGTGACTCCATGGATTATTACAAGTTTGAAAAATGGTAAATACATGGAAAAAGGTTACATTGAAATACAATGATCACTATTCTCCATAACAACTTTGAACTCCACTGTGCTTGGAACTTCAGTCAAGGATGAGTGAATAAGAATCTTTGATAAGCAACCTTACTGGATAATAAAATCTAGAATCTCCGATTGCTTCAAGCGATCCAATCTGATATGATACAGTTACTTGCCATGATCCCTAACTTTTGCCTAGATTGCCCTTTTGAGTTTTCAATCTATCCGGATAATTATTTCTTTTTATGTCTCTAACTTTTGCCTGGACCGTCCTTTCGAGTTTTCAATCCACCAAGACACTTACTTTTTCATAAGTCGCCCTTTCGGGTTTTCAACTTAGCAAGCTATTTTATTATTCTTTTAGGCTAAGTATTTTTTGACTGCATACACATTCACATGACGAGTGATCTCCTTACTATTCATAGTTGTAAGAATCTATGAACCACCAGAGAATGCTTTCTTAACAACATATGGGTCATCATAATTAGGAGTCCACTTGCCCCAAGATTCAATAATGAAAGACTAGATCTTTTTTAGCACGAGGTCGCCTTCTCTGAATACACGAGGTCTAACCTTCTAGTCAAAATCTCTCTTTCATTATTTGTTGGTACAACTAACCATGGAATAAAGTGGTAATTCTATTTTCCTCAATCAAATTCAACTCATCAAATCTACTTTGACACCATTCAGCCTCAAACAACTTGGGTTCCATCAGAACTCTCATTGATTGGATATCTACCTCGACGGGGAGCACTTCTTCCATACCATACACAAGCCAGAAAGAGGTTGCCCCTGTTGAAGTGTAGACGGATGTAAGATACCCATGTAAAGAAAAAGGGAGCATCTCATGTCAGTCCTTATATGTCACAACCATCTTCTTAATGATCTTCTTAATGTTATTATTCACAGCTTCAACGACCCCATTCATCTATGGTCTATAAGGAGAAGAATTACACTGTTGAATCTTGAATTCTTCATAAAGCTCTGTCAATCATCTTATTATTCAAATTTGAACCATTATCAGTATGAATCTATTCGGAACAACATATCGGATGATAATATGATTCTTGATAAACCGAACCACAACTGGCTTGGTCACATTAGCATACGATGCCACTTCTATCCACTTGGTGAAGTAATCGATAGTTGTAATACCCTTCTAACCCAACAAGTATTTCACATAACGTATGGAAATTAAATCAAATAAAATCACCACTCAAGGATGTCACATCTTCATAAAAACATCGTAATTATTTTTCTGCTCCGTAACACGGGTTATAACATATAGAAATAACAACTTATTTTGGATCAACACCTCTTTTAAAACAAGAATGTCGTAGCGGAATTATCATCATAAAAATCTCCTTTATAAAACAACTCATAATAATTTAATCTCATCAAAATTGGAACTTAAAAATAACTCAACATCTTACAAATCCTCATGAAACATGTTAATCAAAGAAACACAATATTTAAAACAAAAGCATTCCTATCCTGTTGTTACATATCAGAGCAAGACACTCGTATTATTAACGGAAATAGAGTAAAATAACTCCAAAACTAAATCTTCATGCGCCTACGGCTAATATTGATCACCTGAACGTTACCCACGTGGAGGAAACATTCGAACAGGCAGAGTGAGTAATCACAATTCATTACAAAATATATAAGGAAAAGATATAGTAGTCACAACAACAATTAACAATAATTCATATATTCGTCACATATCACACATATACCCACATTATGATTTCAGTAAGTCATTCACAAGATCGTTATCTCATCGATCAATCATCATCACCAAAACAACACTTAAGTCACAACATCGACAAACATCATTTAACTCGCAAATTATGCAATGTAACTTAGTATGAAATGCAATGTCATAGAATCATGCATGTGGTACCAAACATCATGGATGGACATTATGCCATCACCCTCCAAAATGGAGTACAACATAATGACCTAAATCCACACAATGAGATTGAAGCCAACAATGGATCTAAATCCCAACATCATCACTGGACCAAAGTCCCAACATCATCACTGGACCAAAGTCCTAAAAATGCTAAAAATGCATGATGCAAAATGTCGTAATAATCATTGTCACGACTCGTTAAAGTTGCATCATCATTCATAAAAATTCATCATAAGACTTCACATAGCATGTATATCATCAACATGTATATCATCAATTTAATTCATCATAACATCATAGTATATCATCATCAATGATGTCACAGTAACATCGTAGCAACAACACAAAAGTTTCGTCATTTATAACAAAACATCATTAGTTCCACATACAACTACACACCTCCCAAATATCAATGTATATCATTTAAATTATTTCCAGCAACTTGAAGTTATTTTTAAATGAAATTAAATTATCTCAGCTTCACACAAGTTCAAACAACACACAAATCAGACTACCGGACCTAAAGTTATGAATTTCCAAAGTTTTTCGTCAAACACCGACACCGACATCTTACACTAACACCGTAAAGCCTCATTACACTCTAGTTAATTTTAATTTCAGGACTTTAAACCATTTTTATAAGAAATTACACTGTATTAGCTCTCCACAGGTTCAAACGACGCGTCAAACGAACACCCGAAGCTCAAGTTATGAATTTTTGAAGTTTTTAAACAAATCATTCCCAGGGTAATCGATTACCACAAAAAGGTAATCGATTACTCCCCCGAAAAATCCAGGTTTTCACGCTTTAAACTATTCCAATGTTATCCGATTATCCCATTTTGGTTAATTGATTAACAAAGCTGCAAAAGCACTTTTTTGCAATATTTTTACACAAAAATCACTTTTTTCCTAATTCGAAGCCTTATTTTCCCCACAAATCGTTTAAAACATGTTTTAACACGAAAATCACCTATCAAAAGTTTCAAACCCCCCAAATATTTTTCATCAAAAACACTCATGACTCAGTTTCGACTCTGATATGCAACCGTACACAACAATACAACGTTCCCCATTAACAAATCCATCAAATACATAATTTTAACATCAATTCAAACAATTTACCATTCAATCATCAATCACAACATTATTATTATTATTATTATTATCATCATCAAACACTTAAATCATGGTACTTCATCATACTTTCATGAAATCATCATTCAAACACATAACACACAAAACCTACGTCTACCTTAAACCCCATATCAAATATAATAAACCAGATTACCCCCATATCTTGGGATTCAATTTCTGATCTTTCTCTTGAGTTCTCACCGAAATTGCTCTGAGTCCTCACCTCTTCACTTCCTTTCTTCAGAGCTTTTCTCCAAAAACACAATCAATCAAAATTTTCACTTCTCCCTTCTTAATTCCCTTTTTGACAAACATTTCCTTAAGACCCCTATTATGGTATTCCTACTTTGTCCTCACTTACTCCTCTCAATATTACCACCTTGCTCTTAAAATCTCTATACATTTTTATTCTAATTTACTTGTTACAATAACTCTGAATAATTATTATTAATTCATAATAATTTCCAAATAAATAAATATTATTAATTTAAATAATATAACCATAATTATTTAATTCTAAATAATAGTAATTAACATCTTAATCCATACTACTGCACAACATATCACTTATACCCCCACAACATTCCATAACACAATCACACAAAGTCTCGTATATTTCACCAAAATTCATCGAAAATCATGAATATTTATAATAAATCAATTAAATATATACTCTAATTATTTTTGGGTTTTACAACTCTCCCTCACTTAAAGAATTTTCGTCCTCGAAAATTACTTAATGTAACCAACTCTGGATATTACTATCACATCCTTCTCTCCGACTCCCATGTAGTGTTTTGACAACAATTCGAATACCACTAATCCAAATTCTACATTATTAACCACAACAATCCAGCAAGATGCAATACCCCTGAGTTGTGAATGCATATATTTATTTCACTCCTTGTCTCACCACCTTAGGATCTCATTCGCTCCTGGGCCGGAACACGAAAAGGTCGTTTTCATCACCATCAACATCGTCATAAGAATATCAACATAACCATAATAATGACAACTCAGTCACACAAAATTAGTACCATAATGATGTGATTCCTCAATCTAACATATAATTCAATACATCTATTGAAATGGGAGTGACATGAATATCATTTAACCTTTCACTTATCACTTTCATTCTAGAGTGTCCAATGGTTTGCATCATTCCCGTAGGCTTATAATGATTAACCCGTGACTCCAATAAGTCATACACACATAACGAACTGTGCCACATCACGCTTCAGCTGCACCACTATGATCATCCACCTTAAATCCATTGTCCTCACTTTGATTTCCATCATCTACCAGCTCCACAAGTTTCACATCTAGCTTCCGACTCTCTTTAATATCAACCATAAAATCATTGTTCACTTTTGATATCCTCAACCTTTTGCGGCGTTTACTCACATACCAATTCAGATCTCCAAATTATTCAATAAGTCCCAACTCTTTCCTAGCCATTTTTCCATTAGATTCACACGAAATGGTGAACGACTATCCTCTTGATAGAATGTCAATTCACTTTACACGATATCAAGCTTGTAAGAAAAGTCTATCCCATCCAACACGATCCCATCTACTGTCAACAAGAGATTAAGTGTGACCAGTTCTTCAATTTGTCAATAGTTAGCCGACAACCATGATGGGGCATAAACCATCATTACTGAACTATAATAGCGTTTCCTTTCGAACTTGTTCTCAAAGTTACCTAAAGCGACATGGTCCAATAATCTCCTTTGAGGTTTAAAAATACTTCCACATTTTCTTTCTCATTTAATCTCGTCGATGAGACACCCCAAACACATTACATAATCTACTTCATACTCACTTAGCAGCACACAATTGTTAAGTATCTTCCAACTCTGGACTTTTTAAAATACCAAACACATCACAAATCATTCCATTCCAGATGAAGTCTTTATCCATGTAGAGGACTTTAATAATATTCACAAATCTTTAGTTTTCCTTTCAATCTCACGACATCGAGGATCCATATATTTTCCATTTGAATCTCATTCCAATCGTAATCTCGATAATACCACCTCCACATCCGGCTGATGATATGATTTCCTCTAATTCTCTCTGCCATAGGTCGATACTTTTCCATCACCAGTATGATTCCAATCTCTCTAAGGCTTACAAACATTTTCTTATTTTCCTTCTTTTCAACATCGCCAATGGTACATAAAATCCTAAAATCCATTACATATTTTATTATACATGCTCGTAGTACAACACAATTGTTAAATATTCTCCCAATACCAGAATTGCTACTACACCAAGTACAATCCAAATCGGTTCGCTCCAAATGAAGCATTTATCCAAGTAAAGAACCTTAACAACACTAATAAATCCTTCGAATTTCCTTTAATCTCATAACCTCGACGATCTGTATAGTTTCACATTTGAGTCCCATTAGAATCACAATCTCAATAGTATCATCTCATCATCTGGATGGCGATAGAAAATTCCAAAATCTTCCTGACATATATCAACATCATGTCCTCAATGACACACAATCCACTTTACTATTTAACCTTCTCCCTTCCTCAAATATATTTCCACTCTAATTCATTATCAACTGGCATATGTCACACTTCCACGTGCTTCTCCGATACCTTCACCTCCTTCCTATTACCAAATATCTTATACCTGGCCTAAACTTACCTATTTCCAGCAAGAATTGCTCAAATTCAAACATGATTATCTCCTTCAATACATACATACTGACACAAAATTATATTCCAAAATGAAGGTAATTTCATGTAGATTCCAAAAATTCAAGAATCGCTTAAATCCAAGCTATGAGTAGAAAGTTATCATATGTGTAACGGAGGCTGGTCAAGAAATCCCGTACACACACTTTCACCAAAATCAGCATCAGACCCAAATATTCAAACACTTTTTACTCTCTCTTCAAAAACATACATAAGACAAAAAATTTATATAAAATGTAGGGAATTTCGTAAGCTTTCCAAAAAGTCTAAAATCACCTCAATCGGAGTTACGAGTAAAAAGTTATTACCTGTTTAGTGAAGGTTGTTCCATAAGTGTGAAAATGGAGATTGGAAATGATGAACATGAGTTCCACCTCTCTCTCTTGCTTCTAAGATCCTCTAACTATCCCCGCTCTACACCCAAATCTGAAAATAATTCGACCTTAATTCGATTATATTGAAGAAATACTAGCCTACCAGTTGGTTCATAAAATCGTCAATTCTTTGGAGTGGATCCTTAATCTTAATCATCTCCTTAATCCACCGTCAGTAATCTAAGCACAATCTCATATAACCATTATCATACACATGCAATTATATGAGCTTAATTATCTAAGAGTTATCCTACGTTTTTAGAAGATAAAAACACCAATTTTCCACCGTCATCAAACTCCGATCCACACTCTGGAGTCAAGTCGCAAATATCTTCAAGAAACATCAAGAATTACACATCACTGATATATCACTAGCCGTCACATTGCACTATATTCTCCAAGAAGTAAACATCAACCATATCATCTCGTCCCCCTTAAAGACATCTCAAACTTGACCGACAAACAAGAATCACAAATCTGTACTCTCGTCGGGTTCGGAAATAATACAACTCCAACAACACTTGTACTCTTGCAATCAATAACACACTTAACCAACTCTTCACACCAAAATAATCTCAGGGAAGAAAAGCTTTTCGTCCACTTGTTTCAAACAAACTCCTGGAGACAAACAATTAGAAAACAAGCAAGTATCGACAGTGTTTCACACACATGTCGCGTACTAAGGAATATACAACATTAGAAAATCTGGCCGGACGGACCAACTTGCTCTGATACCACTAATGTAACACCCTTCTAACCCAACAAGAATTTCACATAACGTATGGAAATTAAATCAAATAAAATCACCACTCAAGGATGTCACATCTTCATAAAAACATCATAATTATTTTTCTGCTCCGTAACACGGGTTACAACATATAGAAATAACAACTTATTTTGGATCAACACATCTTTTAAAACAAAAACGTCGCAGCGGAATTATTTTCATAAAAATATCATGTATAAAACAACTCATAATAATTTTATCTCATCAAAATTGGAATTTAAAAACAACTTAATATCTTACAAATCCTCATGAAACATGTTAATCAAAGAAACACAAAAGCGTTCCCATCCCGATGTTACATATCAGAGCAAGACACCTCTATTATTAACGGAAATAGAGAAAAATAACTCCAAAGATAAATCTTCATGCGTCTACGACTAATTTTGATCACCTGAACGTTACCCACGTGGAGGAAACATTCCAACAGGTAAGGTGAGTAATCACAATTCATTACAAAAGATATAAGGAAAAGATATAGTAGTCACAACAATAATTACCATTAACTCATATATTCATCACATATCACACATATACCCACGTTGTAACATCATTAAATGAATTATCACCCTATATAAAAATATATCTCGCTAGAGAAATCTAGGAAAAATGTTAGCGATTCATGGAAAGTAACTGCATCCAACCAGATTAGATTATTGTCGCTCCCACCAAATGACACAGGGCCAAGAGGGGTACAGACGCGAACGGTCGGCGAGAGGAGAGAGAACACACAGGGGTGAACTCACAAGACAAGAGTTGCCAGCTAGGCATTTTTATCCCGGAGGAAAGGTAATGCTGCATAGACCTGAGAAAAAGATGGATAATACGGTCGCGAACCAGAGAGACTGAGAAAGGGGGTTGGTTACAACCTGAGAAGGTATTAGCACCCAGATTGTCCGTCGTACTCGACGGGATCCACGCTTAAAAGATTTGTGTTTTAAAGGGGTAGTGTCAGTGCAATTTGTGTATCAAAGCTGGAAAGAATGCAAGTGTCAGTGTAAGATAAATGTGAAGTGTATATAAGAGAAGTGTCAGTGTAAGAATAAGAATGAATTGCTCAAGACTATGAGGCTAAAAAAGACAATGCTGGAAGAGGGGGGGATATACAGAGACTTTTGTTCGATAACTGTTAAGTTATGCCTACGTATCCTCTCGTGCAATGAGGAAGTCAGAACACCGTAGTTCGACTCAAAGAGACTGAAAGATAAATTGACTTGTGAACTGCTTGCTTGTCTATGCTCAAGTGTATGACCTGTCTGGCTCAGGTGCAAACTGTCTTGCATTAGAAGGAAGAAGCAAGTTCTCGTTTGTGAGTGAATGAGATGAGAAAAGAATCCCGAAGGAGATGATTATTGCTTGTTTTTGTGTTTTCAATCTTTTATTGCTTTTGGAGTTTGTCATAAGTTGATGAGCCTAAGCCTAAACCAAAGGGTTAGAAAACTCATCACATCTTCCCTCTGATTAGGGGTAATGAGAATACCTTAAGTGTGAAGTAAGCACCTCACACTTAATCACCATGGTGTAGGATTAAGATCATTAACCTACTTGTGATTACTTAGATGTTTTTGTTGTTTTTGTTTAGTGTTAAGTAATGAGTTTAAGCCATAATCAGGGATTTAATGGACTCATTACACCATTCTAACAGAAGGATAATAGATGAGAACATTTAAGCTGAGAAAGACTCCTCAACTTAATCCATGATTAGGGATTAACCTCATGACAAAACAAAACCTTTATTAAATGGATTGATTAAAGGAGTTAAACACATTAAGGATTTAACACTTAGGATTAAAGTTATACACTCCATCCTAATAGAAGGATGTAGGCATAAGCTTAATCACAAAGCCTTAAAACCTTTAGGGTTTAGTCCTGGATTATGAGATGAGAAGAGAAGACTCAAAGATGACACAAAGGAAAAACTAGATGGGGGACTAATCAAACCCTAATTTTTATCATGCTTGGTTGTTCCTAGGGTTAATGAGGCTTGCAAAAGATCTTCAGGAGAAAAGCCACCAGGAAAGAAGCAGATGAAAGGAAAAAGAAGCAGAGAGAAGCAAGACAACTTGCTTCACTTAAGAAGACAAGTTGCTTGAAGGAAGAAAGAGATCAAGAACATGAATGAGCAAGCTCACTCTAATACACAAGATAAAATGCAGCAATGATGCATAGGAGAGATGAAGAGAGATTGTGAGAAGTGAAGGCAAATTCACTTCCCAAAACAACTTACCACCTAACAAGTTAGCAAAAGAAATGAAATGCAATGAAAATGAGATGAAATGTCATGATGCAAACCAAAGTCAGAAGCATAAACATGATTCAAATGATGCTAAGAGATGATGCAAACACATGTCAAGAGTTGTGGATGATCATACAAGGATGAGGATGCAAATGAAACATGCTTTGAACCATGGAAGTTCATGATTCTAATATGTCCTAAGATGGCAAATGAAAGATGCAACGATCAAACATGATTCTAATATGTCCTAAGATGCATTATGAATCATGTGGATGCACAAAATGTCATGGCAAGTTCTTAAATGCAAGCAAATGAGAGATGGATGCAAAGGAAGGCACAAATTAGGGTTTACATACAACATGCAATGCAAAAATTCAAAACCAGAAGCAAATGACATGACAAAAAATTGAAAATGGGATCAAAGGAACCCTAACCCTACACAAGCTCACTGCCCAAAGGAGGGGACCTAACTCTTATCCTAGTGAAAGTTATGAATTTCTCAAGTCAATTAGGGTTTCAAGGTACCTCACAAAGAAAAATGCAAAACAAATTGAAAATGAAATATGAATTCAAACCTAATTTATCCTATAAACTACATGCCATGATGGATGCAATGCAAGAAGAATCATTATCAAACTCTCAATGGTTAGGCAGAATGGATTTTTCAAAGTTTGAACAAAAATATTGCCTTTAAATTAATTTAATTCAAATGAAAAAGGTCAAAATGCATCAAGAACCAAAAAGAAATTTGTTTTGAGGGTTTGATAATGCTTTTAAATGTTTTAAAACGCAATGTGAATTTTTTTTGTGATTTTTAAATACCTAAATGCATTTTTAATTAATTAATTTCCATTAACTAATTAAAAATAAACATTTAAATGATTTAAAAATAATTTTTAATGCAAAAAATAAAAATAAAAATATTTTTGGGTTCTGAAAAATGATGAAATGCTTGACAAAAATTTTCAGAATTTTTAAATGTGATTTGCTATTTTTAATAATTCGTAAAAGATAAATCAAATAAAATGAAATAAAAAATGAATTAAAGAGAAAGTCAACAGATCCTGAGGCTGAGGTTCAAATGGTTTTGGAGGGAGTTGACTGGCGCCAGATCCAGTGGCTGAGATTCAAACTGACCAAATTAAACTAAACCTAATTAATTAATTTAATAAATTAGGATTAGGGTTTTAATGAGAGATCTGAGCCACACAAATGCGCGGGAGTCAACACAAGTCAAACAGATCCATGGTCCAAATTCAAACTGAGCCCTAATCATCATTAATGCACTAATGACTTTCAGGTGGCCGGAAATGACCTCCGGTCATCTTCTCCGGCCACACCCTTCCCTGAAAATTGCTATCTTCTTCCCTAGGCTTCTAAAATCCAATCTCTCTGCCCAGAAATGATCCCCATACATCATACATCAAGAATCAACAAACAAACAACATTTAAAACACATCAAAAGTGAGAATCGAATCAAAACAATTCTAGGTCAGAAAATTTCAGAACACGAATACATACTCATTTCTCAACCATTTTCAAAACAAAACACATCAACATGATCAGTGAAGCATAAAGATTCATTTAGTAACTTAAAAACAAGTTTCTGGAAAAAATGTTCTTGAGCTCACCTGAACTGGAGCTTTGATCTTTGGAACTTTCTGGCTGCTTCTTTGATCCAAAACGCCTCTAATGAACCTCCTGAGAAGCTTGCAATGCTTGGTTGGAGTTTAATGTGGCTGGTTTAAGAGTTTGATGAAGTTCTGTTCAAGGGAAGTGAAAAATCGTGTTTCTGTTTGTGGGCTTTTCAGGGCAAATGGATGGTTGGGAAATGATCAGAGGATCATGGTGAATGGTTTTGTGAAGTTTGTTTTGATGTTTGAAGCCTGTATGGAGAGGTTCGAATGAAAATGCATAAGAGGTGGTTTTTGAGGATGCTGACTTGTGGGAGGTTTTTGGCTGTGTTATGTGTTGAGTTCCTTTTGGTACATGTATCAAGTTTGGATAGGTCAGAGAGTTGTTGTTGGCCTAGCTTGATTGGTATGGGCCATTTTGCATAAAGTCAACTTTTTGTGTAAGAGAAGGTATATACTATCTCATTCAAGGTACAAGGGCATGTCTGCTGCAGCTTGAATCAAGGTTGTCCATGGAAATGAATTTGAGGCAATGCAGCAAGTTGATTAGGGTTTATGTGAGTTTTTGCAATTTCACAAAGTTTTGGCCCTTTTGAAGTTTCTTGAAGATCAAGGCATGAAAATGAACAATTCTTTGGTGCATTCTGAATTTTAGGTCATGGTTCATGTTTGTGTAATGCATAGAAGTCCATTTGAAGTCACATTTTGCCTTGGCATGAGGTTTTGCAACTTTGCCTCTTTGGTACAAAACTTGAAATTATGTGATTTTTGCCAACTTTGACAAGCCATAACTTTTGATCCAAAATGAATTAGAATGAGTTCTTGTACTTTTTGAAAATGGGAGGATCCATTCTACAACTTTCATGACCAAAGTTTTCTCATTTGAAGCATTTTTGAATCAATTTGAGAAGGTTGAAAAACTTTCCCAAAATGGCAAGTTTGCATTACAAGTCACTTTCCCAAAAAGGCAACTTTGCAAATGACTTGAAATTTTCCAATTTTGTGAACTTCTAACACCTTCTATGATCAAATAAAGATCATACACAATCAAAATGATGGAGAACACCCTTTGGTTGGGTCATTGGGGGCCTCAGATGCCCTGATTTTGCACTGACTTGCTCAAGAAGTCATCCCTTGATCAGATGCCTTCCCCATGGAATTTCTTCATGAAAATTGATATGCATGATCCTTATACCATTTAGAGACCAATAGAAACAAGAATGACCAAAAAATTTGGAGTTATGGCCTTTGAAACCAAAACCCTAATTCTAGGTCATCTGTGTAGTTAAACCTGGCTCTGCTTCCATGCCTTTCTCAGTTCTTGTGATTCTTTGACCTCTTTGACCTTGTGAGGATATAATATGATGCTTGAACATACATGGACCCCTTTGAAGTGATTGATGACCTTTGGAGTGGCTCAAGTAGCTCTTGGGTGGCTCAGATCACAAACCCTAGATGCAGATGACTTAAAAACAATGCAGTGAAGCAAAAGTGCAATATGAGATGCTATGATTGAACTTATGCACATGAAAAGATCACAATCCATGGTGTGAATGGGTGAGGGCAAATTTTGGGTGTTTACAGCTTCCCCTATTCAAACATGAGTTAGCTGTGCAGGATGTAAGCAACGGCTTAACAGGCAAACAAGATAACTTGTGGTTGAATACCAAAGATAGTCCAAAATTTGCACTCACAGAATGAAGAAGAAAAGGGATATAGATTATAAAAGGAAAATAAAGTATAATTATAAAGTGCGGGCGACGGAGGACGACCGTCGAGCAGAGGACGACTGCTGGGGATAAAGCAATGACGGGGACGGCCGACATGCTGGGGAAGATGCGGGAAATAAAGCAATGACGGGGACGGCCGACACGCTGGGGATATAAGAGATTATGATGGGGACGGCCATCAAGTAAAGCTATAAGACTCTCCGGGGATTAAAGATAAATGATGGGGACGGCCATCTGGTTGATGAAATAAAAGAAACAGATGATGAGGTACGGTCATCAAAGGTGAAGGACGATCACCTAGCAGGGGACGACTGCTCTGTTGGGGATAAGATGAGGGACGGTCATCTAAGGTGAAGGACGATCACCTGGCAGGGTACGGCTGCCGAAAATATCACGACATAGGACGAATGTCGGATAGGAAGGGGTTCTAATGAATAGAGACTCCACTGGGGGTGATGAAGGACGATCATCAAAAGGTGAAGGACGATCACCTGGCAGGGTACGACTGCCGAAAGGTATCAGGACATAGGACGAATGTCAGATAGAAAGAAAATAGTTTAACAAGTTTTGTTGGGGACTCTTCTGGGGAAGGGTAGACACAGACGAGTGTCTAATGAAGGTATAAGTATTTGACAATGTGTATAGATTAAAGATGTGGACGAGCATCCTTAATACTATGATACGGACGGGTATCAGTAGAAACCAACGCTTGACGCATGTTCAGAGATGATGATACGGACGAGTACCAACTGGTTAACAAAGAACAAGGACGAGTGTCGAATCTGAGGGGATATAAGTGGTTTATACAAGATACGAACGAGTATCTGTATGAGTAAACAAGGAGTAACAAGTATGGGTGAGACACAGACGAGCGTTTAACTTGTTGGGGGGAGCGCGACACGGACGAGTGTGTTGCACCCCAAAATTTGCCCTCACAATGCAAGACTTTGTGTGCTAAGAAGGTTCACAAGGTTCACAAGTTTCTCAAACATCTTCAAGACCTTTCATGAAGTTCATGAAGTCTACAAGTTACTTTATGAAGGTTCACAAGGTTCACAAGTTTCTCAATGCTTATATACCTTTCATGAGGTTCATGAAGTCTACAAGTCACTTCTTGAAGGTTCACAAGGTTCACAAGATTCACAATGATTACAAAGCTCTCCTGAGGTTCATGAGGTCTACAAAGCCACTTCATGAGGTTCACAAGGTTCACAAACTTCACAATACTTCCCATGAGGTTCACAAGACATTTTATAATGGTTCACAAGGTTCACAAAGTTCACGATTGGTCAAAGAAGTTGACAATTCCCTCAGACAATGCACCTCCTAAGTAGTGCATCCAAAACTAGGGTTTTGACTTTAATCAGGTTAAATGGATTTCCAATACCTCAAGTAAGCTTAATAACATCTTATATGTGTATAAGAACCCCCATGACAAGTTTCAAGACTTTTCTCAAAAGTTTGCTCAGTCAGATGATCAGATAAGTCAAAATCAGTCAATGCAGTTAAAAAGTCAAACTGAGGTCAACTGTGGTCAAACCAAAGTCAAAATTCATGATTTTTTGCCAACATCAAGTATATGAAGTAAAATTCATCATTTGATCAAGGGTTGATCATGATTCATCAAGGAGATTCCAGATCATCAATAATCAGGAGTTTCTAAATTAGGGTTTCCTCAGTAAAAGTCAACTGAACTTTGACCAGGCATAACTTTCACATACTTCATCACCAAGTCTCCATCCAAAGCTCATTTTGAAGGAAATTGAATTCTCTACAACTTTTATGTTGAAAGTTAAGCCCAAAAATGCTTCATTTGAAAGATATGATCTAAGACATTATAGGTCATTTCAAAAGTCAACAAAAAGTCAACAACTTCAAAAGGGCATAACTTGAGATTGGTAAATGATATGGACCTGAAACCAATGGGGTTGTTTAAAGGACTCTTCAAGCTTTCCAAAAAGTCCAAGAACACCCTCATACCTTTAAAATTGAGGGAGATGTGCTCTTGCAAAGTTGGGCAATTTTGTGATGGTTTATATTGAAAATGGGGGCCTAAAAGCAATTTTCTCCAAATGGGCTGGCCAAATTGTGACCCAACCCATACAATAACATCATGCACGAAATTTCCATAATATTTTCATATTTTTTATTTTATTTAATTAATTTATTATGATTTATTATATTTAAAATCATTTTAAATTTAAATAAAATATTAAAAATGAAGATATATTTTTGTGATTGATTCTAGAAAGTCTTAAAGGGTGATTGAAGTTAAAAGAGAAAAGAATCATATAATTTATCCCAAAATAGCAAGCATTCAAGAGCAAATATTTGACTTTTACAACACCATCTTTTTCAATCTTTTTAAATCAAATTATCCACATAACCATTGAATTTTCTGACCTAGATTGATTCACCTATAAGTATTGATCATAAGCATAACCCTAGACACGAAATCCAGCAGCTTCAAGGTAAGTTCAAAAGCACAAAAATCCTTCCAAAAGTGAGATTCGGATTTTGAGTTACAAGGCATTATAAGGTAAACTATGATCATAGAGATGTTCCTTGATCTTCCATGATGCAAAACCAATGCCCATACGCATCCATAGCATGCATATATGAGCAACCCGTAGCCTTGTTGTTCTTGTAAATTTGTTTTTCGATTCTCATTACTTGATCATTATTAATGAAATTTGTGTGCTGATTTGATGTTAGTTGAAGCTTTGGAACAATTCTGGACAAACCAATTGAATTTTCATGACCTTATACGGATTCGGCCATTGCTAGGGTTTCTATCCTCTATTAGGGCTTTGTGTTCTAAGCCATATAAATTAATTCTGAAAACGTGGTTTGATTCCAAATGGTCTTGTGATCATATTTGACTCCTTAATTTGTTGAAATTTTATAGTTTTAGCCATGTATGTGATCCGTAGGTGTTGCTGCAAAGATGAAATTTGCAGGTAGGTTCGTGGCAAGTTTCGCAGGTAAAATCGAAGGTCTCAAGGAAGAAGAAGGCTGTTCCCGCGCGTTGGAAATTTCAAATATTACTGAATATATTTTATTAATTGTGTTTGGTTCGTTATCACAAGCACGCTTGTGGTCCAGTGGCAAGGCATATGCGCGTTTGAGGAAAGGGCGTAGGATCGAATCCTGCCCTCAGCAAGGTTTTGACATTTTTTTCATTTAAACTTGTTTCTTAATATATTATGGTTTGTGTTTGTTTTGTAGACAGGTAGGCTCTCCCAGCCAGGCGGTAGCGCGTGCGTCTTGTAATCAAAAGGTCCTGGGATCAAATCCTCCCCAGGCCTTTTTGTTTTCTCATTATTTTCTGAATTTCTCAAAGCAAGGAATAAAACAAATCTCACTCTCTCATCTCTTGCCTGCGCATGGATAGCCCAGTGGTGTGTTCTCTTGGCTGCAAACATAGGGGACTGGGTTCAAACCCCAGCCCCATCAGGTTTTTTTTTTACTCTTCTCATTCTTTTTCTTATTATTTTCTAATTATTTAATATCTTATATTAAAATAAATTAAAATTATAGTATTTGATTATTTTCTATATTGTAAAATAGGTGTATATTAAATATTCTAACTTTTAATAATTATTTTCTAAAAGAAAAGTCTTAAATTCTTGTTTTCTTACTTTAAGTTTTATTTGGATAATTTATATTAATTAGGATAATTCTATATAATTGGTTAAAAATAAATTTTGTATATAACAAAACCCTAATTTTTTTCTTAAACCCTAAAAATATTTTTCTAACCAAACCCTAATTTATTTTTTCTAAATGCTTATTAAAACCTAATTGTTTAATTTATGATTATTATTGTATATGTTTATTTAAAAATAATTATAACTTATTTGTAAATTTATAATTCAAATTATGTTTCTTTTATTATATGTTTAAGAGACCATTTAAATAATTATACTTTTGTGCATGTTTAAAATATTTTGTAAATATAATTAGTAAAAGTTAAAATTTTATAAATATGACTAATTTTTGTAAATATAATTATAATTTATTTTCTCCATATAATATGTAAATATTTTTTGTATGAATAATTTTTAATATATGCCTAGAAATAATTTAGTAATTTGTACATAAAAATATTACCATAATCCCTTAATTGTTCAATAATTTTAAGTAAAAATCTCTATAAAATTTTTTTTATCATGTTATGATAATTTTGATTATTTATTATTACTAACTTTTGCTTATTATAATTTTCACTAATCTTGTTTTTTTTTTATATTCTTACTAACCATATTATTATTATATCTTATATTTTTTTTATTCCTATTATTATTTTATTCTCACTAACCTTATTATTTTTTATTATATTTACTAACCCCTTATTTGCTTTTATTATTTATTGCTTATTATTTAATTTGCTATTTTATTTATTATTATTATTATGTTGTAATTGTTTCCCGGATGTAATTTTGTAAATATTTTAATTATTTAATTGTTGTTATGGTTAGTAATTAGGGAGTGACAAAACATGTATGTTATATAAAAATTAACTTAGATAATTTTAATAATAAGATAATTAAAATAAACACTCACACACACGTAAGTCGATTTTTAATCGCCGTCTCACTTCCTAAGGTTATCCCTCAAGTTGCCTACGAATAATGGTCAAGTGGGGTGTATAAAGCAAGTCCCTTAAAATAGAAAATCATCAAAGTCCCTTATGGTTGCCTTTACGAATCGAATCCCTTCGAAAAATGATGATAGTCCCTCCTATATGCTTATTACATCCCACAGTTGCCTTCATAATCAGATTGACCCTCACATGTCCCTTAACATCCAAGGTAAAGACTACCTACTCCTTAATAGTAGGGATAGTCTTACCAAGGAAAGAAAAAAGAACAAGAAAGACTTTAAACATTAGGGTAGGTTCCTCTTATGTACTTGCTCACTTCAAATATTTTTCAAACTTAACAATTTCAAACCAATTTTCAAACAAGTTTTTTACACATCCGTACATGGATTATTATTAAACTATTCTGAGAATTTTTTCTATTCACACACTATATTTTCAAAAACAATTTAAAGTGAGCTTAAGTACCTAAGAGCCCATGGATAACCATGGATGAAAAGGGTGCTAACACCTTCCCTTTTCATAACCTACCCCCCGGACCCAAAAATATCTCTAAGGTCTTTCCTGTTCTTTTATAACCTTTCCTTATGGATAAAATAAAAGTCGGTGGCGACTCTTGCTATCCGCAACATAACTTCAAGTCAGTTCTCCCACCGTGTTACAGAACTGGCGACTCTGCTGGGGATTTATTTAAGAGGGGTACCCTTAGGAATTAAGATCACTTCGAATTGTTTGCCTTGTTTGCTTTATATTACTTGTTGGGGTGCTCTTATGTGTGAAAGGTCCTAACCCGGATCTAGTGTACCTTAGGTAAATGGCAATAGACCAAGGAAACTGTACGACGTATATCGATACGGTTGATCTGGTGGCCATAGTTAGGGCGACTTCTTGGTTGGTGCTTATATTCCTTAAGTCAAGTTGAGGATAATATTGAGGCTACCATATGTTGTCAATGCACTAACTAACTTTTAGAACCCTAGTTAACTCATCTTGGCCTTTAGAAAGTAGTGAGGTAACCGGCTTTGGTGCAGACTGAAGTTGGTTGACACTCGATGCTACACTCATTGAGATCTTAAACTTGGAGGGTTTTGGTTGGCAAGTAAGTTGCCTTCTGATCAACCACCCTTGTGAAGGATCAATGATATTGAGATCCCTTAGAATCCGGTTACTTTATAGGACAGGATGAACCAACCAACTTCAGGGGAGGGTACTTACCTTTAAACCTCATGCAAGCCTTTAAACCTAGGGCAATTGTGTGACTTGTCTGTGTGTGCCACATGTTTGTGATTGAGCATAACATCATGACATCATCATGCATCATAAGCATAGCATTTTCACTAACCATTTCAAGGACCAAAGGATTTATCTTTGTTCTTTGTTGCAGGTCATGGCTTCTGCTCGTAGAAACACCATCAGGATCAACTTTGTAGGGATACCTCCCAAGCTTAAAGAGTTGGTTTCTCAAGTGTCTGATCATTCCCAGTTCATCAAGAGACATGGTCACCTATTGGATCTAGTCACTTCAGGGTTCAATGAAGACATGATGAGTGTCCTATTCCAGTTCTTTGACCCTAAACACCATTGCTTTACATTCCCTGACTATCAGCTGGTTCCAACCATGGAGGAGTTCTCTAAACTTCTGGGTATACCTGTTCTTGATCAAAGACCCTTCACAGGCTTGGAGAAGGAGCCCAAACCAGAGGTTATTGCTGCATCCCTACATCTGAAGAAGTCTGACATTGTTCTAGAGACGAGAAGCGGAGTCAAGGGTATTCTTGCCAAGGTGTTAGTGGATAAAGCTCAAATGTTCTTGAAGGCCATGAGCTATGATGCTTTTGAGGAGATCTTAGCCTTGCTGATATATGGCTTAGTATTGTTCCCCAATCCAGATCAGTTCATAGATGTTCATGCCATCAACATTTTCCTGAGTCACAATCCAGTGCCTACATTGCTTGGAGACATCCTGCATTCTCTTCACACCCGTACTACAAGGGCAAGAGGAACTTTGATGTGCTGCATACCTTTACTTTCCAGGTGGTTTATTTCTCACCTTCCTCGCTCAGTAATGAAGAATGAGCAAGGGTTCAGATGGTCCAAGAGGATCATGTCACTATCTCACTCAGATATCCATTGGTGCTCCAGATCTATGGAGAATGTCACCATCATTGACCGTTGTGGGGAGTTTCCTAATGTGCCACTTCTAGGCATAAGAGGAGGCATCACCTACAACCCCTCTCTAGCTTTACGACAGTTTGGTTACGCCCGGAGCGATGGTCCACATGACATGTTGATTCAGGGCATTGTGTTTGATTACGACAACGATCTTCAGGGTTACCGACAGAGATTCATACGAGCTTGGGGAAAGGTGAACAGGATTGACAGCAAGACACTGGAGCCTAAGTACACTATTCCTATGGAGGCTTATCTCAGATGGGTACGATCTCGTGCTCAAACACTCATGATGCCATATCCTGCCGTCCTACCAGTTACCATGGAACCTGTTGCTGGAGGAGACACTGCTTATACCATCCTTCACCCAGACATGCCTACTGATATGGAAGATTTGCAGAGATCTTGGATCCAACTGAAGGAGCAAAGGGATACTTTCGAGGCTCATTACAAAGCAAGCCAAGCAAGGATCCTAGAGCTAACAAAACAACTTCACGAGGAACGAAACCTCAACTCATACCTCAACACAAAGAGGAAGCGTCCATGGGAGACTTAAAACCCCATCTTTTGTACTTATTTCACTTTCATTTTTTGTAAGCCTAAAAGGCAAAACAAGTTATTACTAATAAAAAGTTACTTTCTTGTTTGTTTAAGCAAATTTAAATCCTGCGGTCCTTGAAAACATTGCATATGCATTCCCATATCATTTCATTGTATCACAGGTTTATATTGTGCACAGGTTTCTCATCTTCTCGCTGTTTATTTCAGCAATGGCTCTTGAACAATCAGTTAAGGATCTTCAGGCACAGAATGCACAGTTCCAAGAGCTGATCTTGAACCTGTCCAAGGGGCAAGATGATTTGAAGGCACTGCTGGCCAAGAAGACTAAGAAGACTAGAAGGTCTGCTGGGTTGCTCAACATGGGAAGAAGGTTCAAAGGTCCTGTCAAGACCAAGGAAGAGGTTGAAGACTATGAATCTGAGGAATCTGAGAAAGAGAGAGGCAGTCTCCACAACACTATGGGGGACTCTGATTCTGAGGCTAATTACTACCATGAGCCTAATGAAGACAAATTCAAAATGCTGGTGGATAGGATGGATGCTATGGAGTTGCAGAAGTCATCTGGGCTGGATTTTGAGGACTTGAGTCTGATATCTGGGGTTGTGATACCCATTGGGTTCAAAGTTCCTACATTTGTTGTCTATGATGGGGTCTCTTGTCCCAAGCTGCATCTGAGGTCCTATGTCAGAAGAATTCAACCCCACACTGCTGATAAGAAGTTGTGGATCCATTTCTTTCAAGAGAGCTTATCTGGAGCTCAGTTGGAGTGGTATTATCAGTTGGAGAGTGTCAACATCAGAGACTGGAATGATCTTGCTGAAGCTTTCTATAAGCAGTACCAATACAATGCTGACTTAGCCCCCACTCGCATGCAGCTTCAGAGCATGTCTATGGGCGCCAAAGAAAGTTTTAAGGAGTATGCTCAGAAATGGAGAGACTTAGCTGGAAGAGTTCAACCCCCTTTGACTGATAGGGAATTGGTTGATATGTTCATGTGTACGCTGAATGGTCCGTTTTACAGTCATCTCATTGGAAGCTCATCATCTGGCTTCACTGAGTTGATCATGACAGGAGAACGGGTAGAGAATGGTATCAAGAATGGTAAGATCCAAGTGGGCACTTCTTCACCAGGTGCTGCAAAGAAGCCTCCCACCGGGAAGAAAGAATCCAATGCTGTTTATGGTCAACCTGATCGTAACAGAAGACATCAATCTGTTAGTGCAGTTCATATTTCAAATCCAACTCCTGCAACAACAGAGCAGCCTCAAGGCAACCAACAGAGGGCTAGAAGACAGTTCACGAAGATCAACATGTCAATGGCTCAGGCATTGCAACACTTGTTGAAGGCTGAACTTATTACCCTGAGGGAGGCTCCTCAGAATCCCAATGTTACCTCTCCCAAGTACAATCCCAATGCACGATGTGCATATCATTCAAACTGTCCAGGACATGATACTAATAACTGCTGGGTCTTGAAGAACAAAATTCAAGATATGATTGATGCTGGAGAAATTGAATTTGATCCACCAAATGTGATTACAGCACCACTGCCAAATCACGAGAAGACTGTCAATGCCATTGATGAAGACATTGATGAAGATCTGCATGTCTATTCAGTTATGGAGTTGAGCACACCATTGTCTGTTATTAAAAAGAGGTTAGTACAAGCTGGGATCTTTCCAGGTTGTCGTGAAGATTGTTTGTATTGTACCTATAAGCCGGATAGTTGCTTCATTTTGAGAGATGGCATTCAACGTCTCATGGATAAGTATACTATAGTGTTTGAAAGAAGACCAGCATCTATAGAAAGTATGGTGGATCATCTGACTCAGGGTAAGAAGATTGAAGAGGTTGACATGGTTGACAAAGTACCGGTAAGGATCACTTCAAAGGGTCCTATTAAAATCACTCGTCAGGGCCCAATCAAGATTACTGCTGAAGGTCCTGTGAAAGTTGTTGCTGAAGCCAGAGTGGCTCCTCTGATCATTACCACTCCTGGTCCTATTCCTTATACATCTGACAAAGCTGTGCCTTGGCACTATGGGTCTGATGTTTACATCCATGGTATCAAGCAGGAGCCTTTACCTGATATGCCTACTGACATTGATAATATTGCTGGATCTAGTAAGATTACTCGTAGTGGAAGAATCTTCTCTCCTCCAGTTGCTTCTAAGAGTGCAGTTACTCCTGCTGCTACCTCCACCACTGATGCTCGGGGCAAGGGTCCTGTTATTGAGCCTATATCTACTGATGTGCCAGCTACTGATGACCTCTCTAAGCAGATGGAAGAAGTATTGAAAATCATTCGCAAGAGTGATTATGACATTGTTGATCAGTTGGGGCATACTCCCTCAAAGATTTCCATGCTCTCCCTATTATTATGTTCTGAAGCCCATGCCAAGTCATTGATCAAGTTTCTGAAGATGACTCATGTACCCAGTGCAATTTCTGTGGACCAATTTGAAAATTGTGTTGCCCACCTGACCTATGATAATGGGTTAGGATTTTCTGACGCTGATTTGACCCCTGCCAAGAGGGATCATAACAGGGCCTTGCATATTTCAATTGAATGCAGGGGCACTACCCTGTCTCATGTGCTGATAGACAATGGTTCCTCTCTGAATGTGTTACCCAAGGAAGTCCTGAATAAGCTGAGTCCTGAAGATACTGTGTTGAAACCCAGTAATATTGTGGTAAAGGCTTTTGATGGTTCTAGAAGAGTAGTGCATGGGGAAATTGATCTTCCAATCAAGGTTGGCTCTCAGGTGTTTACTGCTACATTCTATGTGATGGATATTCGTCCTTCATACTCTTGTCTGCTTGGTCGTCCCTGGATCCATGGGGCAGGTGCTGTGACTTCTACATTGCATCAAAAGTTGAGATATCCGGTGAATGGAAAGGTTGTTACGGTCTATGGAGAAGAAGAATACTTTGTCAGCCATGTGAATACTTTCAAGTATCTGGAAGTGGAAGGTGAATACATTGAAACTCCGTGTCAGTCATTTGAAGTGATTCCCTGGGTTGGTAATGATTATGTAGCTCCTCCTGCTGTGAAGGAAGTTCCTGTCGTCACCAGAAAACCTCCAACAATGGCAATGGCTAGGGGTGTTCATGGGTACGGGCCAACCCGCGAACCCACTCATCCAACCCAACCCAACCCTTATTTTTACCCAACCCAATCATGCACGGGTCCAACCCGAACTAACCCATTCAAACCCATTGGTGTTTGGTTCGGGTAACGGGTTTGAAGTTTTAAATCCAAGAACCCGCGAACCCAACCCATTAATATATCTCACACTATTTTTATTTAATTTTATTTATAAATTATCTAGCATAATTCTTAGAATGCATATATTTTTTTTAATATAATTATAGTTTTTATTAATTGTAAAAACATAAGTCTAAATCAAATTTGAGAGATCAATTTTATCTATTCAAAGAGAGATATATCTTAATTTTTATATTATACTTTACACCATTTGTATATTTTTTATTAACCAATAAATTTTATTCAAATTGAATAGTAAAAGTTTATGATTTATTTAATTTTTTTGTAATATAAATAAGTTAATTAAATGATAGATTTTATTTAGAATTTGAAAATTATGTTTAGTAGATGACCCACGAACCCAACCCAACCCAACCCATTGATAAACGGGTTGGATTGGTTCGGGTATAATCTTGAAATTACGGGTTGAACACTCAACCCAACCCAAAGAATATTGACCGGGTCGGGTATTGGATTTAATCAAATTAGACCCAACCCAACCCACGAACACCCCTAGCAATGGCCTCCCTCAATGATGCTAGAGCTGTGGTGGATGAAGGTGGTTGTACTATTTGGGGTCAGCTTCCTGATATTCCATACAAGTCTGACAAGTTTGGTTTGGGTTTCACTGCAGAGTCCCAGAAGGCTGTTCGTCGTGCCCGTGCTGCTCGTATCACTAATCAAGGGGTTATCAATGCTGTGGGAGATCAAGATGAAGACTACAACTTGGATGCATGGATTTTTCCTACTGTGGGTGCTGGACTCAATAATTGGAAAGCTGAAGATGTTATCCCTATCTCCTTTAGTCAGGAGTAAATACTATTACTGTGTTGTTGCTTTTAAATTTGTAATTTATTGAACAATAAAACTTTCAAGCCATGTGCCTTACCCGGGGCACAATGGTGTGCTTATTACGGGCTGTCATTTCATTTGCATACTTCATTCAATAAAATCAGTGGACGTTTCGTTTTAGTAAATATTGTGTTCCTTGTCTTTCTATTCTTTTATTTTTGTTTTATCAGCTATGTGTTCTTACACACACCCACATCACTAAAATGCAGATCCTCATCCACTCTGGATCCTGTTGATAACAGTTCTACTATTGCCAATTATGATTTCGAGAATCCGATCTATCAAACTGAAGACGGAAATGAGGACGATTGTGAAATACCTGTAGAGCTTGCTAGGTTGTTACAACAAGAAGAGAAAGCTATACAGCCACATGAAGAGCCAGTCGAAGTTGTGAATCTGGGAACTGAAGAAAACAGAAAAGAGGTCAAGGTAGGGGCTGATTTAGAGGACAGTGTCAAGATCAGGTTGATTCAGATGTTACGTGATTATGTGGAGATCTTTGCTTGGTCTTATGAAGATATGCCAGGGTTGGATACAGACATTGTGGTTCACCGCTTGCCAGTGAAAGAAGATTGTCGTCCAAAGAAGCAGAAGGTTCGTCGTATGCGTCCTGAAATGTCAGAAAAGATCAAAGCAGAGGTAATGAAACAGTTCAATGCAGGGTTCTTAGCAGTAACTTCCTATCCTCAGTGGGTTGCAAATGTGGTACCAGTTCCTAAGAAAGATGGTAAGGTACGTATGTGTGTGGACTACAGAGATTTGAACAAGGCTAGCCCCAAAGATGACTTTCCACTTCCTCATATTGACATTCTGGTAGACAATACTGCTCAGCATAAGGTATTCTCTTTTATGGATGGTTTCTCTGGTTACAATCAAATCAAGATGGCACCTGAAGATATGGAGAAGACAACATTTGTGACACAGTGGGGCACCTTTTGCTATAAGGTGATGCCATTTGGTTTGAAGAATGCAGGGGCAACGTATCAGCGTGCTATGGTGGCTTTGTTTCATGATATGATTCATCATGAGATAGAGGTATATGTGGATGATATGATAGCCAGATCTCAGAATGAAGAGCAACATCTTGATCATCTACACAAGTTGTTTGAGAGGTTGAAGAAATATAAGTTAAGATTGAATCCAAACAAGTGTACTTTTGGAGTTAGATCTGGAAAGCTCCTGGGTTTCATTGTCAGTGGAAAAGGTATTGAAGTGGATCCTGCAAAAGTAAAAGCTATACGAGAGATGCCAGCTCCCCGTACTGAGAAGGAGGTTAGAGGTTTCTTGGGACGATTGAACTACATTGCAAGATTTATTTCCCAGTTAACTACCATCTGTGAGCCAATCTTCAAGTTGTTGAAGAAAGATCAGGTGATGGAATGGAATGATGAGTGCCAAATTGCCTTTGATGAAATTAAGAGATATCTACTAGAGCCACCAATTTTGATGCCACCAGTTGATGGAAGACCCTTGATTATGTACTTAACAGTGTTAGACAATTCAATGGGGTGTGTATTGGGGCAACATGACGAGTCTGGTCGAAAAGAGCAGGCAATATACTACCTTAGCAAAAAGTTTACCGACTGTGAAACAAGATACTCACTGCTCGAGAAAACTTGCTGCGCTTTGGCATGGGCTGCTCGCCGACTAAGACAGTATATGTTGACCCATACTACCTTATTGATTTCTAAGATGGATCCAATCAAGTACATATTCGAGAAACCTGCTCTCTCCGGAAGAATTGCAAGATGGCAAATGATCTTGACAGAATATGACATACAGTATACTACTCAGAAGGCCATTAAAGGAAGTGTTGTTGCTGATCATTTGGCTCATCAAGCAGTAGATGATTACCAGTCAATGAATTTTGAGTTCCCTGATGAAGACATTATGATTATTACCAAAGAACCTGGACAATATGACGGACCTGAACAAGGATCCCGATGGACTATGGTTTTTGATGGTGCCTCTAATGCACTTGGTAATGGTGTTGGTGTTGTGATTAGTTCCCCTGAAGGTTGTCATACCCCGATTACTGCTAGACTTTGTTTCCATTGTACCAATAACATGGCTGAGTATGAGGCATGTATCCTGGGTATTAAAGCTGCTATTGATATGAAGATTCAGTTCCTTGATGTGTATGGAGATTCAGCCTTGGTAGTAAGTCAGATTAAAGGAGATTGGGATACCAAGCATGATAACCTCATTCCTTACAGAGATCATGTGTTGTCTTTGATCCCACATTTCAAAGAGATTACCTTTGAGCACATCCCACGAAGAGAGAATCAGTTGGCAGATGCATTAGCTACCATGGCCTCTATGTTTGAGATCAGCTGGGATGATGAAGCTCCCAAGATTACTATTGATAGATTTGAAAAGCCTGCATACTGCAATGAGATTAACACTGAAGGGGCAGAGGAGAAGCCTTGGTTCTATGAAGTAAAAAGATATCTTGAAGCTCAGGAGTTCCCTGAAGGGGCATCTGTCAAAGATAGGAAGTTTCTGAGAAGGTTTTCTGCTAAGTTCTTTCTGAGTAATGGCATTCTGTATAAGCGCAATCATGATTCAACTATACTTCGTTGTGTGGATAAGAAGGAAGCTACAGAAATTATGGAAGAGATGCATGATGGGACCTTTGGCACTCATTCTAGTGGTCATACCATGGCAAAGAAGATTTTGAGAGCAGGTTACTATTGGTCTACCATGGAAGCTGATTGCTATCAACACTCCAGAATTTGTCACAAGTGTCAAATCTATGCTGATAAAGTTCATGTACCTCCATCACCATTGAATGTGTTGACTGCTCCTTGGCCCTTTGCCATGTGGGGCATTGATATGATTGGTGAGATCAAACCTACTGCTTCTAATGGGCATCGTTTCATCCTGGTTGCTATTGATTATTTCACGAAGTGGGTAGAGGCAGCTTCATTTGCATCTGTTACCAAGAATGTTGTGGCTCGGTTCATTAAGAATAATCTCATATGTAGGTATGGCATCCCTGAAAGGATTATCACTGACAATGGCTCTAATCTGAACAACACTATGATTACTGATCTATGCACGCAGTTCAAGATTAAGCATCACAACTCTTCTCCGTATCGTCCAAAGATGAATGGGGCAGTTGAAGCTGCTAATAAGAATATTAAGAAGATTGTACAGAAGATGACTGTTACTTATAAAGACTGGCATGAGATGTTACCATTTGCTCTTCATGGTTATCGTACCACAATACGTACTTCGACAGGGGCAACCCCATTCTCCTTAGTCTATGGTATGGAAGCAGTTCTGCCCATTGAAGTTCAGATTCCCTCCTTGAGAATTATGAAGGATGCAGGCTTGGATGAAGATGAGTGGATTCAGACTCGACTTGACCAGATAAATTTGATTGATGAGAAGAGGTTAGCAGCAGTTTGTCATGGCCAGATGTACCAAAAACGGATGATCAAAGCTTTTAACAAGAAGGTTAAGCCAAAGGTATATCAGGTTGGTGACTTGGTAATCAAGCGTATCATATTACCACAGGGTGATCCTAGGGGCAAGTGGACTCCAACATATGAAGGACCATTTGTAGTCAAGACAGTGTTCTCAGGAGGAGCCATGATACTGACTACAATGGATGGTGAAGACTTCCCACAGCCTGTAAACGCAGACATAGTTAAAAAATACCACGCATAAAAAGAGACCCGCTAGGTTGACAGGCCTAGGCAAAAATAAGGGCATCCCGGCAAACCAAAAGGGTTTGGGCAAAAATTAGGGATATATATATAAAGATGTACACCCGGCAAGTCGAAAACCTGAAAAGGCGGCTTGGGCAAAAAAGGGTATCCCGGTGGATTGAAAACCTGAAAGGGCAATCCAGGCAAAAGTTGGGGATTAAAGCGTATGACTATGTCTCGTTTGGATCACTCATGAAACTGCAACCAGTTGTACTACTTACTCAAGCTCGAACAGATAGAGCTCAATCCAATCATTTCCGTCTCAACAGCAAGAAGATGAGATACTTGAAGGGCAATAGTAGAATTGAAACTCAATAGGATTGTTTCCCACATAGCTGATTTTCCCTGTTTTGTAAAAACTTTATGGCAAAATCCTCTTACTAGGGTTTATGTCTCCTTGTACAAACTTACCCGTGTATGGGTCACTTCTTGATATAAATAAATTCCATCTTTTGAATCCAGATTTACTTTTACCCTATTTACATAAGCGAAACGTCCATTGGTTGTGTTCGAATGTATGTATGCTTTTGAATATGATTGATGTTTACCAGAAATGCATGTATGTTTTTAATATGGTTGATGTTTACCAGAAATGCATGAAAATGCAGTAATAGTATTTACTAAGGACGAACGAGGGAAGAATTTCAACGAAGCTTCGCCGGTTCATCTTTACAAGACAGTTATAAAACCCTCAGTAGGACGAATCCATCTTCATAAAGTCTCATATCCCCTGGAATTTATATCCATCTCTTTTATCCTCATACGGATATTCGGGAATTCACTTTCCAATAAGGGTACGACGAACGAAGACGGGATGTTATACTTATCCTACCATCAAACTAAGACGAAGGTTATATATACCCTACTATCCCCAACAACGGGAGGTTATATATACCATGCCATCCCCAACAACGGGAGGTTATATCTATACCTCATTATCCCCAGCAGACAGAGGGTTATATATTCTTCGACAATAAATTGGGATTTATTTTCCCTGGACAGCAGCTGTTATACAAAGATATCCAGACGCTTCCGGCAGTATCATATCATACATACATCATTTACATCATACCATAGCATATATATGCATATACATATAGTGCATTACCTAAGTGCATCATATCATACATGCATACATAAAGCATAAACTAATGTTATTATACAGAATGCTACCTTGTTTTCAGGTTAATTATCCAACAAACAAGCTTATGATCTTTGGGACTGCTTTATTGTAACCTCAGGGTTACTTTATCCTCCTGATGAGCTTCTTATTACTTTGGGACTGCTTTATTGTAACCTCAGGGTTACTTTATCCTCCTGATAACATCTCATGACTTCAAGACTGCTTTAGAGCTATTCATTGCTCTATCCTCCTGAAGCCATCTTATTATTTCAAGACTGCTTTAGAGCTATTCATTGCTCTATCCTCCTGAATACATATCACATTACTATTTCAAGACTGCTTTAGAGCTATTCATTGCTCTATCCTCCTGAAATCATATTACTACTTCAAGACTGCTTTAGAGCTATTGATTGCTCTATCCTCCTGAAGCCATCTTATTATTTCAAGACTGCTTTAGAGCCATTAGTTGCTCTATCCTCCTGAAATCATATTATTACTTCAAGACTGCTTTAGGGTTATCATTATTGATTGCTCTATCCTCATGAAGACATGCTGATACATCAGTATTACTCCAGACCCCTGACAGCTTTCATTATACATCCATATTTTGGACTGTTTTCCCCTAGTGGCATCTTTAAGCCCACTCAATCATATTCAACCAACCATCAATATAGGCACTGGTGAGTGCAAATTTTTGGGCTTTTGTGTTCAATCCCCTTCAACCTTCCAGGTTACGACTGGAAAATATACCAATCTAACCCCTCAGGTTTCATAAAATTGAACAGGGGCAGCTGTTGCACCCCAAAATTTGCCCTCACAATGCAAGACTTTGTGTGCTAAGAAGGTTCACAAGGTTCACAAGTTTCTCAAACATCTTCAAGACCTTTCATGAAGTTCATGAAGTCTACAAGTTACTTTATGAAGGTTCACAAGGTTCACAAGTTTCTCAATGCTTATATACCTTTCATGAGGTTCATGAAGTCTACAAGTCACTTCTTGAAGGTTCACAAGGTTCACAAGATTCACAATGATTACAAAGCTCTCCTGAGGTTCATGAGGTCTACAAAGCCACTTCATGAGGTTCACAAGGTTCACAAACTTCACAATACTTCCCATGAGGTTCACAAGACATTTTATAATGGTTCACAAGGTTCACAAAGTTCACGATTGGTCAAAGAAGTTGACAATTCCCTCAGACAATGCACCTCCTAAGTAGTGCATCCAAAACTAGGGTTTTGACTTTAATCAGGTTAAATGGATTTCCAATACCTCAAGTAAGCTTAATAACATCTTATATGTGTATAAGAACCCCCATGACAAGTTTCAAGACTTTTCTCAAAAGTTTGCTCAGTCAGATGATCAGATAAGTCAAAATCAGTCAATGCAGTTAAAAAGTCAAACTGAGGTCAACTGTGGTCAAACCAAAGTCAAAATTCATGATTTTTTGCCAACATCAAGTATATGAAGTAAAATTCATCATTTGATCAAGGGTTGATCATGATTCATCAAGGAGATTCCAGATCATCAATAATCAGGAGTTTCTAAATTAGGGTTTCCTCAGTAAAAGTCAACTGAACTTTGACCAGGCATAACTTTCACATACTTCATCACCAAGTCTCCATCCAAAGCTCATTTTGAAGGAAATTGAATTCTCTACAACTTTTATGTTGAAAGTTAAGCCCAAAAATGCTTCATTTGAAAGATATGATCTAAGACATTATAGGTCATTTCAAAAGTCAACAAAAAGTCAACAACTTCAAAAGGGCATAACTTGAGATTGGTAAATGATATGGACCTGAAACCAATGGGGTTGTTTAAAGGACTCTTCAAGCTTTCCAAAAAGTCCAAGAACACCCTCATACCTTTAAAATTGAGGGAGATGTGCTCTTGCAAAGTTGGGCAATTTTGTGATGGTTTATATTGAAAATGGGGGCCTAAAAGCAATTTTCTCCAAATGGGCTGGCCAAATTGTGACCCAACCCATACAATAACATCATGCACGAAATTTCCATAATATTTTCATATTTTTTATTTTATTTAATTAATTTATTATGATTTATTATATTTAAAATCATTTTAAATTTAAATAAAATATTAAAAATGAAGATATATTTTTGTGATTGATTCTAGAAAGTCTTAAAGGGTGATTGAAGTTAAAAGAGAAAAGAATCATATAATTTATCCCAAAATAGCAAGCATTCAAGAGCAAATATTTGACTTTTACAACACCATCTTTTTCAATCTTTTTAAATCAAATTATCCACATAACCATTGAATTTTCTGACCTAGATTGATTCACCTATAAGTATTGATCATAAGCATAACCCTAGACACGAAATCCAGCAGCTTCAAGGTAAGTTCAAAAGCACAAAAATCCTTCCAAAAGTGAGATTCGGATTTTGAGTTACAAGGCATTATAAGGTAAACTATGATCATAGAGATGTTCCTTGATCTTCCATGATGCAAAACCAATGCCCATACGCATCCATAGCATGCATATATGAGCAACCCGTAGCCTTGTTGTTCTTGTAAATTTGTTTTTCGATTCTCATTACTTGATCATTATTAATGAAATTTGTGTGCTGATTTGATGTTAGTTGAAGCTTTGGAACAATTCTGGACAAACCAATTGAATTTTCATGACCTTATACGGATTCGGCCATTGCTAGGGTTTCTATCCTCTATTAGGGCTTTGTGTTCTAAGCCATATAAATTAATTCTGAAAACGTGGTTTGATTCCAAATGGTCTTGTGATCATATTTGACTCCTTAATTTGTTGAAATTTTATAGTTTTAGCCATGTATGTGATCCGTAGGTGTTGCTGCAAAGATGAAATTCGCAGGTAGGTTCGTGGCAAGTTTCGCAGGTAAAATCGAAGGTCTCAAGGAAGAAGAAGGCTGTTCCCGCGCGTTGGAAATTTCAAATATTACTGAATATATTTTATTAATTGTGTTTGGTTCGTTATCACAAGCACGCTTGTGGTCCAGTGGCAAGGCATATGCGCGTTTGAGGAAAGGGCGTAGGATCGAATCCTGCCCTCAGCAAGGTTTTGACATTTTTTTCATTTAAACTTGTTTCTTAATATATTATGGTTTGTGTTTGTTTTGTAGACAGGTAGGCTCTCCCAGCCAGGCGGTAGCGCGTGCGTCTTGTAATCAAAAGGTCCTGGGATCAAATCCTCCCCAGGCCTTTTTGTTTTCTCATTATTTTCTGAATTTCTCAAAGCAAGGAATAAAACAAATCTCACTCTCTCATCTCTTGCCTGCGCATGGATAGCCCAGTGGTGTGTTCTCTTGGCTGCAAACATAGGGGACTGGGTTCAAACCCCAGCCCCATCAGGTTTTTTTTTTACTCTTCTCATTCTTTTTCTTATTATTTTCTAATTATTTAATATCTTATATTAAAATAAATTAAAATTATAGTATTTGATTATTTTCTATATTGTAAAATAGGTGTATATTAAATATTCTAACTTTTAATAATTATTTTCTAAAAGAAAAGTCTTAAATTCTTGTTTTCTTACTTTAAGTTTTATTTGGATAATTTATATTAATTAGGATAATTCTATATAATTGGTTAAAAATAAATTTTGTATATAACAAAACCCTAATTTTTTTCTTAAACCCTAAAAATATTTTTCTAACCAAACCCTAATTTATTTTTTCTAAATGCTTATTAAAAC
The DNA here is from genome assembly GCA_963966055.1 of Lathyrus aphaca. Taxonomy (NCBI): domain Eukaryota; kingdom Viridiplantae; phylum Streptophyta; class Magnoliopsida; order Fabales; family Fabaceae; genus Lathyrus; species Lathyrus aphaca. The sequence continues at coordinate 63,524,176 of OZ014519.1, read as the reverse complement.
CTAATTGTTTAATTTATGATTATTATTGTATATGTTTATTTAAAAATAATTATAACTTATTTGTAAATTTATAATTCAAATTATGTTTCTTTTATTATATGTTTAAGAGACCATTTAAATAATTATACTTTTGTGCATGTTTAAAATATTTTGTAAATATAATTAGTAAAAGTTAAAATTTTATAAATATGACTAATTTTTGTAAATATAATTATAATTTATTTTCTCCATATAATATGTAAATATTTTTTGTATGAATAATTTTTAATATATGCCTAGAAATAATTTAGTAATTTGTACATAAAAATATTACCATAATCCCTTAATTGTTCAATAATTTTAAGTAAAAATCTCTATAAATTTTTTTTTATCATGTTATGATAATTTTGATTATTTATTATTACTAACTTTTGCTTATTATAATTTTCACTAATCTTGTTTTTTTTTTTATATTCTTACTAACCATATTATTATTATATCTTATATTTTTTTTATTCCTATTATTATTTTATTCTCACTAACCTTATTATTTTTTATTATATTTACTAACCCCTTATTTGCTTTTATTATTTATTGCTTATTATTTAATTTGCTATTTTATTTATTATTATTATTATGTTGTAATTGTTTCCCGGATGTAATTTTGTAAATATTTTAATTATTTAATTGTTGTTATGGTTAGTAATTAGGGAGTGACAAAACATGTATGTTATATAAAAATTAACTTAGATAATTTTAATAATAAGATAATTAAAATAAACACTCACACACACGTAAGTCGATTTTTAATCGCCGTCTCACTTCCTAAGGTTATCCCTCAAGTTGCCTACGAATAATGGTCAAGTGGGGTGTATAAAGCAAGTCCCTTAAAATAGAAAATCATCAAAGTCCCTTATGGTTGCCTTTACGAATCGAATCCCTTCGAAAAATGATGATAGTCCCTCCTATATGCTTATTACATCCCACAGTTGCCTTCATAATCAGATTGACCCTCACATGTCCCTTAACATCCAAGGTAAAGACTACCTACTCCTTAATAGTAGGGATAGTCTTACCAAGGAAAGAAAAAAGAACAAGAAAGACTTTAAACATTAGGGTAGGTTCCTCTTATGTACTTGCTCACTTCAAAATTTTTTCAAACTTAACAATTTCAAACCAATTTTCAAACAAGTTTTTTACACATCCGTACATGGATTATTATTAAACTATTCTGAGAATTTTTTCTATTCACACACTATATTTTCAAAAACAATTTAAAGTGAGCTTAAGTACCTAAGAGCCCATGGATAACCATGGATGAAAAGGGTGCTAACACCTTCCCTTTTCATAACCTACCCCCCGGACCCAAAAATATCTCTAAGGTCTTTCCTGTTCTTTTATAACCTTTCCTTATGGATAAAATAAAAGTCGGTGGCGACTCTTGCTATCCGCAACATAACTTCAAGTCAGTTCTCCCACCGTGTTACAGAGTGTCGGAAAAAGTGTATTATAAACAAGTATTTGATTCATAAAGTGTTTAGGCAGCTATGCTGGGGAAGGTGGCACTGACGGGTGTCAAGGAATTGTGTATATATATATATCTGTATAGTGAGTGCAAAGGGGACGCTTTGGCTTTCTGCTGGGGATATGACACAGACGGGTGTCGAGAAGTGTGTTTCTGTATTTGTAAGGGAATGTCTTGGCTCTCTGGTGAGGAATCGGGGAATGTTCTGTATATTGTTGATGGATTGTCAGTATTTACAAGTGTTTGATTTACATATGGCTTATGATTATGCAATATGTTTGATTTTTTCCGTAATGCTCCGTATTGGACGGAATGCTACGCTTTATGGGAAAATATAATGCGAATGCTATGATTATGCAAAGATACCGATCCGGGATTCGGATCCCATTGCTGCGAAGATCTCTGGTTGATCTGCTTGAAGTGGATATCCCAGCTGGGGATGAGATCATTGGTAGATCTAACATATATGACTCTGCATGGGGAAATAGATCACTGATAGACCTATCTCAGTAATGAGGGACCCAACTGGGGTTTGTAGAAGCTTTCGTCACTCTGTTGTGAGATCTTCAGGCGTTGCTCTTCTGGATAGTGGCTGAAATTCTATGGGGAGATGGTCCCCTGCTTAGCACTTAGCTGGGGGAGGAGAGAGATCACTGATAGATCTTCCTAGAGATTTCTGTGGGGATCCTGCTGAGGATGATGCTTGACAACTCAGCTGGGGATATGAACACTTTCAGATGCTGCTCTTTGTAGGAGAAGTGATGCCCGACAATTCTGATGAGGAGAAAACACCTCTGGCACTGTTTGGAAAGTGTGCTGAGGAACAATGATTTGGCAGCCTACTGGGAGAAACTTTCATGCCCCATGTTGCACTTTGGATACCTGCAAATCCTGTAAAGACAAAGAAACGCACAAGTATCCTGAGGTATCCCTTACTGGATTCCGTCATAGGAATTTAGACACTCCCAGGAGCAAATATATTTCCTGTAAGCATGTATTTTTAGAAGGGAAGCATCTGTATTTATGCACTCAATATCTTAAAGACATCGGACATTTTTGCAAACGAAAATAAAATGTACGAGACGAAACATGACTGAAAACCTGATTTTATTAATTCGTGTGCCCTGAATTGGCAAGATACAGTCAAAGAAACGGATCCCCTGAAATGAGGAAATCGTTACAAATTGAGAAACAAAAAGATGCTGGCAATGTTGATGACGCTTCAAGGAGCTTTCCTTTTGCTATGACTCGTATGACTTTTGTCGTTCTTCTCATCTTGCTTTTGAAGGAGGCTGATTCTGACCGACGCTCGAACCTTTCGGAGTTCACCTTGTTGTAAGTGCTACAAACGAATTCAGGATGCAGTTGTTCGCTTATTCCCTTATTTTGCGTGGATCGCCCTTTCAGGTTTTCAATCCACCGGGATACCCATTTTTGCCTGAGTTGTCCAATGCGGCTTTTCAACTCAGTGGGTGTACATTTTTTATTTATTTTCCCTTATTTTTGCCCGAGTCTTTTATTCTGTTTTTGACTCGCCGGGACGCCCTATTTTTGCATGGACTTACATTCTGTTTTTGTGTCCAACGGGTCATTTTATGCGAAGTATTTTTTAACTGCATCTGAATTCACAGGGGACAGGAAATCTTCGCCATCCATAGTGCTGAGCATCAGTGCTCCACCAGAGAAAACTTTCTTTACTACGAATGGGCCATCATAATTTGGAGTCCACTTCCCCCTGTGGTCTGTATGAGGAGGAAGGAGTCTTTTCAGCACAAGATCTCCTACTTGGTACTCTCGGAGTCTGACTTTCTGATCGAAGGCTTTCTTCATTCTTTTCTGATACAACTGCCCATGACAGATTGCAGCAAATCTCTTTTCTTCAATCAGACTCAGTTGTTCGTATCGGGATCGGACCCACTCCGCCTCATTCAACTTAACATCCATCAGTACCCGTAAGGAGGGTAATTCAACTTCAATAGGTCGGACTGCCTCCATACCATACACAAGATGATACGGTGTTGCCCCAGTGGATGTTCTGATTGACGTTCGGTACCCATGCAAGGCAAATGGTAGAATTTCATGCCAGTCTTTATAGGTAACTACCATCTTCTGCACAATCTTCTTGATATTCTTGTTAGCTGCCTCAACAACGCCATTCATCTTTGGCCTGTAAGGAGAAGAATTGTGATGTTGGATCTTGAAGTCCCGACATAATTCTGCCATCATTTTGTTGTCCAAGTTGGAACCATTATCAGTAATGATTCGCTCGGGAACTCCATACCGACAAATGATATCTCTCTTCAGGAATCTGGCTACCACTTGCCTTGTAACATTTGCATAGGAAGCTGCTTCAACCCACTTGGTAAAATAGTCAATGGCAACCAGGATGAATCTGTGGCCATTTGAAGCAGTCGGTTCAATCTTGCCAATCATATCAATGCCCCACATGGCAAAGGGCCAGGGTGAAGACATCACATTCAAAGGATTGGGAGGTACATGCACTTTATCCGCATAAATCTGGCATTTATGGCATTTCCTGGCATAAGCACAACAGTCTGCGTCCATTGTGATCCAATAATAGCCTGATCTTAGCAACGTTTTAGCCATGGCATGTCCTCCAGCATGGGTACCAAAGGATCCTTCGTGCACCTCGTGCATCAACAAGTCTGCTTCTGTCTTATCAACACATCTGAGGAGTACCATATCAAAGTTTCTCTTGTACAAGGAACCGTTAGTATTCAGGAAGAAACTGCCAGCTAGCCTTCTTAATGTTTTCTTATCATTGGAAGATGCCCCAGGTGGGTATGTCTGATCCTCCAAGAAGCTCTTAATGTCGTGGAACCAAGGCTTATCATCTTTGACAACATCTGCTGAGAACACGTATGCTGGTCTATCATGTCTGGACACTGAAATCCGAGGCACAAAGTTGGCAACTTGAACTTTGATCATGGATGAAATGGTAGCCAGAGCGTCCGCAAATTGATTCTCATCTCGAGGGATATACTCAAGCTTGACTGTTGTGAAGAAAGTCAACAACCTCCTTGTATAGTCCCGATAAGGTATCAGATGATCTTGGTGGGTGTACCATTTGTCGTTGGTTTGATTGATTACCAGAGCTGAATCTCCGAATACAGTCAAAGTCTTGATCTTGAGGTCAATGGCTTCCTCAAGACCCATAATACAAGCTTCGTATTCAGCTTCGTTGTTAGTGCAGTTGAAGGTGAGTTTTGCCGAGAAAGGCATGTGAACTCCCTTAGGTGTAATGAGTACTGCACCAACACCATGACCATTCATATTAACAGCCCCATCAAACATCATAGTCCATTCTTCTTTTGGGTCAGGCCCTTCAGTGTGAACAGGCTCTTCATGATCTTTTGCTTTTATGAACATGATGTCTTCATCAGGGAAGTCAAATCTCATAGGTTGGTAATCATCAATGGGTTGCTCAGCAAGATAGTCAGACAATACACTGCCCTTGATGGCCTTCTGAGATGTGTACTGAATGTCATATTCTGTGAGGATCATTTGCCATCTTGCAACCCGTCCGGTAAGTGCTGGCTTCTCAAAAATGTACTTAACTGGGTCCATCTTTGATATCAATTAGGTAGTGTGAGTCAACATATACTGCCTTAGTCGGCGAGCAGCCCACGCTAAAGCACAACAAGTTTTCTCGAGCAGTGAATAACGTTGTTCACAGTCGGTAAACTTTTTGCTTAGGTAGTATATTGCATACTCTTTTCGACCAGACTCGTCATGCTGACCTAGCACACACCCCATTGACTCTTCTAATACTGTCAAGTACATTATTAGAGGTCTTCCTTCAACTGGAGGCATAAGGATTGAAGGCTCTTGTAAGTATTCCTTGATTTTGTCAAAAGCTCTCTGGCAGTCTTCATTCCACCTAACCGTTTGTTCTTTTCTTAGCAACTTGAACAAGGGTTCACAGGTTGCTGTAAGGTGAGATATGAACCTTGAAATGTAGTTCAATCTACCTAAGAACCCTCGAACTTCTTTCTCAGTTTTCGGTGCAGGCATTTCTTGGATGGCCTTGACTTTATCAGGGTCAACTTCAATCCCTTTCTCACTTACAATAAATCCCAGCAGCTTACCAGATCGTACCCCGAATGTGCATTTGTTGGGGTTTAACTTCAGTTGGTACTTCCTCAGACGCTTGAATAACTTCAGTAGATTCACCAGGTGGTCTTCTTCCGTGAGGGACTTGGCAATCATGTCATCCACATAACATTAAATTTCTTTGTGGATCATGTCATGGAATAATGTTACCATAGCCCGTTGATACGTAGCACCAGCATTCTTCAGTTCGAATGGCATCACCTTATAACAGAATGTGCCCCAGGGTGTAATGAAAGTTGTCTTCTCCATGTCTTCAGGTGACATCTTAATCTGATTATATCCTGAAAATCCGTCCATGAAGGAGAACACCGAGAACTGAGCCGTATTATCAACCAATACATCAATGTGAGGTAAAGGGAAGTCATCCTTCGGGCTGGCTCTGTTCAGATCCCGGTAATCCACACACATCCTTACCTTGCCATCTTTCTTAGGTACAGGTACAATATTAGCAACCCATGGCAGATAGCTAGTCACAACAAGGAAACCGGCGTCCCACTGCTTTTGTACCTCTTCCTTAATCTTCATTGCCATATCTGGACGAGTACGGCGCAGTTTCTGTTTTACTGGCGGGCAATCCTCTTTCAAAGGCAGCTTGTGCATGACAATATCGGTGTCCAGCCCTGGCATATCCTGATAATACCAAGCGAAAACATCCACGTACTCCCGAAGCATATCAATCAGTCGTTCTTTTACTGAATCTTGTAGGCAGGCCCCTATCTTAACTTCTTTTACGTCTTCTTCCGTACCAAGATTAACTGTTTCAATCTCCTCCTGATGAGGAGTGATAACTTTCTCCTCTTGCCTTAACAACCTGGCTAGCTCTTCAGGTAGCTCAAAATCTTCTTCAACCCCTTCATCAGCTTGATTGATTGGATTGTCAAAGTCATACGAAGCCATAGCAGTGTTGTTGTCGGTGCAGTCTGAAAGGCACTTTCTGCAAGGGTTTAGATTGTTTATTTTAGTGATAGATTTTAATCTTGTTTAGAAAAAGTGAAAATGAAGTTATTTGTTTTGAAAACATTGCCATTTTATTTTTTGTACAAAAAGAAAAATGAAAAGACAGTGAGCAAAAAAGAGACTCGTTTGCAAAAGATGTCCGATATTCATTGATTAATCCATTTGCACAAAATTACAAGATGGCCCGATTACAAAATGAGTCTTGTCATCTTGGGCAAGATGCAAGACTTGATGCATGCTTAAAAATACAGGAAATAATAATTACTCTGCAGGAGTAACCCTTATAATTTCCTGGGAAGACCAGTTAAGGACTTGGCTCCCCGGGATCCTTGGACGTATCCAGCTCTCCAGGTTGCGGTCGCTTTCCTCCTCGTCTTCCAAGTTGTTCACTGCATCCGGGGCGAGCATTCCCCCGCTGACAAAATTGGGCTTCTTGGCAGCCTCTGATTGATCTTGTTGAGTTGGTTTGTAACCCAACCCAAATCTGTCTTCTTTCTTTTCCACGGGCAACAGCTTGCCCCAGCCTTGGGCAATACCCTCTTCAACAACCTTCTGGGCTTGCTGATATGACGTTATGGAGGTTCCCAGTACAGCAGATTCTTCATTAATGTTCAGGGCTTCAAACCCCTGGCTCATAGTTTCATGGATCTCCCCATCCATTTCTATGTACTTGTACGTGGCCAGATGGCTAACAAAGATGTCTTCCTCCCCACAAATGGTGATTATCTGGCCTTCCCACTCGAATTTCAGCTTCTGGTGAAGGGTAGACGTAACAGCGCCAGCGGCATGGATCCAGGGTCTACCCAACAAACAGCTGTAGGCCAGATGAATGTCCATCACATAGAAGGTAATTTTAAAAGTCTGGGGGCCAATCATCACAGGCAGATCAATCTCTCCAAGCACTGATCTTTTAGAGCCATCAAATGCTCTCACCACCAAATTACTTGGACGCAGTGCCAAGCCATCATACTCCAGCTTCACCACGGCTTTCTTTGGTAGAACATTGAGTGAAGACCTAGTGTCCACCAGTACATGTGATAGAACAGCACCCTTGCATTCCAGGGTGATATGTAAAGCCTTGTTGTGGTTACGTCCCTCCGTTGTTAAGTCAGCATTGGTGAAGCCCATCCCATGACTGGTGTTGACATTTGCCACCACAGGTTCCAGCTGATTAACGGTGATATCCTCTGGCACGTATGTTGCGTGCAGGACTTTCAATAATGCATTCCTGTGAGCTTCAGAACACATCAATAGTGATAATATGGAGATTTTTGAGGGAGTTTGGTGAAGCTGATCCACCACCTTGTAATCACTTCTCTTTATGATTCTCATAAACTCGTCTACATCTTGTTCGAAAGATGTCTTCTGAGTTTCTTTGACAGTTGGCTCTTCAAATATCACACTCTTTCCTTTTGCTTTGGCAGCAGCTTCTGCTTCAACATTAGGTCTTTGCACTTGTGAGGCAAAAAGGCGTCCGCTTCTGGTGAAGCCTCCGCCTCCCCCAACATTATCAATTTGTGGAGAAGAGGTTGATGAATCCAGAGTGATTTTCTCCCCGTTGCAATAGAGATCAGAGCCATAATGCCAAGGTATGGCACTACTGCTTTCATAAGGAATTGGTCCAGGCACCGTAATGGTGACCGGACTGATTGCTGCAGAGGAGGGTACTGTAATGGTGTGCGGGTCGTAGTAAATTGTGACTGGTGACCTGGCAGGAAGTGCCACTATTTATTGTTGGAAATTGTTGTTCGGAGGAACATTTGATGGATCATAGTAGATGGTGACTGCTGAGACATCTTCGCTAATTTCTGCTGGCGTTGTAGAAGATTCTGCTGATAAAAAGGATGCTGATGTTGTAGAAGAAATGGTTGTTGAAACTTGACTTGTTGAAGTGATGGATGAAGCCATTGCGAATGTTATTGATGAATCGGTTGGAATGATTGTTGTTGCTGTTATAGAAAAATCAGGAATTGTTGTTAAAGGAATTGCTGGATTTGTAGGCGCCGTTGTTGAGATATGAAGGATTCCATCCTTGATATGACCATCTATGCCGCTTCTCAAATTATCACACCCGTTGACTGCAATGTTGTAATACCCACATCCGAGCTCACACCCGGGGAACACCTGGCACTCTAGAAGCTGAGCTTTAATTTCGACCAGAGGTGTTCGAATTTGTGCAACACTGGTGATCAAGGTAGATGGCTTGTCTTCCTCAATGGCATTAATCCTCGGCCCACCATGATTAGGCATAGGATTTCTGTTGACATTTGGAGGCGGCGCGAAGTTGAGGGCTTTAGAATCCACCAGATCTTGGACTTTCATTTGCAATGCCCTGCACTTCTCCGTATTGTGGCCTGGTGCATTGGAATGGAAAGCACACCTGGCGTTGACATCATAATTCTTTGGGAGATTGGAGGGATCTGGTGGTGCCAATGTCCTTAACTCAACCAAGTTGAGCTTCAGGAGTTGTGGCAATAAGGCAGCATAAGGCATAGGGATAGGGTCAATCACCCTGTTTGCCTGTGATGGTCTTTGCTGGAAGGGTCTTTGTTGTTGATTGCTATTGTTGTTGTTGTAGGCTCTTTGTGGCGGGTACTGAACTTGCTGTTGATAATGTGGTTGTTGTGGTTGTTGATATGCTGATTGCTGAGGAATCGGAGCTGGAATAGTGACAGCTGCTACTGATCTGTGAACATACTGAGGTCTGCCCCTGCTGGCATGAATGGCATTTGTCTCACTGGTCCTTCGAGGTCCCACAAAAGGCTTCCTGGGATTACTGGACGAACTTGCACCATTATCAGAAATCTTGCCCATTTTTAATAGACTTTCAATTCTTTCACCGACTATAACTATGTCAGCGAAACTGGTGGAAGAAAAGGCAGCCAGCCTATCAATATATGTTCCTTGCAGAGTATTCATAAACATGTCGGCCATTTCTCTTTCCGACATGGGTGGCTGGACAGCAGCAGCAAGCTGTCTCCACCTCTGGGCGTATTCCCTGAAGCTTTCTCGGGAGGATTGAGACATTCCCATTAGGAGGGTCCTGTTAGGAGCCATGTCCAGGTTATATTGGTACTGTCTGATGAAGGCCTCAGCTAGATCCTTCCAGCATCTGATAGTAGCCCTGGTCAGGTGTGAGTACCACTCCCTTGAAGCCCCAGTCAAACTGTCTTCAAAATAGAACATCCACAGCTTTTCATCCATGGTATATTCTTTAAGTCTCCCCAGAAAAGACTGCAGGTGAGTTCGTGGACAGGAGGTTCCATTGTATTTCTCGAAGCACGGAGGTTTGAACTTGTGGGGAATTCTCACCCCGTCTACTAACCCCATATCCATTACATCGAAGCCCAAGGAGTTTTGAGACTTCAGAGATCTCAACTTCTCAGCAATTTCATCAAACCTCCTATCATAGACTTCATCCCCAGCTCCCATGACAGTAAACTGCTCCTCTTGGGGATCTTCTTGCAATATTCTCCCCCCAGTAGTATTTCCCTGCACATTTCCCGGGATGTTGACTTCCGGATCTAGATGAGGTCCAAATACAGGTGGATTAACATGAGGCTGACCTCTCTCATTATTACTTGTTCCTCCAGTCCCGGGATGAGGTTCCTCGGGGGTTTGTCTTTCTACCAATGCCCTTAACCTTTCCTGGCTCTGAGCCAAGCCAGTCATCACTGTCATGAATTGGGCCATTTGGTTTCTCATCTCCACTCTTTCATTAGACATCTGGGTCCTGACCTCAGTCAAGTCTTGCTGTACTTGCTCCATTAGAATACCCGGAAGATTGTTGCGAGTAGGATACCGGTGTGCACGGTTGACAGGGAACACTCTTCTGCGAGCAATATTTCCTGAACCACAACCTACAAAACAAACAAAATAATAACAAAACCTACAAAACAAAACAAAAGTTAGTATGCAATGCAGTATGCTTATTTGTTTTCCAAGGTATCCGGCTTGGTTCTTGGTTTTGACCTTTCCAGACCTTGAGGAAGATGCTTTGATGTTGTTGAGAAAAGAAAAACCCAAATGGAAACAAACTAAAATATATTACAAATGACGAATACATAGTCTGTTTTTACAACATATGCCCCTGAAGGGTCAAAATACAACACAAAAGAAAAGTACATCAATATGAAAACAACAACAATAAAAAAGTCAGACATCTAGTCCAAACACATCCTCCTTAACCTCCTTCAGAAGCGCCTCAGTCACTGGACCAGCTGGATGCTCTGTAATAGTCCTGATGAGGAGGTTTCTGGTGGCAATGGCAGTGGTCAGCTTCTTGTGCCTATCCTGGTCCTTTGACCTCTTCAAACCAGCCCTAAGCTTCAATTCTGAAATCTCCTTCTGGGCTGCCAACAGAGCTTCCTGTTGCTTCTTCTCATTGGCCTCTAACTGCTCAATCCTGGCTTGAGTTCTCTGATCTTCTTGAGTACGGGCTTCAATGATCCTGACCCTCCGAGCCTGACTTTCTTGCAGATAGAGATCAGTCCTAGCCTTCTGAAGCTTGGCCTCTTTACAGGCATTCTTCAATATTTGCTCCCCAGCTCTTGCTTTCTTGATGTAGTCCTCTATTTTCTCAATCTTGGCCAGATGCTCCACCCTAAGCTTCTCCAACCTTTCAATGTCCAGACGACCATCACTCCTCTCCCAGAGGGTCTTCTTCAGAGCTTGAGACAGATTCTCATTCCTTTCCTTCAGTTTCTCAAATTCTTCCAGGCTGACAGTTGCTGCTGGCTAAGCTGTAGATGGTCCAGGTGTATCCTTAATGGTGAAGGGCATTCCAGTAATCTGAGCTCTAGCATGGGACCAGTCATAGTACTGAGCTGAAGCAACATTATTGCACCTTCCAAGAATAGCCATCCCCTTTGTCTGGATGTTGTCCCAAGCCCAGGATGCTTGTCTGACAGCAGCTAGATTAGGTTTTATCTCACAATACAGAGTCTCAGCTAAATCTTGCATTCTAGGAGGGTGAACCAAAGCATATCCCAGTTGTCTTTTAAACAATAAAGGATTGTAGTTGATGCAACCCTTCACTCCTATCAGAGGTACATTTGGGTATTGCCCACAACTAGTGATGATGTCCTTGCCTTTGGTGCTCTGGGTGCACCATCTGATGTCATCTGAAGTCAAGGCAATAAGTCTCTTAGCCCAATTCTTCTGTTGGTGGGGATTCAGGAAGGCATCTGTCTTAGGCAGGTGTTTGAGCAGCCAAGTGTGAAACAAAGGAGCACAGCATCTCACCAACTTTCCTCTTTGTTTCTCATTCCTCTGATGAATGGAGTAATAGAAATCTCCCAGCAATGTGGGTACTGGGTCCCTCAGAAGGAAAAGGTGAATGGCATTCTTGCTGATAAACTTGGGCTCATCTGCAAATAGTATAACCCCATATATACTGAGGGCTAACAATGCACAAACTGCCCTCTATTCTCCCAAAGAGGCCTTCAGGATGGCCTGAGAAATCAAGAAGTCTAAGTGCAAACCAAGGATCCCAGCCTTTGTTGTCATATTCTGCTCAATCAAAGTAGGCTCCAGGTATAGTGCTTTTTCCACTTCTCCATTGCTGGGAGAAGTCATCTCTGGGTTGAAGGGGACTCCACCCCTGACAGGTACTCCAATCAATGATGAAAACTCCTCTAGCAGAGGTCCTAGCTGAAAGTCTGGGAAAGTGAAACATCTCAAATGAGGGTCATAAAACTGTAGGTAGGTATGGATCATGCTCCTCTGAGAAAGGTCCAGGTCCATAACCATATCAAGGATACCTCCATAATGCTCTCTGAATAATGGGATGTGGTCAGGGGTGATAAGTGACTGGATCTGCCTGATACCAGTCAACACAGGCTCAAAGAAATGGTATGAAATGTTGCTCTTCCTGGGTGTAGCCATGACTGCTGAAGAAGAGCTGAAGACAAGTGCTGATGAAGATCAAGACTGGTACTAAAGATGAGCCACTGATAGGCTAGTGCTGGTAATGAAGGCAGCTGAAGCAAACAACTGATGAAGATAGCTGAAGCAGATAACTGATGAAACAAAGGTCTATGCAGATGAAAGGGTCAAAACTAAGCCAGATATAATGTGGATACCCTGAAAAACAAATAAACAAATGTTAAATGATGCAATGATGATGTATGCAAATGATATGCAAGGGTTTGTGATCAAGCTGGATCTGATTATCTGTCTTGATACAAAGTCCATGTATGTTCAAAGAAGGTTCAGATGAAGTTTCAGAAATCCAGTAACCAGGGTGGGGGACTCAAATAAAGAGTCACATGTCCAGGGTTAAATCACACGAACTGTCCAAAATGAGGTATTCTTAAACCAAATAGTAAGAGGGTATGATGTGGCCAATGGTACCTGCAAACCTGTAAACAGCCCAACCCCCTCATAGGTGATGTTCTAAAACAAGGATCCTCAGACTTGGATCAGTTATGAGAAGTGTAAACACTTCTAACCCGGAGGTACAGTGCTTACAATAACCATAAAAGATCCTCCTCTAATTCACCTCAGTTTCTGAAGGTCATAATAAAGGTCATCCAGACTTAGCAGGCTTCCCAGATATCCCTAGCACTACAGGAAATCTGTAGCACAGAGTTCTCAAGAAGAAACCCACATCTGAACCGTGTTTCATATTCCCGCACCAGACCGAAATGGAATGGGAAAGAACATGAACCACTCTAGCCTAGGTGTCACTCAGGTCCCAGGTATAGGACCTCAAACTCTCAATAGAACCCCACCCATCAAAACAACAAACCAGATCCTGCAAGATGACAGTATGACAGTATGAAATATACAAAACTGTAAAGGAAAGCAGTAAACAAGATTGTACATAAAGCAAAAATAAATACATAACACATATAGCACAAAACACCCCAATAAACACAAATCAAACAAGCGCTAGGAGGAACCCACAAACAGAACCAGAAGCCCTGGTTACAGCATATTCTCCCCAGCAGAGTCGCCAAGTTGTCGCTCCCACCAAATGACACAGGGCCAAGAGGGGTACAGACGCGAACGGTCGACGAGAGGAGAGAGAACACACAGGGGTGAACTCACAAGACAAGAGTCGCCAGCTAGGCATTTTTTATCCCGGAGGAAAGGTAATGCTGCATAGACCTGAGAAAAAGATGGATAAGACGGTCGCGAACCAGAGAGACTGAGAAAGGGGGTTGGTTACAACCTGGGAAGGTATTAGCACCCAGATTGTCCGTCGTACTCGACGGGATCCACGCTTAAAAGATTTGTGTTTTAAAGGGGTAGTGTCAGTGCAATTTGTGTATCAAAGTTGGAAAGAATGCAAGTGTCAGTGTAAGATAAATGTGAAGTGTATATAAGAGAAGTGTCAGTGTAAGAATAAGAATGAATTGCTCAAGACTATGAGGCTAAAAAAGACAATGCTGGAAGAGGGGGGGATATACAGAGACTTTTGTTCGATAACTGTTAAGTTATGCCTACGTATCCTCTCGTGCAATGAGGAAGTCAGAACACCGTAGTTCGACTCAAAGAGACTGAAAGATAAATTGACTTATGAACTGCTTGCTTGTCTATGCTCAAGTGTATGACCTGTCTGGCTCAGGTGCAAACTGTCTTGCATTAGACGGAAGAAGCAAGTTCTCGTTTGTGAGTGAATGAGATGAGAAAAGAATCCCGAAGGAGACGATTATTGCTTGTTTTTGTGTTTTCAATCTTTTATTCCATTTGGAGTTTGTCATAAGTTGATGAGCCTAAGCCTAAACCAAAGGGTTAGTAAACTCATCACATCTTCCCTCTGATTAGGGGTAATGAGAATACCTTAAGTGTGAAGTAAGCACCTCACACTTAATCACCATGGTGTAGGATTAAGATCATTAACCTACTTGTGATTACTTAGATTTTTTTGTTGTTTTTGTTTAGTGTTAAGTAATGAGTTTAAGCCATAATCAGGGATTTAATGGACTCATTACACCATCCTAATAGAAGGATAATAGATGAGAACATTTAAGCTGAGAAAGACTCCTCAACTTAATCCATGATTAGGGATTAACCTCATGACAAAACAAAACCTTTATTAAATGGATTTTAGTTAATGATAAGGTTAAGAAATGGATTTCATGGTTTGTAAGACAACTTGAAGGGGACTTGTCCATTAACACTAGGGTTAATCCTTCTTAACCAATTAAGGAAGAATTAGAACCCTAATGCAAGGCCCAAGTTACAAGCTTGATGTCTTAGTGATTATTAGATGGATTGATTAAAGGAGTTAAACACATTAAGGATTTAACACTTAGGATTAAAGTTATACACTCCATCCTAATAGAAGGATGCATGCATAAGCTTAATCACAAAGCCTTAAAACCTTTAGGGTTTAGTCCTGGATTATGAGATGAGAAGAGAAGACTCAAAGATGACACAAAGGAAAAACTAGATGGGGGACTAATCAAACCCTAATTGTTATCATGCTTGGTTGTTCCTAGGGTTAATGAGGATTGAAAAAGATCTTCAGGAGAAAAGCCACCAGGAAAGAAGCAGATGAAAGGAGAAAGAAGCAGAGAGAAGCAAGACAACTTGCTTCACTTAAGAAGACAAGTTGCTTGAAGGAAGAAAGAGAGCAAGAACATGAATGAGAAAGCTCACTCTAATACACAAGATAAAATGCAGCAATGATGCATAGGAGAGATGAAGAGAGATTGTGAGAAGTGAAGGCAAATTCACTTCCCAAAACAACTTACCACCTGAAAAGTTAGCAAAAGAAATGAAATGCAATGCAAATGAGATGAAATGTCATGATGCAAACCAAAGTCAGAAGCATAAACATGATTCAAATGATGCTAAGAGATGATGCAAACACATGTCAAGAGTTGTGGATGATCATACAAGGATGAGGATGCAAATGAAACATGCTTTGAACCATGGAAGTTCATGAAAGTTTATGAAATGGAATGGACATATAACATGGCAAATGAAAGATGCAATGATCAAACATGATTCTAATATGTCCTAAGATGCATTATGAATCATGTGGATGCACAAAATGTCATGGCAAGTTCTTAAATGCAAGAAAATGAGAGATGGATGCAAAGGAAGGCACAAATTAGGGTTTACATACAACATGCAATGCAAAAATTCAAAACCAGAAGCAAATGACATGACAAAAAATTTAAAATGGGATCAAAGGAACCCTAACCCTACACAAGCTCACTGCCCAAAGGAGGGGACCTAACTCTTATCCTAGTGAAAGTTATGAATTTCTCAAGTCAATTAGGGTTTCAAGGTACCTCACAAAGAAAAATGCAAAACAAATTGAAAATGAAATATGAATTCAAACCTAATTTATCCTATAAACTACATGCCATGATGGATGCAATGCAAGAAGAATCATGATCAAACTCTCAATGGTTAGGCAGAATGGATTTTTCAAAGTTTGAACAAAAATATTGCCTTTAAATGAATTTAATTCAAATGAAAAAGGTCAAAATGCATCAAGAACCAAAAAGAAATTTGTTTTGAGGGTTTGATAATGCTTCTAAATGTTTTAAAATGCAATGTGAATTTTTTTTGTGATTTTTAAATACCTAAATGCATTTTTAATTTATTAATTTCCATTAACTAATTAAAAATAAACATTTAAATGATTTAAAAATAATTTTTAATGCAAAAAATAAAAATAAAAATATTTTTGGGTTCTGAAAAATGATGAAATGCTTGACAAAAATTTTCAGAATTTTTAAATGTGATTTGCTATTTTTAATAATTCGTAAAAGATAAATCAAATAAAATGAAATAAAAAATGAATTAAAGAGAAAGTCAACAGATCCTGAGGCTGAGGTTCAAATGGTTTTGGAGGGAGTTGACTGACGCCAGATCCAGTGGCTGAGATACAAATTGACCAAATTAAACTAAACCTAATTAATTAATTTAATAAATTAGGATTAGGGTTTTAATGAGAGATCTGAGCCACACAAACGCGCGGGAGTCAACACAAGTCAAACAGATCCATGGTCCAAATTAAAACTGAGCCCTAATCATCATTAATGCGCTAATGACTTTCAGGTGGCCGGAAATGACCTCCGGTCATCTTCTCCGGCCACACCCTTCCCTGAAAATTGCTATCTTCTTCCCTAGGCTTCTAAAATCCAATCTCTCTGCCCAGAAATGATCCCCATACATCATACATCAAGAATCAACAAACAAACAACATTTAAAACACATCAAAAGTGAGAATCGAATCAAAACAGTTCTAGGTCAAAAAAATTCAGAACACGAATACATACTTATTTCTCAACCATTTTCAAAGCAAAACACATCAACATGATCAGTGAAGCATAAAGAATCATTTAGTAACTTAAAAACAAGTTTCTGGAGAAAATGTTCTTGAGCTCACCTGAACTGGAGCTTTGATCTTTGGAACTTTCTGGCTGCTTCTTTGATCCAAAACGCCTCTAATGAACCTCCTGAGAAGCTTGCAATGCTTGGTTGGAGTTTAATGTGGCTGGTTTAAGAGTTTGATGAAGTTCTGTTCAAGGGAAGTGAAAAATCGTGTTTCTTTTTGTGGGCTTTTCAGGGCAAATGGATGGTTGGGAAATGATCAGAGGATCATGGTGAATGGTTTTGTGAAGTTTGTTTTGATGTTTGAAGCCTGTATGGAGAGGTTCGAATGAAAATGCATAAGAGGTGGTTTTTGAGGATGCTGACTTGTGGGAGGTTTTTGGCTGTGTTGTGTTATGTGTTGAGTTCCTTTTGGTACATGTATCAAGTTTGGATAGGTCAGAGAGTTGTCGCTGGCCTAGCTTGATTGGTATGGGCCATTTTGCATAAAGTCAACTTTTTGTGTAAGAGAAGGTATGGGCTATCTCAGTCAAGGTACAAGGGCATGTCTGCTGCAACTTGAATCAAGGCTTTCCATGGAAATGAATTTGAGGCAATTCAGCAAGTGGATTAGGGTTTATGTGAGTTTTTGCAATTTCACAAAGTTTTGGCCCTTTTGAAGTTTCTTGAAGATCAAGGCATGAAAATGAACAATTCTTTGGTGCATTCTGAATTTTAGGTCATGGTTCATGTTTGTTTAATGCATAAAAGTCCATTTGAAGTCACATTTTGCCTTGGCATGAGGTTTTGCAACTTTGCCTCTTTGGTACAAAACTTGAAATTATGTGATTTTTGCCAACTTTGACAAGCCATAACTTTTGATCCAAAATGAATTAGAATGGGTTCTTGTACTTTTTGAAAATGGGAGGATCCATTCTACAACTTTCATGACCAAAGTTTTCTCATTTTAAGCATTTTTGAATCAATTTGAGAAGGTTGAAAAACTTTCCCAAAATGGCAAGTTTGCATTACAAGTCACTTTCCCAAAAAGGCAACTTTGCAAATGACTTGAAATTATCCAATTTTGTGAACTTCTAACATCTTCTATGATCAAATAAAGATCATACACAATCAAAATGATGGAGAACACCCTTTGGTTGGGTCATTGGGGGCCTCAGATGCCCTGATTTTGCACTGACTTGCTCAAGAAGTCATCCCTTGATCAGATGCCTTCCCCATGGAATTTCTTCATGAAAATTGATATGCATGATCCTTATACCGTTTAGAGACCAATAGAAACAAGAATGACCAAAAAATTTGGAGTTATGGCCTTTGAAACCAAAACCCTAATTCTAGGTCATCTGTGCAGTTAAACCTGGCTCTGCTTCCATGCCTTTCTCAGTTCTTGTGATTCTTTGACCTCTTTGACCTTGTGAGCATATAATATGATGCTTGAACATACATGGACCCCTTTGAAGTGATTGATGACCTTTGGAGTGGCTCAAGTAGCTCTTAGGTGGCTCAGATCACAAACCCTAGATGCAGATGACTTAAAAACAATGCAGTGAAGCAAAAGTGCAATATGAGATGCTATGATTGAAATTATTCACATGAAAAGATCACAAGCCATGGTGTGAATGGGTGAGAGCAAATTTATGGTGTTTACAATTATCAGTAGAAATTCACTCATCGAAGTCATCATCAGCAGAAGCTCTGAAGACTCCGAACTCAGAATTGGTAGAAGGATAAGGATCATTATGTTTCAATGTAGCACTTTTCCCCAATAAATTATCATTTTCTACTTTGTAAATACTCTATGGAATCAAACAACAGGTTGATTACCACTATATATATATATATATATATATATATATATATATATATATATATATATATATATATTGAAAATTTGAGTCTTTTCCCATTTGTTTGCAACTCTTATTTGTTTATCTACTTTACAAAATGATGTTTTCAAAAATGATTTATCTTTTCTTGAAAATTAAAATGAATTTACTTCACTTTTATTTTTCAAAATAAAATTTGCAATTTTCCTTGGTCTGTGAACGTAAAAGGAAATCATTCAGTTGCTTCAAAAGTAACTAAACTTCTGGAATATCCCCACGAGGATGAACTTGTGTTTCCCTGCAGAGCCATGTCTCCAGAAATCAAACAACAGGAGTTCTCCTCTATAATGAGCAATCAAGCCAGGAAACAATGATACTCCATGTCTGGATCGGCCCAGTTTTCTCTATTTAATCTTATCAACTTGTGTTGTGTCTATTTTGTCAGAATACACATTCATTCATACATTCATAATTAGGTTTGCATTTACATTTACATATTCATTAGCATTTATCCCATGTGATAAAGAGTCTTCTCTCCAGTTCTTTCCGGAATAGAACGTCGGTTTTCGAGTTCGGGTAACTTGAACCTCTACAACAATAGTGTAACCAAACCTTTGTAACCTCAAGATCATCGACAGGATGAACGACTTGACATCTTAGGATCAAAATTTCGGGTATTCTAAGGTATTGCTTCCTCTTGTACCTCGAATCTCCCAATGTTTTCATCATTCGCATCTTCGTGTCCAAGAAGATTAAATATGGGCATCTCTGATACCCTAAATTTTTACCCCAAGATACGTACATCATCAGAAGAAATCCACTGGCCAAAGGACTATGCCAGACTGGTTTGAATAGTATCCCCGCAATGAATCAGGATTCTTAAGTCCCTCAGAGGATTCAGGAAAAGGACCAATCATTAAGATTTTCAACCTTTCAATCACTATCAAATGATTAAGGAATCTCAGATGATGGAAAACCTTTCAAGTATTGTACAAAAGTCTCAGTGATCTGGGCCCCGAGCTATCACAATTACCAATAACGGTTTCAGTCAACTAATGCCCTCCAAATGAAATTATTCATAGAGAAAGGAGCCAAGACCTCCATACATAATCAAGAATGATTTAAATTACTTTGACAATCCATTTACAAGTACAAAAGGTGTAGAGTTCAAAGACTGCAAGATTAGGGTTTCACAAAGCCCGGATTAGGGTTTCTGACTAATCGGGGAACCATAAGTCAAGATTTTCATCTGGGAAAGAGCCTATACCATACATAATGGTTTAAATAGCTCATATACATCATCTAAGTCCATTCATAAGGTCAAAATACCTCAGAGGATGTCTAGTCAAAAAATCAGAAATTCAGGGGTATCTAGTGTAATTTCCATCTGGACCAAAAAGTCAAAGTTTGACTTTTTCACCCAAAATGATCCTCATGACCTATATTACAAGAATATATGATCCATGAATTCATTTTATCACAAAAATTCAGAAATTTGAAGATAACTTATAAAAGAGGCAACACTGAAACCTAGAATTTTTTCTAAGTTATGGAAAAAGTGTTCAAGTGGCCTACTTCCAAGCATCATAACTTGTGATCCAAGCATCAGATTTTGGTGAACCAAATCTCAAATGAAAGATCTCATCACAAACTACAAATGTTTCAACTAGAAGAAACTCCAATTCATTATGGATTTTAAGTTGAAGATGGATCAAAATCAAGACAAATATTGATTTTCAACACTTAGAAAAAATCTACCTAAGCGTAAAATTAGCAAAACACAATAACTTGGAGGCTTTTTTCAACAAGTTCTAAGCTGATTTAGATCCTTCTCAAAACAACAATGTTACTGCAAATGTTGCCAGAAATTCAAAGAACCAATTGACATGAAAAGATCTTGCTTGTGCATGATGAAATCATGGATCAAAGTGAGCATCACAAGCTGTTTTGCAAAAATAGATTTTTCACAAACTTGTGAAATCTGATTTTTTTGAAACAAAGGACAATGCCAATTGGATTTAAGCATCTAAACAATGATTACTAACCTGATCAAACCTGCAAATTCAGGATTACACCATGGAATTCACCAAAATGACATTCCAAAATTACAACATTATGCATTTTGATCCAAGGGCCACCAAGCTCCAAAGTGGCATATTCTTGGATCTCTTGTTCAACAAGAAATAAATGGACATAATCCAAGCATAAAACTTCTGAGGAATGTGAAATTTTTTGCTGCAATAGTTGAGCTATTTGAGAAGTTCATCATCACACATGTTTGAGATATTTTCATAAACCATGACTCACCATTGTGACCTCATCACTTCAAATCTTGGAGGCCAAGTTTTCTCAACATATTTGCCTATAAATAGGGACCTCATTCTATCATAAAAATTACACCAAAGCCTATGATCACTAAGCTTTCTCTTCTTTGCTCTCAAATACTCTAAACTAAATATTTTGAGCAATCACTATTGGTTTTTGATTTTGAGCTAGCATGAGCTCAAACAAATTGCTCACACACATCACATATGGTGCTTATGAGGTGTTCAAACACTTAGATCACCTTTGAAACACATCCAACCCAGAATCACACTTCAAAACCTCTAAAAGTTTTGTTTTTGCAACTTGAAGGCCACAAATTGATCCACCCATTTGCAATTAAGTCCAAGTGTTCAAACACATTTCATATGTTGTGGGGAAGCTGTCCAGATCATCACAACATCTCTGTAACACCTCCAGCTTGAAATCAGAACTCGAACTGCAAGTTCGAGTACATGTAAGCCTCAAACTTGGCCAATTCATGATCCATGCATATTTCCTCGCACTATCTTTTTTCCATATGTGAGTAATCATATTCTAAGAGATCCCCCTCAATCAATTTCATAAAATCATCATCATGTAGAATTTCTTAAGGCTTAGGGAAAATTATGGCTCTTCAGTGTTCATCATTGATTTCTCACTCCACACACAAAATAAATGAAATTAATTGGTACCATTGGGTTTGTGGGATCAAAATGAGTGACTTTGATGTTTAAATCATCTCAAATAGATGCGTATTCCATGAGATACGATTCCTTTTGCAAACTCTGGGCAAGACAACCATGGCGCGTGTTCTTAGCGCCTTTTTTCAAATTTTTGAATTTTCTATTATTTTGTTAATTGATTCAAAAATTAATAACTTTCTGATTCTTTTGAGTTTTTGAATGATTCTTTTTTCATTAATTCTCAAAAATGTTTAAATATTTTATTCCATGAAAAAATCTCAATTTGTTTTTTTTAATATATTTATTATTTTCTTAAAGAATTAATTTTATTTGTTTCTAAACACTTTAAAATTCAATTCTTTTACTTGATTTTTCAAACATAAATGATATTCAAGTTGTCGCATGGATAAAACTTAATTTTTCAAATATTGATCCAAGGTTTCAACTTGTTTTTTATTAGTGTTTGAAATTTATCAAATATTTTAATATTTTAATTCAAATAAATATTCAAAATATTCCAAAATTAGGGTTTTGACTTTCATACCCCCAATTTGACTTTTGTCGTAGTCTTGGGCCTCTATTAAAGTGTAAGACCAATCTCTTTTTGAAAAATGGGGTTCATCTGATCCATTTTCAAAAACTCGACGCGATCGCCTTTTTCACTGCATTAAGTTTTCATCTGTGAATATCTTTACACATAACCATTTATTTTCTAAAATGAATTGCCAAAATGTGTCATAAGGGAATCCTTTGTGTTTAGGACTCATTCTTTACTGTTTTAAACTTTCCCCGGTCTGTTTTAAAACTCTGTTAGGCTTCCGTATAAGTCCTGAACCCATCAATTGTTTCTTAAACAGATTTTAATCTCCTAAATAGAGATTCATGAGCATTTGTCTACAAATATCATCTCCTTTTACTTTTTCATATTTATGACTAAAGATCTAATACACCCGCAACTAGACTGAGCTTCACTCCAGTGAACTGCTTTCTAGGTTGTAGGCATCTTTTCAGCACTAAAGTCCTACTCTGTGTATGAAACCATGAGATAGTTAATCCAAAAAAAAATTCCATAGGCATCGTTATGTTTAATCCCTATTATTGGCATCTGAGCCATCTCCCTTTTCTAACTTCTCGCTGTTTTCTTAAACTGATGTTGCTTGCTTAGAATAGAATTGCTTGCCAAAATTATCTTTCTTCACCATTTTTCATAATAAAGCAAAAAGGAAAAACATAATATGGGATAAAAAATTAACATTCTATTGATGATGATAAAAATTTGAAACAAAGCCCGAAAAATTTCACTTTCCCCTTGGGCAGATTGAAATGAGTTTTGAAAGAATATAAAAAAATTACTTTGAAGCATTAACAATAGAAGGAACATCAACAGAAATCCAGTTCTAGAAACTCACTCCATGCGTAACAAAGTTCGATATTTCTTCTTCATCATCATCTTCAATTATGGCAGCAGTAGAATGATTTTTGACGTTGATAAACCCGTCACTTCAGAATCTTTCCTGAATACTCTTTGGTTCATTGACAACCAATGCTGGCATAAAACCGAGAACGACTCCATCTTTGTTATCAGTAACATCAATAACTCGTCCCCAACTGTCATACCAACCAGTTTCAAGCACATGCAAAGCATCCTTGAAAGAAGACACATGCAAGGCATTCTTCTTAACAATATCATCAGTAACAGAAAGAGCTTGGAATGGAGTTCCAACATCTTCATCAACATTAATATAGGAAAAGGATGAAAAATTGTTTACTAGCATAGCCTGCTCACCGCTGATAGTCACTAAGTTCCCATTTTTCACAAACTTCAGATTCTGGTGGAGAGTAGAGGTCACAACTCCTGCCTTATGAATCCAGGGTCTTCCAAGGAGACAACTATAAGTTGAATGTATATCCATTACTTGGAAAGTAATTTGGAATACAAACGGTCTAATCAAAATTGGAAGATCAACTTCACCAATGATAGTTTTCTTTGAACCATCGAAAGCCTTCACAACAATCCCATTATATCTCATGGGAGCACCTTGGCACGCAAGCCTTGATAAAGTTGACTTTGGCATCACATTCAGGGATGATCCGGTATCAACCAACACATTAGACATGTAATCATCTTGACAATTCACCGAAATATACAGAGCCAAATTATGGTTCTTTCCTTCTTCAGGCAAGTAATCATCAAAGAAACTCAAATTGTTGCATGATGTGATATTAGCCACAAAATTATTGAACTGATTGACAATCACATCATGGTCAATATAAGCTTGTTCATTAATTTTCTTCAAAGACTCCTTGTGATCCTCATAACACATCAAGAGTGACAAAACTGATATCTTAGACAGAGTATGCAATAATTGCTTAACAATGTTGTACTCATTCTTCTTTATCAATTTCAAAACCTCTTCATCACTAACTTTCTGATTAGAATTACTGAGTTAGCCTTAATGGGCGACAACACTTTCCTTCTGAACCTACTTACTCGCACTTATATTCTCTTTTCTCTTCGGAGAATCCGAAGTAAGGAGTCTACCACTTCGAGTAACTCTAGTCACATCAGCAATGCTAACCATGGACTTTGGAGAAGGAATAGGAAATTCCTTACCATTTTCTAGCATTGTAGCATTATATTTTTACATAATAGCTTTATCAAACTCATATGGTATGGGACCAGGCCAATTAATCACCAAGGGAGTAATAGCAGACTTGCGGCTATCAAAAGAAATAACCACTCGCTAAGGAATATTGAACTGAGGCACAATAAAATTCACTTCATTCTCATACTCATCTCTTTTGGATGTTACTTCAATCAACGTTTCATCCATCATTTTTTGAATATCGATTTCTCTTAACGATTACACAACCAAGGAGGATTCACCGAGCAAATGCAACAATCATCATAGTCATGGTCAATTTCGGGGTATTCACTTAAGAAAGTGTGCATCTCAACCAGATATCTTCGTACTCAATGGACATCATAAATCTTGAATAGGCCAGGACAGCCATCAACCATGTTCACATACGCTTTACCATGGTTAGGCAACATGTTTGTCTTAAAATTTGGGTTAATGTCATTAAAAGACAAAATGTTATGCCTTATTGATTTTTGTACTTCATGCTTCAATGGATAATAGTTCTCAATGTTATGCCCCAGTGCACCTTGGTAAAAAGCACAATGAGCTTCTGGCTTATACCACCATGGAATAACCTCTGGAACATGAGGTGGAGAATGAGTCTGAACAAGGTTCTTCTCAACCAATGATGGAAATAATTTTGCATACGACATAAGAATAGGATCAAAGTCTGCCCTTGCACAATTATGTTGATTACCATTTTGTTGATCACGAGGCTGTTGAAAACGAGGCTGATACTTTGGAGTCACTAGAAAGGTTGGAGCCACATTAATCACTAGAGTTACTGAAGCTACATGTTATTGGTGACAGACTTCTCGACCGCGAGGTCTCCTATGCCCCTCATGAGACAACATTAGTCTCACCTTCTTTACTTTTAGCAAAACCATACCTCTTAGAACTTGAACCAGAATTACTATATTTACTCAACCGTCCTTCATGAACACCTGCTTCTAACCACATTCCCATATTCACCCTTTATGTGAAATAACTTGGGGGCACTTGCAATTATCCGCTCATAATAGAAAGAATATAATGTCTTCAAAAAGATCTTTATCATTTCTTTCTCTTCCAATGGAGGACTGATATGAGCTGCAAGCTCGCGCCATCTCTACGCATACTCTTTGAATGTTTCTTTATCTTTCTAAGCCATAACACGAAGTTCATCTCTATCTAGGGCCATATCAACATTATATTTGTATTGTTTCACAAAATCCTATCCCAAATCATTGAAAGAATTTATTTGGTTGCTATCTAAACTCATATACCACTTCAGTGTTGCACCAGTCAAACTGTCTTGGAAGTAGTGAATCAAGAGCTGGTGGTTGTCTGTTTGAGTGGACATTTTCCTTGCATACACGGTCCAGTGACTCAGAGGAAAAGAGTTACCTTTGTACTTCTCAAACTCAAGCACTTTGAACTTGTGAGGAATCTGGACATTAGGAACCAAACAAAGCTCATAAGCATCTTTCATAAATAACTCTTTACTTCTCAAAGACTTAACTTATTTCTACATTTCATCGGAAAGACCTTGAAAATCATCAAGTCTTTCATTCACACCAGTATCTTCACTAGGCTCATCATGGTAAATCACTTCATTTATTTGCAGATTGGTATGAATCACAGGCGGCGCTGCAGACATCACAGGCTGAAGAAGAGCAAGCACAAAAATCTCAGGAGGAGGAGGATGATAACCCTTAGGAATGAAATTGGGCGGCATGCCCCACGATGTACTAGCATACATATGGTAACAAAGAGAAACAACAGGTTCCACAGGAATCGACATGGTGACTGTAACGCCCATAATTAATTAATTTAATTAAATATTATCGCGTATTTTCCTGATTATTTGTTATTAGGTTGGTATTTTTGGTTGTTTGTGTCGTTAAGTTGTTTAAGTTGGTAATTAAGTTGATGGTTAAGTTACATTTTGTTTGTTTAAGTTAATTAAGTCGAATAATAAAATAATTGTTAATAGTATAATATTAAGTTGGGCTTAGTTGTAGTGTGAGAGTTGTAAAGTTAGGGGTGTTGTTTTAGGCCCATTAGTAATTAAGTTGATTAGTGATAATTTGGTAAAATTAGACTAAAATATTAATTAGAGAAAATAAGAATTTTGTAAGAAGAGAGAACAAGTCTTAGAGGAAGATCAAGAGGAGGCTAGGTTGAGGATTTTCGTGGAGATTTTTGCTATGAATTTGAGCTGCCTTCAATCCAAGGTAAGGGTAGGGTTCGAATTCCATAATCGGGATTAGATAATCCGTATCTAGGGCGGGATATCGTATGATTTTGTTGTTGTGTTTTTCGATTAATTTGTTGTTGTGTTTTCGTATGAACCTGATATGTATGATATGTTGTTCTTGTTGTATCGTTGTTATGCAAGTAGTGTTTGTTGTTGTAATCGTTGTTGTATCTGTGTCTTATTTGTTGGACTGGTTGTGGCATAAAATTCGTGTAGAAAAGGAGATTAGGGTTCGTAAAATGAGTCATAGATATTAGTAGATTAATAGATACAAAGGATTTGGAGTCTAAAATCAATGGAGAACCCCAATTAGGCTTGAATGAAGTGATAAAGTTGGGTCAATTAGGGTCATCGAGGGACGAGATCATCTTTTCGTAGGCAACTCGAAGGGACAACGAGGGACTATGATCTTTTATTCGAAAGGAAACTATGATGATTTATTTCTTTAGGTAACAAGTTAAGGTTCCCCTACGTTCGAGGGACTTGACCATATTTCTTAAGGCAACAAAGAGGGGTTACCCTAGAGGTGTGAGTGTGCAAGTGTATTTAATTCAATTATTTTAGTCTTGGAAATTAGGGTTTGCTAACGGTTGATTTTAGTCTTACCATACAATCCTATTAAGCATACGTCTAACAGTTTATAGTGTAGAAAATAAAACCCTAATTTAAGCTATTACATGGCTTTGGGAGAGATACATAAATAAAACCTGACAGAAAACGTAAAGTGCAGAAAATAAAACCTAAAACTATTACAAGGCTTTAGCAGTTACATTATTTGAACGAAAATAAAATCGTGCGAGAAAACTAAATTATTACAAATTCCGCGCATCCTATACAATTATTCTAAAAAAATAAAATAAAATCGAGAAGAAAAATATAAAGGAAATATTGATTAAGATTTGATTAATTGATTTTGATTAATTATGTAAAAGTAAATATTTTTTTGATGTTTTATGATTTTTATGAAAATAATGATATTATTAAGTTATTTTTTTATTGGTTAGAAAAATATTAATTTAAATTAGGTGATTGTTTGAAAAATAAAAAAGAAAAGAAAATCAAGCTTATAAACAAAGAAAAAAGGAAAAGGCTCAAAAATAGAGGGAGGGACGCTGGGAATAGTCCTTTGAATTTATTGGTCCATTCAATTTGGTCTGAAATTTCTTCTAGCTAGGGTTCCCCAAACTCACGGCTTCCAACCCTAACAATGGCAGATCATGATTCTTGCACCTAAACTTCAATTTGATTGCCCAGATAGCTTGCTCACATCATACAAAACACAAATATGCAAAGAGATTAGATGTATCATATGTAAAAGTATGAAATCCAAAATTTGAAAAATAAAATAAAAAATTAATTTGGTTATGGCATTGTAAGAGTCTTTGGAGCAATGTGATGATTGGTACACCTTCAGAAGAGTCTAAGGAATGTTTTTTTGACCTTCAAACTTCCTTGAGAATGACTGCAAACCTAAAACCGAATTCAACTTACTCGAGTTTTTTTTGAAGTTTTGTGTGCTATCTTTGATAAAAAAAAATTGTGTCCTTGCTATCTGAAGGTGTTATGTATTTATAGAGGAAGGATTTAGGTCAACTTGTGGGCTTAGGTTCAATTTATTTTGGGATGATAGGATTTGATTGAAATTTGATTTGAAAACTTTCTATTTTTATCATATTTGGCCATCATATCGTTCTCCTCTTGTTTTGCACGAATTTTGGATCAAATATTATGACAATAAACCTCAAAATCTGATCCCAAAATAATCCATAGATCAAATATTTGATTTTTCAATATTTATTTTAATTAAACTTGAATTTAAATGAATTAAATCCAATAAATATAAAATAAACAAAGAAAATCAAAATATATGACTTATAGGTCGTGGATCATCTTAAAATGAAGTTTGGATTGTGAAAACATAGGTCCATTTGGCAAGACTCAAGTTTGGTAATTGTTTGCCTTATACACCTCCTCAAATTTGTTCAACTTTAACAATGCATAACTTCCTCAATTTGTATCATATGAATGTGCTCCTGGACTTTTTAGAAAGCTTAAAGTGCCCTTTAATCAATCCTTTTAGTCCCTTGTCCATTTGATCTTCCATGTTCAAGTTATGAGCTTTTGAAAAAGTTGACTTTTTGTTGACTTTTTAGAGGACCTGTAATGTCTTGGCCCATATCTCTCAAATGAAGCATTTCTGGCCATGGCTTGTGAGACACAAAGTTGTAGGGAATTGAATTTCCTTTATAATAAGCTTTAGATGAGAAATGTTTGATGATGTATGTGAAAGTTAGAGCTGGTCAAAGTACAGTTGACTTTCTCCTTAAGAAACCCTAATTTAACAACTTTTGCCTTGTGATGAATTTGAGGTTTTCTTGATGAATCATGATCAACCCTTGATAAAATGATTAATCTTACTTCATAATCTTGATGTTGAACAAAAATCTTGAAGTTTGACTGTATGTTGACCACAATTGACTTTTTACCCAAGTTAACTGATTATTGATCATTTGAGCATTTGACTGACCAGACTTGTAGGTTAAGTCTTGAAGCTTGAAATGAGGATCCTTTGAAGTATATGAGAATACATTAAGTCCACTTGAGTCTTTAGAAGACCAATTTTCTTTGAGAAATATGAAACCCTAATTTGAGATTCACTGCTTAGGAGAAGGCTTTGTCTGATGAAACCTTGAGTTCCTTTGAGCAATTGAGAATCTTATGAACATTAAGAGACCTCTTGAGACATATTATCTTGAAGATATGAGGGAAAATTTTGGGGTACAACAGCTGCCCCTTTTCAATCTTTTTAAACTTGAGGAGTTAGATTGGTATGCGTGCCAATCATGATCAGAAGGTGGATGAGGACTGAACATATAAGTGCCCAAAAATTTGCACACACGAGTGCACCGAGTGAACCGTTGGTTGACTGCGTTCCTTGAATGGACTTAAAGATGACATTCAGAGTAATTGGAGATGGGCTTATAGATGTCATCCAAAGTGTTTGTTGATATGAGTATCAGAATGTGTCTATGTTTGACTATATCTGGATATTGTTCTGGAATGAGTATCAGAACAAAATATTTGTCTTGATCGTCTCTGAACTGTCTTTGGAAAATATCCTGAACTAAGTATCATAACTAGATCTTTGTCTTGATCGTCTCTGAATTGTCTCTAGAAAATACCATGAACTAAGTATCAGAACTAGATATTTGTTTTGATCGTTTCTGAATTGTCTCTGGAAACTATCCTGAACTAAGTATCAGAACTAGATCTTTGTCTTGATCGTTTCTGAACTGTCTCTGGAAAATATCCTGAACTAAGTACCATAACTAGATCTTTGTCTGGATCGTCTCTGAACTGTCTCTGGAAAATATCCTAAACTAAGTATCAGAACTAAATCTATGTCTTGATCATTTCTGAAATGTCTCTGGAAAATATCCTGAACTAAGTATCAGAACTAGATCTTTGTCTTGATCATTCTGAAATGTATCTAGGAGACGGCAATGTTCATCTGATCGCGAACTATCTTGAAAAGCAAAGTTAATTTTATGCGAGGTCACTTGATGTATGTAATGCATTGCAAGATGATGTTCTTAACATAAATGAGAATGTTGTATGCGTTGTGGATGCGTATATCATGATATGCTATAGATGATGTATGGACACATTATGTAGTTGAAGCACATTAGTAGCTTCCTGTAACAACTTCTAGTTGGGGAAAATAAATCTATGTTCATTGCTGAGGATGATGAAGACATTACTCCAAATCTCAGTCGAGGAGAGTCGATCGTTTGTCATGTTTTTTATTGAAGGATTAAGTTTTTAAATACCCTGACAGGGGATAAAAGAGATGGACATTCCTCTGATGTACTATCTGACAAGGTGTCAACCCTTCTGAGGGATAACAAGCTTAATTGAATTTTGTTGGAGAAGAGAATCTTGTCGGGGATTTGTAGTGTTGGAAATAAAATCTCTGTTGGGGAAGAGACTGTTTGAAATGATTTGTTGGAACAACTCTGTAGAGATTACTCTTTAGGGAAGAGCCTGTGGAGATCTGTTGGACATGAGCTCTGCTGGGGATTCCAATCTCCAAGAGTCCTTAGTAAATTCTATTATTGTAATTTTATGCATTTTGGTAAACATTAATCATATTCGAAAGCATATATTCATTCAAAGTAATAAATGGATTCAGAACTTCTGATATTCTTGACTTCCCCGATTAATTTTCTAGGAATTATCATGACTAAATCTGATAACATGATACTGACACCATCTGATACTATTGGCACAAACAATTAATATTCCCAATGGCTTTTGCTGAAACCCGGTATCAAGGCAATGTAATGAAAGGAATGTGTTTGCACACTGTGGTGGATCGTATACGCCCCGGGTAATGGTTAAGGAGCTTGCCACTGGATTTAATTTGATCTGATTAGATTTGAAAAGAGAGCGTTTCCCCTTGCTGAGGATGATTTGTCCTAGAATGGAAGTATTTGAAAGGAGCTACCTCAAGAGAATAAATGTGATGCCCCATAATAACATGCCCTTGGCATCGTGAACTCGATAATGTTACTTATGGCAATTAAGATGAGGAGATTTGCCCCTGGCTATTAAGCATCGTTGAATCTTGACCTTACTTCCCCAGATGAATTGGACAATAACATGGCATTCCCCCTTGATTGGAAGATAGTGATCGTGCCCCTTGTATACATTGGCTTTGATCCAACTGAGTCATGCCCAGGAAGCAACTTTGTCTGTCAGGAGGACTTTGGTTTATTGAATGTTCATCATGTAAGCTTCTCTGCTATCAAACACTTAGTTATATGCAAACAATGATATTCAACATGCAACACTTATGTATGTCTTGAAGTACAAAAAGAATTATTTTAGCAAAACAATGTTTGTAAAAACTGTGATATTAACTCAAGATTTATAATAAGCCCTAAAGGATTCATGATACCTTTTTGTAGTAGTAAGCTTTCGAACTAACCATGCTTCAGTTAGGAATTTTAAAGGGTTGTAACGTGGCCTAGTTCACAGTTTAAGAAACAAAAGATAAAGGCTCAAATTTATTTGTACCCAACCCATCCTTCATGATGTTCTTCAGTCCTATGTTCAGTTAACTTATGCATTGAGGCTCCAAAAGATTTTGGAATTGTAGCACTGACAGAAGTTTATTTGAAAAGCCAGTCATCTTTTTTTTTGTTGAGGATTCGTAGTGACCTTTTTTTCTCTTAAATTTGTTATCCCTTCCTTTTTCCTGAACTGTTTGTTTCAAGATTACAGTCAGTGGGATGTCTCAATTTTTACTAAGTCTCCTTCATAGGTTTTGACTTAGTGAGCTTTTATTTTGCTAGATATTGACTGTTGGACTTAGTTATTACAGGGAACCATCATTAGTTGTGTACAAAAGGGTCAACTGGCACAATTGGGTTAACCGAGGAACTACCCTGCCCCAGGTTATGATTAAGAGTTTTAATTTGCGTGAGAACGAAAAATCATACTCCATATGCTCGAAAGGATTGACTAAGGATTAACTTCCTTATATCTCCACTGTTTAGGAATCGAAACAATGCCTGCACATCGTTGTAACACCCCAAAATTTGCCCTCTAATTTTCATGTCATTTAGCATATCCTTACATACATTGCATTTCATTTAGATCATAATTGCATCATAAACATACATGAACATACATCTCCTTTGAGCTTTCACAAGTTGCGACGAACCTTTATTTCTGCATGCGGCACGTGCACAAGAATCTTAAAAGAAGCCAAAGTTCTCGGTTGATTCAGAGCAGTTTAAGCATAATGTCAGTTTTACGATGCAGTTTGCAAAGGTTCTAACTCTCGCCTGAAAAATTATTTTGGCCTGAAATTCAATGGTAAGAACCATTTCGGTATTCTCTACAACTTTCATGTTTGGCTCGGAGGCCAATTCATTAAGGAAAGTGGCGGGAGTTATTTGTTTTTGAAATTTCGGTTTCGTTGATTAACTGTGCTAGCGGTATTCAAGAGTTCGTAACTTCTGATTGGATCAAGATTTCTGAGAGATTCATATTCCAAAAGTTCTGTCTTGATATCCTTTCCAACTTTCGGGTTTTGGCCTAGAACTAATTCTTTGAAGAAGATCTTCGAATGTGTGAGTTTTCAGAGTCGGTATAGTGAAAGACAGTGCTGGACCGTTGAGCTTTGAACACTAAAAAATTCATAACTCTCAGCTCGTTCATCGTATTGATGTCGTTCTGGAGCCTAAAATTCCGTTTAGATATTATCTTCATTCCGTGAATTCCGTTTAGGTTAGGTCAAGGCGGAAGGATCCCGAAAATATGAATTACCAGTGGGGTTTTTTGATGCAGTGCATTGTCTGTCAGATTTTGTAAAATTTATAACTCGGTCAATTTTCATCGGATTGTGTCCGTTCTCGAAGCGTTGGTTCACAAATTTTATCATCTTCAAGTTCCAAGACAAACTCGAGTACAAACGATGCCCCGAAGATTGTCGTTTTGGTTTATTTCGCAAAACTGAAGTGTTGAACCGAAGAAAAAGGTTGAAAATGGTTTCACGAGAAAATTCATATCTCCCTCTTCGTTTGTTCGGTTGAGCTCACATTTTAACACGATGTCACTGACTCATAGATCTACAACTTTGCTGACAAAGTCGAGTCGAGATTATGCTCCGAAAAGGTTGACCTCGTCACGCTTTCATGTAGTGGACACTAAATAAGCCAAAAAAACAACTTATTTATTAAGGTCTTGCAGCTTAAACGTATCTATCGCACTCGATTTTGATCGTATGACATCCGTTCTTTTTGCGTTGCAACCGTGATTTAGAGGCGGACGATGTTGTGGAAGACTCAGAGTCAAAACAGTTTGTCGAAGACAATGTTATTTTCACTTAAGCCGGAATTCTACCTTTTGCCTTTCATTTTACACTCCACTATATATTTTTTTGACCCACAATTTGTCTCATAACTTCAATCACAATTTACAAACACCAAAAACTCTCAAAAAATCTCTCTAAGTTCATTCTCTCAACTCTTTCTCAAGAACACAACAACAACTTCATCAAGAACTCAAGAACACAACAATTTCGATCAAGCTTCCGGTAGCTAAACCACCACGAACCACCACCCCTGGTCAACTCCGCCACCGCACGACCACCATTTTCCGCTGCCCGTAGCCACGCGGCCTCTCCCCCTATCCTCCGTTCACGATCACGTCTCACTTCCTCCGGATTCGCAATTTCTTTGTCAATTCTTCATTCGGTAAGCTTCTTAAACTTTAATTCATGAATAATTGTTGAATTGTTTCTTCAATTAAATTTTCAAGTTGAATTAATCTTGTGGAGATTATGTGCATTGATTCATGATTTGATTGTTGATTGATGCTTGATTAATTGATCCTAATAATTTTTGTGGTGCATAATTGGAAATGCTTGTTAAAGTTGACATAGAATAATCGGTGCATGTTAGGTGTTTGACAAATTCCTAAGGGAGCTAATTGTTGTGACTTGATATTGATTGAAGTGCTTGAATTTTGAATTCATGCTTGTTTCAATGTGCAAATCCGGAATAGGATAGATTGATGTCTAATCGATGATGTTGTTCATGTGTCGCGTGTCGAGAATTTGTTTTGGTCATAACTTCCTAACCGTAGCGCATTTTCACGAATATGAATAGTGTAAATTGACTTTGTTGATGATTTTGGAACCATTGGTGAACTTTTTAGTTGATTTCGAACAATTTTTTTCGGCTACTTCGCTACTGCCAGCCGACGAAATCGGCCAAAAAGTACCACTTCCGAGCGGAATTTTCAAAAACCGATTGCATATTTGAATCCGTTGGCACCTTTGCAAGTTACCATGTGATTTTCGTTCAATTTCGAGTCGGTCATTTTTTACGTGTTTTTCTGTTTTAAGGTTTTTTAAGTTCGGTTTGGTGCGATTTTGATGCATTGATCTTTATTTGACTTGTACTTATGTTTTTGATCATTTGTCACTCATTGCATGTAAATTTGCTCGATTCCGGTTTGAGTTTGTATGTTGTTTATGTTAGTGCATAGGTGCTGCCCCGTTTTGAAACATACATTTCAATGCATGTCCATGACTCGTATGCTCATCTTTCTACTTGATTTTGAGTTGTGAGGCATAGGTGCAACTTCTGGTTGCACCTCTTTTTGGTTTCTAATGCGTTTGTTGAGTTCATGTAAGGTTCTCGCAAGGATCTTGATGACGGTCACTTGGTTGGTATTCCACTTTATTTGTGGGATACCGTTTGGCTTCAAATGATATTTTGTGTCGTTGTTTTGTTTGGATTGTGTTGTGTACAGGGAATTTGTGTGGTCGCATCCGATTTTCACATCTTTAGTGATTTATTTTCACTCCGATGACTTGAGCTTATATGGAAAATGTGATGTCCGACTTGCTTTGTTGTGGATGCTAGCTTGTTCCAGCGGACCTCTGGGTTTCTATTTTCTGTTTAGCTTGATGGTACTTCGGATTTACATCTGCACGGTATAGTTTCTTATCCGATTTACTCTTTCCGTACTTTATCGGTTACATAGGCTGGAGTCCCGACCATTTCTTTTTTGTGGGCATTTTTTGGAAGTCCTCCTTCAGAGGCTATGTATGTGTTTGTTTATATTTGTGTAAAGACCTCAAAAGAGGCGCCCCATTCCTATTCCCCTTGATAAGACCTCGAAGAAGGAAAGCGAAAAGGGTTCGTAATCAGCCTCGCACTATCATTGAGTCTTTCATTAGCTCGCACTCCGTGTTGATGCTTTTGGATAAAGTCCATCTTGCTCTTGTCCAGTCATTCTGTGGAAGATGATCTGACTTTCTGGATCCCCACGCTTTGTGTAGCTCACATCCGTTGACGTTAACGCTTTGTGCTCGTACGCACATGATATTTCCCCCGTCTATTCTTGCTTGGTGATATGATACCATGTATAGACATACTAATTTACCAAAGTCGCGAGCTCGAGGAGATCTCCTTGCTTCGTGTACCCATCATGCCTGATCCTTGATATCATGGTTAAGTGTCGCCCCTACTTTTGTCCTGCTTCGATCCTCCATATCATTGCTAGACCCTCTCTTTTCCACTGTGAAGACATAATCCATAGGTGGATGTTTGCTACTCGAGTGATGTGGATACTCCTCGAGCTTGTTTTCTTATTTGTGTGATGCGATTGTTTCCCCATAGGATTGCTAGGCTTTGTATAGTCTCTCGTTTGGATGTTAACTAAGGTAGCACGGTTCCTTCGTCTAGGACTACCTTTTTTGCAAGAGCATTCCTAAAACACAAATCAAACTCTTTGTTTTCTTTTCATAAGAGCATGTTAATTCCTTCTACTCCAGGTGTGTGAGTCTCCAAAGGTCGAGCAGCCGGTAGAACGTGAATTTAACATTGTTCAACTAAAAAATCCAAAAACAAACAAAAGTAGTTAGTCGAACTATGTTACCTCTGATTCCTCAAAAGGGATACGTAGGCAGTCGGGTAGGGCCCATCCGAGCATAACACTTTCTTTTCCCTACATTATTTCCCCTTTCCTTGACCATTACTTTGCTTTTGCTTTCCATATGCTTTTAATGTTAAATTGTTTAGCTAATATTTGTTTTGTATGGGGTTATGGTAATTCATTTGTGTGGGAGGGTATCCCACATACAACTTCTTCCTTCATCTCTTTATGCTTTCAAGTTATGATTTCTTTAGCATTGTGCTTTGTTTGCTTAACTTCACCGCTTCGGCTTTAGAAACAACTTATCTTCTTTAGAGAAGTAAGTTGTCTTCTATGTCCGTCTTCTTCTCCTTTTCTTCTTCTTCTTTTCTTTTTTTCCTTCTTCTTCATTAGGATAGACTTCAAGACACACTAACCTAGGTTCATCCATGCATGATAACATTAGGATTTGTTAGTCCCCCTTTAATTATTTTACCTTTTATCCTTTTGTTTCTTTCCTTTCTCATCTCAAAACAAAAACCATAAAAAACACCTT
Organism: Lathyrus aphaca; assembly: GCA_963966055.1. Taxonomy (NCBI): domain Eukaryota; kingdom Viridiplantae; phylum Streptophyta; class Magnoliopsida; order Fabales; family Fabaceae; genus Lathyrus; species Lathyrus aphaca. The sequence continues at coordinate 63,487,597 of OZ014519.1, read as the reverse complement.
AATAAAGAAGTAAGTGACCTCTTGTGTATAGCCTTATTCCATGAGGCATATGTATTCATTCCATCTTGGAATAGTACACTTGTCTAGCATGATGCACAAGTCTGATCATGAGTTCATCTTCATCAAGAAAACCATAAAAAATACTTCTTCATTCTTAATTACTAAAACATTTAATAAGTTCAACAAGTTAGTGAGCTTAAGCCTTTGCCCTTGGAAACAAGTCTTGGATAAATTCTCCTTACTTGGTGTGCTTGTTCTATTATTCCATCTTGGAATGTAGTAGCAAGTATACATTCCATAGAAAAGAGTTTGAGTTCACTTCCTTGTGCCACACTCATAAAAAACTCTAAAAAAAACTTGACAAACAATAAACGTCTCTCCTTCGGGACTTCTTCTGTTATCCCAATCACTCCTTACATATGAACTTACTCCTACTTGTCACTTTGCAAGACGGCTACGCACTCGTCGTCCGAGCCTGCAACACCTGAGCATTGACATAAGCAGTTCAAGCTTTCAAAACACAAGCAATATTTTCCACCCCTAGTTAGGGGAACTACGTCGACTCTGATCCTCATTGTCCAGATGAGGTACGTAGGCAGCGGGGTAGGGCCTGTTCGAGCACGTTCTTTTATTTTCCCTACATTTTCCCTCTTTCTTTTCTCCAGTTCCAGTCTTTCTTTTTGCAGCAGCTTTCATTCTTTCACCCTTTGAAACAGTTTCTTTGTAAGCGTGGATCCCGTCGGGTACGACAGACGATCTGGGGTGCTAATACCTTCTCAGGTCGTAACCGACTCCCGAACTCAGTTTCTTTGGTTCGCATGACCTTTGTCCTTCCTTTTCTTTTCTTTGGTTTGTGCAACATTACCATTCCCGTTCCTTCGGGATAAAAAGGCCTGGCTGGTGACTCAAACCTTTTCCGCGCCACTTTCGCGTTTGTACCAGGATGGAAATCCAGGGAGCGACAATCATCAGCATAGTCTGTTCAAAACAATACTGTATGAAATTATGGTATCATCTTCGTCATCCTCCTTCTAAAGGATTAAAACTTTAACAAGAGTTAAATATCATAAAAGAGAAGTAAGAAACATAGTTTAAATATAGTGAAACGAAAGCATTAATTCAAAACAAACATATGCAATGCATTATCGTGAAAACAAAAGTTTGACATAATAGTAAGTGTTTAAGCCAACAAAAGAAATTACAAATGAAAAATCAAATGATCTCAAAGCTTCCACCTCTAAAATTATCACTCCGGATGTCTGGAAGCTTCAATGTTTGATGGACGATAGAAGAAATCAATTTGGTCTTCTGGCGTAACCTTGAGGACTCCTTCATCAATCAGGTCTTGAATCTTATTCTTCAATTCCCAACAATTATTAGTGTTATGTCCAAGACTATTGGAATGATATGCATACCTTGCATTTGGTTTATATCAAGGAGAGGTAGTATTGGAATTTTGAAGAGGGTCTCTTAACGCAACCAAATTCATCTCCAACAAGCATTGCAAAGTTTGTGACATTGGAATGTTAGTTTTGATAAACTGTCTTTTATGTTCCTTGTGTTGAGACGAATTAACCCTATAAGACCTTCTTCCTTTAATTGAAAGACTATCAGTAGTAACATGTCTCTTTCCTTCTCTTATCCTCTTCTTATTTTCAACCAAGTCAGCTTGTTTCACCAGAGATTGACTGATGATTAAATTCCCGACTCCGTTGTCTTGAGGTTTATTGATGAAGACTCTCAGCTCTTCTTGCCCCTGGGCTAAGTTTTGGATAAGAGCCACTTCCCATTCATCTGGATTCTCATCTCTGCCATCTCAGCTTGCAGTTGTTCCAACTGACCATCCTTGTTGTCTTCAGGATTCTTCTTTTTCATGTCCTTAGTGAGGAGGGCTTTCAACTCTTCTTTCCCCTTGGAAAAATTTAGGATCACTTCTTGAAATTGAGCATTCTGGGTTTGGAGATCTTTGACAGTCTGTTCGAGAGCCATTTCAACTGAAATAAACAGCGAGAAGATAAAAGACCTGTCATGGAAACCTGTTATGCAATGGTATGGCATGTAAATTCATATGCAATGTTTTCAAGGACCTCTTAGGATTTAAATTTGTTAAAGAAAACCAGAAACAAAAATTTTATTAGTAAGTTCAAAATATAACTGCCCCTCAGGTTTACAATGAAGGAAAAACAAGAAAAGTTACGAAGAAAATAAAACAATTTGAGACTCAAGTCTCCCATGGACGTTTCCTCTTTGTATTGAGATATGTATTGAGGTTTCGCTCTTCGTGAAATTGCCTTGTTAGCTCCAACACTTTCTCTTTGCTAGCTTAGAACTGAGCCTCAAAGGTATCCCTTTCCTCCTTCAGTTGGATCCAAGATTTTTGTAGCTCTTCTAGGTCAGTAGGCATGTCTGGATGAAGAATTGTGTAAGGAACATCTCCTTCAATAATAGGCTCAACAATCACCGGTAGAACAATAGGATATGGCATCATAAGAGTTTAAGCACCAGACCGCACCCATCTGAGGTAAGGTTCCATAGGGCACAACAATCACATGTGAAAGGTTTTTTTTATCAAGAATAGGTACACCAAGTAAATTGGAGAATTCTTCCATTGTGGGCACCAACTCATAATCGGGAAATGTGAAATAGTGATGCTTTGGGTCAAAGAATTGGAACAAAACACTCATCATGTCTTCATTAAACCCTGAAGTCACTAAACCAAGAAGACAACCATGCCTTTTGATGAATTGAGAGTTCTCAGGAACTTTTGAGACTAATTCCTTAAGCTTGGAAGGTATTCTTACAAAATCTATTCGGATAGTATTTCTACGAGCGGAAGCCATAACCAGCAACAAAGAACAAAGATAAATCCTTCGGTCCTTAAAATCGTTAGTGAAAATGATAGGTTATGATGTCATGATGTCATGATTTTATGTTTATGTTTAAAGCAAGCAAATGGAAAACACAAACAAGTCACACAAGAGCATTAGGTTTAAAGTCTTGCATGAAGTTCGTAGGTAAGTACCCTCCCCACTGAAGTTAGCTGGTTCAACCTGTCCTAGCAATAGTAATCGGGTTCTAAGGAATCTCAATATCACTGATTCTTCTCAAAGACTGTTGTTCAGTATGGCAACTGTCTTGTCAACCAAAACATCCCAATATTAGCATCTCAATGAGCGTAGCATCGAGTATCAATAAACTTTAGACTGCACCAAAGCCGACTATCTCACTACTTTCTATTGGCCAAGATGGGTCAAATTTGGGTTCTAAAGGGAAGTTGATGTTTTATGATTTTTAATGAAATTAATGATATTATAAGTTATTTTTTTATTGGTTAGAAAATTATTAATTAAAATTAGGTGATTATTTAAAAAATAAAATAAAATAAAATAAGGCATATAAACAAAGAAAAAAGTTAAAGGTTCAAAAATAGAGGGAGGGACGCTGGGAATAGTCCTTTGAGTTCATTGGTCGATTCAATTTGGATGAAATTGCTTCTAGCTAGGGATCCCTAAAGTCACGGCTTCCAACCCTAACAATGGCAGATCATGATTCTTGCACCTAAACTTCAATTCGATTACCCAGATAGCTTGCTCACATCATAGAAAACACAAATATGCAAAGAGATTAGATGTATCATGTGTAAAAGTATGAAATCGAAAAATTGAAAAATAAACCAAAATAAATAAATTCTATTATGGAATTGTAAGAGTCTTAGGAGCAATGTGATGATTCGTAAACCTTCAGAAGAGTCTAATGAATGTTTTTTTGAACTTCAAACCTCTTTGAGAATGACTGCAACCCTAAAACTGAATTCAACTTACTCTTGAATTTTTTTTGAAGTTTTGTGTGCTCTCTTTGATAAAAAAATTTGTGTCCTTGCTATCTGAAGGTGTTATGTATTTATAGACTAAAGATTTAGGTCAACTTGTGGGCTTGAGTTCAATTTATTTTGGGATGATAGGATTTGATTGAAATTTGATTTGAAAACTTTCTATTTTGGTCATATTTGGCCATCATATATTTCTACTCTTGTTTTGCATGAATTTTGGATCAAATATTATGACAATAAACCTCAAAATATGATCCCAAAATAATCCATAGATCAAATATTTAATTTAATTAAAATTGAATTTAAATGAATTAAATCCAATAAAATATAAAATAAACAAAGAAAATCAAAATATATGACTTATAGGCCGTGGATCATATTAAAAATAAGTTTGGATTGGGAAAACATAGGCCCATTTGGCAAAAACTCAAGTTTGGTAATTGTTTGCCTTATACACCTCCTCAAATTTGCTCAACTTTAACAATGCATAACTTCCTCAAATTTTATCATATGAATGTGCTCTTGGATTTTATAGAAAGCTTAAAGTGTTCTTTAATCACTCCTTTTGGTACCATGTCCATTTGATCTTCCAAGTTCAAGTTATGAGATTTTGAAAAAGTTGACTTTTTGTTGACTTTTTAGAGGACCTGTAATGTCTTGGCCCATATCTCTCAAATGAAGCATTTCTGGCCTTGGCTTGTGAGACACAAATTTGTAGGGAATTGAATTTCCTTCACAATTAGATTTGGATGGGAAATTTCTGATGAAGTATGTGAAAGTTAGAGCTATTCAAAGTACAATTGACTTTCTTCTTAAGAAACCCTAATTTATCAACTTTTGCCTTGTGATGAATTTGAGATTTTCTTAATGAATCACGATCAACCCTTGATCAAATGATGAATCTTACTTCATAATCTTGATGTTGACAAAAGATATTGAAGTTTGACTGTATGTTGACCATAGTTGACCTTTTACCCAAGTTAATTGATTATTGATCATCTGAGCATCTGACTGACTAAACTTGTAGGTTAAGTCTTGAAACTTGACATGAGGTTCCTTTGAAGTATATGATATACCATTAAGTCCACTTGAGGCTTTATAAGTCCAATTTTCTTTGAGAAATACAAAACCCTAATTTGAGATTCACTACTTAGGAGGAGGCTTTGTCTGATGAAACCTTGAGTTCCTTTGAGCAATTGAGAATCTTATGAACATTAGGAGAGCTCTTGAGACATATTATCTTGAAGATATGAGGGAATATTTTGGGGTAAAACAACAATATTAGTAGTTTTTAAGGATAAGAAGTTGTATGCGAAGTTGTCCAAGTTTGAATTTTGGTTGAAGGAAGTCAGTTTTCTTGGTCATGTGATTTTAGGTAGTTGTATTGTTATGGATCCTTCTAAGATAGATGTTATGTTGCAATAGGAAACTCCAAAGTTGGATACTTAGATTAAAAGTTTCTTGGGATTGGCCGGATATTTCCGAAGGTTCATTGAATGATTTTCTAAGTTGGCACTTCCTTTGAATCGGTTGACTTGTAAGAGTAAAGATTTTGTGTGGGATGTCCAATGTGAAGAGAGCTTTGCAGAGTTGAAGAAGAGGTTGACGTTCGCTCTAGTTTTGACTTTATCGAATTCAGTGGAACCGTTTGTTGTGTATTGTGATGCTTCATTGATGGGTTTAAGAGGTGTTGTTATGCATAATGGTAAGGTGATTGCTTATGCGTCGAGACAATTGAGGGTTCATGAAAATAACTATCCTACACATGATTTGGAACTTGATGCAGTTGTTTTCATATTGAAAATCTGGAGGCATTATCTTTATGGTTCTATATTTGAAGTGTTTAGTGACCATAAGAGTTTGAAGTATTTGTTTAATCAGAAAGAGTTGAATATGAGGAAATGAAGATGTTTAGAACTGTTGAATGACTATGATTTTGGTTTGAATTACCATCCAGGTAAAGCTAATGTTATAGCAAATTCCTTAAGTTGGAAGACGTTGCATATGTCGGCAATGATGGTTCGGGAGTTAGAGTTGATTGAGCAGTTTCGAGATATGAGTTTGGTTTGCAAAGTGACGCTGAAGAGTGTGATGTTAAGTGTGTTTAAGATTAATAATGATTTGCTGGACAATATTAGAGAAGCTCAGAAATTGGATGTGAAACTAGTAGATGTCCTAGTTGATTGTGGTGAATCAGAGAAGAATGGTTTTAAGTTGAATGCACATGGTGTTTTGAGATTTCATGATCAAATTTGTATACCTGATGATGCGGAAATAAAAAGAATGATTCTGGAGGAAAGTTATAGAAGTAATTTGAGTATTCATCCATGAGCGACTAAGATGTATCAAGACTTGAAGGAGTTATTTTGGTGGTCTGGGATGAAGAATGATGTAGCGCGTTTTGTGTATGCCTGTTTGATTTGTTAGAAGTCGAAAGTTGAATATCAGAAGCCTGCTGGTTTGATACAACCGTTGGAAATTCTAGAATGGAAATGGGATATAATTTCTATGGATTTTTTAACGTGGTTGTCTAATACTTCAAGAGGATATGATTTGATTTGGGTGATTATTGATAGGCTTATGATGACTCGATTTTGTATAGTTTATTTCGGTTCATTTCACTCATTTCTTATTGTAAATTTATCGAGTATTTACTGTTTTATTTTTTATTTGCTTATGTTCTTCTCTGTTTTGTCTTGACAGGTGTTTAATCGGCAAGTATGGAAAAAGGAACGAAAACAGAGCTAAAGAGTAGAGAAAAAGCAACAAAATTGCAAGTTCTGGCCCCTCTAGATGAATGGCATTCGCCATTTTCCCTACCTAGGTGAATGGCGTTCACCATTACCCCAAAAAGGAGGGGAAATTGGATTTGAACAAATGGCGTTCGCCATTATGCGTGAGAGTAGTTTTTCAGCAGTTGTTTGGCAGTTTTGCTCCGTTTCGAATTCAAATCATCCCAGACTTTTTGGAGCCAAATTTCTTCTATAAATAGACCCTCAAAGGTCTTCATTTGGATCCATGTTTGTGAAAGGAAGCGTTGCCGAATTTGTTTCATAGATTTAAGCATTACAATACTTGTAAAAGTGACAATCACTCACATCGATGGATTTTCACAACCATTTACTTTCTGTCTTTTTCTCTGTACTCTTGGATCAACCTTGTCATCATATTAATAGAAGATTATTTCAGTTCTATTTTCTCTATTTCAATTCCCGCATTTATTTCAATTTGTTTACATGTTCTTTATTTATCACTTTATTATTATTGTTATCGTATTCTACATTGTTATCGTATTCTATATTGTTACCGTATTCTATATTGTTATCGTAATCTATAATTGTTCAAGCATGTTGTCCTTAATTATGTTTATCATGTTTAGTTTGTTTATGTTTAATTACATGTCTAGTTAAATTGTCTTGAGCCCGTAGTATGAGGACTGTCATCTCGACGGGACTCCGTAGGATAACCAACATTGTTTGTATGTTTGAAATTTTGGTTTTGTTGTCTAAGTTAACCTTAGTCACGACAGTGTGAAATGCACTAAGACAAGTCCAACAGAGTGAAAGTTAGAGGTACGCGTCAGATAGTAGGCACATAACACTGGATCCTAAACATAGCGAGAGCACTTTAGGTATTCTTTTTGGTCTTACCCGTTTTCAAAGAGCGCATTTTAATTACCGAGCGAGCGAGAGCAAAATCTTGGGGTCATCGGGCATGGCTTGGTCAATAGCGCAAGAGTGTGAGATTATGCCTTTAGATTGGTACTTCCTTCAGAACAACTTTAACATTCTTTTTAGCCCCGAAACCTATAGAGTCCCTAAGAACCCCATAAATCAATATACGATCTCATTTTTCCTTATTTGTTTTAAACCCTTTTATTTTAGTTATTTCTTTAACGTTTTTATCCGTGACAATCTCTAGCCTTAGCTTTGCACCGCAACAATAGATTACAATAGTTTGACATTGGTGTATGTGGTTCGACAGATCCGTGCACTAACGGAGTGATCAAGTTTTTGGCGCCGTTGCCGGGGACCAACAATCAATATTGTTATTTCGTTGTTGCACCGTATAGACTAAGGAACTCTCGTTAAAAAAAATTATTATTATGTATCATCCAAACTTTCTCTATGATTACCACTCACAGTGTTTTGAGGAATCACACCCATGTTTTCTCTACAATTATCACTCCCAAAATTTTGAGAAACCGCACCCAAATGTTTTCTACAATCACTGGTCCCAGAATTTTGAGGAATCGCAAGAATCCCTATCCAACCTAGAAATACTAATGGAGGATTTCAACAGGACACTAACTCATTCTCACCCAAATCACCATTCCCAATACTTTGAGGAACCACGAGAATCCTATAATTCCAAACTCGAAACATTTATGGAGAATTTCATTAAAATGACAACTAATTATAGGCTTAAATCTATGATGTAGCGCTTTGTGGAGACACAAACTATCTAGAAAAAATAGTTTAGAAACCAACATCTCCAAAGTTATGAAACCTTTAGGCGGATGAACATTGTGGTCGAGTTCCTTGCGACTCAGACTGAGGCATTAGAGACTCAAATCTCTCTGATTGCACAGACACCTATAAGACCCTCCCTTGAGAGACATGTGGATGTTGTAACAACCAATAGTGAAAAGCAAATTGAAAATCCTAAGGAGAGTGAGAGTGACAATGAGGTTGACAAGAGTTATAATGATAAAAGAGTAGAGATTGAGTAAAATCTCCCGACACCACCCAAAAAGGAGGCTGTCGAAGAGGTAGAGAAGAAAATACATATTGTTGTTCCTCATTCCTATACCTCGCCGATTCCTTTCCCGCATAGGTTTGTAGACTCCCAATCCAAAACAAATGTGGATGTATTGGAAAATATTTGCACCAATGTACCCTTGTTTGAGATCCAACATAAAAGTGAAAATTAGAGCAACATAAAACTAGGGATATCATTATTGTTAAGAGGGTAAGGCTAACCTTTGAAGTGGTGGATGAAAAATCTAAGCCCAAACTTGAAAAGCTAATACATAGGATAGATCCAGAACCATCACCACAAGTTTAAAAGAATGAACCACCCCACAAATGGAAGAAAATAAAAGGTGAAGGATATGTGAGATGACTTGATAAGTGGCCATGGAAACCAAAAATTATTAGTCGTCGAGCTATCGACGTTAAACAAAGCCCTGCGTGGGAGGTACCCCATGAACTTTTAATTTAATGTTTTAATTTTATTGTTTGTGTTTTCAGGAAATAAAGAAATGTATTGCTTGTCTCGTCTCAGGTTCTTCTAGGTGCCCAAAGACATTCCTACGAATGTCGCTACTGGTGGTGACACTGGTACCACACTGTATTTTTCTAACACTTTTGGAGGTACTTCCTCCGAAAATGGGAAGCATTATGAGTTGTTTCAGAAGAGAGAAAAATAAACAAATGGAGGTATCTCAAAGCACCCACCGTCAAAGCAAAAGTGGCCAGAAAATACATGGACTATAAGAGAGTATTGGAGAAGATTTGGCATGCAATTACATTCATACAGGTTCTATAATTCCTTTTTCCACCTTTTATCAAAACATTAAGGACAATGTTTGGTTTAAGTGTGGGGGAGGAACTTTACCGCTTTCAATTTATCGCTTTTTAGTTTCAGTTTGTTTCTTTATTGAGTCATATGTGCTATGAGTCAAATTTTTACTTTACTTTTTCATTGTTTGAAAATTCCCTGAAACTTGGCCCCATTTAAAAAAAAAAGATCTGATTTGTGGCATGACACCAAATAAGTTACTTTATTTTGCTTAGGCTATGTTAGGATGGACTTGGGAAAGTTTTGAAAAGATCGGTACCATTGTTTACACCCTAGAGTGTCCAACTATGTGATGTTAGTTTAAATAGGCATTATGCCGAGACCATGTTATAAATTTCTATGTAGCTTCTTGATTAGTTTATCTTAGCAGTCAACACCATCCTTAGATGCGAACTAAGTAACAAACTGATGCAAATATGTTTTGATCTCAAAGTTGTGTTATGTGCTTTCATAAAAAATGCGAATCAAAGACCTGTTCTTACTAAGTTAGGTGGTCATCACCCGGCCATTTAGCCCAAAGGAGCAGAATCTTGAAATTCGTAAGCAAAAGGAAAAAAAAGCAAAGAGAAAAATAAAAGATAATTTTTGTGAATAAGAGATCAAACACTAATAGGTTCGATTACCATGTAAGAAAAAGCAAAAGGATAACAGGCTTAATGTGATTGTGCAAGAATGAAAAAGATAAATAGAATTGTTGACAATAGGTCGGAGTATAATGTCATGATTCAAGATGATGTTTCATAGGAGGGGAATCTTTGTCCGCTTTAGGTGGATTTGTGTCATTACGGTATCCTTAGATTCACTATTTAGTACCTATCCACTTAACATTAGACTAGCATTCAAGTACCTTACCATTTGGTTTTGTCGTGCCTAAGAGTCGAACGATGCACTTAATTGTTTACCTAGTGGGGAGTTTGCTTGAGGACAAGCAAAAGCCTAAGTGTGGGGGAGTTTGATGACTCATTTTTGTATAGTTTATTTCGGTTCATTTCGTGCATTTCTTATTGTAAATTTATCGAGTCTTTACTGTTTTAGTTGTTATTTTCTTATGTTTCTCTTTGTTTTGTCTTGATAGGTGTTTAATCGGCAAGTATGGAAAAATGAGCGAAAACGGAGCTAAAGAGTGGATAAAAAGCAACAAAATTGAAAGTTCTGGTCCCCCTAGGTGAATGGCGTTCTCCATTTTCCCTGCCTAGGGGAATAGCGTTCGCCAATACCCCAAAAAGGAGGGAAAATTGGATTTGAACAAATGGCATTCACCATTTGCATACGACGTTCGCCATTATGCGCGGGAGCAATTTTTCAGTAGCAGTTTGGCCGTTTTGCTCTGTTTCGAATTCAAATCGTCCCATACTTCTTGGAGCCAAATTTATTCTATAAATAGACCCTCAAAGGTCTGCATTTGGATCCAAGTTTGTGCCTGGAAGTGCTTCCGAATTTATTTCATAGATTTAAGCATTATAATACTTGTAAAAGTGACAATCACTCACATCGAGGGATTGTCACAACCATTTACTTTCTGTCTTTTTCTTTGTACTCTTGGATCAACCTTGTCATCATATTAATAGAAGATTATTTCAGTTCCATTTTCTCTATTTCAATTCCCGTATTTATTTCAAGTCGTTTATAGGTTCTTTATTTATCGCTTTATTATTATTGTTATCGTATTCTATATTGTTATCGTATTCTATATTTTTACCGTATTCTATATTTTTTATCGTAATATATAATTGTTCAAACATGTTGTCCTTAATTATGTTTATCATGTTTAGTTTGTTTATGTTTAATTACATGTCTAGTTAAATTGTCTTGAGCCCGTAGTTTGAGGACCGTCGTCTTAACGAGACTCTGTAGGATAACCAACATTGTTTTATGTTTGAAATTATGGTTTTGTTGTCTTAGTTAACCTTAGGTAGACTAGTCGCAACGACAAGAGTCTTCTTAACAACATTTAGTCACGACAGTGAGAAATTCAATAAGACGAGTCCAATAGAGCGAAAGTTTAGGTACGTGTCAGATAGTAGGCACAGAACACTGGATCCGAAAGACAACGAGAGCGCTTTAGGTATTCTTTTTGGTCTTACCCGTTTTCAAAGAGTGTCTTTTAATTACTGAGCGAGCGAGAGCAACATCCTTGGTTCATCGGGCGTGGCTTGGTTAATAGTGCAAGAGTGTGAGATTAGGCCTTTAGATTGGTACTTCCTTCATAACAACTTTAACATCCTTTTCAGCCCTGGAAGCTATAGAGTCCCTAAGAACCCCGAAAATCATTCTACAGTCTCATTTTCCCTTATTTATTTTAAACACTTTTATTTTAGTTATTTCTTTATTGTTTTTATCCGTGACAATATCTAGACTTAGCTTTGCACTGCAAGGATAGATTACAATAGTTTGACATTGGTCTTTGTGGTTCGACAATCTTTTTTATTACTTCGATAGATCCATGCAATTGCGGAGTGATCAACTTACTAAGTCGGCTCATTTTATTCCTATTAACATCAGTTTTCCAGTATCAAAGTTAGCAGAGATTTATGTCAGAGTGATTGTGAAGTTGCATGGTGTTCCTTTATGTATTATGTCAGATCGAGATCTGAGGTTTACTTCTGAGTTTTGGAAGAGTTTACAAGAAGCATTAGGTTCTAAAGGTTGAGTTCAACGTATCATCCTCAGACAGATGGTCAAACGGAGAGGACGATTCAGTCGTTGGAGGATTTGTTGAAAGCCTGTGTACTTGAGGAGGGAGGTTTGTGGGATACTTATCTTCCATTGATTGAGTTCACGTATAATAACAATTACCATTCTAGTATCAGAATGGCACCTTTTGAGGCGTTGTATGGTCGGAGATGTAGGACTATGTTATATTGGTATGAATCTGGTGAGAGTGTTGTGCTTGGACCAGAGATAGTTCGAGAGACTACCGAGAAGGTGAAGTTGATTCGAGAAAAGATGAAAGCTTCTCAAAGTCGGAAGAAAAGTTATCATGATAAGCGAAGGAAAGATTTAGAATTCCAAGCTGGTGATCATATATTTTTAAGAGTTACGACTGTAATTGGTGTTGGGCAAGCATTAAAATCTAAGAAGCTTACCCCTCATTTTATTGGTCCGTATCAAATTTCGGATAGAGTTAGGATTGTTGCTTATAGTGTGGCTTTACCGCTAAATTTGGCGAATCTGCATGATGTGTTCCACGTGTCGCAACTCTGGAAGTATATTTCAGATCCTTCTCATGTGATTATTATGGATGATATGCAAGTGTGGGATAATATCACTGTGGAGAAATTTCCGGTACGAATTGAGGATCATGAAATGAAGACCTTAAGAGGCAAAGAGATTGTTTTAGTAAAAGTTGTTTGGTTGGGAGCTGCCGGAGAAAGTATAACTTGGGAGTTGGAAAGCAAGATGCAGGAATCATATCCTGAGTTCTTTGAGTGAGGTAAGATTTTCGAGGACGAAAAAGTTTTAAGTGGGGGAGAGTTGTAACGCTCGTATTTAATTAATTACTTTAAATATTATAGCGTATTTTCCTGATTATTTGTTGTTATGTTGGTGTTTTTGGTAGTTTGTGTTGTTAAGTTATTTAAGCTGTTTAAGTTGGTATTAAGTTGATGGTTAAGTTGCGTTTGGGTTGTTCAAGTTAATTAAGTCGAATAATAAAATAATTGTTAATAGTATAATATTAAGTTAGGCTTAGTTGTAGTGTGAGAGTAGTAAAGTTAGGGGGTGCTATTTTAGGCCCATTAGTAATTAAGTTGATTAATGATAATTTAGTAAAATTAGACTAAAAACCTAATTAGAGAAAATTAGAATTTTGTAAGAAGAGAGAACAAGTCTTAGAGGAATATCAAGAGGAGGCTAGGTTGAGGATTTTTGCGGAGAGTTTTGCTGTTAATTCGAGCTGCCTTCAATCCAAGGTAAGGGTGGGGTTCGAATTCCATAACCGGCATTAGATAATCCGTATGTAGGTCGAGATTTCGTATGATTATGCTGATGTGTTTTTCGATTAATTTGTTGCTGCGTTTTCGTATGAACCTGATATGTATGATATGTTGTTCTTGTTGTATTGTTGATATGCGAGTTGTTTCTGTTGTTGTAATCGTTGTTGTATTTGTGTTGTATTTGATGGACTAGTTGTTGCAAAAAATTCGTGTAGAAAATGGAGATTAGGGTTCGTAAAATTAGTCATAGAGATTAGTAGATGAATAGATACAGAGGATTTGGAGTCTAAAATCAATGGAGAAACCCAATTAGGCTTGAATGGAGTGATAAAGTTGTGTGATTCATAGCAGGAGACAAACTTGTATGCTTTCTAGTATTTTACGTAACAAATCTGGCATTACGCGTAACATGAAGGGCATTATGCGTAACATATCCCAGTACACAGGAATTACGCGAAAGGAAGTAAGGCATTACGTGTATGGAGTGAGGCATTACGCGTATGGGCAGAGTGGGTGCAAAAAAATGAAGTTTTTGGCGATCCGTCCTGTTTTCGGATTTGTTTCGGATTGAGTCAATCTTAGACTTTATGTAGAGGTAAAATAAGTTGATTGTAGTAGATTTGAAGATTAAAAATAATTAATTTCGAAGTCTAACTAATTAAGTCGTAATTATTCGTTTTCCATTTTAAGTTGTATTAAGTTGTTATATGTTGTGTTGTCCCGATTCTGGGGAAATTATTAAGTTGCAGGTCATTTGACCAATGTTGATTCATGTTTTTGAGTTGTTAAGTTGTTTATTATGTTGTTATTGTTGTATGCCATTCATAGTTGCATACATTTTCATAAATTTAAGTTAAAGCGAATGCTCGATTCATGTTGGCCTGGATTGGCAAATAAGTTGTTAATGCATGTGGGAGTTTACTCCAAATGGTACCACATGCATATATAAGTTGAGTCTCATTCGAGTTGTATTTTATTATGTTGTTACTGGTTGTTGGTTGCAAGTTGTATATTGATGTTGCTAGTTGCATGAAATGGTGTGATTGTATGATTTCTTGCTTACATGTTGATTATCATACTCTTGTTTATGTTATTCAATATCCCACCCCTTTCTATTTGAATGTTGCCCCCTGTTAGTAATGTGCAGGTAATCAAGATTCGAGTACCTAGTCGTCTAAAGTCGGTGTTTGTCGCTTTGATACGTAACACTTCAGGGGGATGAACACATGTTTTGTTTTATGGATTTTATTTAGTTTATGAATTCGTTTTTAGTTGGTTTTAGGTTGAAAAACAAGTTGAAGTATTTGACGTTGAATATACATTGAGTTGTTTTAAAGTTGCAAATTTCGTTGAATCCACTGCGTAGTTTGTGAAGCATGATTATAAATGAAGTTTTGTTATTTGAATTTAAAGTTGAAAATATGATATCCCATATTTGTTGAGGAATTTTTATAACTCTGATTTAATATTAAAGTTGGGTAGAAATGGGGTGTTAAAGTGACAACCTTAGAGATTACGGACCGCTGAATCAGAGAAGGAGGGGGTGGCTGATTCTGAGCAGGCACCGAATTCTCCATCATAGCAGTTAACCTTTCAAGACTATCCTTCAAAGTTGTGACTTCTTCTTAGAGTTCGCAATTCTCTTGTTGTAAAGCTTCCAACATCTTCCTTTGATTATCCCGAGTACCATAAAGATAAGCCAACTTGCAAAGGGAAATGGATGAAGACCAAGAAACATATAAGAACCTTATAGAACTCCCAGGAAGCAAGACCAATGCAAGCATGATGCATCATATGCAAATATCAATGCAAAGATTTGAAAGGACTATAAGGAAAATTGCAATATTTATAAAAGAAACACATTTTGAAATACTGAAACAACTCATTCTCATTAATATCAAAAGAGAGGATTGCTATAACACCCCAAGTCTACCCGGTAATTATTAACAAAAATCAGAGTATAAAAATTCCTCAACAAACATGGGATATCACATTTTCAACTTAAGACCAAATAAGATAAACTTCATTAATAATAATGTTTCGAAAACAACGCAGCGGATTAGTCAAAATTACAACTTTAAAACAACTTCGAGTATTTTCAACATCAAATACTTCAACATGGTTTTCATATAGAAACAAATGGAACTAAATAAAATCCAACATAAAACAAGACATGCGTTCATCCCCCCGAAGTGCTACGTATCAGAGCGACAAACACCAACTCGAAGCTACTAAGTACTCGACTATTGGTTACCTGCACGTTACCAACAGAGGGCAACATTCAAACAGAAGGGGTGAGATATCTAAAAATATAATCAAACATATGATAGATAACATATCAAATTAGATTACAAAAACAACCACTTCACAAACAACTTAGGAACCAATACAAAATACAACACTACAACATAATATATGACTTGATATACAACTTAGACTAATGTGATGCATGTGGTACCAATGGAGCAAAACTCCCAACTTATCATACCAATTAATAGAGGTGTAAATACAAGGCATAAGCCATCAACTTTATATTTCCAAATCCAGGCCAACTTACCGACCAAACAACTCCAACTTAGATAATGATATGCTATGAGACTCAACATGATTATCAACCAACAACAACTATAACAACATAACTACATAACAATATTCAACTTTGGCCAAAGGCCTACAACTCATAATCTTTGCCACTTGTAAGGCACTGTAACATAGATGACCAACAACAACTTTCAACTTATAACAAACAACACAACACAATTACAACAAAGTAGAGAACACTCCTATCTACAAATCCCAACTAAACCGATTAATTGCACTAATTAATACATTATGTTATTACTACTTATTATTAAGTTGTTGACATGCTTCTATTAACTTCTTGCATCATTGTACTAAGGAATTTATCAACACCTGCTACTAATGCTACCTTAGTGTTACTTAATTCTCTTCCTCCAATTCATCATAAAATTATTTATTAATGCTTTGTCACTTAATCAACATTACTAAGGCTATTTAAATTGGTATTATTCAGCTTAATTATGCTACTGCATTACTTAAGGCTAAACCAATATGTTAGACATAGAAGACATCACAAAACAGAACCCAAAATAACACTTTTTGCCTCCCAGACCCGTGTGACCATCGTCACAACTGGGTGCCTCCTGTCACACACATGATGATTGTACTAGGTAGGTGACGGGTGTCACACGTCCTTGACGGACGTCAGGCAAATGGGACGGTCGTCCCACAACCAAACCTCCAACTTCTTCTCTGTTTCACTCATTCTCATTCTGCAACCTATTCACGATTTCTTCTCATGCCAAATCCCAATTAATCCATTACACGATTCACAATAACTCAATACAGTCACAATCCACTTAATCATCTACACACTTATTTATCACAGAAAACTTATTATTCAAACAACTTATTAACCAAGAACAACTCATTTACCAGAACAACCTATTTTTCCACTCAAAACACCAATTCATAGCAATTATCAGAAATGATTCCTAATACCCAATTCTATACACATTCATCATATAAACCCAATTAAATGGTTATCACCCCACCCTTACCTTTTGATTGAAGGCGGCTCTAACACTTTTCGATCGGACCTAGCTTCTGCCTCTCCTATGCACTTCACGTAGCCACACCTTTTCCAACTTATGTTCTTCTTATTGTTAACCTCCTAATTAGGTTTTCAACTTAATTAATACTATTATTTTACTAAGTAACCAACTTACTAATGGGCCTAGAATATCACCCCCACCTTTTCTACTCTCACACCACAACCAAGCCCACTTACTAATATTATTCTGTTAATAGTTCTATTGTTATTTCGACTTAATTAACTCGACCAACCCAAACACGACTTAACCATCAACTTAATACCAACTTAAACAACTTAACGACATATTCGACAAAAAACCACCTAACAAAAATTAATCGGAAAAACACGTGATAATATTTATTAAATTAATTAATTAAATATGGGCGTTGTAATTACAACTTTGAAGTACAAGTCTCAATAATCCTTATACATGAGAGAAAAGAAAGATAAGTTTATGGATCATATATGAAGAAACTCCAAAACCAGGTTGGTACTTCATATGGATTCGTCTGATCTTTTTCTTGTAACAAATCCCCATATCTTCCTTATCCTTCAAAAGTTGATCCACAATGGCCTTCCAAGCACCAGAAGCGGGAGGAATAACAGATGAAGTACTAGACAAAAATAAATCTTCTTGTACTCTCGAACTCTTCATGACACGTCTCTCAAGTAGATCAATGAAATCATCTTTCTTCTTCAATTTCTCTTGCATAGTTGACTTTTCAAGTAACCAAGCTTCTTTTTCTAGCTTCATCTTGTCTAATTATTCTTGAAGCACAACCTTTTCATCAACATGAGGAAGAAAAGTTGATAAAGGAAAAATAGGAAACAAAGGTTCCTGAGGTGGATAGGGCATCTTGATCTTGCAAGCTCTGGATCGAACCCATTGAATATAACACTCGAAAGGAACATATTGTTGTCTTCCCAACTGACCCTTCTCTTTTTTGTGAACATAATACTACGAACATGCAATCTTTTTCTTCATCTCTAAGTGATCTAAATCATTAAGAAAGAAGAAACTTGATAATTCAAGATTGCTTGGTACTTCCTTCAAGCAATACCCAAACTTTCATATAGCAAGAATATGGTTGTAACTAATTCTACCACGCGTACCAAGAAGAGTTACATTGGGAAACTCTCCACAACCATCAATAAGAACTCCAGTATCATAGAATGAGAAATACCAATTCATATCAGCATGAGTAAGAGACATAAGTCTTTGAGACCATCTTCAATTCTCTCTATTCTTATTGAAGATGCTAGACTTTGGTAGGTTCACAATAAACCACCTATACAGAAGAGTTTCATTGCAGAATTCAAGGCCATTATCAGTTCACAACCTCTTGGCCTTTCTGCCAGTTTGATTTTCGACCAGAACCTTCCAACTCTTGAAATTCTCAAAATTGTCATCCTTCGTCTTCTGAATGAATACCCATAACTTTCTGGAATATTCATCAACTATGGATAGAAAATATCTTGCACCTGAATGTCAAGGATTCCTTGCAGACCCCCAAAGATCAGCATGAATGTAATTAAGGGATCCATGTGTTCTTTGTTTACCTTTGTTAAACTTCACCCTACAAGATTTACCGAATACACAAGGTTCACAAAACTCCAACTTCTCGACTTTGTCATCACCTAGCAAGTTCTGTTTCCCCAGTTCGATCAGGCCTCTCTTGCTTACATGGCCTAATCTCATGTGCCATAATTTTGTCTTCGACAACAATTTCGTGGATGCAACATTTTTCGAACCACTTACAACTTCAGCCTCAAGGGTATACTGTCGCTCCCACCAAATGAGGCTAAGTCAAATGGGGTACAGACGCGAACGGTCGGCGAAAGGGAGAGAACACACAAGGGTGAACTCATAAAGAAAAGAGTCGCCAGCTAGGCATTTTTATCCCGAAGGAAAGGTAATGCTGCATAGACCTAGAAAGATATGGATAAGACGGTTGCGAACCAGAGAAACTAAGAAAGGGGGTTGGTTACAACCTGGGAAGGTATTAGCACCCAGATTGTCCGTCGTACTCGATGGGATCCACGCTTAAAAGATTTGTGTTTTAAAGGGGTAGTGTCAGTGCAATCTGTGTATCAAAGCTAGAAAAGAATGCAAGTGTCAGTGTAAAAGAAGTGTGAAGTGAGATGAAAAAGTGTCAGTGTAAGAACAGAAGTGAAATGCTCAAGACTATGAGGCTCAAAGAATAATGCTGGAAGAGGGGGAATATACAGAGACTTTTGTTCGATAACTGTTAAGTTATGCCTACGTATCCTCTCGTGCAATGAGGAAGTCAGAACACTGTAGTTCGACCCAAAGAGACTGAAAGATGAATTGACTTGTGAACTGCTTACTTGTATATGCTCAAGTGTATGACCTGTCTGGCTCAGGTGCAAACTGTCTTGCATTAGACGGAAGAAGCAAGTTCTCGTTTATGAGTGAATGAGGTGAGAAAAGAATCCCGGAGGAGACGATTATAATTTGTTTTTGTGTTTTCAATCTTTTATTGCTTTTTGTGTTTGTCATAAGAAAATGAGCTTAAGCCTAAACCAAGGGTTAGTAAACTCATCACATCCTCCCTCTGATTAGGGGTAATGAGAATACCTTAAGTTTGAAGTAAACACCTCAAACTTAATCACCATGATGCAGGATTAAGATCATTAACCTACTTGCATTTATTTAGATGTTTTTGTTGTTTTTGTTTAGTGTTGAGTAATGAGTTTAAGCCATAATCAAGGATTTAATGGACTCATTACACCATCCTAATAGAAGGATAATAGATGAGAACATTTAAGCTGAGGAAAGCTCCTCAACTTAATCCATGATTAGGGATTAACCTCATGACAAAACAAAACCTTTATTAAAGTGGATTTTAGTTAAAGATAAGATGAAGAAGTGAGTTTTATGGTTTGTAAGACAACTTGAGGGGGACTTGTCCATTAACACTAGGGTTAGTCCTTCTTAACCATTTAAGGAAGAATTAGAACCCTAATGCAAGGCCCAAGTTACAAGCTTGATGTCTTAGTGATTATTAGGTGAATTTATTTAAAGATTTAAACACATTAAGGGTTTAACACTTAGGATTAAAGTTATACACTCCATCCTAATAGAAGGATACATGCATAACCCTAATCACAAAGTCTTAAAACCTTTAAGGTTTAATCCTTGATTATGAGGTGAGAAGAGAAGACTCAAAGATGACACAAAGGTAAAAGCTAAATGGGGAGACTAATCAAACCCTAATTGTTGTCATGCTTGGTTGTTCCTAGGGTTAATGAGGTTTGCAAGAAGATCTTCAGAGAAACCACCAGGAAGGAAGCAGATGAAAGGAGCAAAGAGAAACAAAACAACTTGCTTCACTTAAGAAGACAAGTTGCTTGAAGGAAGAAAGTTGGAGATGAACATGAATGAGCAAGCTCACTCTAATACACATACAAAAGTCAGCAAAGAAAGTATGCAAAAGATGAAAAGAGATTGTGAGAAGTGAAGGCAAATTCACTTCTCAAACAAATTACCACCTGAAAGGTTAGCAAAAGCAATGAAATGCAATGAAAATGGGATGAAATGTCATGATGCAAACCAAAGTCAGAAGCATTTACATGAGGTTAATGATGCTAAGAGATGATGCAAACATGAGGCAAGGCATGAGAATGATCAAGCAAGCATAAGGATGCAAATGAAGCATGCATTGGACCATGAATGTACATGAAAAGTTATGAAATGTAATGGACACACAACATGGAAAATGAAATATGCAATGATCAAACATGATTCCAATGTTTCCTAAGATGTATTATGAATCAAGTGAATGCACAAAATGTCATGGCAAGTCAATGGATGCAAGCAAATGAGAGATGGATGCAAAGGAAGGCACAAATTAGGGTTATATGCATCATGCAAAGCAAAAACCCAAAAACAGAAGCAAATGACATGATAAAAATTTGAAAATGCAATCAAAAATACCCTAAACCTATACAAACTCACTGCCCAAAGGAGGGGATCCAACTCTTAACCTAGTGAAAGTTATGAATTTCCTAAGATGGCTAGGGTTTTAAGGTACTTTGTCAAGAAAAATGCAAAACAAATTGAAAATGCAAGATCAATTCAAACCAATTTTATCCTATAAACTACATGCTATGAAGAGTCCAATGCAAGAAGAATCATCATTCAACTCTCAAAGGTTAGGCAGAAAGGAATTTTTGAAGATTGAACCAAAATATTGTCTAAAAATGAAATTAAATCCAATGAAAATGATCAAAAGGCATCAAGAACAAAAAAGAAATTTGGTTTGAGAGTTGGACAATGTTTCTAAATGCAATGTGAATTTTTTTTGTGATTTTTAAATACCTAAATGTATTTTTAATTAATTAGTTTCCATTAATTAATTAAAAATAAACATTTAAATGATTTAAAAATAATTTTCAGTACAAAAAATAAAATTAAAAATATTTTTGGGTCTTAAAAATTAATGAAAACTTTGACAAAAATTTTCATAATTGTTTAATGATTTTTGCTATTTTTAATAATTCGTATAAATAAAATGAAAAGAAAATGAATTAAAAATGAAAATAATGGAAAGTATGCAAATCTGAAGGCTGACATTCAAATGGAAAAGGAGGGAATTGACTGGCGCGTCATCCAACGGCTGTCATTCAAACTAACCAGATTAATTTAAAAACTTAATTAATTAGACTAATGACGTGGATTAGGGCTTAAGTGATGAATCTGGACCATGTGTTTGCGCGCGGGTCAATGCCAGTCAACTGGATCTACGACCTATATTCAAATTGAACCCTAAACCTAATTAAGACACTTAATCACTTTCAGGTCACCAGAGAAGAGCTCCGGTCGTCTTCTCCGGTGACACCCTCCCTGAGAAATCTCAAACTCACTCTCCTGGTTATTTTAAAAGCTGTAAAGCTCCAGATCAAACCTCTCAAACTCCCTAAACATGAATCTACCCTCAAAATCCATTTCTTTTTACTCAAAACCAAGATTCGAATCAAAAACATAAAAATGGCCAAACTTTCAGAGATGCAGTACATGCTCAATACTCAATCATTTTCAAAAATACAAAGTGCAAAGAAATCAGGGGAACATGTAGATCATTTTAGTAACTTAAAATAAGGTTTCTGGAAAAAATAATTTTCGAAGCTACCTGAAGTGAAGCTTTCAGTTTGGAGCTTTCAGGCTGCCTCCTTGCTTCAAAGCTTCTCCAATGGACCTCCTGAAGATGCTCTGAGGTTTAGTTGGATTGGAAAGTGGCTGATTTGTGAGTTTTATGGAGTTCTGTTCAGTGAGGGGTGAGAACCGTGTTTTGATTTCAGGGGGTTTTAGGGCAAGGTGAAGGGTCAGGGATGATCAGTGGAACATGCTGAGATGTTTTATGAAGTTTGTTTTGGTGCTTGTGTCTTGTGGAGTGTGTTTCGAATGAAAATGCATAAGAGGTGCAAAACTTGGAGCTATGGCTTGGAGAGTGTTTCAGGCTTGTGTCTGTGTTGTGTTATGTCTCTCTTGGTCCACTTATCACTCTTGGATAGGTCAGAGGAGTTGGTGTGGCCCTTTTGCATAAAGTCAATGTTTTGTGTAAGAGAGGTATGGGTCATTGGTAGGCCAAGGACAAAGGGGCGTCCTGCGCAGCAAGGAATGAGGAGAGCCATGGGATCAGTCTTGAAGCCAATTAGCAAGTGGATTAGGGTTTGTATGATGTTTTGCAACTTTGTCCAATTTTGGCCCTTTTGAAGTTTCTTGATCCATAAGTCATGAAAATGGGCAAACCTTTGGTGCATTCTGACTTTTAGGCATTGGTTCATGTTTGTACAAAGATTAGAAGTCACTTTGAGGTCTCATTTTATCTTGGCAAGGGGTTTTGCAACTTTGCCTCTTTGGTACATAACTTGAAATTATGTGATTTTGTCCAACTTTGACAAGCCATAACTTTTGATCCAAAATGAATTAGAATGAGTTCTTGTACTTTTTGAAAAGGGAATGATCCATTCTATAACTTTCATGACCAAAGATTTCTCATTTGAAGCATTTTTGAATCAAAAAGCAAGGGTTGAAAAACTTTCCCAAAATGGCAAGTTTCCATTACAAGTCATTTTCCCAAAAAGGCAACTTTGCAAATGGCTTGAAATTCATCAATTTTGTGAACTTATAACATCTTCTATGATCAAATAAAGATCATACACAATCAAAATGATGAAGAACACCCCTTGGTTGGGTCATTGGGGGCCTCAGATGCCCTGATTTTACACTGACTTGCTCAAGAAGTCAACTCTTGATTAGATGCCTTCCCCATGGAATTTCTTCATGAAACTTGATATGCATGATCCTTATAACATATAGAGACCAATAGAAACAAGAATGACCAAAAAATTTGGAGTTATGGCCTCTGAAACCAAAACCCTAATTCTAGGTTATCTGTGCAGTTAAACCTGGCTCTGCTTCCATGCCTTTCTCAGTTCTTGTGATTTTTTGACTTTCTTGACCTTGTGAGGATATAATATGATGCTTGAACATACATGGACCCCTTTTAAGTGATTGATGACCTTTGGAGTGGCTCAAGTAGCTCAGGGATGGCCCAAATCACAAACCCTAGATGCAGATGACTTTGAATCAATGCAGTGAAACAAAAATGTAATATGAGATGCTATGATTGAACTTATGCATATGAAGATATCACAAGACATGGTGTGAATGGGTGAGGGAAAATTTGGGGTGTTTACAGCTGCCCCTATTCAAACATGAGTTAGCTGTGCAGGATGTAAACAACGGCTTAGCAGGCAAACAAGATAACTTGTGGTTGAATACCAAAGACAGTCCAAAATTTGCACTCACAGAATGAAGAAGAAAAGGGATATAGATTGTAAAAGAAAATAACGTATCATTATAAAGTGCGGGCGACGGAGGACGACCGTCGAGCAGAGGACGACTGCTGGGGATGAAGCAATGACGGGGATGACCGACATGCTGGGGAAAATGCAGGAAATAAAGCAATGACGGGGACAGCCGACAAGCTGGGGATATGAGAGAATAGTGACGGGGAAAACCATCAAGTAAAGCTATAAGACTCTCTGGGAATTATAGGTAAATGAAATAAATGATGAGGTATGGTCATCAAAGGTGAAGGACGATCACCTAGCAGGGGACTGCTGCTGTGTTGGGGATAAGATGAGGGACGGTCATCTAAGGTGAAAGACGATCACCTGGCAGGGTACGGCTGCCGAAAGTATCACGACATAGGACGAATTCCGGGTAAAAAGATCAACGATGGGGACGGCCATCGGATAAGCATGATGAAGGACGATCATCAAGAGGTGAAGGACGATCACCTAGCAGGGTGCGGCTGCTCTCAGGGTTTATCATGACATATGACGAATGCTAGATAACTAGATCAACGATGGGGACGGCCATCGGATAAAATGATGAAGGACGATCATCAAGAGGTGAAGGACGATCACCTAGCAGAGGACGACTGCTAAAAATATCACGACATAGGACGAATGTCGGATAAGAAGGGGTTCTAATGAATAGAGACTCCATTGGGAATGATGAAGGACGATCATCAAAAAGGTGAAGGACGATCACCTGGCAGGGTACGGCTGCCGAAAAGGTATCGTGACACAGGACGAATGCCAGATAAAAAGGAAATAGTTCAACAAGCTTTGTTGGGGACTTTGCTGGGGAATAGTAAACACAGACGAGTGTTTACATCCAAGAAACGAAAGGGTATAAGCGTTTGGGCACTGTGTATAGATTAAAGATGCGGACGAGCATCCTTAAGACTATGATACAGACGAGTATCGGGTAGAAACAAATACCGACACATGTTCAGAGATGATGATACGGACGAGTATCAACCAGTTAACAAAGAACACGGACGGGTATTGATTCTGCGGGGACTCTTCTGGGGAAAAGTAGACACAGACGAGTGTCCAAATTCGAGAAGACATAAGTGTTTGACACAGTGTATAGATTAAAGATGCGGACAAGCATCCTTAAGACTATGATACGGACGAGTATCAGTAGAAACAAACGCTGATGCATGTTCAGAGATGATGATACGGACGAGTACCAACTGGTTAACAAAGAACACGGACGAGTGTCGAATCTGAGGGGATATAAGTGGTGTATAAAGGATACGGACGAGTATCTGTATGAGTAAAACAGGAGTAACACGTATGAGTGGTGTACAGACGAGTGTTTAACTTGCTGGGGAGAGCACGACACGGACGGGTGTCGGAAAAAGTGCATTATAAACAAGTGTATATGATTTACAAAGTGTTTAGGTAACTATGCTGGGGGAAGGTGACACGGACGGGTTCCAAGGAATTGTTCATATATGTATTTGTGAATGCAAAGGGGATGCTTTGGCTTTCTACTGGGGATATGACACGGACGGGTATCAGGAAGCATCTGTATCTTTAGTGAAGAGGCCTTGGCTCTCTTCCGGGGAATCTGGGGAGTTTTTTGTATATCGTTGATGGGTTGTCAGTATTCACAAGTGTTTGATTCAGAACATGGCTTATGATTATACAATATGTTTGATTTTTGCCGTAATGCTCCGTATTAGACGGAATGCTACGCTCTGCGGGGAGAATATGATGCGAATGCTATGATTATATAAAGATAACGATCTGGGAATCGGATCCCGTCGCCGTGGAGATTTCTGGCTGATCTGATCGAAGTAGACATCCCCGGCTGGGGGTGATATCCTTGGTAGATCTGTTAAGATGTATGACTCTGCTTGGGGAAATAGATCACTGATAGACCTGTCTTGGTGATGAGGGACCCAGCTGGGGGTTTGTAGAAGCTTCCTTCACTCTGTTGTGATTTCTTCGCGCGTTGCTTTTCTGGATAGAGGTTGACACTCTGTGGGGAGATGGTTCCCTGGCTTTTGTACTTGGCTGAGATGGAATGATAAATGGCAACTTAGCTGGGGAGAAAGCACCTCCGGTGCTGATTGCGAGATGGACTGAGTAGGTAATGATTTGCCAGCTTGCTGGGGTGAGGCTTTCATGCCCCATGTTGTGCTTTGAATGCCTGCAATCCTGAAAAGACAAAGAAAAGCACAAGTAATCCCGAGGTATCCCTTACCGGATTCCATCATAGGAGTTTAGACACTCCCGGGAGTAAGTATATTTCCTGCAAGCACGCATTTTTTAGAAGAGAAGCATCTGTATTTATGCAATCAGTATCTTAAAGACATCGGACATTTTCGCAAATGAAAATAAAATGTATGAGACGAAACATGACTGAAAATCTGATTTTATTAATTCGTGTGCCCTGAATTGGCAAGATACAGTCAAAGAAACAAATCCCCTAAAATGAGGAGATTGTTACAAATTGAGAAACAAAAGATGTTGGCAATGTTGATGACGCTTCAGGGAGCTTCCCTTTGCTATGACTCGTATGACATTTGACGTTCTTCTCGTCTCGCTTTCTGAAGAAGGCTGATTCTGAAAGAAGCTTGATCCTTTCGATGCTTACCAAGTTGTAAGTGATACAGATGAATTCAGAGTACAGTTGCTCGCTTATTCCCTTATTTTGCATGGATCGCCCTTTCGGGTTTTCAATCCATCGGGATACCCTTTTTTGCCTGAATTGTCCAATGCGGCTTTTCAACTCAGCGGGTGTACATTTTTTTGTTTATTTTCCCTTATTTTTGCCTGGACTTATATTCTGTTTTTATGTCCAGCGGGTCCTTTTATGCGAAGTATTTTTTAACTACATCTGAATTCACAGGGGACGGGAAATCTTCACCATCCATAGTACTGAGCATCAGTGCTCCACCAGAGAAAACTTTCTTTACTACGAATGGCCCTTCATAGTTCGGAGTCCACTTGCCCCTGTGGTCTGTATGAAGAGGGAGGAGTCTTTTCAGCATAAGATCTCCCACTTGGTACTCTCAGAGCCTGACTTTCTGATCGAAGGCTTTCTTCATTCTTTTCTGATATAGCTGCCCATGGCAAATTGCAGCTAATCTCTTTTCTTCAATCAGATTCAGTTGTTCGTATTGGGACCGGATCCATTCTGCTTCATTCAGTTTAACATCCATTAGTACCCGCAAGGAGGGTAATCCAACTTCAACAGGTAGGACTGCCTCCATACCATACACAAGTTGATACGGTGTTGCCCCAGTGGACATTCTGATTGGCCCTTCATAGTGCGGTACCCATGCAAGGCAAACGGTAGCATTTCATGCCAGTCTTTGTATGTAACTACCATCTTCTGCACAATCTTCTTGATATTCTTGTTAGCTGCCTCAACAACGCCATTCATCTTTGGTCTGTAAGGAGAAGAATTGTGGTGTTAGATCTTGAAGTCCCGGCACAGCTCTGCCATCATTTTGTTGTTTAAATTGGAACCATTATCAGTAATGATTCGCTCGGGCACTCCATATCGACAGATGATGTCTCTCTTCAGGAATCGGGCTACCACTTGCCTTGTAACATTTGCATAGGAAGCCGCTTCGACCCACTTGGTAAAATAGTCAATGGAGACCAGGATGAACCTGTGGCCGTTGGAAGCAGTCGGTTCAATCTTGCCGATCATATCAATGCCCCACATGGAAAAGGGCCAAGGTGATGACATCACATTCAGAGGATTCGGAGGCACATGCACTTTATCCGCATAGATCTGGTATTTATGGCATTTCCTGGCATAGGCACAACAGTCTGCATCCATTGTGATCCAGTAATAGCCCGATCTCAGCAACTTTTTAGCCATTGCATGCCCTCAAGCATGGGTACCAAAGGATCCTTCGTGCACTTCGTGCATCAACAAGTCTGCTTCTGTTCTATCAACGCACCGGAGGAGTACCATATCAAAGTTTCTCTTGTACAGGGAACCGTCAGTATTCAGAAAGAAACTACCAGCAAGCCTTCTTAAAGTCTTCTTATCATTAGAAGATGCCCCAGGTGGGTATGTTTGATCCTCCAAGAAGCATTTAATGTCATGGAACCAAGGCTTATCATCTTTAACAATATCTGCTGCAAATACATATGCCGGTCTGTCAAGTCTGGACACTGCAATTTGAGGTACAAAGTTGGCAGCTTGAACTTTGATCATGGATGAAATGGTAGCTAGAGCATCTGCAAACTGATTCTCATCTCGAGGGATATACTCAAGCTTGACTGTCGTGAAGAAAGTCAATAACCTCCTTGTATAATCCCTGTAAGGTATCAGATGATTTTGGTGGGTGTACCATTTGCCGTTGGTTTGATTAATTACCAAAGCTGAATCTCCGAATACAGTCAAAGTCTTGATCCTGAGGTCAATGGCTTCCTCAAGTCCCATAATACAAGCTTCGTATTCAGCTTCGTTGTTAGTGCAGTTGAAAGTGAGTTTTGCCGAGAAAGGCATGTGAACTCCCTTAGGCGTAATGAGTACTGCACCAACACCACGACCATTCATATTAACAGCCCCATCAAACATTATAGTCCATTCTTCTTCCGGGTCAGGCCCTTCAGTGTGAATAGGCTCTTCATAGTCTTTTACTTTTATGAACATGATGTCTTCATCAGGGAAGTCAAATCTCATAGGCTGGTAATCATCAATGGGTTGCTCAGCAAGATAATCAGACAATACACTGCCCTTGATGGCTTTCTGAGATGTGTACTGGATGTCATATTCTGTGAGGATCATTTGCCATCTTGCAACCCGTCCGGTAAGTGCTGGCTTCTCAAAAATATACTTGACTGGGTCCATCTTTGAGATCAATAAAGTAGTGTGGGTCAACATATACTGCCTTAGTCGGCGAGCAACCCACGCTAAAACACAGCAAGTTTTCTCGAGCAGTGAATAACGTTGTTCACAGTCGGTAAACTTTTTGCTTAGGTAGTAAATTGCATACTCTTTTCGACCAGACTTGTCATGCTGGCCCAAGACACACCCCATTGACTCTTCTAAAACTGTCAAGTACATTATCAGAGGTCTTCCTTCAATTGGAGGCATAAGGATTGGAGGCTCTTGTAAGTATTCCTTGATTTTGTCAAAAGCCCTCTGGCAGTCTTCGTTCCACCTGGCCGTTTGTTCTTTTCTTAACAACTTGAACAAGGGTTCACAGGTTGCAGTTATGTGAGATATGAACCTTGAAATGTAGTTCAACCTACCTAGAAACCCCCGAACCTCTTTTTCTGTCTTTGGTGCAGGCATTTCTTGAATGGCTTTGACTTTTCCAGGGTCAACTTCAATCCCTTTTTCACTTACAATAAATCCCAGCAGTTTACCGGATCGCACCCCGAATGTGCATTTGTTGGGGTTTAACTTCAGTTGGTACTTCCTTAGACGCTTGAACAACTTCAACAGATTTACGAGGTGGTCTTCTTCTGTGAGGGACTTGGCAATCATGTCATCCACATAACATTCAATTTCTTTATGGATCATGTCATGAAATAATGTTACCATAGCCCGTTGATAAGTGGCACCCGCATTCTTCAGTCCGAATGGCATCACCTTGTAACAGAATGTGCCCTAGGGTGTGATGAAAGTTGTCTTCTCCATGTCTTCAGGTGACATCTTGATCTGATTGTATCCTGAAAATCCGTCCATGAAGGAGAATACCGGGAACTGAGCTGTATTATCAACCAATACATCAATGTGAGGCAAAGGGAAATCATCTTTCGGGCTGGCTCTGTTCAGGTCCCAGTAGTCCACACACATTCTTACCTTGCCATCTTTCTTAGGCACAGGTACAATATTCAAAACCCACGGCGGATAGCTAGTCACAGCAAGGAAACCGGCGTCCCACTACTTTTTCACCTCTTCTTTAATCTTCATTGCCATATCTGGGCGAGTACGGCGCAACTTCTGTTTTACCGGTGGGCAATCTTCTTTTAAAGGCAGCTTGTGCATGACAATATCGGTGTCCAACCCGAGCATATCCTGATAAGACCAAGCAAAAACATCCACATACTCCCGAAGCATGTCAATCAGTTGCTCTTTTACTGAATCTTGTAGGCAGGCCCCAATCTTGACTTCTTTCACATCTTCTTCCGTACCAATATTAATCGTTTCAACCTCCTCCTGATGAGGAGTGATAACTTTCTCCTCTTGCCTTAACAACCTGGCTAGCTCTTCAGGAAGCTCATAATCTTTTTCAACCCCTTCGTCAGCTTGATTGATTGGATTGTCAAAGTCATACGAAGTCATAGCAGTGTTGTTGTCGGTGCAGTCTGAAAGGCACTCTCTGCAAGGGTTTAGATTGTCCATTTTAGTGATCAATTTTAATCTTGTTTAGAAAAAAGCAAAATGAAGTTTTCATTTTGGAAAACATTGCCATTTTATTTTTGTACAAAAAGAAAAATGGAAAACAGTGAGCAGAAACGGAAAAAGACTCATTTGCAAAAGACGTCCGATATTCATTGATTGATCTGTTTGCACAAAATTACAAGATGGCCTGATTACAAAATGAGTCTCGTCATCTTGGGCAAGATGCGACACTTGATGCATGCTTAAAAATACAGGAAATAATAATTACTCTGCAGGAGTAACCCTTATAATTTCCTGGGAAGACCAGTTAAGGACTTGGCTCCCCGAGATCCTTGGACGTATCCAGCTCTCCAGGTTGCGGTCGCTTTCCTCCTCGTCTTCCAAGTTGTTCACTGCATCAGGGATGAGCATTCCCCCGCTGACAAAACTGGGCTTCTTGGCAGCCTCTGATTGATCTTGTTGAGTTGGTCTGTAACCCAACCCAAACCTGTCCGCCTTCTTCTCCACGGGCAGCAGCTTCCCCCAGCCCTGGGCAGTACCCTCTTCAACAAACTTCCTGGCTTGCTGATAAGATGTCATGGAGGTTCCTAGTACAGCAGATGCTTCATTGATGTTCAGGGCCTCAAACCCTTGGCTCATAGTTTCATGGATTTCTCCATCCATCTCAATGTACTTGTACGTAGCCAGATGGCTAACAAAGATGTCTTCTTCACCACAGATGGTGATGATCTGGCCTTCCTACTCGAATTTCAGCTTCTGGTGAAGGGTAGACGTAACAGCGCCAGCGGCATGGATCCAGGGTCTACCCAACAAACAGCTGTAGGCCGGCTGAATGTCTATCACATAGAAGGTAATCTTAAAAGTATGTGGGCCAATCATCACAGGCAGATCAATCTCTCCAAGCACTGATCTTTTAGAGCCATCAAATGCTCTTACCACCAAATTACTCGGACGCAGTGCCAAGCCATCATACTCCAGCTTCACTAAGGCTTTCTTTGGTAGAACATTGAGTGAAGACCCAGTGTCCACCAGTACATGTGATAGAACAACACCCTTGCATTCCAAGGTGATATGTAAAGCCTTGTTGTGGTTACGTCCCTCAGTTGTTAAGTCAGCATTGGTAAAGCCCAGTCCATGACTGGTGTTGACATTTGCCACCACAGTTTCTAGCTAATTAACAGTGATCTCCTCTGGCACGTATGCTGCGTGCAAGACTTTCAATAATACATTCCTGTGAGCTTCAGAACACATCAACAGGGATAATATGGAGATTTTTGAGGGAGTTTGGTGAAGCTGATCCACCACCTTGTAATCACTTCTCTTTATAATTCTCATGAACTCATCTACATCTTGCTCAAAATATGTCTTCTAGGTTTCTTTGATGATTGGTTCTTCAGGTATCACACTTTTCCCCTTTGCTTTTGCGGCAGCTTCTGCTTCGGCATTAGGTCTTTGCAATTGTGAGGCAAAAAGGCGTCCGCTTATGGTGAAGCCTCCGCCTCCCCCAACATTATCAATCTGTGGAGAAGAAGTTGAAGAGTCCAAAGTGATTTTCTCCCCGTTGCAGTAGAGGTCAGAGCCATAATGCCAGGGTATGGCATTACTGCTTTCGTATGGAACGGGTCCAGGCACCGTGATGGTAACTGGACTGACTGCTGCAGAGGAAGGTATTGTGACGGTGTGCGGATCGTAGCAGATGGTGACTGGTGATCTGGCAGGAGGTGCCACTGTTTGTTGTTGGAAGTGGTTGTTTGGAGGAACATCTGATGGATCATAGTAAATGGTGACTGCTGAGATATCTTCATTAATTTCTGTTGGCGTTGTAGATGATTCTGTTGAATAAATGGATGCTGATGTTGTAGAAGAAATGGTTGCTGACATCTGGTTTGTTGAAGTGATAGATGAAGCCATTGTTGATGATATTGATGAATTGGTTGGAATGATCGTTGTTGCAGTTGTAGAAGAATCAGGAATTGTTGTCAAAGGATTTGCTGGATTTGTAGGCACTATTGTTGAGATCTGAAGTATACCACTTTTGATAAGACCGTCTATGCCGCTTCTCAAGTTATTACACCCGTTGACCGAAATGTTGCAATACCCACAACCAAGCTCACACCCGGGGAACATCTGACACTCTAGGAGCTGAGCTTTAATTTCGACCAGAGGTGTCCGAATCTGTCCAACACTGGTGATTAAGAAAGATGGCTTGTCTTCCTCAATGGCATTAACTCTTGGTCCTCCATGATTGGGCATGGGATTCTTGGTGACACTTGGAGGGGGTGCAAAGTTGAGGGCTTTAGAATCCACCAGGTCTTGTACCTTCATTTGTAAAGCCCTGCACTTTTCCGTATTGTGGCCAGGTGCATTGGAGTGGAAAGCACATCTGGCGTTGATATCATAATTTATTGGGAGATTAGAGGGATCTGGTGGTGCCAATGTCCTTAATTCAACCAAGTTGAGTTTCAGGAGTTGTGGCAATAAGGCAGCATAAGGCAGAAGGATGGGGTCAATCACCCTATTTGCATGTGATGGTCTTTGCTGAAAGGGTCTTTGTTGATTGCTGTTATTGTTGTTGTAGGCTCTATGTGGCGGATACTGAACCTGCTGTTGGTAATGAGGTTGTTGTTGTGGTTGATATGCTGGTTGCTGAGGAGTCGGAGCTGGAATAGTGACAGCTGCTACTGACCTGTGGACATACTGAGGTCTGCCCCTGCTAGCATGAATGGCATTTGTCTCACCAGTTCTTCTAGGTCCCACAAAAGGCTTCCTGGGATTACCGGATGAACTTGCACCATTATCAGAAATCTTACCCATCTTCAAAAGGCTCTCAATTCTTTCTCCAGCTATAACTACGTCAGCGAAGCTGGTGGAAGAAAAGGCAGCTAGCCTATCAATATATGTTCCTTGTAGAGTATTCATGAACATGTCGGCCATTTCTCTTTCCGACATGGGTGGCTGGACAGCAGCAACAAGCTGTCTCCACCTTTGGGCATAATCCCTGAAGCTTTCCCTGGAGGATTGAGACATTCCCTTCAAGAGAGTCCTGTTAGGAGCCATGTCCAGATTATATTGATACTGCCTGATGAAAGCTTCAGTTAGGTCCTTCCAGCACCTGATAGTAGCTCTGGTCAAGTGAGAGTACCACTCCCTTGAAGCCCCAGTCAAACTGTCTTCAAAGTAAAACATCCACAGTTTTTCATCCATGGTGTATGCCTTAAGTCATCCCAGAAAAAACTGTAAGTGAGTTTGTGGACAGGAAGTTCCATTGTACTTCTCGAAGCACGGGGGCTTAAACTTGTGGGGAATCCTTACCCCATCCACTAACCCCATATCCATGACATCAAAACCTAATGAATTTTGAGACTCGAGAGATCTCAACTTCTCAGCAATTTCATCAAACCTCCTATCATAAACTTCATCTCCAGCTCCCATGACAATAAACTGCTCCTCTTGAGGATCTTCTTGCAAGATCCTGCCTGCAGTAGTATTTCCTTGCACATTACCCGGGATGTTGACTTCCGGATGTAGATGAGGCCCATATACTGGTGGATTAACATGAGGCTAACCCCTTTCATTGTTACTTGTTCCTCCAGTTCCCAGATGGGGTTCTTCCGGGGTTTGTCTTTCTACCAATGCCCTCAACCTTTCTTGACTTTGAGCCAAGCCATTCATTACTTCCATGAATTGGGTCATTTGGTTTCTCATCTCCAGCCTTTCATTAGCCATCTGAGTTCTGACCTCTGTCAGATCTTGCTGTACTTGATCCATTTGGATACCAGGAAGATTGTTGCGAGTAGGATACCTGTGCGGACGATTGAGAGGGAACACCCGACGGCGAGCAATAATTCCTGAATCACAACAGAGTTAGTAACAAAAAACCTACAAAACAAAACAAAAGTTAGTATGCAATGCAGTATGCTTATTTGTTTTCCAAGGTATCCGGTTCGGCTCTTGGTTTTGACCTTTCCAGACCCTGAGGAAGATGCTTTGAGAAAAGAAGATCCAAATGGAAACAAACTAACAAATATATTACAAATGGTGCATAACACATAGTTTGTTTTTACAACACATGCCCCTGAGGGGTCAAAATACAACATAAAAGAAAAGTACATCAAATGGAAATAACAACAAGCAAGGAAATCAAACATCTAATCCAAACTCATCCTCCTTAACCTCCTTCAAAAGTGCTTCGGTTACAGGACCAGCCGGATGCTCTGTAATGTTTATGATAAGAAGGTTTCTGGTGGCAATAGCAGTGGTCAGCTTCTTCTGCCTACCTTGGTACTTTGACCTCTTCAGACCAGCGCTAAGCTTCAACTCTGAAATCTCCTTCTGGGCTGCCAACAAAGCTTCCTGTTGTTTCTTTTCATTGGCCTCTAACTGCTCAATCCTGGCTTGAGTTCTCTTATCTTCTTGAGTACGAGCTTCAGTGATCCTGACCCACCTAGCTTGACTTTCTTGCAGATAGAGATCAGTCCTAGCTTTTTGAAACTGGGCCTCTTTACAGGCATTCTTCAATATTTGCTCTCCAGCTCTCGATTTCTTGATGTAGTCCTCTACTTTCTCAATCTTGGCCAGATGCTCCACTTTAAGCTTCTCCAACCTCTCGATGTCTAGACGACCATCACTCCTCTCCCAGAGGGTCTTCTTCAGAGCTTGAGACAGATTCTCATTCCTTTCCTTCAGCTTCTCAAATTCTTCCAGGCTGACAGTGGCTGGAGGTGGTACTGTGGATGGTCCAGGTGCATCCTCAATGGTGAAGGGCATCCCAGAAATCTGAGCTCTTGCATGAGACCAATCATAATACTGAGCTGAAGCCACATTGTTGCACCTCCCAAGAATGGCCATCCCTTTGGTCTGGATGTTGTCCCAAGCCCAGGATGCCTGTCTGACAACAGCTAGATTAGGTTTTATCTCACAATACAGGGTTTCAGCCAAGTCTTGCACTCTAGGAGGGTGAACCAAAGCATAGCCCAACTGTCTCTTAAACAGCAAAGGGTTGTAGTTGATGCAACCCTTCACTCCTATTAGAGGTACATTGGAGAACTGTCCACAGCTAGTAATTATGTCCCTGCCTTTGGTGCTCTGGGTGCACCATTTGATGTCATCTGAAGTCAGAGCAATAAGTCTTTTAGCCCAATTCTTCTGTTGGTGAGGATTCAAGAAGGCATCAGTCTTGGGTAAGTGTTTAAGCAGCCAGGTATGAAACAGGGGAGCACAACATCTCACCAATTTTCCTCTTTGCTTTTCATTCCTCTGATGAATGGAATAATAGAAATCTCCCATCAAGGTGGGTATTGGGTTCCTCAGAAGGAAAAGATGAATGGCATTCTTGCTGATAAACTTGGGCTCATCTGCAAATAGTATAACCCCATATATACTGAGGGCTAGCAATGTACAAACTGCCCTCCATTCTCCCAAAGAGGCCTTCAGGATGGCCTGAGAAGTCAGAAAGTCCAGGTGCAAACCAGGGATCCCAGCCTTTGTGTCGCTCCCACTAAATGAGGTTAAGTCAGATAGGGTACAGACGCGAACGGTCGGCGAGAGGGACAATGAGAGCACACAGCCGTGATCTCACTGGAGAATGAATAGAGTCGCCAGCTAGGCATTTTTATCCCGGAGGAAAGGTAATGCTACATAAACCTAGAAAGAGATGGATAAGACGGTCGCGAACCAGAGAGACTGAGAAAGGGGGTTGGTTACAACCTGGGAAGGTATTAGCACCCAGATTGTCCGTCGTATTCGACGGGATCCACGCTTGAAAGATTTGTGTTATAAAGGGGTAGTGTCAGTGCAATTTGTGTTTAAAGAGAGCTGGAAAAGGATGTACAGGTGTCAGTGTAAGAAAAGTGGAGTGTGATATGGACAGTGTCAGTGTGAGAACAAGAATAAGATGCTCAAGATCATGAGGCTTAAAGAATGAGGCTAGAAAGAGGGGGAATATACAGAGACTTTTGTTCGATAACTGTTAAGTTATGCCTACGTATCCTCTCGTGCAATGAGGAAGTCAGAACACCGTAGTTCGACCCAAAGAGACTGAAAGGATGAATTGACTTGTGAACTGCTTGCTTGCCTATGCTCAAGTGTATGACCTGTCTGGCTCAGGTGCAAACTGTCTTGCACTAGACGGAAGAAGCAAGTTCTCGTTTGTGAGTGAATGAGATGAGAAAAGAATCCCGGAGGAGACGATTATTGTTTGTTTTTGAGAGTTTTCAGTCTTTTATTGCTTTTGAAAGTTTGTCATAAGTTAATGAGCTTAAGCCTAAACCAATGGATTTAGTAAACTCATCACATCTTCCCTCTGTTTAGGGGTAATGAGGGTACCTTAAGTGTGAAGTCAGATTCTCACACTTAATCACCTTTGGTGTAGGATTAAGATCATTAACCTACTTGTGATTAATTAGATGTTTTTGGTGTTTTTGTTTAGTGTTGAGTAATGAGGTTAAGCCATAATCAAAGATTAAACAGACTCATTACACCATCCTAAAAGAAGGATAATAGATGAGAATGTTTAAGCTGAGGAAAGCTCCTCAACTTAATCCATGATTAGGGATTAAACTCATGACAAAACAAGCCTTTGGTTAAGTGGATTTTATTTAATGATATGATGATGAAGTGAATTTTTAGGGTTTGTAAGACAACTTGAGAGGGACTTGTCCATTAACACTAGGGTTAGTCCTTCTTAACCAGTTAAGGAAGAATTAGAACCCTAATGCAAGGCCCAAGTTACAAGTGTGATGTCTTGATACTTATTAAGTGAATTGATTAAGAGATTTAAACACATTAAGGGTTTAACACTTAGGATTAAAGTTATACACTCCATCCTAAGAGAAGGATGCAGGCATAAGCTTAATCACAAAGCCTTAAAGCCTTTAGGGTTTAGTCCCTGATTATGAGGTGAGAAGAGAAGACTCAAAAGAAACACAAAGGTAAAACTAAGAAGGGAGACTAATCAAAACCCTAATCATTGTCATGCTTGGTTGTTCCTAAGGTTTGTGAGGTTTTCAAGAAGAAGTCTTCAATGGAACCACCAGGAAGCAGATGAAAGGATCAAGAGAAGCAAAGTGACTTGCTTCATTCAAGAAGTCAAGTCACTTGAAGAAAGAAAGTGGGAAGAAGAAGAATGAGCAAGCTCAAACTCAAACACAAACAAAAATGCAGCAATGGATGCAAGAGAGATGAAAAGAAAAGTTATGAGAAGTGAAGGCAAATCCACTTCTCAAATTCACTTACCACCTGAAAGGTTAGAAAAGGAATGCACTGCAATGCAAGATGGGATGAGATGAACATGATGCAAACCAAAACCAGAAGCAAATACATGATGCTAATGATGTTATGAGATGCTACAAACATGAGGCAGCACATAGAAATGATCATACAAGTTCATGAATGCAAATGAAGCAAGTTAGGAATCATGAACATACATGAAAAGTTATGAAGTGCACATGGCATACAACATGGCAAATGCAAGATGCAATGATCAAACATGCTTTCAATATGTATTATGATGTCAAATGAATCACATGGAAGCATGGAATGTCATGGCAAGGCATGTTATGCAAGAGAATGCAAGATGGATGCATATGGAAGCCCAAATTAGGGTTTATGGTCAATGCAACAAACAAAAATCAAAACCAGGAGCAAACCCTAAGATAAAAAATTGAAAATGCCACTCAAAGGACCCCTAATCCTATACTAAACCAATGCCCAAAGGAGAGGTTTCAACTCCTAACCAATCTCAAGTTATGATTTTTACAAGTTTTCTAGGGTTTTAGGGTTCCTAAACAAAAGAAATGCCAAACAAATTGAAAATGAAAGATCAAATCATGGCCATTTAATCTCACAAACTTCATGCTAAACACAATGCAATGCAAAAAGAATCAATGTCCAACTCTTCATGGATAGGCAGAAATGATTTTTTGAACTTTGGATCAAATTAATGCATAAAAATGATTTTAATTCAATGAGAAATTCTTAAAATGCATCAAGATCAAAAAATAAATTTGGTTTGAAGGTTGGACAATGTTTCTAAATGTCTTAGAACATTTCATGAATTTTTTTGGTGATTTTTAAATACCTAAAAGTATTTTTAATAAATTAATTTTCATTAATCAATTAAAAATAATCTTTTAAATATTTAAAAATACTTTTTTTAATGCTAAAAATGAAAATAAAAATATTTTTGTGTTTTAAAAATTAGTGAAACTCTTGACAAAAAGTTTCATAATTTTTAAAACAATTTTGCTATTTTAAATAAATTATACAAAACAAATATGAAATAAATGAATAAAAATAAAGAAAAGGGAAAAGTCAACAGAATGGAAGGCAGGGATTGAATCTGGATTTGAAATGGTTGACCACGCGCGTGAATGGAGGGTCTAGATTGCTTCTGAGTTAAATAATTAAATTATGATTAATTAAACTAATTAAAAGTGATTAGGGCAAAACAAAAGGATCTGGGCCATTCAAGCTAGCGGGAAGTCAAACAAGTCAAAGGATCCTACGCTCCACATTCAAATGGAATTAATGACCTGAGATTAGGGCAAAACAAATTCAGGTGACCGGAGGGGAGCTCCGGTCATCTTCCCCGGCGACCCCAAAACCCTAGAATGCGATTCAGGCCACCATTCTTCAAATTAATGCCAGGGAAATGTTCTTCTACTCAAACCTTACTCGAATCAATTATCAAAATAAATTTCTCATGCTTAAACTAAGGGAATCGAAGCCATGAAGTTTCACGGGCAAAATTTCAGAGCCCTGGTAAATCCTCATTTCTCACTCATTCTTAAATCTAAAACCATCCCCATGACCAGCAAAGCATGCACAATCAATTTTTAACAAGAAAATCAAGCTCTGAAAAGTTGAAAACCTGAAGCTACCTGAAGTGATGAACTGTGAATTTGAGCTCTCCTGACCTTGCTTTGGTGCAAAATGCCTTCTCTAGACCCCCTGAAGCCAATGGAATGTTCACAACCTCTTGCTAGTGGCTATTTTGGAAGCTTGAGTTCTGATATGGCAGGTTTGGCAGTTGTGATTGGTAGTGTTTCAGGCTGCATTCATGGTGGATTCTGGTTCTTTTCAATGTGTTTGACTTGTTGGTGAAGAGAAATGGGGTGTTTGATGGCTGGATAATGAGATTCGAAGAGGGAAGAGTTTTTGCAGGTTTTGTGGTATGCTATGTTCTAGTGTGCTTCTGGCTTGTTTCTTTGTTGGTTTAGGTTCAGTGTGACAAGGTGAGGATGATGGTGAGACTTGCTTGAATGTTTGTGAGGTGTGGAGGCAGATTCGAAGAGAAATGCAAAATGGGGTGAGTTTGTGTATGTGATGTTGTGGTGTGTTTTAGCTTGGCTTCTTGATATGTTTAGCTTGCAAATGGATAGTATAAAATAATCTCATAGGTCAGATGATGTGACCTGGACTTTATTGATTGGTAAGTTCACTTTTGCAAAATGTCAACTTTGTTGTAAGAGAGGCATGGGCTTGGTTCTAGGCTAGTACAAGCATGGGGATGGCGCAGCAAAGGTGAGGGGAAGGGCTAGCAAGGTTCAGCATCCAATGTAGCAAGTGGTAGGAAGTGTTATGATGGTTTTTGCAAGTTGGCTTCCTTTGGTTCTCATGGAAAGATTTGCTCCAAAGCCATACAAAACATGTGATCTCTTGGTTCAAATCTGACTTTTAGCTCACATAGAATGTTTGTGCATTGGTTTGATGTGAATTAGAAGTCACAAATGCCTTGGTACAAAGTTCTTGCAAGTTTTCCATTTGGTGCATAACTTGAAAATTAGTGATTTTTGCCAACTTTGTCACACCATAACTTTTGATCCAAAATGAATTAGGTCATGTTCTTGTACTTTTTGAAAAGGGAAAAATGTAATCTACAACTTTCATGACCAAAGTTTTTCCATTTGAAGCATTTTTGGATCAAAAAGCAAGGCTTGAAAAATGGCATAAAATGACATATTCTTGAAAAGTCAACCATGCCCTAAAAAGTCAACTTTGCAAAAACTTGTAATTCTTGATTTTTGTGAACTTCCACCTTCTTCCATGATCAAATAAAGATCATACACACTCAAAATAATGAAGATCACCCCTTGGTTGGGTCATTGGGGGCCTCAGATGCCCTGATTTTGCACTGACTTGTCCAGAAAGTCAACTCTTGATCAGATGACTTCCCCATGGAATTTCTTCATGAAAATTGATATGCATACTCCCTATACCATATAGAGACCAATGGAAACAAGAATGACCAAAAAATTTGGAGTTATGGCCTCTGAAACCAAAACCCTAATTTTAGGTCAACTGTGCAGTCAAACTTGGCTCTGCTTCCATACCAATCTCAGTTCTTGTGATCCTTTTGCATTTTTGACTTTGAGAGGATGTTATATGATATAAGAACACACATGGACCCCTTTGAAGTGATTGGTGGCTTTTGGAGTGGCTCAAGAAGCTCTTGGATTGCTCAGATCACAAACCCTAGGTGCAGATGACTTAGAAACTATGCAGTGACTCAAAATTGAGATATGAGATGATATGATTGTGTTTATGCATATGAGAAGATCACAAGCCATGGTGTGAATGGGTGAGGGCAAATTTGGGGTGTTTACAGCTGCCCCTATTCAAACATGAGTTAGCTGTGCAGGTTGTAAGCAACGGCTTAACATGCAAACAAGATAACTTGTGGTTGAATACCAAAGACAGTCCAAAATTTGCACTCACGGAATGAAGAAGAAAAGGGATATAGATTGTAAAGGGAAATAAAGTATATTGTAAAGTGTGGGCGACGGAGGACGACTGCTGGGTAAAGAGCAATGACGGGGACGGCCGACATGCTGAGAAAAGTGCTGAAAATAAAGCAATGACGGGGACGGCCGACATGCTGGGGATAAAAGGTAAAGCCAAGACGGGGACGGCCGACTAGCTGGGAAAAAATAAGAAAATATGATGGGGACGGCCATCACGATAAAGCTGTAAAATTTTCTGGGGATTAATGAAACATGACGGGGACGGCCATCAAGTTCATAAAGCAAAGTAACCAACGATGGGGACGGCCATCGGGCTAAAAGAAAAGGGACCACGACGGGGACGGCCATCGGGTTAAAGAATAAATGAAATAAACAGATGATGGGGTACGGCCACCAAAGGTGAAGGACGATCACCTAGCAGGGGACGGCTGCTCTGTTGGGGAAATAAAGGTATTATGATGGGGACGGCCATCAAAGGTGGAGGACGACCACCTGGCAGGGTACGGCTGCCGAAAATATCAACGATGGGGACGGCCATCGGATGATCATGATGGAGGACGACCATCAAGAGGTGGAGGACGACCACCTAGCAGGGGACGGCTGCTCTCAAGGTTTATCATGACATAGGACGAATGCCAGATAACCAAAATCAACAATGGGGACGGCCATTGGATAAAATGATGAAGGACGATCATCAAGAGGTGGAGGACGACCACCTAGCAGGGGACGACTGCTAAAATCAACGATGGGGACGGCCATCGGATGAGCATGATGGAGGACGACCATCAAGAGGTGGAGGACGACCACCTAGCAGGGTACGGCTGCTCTCTGGGTTTATCATGACACAGGACGAATGTCAGATAAAAAGGAAGATTTGCTTACTTGGCGATCTACTGGGGAGTAGTAAACACGGACGAGTGTTTATATCCAAGAAACAAAAGGTATAAGTGTTTGGTATTGTGCATAAATTAAAGATGCGGACGAGCATCCCTAAGACTACGATACGGACGAGTATCGGGTAGAAACAAATACTGACGCGTGTTCAAAGATGATGATACGGACGAGTATCAACTGGTTAACAGAGAACACGGACGAGTGTTGAATCTGAGGGGACTTTTCTGGGGAATAGTAGGCACAGACGAGTGTCTATATTCAAGAGGACATAAGTGTTTGACACGGTGTATGGATTAAAGATGCGGACGAGCATCCTTAAGGTTATGATACAGACGAGTATCATGTAGAAACAAACGCTTGACGCATGCTCTGAGACGATGATACGGATGAGTACCAACTGGTTAACAAAGAACAAGGACTAGTGTTGAATCTGTGGGGATATATAAGTATATACAAGATACGGACGAGTATCTGTATAGGTGTAACATGAGTAATGAGTATGAGTATTGCATAGATGAGTGTTTATCTGCTGGGGGGTGACACGGACGAGTGTTGAGAGAGAAAAGTATAATAATATCAACAAGTATATGGGTTGCAAAAGTGTAAGCGACTGCGCTGGGGATATGACACGGACGGGCGTCAAAGGATTGTGTATATAGGTATATGTGAGTGCAAAGAGGATGTCTTCGGCTTTCTGCTGGGGTTTGACACGGACGGGTGTCAGGAAGTATCTGTAATACGGGTGTGTTGTTTGCAAAGAGTGTTCAGGCGACTTTACTGGGGAAAGATGGCACGGACGGGTGTCAATATGAGTATATACTGGTGTTGTTGATTGAGAAGCAGCTGTTTTTGCTGGGGACTCCGGTGGGGATGTTGATGAACTGTCATTATTCACAAGTGTTGGTTTAGAACATGGCTTATGATTATGCTATGTGTTGGATTTTTGCCGTAATGCTCCGTGTTAAAACGGAATGCTACGCTTTGTGGGTAAATATGATGCGAATGCTATGATTATGCAAAGATACCAAACCGGGATCCGGGTCCCGTTGCTGCGAAGATTTTTGATTGATCTGTTTGAAACAGGCATCCCAACTGGGGATGAGATCACGGGTAGATCTGATGATATGATATCTGCTTGGGGATACGGGTCAATGATAGACCTATCCTAATAGATGAGAGACCCAGTTGGGGTTTGTAGAAGCTTTCTTCACTCTGTTGTGACTCCTTCACGCGTTGTTCTTCTGGATAGAGGCTGGGGCTCTGTGGGGAGATGGCTCTCTGACTTTTGTGCTCGGGCTGAGGACGAGATGGCAACTCGGCTGGGGAGGAAGAGAGATCATTGAGAGACCTCCCTAGGGATTCTGTTGAAGAGGATCCTTGACTCGGCCGGGGATATAGGTGCCTTTTGTAATACCCGCCCATTCTGATGGGGATAAGTAATAAGTGGCCAACTCAGCTGGGAGGAGTCATGAAAGGCAACTCAGCTGGGGAGAGAGCACTTTGGGTGCTAAAGTTGAGTGTTGATTTGCCAGCTTGCTGGGATGAAGCTTACATGCCCCAAGTTGCATTCTGGATACCTGCAATCCTGAAAAAGATAGAGAAACGCGCAAGGTAATCCCGAGGTATCCCTTACTGGATTCCGTCATAGGAGTTTAGATACTTCTGAGAGTAAGCATATTTCCTGCAAGCATGTTTTTTATTTGAAGATAAACATCTGTATGCAATCAGTTTTTCTTTTAAGACATCAGACATTTTTTTTGCAAGTAAAATGTACAAAACGAGACATGACTGAAAATCTGGTTTTATTAATTCATATGCCCTGAATTGGCGAGATACAGTCAAAGGAACATATCCCCTGAAATGAGGAGATTGTTACAAATTGAGAAACAAAATGTTGGCAGTGTTGATGACGCTTTAAGGAGCTTCCTCTTCACTATGACTCGTATGACTTTTGACGTTCTTCTCATCTTGCTTTTTGAAGAATGTTGATTCTGATTGAAGCTTGATCTTTTCGAAACTTGCCAAGTTGTAGATGATACAGACGAATTCAGAATGCAGTTGTTCGCTTATTCCCTTATTTTGCATGGATCGCCCTTTCGGGTTTTCAATCCAT
This sequence comes from Lathyrus aphaca, assembly GCA_963966055.1. Taxonomy (NCBI): domain Eukaryota; kingdom Viridiplantae; phylum Streptophyta; class Magnoliopsida; order Fabales; family Fabaceae; genus Lathyrus; species Lathyrus aphaca. The sequence continues at coordinate 63,443,675 of OZ014519.1, read as the reverse complement.
CGGGATACCCATTTTTGCCTGAGCTGTCCAATGCGGCTTTTCAACTCAGCGGGTGTACATTTTTGTTTATTTTCCCTTATTTTTGCCCGAGTCTTTTATTCTGTTTTTGACTCGCCGGGATGCCCTATTTTTGCCTGGACTTACATTCTGTTTTTATGTCCAGCGGGTCATTTTTATGCGAAGTATTTTTTAACTGCATCTGAATTCACAGGGGACGGGAAATCTTCACCATCCATGGTGCTGAGCATCAGTGCTCCACCAGAGAAAACTTTCTTCACTACAAATGGTCCTTCGTAATTTGGAGTCCATTTGCCCCTGTGGTCTGTATGAGGAGGGAGGATTCTTTTCAGCACAAGATCTCCTACTTGGTACTCTCGGTGCCTGACTTTCTGATCAAAGGCTTTCTTCATTCTTTTCTGATATAACTGCCCATGACAAATTGCAGCCAATCTCTTCTCTTCAATCAGACTCAGTTGTTCGAAACGGGACCGAACCCACTCTGCTTCGTTCAGTTTAACATCCATCAGTACCCGGAGAGAGGGTAATTCAACTTCGACAGGTAGGACTGCTTCCATACCATACACAAGCTGATACGGTGTTGCCCCAGTGGATGTTCTGATTGACGTGCGGTACCCATGCAAGGCGAAAGGTAGCATTTCATGCCAGTCTTTGTAGGTGACTACCATCTTCTGCACAATCTTCTTAATATTCTTGTTAGCCGCCTCAACAGCGCCGTTCATCTTTGGCCTGTAAGGAGAAGAATTGTGGTGTTGGATTTTGAAGTCCCGGCATAACTCAGCCATCATTTTGTTGTTTAAATTAGAACCATTGTCAGTAATGATTCGCTCGGGCACTCCATACCGACAGATGATATCTCTCTTCAGAAATCGGGCTACCACTTGTCTCGTAACATTTGCATATGAGGCTGCTTCAACCCACTTGGTGAAATAATCAATGGCGACCAGGATGAATCTGTGGCCATTTGAAGCAGTTGGCTCGATCTTGCCAATCATGTCAATGCCCCACATGGCAAAGGGCCATGGTGAAGACATTATGTTCAAAGGATTGGGAGGCACATGCACCTTATCCGCATAAATCTGGCATTTATGGCATTTTCTGGCATAGGCACAACAGTCTGCATCCATTGTGATCCAGTAATAGCCCGACCTCAACAGCTTTTTGGCCATGGCATGCCCTCCCGCATGGGTACCAAAGGATCCTTCGTGCACTTCATGCATCAACAAGTCTGCTTCTGTCTTATCAACACATCTGAGGAGTACCATATCAAAGTTCCTTTTGTATAGAGAACCATCAGTGTTCAGAAAGAAACTACCAGCAAGCCTTCTCAAAGTCTTCTTATCATTGGAAGATGCCCCAGATGGGTATGTTTGGTCCTCCAAGAAGCACTTAATGTCATGGAACCAAGGCTTATCATCTTTAACAACATCTGCTGCGAATACATACGCTGGTCTGTCGAGTCTGGATACTGAAATCTGAGGTACAAAGTTAGCAGCTTGAACTTTGATCATGGATGAAATGGTAGCAAGAGCATCTGCAAACTGATTCTCGTCCCGAGGGATATACTCAAGCTTGACTGTTGTGAAGAAAGTCAATAACCTCCTTGTGTAATCCCTGTAAGGTATCAGATGATCCTGGTGGGTGTACCATTTTCCGTTGGTTTGATTAACTACCAGAGCTGAATCTCCGAATACAGTCAATGTCTTGATCCTGAGGTCAATGGCTTCCTCAAGACCCATAATGCAAGCTTCGTATTCAGCTTCGTTGTTAGTGCAGTTGAAAGTGAGTTTTGCCGAGAAAGGCATGTGAACTCCTTTAAGTGTAATGAGCACTGCACCAACACCACGACCATTCATGTTAACAGCCCCATCAAACATCATAGTCCATTCTTCTTCTGGGTCAGGCCCTTCAATGTGAACAGGCTCTTCATGATCTTTTGCTTTTATGAACATGATGTCTTCATCAGGGAAGTCAAATCTCATAGGCTGGTAATCATCAATAGGTTGCTCAGCAAGATATTCAGACAATACACTGCCCTTGATGGCTTTCTGAGATGTGTACTGGATGTCGTATTCTGTAAGGATCATCTGCCATCTTGCAACCCGTCCGGTAAGTGCTGGCTTCTCAAATATGTACTTAACTGGGTCCATCTTTAAGATCAACAAAGTAGTGTGGGTCAACATATACTGCCTCAGTCGGCGAGCAGCCCACGCTAAAGCACAACAAGTTTTCTCGAGCAGTGAATAACGTTGTTCACAGTCGGTAAACTTTTTGCTTAGGTAGTATATTGCATACTCTTTTCGACCAGACTCGTCATGCTGGCCCAGCACACACCCCATTGACTCTTCTAATACTGTCAAGTACATTATCAGAGGTCTTCCTTCAACTGGAGGCATAAGGATTGGAGGCTCTTGTAAGTATTCCTTGATCTTGTCAAAAGCCCTTTGGCAGTCTTCGTTCCACCTGACCGTCTGTTCTTTTCTTAATAGCTTGAACAAAGGTTCACAGGTTGCAGTGAGGTGAGATATGAACCGTGAGATGTAGTTCAATCGACCTAAGAACCCTCGAACTTCTTTCTCTGTCTTCGGTGCAGGCATCTCTTGGATAGCTTTGACTTTATAAGGATCAACCTCAATCCCTTTCTCGCTTACAATAAAACCCAGCAACTTACCAGATCTCACCCCGAATGTGCATTTGTTGGGGTTCAGTTTCAGTTGGTACTTCCTCAGACGCTTGAATAACTTCAGTAGATTCACCAGGTGGTCTTCTTCAGTAAGGGACTTGGCAATCATGTCATCCACATAACATTCTATCTCTTTATGAATCATATCGTGGAATAATGTTACCATAGCCCGTTGATATGTCGCACCGGCATTCTTGAGTCCGAATGGCATCACCTTGTAGCAGAACGTGCCCCAGGGTGTGATGGACGTTGTCTTCTCCATGTCTTCAGGTGACATCTTGATCTGATTATATCCTGAAAATCCGTCCATAAAGGAGAATACCGAGAACTGAGCCGTGTTATCCACCAATACATCGATGTGAGGTAAAGGGAAATCATCTTTCGGGCTGGCTCTGTTCAGATCCCGGTAGTCAACGCACATTCTTACCTTGCCGTCCTTTTTAGGCACAGGTACTATATTAGCAACCCACGGTGGATAGCTAGTCACAGCAAGGAACCCGGCGTCCCATTGCTTTTGTACCTCTTCCTTGATTTTCATTGCCATGTCTGGGCGAGTACGGCGCAGTTTCTGCTTAACCGGTGGGCATTCTTCTCTCAAAGGTAGCTTGTGCACAACAATATCGGTATCCAAACCCGGCATGTCTTGATATGACCAAGCAAACACGTCCACATATTCTCGAAGCAGATCAATCAGTTGTCTCTTCACTGAGTCTTGTAAGCAGGCCCCGATTTTAACCTCTTTCACGTCTTCATCTGTACCAAGATTAATCACTTCGACCTCCTCCTGGTGAGGAGTAATAACCTTTTCCTCTTGTCTTAACAACCTGGCTAGCTCTTCAGGAAGCTCATATTCTTCTTCAACCCCTTCATCAGCTTGATTGATTGGATCGTCAAAGTCATACGAAGTCATAGCCGTGCTGTTGTCGGTGTTGTCTGGAAGGCACACTCTGCAAGGGTTCAGTTTGTTCATTTTAGTGATTTGATTTTAATCTTGTTTTAGAAAAGTGAAATAAAGTTGTCATTTTGAAAACACTGCCATTTATTTTTTTGTACAAAAAGAAAAATGGAAAAACAGTGAACGGAAAAGACTCATTTGCAAAAAGATGTCTGATATTTCATTGATTAATCTTGTTTGCACAAAAAGTACAGATGGCCCGATTACAAAATGAGTCTTGTCATCTTGGGCAAGATGCAAGACTTTGATGCATGCTATAAAATACAGGAAATAATAATTACTCTGCATGAGTAACTCTTATAATTTCCTGGGAAGACCAGTTTGAGATACTGCTCCCCGGGATCTTTGGACAAATCCAGCTTTCCAGGTTGCGTTCTTCTTCCAGCTCGTCTTCCAGACAGTTGATAGCATCAGGGGTGAGCATCCCCCCACTCACAAAGTTGGGCTCTTTCGCAGCCTCTGCTTGATCTTGTTGAGTTGGTTTGTAACCCAACCCAAATCTGTCCTCTTTCTTCTCCACCGATAACAGTTTGCCCCAGCCTTGGGCGTTCCCTCCCTCAACAACCTTCCGGGCTTGTTGGTATGATGATATTGAAGTACCAGGCACAGCAGATGTTTCATTGACATTCAAAGCTTCGAACCCCTTGCTCATTGTTTCATGGATCTCCCCATCCATCTCAATATACTTATAGGTAGCCAGGTGGCTGACAAAAATATCCTCCTCTCCACAGATTGTAACGATTTGACCCTCCCACTCATATTTTAACTTCTGGTGAAGGGTAGAGGTCACGGCGCCAGCGGCGTGAATCCATGGCCTACCCAATAGACAGCTGTAGGCAGGCTGTATATCCATCACGTAGAAGATCGTTTTGAAGGTCTGCGGGCCAATAGTTATGGGCAATTCAATTTCTCCCAGAACCGATCTCTTTGAACCATCAAAGGCTCTCACCACCAGGTTGCTGGGTCTCAACGCCAATCCGTGATATTCTAGCTTCACCAAGGCCTTCTTAGGTAAGACATTGAGGGATGACCCCGTGTCCACCAGCACATGGGAAAGGACAGCACCTTTACATTCCATGGTTATGTGTAAGGCCTTGTTATGGTTGCGGCCTTCCGTTGTCAAATCAGTATTGGTGAACCCTAGTCCGTGACTAGCATTAACATTTCCAACTACAGCTTCCAGCTGATTGACAGTGATCTCTTCAGGCACGTAAGCTGCGTGCAAGACTTTGAGTAGTGCATTCCGATGGGCTTCGGAGCACATAAGCAATGATAGGATTGAGATCTTGGAAGGCGTCTGATGAAGCTGATCCACTATTTTGTAATCACTTTTCTTGATGATTCGCATGAACTCATCAACCTCTTGATCGAAGGGTGTTTTCAAAGCTTCTTTAACAACTTGCTCATCCTGCACCAAGCTTTTTCCTTTTGCCTTAGCAGCAGCTTCTGCTTCGGCAGTGGGTCTCTGAATTTGTGGAGCGAAAAGACGTCCGCTTCGAGTGAAGCCTCCGCCTCCTCCCACATTGTCAATTTGTGGTGCAGGGGTTGATGATTCAAAAGTGATTCTTTGTCCTTCGCAGTACAGGTCAGAGCCGTAATGCCAGGGGATGGCATTACTACTTTCATAAGGTACTGGTCCAGGCACCGTGATAGTGACTGGACTAACTGCAGCTGCGGAAGGAATTGTGATAGTCTGTGGATCGTAATAAATTGTGACTGGTGCTCTGATGGGAGAAGCACCCTCTGAGTTGTAGGCAGAGTTGTTCTTAGGATCATAGAATATTGTGACAGTTGAGACATCTTCATGATTTGTTGCTGGTGTTGTAGGAGACATTGGTGGAAGGATGGATGTTGTTGTTGTAGGAGTTTCAAAATGGAGTGGTGCTGGAGTTGTAGAAGAAAAATTTGTTGATGCCTGGTCAGTTGAGATAATAGATGAAGTACTTGTTGATGAAGCCGAAGAATTGTCAGGAACAATGGTTGTTGCAGTTGTAGGAGGTTCTGGAGTTGTTGCTGATGAGATTGCTGGATTTGTTGGAAATGATGTGGTGATTTGAAGTTGGCCGCTCTGAATGAGACCGTCTATGCCATTCCTCAGGTTATCGCACCCGTTTACTGAAATATTGCAGTAAGCACACCCCAACTCACACCCCGGGAACATTTGACATTCGAGGAGCTGAGCCTTAATTTCTACCAACGGTGTCCGGATCTGACCCACACTGGTTATTAAATAAGTCGGCTTATCTTCTTCAATAGCGTTAATCCTGGGATCACCATGGTTTGGCATTGGGTTTTTATTGACATTAGGTGGTGGTGCGAAATTCAGAGCTTTTGAGTCTACCAGGTCTTGTACCTTCATATGCAGAGCTCTGCACTTTTCTGTACTGTGGCCAGGTGCATTTGAATGGAAGGCACATCTGGCTTTGGAATCATAATTCCTGGGTAGACTGTTGGGATCTGGAGGTGCCAACGTCCTTAGCTCAACTAGGTTGAGTTTCAGGAGTTGTGGCAGCAATGTAGCATATGGCATAGGGATCGGATCGATTACCCTGTTGGCTTGAGAAGGCCTCTGTTGGAATGGCCTTTGCTAGTTATTGTTGTTGGTGTTGCTGTTGTTGTAATTTCTTGGAGGATACTGATTCTGTTGATGGTACTGAGGTTGTTGATAGTTTTGTTGCGGAGGTTGATAGGTTGGCTGAGGATGAGCTGGAGCGGGAATGGTGACTGCTGCCACTGATCTGTGAACATATTGGGGCCTGCCCCTGTTGGTGTGGATGGCATTGGTCTCGCCAGTTCTTCTTGGGCCTGCAAAAGGCTTTCTTATACTACCGGACGAGCTTGCACCGTTGTCTGAGATCTTACCCATCTTTAACAGGCTTTCAATTCTCTCCCCAGCTATGACAACATCTGCAAAGCTAGTGGAAGAGAAAGCAGCCAGCCTGTCAATATAAGTTCCCTGAAGGGTGTTCATAAACATGTCTGCCATTTCCCTTTCAGACATAGGTGGCTGAACAGCAGCAGCCAGTTGCCTCCATCTCTGGGCATATTCTCGGAAACTCTCCCTTGACGACTGTGACATTCCCATTAGGAGGGTCCTGTTGGGTGCCATATCTAAGTTGTACTGATACTGTCTGATGAAGGCCTCTGCCAGGTCCTTCCAGCATCTGATAGTTGCCCTTGTCAAGTGAGAGTACCATTCTCTTGAAGCTCCTGTCAAGCTGTCTTCGAAATAGAACATCCAGAGCTTCTCATCCATAGTATAGGCCTTCACCCTCCCCAGAAATGATTGCAAATGAGTGCGGGGGCATGAAGTCCCGTTGTATTTTTCAAAACAAGGAGGCTTAAACTTATGGGGAATCCTGACCCCTTCTACCAAGCCCATGTCCATGACGTCAAAGCCCAAAGAGTTTTGAGACTCTAAGGACCTCAATTTCTCAGCTATCTCATCCAGCCTTCTATCATAAGCTTCTTCCCCAGCACCCATTACTGTGAATTGATCCTCTTGGGGGTCTTCTTGAAGTACCCTGGCTGCAGTGGCAGTCCCTTGAACATTTGCAGGGATGTTTACCTCAGGATGGAGGTGGGGGCCAAATACAGGGGGGTTAACATGAGGTTGGACCCTTTCATTGTTGCTGGTGCCGGCAGTCCCTATATGTGGATCTTCTTGATTTTGCCTTTCCACCATGGCCCTCAATCTTTCCTGGCTCTGAGCCATGTTGTTCATCACTTCCATGAACTGCGTCATTTGATTCCTCATTTCTAGCCTTTCATTCGCCATTTGGTTTCTGACCTCAGTAAGGTCCTGCTGCATCTGATCCATTTGAATGCCCGGAAGGTTGCTATGGGTCGGATAACGGTGCGGGCGGTTGAGGGGAAATACTCGGCACCGAGCAATAGTTCCTGAATATCACAACAGAGTTAGTGGCAATAAAACAAAAACCTACAAAACAAACAAAAGGGTTAGCATGCAATGCAGTATGCTTATTTGTTCTCAAGGTATCCGGCTTGGCATTTAGTTTTGACCCTTCCAGACCCTTGAAGATGTTGTTGATGTTGCTTTTGAAGTGAAACTCGGATGGAACAAACTAATACATATATTACAAAAGCGAAACGGTACATAGTTTGTTTACAAATACAAGCCCTCTGAGGGGTTAAAATACATTACAGGAAAATAAAAGTACATGAAATAAAAGCAACAACAAACAAATGGTCAAACACCAAGACCAAACTCATCCTCACGAACTTTCTTGAGAAGTGCTTCGGTCACAGGATCAGCCGGGCGCTCCGTGAGATTCCTGATGAGGAGGTTACGGGTCGTAACAGCTGCTGTTAGCTTCTTGTGTTGACCTTGGTCCTTTGACCTCTTCACTCCTGCTTTGATCTTCAGCTCTGATATCTCCCTCTGGGCTGCTTCCAGGGCTTCTTGCTGTTCTTTAGCACTGGCTTCCAGTTGCTCCATCTTGTCTTGAACTCTCTTGTCCTACAGAGTACGAGCCTCGGTGATCCTGACCCACCTAGCCTGACTCTCCTTTAGATAGAAGTCTGTCCTTGCTCTCTGGAACTGGGCTTCTTTGCAAGCATTCTTCAGAATTTGTTCTCCAGCTTTAGACTTCTTGATATAATCCCCAGACTTCTCAATCTTAGCCAGATGCTCCACTCTCAACTTCTCTAACCTCTCAATCTCCATCCTGCCATCACTCCTTTCCCGGAGGGTCTTCTGCAAAGCCTGGGTCAACTTCTCATTTCTTTCTTTCAAGCTCTCAAACTCCTCCAAACTGATAGTGGCAGGGGGTGGTGCTGAAGATAATTCAGGCATATCTCCTATGGTAAAGGGCATCCCAGAGAATTGAGCCCTGGCATGGGACCACTCATAATATTGTGCTGATGCCACATTGTTGCACTTCCCCAAAATGGTTATTCCCTTGATTTGAACAATATCCCAGGCCCAGGCAGCCTGTCTAACAACATCCAAATTAGGCTTGTTCTCACAATAAAGAGTTTCAACCAAGTCCTGTGCCTTAGGAGTGTGGACCAGTGCATAGCCCAGTTGCCTTTTGAACAGCAGAGGGTTGTAATTAATACTCCCCTTAACTCCTATTAGGGGCACATTGGGAAAATGCCCACAGCTGGTGATGATATCCCTGCCCTTGGTGCTTTGGGTGCACCATCTGATATCGGCTGAAGTTAGTGCAGTGAGTCTCTTAGCCCAGTTTTTCTGCTGATGAGGATTTAAAAATGCATCTGTCCTGGGTAGATGCCTGAGAAGCCAAGTATGGAATAATGGAGCACAACACCTCACTAATCTTCCCCTCTGCTTTTCATTCCTCTGATGCACTGAGTAATAGAGATCCCCCAATAAAGTGGGCACTGGGTTCTGTAAGATGAAAAGATGGATTGCATTCTTGCTAATAAAACGAGGCTCATCCGCAAACAACACAATTCCATATATGCTCAAGGCCAATAAAGCACAGACAGCTTTCCACTCTCCTAGAGAAGCTTCCAGGGTAGCTTGAGAGATCAAGAAATCCAGATGGAAACCAGGGATTCCAGCTTTAGAAGTCATATGCTGCTCAATCAGGACAGGTTCCAGATGCAAAGCCTTTGCTACTTCTCCATTACCAGGAAAGACCATCTCAGGGTTGAAAGGGATTCCACCCCTGATAGGTACACCAACCAATGATGAGTATTCTTCCAATAGAGGGCCCAACTGAAAGTCTTGGAAAGTAAAACATCTCAGTGGGGGATCATAAAACTGAATGCAGGTGTGAATCAGGCTTCTCTGTGAAGGGTCCAGATCCATAACCATATCAAGTATATCTCCGTAATGTTCCCTGAACAATGGTATGTGATCTGGAGTGATCAGGGTCTGAATCCTCCTGATGTCAGATAGCTCTGGCTGGAAGAAGTGGTAGGTGATGTTGCTCTTTTTAGGAGCCATGATGCTGAAGATGAGTGGAGACAGGTGCTGATGATAACACTGAAGAAAGGGCCACTGATTGGCTGGTGCAAGTGACTGAGGTAGATAGCTGATAGCTGAAGCAGGTGCTGATGAAGATAGGTCAATACTGAAGATGGGGTCAAAACCAGAACCAAATGAAGATGGATACCCTGAAACACAAATAAGCAAATGTCAATATGATGCAATGTTTATGTATGCAAATGATATGCAAGGGTTTGTGACTGAGCTGGATCTGATCAAACGCCCTGATATAGGTCCAAATATGTTCAAGAAATCCAGATGGAGGTCTATAAATCCAGTAACCAAGGTGGGGGGCTCAAATAAAGAGCCACATGTCCAGGGTTTTAGAATCACAAGAACTGTCCCAAAATGGAGTATTCTTACACAAACAAAGTAACAGGGTGTTCTGAGGCCAAGGTACCTGCAAACCTGTAAACAGCCCAACCCCCTCACAGGTGGTGTTCTAAAACAAGGATCCTCAGACTTGGATCAGTTATGAGAAGTGTAAACACTTCTAACCCGGAGGTACAGTGTTTACAATAACCATAAAAGTTCCTCCTCTAATTCACCTCAGTTTCTGAAGGTCAATACTAAAAGGTCATCCAGACTTAGCAGGCTTCCTAGATAGCCCTAGCATTACAGGAAATCTGCAACACAGATTTCTCAAGAAGAAACCTATATCTGAACCGTGTTTCATATTCCCGCACCAGACCGAGATGGAATGGGAAAGAATATGATTCACTCTAGCCTAGGTGTCACTCAGGTCCCAGGTATAGGACCTTAACTCTCAATGGAACACCCACCCACCAAAGCAAAACCAGATCCAGCCAGACAGCATGACAGTATGATATATGTAAAGCAGTAAAGAAAGCAGATAAACAACTGTACATAAAGCAAAAATAAAACATATATAAACACAAATAAACACATAACACCCCAGTAAACACGAATCAGTCAAGCGCTAGGAGGAACCCACAAAAAGAACCAGAAGCCCTGGTTGCAGTTTACTACTCCCCAGCAGAGTCGCCAAGTTGTCGCTCCCACTAAATGAGGTTAAGTCAGATAGGGTACAGACGCGAACGGTCGGCGAGAGGGACAATGAGAGCACACAGCCGTGATCTCACTGGAGAATGAATAGAGTCTCCAGCTAGGCATTTTTATCCCGGAGGAAAGGTAATGCTGCATAAACCTAGAAAGAGATGGATAAGACGGTCGCGAACCAGAGAAACTGAGAAAGGGGGTTGGTTACAACCTGGGAAGGTATTAGCACCCAGATTGTCCGTCGTACTCGACGGGATCCACGCTTGAAAGATTTGTGTTATAAAGGGGTAGTGTCAGTGCAATTTGTGTTTAAAGAGAGCTGGAAAAGGATGTACAGGTGTCAGTGTAAGAAAAGTGGAGTGTGATATGGACAGTGTCAGTGTGAGAACAAGAATAAGATGCTCAAGATCATGAGGCTTAAAGAATGAGGCTAGAAAGAGGGGGAATATACAGAGACTTTTGTTCGATAACTGTTAAGTTATGCCTACGTATCCTCTCGTGCAATGAGGAAGTCAGAACACCGTAGTTCGACCCAAAGAGACTGAAAGGATGAATTGACTTGTGAACTGCTTGCTTGCCTATGCTCAAGTGTATGACCTGTCTGGCTCAGGTGCAAACTGTCTTGCACTAGACGGAAGAAGCAAGTTCTCGTTTGTGAGTGAATGAGATGAGAAAAGAATCCCGGAGGAGACGATTATTGTTTGTTTTTGAGAGTTTTCAGTCTTTTATTGCTTTTGAAAGTTTGTCATAAGTTAATGAGCTTAAGCCTAAACCAATGGATTTAGTAAACTCATCACATCTTCCCTCTGTTTAGGGGTAATGAGGGTACCTTAAGTGTGAAGTCAGATTCTCACACTTAATCACCTTTGGTGTAGGATTAAGATCATTAACCTACTTGTGATTAATTAGATGTTTTTGGTGTTTTTGTTTAGTGTTGAGTAATGAGGTTAAGCCATAATCAAAGATTAAACAGACTCATTACACCATCCTAAAAGAAGGATAATAGATGAGAATGTTTAAGCTGAGGAAAGCTCCTCAACTTAATCCATGATTAGGGATTAAACTCATGACAAAACAAGCCTTTGGTTAAGTGGATTTTATTTAATGATATGATGATGAAGTGAATTTTTAGGGTTTGTAAGACAACTTGAGAGGGACTTGTCCATTAACACTAGGGTTAGTCCTTCTTAACCAGTTAAGGAAGAATTAGAACCCTAATGCAAGGCCCAAGTTACAAGTGTGATGTCTTGATACTTATTAAGTGAATTGATTAAGAGATTTAAACACATTAAGGGTTTAACACTTAGGATTAAAGTTATACACTCCATCCTAAGAGAAGGATGCAGGCATAAGCTTAATCACAAAGCCTTAAAGCCTTTAGGGTTTAGTCCCTGATTATGAGGTGAGAAGAGAAGACTCAAAAGAGACACAAAGGTAAAACTAAGAAGGGAGACTAATCAAAACCCTAATCATTGTCATGCTTGGTTGTTCCTAAGGTTTGTGAGGTTTTCAAGAAGAAGTCTTCAATGGAACCACCAGGAAGCAGATGAAAGGATCAAGAGAAGCAAAGTGACTTGCTTCATTCAAGAAGTCATGTCACTTGAAGAAAGAAAGTGGGAAGAAGAAGAATGAGCAAGCTCAAACTCAAACACAAACAAAAATGCAGCAATGGATGCAAGAGAGATGAAAAGAAAAGTTATGAGAAGTGAAGGCAAATCCACTTCTCAAAGTCACTTACCACCTGAAAGGTTAGAAAAGGAATACACTGCAATGCAAGATGGGATGAGATGAACATGATGCAAACCAAAACCAGAAGCAAATACATGATGCTAATGATGTTATGAGATGCTACAAACATGAGGCAGCACATAGAAATGATCATACAAGTTCATGAATGCAAATGAAGCAAGTTAGGAATCATGAACATACATGAAAAGTTATGAAGTGCACATGGCATACAACATGGCAAATGCAAGATGCAATGATCAAACATGCTTTCAATATGTATTATGATGTCAAATGAATCACATGGAAGCATGGAATGTCATGGCAAGGCATGTTATGCAAGAGAATGCAAGATGGATGCATATGGAAGCCCAAATTAGGGTTTATGGTCAATGCAACAAACAAAAATCAAAACCAGGAGCAAACCCTAAGATAAAAAATTGAAAATGCCACTCAAAGGACCCCTAATCCTATACTAAACCAATGCCCAAAGGAGAGGTTTCAACTCCTAACCAATCTCAAGTTATGATTTTTACAAGTTTTCTAGGGTTTTAGGGTTCCTAAACAAAAGAAATGCCAAACAAATTGAAAATGAAAGATCAAATCATGGCCATTTAATCTCACAAACTTCATGCTAAACACAATGCAATGCAAAAAGAATCAATGTCCAACTCTTCATGGATAGGCAGAAATGATTTTTTGAACTTTGGATCAAATTAATGCATAAAAATGATTTTAATTCAATGAGAAATTCTTAAAATGCATCAAGATCAAAAAATAAATTTGGTTTGAAGGTTGGACAATGTTTCTAAATGTCTTAGAACATTTCATGAATTTTTTTGGTGATTTTTAAATACCTAAAAGTATTTTTAATAAATTAATTTTCATTAATCAATTAAAAATAATCTTTTAAATATTTAAAAATACTTTTTTTAATGCTAAAAATGAAAATAAAAATATTTTTGTGTTTTAAAAATTAGTGAAACTCTTGACAAAAAGTTTCATAATTTTTAAAACAATTTTGCTATTTTAAATAAATTATACAAAACAAATATGAAATAAATGAATAAAAATAAAGAAAAGGGAAAAGTCAACAGAATGGAAGGCAGGGATTGAATCTGGATTTGAAATGGTTGACCACGCGCGTGAATGGAGGGTCTAGATTGCTTCTGAGTTAAATAATTAAATTATGATTAATTAAACTAATTAAAAGTGATTAGGGCAAAACAAAAGGATCTGGGCCATTCAAGCTAGCGGGAAGTCAAACAAGTCAAAGGATCCTACGCTCCACATTCAAATGGAATTAATGACCTGAGATTAGGGCAAAACAAATTCAGGTGACCGGAGGGGAGCTCCGGTCATCTTCCCCGGCGACCCCAAAACCCTAGAATGCGATTCAGGCCACCATTCTTCAAATTAATGCCAGGGAAATGTTCTTCTACTCAAACCTTACTCGAATCAATTATCAAAATAAATTTCTCATGCTTAAACTAAGGGAATCGAAGCCATGAAGTTTCACGGGCAAAATTTCAGAGCCCTGGTAAATCCTCATTTCTCACTCATTCTTAAATCTAAAACCATCCCCATGACCAGCAAAGCATGCACAATCAATTTTTAACAAGAAAATCAAGCTCTGAAAAGTTGAAAACCTGAAGCTACCTGAAGTGATGAACTGTGAATTTGAGCTCTCCTGACCTTGCTTTGGTGCAAAATGCCTTCTCTAGACCCCCTGAAGCCAATGGAATGTTCACAACCTCTTGCTAGTGGCTATTTTGGAAGCTTGAGTTCTGATATGGCAGGTTTGGCAGTTGTGATTGGTAGTGTTTCAGGCTGCATTCATGGTGGATTCTGGTTCTTTTCAATGTGTTTGACTTGTTGGTGAAGAGAAATGGGGTGTTTGATGGCTGGATAATGAGATTCGAAGAGGGAAGAGTTTTTGCAGGTTTTGTGGTATGCTATGTTCTAGTGTGCTTCTGGCTTGTTTCTTTGTTGGTTTAGGTTCAGTGTGACAAGGTGAGGATGATGGTGAGACTTGCTTGAATGTTTGTGAGGTGTGGAGGCAGATTCGAAGAGAAATGCAAAATGGGGTGAGTTTGTGTATGTGATGTTGTGGTGTGTTTTAGCTTGGCTTCTTGATATGTTTAGCTTGCAAATGGATAGTATAAAATAATCTCATAGGTCAGATGATGTGACCTGGACTTTATTGATTGGTAAGTTCACTTTTGCAAAATGTCAACTTTGTTGTAAGAGAGGCATGGGCTTGGTTCTAGGCTAGTACAAGCATGGGGCTGGCGCAGCAAAGGTGAGGGGAAGGGCTAGCAAGGTTCAGCATCCAATGTAGCAAGTGGTAGGAAGTGTTATGATGGTTTTTGCAAGTTGGCTTCCTTTGGTTCTCATGGAAAGATTTGCTCCAAAGCCATACAAAACATGTGATCTCTTGGTTCAAATCTGACTTTTAGCTCACATAGAATGTTTGTGCATTGGTTTGATGTGAATTAGAAGTCACAAATGCCTTGGTACAAAGTTCTTGCAAGTTTTCCATTTGGTGCATAACTTGAAAATTAGTGATTTTTGCCAACTTTGTCACACCATAACTTTTGATCCAAAATGAATTAGGTCATGTTCTTGTACTTTTTGAAAAGGGAAAAATGTAATCTACAACTTTCGTGACCAAAGTTTTTCCATTTGAAGCATTTTTGGATCAAAAAGCAAGGCTTGAAAAATGGCATAAAATGACATATTCTTGAAAAGTCAATCATGCCCTAAAAAGTCAACTTTGCAAAAACTTGTAATTCTTGATTTTTGTGAACTTCCACCTTCTTCCATGATCAAATAAAGATCATAAACACTCAAAATAATGAAGATCACCCCTTGGTTGGGTCATTGGGGGCCTCAGATGCCCTGATTTTGCACTGAATTGTCCAGAAAGTCAACTCTTGATCAGATGACTTCCCCATGGAATTTCTTCATGAAAATTGATATGCATACTCCCTATACCATATAGAGACCAATGGAAACAATAATGACCAAAAAATTTGGAGTTATGGCCTCTGAAACCAAAACCCTAATTTTAGGTCAACTGTGCAGTCAAACTTGGCTCTGCTTCCATACCAATCTCAGTTCTTGTGATCCTTTTGCATTTTTGACTTTGAGAGGATGTTATATGATATAAGAACACACATGGACCCCTTTGAAGTGATTGGTGGCTTTTGGAGTGGCTCAAGAAGCTCTTGGATTGCTCAGATCACAAACCCTAGGTGCAGATGACTTAGAAACTATGCAGTGACTCAAAATTGAGATATGAGATGATATGATTGTGTTTATGCATATGAGAAGATCACAAGCCATGGTGTGAATGGGTGAGGGCAAATTTGGGGTGTTTACACTTTGTTGTCATGTTCTGCTCAATCAAAATAGGTTCCAGGTACAGTGCTTTTGCCACTTCTCCATTGCTGGGAGAAGTCATCTCAGGGTTGAAGGGGACACCACCCCTGACAGGTACTCCAATCAAAGATGAGAACTCCTCCAGCAGAGGTCCTAGCTGAAAGTTCTGGAAAGTGAAACATCTCAAAGGAGGGTCATAAAACTGTAGGCAAGTGTGGATCAAACTCCTCTGAGAAGGGTCCAGGTCCATAACCATATCAAGGATGCCTCCGTAATGCTCTCTGAATAATGGGATGTGGTCTGGAGTGATAAGTGCCTGGACCTGCCTGATGCCAGTCAGCACAGGCTCAAAGAAGTGGTATGAAATGTTGCTCTTCTTGGGTGCCATGTCTGCTAATGAAGAGCTGAAAACAAGTGCTGATGATGAAGACTGATACTGGAGATGAGCCACTGATAGGCTGAAGTTGGTGGTAAAAGTAGCTGAAGCAGGCAACTGATGAAGATAGTTGAAGCAGATAACTGATGAACAGAGGTCTATGCAGATGAAGGGGTCAAAACCAAGCCAGATAAAATGTGGATACCCTGAAAAACAAATAAACAAATGTTAAATGATGCAAATGATGAGTATGCAAATGATATGCAAAGGGTTTGTGATCAAGCCGTATCTGATTAACTGCCTTGATATCAATCCATGTATGTTCAAGAAGTCCAGATGGAGGTTCAGAAATCCAGTAACCAAGGTGGGGGACTCAAATAAAGAGTCACATGTCCAGGGTTCAAATCACAAGAACTGTCCCAAAATGAGGTAC
The DNA here is from genome assembly GCA_963966055.1 of Lathyrus aphaca. Classification (NCBI taxonomy): domain Eukaryota; kingdom Viridiplantae; phylum Streptophyta; class Magnoliopsida; order Fabales; family Fabaceae; genus Lathyrus; species Lathyrus aphaca. Next base: position 63,427,101 of record OZ014519.1, on the reverse strand, counting down.
TCTTAAACCAAATAGTAACAGGGTATGATGTGGCCAATGGTACCTGCAAACCTGTAAACAGCCCAACCCCCTCACAAGTAGTGTTCTAAAACAAGGATCCTCAGACTTGGATCAGTTATGAGAAGTGTAAACACTTCTAACCCGGAGGTACAGTGTTTACAATAACCATAAAAGATCCTCCTCTAATTCACCTCAGTTTCTGAAGGTCATGATAATGGTCATCCAGACTTAGCAGGCTTCCTAGATAGCCCTAGCACTACAGGAAATCTGTAGCACAGAGTTCTCAAGAAGAAACCCACATCTGAACCGTGTTTCATATTCCCGCACCAGACCGAAATGAAATGGGAAAGAACATGAACCACTCTAGCCTAGGTGTCACTCAGGTCCCAGGTATAGGACCTTGAACTCTCTGTAGAACCCCACCCACCAAAACAAAAACCAGATCCAGCCAGATGACAATATGACAGTATGATGTATAAAGCTGTAAAGAAAACAATAAATAATTGTACATAAAGCAGTAAATAAAACAAATATATAAACACAATTAGCACATAACACCCCAGTAAACACAAATCAAACAAGCGCTAGGAGGAACCCACAAAAAGAACCAGAAGCCCTGGTTACAGTATAAGGGTCCCCAGCAGAGTCGCCAAGCTGTCGCTCCCACCAAATGAGGCTAAGTCAAATGGGGTACAGACGCGAACGGTCGGCGAAAGGGAGAGAACACACAAGGGTGAACTCATAAAGAAAAGAGTCGCCATTTAGGCATTTTTATCCCGAAGGAAAGGTAATGCTGCATAGACCTAGAAAGATATGGATAAGACGGTTGCGAACCAGAGAAACTGAGAAAGGGGGTTGGTTACAACCTGGGAAGGTATTAGCACCCAGATTTTCCGTCGTACTCGACGGGATCCACGCTTAAAAGATTTGTGTTTTAAAGGGGTAGTGTCAGTGCAATCTGTGTATCAAAGCTAGAAAAGAATGCAAGTGTCAGTGTAAAAAAAGTGTGAAGTGAGATGAAAAAGTGTCAGTGTAAGAACAGAAGTGAAATGCTCAAGACTATGAGGCTCAAAGAATGATGCTGGAAGATGGGGAATATACAGAGACTTTTGTTCGATAACTGTTAAGTTATGCCTACGTATCCTCTCATGCAATGAGGAAGTCAGAACGCCGTAGTTCGACCCAAAGAGACTGAAAGATGAATTAACTTGTGAACTGCTTACTTGTATATGCTCAAGTGTATGACCTGTCTGGCTCAGGTGCAAACTGTCTTGCATTAGACGGAAGAAGAAAGTTCTCGTTTATGAGTGAATGAGGTGAGAAAAGAATCCCGGAGGAGACAATTATTGTTTGTTTTTGTGTTTTCAATCTTTTATTGCTTTTGGTGTTTGTCATAAGAAAATGAGCTTAAGCCTAAACCAAGGGTTAGTAAACTCATCACATCCTCCCTCTGATTAGGGGTAATGAGAATACCTTAAGTATGAAGTAAACACCTCAAACTTAATCACCATGATGCAAGATTAAGATCATTAACCTACTTGCATTTATTTAGATGTTTTTGTTGTTTTTGTTTAGTGTTGAGTAATGAGTTTAAGCCATAATCAAGGATTTAATGGACTCATTACACCATCCTAATAGAAGGATAATAGATGAGAACATTTAAGCTGAGGAAAGCTCCTCATCTTAATCCATGATTAGGGATTAACCTCATGACAAAACAAAACCTTTATTAAAGTGGATTTTAGTTAAAGATAAGATGAAGAAGTGAGTTTTATGGTTTGTAAGACAACTTGAGGGTGGCTTGTCCATTAACACTAGGGTTAGTCCTTCTTAACCATTTAAGGAAGAATTAGAACCCTAATGCAAGGCCCAAGTTACAAGCTTGATGTCTTAGTGATTATTAGGTGAATTGATTTAAAGATTTAAACACATTAAGGGTTTAACACTTAGGATTAAAGTTATACACTCCATCCTAATAGAAGGATACAAGCATAACCCTAATCACAAAGTCTTAAAACCTTTAAGGTTTAATCCTTGATTATGAGGTGAGAAGAGAAGACTCAAAGATGACACAAAGGTAAAAGCTAAATGGGGAGACTAATAAAACCCTAATTGTTGTCATGCTTGGTTGTTCCTTGGGTTAATGAGGTTTGCAAGAAGATCTTCAGAGAAACCACCAGGAAGGAAGCAGATGAAAGGAGCAAAGAGAAACAAAACAACTTGCTTCACTTAAGAAGACAAGTTGCTTGAAGGAAGAAAGTTGGAGATGAACATGAATGAGCAAGCTCACTCTAATACACATACAAAAGGCAGCAAAGAAAGTATGCAAAAGATGAAAAGAGATTGTGAGAAGTGAAGGCAAATTCACTTCTCAAACAACTTACCACCTGAAAGGTTAGCAAAAGCAATGAAATGCAATGCAAATGGGATGAAATGTCATGATGCAAACCAAAGTCAGAAGCATTTACATGAGGTTAATGATGCTAAGAGATGATGCAAACATGAGACAAGGCATGAGAATGATCAATCAAGCATAAGGATGCAAATGAAGCATGCATTGGACCATGAATGTACATGAAAAGTTATGAAATGTAATGGACACACAACATGGCAAATGAAAGATGCAATGATCAAACATGATTCCAATGTGTCCTAAGATGTATTATGAATCAAGTGAATGCACAAAATGTCATGGCAAGTCAATGGATGCAAGCAAATGAGATATGGATGCAAAGGAAGGCATAAATTAGGGTTATATGTGTCGCTCCCGATAAATGAGACCGGCTCAGATAAAGGTACAGACGCGAACGGTCGGCGAAAGGAGGATGTGAGAACACACAGGAGTGAACTCACAGGAAAAGAAAAGAGTCGCCAGCTAGGCATTTTTATCCCGGGGGAAAGGTAATGCTGCATAGACCTAGAAAGATATGGATAAGACGGTTGCGAACCAAAGAGACTGAGAAAGGGGGTTGGTTACAACCTGGGAAGGTATTAGCACCCAGATTGTCCGTCGTACTCGACGGGATCCACGCTAGGAAGTTTGTGTTTAAAGGGGTAGTGTCAGTGCAATCTATGTATAAAGGAGCTGGAAAAAGGATGTACAGGTGTCAGTGCAAAAGAAATGTGAAGTGTATAAATGTACAGTGTCAGTGTAAGAAAAGGAATAAGGTGCCCAAGATCATGAGGCTAAAAGAATGATGCTGGAAGGAGGGGGAATATACAGAGACTTTTGTTCGATAACTATTAAGTTATGCCTACGTATCCTCTCGTGCAATGAGGAAGTCAGAACACCGTAGTTCGACTCAAAGAGACTGAAAGATGAATTGACTTGTGAACTGCTTACTTTTCTATGCTCAAGTGTATGACCTGTCTGGCTCAGGTGCAAACTGTCTTGCATTAGACGGAAGAAACTAGTTCTCGTTTGTGAGTGAATGAGATGAGAAAAGAATCCCGGAGGAGACGATTATTATTTGTTTTTGAGTTTTCAATCTTTTATTGCTTTTGGAAGTTTGCCATAAGAAAATGAGCTTAAGTCTAGACCAATGGTTAGTAAACTCATCACATCTTCCCTCTGATTAGGGGTAATGAGAATACCATAAGTGTGAAGTCAGCTTCTCACACTTAATCACCCTGATGTAGAATTAAGATCATTAACCTACTTGTGATTATTTAGATGTTTTTGGTGTTTTTGTTTAGTGTTAAGTAATGAGATTAATCCATAATCAGGGATTAAACAAACTCATTACACCATCCTAATAGAAGGATAATAGATGAGAATGTTTAAGCTGAGGAAAGCTCCTCAACTTAATCCATGATTAGGGATTAAACCCATGATAAAAAAAGCCTTTATTGAGTGGATTTTAGTTAATGATAAGATGATGAAGTGATTTTTAGGGTTTGTAAGACAACTTGAGGGGGACTTGTCCATTAACACTAGGGTTAGTCCTTCTTAACCAATTAAGGAAGAATTAGAACCCTAATGAAAGGCCCAAGTTACAAGCTTGATGTCTTGATGATTATTAAGTGAGTTGATTAAAGGATTTAAACACATTAAGGGTTTAACACTTAGGATTAAAGTTATACACTCCATCCTAATAGAAGGATGCGGGCATAAGCTTAATCACAAAGCCTTAAAACCTTTAGGGTTTAGTCCTGGATTATGAGACGAGAAGAGAAGACTCAATGAGACACAAAGGTAAAATCTAAATGGGGGACTAATCAAAACCCTAATCATTGTCATGCTTGGTTGTTCCTAGGGCTTGTGAGGTTTACAAGAGAGATCTTCAGAGAAACCACCAGGAAGCAGATGAAAGGAGCAAAGAGAAGCAAAGTAACTTGCTTCATTTAAGAAGACAAGTCACTTGAAGAAAGAAAGTAAGATGAAGAAGAATGAGCAAGCTCAATCTCAAACACAAGACAAAATGAAGCAATGATGCATAAGAGGGATGAAAAGAAATTGTGAGAAGTGAAGGCAAATTCACTTCTCAAAGTTACTTACCACCTGAAAAGTTAGTGAAAGGAATGCAATGCAATGCCAAATGAGATGAAATGGCATGATGCAAATCAAAACCAGAAGCATATACATGATGTTAATGATGCTATGAGATGATGCAAACATGAAACAAGGCATGGGAATGATCATACAAGCATATGGATGCAAGAGAAGCATGCTTAGAATCATGGATATACATGAAAAGTTATGAAATGCAAATGACATACCACATGGAAAATGCAAGGTGCAATGATCAAACATGATTCTAATATGTCCTAAGATGTATTATGAATCAAATGGATGCATAAAATGTCATGGCAAGTCATGGTATGCAAGCAAATACAAGATGGATGCATATGAAAGCCCAAATTAGGGTTTATGATCAATGCACCAAACAAGAATCAAAATCAGAAGCAAACATCAAGATAAAAAATTGAAAATGCAACCAAGGGAACCCTAAACCTATACAAACTCACTGCCCAAAGGAGGGGTTCTAACTCTTAACCTAATGAGGGTTATGAATTTCTTAAGATTGTTAGGGTTTTAAGGTACCTTGTCAAGAAAAATGTCAAACAAATAGGAAATGCAAGATCAAATCATGCCAATTTAATCCTATAAACTACATGCTAAACAAGATGCAATGCAAAAAGAATCAAAGTCCAACTCTTAAAGATTAGGCAGAAATGAATTTTTAAAGATTGGATCAAAATAATGCCTTGAAATGAAATTAATTCCATGGAAAATTGTCAAAAGGCATCAAGATCAAAAAGGAAATTTGGTTTGAGGGTTAGACAATGTTTCTAAATGATTTTAAAGGTTTCATGAATTTTTTGGTGATTTTTAAATACTTAAAAGTATTTTTAATTAATTAATTCTCATTAATTAATTAAAAATAAACTTTTAAATGATTTAAAAATATTTTTAATGCAAAAAAATAAAAATAAAAATGTTTTTGGTTTCTAAAAATTAATAAAAGATTGTATAAAAATTTTCAGAATTTTTGAATGATTTTTACTATTTTTAATAAAATGAAGAAAACAAATGGAATTTAATGAAAATAAAATTGAATAAAAATGAAAGTATGCTGATCCTAAGGCTGAGGTTTAAACAAGGAACGCGCGCGTTGACTGGCGCCATATCTAAGGGTGGAGATTTAAACTGGCCAGATTAACTTATAAACTTAATTAAAAGGATTAATGACGTGGATTAGGGTTTAATGAGTGGATCTGGACCCTCCAAACGCGCGCCAGTCAAACAAAGTCAGCCTATCCTACGTACCAGATTCAAACTGCATTTAATTACATGGATTAGCCCTAATCACTTTCAGGTGGCCGGAGAAGACTTCCGGTCATCTTCTCCGGCAAGACCCTCATCTGAAAGTTGCTAAAATCCTCAAAACTCCATGAAAATGAAAACTAATGGCCCAGAAATCATCCTCATTCAACACTGAATCAAAACCCCTAAACAAAAATCATTTTTCATTCATTAATCATGCGAATCGAAGCAAAACATGTTTAGGTCAGAAAAGTTTCAGAACACGATTAAATGCTTATTTCTCAACCATTTCAAGAAGTAATAACATCAGAGTGATCAGCAAAGCATGAGGAACAAATTAGAAACTTAAAAACTCATTTCTGGAAAAAAAGTTCTTGAGATACCTGAGCTTTGAGCTTTCTCAGTTTGCAACTTTTTGACCTTCTTTCTTTGTGAAAACCACTCCTCTTAGGCCCCTGATGAAGTCTTGATACTTGAAAGAAGTTTGTGATGGCTGGTTTGGAAGATTACAGAAGTTCTGTTCAAGGTGGGGTGGAGATCGTATTTTTGATTCAGGGAGTTTCAGGCAATGGTGATGGGTGGTTTTTGATCAGTGAAGTATGCTGAGTTGATTTGTGAAGTTGGTTTGTGTGTTTGCAGCCTGTGGAGAGTGTTTCGAAAGCTTTTGCAAAATGGGGTGAAAATGAGAGAGCTGAGTTCTTGGTGCTTTCAGGCTTGTGTTGTGTGTGCTTTGGCTTGCTTTTTGTTTGTATAAACTAATGGGATTGGTCAGATGAGTTGATGTGTGCTTTTGTGATTGGTATGGCTCAAGTTGCCAAAATGTCAAAGTTGTGTAAGAGAGGCATGGGCTACTTGCTAGCCAAGGACAGATGAGGTGTCCTGCGCAGGAAGATGTGTGGAGAGCCATAGGATTGGTTGTGAAGTCAGCAAGCAAGTGGATTCACACTTGAGTGAGTTTTTGCAACTTGCTTCACTTTTGTTTCCTTTGAGAAATCTTGCTCCATAAGTCATGAAGATGAGTGATCCCTTGGCCCATTCTGAATTTTAGATGTTATATGATCATGTTGTGAAGAAATGATACACATTTGAGGCCTTTAGAACACTTGAACAAACCATTTTGCAAAATGTCTCTTTGGTAGAAAACTTCAAATTTTGTGATTTTAGCCAACTTTGACAAGCCATAACTTTTGATCCAAAATGAATTAGGTCATGTTCTTGTACTTTTTGAAAAGGGAATGATCCATTCTACAACTTTCATGACCAAAGTTTTTCCATTTGAAGCATTTTTGAATCAAAAAGCAAGGGTTGAAAAAGTTTCCCAAAATGGCAAATTCATTAAAAGTCAAACTTTCCCAAAAAGTCAACTTTGCAAATGACTTGAAATTCTTCAATTTTGTGAACTTCCAACATCTTCTATGATCAAATAAAGATCATACACAATCAAAATGATGAAGAACACCCCTTGGTTGGGTCATTGGGGGCCTCAGATGCCCTGATTTTACACTGACTTGCTTAGAAAGTCAACCTTTGATCAGATGACTTCCCCATGGAATTTCTTCATGAAAATTGATATGCATGCTCCCTATACAATATAGAGACCAATAGAAACAATAATGACCAAAAAATTTGGAGTTATGGCCTCTGAAACCAAAACCCTAATTTTAGGTCATCTGTGCAGTCAAGCCTGGCTCTGCTTCCATGTCATTCTCAGTTCTTGTGATTCTTTGACATTCTTGACTTTGAGAGGACATGACATGATGCTTGAACATACATGGACCCCTTTGAAGTGATTGATGACCTTTGGAGTGGCTCAAGAAGCTCTGGGATTGCTCAGATCACAAACCCTAGATGCAGATGACTTTGAACCAATGCAGTGAATCAAAAATGCAATATGAGATGCTATGTTTGTGTTTATGCATATGAAATGATCACAAGCCATGGTGTGAATGGGTGAGGGCAAATTTGGGGTGTTTACAGCTGCCCCTATTCAAACATGAGTTAGTTGTGCAGGATGTAAGCGACGGCTTATCAGGCAAACAAGATAACTTGTGGTTGAATACCAAAGACAGTCCAAAATTTGCACTCACAGAATGAAGAAGAAAAGGGATATAGATTGAAAAAGAAAATAAAGTATATTATAAAGTGCGAGCGACAGAGGACGACCGTCGAGCAGAGGACGACTGCTGGGGAAAAGGCAATGACGGGGACGGCCGGCATGCTGGGGAGAGTGTGTGAAGCAAAGCAATGAAGGGGACGACCATCATGCTGGGGATATAGGAGATTATGATGGGGACGGCCATCAAGTAAAGATGTAAGATTCTCTGGGGAATATGTAAAAAGTAAATGATGAGGTACGGTCATTAGGTTCATATAGTAATGTAAACAACAATGAGGACGACCATCGGGCTAAACTGATGAAGGACGATCATCAGGAAAAGGAAAAGGGACCACGACGGGGACGGCCATCGGGTTAAAGAATAAATGAAATAATGATGAGGGACGGTCATCAAAGGTGAAGGACGATCACCTAGCAGGGGACGGCTGCTCTGTTGGGGACAAGATGAGGGACGGTCATCTAAGGTGAAGGACGATCACCTAGCAGGGGACGGCTGCTCTGTTGGGGACAAGATGAGGGACGGTCATCTAAGGTGTAGGACGATCACCTGGCAGGGTACGGCTGCCGAAAGTATCGCGACATAGGACGAATGCCGGATAAAAGGTCAACGATGGGGACGGCCATCGGACGAGCATGATGAAGGACGATCATCAAGAGGTGAAGGACGATCACCTAGCAGGGGACGGCTGCTCTCAAGGTTTACCATGACATAGGACGAATGTCAGATAACAAAATCAACGATGGGGACGGCCATCGGATAACATGATGAAGGACGATCATCAAAAGGTGAAGGACGATCACCTAGCAGGGGACGGCTGCTAAATATCACGACATAGGACGAATGTCGGATAAAAGGTCGACGATGGGGACGGCCATCGGATGAGCATGATGAAGGACGATCATCAAGAGGTGAAGGACGATCACCTAGCAGGGTACGGCTGCTCTCAGGGTTTATCATGACATAGGACGAATGTCAGATAGAAAAGAAATATTGCTTTGCGGGCGATCCACTGGGGAATAGTAAACACGGACGAGTGTTTATATCCCAGAGATAAAAGGTATGAGTGTTTTGGTGTTGTGTATAGATTAAAGATGTGGACGAGCATCCCTAAGGCTACGATACGGACGAGTATCGGGTAGAAACAAATACTGACACATGTTCAGAGATGATGATACGGACGAGTATCAACTGGTTAACAAAGAACACGGACGAGTGTTGATTCTGAGGGGACTCTTCTGGGGAACAGTAGACACAGACAAGTGTCTAAATTCAAGAAGACATAAGTGTTCGACACAGTGTATGGGTTAAAGATGCGGACGAGCATCCCTAAGACTATGATACGGACGAGTATCAGGTAGAAACAAACGCTTGACGCATGTTCCGAGATGATGGTACGGACGAGTACCAACTGGTTAACAAAGAACAAGGACTAGTGTTGAATCTGATATAAGTGGTGTATACAAGATACGGACGAGTATCAGTATAAGTGAAATAAGAGTAAAAAGTATGAGTAGTGTATAGATGAGTGTTCAACCTGCTGGGGAGAGTGACACAGACGAGTGTCAAGAGGTATATTATAAACAAGTATATGTTATACAAAGTGTTTAGGTAATTATGCTGGGGAAAGTGACACGGACGGATGTCAAGAAAATTATATATATATATATATATATATATATATATATATATATATATATATATATATATATATATATATATATCTTTGAGTGCAAAGGGGACGCTTTGGCTTTCTATTGGGGATATGACACGGACGGGTGCCACAAGGAGTATGTACTGGTGTTTGTGGGTGTAAGGAAACTGCTTTAGCTCTTCGCTAGGGAAACTGGGGAGCATTCTGTATATTGTTGATGGATTGTCATTATTCACAAGTCTTTGATTCAGACCATGACCTATGATTATGCAATATGTTTGATTTTTGCCGTAACGCTCCATTTTTAGACGGAATGCTACGCTTTGCGGGGTGAATATGATGCAAATGCTATGATTATGCAAAAGATACCGATCCGGGATTCGGATCCCGTTGCTGCGAAGATCTCTGGCCGATCTGTTTGAAGTGAACATCCCAGCTAGGGATGAGACCATTGAGATGTATCTGCTTGGAGGAAAAGGTCACTGATAGACCCATTCTTGGTGATAAGGGACCCAGCTGGGGTTTGTAGAAGCCTTCGTCACTCTGTTGTGATTCTTTCGTGTGCTGCTCTTCTAGATAGGGATTGACACTTTGTGGGGAGACGGTTCCCTGGCTTGATTGTGGAGGAATGGTAAATGGTAACTCGGCTGGGGAGAAACAAAAAGTGGCAACTCAGCTGGGGAGAAAACATTTCTGGTGCTAAGGCTGAGTGAGTATTGATTTGCCAACTTGCTGGGAGTGAAGTTTTCATGCCCCATGTCGCGTTTTGAATACCTGCAATCCTGCAAAGATAGGAACGTACAAGTAATCCCGGGGTATCCCTTACCGGATTTCATCATAGGAGTTCAGACACTCCCGGGAGTAAATATATTCCCTGCAAGCACACATTATTTAGAAAAGAAGCATCTGTACTTATGCAATCAGTATCTTAAAGACATCGGACATTTTGCAAATGAAAAATAAAATGTACGAGACGAGACATGACTGAAAATCTGATTTTATTAATTCGTATGCCCTGAATTGGCAAGATACAGTCAAAGAAGCAAATCCCCTGAAATGAGGAGATTGCTTATAAATTGAGAAACAAAATGTTGGCAATGTTGACGTCGCTTCAAAGAGCTTCCCTTCTGCTATGACTCGTATGACATTTGACGTTCTTCTCGTCTCGCTTTCTGAAGAAGGCTGATTCTGACAGAAGTTTGATCCTTTCAAGGTTTACCAAGTTGTAGGTGATACAGACGAATTCAGAATGCAGTTGTTCGCTTATTCCCTTATTTTTCATGGATCGCCCTTTTGGGTTTTCGATCCATCGGGATACCCATTTTTGCCTGAGTTGTCCAATGCGGATTTTCAACTCAGCGGGTGTACATCTTTTTGTTTATTTTCCCTTATTTTTGCCCGAGTCTTTTATTCTGTTTTTGACTCGCCGGGATGCCCTATTTTTGCCTGGACTTACATTCTGTTTTTATGTCTAGCGGGTCATTTTATGCGAAGTATTTTTTAACTGCATCTGAATTCACCGGGGACGGGAAGTCTTCACCATCCATAGTGCCGAGCATGAGTGCTCCACCGGAGAAAACTTTCTTTACTACGAATGGTCCTTCATAGTTCGGAGTCCACTTGCCCCTGTGGTCTGTATGTGAAGTGAGGATTCTTTTCAGCACAAGATCTCCTACTTGGTACTCTCGGAGCCTGACTTTCTGATCAAAGGCTTTCTTCATTCTCTTCTGATACAACTGCCCATGACAGATTGCAGCCAATCTTTTATCTTCAATCAGACTCAGTTGTTCGTATCGGGATCGGACCCATTCTGCTTCGTTCAGCTTAACATCCATCAGTACCCTCAGGGAAGGTAACTCAACTTCAACTGGTAGGACCGCTTCCATACCATACACAAGCTGATATGGTGTTGCCCTAGTGGATGTTCTGATTGACGTGCGGTACCCATGCAAGGCAAACGGTAGCATTTCATGCCAGTCTTTGTAGGTGACTACCATCTTCTGCACAATCTTCTTGATATTCTTGTTAGCTGCCTCAACAGCGCCGTTCATCTTTGACCTGTAAGGAGAAGAATTGTGGTGCTGGATCTTGAAGTCCCGGCATAGCTCTGCCATCATTTTGTTGTTCAAGTTGGAACCATTATCAGTAATGATTCGCTCGGGAACTCCGTATCGACAGATGATGTCTCTCTTCAGAAATCGGGCTACCACTTGCCTTGTAACATTTGCATAGGAAGCTGCTTCAACCCACTTGGTAAAATAGTCAATGGCTACCAAGATGAATCTGTGGCCGTTTGAAGCAGTCGGCTCAATCTTGCCAATCATGTCAATGCCCCACATAGCAAAGGGCCAGGGTGAAGACATCACATTCAGAGGATTGGGAGGCACATGCACCTTATCTGCATAGATCTGGCATTTATGGCATTTTCTGGCATAGGCACAACAGTCGGCATCCATTGTGATCCAGTAATAGCCTGATCTTAGCAATTTCTTAGCCATGGCATGCCCTCCTGCATGGGTACCAAAGGATCCTTCGTGCACCTCGTGCATCAACAAGTCTGCTTCTGTTCTATCAACGCATCTGAGAAGTACCATATCGAAGTTTCTTTTGTACAGGGAACCATCAGTGTTCAGAAAGAAACTACCAGCAAGCCTTCTTAGAGTCTTCTTATCATTGGAAGATTCCCCAGGAGGGTATGTTTGATCCTCCAAGAAGCACTTAATGTCATGGAACCAAGGCTTATCATCTTTGACAACGTCTGCCGCAAATACGTGTGCTGGTCTTTCGAGTCTGGACACTGAAATCCGAGGCACAAAGTTGGCAGCTTGAACTTTGATCATGGATGAAATGGTAGCCAGAGCATCTGCAAACTGATTCTCGTCCCGGGGGATATACTCAAGCTTGACCATTGTGAAGAAAGTTAATAACCTTCTTGTATAATCCCTGTAAGGTATCAGATGATCCTGGTGGGTGTACCATTTGCCGTTGGTTTGATTAACTACCAGAGCTGAATCTCCGAATACAGTCAAAGTCTTGATCCTGAGGTCTATGGTTCCTCAAGACCCATAATGCAAGCTTCGTATTCAGCTTCGTTGTTAGTGCAGTTAAAGGTGAGTTTTGCCGAAAAAGGCATGTGAACTCCCTTAGGTGTAATGAGTACTGCACCAACACCACGACCGTTCATATTAACAGCCCCATCAAACATCATAGTCCATTCTTCTTCCAGGTCAGGCCCTTCAGTGTGAACAGGCTCTTCATAATCTTTTGCTTTTATGAACATGATGTCTTCATCAGGGAAGTCAAATCTCATATGCTGGTAATCATCAATAGGTTGCTCAGCAAGATAATTAGACAATACACTGCCCTTGATGGCTTTCTGAGATGTGTACTGGATGTCATATTCTGTGAGGATCATTTGCCATCTTGCAACCCGTCCGGTAAGAGCTGGCTTCTCGAAAATGTACTTGACTGGGTCCATTTTGGATATCAATAAAGTAGTGTGGGTCAACATATACTGTCTCAGTCGGCGAGCAGCCCACGCTAAAGCACAGCAAGTTTTCTCGAGCAGTGAATAACGTTGTTCACAGTCGGTAAAATTTTTGCTTAGGTAGTAAATTGCATACTCTTTTCGACCAGACTCGTCATGCTGGCCCAGCACACACCCCATTGACTCCTCTAATACTGTCAAGTACATTATCAGAGGTCTTCCTTCAACTGGAGGCATAAGGATTGGTGGTTCTTGCAGGTATTCTTTGATCTTGTCAAAAGCCCTCTGGCAGTCTTCGTTCCACCCGACCGTCTGTTCTTTTCTTAACAGCTTGAACAAGGGTTCACAGGTTGCATTAAGGTGAGATATGAACCTTAAAATGTAGTTCAATCTACCTAGAAACCCTCGAACTTCTTTTTCAGACTTTGGTGCAGGCATTTCTTGAATGGCTTTGACTTTATCAGGGTCAACCTCAATCCCTTTCTCGCTTACAATAAATCCCAGCAGCTTACCAGATCGCACCCCGAATGTGCACTTGTTGGGGTTCAATTTCAGTTGGTATTTCCTCAGACGCTTGAATAGCTTCAACAGATTCACCAGGTGGTCTTCTTCTGTGAGGGACTTGGCAATCATGTCATCCACATAACACTCGATTTCTTTATGGATCATATCGTGGAATAATGTTACCATAGCCCGTTGATATGTTGCACCAGCATTCTTCAATCCGAATGGCATCACCTTATAACAGAACGTGCACCAGGGTGTGATGAAAGTTGTCTTCTCCATGTCTTCAGGTGACATCTTGATCTGATTGTATCCTGAAAATCCGTTCATGAAGGAGAACACCGAGAACTGAGCCGTATTATCAACCAATACATCAATGTGAGGTAATGGGAAGTCATCTTTCGGGCTGGCTCTGTTCAGATCCCGGTAGTCAACACACATCCTCACTTTGCCGTCTTTCTTTGGCACAGGTACAATGTTAGCAACCCACGGTGGATAGCTGGTTACAGTAAGGAACCCGGCGTCCCACTGTTTTTGTACCTCTTCCTTTATCTTCATTGCCATATCTGGGCGAGTACGGCGCAGCTTCTGTTTTACTGGCGGGCAGTCTTCTTTTAATGGCAGCTTGTGCATGACGATATCGGTGTCCAACCCTGGCATATCCTGGTAAGACCAAGCAAACACATCCACATACTCTCGAAGCAGATCAATCAGTTGTTCTTTCACTGGGTTTTGTAGGCAGGCCCCGATCTTAACTTCTTTCACGTCTTCATCCGTACCAAGATTAACTGTTTCAATATCCTCCTAATGAGGAGTGATAACCTTCTCCTCTTGCCTTAACAACCTGGCTAGCTCTTCAGGAAGCTCAAAATCCTCTTCAACCCCTTCATCGGCTTGATTGATTGGATTGTCAAAGTCATACGAAGCCATAGCTGTGCTGTTGTCGGTGCAGTCTGAAAGGCACTCTCTGCAAGGGTTTAGATTGTTCATTTTAGTGATTGATTTTAATCTTGCTTAGAAAAAAGTGAAATGAAGTTATCATTTTGAAAACACTGCCATTTTATTTTTGTACAAAAAGAAAAATGAAAAACAGTGAGCAGAAAAGAAAAAGACTCATTTGCAAAAGACATCCGATATTCATTGATTGATCTGTTTGCACAAAATTACAAGATGGCCCGATTACAAAATGAGTCTTGTCATCTTGGGCAAGATGCAAGACTTGATGCATGCTTAAAATATACATGAAATAATAATTACTCTGCAGGAGTAACCCTTATAATTTCCTGGGAAGACCAGTTTGAGATACGGCTCCCCGGGATCCTTGGACGTATCCAGCTCTCCAGGTTGCGCTTATCTTCTGACTCATCTTTCAAGTTGTTTACAGCATCAGGGGTGAGAATCCCCCCACTAACAAAACTGGGCTTCTTAGCAGCCTCTGATTGATCTTGTTGGGTTGGTTTGTAACCCAACCCAAATCTGTCCTCTTTCTTTTCCACAGGCAACAGCTTGCCCCATCCTTGAGCATTCCCCTCTTCAACAACCTTCCTGGCTTGCTGTCGCTCCCGATAAATGGGACCGGCCCAAATAAAGGTACAGACGCGAACGGTCGGCGAGAGGGACAATGAGAACACACAGCCGTGAACTCACTGGAGATGAATAGAGTCGCCAGCTAGGCATTTTTATCCCGGAGGAAAGGCAATGCTGCATAGACCTAGAAAAAGATGGATAAGACGGTTGCGAACCAGAGAGACTGAGAAAGGGGGTTGGTTACAACCTGGGAAGGTATTAGCACCCAGATTGTCCGTCGTACTCGACGGGATCCACGCTTAAAAGATTTGTGCTTAAAAGGGGTAGTGTCAGTGCAATTGGTGTATAAAGAGCTGGAAAAGAATGTACAGGTGTCAGTGTAAAGTGTATAAGTGATATGAAGTATAAAAATGTCAGTGTAAAAGAGGAAGAGGTGAAATGCTCATGATAATGAGGCCTAAGAATGAAGCTGGAAGGAGGGGGAATATACAGAGACTTTTGTTCGATAACCGTTAGGTTATGCCTACGTATCCTCTCGTGCAATGAGGAAGTCAGAACACCGTAGTTCGACCCAAAGAGACTGAAAGATGAATTGACTTGTGAACTGCTTACTTGTCTATGCTCAAGTGCATGACCTGTCTGGCTCAGGTGCAAACTGTCTTGCATTAGACGGAAGAAGCAAGTTCTCGTTTGTGAGTGAAGGTGATGAGAAAAGAATCCCGAAGGAGACGATTATTGTTTGTTTTTGTATTTTCAGTCTTTTATTGTTTTTGGATTTTGTCATAAGTTAATGAGCTTAAGTCTAAACCAATGGATTTAGTAAACTCATCACATCATCCCTCTGATTAGGGGTAATGAGACTACCTTAAGTGTGAAGTCAGATTCTCACACTTAATTACCTTTGATGTAGGGTTAAGATCATTAGCCTATTTGTGATTATTTAGATGTTTTTGGTGTTTTTATTTAGTGTTAAGTAATGAGATTAAGCCATAATCAGGGATTAAACAGACTCATTACACCATCCTAATAGAAGGATAATAGATGAGAATGTTTAAGCTGAGGAAGGCTCCTCAACTTAATCCATGATTAGGGATTAAACTCATGACAAAACAAGCCTTTGTTAGATGGATTTTAGTTAATGATATGATGAAGAAATGATTTTTAGGGTTTGTAAGACAACTTGAGGGGGACTTGTCCATTAACACTAGGGTTAGTCCTTCTTAACCAATTAAGGAAGAATTAGAACCCTAATGCAAGGCCCAAGTTACAAGTGTGATGTCTTGATGATTATTAAGTGAATTGATTAAGAGATTTAAACACATTAAGGGTTTAACACTTAGGATTAAAGTTATACACTCCATCCTAAGAGAAGGATGCAGGCATAAGCTTAATCACAAAGCCTTAAAGCCTTTAGGGTTTAGTCCCTGATTATGAGATGAGAAGAGAAGACTCAAAAGAGACACAAAGGTAAAACTAAGAGGGGAGACTAATGAAAACCCTAATCATTGTCATGCTTGGTTGTTCCTAAGGTTTGTGAGGTTTACAAGGGAAGTCTTCAATGGAACCACCAGGAAGCAGATGAAAGGATCAAGAGAAGCAAAGCAACTTGCTTCATTCAAGAAGTCAAGTCACTTGAAGAAAGAAAGTAAGAAGAAGAAGAATGAGCAAGCTCAATCTCAAAAACATAACAAAATGCAGCAAGGATGCATGAAAGGGATGAAAAGAAATGGTGAGAAGTGAAGGCAAATTCACTTCTCAGAGTTGCTTACCACCTGAAAAGTTAGTGAGAAAGATGCAATGCAATGCAAAATGGAATGAAATGGCATGATGCAAATCAAAACCAGAAGCATATATGAGATGATAATGATGCTATGAGATGATGCAAACATGGATCAAGGCATGAGGATGATCATACAAACTTATGGATTCAAATGGAGCAAGTTTAGAACCATGAACACACATGAAAAGTTATGAGATGCAAATGACATACAACATGGAAAATACATGATGCAATGATCAAACATGCTTTCAATATGTCTTAAGATGTCCAATGGATCAAATGGATGCACAAAATGCTATGACAAGTCAAGGTATGAATGCAAATACAAGATGAATGCAAAAAGAAGCCCAAATTAGGGTTTATGAACCAAACATCAAACAAAAATCAAAATCAGAAGCAAAACCCTAAGATAAAAAATTGAAAATGCCACACAAGGTAACCCTAATCCCATACTAAACCAATGCCCAAAGGAGAGGTCTCAACTCTTAACCAATCTCAAGATATGATTTTTACAAGTTATTAGGGTTTTTAGGGCTTCTAAACAAAAGAAATGCCAAACAATTAGAAAATGCAAGATCAAATCATGGCCTTTTTATCTCAAAAACTACATGCTAGACACAATGCAATGCAAAAAGAATCAATGTCCAACTCTTCATGGATAGGCAGAAATGACTTTTTGAACTTAGGATCGAAATAATGCACAAAAATGATTTTAATTCAATGAAAAATTCTCAAAATGCATCAAGATCAAAAAAGAAATTTGGTTTGAAGGTTGGACAATGTTTCTAAATGTCTTAGAACATTTCATGAATTTTTTGGTGATTTTTAAATACCTAAAAGTATTTTTGATAAATTAATTTCCATTAATCAATTAAAAATAATCTTTTAAATATTTAAATATACATTTTTTATGCAAAAAATGAAAATAAAAATATTTTTGTGTTTGAAAAATTAATGAAACTCAGGATAAAAAATTTCATAATTTTTAAACAAGTTTTGCTATTTTAAATAAATTGGACAAATAAAATAAAAAGAAATGAAATAAAAATGAATTTAAAATGAAGTATGCAGGATGGAGGGCCAGGATTGAGCCTGGATTTGAAATGTTTGACCGCGCGCGCTATCCAAGGGCTATGGTTGCTTCTGACTAAATTAGTTTAATTATAATTAATTAAATCTAATTAAGTGGATTAGGGCTAATTGGGAGGATCCAGGCCACACATGCGCGCGGGTAGTCAACGGGTCAAGGGAAATCTACGCTCCACATTCAAATGGAAATTAATGACTGGATTAGGGCATAATGATTTTCAGGTGGCCGGAGAAGACCTCCGGTCGTCTTCTCCGGTGGGAAGCCCACCTGAAAATCCCTAAAACTCTCAAACCCTAACTAAAATGAAATCTAAAAACATGGAAATGCTCCCCACAACCTACTGAATCAAAACCCCATCACAAACAACATTTATTTTTTCCCAGAAACATGAATCGAACCAAACAATTTTTAGGTCAACAGAGTTTCAGGAAGCAATTAAATTCTCATTTCATCACCATTTTCAAAACTAAAGGCATATTCATGATCAGGAAGACATATAGAACAAGTTTAGAACTTAAAAATCCATTTCTGGAAAAAAAATTCTTGAGCTACCTGAGATTCGAAGCTTTCACTCCAGCAAGTTTCTGACCTCCTCCTTTGGTGAAATCCACTCCTTATGACCTCTTGATGATGCTTGAATGCTTTGGAGAAGTTTATGCTGGCTAGATGAAGAGTTTGAACAGCTTCTGCTCAAGCTCAGTTGAAAATGGCAATGGTGATGCAGGCAGTTTTAGGCCAATGTGAGTGGTTCTTTGTGGTCCAGATGATGAGTGGAGAAGGTTTGTGGAGTTTGTTTGGATGTTTATGAACTGTGGAGTGAGTTTCGAAAGAAACTGCCAATTGGAATGAAAATGGTGAAGTGATGTTATAGCTTGTTTCAGGCCTGGTTCTTTGTTGGTTTCTACTCAATGGAACATGGTGAGATGATTGGTGAAAATGGTTTGGATGTTTTAAGTTTGTGGAGGCAGATTCGAAGAGTTTTGCAAAGTGAGGTGTTTTTGTGTATGTCATCTTGTGGAGTGTTTCAGCTTGGCTTGGTATATGAAATGGCCTGCATTTGGATAGTATAAAATAATCCTATAGGTCAGGTGATGTGACCTGGCCTTTATTGATTGGTAAGTTTACTTTTGCAAAAAAGTCCACTTTGTGTAAGGAAGGCATGGCTTGAGCTATAGCTTGGTACAAGAGGCATGGGCTGCGCAGCATGATGTGTGTGTGATGCTAGGAAGGTTCAGCAGCCAAGGCAACTAGTTGGTGAAGAGTGATCATGAGTTTTGCAAGTTGTTACTTTTTGGAACTTCATGAAAAAAGTCTTGTTACACAAACCATGGACATGAGAAACTTTGGTCCAATTATGATTTTTAGAGCTCATGGAATGTTTGTGTCATGGTTTGATGTCAACTAGAGGTTAAAAAAGCCTTGGTTCATGATTTTGCAAAATTCACATTTGAGGCATGTCTTGAAAATCAATGATTTTAGCCAACTTTGTCACACCATAACTTTTGATCCAAGAAGAATTTGATCATGTTCTTGTACTTTTTGAAAAGGGAAAGATGTATTCTACAACTTTCATGACCAAAGTTTTTCCATTTGAAGCATTTTTGGATCAAGAATCAAGGCTTGAAAAGTGACCTAAAATGACACATTCTTGAAAAGTCAACTATACCCAAAAAGTCAACATTTGCAAAAACTCCAAATTCTTGAATTTTGTGAACTTCAACCTTCTTCCATGATCAAATAAAGATCATATACACTCAAAATGATGAAGATCACCCATTGGTTGGGTAATTGGGGGCCTCAGATGCCCTGATTTTGCACTGACTTGTCCAGAAAGTCAACCCTTGATCAGATGACTTCCCCATGGAATTCCTTCATGAAAATTGATATGCATACTCCCTATACCATATAGAGATCAATGGAAACAAGAATGACCAAAAAAATTGGAGTTATGGTCTCTGAAACCAAAACCCTAATTTTAGGTCAACTGTGCAGTCTATCCTGGCTCTGCTTCCATGCAAACCTCAGTTCTTGTGATTCTTTTGAAATCTTGACTTTGAGAGGATAGAATATGATACAAGAACACATATGGACCCCTTTGAAGTGATTGGTTGCCTTTGGAGTGGCTCAAGAGGCTTTGGGATTACTCAGATCACAAACCCTAGGTGCAGATGACTTTGAACCAAAGCAATGAATCAAAATGTGGTATGAGATGATATGATTGTGTTTATGCATATGAAATGATCACAAGCCATGGTGTGAATGGGTGAGGGCAAATTTGGGGTGTTTACAGCTGCCCCTATTCAAACATGAGTTAGCTGTGCAGGATGTAAGCAACGACTTAACAGGCAAACAAGATAACTTGTGGTTGAATACCAGAGACAGTCCAAAATTTGCACTCACAGAATGAAGAAGAAAAGGGATATAGATTGTAAAAGGAGAATAAAGTATATTGTAAAGTGTGGGAAATAGAGCAATGACGGGGACGGCCGACATGCTGGGGATAAAGGGTAAAGCCATGACGGGGACGGCCGACTAGCTGGGAAAAGTAAGAAATTATGATGGGGACGGCCATCACGATAAAGTAAGATTCTCTGGGAATTAATGAAACATGACGGGGACGGCCATCAAGTTCATAAAGCAAAGTAACCAACGATGGGGACGGCCATCGGGCTAAACTGAAAGGAAAAGGGACCACGACGGGGACGGCCATCGGGTTAAAGAATAAATGAAATAAACAGATGATGAGGTACGGTCATCAAAGGTGAAGGACGATCACCTAGCAGGGGACGGCTGCTCTGTTGGGGATAAAAGAAATATGATGGGGACGGCCATCAAAGGTGGAGGACGACCACCTGGCAGGGGACGACTGCTCTGAAAATATTGCGACATAGGACGAATGCCGGATAAAAAGTCAACGATGGGGACGGCCATCGGACGAGCATGATGGAGGACGACCATCAAGAGGTGGAGGACGACCACCTAGCAGGGTATGGCTGCTCTCGGGGTTTATCGTGACACAGGACGAATGTCAGATAACCAAAATCAACAATGGGGACGGCCATTGGATAAAATGATGAAGGACGATCATCAAGAGGTGGAGGACGACCACCTAGCAGGGGACGGCTGCTAAAATCAACGATGGGGATGGCCATCGGACGAGCATGATGGAGGACGATCATCAAGAGGTGGAGGACGACCACCTAGCAGGGTACGGCTGCTCTCAGGGTTTATCATGACACAGGACGAGTGTCAGATAAAAAGAAAATTGTTTGGCGATCTACTGGGGAATAGTAAACACGGACGAGTGTTTATATCCAAGAAACAAAAGGTATAAGTGTTTGGTATTTGTGTATAGATTAAAGATGCGGACGAGCATCCTTAAGGCTATGATACGGACGAGTATCATGATAGAAACAAACGCTTGACACATGTTCTGAGATGATGGTACGGACGAGTACCAACGAGTTAACAAAGAACAAGGACTAGTGTTGAATCTGAGAGGATTCTTCTGGGAAATAGTAGACACAGGCGAGTGTCTATATCCAAGAAGACAAAAAGGGTTTGACGCAGTGTATGGATTAAAGATACGGACGAGCATCCTTAAGATTATGATACGGACGAGTATCATGTAGAAACAAATGCTTGACGCATATTCTGAGATGATGATACGGACGAGTACCATCTGGTTAACAGAGAACATGGACCAACGTTGAATCTGTGGGGATATAAAAGGTGTATATGAGATACGGACAAGTATCCTGTATAAGTATAACCTGAGTAGTGAGACTGGTGTATAGATGAATGTTTATCTGCTGGGGAGAGTGACACGGACGAGTGTCAAGAGAAAAGTATAATAATATCAACAAGTATGTAGGTTGTAAAAGTGTAAGCGACTGCGCTGGGGATATGACACGGACGGGTGTCAAAAAGTGTATACAGGTATATGTGAGTGCAAAGAGGACGTCTTTGGCTTTCTGCTGGGGTATGACATGGACGGGTGTCAAAATGAGTGTATACTGGTGTTCTGATTTGTGAGGCAGCTGCTTTTGCTGGGACTCTGGTGGGGACTCTGGGGGAAAATGTTCTGCATTCTGATGAATGGTTACTAGTCAACAAGTGCTGATTCCAAACATGGCTTATGATTGTGCTATGTGTTGGATTTTTGCCGTAATGCTCCGTGTTGAAACGGAATGCTACGCTTTGTGGGTGAATATGATGCAAATGCTATGATTGTGCAAAGATACCAGACCGGGATCCGGGTCTCATTGCTGCGAAGATCTTCGATCGATCCGTTTGAAGTAGACATCCCAACTGGGGATGAGATCATCGGTAGATCTGAGGAGATGTATCTGCTTGGGGATGCGGGTCACTGAGACCTATTCCAATAAATGAGGGACCCAACTGGGGGTTTGTAGAAGCTTTCTTTACTCTGTTGTGATTTCTTCGTGCGATGTTCTTCTGGATAGAGGCTGGAACTCTGTGGGGAGATAGCTCTCTGACTTTTGTGCTTGGCTGAGGGCGAGATGGCAACTCGGCTGGGGAGGAAGAGATCATTGAGAGACCTTCCTAGGGATTCTGCCGAAGAGGATCCTTAACTCAGCCGGGGATATAGGTGCCTTCTGTGATGCTTGGTAACTCTGATGGGGCAAGCAACAAGTGGAAAACTCAACTGGGGAAGTCATGAGAGGCAACTCAGCTGGGGAGAGAGTACTTCGGGTGCTAAAATTGAGTGTTGATTTGCTAGCTTGCTGGGATGAAGCTTACATGCCCCAAGTTGCGTTCCGGATACCTGCAATCCTGAAAAAGACATAGAAACGCACAAGATAATCCCGAGGTATCCCTTACTAGATTCCGTCATAGGAGTTTAGAATACTTCTGAGAGCAAGCATATTTCCTGCAAGCATGTTTTTATCTGAAGATAAGCATCTGTATTCTTATGCAATCAGTTTTTTTCTTTTTTAGACATAAGACATTTTTTGCAAATAAAATGTACAAAACGAGACATGACTGAAAATCTGATTTTATTGATTCATATGCCCTGAGTTGGCGAGATACAGTCAAAGGAACATATCCCCTGAAATGAGGAGATTGTTACAAATTGAGAAACAAAATGCTGGCAGTGTTGATGACGCTTTAAGGAGCTTCCTCTTCACTATGACTTGTATGACTTTTGACGTTCTTCTCATCTTGCTTTCTGAAGAATGTTGATTCTGATTGAAGCTTGATCCTTCCGAAGCTTGCCAAGTTGTAGATGATACAGACGAACTCAGAATGCAGTTGTTCGCTTATTCCCTTATTTTGCATGGATCTCCCTTTCGGGTTTTCAATCCATCGGGATACCCATTTTTGCCTGAGCTGTCCAATGCGGCTTTTCAACTCAGCGGGTGTACATTTTTATTTATTTTCCCTTATTTTTGCCCGAGTCTTTTATTCTGTTTTTTGACTCGCCGGGATGCCCTATTTTTGCCTGGACTTACATTCTGTTTTTGTGTCCAGCGGGTCATTTTATGCGAAGTATTTTTTAACTGCATCTGAATTCACAGGGGACGGGAAATCTTCACCATCCATGGTGCTGAGCATCAGTGCTCCACCAGAGAAAACTTTCTTTACCACGAATGGTCCTTCATAGTTTGGAGTCCATTTGCCCCTGTGGTCTGTATGAGGAGGGAGGATTCTTTTCAGCACAAGATCTCCCACTTGGTACTCTCGGTGCCTGACTTTCTGATCGAAGGCTTTCTTCATTCTCTTCTGATACAACTGCCCATGACAGATTGCAGCCAATCTCTTTTCTTTGATCAGACTCAGTTGCTCGTATCGGGACCTAACCCATTCTGCTTCACTCAGTTTAACATCCATCAGTACCCGTAGGGAAGGTAATTCAACTTCAACTGGTAGGACTGCCTCCATACCATACACAAGTTGATACGGTGTTGCCCCAGTGGATGTTCTGATTGACGTGCGGTACCCATGCAAGGCAAACGGTAACATCTCATGCCAGTCTTTGTAGGTGATTACCATCTTCTGCACAATCTTCTTGATATTCTTATTTGCTGCCTCAACAGCGCCATTCATCTTTGGCTTGTAAGGAGAAGAATTGTGGTGTTGGATCTTGAAGTCCCGGCATAGCTCAGCCATCATTTTGTTGTTTAAATTGGAACCATTATCAGTAATGATTCGCTCGGGCACTCCATACCGACAGATGATATCTCTTTTCAGAAATCTGGCTACCACTTGCCTTGTGACGTTTGCATATGAGGCTGCTTCAACCCACTTGGTGAAATAGTCAATGGCGACCAAGATGAATCTGTGACCGTTTGAAGCAGTTGGCTCGATCTTGCCAATCATGTCAATGCCCCACATAGCAAAGGGCCAGGGTGAAGACATGATGTTCAAAGGATTGGGAGGCACATGCACCTTATCCGCATAGATCTGGCATTTGTGGCATTTTCTGGCATAGGCACAACAGTCGGCATCCATTGTGATCCAATAATAGCCTGATCTTAACAACTTCTTAGCCATTGCATGTCCTCCAGCATGGGTACCAAAGGATCCTTCGTGCACTTCATGCATCAGCAAGTCTGCTTCTGTCTTATCAACACATCTGAGGAGTACCATATCAAAGTTCCTTTTGTATAAAGACCCATCAGTGTTCAAGAAGAAACTACCAGCAAGCCTTCTCAAAGTCTTCTTATCGTTGGAAAATGCCCCAGGTGGGTATGTCTGATCCTCCAAGAAGCACTTAATGTCATGGAACCAAGGCTTATTATCTTTAACAACATCTGCTGCGAACACATATGCTGGTCTGTCGAGTCTGGACACTGAAATCTGAGGTACAAAGTTGGCAGCTTGAACTTTGATCATGGATGAAATGATAGCAAGAGCATCTGCAAACTGATTCTCGTCCCGAGGGATATACTCAAGCTTGACTGTTGTAAAGAAAGTCAATAACCTCCTTGTATAATCCCTGTAAGGTATCAGATGATCTTGGTGGGTGTACCATTTACCGTTGGTTTGATTGATTACCAAAGCTGAATCTCCGAATACAGTCAACGTCTTGATCCTGAGGTCAATGGCTTCCTCAAGACCCATAATGCAAGCTTCGTATTCAGCTTCGTTGTTAGTGCAGTTGAAAGTGAGTTTTGCCGAGAATGGCATGTGAACTCCTTTAGGTGTAATGAGTACTGCACCAACACCACGACCATTCATATTAACAGCCCCATCAAACATCATAGTCCATTCTTCTTCCGGGTCGGGCCCTTCAGTGTGAATAGGCTCTTCATGATCTTTTGCTTTTATGAACATGATGTCTTCATCAGGGAAGTCAAACCTCATAGGCTGGTAATCATCAATAGGTTGCTCAGCAAGATATTCAGACAATACACTGCCCTTGATGGCTTTCTGAGATGTGTATTGGATGTCATATTCTGTAAGAATCATTTGCCATCTTGCAACCCGTCCGGTAAGCGCTGGCTTCTCAAATATGTACTTGACTGGGTCCATCTTTGAGATCAATAAGGTAGTGTGGGTCAGCATATACTGTCTCAGTCGGCGAGCAGCCCACGCTAAAGCACAGCAAGTTTTCTCGAGCAGTGAATAACGTTGTTCACAGTCGGTAAACTTTTTGCTTAGGTAGTATATTGCATACTCTTTTCGACCAGACTCGTCATGCTGGCCCAGCACGCACCCCATTGACTCCTCTAATACTGTCAAGTACATTATCAGAGGTCTTCCCTCAACTGGAGGCATAAGGATTGGAGGCTCTTGCAGGTATTCTTTGATCTTGTCAAATGCCTTCTGGCAGTCTTCGTTCCACCTGACCGTCTGTTCCTTTCTCAACAGCTTGAACAAAGGTTCACAGGTCGCTGTAAGGTGAGATATGAACCGCGAAATGTAGTTCAATCGACCTAAGAACCCTCGAACTTCTTTCTCAGTTTTCGGTGCAGGCATCTCTTAAATAGCTTTGACTTTATCAGGGTCAACTTCAATCCCCTTCTCGCTTACAATAAAACCCAGCAGCTTACCAGATCGCACCCCGAATGTGCATTTGTTGGGGTTCAGCTTTAGTTGGTACTTCCTCAGACGTTTGAACAACTTTAGCAGATTTACCAGATGATCTTCTTCAGTAAGGGACTTGGCAATCATGTCATCCACATAACATTCGATTTCTTTATGGATCATATCGTGGAATAATGTTACCATAGCCCGTTGATATGTTGCACCAGCGTTCTTCAGTCCGAATGGCATCACTTTGTAACAGAACGTGCCCCAAGGTGTAATGAATGTTGTCTTCTCCATGTCTTCAGGTGACATCTTGATCTGATCATATCCTGAAACTCCGTCCATGAAGGAGAATACCGAGAAATGAGCCGTATTATCCACCAATACATCAATGTGAGGTAAAGGGAAATCATCTTTTGGGCTGGCTCTGTTCAGATCCCGGTAGTCAACACACATCCTCACTTTGCCGTCTTTCTTAGGCACAGGTACTATGTTAGCAACCCACGGCGGATAGCTAGTTACAGCAAGGAACCCGGCGTCCCATTGCTTTTGTACCTCTTCCTTGATTTTCATAGCCATGTCTGGACGAGTACGGCGTAGTTTCTGTTTAACCGGCGGACATTCTTCTCTCAAAGGCAGCTTGTGCACCACAATGTCGGTGTCCAACCTTGGCATGTCTTGATAAGACCAAGCAAACACATCCACATACTCTCGAAGCAGGTCAATCAGTTGTCTTTTCACTGAGTCTTACAGGCAGGCCCCGATTTTAACTTCTTTCACGTCTTCATCTGTACCAAGATTGATCACTTCAACCTCCTCCTGGTGAGGAGTAATAACCTTTTCCTCTTGTCTCAACAACCTGGCTAGCTCTTCAGGAAGCTCATACTCTTCTTCAACCCCTTCATCAGCTTGATTGATTGGATTGTCAAAGTCATACGAAGTCATAGCCGTGCTGTTGTCGGTGCTGTCTGGAAGGCACTCTCTGCAAGGGTTAAGTTTGTTCATTTTAGTGATCTGATTTTAGTCTTGTTTAGAAAAGTGAAATGAAGTTGTCATTTTGAAAACACTGCCATTTATTTTTTTTGTACAAAAAGAAAAATAGAAAAACAGTGAACGAAAAAGAAAAAGACTCATTTGCAAAAAGATGTCTGATATTTCATTGATTAATCTTGTTTGCACAAAAAGTACAGATGGCCCGATTACAAAATGAGTCTTGTCATCTTGGGCAAGATGCAAGACTTTGATGCATGCTATAAAAATACAGGAAATAATAATTACTCTGCATGAGTAACTCTTATAATTTCCTGGGAAGACCAGTTCGAGACACTGCTCCCCGGGATCTTTGGACGAATCCAGCTCTCCAGGTTGCGTTCTTCTTCCAGCTCGTCTTCCAGACAGTTGACAGCATCAGGGGTGAGCATCCCCCCACTCACAAAGTTGGGCTCTTTCGCAGCCGCCGCTTGATCTTGTTGAGTTAGTTTGTAACCCAACCCAAATTTGTCCTCCTTCTTCTCCACCGGTAGTAGCTTGCCCCAGCCTTGGGCAGTTCCTTCCTCAACAACCTTCCGGGCTTGTTGGTATGATGATATTGAAGTACCAGGTACAGCAGATGTTTCATTCACATTCAAAGCTTCAAACCCCTGGCTCATTGTTTCATGGATCTCCCCATCCATTTCAATGTACTTATAAGTAGCCAGGTGGCTGACAAAAATGTCCTCCTCTCCACAGATTGTAACGATTTGACCCTCCCACTCGTATTTTAACTTCTGGTGAAGGGTAGAGGTCACGGCGCCAGCGGCGTGAATCCATGGCCTACCCAATAAACAGCTGTAGGCGGGCTGTATATCCATCACATAGAAGGTAGTTTTGAAGGTTTGCGGGCCAATCGTTACGGGTAACTCAATCTCTCCCAGAACCGATCTCTTTGAACCATCAAAGGCTCTTACCACCAGGTTGCTGGGCCTCAACGCCAATCCGTCATATTCTAGCTTCACCAAGGCCTTTTTAGGTAAGACATTGAGGGATGACCCCGTGTCTACCAGCACATGGGAAAGGACAGCACCTTTACATTCCATAGTTATGTGCAAGGCTTTGTTATGGTTGTGGCCTTCCGTTGTCAAATCAGTATTAGTGAACCCTAGTCCATGACTAGCATTAACATTCCCCACTACAGCTTCAAGCTGATTGACAGTGATCTCTTCAGGCACGTAAGCTGCGTGCAAGACTTTGAGTAGTGCATTCCGATGGGCTTCGGAGCACATAAGCAATGATAGGATTGAAATCTTGGAAGGCGTCTGATGAAGCTGATCCACTATTTTATAATCACTCTTTTTAATGATTCGCATGAACTCATCAACCTCTTGATCGAAGGGTGTTTTCAAAGCTTCCTTAACAGCTTGATCTTCCTGCACAGGGCTCTTCCCTTTGGCCTTGGCAGCAGCTTCTGCTTCGGCCGTGGGTCTCTGAATTTGTGGGGCGAAAAGACGTCCGCTTCGAGTGAAGCCTCCGCCTCCTCCCACATTGTCTACTTGTAGTGCAGGGGTTGATGATTCAAAAGTGATCTTTTGTCCTTCACAGTACAGGTCAGAGCCGTAATGCCAGGGGATGGCATTACTGCTTTCATAAGGTACGGGTCCAGGCACCGTGATAGTGACTGGACTGACTGCAGCTGTGGAAGGAACTGTGATAGTCTGTGGATCATAATAAATCGTAACTGGTGCTCTGATGGGAGCAGCACCTTCCGAGTTGTAGACAGAGTTGTTTTCAGGATCGTAAAATATTGTGACAGTAGAGACATCTTCATGATTTGTTGCTGGTGTTGTAGGAGATATTGTCGGAAGCAAGGATGTTGTTGTTGTAGGAGTTTCAAAATGGAGTGAAGCTGAAGTTGTAGAAGGAACATTTGTTGATATCTGATCAGTTGAAATGACGGAAGAAGTACTTGTTGATGAAACCGAAGAATTGTCAGGAACAATGGTTGTTGCAGTTGTAGGAGGTTCTGGAACTGTTGTTGATGAGATTGGTGGATTTGTTGGAAATGATGTGGTGATCTGAAGTTGGTCACTCCGAATGAGGTCATCTATGCCATTCCTCAAATTATCGCACCCATTTACTGAAATATTGCAGTAAGCACACCCTAACTCGCACCCCGGGAACATTTGACATTCCAGGAGTTGAGCCTTGATTTCTACCAACGGTGTCCGGATCTGTCCCACACTGGTTATTAAATAAGACGGCTTGTCTTTTTCAATAGCGTTAATTCTGGGACCACCGTGGTTTGGCATCGGGTTCTTATTGACATTGGGTGGTGGTGCGAAATTCAAAGCCTTTGAGTCTACCAGGTCTTGTACCTTCATGTGCAGGGCTCTGCACTTTTCTGTACTGTGACCAGGTGCATTTGAATGGAAGGCACACCTGGCGTTGGAGTCATAATTCCTGGGTAAACTGTTGGGATCTGGAGGTGCCAGCGTCCTTAGCTCAACCAGGTTGAGTTTCAGGAGTTGTGGCAGCAATGTAGCATATGGCATAGGGATCGGATCGATCACCCTATTAGCTTGAGACGGCCTCTGCTGGAATGGCCTTTGCTGACTGTTGTTGGTGTTGCTGTTGTTGTAATTTCTTGGAGGATACTGATTTTGTTGATGGTACTGAGGTTGTTGCTGATAGTTTTGTTACGGAGGTTGATAGACTGGTTGAGGATGAACTGGAGCGGGGATGGTGACTGCTGCTACAGACTTGTGGACATATTGGGGCCTGCCCCTGTTGGTGTGGATGGCATTGGTCTCGCCAGTTCTTCTTGGGCCTGCAAAAGGCTTTCTTGTACTACTGGACGAGCTGGCACCATTGTCAGAAATCTTGCCCATTTTTAACAGGCTTTCAATTCTCTCTCCAGCTATGACAACATCTGCAAAGCTAGTGGAGGAGAAAGCAGCCAGCCTGTCAATATATGTCCCCTGAAGGGTGTTCATAAACATGTCTGCCATTTCCCTCTCAGACATAGGTGGCTGAACAGCAGCAGCCAATTGCCTCCATCTCTGGGCATATTCTCGGAAACTTTCCCTTGAAGACTGTGACATTCCCATTAGGAGAGTCCTATTGGGTGCCATATCTAAGTTGTACTGATACTGTCTGATGAAGGCTTCTGCCAAATCCTTCCAGCATCTGATAGTTGCCCTTGTCAGGTG
Organism: Lathyrus aphaca; assembly: GCA_963966055.1. NCBI lineage: Eukaryota > Viridiplantae > Streptophyta > Magnoliopsida > Fabales > Fabaceae > Lathyrus > Lathyrus aphaca. The sequence continues at coordinate 63,396,996 of OZ014519.1, read as the reverse complement.
AGAGTACCATTCTCTTGACGCTCCAGTCAAGCTGTCTTCGAAATAGAACATCCAGAGCTTTTCATCCATAGTATAGGCCTTCAGCCTTCCCAGAAATGACTGTAAATGAGTCCGGGGGCATGAAGTTCCGTTGTATTTTTCAAAACAGGGAGGCTTGAACTTATGGGGGATCCTGACCCCGTCTACCAAGCCCATGTCCATGACGTCGAAGCCCAAAGAGTTTTGAGACTCTAAGGATCTCAATTTCTCAGCTATCTCATCTAACCTTCTATCATAAGCTTCTTCCCCAGCACCCATTACTGTGAATTGATCCTCTTGGGGGTCTTCTTGAAGTACCCTGGCTGCAGTGGCTGTCCCTTGAACATTTGCAGGAATGTTGATCTCAGGATGCAGATGTGGGCCAAACACAGGGGGGTTAACATGAGGTTGGACTCTTTCATTGTTGCTGGTGCCGGCAGTCCCTATATGTGGATCTTCTTGATTTTGCCTTTCCACCATGGCCCTCAGTCTTTCCTGGCTCTGAGCCATGTTGTTCATCACTTCCATGAACTGCGTCATCTGCGTTCTCATTTCCAATCTTTCGTTTGCCATTTGATTTCTAACCTCTGCAAGGTCCTGTTGTACCTGATCCATTTGAATGCCCGGAAGATTGTTACGGGTTGGATAATGGTGCGGACGGTTGAGGGGAAATACCCGGCGCCTAGCAATAGTTCCTGAATATCACAACAGAGTTAGCAACAATAAAACAAAAACCTACAAAACAAACAAAGGGTTAGCATGCAATGCAGTATGCTTATTTGCTTTCAAGGTATCCGGTTTGGCATTCAGTTTTGACCCTTCCAGACCCTTGAAGATGCTGTTGATGCTGCTTTCGAAGTAAACTCAGATGGAACTAACACATATATTACAAAATGGTATATAGTTTGTTTACAAATACAAACCCTCTGAGGGGTCAAAATACATCACAAGAAAGGAAAATAAAAGTACATGGAATGAAAGCAAAAACAAACAAATGGTCAAACACCAAGACCAAACTCATCCACACGAACTTCCTTGAGAAGTGCTTCGGTCACAGGATCAGCCGGACGCTCCGTGAGATTCCTGATGAGGAGATTCCGGGTTGTAACAGTTGTAGTTAGCCTCTTGTGCTGAGTTTGGTCCTTTGACCTCTTCACCCCGGCTTTGATCTTCAGCTCTGATATCTCCCTCTGGGCTGCTGCCAGGGCTTCTTGCTGTTCTTTTGCACTAGCTTCCAGTTGCTCCATCTTGTCTTGAACTCTCTTGTCCTCCAGAGTATGAGCCTCGGTGATCCTGACCCACCGAGCTTGACTCTCCTTCAGATACAAGTCTGTCCTTGCTCTCTGGAACTGGGCTTCCTTGCAAGCATTCTTCAGAATTTGTTCTCCAGCTTTAGACTTTTTGATATAATCCCCAGACTTCTCAATCTTAGTCAGATGCTCCACTCTCAACTTCTCCAATCTCTCAATCTCCCTCATACCCTCACTCCTCTCCCGGAGGGTCTTCTGCAAAGCCTGGGTTAACTTCTCATTTCTTTCCTTCAAGCCCTCAAACTCCTCCAAACTGATAGTGGCAGGGGGTGGTGCTGAAGATGACTCAGGCATGTCTTCTATGGTAAAGGGCATCCCAGAGAATTGGGCCCTGGCACGGGACCACTCATAATATTGTGCTGATGCCACATTGTTGCACTTCCCTAGGATGGTCACTCCCTTGGTTTGAACATTATCCCAGGCCCAGGCAGCCTGCCTAACAACAGCCAGATTAAGCTTGTTCTCACAATAGAGAGTCTCAACCAAGTCCTGTGCCTTAGGAGTATGGACTAGTGCATAGCCCAGTTGCCTTCTGAACAGCAGAGGATTGTAATTAATGCTACCCTTAACTCCTATTAGGGGCACATTGGGAAAATGCCCACAGCTGGTGATGATATCTCTGCCCTTGGTGCTGTGAGTGCACCATCTGATGTCAGCTGAAGTCAGGGCAGTGAGTCTCTTAGCCCAGTTGCTCTGCCGATGAGGATTCAAAAATGCATCTGTCCTGGGTAGATGCCTGAGAAGCCAAGTATGGAACAATGGAGCACAACACCTCACTAATCTTCCCCTCTGCTTTTCATTCCTCTGATGCACTGAATAATAGAGATCCCCCAATAAAGTGGGTGCTGGGTTCTTCAGGATGAAAAGATGGATTGCATTCTTGCTAATGAATCGAGGCTCATCCGCAAACAATACAATTCCATATATACTCAAAGCCAACAAGGCACAGACAGCTTTCCACTCTCCTAAAGAAGCTTTCAGGGTAGCTTGAGAGATCAGGAAATCCAGATGGAAGCCAGGGATTCCAGCTTTAGAAGTCATATGCTGCTCAATCAGGACAGGTTCCAGATGCAAAGCCTTTGCCACTTCTCCATTACCAGGAAAGACCATCTCAGGGTTGAAAAGGATTCCACCCCTGATAGGTATACCAACTAATGAGGAGTACTCTTCTAAAAGAGGGCCCAACTGAAAGTCTTGAAAAGTGAAACACCTCAATGGAGGATCATAAAACTGAATGCAAGTGTGGATCAGGCTCCTCTGTGATGGGTCCAGATCCATAACCATATCAAGTATATCTCCATAATGCTCCCTGAACAATGGTATGTGATCTGGAGTGATCAGGGTCTGAATCCTCCTGATGTCTGATAACTCTGGCTGGAAGAAGTGATAGGTGATGTTGCTCTTTTTAGGAGCCATGATGCTGAGACTGAGTAGAGACAGGTGCTGATGATAATACTGAAGAAATGGGCCACTGACTGGCTGGTGCAGGTGATAGCTGAAGCAGATAGCTGATGGAGATAGGTCAATACTGAAGATGGGGTCAAAACCAAAACCAAATGAAGATGGATACCCTGAAACACAAATAAGCAAATGTCAATATGATGCAATGATTTATGTATGCAAATGATATGCAAGGGTTTGTGACTGAGCTGGATCTGATCAAAATGCTCTGATATAGGTCCAAGTATGTTCAAGAATTCCAGATGGAGGTCTATAAATCCAGTAACCAAGGTGGGGGACTCAAATAAAGAGCCACATGTCCAGGGTTTTAGAATCACAAGAACTGTCCAACATGGAGTACTCTTAACAAAACAAAGTAACAGGGTATTCTGAGGTCAAGGTACCTGCAAACCTGTAAACAGCCCAACCCCCTCACAGGTAGTGTTCTAGAACAAGGATCCTCAGACTTGGATCATTTATGAGAAGTGTAAACACTTCTAACCCGGAGGTGCAGCGTTTACAATAACCATAACAATTCCTCCTCTAATTCACCTCAGTTTCTGAAGGTCAATACTAAAAGGTCATCCAGACTTAGCAGGCTTCCCAGATAGCCCTAGTATTGCAGGAAATCTGCAACACAGAGTTCTCAAGAAGAAACCCATATCTGAACCGTGTTTCATATTCCCGCACCAGACCGAAATGGAATGGGAAAGAATATGATTCACTCTAGCCTAGGTGTCACTCAGGTCCCAGGTATAGGACCTTAACTCTCAATAGAACCCCACCCGCCAAAACAAAACCAGATCCAGCTAGCATGACAGTATGATATATGTAAAGCAGTAAAGAAAGCAAATAAACAACTGTACATAAAGCAGAAATAAAACATATACAAGACACAAATAAGCACATAACACCCCAATAAACACAAATCAATCAAGCGCTAGGAGGAACCCACAAAAAGAACCAGAAGCCCTGGTTACAATATAAGGATCCCCAGCAGAGTCGCCAAGCTGTCGCTCCCGATAAATGGGACCGGCCCAGATAAAGGTACAGACGCGAACGGTCGGCGAGAGGGACAATGAGAACACACAGCCGTGAACTCACTGGAGATGAATAGAGTCGCCAGCTAGGCATTTTTATCCCGGAGGAAAGGCAATGCTGCATAGACCTAGAAAAAGATGGATAAGACGGTTGCGAACCAGAGAGACTGAGAAAGGGGGTTGGTTACAACCTGGGAAGGTATTAGCACCCAGATTGTCCGTCGTACTCGACGGGATCCACGCTTAAAAGATTTGTGCTTAAAAGGGGTAGTGTCAGTGCAATTGGTGTATAAAGAGCTGGAAAAGAATGTACAGGTGTCAGTGTAAAGTGTATAAGTGATATGAAGTATAAAAGTGTCAGTGTAAAAGAGGAAGAGGTGAAATGCTCATGATAATGAGGCCTAAGAATGAAGCTGGAAGGAGGGGGAATATACAGAGACTTTTGTTCGATAACCGTTAGGTTATGCCTACGTATCCTCTCGTGCAATGAGGAAGTCAGAACACCGTAGTTCGACCCAAAGAGACTGAAAGATGAATTGACTTGTGAACTGCTTACTTGTCTATGCTCAAGTGCATGACCTGTCTAGCTCAGGTGCAAACTGTCTTGCATTAGACGGAAGAAGCAAGTTCTCGTTTGTGAGTGAAGGTGATGAGAAAAGAATCCCGAAGGAGACGATTATTGTTTGTTTTTGTATTTTCAGTCTTTTATTGTTTTTGGATTTTGTCATAAGTTAATGAGCTTAAGTCTAAACCAATGGATTTAGTAAACTCATCACATCATCCCTCTGATTAGGGGTAATGAGACTACCTTAAGTGTGAAGTCAGATTCTCACACTTAATTACCTTTGATGTAGGGTTAAGATCATTAGCCTATTTGTGATTATTTAGATGTTTTTGGTGTTTTTATTTAGTGTTAAGTAATGAGATTAAGCCATAATCAGGGATTAAACAGACTCATTACACCATCCTAATAGAAGGATAATAGATGAGAATGTTTAAGCTGAGGAAAGCTCCTCAACTTAATCCATGATTAGGGATTAAACTCATGACAAAACAAGCCTTTGTTAGATGGATTTTAGTTAATGATATGATGAAGAAATGATTTTTAGGGTTTGTAAGACAACTTGAGGGGGACTTGTCCATTAACACTAGGGTTAGTCCTTCTTAACCAATTAAGGAAGAATTAGAACCCTAATGCAAGGCACAAGTTACAAGTGTGATGTCTTGATGATTATTAAGTGAATTGATTAAGAGATTTAAACACATTAAGGGTTTAACACTTAGGATTAAAGTTATACACTCCATCCTAAGAGAAGGATGCAGGCATAAGCTTAATCACAAAGCCTTAAAGCCTTTAGGGTTTAGTCCCTGATTATGAGATGAGAAGAGAAGACTCAAAAGAGACACAAAGGTAAAACTAAGAGGGGAGACTAATCAAAACCCTAATCATTGTCATGCTTGGTTGTTCCTAAGGTTTGTGAGGTTTACAAGGGAAGTCTTCAATGGAACCACCAGGAAGCAGATGAAAGGATCAAGAGAAGCAAAGCAACTTGCTTCATTCAAGAAGTCAAGTCACTTGAAGAAAGAAAGTAAGAAGAAGAAGAATGAGCAAGCTCAATCTCAAAAACATAACAAAATGCAGCAAGGATGCATGAAAGGTATGAAAAGAAATGGTGAGAAGTGAAGGCAAATTCACTTCTCAGAGTTGCTTACCACCTGAAAAGTTAGTGAGAAAGATGCAATGCAAAATGGAATGAAATGGCATGATGCAAATCAAAACCAGAAGCATATATGAGATGATAATGATGCTATGAGATGATGCAAACATGGATAAAGGCATGAGGATGATCATGCAAACTTATGGATGCAAATGGAGCAAGTTTAGAACCATGAACACACATGAAAAGTTATGAGATGCAAATGACATACAACATGGCAAATACATGATGCAATGATCAAACATGCTTTCAATATGTCTTAAGATGTCCAATGGATCAAATGGATGCACAAAATGCTATGACAAGTCAAGGTATGAATGCAAATACAAGATGAATGCAAAAAGAAGCCCAAATTAGGGTTTATGAACCAAACATCAAACAAAAATCAAAATCAGAAGCAAAACCCTAAGATAAAAAATTGAAAATGCAACACAAGGTAACCCTAATCCCATACTAAACCAATGCCCAAAGGAGAGGTCTCAACTCTTAACCAATCTCAAGATATGATTTTTACAAGTTATTAGGGTTTTTAGGGCTTCTAAACAAAAGAAATGCCAAACAATTAGAAAATGCAAGATCAAATCATGGCCTTTTTATCTCAAAAACTACATGCTAGACACAATGCAATGCAAAAAGAATCAATGTCCAAATCTTCATGGATAGGCAGAAATGATTTTTTGAACTTAGGATCGAAATAATGCACAAAAATGATTTTAATTCAATGAAAAATTCTCAAAATGCATCAAGATCAAAAAAGAAATTTGGTTTGAAGGTTGGACAATGTTTCTAAATGTCTTAGAACATTTCATGAATTTTTTGGTGATTTTTAAATACCTAAAAGTATTTTTGATAAATTAATTTCCATTAATCAATTAAAAATAATCTTTTAAATATTTAAAAATACATTTTTTTATGCAAAAAATGAAAATAAAAATATTTTTGTGTTTGAAAAATTAATGAAACTCAGGATAAAAAATTTCATAATTTTTAAACAAGTTTTGCTATTTTAAATAAATTGGACAAATAAAATAAAAAGAAATGAAATAAAAATGAATTTAAAATGAAGTATGCAGGATGGAGGGCCAGGATTGAGCCTGGATTTGAAATGTTTGACCGCGCGCGCTATCCAAGGGCTATGGTTGCTTCTGACTAAATTAGTTTAATTATAATTAATTAAATCTAATTAAGTGGATTAGGGCTAATTGGGAGGATCCAGGCCACACATGCGCGCGGGTAGTCAACGGGTCAAGGGAAATCTACGCTCCACATTCAAATGGAAATTAATGACTGGATTAGGGCATAATGATTTTCAGGTGGCCGGAGAAGACCTCCGGTCGTCTTCTCCAGTGGGAAGCCCACCTGAAAATCCCTAAAACTCTCAAACCCTAACTAAAATGAAATCTAAAAACATGGAAATGCTCCCCACAACCTACTGAATCAAAACCCCATCACAAACAACATTTATTTTTCCCCAGAAACATGAATCGAACCAAACAATTTTTAGGTCAACAGAGTTTCAGGAAGCAATTAAATTCTCATTTCATCACCATTTTCAAAACTAAAGGCATATTCATGATCAGGAAGACATATAGAACAAGTTTAGAACTTAAAAATCCATTTCTGGAAAAAAAATTCTTGAGCTACCTGAGATTCGAAGCTTTCACTCCAGCAAGTTTCTGACCTCCTCCTTTGGTGAAATCCACTCCTTATGACCTCTTGATGATGCTTGAATGCTTTGGAGAAGTTTATGCTGGCTAGATGAAGAGTTTGAACAGCTTCTGCTCAAGCTCAGTTGAAAATGGCAATGGTGATGCAGGCAGTTTTAGGCCAATGTGAGTGGTTCTTTGTGGTCCAGATGATGAGTGGAGAAGGTTTGTGGAGTTTGTTTGGATGTTTATGAACTGTGGAGTGAGTTTCGAAAGAAACTGCCAGTTGGAATGAAAATGGTGAAGTGATGTTATAGCTTGTTTCAGGCCTGGTTCTTTGTTGGTTTCTACTCAATGGAACATGGTGAGATGATTGGTGAAAATGGTTTGGATGTTTTAAGTTTGTGGAGGCAGATTCGAAGAGTTTTGCAAAGTGAGGTGTTTTTGTGTATGTGATCTTGTGGAGTGTTTCAGCTTGGCTTGGTATATGAAATGGCCTGCATTTGGATAGTATAAAATAATCCTATAGGTCAGGTGATGTGACCTGGCCTTTATTGATTGGTAAGTTTACTTTTGCAAAAAAGTCCACTTTGTGTAAGGAAGGCATGGCTTGAGCTATAGCTTGGTACAAGAGGCATGGGCTGCGCAGCATGATGTGTGTGTGATGCTAGGAAGGTTCAGCAGCCAAGGCAACTAGTTGGTGAAGAGTGATCATGAGTTTTGCAAGTTGTTACTTTTTGGAACTTCATGAAAAAAGTCTTGTTACACAAACCATGGACATGAGAAACTTTGGTCCAATTCTGATTTTTAGAGCTCATGGAATGTTTGTGTCATGGTTTGATGTCAACTAGAGGTTACAAAAAGCCTTGGTTCATGATTTTGCAAAATTCACATTTGAGGCATGTCTTGAAAATCAATGATTTTAGCCAACTTTGTCACACCATAACTTTTGATCCAAGAAGAATTTGATCATGTTCTTGTACTTTTTGAAAAGGGAAAGATGTATTCTACAACTTTCATGACCAAAGTTTTTCCATTTGAAGCATTTTTGGATCAAGAATCAAGGCTTGAAAAGTGACCTAAAATGACACATTCTTGAAAAGTCAACTATACCCAAAAAGTCAACATTTGCAAAAACTCCAAATTCTTGAATTTTGTGAACTTCAACCTTCTTCCATGATCAAATAAAGATCATATACACTCAAAATGATGAAGATCACCCATTGGTTGGGTCATTGGGGGCCTCAGATGCCCTGATTTTGCACTGACTTGTCCAGAAAGTCAACCCTTGATCAGATGACTTCCCCATGGAATTCCTTCATGAAAATTGATATGCATACTCCCTATACCATATAGAGACCAATGGAAACAAGAATGACCAAAAAAATTGGAGTTATGGTCTCTGAAACCAAAACCCTAATTTTAGGTCAACTGTGCAGTCTATCCTGGCTCTACTTCCATGCAAACCTCAGTTCTTGTGATTCTTTTGAAATCTTGACTTTGAGAGGATAGAATATGATACAAGAACACATATGGACCCCTTTGAAGTGATTGGTTGCCTTTGGAGTGGCTCAAGAGGCTTTGGGATTACTCAGATCACAAACCCTAGGTGCAGATGACTTTGAACCAAAGCAATGAATCAAAATGTGGTATGAGATGATATGATTGTGTTTATGCATATGAAATGATCACAAGCCATGGTGTGAATGGGTGAGGGCAAATTTGGGGTGTTTACACTTGCTGGTAGGATGTCATGGAAGTCCCAAGTACAGTAGATGCTTCATTAATGTTCAGGGCTTCAAATCCCTGACTCATGGTTTCATGGATCTCCCCATCCATCTCAATGTATTTGTATGTAGCCAGATGGCTAACAAAAATATCCTCTTCGCCGCAAATGGTGATGATCTGGCCCTCCCACTCGAATTTTAACTTCTGGTGAAGGGTGGACGTTACTGCGCCAGCGGCATGAATCCAAGGTCTACCCAACAAACAGCTGTAGGCCGGCTGAATGTCCATCACATAGAAGGTTATTTTAAATGTCTGTGGGCCAATCATCACAGGTAGATCAATCTCACCTAGCACTGATCTCTTAGAGCCGTCAAATGTTCTCACTACCAAATTACTTGGACGCAGTGCCAAGCCATCATACTCCAACTTCACCAAGGCTTTCTTCGGTAAGACATTGAGTGAAGACCCAATGTCTACCAATACATGTGATAGAACCGCACCCTTGCATTCCAGGGTGATATGTAAAGCCTTATTGTGGTTACAACCCTCAGTTGTTAAATCAGCATTGGTAAAACCCAATCCATGGCTGGTATTGAAATTCGCTACCATAATCTCCAGCTGATTAACGGTGATCTCCTCCGGCACATATGCTGCGTGCAAGACTTTTAGTAATGCATTTCGGTGAGCTTCGGAACACATCAGCAGGGATAAAATGGAGATCTTTGAGGGAGTCTGGTGAAGCTGATCCACCACCTTGTAATCACTCCTCTTGATAATTCTCATAAACTCGTCTACATCTTGTTCTAAAGATGTCTTCTGTGTTTCTTTGAGAATGGGTTCTTCAGCTATTACACTCTTCCCTTTTGCTTTGGCAGCAGCTTCTGCTTCGGGATTGGGTCTTTGTGATTGCGAGGCAAAAAGGCGTCCGCTTCTGGTGAAGCCTCCGCCTCCCCCGACATTGTCAATCTATGGAGAAGAGGTTGAAGAGTCAAGAGTGATTCTCTCCCCATTGCAGTATAGGTCAGAGCCAAATGCCAAGGGATGGCATTAGTGCTCTCATATGGAACGGGCCCAGGTACCGTGATGGTAACCGGGCTGACTGCAGCAGAGGAGGGTGTTGAAATAGTATGTGGATCATAGTAGATAGTGACCGGTGTCCTGGCAGGAGAGGCCACTGCTTGTTGTTGAAAATTGTTGTTCGGAGGAATACTTGACGGATCATAATAAATAGTGACTGCTGAGATATTTGCTGGTGTTGTAGGAGAAGATTCTGAATAGAGGGGTGCTGACGTTGTAGAAGGAATGTTTGTTGATATCTGGCTTGTTGAAGTGATATTTGAAGCATTTGTTGATGAAACTGAAGAATTGTTTGGAATAATTGTTGTTGCAGTTGTAGGAGACTCTGGAACTGTTGTTGGAGAGATTGCCGGATTTGAAGGTATTGATGTTGTGATTTGAAGTAGACCATTCTGGATAAGACTGTTTATGCCGCTTCTCAAGTTATTACATCCGTTTACCGAAATGTTGCAATAACCGCACCCGAGCTCACACCCAGGGAATATCCGGCATTCAAGGAGTTGAGCTTTGATCTCTACCAGGGGTGTCCGGATCTGCCCAACACTGGTTATCAAGAAAGACAGCTTATCTTCCTCGATAGCATTGATTCTTGGTCCTCCGTGGTTGGGCATGGGGTTTTTGTTAACATTTGGCGGGGGTGCAAGATTTAGAGCTTTAGAATCTACCAAGTCCTGTACTTTCATTTGTAGAGCCCTACATTTCTCTGTACTGTGGCCAGGGGCGTTGGAATGAAAAGCGCATATGGCACTGGCGTCATAATTTCTTGGCAGACTGGAAGGATCTGGTGGTGCCAACGTCCTTAACTCAACCAGGTTGAGCTTCAGGAGCTGTGGCAGTAAAGCGGCATAAGGCATAGGGATTGGATCAATCACCCTATTGGCCTGAGACGGTCTCTGTTGAAATGGTCTTTGCTGACTGTTGTTGTTGTTGTTGTAGTTTCTCTGAGGAGGATACTGAGTTTGTTGCTGGTAATGGGGTTGTTGCTGTGGTTGATATGCTGGTTGCTAAGGAATTGGAGTGGGAATGGTGACTGCTGCCACTGACCTATGAACATATTGTGGTCTGCCTCTGCTGGCCTGAATAGCATTAGTCTCACCGGTTCTTCTTGGACCTACAAAAGGTTTTCTGGGGTTGCTGGACGAGCTCGCACCATTGTCAGAAATCTTGCCCATCTTTAATAGGCTCTCAATTCTTTCCCCGGTTATGACTACGTCAGTGAAGCTAGTGGAGGAAAAGGCAGCTAGCCTGTCAATGTATGTCCCTTGGAGGGTGTTCATAAACATGTCGGCCATTTCCCTTTCCGACATGGGTGGCTGGACAGCAGCAGCAAGCTGTCTCCACCTCTGGGCGTATTCCCGGAAGCTCTCCCTGGATGATTGAGACATTCCCATCAGGAGGGTCCTGTTAGGAGCCATATCCAAGTTATACTGGTATTGTCTGATAAAGGCCTCAGCTAGGTCCTTCCAGCATCTGATGGTTTCTCTAGTCAAGTGAGAGTACCATTCCCTTGAAGCTCCTGTTAAGCTATCTTCAAAATAAAACATCCATAGCTTTTCATCCATGGTATATGCCTTCAGCCTCCCCAGAAAGGATTGTAAATGGGTTCGTGGACAGGAAGTTCCGTTGTACTTCTCAAAGCACGGAGGTTTAAACTTGTGGGGAATCCTTACCCCGTCCACTAGACCCATGTCCATAACATCAAAGCCCAAGGAATTATGGGACTCCAAGGATCTCAATTTCTCAGCAATTTCATCTAGCCTTCTGTCATAGGCTTCATCCCCAGCTCCCATCACAGTAAATTGATCCTCTTGGGGGTCTTCTTGTAATACTCTGCCTGCAGTGGCATTCCCTTGCACATTAACAGGGATGTTGATCTCTGGATGAAGGTGAGGCCCATACACTGGAGGATTAACATGAGGCTGAACCCTCTCATTGTTGCTTGTTCCCCCAGTCCCTAGATGGGGTTCCTCCTGGGTCTGCCTTTCTACTAATGCCCTTAATCTCTCTTGGCTCTGTGCCAATCCATTCATCACCTCCATAAACTGGGTCATCTGATTTCTCATCTCCAGTCTCTCATTGGCCATTTGAGTCCTGACCTCTGTAAGGTCCTGCTGTACTTGGTCCATTTGTATACCCGGAAGGTTGTTGCAAGTGGGATATCTGTGTGGACGGTTGAGTGGGAACACCCGACGTCGAGCAATAGTTCCTGAATCACAACAGAGTTAGTAACAACAAAACAAAAACCTACAAAACAAAACAAAAGTTAGTATGCAATGCAGTATGCTCATTTGTTTCCAAGGTATCCGACTTGGCATTTGGTTTTGACCTTTCCAGACCCCTGAGGAAGGTGCTTTGATGTTGCTTGAGAGAAAAAGAACTCAGATAAAACAAACTAATGAATATATTACAAATGGAAAAACATACATAGTTTGTTTTTTACAATACATGCCCTCTGAGGGGTCAATAAATACAACATAAAATAAAAGTACATGAAATGAAAACAACAACAAGCAAAAGTCAGACACCAAGACCAAACTCATCCTCCTGGACTTCCTTCAAAAGTGCTTCAGTCACAGGATTAGCTGGATGCTCCGTGAGATTCCTGATGAGAAGATTCCTGGTGGTGATAGCAGTGGTTAGCTTCTTGTGTCTGCTTTGGTCCTTTGACCTCTTCACACCCGCCCTGAGCTTCAATTCTGAGATCTCCCTCTGGGCTGCTAATAGGGCTTCCTGTTGCTCCTTTGTATTAGCCTCCAACTGTTCAATATTGTCCTGGGTTCTCTTATCCTCTTGAGTGCGAGCTTCAGTGATCCTGACCCACCTAGCTTGGCTTTCCTTCAGATAGAGGTCAGTCCTGGCCTTCTGGAACTGGGCCTATTTGCAGGCATTCTTCAAAATCTGTTCTCCAGCCCTTGACTTCTTGATGTAGTCCTCTGACTTTTCAATCCTGGCTAGATGCTCCACCTTAAGTTTTTCTAACCTTTCAATCTCCAGACGACCATCACTCCTCTCCTAGAGGGTTCTCTTCAGGGCTTCAGACAAATTCTCATTCCTCTCTTTTAGCTTTTCAAACTCCTCCAGGCTGACAGTGGCTGGAGGTGGTGCTGTGGATGGTCCAGGTGCATCCTCAATGGTGAAGGGCATCCCAGAAATTTGAGCCCTGGCATGAGACCACTAATAATACTAAGCTGAGGCCACATTGTTGCATCTCCCAAGAATGGTTACCCCTTTAGTCTGGACATTGTCCCAAGCCCAGGATGCTTGCCTGACAATAGCCAGATTAGGCTTAATCTCAAAATAAAGGGTCTCAGCCAAGTCCTGCACTTTAGGAGGGTGAACCAGAGCATAGCCCAACTGTCTTTTGAATAGCAAAGGGTTGTAGTTGATGCAACCCTTCACTCCTATCAGAGGTACATTGGGAAACTGCCCACAACTAGTAATAATGTCCCTGCCCTTGGTGCTCCGGGTGCACCACCTGATGTCATCTGAGGTCAAAGCAGCAAGTCTCCTAGCCCAATTCCTCTGTTGGTGAGGATTTAAGAATGCATCAGTCTTGGGCAAGTGTTTGAGCAGCCAGGTATGGAACAAGGGAACACAGCATCTCACCAATCTTCCTCTCTGCTTTTCATTCCTTTGGTGAACAGAGTAGTAGAAATCTCCCAGTAAGGTGGGCACTGGGTTCCTCAGAATGAAAAGATGGATTGCATTCTTGCTAATAAACTTAGGCTCATATGCAAATAATATAACCCCATATATGTTGAGGGCTAATAATGCACAGACTGCCTTCCATTCTCCCAAGGAGGCCTTCAGGATAGCCTGGGAGGTTAAGAAATCCAAGTGTAGACCAGAGATTCCAGCCTTTGCTGTCATGTTCTGCTCAATCAGAACTGGTTCCAGATGCAATGCCTTTGCCACCTCTTCATTACTAGGAAAAGCCATCTCAGGGTTGAAGGGGACTCCACCCCTGATAGGTACACCAATCAGTGATGAATACTCTTCCAACAAGGGTCCCAACTGAAAATCCTGGAAGGTGAAGCACCTCAGAGGGGGATCATAGAACTGCAGGAAAGTATGAATCAAGCTCCTCTGGGAAGGGTCCAAATCCATAACCACATCAAGGATGCCTCCATAATGTTCTCTGAATAGTGGTATATGGTCTGGAGTAATCAGGGCCTGGACCTTCCTGATGCCAGCTAGCTCAGGCTCAAAGAAATGATAGGAGATGTTGCTTTTCTTGGGTGCCATGTCTGCTGATGAAGAGCTGAGACAGATGCTGATGGTGATGACTGATACTAAGAGATGAACCCATGATAGGCTAGAACTGGTGATGCAGGTGACTGAAGCAAGATAGCTGATGAAGGTTGCTGAAGCAAATAGCTGGTGAACAAAAGGCCTATGTAGATGAAGGGGTCAAAACCAAGCCAAATGTGATATGGATACCCTGAAAAACAAATAAACACATGTTAAATGATGCAATGATGATGTATGCAAATGATATGCAAGGGTTTGTGATCAAGCTGGATCTGATTAACTGCCTTGGTATAAATCCATGTATGTTCAAGAAATCCAGATGGAGGTTCATAAGTCCAGTAACCAAGGTGGGGGACTCAAATAAAGAGTCACATGTCCAGGGTTAAAATCACAAGAACTGTCCCAAAGTGGAGTATTCTTATTCAAAAAAAAGTATCAGGGTATGCTGAGGTCAAAGGTACCTGCAAACCTGTAAACAGCCCAACCCCCTCATAGGTGGTGTTCTAAAACAAGGATCCTCAGACTTGGATCAGTTATGAGAAGTGTAAACACTTCTAACCCGGAGGTACAGTGTTTACAATAACCATAAAAGACCCTCCTCTAATTCACCTCAGTTTCTGAAGGTCATAATAAAGGTCATCCAGACTTAGCAGGCTTCCCAGATAGCCCTAGCACTACAGGAAATCTGTAGCACAGAGTTCTCAAGAAGAAACCCATATCTGAACCGTGTTTCATATTCCCGCACCAGACCGAAATGGAATGGGAAAGAACATGAACCACTCTAGCCTAGGTGTCACTCAGGTCCCAGGTATAGGACCTTAAACTCTCAATAGAACACCCACCCACCAAAGCAACAAAACCAGATCCAGCCAGAATAGTATGACAGTATGATGTATATAAAGCTGTAAAGAAAGCAGTAAACAAACTGTACATAAAGCAATAAATAAAACAAATATACAAACACAAATAGCACATAACACCCCAGTAAACACAAATCAAACAAGCGCTAGGAGGAACCCACAAAAAGAACCAGAAGCCCTGGTTACAGTATAAGATTCCCCAGCAGAGTCGCCAAGCTGTCGCTCCCGATAAATGAGACCGGCTCAGATAAAGGTACAGACGCGAACGGTCGGCGAAAGGAGGATGTGAGAACACACAGGAGTGAACTCACAGGAAAAGAAAAGAGTCGCCAGCTAGGCATTTTTATCCCGGGGAAAAGGTAATGCTGCATAGACCTAGAAAGATATGGATAAGACGGTTGCGAACCAGAGAGACTGGGAAAGGGGGTTGGTTACAACCTAGGAAGGTATTAGCACCCAGATTGTCCGTCGTACTCGACGGGATCCACGCTTGGAAGTTTGTGTTTAAAGGGGTAGTGTCAGTGCAATCTGTGTATAAAGGAGCTGGAAAAAGGATGTACAAGTGTCAGTGCAAAAGAAATGTGAAGTGTATAAATGTACAGTGTCAGTGTAAGAAAAGGAATAAGGTGCCCAAGATTATGAGGCTAAAAGAATGATGCTGGAAGGAGGGGGAATATATAGAGACTTTTGTTCGATAACTATTAAGTTATGCCTACATATCCTCTCGTGCAATGAGGAAGTCAGAACACCGTATTTCGACTCAAAGAGACTGAAAGATGAATTGACCTGTGAACTGCTTACTTGTCTATGCTCAAGTGTATGACCTGTCTGGCTCAGGTGCAAACTGTCTTGCATTAGACGGAAGAAACTAGTTCTCGTTTGTGAGTGAATGAGATGAGAAAAGAATCCCGGAGGAGACGATTATTATTTGTTTTTGAGTTTTCAATCTTTTATCGCTTTTGGAAGTTTGCCATAAGAAAATGAGTTTAAGTCTAGACCAATGGTTAGTAAACTCATCACATCTTCCCTCTGATTAGGGGTAATGAGAATACCTTAAGTGTGAAGTCAGCTTCTCACACTTAATCACCCTGATGTAGAATTAAGATCATTAACCTACTTGTGATTATTTAGATGTTTTTGGTGTTTTTGTTTAGTGTTAAGTAATGAGATTAATCCATAATCAGGGATTAAACAAACTCATTACACCATCCTAATAGAAGGATAATAGATGAGAATGTTTAAGCTGAGGAAAGCTCCTCAACTTAATCCACGATTAGGGATTAAACCCATGACAAAACAAAGCCTTTATTGAGTGGATTTTAGTTAATGATAAGATGATGAAGTGATTTTTAGGGTTTGTAAGACAACTTGAGGGGGACTTGTCCATTAACACTAGGGTTAGTCCTTCTTAACCAATTAAGGAAGAATTAGAACCCTAATGAAAGGCCCAAGTTACAAGCTTGATGTCTTGATGATTATTAAGTGAGTTGATTAAAGGATTTAAACACATTAAGGGTTTAACACTTAGGATTAAAGTTATACACTCCATCCTAATAGAAGGATGCAGGCATAAGCTTAATCACAAAGCCTTAAAACCTTTAGGGTTTAGTCCTGGATTATGAGATGAGAAGAGAAGACTCAATGAGACACAAAGGTAAAATCTAAATGGGGGACTAATCAAAACCCTAATCATTGTCATGCTTGGTTGTTCCTAGGGCTTGTGAGGTTTACAAGAGAGATCTTCATAGAAACCACCAGGAAGCAGATGAAAGGAGCAAAGAGAAGCAAAGTAACTTGCTTCATTTAAGAAGACAAGTCACTTGAAGAAAGAAAGTAAGATGAAGAAGAATGAGCAAGCTCAATCTCAAACACAAGACAAAATGCAGCAATGATGCATAAGAGGGATGAAAAGAAATTGTGAGAAGTGAAGGCAAATTCACTTCTCAAAGTTACTTACCACCTGAAAAGTTAGTGAAAGGAATGCAATGCAATGCCAAATGAGATGAAATGGCATGATGCAAATCAAAACCAGAAGCATATACATGATGTTAATGATGCTATGAGATGATGCAAACATGAAACAAGGCATGGGAATGATCATACAAGCATATGGATGCAAGAGAAGCATGCTTAGAATCATGGATATACATGAAAAGTTATGAAATGCAAATGACATACCACATGGCAAATGCAAGGTGCAATGATCAAACATGATTCTAATATGTCCTAAGATGTATTATGAATCAAATGGATGCATAAAATGTCATGGCAAGTCATGGTATGCAAGCAAATACAAGATGGATGCATATGAATGCCCAAATTAGGGTTTATGATCAATGCACCAAACAAGAATCAAAATCAGAAGCAAACATCAAGATAAAAAATTGAAAATGCAACCAAGGGAACCCTAAACATATACAAACTCACTGCCCAAAGGAGGGGTTCTAACTCTTAACCTAATGAGGGTTATGAATTTCTTAAGATTGCTAGGGTTTTAAGGTACCTTGTCAAGAAAAATGTCAAACAAATAGGAAATGCAAGATCAAATCATGCCAATTTAATCCTATAAACTACATGCTAAACAAGATGCAATGCAAAAAGAATCAAAGTCCAACTCTTAAAGATTAGGCAGAAATGAATTTTTAAAGATTGGATCAAAATAATGCCTTGAAATGAAATTAATTCCATGGAAAATTGTCAAAAGGCATCAAGATCAAAAAAGAAATTTGGTTTGAGGGTTAGACAATGTTTCTAAATGATTTTAAAGGTTTCATGAATTTTTTGGTGATTTTTAAATACTTAAAAGTATTTTTAATTAATTAATTCTCATTAATTAATTAAAAATAAACTTTTAAATGATTTAAAAATATTTTTAATGCAAAAAAATAAAAAAAAATGTTTTTGGTTTCTGAAAATTAATAAAAGATTGTATAAAAATTTTCAGAATTTTTGAATGATTTTTACTATTTTTAATAAAATGAAGAAAACAAATGGAATTTAATGAAAATAAAATTGAATAAAAATGAAAGTATGCTGATCCTAAGGCTGAGGTTTAAACAAGGAACGCGCGCGTTGACTGGCGCCATATCTAAGGGTGGAGATTTAAACTGGCCAGATTAACTTATAAACTTAATTAAAAGGATTAATGACGTGGATTAGGGTTTAATGAGTGGATCTGGACCCTCCAAACGCACGCCAGTCAAACAAAGTCAGCCTATCCTACGTACCAGATTCAAACTGCATTTAATTACATGGATTAGCCCTAATCACTTTCAGGTGGCCGGAGAAGACTTCCGGTCGTCTTCTCCGGCAAGACCCTCATCTGAAAGTTGCTAAAATCCTCAAAACTCCATGAAAATGAAAACTAATGGCCCAGAAATCATCCCCATTCAACACTGAATCAAAACCCCTAGACAAAAATCATTTTTCATTCATTAATCATGCGAATCGAAGCAAAACATGTTTAGGTCAGAAAAGTTTCAGAACACGATTAAATGCTTATTTCTCAACCATTTCAAGAAGTAATAACATCAGAGTGATCAGCAAAGCATGACGAACAAATTAGAAACTTAAAAACTCATTTATGGAAAAAAAGTTCTTGAGATACCTGAGCTTTGAGCTTTCTCAGTTTGCAACTTTCTAACCTTCTTTCTTTGTGAAAACCACTCCTCTTAGGCCCCTGATGAAGTCTTGATACTTGAAAGAAGTTTGTGATGGCTGGTTTGGAAGATTACAGAAGTTCTGTTCAAGGTGGGGTGGAGATCGTATTTTTGATTCAGGGAGTTTCAGGCAATGGTGATGGGTGGTTTTTGATCAGTGAAGTATGCTGAGTTGATTTGTGAAGTTGGTTTGTGTGTTTGCAGCCTGTGGAGAGTGTTTCGAAAGCTTTTGCAAAATGGGGTGAAAATGAGAGAGCTGATTTCTTGGTGCTTTCAGGCTTGTGTTGTGTGTGCTTTGGCTTGCTTTTTGTTTGTATAAACTAATGGGATTGGTCAGATGAGTTGATGTGTGCTTTTGTGATTGGTATGGCTCAAGTTGCCAAAATGTCAAAGTTGTGTAAGAGAGGCATGGGCTACTTGCTAGCCAAGGACAGATGGGGTGTCCTGCGCAGCAAGATGTGTGGAGAGCCATAGGATTGGTTGTGAAGTCAGCAAGCAAGTGGATTCACACTTGAGTGAGTTTTTGCAACTTGCTTCACTTTTGTTTCCTTTGAGAAATCTTGCTCCATAAGTCATGAAGATGAGTGATCCCTTGGCCCATTCTGAATTTTAGATGTTATATGATCATGTTGTGAAGAAATGATACACATTTGAGGCCTTTAGAACACTTGAACAAACCATTTTGCAAAATGTCTCTTTGGTAGAAAACTTCAAATTTTGTGATTTTAGCCAACTTTGACAAGCCATAACTTTTGATCCAAAATGAATTAGGTCATGTTCTTGTACTTTTTGAAAAGGGAATGATCCATTCTACAACTTTCATGACCAAAGTTTTTCCATTTGAAGCATTTTTGAATCAAAAAGCAAGGGTTGAAAACGTTTCCCAAAATGGCAATTTCATTAAAAGTCAAACTTTCCCAAAACGTCAACTTTGCAAATGACTTGAAATTCTTCAATTTTGTGAACTTCCAACATCTTCTATGATCAAATAAAGATCATACACAATCAAAATGATGAAGAACACCCCTTGGTTGGGTCATTGGGGGCCTCAGATGCCCTGATTTTACACTGACTTGCTTAGAAAGTCAACCTTTGATCAGATGACTTCCCCATGGAATTTCTTCATGAAAATTGATATGCATGCTCCCTATACCATATAGAGACCAATAGAAACAAGAATGACCAAAAATTTGGAGTTATGGCCTCTGAAACCAAAACCCTAATTTTAGGGCATCTGTGTAGTCAAGCCTGGCTCTGCTTCCATGCCATTCTCAGTTCTTGTGATTCTTTGACATTCTTGACTTTGAGAGGACATGACATGATGCTTGAACATACATGGACCCCTTTGAATTGATTGATGACCTTTGGAGTGGCTCAAGAAGCTCTGGGATTGCTCAGATCACAAACCCTAGATGCAGATGACTTTGAACCAATGCAGTGAATCAAAAATGCAATATGAGATGCTATGTTTGTGTTTATGCATATGAAATGATCACAAGCCATGGTGTGAATGGGTGAGGGAAAATTTGGGGTGTTTACAATATGCATCATGCAAAGCAAAAACCCAAAACCAGAAGCAAATGACATGATAAAAATTTGAAAATGAAATCAAAGATACCCTAAACCTATACAAACTCACTGCCCAAAGGAGGGGATCCAACTCTTAACCTAGTGAAAGTTATGAATTTCCTAAGATGGCTAGGGTTTTAAGGTACTTTGTCAAGAAAAATGCAAAACAAATTGAAAATGCAAGATCAATTCAAACAATTTTTATCCTATAAACTACATGCTATGAATAGTGTAATGCAAGAAGAATCATCATTCAACTCTCAAACGTCTTTTAATCATCCAACGGCTGTCATTCAAACTGACCAGATTAATTTAAAAACTTAATTAATTAGACTAATGACGTGGATTAAGGCTTAAGTGATGAATCTGGACCATTTGTTTGCGCGCGGGTCAATGCCAGTCAACTGGATCTACGGCCTATATTCAAACTGAACCCTAAACCTAATTAAGACACTTAATCACTTTCAGGTCACCGGAGAAGAGCTCCGGTCGTCTTCTCCGGTGACACCCTCCCTGAGAAATCTCAAACTCACTCTCCTGGTCATTTTAATAGCTGTAAAGCTCCAGATCAAACCTCTCAAACTCCCTAAACATGAATCTACCCTCAAAATCCATTTCTTTTTACTCAAAACCAAGATTCGAATCAAAAACATAAAAATGGCCAAACTTTCAGAGATGCAGTACATGCTCAATACTCAATCATTTTCAAAAATGCAAAGTGCAAAGCAATCAGGGGAACATGTAGATCATTTTAGTAACTTAAAATAAGGTTTCTGGAAAAAATAATTTTCGAAGCTACCTGAAGTGAAGCTTTCAGTTGGGAGCTTTCAGGCTGCCTCCTTGCTTCAAAGCTTCTCCAATGGACCTCCTGAAGATGCTCTGAGGTTTAGTTGGATTGGAAAGTGGCTGATTTGTGAGTTTTATGGAGTTCTGTTCAGTGAGGGGTGAGAATCGTGTTTTGATTTCAGGGGGTTTTAGGGCAAGGTGAAGGGTCAGGGATGATCAGTGGAACATGCTGAGATGTTTTATGAAGTTTGTTTTGGTGCTTGTGTCTTGTGGAGTGTGTTTCGAATGAAAATGCATAAGAGGTGCAAAACTTGGAGCTATGGCTTGGAGAGTGTTTCAGGCTTGTGTCTGTGTTGTGTTATGTCTCTCTTGGTTCGCTTATCACTCTTGGATAGGTCAGAGGAGTTGGTGTGGCCTAGCTTGATTGGTATGGCCGTTTTGCATAAAGTCAATGTTTTGTGTAAGAGAGGTATGGGTCATTGGTAGGCCAAGGACAAAGGGGTGTCCTGTGCAGCAAGGAATGAGGAGAGCCATGGGATCAGTCTTGAAGCTAATTAGCAAGTGGATTAGGGTTTGTATGATGTTTTGCAACTTTGTCCAATTTTGGCCCTTTTGAAGTTTCTTGATCCATAAGTCATGAAAATGGGCAAACCTTTGGTGCATTATGACTTTTAGGCATTGGTTCATGTTTGTACAAATATTAGAAGTCACTTTGAGGTCTCATTTTATCTTGGCAAGGGGTTTTGCAACTTTGCCTCTTTAGTACATAACTTGAAATTATGTGATTTTGTCCAACTTTGACAAGCCATAACTTTTGATCCAAAATGAATTAGAATGAGTTCTTGTACTTTTTGAAAAGGGAATGATCCATTCTATAACTTTCATGACCAAAGTTTTCTCATTTGAAGCATTTTTGAATCAAAAAGCAAGGGTTGAAAAACTTTCCCAAAATGCAAGTTTCCATTACAAGTCATTTTCCCAAAAAGGCAACTTTGCAAATGGCTTGAAATTCTTCAATTTTGTGAAATTCTAACATCTTCTATGATCAAATAAAGATCATACACATTCAAAATGATGAAGAACACCCTTTGGTTAGGTCATTGGGGGCCTCAGATGCCCTGATTTTACATTGACTTGCTCAAGAAGTCAACTCTTGATTAGATGCCTTCCCCATGGAATTTCTTCATGAAACTTGATATGCATGATCCTTATAACATATAGAGACCAATAGAAACAAGAATGACCAAAAAATTTGGAGTTATGGCCTCTGAAACCAAAACCCTAATTCTAGGTTATCTGTGTAGTTAAACCTGGCTCTGCTTCCATGCCTTTCTCAGTTCTTGTGATTTTTTGACTTTCTTGACCTTGTGAGGATATAATATGATGCTTGAACATACATGGACCCCTTTGAAGTGATTGATGACCTTTGGAGTGGCTCAAGTAGCTCAGGGATGGCCTAGATCACAAACCCTAGATGCATATGACTTTGAATCAATGCAGTGAAACAAAAATGTAATATGAGATGCTATGATTGAACTTATGCATATGAAGATATCACAAGCCATGGTGTGAATGGGTGAGGGCAAATTTGGGGTGTTTACATATACAATCCTTGTTTCTACACGCCTCTCAAGACTTCCTTCGACCCCTTCATGATTCTTAGGATACTTTTCTCTCATTGAAAGACATAGCCCTTCTTGTTGAATTCACAAAGAGAAATCAAATTTTTCTTCAAGTCAGGTACATACCTATCTTTAGTCAATAGTCTTATTGACTCATCATGGAGCTTGAATCTCATAGATCAAATATCTTCAATTTTGCAAGCTTTGTTGTTTCCCAGATTCACTGATCCACCATCTTGATCACATAATTCCTCGAATAAGTCTTTATTTGGAGTCATGTGCCAAGTGCTACCTGAATCCATAATCCACTCTTTTCTTGAGTCGCCGCTCAAAACCACAAGAACATCAGATGAGTCGAAATCATCTTGAATAATGGCAGCATTACCATTATCATTACCTCCATGATCTTTCAGGCGTTCAGGGCACACCTTTCGAATGTGACCCTCCTTTTTACAATGATAGCATCGAACACCAGATGCTTCACCACTATAAGACTTCTGCAGACTTTTGCCCTTCTTCTTGTCGAACTTACCATCCTTTCGCAAGAATTTCGCCTTAACATCCAAACCTTCACCAACCTTCGAAGGTTTATGCTCCTTTCGTTCGTTCAAATCCTTAGAGTACAAGGTAGATTGAACATCTTCAAAGGTCAGGGACTCTCTTCCATACAAGAGGGTTTCTTTGAAGTGAGCATGTGTTTTGGTCAAAACGCATAACAGCAACAACGCTTGATCTTCGTCATCGATCTTCACATCAATATTTTCAAGATCAAGAATCATCTTGTTGAACATATCGAATTGCTTAGCCAACACTTTGTCTTCACTCATCTTGAATGAATACAAGGCTTGCTTTAGTTAGAGTCAATTCACCAACGATTTGGTCATGTACAAACCTTCAAGTTTCAACCATAACCCTGACGTCATCATCTCCTTTGATACCTGTCAAAGAACCTTATCACCAAGGCTCAACAATATTGTGCTGTGTGGTTTCTCAATCATGGTCGTCTTTTCAGCTGTCGTCAGCGTGACATTCATGGTTGTCTTTCCCTTCAACGCATCAAACAACCCTGCTGAACAAGTAGGGCTTTCATATTCAAACGCCACATACCGAAATTGTTCACTCCAGTGAAATTTTGAATCTCATACTTTGTTGAAGGCATCTTCTCCATGCTCACCGCACCAATTTGTTGTGAATAGGATACCTTAGAAAACAAAGTATAATAGGTTTCTCAAGAAACCTACAATGGTTAGGGTTTAGGGTTACCAAAGATAACAACAAGGATTGGTTATAAACTGATATTCTTTCCTTTCTCTTTTAACAAGATTACAAGTATACAAGAATAACAAATAACCTCTCTCGCTTTTGAATTAGGGTTTTATCTTCCTATTTTCCCTTATTCAAAATATGAGAGACTAGTATGTTATTTATAATAAAACTTACACACTAACCTAATGGGTTTTTTAACAATTACCCATTACAAGCTAACTTAGGGTACAAGCTAACTTAAACAATTGCATCCATAACAGAAGGCCCAATTAAACAATAACATGTGAGTATACTTCGACGACATGTTATTCGTACTAGGGTTTGTTCCAATATTCCACACAACCAATGAGATAAGTAATAAATCATGAGAAGAACATGCCACGAAGTATGGTTAGTACTTAGATTACCAAAGAGGTTCATTCCATCATGTCAAAGTTTAAGCCTAAGGTTTCTTAGATCATGGTCAAATTCTAAAACAACAAATCAATTTTCTTCCATTGCAAAGAATCAGCTACATGGCAAAAAATTTCATCATATTTTCTTTCATCTGCATGCCATCTAATATTCTTTGCGGCATTCACATTAGAAAACAATATCCTGAACCTTAGAATTATTGGCAGATATCATAACACTTTGGAAGGAGGACACATTTTGCTAACATTGTCAACATAATCACCAATGTTTAATAAGAATTTTATTTCTAGTTAGTATGTTTCTATGATCTTTGTTTAAATATGTTTAGTAAGGACTATATAGTAAGAACTATATAACTATGGTCTGAGTATAACTATGATTAATAAGAACTATATAACCCATTGATGATTATTCATAACTTATTGTTTTGAGTATAACTTTTTGTTTTTTATAGTATGAATAAAGTACTCCAATTTGTAGTTAATATGTTTCTATACTCTCAATCATTTTGGATGAAGTGTTGTGTGATGTGGCTTTGAAGTTCATGTTGGTGTCTCTACTATAGTTTTTTTTTTAATTTTGTACACATTGAAATGCAGTTTGAGTATACTATAATTCATATGAATTTATTGCATTATCATAGATTTATTGATTTAACTAATAGAGTTCTTAATTTACACAAACATGGACGATTCGACAAGCACCTCTCATACAACCCCCGCTACAACCTCTAGTAATACTAAAAGTAAAAGAAAAACTAAAGGTACCACGCTATTGAACAAGGTGACAAAAACTAATGAAATGAGTGTTCGCTTCCTAGTTACCTCTAATCTTCGAATTAGTAATAATTTTGGTGAACATGCTGATGATTTTAAGGGTTACGTGAAAGTACAAGATAAACATAAAGTCAATATTTTGATAGATAAATGACACAAAATTGACAGTGATTATGGATCAATATTACGGTATTTATTATCATTTTTATGATTTATTTTACAAGTATATATGACCATTTCGTTTTTGGTTTAACACTAATATCATATATATTATGTAAACGTAGATTGTGCTTATTGTTCCAAATTATGATATGCTGAAAAATAAATGGATTGAATATGATGGTGAGCGTTGGAGGGGCTTTAAGACACAAATCACATATGATTACATTAAAAATTAAAATGATAACTTAGAGTCTTCATAAATGAAGTATCCATTTCTTTATAAGAAACTTTGGAAGGATTTTGACAAGTCTCGCACCACTCTTGATTTATGGGCTAATAGCCAAAAAGGAAAGGAGATAAAGTTAGAAATATCTATCCACATAGATTGTCTTGTGGAGGATATGATAAAATATAGAACATAATATGATTAATGTAAAAAACAAAGAGAATTAAATTTGCGAGATCCTTTTAGAAGTCTTGATCGCAAGCCATCTCCACCATCACGCGATGAGAAATGGAAGAGGGCGCGTGAAGGACCAGGAGGTGAGTTCACATTATAGGCTACACGTAAAATAGCTAAAAAGATTGTAAATGGATAATTTTGTCAACATTACTAATTTTAGTTAATTCAATTTGGTAAAGATAAACTTTTATATGTGTTGTATGATGTACTGGTTGAAAAATCCAAAAATTAGATCTTTTTTCCGTGAGAAAATCATGACATCTTGGTAGAAGCTATTGGAACCGAGGAGCATGGTGGGCGTGTTTTTTGTCTTGGAAGAGGCATCAACTTGAGGCTATATTTTGGACCGTCACAAACAAGTAACAAAGTAAATTGTAAGAAAGAAAATAAAAAGATAGTTGATCACAAGGTGGAGGAGAAACTACAAGAAGTATTAAAAGTGGAGCAGGAGAAGTGGACTTAGGAGGCATTGGAGAAGTGGAGTCAAGAAGAACGTGAAAGGATGCATTATAAAGAGCGGGAGAGGTTGTTGTAGGATAGGTTATAGGAGGAGCGAGAGAGGCTGATTGACGAGGAGCGAGAGAAGTTGTCCGAGGAAATGCAGGAGAGGTGTATCCGCATGTGATTGGGGTATGTATAATTTAAAAAATCGGTGTTATATGTTGAGTTTTAGTTGATTTTAGGATGCAGTAATTGAAATTAATGGGTGTACTCATCAAGACAAATTAAGCTTAATTTGACATACTTGAGAAAGTAGCCGAGAAAGTTGGTATGGGTGGTGCAAGCATAAAAAGTAGTTGTTCTAACCCACAAGACAATATTGACACCACACTATCTCGACCAAATAACACGCAAAGACTATCAAGGATGATATACGAGATGCCATATATCTACGATTTTATATTAAAACATGAACCAAACAAGCTTATATACTTCATAAGAGTTTTGTTATGGAATTTTTGAAGACAAATGATTGGTTGAACATAATCGTACTGTAATTGTGGTGCTCGTAAGTATAATTTTTACGATGATTTTAGTTTATATTTGTTGTTCTCATAGTTTAACATTTTGAATTTTGCATTAACTTTTAGGTTCATGCATGAGATGCGTATTGAAAGGGAATTAAGAAAGTATTATTTCTTAGACCCCTTCAATATTGAGTTTCAACAAAATGGAGCAAACACTATCAAGATGTACATACAATATAAGTTGGTTGAAGAGAACATTAAATGTTACCTAGGACCATTTTACCATGTGTAAGTAAATATTAATTTTTTTCTTTTATAAATCAATTTTATACACTTTATTAATTATTTTGAATGTTTATTCAGCTTACATTGGCAACTAGTAATTATATGTTTGAAGCAAAATGTTGTAATTATGTTATACTCGTTACATTATAATATTAATGAAATGATGCATGACATTTTGAGTGGGTAAGTGGTATTATTTGTAATTATCAATTCTTACCATTAGTTTTGAATTTTTTTTATTCATATTTAATTTTTACCGGCATGTAGAGCTATGGAGGGATACAATTTTTTGAAACGTAATCTAAAAGGTAAAAATCAAGGTTCCTTTTCCAAAAAGTAAGCATTACTTGTGGTTTTTGAAATTCTTTTATCTTCACTAATATATTACTTGTGTTTTGTGTGTAATGGTTAGTAACTTAATGAAAATTATCTGTAATCGGGAAAACAACCCGACAACTTTTCGTGTGGATTCTATGTTATGATACAATGTTAAATATTATTTCTAAGGCATTATCAATACATGGTTTAAGGTATTAACTTTATCCATATATATGTAATTTATTTATAATTTTTAAGTTAATGTTGTTGTTGTTAGCTTATTATAATTTAAATTTTGTTCAAATTCTAGGTGTTTAGCGACCAAACACCATTCTTATGAGAAGATATAGATAACATCTGATCACGTTGAGTCGATGTCTTCCTATCTTATTATGAATCTCAACAACACTAGTTTTTCTTGGTTATTGTAAGAATTGTATAGAGGTTTTGTTATTGTAGGTTTAAATATGTACAAATTCTCTTGTTAGAAGTTTTTTGTATCTCAAATGTCATTATGGGTTTGTAAGCATTATATGGTTCTATTTTCAAATATGTATAGGTTCTATTGGTGTATCATTTTTCATATGTGTACCATTTTTTTTAAATAATGAAATTTAGTATTTAGTGTTTATTTAGTTATGTTTTGCTTCTATCCCAAAATTGGTAGTTATTTTTTAAAATATTACAGACCAGCCAAATTGAGATTTAAAACAAATATTAAATGACAAATAAATAGGTTATACCATTCGGCTAATATATATATATATATATATATATATATATATATATATATATATATATATATATATATATATATATATATATATATATATATATATATATATATATATATATATATATATATATATATATATATATAACCTACTTAAATACATTAATTCTCCCTCGGATATTTAAAAAATCAAGAGGTATTTGGCATACGCTTTATAGTTTAAAAAAAAAGATGTTTTTGGGGATCGAACCAATGACCTTTGCGATTGTCCCATCAATTTTATAAAAATCGGGGATGAAATGAAAAAATTTCATGACACCCTTCGTTACCTTGCATGTGAAACTGAGGTAAAAATCCCTTTCATCACCAAGGTAAAATGTGTTTTTTGTAGTAGTTATGCTTGAACCTTATAGTTTACCTTGATATTATAACAACTAAACTGTATGTGCTGATATAAAAAATTGTTCTTGAGATATTGCACACAAAAACGTCCATGATATTGTAAAAATAAATGTCACATTTCACAACAGTTGAAAAACATGTTTGTGGTGAAAAGTAGTTTAATTTTAATATAAGTATGAAAATTAAAGGGAAAAATATTTGTTGCAATGAAAAAAACATGCAAAATTGCTAGTGTTTGTGATTTGAAGTGTGTCACTCTTTAATCTGTCACCATGATTGTTAGTTTGAATCGTGGTGAAAAGTGTTTTAATAACTAACAAAAAATAAAGGCATTTATAGATGAATTATTACGGTGAAATAAATGACTGCAATAAAAATATGTTACGAAATGTATATTGTGTATTAGTGTATGCTTGACGAATATATTTTTTCTTACATTAAATTGTAAAATATGCCCTTTGAAAATAAGATCATGTGTAGTTGCACATCTCTAGAATCGTCATTCATTTCTCAACTTTTGCATATTAGAAATAACATTTTAATATGATTATTTTACTTTGTCAACTATTCTCTCCGTTTTAAAATGACCGTTATTTTAACAAATAAAATTTATTTTAAAATTATTATTATTCTCACTTTTCAATGTAACAATGAATACTTCTTTTAATTATACCTCTGTATAATATTTTCAATACTTTAATAAAGTTAATTTAGTAAAAATAAAATATCTTATGACAACATTATTATCTTTCTTATTATATATTTAAATAACATATATTTTGAAATAGAGGGAATACATATTTAGAGGAAAAAGCATTTCAGAATTGGACTAAACGCAATACAGAGTTGGATTACACCATTACGTAACATACTACAAAAAGGAGAAGTAAACTTAAACAAGTTGAGTGATCTAATCAGCGACATACCATAACATTAAATAAATATCTACAAATTGTCATGAATAGAGTGATAATGGGTCTTAAAAATCAACTTAAATTATGTTAGGGTTAGTTCTATAAATAAGAACATATGGTGATTATTAATTAAAATATTTTTCTAAACCCTATTAGAGATAGATTAGAGTTAGTTATTAGTTTAGTTAGATTTGTAACTAATTTCAACTTTGTCAGCTCAACGTTGAATGCTGACCCATTGTGTGTGTGTGTATATATATATATATATATATATATATATATATATATATATATATATATATATATATATATATATATATATATATATATATATATATGCTCTTGTACCAAGGTCATTAACTCAATAATAACTTTTGACTCTTATTTTATTTCACTTCATCTTATTCATAGAGCATAGAGTTTCAGAGAAACTCTTGTTCTTGCAACCTAATTGCACATAGCAATATCATCATCACTGAGTGATATGGTGAATGCTTGGACTCTTACATGATATCATTCGCTTCTCGATCAACCACGCTTCCCTAATTTTTTATCTTCGTGTGGTTCGTGATTCACCTCCTTCAGTTCCAACTTGTTGATCTGCAAATCCAAGAAACATCAAGCGTTGTTATGGTCTTCATCAATGGCATCTTACGATAATCAGGAGTCATTTGTGCGTGTGTTGATTCCATCTCAAGAAGTATCCAATGGATTTGGGGCTGCGAAATCCACAAATTCGTTTGGTCCAAAAATTTCCATCAAGCTTCAAGAAAATAATTACCTTCCGTGGAATCAACAGGTTGAAGGTGTTATCATATCTCAAAAGATGCACAAACTAGTGGTGAATCCGAAGATTCCGTCGGAGTATAAGTCAGATTCAGATCGTCTCGCATGTACTATTTCTGAAGAGTATAAATCTTAGATTGTGCAGGATCAATCATTGTTCATCTGGTTATTATCAACGATATCAAAATCTGTTTTACCTAGAGTTCTTGTGTGTAAACATGCTTTCTAGGTGTGGGACAAGATTCATCGATTCTTTAATGCACAGATGAAAGCGAAAGTTGGTTAGCTGAGAGTTGAGCTAAAGTCTACCAAGAAAGGCACCAAATCTGTCATAGAGTATGTGTTGCGCATCAAGGCTATTGCAAACTCACTTCTTGTTGTTGGTGATTCCATAACCGAACAAGATCAGGTAGACTCTATCTTATAAGGGCTTTCTGAGGAGTATAACCCCATTGTTATGCAGATGTATGGCTACCCAACACCTTCCTCACTATGCGATGTTGAAGCCCTACTCTATGTGCAAGAATCACAGTTAGAGAAATTTCGTGAAGAGCTTGCTACAAAAAATGTAGCCGCCAATTTAGCTCATATAACTCCAACTGATAAAAGCTCCAGAGGAGCTTACTCTGGCAACCATGGCAGGGGTAGATTCAGACGTGGTAGAAGTAGAGGAAGAGGTCGCTACACCACTGGAAACCGCCCAACCTGTCAGTTATGTGGAAAATATGATCATGAAGTTACTACATGTTGGCACATATTCGATGAGAACTTCATGCCATCCACTTCCAACAACAATGTTGCTGCAGGTTCTAATACAAATTCTAGGAGCAATTCTGAGATAAGTCCTGCAGTCTCACAAAATTCCCAAAATGTAGCCATGATGGCAACTACAAGCAAGTCTTCAGCCTATACACAAGAGTATAATTTGCCTTCTGAGCTTGATTCTCAATCATGGTTTGCTGACTCAGGTGCATCCCATCACTTAACACCTTATGTTTGTGTTTTACAAAATATAAAGCCTTACAAATGAACTAATAAGGTCTATATTGGTAATGGACAAACTCTTACAATAGAATTAGTCGGTAATACAAAGTTTTACTCCAAACTTAATCCAAGTTATGAACTCATTCTTGCTAACATTTTACATGTACCTTCTATAATCAGGAATTTTCTCTCTGTTTCAAAGTTCTCCCTTGATAATAATGTCATTTTTGAGTTCCTTCCTAACAAGTGTTTTATAAAATCACAGGCTTCTAGGCATATCATTGTTGAAGGAGTTCTGGATGCGTGTGGTTTGTACTGTTTCTTTCAGCAGATTCCAGAAATCAAAGGTTCTCTAGGTCTCAATAACGGCTTGCATTTGTCCAAGAATATTCAAACATATGTAGTTGCTAAGTCTGATTCTTCTTGTGTAACAAATGTAATAATAACATACTTTAGCACCATAGGCCGGGGCATGCTAATTTCAATTTTGTTCATACTGTTCTAAACTCGTGTAATATTTCTCATCATAATAAAAGTGATAATTTTGTTTGTACATCTTGTAGTCTTGGTAAATCTCACAAATTATTTTCTCATATTACTAAGACTGTCTATCACAAGCCTTTTGATATGATATACACTGATCTATGGGGACCATCCCTAAAATTATCTAGTACAGGCTTTAGATATTACATTGCCTTTATTGATGCACACTCTAAATACACTTGGTTATATCTGCTAAAAACAAAAAGATGAGGCATTGCATGCTTTTAAACTCTTTAGTGCTTTTGTTAACACGCAATTTCAGACTCAAATTAAAGATGTCCAATCTGACTTTGGAGGTGAATTTAGGTCTTTTACAAATACTTGACTGAGCTTGGTATTATTCATAGACTGACATGTCCTCACACTTCCCATCAGAATGGGACAGTTGAAAGGAAACATGGGCAGATTGTAGAAATGAGACTCTCTCTTCTTGCACATGCCTCACTCCCTAGGTCATTTTGGGATTATAGTTTTACAACCTCTGTTCATATAATCAATAGACTACCTTCTTCTGCATTGCCTAATTCTAGTTCTCTATTTCATGCTTTATACCATAAAAATCCTGATTACTCTACTCTAAGAGTTTTTGGTTGCCTATGTTTCCCTCATCTTAGGTCTTTTAACAAACACAAATTATAGCTTAGAAGCCAAGAATGTGTGTATCTTGGGGATTTTTCACCTATATACCCCATATTTCAAAATAAAACACCTAAATACCTTATTTTGAAAAAAATATCCCAACATACCCCATTTTTATTGTGTATGCTCGGCCATTGGGTTGGCGAGCACGTGGAAGAGACATTGGTTATCGTGTGCTCGGCCACTGGGTTGGCGAGCATGCGAAATTATTTTTTTCTTTCTGTTTTTTAAGTTTCCTACGAATTTATCTGCGAATTTGGTTAATTTCCTGCGAATTTACCTGTGGATTTAACAAAATCCAAAGGAAATTAATAATTTTATCACAAGTTCAAGTAAGGAGCTAATTAACAAACTCATCACCAAGCTGCATCATGAGTTTTCCCTTAAAAGACTTGGAGACCATAATACTTTCTTGGTATTGAGGTTTAGTATGGCAGCAATGGTTCTTTATGCTTATCTCAGTCCAAATATATCAAAGATCTACTCAAGAGGGTTAATATGGAGCATGCAAATGAAGTTCCAAATCCTATGTTGAGTACTTGTAAGTTGAGCAAGCATGGTTCTGCTCATTTCTTGGATCCTTCCTTGTATAGATCCATAGTAGGAGCTTTACAATATGTGACACTAACTAGTCCAAATATCTCCTTCAGTGTGAATAAAGCTTATCAATTCATGGCAACTCCCTTGGACACACATTGGGTTGCAGTAAGGAGACTATTGAGACATCTCAATGGAACTCATAATCATGGTTTGCTTTTAGTGATTCAGAATGGGCTACGGATCCGGATGATAGAAGATCCACTTCTGGATCGTGTATTTTCTTTGGACCTAATCTGGTATCTTAGAGCTCGAAGAAACAGTCGCTTGTAGCTCGTTCTAGCACTAAAGTTGAGTATTGGGCTCTAGTTCATACTACAGTTGGGTTACTTTGGTTGGAGTCTTTATTATCAGAATTACATATCCCTATTCATCCACATGTATTGTCGTGTGATAATTTGAGTGATGTCCTTCATTCTCACAATCATGTTCTTCATGCTCGAACAAAACACAAAGAACTCGACATACATTTTGTTAGAGAAAGAGTTGTTACTGGAAACCTGCAAATCAAACATGTTCGTGCTGCTTTTAAAATTGTTGATACGTTCACTAAGCCACTTGGTACGGCTTCCTTCACGAGTCTTTGCGGCAAACTTAAGGTGGCTGACTCTACCTCTCACGCTTCAGTTTAAGGGGTACTAGAGATAAATTAGAGTTAGTTATTAGTTTAGTTATATTTGTTACTAATTTCAGCTTTGCTAGCTCATTGTTGAATGTTGACCCTTTGTATATATATTATATGCTCTTGTACCAATGGCATTAACTCAATAATAATAACATTTTACTCTTATTTCGTTTCACTTCATCTTCTGCATAGAGCATAGAGTTTCAGAGAAACTCTTGTTCTTGCAACCTAACGACACATAGCAGCATCACCATCCTTGAGTGATTATGGTGAATGCTTGAACTCTTATAAACTCTATAACTTTACACCCCTAATCAACTAAATTATCAAATTTTGTAGATTCACCACATCGCCCATGTGCTTCAACCACTCTTGATAAGGATGTAAGTCTAATTCATATATATATATATATATATATATATATATATATATATATATATATATATATATATATATATATATATATATATATATATATATATATATATATATATTAATAAGTAAGATATATTAAAATAGAGAACCAAGGATTCTCAAAACCTACTTACAAAAGGTCGGGGCAAAGCTCGACAAAAAAATGACAATTTCTTAATCCACCCCATGTATCTCTTAGCCACCTATTGCATTTCCAATTATGCCCCCTGGTTCCGCTAATATACTTCTGGATGCACAATTTTTTTTGTTTTACACTGAAACCTTCCGCAGATATGTCTGTGGAACTTGTGAAAAAATTAATTAATCCAGATTTGTTAATCGGAGATGTATATATAATGTTATAGAGACTAAAAACCATATACTATTAGATTCAACATGATGAAGATCTTGAGTCAAAGGATTAGGTTTCCCGCCAATAGAAAACTCTGTTCAATGTATCTCTTTAATGTGTTGTTTTGGTGTAGCCATTAATCCTCATTCAATGTGTCATATGATGAAAACAGATTCACTGTAGATCAGCTACAGAGT
Source organism: Lathyrus aphaca (assembly GCA_963966055.1). Classification (NCBI taxonomy): domain Eukaryota; kingdom Viridiplantae; phylum Streptophyta; class Magnoliopsida; order Fabales; family Fabaceae; genus Lathyrus; species Lathyrus aphaca. Next base: position 63,362,434 of record OZ014519.1, on the reverse strand, counting down.
TTGACTAATAACTTATGTTACATGTAACAATATCATTTGTTTACTTTTTCTTAAATAATGTCTTTTAAATTATTATTATTATTTTCATTTAATTTTAGAAGTCCTTCTTTGTATCGAAAAATCTGATTCTGGTTCAGCAAGTTGTAATAACAATAAAACATTACTAGTTCTGCACATATATTTACGGAAGGTTTCAATATAAAACAAAAAAAGGTGTGTTCGGGAGTTTATCAGCGGAACTAGGAAGGACATAATTGAAAACACACATGATGCGTAAGAAACCCATGGAATTGGATAAGAAATTCTAAAAAAAATTTACAATCCATATATATATATATATATATATATATATATATATATATATATATATATATATATATATATATATATATATATATATATATATATATATATATATATATATATATATATATATATATATATATATATATATATATATATATATATATATATAGTTGAATACCCGGCAAATTAAGTTGGGAATAATTGTATATATAGTTGCTACTAGTAACTAAGTTGAGGGCGATGAAGATCACGGCAAGGCATGCATGAATGATGGATAAAAAAATGCATGGGAAAGATGAGAAAATAACCATCCCTCTTTTAACTCACGAGGGCATGTAATTGACGCAAGATCATAAGCGTGAGACGCGTAATGTTTATAAGCTAGAATTTAAAGAGAAAGAAATAAAGAGTGAAGTATCGTGTGTGTATATGTATATCTCTATTACGTATACTATGTTTAAGAATACTTCACGGGAAAGCAACCTATAGCATTTATTACCAAACCAAGTTAACTATTTTGTGAGGACTCTTTGATTTTTGCCTCATATAAATAGAGCACACTTTGATTTCTGTGGCAGATAAATTAACTCGTAGCTTCCAAAAGGAGAAAGATCATAAAAAAAAAACGATCAACCTTAGTTTTCTTGAACCAAATTGATCATGTCTCATATAGCTGTTGAGAGGAACAGAAGAAGACAGATGAATGAACATCTCAAAGTTTTAAGGTCCTTGACCCCTTGTTTCTATATTAAAAGGGTAAATATATCACTATCCTTTTTCAAAATTAAATCAACAACAAAACTACCATGAAATCACTCTTTAGTTTCATGCTAGATGTTAAAATTTGAGACTAGTTTTTTTTTGTTTTTTTGTCTATGTGTTTATGATCGGTTCTTGATTAAGATACTTATTTTTTTGTTGTTTGATTTTAGGGAGACCAAGCATCAATAATAGGGGGAGTTATAGAATTCATCAATGAATTGCACCAAGTTCTTCAAGCTTTGGAATCTCAAAAGAGAAGGAAGAGTTTAAGCCCTAGCCCTAATCCAAGTCCAAAAACACTGCAACCAACTTTTCATCAATTTGATATCTCCTCTGGAGGATTTGAGACTAACAATACTTTCAAGGAGCTAGGAGCAAGCTGCAATTCTTCAGTTGCAGATGTAGAAGTGAAAATCTCAGGTCCAAATGTGATTTTGAGAGTGATATCTCAAAGAATTCCAGGTCAAGTTTCGAGGATTATAACGGTTTTAGAAAGTTTTTCTTTTGAAGTTCTTCATCTTAATATCAGTAGCATGGAAGAGACTGTTCTATACCAATTTGTAATCAAGGTAAATCACACAACTACTAGCATGTATTTTTATCAAGATATATACTTGTCATCAAACCCTAATTTGTTTTGTTGATTTTGTTAATACAGATAGAACTGGGATGTCAGCTAAGTTTGGAGGAACTAGCTATGGAAGTTCAACAAAGCTTTTGCTCAGAGGCTATGAAGTTGATTGCTGTGTGACCATATTTCAATTCTAAGAGAGACATGTTCGATTTCGGACCGTGCATGTGAGAGACATGCAACAAAACTTACTATAAACAAATTAGGTTATAATTATGTCATAGCGTATGTCATAAACTTTATGACAAGGGAAAATTAGTATCATGATTCATGGTTATCAATGTATTGTTCCTGCATTATGTTTGTTTATGAAATGGCTCCACAATATACTCACTTGATGATTCCAATAGAATACACTTAATAAGCTGAGGCCTAATATTACTCAAAATAGTACTATGATCTTTTGCATAACTCTACAAGAACCACTCGTATATACCAAAGGTCATGGATCATCTCATATCTTCTAATCACTCAACTTTCGTTAAAATTAAATAGTTGGTGGATGGCATCATTGTGGTGCATGAGATTATTGATATAATTAACAAATTAATTTCCATAACCTGTATCTCCTATTTATTCTATTCATCATACACGTAAATGATACAACAAATATACACATTCTGTAATCTGTATATTCTATACCTGCCAACGTCTTGTCCTCGTGTGAAGTTGAATACATTGATGACACATTTGCTTCTTGTCAAGAATTTTGGTTAGTCTCTATGATCAAAGAGCTGAAATATCAAGTGCAGAAGCAATTGAAGTTCATGATTGAAAATAGATCAACTATAAATTTAGCTAAAAATCCAATCTATTATGGAAAGAGAAAGTATATAGAAGTTAGATTATATTTCATTAGGAAACAAGCAATGAAGGGAATGTTTGAAGTTATCTATTGTCCAATTAAAGTGAAACTAGTTGATGATTTTACAAAAGCATTGAAGATTGACCGATTTGTATTTTTGAGGAAACAATTGAGAATGATGTGTATTTAGAATTATGAATTAGTAAAGATGGCTTAAATGTTAATTGTTAAGAGTTGTGTTCGGTCCATTAGAAGAAAAAAAAAGATCAAATCAGTTTTGTTTAAATATTTTATATCGGGCAGAATGGATTAGTTTAATTATATTAAGTTTATTTAGTGTTTTATGGTATTTGGCTCATGGCCTATTTAGTTTCATAGAAACTTAGTTATAAATTGTATTGATCTTTTAAAATAAAGGAAGAAGAAAAATTTGTTTTATTTTATTATCTTTCAATGCAACTTTAGATTAGGGTTTCCTAAATTTAATTAATACTTGGTGCTTTCATCTTGTGTTCTCATGGCTCCCCCTAAACCCAACAACCCTCTTACAAGAGAGCTTGTTGAAGAAGATGTCCACCCCTCTCAAATACACCTTCATAATGCCATGGAGGAAGTTCATCAACATATGAATGAGAGATTTGATAAGGTTAATGATGAGATGGGGCAAAACATTGATCAACTTCTCTACAGAATGGATGAACAAAAACAAATTTATGATTCTAGACATGAATCCATCATGGTGTAACATCCTAAAATTTGCCCTCATATTTATTACCTTAACTGGCTTATGCTTCACATTTCATTTGTATTCTCCCATTAGGTCATAGCATCACAATTATTAATTTTCATGAGCTCCTAAGGCATGGGATCAAACATTCTCTTGTGACTTGAATTTTCTTGTTCAGAGGCGATATGTTTGGACGTGTTACACTCAGGGTTGAGACAAAAGGCTGAGCTCCCTATCATTATGAGTATCTTATCATCAAAGTCTCATCTAGACACAACGCCACATTCTTCAAGATTTCTCAAAAGGACCAAGTGTTTAGGGTTTCATCAGTAATTCATACGAGAAGGCCTTGATTAGGGTTTTTGGCCCTCTTCAACTTTTCAGGGAACTTATTCATTGGTGTATACTAAAGGGTAGGAATGTGAGGGTTTCCTATTTCAACGAGGTCGTGCATCACTTCAAGTTGTAGGACCTATTATCATCAAAGGATTCATGGTGGTCAAATCACTTTGTTTGTGCATGCGAATTGGTGTGGATTTATTCTATGGAGGTCTTAAGAATTAGGTTCTTGTTCAAGGAATTAGTTCAAGCTAAGGATATGAAATATATGATTGCATGTTGTTTGGGAGACATCATTCAAATTCAGTATCCAATTTAGAAACCATCTTTCTTACCATTTCTTAAAGCCCGTCTCAAACTTATATCTTTTCTTTTGTACATTTTACACCATTCAAATTCAATGGCAATCTTGTTTTAGAATCATCACAAATTTCTACAAAAATACCAAGAGGTCCATTTATTTTTCATTTCAATATCCAAATTACTAAACCATTTTTCCATGAATTGTATCAATTATATTCCGTCCATTAAGCCCAAATCCGACTTATATGTCCACTATCCCATTTAGTCCGAGTTAATCTCGCTTTTTTTTTTTAATTCCATTTTTTCTCTCTAAAATTACAAGTTAGCCCTAGTCATTTTTTCTTTCACATTAATCCCTAAACTTGTTAATTTGTTTTGGTATTATCAATTGCTCAAGTCTTTTTGTAAGTTCCAAACATTCTATTAATAAGTCCATTCATATTATTTCAAAGCCCGTTCTCATATCCCATTTGTTACAAAAAATTGTCAAGAGAAAAATACTGCAGGATTGGCAAAGTGCACGATGAAGAAAGGTGAAATTGATCATGAAGATCTAATTGGTTGTGGAATCAAAATTTGGTGGCCTAAGGACAAGAAATTTTATGGAGGAATTATCAAGTCTTATGATTGTTTAAAGAAGAAACATGTGATATTATATGATGATGGATGTAGGGTCGTAAATCTGCTAAGAAGATAAAATACTCATTGCTAAGAAGATAAAATACTCATCACTCGGAACTTTTGGACGCAAACATAATGGGGTTCACCGAGTAAAAAGAAAAGGATAGTTAATGATAAACAACCTCCAAGCAAGCCTGTAAAACTTAGAAAAAAATATGCATCAAAAGGGATATCCATCAGGAGGAGGCCAAAGAGATATCTGAGTTATCAAATCATGAAGAGACCATGACGTCCGAAGCTGATGAGATGAACTCGGGTGGTTCAAAAGTGGAACAAATATCAGGGTTCGATGAAATCACAACAAAAAAGGGAAAATGAAAGGAAATCACCAAAAGAACTTTATAAACAAAACCTGATAGCAAGTTGAGATGATAAAAAAACTCAGGAAGAAAACAAGGTGAAAATTCAGTTACAATACAAACTGATAATAGAAATACACCAGGAAAAAATCAATACAAAAATTCTTCCATGGATTATTCATGACAGTTACAGAAAACCATCAAAAGGAGAAAAATCAAACTCAAAACAATCAGAGCCAAAAACAGTTACAAATTCATAAGAAAATTCTAACCAAATTCCTAACAAACTCTCTAACCGAATTCCTGAGAAAATAACGAATTATCCCTCCATTCATCATCTATAAGAGGACGTTGGGTGCTGCAGATTGAGGGGGCTTGGCTTATTCTCTCCATTTTCCAGTTTCCAGCATTTTCGATTTTTCTCTGCATTTTCAGAACCGTCTGCATCTTCATCTTTCCATAACAACTTCTGCATCATCAATCTCTCCAATATCATTCACAAATTCTTTCTAATTCTTCGAATCTTCAACCTCCACTTCATCTTCGATCTCTCTTCACTCTACCATCTCATCCACCTTCATCTTCATCTTCTTCTTCAACCATTTTCATCACCATATCCTCATTTACCAAGAACTTCACCAGTTTTTATCAAACAAAAACCTGCAATCATAAAAAAAATACTACAATCAATAACTCAATTCGCACACAAGAAGAGGAGTTTCAATACGATCACGACAACGCATAAGGTATCACAACAAATTTGCAGGATCGATCATCACCTTCAATTTTCTGCAATCTTCCATACCTCATCCTCAATCTCAAGACAATCTGCAATAATTTAATCCATTGATAGAACTCTTCTTTGACCTGCATCATCATCAACTCTTCAACAACTATTTGCACCAAGCAGAAGAAGAAAGAACGAATCAAAGAAGCATAAAGGAGAAAAGTATATGGCATCTAACCTGAAGTGTAGCATCGTCGCCACGGAATAATCGAACCACCGCGTCGGCAAAACCTTCTACATCACTCCGATCTACTCCAATCACTATATCGGTTTCATCTTCTTCAATTCCTCGTAATCAACGCAATCAATAACAATAATAACCTGCAACGAATTCAAGAACATCGTCAACCATAACAACTCAGAATCAAAGAGTAGATACAGAAACCACGAAATCAGAACAAAGTGATAGACCTCACGAATTGACGTTAAATCCATACATGAAGAGGCTCTGATTACAGGTAGGTATCTTCGTTCACATCCATTTGAGCGTTATTGTGTGATTATTCTGTGTTCGTAGCTCAATTTGATTCGTGAGTTTTGAGTGATCCGTTAGAGAATTTGAGGTTTAGTTTTCAGATTTGAGTAAGTGTGAGAGGATAGGTCGTAATTGCAGAAGGAGGATGGCATTTTGCGGTTCTTCATCGGTTCATGGTGGCAACGTTGTACTCGTGAGGAAAGAGGTAACAACGGCGGAATTAAGGTTTAGGTTAGGGGCGATGAAGTTGTATGAAGAAGAAGAAATGTGTTTGGTGGGAGAGAGAGAGAGAGAGAGAGAGAGAGAGTTTAAGAATTTTGAGATTTCATTTTATAAATTAATTTGTTTTTTAATTGATTTTGATTATGAATTAAAAGGGGATTAAAACTCTTAAAAGCCTTATTAATGTACCATTTGAATTAACCAGGTCATAAATTACATTGATTTCCACCGAATTGTTGATAGGGTAGATGGATAGATGTTATGGTGGTCCACTCCAGCGGTGACACTTATCACCGTCCGGTAGTGTCGCTCCCCCGAAAAGACACCTGGTCAGATATGGTACAGACGCGAACGGTCAGCAAAAGAGAGAATGAAATGAAGATGAATAGAGTCGCCAGCTAGGCATTTTTATCCCGAAGGAAAGGTAATGTTGCATAAACCTAGAAAAAGATATGGATAAGACGGTTGCAAACCATAGAAACTAAGAAAGGGGGTTGGTTACAACCTGGGAAGGTATTAGCACCCAGATTTTCCGTCGTAATCGACGGGATCCACGCTTAAAAGATTGTGTTTAAAGGGGTAGTGTATGTGCTATCTGTGTGCAAAAACTGGAAAAGAAATATACAAGTGTCAGTGCAAAAAAAGGTGAATGCTCAGGAATTGAGGCTTAGAAAAGAATGCTGAAAGAGGGGGAAGACACAGAGACTTTTGTTCGATAACAGTTAAGTTATGCCTACGTATCCTCGCGTGCAATGAGGAAGTCAAAACACCGTAGTTAAACTCAAAGAGACTGAAAGATAAATTAACTGTGAACTTCTTACTTGTCTATGCTCAAGTGTATGACTCGTCTGGCTCGAGTGCTAACTGCCTTGCATTAGACGGAAGAAGCAAGTTCTCGTTTCTGAATGAAGATGATGAGAAAAGAATCCCGAAGGAGACGATTATTGGTTGTTTTTATGTTTTCAGTTTTGTTATTGTTTTTGGTGTTTTGCATAAGTTAATGAGCTTAAGCCTAAATCAAGGGTTTGTAAACTCATTATATCCTCCCTGATTAGGGATAATGAGCCCACTTAAGTATGATATAAGCATCTCAACTTAATTACCATGATGATGTAGGATTAAGACCATTAACCTACTTGTGATTATTAATATGTTTTCGGGTTTTTGCTTATTGTTAAGTAATGAGTTTAATCTCTAATCACAGATTAGTGGGCTCATTACACCATCCTAATAGAAGGATAATAGATGAGAACACTTAAGCTGAGGAAGATACCTCAACTTAATCCATGGTTAGGGATTAAATTCATTATATAACAAGCCTTTATTAAGTGGATTTTAATTAAAGGGATGAGATTAAGAAATGGATTTTATGGTTTGTAAGACAACTTGAGGGGGACTTGTCCATTAAACACTAGGGTTAGTCCTTCTTAACCATAAGGAAGAATTATAACCCTAATGTAAGGACCAAGTTACAAGATGAAGTCTTAGTGATTATTAAGATGATTTGATTAAGAGGTTTAAACAAATTAAAGTTTTAACACTTAGGATTAAAGTTATACACTCCATCCTAAGAGAAGGATGTAGGCATAACCTTAATTCTAAAGTCCTAAAACTTTAAGAGTTTAGTCTCTGATTATGAAGATGAGTAGAGAGACTCAAGGAAACTCAAAGGTAAAAGCTAGGGGGACTAATCACAACCCTAATTATTATCATGCTTGGATGTTCCTATGGTTTGTAAGGCTTAAGAAAGATCTTCAAGGAAGCCACCAATGGAAGAAGCAGATGAAAGGAGGATGAAACAGAAGAATAAGTTACTTACTTCAATGAAGAAGATAAATAACTTAAAGAAAGAAAGTGAAGAAGAATGAACACAAGTGAACAAGTTCACTTCAAAGAAACCAGTAAGATGCATATGAAAGAGATAAAGAGAAATGAGAAGTGAAGGCAAATTCACTTCTCAAAGTAACTTACCACCTGAAAATGTTAGCATGAATGCATAAAGTATAAAGCATAAATAAATGAAATGAAATGAGATGAGATGAGATGAAATGACTAAAGTCAGAAGTGTTTATGCAAGGTTAATGTCATGTGGGATGATGCAAAGGCATACAAAGATGAGATGTCATGTAAGCATGCTTTGAAGTTTGAAAGTTCATGAAAGTTAATGAAGTGAAATGAATGCAAGTCATGGAAAATGAATGAAGAAATGATCAAGCATGATTCTAACATGTCCTAAGATGTCTAAGATGACATATGAGTGCAAGAAATGTCATGGCAAGTTCATGTATGGATGCATATGCAAGATGAATGCAAATGAACATGTGAAATTAGGGTTTTAGGGACATATGAGATGCAAATGACAAAGATAGAAGCAAACGACATTATAAAAATTTGAAACCAAGCTCAAACAAACCCTAAACCCATGCTAAGTCACACCCCAAAGGAGAAAGTCAGAAGCCTTACCACTCAAAATTTATGAATTTCCTAAGTTTCTAAGTTTTTTTGGGTGATTCTCAAAGGAAAATGCACATCAATTCAAAAATTCAAGATAAATTCATGAGATAAATATCCTATAAAAAAGATGTTATGCACAAAACAATGCAAAAAGAATCATATTCAAACTCTTCTTAGTTAGGCAGAAAAGATTTTTTCAAGTTAGGGTTCAAAAATATGTTTTAAATGACCCTTAATTCAAAGAAAATTCTCAAGTTATGATCAAACCTAAAAGGAAATTTGTGTGAAGAGTTTGAAAATGTTTCTAAATGCAAAGGGATGATTCATGATTTTTTTGGTGATTTTTAGAAACCTAAATGTATTTTTAATTAATTAAAAGACTTTAATTAATTAAAAATAACATTTAAATATTTTAAAAATACTTTTTTAATGCAAAAAATAAAATAAAAATCATTTTATGATTAAGAAAAATATTTGAAACAAAAATGCAAAAGAAAATATTTTTTGAAAGCTTTTTGATATTTTTAATTAATTATGCAAAAGAAATAGAAAGAAAATAAAATAAAATGAATAAAATGAGAAAGTAAACGCATCCTAAGGCTGAGATTCAAACTCAAAAGGGAGGAGTTGATTGCGCGCGTTTATGGAGGGTCAGGATTCAATCTGGCTAATTAATCTGATTTAAATTAATTAATTACATTTAGGGTTTAATGACCTAATCCTAGCCGTACACACACTAACCCTAATCTTAATCCTACGACCCACATTCAAACTGGGGAGATTAGCCCTAATTAATCTCAGGTGACCGGAGCTAAGCTCCGGTCATCTTCTCCGGCCACACCTTCAAGCCATCTCACTCAAAACACCACCAAAACTCATCAAACTCTCCATAAATGATCAATGGACAACAACAAACAAGAATCCAGCAACAAATTTCATTTATTTCACAACAACAACAAGAATCGAAGCAATCAAGTTTTACGGGCAAAATTTCAGAGAGTTAATACATGCTTATTTCTTGCTCATTTTCAAAACTAAACACATCCCCATGATCAGTGCAACATATAGAACAATATTTTAACAAGAAAATAAGATTCTGGAAAAAACGTTCTTGAGGTTACCTGAGATTAAGCTTCCTGATTCTGGGCTTTCTGGCCTCCTCCCTTGTGCAAACCAACTTCAATGAACCCCCTAAGGATGATGTGAAGCTTGGAACAAGTTTATTTGGCCTCTTTCTCAAAGTTCAGTTGTGAGAGGTGAAAAATCGTATTTGTTGTGTGATGTGTTTCAGGTCATTTTAATGGTTGGGATTTGTTCCTTAGGTGATGCTGAGTTGAATGGTGAAGAAAGTTTTGAGTTTGAGTGATTATGCTATGAATTTCGAAGAGGTGAAGGTATGAGGTGATTTGTTTGGCAATCTGAGTATGGGGAAGATTCAGGCTTCAATGTGTTATGGAATGAGGTCCATGAGGTTCACATAAGTCATGTTGATTGGTTCAGAGAGTTGGTGTGGCATAGTTTGATTGGTATGGGCCAAATTGCAAAAAGGCAAGGTTATGTGTACTATGGGCATGGGTCATGGAAGGAGTGGTTCCAAGGCATGTCTGGCCTCAGCTGGCTTTGTGGAAGGCCTTTGGATCAAAAGATTGCAACTGGATGGCTTGGATGAAGAGTTCTCATAGGTTTTGCAAAATTCCCTCTTTGAAGTTTCTTGTGAATCAAGTCATGGAAATGCCAAGTTCTTGGGCCAATTATGGTGTTTAGAAATCACATAGATATGTTATGAAGTGTTTGTGTCCATTTGAAGTCATTAGAATGCCTTAACATGCCAATTTGCAAAATCCCTCTTTGACATGAAACTTGAAATTTTAGGATTTTTGCCAACTTTGAAAGGCCATATCTTGAGTTCTAGGATGAATCAAGACATGTTCTTGTACTTTTTGAAAAGGGAAAGACCTAATCTACAACTTTCATGACCAAGAATTTTTCATTTGAAGCATTTTTGATCAAGAAAGAGGAGGTTGAAAAACTTTCCCAAAATGGAAAGTTTCCATTACAAGTCATTTCCATTTTTGGCAAGTTTGCAAATGGCTCAAAATTCTTCAATATTGTGAACTTACAACCACTTCTAAGATAAAATAAAGATCATAGAACTTCAATTTGATGAAAATACCCCTTTGGTTCCATTGTTGGGGGCCTCAGATGCCCTGATTTTGACTTAACTTGCTCAAGAAGTTACCCAGTGAACAGATGACTTCCACAATGAATTTCTTCATCAAACTTGGTACATATGATCCTTATAACATCTTAAGAATATTAGAAACAAGAATGGCCCAAAAATTTGGAGTTAAGGCCTCTGAAACCAAAACCCTAATTTTGGTCATCTGTGTAGTGAAAACCCTAGCTCTGCTTCCATGCCTTGCCAGTTCTTGTGATTTCTTGACTTCTATGAACTTTGAGGGACATAAAATGATGATAGAACACACATGGACCCTCTTTGAACACTTTGAGGCCTTTGGGATGGCTCATATGGAATCTTGGATTGCTCAGATCACAAACCCTAGATGCAAATGAACTTGAACTTATGCAGTGAAGCAAATATGTTAAGAGATGATATGCTTATGCTTATGCAAACATGAAAGATCACAAGCCATGGTGTGATATGAGTGAGGGAAAATTTGGGTTGTTTACAGCTGCCCCTATTCAAGCATGAGTTAGTTGTGCAGGATGTAAGCGCCTGGCTTAATAGACAAACAAGATAACTTGTGGTTGAATACCAAAGACAGTCCAAAATTTGCACTCGCTGGATAGAAGAAGAAAAGGGGTATAAATTGTAAAAGATAGTATAGTATGATTATCAAATGAAGGCGATGGAGGACAACCACCAAGCAGAGGAAGACTGTTGGGGATAAAGCGGTAAGCAAAGCACTGACGGGGACGGCTGACAAGATGGGCTAATAAAGAGACCATGACGGGGACGGCCATCAGGTAAGGAGATAAGATTCTCTGGGGATTTAAAGTAGAGGCAATGATGGGGACGACCATCGGTTCAAAGAATAAATGAAATAATGATGAGGGACGGTCATCAAAGATGAAGGACGATCACCTAGCAGGGGACGGCTGCACTTTATTATGACATAGGACGAATGTCGGATAGAAAAGGTCAACGATGGGGACGGCCATCGGATAAGCATGATGAAGGACAGTCATCAAGAGGTGAAGTACGATCACCTAGCATGGTACGGCTGCTCTCGGGGCTTATCACGACATAGGATGAATGTCGGATAACAAGATCAACGATGGGGACGGCCATCGGATAAAATGATGAAGGACGATCATCTAGAGGTGAAGGACGATCACCTAGCAGGGGACGACTTATCTTTATCACGACATAGAACGAATTCCGGATAGAAAAGGGTTCCAATAATGGAGACAACGCTAGGGAAAAGGATGAGGGACGGTCATCCAAAGGTGAAGGACGATCACCTGGCAGGGTACGGCTGCCGAAAGTATCACGACATAGGACGAATGTCGGATAGAAGGAAGTTGTTTTGTTGGTGACTTACTGGGGAACGGTAAACACGGACGAGTGCTCACGCTCAAGAATAAAAGGTATGAGTGTTTGATGCTGTGTATAGATTAAAGATGCGGACGAGCATCCTTAGGACCATGATACGGACGAGTATCGGTAGAAACAAACGCTGACGCGTGTTCAGAGATGATGATACGGACGAGTACCAACGGGTTAACAAAGAACACGGACGAGTGTCGAATCTGTTGAAGAGTGTATAATACAAGATACGGACGAGTATCAAAGACTTTTGTATAAGTATGAGTGAGTATTGATTTGTTAGTGAAGTATGAGCGAGACACGGGCGAGTGTTCAACTTGTTGGGGAAAGTATGACACGGACGAGTGTCAAAAGAGAAATGTTATAAGCTATGAACAAATATTTGTGGGTGAGAGTGTAAAAGGTATTCTGGCGACGTGTGGGGATAAGATGACACGGACGGGTGCCGGAAAGAGTGTGTTATAAACAAGTGTTTGGTTTCCAACAAGTGTTTTGGAAACCATGATGGGGGAATATGACACGGACAAGTATCAAAAGAGCATGTATAGGTATCTGCATCTGAGAGTGCAAAGGGGACGCTTTGGCTTATATCTACGGGGAATAATATGACACGGAAGAGTGTCGAAAAGGGGATATATGGAAAGGAATTTGTGTTGGAGAGTGCAAAGGGGACGCCTTGACTTTTATTTTTAGGGGATGTGAATTTTTATATTCATTGTTGATGAAATACCGATGGTAGTTACAGGTGACTGGCTCGAACCTGGCTTGTGATCATGCAAATGTTTGATTTTTACCGTAATGCTTCGTATTGGACGGAATGCTATGCTTATTTGGTGAATATGATGTAAATGCTATGATTATGAAAAGGAGAAAATCGATTCGGGATTCGGATCCTGCTGAAGACAAGATCTCTGGCTGATCTGCTTGGAGGGATATCCCACCTAGGGGAGATCATTGGCAGATCTGTTAAGAGATATAGCTCTGCTTGGGGAAATAGATCATTAATAGATCTATCCGTAAGGAGAACTCAGCTGGGAAGAAGGAAACTTTTGTCACTTTGTTGTGTAAGAGTTTCAGGCATTGCTCTTCTGGGGAGAGGATGAAAACTCTGTGGGGTGATAGTTATTTTATCCTTGCTGAGGATGAGAGATCTGGAACTCTGGTGGGGCTCTCAGCTGGAGATACTCCTGTTGAATTGACTTATGCTGGGGATGAGGAGGCTTTGACAACTTCGCTGAGGAAAAGCATTTCAGATACTGCTTAGGGAGGAGGTATGTTGGGGAAACAATGTTTGGCATGCCCCATGTTGTGTATTGAATACCTGCAACCTGTTAAGACAAAAGAGACGTATAAGTATCCTGAGGTATCCCTTACCGGATTCCGTCATAGGAGTTAGACTTTCCTGAAAGTAATATATTTCATGCACGCATTTATTAAAGATGGCTCATTTGTTTTATGCAAGTGTTGCATCATGAATACTAGACACTTTGCAAACGAAACATAAAAATGTACAAAACGAGGTGTGACTGAAAGCTCTGATTTTATTAATCTGGGTGCCCTAAATTGGAAAATACAGTCAAAGAAACAAATCCCCTGGAATGAGGAGATTGCTATAAATTGGAAAAAGTAAAAGCGTTGGCAATGTTGACGACGCTCCGGTGAGCTTCCCTTGCTATGACTTTGTATGACCTTGACGTTCTTCTCATCTTGCTTTCTGAAGAAGTTTGATTCTGACTGATGCTTTATCTTGTCGAAGCTTGATGTGTTGTGAGCGATACAGATGAATTCAGAATGCAGTTGTTCGCTTATTCCCTTATTTTACGTGGGTCGCCCTTTCGAGTTTTCAATCCATCGGGATACCCATTCTTGCCTGAGCTGTCCAATGCGGCTTTTCAACTCAGCGGGTGTACATTTTTTGATTTTTCCCTTATTTTTGCCCGAGTCTTTTATTCTGTTTTTTGACTCGCCGGGATGCCCTATTTTTTCCTGGACTTACATTTTGTTTTTATGTCTAGCGGGTCATTTCATGCAAAGTATTTTTTAACTGCATCTGAATTCACAGGGGACAAGAAATCTTCACCATCCATAGTAGTGAGCATCAGTGCTCCACCAGAGAAAACCTTCTTTACTATGAATGGACCATCGTAATTTGGAGTCCATTTGCCCATGTGGTATGTATGAGGAGGAATGAGTCTTTTCAGCACAAGATCTCCTACTTGGTATTCCCGAAGCCTGACTTTCTGATCGAAGGCTTTCTTCATCCTTTTCTGATATAACTGCCCATGACAAATTGCAGCTAATATTTTCTCTTCGATCAAATTCAGTTGATTGTACCGAGATCGGACCCATTCTGCTTCGTCCAGGTTTACATCCATCATTACCCGTAAGGTGGGTAGCTCAACTTCAACAGGTATGACTGCCTTTATACCATACACAAGCTGATAAGTCGTTGCCCCAGTAGACGTTCTGATTGAGGTTTGATACCCATGCAAGGAAAATGGTAGCATTTCATGCCAATCTTTGTATGTAATCACCATCTTTTGCATAATCTTCTTGATGTTTTTGTTAGCTGCCTCAACAGCGCCATTCATCTTTGGCCTGTAAGGAGAAGAGTTGTGATGTTGAATTTTGAAGTCCCGGCACAGTTCTGTCATCATTTTGTTGTTGAAATTGGAACCATTATCAGTAATGATTCGCTCGGGTACTTGTCGCTCCCGGGATTTCCATCCTGGTACAAACGCGAAAGTGGCACGGAAAAAAGAATAGAGTCGCCAGCCAGGCATTTTTATCCCGAAGAAAGGGAATGGTAATGCTGCACAAACCAGAAGAAAGAAAGAGGAAGGACACAGGTCCTGCGAACCAAAGAGACTGAGTTCGGGAGTCGGTTACGACCTGGGAAGGTATTAGCACCCAGATCGTCCGCCGTACCCGACGGGATCCACGCTTGCAAAAGAAACTGTTTCAAAGGGTGAGGGTATGAAAGCTGCAGCACAAGAAATGAAAATGAACTGGGAAGGAATCTGAGAAAAGAACTGAATAAGAAAGCAAAGAGAAAAAATGTAGGGAAAATAAAGATTGTGCTCGAACGGGCCCTACCCCGCTGCCTACGTACCTCATCAGGATAATGAGGATCAGAGACGCCGTAGTTCCCCTAACTAGGGGTACTAAAAGGAAATTGCTTGTGAATTAAAGGCTTGAACTGCCTATGTCAATGCTCAGGTGTTGCAGGCTCGGACGACGAGTGCGTTACCGTCTTGCAAAGTGACAAGTAGGAGCAAGTTCGCGTACGAAGCGAATGAGGTGAGAAAAGAATTCCCGAAGGAAATATGCTTATTGTTTGTTTGGTGTTTTTTAGAAGCTTTTATGAGTGAAAGTTTGCATAGGTGAGTGTACCTAAGTCTTACTCAATGGGATGTGTACGTCTCACATCATCCCGAAATGGAATGCGCAAGAGGCACACCTATCTATGGAGGAAATCCCCAAAGCTAGTCCCACAGGTGAAGACTTAAGCACACTGGCCTATTACCATTATTAAGTATTTTTGTGGTTTTTGGTTAAGAAATGTCTTTTAATTTTTCTTTGTGAGGTACTCATGCTAAGACCTATCTACCACGAGTGATGACTCACACCTCGTCCCGAAATGGAACGCGTGCAAGCATCTCATAGCAAAGTCTCATGTCACATGAAAGCACTCAACCTTTATTAAGTGAATTAAAATTAAGTTTGAAGATGAGAAGAGAAAGAGAACCAAAGGAGCAAAAAGGAAAAAAAACTAGGGGGAAAGTTTCTATCCTAAGTTAGCATGCATGGAGTTCCTAGGGTTTGTGAGGTCTTTCTAACCTAAAAGGATCTCAAGAGAAGAAGAAGAAGATAAAAGGAGAGATGAGAAAGGCCTAAGCCCAACAAGAAGATGTTAGTCCATATAAACAAAATGAGAAGAGATGAGAAATGGAGATGTGGAACTCAATTCCCACATCTCAAACTTACCATAGCCCCTGCAAGGTTAGTGTAACAACATAAAACCAAGGCATGAACCAATCAAGTCAGAAGCTACACAAGCATATAGGCATGGCAAAGAGTTCACAAGATGATAAGCAAAGCAACACAAGATCATATTGAGATGATTAGAAGTGAAACAAGTGCAATGAAGGCATGCTTAACACTTAAAGAAATAAAGCACATAAAAGAGACCCAACACCAAGACTCAAGGAGACTCAAACCCTATCCTAAGACCAGGAGCAACCCTAGACCTCTAAAGGACCCCAAAAGATGAGGAGAAGTTGGCACAAGTGCCCTTCTAAACTTAAAAGAGACTATAAGACTCAAAGTATGCAAAACAAGGCAAGGTGAGGAAGAAAATACCCAAGAAAAAGATCCAAGCACCTAAAAAATCTACCCAACCAGAAAAGTACTCTCCAAACACAAAGAAATGAGAATCCAAAAGGGTTTGCAAAAATACAGCACCAAACTAGGTCAATGAAGCTCAAGGATGCAAGGTATCACCATTTAGGGTTTTGAAAATTAAGGCACAAGTAACTCAAGCAAAGTACAGCAAGGAAATTTGTGAAAAATCCAAGATAAATCATGAAGATAGTATAGTGTCTTAGGATTTGAATGCAAAAATAATGGGGTTCATAGCTTAAAGGATGAGAAAAATAGAAATTGGACAAGGCAGATTGGTCTATGAGAGTCCACAAGAAAGCAATGCTCAATGTTGAATTTATTTGGCCACGTGGGATGAAAATAAAAATCTGGAAAAATTATGATAAAAAACTAGATGAATCAAGGAGTGCATATGAATTTTTTTGGATTTTTTAGAATTAAGGAAGTATTTAAAATGGATCAAAAGCAAATGGAATAAAATTGGTAAAGAAAAAGAATAAAAATAAAGCTAATGGGCCAAGGGGGTGCAAGAAGTAAACACGTTAGTTCAAAAAAACAGCATGGGCCTTGCGTGGGGGTGTGGATAGCGCTGGGGGGCTGAACCTTCTTCTTCATGAAGAAACCCTAAACTCTAACCACCATTAATGAACCAAACCCTAACCCTAACTTCATGAAATCTCAAACCAAGCCACGGCCGGCCATGAAACTCTCCAGAATACATAATCTAACATCACTAAACACAAATACATGCTTGGATTGGATTAAAACTCAAAGAAACTCAAGATATGAATGAAAATAAAATTGTCCATGAAACTTTAAATCACCATAACCTTGTGAATACTCAACCATTTCACAAACTACAAAGAGCATTGTAACCACCACAACATGAGGATTCTAAAACACACAACCAAATACATTTCTATGAGATTCGAAATTTGAGCATACCTAAGGTGGTGTTCCAAATTTGAAGTCAAGAATGGTATAAAGTGATGGCAAATGATCTCCTTATCCCCTTAGATGCAAAATAAATGCATCTAAGGCTTTGCAAACTTGTAAATCCAGCAATGTGCTTCCTTGTGCTTCAAAGCTTCTCAAATGGCCACTTGAACAAACTTCACTATAAATCTAGATCCATGGGTGCTTAATGATCCTTGAGATGAGATGAGTATTAATGTGGTCTTGGATTGAAGAAAGCTTGCCTAGATCAAAAGTTATGGCACAAAATGCAAATGTGCACAAGAAATGAGAAATGGATGATTCTTGAAGAATAATCCAAACAAATGGTATGGAAATGATCTATGAGTGATGAGGATTAAGAATCCAGCAAGAGTTTTGTGAATGGATTCTTGTAGCAAGAGTTTGTGGAGAATAAGCAATTTTGCATAAAAGATGAGAATGAGAGAATGAGTGTGTAATCTGGCTGCCTCTAACCCTAATTCTGATTGTTATGGAATATATATGGCAATGCAAAAGGGTTAGAACAAATGCACGTGAGAGAGGGCTGATTTTTGTGAAAATGCAATTTTGGCCCAAGTGTGCCATAAGCATGCCAAGCTCATGATTTGCTGGCCTCTCTTGCATGTGCATTCACCATCCCACCAATGATTCCCAGCAAACAACTTCAGCCCTTGGATGCAAGCTATCACACAATGGTCATGCCTTATGCAAATTCAAGTGTAAAATGCAAGTTTTATGGAACTTTTTCATGTGCATGAATTTTTCCACTTTTCTTTGAGCCAAATGACCTAAATGGGATGCATTTTGGTTGTGTAAACTTACTTTGGCCATAGCATAGCAAACTATCCATTTTTGAGCCTTTGTGCAAATGGCTTGGCCTTGAAACTTGGAAATTTGCCCTAAAATACCTAAATTTTCGGGGGCCATATCTCTCAAACCATAAATCCCATGAAAATGTACTTGTACTTTTTAAAAATGGCAGCCCTTACTCTCCAACTTTCATGTTTGGGTTGGGTCCATTTGAAGATTTTTTGATCAAGTTAAGGCCTTGTGAAGTTTTAGGTCAAAATAGCCAAAAAAATTAACTTTTCCATGACCAACTTTGTGCACTTTTGCCAAAACCCCCCAAACCACCAAAATTCTTGTACTTTAAGCTCACCCAACATCTTATAACATTGAATATACCTCATTTGGCCAAAAAAAATTGGGTTAGACCCCTTGGAATGGCACAGTTGACTTTTTCTGGGCCTAGTTGACTTTCTGCTTCATCTGCAAGTAACTGAGGCAATGACTGACTTCCACTTGGAATTTTTCCATGAAAATTGACATGTAGGAACCTAATATCATATAGAAAACATTTCCCAAAAGAGTTGGCCAAAATTATGAGGTTAAGGCTCTTGAAGCCAAAACCCTAATTTGGTTGCACTGCTTAGGAGCCTTGCATTGTCTTAAAACTTGTGATGATTAAGCAATCTTCTGAGCTTTTGCAAGTGAACTTGGCCTTGCCAAAGGAGTCTAGACTCATAATAGGCCTCCCACAAATCCATTGGAACCCTTGTCTTGGCTTAGATGGCCTTCAACACCTCCCCAGATGGCCATATGCCTCATGCTAGGGCTTGATGCTTGTCATGCTTTATTTTCCTATGCTATAATGCTATATATATGATATGCTTATGATGAAAATAGTGTATTATGATGCTTAAAATGAAGAGAGCAAATTTGAGGTTCTACAGCTGCCCCTATTCAAGCAACTGTTGATCTGAAAAGGACGATTGCTTCCGCTTTCGACTGTTCAAGATAAACTGTGGTTGAATACCCAAGAAAACGGAAATTTGCGCTCTGATGCAGAAAACAAGAAATGGGAAATAAACCCAATCCAGCGATGTTACAAATGAGCTGAGATATGAGCAGACGAGCTCCTTCCAATGAAACCAAAGGTTCTGATGAAACATGAAACGGACGAGTCTTCTTGTGACCTGTGACGCCAGGTGCAGAAAGCGGACGAGTCCTTAAGAATCTTCAAAGTAACCTGAGATAGACGAATCTCCTTCACTAATCCTTACGCAGATAAGCGGAATAAGACGGACGAGCCTTCTTCGGATAACCCTTACGCAGGTTCCGGGAATGCATATAAGTCTGCGGGATAGACATGCAGCTAGGATGGACGAATCCTCTTCGCGAATCCTTACGCAGATAAGCGGAATAAGACGGACGAGTCTTCTTCGGATAACCCTTACGCAGGCTCCGGGAATGCATATAAGTCTGTGGGATAGACATGCAGCTAGGATGGACGAATCCTCTTCGCGAATCCTTACGCAGATAAGCGGAATAAGACGGACGAGTCTTCTTCAGATAACCCTTACGCAGGCTCCGGGAATGCATATAAGTCTGTGGGATAGACATGCAACTAGGATGGACGAATCCTCTTCACGAATCCTTACGCAGATAAGTGGAATAAGACGGACGAGTCTTCTTCGGATAACCCTTACGCAGGTTCCGGAAATGGTTTTGACGTTTTAATCCCACCGTCAGGGTTTTCAACCTCTTCAATGCGGATGAGCATTGGAATGATCATCAAAGAAACACGGACGAGTGTCATAAGTCGACGATACGGACGAGTACCGGATGATGATCCAAGAAACAGGGACGAGTGCTTCTGATATTGATACGGACGAGTATCAGCTTATTCCAGACGATCTTCAAAAGAAAATACCAAACACGGACGAGTGTCGGGGCGTGCAGACGAGCACTAGATAAGTAGCAGACACAGACGAGTGTCGAAGGATGCGGGCGAGCAATCTTCAAAGGAGTAACAAGCACGTACGAGTGCTAAGAGATGCGGTCGAGCATCAAATAAAGATGCGAGTACGGACGAGTACTGGCAACTTTCTTGGGGATATGCCTCAAATAAAGAGGAATCGAAAAATGCACGGACGAGTGCTGCAGGGATGCGGTCGAGCATCAAATAAAGATGCGAGTACGGACGAGTACTGGCAACTTCACTGGGGAAAAACTTCAAAGAACTAATAAACACGGACGAGTGCCGAGATCTGCGGACGGTCATCAAATAAAGATGTTAGCATGGACGAGTGCTAGGAATACCTCAAATAAAGAGGAATCTGCTGAGGAAAAGGCACAGACGAGTGCTGAAAGAGGATGAGCATCAAATAGAGATGCGAGCACAGACGAGTGCCGCAAGGTGCTAATTCTTCTGGAGACTGCGGATGAGCAAACTGAATCATCAGATAAGTGTCTAAGAGTGCGAACGAACACTGAATAGCATCAACACAGGCAAAGGCTGATCATGCTGGGGGAAGTAGACACTTCCACTCTGGCTGAGGAATGAAGTCCTGGCGGCCTGTGGGAGAAGATTCCAGCAACCTGTTGGGGACTCAAAACTTTTAACTCTGACGAAAACGAAGTGTTGGCAACCTGATGCTTGTCGGAGAAGCTTTCACTAGAAGAAAGACGACTCTGCGTGAGGTATACTTTGTGTAACTGCTTTGAACATCTGTTGAGGATCTGATCATCCTGCTCTGACTCCACTGGGGAGAATTTCCTCTTGCTCTGCTAGGGAAATCCCTTGGGAATGAGAATCCCGATGACTCTGTGGGGAAATGAAGTTACCTGCAACTCTGCTGAGCCAGGGGAATTTCTAGCGATTCCGTTGCGGATAATAAACTTCTGACAACTCCACTGTGGATGGGAGACTTCTACTAACTCCTGCTGGGGATTGACCCGACTTCTGGGGAGTGCAGGTGTTCAGATACCTGTTAAGAATAAGTCACTTGTAAATAGGCGCTCTGTCGGGGAAATACCTCTGCTTGGAGAATAACCCTCTGCTGCTTGGGGATACGGTGATAACCTGCAAATCCTACAATAACAGAATACACACACATGCACCAAGATTGGTACGGCCTGATCTATTCATCTGCCGTCACCTGACACTCAAAGCGATGTTAAGTGTCCCTGCAATGTCGTTTTTATCAGTTTGAAAAAGCAACATGTTTCGCATGCAATGTTATTTGTCAAAAATTCAGGACATTTTTGTAAACAAAATAAACATAACACGGTGTTTGACTGAATATTCTTTTTATTGATTGGCCTCTGAATAGGCAAAATTTTACATCAGGAAGTAACCACCTGGAAAGAGGTAGCTACTGTAAAATTGAGAAAAGAAACTATCCTAATGGCAATGGCACGGCATTCCAAAGAGATTCCTTCCTGCTATGACTAGCATATCCTCAAGACTTTCCGTTCCGTCTTCGACCTTCTGAAGAGAATGAGGGGGGCTGATCTCTACCCTTCTGATATGGTCAAGCTGTTTGAAGCGGTGATGTGGTTCAGATAAACCGGAGCGCAGTTGTTCGCTTATTCCCTGATTTTGCGTGGATCGCCCTTTCGGGTTTTCAATCCACCGGGCTACCCTTTTTTGCCTGAGTTGTCCGATGTGGCTTTTCAACTCAGCGGGTGTACATTTTTTTTAATTTTTCCCTAATTTTTGCCCGAGCTTTTATTCTGTTTTTAGCTCGCCGGGATGCCCTTTTTTTGCCTGGACTATAATTCTGTTTTTGTGTCCAGCGGGTCTTTTATGTGAAGCATTTTTTAACTGCGTCCGAGTTAACAGGGTATTGGAAGTCCTCGCCATCCATAGTGGTGAGCATCAGTGCTCCGCCTGAGAATACTTTCTTCACTATGAATGGTCCTTCATAATTTGGGGTCCATTTTCCCCTGTGATCTGAACTGGGAGGAATGATCCTCTTGAGTACGAGCTCGCCTACTTGGTACTCCCGAGTATGTACTCGCTGATCGAAGGCTCGCTTCATTCTCCTTTGATAAAGCTGGCTATGACAGATAGCTGCTAATCTCTTTTCCTCAATTAGACATAGTTGATCGTATCGAGCACGTACCCACTCAGCCTCATCAAGCTTGACATCCATCAGCACCCGCAGTGAAGGGATTTCCACTTCAACAGGCAAGACTGCCTCCATGCTGTAGACTAAAGAGAAGGGGGTTGCCCCAGTCGACGTCCTGACTGACGTTCGGTACCCATGCAACGCAAACGGTAGCATCTCATGCCAATCTTTGTAGGTGATAACCATTTTCTGTACAATCCTCTTGATATTCTTGTTAGCTGCCTCTACCGCACCATTCATCTTTGGTCGGTAAGGAGAGGAATTGTGATGTTGGATTTTGAAGTCTCGGCACAGTTCTGCCATCATCTTATTGTTCAGATTAGAACCATTATCAGTAATGATTCGCTCGGGCACTCCATATCTGCATATGATATCTCTTTTCAGGAATTTTGCTACCACCTGGCGAGTAACATTGGCATAAGACGCAGCTTCTACCCATTTGGTGAAGTAATCAATCGCGACCAAGATGAAGCGATGTCCGTTTGACGCCGTTGGTTCAATCTTGCCAATCATATCAATGCCCCACATGGCAAAGGGCCAGGGTGAAGACATCACATTCAGAGGATTTGGAGGCACATGCACTTTATCCGCATAAATCTGGCATTTATGACATTTTCTGGCATAGGCACAACAATCTGCATCCATGGTAATCCAGTAATAGCCTGATCTTAGCAACTTTTTAGCCATTGCATGCCCTCCAGCATGGGTACCAAAGGATCCTTCATGCACCTCGTGCATCAGCAAGTCTGCTTCCGCCTTATCAACGCATCTGAGAAGTATCATATCAAAGTTTCTCTTATACAGGGAGCCATCAGTATTCAGGAAGAAACTACCAGCTAGCCCTCTTAATGTCTTCTTATCATTGGAAGATCCCCCAGGTGGGTATGTTTGATCCTCCAAGAAGCATTTGATGTCATGGTACCAGGGCTTATCATCTTTGACAATGTCTGCTGAGCACACATATGCTGGCCTGTCAAGCCTGGATACTGCAATTTGAGGCACAAAATTGGCAGCTTGCACTTTGATCATGGATGAAATAGTAGCTAGAGCATCTGCAAACTGATTTTCGTCTCGAGGGATGTACTCAAGCTTGACTGTTGTGAAGAAAGTCAACAACCTCCTTGTGTAGTCCCGATAAGGTATCAGATGATCTTGGTGCGTGTACCATTTGCCATTGGTTTGATTAATTACCAGAGCTGAATCTCCGAACACAGTCAAAGTCTTGATCCTGAGGTCAATGGCTTCCTCAAGACCCATAATACAAGCTTCGTATTTAGCTTCGTTGTTAGTGCAGTTGAAGGTGAGTTTTGCCGAGAAAGGCATGTGAACTCCCTTAGGTGTAATGTGTACTGCACCAACGCCACGACCATTCATGTTAACAGCCCCATCAAACATCATAGTCCATTCTTTTTCTGGGTCAGGCCCTTCAGTGTGAACAGGCTCTTCATGATCTTTTGCTTTTATGAACATGATGTCTTCATCAGGGAAGTCGAATCTCATAGGCTGGTAATCATCAATGGGTTGCTCAGCTAGATAATCCGACAATACACTGCCTTTGATAGCTTTTTGGGATGTGTATTGAATATCATACTCTGTGAGAATCATTTGCCATCTTGCAACCCGTCCGGTAAGTGCTGGTTTCTCAAATATATACTTGACTGGATCCATCTTGGAGATCAACAAAGTAGTGTGGGTCAACATGTACTGCCTTAGTCGGCGAGCAGCCCACGCTAAAGCACAGCAAGTTTTCTCGAGCAGTGAATAACGTTGTTCACAATCGGTAAACTTTTTGCTTAGGTAGTATATTGCATACTCTTTTCGACCAGACTCGTCATGCTGGCCCAACACACACCCCATTGACTTTTCTAATACTGTCAAGTACATGATCAGAGGTCTTCCTTCAACTGGAGGCATAAGGATCGGAGGCTCCTGTAAGTATTCCTTAATTTTGTCAAAAGCCCTCTGACAGTCTTCATTCCACCTGACTGTCTGTTCTTTTCTTAATAGCTTGAACAAGGGCTCGCAGGTTGCTGTAAGATGAGATATGAACCTTGAAATGTAGTTCAATCTACCTAGGAACCCTCGAACTTCTTTCTCAGTTTTTGGTGCAGGCATTTCTTGAATGGCTTTAACTTTGTCAGGGTCAACTTCAATCCCTTTCTCACTTACAATAAATCCCAGCAGTTTACCAGATCGTACCCCGAATGTGCATTTGTTGGGGTTCAGCCTCAATTGGTACTTCCTCAGACGCTTGAATAACTTCAACAGATTTACCAGGTGGTCTTCTTCTGTGAGGGACTTGGCAATCATGTCATCCACATAACATTCAATTTCTTTGTGGATCATGTCATGGAATAATGTTACCATAGCCCGTTGATAAGTGGCACCAGCATTCTTCAGGACGAATGGCATCACCTTATAACAAAATGTTCCCCAGGGTGTAATGAAAGTGGTCTTCTCCATATCTTCAGGTGACATCTTGATCTGGTTGTATCCTGAAAATCCATCCATGAAGGAGAATACCGAGAACTGAGCCGTATTATCCACCAATACATCAATGTGAGGTAAAGGGAAATCATCTTTCGGGCTGGCTCTGTTCAGATCCCGGTAATCTACACACATCCTCACCTTGCCATCTTTCTTTGGCACTGGAACAATATTGGCTACCCAAGGTGGGTAACTGGTCACGGCAAGGAACCCGGCGTCCCACTGTTTCTGTACCTCCTCTTTGATCTTCATCGCCATGTCAGGGCGAGTTCTTCTCAGTTTTTGCTTAACAGGAGGACAGTTTTCTTTTAACGGTAGTCGATGCACAACTATGTCTGTATCCAACCCTGGCATGTCCTGATATGACCAGGCAAAGATGTCAACGTATTCACGCAACATTTCAATCAACCCCTTCTTAACTTCAGTCTGCAGGCTGGCACCTATCTTGATTTCCTTCTTAACCACTTCTGTGCCGATGTTGATAACCTCGATTTCCTCTTGATGAGGCTGAATAACTCTTTCCTCTTGCTTCAACAACCTGACCAGTTCTTCAGGGAGTTCGTAATCTTCCTCAACCTCTTCATCAGCTTGGTAGATTGGATTGTCGAAGTTATGTTCAGTCATAGCAGGAGAGTTGTCAATGGAATCCGGTTGATCGACACTGCACAAGTGATGTGCTCATTCAGAATCTGTTTAGAGAAAACACACACCAAAAGCAAGAAAGAAAAACACATTGCCATTTTCTTTATTTGTGCAAAAATTAAAATTGAAAGAAAAGGAACGATTTGATTGAAAAATGTCCTTTATTTATGACAAATAAATGCTTTCAAAACATGGAGGCCCATACAATGGATCCTTGTACCTTGGGCAGAGTACAGGATTTGACATGCAGTATGTAAAAAAATGACAAATAAACGATTACTTTGTGATCCAGGTGACTTCGACGATGTCTTCCGTAGACCAATTGGGCAGCTCCTCTCCTGGTGCACACGGGCGGATCCAATTATCCAGTTCGCACTCGCTATCTCCGTCTTCACTGGTAGCACAGATATGGTTGCGGTGCAGCAACCCACCACTAGTAAAGGTAATGGTCTTGTTGTCTGATGAACGGACGAGCCCATCAGGCTGATACCCAAGCCCGAACTTGTCCTCCTTCTTTTCCAGCTCCAGTAGTCTGCCCCAGCCCTGGGCACTGCCTGATTGCACAACCTCCTTGGCCTGCTTGTAGGAGGTAATAGACGTACCTTCTTTATCTTCAGCCCTACTCAGAGGAGACAAGGAACTAACATTCACTGCTTCAAATGCCTGACACAGAGTTTCATGAATTTCACCATCCATCTCCACGTATTTGAATGTAGATAGATGGCTCACAAATATGTCCTCTTCACCGCACACAGTCACAACTTGACCATCCGCTATGTACTTGAGCTTCTGGTGCAAGGTTGACGTCACAGCCCCTGCAGCATGAATCCAGGGTCGACCAAGCAGACAGCTATAAGCAGGTTGGATGTCCATCATGTAGAACGTGCTTTTAAACACTTGCGACCCAACCTTGATTGGCAACTCAACCTCTCCAAAGACAGACCTCCGAGAACCGTCAAAAGCCTTCACCACCAAATCACTCGGCCTCAAAACAACCCCTTCCACATTGAGTTTCATTAACGCCTTCTTCGGCAAGACATTAAGAGATGAACCAGTATCAACCAGGACATGAGACAGCACAACCCCTTTGCATTCAATTGTGATGTGGAGAGCCTTGTTATGATTCCTCCCTTCAGTAGTAAGGTCCCTATCAGTAAAGCCCAAACCATGGCTCGCATTTACGCTTCCCACCACAGCTTCTAACTGATTCACGGTAATCTCCTGAGGAACATACGCCATCTGCAACACCTTCAGAAGGGCTTCTCTATGAGCTGGTGAGCACATCAGCAGTGACAAGATAGAGATTTTGGAGGGAGTTTGATTTAGCTGCTCGACTACCTTGTAGTCGCTCCTCTTAATAATCCTCATGAACTCCTCCATTTCCTTCTCGAAAGTACTTTGACCAGTAGAGGGAGTGGCATTATCGTCAGTTGTTATTTGTTTCCCTTTGGCTTTAGCAGAAGCCTCAGCATCAGTGTCTCCTCTCAAAGTCTGGGGAGCGAATAAGCGACCACTCCTCGTGAAACCTCCACTTCCCCCAACATTCACCACAGCTGGGTCCATGGTTACTGTCTTATTTTCCACTTTCTGTCCTCCGACATACACTTCTGATCCGTAATGCCACGGAATAGCCTTCTCATCTGAATACGGAATAGGTCCAGGCACCGTGATGGTGACGGGACTTACTTCCGGGACATAAATAGTAACTGGCTCTCTTTGCGCTGGCATTTCAGCAGGATCATAATATATGGTCACTGTTGACACTTCATCAGTCCTCTTATCGACCCTGTCGAACTGTAACAGCCCATCATCCATCAGTCTCTGTAAACCAGTCTTCAATCTGTCACAACCATTCTTCGACTCAACACAGTCTTCGCAATCAAACCCACAACCCGGGAAAACCTGACCCTTCACCAACCTCTCCTTGACCAACAACAAGGAGGTCTTCACTTCTTCAACCTTCTCCACCAAGTTCAACCTCTCCTCCATCTCAATAGCATTAACCCTGGCTCCCCCATGATTAGGGATAGGGTTATTTGTGACATTCGGAGGCGGCGCAAAATTGATTGCCTTGGAGTCGATCAATTCCTGAACTTTATAGTGCAAAGCCCTGCACTTCTCTGTTGAGTGCCCGGGTGCCCCAGAATGGAAAGCACATCGAACATTGGCGTCGTAACCTGGAGGAAGAGTTCTAGTAGGTGGAGCCAAGGTCCTCAGTTGAATTAAGTTGAGTTCCAACAATCTCTGGAGTAAAGCTGTGTAAGTCATGGGGATCACATCAAAAACCCTATAAGCTTGGCGTGACTGCCTCTGTTGATACGGTCTCTGTTGATAGTTGCGCTGCTGTTGTTGCTGAGGCTGTTGTAGAGCCTGTTGAGCTGGTTGAATTGGTGTAGTGGGAATTGTGACTGCAGATATCTGATTGTATTCTCGTCTATAACCTCTGCCTCTGTCTCGGCCGTATACTACGCTAGCTTCCCCTTCTCTTCTTCTAGGAGGTCCGCCAAAGGCTTTCCTCGCTCCTCCAGAGCTACCAGCAGTATTAGGGTCCTGAATCTTCCCCGTCTTTAACAGAGTCTCAACTCTCTCTCCAGCAATCACTATATCATTGAACTTGGTGGCCGAGCTAGATGCCAACCTTTCTAGAAAAACACCTTGGAGAGTGCCCATAAACATGTCGGCCATTTCATCCTCCAAGAGGGGTGGTTGCACCCTGGCAGCTAGCTGGCTCCACCTCTGGGCATATTCCTTGAAACTTTCTTTTGCCGCCTGAGCCATGTGCTGCAACTGCGTGCGTTTCGGAGCCATGTCCATGTTATATTGATACTGCCTCACAAAGGCCTCGGCTAAATCCTTCCAGCTCTTGATATTGACCCTATTGAGCTTCATGTACCATTCAAGAGAAGCTCCCACCAAGCTATCCTGAAAATAATACATCCAAAGTTTCTCATCCTCTGTATAAGCGGCAATTCTCCCAACAAATGATTGCAGATGGGTCTTCGGGCAAGTAGTGCCATCATACTTCTCAAAGGTTGGAACTTTGAACTTATACGGGATCCTGACCCCAGGAACCAAGCCCAAGTCAGTTATGTCAAACCCCAAAGAGCTTTGGGATTGAATAACTTTGATTTGCTCAGCCATCTCTTCGAACCTCTTGTTCATCTCTGCTCCTTGACCTTCAGCTTCATCAAGTAGAGTGAACTGGTCATCATGATTGTCCATCTGAATGTTGTGCAACCCATCGTTGATTATTGTCACTCCTGGCTGTGTAACAGGAGGTTCGACCTGACGTGCGCCCGCACCGGTACGATTGTCAGCAGTAGCAGCAGCCGCAGTGTTCCTATTCTGATTCTCAACCATCTCCCGCAGACGCTCTTGGGTCTGCCCCATGCCAGCCATTAGTGTCATAAAATTATCCATCCTTTGTCTCAAATCTGTCAAGTCTGCTTGTAACTGGTCCATGACTCGTTCTCTGTTAATCTTGGTTGGATATCTGTGTACTGTTGGTTGCCCCCGAACTTTACGAGGAGCTATAGTGCCTGAAACACAAAACACGTTAGTAACCGAGACACTACCTGCAAAACAACAAACATGGTATATGGATGCAATGCAGTTGTTTATGTTTCCAATCACAAGTCATTTATGCCCCGGTTCCGGTATTTAGCAAAGAGAACCAGATGGGCACTGATCCTCGACTTCCAGAAACCTTCGCGAGAGACCACATTCAAACCACAACAACAAGCAAACTAAGAAATAATGGAAAAACCAAAACATAAATCAACCTATTAGGCAAATAACACAGAATTCCCCGTAGGGTACAAGTCTTTACAAGGAGAAACAATCAACTTGGACTCCTACAACATGCCTGTAGGTAATCCAGATACAAGAAAAGTGAACTAAAAAGCAGAACCAACGCCCAAGGACCCTGAAGCTCCATCACTAAGCCCCCCATCAGATCTGACCTTCTTGACTCCTGCCATCAACTTTAAGTCTTCAATTTCTTTAAGTGCTGCTTCGAGGGCTTGTTGACTGTCTGCGAGTTGTTGGGTCTTCTCTCTGCGAATTTTGTGGACTTGCTCCACCTCTTCTTTTTTGTAAGCCATCTGAACTTCAAAGAACTCTTCTTTTTCTTTATATTGTTTCAGCTCTTGCTCTCTTTGTCCCTTCAACCAGACAATAGACTGACGAGCATCTTTGAGGGTCTTTGACTTCATTTTGCGCTCATCTTCTCTCTGGGCTTCCATCATCCCCAATCTGCGGAAATGTGCTTCTCTACCTGCAAAGTCCTTCTCCTTAGCCTCCAAAGTCGTCTGTATCTTCAGCAACTTCTCTTCAGCTTCAATCCTGGTCCTATTGGCTTGGTGATACAGGCTTACCATCTCAGTATTTTCAACTCTAACTGCATGTAGCTGGGCTTCCAACTTCTTGAATTCCTCTAGAGGCACAGTATCAATGGACTCAGCAACTGGGGGAACTGGTGTTGAAAATGGTAACAAAACTCTTCTAGCTCTATCTTTCAACCAAGCTTCGTACTCTGGGAATGTCTGATTGTTACACTTCCCAAAGCTAGCTATCCCTTCTCCCTTAATGCACTTCCAAGCTCCCGCAACCTTCCTCACTAAGGGCATATTATCTTTCACTGAGAAGTAGAAAATAGGGGTTAGTTTCAAATCTTCAGGCACCTCTCTCAAAGTGTATCCCAATTGTCTTCTTAACAGGATTGGATTGTAATTAATCCCTCCAGTTATTCCCAACAAAGGCACACTATGGTAACTCCCGCAGCTGGTGATGAAACGTGCACCTTGCAGCCTTTGAGTGAACCATCTAACATCTTTAGCTAGCAACTTTTCCAGCTTCTGAGCCCATATCAAACTATGGTCACTAAACACTCCCGTACTAGGCAAGTGCCGCATGAACCACATGTGAAATAACGGAGTGCAACAACGGGCCAAACCTCCCCTCTTCTTCTCAGTTTTGTAATGAACTGAGTAATACAAATCCCCGAGTAAGGTAGACACTGGATTCTTCAGCAAAAAGAGATGTATGGCGTTTATATCTATGAACTTCTCCATATCAGCAAACAAAATGATGCCATAGATAGACAGAGCCAAGATGGCACACACAGCATCCCATTCCTCTTCAATAGTCAATTCTCCTGCTTTCTTCACCAGAGCCTCCAAAGAAAACCCGGACACTCCTCCTTTAATAATGGTCAAAGACTTCACAGCAGAAGGGCTCAAATAAAGAGCCTTAGCAATAGCCTCAGGTGCCGGTCTACTCATCTCAGAATTGAAAGGAACTTGGTCTCGAACCGGCACACCCAGGATCAGAGCATATTCCTCCAGCATAGGGCCCAACTGAAAATCAGGGAAGGTGAAGCAACGGAGCTGAGGGTCATAATACTGAAGCAATGTATGAATGGCACTCCTCTCGGAAGGATCTAGCTCTATTACCACATCAAGAATACTCCCGTAAGCTTTTCTGAATCTCTCTACCTGGTTGGGTGTAATCAGCTTTACCATCTTTTTCAACAAGCCAACCTTGATATCAAAGAACTTGAAATGAATATTCTGCTTGCGAGGATCTTCCATCTTTAAAGAGAATACCGGAACCGGAAGCAGAGAAATGAACCTGAATGAAAACAAAAACAATGATTAATGATGCAATGATGCAATGCAGATGCAAATGCAAAGACACATGGCCATCTGAGACTGTCTGGAATCTGGACACTGACAAAGGCCCCTCTGAATAACTTGACAAACTAAAAGTCCACTGAGTCACACTCTCTGATAATCACAACTCTCTGAAGAAGATCTCAAGACCACAGTATCAAGAATACCAGAACAAGAAAACTAGATCTCCGGAACTGTATCATAATATGAACTGCACTGGTAACAAGGGTATGATGAGGTCAAGGGTTCCTGCAAACCTGTAAACCCATCCCCAATCTCACAGGTGTGCTTCGGGTCAAACATCACGGACTCTCAAAGCCGAATAGCAATAATACTTTCACCATTTCCGAGAAATGGCTCATGACCAAATCAGGGAAACGGTTAGGCATTATGTACTACGCAGGGAGGCCTCAGCTGAGTCCGGGAAAACAAGCATCCTTTATAAGTCCCCTGCTTCGAGCGCTGAAATCGAGAAACAATAGTACATTCAGCCCGTAGGATACAGTACTAATGTCATACGACCAGATGCTTTGACTGAGTTCCTATAAGAGAACCAGGCCATCCTATGCGAGTCCCCAGTGGACCCTCGGGTGCGAATGGGTTTGCCACAAAATGTGGTCTGCCACTGCCACCACTGGAGAGGGTTGTTTCCACAAAGGTTCTCAATGATCGGTCCCCAGATGCACATAACTATCAAGGTCCTATCCCGAAGTGGAGGAAATCCCCACACAAGATATTTCCAAGACGGTCGCAATCTGGGCGTGAAACACATCGCCACTCATCATGCCACATATGAGTACAATATGTCCACTCTAATCCTAGGGTGCACTCAAGCCGGATACTTGGCTTATCTCTCAGAAATAGTATCACCCGAGCCCACCAAACAGAAAACCAGTCCAGACAGTCCAGTATGATATATATGATGCGGAAAATAAATACTGAAAACTGTAAATAAAGCTGTAAATAAAGCTGTAAACAACAAGCCACAACAAACAAACATCACCCAATGAAACAGAACCACACAAGCGCTAGGAGAGACTCACAGGGGAACCAGAGATTCTGGGTTCGAGTCCCCAGCAGAGTCGCCAAGCTGTCGCTCCCGGGGATTTCCATCCTGGTGCAACGCGAAAGTGGCGCGGAAAAAAGAATAGAGTCGCCAGCCAGGCATTTTTATCCCGAAAGAATGGGAATGGTAATGCTGCACAAACCAGAAGAAAGAAAGAGGAAGGACACAGGTCCTGCGAACCAAAGAGACTGAGTTCGGGAGTCGGTTACGACCTGGGAAGGTATTAGCAGCCAGATCGTCCGCCGTACCCGACGGGATCCACGCTTGCAAAAGAAACTGTTTCAAAGGGTGAGGGTATGAAAGCTGCAGCACAAGAAATGAAAATGAACTGGGAAGGAATCTGAGAAAAGAACTGAATAAGAAAGCAAAGAGAAAAAATGTAGGGAAAATAAAGATTGTGCTCGAACGGGCCCTACCCCGCTGCCTACGTACCTCATCAGGATAATGAGGATCAGAGACGCCGTAGTTCCCCTAACTAGGGGTACTAAAAGGAAATTGCTTGTGAATTAAAGGCTTGAACTGCCTATGTCAATGCTCAGGTGTTGCAGGCTCGGACGACGAGTGCGTTACCGTCTTGCAAAGTGACAAGTAGGAGCAAGTTCGCGTACGGAGCGAATGAGGTGAGAAAAGAATTCCCGAAGGAAAGACGCTTATTGTTTGTTTGGTGTTTTTTAGAAGCTTTTATGAGTGAAAGTTTGCATAGGTGAGTGTACCTAAGTCTTACTCAATGGGATGTGTACGTCTCACATCATCCCGAAATGGAATGCGCAAGAGGCACACCTATCTATGGAGGAAATCCCCAAAGCTAGTCCCACAGGTGAAGGCTTAAGCACACTGGCCTATTACCATTATTAAGTATTTTTGTGGTTTTTGGTTAAGAAATGTCTTTTAATTTTTCTTTGTGAGGTACTCATGCTAAGACCTATCTACCACGAGTGATGACTCACACCTCGTCCCGAAATGGAACGCGTGCAAGCATCTCATAGCAAAGTCTCATGTCACATGAAAGCACTCAACCTTTATTAAGTGAATTAAAATTAAGTTTGAAGATGAGAAGAGAAAGAGAACCAAAGGAGCAAAAAGGAAAAAAAAACTAGGGGGAAAGTTTCTATCCTAAGTTAGCATGCATGGAGTTCCTAGGGTTTGTGAGGTCTTTCTAACCTAAAAGGATCTCAAGAGAAGAAGAAGAAGATAAAAGGAGAGATGAGAAAGGCCTAAGCCCAACAAGAAGATGTTAGTCCATATAAACAAAATGAGAAGAGATGAGAAATGGAGATGTGGAACTCAATTCCCACATCTCAAACTTACCATAGCCCCTGCAAGGTTAGTGTAACAACATAAAACCAAGGCATGAACCAATCAAGTCAGAAGCTACACAAGCATATATGCATGGCAAATAGTTCACAAGATGATAAGAAAAGCAACACAAGATCATATTGAGATGATTAGAAGTGAAACAAGTGCAATGAAGGCATGCTTAACACTTAAAGAAATAAAGCACATAAAAGAGACCCAACACCAAGACTCAAGGAGACTCAAACCCTATCCTAAGACCAGGAGCAACCCTAGACCTCTAAAGGACCCCAAAAGATGAGGAGAAGTTGGCACAAGTGCCCTTCTAAACTTAAAAGAGACTATAAGACTCAAAGTATGCAAAACAAGGCAAGGTGAGGAAGAAAATACCCAAGAAAAAGATCCAAGCACCTAAAAAATCTACCCAACCAGAAAAGTACTCTCCAAACACAAAGAAATGAGAATCCAAAAGGGTTTGCAAAAATACAGCACCAAACTAGGTCAATGAAGCTCAAGGATGCAAGGTATCACCATTTAGGGTTTTGAAAATTAAGGCACAAGTAACTCAAGCAAAGTACAGCAAGGAAATTTGTGAAAAATCCAAGATAAATCATGAAGATAGTATAGTGTCTTAGGATTTGAATGCAAAAAGAATGGGGTTCATAGCTTAAAGGATGAGAAAAATAGAAATTGGACAAGGCAGATTGGTCTATGAGAGTCCACAAGAAAGCAATGCTCAATGTTGAATTTATTTGGCCACGTGGGATGAAAATAAAAATCTGGAAAAATTATGATAAAAAACTAGATGAATCAAGGAGTGCATATGAATTTTTTTGGATTTTTTAGAATTAAGGAAGTATTTAAAATGGATCAAAAGCAAATGGAATAAAATTGGTAAAGAAAAAGAATAAAAATAAAGCTAATGGGCCAAGGGGGTGCAAGAAGTAAACACGTTAGTTCAAAAAAACAGCATGGGCCTTGCGTGGGGAGTGTGGATAGCGCTGGGGGGCTGAACCTTCTTCTTCATGAAGAAACCCTAAACTCTAACCACCATTAATGAACCAAACCCTAACCCTAACTTCATGAAATCTCAAACCAAGCCACGGCCGGCCATGAAACTCTCCAGAATACATAATCTAACATCACTAAACACAAATACATGCTTGGATTGGATTAAAACTCAAAGAAACTCAAGATATGAATGAAAATAAAATTGTCCATGAAACTTTAAATCACCATAACTTTGTGAATACTCAACCATTTCACAAACTACAAAGAGCATTGTAACCACCACAACATGAGGATTCTAAAACACACAACCAAATACATTTCTATGAGATTCGAAATTTGAGCATACCTAAGGTGGTGTTCCAAATTTGAAGTCAAGAATGGTATAAAGTGATGGCAAATGATCTCCTTATCCCCTTAGATGCAAAATAAATGCATCTAAGGCTTTGCAAACTTGTAAATCCAGCAATGTGCTTCCTTGTGCTTCAAAGCTTCTCAAATGGCCACTTGAACAAACTTCACTATAAATCTAGATCCATGGGTGCTTAATGATCCTTGAGATGAGAGGAGTATGAATGTGGTCTTGGATTGAAGAAAGCTTGCCTAGATCAAAAGTTATGGCACAAAATGCAAATGTGCACAAGAAATGAGAAATGGATGATTCTTGAAGAATAATCCAAACAAATGGTATGGAAATGATCTATGAGTGATGAGGATTAAGAATCCAGCAAGAGTTTTGTGAATGGATTCTTGTAGCAAGAGTTTGTGGAGAATAAGCAATTTTGCATAAAAGATGAGAATGAGAGAATGAGTGTGTAATCTGGCTGCCTCTAACCCTAATTCTGATTGTTATGGAATATATATGGCAATGCAAAAGGGTTAGAACAAATGCACGTGAGAGAGGGCTGATTTTTGTGAAAATGCAATTTTGGCCCAAGTGTGCCATAAGCATGCCAAGCTCATGATTTGCTGGCCTCTCTTGCATGTGCATTCACCATCCCACCAATGATTCCCAGCAAACAACTTCAGCCCTTGGATGCAAGCTATCACACAATGGTCATGCCTTATGCAAATTCAAGTGTAAAATGCAAGTTTTATGGAACTTTTTCATGTGCATGAATTTTTCCACTTTTCTTTGAGCCAAATGACCTAAATGGGATGCATTTTGGTTGTGTAAACTTACTTTGGCCATAGCATAGCAAACTATCCATTTTTGAGCCTTTGTGCAAATGGCTTGGCCTTGAAACTTGGAAATTTGCCCTAAAATACCTAAATTTTCGGGGGCCATATCTCTCAAACCATAAATCCCATGAAAATGTACTTGTACTTTTTAAAAATGGCAGCCCTTACTCTCCAACTTTCATGTTTGGGTTGGGTCCATTTGAAGATTTTTTGATCAAGTTAAGGCCTTGTGAAGTTTTAGGTCAAAATAGCCAAAAAAATTAACTTTTCCATGACCAACTTTGTGCACTTTTGCCAAAACCCCCCAAACCACCAAAATTCTTGTACTTTAAGCTCACCCAACATCTTATAACATTGAATATACCTCATTTGGCCAAAAAAAATTGGGTTAGACCCCTTGGAATGGCACAGTTGACTTTTTCTGGGCCCAGTTGACTTTCTGCTTCATCTGCAAGTAACTGAGGCAATGACTGACTTCCACTTGGAATTTTTCCATGAAAATTGACATGTAGGAACCTAATATCATATAGAAAACATTTCCCAAAAGAGTTGGCCAAAATTATGAGGTTAAGGCTCTTGAAGCCAAAACCCTAATTTGGTTGCACTGCTTAGGAGCCTTGCATTGTCTTAAAACTTGTGATGATTAAGCAATCTTCTGAGCTTTTGCAAGTGAACTTGGCCTTGCCAAAGGAGTCTAGACTCATCATAGGCCTCCCACAAATCCATTGGAACCCTTGTCTTGGCTTAGATGGCCTTCAACACCTCCCCAGATGGCCATATGCCTCATGCTAGGGCTTGATGCTTGTCATGCTTTATTTTCCTATGCTATAATGCTATATATATGATATGCTTATGATGAAAATAGTGTATTATGATGCTTAAAATGAAGAGAGAAAATTTGAGGTTCTACAGTACTCCATATCGACAGATGATGTCCCTTTTCAGAAATCTGGCTACCACTTGTCTGGTGACGTTTGCATACGAAGTTGCTTCAACCCATTTGGTGAAGTAATCAATGGCTACCAGGATGAATCTGTGGCCATTTGAAGCAGTAGGTTCAATCTTTCCGATCATGTCAATGCCCCACATGGCAAAGGGCCAAGGTGAAGACATTACTTTCAAAGGATTTGGAGGCACATGCACTTTATCTGCATAGATCTGGCATTTGTGGCACTTTCTGGCATAGGCACAACAGTTTGCATCCATTGTGATCCAGTAGTAACCTGATCTTAACAATTTCTTAGCCATTGCATGTCCTCCAGCATGGGTACCGAAAGATCCTTCATGCACCTCGTGCATTAGCAAGTCTGCTTCTTTCTTATCAACACATATGAGAAGAACCATGTCAAAGTTTCGCTTGTATAATGAACCATCAGCATTAAAGAAGAAACTACCAGCCAGCTTTCTTAATGTCTTCTTATCATTGGATGATGCCCCATGTGGGTATGTTTGATCCTCTAAGAAGATTTTGATGTCATGGAACCAAGGCTTGTCATCTTTAGCAATGTCCACGGAAAAAACGTATGTTGGTCGGTTTAGTCTGGATACCGAAATCCGAGGCCCATAATTGGCAGTTTGAACCTTGATCATGGAAGAAATGGTAGCTAGAGCATCTGCAAACTAATTTTCGTCTCGAGGGATGTACTCAAGTTTGACTGTTGTGAAGAAAGTCAATAATCTCCTCGTATAGTCCCGGTATGGAATCAGATGCTCTTGGTGAGTGTACCATTTACCGTTGGTCTGATTGATTACCAAAGTTGAATCTCTGAATACAGTTAATGTCTTGATCCTGAGGTCAATGGCTTCCTCAAGACCCATGATACAGGCTTCGTATTCAGCTTCGTTGTTAGTGCAGGCAAAGGTGAGTTTTTCCGAGAAAGGCATATGAACTCCCTTAGGTGTAATGAGCACTGCACCAACTCCTCGACCATTCATATTGACAGCCCCATCAAACATCATAGTACATTCTTCTTCTGGGTCAGGCCCTTCAGAGTGAACAGGCTCTTCATGATCTTTTGCTTTCAAGTACATGATGTCTTCATCAGGGAAGTCAAATCTCATGGGCTGGTAATCATCAATGGGTTGCTCAGCCAGATAGTCAGACAGTACACTACCCTTGATGGCCTTCTGAGATGTGTACTGAATGTTATACTCTATCAGAATCATTTGCCATCTTGCAACCCTTCCGGTAAGTGCTGGCTTCTCAAATATGTACTTGACGGGGTCCATTTTTGAGATCAGTAAGGTAGTGTGATTCAACATATATTGCCTTAGTCGGCGAGCAGCCCACGCTAAAGCACAACAAGTTTTCGTAGGTGTCGTAGGTGTCGTAGGTGTCGTAGGTGTCGTAGGTGTCGTAGGCAGACAAATGAATGATCATCCTCTCCTTTACCAAGCAAAGTAGAAACAACTCAAAAATCGTAGGTGTCGTCACCCTTAACATTGACGATTCATTCAATATATTTATGCATAAAAATCGGCATCTCGATGATGAATTAAATTTTTGGTAGAGGCGATGAAGGGTGTGGTTTGCTAATGCAAGCTCCTTTGAAAGAAATTTTTTGAGATTTTGAAGTTAGAGAATTCTGAAAAAAAGTTTGTCAGCATGTTAAAAATAGGAAGGAGACTGCATCGATGAATTTTCACTTGGTATTGGTTCAACCTTCTTAGGAGAACCTTTTTGTTTTCACTTGTTGTGATGGTGATTACAAATTAGTGGCTTCTACATAAGAAATCTTCCTTATTTACTCTTTGATATGGAGTATCATATTGTAACCAGTTTTCAAAAATCTCTCTTGTATCACTTCCTATTCAGTCAAGATAGAGAAATTGTATTTATCATCCTTCATCACATTATCATTATCAAACCTGAGCTTTCTCTAGTGAGGGAAAACCTCATCCTACCATGGGTTTAACTCAAATTCACACATGTGTGATACCTACAAAGTAATTTTTACGAAGTAGGAAACACCTTTGCAATCTAATTCATCAATGTGGTGTCGCGGTCGATGACAATGACTTTTGGTGTGTCTTCGTAATGCTTCAACATCTTCCAACACACTTCTAAAGCTCGAGTAACATTTTCCTCTTTTTTGGTCTCCAAAAATGCAAACCCGACAGAACAAGTCTTCTCGGTAGAGGTAACTCCAACAATTTTCAATAGTGGAAGCATGTACTTATTGGTCGTATTCGTTGAATTAATGATGAGTACAATAGGAAAGATGTTGAAAAACTTTATGGAATCAGGATGAGTCCAAAATATTTCTCTAACGGTTATTTCATCCTCACACATTCGACACCTAGATACATAATTATTATCATCCAAAAGTTTCAAAAGTTATTCCATTCAGTTATATCCCCCCAACACCATGTTGTTAAGGACAGAAATTTAAATATTGTATACTTGCTTTATATTTGAGATATTTTTGGGTCTTTTACGTTTCAAAGTTATGTTTTTTGGGCTGCACCATATTGAATGTCATGTCTGAAATGATTTCCTTCTCTTCCAGCATAAAGCGACATGCAATATGATGATTAGCTAACTTTCCATGCATGTCATGGTTATGCAAACCACAAATCACATTAAATCTCCATTTGTTATTTTTCAAAGATAACCACGCAACTTAAATGGACACTCACATTTTCTCGAACCGGTGCCATCTTGTTTGAATTTCTAGATATTAGTTATGTACTTCCCACTTCTTTCGCATTATTGGACCTTTCGATTACAACACCAAACCCTAATATGGAACTTATGTGACAATTCGTTGGAGCATGTGATCACGAAACTCAAACTCGTATCCATTTGTAAATTGGTTGTCAACATTTACCTCATTCACATCAACATGTTTGGCATTTGTATACACAATAAATTTGGGGAAAACATCATAGTGCACCATATTTAATGCAAAAAATAATATAAAATATTCAAAAACAAATTGAAAAGAACACTGAACGATTCCAGAAATGCACTTCCGTAAGAATTCATATGCAATCCGAAAATACATTTTCTGATGCAACATAACTTTTGTTGGGGAGATTCGAGGCTCATGATATCACTGTTAGAGCAATTCAAGGGGGTCAATGAGGGAGCATTTATATTTGGGATACACTTTTTGTGAGAGACACACCACATATCCACATAAAACCTTAAGTTGATAGGTGTGTGGGTTCTCTCACTTATATAATGTTGAATCTTTCCTTTTTCTAATCAATGTGTGACTTCTTTCTCACACTTTATTTTCAACAACTTTTTCATCTCAAAAACCATATTAATGTGAGCAATGAGGAATAAAATAAATTATCTTTATCTTGAATTCCATCTTATTTTACTCCTTTTGATGTGATGAAACACAATAATGGAGTTTTCGTATTCAAATCTTGATTGAGAATGGAAGTATTTTTTGTAAGAGATTTGAAAGAAAATGGTGTTTGATAATGAGGAATATTATACATGGTTTTGTTTTATTGAAAATCATGCTAACAGTTCTGGAAATTTACCTCCAGAATTGAATGAAATGCAAAGGTGACAGGTTTTTAAATTTCCGCTTCATAACTCCTAAAATGCACTTCTGAATCTGTCACTGAATTGTTAAATTAGTAATAAATTGATAAAGTCCAGAGATATCTCTAGACTAAATTTTGGAAAATATTTTGATTGAGACTCATATAACACATATTTTAATGAGATTCAAAGTCCGTCTGAAAATGCATTTCCAAAATTAAAAGGACATTCATAAATTTTTATAGGGTGTTTTTCCACCACTCAAGGTGGGATAAACAATTCCAAAAAAAAAATGAAACCTTACACTAACTTCAAGTGTTTAACCTTTATGTTATTATAAAAAAAAAAAATTGGATTTTCTATTATATTTACTAGAAATTTTGAAAAAATACCGGAATTTCCGGTAAAAGAATTTGTAGAAATACCAGAATTTTTTAAAATAAAAATTCTGAAAATTTTCAAGAAAAAATTACACCACTGGAAATTTTGAATTTTCCGATAAACTACCACACTTTTCGAAATATCCGATAAAACTACAATACTTTTCGAAATTTTCGATAAATTACAAAAAACTTGATTTTTTACCAAAAATATCGGAAAATGAACTACGGAAATTTAAAAATCGGTGTCGCTCCCGGGATTTTCATCCTAGTACAAACACGAAAGTGGCGCGGAAAGGGTAGAGTCGCCAGCCAGACATTTTTATCCCAAAGGAATGGGAAAGGTAATGTTGCACA
Source organism: Lathyrus aphaca (assembly GCA_963966055.1). Taxonomy (NCBI): domain Eukaryota; kingdom Viridiplantae; phylum Streptophyta; class Magnoliopsida; order Fabales; family Fabaceae; genus Lathyrus; species Lathyrus aphaca. Next base: position 63,321,225 of record OZ014519.1, on the reverse strand, counting down.
AACCTGAGGAAGAAGGAAAGGACAAGGTCCTGCGAACCAAAGATCTGAGTTCGGGAGTCGGTTACGACCTGGGAAGGTATTAGCACCCCAAATCGTCCGCCGTACCCGACGGGATCCACGCTTGCTTGTTTTGTTTCAAAGGGTGAGAAGAATAACTGTTGCTGAATAAAACCGCTAACTGGAATGGAAATGAGAAATGAGAAAGGAACTAAAAAAGAGAAGGAACAAAAGGGGAAATGTAGGGAAAATAAAGAATGTGCTCGAACGGGCCCTACCCCGCTGCCTACGTACCTCATCGGGATAATGAGGATCAGAGTCGACGTAGTTCGCCTAACCTAGGCGGGAACTATTTGTTTGTGTTTTTTACAATTGGAACTGCGTATGTCGATGCTCAGGTGTTGCAGGCTCGTCTGGTACGAGTGCGTTTACCGTCTTGCATGTGTGACAAGTCGTCGCGAGTTTGCGTTGTGAGTGAATGAGATGAGAAGAGAAGTTCCCGCAGGATAGTCGCTTGTTATTTGTTTTTTGTCTTTTAAAAGAAATATTTTGAATTTGTTTGTGAACGGTCTTGTACTAAGACCTATCCATCGCGGGAAGTATTTACACCTCTCCCCGAAACAGGACGCGTATAAACACTCCGCAACAAAGTCTCGTGTCGTACAAGATTGTTCGGTTTTTATTAAGTGTTTTATTGCTTTTCTTTTTTTAGAGAGAAAGAATGACTCAAGTTGATAAAAGGGAAAAACTAGTGGACTAAGACACAACCCTAATTTTATTTGTTTATTTACAAGAGAGGTCCTATGGTTAATGAGGTATTCTAATCCTAAGGAAGAAAAGGAAAAGAAGAAAAGAGAGCTTAGAAACTAACTTACTTCTTAAGGAAGTTAAGTTGTCTCTAAAGAAAGCGAAAGCCTAAAAGCAAAGCACAAAGTGCTAAGGAAAACACAATTAAAATGAATAAGAGATAGGAATGAAGTAATGCTTACCTCAATCTTCCCCCCTACAAAACAAAAGTTAGCATGACAATGCATATTGAAAGTAAAATCAAAGCATAAAAGCGATTAAGTACCATAAACGTCCTAGAATGGAACTAGGGTTCAAAATAAGACCTAAGTCTAAAGGTGAAGGTACCTAAAGGTTACATGACCTATAAAGTCAGTAGCTACATGATATAGATCCCTAAGGATGCTAGGATACCTCACAAGATAAAACTATGTCAAACTATGTACAAAAAGTTCACCTAAGTTCACTTAAATGCAAGTTAGGGTTTATGGATGAAGTATGAATGCGTATGGCTTACAAGCATGAATTAGTACATGAAATGAACATCAAAGTCAGTAGTGAATGCTCATGAAGATGGATGAATGAATATACAATCATGGATGCAATGGATTAGGCATATGGAGCAATGAGAAGAAGATATGAGATGAAATGGAACAAACATCGCATAAGATCGCAAATGATGCAAACTAAGGAAGAATAGCATGTGAATATGAATGAAATGATTATGGGTCAGTAGCATACAAGATGTGAAATGCAATGAGAATGCATGAATAGGCATTAATGATTTCCACATAATTAATGTTATTATTTAGAGGAGAAGAGAATCTAGCTTAGGTTAAAGTTAATTCACATAAGTATGCACTTTAAAGCACCAAAACAAACCAAATGAGTATGGTTCAAAAAATGACCTATGACTGGAATTAAAGACATAAAAAATGACCTATAATCAACTCCTAAAAGCTACCCAAAAGGTTTCTCAATCAAATGGCATGAATGCCTTTCTAAATCCTAGGATATGGAGCAAATACACACATGAATCAACCTATGATCTAGGTGACATGGAAAAATAGCAAAAAGGCTTAAAAAATTATGAAATTAAATCCCTAGAATGATATAGTGATTATCTCATATTTTCCAAAAGGATTTCATAAAATTATGCACCAAAGTGCCAAAACAAACTCCTTGATTAGCAAGGTGACAAAGCATGATCACCAAAAAACAACTCCACAAAGTGGATCAAAAAGGGCACTAAAAATTATGAAAAAAATTCCTAATGAGAATCAAAATGTCAAAAATTACAGTGATTAATCACACAAAAAAAATAGGTTTCACACCTATGGGGAAAAATCGATTTTGGTCCCTTATGCCAAAACATTCCTTTTTGGGACAGCTTATGATCTAAAATCCAAATTAATTATTAAAACCACCCAAATATGGAAACAAAAAATATGACAAATTAATTAAGAGGATAAGGATTACTCATGAATTTTTCCAGAATTTTATCACACCTAAAACTATTTTTAATAATTGCGACGAAACGGGCAAAAACGATATTTTAAGGGAAAGTGAAAGGAATCGAATTCTCTAATCCGTAACCTAATCCCTAAACTCCGAAATCGACACATATCAATATATATCACAAATAAATCCAATGCCTCAGGTGGGAGGGCTCAATATGCACCTTAAGTTACATGATCATAAGTCGCATACAACTAGAATGATGCATTGAAGTAGATAATCGAGATTACTTACTTGGTCGAAGTGCCGATTCTTTCACATAAAAGAAATCCAAAAAAACTTCAAGCCAAGCCTTGTAATCTCCCATGAGCAAAATAAATGCTCATCTTCCATAATTTCTTTGTGAAGATCCCCCATAATCGAAACAAAAACAACGACACAAAATATCATTTGAATCCAAAGGTATCCCACAAATAAAGTGGAATACCAACCAAATAACCGTCGTTAAGATCTTTGCGAGAACCTTGCATGAACTCAACAAACGCATTAGAAACCAAAAAGAGGTGCAACCGGAAGTTGCACCTATGCCTCACAACTCCAAATCAAGTAGAAATATGAATATACGAGTCATGGACATGCATTGAAATTTACGTTTCAAAACGGGGCAGCACTTATGCTCTAACATAAACAACATGCAAACTCAAACCGGAATCGAACAAATTTACATGCAATGAATGGCAAATGATCAACAAACACATATACAAATCAAAACAAGATCAATGCATCAAAATCGCACCAAATCGAACTTAAAAAGCCTTAAAACGAAAAAAACGCGTCAAAAATCATCGACTCGGAATTGAACGAAAATCACATGGTAACTTGCAAACGTGCCAACGGATTCAAATATGCAATCGGTTTTTGAAAATTCCGCTCGGAAGTGATACTTTTTGGCCGATTTCGTCGGCTGGCAGTAGCAAAATAGCCGGAAAAAATTGTCCGAAATCGACTAAAAAGTTCACCAATGGCTCCAAAATAATCAACAAAGTTAATTTACACTATTCACATTCGCAAAACGCGCTACGGTTAGGAAGTTATGACCAAAACGCACTTATCGACACGCGACATATGAACAACATCAACAATTAAGCTTCAACCTATCCTATTCCGAATTTACACAATGAAACAAACATGAATTCAAAAGTCAAGCACTTCAATCAATATCAAGTCACAATAATTAACTCTCTTAAGAATTTTATCAAACATCTAACATGCATCGATTAGTCTATGTCAATTTTAACAATCATTTCCAATTATGCACAACAACAATTATTAGGATCAATTAATCAAGCATCAATCAACAATCACATCAAGAATCAATGCACATAATCTCCATAATATGAATTCAACTTCAAAATTCAATTCAAGAAACAATGCAACAATTATTCATGAATTAAAGTTTAAGAAGCTTACCGAATGAAGAATCGACGAAGAAATTGTGAATCCGGAGGAAGTGAGACGCGATCATGAACGGAGGAGAGGATGAGAGGCCGCGTGGCTGCCGGCGGCGGAAGATGGTGGTCGCACGGTGGTGAAGTTGACCGAAGGTGGTGGTTCGTGGCGGCTCGGCTATCGGAAGCTTGATCGGAATTGTTGTGTTCTTGATGAAGTTGTTGTTGTGTTCTTGAGAAAGAGTTGAGAGAATGAACTTTGATCCTTTAGAGAGAGTTTGTGAAAGTTTTTTGGTGTTTGTAAATTATGATTGAAGTTATGAGACAAATTGTGGATCAAAAGAATATATAGTGGAGTGTAAAATGAAAGGCAAAAGGTAGAATTTCGGCTTAAGTGAAAATAACAATATCTTCGGCAAGAAATTTCGACTCTGAACCTTCCACAATATCGTCCGTCTCTGAATCACGGTTGCAATGCAAAAATAAAGATCGTCATACGATCAAAATCGAGTGCGATCGATACGTTTAAGCTGCAAGACGTCACTGAATAAGTTGTTTTTTCGGCTTATTTGGTGTCCGCTACTCGAAAATGTGACGAGGTCAACCTCTTCGGAGCATAATATCGACTCGACTTTGTCAGCAAAGTTGTAGATCTATGAGTCAGTGACCTGGTGTTAAAATCTAAGCTCAACCGGACAAACGACGAGGGAGATATGAATTTTCTCGTGAAACCACTTTCAGCCTTTTTCTTCGGTTCAGCACTTCAGTTTTGTGAAATAAACCAAAACGATAATCTTTGGAACACCGTTCAAACTCGCATTTGTCTTTGAACTTGAAGAGGATAAAATTTTTGAACCAACGCTTCAAGAACGGGTGCAATCCGATGAAAATTGACCGAGTTATGAATTTTACAAAATCTGACAGACAATGTAGTGCATCAAAGAACCTTATTGGTAATTCGCATTTTCGGGATCCTTCCACTTGGACCGAACCAAAACTGAATTCACATAATGAAGATAACATCTAAACGGAATTTTAGGCACCGAAACGACATCAATTCGATTAACGATCCAAGAGTTATGAATTTTTTAGTGTTCAAAACTCACCGGTTCAGCACTGTTTTTCACTATGTCGACTCTAAAGACTCGCACATTCTGAGATCTTCTTCAAAGAATTAGTTCTCGGCCAAAACCCAAAAGTTGGAAAGGATATCAAGACGGAACTTTTGGCATATGAATCTCTCAGACATGTTGACTCAATAAGAAGTTACAAACTCTTGAATATCGCTAGCACAGTTAATCGGCGAAACCGAAATTTCAGAAACAAATAAATCCCGCCATTTTCCTTGATGAATTGGCCTCCGAGCCGAACACAAAAGTTGTAGAGAATAATGAAACGGTCTAAACTATTGAGTTTCAAGCCAAAATGAGTTTCCGAGCATAAGTTACAACTTTTGCAAACTGCACCATAAAACTGATATTCAACTTAAACTCCTCTGAATCAACCGAGAACTTTTGGCTTCTTCTGAGATTATTGTGCACGTGCCGCATGAAGAAATAAAGGCCAGTCGCAACCTGTGAAAGCTCAAATGGAGATGTATATTCATGTATGTTTATGATTCAATTGTGATCTAAATGCAATGCAATGTATGAAAGGATATGCTAAATGGCATGAAAATGAGAGGGCAAATTTTGAGGTATTACAGCTGCCCCTATTCAATCAACTACAGACCTGAATGGATAATTGCAACAGCTTTTAGACATTCAAGGTATGAAGTGATTGAATACTCGAATAAAACCTGAAAATTTGCACACTGAGGGTAATAGAAATGCCATCTGCCCATTTATTTATTTATGTTTTTTTTTTATTTTGACCTCTAAATAGGTAGCTAAAATAGAACCAGGTGGAAATATGCTGGGAAGAATGCCATCCTCGAATGACCACTCACACGGGATCCTCGGATCCAGTACTAAAACCCTCCTTGAATAGAAACACAATGGTATACCGGCCGCAGGCGATAACCATCAACAACAAAGACTGACCTCAGACAGACTTTGCAAACGAGACAAACTGATCTCGATCAATAAGCTCAAAAAGTGAACTACTATCCTCGAATAATAGCCACAAACAAGACCAACCGCAGAAGGACTTGAAGAAAAGAAATGTCATCCTCGAATGACAAATCAAAAGATCCTCGGATCTAACACGAAACCATCCTCGGATGGACACGTAAAGGTATACCGGCCGCAGGCGGTAACCACACACAAAGCTGACCTCAGACAGACTTTGCAAAAGAGACAAACTGACCTCGATCAATAAGCTCAAAAAATGAACTACTATCCTCGAATAATAGCCACACAAAACAACAAGACCAACCTCGGAAGGACTTGAAGAAAAGAAATGCCATCCTCGAATGACAAATAAAAAAGATCCTCAGATCTAACACGAAACCATCCTCGAATGGAGACGCAAAGGTATACCAGCCTCGACTGATAACCAAACACAAAGCTGACCTCAGACAGACTTTGCAAAAGAGACAAACTGACCTCGATCAATAAGCTCAAAAAGTGAACTACTATCCTCGAATAATAGCCACAACAACAAGACCAACCTCGGAAGGACTTGAAGAAAAGAAATGCCATCCTCGAATGACAAATCAAAAGATCCTCGGATCTAACACGAAACCATCCTCGAATGGAGACGCAAAAGTATACCAGCCTCGACTGATAACCAAACACAAAGCTGACCTCAGACAGACTTTGCAAAAGAGACAAACTGACCTCGATCAATAAGCTCAAAAAATGAACTACTATCCTCGAATAATAGCCACAACAACAAGACCAACCTCGGAAGGACTTGAAGAAAAGAAATGCCATCCTCGAATGACAAATCAAAAGATCCTCGGATCTAACACGAAACCATCCTCGAATGGAGACGCAAAGGTATACCAGCCTCGACTGATAACCAAACACAAAGCTGACCTCAGACAGACTTTGCAAAAGAGACAAACTGACCTCAATCAATAAGCTCAAATAGTGAACTACTATCCTCGAATAATAGCCACAACAACAAGACCAACCTTAGAAGGACTTGAAGAAAAGAATTGCCATCCTCGAATGACAAATCAAAAGATCCTCAGATCTAACACGAAACCATCCTCGAATGGAGACGCAAAGGTATACCAGCCCCGACTGATAACCAAACACAAAGCTGACCTCAGACAGACTTTGCAAAAGAGACAAACTGACCTCGATCAATAAGATCAAAAAGTGAACTACTATCCTCGAATAATAGCCACAACAACAAGACCAACCTCGGAAGGACTTGAAGAAAAGAAATGCCATCCTCGAATGACAAATCAAAAGATCCTCGGATCCAACACGAAACCATCCTCGAATGGAGACGCAAAGGTATACCGGCCGCAGGCGGTAACTAGAAACAAAGAAAATAGGACAAGATGGAACGCGATCGTTGTACATAAACGAGAGCCTAAGCAAACAGGACCATTGTATAAAACGGGAACCTGCGACGCGACTGCTGTACCAAACAAGACGCGGAATAAATGACAAACATTGACTTGAAAAGACAAGGATGTCTGAAAAATGATATTGGTAACCTCTGTGCGGAGTACTTCAGGTTGAGAAGATATTATAGGTCGTATGTAATACCTCAAGACTGGCCCATGCTGGCATGCATATGTTTGAATTTATGGCGTAATGCTCCATGATGATGGAAATGCTACGCTTTGGAGGATGCAAATGTAATGATGATTATGCGTATGCAAATGCAAAGAGATCTCCTGATAAGGAGACTGCAAGTATCTCAGATGGCTTGATTGGGGAGGAACTGATGATCACTGCATTGATCTGATCCACCCTGATGAGGAGGAGACAACCCTGCGGGGAAAGCTGTCAATGATTCACTGGCTCTGAACAACCGCCATTGACAAAAATAAATTGGACTTTGAGATTGGAGTGCCAGGACCCTGCTGGAGATGGACTCTTCTTGCTAGGTACGCTACCCATTGAACTCTGTTGGGGAAATGAAGACCTCCCGACTTGGCTGAGAACCAAAGGCATGACACTGCTGAGGGAGAAATTGCTGGGGAGGAAAGACATTCTTTATACTATTGAGAATCGCCCCTGTCTGAAGGGAAACTCCTGCTTGGGGATGACACCCACCTTCTGTTACCTTGCTGGGAGAAATTTCAACTTACACATTACTAGGGATGACGGGTGATGTCAATGATAAAGCTTCAGGCTGAAGATAAAAGCTCAAGCTGCCACTTACTGGGGATAAGAGATAAATCCTCTCGTGTTGGGAATGAGAGATGCAAGGCGTATCATGCTGGGGATGAGAGATGATGATATCTTTTTGCTCAAGAAGTAACCTTCAATTTGCCGCACTACTGGAGAAGTAATTGTCTAATGAGACTTGCTAAGGAATTCTGATCAATGAAGTCCGCCGACGAAACAACTCTTGAAGTACTGTGCCGACAATGGCTTTGCCCCTAGCCCTGGGTTGATAGGTTGCCGACTAATCATGAGTGAACAATGGTTCTTTGCAATTTTCGACTCGCCTCAAATTAAGGTCCATCAGAAGTAAATTTCTCAAGAGGATTTTACAGAAAATATGGCATATGAAACGCCTCAGTGTCTTCAAACTCTTGGAGAGATTCGTTGGATCTCGAAATAACTGCCCCAGACTGCATGGTCTGTGCAAGAATTTTCCTCGCGAGGATTCATGAAAAACCTCATATCACTGTGAGATAGTGTGTCCTAGTATTTTGAACCTTGGGTAGGTGCTTCTGACTTACCGTCTTCGGGAGAGAGTACTTCTCATGCTCTTGGGGTGGCCTGCCCCAGGACGAGCCTTGAAGTGATCACCTCTGACTGACCGTGCTTTGAAGAAAACACCCAGACCGGTTGTTCTTTGAGAGATTGGATCTCGAAGTAATTACCCCAGTTTGGCTAAAATTTGAATGCATGCATCAGACTCATGAGAGATTTGATCTCGAAGTGATTGCCCCAGCTTGGTTGAACTTTGAAGAGATTGCTCGACATGATTGCCCCGGATTGGCTAGCTCTTCCCACGACTGGTTGGTAAAGTCCCCACTCAATGGAGTTTTTTTTTGGAAAAGTGCATCTCTATAGATTGTCCTTCGGAAGTTTCATACTTCTCAACTTGGCAAGATTAAGCTTCTGGACTGAAGTTTCGTATGTGAATTTTTATGATGCCAAACAAATGTATGTAAGCAGAAAATGTTTATTTTAAGAATGAAAATTCTAATGCAACACACATGTTAACCTTGAAGTTTTACTGAAAAAAGATGTCGCAAACCTTTGTGAGCGAATCACCGGTTAAGATACGACATTAATTTTTTTTGAATAATAGAAAGCATGCACATGCAACACCAACAAAGATCTCTCAACATCACTCATAGGAGTCAGGAACGCGGTCTCGTGGTAGTACGCTCTCAAAAATAACCTTGTTTCAGTTAGGACTTTTGAGGGTTGTATCGTGGCCTGGTTCACGGTTATAAAATTAAAGGATATAGGCTCAAAGTTTATTTGTGCCCACCCATCTTCGTGATGTTCTCCATTCCTATGTTCAGCTAGCTTTCACAAGCGTTCACTTCTCAAAAAAGGTTTTGTGATGGTTGAGGAACCAATTACACTAACGATTTAAGCACCACTCAGGTTGTTGTTTGGAGTCAGTCATCCCTTCGTCTTTCGTGTCTGTATCACACGACTTTGTTCTTGTTCAAGGATCTTTCTTGTGTAATCCTTTTCGTCTTTCGCTTTTGCATTATTTTGCTTATCCCTAACTTTTGCCTGGACTGATTCTTGTGAATCTTTGATTGTGAAGTCCAGCGGGATGCCCTAATTTTTGCCTAAGTCGTTTGTTTTCAAGTTTCGACTTAGCGGGCTCTCTCATTCATTTTTTTTTCAATTCTTCTTTTTTTTTTGAACAAATCATGTGACACTGCTTGTCTTGATTGCTTTGAAAGGATCGTGACTGTCCCACTTCTTGGTTGTTGAGGGATAACCATTGTGGTCTCCGGTCTTTGGACCTCTTGATTGGGATAACCATTGTGGTTCCTGGTCATTGGACCTCTTGATTTGGTACAACGAAAGGTAATGGATCCTCAGATTTGCACTCCTTTTCGAAATTTGAATGATCGGTCCAGCTAGCTGACACCTACCCTGCCCCTGGGTTAAATGCAAGGGTTTTTTCATGCGAAAATAAACTCCTACTTCAAGGCTCAAATGGGTTGGCGAGGGTCTATCTCCCTTATATCTCCGGTGTTTAGGACTTGAAACAATGCCTGTACATCGTCAACAGGGTCTTTCTCAAAAGCACAGAGTTAGAGATTTTTGCGTTTTCATTTCGTCGTCCTCCCTGATAGAGTTTAATCACAACAGTTGGTATTGCAATGCACATACACAAAATTATGAGTGAATACAAATGGATTACTTCAAGAGAAACATGTGCATTTTATTATGGTTATCATTAAAAAAAATAAGTTTCATGCATGCATACAAATGTTTAAACAAACAATATAAACTACAAATGAAAATGCAATAAAGAAGCTGAACATTGCCATCATTGAGGAGACTTGACTCCGTCTGGACTTATTGCTTCTGAAGATGCCCTTGCAAACTAGGATGCCAATTTGATAAGGAGATTTCAATATGTGAGCAGACCTTCTGGCATGATGACCTTTGAGTCGGCCAAATTTTGCATCTTGTACTTGAACACATCACAGTTGTCAATTGTATGCCTAAATGCCCCTGAGTGATACTTGCATCTAGCCTTCACATCATGGTGGTCATTATTGAGGAGGTTTGACTCCGTCTGGACTTATTGCTCTCGGAGACTTTCAGCAGTCAGTAGTCTGGATGTTTACTCAATCAAATTCGCGACCTTGTTTTTACCTTTGCCTCTGAAAGACTTGCAATCTTCAATTAAAAGGCCAGGTGCCCCAGAATGGTAATCATACTTGGCATTGAAACCCCAAAGGAAGCTTTGTCGGAGACGATCCTGATGCAATTAGCTCAACCACTCCAAATTTGCGTAAATAAGGAAACTTATTGCACGTACGTCATCAGAATATGATCAAACTTCTTCTCAAGTGGTTTTGGCCTTTACCCTTATGCTCTGCCCGCTGGACTCTCTTGGGAAGCTGAAATTGGATGCCGACAAATGACGTCTGGAGGGAAGACGTTGATAAATGAATTTGATAAATAAAGTTGCTCGGAAAGATCTTGCACGATCTCCTGCCTACGTATCTCCATTGACCAATGGAGAATCAGAGCAGCGTAGTTCCCCTCAATAGGGATGAAAATAGCTTTGTTCAGAATTTCCATAACCAAGCTCATCTGAGTCTTCATCTGGTTGACTTCCTGTTTCAGCAGTTTCTGGTTTTGAAATAAAGCTTATACCTCTGCCCTGAATGGCCTCAGTTGGGTCTTCCTTCGATTACCTCCGCCCGGAGTTGCTTCAAATATATACCTTGATGATTTGATTCAAGTTGTCTATTCTGATGAGAAATCAAGTCAGGAAAATAATCTGTCTCTGAACACCTGTCAAGAATGCAAAGATGTATGCAAATGCCATGTTCAATTATTTCTGAGAAATCTATCTGCTTTGATTCATGTTTTAATACAGAAAAATCCAACAACATGATTCAGATATGTGATCCACAGAAATAATTAAACATGTGTGCAGAAATGCTATGATGTCATGTATGTAACAGGCATGTGATCAATGATCCGATGTTGGTGCCGATGTTGAGCAATGAGTCAAGTGTCCGAATAAAACCATAATAGTAGCACCATCTCTGTACAGAACCCCATAACTGAGAAACCAATAACTGTAGAACTGGGTCACATAATTGAACAGTCACTGATGGTGTTGAAGTTGAACAACGAGCCAAGTATTTGTGGAGAGTCATAATAACAGTCATAGTATCAAGGTCACAATGGTAATCACAGTAACAATTTCTCTGAATAGAAATCCCGAATCTCAGAATCAGAGGATCATAGAACACTGAACAATACTGACAAAGTGGGTATGTTGAAGGTATTAGGGTTCCTGCAAACCTGTAAACCCCTCCCAATCTCACGGGTGTGCTACTCGGGTCAACATCACGGACTCTCAAAGCCAAATAGCAATAATACGTTCACCATTTCCGAGAAATGGCTCATGACCAAATCAGGGAATCGGTTTGGCATTATGTACTACTCAGGGAGGCCTCAGCTGAGTCCAAGGAAACAAGCATCCCTCATAAGTCCTCAGCTTCAAGCACTGAATCGAGAAACAATAGTACATTCATCCCAAAGGGTACAATACTATCGTCATACGAACAGTTTGCCTTGACTGGATTCCTATGAGAGAACCAGGCCATCCTATGCGAGTTCCCAGTGGACCCTCGGATGCGAGTGGGTTTGCCAACAAATGTGGTCTGCCACTGTCATCACTGGAGAGGGTGTTTCCACTAAGGTCCTCGAAGATCGGTCACCAGATGCACATAACTATCAAGGTTGTACCCTGAAGTGGAGAAGAACCCCCACACAGAATAGTCCCGAGACAGTCGCAATCTGGGTGTGGAACACATCACCACTCATCATGTAACCATGCGAGCACAACGTGTCCACGCTAATCCTATAGTGCACTCAAGCCGGGTAGTTAGCTTATCTCACAGTAACTCCCATCCCACAGAAAAAATGAAAACCAGCACAACCAGACAGTCCAGTATAATATAATGCGTGGAAAATAAATACTGAAAGCAGTACATAAATGCGGTAAAGTAAAGCTGTAAATAAAAGCTGTAAATGAAAACATTAAAGCTAAACTAACGCACACAACAACAAACAAATAAACACCCAAAGGAACAAAACCAAACAGGCGCTAGGATTGACTCTACAAGGGAAACCGGAAGAATCAGGTTAGTCCCCAGCAGAGTCGCCAGTTGTCGCTCCCGGGATTTTCATCCTAGTACAAACACGAAAGTGGCGCGGAAAGGGTAGAGTCGCCAGCCAGACATTTTTATCCCAAAGGAATGGGAAAGGTAATGTTGCACAAACCTGAGGAAGAAGGAAAGGACAAGGTCCTGCGAACCAAAGATCTGAGTTCGGGAGTCGGTTACGACCTGGGAAGGTATTAGCACCCCAAATCGTCCGCCGTACCCGACGGGATCCACGCTTGCTTGTTTTGTTTCAAAGGGTGAGAAGAATAACTGTTGCTGAATAAAACCGCTAACTGGAATGGAAATGAGAAATGAGAAAGGAACTAAAAAAGAGAAGGAACAAAAGGGGAAATGTAGGGAAAATAAAGAATGTGCTCGAACGGGCCCTACCCCGCTGCCTACGTACCTCATCGGGATAATGAGGATCAGAGTCGACGTAGTTCGCCTAACCTAGGCGGGAACTATTTGTTTGTGTTTTTTACAATTGGAACTGCGTATGTCGATGCTCAGGTGTTGCAGGCTCGTCTGGTACGAGTGCGTTTACCGTCTTGCATGTGTGACAAGTCGTCGCGAGTTTGCGTTGTGAGTGAATGAGATGAGAAGAGAAGTTCCCGCAGGATAGTCGCTTGTTATTTGTTTTTTGTCTTTTAAAAGAAATATTTTGAATTTGTTTGTGAACGGTCTTGTACTAAGACCTATCCATCGCGAGAAGTATTTACACCTCGCCCCGAAACAGGACGCGTATAAACACTCCGCAACAAAGTCTCGTATCGTACAAGATTGTTCGGTTTTTATTAAGTGTTTTATTGCTTTTCTTTTTTTAGAGAGAAAGAATGACTCAAGTTGATAAAAGGGAAAAACTAGTGGACTAAGACACAACCCTAATTTTATTTGTTTATTTACAAGAGAGGTCCTATGGTTAATGAGGTATTCTAATCCTAAGGAAGAAAAGGAAAAGAAGAAAAGAGAGCTTAGAAACTAACTTACTTCTTAAGGAAGTTAAGTTGTCTCTAAAGAAAGGGAAAGCCTAAAAGCAAAGCACAAAGTGCTAAGGAAAACACAATTAAAATGAATAAGAGATAGGAATGAAGTAATGCTTACCTCAATCTTCCCCCCTACAAAACAAAAGTTAGCATGACAATGCATATTGAAAGTAAAATCAAAGCATAAAAGCGATTAAGTACCATAAACGTCCTAGAATGGAACTAGGGTTCAAAATAAGACCTAAGTCTAAAGGTGAAGGTACCTAAAGGTTACATGACCTATAAAGTCAGTAGCTACATGATATAGATCCCTAAGGATGCTAGGATACCTCACAAGATAAAACTATGTCAAACTATGCACAAAAAGTTCACCTAAGTTCACTTAAATGCAAGTTAGGGTTTATGGATGAAGTATGAATGCGTATGGCTTACAAGCATGAATTAGTACATGAAATGAACATCAAAGTCAGTAGTGAATGCTCATGAAGATGGATGAATGAATATACAATCATGGATGCAATGGATTAGGCATATGGAGCAATGAGAAGAAGATATGAGATGAAATGGAACAAACATCGCATAAGATCGCAAATGATGCAAACTAAGGAAGAATAGCATGTGAATATGAATGAAATGATTATGGGTCAGTAGCATACAAGATGTGAAATGCAATGAGAATGCATGAATAGGCATTAATGATTTCCACATAATTAATGTTATTATTTAGAGGAGAAGAGAATCTAGCTTAGGTTAAAGTTAATTCACATAAGTATGCACTTTAAAGCACCAAAACAAACCAAATGAGTATGGTTCAAAAAATGACCTATGACTGGAATTAAAGACATAAAAAATGACCTATAATCAACTCCTAAAAGCTACCCAAAAGGTTTCTCAATCAAATGGCATGAATGTCTTTCTAAATCCTAGGATATGGAGCAAATACACACATGAATCAACCTAGGATCTAGGTGACATGGAAAAATAGCAAAAAGGCTTAAAAAATTATGAAATTAAATCCCTAGAATGATATAGTTATTATCTCATATTTTCCAAAAGGATTTCATAAAATTATGCACCAAAGTGCCAAAACAAACTCCTTGATTAGCAAGGTGACAAAGCATGATCACCAAAAAACAACTCCACAAAGTGGATCAAAAAGGGCACTAAAAATTATGAAAAAAATTCCTAATGAGAATCAAAATGTCACAAATTACAGTGATTAATCACACACAAAAAATAGGTTTCACACCTATGGGGAAAAATCGATTTTGGTCCCTTATGCCAAAACATTCCTTTTTGGGACAGCTTATGATCTAAAATCCAAATTAATTATTAAAACCACCCAAATCTGGAAACAAAAAATATGACAAATTAATTAAGAGGATAAGGATTACTCATGAATTTTTCCAGAATTTTATCACACCTAAAACTATTTTTAATAATTGCGACGAAACGGGCAAAAACGATATTTTAAGGGAAAGTGAAAGGAATCGAATTCTCTAATCCGTAACCTAATCCCTAAACTCCGAAATCGACACATATCAATATATATCACAAATAAATCCAATGCCTCAGGTGGGAGGGCTCAATATGCACCTTAAGTTACATGATCATAAGTCGCATACAACTAGAATGATGCATTGAAGTAGATAATCGAGATTACTTACTTGGTCGAAGTGTCGATTCTTTCACATAAAAGAAATCCAAAAAAACTTCAAGCCAAGCCTTGTAATCTCCCATGAGCAAAATAAATGCTCATCTTCCATAATTTCTTTGTGAAGATCCCCCATAATTGAAACAAAAACAACGACACAAAATATCATTTGAATCCAAAGGTATCCCACAAATAAAGTGGAATACCAACCAAATAACCGTCGTTAAGATCTTTGCGAGAACTTTGCATGAACTCAACAAACGCATTAGAAACCAAAAAGAGGTGCAACCGGAAGTTGCACCTATGCCTCACAACTCCAAATCAAGTAGAAATATGAATATACGAGTCATGGACATGCATTGAAATTTACGTTTCAAAACGGGGCAGCACTTATGCTCTAACATAAACAACATGCAAACTCAAACCGGAATCGAACAAATTTACATGCAATGAATGGCAAATGATCAACAAACACATATACAAATCAAAACAAGATCAATGCATCAAAATCGCACCAAATCGAACTTAAAAAGCCTTAAAACGAAAAAAACGCGTCAAAAATCATCGACTCGGAATTGAACGAAAATCACATGGTAACTTGCAAACGTGCCAACGGATTCAAATATGCAATCGGTTTTTGAAAATTCCGCTCGGAAGTGATACTTTTTGGCCGATTTCGTCGGCTGGCAGTAGCAAAATAGCCGGAAAAAATTGTCCGAAATCGACTAAAAAGTTCACCAATGGCTCCGAAATAATCAACAAAGTTAATTTACACTATTCACATTCGCAAAACGCGCTACGGTTAGGAAGTTATGACCAAAACGCACTTATCGACACGCGACATATGAACAACATCAACAATTAAGCTTCAACCTATCCTATTCCGAATTTACACAATGAAACAAACATGAATTCAAAAGTCAAGCACTTCAATCAATATCAAGTCACAATAATTAACTCTCTTAAGAATTTTATCAAACATCTAACATGCATCGATTAGTCTATGTCAATTTTAACAATCATTTCCAATTATGCACAACAACAATTATTAGGATCAATTAATCAAGCATCAATCAACAACCACATCAAGAATCAATGCACATAATCTCCATAATATGAATTCAACTTCAAAATTCAATTCAAGAAACAATGCAACAATTATTCATGAATTAAAGTTTAAGAAGCTTACCGAATGAAGAATCGACGAAGAAATTGTGAATCCGGAGGAAGTGAGACGCGATCATGAACGGAGGAGAGGATGAGAGGCCGCGTGGCTGCCGGCGGCGGAAGATGGTGGTCGCACGGTGGTGAAGTTGACCGAAGGTGGTGGTTCGTGGCGGCTCGGCTATCGGAAGCTTGATCGGAATTGTTGTGTTCTTGATGAAGTTGTTGTTGTGTTCTTGAGAAAGAGTTGAGAGAATGAACTTTGATCCTTTAGAGAGAGTTTGTGAAAGTTTTTTGGTGTTTGTAAATTATGATTGAAGTTATGAGACAAATTGTGGATCAAAAGAATATATAGTGGAGTGTAAAATGAAAGGCAAAAGGTAGAATTTCGGCTTAAGTGAAAATAACAATATCTTCGGCAAGAAATTTCGACTCTGAACCTTCCACAATATCGTCCGTCTCTGAATCACGGTTGCAATGCAAAAATAAAGATCGTCATACGATCAAAATCGAGTGCGATCGATACGTTTAAGCTGCAAGACGTCACTGAATAAGTTGTTTTTTCGGCTTATTTGGTGTCCGCTACTCGAAAATGTGACGAGGTCAACCTCTTCGGAGCATAATATCGACTCGACTTTGTCAGCAAAGTTGTAGATCTATGAGTCAGTGACCTGGTGTTAAAATCTAAGCTCAACCGGACAAACGAAGAGGGAGATATGAATTTTCTCGTGAAACCACTTTCAGCCTTTTTCTTCGGTTCAGCACTTCAGTTTTGTGAAATAAACCAAAACGATAATCTTTGGAACACCGTTCAAACTCGCATTTGTCTTTGAACTTGAAGAGGATAAAATTTTTGAACCAACGCTTCAAGAACGGGTGCAATCCGATGAAAATTGACCGAGTTATGAATTTTACAAAATCTGACAGACAATGTAGTGCATCAAAGAACCTTATTGGTAATTCGCATTTTCGAGATCCTTCCACTTGGACCGAACCAAAACTGAATTCACATAATGAAGATAACATCTAAACGGAATTTTAGGCACCGAAACGACATCAATTCGATTAACGATCCAAGAGTTATGAATTTTTTAGTGTTCAAAACTCACCGGTTCAGCACTGTTTTTCACTATGTCGACTCTAAAGACTCGCACATTCTGAGATCTTCTTCAAAGAATTAGTTCTCGGCCAAAACCCAAAAGTTGGAAAGGATATCAAGACGGAACTTTTGGCATATGAATCTCTCAGACATGTTGACTCAATAAGAAGTTACAAACTCTTGAATACCGCTAGCACAGTTAATCGGCGAAACCGAAATTTCAGAAACAAATAAATCCCGCCATTTTCCTTGATGAATTGGCCTCCGAGCCGAACACAAAAGTTGTAGAGAATAATGAAACGGTCTAAACTATTGAGTTTCAAGCCAAAATGAGTTTCCGAGCATAAGTTACAACTTTTGCAAACTGCACCATAAAACTGATATTCAACTTAAACTCCTCTGAATCAACCGAGAACTTTTGGCTTCTTCTGAGATTATTGTGCACGTGCCGCATGAAGAAATAAAGGCCAGTCGCAACCTGTGAAAGCTCAAATGGAGATGTATATTCATGTATGTTTATGATTCAATTGTGATCTAAATGCAATGCAATGTATGAAAGGATATGCTAAATGGCATGGAAATGAGAGGACAAATTTTGAGGTATTACAATCGGTAATTTAAAAATGAACTACCGAAAATTTGATTTTTTACGAAAAAATTTCGAATGAATTTTCGGAAATTTCTTCCGTACTTTTGATTTAAATTTATCCATAAACAAATTGAGAATTATAAAAATATATAGGGTGCTAGATTTAATTCTACAGTGGCAAGTAAAATTATGCTCACTAGTTACACACTTGGCCCAACAAACAGGCCCAGCCAAGACCCATCCAAACTTTTTTGTCAACACATCTGTGCCTTTGGTTGAATAGTTTTTTTTTTTCCTTGAACTTTTGCTAATTTATTTATATATCTTAAGGGATTGGAGGTGAGGTGTGTGAATAGGGGTGCCCATATTAAAACCGCAAAATAAACTAAACAAATCATTAAATATATATATTTGAATGTCATTTTATAAAACTATTACTATTACTTTATTTTATTTTAAAATCAAATTAAACCATATACATATTATTTTTTATATTTTTAGTATAATATCTTCTGTTAATAATTATTATTAGTTTAATTTAATTTAATTTTTTTTATTATTTCATATCTTTCAAACATAATAGATTATTTTTATTTTATAAAATTAACTTTTTCGTACATCATATATTATATATTATATATTGAATAAAGTTTAATGTCATTTTACCGTATTTTTAAAATATTTCAAATGTTATTTAAATATTAATAAATCAATTCAGATCAAACTACTTTAAAGTAGATTGAAATCAAACCATGTATGATTTAATTTTTAAATCAAATGATTTCAAGGATTGAGGATAAAATCTGATATGTTGTTCGAAGAACTAAGAGATCAACTGTGATTTTGAAATGACTTCCAAAAATGACTTTTACATGGAATATAATTGATCATTTAAGTTGACACCCCCATTAAGTATCAAAAAATGACATTGTCCTGTAAAATTATTTTTAAAAAATTTCAAAATTTACGGTATAGAGATTAGAGTTTAAAACTTCTTCGACCATACCGAAAATTTGGATGATATATCAGAAATTTAAAAAACAATGTGTAATTATATCAATTTTTTCAAAATTTCTGGTATTTTGTATCGGAAATTTCAAAATTTCTGGTATTTACATTAAAATGTTTACCAGAAATTTCAAAATTCCCGGTATAAAATCTCATTGAATATATCAGAAATTTCATAATTTATGATAGTTATAAAAATATAATTTTACACTAGAAATTCTGAAATTTTCGGTATACTCCATGGTTTTGTATCGGAAATTTCTTTATTTCATGGTTTTGTACCGGAAATTTTAAAATTTCCAATATGTGCAACAACTTTATTATGTGCTGAAATTTCCTATTGTTGACAATATATATATATATATATATATATATATATATATATATATATATATATATATATATATATATATATATATATATATATATATATATATATATATATATTTTCTTCTTTCACAATGAAATACAGAACAAAAACAAAACTATTGCAGTGAGAGTTGTTGATCGAGCGGCTGGCCAGGATACGGCTGTCAGGGATGCTGATGTTGAATCTTCCTAGATACGGGTTGGACGAATGCCCCAACCGATTCACAACACAAGCGGTTGGTTGAGCAGGGTCAGTTTCGGGCACCTCGTTGCACTCGACGTCGACCGGTATGATCAGTAGAGCAACCTAGAGATGAGGTGGTATCAGATGTTGTTGTTGATCTGATGGTTAAGGAGGTTGTAGATCCGATTGTTGAGAAAGTTATTGAGATGGTTGGTTTGGAGGAGGTTGCTCAGTGGTCCAACCATATATTGTTGTTGCTGATTCAATCCAATCTGTTATTGATGACGTGGAGGTTACGGCTCCTTCGACTGAGCCCTCTGTGCACACTGATGGGGGATTTCCTGGAGGACCCATCGACTTGTCGGTGCCTACTGAGTATGTTGACCATGTGGCTTTACGACTGTGGTAGGAAGATCTATATGTCTTTTATGTTTGACTTTAATTTGTTTATTATTGTGCCATGAAAGTTATCAAGTAATTTGTTTATATCTTTTTGTCACATGAGCGACCCACATTGAAAGCGGCATCGCACAGGTCGAGGATGAAGGACTTCATAAAGATTCAGATGCCTGCGCGGATCATTCGGATTATGCAAGAGTTCCATCTGCAAGATTTTTCCCACTGCTCCCTCATCATGCTTGATGCTCCAATACTTAGTGCTTTTGTTGAGAGATGGTACAAGGAGACATCATCATTTTATCTTCTGTTTGGGGAGATGACTATATAAGAGTTCATACAATCACAATGTCCAAAATAAATTATGAGAAATAATTTTCTTCTTTTTGGATCTTTGACTTGTACGCAGTTTTAGGAACTGAATTCTATGCAAACTCTATACTCGAATTTTCTTCTTAAATCTTTCATCCCCAATAATTTACTCATAAGTCTCCTAATATGGAAATCCATACTCGAATCCACCAGTATCTTGATAATGATTTGTCTTAAGATTGAGAATAACTCCTACATTATATATAGGATTCCACACAACACTACCAAGGTCAACTTGGTTTGAAGAACCCTCTTCTTTTTCACTGGAATCATTAAAACTTGTCACAAATTTCAAGCCTTTGAAATCTTAACCAAATCTTCAAAGAAACGTTAAATTAAAAAACGAATCTCTTCAACAATCACGAATCTTCAAAGATAAGATTCCGACCCATGTAAAAAATGAAGAAGAAAAAAAGATAAAAACTGAACCAAATCATTTTCAAGTGTTTACAAAAGATCATTGTGAACTATTTTGAGAGAAAAAATTATTTATATGTGTTATAGATGAAACACAAAAAAAGTGAAAATCATGTTTGATTTGAGTCATGAACAACTCTGTGATTTGAGTCAAATGAAAAAGTAATGTGGAACAATATCTACACTTTATGAGAAACCCATTTTGTTATGATTCAATTCAAGTGTATAATGTGATTTGACTCATGCATGCTCTGATTCAAGTCCTGAAAAAGCCATGATTTGACTCAAATAAAACAAAGGTTTTCATGATTCGACTCATGTGTAACGTGTGATTCGAGTCATTGAGTTACATGATTCAAATCACGAGTAAATTGTGATTTGAATCACAGAATTACAACAATTTATGTTTTCCCTCTATTTGATTTGATTCGACTCATAGGATGTCTGATTTGAATCACACACCTAAAATCTCAATGTTCTAAGTTTTTAAAGATGACTTGAACCAATGTGAAATATGGTTCTTGTTTCAAAAACTCAGCTAATAGAATTAAAACATAATGTCCATACTCAAACACAAACAACTTGAATTATGCATGCTAAAATGCAGATCCAAATTAATCCTCGAATGCATAATTTTAGAGGAGACTCAATGATTAAACTAAAACCAAGCAATAAAGCTTAAGAGACAAGTAGCCAAACCAAATACCAAAGACATATAGTCCCCCCTAATGTATATGAGACATGCAACTTTAGTCTCCCTCTTTTTGATATTTGACAAGTTTTCATAAGGAATTGGTGTCTAACTTCTATATATTTAGTATGTGATTGAATTACTGAATTCTTAGTTAGGCTTATTACACTAGTGTTATCACATTTGATTGGAACGCAGTCAAATTTTAAATCATAATCCAATATTTGTTTCTTTAACCATAAAACTTGTGAACAACAGTTACAAGCTGATACATATTCAACCTCCGTGGTAGAAAGAGCAATACAATGTTATTTCTTACTGTGTAAAGAAACCAAATAGTTTCCAAACAATTGATAAGTACCATTAATGCTTTTCATATCTGAATTACAACCAGCAAAATCAGAATCAGAAAAACCTACTAATCTACATTGAACTTATATAAAAGGCATTCAATGATATACACTAAAATCAAGAAATTAATCTTAAGAGACAAGCAAGAAAACCATATAGAAAAGACATATAGTTTCCCCTTTAATGTATCTAAGACATGCAACTTTAATTAATCTCCAAATCTTAATTGTTGGTTTATCTTCTTTCCCATGTGTAACACCCTTCTACCCCAAGCAAACTATTTAGAGTAATATCAGAGTAATCAACAAGAAGGGTATCACATTTCATCATAATATCAAACATAGAGTGTCATGTCCCGTAACATGGGTTAATCAACATCATGAATAACATATAAGCTTTTCGCAGCGGAATTCAAACTTCATAATTCAAATCATTAATCTCAAATTCATAAATTAAAATATCCTTCATTGAGACTTCAACATCATAAAATCAGAAATTGTTCTCAAATAAAAGTATAGCTGAAATCAAATAGTAACTCAAAAACTAATCTCGGTGTTACATGACATAGAGCAGGACACATTGACTCCAAACAACTTCTAAAGAAAAACTAAGGTACGCTCCGAGACTCTGAAAAACTCCTCCTACAGCTCAAGGCTAATCTTTCTCATCTGCAAGTTACCCACAAAAGAGGCAACATTTCCAAGCAGACAGGGTGAGTAGTCATAATATATTATAAACATACAAGAACATGGAATTATAAATAAATTAGAACAACACATCACAACATCATCAACAATAAAATTCAGCAACAACAACACAGTCATGAATTCATCCAGAATATGTAATTCTAACTATCCTGATATGCAATATGCATGTGGTACCAATTTCATCCTGAGATGGATACATGAACATCAACCCTCCACAATGGAGCACACCGTAATCACCGAGACACTTCAATCCACACAATGAGATTGAAACTACAAAATAAGTTGAAGCCCCATCGTGAATGTTATGAAATGCAATGATGCGTTACATCGTAAAATTCATCAAATAACTCGCATCATTCATTTCACATCAGCAATCCAACATCAAATATTCATCTATTTCATCATGACAATACACCAAAAACTCTAGTTCTATAATCACTTCGACTCATCAAGACTTAACCCGCACACGGTAAAATTATGAGGCAATTTACAAGGTTATTTCAAAAATTCAGTTCCAAAAATTATTGCATTTTTCTCATTTTTATTTATCAAAATAAAGTTTAATTCATGCTCTTTCCGACGCTTCAAACGGAATGCGAATCGGACTCACAGTTTAACACTTATGGATTTTTAAAGAATTTAAAATTGCCTCCCAAACAGTGTTAACCGGTTAACTCATAGCGTTAACCGGTTAACGCCTGTGAAACTTCAGAAAAACACCAAAATTGCAATGGTTAACCGGTTAATCCATAGCGTTAACTGGTTAACGCACGTTTTACAGTAGTTTTCTGCTACTTTATGCAGACTGCACAAAAACTCCAAAAACTCCAAAATTTCAATACAGGTTTTATAACAAATCACCCCAAAACCATTCCAATGCATCAATCCAATACAGTAACATCAGGACAACAATATATACAACCAATTTTATGATTCAACACATTTTTATCACTCTAATTCATCAAGATTTTACTCATAAACTCAACATAAATCAAAAACTCCTAAACTCACAAAACTCCTAAAATTCTAATCTACTCATAATCCAATTCCAACACATTTACAATAGATTATGAAAACTCCTCATACCTTAGAGAATTTCGCCGATTGATACTCTTCACCAAGGTTCTTGGTAACTTCCTGACTCTAAGCTTTCTCTCCTCTTTTCCTTTCCTCAGAGTTCTTCTTCACCAAAAACACGAAAAGTGAGAACTTTTGATCGTGTTCTCCTATTTGGGTAAAATTATCTCAGTTTATGTTTTTCCCAACTTATCCTTACTCTTTCTCATAAAGACCACATTACTCTTTCTTCAATATATTTTTATTAATAATAATAATAGTATAATATTACACTAATTATTCATATTATATAAAAATACTCCTTATACTCCCAAATGACCAATATAACCTCCATACCCCCACTTCTATTATTTTAAATAATAATCAATAATTCGAATAATACTACATGATTATTCTTATTATTAATATTATTAAAATAATCTCACCACAATGCATCGGCCACATAACCACCTATTGTCCAAAATCATCATATATCCTCAAATAAGCAAAAATTACTCATAATCGAATTTGGGGTGTTACATCATACACCTAAACTGGTAAATAACACCACTCAGTTTACTGAATCCATGCAGGAAATCCTACAAAAGCAACCATTTTTTCCCTTTGCCAACATAACCTAGACAATATTCCATCATCTATCAATTTTCCACTACCCCCACCAAACCGACTCAATACACTTTTCGGATCTAATTTTTTACTACCATCATCAACTGCACATCACATGGTTTCCATACAATCCTTTACACCATCCGATTCAATTACAATACATCCAACACTCTCCTCATTCAACACGTCAATCCATCTCGTCCATTTAGAGGGTTGAATCCCTAACATCTTTTTTCATTAACCAATAGAGACAACACATGTTCTACCATTTTCTTTTCAAACACAAACCAAATCACACTATCTTAAATCCTTCCCCAAAATTCGCTTAAACCTCGTATTTACAACACACGTCAAACCATTTTTCCTACAAATACAAATAAAAACACAATATCCCAATTTTTTCTCACAAAATTTGGCCAACCATGATATTTTCTCAAACAAATCTCAATTATTGATAAAACTAATATCCATGTCATTCATCCCTCCACCAACCACCATCAGCCACATGGCCATTATGCAATGTTGACTATGAACATCGTTCCTTCTTTGGACCATTTTAGTGGGATAATTTATGGATCCACAGTTTTGGACCATATCAACATCATAATACTTAATTTTGAGGATAAAGTTGTTAGTGGATCGGACAATATTGTTAGCGAACTAGATAACTTTTGGATGGAAAATTATTTGATTAAGTTGAACAAGACTTATATCATCTTATATCATAATACTCCTTTATATATATATATATATATATATATACTATGCTGACTATTACGAATAAATCTCGACATGATTTATGCTTTCAATTCAGTAATGAACCATAATAGTACTATATGCTGACTGCTAGGCTGAAAAACGAATTTTAGAAAAGTTTATTCATTTCAGCCATGATAGAGAGTAGTTACTTGAAACACGCATGGAACAAACATAGACTCGGGAATTCAGAGTCTGTTGTTAGGTATTGTGACATGTATGTTTACCAAACTTAGTACCCAAGTGCCCTTGTTGTGGACTCACACCTGGAATTGGTAATTGGCATCATGTCACCAACCTCCATTGAGTTTTAACATTAAGAACAGACATGAGACAACATAAACCCCCCACTTTCCGCAATTTATGTCGCCAGCTAGCTAAAAGACATGGAAACAACGTTAGTATTAAATGTATGCTTCATGATTTGTTCAACAACAAAAAAATAGCACATGTGGTATTTAAGTGTTTAGTTTGGATTTTTGTCTTATCACAATAAAAAGTTTAGACTAGTTGAGTTTTCCTAGCTCACAAGAAAAGGCATCAAAGTTCACATAGAATTGACACAAATATTTATACATTACTAGTACTAGCTCACATCCTTATGAAATATGAGTTGAGTCCATAGTAACTAGACTAATCTTGACAACTAAGATGCTACCTAAAAGTATATATAATCATAATGACAATTAACATGCTTTCTAACAATCTATATAATTAAAATTGAAATATTATGGTTAAATATGTTTCTTAGAGTTAGATTGTTTCATTTTAACAAAAGAAAATAATTTAAAAAAACATTAAAATGATTTAGTTAAAATTTATTGTTTGGATAAAAAATATAGAGAATTGTTAAATTAATTTAAATTTATGAAATATTTTATTCAAGTTAAATTTAATGAATTTCAAATAACACTAAGAACATAAAGAATTTGAAATTATTCATTTATTATATATAATGCAAATGTTAAATTGTTTATTGGCTTAATACCATTTTTAGTGTTGTATTTTAATCATACAGTTTATTTTGATTCGTTAACTTTAAAAAGGTCCATATTTAGGGGTGGCAAAACGGGTCCGGTGCGTTGGGCATGCCTGTTTTGCCCGCACTTTAGTGCGGGATGGGTCAAGGGTTTAGGCTCTCACCTCTAAAGTGTATGTCCGTCCTGTTTTTGTCGCGAACTTTTGCAAACATGCACATTTACTTAAATTTTTATGTTTTTAGGCTTAAAAAGTGCAATGCTCGCGGACTTTCCCCGCCCCACCCTCAGTTTTTTGCGAGGGAGGGTTTAGGTTTTAGGTCTGCATCCTCAATTTTGACCGCCCCACTCCGCCCTTTTTTTGTGGGCTTTTGCGGGGCAGGCCTAAACGGGATGAGCATGCCCATTTGCCACCCATATCCATATTGGTCCTGTAACTCTTTAAAACGTTTCATATTAGTACATTTATTCTTATGAAATGTTTTGAAGAGTTAAGGGACAAATATGAACCTTTTCAAAGTTAAGGAATCAAAATGAACCCTGAGGTTAAGATACATGACTAAAAAGGGTATTATGCCTACGGGTGGCAAAACGGAGCGTAACCCGCTAGGTCAGCTAGCGCACCCGCAAAAAAATGGTGGGTTGGTTAGGATTTTGGATCCGTCGTCCATCAAAACTTGTCCCGCTAAAGACCATCACTCTCCAAAGTCCGCACCGTCAAAGCCTGTCATCCGCGAAAGTCTCCGCATCTATTCGTTCAATTTGTCCCACCTTAGCCCTTTTTTTTAATTAATTATTGTAATTTCAATTCTTGATGGTTTTATTTTATACATATATCTGAGAATATATGCAATATATTTTGAAGTAAAATTTGTTAAAAAGATACTTTATAAAATTGTTCTAAAAAATAAGTGAAAAATCTAATTGAAATGTAAAAACAAGCCTCTTAACACTACGCCAAAATTGATATTTTGTATCGCCTAATTTAATAGTGTTTTTAAAGAAAGTGCTATTAAAAAGGAAACAAACATATTTATAATAGCACTTTACGATCGGGCGCGATCATAAGATGCAGACAATATGATTTTGATAGCACTTTATAAAAAAGTGCTATTATTAAACCTTACTAAGATAATGCTTTCTTCAAAACGCTATCAATATTCTACATTAAGATAGCACTTTATAAAAAACGCTATTATTTTACTATTCTATATTAGCATGTGTAGAAAAATGCTATTATATTATAAAATATATAATAAAATAAAAAAATAAAAACATGTACATTTCATGTTGG
Source organism: Lathyrus aphaca (assembly GCA_963966055.1). NCBI lineage: Eukaryota > Viridiplantae > Streptophyta > Magnoliopsida > Fabales > Fabaceae > Lathyrus > Lathyrus aphaca. The sequence goes on along the minus strand of OZ014519.1, from coordinate 63,293,871 downwards.
CAGATGCTTAATGTACCACAAAAAACAAAACCTTCTCATCTTCGTCAGCCAACCCCACATTATTCTCCCTTCAAACCTTCGAACCTTCATCAGTCAAGAAGTCACGCCGTTACGCCGTCGATTCCTTTGAGTCACTCGCGCCGTCAAATCCTGAACCCAACCACACATTCTTCTCCCATCGTCGGTCATCATCCAGATTCACCACCATCCGTCGATTTACCATCATTTAGATTCACCTCACGTACTATTCACCATCATTTATCGATTCACCACCGGAAAGAGGAAATGCGATCGATTCAAATTCACCTCTGATTTACCACTCGAACAGAAAGAGGAAACACCGAAAAGAAAGAACGAAGAAAACCTATTTCCGTCGAACTAGGTCCTTCGTCACCTCACCACCGTCATCCATGTCTTCATTGCTATCTGGTATTCTTTCTTTTCTCACATTAGTTTAACCTAATTTTAACCTAATTTTTATGAGCTTTCGAATATTTTAACATAAGCTTTGCATCATGAATTTTTCTGTCAGTTTGTATTCAATTGTAAAATTGAAACCTAGTTGATGTCAGTTGGTGTTGTCTGTGTTTTTAGTAGTTTTTGTTTGATTCAGCAGTTCCACACAAATTATTATAGTTATGGGTTCTATATTTTGGCTCAACTTCTCAATTTGTCTTGGGAAAACTTGTAAATATGTTTCTCATTGTGAACCTTGCTTTGCATACCTTAATCCACATGATAGTACTGATTGTTTCAGATTTACTTATTACATTAGAAAAATTGAAAGTTCCATTAGATAATTGCTTAAGTTATTATTATAACACATCATTGGATAAAACAAACTGATTAGTTGACAACGTAATTATGTAGATATATGTTTCCCTAGTTTGTTCCCGAGATATTTAACCTAATATTGTTCCTGTACTAAATAATCTTCAGACAGAGAATGAAGTTATTTTGATTCTTATATTTGGATGGATGAATTTCTGAACTCATTTGACAGAGTTACGACTTTAACATTGCTAAAGTAAGTACACTTTTTAATTGTTGTAAATCTAACAAGTTTCAGGGGACATGTTTAGTTGTGTGCCATGTTGATTGATATTTTGGCCGGTTATTGGGTCCAGTTGCAACATTCTCAATCTTCCTCACAACCAAAAGACCATATCCAAGGACTCTCTGCAAAAAAAGGCAAGTCGGGTAAATAAACAACACATCAACAATTTAGGACAAGAAACATGTTAGCAAATGTATCATAAATTGCCAAAGTTTTGGATTTATGCCTCACTCTTTTTTTTAAAGTTAACTTCACGGGTTTGAGCTTAATGTTAGTGTAGCGGTAAAATCATTAGTGTAAGCTATTGGTTAACTTAACTCAAAGAAAACAGAGTCGCCACCGCGCTTTTATTTTATTCCAAATGGAAAAGAAAAAAAAAAGAGCGAATAAATCCTAATGAATCTAAAAGCAAAAAGCTAAAAGAATCGAGCAGAGAACGGGTAAGGGAATATGTTACAAATTGGGAAGGTTTTAAGCACTTAAAATGTCTGTGGTACTCCACGGGATCCCTTTGAAATATTTATTGCTTTTTTGGTTTGAAAATGGTTTGTTTAAAAGAGATTGAAGAGATGAGAAGATAAATGTTTTTTAAGATTTTTGTGTTTGAAGAGACGTTCATCTCATGCCTACGTACCCACAACGTGCAATGTGAGATCAAAACCTCGTAGTTCGTGGTACAAATAGTGAAAAGGACAATGTGTTGGATTGATTTTAAGATGTAAAGATAAGTCGTCATTCTTTAGCGAATAATTCCGCTAGAAAGAATGAATCATATCTAAACATGTGAAATGGTTAAAAGGAAAAGTGCACGAGGGCACAAAAAACAATTGAATGAGTTTTGCATTTTTTAAAGTGTTTTGAAAAGAAAGTTTCAATATGCTTATGTGGTTTAGAATTTATTAAGAAATGAAATTGAAAAAGTAAAACCGCTTGACCTAAGTCAAGGTTTGATTATGAAAACGTTTTGAAGTTTGAAAACAAAGAGGGTTTTTGGAAAAATAAGGGAGAAGTTTTGAAAATTAAAGAAGGAGAAGAGATAAAGGGACTATCCTAAGAAGTAAAGTAAAAGTTAAAGGAAGAACGACCAAACCATATGGCGAGCATTCTTCGAAGCAACAATGGAACTTCATCTTCATAAACAAGTGAACCAAAATCGAGGCCAAGGTCTTCAATTCATAATAAATCAAGCAAAGGAATGATCCTAGAATCTAAGTCCAAAACTCCAAGTCTAATGCTAAGGATAGTGACCATAGAAGGATTGGATGAAAGGATGTTGTCGTTTTGAATATTTTTTATGCGTTTTTGCTCATTTCTTATGCGTGTTCAAGGCTGAGTTTGTAATCCTGCGTTTTATTTAATGTGCCTCTGCGTTTTATGCATGCGTTCGAAGTCGTTTGGATGTGTTTTGGAAGGTGCTCTCCGCGTTTTGGAAGTGAGGACAGCGTGAAAGGCAAGCTGAGATGGCTTGAAGTGTTGTTCAGCTTTGTTTTCACTGTGTTTTATAGCTGATGTGTGTGTATGATGCTTGTGTTTCTCGTGTACGACTGGGAATTGTTTTGTTCATGGATTGGCTTAATGTGCTGCAGTTGAAGTTGGTGGTGTAATATGGCATATGCGTGATGTGGCTGGAAAGGCTGAAATTGGCTTTGAGTCATGGCTGGAACGTTGGGAGAATAACGTGTGATTGGAGAGCTGAAGAAGTGTGGAAGGCTTGTTTGGGCCTTGTGCCATTTTTGTAATGGTAATTGGGCTCAAGAATAAAAAATGGGTTTCTAAAAAAATGATGGGCCTAATTTAAAAAAGGTAATGAATATAAGATGCTATATTAAAATAATGAAAAATGGGATAGTCGAATAATCGAGAAAAAATGGTAATTTGGATAATGAAATGGATTGAAAAAAATAATAATTGGAAATGGTTATATGGAATGATTTAATCGGAAAAAAAAATGGATAATGGATATGAAATCTTGATTTTAAGCCCACAACCAACTCTTGATTTTTTTTCTCACAAGCCTCTGATAAAATGAACATAGCCATCATTGAACCACTGAATAATTTGCCAACTAAGCTACAGCCATTTGGACCGTTTGAAACTTTCCCTGATTATTTGAATTCATGCTGAGGAAAATAAATCCACAGATGAACTACTAATGAACTGATGTTAAACCTGAAGATTCAAACCAAACTTCACACTTAACACCGCTCAATAAACTGATGACTTTCGCAGACAACATAACTTGAACTTTGAACACGCGTTGTCTGAGAAATAACCCGCTAGCACAAATATTTTGCAGTTGAAACAATCTCTTGATAATTTGACCAAGATTAGGTCAAACTTCCATCTGAATCGAAACATAACTGAACAAACACACTTAACTTGAAAACACTTCCTTGAAAACACATGCACACATAGAGAAGAAGAAGCCAATGCAACGTATTTTTGGTATTTTGATTAGAGATTAGTAAACATAAACAAATAAATGCAAGTAAAAACACGGTGATACCCTGTGAGACATAGACCCGCAACTGAAAAGGATAAAATGAACCAGCACGTGGTCTTGTTTGTATGCAAGATGCAGATGAGATGCGAAAAATCTTAGGGTCGAAAATTAGGGTATGCCAGTTAGTACTTATCATATTTGATTATATATTTAGTAACATAAAGAAAGGTGGATGTGACTTTGTATTCCATTAGTTCTTATATTTTTAGTTAATCTAGTGATTATAATATTCTTGGTTGTTGATGTTTGTACAGTGAATCTTTGATTATTCTCCACTTGGATTGGACTAGTTGCTAGAAAGAAATCTAAGTGTCTCTTTGGATTGACAAAAAATATTGATTTTTACAAAATCAAATTTCTTATAATTGAATTTGGATATATTTAGTAAAAGTGAATTGAACATCAAATTTCAATATAAAAATTAAATTTAAATTTAGAAACTATAAATTCTAGTTTTGAATAGAGTCAAATTATTTCTTTTCATCTATATGGCAAAGTTTCTATTAGAAGTTGGAGCCAGTTATTTTACTAAAGACATGTATTGTTCATTGATGTTTTTTTTCCTTTTCATTGTTACTTAAATTAAGCATAACCAAACTTGTTGTTCTTTTTCACTCCATTAGAAAACAGATGGCGAAATACTCTGCTTGATGAAGCTCGAATGAGCGGAAATAAGAATCTGATAAAGATGCTGGAAGTTGCAAAATCTACTGAGTTGATAGAATTCCTTTTTTCCCAAGAAATTACAGGTACTGATACTTTGCTTTAGCCTTATTTTATTATGAGTTTGTAAGTAGTTCAATCAAATACACTATGTAACAATTTAGAGAGATTATGTCTTAATCTCATGCTTTTCAAATATGCTATGGGTAAGAATTGATTGATACTGAGTTCTTACCATCCAATTCTTACCTTATTTGGTTTTGGCACTACTTTTCGTCTATTATAAAGTTATTGTGCTGAATTCTTTTCATATAGTTTTTATAATCTATTATAAAGTTATTGTGCTGAATTACTTTCATGTAGTTTCTATAACGAGATAGTCTCTTTAGCAAATTGAACTATAAATATGATCTATAGACTTTGTTTATAGGCCAAATACATATATTTTATTGTACAACTTTTTGTATGTCATGAATTGGTAGGTTAGAGTTGTTATGCTGGTGCATATTAGTTAAAGTTGGATTAGGATATTATAATAAGATATTAAATAACAGGGTACAAGCCGATTAGAATTAGGATATTAAAAATTTCACTTTCAAGTTCCAATTTTCTCGTTATTGTACAATACATAATCAATATTCTCAATTACCTCATCCAAATACACTCTTAGTTTTTAAAATTATCAAATTTCACTTTACGCATGGTTCTGATGCGGAGGTGAAAAACAAAAGATTGATTACATGTAAGTATAAGCTATTTTGATGTGTTGGTTTTTAGTATAGCATGGCAAGATTGCATCAATCAAATAGGTTAGAGAATTGTAACTTGTAAGAGTTTGAGTGACTCAATCTCTTCACATATTGAACGTTGTTGTTCACGAAGGTAGTAGTCTAGAATCCCTATTTTAATATTGTTTTCCATTCACGAGTATTCTTTGCGTGGTTGTCATGGAAAGCCTAAATGTTGTTGTTGTTCAATGGGAAAACATTGGCCTTAAGAAAGTCTCTAGAGGTTTTTCTTTCCTAATTTTTCCTTTAACAAACCCATAGCTCCTAGATGACTTCAAATAAGAACTGGAGGCACAATCATATATTAGTGTGCATAGACGTGTTTTTGGTAGTGACCCAACCGAAGATGAAGTTATGTGGTGGATAAAATCTCAATTGTGTGCTTATACTTACAATTTTTCTATTTTTATATATTAACAGGGAAATGGGAATGAATTGAGGTAACTAATAGAATGATAAGGAGGCTATGAGTGAAAACTGGTATTTATTGAAATTTTGTTCCTGAGGGGACATATGTTGGATCAAATGTTGAAATAACTTGTCCAACTACATAAATGAGTTTAAGAAGAATTTGACAACTATAATATACAATGCAAAAAGTTGTAAAATAACACAAGAGATTGGTAATCAAGTTCGGTGAAACCATGCCTATGTCTTGGGGGAACTCTACCCAAGAAAGAAAATCCACTACTTAAAATTAGAACATTTAGTCTTATTAGAACCCCAAACCTTATGAATTTATATGTCTATCCTTAATCCTTGTGACTTTCTATTATCCCCCTCTAAATATGAGAACCTCTCCCATTTTCTTTTAATCATTAATCCCAAGTGTCAAACTCAATAAACAGTTTTCAATAATGTTGAACACAACTCAACTAAATAATATCAACACTGTGCCATGTGACTGAAGCAATATCATGATGTATAATCAACACAACCACTTAGTTTTCAATCTTATAGAATTAGTGTCTTGGAACAAAGCTTTACAAATCAACTAACAAACCAAGAACTATACCAAGTTACTGAAACATAATATGGTGTACACACATTAGATCTAACACCAATCCTTATGAAATGAGTGATAGCATTAGTGTGGAATAAACTAAACAAAATAATAAAAAACCCTAGGCATGTATAACTTAATATAGTGCACAAACCCTTAAGTAAAACATCATAATTGAGTCTCTTTATATAGCAATGCCTTATGGGCTTTTTCCTTATGGATCTCTGATTTAAATTCGTCTAGAATAATAGAGAATACTATTGTAATTGATTGCTCCAAAAAACTTTCAAAAAAATGATTTATTACATTTAAATTCAAATTTAATTTTCCATTTAAATTTGATTTGATCTTCAACATGTTTCAAATAATCAACCATATATTGAAAACCAATCTGATTGAAATTCTATCAGAAAATTCACGCCAAACAACATTCCTTATGGCCTACTAACAAGGCTAAATCTTGTACTCCATTGTTGGATGCACAAACACAAACCAAAAGAAAACATGGGCCAACATGACCTATAATATGCAAGAGGTGACCTATAAATGTCTAAACATGACCTAAAGTGTCTCACAAAAAACCTCAAACAATGGCACAAGTGTCTCCTAATGGATTAGGGTTAAGAAGAAAGAAAATGCCCACAAAAAGTTACCTCAAACACAAGCCATCAAAAAAATTCCAAATCATATTCAAAAATTATGAAATTACATCACGAAGTACCTAAGTCAGGGGCCAATGAAATCCCAAAAGATCACACCAAAATTCAAAAGCAAACTAGTTCAAACTAATGCTCAAAGTCACATAAAGTCAAAGAAGAAGAATACACAAGAAAAAGATCAAATTGCATCCTAAAATGATTTAAAAAATGTATAAAAAATGTTTTTGAACATTTTAAGATGTTTATGAATCATAGCAAAAAGAATGGATTCAAAATGTTTTTGAAGCTATGCAAAACAATTCAAACAAGTTAAGGTATCAAAGAAAGAACAAGTTTAAGAGAAAATAAAAGAAAATATGCAAAATATGATGAAAAATTAACAAAGTCATAAATAAAAATACTTAAAAATTATTTAAATGCAATATGATGCTTCATGATTTTTTTGGGGAATTTTTTAATGCATGGAAGTAATTTTAAAAATTAAAAATGAAATGTGTGTAAAAAATGAAATAAAAATATGAAACCAAAGATAAGAGGATGCATCATAAGCAATTAAACACGTTAAAACCAAGGAAATGGGCTCAGGGAGGGGTCAAGATAGCAAGTCAAGGGATCCAGGTCCTAAAGTGCAGTCAACCAGTCTTATTGTGGAATTAGTCAATAAAATTGACTAAAATCTGAGCCATGTGATGTATCCTACGCACACAAGCAAGTCAATCAAGCAAAGGTATGTAAAATGAGAGGTTCAGATTCAAAGTACACGCTAATTAACATGGAAAGGCAAACATGCACGTCCTCAGATTTAAATTATAAAAACCAAATCACGTGACTAACACACTCTCATTTTAATGCATTGACACGCCATTAACCGTTATATCAAGAAAATGCAGGGTTGTGATTATGTTTTCCTCATGAAAACATTCCACCTGAAAGTTGTAAACCAGACGCCGGAGCATTAGCTCCGGTCTTCTTCTCCGGCAACATCAAATGGAGAACCATCACATTTTTTCCAGAAATGAAAAGTAAAACCGCAGTTCCACTCAAAATTTCATTCTAATTACAAATATCACATCCATTTAATCAGATCAAGCATTATAAAGAAAATCGAAGCAAGTAAGTTTGAACTAAAAAACTTCAGATCTAAAATTAAGACATGATACACGTCCAATACTCACACAAACTGCATCGGAATGATCAACAAAGCAAAAGGAACACAATGCACATCATTAATACATGAAATAAGAGGAATAATCTAGACTCACCTGAAAGTTGCAACAAGCTAAAATACTCCTAGAAATCTAGAAGGAAGGTGCAGATCCACTCCTTTTGAACTCTAATTGCAAAATAAATGCAATTAGAGCCTTTAATCAAGCTAGATATGGAGATTGAAGTTGAAACTTTCAAAATTGAATCTGGTGAAATCCTTAGTATGAGCTTCTAATGGTGCTTTATTCTTGTACCTTGGAGCTTGTGGATCAAGAATGTGCAAAGAAATCTCACAGAAACCCTAGGAGAAGAGCAATTCAAAGAGAAAAAGTTTAGAGGTGAAAATTTAAAATCTGAAGAATGATTAAGCTCTAGCCCTAACCACACAAATTAGAGGCTTATAAATGGATGTAAATGGACATGACTATGGTTTAGAATCTAGGGGAACCATGGTTAATGAGTTATGTGTGATTTTGCAATTTTGTAATTTCAAGTGAGTGTGATGATTTGCACGTGCATGAGGTTGACTGTGACCATGATGCACTCTCATTTTACTCCCTAATTACAATTTGATAGGATTGGGTCATTGGAAGCGCATGATTTTTGTGTTTGGATGGATTTTGCAAATTGGCCATTTGTGAAATACATGATGAATATGGAATGAAACCAAATGATTAAAAGGCCAAAAATATACCAAATGAAGTTTACTTTCAGGATCTGATAGGATTTTGGCAATTGGAAACAATTACAAGTCATTTTGAGGCTTTTTTAAAAAGGTGGAAAAGTGGAATGCATGGAAAACCCTAAAACCATCTTGAACTCTTTTGACCATAACTTTTGAACCAAGAATGTTATGGAGATGATCTTATACTTTTTGGAAAGGGAAAATGATGATATTCAACTTTCATGTTTGATAAAAATACATTTGGAGCTTTCTTTATGATGAAAATTCAAGTTGAATGTGAGGTATAAAGCTTCCAAAAATAGAAACTACTAATTACAACTCATTTTCATTTTTAGTAACTTTTGCCATGAGCTTTGATTCTTGATGAATGATGATATTCTTGACATTTCTTGACCAAATAAATTTCCATGAACTTGAGGAACATGATTTTAACCTTAAAAATCAATGGTTGACTTTTCCTATCCACTGTTGACTTTTGTTTGATTCTCAAGTAACTGATCTACTGAAAAATTTCCATAAGGAAAAAAATGGACAAAATTCCACCCTTGGACACTTGTTAACATATAGAATGCCATGAAAACAAGTTTGAACCAAAATCTTGATGATTTCTTTCTTTGACACAAAACCCTAATTTGGACCATCTATGTAGGAGATGAGGCTCTGAGCCAACTTCTTGATCAATTCAGTTCTCCCAATGACTTGAGGGATGACTTGAAGTGATATGGGATATAAGAAACCCTTGAGGCTTATTAGGAGGCACTTGGATCTTAGTTTTTGGCTTTGAATGATCACAACTTTTACAAATCAACTGATCACATGCCTTATGCTTCCACCAATGAATGTATGCTTCATTTTTCTATGATATGAATGCAATGAAATGTATGAAAGGGTATGCTAAATGATATGGAAATGAGAAGGAAAATTTTGGGGTATTACAGCTAGCACATACATAAATCAGGAGTACAAAAAATTAACCCAATCTTCATCATCATGTGAGTAGGTTTCTTCTTCAATGTAAATCCAATCTTCCAAATCTTCTTAATGAATCCTAATATTTCTTTCAAACCTTGGAATAAATCTGAAGTGCACGAGAATCCAATCAGTATACTACGCATGCCAAGATGTCACACAACATGTTCCAAATATATTGATATCCATTTTTCCTATACAATCAAAGAAATAACATTCTCATTTGGTTATTTTTAAGGCAAATCATGAATTAAGCATTTCTTCAAGATTTTACCCAATAGTGGATCCTACAGACATGATACTACGCACATTCTCTCGGTCATTCTTTAGATAATAGAAACAAACAACTATTTATGAACATCCTTTTTTTAGTATCATCATATAATTATTTCCCCTAATTTTCTTAAATTGGGCAAGGGGTAAAAAAAAGATCAGCCCACTATGGCCACAAGTACTAGATAACAAGAAAACAAGAGAACATACCACAAACTTGCGGTAGCAGCAACATCAAGTTGAGGTGAAAAAGCTTTAACATTTCTCCATTAAAAACTAGATCAATTTCATCAATAGGTGGACATATGTTGGACACAATGTCAGAGACATCTTTCCTAAATTTCAGAATGTGACTCAAATTCAGCAACCTGGGAGAAATACCAGCATTCAACATTGTCTTATAATATTGAGCATTACTAAGGATCTCCATTATTTCATATATTTTAGTGCTTCAACATAATATTCCTTTTCAATAGACATTTTCTTATGATAAGCAACATTCATTTTCTTCCTACCTGATTTCATACTACCGACCATATATTTCTTCTTCTTCTTGGGAGTCTTTTTTTCCTTGTAGGAGTGTGGGTCTTCTTATAAGGAGTCCTTTTAGCCTTCAACACAACCTTTCTATTTTTCACTTTTTTCTTTGACTTCTTGTCATACCTTTTATTAATGCCAACATCTTTAGAAACACCTTCACTGATAGGAGCATATACAACATGAATTCCATTGTTCTTATGGATATAACCCACATAAACACTGACAGAATCAAACACAACATCATCAATGTTGCCACTAACATTATTTACCACGTCATTCACTTCATAATTAACAGGCACGACTTTCCCATCCTTCCACTAAGTTGGAAACTCAGTCATCACCATGTCATACAGGTTATCTGGCACGTCCTGGTTGACATCTGCATTCAAGTACCTATTAAGGGGGGCATTTTTCACATCCATCTGATAAAGAGTGAACATATAACTATAATATAAACCTATCAACATTCTAATGGCTTCAATATGAGTAATAATGCATATTCATGATCATATCTTTGTGCTACAAGTTGAGTCTTTTTTCTACTAACAAACTCGTGACTTTTCTTCTTATTGTTATTAACAATCTCAACACGGGCTGCAACAAAATAAACCTCAACATCTTCATGGACATTATCATCACCAATCACATAATTATTCTATGATGTGTATTGACATGGTATGAGTTCACTTCATTTAGTAAGAAAAATCGTCGAAATCTTAAAAAATTGAGCAATTTAGAAGCATTTAAGTGAAAAAGCTTGAAAAGGCGCGTTTAGGTAAAGAAATGGACTTAGAGAGAAAATTGGTGAAAAAATATCAAAAACACGCCGAAGCTAGTGGATTTTACGCTACCATAATGTGCCCACATTGAAAAAGAAACATGCACGCATTGAAGTAATGATGGTGCAACACATCCATGATGATAAACAGTGTGCCCGTGTTGTATTTGTTCACCTGACACGTTTTTCAGCAACTTTATAATGAAAAGAGAGAGAGAGAGAGAGAGAGAGAGAGAGAGAGAGAGAGAGAGAGAGAGAGATTCGACGCCCAAGAGGAGCAAGTAACGTTTTAGAGCAATTTTGGAAATTTTGGAGGCCATTAGAGAGCTTCTTCTTTAGTGTTTTTTTTATGTTCTTCTAATCTAAAATATTGGTATTGGTTAATTTCAGCATGTTCTCAAACTTTTCTACATACTCTTCCACTGACATATTTAAATTCCTTTTGTGTTCTCAAACTACTTGGAAAATACTTATCCAGGAAAGTAGTCCTAAAGTTCACTCACTCCATTGGAACTCCATGGTTACTCATGAGATTTGAAACATTTTTCCACCATCTTGTGGCGGGGCCCTTCATCATCTGCAAAGCAAAATTAACTTTGTTATCTTTACTACATGGCATAATCTGAAACACTCTCTCCATGTTGGATAACTCATGAGCCTTTAATGGATCTAGTTCACCTTGAAATTCAAGAAGATACATCCGGAAGAAATCTCGAAAATTACCACCCACCAAAACTTGTGGAGCGACTTATGGTTTAATACTACCATTCGTTTGTTGTATTACATGCTTTATAAACTTCCAAAACTGAGGTAACCACTAAGACCCATTATCTTTAACTATTGGTTCTGATATCTCATTCTGAGTTATGGTCCTTCTAAGACCTTTGCATTTGTCACTCATACTCCTAATTTTATACATATAAAATTAATTTAATCAAGAAAAATTGATTTACTTATGATGTTTCATGGTTGGGTCGACAATCGATGCGCTCTGATATCAATTGTAACACACACATATAATATGCATCTAGAAAATTCATTGTACATAGTGTAATTGGTACTGATACAACATAAGCGCCTATCGTCGTCATTATATATACATTTTCGAAATGAATAATATACAAATATAGCACATGATATACAAGAGTTCCTAAACAAAAACTAGGATATATGTACAACATCCATATGATCCACAACGGAAGATCATGATCAAAAATTCGAGTCATCAAACATCATCAAGTAAGCTTGCCCTTGCCTTCTACATGTATATAACCACTTGAAAAATAACAATAATAATGGGGTGGGAAGATAATCTCAGTGAGTTCCCCTATCTTATGGGTCCACTCGGCTCTTATAAGATCTATTATTGATTTCTTACTTAAGCCTTTTAACATTATGTTACTTGTGTATCACTCATACAAATGTAACAAGGGCTTAAGCGTTAAAGGGATTTTACGCTTTGTATGGAAACACACAACATAAGTTCATATAACTTAATGAATCATTATTCAGGAATGCAACAACAAAGTATATTCTCCCTGACTGATCCCACTTCTAGGACTATGGACACGGGTCACAAATCTTTATTACCTCGGAAAACTTCTCCCTAACTGATCCAAATCTATGGACTATGGACACAAGTCATATATGTCCACTTAATAAGGAATGTCTTCTCCCCGGCCGATCCTAATCCAAGGACTTAGGACACGGGTCACAGACTTCCTATTGTTGGAATACTTCTCCCCGACCAATCCAAATCCATGGACTATGGATACGGGTCACGATATCCAGTCTCAGTGATTAATCTATCATGTTCACTACTTTATATAAGTCTTGGATTCAAGACAAACATGAATATGGGTTATTCCTGAATATGTGATTATTCTCATCAATATCCATGTGATTATATCACAATCATCATGGGATTATACACAATTTCCTTGTGATTATATCACAATCACAATATATCATAATATATTTTAAAATAATTAGTATCATATGAGTTCACTAATTACTCTATTTGTTCCAACTGACAAAGAATAGAACATTTGGAACTTATATTGTCTCAATTGACAATGAATAAAGTATTTAAGAGAATATGACATATTACATAAACATCATATGCTCTTAAGTAACATTTCTCTACATATTTAAATATATATTAATCTTCTGTAAATTTGCATTTTATTGTTTGAGCTCTTGCGTTTGAACAACATATATCAAAGGTAAGGTTTTTCTTATATATCTTAGAGTAAACATAAGATGATGAAGAAAAAAAAAAGTCATAGGATTAGACTTAACATTTAGGGGACCACAACAATATCTTTGAGCATTTTACCCATATTAGGTTTTGTGCTTGGGAGCCGGTGGTCTGGAGTAAATCTTAAAAGATCATGATCCCGAAATAAGGGAGTTGAATGTTCATGAACTTTGAAACAATACTTAGGACCATAAAATTCAAGTCATGTAGAAGAATGTGTACATGAATTATAGTCACCAATGACAGTCTAAAATATAAGTCAAATTGATTTATAACCTCAACCGGATAAATAAGATGATAAAATATGGTCTATTTATCCATAAAGTAAAAACCAAAACCAACATGTCACTTCACTTCACTTCATGTTCAAATATAGAAACAATCTGATCATAAATAGGGTTTTAATAAACTATCCAAATTATTTCATTCTTAGACTTCTCAAATTTGGTTTGCCTTTAACCTATTTAAAACAATATGTTTCTTGGGTTGTCATTACGATTAAGGGCCTGTTTATTTTTGTTTTTCTTAAAAATGTTTTTTTAGTATAACATAATTTTATGAAAAAAATTTAATAAGAAATTTTTCATAAAAGTTTTAAATAAAAATTTTGTTTGAATAGTTATTCTTAAAATGTTATTTTAGATATTTCATCATTTTATTGAAAAAAAATTTAGATATCAAAATTTCAAAAAATCACTTAATTTTGAAACTATTTCAAATAGATTTTCATAAAAATCATTTTCGAGATACAATTTTTAAAAAAAATTATAATTTCGACTATGTTTTGATCTTTAATAATATATATTTATATTATATAATGTTAAAATTAGTCTTCCAATTTAGGAAAAATAAATATATAAAAACTTATAATATTTTTAAAAAACAATTTTACAAAATCTATTTTTGAAAATAAAAAAAAATCTATTTTTTAAAATTTAATACAAACTGACTCTAAATCTGATCGATTGTTTATCAATTAGAAATAATATTTGTACATCTAAATTTGGATGTCAAAAAGTTGTCCATTTGTAGAAAAAAAATAGAAAACAAGTGAAAATAAAATAGTGATTCATGTTCTTGACAAAATGTCCTGTCATATTTGTCCATTCACGTGGTACTGGAATTCAAGAGAGAACATGAAACAGAATGATTGTGGCTACCTAAACAATGCAGCAAAAAGCAAAGAAATAATTATAGTCAAACAACTTTAGAAAGTTAAAAGAAAGTCTTCTGGGAAAAGCAAAATTAGACTTGTATTTTATGATTACTAATTGGTCACCACCATTATTTTACTCATGGGTGAATGAAAAGCATCAACTTGTTTCTGTTTTTTGATGTTCAGAAAATGTTGACCTTTGAGACAATAAAATAAAGCATTTAAAAGGTTTATGCAGCTTTTTTCTTTTGTGTTTTTGAGCTCTATGCAATGTCAAATTCTTCACTTCTACTCCATCAAATTCTTGACTAATAATTACCTTTGTAATGCCAACAATTTAAAATTAATAAACTTTTTTATAATATAAAATTATCATTTAAGAGATTAAATTTTTTATTTGTAAAATAATTAACCTTTTTCTTTTAATATATTTATTTTTCTTAGCATTTAACTCTAACAAAATTATCATGGTGCGAAGGAAATGATTTAAACTCATCAATTAATCACATCATCTCCTCTAGCAATTAATCACATAGGTAATGAAAAGGTATAACTTCTCAAATTTTCAAATAAAAATTAGAAGATAATTTTGTTTTTCTAAAATGTTGTTTGATTTGCATAATATTTAGGACTCGGAACAAAATCACTTTATGTTCTAGTATTTGATTTTCAAAAATAATAAAATTAATGAGCTGATTTTATAAACATACACAAGGAATTGAGAACGTTAATTAAATGACATTTTTTATGCTGAAAACAAACTTTCATTTTAAAATGAGAAATTCAAATCATGAATTTTTTATTTGATTAAATATATTTTTTGTCTCTATAAATATTTTACATTTCAATTTTACTCCTTAAAAAAAATTGGTCTCTATACAAATTTTATGAATGTCTTTTTAGTTCTTAATATTTTAAAAAAATTTGAAAACTATTTAATTATCTCTAAATTTTTAAAAAAAATTTATATGTGTTTAAATTACTATATAAAATATCTCTTTATCAAATTATATAATTTTTTAAAATTAGAAAAATTAAATATTAATTTTTTAATTTAAAATAAAAAAATAAAAGTAATAAAAATGTCGACTTATAAATCAAATTTTAAATTTTTTTTCCAATTTTTTTTATAAGATTCTAAATATATCTACAAAATAATCATTCAAAAATATATATTGGTTTAACAGTAAAGACTAAAATTATATAAATAATTATTTTATAGAACTAAAACACACAATTTTTTTATACGGATCAAAAATAAAATTTAATAATTTTATAGATATAAAAGCATATTTAATTTTGTTTTAAAAGGGACATGATATATATGTGGTGAATCGAGATAATCACTTTTGTATGAGAGAGTAGCTAGTAGTACAGTACAATTTGATTAAAAGAAGTTGTTGTTTTTGGTGCTTCTGCCCCAAGTTTCAACAATGAATCAACTCTCACCTAACCCAAACATTAACTCACATGTGCTACATGTTTCATACAATATTATTTTGGTATAAATTGGAGTCCACAGACAACAACAACTCTGAAAAATGCAATTAAGGATAACATAATTTATAGTACAAAATAAATAGTAGTATTCAATTAATGCATTTCTGACAGGTTATACTATTTCACACATGAACTAATTGGTTTAATTAAAGATCTAATAACACTTAATTAGCTTAAATTTGAAGGAATTAAGTAGAGAAATAGAAGTCAAAAGAATGAAATAAGTGAGTTCAAAACACGAGGGGGAAAAGGAGGTGAGGTTGAGCAGTAAAGTCACATGGGGCCATCAGCCCATAATGGTTAGGGTAGTGGGCCCCCTGTACCCTGTCTGTCTAGCTTTAGGATTTAAATAAATTTAAGAATAATTTGTGTTTTCGAGAGTCAGTGCAATGCTAGCTCCAGCTATTTAATTTACATAATTTTCTTGTATTTTACACAACAAATTAACTACTCCTATTTGTTTCTATTTACAAAAGTTTCTTGCATTTTGCAATCACACTACTTATTTGTTGCTATCACCATCAATGTCATTTTATTTTTTTTATAATGTTTTTTAGATTAAGAAATATATATTATAACAACACTAGACACATACGAGTGTGTTGTCTAAATAAGTTCATGAATATTTTTAATATTTTAGATTGAATTTTGGTGTTCACAATGATAGTGCTTTTATTTGATAAAAATCATATATAATATAATTAATTGTTTAAATTAGTTTGTAGTTTAAATTAGTTTAATAGTCTATAAATAAATTAATTTTTCTTTTATTATTGAGAGAACTTAATTGTTGTAATTCATTTATAATCTTTGAACTATTATTAATCAAGTGAATAGGAAAATAATTTTACCACTGATTCTCTTCTTTATTTTTATTTTATTTTTATAAAATCTAACAAGATTTTCTGTATTTGGTTAAGAAAAACAATATTTCTCACATTTTAATTTATCTTTTACTATAAAAAAATAACAAAAGTGTTTGGATTAGTTGAATTGTCCGATTAATAAATTGATTTTGATAGAATATATTGAGATTTTCAACTTGGCATTAGTTGATTATATGGATTATGATGAGGTAAGACGGATTGATCCGTTGAATTAAAATAAAATTAAAATACTCTTCTTTAAGCACTATTTTATTTATAAGTCATAATTTATTTTCTATTATTTTCCTCCAAATAATGGAAAGAGGTAAGTTAATTAATATAAACACTTTAGCTTCATAAATTTGACTTCTAGTACTTATGTCGTTATGTGAACTCGTTAACTTTTAATTTTATATTGTGATTTATTTATTTTCTATTATTTTTATTCCAAAGTATAGAGAGAGGTAAGTGACTTACTATAAGTTTCATAAATGTGACTTTAAGTATCTCTCATAATGCGATATCATTAACTTTTTATTTTATATCGATATTTATTACTATAAATTTTTATATGATGTAATATGGATATATGAATTATATTCGGGAAATTTTTTTTAGAATAATATAGTTTAATAAATTATTTTTTAAAATAATTTAGTGTTCAGATAAATTTTCAAAATAAAGTAGTTTCAGTTAGGGATGACAAATCCGTACCCTGGATAAAATCCGTCACGAATATGAGACGGATAACTTAATGGATATCCACGGATAAAATAAATAGATACTTAAATATCTGATTTTTAATGGATATGAATACGAGTTTAATGATTTCGTACCCGCGGATATCCATATCCATTAATAAATTATAAAAATCATTTAAATATTATTAGTTTATTATACCTTATTTTTTTCATCTATAAAAAAATTAGTCTTCTTATATTTCTTACTTTTTTTGAAATTTTCTTTTAAGAAAACCTTTCACATTTCATTCAAATTCTATTAGTCATTTCATATTTAAATTATTCAATATTTCATACCTCAATTCAACAATTTCACTTTCCAACCAACTAGTGTCGTCATTCCTCTGCCAAACCAATGCAGATCACTACATCAACACTTGTCTATGAAGCTCAAGGTGTCATATGAATCTGATTACGTGTTCAAACTCTGAAGGAGGACAAAATATGCACGTCAGCACTTGAACAATTGTCCTCTGAGGCAGAATATGTGTTCAAATTCTGGGAAACTGAAACGGATGAAAAGACAAAGTTGAGGCGCTAGTCATGTTGGTAACTGTTCCAAAATCTTTTACGCCACTCCCCTGTCAGAATTCAATTAATGCAGTTAACCATCATGTTTTGTGCATTAATGTTTTCCACTAATTGTGTTTTTTTACCGTTTCAATCTCTATATATGTGGTTATTTTCACCTCACAAACATTTTTCACCTTTCACTTTCACCTCCACATTTTTTCTTACTTTCTATTTTCTTCATACTATCTGCATTTGCTTTTCAAAAACCCTTTTTCTTGTGAACAATGGCTTCTTCTTCAAAGGACGTTTAACTAGCTTCTTCACCTCAACAAGCTCCTGCAGTTCAAACCTCAGAAGAACTTCATGCTACTCTAGTCAGAACGTTACGCACCCTAGTTGAGAAATTAGAAGTTCTCTGTGAACTTTTTGTTGATTTTGAAAGCTTGAAGGAGAATGGGTTTGATCTTACTCCAGAGGTCGACTTTCAAGGTTGGGATAAATATTTTGATCGTCTAATGGGTCCAATATTTCCTAAGTTAGTTAAGGAATTATGGATATTCGCTTCTACTTCCAACACTCAAGTTATTTCTTACGTTTTGGGGAAGAAGATTACCATCACCGAAGATCACATTGCTAAGTTGATTGGGTCTGATGGCAATGGGATAAAATGCAATGATATGGATAAACACTCTGACCTAACTCTTGTGTCTCAAGAAATCTTTACTACTGGGCAACACTCAACCAAAATCAAAGACCTTAAGGATCGCCTGAGAATTTAGGCGAAAATCATTATAGGTTGCATCAGCCACAGAAAACCAACCAGCTCCCCAGATTATATCAATATGGACCAACAACTTCTACTGTATTTCATTTCTACCAACAAGAAGATCCACCTTGCTCACAGTCTGTTCAACCACTTGAAGAATAGTGTCAAAGAAACCAGAGACGATGAGAAAACAAAGAGAGACTGGATTCCATTGGGAATGCTTATTTCAGACATTCTGACTGAAAATAAGTTAGTAGATCATCTGGCTGAACCTCAACAAATGGACATTCTGGAAACCACTGTTGGTGCACCACTCAACGCAAAGAACCTCAAGAAGATGAAGTTTATTGATTCCATCAAGAAGGATCTCATCTTGCACTCTAGAGAAATTATTACCACCAGTAAGATTCCTTTGAAGGATTTTCCATTATTTTCGGCTGACACACCCCCAGAAGTTGTTGTCAGATATCTGGATTCCTGTAAGCTTGATGGAGGTTATCCTGGGTTCAATCCAGAGGAACTTCGCAGACCAGCTCCAGAAGTTGATATGAAGATGACCAAGAAAAGGAAAGTCTCTTAGGGAACTTCTCAGAAGAATCCAAAGATGCCCAAAAATAAAGGTATTCCTCCCTTTTTTAGTTATGTTATTGAGTCAGTGACAACGACAACATCTGATCTCCCCCACCAGAAAATCCATCATCTGATACCACTACTACTGATATTTCTGTCTCTTTTAACCCAATAACCTTTGTGATCCCAAACACTGAAACTCCTCAACCTGATATTCCACAACCTTCTACAATACCATCGTCTGAAATACCTATTTCTGATGTTCCTCAACCAGAAATTCCTCAAACCTCTGAGAACATCCCCCGACCTAAAATCATTCAACCAAAATCCTTTCCGCTTCAAACTTCTCAACCTGAAAACCTATCATCCTCTCCAAAAACTTCTGAACATCACTCACCACAAACCTTAGATGATTTTGACATGCCTATTGATCCAACCCCTCCATTTGATCTCAACACCACTTATTTTGTTGAAACCTACTCAGAACTTCAACAAGTTCTTTTTGACATTGATGTCTTTCAACCTTACATTGAAGCCTCTCAATCTCAAGCTTATAATCCACCACAACCTACTCAAACAATTCCTGGCATCAACTATCCCCTAAACTCGTGCTTTCTTACACTTGTTTTTGACATTCCTACAATAGCAGAAGAATACTTATCTTCTTATGAATCTACTCCTCCCAGATCCCCCACTTTCATCACCATTCCAGATACTCTCACTCCCACCAATGAACCAGAAGATCCTCTTAAGACTATCATTGATGTATAAGCCCTACAAAAATTATCCTCTATTTCTTAAAAAACCGCAATTCTAAAACCCAAACCAAAACCAACCAAATAAGATGTTGGTATTCTGTTACTGGCTTTTGAAGAAGAAATGAAAAACAGGCTAGACAACTATGCATGTGCAGAAAATCTAGATCCTGCAGCCTCTGATTATCTGTGGACGACATTCAGAAAATGGTTTAACTCTGAAACCAAGAAGCTGAAATATATCTGCTATGATATTGCTCAGCCAAACTTCTGCGATAATCTACGAGAAGTTATTACTTGCTTAGTGAAGAATAAGACCCATCTTCTGGACATTAAACCATGGAAAGAACCAAAACCAAAGGAATCAACCATTGCACTTTAGATCATTGTTCCTCCTAAAGACAAAGGGAAAGAAGTTCCTGCTTCACCATCTGCTGATGAACCCTCTGCACAAACTTCTGCTCAAACTGCTACTACTGTTGAAGAGACTCCTCTAAATTCCTTGGTATTGAAAACTAAAAGAAATGAAGAAAGAAAATGAGTCTGTGAAGCTCAGATTGGACAAGCAAGATGAGACAAACTCTGAACTCTAGAACATGATTGGTCAACAGGTGGAGTCAACTTCTCAGATCAAGACTCTTTTGGAAGCATTGTTCACAAAGCTTAACCACCAACATTAGATCATGTTTTATATGTTTTTGTCTGTTTTCTTGTTTTGTTTATTATTTCCTTATCTAATGTTCTCACATGTCTATTATGATTAATGAAGATTTGGTGTTGGTTATTATTATTTTTCTTTTTCTGATTGTCTGCTTTTTGAATAATGACAAAAAGGGGGAGAACACGTAAACTATTTTGATCCATAACACCTTACCAAAGGCTAAGCCTCAAACATCTTAAAACTCCGACAAATTTGTTTTAATGTTAAGAACAGGATAAGTATTTAACTCAGGGGGAGCGTCTGCTCTAAGAACTTCTCATAGAAAATTATGAAGGACCATCTCAACATATCTAAGGGAGTTTTCTATTACTTTTTGTGCTTTTGTTCTTAATCAAAATATAATGTTTGTCATCATCAAAAATGGGGAGATTGTTAAAACAAAATTTTGATTCTACCTCTCTTGTAAAGTTTTGATGATAACAGTTAATCTAAGAACAAAATATGATACCTAAAAATTATTATATTCTATGTGCAGGACAAAAGTTATGGCGAATAGACAATGTTATAAAGCTCAAATATATTCTAAAGCGAAGCTTCTAATTCAAAGAAGATATGATCGAAAGTCTCTAAAAGATCTCATCATTTATGCAAGATTAGCTGCGACATACTTAAATATATTATGATATGGACTATGCAATTTTTGATTCTCATAATCAGACGCATTTATTAAAAAAAATCAGGAATAACGGCTGAATACAAAGATCTTTATTTTTGGAAGGCTTTAATGGAATTTATCAATCAACCAAAAATAGCACAGGATGTTTCCAACTGATCTCTTACTCCAAATCTATATAAAGGAAATACCTGAAGAATTTTGGATCTCTCACTCTCTCGCGTGATAACTTACGATCAAAATTCTTTTATATTCTTTCAATTGTAAAAACTATCACAGTAGGAGTATATTACCATTTTGGAAGGGGAGATTTCTTTCTTTGGGACGGAAAGTTGTTTTGATTAAGTCAGTTTTAAACTCTCTTCCAATCTACACTTTATCCTTTTATAAGGCTCTGATTATGGTGTTGAAAGAGATTCGTAGCATCCAGAGTAAGTTCTTGTGGTAAGGAATAAATGATAAGAGAGTTATCCATTTGTTAGTTGGGAGCAAGTGTGCAAACCTAAATAGTGTGGAGGTTTTGGAATTAAAAATCTAGAGGCTTTCAACAAAGCTCTTTTGTTGAAATGGAAATGGAGGATAATCAATGACATATCTGCAGTTTGAAGAGGGTTGATTATGCATAGGTACAAGAATTTGAAAGTGAAGATGTTCATTAGCGATAAAAGTGAGATTAACAATGGTGATTCAATATGGTGGAGAGACTTATTCATGATGGACATCATTGAGGATGGGAACTATCATTGTTTTTCTAATAATATGTTTTTTAGGGTTAAAGATGGAAAGTGCATTTCAATATAGATCGGTAAGTGGATTGGAAATCGACCGTTGAAGGACGTGTATCCAGAGTTATTTCGTTTGGCAGCTGACCCGACTGGTAGTATAATAGATTCAGGTCGGTGGGATCATGGAGGTTGGAGTAGGAATTTGCAGGGTTTGGGGTTGAACCAAAATGTCTTCGATAATTGACAATGGGAGGAATTGCATGAACTGCTTGTAAACATGATGATGAGGCAGGATGAAACTGATGATTTTGAGTGGATACTGGAGACAAATGATATTTTTTCTGTTAATTCTGGTTATGAGGCTTTAGATTCTAGGACTATCGTTGTCCTTATTTGGAAAGAGAAGTAAATTGTCGCCAATTTTGTGGGAAATTTTGGCACCTTCAAATGTGGTAATGTTTGATTGGAGATGGATTCTAAATAGACTCCCAACTAGAGATCAACTAGTGAGAAAGAGGATATTGTTTCATGATAGAGATAAGTGATGTAAGTTTTGTTTTAAGGATGAAGAATCTAAACAATATGTTTTTTTTTTGTAGTTGTGAGTTAGCAACATGATTTGGGCAGCAATGATAGGCCCAGATTTAAGATTGACAGCAAATGATATTTTTTCATTTTCGTTCAAGTTTCAGAAGATGAAGAATGAGGAGGACACAATATTTTAAGCGTTATTTGGTTGACGGTTATTTGACACATTTGATTAATGTATAATGTCGATATATTTAAAGACAATATTTAGAATTTTTAGGAGTGTTTGTCGACTATCAAATTTTAAAACTTGGGAATATTTACATGTTGATTATAACTCTAAATCTTCATGTAACATTTATGATTGATATACCTCCTTTTGTTTTGTTTTAAATTGTTTGGTTAATTTGATTTTCTTATAAGGATTTCAAATCCCCTTGTATTAGATTTTTTTTCTTATCAGAAGGTTTCATTACTTATTAAAAAAATCATATGATTATCATATCAGACTTCGAGCAACATACAAGTGAATTAAAAATTATATATATGTTAACTCAAAATCTTAAATTAATTATTTAAATTATCTCACTTATTTGAATTACCTTACAAATAAACATCAAAAAGAAAAAGAACAAGTAATTTTCCGGATTCGGGAATTACCTAAACACAATATATATATATATATTAAGATTATATGATTCAAATTCGATTTTAAATAAAATTATATCTAATATTTTTGGGCAATCATATCTCAATTATATAGTCATCAATACATTTAAGAATGCCCCTATATGTATGAATGCGATATCCCCTAACTATATGGATTCTAAATTCTTGAGGGGAAATTTTTTCTTGAAGAACACTTTCTCTTCTTTAAAAATGAGATTTCATTTAACGAGTATCAATTATAATAGGAAAGTTATTAGTGAGATCTATCATTTTTCTAGCGGCAAAAGAATACATTATATATGATATACTATCTATTTAATACATTTATTAGAAGTGTTGAATTAAATATAAATGATTGTACTAGTATTTATTAAAGTACATACTCCATGAATGGTGCCCCAACTCCAAACGAATCTACTACTAATAAAAGACTAATATTTGACAGGTTATTCGGTTGAGTATAAATGGTTTGAGCCTTGACAAATATTTGGCTCAATTACAGAAAAAAAATACAATGGTTACATCATTCATCATAAGATTAATATGATATTAAAATCACTTTAAATAGTAATTTCACCATTTAGAATCCATATTAATTACAATACACAAAATTAATACAAACAGAAGCACACACGATACTCACCATATCCATTACAAAACACAAATTGAAGCCATATCCACTGCTTAACAAATAGAATAAAAACACCATAATTTTTTTGAAATAAAAAGGAAAAACATAATACCATTTCTTGTGTTCTAATTCCAGCATAAGTACTTAGAAAGAAGAAGAAAAAACAGATCAAAACATTAGACCATGAAATTGAAAGAACACAAGAACACAACCATTTTACTTAAGATAATGAACCATAATAAAAAGAGAATTTCTTATCTCATTCCATGGATCTCTTAGATATCATGTGTGTTTCTATTTTTGTCTTTATTATTCCCGTTGATGTATTTCCGGATGCACCATTTTTTATTTAAACCTTTGATTTGTTCCGTAGATATATCAGCGGAACTTTTCCTCAAATGTAGTTGCGGAACATATTTTGATATACTCCGCACGCAGACCTTTCTCCTCCCTCATTCTTCACTTTTTCATATTCTTCAAACTCTCAAAATCTCTCTCAACTCTCTAAAAAATCATTTCCACAAAAGTCGATTTTGGTCACACAAGTTCAAGACTAAGCATCAACTACAACGATAAACAAACTCCTAACCCTTCGTAGCTCCTTTTAATCGATAAGTTTTCGAGTTTCCGAATTTTCGAGTTATTTTCGAATATTCTCCTTAATCGATTTAGAATAGCTATTTAGGTGTAGAAATCACTGGATAAGTTTATAAACATAGTTTAGAGACAATGTATGTACTTATTTGGGGTTTAACCGGATGATCAAAGGTTGTTTTTGAATTTTTCTTCCATGGGGTCGTTAATGGAGTTCGTCAGTGTTTTCTTAAGTTTCAGGAACTTTCGCAAGTGCATCAGTGGAACAATTGAACGTTAACACGTTCCGTAGATGCACTTGCGGAACAACCCAGACTTTCTATATCTTGGGTGCTTCCGTAGATGCACTTGTGGAACAACTCAAACTTTCTATATCCTAGGTGATTTCGTAAATACACATGCGGAACAATTGAATGTTAATTTTTTTTATTTTCTTTATTTACTTTCTGTTGTATCTTAATTTAAATTATTGGTTTGCAGACATTATGTTTTCTTCGGAATCAAACTATCAGATCTCTACCGAGAGACGGATACACGGACGAGTTGTCCAGCATGCCTTCGTCCGAAAGGAGAAGGCGCATATCAGTCAGACGTACCGTCTACATTTGGAGTTGTAGGAATTTCTTCATCCTGGAGGCCACAAAATGCCTTTGAGGGTACTTCCCAGTCTCCGCCCTCCAAGAGGAGACGCCAGGAGAGTCTGGTTCCATTATCGAAACCCAATGTTGAGGATCCTAAGCGAACCTAGGAGGGAGTTCAGGAGACACAAGTGGATGTTGCTGCCACTGCTCTTGAGAGTTATCTGGGGGTCCATTTGACATATCTCTATTGTTGGGTTACACAGAGCATCTTGCCCCACATTTCTGGCGTGGAGATGTAACATAACTCAGTTTTTTTCATTTGGAAAATATTACATGTACCCTTTTTTTATTAAAATTTGTTTCTTTGATAATTTCTAGGCACGTCAAGCTCAGAGGTTTAATAACCATGGATGCAAGAAAGCGAGTCCACCACAGGACGAATGGCTCTTGGCATCCATCGCTACGTCTGGTCTAAAGGACCTTGCTGAGATTAGGTATTCAATGATACATATCGGTATGTTGAAGACTTTTGTGGAGAGGTGGCATCCATAGACCCCGTCTTTCCATCTACCACACAGGGAGATTACTATCACCCTTGACGATGTTTTATGTCTCCCACATGTACCGATCACGGGTATCCTCCCCTGTCACGGGAAGCTGTCGAAGAAGGAGGCTCATGATATGCTTATTCAAGAGCTTGGGATGACTCTAGAGGATGCGCTAACGGAGACTGATACGACCTGTGGAACTCATATGAGGTATTCCACCTTGGCAAATTATCATGCACGGGCCTAGAAAGCTATAGTACAAGTAGTTGGTGATGTAGTTGAGGTAGAGGTACACAGACAGTGGGTGTTGCAATGTTATATGCTCAACTTAGTAGGCATGTAACTATTTGTGGACGCCAACTCCTCATATACATATCTGGTTTGGCTGAGGTACCTATTGAATTTGGTGATGAACCATGAGTAGAACTGGGGTGCAGTGACGTTGGCACACACTTACTCCAGACTCTCCACCGGATGCCTTTGGGCTACTCGCACTATTACGGCAGTTGTTCATTGTATATGGTACCATTCCTAAACCCTTAAACTTTTTCTCTTATATTATCGTGATATTTGCTTGATACCAATTTTTTTATTTCAGTCCTGGATCGTCCAACACTTTCCGCAGATACATGGTTGGGAGTATGCGCAACCATTAGTACTATGAAGGAGATGATTTAGGTGACACTGAATGGCACACAGTATCGTAAACATCACGCTAGGACTGGTGGGATAGGAAACTGAGGAGGACGCGGAGTTAAACGAGGCGACAGAGGCAGAAGAGAGCATGCACAGGGGGTGGACAGAGGAGAGGGTGAAGAGGATGTACTCCCGCACACATAATAATGTCGCTCCCTGGATTTCCATCCTGGTACAAACGTGAAAGTGGCGCGAAAAGAGGTAGAGTCGCCAGCCAGACATTTTTATCCCAAAGGAATGAGAATAGTAATGCTGCACAAACTAAAGAAAAGAAAAAGAAGGACAAAGGTCTTACGAACCAAAGAAACTGGGTTTGGGAGTCGGTTATGACCTGGGAAGGTATTAGCACCCCAGATCGTCTGCCGTACCCGACGGGATCCACGCTTGCAAAAAGACAGTTTCAACGGGTGAAGAAATGTAAGCTGCTGCAAAAAGAAAGACTGAAACTGGATAAGAAAAGAAAAGGAAGGGGAAATGTACGGAAAATAAAAGAGTGTTCGAACGGGCCCTACCTCGTTGCCTACGTACCTCATCTGGACATGAGGATCAGAGTCGTCGTACTTCCCCTAACTAGGGGTGGAAATGGCTTGTTTTTTAAAGGCTTGAACTACTTATGTCAATGCTCAGGTGTTGCAGGCTCGTCTGGAATGAGTGTGTTACCGTCTTACAAAGTGACAAGTAGGAGCAAGTTCTTACGTTGAGAGTGAAAGTGGTGAGAAAAGAAGTCCCGGAGGAGAGACGTTTATTCTTTGTTCAGTGTTTTTTAGGAGTTTTCTGCTTTGAGGTTTGCATAGGTGAGTGTACCTAAGTCTTACTCAATGGGATGTGTACTTCTTACATCATCCTGAAGTGGAATGCGCAAGAAGCCCACCTATCTATGGGGGAAATCCACAAATCTAGTCCCACAAGTTAAGGCTCAGACACACTGACCTACTGGCAGTTATTAAGTGTTTTTGTAGTTTTTTAGTTAAGAAGTGTCTTTTAGCTTTTCTTTGTAAGTAATATCATGCTAAGACTTGTTCATCATGATGAATATCTCACACCTCGTCTCGAAATGGAATGTGCGTAAGTACTCCACGGTAAAGTCTCGTGTCGCACGAAAAGACTCGTCATTATTAAGTGGCTTGAAATTAAGTTTGAAGATGTGAAGAGAGAGAACCAAAAGGATCTTAAAGGTAAGAAATACTAAGGGGAAAGATTAATCCTATTGTTGACATGCATAGCTGAACCTAGGTTAGTGAGGTATCAACTATCCTAAAGAAGAAGAAGGAAAGAAGAAAAGAGGTAGAAAATCAACTTACTTCTCTAAAGAAGTTAAGTTGATTTCTAAGGGGGAGGAAGAGAAGTTAAGAAAAATATGGCCTAAGATCATCTCAAGGACAAAATGAAAGCATTAAAAGAGAAGAGAAAGATGCTTGAAATGTGGATATGCCATCCATACTTCTCACTTACCATTGCACCTACAAGGTTAGAAGAAATAACAAGTGACAAGCAAAACTCATATAAGCTTAAATGAAATAAGAACAAGCAAAGG
Source organism: Lathyrus aphaca (assembly GCA_963966055.1). Lineage (NCBI taxonomy): Eukaryota > Viridiplantae > Streptophyta > Magnoliopsida > Fabales > Fabaceae > Lathyrus > Lathyrus aphaca. Next base: position 63,265,781 of record OZ014519.1, on the reverse strand, counting down.
ATCCCTTAAGTCAAAGAAAAGCGTTCGCACAAAAACCAGGGGCATATCCACATGTTAGCAAGCGCAAAACAAACCCTAGGAGTTGGCACAAGTGCCTTCCTATCTTAACAAGCAAGCATTGGTCACATAAGAAACAAATGAGGACATGTTAAGAACAAAATTCAAACAAATATCAAACAAGTCTTAAAAATTCCACAAATAAGTATCAAGACACTTCATTCATGTGAAAACAACATACCCAATCCTCATGGAAAAAAACAGAAGCAAACCACATCAATTAAATGCTCAAAGGTCAATTAGGGTTTTACAAACTTCTTCCAAAAGCAACAAGTCAAAATAAATTCAAACAAGTCCTAAATATCATGGTAAAAATCTCAAGCATACTTCAACATGTTAAGAATGCACACCAAAAGGAATCAGGTTCATACACCTCATGGAATGCAAGATAGAAATTCACAAAGTCAAAGTGTTCAAGAAAGGTACCGAAATAAAAGAAATAAATCTCACAATTAATTCAGAAAAGAAAAAATAAAAATAAATGGAAAATAAAAAAATGGAAAAATAAAGAAAACTCAAAGTATTCATGAATTTTTTTAGGATTTTTTTGATGTAGTTTACTATTTTTTTTTAAAATTAAATTGAAACTAGGAATAAAAGAGAAAATAAAAAAGAGAAATAATGGCAGGGAGGTGTAATAGCATTTTTTAATGAAAACCAAACAAGTCATAACAATTTGGGCCGAAGATGGGGAGGTACGGATAAGAAAGGCTCTAGGCCCAGCGGAATACTCATCAATCCACTAATTTTGTAGTCAGATTTTATTCTCTTATTAAAACAAAAAAAAAAGTAAAAACTAAGTGGACTTGTTATCAATCGGACCACCCCCCAACTTAAATGACTACAAATCAAAAATAAATCCAACCAATGGGAAGCCACCACCACATCATCATCAATCTCATGCAATGAAGAAATAAATGCAAAACCAAAAAGCAAACATGTGAATCCCGAAACAAAACTCCATGGAACCCACAACTTCAACTCAACATAACTTCATCAATTCTTAATGAAATCAAAAGGAACATCATCATGCAATTATTTTTCACAAATACTTGAAATCTACAGATAAATGAAGCCGACAAGATCCAATCACAAAACTGAAATTAACCAGAATCAAGCTCTTAAGGAGCCCTCAATCTAATACAAGTCCATATCAATGAACAACCACACTAAACAAGCATAGATTAGGCATTTTCGAAGATAAATCAAGTTAGTGTTCAACCTGAAATTTGGATCTGAGAGAGGTGTTGAAAGAAAGCCAGAGGACTTGAATGCTTTTGAGCTTAAATAATGGCCAAATAAAGGCTAACTGAGGTTGATGATGAAGAGAGAAATGCGAGATTGGAACTATGTTATGTGATCTGAGCTTCAACAATGACTGGTTTAGAGGTGGATGAAGATGAAACCAAAGGAAAATTTGCAATGGAGAGAATGAGAGCTCTTCAAATTCATAGGCATATTTTTGTATAGAATGAGAGAGAGACTGAGTTTGTTGTGATTTTTTTAGTGATGAAAATTGTGAGTCTCTCCCTTTTGAATCGTGAATCAACTTCTTTTATACACAACAAGTGAGAGGCTGAATTGTTGTGGTATTTTTTATGGCAAGTTTGTTACGGATTCCAAAAATACAGAGGAAATCATGCACTCTCTCAAATTTCCAATTTGATTTTTCAAATGATCCCATGTTGGTGGTGCATGGAGTTACCGTGCGCTCTTATCATGTTGGCAAGGTAATGGTTTGATGATGAAAATGATGGAGACCAAGGTACGCTCAAAGGGTGGTGATTGATTGAAGTTGGTATGTTGCATGGTGGGATGCTCCACGTGACCTTTTTCTTTCTACTTGCATCAAAAGTGTGACAATAGTGTGATAAAAGTGTGAGTGAAAAAACCAGAAAAAAGGTGTGTGGTGTGAGGTAGTGGTAAATGTGTGGCTTCATTTTGAGAAAAAACATGTGAGGGAGGGCGTGTATTACATGATGTGTATTGACTGATACTCACATCATCACATGCCACCTTGCCTTTATATTCTTCTACTTTTCCCACTAATACATGCCAAGAAAAAAGAATTTTATACTCACAAAATTGGTTACATCACATGTCTGGAGAAAATAAAAAAAGTATAAGGTAAAATGGAAAAAAGTGTGACACAAAAATAAAGAAAGTGGACCAATGGTAATTTGACAAGTGTGGTTCAAAAACCCTAAAATGCAATAAAACTTCAAAAAAAAACATATCTTGAGTTCTAAAAATGCTATGAAGGTGTTTTAGGACTTTTTGGAAAGGGAAAATCATGCTCTACAACTTTCATGTTCCAGGAAAAATAATTTGAAGAATTTTTACACATGAAATAATAGCTTGAAGATTAGGGTAAGTATTTCCAAAAATAGAAACTTTCCACTTGAAACTTCCAAATTTAGCAACTTTTGCACATTCTTGATTTTTGACATTTGAGCTCATCCAAGCCATTCCTTGATCAAATATGGCTTCATGAAGTTGATGAACATGAGAAAAACCCTAAAAATCTCATGTTGACTTTTTCTTCTGAACAATTGACTTTTTGCTTCACACACAAGTAACTGGACAATTGCCTGACTTCCTCAATGAATTTTTGAACCAAATTTCATACATAGGCCTTGTATATCACATGAGAGCCTTTGACCACAAGAATTGGTCAAAGCCATGAGAATTCCTTGATCTGGAGCAAAACCCTAATTAGGGTTTGTCTGTGTATGAGGATGTTGCATTGTTGAGCTTCTGATGATACCTCACCTTTCTAGGACATTGAGGATGACTCTGAGCTTGTATAAGATATGAGGAGACCTTGTGAGCTTCTTAAAAGGTCACTTGGCTCTTGACTTGACTTGGAGAATCATAACTTTCCAGATGATTGGTCATATACCTTATGCTTGTGATCATGGATGCTTATGCTTCATTTTTTTATGCCAAATGCTAGAGTATGCCAACTACATGTTATGCTTATGATATGCAAAAATGATATGGAAAATAGATGGAAAATTTTGGGGTGTTACAAATAGTTATATGTATTTTTTTTATGACAGTGATGTATTTTTTTTTGGATGATGACATTGATGTGCTATATATATAATACTACTTTATTAATGTTTGTGCATTTATATATGATGTATTTACATATGATAATGCTTTATTAATAAAATTGGTTTAATTTGAAAAAATTATTCTACTAAAATTTCACAGATGCATCTGTCGCTCCCGGGATTTTCATCCTAGTACAAATGTGAAAGTGGCGCGGAAAAGGTAGAGTCGCCAGCCATGCATTTTTATCCCGAATGAATGGGAAAGGTAATGATGCACAAACCGAAGAGAAAAGGAAATGACAAGGTCCTATGAAGCAAAGATCTGGGTTCGGGAGTCGGTTACGTCCTTGGAAGGTATTAGCACCCCAGATCGTCCGCCGTACCCGACGAGATCCATGCTTGTTTGTCTGTTTCAAAGGGTGAGAAATAAGATAATGTTGAACACAACTGCTATTGGAAATGGAAAGTGAGTAAGGGGAATGGATAAGAGAACTAAGAGAAAAGGGGAAAATATAGGGAAAATAAAGAATGTGCTCGAACGGGCCCTACCCCGCTGCCTACGTACCTCATCGAGAAAATGAGGATCAGAGTCGACGTAGTCCGCCTAACTAAGGCGGGAACTATTTATTTGTATTTTTTATGGCTTGAACTGCTTATGTCTATGCGCAGGTGTTGCAGGCTCGCCTTGAATGAGTGCATTTACCGTCTTGCAAATGAGACAAGTCATTGCAAGTTCGCGTTGAGAGTGATTGAGGTGAGAAAATAATTCCCGCAGGAAAAGACGAGTGTTGTTTGTGTACTGTCTTTTAAAGAAGTGTTTTTTGTTTATTGTTTGCATAGATTTGGATTATTTTCTTTTATGCATAAAAATGAGTTTTAATAGTAAACATGCATCATATAACATTGAGTAAAGAGGATTAACATTGAAGCATAACATGGATATGAACATGTGCAATGATTTGTTTATCAAAGAAAGCATAAAATAATAAACATGCATTTCCAAGATTTTGAGCAAATAAGCAAAAAGCAAAAAGTGTGAATATGTATCACCAAGAATCAACAAGGAAGGCATGCATTATATTACAAATCAGAATTGGCATGAATCATGGAAGTATAACAAGCAAGCAAGAATGAAATAATGAACATACATGTGATCATACATTTTCAAGCAATGCACAACATGGTATTTAAAGCATTCAAACAATTGAAACTTGCATGGATCATAAAAGATGAATCAAAACAGAATGTGAAACACTTATATACATGATAATCAATGAGTTTGAACATGAAAACAACATACATAATTCACTTTATGCATTATTTCACCATTAGGCACAAAACCGAAAAGTAGCAAATGCGCATGTCGAAAGGGCTCGAAACTATGGAATCATGCACCTAAAATGATCCTAAAAATTTCCTAAAATCATGATGTAACAATCCATACAGATTAAAGAAGCATTGAAAAGTAAACATGCAATGAAACAATCAATTTTCACAAATCTGAACAGTGTTAACAGGTTAACGCTAGGGGTTAACCGATTAACGCCCCTAAAACACCAACAAACAGACTTGAAAAACTCGTGTTAACCGGTTAACCGGTTAACACTGAACAGAATGCAAAAAACAACAATGAAATAAGCACTTCTAGCTATCAACCTACTTCCAAAAGCTCCTAATACATCCATGAACATGCTAGCACGAAATTTCCACTTAAACCTAATCTTCTAACATCTATTAGCACCAAGAACTAGCTATGATTCTAGCTAATAACAAGTAAAACGAGCAAAACACAAGCATCACAATAGCAACAAAACATTCAAAGAATGTCGCACGGCGAGATGAAGTGAGATAAATTAAATCGAGAAAGTAATTCGGATACACCAACCTAAAAAGCAGAGGCTTGCTTTGGTGATTGTTGTGATGTCGATCGAAACGCGAATGAAGAGAATACCGGAGATTCCTAGCTTCGATCCGCGAGAATGCAAAATAAATGCAATGGATGAAGGTCTTGATGAACAACCATAAAAGCACTTCCAAAATGAAGAATCAGCCCCAAACAAAAGCAATTACTCCAATTAATCTTCAATAAATCATGGAATCGATGCTTAGATGAAGGTTTAGCTTCAAGTTCTTCAAGCTTCAATGCAAAACTTGAAGAACTTATGATGAAGAAGCTTTGGTGAATTTGAAAAAATGGAGAGAAAAGTTGAGACAATTGAGATGAAAAATGAGATGAAAATGTGAAAATGGTTGAAGTTGTGACATTTGGAGTGAATTGAGCTTATATAGAAGCTAGGTTTGGCATAAGGCTTAGGTATGGAGTTATTTTGGGCACTAGGTTTGGAAAATATGGTTAGGAACTAGGCTTGGAGTTAGTTAAAGTTAGTTGGAGTTTCTAGAATATTCCTTGGAAGGTGTTAGAAGGATCTAGAAAATGTTTAGGAATTCAAGGTAAAGTGAAGTGGAAAAATGGAGTGTAATGCAAGGTGTAAAAGTGAGGGGAAAAGTGGGAAAACCAACTAACTTTTGAAATTTTTATTTAAATTTCGTAGCCATTAACCAGTTAACCCCAAGCGTTAACCGGTTAAAGGATGAAATATATGAATTTTTCTTTCCTTTGGTAGGTCTACTTGGAAATGAGCTGGGTTTTTTTTTTGTGATATTATTTTCCTTCTTAAACTCCAAATATTTACAAGAAACACTCGATCACAAGCCTCATGCATATGCCAATGATAAATGATTTCACTAATTATTTTTATTTATTTTTCGGATGCAATGCAATGCATGGACGAACATGCAAAAATGACGAAGCATAAACCACTTGAGGTTGGCAATAAATAAGAGGGCAAATTTTGGGGTGTTACAACATCTACGAACTATTTCTGCATATGCATCTACGGAAGGTTTCAACGTAAAGCAAATAATTGGTGCATCTGAAAGTGTATAAGCGAAAATAAGGGGCATATTTGGAAATACAACAGGTGGCTGATAGTATTATGGGGTGGATTGAGAAATTCTCTTATAAGAAAACGAAAGATAAAATTTGAGAAGTATTCTTTTACTATGTAATAACCAATTGTTGAGAAGCAAAATTTTCATTCAAATACCCAACTTCACCCATTAATCCATAAAAGGAAACGCAAACAAAATGTACAAATCATAAACAAACAAAATATACAAATTATAAACAAACAAAATCACTACTGTTAACACATGCTTGGAGAATACGAAAGCATTATCAAAACATTATTATTACTGTTATTGAAAAACTCAACAATTGAGTTAATTACAAAAATGATGCCTAATACACATTAATAGGCATGAAAGGAAAATAAAACTAACGGTCAGAAGAAAAAAAGAGGAAAATAAGGAAAGGCTTAAGAGTTGTGCTTAGTGTTTAGCTTGAATACTTTAACAATCTCCCTTAAACTGTAGTGGATATTCAACAATCCAAGTTTGGACACACATGAAAAGAAAGGTCCAAGATGTAAAGATTTTGTAAAAAGATCTGCAACTTGGTTTTTAGTGTTGATGGGAATTAGGTGAATGGTGTTGGCTTGAAGTTTGTCACGAATGAAGTGGCAGATCATCTCGATATCTTTCGTTCTTTCGTGAAATATGGGGTTGGATGCAATATAGATTGCACTTTGATTGTCGCAAAATAATGTAATAGGTTACTAATGCAGAATTTTGATGTCTTGTAAAAGATATAGCAGTCATTGAGCTTTGTAGGTGGTGTTGGCTAGGGCACGACACTCTGCCTCTGAAGAAGAACGTGAGACGACGAATTCCTGTTTGGTCTTCCAGTTGATTAAATTATCGTTGAGGTAGAAGATAAATTCTATAAATGAATGTCTGGTTAGGGGACATGTTCCCTAGTCTGAATCCGAGAAGTCTGTTAGAATGAATGTGGAGTTGCGTTTGAAATAAAGACCAAGTGCAGGTGTTGTCTACATGTAGAAAATAATTCTTTGAGTAGTAAGTAGATGAAGATCAATTGGAATGGCAAGATATTGACTTAATCTGCAGACAAAAAAGGCAATGTCAGGTCACAAATATGTCATCTACATCAGTTTACCAATGATACTTCGAAAGATTGAAGGATCTTTTAACGGTCTGACATCAGTTGTGTAAAACTTATTGCTTGGGTCCATCGAAGTCGAAGTTGGTTTAGCTCGTAGAAGACCAGTTTGTTCAAGTAAGTCCAAGTAGTATTTTCGTTGGCATAACATAATTCCTGCTGAAGAGCGGGAAATTTCAAATCCTAAAAAATAACGAAGATGTTCAAGGTCTTTTATGATGAACTTGTTATCAAGGAGGTGCTTGATTTTATTAATCTCATAAATAGAAGTTACTGCAAGTATCAAATCATCAACGTATACGAGAATAACAATAAAGCAACCATTAGAGTGTTTAGTAAATAGAGAGTAATCTTATTTTGATTGGATGGAGTCAATGCTAAGTAAATTTTGTGTTAACTTATGATTCCATTATCGACAGGCTTGTTTAAGGCCATAAATCGACTTGTTTAATTTACAAACCATGTTAGGTGGAACTTTAAGACCAGGGGAGGTTTCATATAAACTTCTTCCTCAAGGTCATCATGAAGGAAAGCGATATTAATGTCCAATTGATATAGATGCCAAATAGTCGTGGCAGAAATAGATAATAAAAGACGAATTTACATCATTTTAATAACGGGATTGAAAGTTTCCAACTAGTTTAGGCCCTCGGTTTGATTAAAACCCTTGACAACAATACATGCTTTGTATCTCTCAATGGTTCCATTGGAAGGTATTTGATCTTAAAAATCCATTTGCATCCAATAGTGTGTTTGTGTGGAGATAAAACATTAAGGTCCCAAGTGTTGGTTCCATTGAGATATGCAAGTTCAGAAGCAATGGCTTATTGCCAATTAGGATTTTTAATAGCATATGTCTATGAGGTGGAATCTATAAGAGAGGAAATTTTCAAATTAAATAATTTATGCATATGAGATAAGTTATCATATGAGAGATAGTTAAAAATAGGGTAAGGATGACTACCTGAATTGTGAGTAGGGGAGTTGTGCATACCTTGAATCAGAGAACAATGATAGTCCTGCAAGTAAGAAGGTTGTTTGGGAATCCTAGCTGATTTTCTAACATTGGTTGTGTGTTTTGGGACACGGGTAGGGAGAGTTGTTTTTGGGACAATGGTAGGAAGAAGTTCAGTATACGTAGGGCTAGAATTAGAGGTAGGAGGTATTAAGTGTCCTAGGAGAATTAAGGGGGGGGGGGTGGAATTATGTGGTTGGTTTGAAGAGTAATCCAAGAAGTCATCTTGGTGAGGGTGATAAAGGGGTTTAGTTTGCTAATATGGGACAGGTATGGTGGATTTGTAAGGGAAGAGATGTACATAAAATTTAGTGTCCCTAGATAGAAATATATGCCTTATTTTAATATTATACAAAATATATCCTTTTACTCCTTCTTTAACACCTAAAAAAAATGCATTTATGAGATATAGGATCAAGTTTTGTCCTATGAATAGGATGACTACAAGCATACACAAGATAACCAGATGTTTTAATAGAAGAGTAATCAGGAATAATGTTGTAAAGTTTGGTAAAAAGGAATTGTGGTCCATCAGTTTTGAGGGTAACCAGTTGATGATATGAACAACATAGGAAAGGGCATATGACCAAAAAAGTTTAGGAAGATTGGCTTGGAATAGAAGGTCCTGTGTGACTTCTAAGAGATGATGGTGTTTTCTTTCGACCAGACCATTTTGTTGAGGGGTATAGACACATGTGTTTTGGTGATGGATGCCATGAGTTGAGTAAAAATCTTTTAAGAGGAACTCAAGCCCATTATCAGACCTCATGGTTTTATTGCGGTGTTAAATTTTGTTTGAACCATTTAAACAAAACATTTAATTAAATAGGATGTTTCAGATTTAGATTTCATTAAGAATATCCAACAATAACAAGAATAATCATCATCCATAGTTAAGAAATATTAGCAGCCATCTATAGAAGGACATGAAATAGGACCCCAAATATCCATGTGAATTAACTCAAAACATTTAGATGTAACAATAGTACTATAACGTTAAAAATTGTGAGTATAAGTTATTGATTAACTTAACTCAAGGAAAACAGAGTCGCTACCGCGCTTTTATTTTATTCCAAAATGAAAAGGAAAAAAGAGCGAATAAATCCTAAAATGAATCTAAAAGCAAAAAGCAAAAGAAACAAACAGAGAATGGGTAAGGGGATTGGTTACAAAATGGGAAGGTGTTAGCACCCAAAATGTTTGTGGTACTCCATGGGTGCGCTTTGAAATATTTACGCTTTTGGTTTGAAAATGGTTTGATAAATGAGAGTGAGAGGATGAGAAAATAATTAATTTTTAATGTTTTTGTGTTTGGAGAGGTTTACCACCTCATGTCTACGTACCCACAATGTGCAATGTAAGATCAAAACCCTGTAGTTTGTGGTACAAATAGTTAAAATTGATTGATTTTGATTGATTTTAATAAGTAAAGACAATTTGTCATTTTCAAGTGGATAGTCTCACAAATCTACCATGAGAATGAGGGCATGGACTCAGATATCAATATGGGTAGGGCGCCAACTCGGATAAAATCAACGAGTATGCCACTAAACCCCCACAAATCACAAGAGACACAATTACATCAAACTACAACTATGGAGCTTGAGATACTTGCACGCGACTAGAAAAAATGACTCATAGTCTAAACTTGTAAAAAAGGAGTGCACAGAGACACAAAACAACTTGAGTGAGTTTGACACTTTTTATTTTTGAATTAAAGTCAAAATGATTAAATTCATTGGTATTTATTAAAAGAAAAGAAAGAGTAAAAGTCACTTGACAAAAGTCAGGTTTGATTATTAAAGTGGTGAAGGTTTTTTAAAATAAGAATCCTTTGAAAAAGAGAGAAGGTTTTGAAAATTGAAGAAAGGGAGGAGATGAAGAGGTTATCCTAAAAAATAAAATAAAATAGATAAGGGAGGAAAGATCTAAACAACTTGATGATACTTCCAAGCATAAGCAAAAGAGTTTTATCCTTATAAGCATAAGCTAGCAAATAGCCAAATAAAGGCTAAAATACCAACTCCATGATGATCAAAGCAAAGGGAAAGTGTCCTAGAATCTAAGTCCAAAACTCCAATTCCAATGCAAAGGATAGTAACCATAGTCCAAGATTAGGATCACAAGTTTTTTAGAGGTTTAATCCTTTATTAATATTTTTTGGTGTCCAAAAGGACAAAAGAAAATAAAGAAACACAAAAATAAAATGACATAAACAAAAACATGATAATGGATGATATAAAGCATAATAAAGTGGAGAAGGGAGCAAGAAGGAAATTAAAGAGGAAAGGGTGCAAGAAGAAAGTAAAATAGTAATATAGTAGTAGTAATAATAATATATACATAATAATGGTATGGTGAATGTCGCTCCCGACAAATGAAAAAATGATCAAATGAAGGTACAGACGCGAACGGTCGGCGAAGGGAACAGTGAGAACACACAGCCGTGAACTCACTGGAGATGAATAGAGTCGCCAGCTAGGCATTTTTATCCCGGAGGAAAGGTAATGCTGCATAGACCTAGAAAGATATGGATAAGACGGTTTGCGAACCAGAGAGACTGAGAAAGGGGGTTGGTTACAACCTGGGAAGGTATTAGCACCCAGATTGTCCGCCGTACTCGACGGGATCCACGCTTAAAAGATTTGTGTTTTAAAGGGGTAGTGTCAGTGCAATCTGTGTGTAAAATAGCTGGAAAAGAAATGTACAGGTGTCAGTGCAAAAGAAGTGTGAAGTGTAATATGTATAGTGTCAGTGTAAGAAAGAGTATGCTCATGATTATGAGGCTTAAAGAAAAGTGCTGGAAGGAGGGGGAATGTACAGAGACTTTTGTTCGATAACTGTTAAGTTATGCCTACGTATCCTCTCGTGCAATGAGGAAGTCAGAACACCGTAGTTCGACCCAAAGAGACTGAAAAATGAATTGACTGATGAACTGCTTGCTAGCCTATGCTCAAGTGTATGACCTGTCTGGCTCAGGTGCGAACTGTCTTGCATTAGACGGAAGAAGCGAGTTCTCGTTTGTGAGTGAATGAGATGAGAAAAGAATCCCGGAGGAGACGATTATTGTTTGTTTTTTAGTTTTCAGTCTTTTATTGTTTTTGGATTTTGTCATAAGTTAATGAGCTTAAGTCTAAACCAATGGATTTAGTAAACTCATCACATCCTCCCTCTGTTTAGGGGTAATGAGAATACCTTAAGTGTGAAGTCAGCTTCTCACACTTAATCACCTTTGCTATAGGATCAAGATCATTAACCTACTTGTGATTATTTAGATGTTTTTGGTGTTTTTGTTTAGTGTTGAGTAGTGAGGTTAAGCCATAATCAGGGATTAAACAGACCCATTACACCATCCTAAAAGAAGGATGATAGATGAGAGTGTTTAAGCTGAGGAAGACTCCTCAACTTAATCCATGATTAAGGATTAAACTCATGACAAAACAAGCCTTTATTAAGTGGATTTTAGATTAATGATATGATGATGAAGTGAATTTTATGATTTGTAAGACAACTTGAGGGGGACTTGTCCATTAACACTAGGGTTAGTCCTTCTTAACCAATTAAGGAAGAATTAGAACCCTAATGCAAGGCCCAAGTTACAAGTGATGTCTTGATACTTATTAAGTGAATTGATTAAGAGATTTAAACACATAAAGGGTTCAAGACTTAGGATTAAAGTTATACACTCCATCCTAAGAGAAGGATGCAGGCATAAGCTTAAATCACAAAGTCTTAAAGCCTTTAGGGTTTAGTCCCTGATTATGAGGTGAGAAGAGGAGACTCAAAGAGAGACACAAAGGTAAAACTATGGGGGGAACTAATCAAAACCATAATTCATTGTCATGCTTGGTTGATCCTAAGGTTTATGAGGTTTAAACAAGAAGATCTTCAAAGAGAACCACCAGGAAGCAGATGAACAGGATCAAGAGAAGCAAAGTGACTTGCTTCATTCAAGAAGTCAAGTCACTTAAAGAAGGAAGGTGGGAGGGAGAAGAATGAGCAAGCTCAAACTCAAACACAAATAAGAATGCAGCAATGGATGCAAGAGAGATGAAAAGAAAAGGTGTGAGAAGTGAAGGCAAATCCACTTTTCAAGCTTACTTACCACCTGCAATGTTAGAAAGAAATGCAATGCAATGCAAGATGAGATGAAATGGTATGATGCAAAGCAAAACCAGAAGCATGTTGATGGTGATTATGATGTTATGAGGTGCTGCAAACATGGGACAAGACAATGGAGATGTTCATACAAGATTATGAATGCAAATGATGCAAGCTAAGGAGCATGAACAAGCATGAAAAGTTATGAATCATACAAGACAAATGACATGGAAAATATGTAATGCAATGATCAAAGATGCTTCATACATGTCTTAAGATGTCAAATGAATCATAAGAATGCACAAAATGCAATGGCAAGTCAACTTATGCAAAAGAATGCAAGAAGGATGCAAGAGAAAGCCCAAATTAGGGTTTATGAAACAAACAATCAAACACAAACCAAAAACAGAAGCAAACCCTAAGATAAAAAAATGGAAAATGGCACTCAAAGAAACCCTAGACCTATAACAAACCACTGCCCAAAGGGGAGCTCCCAACTCTCAACCAAACTCAAGTTATGAATTTTCTAAGTTATTAGGGTTTTTTAGGGTTCTTATCAAAACAAATGCCAATCAATTAGAAAATGCAAGATCAAATCATGGCCTTTTTATCTTTGAAAATACATGTCAAATGGAAAACAATGCAAAAGAATCAATGTCTCAACCTTCACCAAAAGGCAGAAATGAATTTTCAAATATGTGATCAAAATAATGCATAAAAAATGATTTAATTCAATGAAAAATTCTTAAAGTGCATCAAGATCAAAAAAGAAATTTGGTTTGAAGGTTGGACAATGTTTCTAAATGTCTTAGAGCATTTCATGAATTTTTTGGTAATTTTTAAATACCTAGAAGTATTTTTAATTCATTAATTCCCATTAATCAATTAAAAATAATCTTTTAAATATTTAAAAATACTTTTTTAATGATAAAAAAAATAAAATAAAAATATTTTGTGTCATAAAAATTAATAAAACCTTAAAGAAAAAGTTTCATAATTTTTATGATTTTTTAACTATTTTAAATAAATTGTGCAATTTAAATGAAATAAATATGAATAAAAATTAAAAGAAAATGAAAGTAAACAGATTGGATGGCCAGGATTGCTCCAGGGTTTAAATGTGTTGACTGGCGCGTAATCCTGTGGCTGTGATTCAAAGCTGAATTAATCTTAATTAAATAAATTAATTAAAGTGATTAGGGCTAATGAACAGATCCTGGCCATCAAAAAGGGTGGGAAGTCAAACATTCAACGCGCATCAACGGCCAAAATTCAAACGAGCATTAATTATGGGATTAAGCCCTAAATACATTCAGGTGGCCGGAGAAGACTTCCGGTCGTCTTCTCCGGCCAGCTCTCACCTGAGAATCACCCAACTTCCTCAAAACGTTACAAAAATGAAATCTAAGACCAGGGAAATGATCCTTATCCTCTCACGAACCAAACCCCTCTCTCAAAACAAATTTAAAGTTCCTAAATCAACTGAATCGAAGCAAACAATTTCTAGGGTTCGTGAGCTTCAAACACAAATTAAATGCTCAAAACAAAACCATTTCAAAAACTAAAGGTACCAGAATGATCAGTGCATCATGAAGAACAAGTTTGTAACATAAGAAACCATTTCTGGAAAAATTAATTTCGAGCTACCTGAGATTTGGAGCTTTCAGTTTAGGAATTTTCTGGCCACTTCCTTTGATGCAAGCTGCTCTACTTGATTCCCCAAATGTGTTTGAATGCTCAAAATGAGTTTGTGTTGGCTGGAGAAGGAGATTCGAATGGAACTGCTTCAGTTCAGTCAACAATGGCCATGATGATTTTGGCACTTTCAGGCTGTGAAAAGGAGTTGTTTGTGATCTATGAAGTGTGTTGAGAAAGTTTGTGGTGTTGGTTGGTGTGTTTGTGGCTTGCGGAGAGAGATTCGATAGAATCTGCAGCTTGAGGTGAATAATGGCAATGGAGTTTTCAGGCTTGATTTAGGCTTGAGCTTTGGTGGTTTCTTGTCTATGAGATGTGGTGAGTTGAATGATGATGAGAGTTTGAGTGTTTTATGGCTGTGGACAGAATTTCGAAGGAACTTGCAATGAGGTGAGTTTTTGTGAATGTGATGAGTGTGTGTGTTTCAGCCTTGGCTTGTGTTATGTTCAACTTGTAAATTGAAATCATAAACAATTCTGATTGGCTGGCTGATGTGACTTGTGCTTTATGGATTGGTAGATCACTTTTTGCTCAAAAACCACTTTTGTGTAAGATAGGGCATGGCTCCAAATCTAGGCAAGGACAAAGCATGGCTGGCGCATCAAAAGGTGAGGGAGAGGCTAGCCAAAGTCAGCTTCCAATGTCATAAGTTGTAGGAAGTGAAATGAGTGGTTTTTGCAAGTTGGCTAGCTTTTGGTTCACATGTGAAAAATTCAAGTTACATGAACTAAACCATGGGCAAACTTGATCAAAAATCTGATTTTATGACTTAGGGAAATGTTTGTGTAATGGTTTGTAGTGAACTAGAGGCTGCAATGTGTTTTGATCCAAGACTTTGCAAAATTTCCACTTGGTGCATAACTTGAAAATAAGTGATTTTTGGCAACTTTGCATGGTCATAACTTTTGATCCAAGAAGAATTTGATCATGTTTTTGTACTTTTTGAAAAGGGAAAGATGAGATCTACAACTTTCATGACCAAAGTTTTTCCATTTGAAGCCTTTTTGGATCATGAATCAAGGCTTGAAAATTGACCTAGAATGGTGCATTCTTGAAAAGTCAACTATGCCCAAAAAGGTCAACATTTGCAAAAACCCTAAATTCTTGATTTCTATGAACTTCAACCTTCTTCCATGATCAAATAAAGATCATATACACTCAAAATGATGAAGATCACCCATTGGTTGGGTCATTGGGGGCCTCAGATGCCCTGATTTTACACTGACTTGTCTGAAAAGTCAACTCTTGATCAGATGACTTCCCCATGGAATTTCTTCATGAAAATTGATATGCATACTCCCCATACCATATAAAGATCAATGGAAACAAGAATGACCAAAAAAAATTGGAGTTATGGCCTTTGAAACCAAAACCCTAATTTTCAGTCAACTGTGCAGTTCAACCTGGCTCTGTATCCACTCAAACCCTAGTTCTTGTGATTCCTCTGCATTTTTGACTTTGAGGAGATGGAATATGATGTAAGAACACACATGGACCCCTTTGAGTTGATTGGTGGCCTTTGGAATAACTCAAGATGCTTTGGGATGGCTCAGATCACAAACCCTAGGTGCAGATGCCTTAGAAACTATCCAGTGAATCAAAAAATGAGATGTGAGATGATATGATTGTATTTATGCACATGAGGATGATCACAAGCCATGGTGTGAATGGGTGAGGGAAAATTTGGGGTGTTTACAGCTGCCCCTATTCAAACATGAGTTAGCTGTGCAGGTTGTAAGCGACGGCTTAACAGGCGAACAAGATAACTTGTGGTTGAATACCAAAGACAGTCCAAAATTTGCACTCACGGAATGAAGAAGAAAAGGGATATAGGTTGTAAAGGAAATAAAGTATATTGTAAAGTATGGGCGACGGAGGACGACCGTCGAGCAGAGGACGACTGCTGGGTAAGGTGGTATGTGAAGCAAAGCGATGACGGGGACGGCCGACATGCTGGTAAAGTGTATAAAGCAATGACGGGGACGGTCGACATGCTGGTAAAGTGCATAAAGCAATGACGGGGACGGCCGACATGCTGGGGATAAAAGGTAAAGCTAAGACGGGGACGGCCGACTAGCTGGGGAAAATAAAATATCATGATGGGGACGACCATCAAGATAAAGCTGCAAAATTCTGAGGATTAATGAAACATGACGGGGACGGCCGTCAAGTTCATAAGGGTAAAGTAACCAACGATGGGGACGGCCATCGGGCTAAAAAGGAAAAGGGACCACGACGGGGACGGCCATCGGGTTAAAGAATGAATGAAATAACAGATGATGGGGTACGGCCATCAAAGGTGAAGGACGATCACTTAGCAGGGGACGGCTGCTCTGTGGGGAAAGAAAATATGATGGGGACGGCCATCAAAGGTGGAGGACGACCACCTGGCAGGGTACGGCTGCCGAAAATATCAACGATGGGGACGGCCATCGGATAGAAAAGGTCAACGATGGGGACGACCATCGGACGAGCAAGATGGAGGACGACCATCAAGAAGTGGAGGACGACCACTCAGCAGGGGACGGCTGCTCTCGGGGTTTGTCATAACACAGGACGAGTGTTAGATAACCAAAATCAACAATGGGGACGGCCATTGGATAAAGTGATGAAGGACGATCATCAAGAGGGTGGAGGACGACCACCCAGCAGGGGACGACTGCTAAATCGACGATGGGGACGGCCATCGGATGAGCATGATGGAGGACGACCATCAAGAAGTGGAGGACGACCACTTAGCAGGGTACGGCTGCTCTCAAAGGTATCATAACACAGGACGAGCGTTAGATAAAAAGAAAATTTGCTTTGTTGGCGATCTACTGGGGATAGTAAACACGGACGAGCGTTTACATCCAAGGAACAAAAGGTACAAGTGTTTGGTATTGTGTATAGATTAAAGATGCGGACGAGCATCCTTAAGACAATGATACGGACGAGTATCACGTAGAAACAAACTGACACATGTTCAGAGATGATGATACGGACGAGTATCAACTGGTTAACAAAGAACACGGACGAGCGTTGCATCTGAAAGGACTCTTCTGGGGAAAAGTAGACACGGACGAGTATCTATATCCAAGAAGACATAAGTGTTTGACACGGTGTATGGATTAAAGATGTGGATGAGCATCCTTAAGACTATGATACGGACGAGTATCATGTAGAAACAAACATTAGACACAATGTTCTGAGATGATGGTACGGACGAGCACCAACTGGTTAACAGAGAACAAGGACTATTGCCGAATCTGTGGGGATATGAGCGGTGATGTATACAAGATACGGACGAGTATCTGTATAAGCGTACCATGAGTAGTGAGTATTGTATTAATGAGTAATTTGACCGCTGGGGAGAGTGACACGGACGAGTGTCAAGAGAGAAAAGTAAAATATGAACAAGTATCTGCTATACCAAGTCTAGGCGACTGCGCTGGGGATATGACACGGACGGGTGTCAAAAAGGGGGTATATACAAGTATATGTGAGTGCAAAGAGGACCTCTTTGGCTTTCTGTTGGGATATGACACGGACGGGTGTCAGGACGTATCTGTAATGAAGGTGATTTTGTTTGTAGAGGGTGTTCAGGCGACCTGTGGGGAAAGATGACACGGACGGGTGCCAAAAGGTGTATATACGGGTGTTTGTGAATATGAGGCAACTACTTTTGCTGGGACCCTGATGGGGATTTTGGGGGAAAGTAATCTGTATTCTGATGAATGGTCACTAGTCACAAGCGTTCAATTCACAACATGACTTATGATTATGCTATGCATTTGATTTTTGCCGTAATGCTCCGTATTAGACGGAATGCTACGCTCTGGGGGTGAATATGATGCGAATGCTATGATTATGTAAAGGGGCACAGATACGGGATTCGGATCCCGTTGCCGCGAAGATCTCTGGTCGATCTGCTTGAAGTGGACGTCCCAGCTGGGTATGAGATCACTGGTAGATCCAATGGTGTATCTGCTTGGGGATATATGTCACCGGTTGACATATCCTTGTAATACGGGACCCAGCTGGGGTTTGTAGAAGCTTCTGTACTCTGTTGTGATCTCTTCATGCGTTGCTCTTCTGGATAGAGGCTGAAGCTCTGTGGGGAGATGATTCCCTGATTTCTGTATTCTGTTGAGGAAGAATGGCAACTCGGCTGGGGAAGTGAGAGGCAACTCAGCTGGGGAGAGCAATGGGGAGCAACTCAGCTGGGGATGGAGCATCTCGGATGCTGAGATTGAGTGTTTGTTGATTTGGCAGCTCCGCTGGGGAAATGGGCACCTTCTAGTGCCATGTGGAAGATAGACTGAGTTGATAATGATTTGCCAGCTTGCTAAGACGTAACTTGCATGCCCCAGGTTGCGTTCTGGATACCTGCAATCCTGCAAAGATAATGGAACGTACAAAAGGTCCCGAGGTATCCCTTACTGGGTTCCGTCATAGGAGATAAGTACTTTCGAGAGTAAGTATATTCCCTGTAAGCATGTGTTTTTTTCTTTTTATTTTTAGAGAAAGGCATCTGTACTTATGCAATTGTATTATTTTTTCTTAGAGATATCAGACAACTCTTTGCAAAACATAAATGTAAAAACGAAACATGACCGAAAATCTGATTTTATTAATTCACGTGCCCTGAATTGGCAAAATACAGTCAAAGAAACACATCTCCTGAAATGAGGAGATTGTTACAAATTGAGAAATAAAGTGCTGGCGGTGTTGACGACGCTTTGAGGAGCTTCCTCTCCTGCTATGACTCGTATGACAATGACGTTCTTCTCGTCTTGCTTTCTGGAGAGAGTTGATTCTGATCGAAGCTTGATCCTTTGGAAGCTTACCAAATTGTAGGTGATACAGACGAATTCAGAATGCAGTTGTTCGCTTATTCCCTTATTTTGCATGGATCGCCCTTTCGGGTTTTCAATCCATCGGGATACCCATTTTTGCCTGAGCTGTCCAATGCGGCTTTTCAACTCAGCGGGTGTACGTTTTTATTTATTTATTTCCCTTACTTTTGCCCGAGTCTTTTATTCTGTTTTCGACTCGCCGGGATGCCCTATTTTTGCCTGGACTTACATTCTGTTTTTATGTCCAGCGGGTCATTTTATGCGAAGTATTTTTTAACTGCATCTGAATTCACAGGGGACGGGAAATCTTCACCATCCATGGTGCTGAGCATCAGTGCTCCACCAGAGAAAACTTTCTTTACAACAAATGGTCCTTCATAGTTTGGAGTCCATTTGCCCCTGTGGTCTGTATGAGGAGGGAGGATTCTTTTCAGCACAAGATCCCCTACTCGGTACTCTCGGTGCCTGACTTTCTGATCGAAGGCCTTCTTCATTCTCTTCTGATATAACTGCCCATGACAGATTGCAGCCAATCTCTTCTCTTCAATCAGACTCAGCTGTTCGTATCGGGACCGAACCCATTCTGCTTCACTCAGTTTAACATCCATCAATACCCGTAACGAGGGTAGTTCAACTTCAACAGGTAGGACTGCTTCCATGCCATACACAAGCTGATACGGTGTTGCCCCAGTGGACGTTCTGATTGATGTGCGGTACCCATGTAAGGCAAATGGTAGCATTTCGTGCCAGTCTCTGTAGGTGACTACCATCTTTTGCACAATCTTCTTAATATTCTTATTTGCCGCCTCTACAGCGCCATTCATCTTTGGCCTGTAAGGAGAAGAATTGTGATGTTGGATCTTGAAGTCCCGGCATAATTCTGCCATCATTTTATTGTTTAGGTTGGACCCATTATCAGTAATGATTCGCTCGGGCACTCCATACCGACAGATGATATCTCTTTTTAGGAATCGGGCTACCACTTGCCTTGTGACATTTGCATATGAGGCTGCTTCAACCCACTTCGTGAAATAATCGATGGCGACCAGGATGAATCTGTGGCCGTTTGAAGCAGTTGGCTCAATCTTGCCAATCATATCAATGCCCCACATGGCAAAGGGCCATGGTGAAGACATGATGTTCAAAGGATTCGGAGGCACATGCACTTTATCTGCGTAGATCTGGCATTTGTGACATTTCCTGGCATAGGCACAACAGTCTGCATCCATTGTGATCCAAAAATAGCCTGATCTTAACAACTTCTTAGCCATGGCATGCCCTCCAGCATGGGTACCAAAAGAGCCTTCATGCACTTCATGCATCAGTAGATCTGCTTCCGTCTTGTCAACACATCTGAGGAGTACCATGTCAAAGTTCCTCTTGTATAAAGATCCATCAGTATTCAGAAAGAAACTCCCAGCAAGCCTTCTTAAAGTCTTCTTATCATTGGAAGATGCCCCAGGTGGGCATGTCTGATCCTCCAAGAAGCACTTGATGTCGTGGAACCAAGGCTTATCATCTTTGGCAATATCTGCCGCAAATACATATGCTGGTCTATCAAGTCTCGATACTGAAATCTGAGGTACAAAGTTAGCAGTCTGAACTTTGATCATGGACGAAATGGTAGCCAAGGCATCCGCAAACTGATTCTCGTCCCGAGGGATATACTCAAGTTTGACTGTTGTGAAGAAAGTCAATAACCTCCTTGTATAATCCCGATAGGGTATCAGATGATCCTGGTGAGTGTACCATTTGCCGTTGGTTTGATTAATTACCAGAGCTGAATCTCCGAACACGGTCAATGTTTTGATCCTGAGGTCAATGGCTTCCTCAAGACCCATAATGCAAGCTTCGTATTCAGCTTCGTTGTTAGTGCAGTTGAAAGTGAGTTTTGCCGAGAAAGGCATGTGAACTCCTTTGGGTGTAATGAGTACTGCACCAACACCACGGCCATTCATGTTAACAGCCCCGTCAAACATCATGGTCCATTCTTCTTCTGGGTCGGGCCCTTCAGTGTGAATAGGCTCTTCATGATCTTTTGATTTAATGAACATGATGTCTTCATCAGGGAAGTCAAACCTCATTGGCTGGTAATCGTCAATGGGTTGCTCAGCAAGATACTCAGATAGTACACTGCCCTTGATGGCTTTCTGAGATGTGTACTGTATGTCGTATTCTGTGAGAATCATCTGCCATCTTGCAACCCGTCCGGTAAGAGCTGGCTTCTCGAATATGTACTTGACTGGGTCCATTTTTGAGATTAACAAGGTAGTGTGGGTCAACATATACTGCCTTAGTCGGCGAGCAGCCCACGCTAAAGCACAGCAAGTTTTCTCGAGCAGTGAATAACGTTGTTCACAGTCGGTAAACTTTTTGCTTAGGTAGTAAATTGCATACTCTTTTCGACCAGACTCGTCATGCTGGCCCAGCACACACCCCATTGACTCTTCTAATACTGTCAAGTACATGATTAGAGGTCTTCCTTCAACTGGAGGCATAAGGATTGGAGGTTCTTGCAGATATTCTTTGATCTTGTCAAAAGCCCTTTGGCAATCTTCGTTCCACCTGACCGTTTGTTCCTTTCTTAACAGCTTGAACAAGGGCTCGCAGGTTGCTGTGAGGTGAGATATGAACCGTGAAATGTAGTTCAATCTACCCAAGAACCCTCGAACTTCTTTCTCAGTTTTCGGTGCGGGCATCTCTTGGATGGCTTTGACTTTATCAGGGTCAACCTCAATCCCTTTCTCGCTTACAATAAAGCCCAGCAGTTTACCGGATCGCACCCCGAATGTGCATTTGTTGGGGTTCAGCTTCAGTTGATACTTTCTCAGACGCTTGAACAACTTCAGCAGATTCACCAGATGGTCTTCCTCTGTAAGGGACTTGGTGATCATGTCATCCACATAACACTCGATTTCCTTATGGATCATATCGTGGAATAACGTTACCATAGCCCGTTGATAAGTTGCACCCGCATTCTTAAGCCCAAATGGCATTACTTTGTAGCAGAACGTGCCCCAAGGTGTAATGAATGTTGTCTTCTCCATGTCTTCAGGTGACATCTTGATCTGGTTATATCCTGAAAACCCATCCATGAAGGAGAATACCGAGAACTGAGCCGTATTATCAACCAATACGTCAATGTGAGGTAATGGGAAATCATCTTTCGGGCTGGCCCTATTCAGATCCCGGTAATCAACACACATTCTTACCCTACCGTCCTTCTTTGGCACAGGTACTATGTTAGCAACCCACGGCGGGTAACTTGTCACAGCAAGGAATCCGGCATCCCATTGCTTTTGTACCTCCTCTTTGATCTTCATAGCCATGTCTGGACGGGTACGGCGCAGCTTTTGTTTGACTGGAGGGCACTCTTCTCTCAAAGGCAACTTGTGCACAACAATACCGGTATCCAACCCTGGCATGTCTTGATACGACCAAGCAAACACATCCACATACTCTTGAAGTAGATCTATCAGTTGCTTCTTCACTGAGTCTTGCAGGCAGGCCCCGATCTTGACTTCTTTCACATTTTCCTCTGTACCAAGATTGATCACTTCAACCTCCTCCTGGTGAGGGGTAATGACCCTTTCCTCTTGTCTTAACAACCTGGCTAGTTCTTCAGGAAGCTCGTATTCTTCTTCAACCCCTTCTTCAGCTTGATTGATCGGATTGTCAAAGTCATACGATGTCATAGCCGTGCTGTTGTTGGTGCTGTCAGGAAGGCACTCTCTGCAAGGGTTTAATTGGTTCATTTTAGTGATCTAATTTTAGTCTTATTTAGAAAAGTGAAATGAAGTTGTCATTTTGAAAAACACTGCCATTTATTTTTGTACAAAAAGAAAAATGGAAAAACAGTGAACATAAAAGAAAAAGACTTGTTTGCAAAAAGATCGTCTGATATTTCATTACTTTAATCTCGTTTGCACAAAAGTACAGATGGCCCTGATTACAAAATGAGTCTTGTCATCTTGGGCAAGATGCAAGACTTTGATGCATGCTTATAAAAAATACAGGAAATAATAATTACTCTGCTCGAGTAACACTTATAATTCCCTGGGAAGACCAGTTCGAGACACTGCTCCCCGGGATCTTCGGACGAATCCAATTCTCCAGGTTGCGCTCCTCTTCCAGCTCGTCTTCCAGACAGTTGATAGCATCGGGGGTAAGCATTCCCCCACTGACAAAACCAGGCTCTCCAGCAGCCTTCACTTGATGTTGAGTTGGTCTGTAACCCAACCCAAATTTGTCCTTCTTCTCCTCCACAGCTAAGACCTTGCCCCAGCCTAGGGCCGTTCCTTCCTCAACAACCTTCCGGGCTTGTTGGTATGACGACATGGAGATCCCCGAAACAGCAGATGCTTCATTTACATTCAAGGCTTCAAAACCTTGGCTCATGGTTTCAACGATTTCTCCATCCATTTCAATATACTTGTAAGTAGCCAGATGGCTAACAAATATATCCTCCTCCCCGCAGATTGTGACAACTTGGCCTTCCCACTCATATTTTAACTTTTGGTGAAGGGTAGACGTTATTGCGCCGGCGGCGTGAATCCAGGGTCTACCCAACAAACAGCTGTAGGCGGGCTGAATGTCCATCACATAAAAGATAGTTTTAAAGGTCTGCGGGCCAATTGTCACGGGCAGCTCAATCTCTCCCAGAACCGATCTCTTCGAACCATCAAAGGCTCTTACCACCAGGTTGCTGGGTCTCAATGCCAATCCGTCATATTCTAATTTCACCAGAGCCTTCTTTGGTAGGACATTCAGGGAAGAACCTGTGTCCACCAACACATGAGAAAGGACAGCTCCTTTGCATTCCATGGTTATGTGCAAGGCTTTGTTGTGATTGCGACCATCCGCTGTCAAGTCAGAATTGGTAAACCCTAGCCCATTGCTAGCAGTAACATTTCCAACCACGGTTTCCAATTGGTTGACAGTAATCTCCTCAGGCACGTAAGCTGCGTGCAGGACTTTAAGTAGTGCATTCCGATGGGCTTCGGAGCACATAAGCAGTGAGAGGATAGAGATTTTGGATGGCGTCTGGTGAAGCTGATCCACAACTTTATAATCGCTCTTTTTGATGATCCGCATAAACTCATCAACTTCCTGATCGAATGGAGTTTTCAGGGCTTCTTTGGCAGCTGGATCTTCCTGCACCGGGCCTTTTCCCTTTGCCTTGGCGGCAGCTTCTGCCTCGGCAGTGGGTCTTTGAACTTGTGAAGCAAAGAGACGTCCGCTTCGGGTGAAGCCTCCGCCTCCGCCTACATTATCGATTTGTGGTGCAGGTGCTGATGTTTCAAGAGTGATTCTTTTTCCCTCGCAATACAAGTCAGAGCCATAGTGCCAAGGGATGGCCCTATCGCTTTCATATGGTACAGGTCCAGGCACCGTGACGGTAACTGGACTGATTGCTGCTGCTGAAGGGACTGTTATTGTTTGTGGATCATAAAAGATTGTGACTGGTGCTCTAGTGGGAGCAGCACCTTCTGAATGGTAGGCGGAGTTATTTTCTGGATCGTAGAATATGGTAACTGTGGAGACATCTTCATGATTGTTTGCTGGTGTTGTAGGAGGTTCCGTTGGAAGGACTGTTGCTGTTGTTGATGGAGAGTCGAAATGGAATGAAGCTGATGTGGTAACAGGAGAAACTGTTGAAAACCGATCATTTGGTAGGACAGATGAAGTACTTGCTGATGCTGCTGATGAATTATCGGGAACATTTGTTACTGCAGTTGTAGGAGGGTCTGAAACCGTTGTTGATGAAGTTGTAGGATTTGCCGGAAATGATGTAGTGATCTGTAGGAGGCCACTCTTAATAAGGCTGTCAATGCCATTCCTCAAGTCCTCGCACCCATTCCATGAAATATTGCAGTAGGGGCACCCTAGTTCACACCCTGGAAATATGTTGTTTTCACGGAGTTGAGCTTTGATTTCCACCAATGGTGTCCTGATCTGATCCACACTGGTTATGAAATAAGACGGTGTGTCTTCTTCAATTGCGTTAATTCGAGGACCACCATGGTTTGGCATTGGGTTTTGTTGACATTGGGCGGCGGTGCAAAATTCAGAGCCTTGGAGTCTACCAAGTCTTGTACCTTCATATGCAGAGCCCTGCATTTTTCTGTACTGTGACCAGGTGCGTTTGAATGGAAAGCACACCTAGCATTGGAGTCATAGTTTCTTGGTAAACTGTTGGGATCCGGAGGTGCCAACGTTCTTAGCTCAACTAGGTTGAGTTTCAGAAGCTGTGGCAGCAAGGCAACATACGGCATTGGGATCGGGTCGATCACTCGGTTAGCTTGGGATGGCCTTTGTTGGAATGGCCTCTGTTGATTGTTGTTGTTGGAGTTGTTGTTGTTGTAGTTTCTTGGAGGATATTGATTCTGCTGATGATACTGAGGTTGTTGTTGGAAATTTTGTTGAGGAGGTTGATAGACCGGCTGAGGATGAGCTGGAGCAGGGATTGTGACTGCTGCTATTGTTCTGGGAACATAATGGGGCCTGCCCCTGTTGGTGTGAATGGCATTGGTCTCGCCAGTTCTTCTCGGGCCTGCAAAAGGCTTTCTTGTACCACTGGACGAGCTTGCACCATTATCAGATATTTTGCCCATTTTCAACAGGCTTTCAATTCTCTCCCCAGCTATGACAACATCTGCGAAGCTAGTGGAAGAGAAAGCAGCCAACCTGTCAATATAGGTTCCCTGAAGAGTGTTCATAAACATGTCTGCCATTTCTCTCTCAGACATTGGGGGTTGAACGGCAGCAGCCAATTGCCTCCATCTTTGGGCGTATTCTCGGAAACTTTCCCTTGACGACTGTGACATTCCCATTAGGAGAGTCCTGTTGGGTGCCATGTCTAAGTTGTATTGATACTGTCGGATGAAGGCTTCTGCCAGGTCCTTCCAGCATCTTACAGTTGCCCTTGTCAGGTGGGAATACCATTCCCTCGATGCTCCTGTCAAACTGTCTTCGAAGTAGAACATCCAAAGCTTCTCATCCATTGTATAGGCCTTCAGCCTTCCCAGAAATGACTGCAGATGAGTCCGGGGGCACGAAGTCCCATTATACTTTTCGAAACAAGGAGGCTTGAACTTATGAGGGATCCTGACCCCATCAACCAAACCCATGTCCATGACGTTGAAGCCCAAAGAATTTTGAGATTCTAAAGGCCTTAACTTCTCAGCTATTTCATCCAATCTCCTATCATAAGCATCCTCTCCAGCACCCATTACTGTAAATTGGTCCTCCTGAGGATCTTCTTGAAGTACTCTGGCTGCAGTAGCTGTTCCTTGGATGT
Source organism: Lathyrus aphaca (assembly GCA_963966055.1). NCBI lineage: Eukaryota > Viridiplantae > Streptophyta > Magnoliopsida > Fabales > Fabaceae > Lathyrus > Lathyrus aphaca. The sequence continues at coordinate 63,239,635 of OZ014519.1, read as the reverse complement.
TGGCAGGGATATTAATCTCAGGATGTAGATGTGGACCAAACACAGGGGGATTCCCATGTGGTTGCACCCTTTCATTATTACTGGTGCCTGCAGTTCCTACATGAGGCTCCTCTGGATTTTGCCTCTCAACCATAGCCCTCAGTCTCTCCTGGCTCTGAGCCATGTTGTTCATAACCTCCATGAACTGCGTCATCTGTGTTCTCATCTCCAATCTTTCATTGGCTAGCTGATTTCTGACATCAGCAAGATCTTGTTGAACTTGATCCATTTGGATGCCCGGAAGGTTGTTTCTAGTTGGGTACCTGTGCGGCCTGTTGAGAGGAAACACCCGGCGACGAGCAATACTGCCTGAGATTCACAACAGAGGTTAGTAACAATAAGAACAAAACCTACAAAACAAACAGAAGGGTTAGTATGCAATGCAGTTGTGCTTATTTGCTCTCAAGGTATCCGGTTTGGTCTTCAGTTTTGACCCTTCCAGACCCTTGATGATGATGCTGTTGAAGTTGCTTCCGGAGTGAACTCAGATGAAAACCAACACAAATATATTACATAAGACGAAATAATACAACTTGTTCTTTTTACAACACAAGTCCCCCCCCCCTAAGGGGTCAAAATACATCACAAAAAAAGCAAAAGTACATGGAATAAGAATAACAACAAGCAAATGGTCAAACTCCCAGGCCAAACTCGTCCTCACGAACTTCCTTAAGAAGTGCTTCGGTCACAGGATCAGCCGGACGCTCCGTGAGACCTCTGATGAGAAGGTTTCTTGTTGCAACAGCTGCAGTCAACTTCTTGTTCTGACCTTGGTCTTTAGACCTCTTCACTCCAGCTCTGATTTCTAGCTCTGATATTTCCTTCTGGGCTGCTGCCAGGGCTTTTTCCATCTGCTCCATCTTGTCCTGAACTCTCTTGTCTTCTAGAGTACGGGCCTCAGTGATCCGGACCCACCTGGCCTGACTCTCTTTCAAATACAAGTCTGTTCTTGCTCTCTGGAACTGGGCTTCTTTACAAGCATTCTTCAGAATCTGTTCACCAGCCTTGGACTTGTTGATATAATCTCCAGACTTCTCAATCTTAGTCAAGTGTTCTACCCTCAATTTCTCCAACCTTTCAATTTCCCTCACACCTTCACTCCTCTCCCGGAGGGTCTTCTGCAAAGCCTGGGTTAACTTCTCATTTCTTTCCTTCAAGCTTTCAAACTCCTCCAAACTGATAGCGGCAGGGGGTGGTGCTGAAGATGACTCAGGCATGTCTTCTATGGTAAAGGGCATTCCAGAGAATTGGGCCCTAGCATGGGACCACTCATAATATTGGACTGATGCCACATTATTGCACTTCCCCAGAATGGTGATTCCCTTAGTCTGAACATGATCCCAGGCCCAGGCAGCCTGCCTAACAGCAGTCAAACTAACCTTGTTCTCACAGTAGAGGGTCTCAACCAAATCTTGCTCCCTAGGAGTATGAACCAGTGCATAGCCCAATTGTCTCCTGAACAGCAGAGGGTTGTAGTTGATACTTCCCTTAACTCCTATCAAAGGCACATTGGGAAAGTGCCCACAGCTGGTGATCATATCTCTGCCCTTGGTGCTCTGAGTACACCATCTGATGTCTGCTGAAGTGAGAGTAGTGAGTCTCTTAGCCCAGTTGCTTTGCTGATGAGGATTGAGAAATGCATCTGTCCTGGGTAGATGCCTGAGGAGCCAAGTATGGAATAATGGAGCACAAATCCTCACTAATCTTCCCCTCTGCTTCTCATTTCTCTGATGTACTGAGTAATAGAGATCACCCAGTAAAGTTGGCACTGGGTTCTTCAAGATGAACAAGTGGATTGCATTTTTGCTGATGAATCGAGGTTCATCTGCAAACAGCACAATTCCATATACACTTAAGGCCAACAGAGCACAAACAGCTTTCCATTCTCCTAGGGAGGCTTTCAAACTAGCTTGAGAAATCAGGAAGTCCAGGTGAAATCCAAGGATCCCAGCTTTAGAGGTCAAGTGCTGCTCAATCAAAGCAGGCTCCAAGTGCAAAGCTTTTGCTATCTCTCCATTGCTGGGAAAGACCATTTCAGGGTTGAAAGGGATTTCTCTCCTGATAGGCAAACCAACCAAATATGAGTATTCTTCCAAAAGAGGACCCAACTGAAAGTCTTGAAAGGTGAAACATCTCAATGGAGGATCATAAAACTGAATGCAGGTGTGGATGAGGCTTCTCTGAGATGGGTCCAGATCCATGACCATGTCCAGTATATCCCCATAACTCTCCCTGAACAAGGGTATGCGATCTGGAGTGATCAGGGTTTGGATCCTCCTGATGTCTGATAAGTCTGGTTGGAAGAAATGATAGGTGATGTTGCTTTTCTTTGGAGCCATGATGTTGAGACTGAGTAGAGTGCTGATGAAGAGGCTGAAAGAACGAGCCACTGATTGGCTGGTGCAAGTAACTGAAGTATGGCTGACAAACTGATGCAAGTGCTGGTGGAGATAGGTCAAAACTGCAGATGGGGTCAAAACCAAAACCAGATGAATATGGATACCCTGAAACACAAATAAGCAAATGTTAATATGATGCAATGAGTATGTATGCAAATGAAATGCAAGGGTTTGTGACTGAGCTGGATCTGATTAACTGCCTTGGTATAGATCCGTGTGTGTTCAAGAATTCCAGAAGGAGGTCTAAAAATCCAGTAACCAGGGTGGGAGACTCAAATAAAGAGCCACAAGTCCAGGGTTTAGAATCACAAGAACTATCCAACATGGAGCATTCTTAACAAAGTCAAAGTAACAGGGTATTCTGAGGTCAAGGTACCTGCAAACCTGTAAACAGCCCAACCCCCTCACAGGTGATGATCTAGAACAAGGATCCTCAGACTTGGACCAGTTATGAGAAGTGTAAACACTTCTAACCCGGAGGTACAGTGTTTACAATAACCATAACAATTCCTCCTCTAATTCACCTCAGTTTCTGAAGGTCAGTACTAAAAGGTCATCCAGACTTAGCAGGCTTCCCAGATAGCCCTAGCATTGCAGGAAATCTGCAACACAGAGTTCTCAAGAAGAAACCCATATCTGAACCGTGTTTCATATTCCCGCACCAGACCGAAATGGAATGGGAAAGAATATGATTCACTCTAGCCTAGGTGTCACTCAGGTCCCAGGTATAGGACCTTAACTCTCAATGAATCACCCACCCACCAAAGAAAAACCAGATCCAGCCAGCAACAATGACAGTATGATATATAAATGCAGTAAAGAAAGCAGTAAAGTAACTGTACATAAAGCAAAAAAATAAATAAATACAAGCACAAACAAGCACATGACACCCCAGTAAACACAAATCAAACAAGCGCTAGGAGGAACCCACAAAAAGAACCAGAAGCCCTGGTTGCAATATAAGGATCCCCAGCAGAGTCGCCAAGCTGTCGCTCCCGACAAATGAAAAAATGATCAAATGAAGGTACATACGCGAACGGTCGGCGAAGGGAACAGTGAGAACACACAGCCGTGAACTCACTGGAGATGAATAGAGTCGCCAGCTAGGCATTTTTATCCCGGAGGAAAGGTAATGCTGCATAGACCTAGAAAGATATGGATAAGACGGTTTGCGAACCAGAGAGACTGAGAAAGGGGGTTGGTTACAACCTGGGAAGGTATTAGCACCCAGATTGTCCGCCGTACTCGACGGGATCCACGCTTAAAAGATTTGTGTTTTAAAGGGGTAGTGTCAGTGCAATCTGTGTGTAAAATAGCTGGAAAAGAAATGTACAGGTGTCAGTGCAAAAGAAGTGTGAAGTGTAATATGTATAGTGTCAGTGTAAGAAAGAGTATGCTCATGATTATGAGGCTTAAAGAAAAGTGCTGGAAGGAGGGGGAATGTACAGAGACTTTTGTTCGATAACTGTTAAGTTATGCCTACGTATCCTCTCGTGCAATGAGGAAGTCAGAACACCGTAGTTCGACCCAAAGAGACTGAAAAATGAATTGACTGATGAACTGCTTGCTAGCCTATGCTCAAGTGTATGACCTGTCTGGCTCAGGTGCGAACTGTCTTGCATTAGACGGAAGAAGCGAGTTCTCGTTTGTGAGTGAATGAGATGAGAAAAGAATCCCGGAGGAGACGATTATTGTTTGTTTTTTAGTTTTCAGTCTTTTATTGTTTTTGGATTTTGTCATAAGTTAATGAGCTTAAGTCTAAACCAATGGATTTAGTAAACTCATCACATCCTCCCTCTGTTTAGGGGTAATGAGAATACCTTAAGTGTGAAGTCAGCTTCTCACACTTAATCACCTTTGCTATAGGATCAAGATCATTAACCTACTTGTGATTATTTAGATGTTTTTGGTGTTTTTGTTTAGTGTTGAGTAGTGAGGTTAAGCCATAATCAGGGATTAAACAGACCCATTACACCATCCTAAAAGAAGGATGATAGATGAGAGTGTTTAAGCTGAGGAAGACTCCTCAACTTAATCCATGATTAAGGATTAAACTCATGACAAAACAAGCCTTTATTAAGTGGATTTTAGATTAATGATATGATGATGAAGTGAATTTTATGATTTGTAAGACAACTTGAGGGGGACTTGTCCATTAACACTAGGGTTAGTCCTTCTTAACCAATTAAGGAAGAATTAGAACCCTAATGCAAGGCCCAAGTTACAAGTGATGTCTTGATACTTATTAAGTGAATTGATTAAGAGATTTAAACACATAAAGGGTTCAAGACTTAGGATTAAAGTTATACACTCCATCCTAAGAGAAGGATGCAGGCATAAGCTTAAATCACAAAGTCTTAAAGCCTTTAGGGTTTAGTCCCTGATTATGAGGTGAGAAGAGGAGACTCAAAGAGAGACACAAAGGTAAAACTATGGGGGGAACTAATCAAAACCATAATTCATTGTCATGCTTGGTTGATCCTAAGGTTTGTGAGGTTTAAACAAGAAGATCTTCAAAGAGAACCACCAGGAAGCAGATGAACAGGATCAAGAGAAGCAAAGTGACTTGCTTCATTCAAGAAGTCAAGTCACTTAAAGAAGGAAGGTGGGAGGGAGAAGAATGAGCAAGCTCAAACTCAAACACAAATAAGAATGCAGCAATGGATGCAAGAGAGATGAAAAGAAAAGGTGTGAGAAGTGAAGGCAAATCCACTTTTCAAGCTTACTTACCACCTGCAATGTTAGAAAGAAATGCAATGCAATGCAAGATGAGATGAAATGGTATGATGCAAAGAAAAACCAGAAGCATGTTGATGGTGATTATGATGTTATGAGGTGCTGCAAACATGGGACAAGACAATGGAGATGTTCATACAAGATTATGAATGCAAATGATGCAAGCTAAGGAGCATGAACAAGCATGAAAAGTTATGAATCATACAAGACAAATGACATGGCAAATATGTAATGCAATGATCAAAGATGCTTCATACATGTCTTAAGATGTCAAATGAATCATAAGAATGCACAAAATGCAATGGCAAGTCAACTTATGCAAAAGAATGCAAGAAGGATGCAAGAGAAAGCCCAAATTAGGGTTTATGAAACAAACAATCAAACACAAACCAAAAACAGAAGCAAACCCTAAGATAAAAAAATGGAAAATGGCACTCAAAGAAACCCTAGACCTATAACAAACCACTGCCCAAAGGGGAGCTCCCAACTCTCAACCAAACTCAAGTTATGAATTTTCTAAGTTATTAGGGTTTTTTAGGGTTCTTATCAAAACAAATGCCAATCAATTAGAAAATGCAAGATCAAATCATGGCCTTTTTATCTTTGAAAATACATGTCAAATGGAAAACAATGCAAAAGAATCAATGTCTCAACCTTCACCAAAAGGCAGAAATGAATTTTCAAATATGTGATCAAAATAATGCATAAAAAATGATTTAATTCAATGAAAAATTCTTAAAGTGCATCAAGATCAAAAAAGAAATTTGGTTTGAAGGTTGGACAATGTTTCTAAATGTCTTAGAGCATTTCATGAATTTTTTGGTAATTTTTAAATACCTAGAAGTATTTTTAATTCATTAATTCCCATTAATCAATTAAAAATAATCTTTTAAATATTTAAAAATACTTTTTTAATGATAAAAAAAATAAAATAAAAATATTTTGTGTCATAAAAATTAATAAAACCTTAAAGAAAAAGTTTCATAATTTTTATGATTTTTTAACTATTTTAAATAAATTGTGCAATTTAAATGAAATAAATATGAATAAAAATTAAAAGAAAATGAAAGTAAACAGATTGGATGGCCAGGATTGCTCCAGGGTTTAAATGTGTTGACTGGCGCGTAATCCTGTGGCTGTGATTCAAAGCTGAATTAATCTTAATTAAATAAATTAATTAAAGTGATTAGGGCTAATGAACAGATCCTGGCCATCAAAAAGGGTGGGAAGTCAAACATTCAACGCGCATCAACGGCCAAAATTCAAACGAGCATTAATTATGGGATTAAGCCCTAAATACATTCAGGTGGCCGGAGAAGACTTCCGGTCGTCTTCTCCGGCCAGCTCTCACCTGAGAATCACCCAACTTCCTCAAAACGTTACAAAAATGAAATCTAAGACCAGGGAAATGATCCTTATCCTCTCACGAACCAAACCCCTCTCTCAAAACAAATTTAAAGTTCCTAAATCAACTGAATCGAAGCAAACAATTTCTAGGGTTCGTGAGCTTCAAACACAAATTAAATGCTCAAAACAAAACCATTTCAAAAACTAAAGGTACCAGAATGATCAGTGCATCATGAAGAACAAGTTTGTAACATAAGAAACCATTTCTGGAAAAATTAATTTCGAGCTACCTGAGATTTGGAGCTTTCAGTTTAGGAATTTTCTGGCCACTTCCTTTGATGCAAGCTGCTCTACTTGATTCCCCAAATGTGTTTGAATGCTCAAAATGAGTTTGTGTTGGCTGGAGAAGGAGATTCGAATGGAACTGCTTCAGTTCAGTCAACAATGGCCATGATGATTTTGGCACTTTCAGGCTGTGAAAAGGAGTTGTTTGTGATCTATGAAGTGTGTTGAGAAAGTTTGTGGTGTTGGTTGGTGTGTTTGTGGCTTGCGGAGAGAGATTCGATAGAATCTGCAGCTTGAGGTGAATAATGGCAATGGAGTTTTCAGGCTTGATTTAGGCTTGAGCTTTGGTGGTTTCTTGTCTATGAGATGTGGTGAGTTGAATGATGATGAGAGTTTGAGTGTTTTATGGCTGTGGACAGAATTTCGAAGGAACTTGCAATGAGGTGAGTTTTTGTGAATGTGATGAGTGTGTGTGTTTCAGCCTTGGCTTGTGTTATGTTCAACTTGTAAATTGAAATCATAAACAATTCTGATTGGCTGGCTGATGTGACTTGTGCTTTATGGATTGGTAGATCACTTTTTGCTCAAAAACCACTTTTGTGTAAGATAGGGCATGGCTCCAAATCTAGGCAAGGACAAAGCATGGCTGGCGCAGCAAAAGGTGAGGGAGAGGCTAGCCAAAGTCAGCTTCCAATGTCATAAGTTGTAGGAAGTGAAATGAGTGGTTTTTGCAAGTTGGCTAGCTTTTGGTTCACATGTGAAAAATTCAAGTTACATGAACTAAACCATGGGCAAACTTGATCAAAAATCTGATTTTATGACTTAGGGAAATGTTTGTGTAATGGTTTGTAGTGAACTAGAGGCTGCAATGTGTTTTGATCCAAGACTTTGCAAAATTTCCACTTGGTGCATAACTTGAAAATAAGTGATTTTTGGCAACTTTGCATGGTCATAACTTTTGATCCAAGAAGAATTTGATCATGTTTTTGTACTTTTTGAAAAGGGAAAGATGAGATCTACAACTTTCATGACCAAAGTTTTTCCATTTGAAGCCTTTTTGGATCATGAATCAAGGCTTGAAAATTGACCTAGAATGGTGCATTCTTGAAAAGTCAACTATGCCCAAAAAGGTCAACATTTGCAAAAACCCTAAATTCTTGATTTCTATGAACTTCAACCTTCTTCCATGATCAAATAAAGATCATATACACTCAAAATGATGAAGATCACCCATTGGTTGGGTCATTGGGGGCCTCAGATGCCCTGATTTTACACTGACTTGTCTGAAAAGTCAACTCTTGATCAGATGACTTCCCCATGGAATTTCTTCATGAAAATTGATATGCATACTCCCCATACCATATAAAGATCAATGGAAACAAGAATGACCAAAAAAAATTGGAGTTATGGCCTTTGAAACCAAAACCCTAATTTTCAGTCAACTGTGCAGTTCAACCTGGCTCTGTATCCACTCAAACCCTAGTTCTTGTGATTCCTCTGCATTTTTGACTTTGAGGAGATGGAATATGATGTAAGAACACACATGGACCCCTTTGAGTTGATTGGTGGCCTTTGGAATAACTCAAGATGCTTTGGGATGGCTCAGATCACAAACCCTAGGTGCAGATGCCTTAGAAACTATCCAGTGAATCAAAAAATGAGATGTGAGATGATATGATTGTATTTATGCACATGAGGATGATCACAAGCCATGGTGTGAATGGGTGAGGGCAAATTTGGGGTGTTTACAGCTGCCCCTATTCAAACATGAGTTAGCTGTGCAGGTTGTAAGCGACGGCTTAACAGGCGAACAAGATAACTTGTGGTTGAATACCAAAGACAGTCCAAAATTTGCACTCACGGAATGAAGAAGAAAAGGGATATAGGTTGTAAAGGAAATAAAGTATATTGTAAAGTATGGGCGACGGAGGACGACCGTCGAGCAGAGGACGACTGCTGGGTAAGGTGGTATGTGAAGCAAAGCGATGACGGGGACGGCCGACATGCTGGTAAAGTGTATAAAGCAATGACGGGGACGGTCGACATGCTGGTAAAGTGCATAAAGCAATGACGGGGACGGCCGACATGCTGGGGATAAAAGGTAAAGCTAAGACGGGGACGGCCGACTAGCTGGGGAAAATAAAATATCATGATGGGGACGACCATCAAGATAAAGCTGCAAAATTCTGAGGATTAATGAAACATGACGGGGACGGCCGTCAAGTTCATAAGGGTAAAGTAACCAACGATGGGGACGGCCATCGGGCTAAAAAGGAAAAGGGACCACGACGGGGACGGCCATCGGGTTAAAGAATGAATGAAATAACAGATGATGGGGTACGGCCATCAAAGGTGAAGGACGATCACTTAGCAGGGGACGGCTGCTCTGTGGGGAAAGAAAATATGATGGGGACGGCCATCAAAGGTGGAGGACGACCACCTGGCAGGGTACGGCTGCCGAAAATATCAACGATGGGGACGGCCATCGGATAGAAAAGGTCAACGATGGGGACGACCATCGGACGAGCAAGATGGAGGACGACCATCAAGAAGTGGAGGACGACCACTCAGCAGGGGACGGCTGCTCTCGGGGTTTGTCATAACACAGGACGAGTGTTAGATAACCAAAATCAACAATGGGGACGGCCATTGGATAAAGTGATGAAGGACGATCATCAAGAGGGTGGAGGACGACCACCCAGCAGGGGACGACTGCTAAATCGACGATGGGGACGGCCATCGGATGAGCATGATGGAGGACGACCATCAAGAAGTGGAGGACGACCACTTAGCAGGGTACGGCTGCTCTCAAAGGTATCATAACACAGGACGAGCGTTAGATAAAAAGAAAATTTGCTTTGTTGGCGATCTACTGGGGATAGTAAACACGGACGAGCGTTTACATCCAAGGAACAAAAGGTACAAGTGTTTGGTATTGTGTATAGATTAAAGATGCGGACGAGCATCCTTAAGACAATGATACGGACGAGTATCACGTAGAAACAAACTGACACATGTTCAGAGATGATGATACGGACGAGTATCAACTGGTTAACAAAGAACACGGACGAGCGTTGCATCTGAAAGGACTCTTCTGGGGAAAAGTAGACACAGACGAGTATCTATATCCAAGAAGACATAAGTGTTTGACACGGTGTATGGATTAAAGATGTGGATGAGCATCCTTAAGACTATGATACGGACGAGTATCATGTAGAAACAAACATTAGACACAATGTTCTGAGATGATGGTACGGACGAGCACCAACTGGTTAACAGAGAACAAGGACTATTGCCGAATCTGTGGGGATATGAGCGGTGATGTATACAAGATACGGACGAGTATCTGTATAAGCGTACCATGAGTAGTGAGTATTGTATTAATGAGTAATTTGACCGCTGGGGAGAGTGACACGGACGAGTGTCAAGAGAGAAAAGTAAAATATGAACAAGTATCTGCTATACCAAGTCTAGGCGACTGCGCTGGGGATATGACACGGACGGGTGTCAAAAAGGGGGTATATACAAGTATATGTGAGTGCAAAGAGGACCTCTTTGGCTTTCTGTTGGGATATGACACGGACGGGTGTCAGGACGTATCTGTAATGAAGGTGATTTTGTTTGTAGAGGGTGTTCAGGCGACCTGTGGGGAAAGATGACACGGACGGGTGCCAAAAGGTGTATATACGGGTGTTTGTGAATATGAGGCAACTACTTTTGCTGGGACCCTGATGAGGCAACTCCGTTTGAAGCTTTGTATGGTAGGAGGTGTAGAACGCCTATGTGTTGGTATGTGTCATACCTCGAAAAATACGATCCTCGCGAAAGACGCGGAAAAAACAGACAAACAGAGTCGCCACCTAATTTTAATCTATTCCTAATAAAGGAAAAGGGAAATATAGATAAAACCTATAAAAGAATGAACTTGGTTATTGAAACCAGATTCTGAATTCGGGAGTCGGTTACGTAAGAGGAAGGTATTAGCACCTCTTACGTCCGTTGTATTCAACGGGAACCTCTTAGTCTAATTTGCGATTGTATGTTAACTTAAATTATTGTCTTCTTATTAATAAACGAGTATGGAGAATGGGTGGTTTTGGTCGTAGAGTGCTCGGCAAGGATCGAGTCCGTGTGCCTACGTATTCCCTTGTGCAATGGGAAAGTCAGAGCCTCGTAGTTCGTGGTACTAAGTTTGATTGTTGTTTACGAACAATTTTTCGAATCGCATTCTAATTACTATGCGTTGGCTTATCTGCTCGCGATTGGAGGCTGAAGCGCTAGCTTGTTTTGCAATTATAGAAAGGATTTGAACAGTTCTTGTTTCGAAAAATAATGTTTAAGTTGATTAGTGTTTTTTTAAGAATGAAAGAGTGAATAAACTGCGTCCTGTGGGGCAGGCCTCAGGAGAGTTTACGCGAGAATTCGAGGAATGCTGGACTCCAGAATTCAATTCTTTCATTATTTGATATGTTGAATTAAGTATTTTAATCGCGAAAGATCGAATGAACTACGTCCTATGGAGCGAGCCTCAGGAGAGTTCATTCAGGAATTCGAGGAATGCTAGACTCCAGAATTCCATTCTTTCGATTCTTAATTTAGAAATTCTTTGATAAAATCATGTTTATTTTCATGGTTTTAGGGTTTAGAACTTGATATGGAAATAGGTGCATTATCTCAATTTAATTTTTAAATGTTTGAAAAGGTTTAGGAAAGCGAAAGTTGTGCAGATGACGATCGAATAATGATCGACTTACAGGTGTGCATGTGTAAGTATATAAATTTACATGGCGTTGGATAAAAGATTTCGTTTATCTTAGTCTTTAGTGTGCGTTCGTTTTTTCTTTACTTAGCGATTTATTGTTAATAAATGCAAATGTAATCACGCAAGCAAGTGTATCATCGTACCACAAGCAATAAAGATCGAGCATACGAAACTCATACCACTCACACAAAATCGAACAAAGGTGAAAGAGAAAAAAAAATACAACATTAAATAGAAATATTTAAATAGATTAATTATTAATTTAACTAATCGAATTAGATGAGACTATTTCATAAAATTAATCAATGAAAAAATGTTTTTTTATATTTGGAAAAAAGAAATTAAATAATTATATTAAAATAACCATTTAACATAATTAAGTAAATAAAGCTTTTGTGTTTGATAAATTTCTATCAAAAAGAAAGAAAAGAAATAAGCAAAAGTCACAAAAAAAAAGAATGAATTAATGACTCAATTTGATTCAACAAGCCAGGATATTATGAAGATTACTAAGAAACCAAAAGTGAAACCCTAACTATATAAGGATGTGAGTCCGAAAGTCAGCAACAACAACATGAAGGCTGTTGACACCTGGCACTCAATCCATAGACATTGCACCCAAGGCCTATCAATCTCTTAAAAGCAAGTATTAACAGCAACATAATATGCGGTGCAGATTATTAAAATAAAATTTAAAACAAAACCTCATTAAATAAAAATTAAGAAACATCAAATCCTATCTCTCCTCTCTCCATTCTGAAAATCACGCTTTTAAGAGAAGAAAAAGAGGTGAGAACGATGGTCACATGAACTCGGTTCTCATTCTTCTTCAAGAGAAGAAACAAGATTTACCCTTCATCGTTCATTTCCCGGCCACGAAAAGCACGCAAATAGATCACAACCTAAATACACGAAAACACGACCCCGAATTCAATCCATCCCCAAATTGAATGATTCACAGCGCACAAGGCAAAATTCCTGAAGTAATAAGATGAAGAAGAAAGGAAACTACCTCAACACGCTTTCGAATCGGCTTTCAAGGTAGAGTTTCGGTTTCCCCCTTTTCACTTTGGATCGTATTCTTCTCGTCTCTTCCTCCTTTGTACCGTTGTTTCTTCCGAGTATTGAATCTTAGTGGGATGAGAGCTCTAGGTGATTAGGATTTTTTTTTGGATATTTTAGCAGAGTTTCTGTGGGGATTTTTCATGCTCGCTGATTCTTTTCGTTTCCGTTTCAGGTCATGATAGTGTGTGTAATCATTGCCAACGATTGGGCCCTTTATAGGAAGGGTTGGGAGGATCTGATACGTGGGAAGAAGAGGATTTTGGCACTCGGTTTGTTACGAGATTCTTGTGAGCCAGGATCAAAAAAATCCGTTAGGGGATTTCGGGAAGAGATTTCGTGGGGGCCCCCTTGAAAGTGACTGGTATGAGCTGGACGTATCCTGTGTTATGTGAAATAGAAAATGGTCCCCCCTTGTAAATTCGAATTTTTACTGAGTTTTTTTACTGCTGTAACTTTAGATTTCTTTTCTCACCCTTAACGTTGTGTTTAACATTGCCTTGTTTGACGTCTCGCTTATGATTCATTTCTAACGAAATAACATAATGTTTCTGCCTATTTCAGGAAAGATCTTGCATTCCCTTTGGTCATCTTGCTCAAGCTTGAATATGGAAATTCACATCTTGATGTATGGGATAGGTTCTCAATGCTTTTTTCTCTAGTTGTTCTCTAGTCGTTTGCGTATTCGGTCGTTCTCATAATTTTTGCTGGCTTACTCTCCATGCTCGATGTGACACAGGTTAGCATTGCGCGAAGAAGTCATACTTCGAGCAAACGATGATGTTGGCCATGGTATTGCTGGCACTAGCCTTATGCTCCAAGGTCATCTGAACACGAGTCAGGGACAGACTGTGAAGATAATCCCTATGACAAAATTGATAGTATCTGCATTATGCATACTTGACATAATTATAAACGTCTTGAGTTCTTTCTTCCTTGCATATCTATGTTGCCTTTTCCTAAAGCATCTTTTGGCTGCTGAATGTTACAGCATGATGACTATCTAATGGAGCATTGCCTGGAAGCCTTGCTGAATGGTGATTTCATAGGTAGTGTGTTGAACCCTCAATTTGTTATGGCATTTGTTCATCATCATTTTTTTACATGTGTGTTGTTCATCTTGATATCACATCCTAATTTTCGTCGTGTTTCTTTCATATGCTTGCTGAAGGTACACTGATGATAGCCTAGATGGATGAGTTTCGACGCGAAGGGTTTGTTGTGCAGACGAAGAAAAGTGTTTCTAAATCAAAGGTCTCGGTAGAACATGAAGGTTAACTTCTTGTTGCTTTAACCATCAATGAAGTACAGTAGACTTCCAGGCTATTGGTTTGCTCATCAGTCCATGTAACAGGGTGGCTGAGCCTTCCGGACACACTCGTAATTGAATACCGAGGATCGTTCTGCTGCTCGAATAATGAAGCACTTGGAGCGGCAAAGCCGCAACCCTCCTTCTTCTAGGATTTCCTTAAGTCTAAAGGGATACACCTCCATGTGTTATGCCCTGTTTTTCACAGTTTGGTTTTGTGCTTAAACTTGTTATCGCCTCTAATCTTGATATGCTAACTAATGTTTCTTCCTTTGTTCTCATGGTGCTTTATTTTAGGTTCTCTATCTTCAGTTGGTTTTCTAGATTGGGAGACAAACCGAGACTGATAGAAACCATTTTTGTTGAACAAACGCTGAAGCTGTTATCTTTGTAGTTTCGAAAGAAGCTGTTGTTAACTGTAAATCCCGTAGTGATTGTACTTCTTTTGGCATCTTTGCTTATGCTTCTTTGTTGAATTATGCTTTGCAACTGAAATTTTGCAAACATTCCTACGTGTGACTTATTGGCGTTTTGTTTCGTAGGACTTTCTTGACTAGAAGGCAATACGGTTGACACGACCAACATTAAAGACGAAAATCCATACTAGTTGGTTATGAATAACTCAATGGAGCAATAATATAAGGCTTGCTGCCACCTGATGCAGTGGTGTGGCTAAGGTAAGCAACCCGATCTTAGGAGCTTGTAGAAATCCCGTCATGAATTTTCTTTGTAAACTAAACTTTCCTATACTTTGTAAAAACCATGATGCCTCTGGTTTAACCTTCAAGGTTAATCATTCTCCTGTTTGCTTCTAATCCTCCATTTGGTCCGTACTTCTTGACAGGTTATAATATTGCTGCGGAAACATGAAGGTTCACTTGATTACTGAAAAAAACATGAAGGTTGTTCTTGAGTGATAGTTCTGATTTTTTGACAGTTAGGTAACATTTCTTTCCGTCTATTATATTGTCTCTATTTCCTTATTCTGCATTATCTCCCTTTACCATCCTTCTGGTTTTGGAAAAACTTAATGTACAGTGGCATAATGGCCCTTGGATAATTGTGCGCACCATGCCAATTGGAGGTTCAAAGAACAAGTTAGATTGTTACCATGAACTGTGCACAATGGATGTTGTAGTGAAACTTCTTGGACCTGAATTCCGGCTTTACGTTTTTTATCTCGTTGTACTGCTTTTTCTTTTGTAAGAGTTTAGTGTGAAGAACTTTGTATCTTTGCTTGCAGGTAGATTTATGGAGAATACAATGGCAAGCCCAAGTATATCACGAACCATGCGATGTTACAACAATAGTATAATGATGAAGGTGGTACGGAACTTGGCATGGAAGTCTTTAGGCATGGATTGGTTTCAACACGCTGTCGAAGCGTCGATATCTTCTGTTACCTTCTGTTCACAGATTATGCCATTGGCTTTTTTTCTTTTTATTTGCAGCTTGGTGTAGCATTGTCTGAATCTTTTGCGATCATTTTTTTTGCATGTAAGCTGACTGTTACGGCTTAGCTTTGGCATGGAGTAATTGAGAATGAAACTTGGAGTGACTTAGATTAGCTGAAGAAATTTAAATCTTTGAGTCCATTTGTATAACCTTTGCACCAATGTAATTTTCTTGAATTTCAAACTTGTAATCTCAAGACTCAATAGCATAATGAACTGTGCGTTCTTTTAGCTTTGATAAATTTTCAATTGGACACCTTCTAATGACCTCTTGTTGATATCTTTGGATTTTTCTTTTTGCAATTCGTATTAGGACACTTAGTCTTTCAATACACCCTGAAAACACCTTAGGCATGAATTACTCGCACCATGAATTTATCATGAAGGGTTTGAACTTAAAATGATGCAAATAGCTAGCCATATTAGTATGGAGGCACCACAAAGTGGGCTCCAAGTGAATATGAATTCTTCTATCTCCTAGAAACAAATTGTTGTGGCTCTTGACATAACATGACTCTTGAAACAATATAAATTAATTACATGATAACACTTTGAAACCAAGCACTACAAATGGATCATTCCTTAAGATCAAATGAAAATCAAGGCTTTTCCTTGAACCTTAAGACATGAAGAATGAGTTTGGAAGTAAATTTGAGCTTTTCCTTCTGAAATCTTCTATTTCGAATACTTTTCACACTTTAAGCCTATCTTTCGCACAACCGAATACGCCTACACGATTAATCCTCCACAAAATAACCTTTAACACCTTGGCTTAGATCATAAACGCGAATATATCTACAAAGCTTATTAGTCACAATGAGAAAATATCGGGAAATCGTGGCCACGGATCAGATGACCCTTTTAGAGGGGAAAAACAAATAGGGTAGGACAAATTTGGGCTACGACAGATGCCCCTATCTAATTGTCTTAAACCCGGGAAAATTGAACCTTTGTACGGCGTTCAGTTTTTTTTAAGGTAGAAGTCAATTAGATATAAGAAGACCCTAAAATTTGTCCTACAAGAAAGAGAGTACAACGCAACAATAAAAGTTACGAGGATTGGATGGTAGATTGCCCAAAATGTTCTGAGATTCTTTGCATTACCAAAGCAGTATCTCAATCATAAGTGACATTCCTTCAATTGCGGGAAGCAGTACCTTATCAATTAAGGTTCTCCAGCAATCAAAATGTGATGGAAAATAAAATACGAACCTCTTCATTACATGAAACAGTACCTTATAATCTAAGGCTTTTCATTAATGTTGAGAGCATTACTTCTACTAGGGGAAATGAGATTCTATAGACCAATGAAGCAATATCTTATCGATTGATATGCTCTAACGCGTGAAGCAACATCTCAATCACACTTAAGATTCTTCAAGAGTATTATAGCAAAATCTCCAATTGAGAGGTAAGATTTTCTAGATCAGGCAAAGCAATCCCTTGTAAAGGTTCTTCCATGACACTAGAACAGTATCCTCACCACAACATGAGACTCTTTGGGTCTTGTGAAGCAGTTCCTTATCAATTAAGGCTCTTCGGAGACCACCAAAGCAGTATCCTAAACAAAATGAGGTAAGATTTTCTAGGTCCAATGGAATAGTTCCTTATGAAGGTTCTCCAATGATACTAGAACAGCATCTTAACTAAACATGAGATTCTCCAATCTGAACAAAGCAATACCTTACAATGAAGGCTCTTTGAGGATAAAGAGCAGTATCTCGAACAATGGTACAAGACTTTCTAGGTCAAACAAAGCAGTCCCCTTCAAGGGTTCTTCTGTGATGCTAGAGCAGTATCTTTCCCACAACGTGAGACTCTTTGGGTCTTGCAAAGCAGTTCCTTATCAATTAAGGATCTTCAAAGAACGCCAAAGTAGTACCTCGAGCAAATGAGATAAGATTTTCTAGATCAACTGGAACAGTCCCTTATAAAGGTTATCCAATGATACTAGAACAATATCTTAACTAAACATGAGGCTCTCTAATCCGATCAAAGCAATACCCTATCAATGAAGGCTCTTTGAGGATACCCAGAGCAGTATCTCAAACGAATGATCTTTTGGGATACTATCTGCTTGGGGAGCCACCAAAAATGAAAATGCTGGAAACTGTCATCATCGACCATAAGGTTGAAATGACCTGTTGGGGGATATGAAAATCCGCGAGCGTAAACGAGATATTAACTCCTTTCGGAGGAAAACTACCGACTTTGAAAGAGGATAGTTCAGGATGCATGTCCTGGATCCTGCTAGGTTATGCTTAAAATGATGTTGCGCATTGCATGATGCACAATGATTCCTATGAGAATGCAAATATTACTGATTCTAATGCAAATGTTTTGTTTTTCATGTTGGTGATTATCATGATTATGTTTAATGACATTCTTGTTTTCGGACAAGAATGATATGCATGCCATGCTTGTGATGATGCAGATGATTGGATATACTGAAGATAAATTTGTGGTATTTGCCAAGAATATTGGACTTTGGGATAGGTACACCCAAACGGGGTTGGACTTTGGGAAGGTGTGCCAAGCAAGGTTGGACTTTGGGAAGAAATGCCAAGCCAGGTTGGACTTTTGGAAAGGTGTGCCAAGCAAGGTTGGACTTTGGAAAGGTGTGCCAAGCAAGGTTGGGCTTTTGGCTTTCTAGTAGTTGCCACATTAGTGGGCTTTGGGAATTATGAGGGTGCCAATAGAATTGGGCTTTAGCTTTTAGTAGTTGCCAAGGAAATTGGACTTTTAGGTTTTATGAAGGATGCCAGCATGGTGGACTTTAAGCCTTTTGGTGGTTGCCAATGAATATTGGACTTTCAAAGGTTTTGGAGGATTTTAGACTTTCCAACACTTAGTACATGAGACCCTGATAAAGTTGTAAGCATCAAGAGGAGAGACATGAGTGTCCTTGGCAAAGTTTCGGCTGAAGTTTAACATTCGTCAATGGGATATATTGTCTGTGCGGAAACAATCACAGTGATTGGCAATGATATTAGCTAACCGGAGAACTGTCACGTTCCTCTTATCAACCAAAAGGATATTCGTACTACTTTTCAAATATTGTTATTATTTTTACTAAAATTTTAAAACAGAGTTTATCATTAATAAAAACATTTTGCAAACAAACAGATAAAGTAAAAACGATTGAGCATAATTTTGATGAGAAATTTCTCTTTTTATTGCCAAAACCCGCAAAAGGGTAAGAATGTACATACAGATGCAATTCCTTAATGAGGTAATTGTTGTGCAAGAACAGTACAATGACAATGACAATAAATGAAGTTCCCATGAGTTCCAATACTGCTATGGTCCCTATATCTCTGAAAATCTCATCAGTCAAACTTTGTAGGAAGACGATTGGATGGATCCTTCTCTTTCATAGCTCCCCAAAATCAAATGAATGTACATAATATAATATTTGCCTTGGAATTAGTCCCTAACTTTTGCCTGGATCACCCTTTCGGGTTTTCAATCCACCGGGACGCCCTTTTTTGCCTGAGCCGCCCTTTCAGGTTTTCAACTCAGCGGGCTAAATTTTTATTTTTATCCCTAATTTTTGCCTGGACCGCCCTTTCGGGTTTTCAGTCCACCGGGATAGCCTATTTTTGCCTAAGTCGCCTTTTCAGGTTTTCGACTTAGCGGCTTTTATTCCAATCTTTTAGGCATAATATATTTTAACTGCATCCGCATTCATGGGGGTAGAAAGTTCTTCACCGTCCATTCTTGCAAGAATCAAGGCACCTCCGGAGAAAGCTCTTACCACCACAAACGGTCCTTCATAATTAGGCGCCCACTTGCCCCTGAGCTCTCTGTGCATGGTAGTGATTCGTTTGAGCACTAAATCACCTTCCTGGTAAGTCTGAGGACGCACTTTCTTGTCAAAAGCTTTCTTCATACGTCTCTGGTAAAGTTGTCCATGACATAGTGTCGTCATACGCTTTTCTTCAATAAGATTAAGCTCATCAAACCTCGTTCGGACCCATTCAGCTTCATCTAATTTAGCTTCCATCAGAACTCTCATCGAAGGAATCTCAACTTCTACCGGGAGGACAGCTTCCATGCCGTATACCAAAGCGAAAGGGGTTGCCCCTGTCGAAGTACGTACTAAGGTACGGTAACCGTGCAGCACGAAAGGCAACATCTCATGCCAATCTTTATACGTGATCACCATTTTCTGAATGATCTTCTTGATATTCTTGTTCGCAGCTTCGACAACTCCATTCATTTTGGGTCTGTATGGTGTTAAATTATGATGCTCAATTTTGAAACTGGTACATAACTCTTCAATTGTCTTGTTATTGAGATTTGACTCGTTGTCAGTAATGATCCGGTGAGGAACCCCGTATCTACATATGATGTTATTCTTCAGGAAGCGAGCAACCACTTGCTTGGTAACATTAGCGTAAGAGGCGACTTCGACCCACTTTGTGAAGTAATCTATGGCAACAAGTATAAACCTATGCCCATTTGAAGCTTTTGGTTCAATCATCCCGATCATATCTATTCCCCACGTGGAGAAAGGCCATGGTGAAGTCAAGACGTTCAACGGAGTGGGAGGTACGTGTACCCTGTCAGCATAAATTTGGCATTTATGGCACGTTCGAACATGAGAATAACAATCAACCTCCATTGTTAGCCAATAGTACCCTGCTCTAAGGATTTTCTTTGCCATTGTATGCCCACTCATATGAGTACCAAACAGTCCTTCATGTATCTCTTTTATGATTCGCTCGGCCTCCTGTTCATCTACACACCGGAGTAGGATCATGTCATGATTTCTCTTGTACAACACCTCTCCATTTAGAAAGAAATTTGAGGCCAATCTCCTTAGTGTTCTTTTATCCATACTCAAAGCACCTTCTGGGTATTCTTTCTTTTCCAAATAGCGCTTGATATCATAGAACCAGGGCTTGGCACTTGATTCTTCTTCGGCAGTCAGACAATGAGCAGGTTCTTCAAAACGCTTGAGATCAATGGAAGGCTGATGATTAGGCCAAATCAGCTGGTACATAGATGCCAGAGTTGCCAGAGCGTCAGCCATCTGGTTTGCACTACGAGGCACATGGGTGAAAGTAATATCATCAAACCTGGGGAGTAACTTCAACACATAATCCCGATACGGAATCAGATGATCACATCGTACTTCCCAATCTCCTGTAGTTTGATATATCACCAGAGCTGAGTCACCATATACATCGAGTGTTTTAATCCTCAGATTAATGGCTTTCTCTAGTCCCATAATGCATGCTTCATATTCAGCCACATTATTCGTGCACGGAAAACAGAGCTTAGCTGTAAAAGGCACATGAAAGTCCTTAGGAGATGTCAATACTGCCCCAATTCCACAACCTCGATCATTGGCAGCACCATCGAACATGAGAGTCCATCGCTCCCTTGGTTCAGGCCCTTCATCAGGTCCAGGCTCTTCATAGTCTTAAATCAACATGATATCTTCGTCTGGAAAGTCGAACTTCAAAGGTTGGTAATCCTCCATAGGTTGGTGAGCAAGATGATCTACCACTATGCTGCCTTTGATAGCCTTTTGAGTGACATATTGAATATCGTACTCCGACAAAAGCATTTGCCATTGGGCAATCCTACCATTGAGAGCTGGTTTCTCAAATATATATTTAAGAGGATCCATCTTGGAAATCAAATATGTCGTATGGGTTAACATGTATTGTCGGAGACGCTTGGCAGCCCATGCAAGAGCACAACAAGTCTTTTCAAGTGCTGGATATCTTGTTTCACAATCGTTGAACTTCTTGCTCAAGTAGTAGATGGCATGCTCCTTCTTGCCAGTCTCATCTTGCTGCCCCAGCACACAGCCCATGGATTCGTCAAGAACTGTCATGTACATGATGAGAGGTATTCCCGGAACGGGAGGCACCAAGATTGGTGGTTCTTGCAAATATTCCTTAACTCTATCGAAGGCTGTTTGACATGCATTATCCCATTCAATTGCTTGATCCTTTCTTAAGAGCTTGAAGATCGGTTTGCAGGTAGCAGTGAGATGCGAAATAAATCTGGCGATGTAGTTCAACCTTCCAAGGAAACCTATGACTTCCTTTTCAGTTCTTGGCGCAGGCATGCTCTAAATGGCTCTGACTTTGTCAGGATCGACCTCAATCCCTTTCTGACTCACAATGAATCCTAGCAACTTTCCGGATCGAACCCCAAATGTGCACTTATTCGGATTAAGTCTGAGCTTGAAATCTCTTAATCGCACAAACAATTTTTGCAGATTAACAATGTGTTCCTCCTCTGCTTGGGATTTAGCAATCATATCATCAACGTACACTTCAATCTCTTTATGAATCATATCATGAAAGAGAGTTACCATGGCACGTTGATATGTTGCCCCAACATTTTTGAGTCCGAATGGCATCACCTTGTAGCAAAAAGTTCCCCACGGCGTAATGAACGTGGTCTTCTCCATGTCTTCTGGATCCATTTTGATCTGATTATATCCAGAGAAGCCGTCCATAAAGGAGAACACTGAAAATTGAGTTGTATTATCTACCAATACATCGATATGAGGTAGTGGGAAATCGTCCTTGGGACTAGCTCTGTTCAAGTCTCTGTAATCGACACACATGCGGACCTTTCCATCTTTCTTTGGAACGGGAACGATGTTGGCGATCCACTGTGGGTATTTAGCTACTGCTAGAAATCCGGCGTCAAATTGCTTTCTTACTTCTTCCCGAATTTTGAGGGCCATGTCTGGGCGGGTCCTTCTCAACTTCTGCTTGACTGCTGGACATTCTTCTTTAAGTGGCAACTTGTGCATGACAATATCAGTATTTAGCCCAGGCATATCCTGATATGACCATGCGAACACGTCGGCGTACTCGTGGAGGAGTGTAAACACCCCAAATTTGCCCTCACCCATTCACACCATGGCTTGTGATCATCCTCATATGCATAAACACAATCATATCATCTCACATCTCCTTTTTGATTCACTGGATAGTTTCTAAGGCATCTGCACTTAGGGTTTGTGATCTGAGCAATCCCAAAGCATCTTGGGCCATTCCAAAGGCCACCAATCAACTCAAAGGGGTCCATGTGTGTTCTTATATCATATTTCATCTCCTCAAAGTCAAAATTGCAGAGGAATCACAAGAACTAGGGTTTGAGTGGATGCAGGGCCAGTTTGAACTACACAGTTGACTGAAAATTAGGGTTTTGGTTTCAGAGGCCATAACACCAAATTTTTTGGTCATTCTTGTTTCCATTGCTCTTTATAAGGTATAGGGAGTATGCATATCAATTTTCATGAAGAAATTCCATGGGGAAGTCATCTGATCAAGGGTTGACTTTCTGGACAAGTCAGTGCAAAATCAGGGCATCTGAGGCCCCCAATGACCCAACCAATGGGTGATCTTCATCATTTTGAGTGTATATGATCTTTATTTGATCATGGAAGAAGTTTGAAGTTCATGAAAATCAAGAATTTAGGGTTTTTGCAAATGTTGACTTTTTGGGCATAGTTGACTTTTCAAGAATGCATCATTTTAGGTCATTTTTCAAGCCTTGATTCTTGATCCAAAAATGCTTCAAATGGAAAAACTTTGGTCATGAAAGTTGTAGATCTCATTTCTCCCTTTTCAAAAAGTACAAGAACATGACCAAACTCTTCTTGGATCAAAAGTTATGGCAATGCAAAGTTGGCTAAAATCATTGATTTTCAAGGTATGCCCTAAGTGAGAATTTTGCAAAATCTTGGACCAATGCATATTGCAGCCTCTAGTTCACTTCAAACCAGCACATAAACATTCTCTAAGTCCTAAAAATCAGAAATGAACAAAGAATGCCCATGGTTTCATGTTTGGTTGGACAAAGAATCACATGTGAACCAAAGTTACAACAACTTGCAAAACCACTCATAACATTTTACCAACTTGCTGCCTTGAATGCTGGACCAAGCCTAGCCTTTCCCTTCACTTTGCTGCGCAGCCCATGCCCATTGTACTTGCCTAGAGTCAAGCCATACTTGCCTTACACAAAAGGTGGACTTTATGCAAAAGTAAACATCCCAATCACCACAGGCCATGTCACATCCTCTGGCCACTTGCATTTGTTTATTGTATCCTTTAGCAAGCAAAACATAAGACCAAGCAAGGCTAAAACACTCTACACATACACATTCACAAAAACACACCACATTGCATAAGCTTTCGAATCTGCCTCCACAGCTTGCCAACACTCAAACTATCTTCACCATTCAACTCACCTTGCTCCATAGATCACAAAACCCCAAGAATACAAGCCTGAAACAGCCAGAACATCCCACTGCCATTTCTCACTTCATTTTTCAGTTTCATTCGAAACTCTCACCATAGCTCACAAACATACAAACAAACACTCCAGACCTTCTCCATTCATCCTCAGGATCACAAACAACCATTCACCATGACCTGAAAGTGCCTGGAACACCATTGCCATTTCTGACCAAGCTTGAGCAGGAGCTTTCGAATCTCACTATCCAGCCAACTTAAACTCTCATTGAGCATTCAAACATCATCTGGGGATCAAGTGGAGTGGATTGCACAAGGAGAAGTGGCCAAAAAGTCCTCAAGTTGAAAGCTCCAAATCTCAGGTAGCTTGAAAATTATTTTTCCAGAAATCATTTTTTCTTGTTACAAACTTGTTCTATGTGATTCACTGATTATCCTGATGTCATTGGTTTTGAAAATGGCTTTGATTTGAGAGTTTAATTTGTCTCTGAAACCTGCGTGCCCTAGAACTTGTTCTGTTCGATTCATGGTTTTGAGGAAGAAGAAATTTGTTTGGACTTAGGGTTTTAGTTCAGGGGATCATGGGGATCATTTTGGTGTGTTTAGTTTTCATTTTCGTTACGATTTGAGGGGTTTGGGAAGTTTTCAGGTGAGTTGCTCGCCGGAGAAGACGACCGGAGGTCTTCTCCGGCAGCCTGAGAGTAATTAGGGCTAAGCTTCATTAATTAGCCAACTTCAAACCTGGGCCCTTGGATGATGTTTCCCGCGCGCTGGTGAATGGTCCAGATCATGTCATTATGCCCTAATCCACTTAATTAATATTAATTAATTCATAATTTAATTAATTTGGTCAGATTGCATCCACACCCTCCATTCACGCGCCAGTCAACCCATTTAAATCCTGAGTGAATCTCGTCCCTCCATTCTTTTGACTTTTATTTTTATTTGTTTTTATTTCATTTTTTTTCAATTAACTTGCACATTTATTTTAAAATAGCAAAAAATACATAAAAATTATGAAACTTTTTCCTCTGAGTTTTATTAATTTTTATGACACAAAAATATTTTTATTTTATTTTTTATCATTAAAAAAGTATTTTTAAATATTTAAAAGATTATTTTTAATTGATTAATGGGAATTAATTAATTAAAAATACTTTTAGGTATTTAAAAATTACAAAAAAATTCATGAAATGTTCTAAGACATTTAGAAACATTGTCCAACCTTCAAACCAAATTTCTTTTTTGATCTTGATGCATTTTAAGAATTTTTCATTGAATTAAATCTTATTTTGTGCATTATTTTGATCACAAGTTCAAAAATTCATTTTAGCCTATCTAAGAAGGTTTGGACATTGATTCTTTTTGCTTTGTTTTCTATTTGGCATGTAGTTTCTAGGATAAAATGGCCATGATTTGTTTCTTCATTTTCCAATTGTTTGACTTTTCTTTTGTTAAGAACCCTAAAAAACCCTAATAACTTGTAAAAATCATATCTTGAGTTTGGTTGAGAGTTGAGAGTTCTCCTTTGGGCAGTGGTTTATTATAGGTTTAGGGTTTCTTTGGGTACCATTTTCCATTTTTTATCTTAGGGTTTGCTTCTGTTTTGAGTTTTGGTTTGATGTTGATTCATGAACCCCAATTTGGGCTTTCTTTTGCATCCTTCTTGCATTCTCTTGCATAACATGACTTGTCTTTGCATTTTGTGCATTCTTGTGATTCATTTGACATCTTAAGACATGGAGGAAGCATGTTTGATCATTGCATTACATATTTGCCATGTCATTTGTCTTGTATGCTTCATAACTTTTCATGTTCATTCATGCTTCTTAACTTGCATCATTTGCATTCATAATCTTGTATGAACATCTCCATGTCTTGCCTCATGTTTGCAGCACCTCATAGCATCATTATCATCATCAACATGCTTCTGGTTTTGTTTAGCATCATGTCATTTCATTTCATTTAGCATTGCATTGCATTTCTTTCTAACATTTCAGGTGGTAAGTAAACTTGAGAAGTGAATTTGCCTTCACTTCTCATAACTTTTCTTTTAATCTCTCTTGCATCCATTGCTGCATTTATGTTTGTGTTTGAGGTTGAGCTTGCTCATTCTTGTTCCTCCCACTTTCTTTCTTCAAGTGACTTGACTTCTTGAATGAAGCAAGTCACTTTGCTTCTCTTGATTCTGTTCATCTGCTTCCTGGTGGTTCTTCTGAAGATTTGTTCTTGCAAACCTCACAAACCTTAGGAACAACCAAGCATGACAATGAATTAGGGTTTTGATTAGTCCCCCTCATAGTTTTTACCTTTGGGTCTCTCTTTGAGTCTTCTCTTCTCATCTCATAATCAGAGACTAAACCCTAAAGGCTTTAAGACTTTGTGATTGAGCTTATGCCTGCATCCTTCTCTTAGGATGGAGTGTATAACTTTAGTCCTAAGTGTTAAACCCTTAATGTGTTTAAACCTCTTAATCAATTCACTTAATAAATATCAAGACATCACACTTGTAACTTGGGCCTTGCATTAGGGTTCTAATTCTTCCTTAAGTGGTTAAGAAGGACTAACCCTAGTGTTAATGGACAAGTCCCCCTCAAGTTGTCTTACAAACCATAAAAATCACTTCATCATCATACCATTAAATAAAATCCATTTAATCAAAGGTTTGTTTTGTCATGGGTTTAATCCCTAATCATGGATTAAGTTGAGGAGTCTTCCTCAGCTTAAACATTCTCATCTATTATCCTTCTATTAGGATAGTGTAATGGGTCTGTTTAATCCTTGATTATGGCTTAACCTCATTACTCAACACTAAACAAAAATCCCAAAAAACATCTAAATAATCACAAGTAGGTTAATGATCTTAATCCTACATCAAAGGTGATTAAGTGTGAGAATCTGACTTCACACTTAAGGTATTCTCATTACCCCTAATCAGAGGGAAGATGTGATGAGTTTACTAACCCATTGGTTTAGGCTTAAGCTCATTATCTTATGACAAACTTCAAAAAGCAATAAAAGACTGAAAACACAAAAACAAACAATAATCGTCTCCTCCGGGATTCTTTTCTCATCATCTTCGCTCACAAACGAGAACTTGCTTCTTCCGTCTAATGCAAGACAGTTTGCATCTGTGCCAGACAGATCATACACTTGAGCATAGGCAAGTAAGCAGTTCACAGGTCAATTCATCTTTCAGTCTCTTTGGGTCGAACTACGGTGTTCTGACTTCCTCATTGCACGAGAGGATACGTAGGCATAACTTAACAGTTATCGAACAAAAGTCTCTGTATATTCCCCCTCTTTCTAGCTTTATTCTTTAGCCTCATGATCTTGAGCATTTCACTCTGTTCTTACACTGACACTTTCATACTTCACATCACTTATACACTTTACACTGACACCTGTACATCTTCTCCAGCTATTGTATACACAGATTGCACTGACACTACCCCTTTAAAACACAAATCTTTTAAGCGTGGATCCCGTCGAGTACGACGGACAATCTGGGTGCTAATACCTTCCCAGGTTGTAACCAACCCCCTTTCTCAGTCTCTCTGGTTCGCAAACCGTCTTATCCGTATCTTTCTAGGTCTATGCAGCATTGCCTTTCCTCCGGGATAAAAATGCCTAGCTGGCGACTCTATTCATCTCCAGTGAGTTCACGGCTGTGTGTTCTCATTGTTCCCTTCGCCGACCGTTCGCGTCTGTACCCTTATCTGACCCTGTGTCACTTATCGGGAGCGACAAGGAGCTCTATCAATTTTGCCTTCACTTCGGTTTGCAAAGAAGCACCTATCTTCACTTCGCGTTTATCCTCCTCTGATCCCAGGTTGATAACTTCAATATCCTCTTGGTGAGGCTGGATGACCTTCTCTTCTTGCTTGAGTAGCCGTGCTAACTCTTCAGGAAGTTCACAATCTTCCTCGCCTTCTTCCTCTGCTTGGTTGATCGGATAATCGAAGTTATACGGGACCATAGCAGCATCGTCATCAAGGACTTCGGTGGTGTCTCTGCATGTTTATGATTTATGCATTTATTTTAGAAAGTGATGTGCATTAAAACATTGCCATTTTATTATAAAAGAAAAGAAAAATGAAATAAAGAGAACAAATATTGAATGCAAATTGATGATTTATTATATTGATAATCAAAGTTTTAAAACATTGGTGGCCCAACAACATCCCAATATGCCTTGGGCAGAGCATATGGTTTTGAAAAAGAAGTAGAATTACTTTTTATGGTAAATAAACTGAGGAATTTTGACAGTTCTCCAATTCTCTAATTCCTCCCCTGGAATGGCTTGACGAATCCAATTACAAGTTACTTCATGGTAGTCTTCGTCTGAGATCATTGCAGCGTGATCCTCAAAGATGTATCCAGCGCTTGTGAATGTATCACTCACCCGAGGAAATTGACCATGTTCTTCATATGCCAAGATCGTTGTTGCACTGGAAGATGGCTGGTAGCCAATGCCGTACATGTCTCTTTTGTCTGGCATCTCAACAATTTTGCCCCAGCCCAGTGTGTTCCCAGTCTCCAAGACAGCCAAAGCTTCTTTCAGTGATGCCATTGACATTGATGGTTGTGGGCGCTCAGATTCACGTTGTACTGCCAGCATACTCACTATTTCAAAAGATTGAAACGGTGTCTCGAAAGTCTCGCCTTCCACATCAATATATCGGAAAGAGGTCAAATGACTCACCAGGATATCTTCTTCACCTCCAATCACCACTATTCAGGTCTACATAGGGAACTTTAGTTTCTGATGAAGAGTGGATGTAACAGCCCCTGCGTTATGAATCCATGGTCTTCCCAGGAGGCAGCTGTACCCCGGATGGATATCCATTACTTGGAAAGTAATGGTGAACAAGGCAGGTCCTATCTTGATCGGGAGATCCACCTCTCCTATAATCGCACGCCTGGAACCATCGAAATCTTTTACTATCAATGCACTCGGCTTCATCACTACTCCTTGTACGGGCATTCTTTCCAACGTCGTTTTCGGCATCACATTTAAGGAGGAACCAGTATCCACCAACACCCTCGACAACAACGTATCTTCACATCTTATGGAGATGTGCAAAGCCTTATTATGATTCTTCTTATCAGCAGTGAGCTCTTCATCATTAAAACCGAGGAAGTTGCCAATAGTAACGCTGGCTATGACGTCATCGAATTGGGCTACAATGATATCTTTAGTAATGTGGGCCGCACTTAGCACTTTCATCAAAGAAGATCTATGTGCTTCAGAACTAAGTAGTAAAGCTAACACAGATATTTTGGCGGGAGTCTGATTCAGCTGATCGACTACCTTGTAGTCGCTTTTCTTGATAATCTTTAAGAACTCTTCCGCTTCTTTCTAAGTGAATGCAGCTTTGGGCGATGACGGTTCTTCTGGGGACCCCTGAGGAATTGGAGTGACAACCGGTGTAGCAGTTGTCTTTTGCTTTTGATTGGATGACAACTCCACTGGTCTTGGTGTAAACAATCGTCCACTGCGAGTCATCCCACTTGGTCCGGCAATGGATGTGACAACGGGAAATTCAATATTAATAGGCTGCCTTCTCCAGCCTTGTCTAGCGTTCACCGGTTCATAACTCCACGGTACAGCTTGGTTACTTTCCCCAGTGTAGGGAGCTGGGTACTCTATAACTATAGGAGTAACATTGTTTGGAGTCTGAGGTGCATCATAATACATCTCTATTGCAGCCACCATTCTTTTCTTCTTCCCTCATCTTTCGATCTGTATCAAACCTTGATTGAGGAGTCTTTGCAAGCACTCCCTAATATCTTCCTCGGAATGATCAACCCCTTCATCCTTTACCAGCATCAAGCCTGATTTCTCCAACTATTCCCCAATCATAGCCAACGGAGTCTGAACGTCTTCTGCCCTTAGAATTAACTCACACTCGTCTTCTTCCTCCACGGCATTAACAGCCGCTCCTCCATGTGGCAATGGGTTGTTTTTGACATTCGGGCCTCTTGGAGTAAAAGTTAGATCCTTTGACTCCACCAAATCCTGCACGTGATTTTGAAATGCATAGCATTTGTCTATAGTGTGTCCCGGCGCACCTTTGTGAAATTCGCAAGTGGCATTAACATCGTAATTTGGAGGATACGGGAAAGTGGTTGGCCTTAAATCCCTCAGAGTCAGTTGTCCGTGTTGGTTCAGCTGATTAAAGATATCCCTGTAAGGCATGGGGACTGGATCAATGTGCCTTCTTGGTCTAGGCTGCCTTTGCACTGGACCATTTCGTCTGTACTGTTGATTGGGCTGCTGTGCAGGAGCCTGCTGATATTGTTGGTGTTGTGGAGCCTGTGGTTGATATGGAGCTGGCGCAACGTTAGCTACGTGCCCATAAGACATGTTATACGGCAAACTAGCTCTCCCTCTCATAATGGCATTGGCCTCTCCTTCTCTCTTCTTTTGGAAATTAGGATAAGGTTTCTTGCCAATAATTGCAGAAGTGGCTGCTCCTTTGCCCTTTTTCAACTGGCTCTCGATTCTTTCTCCTACGGACACGATTTTAGAGAAGCTAGGGAAACTAGCTCCCATCATTCTGTCCATATATTTGTCCTCCAGTGTATTTAGAAACATGTCTGTTAACTCCTTAGGAAGCAACGGCGGCTGAACCCGTGCAGCGAGTTCTCTCCACCTTTGTGTGTATTCTTTGAACGACTCGTTGCTACGTTGCGTCATGTCTTGCAGTTGAGTACGATTGGATGCAAGATCAACATTGTACTGATAATGTTCAAGAAATGCACGGGAGAGGTCATTCCATGTTTTGATTCGGCCTCTCTCCAATTGGACGTACCACTCCAAAGATGCCCCGGACAGGCTGTCCTGGAAACAATGAATCAGGAGCTGATCGTTCCTAGCATATAAAGCCATCTTTCTGCAGTAAGCCCGAAGGTGAGTGTGAGGAGAACTGTTCCTTTTATATTTATCGGGAAAGTCCGGAGCCTTGAATTTATGCGGGATTACCAATCCTGGCACAAGACACATCTCCTCAGCATCTAGACCCGGAATGGTGTTGATATCCATTGCCTTAAGCTTTTCCTCCATTGAGCGCAACCTTTCTGTTACTGGTTCAAGAAGAGTTTCGGTACGGTGAACCGGTGGGTCCGCATAAAAGACGTCAGACTGCTCATCCATGTCCTTAAATGACCCATGGTGAACCGCTAAAGATGGTACATTGGGTGGATTCACCCCAGCAAGAATGAAGTTCTCTTTGGCAGTCCCCGAAGTGCCGGCTTGTCTGGCGAGTTTCTCAGCTTCTTCTTCTCTCTTAGCCATAGTGATGACCTCGGGGATTTAGTCCAGCTTTCCCTTGAGTGAATCAATATCAGATCTCATGGCGTTCTGCTCCTCTTGGATTTGCTCCAAAGTCATTTTGTAAATCTTTCTAGTCTCGTACCTCCGTCGGAAAATCCAGAAAGTCAGCTTTTCTGGAGAGGGAAGGTAAAGTGTATGAGTTTGTGTTTTTATGCAAATGGGACGTATGAATTTGCTAAGATGATATGTTAAATGGTTTTTATTTTCAGGGGACTATTCACAAGCATAAAATGATTTATAGCATTCAAAACATTATGAAGACAAAATAAAAGAAAACTCAATGTCTCATTCATTTAATTTAATAAAATACCGAAGTACAACCATTACACCAAGTTCTTTTTTCAAAATGTAAACAACATAAAACAAATACAATAATTAAACGGCTGGTTTCCGTGTTTCACATTCTTTCACTTTCTCCTTGAATGCCTTCAACATGGCCTGACACATCTCAAGAAAGTATCCCACAACTGGAGAGTGACCGTCATTGTCTTCAAATTCTTCCATCGCCATTGAGAGCCTGAAGGGTAGATCTTTAGCTTGCTGGTTGCACCATTCAATGAGCCTATTAAGCTTGCCATGGTACATATCTCTCTCTTCAGTTCGAACATTCACAGCACGCTCATATCCTTCAAAGCAATCCTTCACTTTCTTCCTTGCGGATTCCCAGATCTTGCGGTCTTTGAGAAGACTTTCATATTGGTCCTTCCAGTGTTGAGCGCTTCTTATGGCATTGTCAGCTTCTTGGCACTTCGAATTCAAATCCTTCACTGAAAGCCTAGAGACATTCATTGCTTCAACTTTAAGATCATATTCCCGCCTGCAACTTGCTACTGCCTGATTGAGGGACTCAATAAGTCTCTTGATCTCTTCCCCAAGTTCATCTTTTACCCTTTTTACCTCTTGGTGAGCACGGAAGAACCATTCTTCATTATCTGCACTTCGCTTATAAGCTTTGTTCAAATCCTTCTTTAGGTGACCCACTTGATAATAGGTCTGATCTAAACAACCTTTGACATTAAACTTCTTCCGTTGTTCATCCTCAGCCTTTCCTTGAACAGCTTCAAGTTGAGCAGTCGTGCGAGTAAGATCAAATTTCAAACCATTCTTCTCATATGTCACTCGCTACAGCTGTGAAGTAAGTTCTTCATTCTCTTTCCCCAGGCTTGCTATCTTTGCCCTAAGCTCTTCAACTTCCTCATATGACACTGGTACCGGCTCAGGAGTAGGAGGCCTAGAAGGAGCCTCCAAGGAGAAAGGGAGTTTGATAATTTTAACCCTTTCTATGACCCACTCTCGGTATGGCATTCGGGTCACACCATCCCTCTTTCTTAGCTTAGCACCCTTGGTATGGAT
Source organism: Lathyrus aphaca (assembly GCA_963966055.1). NCBI lineage: Eukaryota > Viridiplantae > Streptophyta > Magnoliopsida > Fabales > Fabaceae > Lathyrus > Lathyrus aphaca. The sequence goes on along the minus strand of OZ014519.1, from coordinate 63,207,313 downwards.
CTTTTCCCAAGACATAACAATCTTATGGAGTAAAGATGGGTCCCTGGTTCCCATGTCATGTAGTATCATTTCTTCCAAGTCTCTTTCATTTGGCTTTCCCAATATAGGGTACTCAAATTGTCATATCACTAAAACAGGATTATAGTTAATACAACCTTTGGTCCCTATTAATGGCACATTACAAAATCTCCCACAATCCATGATTATCTCTTCAGCATTCAGCTTATTAGGATACCAAGTGATGTTTCTATCAGTAAGAGACACCAATTTCTGAGCCCATTCTTTGTCCGTCATATCCGGCACAAGTGAGTTGCGCTTGAATATGTGGGAAGTAAGCCACTTGTAAAGTAAAGGGAAGCAAAAAGTCAAGACGATACCTTTCTTTTCATGTCGGAGATGAAGATTATAAAAAACATCAGCCAAAAGTGGAACAACAGGACTCTGACCTTGCTTCCAAACAGCCCAAAACACACTGACAGCAGTTGCATCAATGAAGTCATCAAAGGTTGGAAAAAGCACTAACCCATATATGAGAAGAGCTAGTACATTCACCAAAGCATCCCAACATTTACCCTTAAACAAATTCGTAGCTTCTTTCTCCAAATAAAGTCTTCGGAAACAAAACAAACCTTTCTTTTCCTTCCAATTATTCTTAGCTGTTGGCACATCAATCTCAAGTGCTTCAGCTAATTCCTCCACCTTAGGCCATCTTCCAATCATAGTATAGGGTGCCCTACCCTTTGCAGTGAGACCCATGAACCCTTCGAACTCTTCTAAAGTAGGAGTCAACTGAAAGTCTTGAAATAAGAAACTTCGCATCTGTGGATCATAAAATTGTGCCAAGGCAGTGATAGCTGGCATTTGTACCTTAACAGCAAGGAGGTCAACAATTCGGCCGAATCTCACATTCATTATTCCTTTGTAAGTAGTAGGCATACCCTCTAGACATGCTCTAACAACAGTGGTGTTTGGTACAAAGGTCTTCAGTTGCAATGGTTTTCTTTTCTCTGAATTCATGGTTACTTTGAATGCAAAACAAACTGCTGATAAATAATTCCTTGAAAATAAAATTATTCGTAAGTCATGATGCTTTTATGAAAATGATTATGAATGCATAGCAACTAGATCCAGGATGGCACAAGTAACTTCCAGACCCTCTTAAAATGGTAGGTCACAATAATTTAGTTCTAGATTTTTTTTTACCCATAAACCCTGCTCACAGGATAGCTTCTATGGTAACAACATCAAGATACTCAAGGTCACGGACACTAATCACATTACCGTCCTGCCACAGGCTAGCTGTATTATGACGATAATGATGATAAGGTCTACCTTAAGTGGAGTTTTCATGTTAGGCGTACGAAGGGGCGAGCCTTCGGAGACTAACACTACATAACTACAAACATTGAAACTGGTTCTATAAGTGGGTCCCAGAGTCACAGCCCTTTCATGAATCAGGTCGTGTAACAGGCTAGCTGTGTTACGACGTGATTTATGAATAGGTCTACTCTCCGGAGGAGCTTTCGTGTTAGGCTTGCAAGGAGCGAGTCCCTGAAGACTAACACTAATAACTACCAAATCTAACTTAGATGTTCTCTCTTCTTTTTCCAAAGTTCGGTCAAAGAAATTTACTTGTGATGTCAACCCAGGATCCAACAATTATAATAATGAGCAACATGATAAAGAAGAAAGCGATAAATAAGCATAAATAATAATAAATAAAGAAGACAAGCAAAACAAGTTAGCAAACAAACACAAGAACGACCAAGTTAGGCTCGACTCTCTTATGCACAAGGCTATTCCCCAGCAGAGTCACCATCTGTTGTACCTCGAAAAATACGATCCTCGCGAAAGACGCGGAAAAAACAGACAAACAGAGTCACCACCTAATTTTAATCTATTCCTAATAAAGGAAAAGGGAAATATAGATAAAACCTATAAAAGAATGAACTTGGTTATTGAAACCAGATTCTGAATTTGGGAGTCGGTTACGTAAGAGGAAGGTATTAGCACCTCATACGTCTGTTGTATTCAACGGGAACCTCTTAGTCTAATCTGCGATTGTATGTTAACTTAAATTACTGTCTTCTTATTAATAAATGAGTATGGAGAATGGGTGGTTTTGGTCCTAGAGTGCTCGGCAAGGATCGAGATCCGTGTGCCTACGTATTCCCTTGTGCAATGGGAAAGTCAGAGCCTCGTAGTTCGTGGTACTAAGTTTGATTGTTGTTTACAAACAATTTTTCGAATCGCATTCTAATTGCTAAGCGTTGGCTTATCTGCTCACAATTGGAGGCTGAAGCGCTAGCTTGTTTTGCAATTATAGAAAGGATTTGAACAGTTCTTGTTTCGAAAAATAATGTTTAAGTTGATTAGTGTTTTTTTAAGAATGAAAGAGTGAATAAACTGCGTCCTGTGGGGCGGGCCTCAGGAGAGTTTACGCGAGAATTCGAGGAATGCTGGACTCCAGAATTCAATTCTTTCATTATTTGATATGTTGAATTAAGTATTTTAATCGCGAAAGATCGAATGAACTGCGTCCTATGGAGCGAGCCTCAGGAGAGTTCATTCAGGAATTCGAGGAATGCTAGACTCCAGAATTCCATTCTTTCGATTCTTGATTTAGAAATTCTTTGATAAAATCATGTTTATTTTCATGGTTTTAGGGTTTAGAACTTGATATGGAAATAAGTGCGTTATCTCAATTTAATTTTTAAAAGTTTGAAAAGGTTTAGGAAAGCGAAAGTTGTGCAGATGGCGATCGAATAATGATCGACTTACAGGTGTGATGTGTAAGTATATAAATTTACATGGCGTTGGACCAAAGATTTCGTTTATCTTAGTCTTTAGTGTGCATTCGTTATTTCTTTACTTAGCGATTTATTGTTAAGAAATGCAAATGTAATCACGCAAGAAAGTGTATCATCGTACCACAAGCAATAAAGATCGAGCATACAAAACTCATACCACTCACACAAAAACGAACAAAGGTGAAAGAGAAAGAAAAAAACAACATTAAATAGAAATATTTAAATAGATTAATTATTAATTTAACTAATCGAATTAGATGAGACTATTTCATAAAATTAATCAATGAAAAAATGTTTTTTTATATTTGGAAAAAAGAAATTAAATAATTATATTAAAATAACCATTTAACACAATTAAGTAAATAAAGCTTTTGTGTTTTATAAATTTATATCAAAAAGAAAGAAAAGAAATAAGCAAAAGTCACAAAAAAAAAGAATGAATTAATGACTCAATTTGATTCAAAAAGCCAACATATTATGAAGATTACTAAGAAACCAAAAGTGAAACCCTAACTGTATAAGGATGTGAGTCCGAAAGTCAGCAACAACAACATGAAGGCTGTTGACACCTGGCGCTCAATCCATAGACATTGCACCCAAGGCCCATCAATCTCTTAAAAGCAATGATTAACAGCAACATAATATGCGGTGCAGATTATTAAAATAAAATTTAAAACAAAACCTCATTAAATAAAAATTAAGAAACATCAAATCCTATCTCTCCTCTCTCCATTCTGAAAATCACACTTTTAAGAGAAGAAAAAGAGGTGAGAACGATGGTCACATGAACTCGGTTCTCATTCTTCTTCAAGAGAAGAAACAAGATTTACCCTTCATCGTTCATTTCCTGACCACGAAAAGCACCCAAATAGATCACAACCTAAATACACGAAAACACGACCCCGAATTCAATCCATCCCCAAATTGAATGATTCACAGCGCACAAGGCAAAATTCCTGAAGTAATAAGATGAAGAAGAAAGGAAACTACCTCAACACGCTTTCGAATCGGCTTTCAAGGTAGAGTTTCAGTTTCCCCCTTTTCACTTTGGATCGTACTCTTCTCGTTTCTTCCTCCTTTGTACCGTTGTTTCTTTCGAGTATTGAATCTTAGTGGGATGAGAGCTCTAGGTGATTAGGATTTTTTTTGGATATTTTAGCAGAGTTTCTGTGGGGATTTTTCATGCTCGCTGATTCTTTTCGTTTTCATTTCAGGTCATGATAGTGTGTGTAATCATTGCCAATGATTGGGCCCTTTATAGGAAGGGTTGGGAGGATCTGATACGTGGGAAGAAGAGGATTTTGGTACTCGGTTTGTTATGAGATTCTTGTGAGCCAGGATCAAAAATATCCGTTAGGGGATTTCGGGAAGAGATTTCGTGGGGGCCCCCTTGAAAGTGACAGGTATGAGCTGGACGTATCCCGTGTTATGTGAAATAGAAAATGGTCCCCCCTTGTAAATTCGATCTTTTACTGAGTTTTTTTACTGTTGTAACTTTAGATTTCTTTTCTCACCCTTAACGCTTTATTTAACATTGCCTTGTTTGACTTCTCGCTTATGATTCGTTTCTAACGAAATAACATAATGTTTCTTCCTATTTCAGAAAAGATCTTGCATTCCCTTTGGTCATCTTACTCAAGCTTGAATATGGCAATTCACATCTTGATGTATGGGATAGGTTCTCAATGCCCTGTTCTCTAGTTGTTCTCTAGTCGTTTGCGTATTCGGTCGTTCTCATAATTTTTGCTGGATTACTCTCCATGCTCGATGTGACACAGGTTAGCATTGCGCGAAGAAGTCATACTTCGAGCAAACGATGATGTTGGCCATGGTATTGCTGGCACTAGCCTTATGCTCCAAGGTCATCTGAACACGAGTCAGCGACAGACTGTGAAGATAATCCCTATGCCAAAACTGATAGTATCTGCATTATGCATACTTGACATAATTGTAAACGTATTGAGTTCTTTCTTCCTTGCATAGCTATGTTAACTTTTCCTAAAGCATCTTTTGGCTGCTGAATGTTACAGCGTGATGACTATCTAATGGATCATTGCCTGGAAGCCTTGCTGAATGGTGCTTTCATAGATAGTGTGTTGAACCCTCAATTTGTTATGGCATTTGTTCATCATCATTTTTTTACATGCGTGTTGTTCATCTTGATATCACATCCTAATTTTTGTCGTGTTTCTTTCATATGCTTGCTGAAGGTACACTGATGATAGCCTAGATGGATGAGTTTCGACGCGAAGGGTTTGTTGTGCAGACGAAGAAAAGTGTTTCTAAATCAAAGGTCTCGGTAGAACATGAAGGTTAACTTCTTGTTGCTTTAACCATCAATGAAGTACAGTAGACTTCCAGGCTATTGGTTTGCTCATCAGTCCATGTAACAGGGTGGCTGAGCCTTCCGGACACACTCGGAATTGAATACTGAGGATCGTTCTGCTGCTCGAATAATGAAGCACTTGGAGCGGCAAAGCCGCAACCCTCCTTCTTGTATGATTTCCTTAAGTCTAAAGGGATACACCTCCATGCGTTATGCCCTGTTTTTCACAGTTTGGTTTTGTGCTTAAACCTGTTATCGACTCTAATCTTTATATGCTAACTAATTTTTCTTCCTTTGTTCTCATGGTGCTTTATTTCAGGTTCTCTATCTTCAGTTGGTTTTCTAGATTGGGAGACAAACCGAGATTGATAGAAACCAATTTTGTTGAACAAACGCTGAAGCTGTTATCTTTGTAGTTTCGAAAGAAGCTGTTGTTAACTGTAAATCCCGTAGTGATTGTACTTATTTTGGCATCTGTGCTTATGCATCTTTGTTGAATTTTGCTTTGCAACTAAAATTCTGCAAACATTCATATGTGTGACTTATTGGCGTTTTGTTTCGTAGGACTTTCTTGACTAGAAGGCAATACGGTTGACACGACCAACATTAAAGACGAAAATCCATACTAGTTGGTTATGAATAACTCAATGGAGCAATAATATAAGGCTTGCTGCCACCTGATGCAGTGGTGTGGCTAAGGTAAGCAACCCGATCTTAGGAGCTTGTAGAAATCCCATCATGAATTTTCTTTGTAAACTAAACTTTCCTATACTTTTAAAAACCATGATGCCTCTGGTTTAACCTTCAAGGTTAATCATTCTCCTGTTTGCTTCTAACCCTCCATTTAGTCCGTACTTCTTGACAGGTTATAATATTGCTGCGGAAACATGAAGGTTCACTTGATTACTGAAAAAAACATGAAGGTTGTTCTTGAGTGATAGTTCTGATTTTTTGACAGTTAGGTAACATTTCTTTCCGTCTATTATATTGTCTCTATTTCCTTATTCTGCATTATCTCCCTTTACCATCCTTCTGGTTTTGGAAAAACTTAATGTACAGTGGCATAATGGCCCTTGGATAATTGTGCACACCATGCCAATTGGAGGTTCAAAGAACAAGTTAGATTGTTACCATGAACTGTGCACAATGGATGTTGTAGTGAAACTTCTTGGACCTGAATTCCAGCTTTACGTTTTTTATCTCGTTGTACTGCTTTTTCTTTTGTAAGAGTTTAGTGTGAAGAACTTTGTATCTTTGCTTGCAGGTAGATTTATGGAGAATACAATGGCAAGCCCAAGTATATCACGAACCATGCGATGTCACGACAATAGTATAATGATGAAGGTGGTACGGAACTTGGCATGGAAGTCTTTAGGCATGGATTGGTTTCAACACGCTGTCGAAGCGTCGACATCTTCTGTTACCTTCTGTTCACAGATTATGCCATTGGCTTTTTTTCTTTTTATTTGCAGCTTGGTGTAGCATTGTCTGAATCTTTTGCGATCATTTTTTTTGCATGTAAGCTGACTGTTACGGCTTAGCTTTGGCATGGAGTAATTGAGAATGAAACTTGGAGTGACTTAGATTAGCTGAAGAAATTTAAATCTTTGAGTCCCTTTGTATAACCTTTGCACCAATGTAATTTTCTTGAATTTCAAACTTGTAATCTCAAGACTCAATAGCATAATGAACTGTGCGTTCTTTTAGCTTTGATAAATTTTCAATTGGACACCTTCTAATGACCTCTTGTTGATATCTTTGGATTTTTCTTTTTGCAATTCGTATTAGGACACTTAGTCTTTCAATACACCCTGAAAACACCTTAGGCATGAATTACTCGCACCATGAATTTATCATGAAGGGTTTGAACTTAAAATGATGCAAATAGCTAGCCATATTAGTATGGAGGCACCACAAAGTGGGCTCCAAGTGAATATGAATTCTTCTATCTCCTAGAAACAAATTGTCGTGGCTCTTGACATAACATGACTCTTGAAACAATATAAATTAATTACATGATAACACTTTGAAACCAAGCACTACAAATGGATCATTCCTTAAGATCAAATGAAAATCAAGGCTTTTCCTTGAACCTTAAGACATGAAGAATGAGTTTGGAAGTAAATTTGAGCTTTTCCTTCTGAAATCTTCTATTTCGAATACTTTTCACACTTTAAGCCTATCTTTCGCAAAACCGAATACGCCTACACGATTAATCCTCCACAAAATAACCTTTAACACCTTGGCTTAGATCATAAACGCGAATATATCTACAAAGCTTATTAGTCACAATGAGAAAATATCGGGAAATCGTGGCCACGGATCAGATGACCCTTTTAGAGGGGAAAAACAAATAGGGTAGGATAAATTTGGGCTACGACAATATGAAACTGGTGAAAGTATGGTGCTTGGACCTGAAATTGTACAACAAACTACTGAAGCAATTCATATGATTTGCGAGAAGATGAAAGGGTCTCAAAGTAGACAGAAGAGCTATCATGATAACCGAAGAAAAACATTAGAATTTGTTGAAGGTGATCATGTGTTTTTTAGGGTCAATCAAATGACAGGCGTTGGTCGTGCTTTGAAATCAAAGAATTTGGATCCTAAGTTCATTGGACCGTATCAGATTTTGCAGAAAGTTGGTACCGTTGCGTATAGGGTGACATTACCGCCAGAGCTTTCGAACTTGCATGATATGTTTCATATGTTGCAACTCCAGAAGTATGTGTTTGACCCATCTCACGTTATTCCGAGGGATGAGGAGCGAGTTAGGGAGAACCTTACTGTGGAAGCGATACCGATAAAGATTGAGGATCGCAAGATGAAACAACTCAGAGGTATAGAAATTCCTCTGGTGAGAGTAGCTTGGAGAGGAGCTACTGGTGGGAGTGTAACCTGGGAGCTAGAAAGCAAGATACACGAGTCGTATCCGGAACTTTTCTCACCAGGTACATTTTCGAGGATGCAAATATTCTAAGTGGGGGAGAGTTGTAACACCCTATTTTTAATATTTATTCGTCGGGTATTTTTGGTGCTTTATTGGTCTTGTTTAAGGCGTATGTTTTGTTGTTTTGGTGTCGGGTCCTAGTGGGACGGGTAAAATTGTGGTGCGTTTAGTAATGGCGGGTGTGCGAATAATAATAAGAATATTTAACCATTATTTCTATTGTTATTATTATTATTTTCAGTATCATTATTGGGCTTAATTAAAAATAAGGGTGATTTAGTAAAATTGGATGGTGAGGGTTTTTATAGAAAGGTTAGACTAATTAGACATTTAGAGAAGAATTGGTCGTGGAATTTTATGAAGAAGAAAGGAGGCTAGGAAGGAGAAAAAAATACCTAGGGTATCATTCTTTGAAGGAATTCGCATGATATTCGTCCGATTTCAAGGTTAGGGGGGAGAAAGGATTCTAAATTAGGTGATTTAAATGATGGGTAGTGAAAGCTTCCTTCCCTCATAGGATTTTTCTGTTGTTTTGATGTGTTGTTTTAATGAATATGTGATGAATACTTGAGTGTATGATTGATGCTACAAATTTGTAATTATGTTGGTTTGATTCTGTGGATTATTGGTGATATACTGGTGTAGTTATTTTGTTGAATGAATACGTGATGCAAAATGTTATTGTTGTTGTATGTGAACCTAATACAGAAAGATAATGAAATATAATTTAGTAATTTGGATGAAAGAAGGATATAATTAAGAGTGTAAAATTGGTGTAGGAATAATCCTAAGTCTGGTAAATTGGACAGATATGGAATCGTAAGGAAGTTACATAAACAAAGGAAGGGGGAGCGAAACAGAGAGTGCGTAGTCGATCTGTGGGACAACCGTTTGGAGTTTATGACGACCGTCTGAAGTTTGTGACGACTGTCCCAACATTAGGATGACCGTCTCGTTTGTGTAATATGTGGTGACTCTAGGCTCATGTAGGTGACACTCGTCACATGTGGTTGGAGGAGGATTTTAGTTGTTTTAGTGTTTGTTTCCTGTGTCTGAGACATTTTTGGTTTCAGTAGCATAAATTAAGTTGAGGAATACCAATTAAAATGCAGTAGGCTTGTTAATTCAGTGGCAGAGAATTAGTAAATAATTTTGGGATGATTTTGTAAAAGGAAATTAAGTAACAAATTATTTATATTTTATGAAGATTTAGTAAAAGGGAATTAAGTAATAGTAGAGTAACATTAGCAGTATGGGTTGATAGCTCCTTATTGTGGTAGTATATGTATTGGATATGCGTATGGTAATAATCTGGTAGTGAATAGTGTTAACAGAGCATTTCTATTATTCTAATTAATAAGTTTAATCAATACTATTTAAATGAAATCGTAGTAGACTTGTGGTCTGTGAGTGATGTTGTTATGTTGTATATTGATCAGATGGATTGTGTAGACAAATAATATGGTGGCTATACGTGTTGTATGCATGTTCATGGTCTTACATACATTGTTGTATTATTGTTGGGATGATCGTTGTCGGATGGGCGCATGCGATTCATTCATACTCCGTTATGCAGAATGGTGAGATAATCATTGTCGGATGGATGTATGTGATTTATCCGTGTTTGATTGAATGAACAAAAACTGGTACCACATGCATTGTGTCAGTGTTGAGTCACATTGCATAATTATTGTTGTTTCCGTTGTTGCATAATTATTGGTGGATTATTGTATATGTTGTTGTGAGTGAGAAATTACCCTTAAAGATGTTATTTGCACCGTTTATATTTGAATTTGTTTCTCACCTCTTTGTTGTTTGTTGTTGTGTCTGGGTTTCTTTGGGAGCACAAATAATCCATGTACTTGAAAGTGCGTGGAAATGTATTGCTTGTTTGAGTCTTAGGATGTTCTGATACGTAACACGGGATGAGGATATTTTGTTGCTTATTTACCTTTGTTACGTATTTTAAAACTAAGTTGGAACCTTTATAAACCAAAATTTTTTAGGATGTATTGATGATTGTTGGCATGTTGCCTAAGTTGAACCGATTTTGTTTTTCCGCTGTTTTTAATAAAGATTTTCATGTTGGTTAATATTGTTGGAACATTTGCATTCCACTTATTTTACTCTGATTAGTCGTTTAATATACTATTTTATAAATTGGGAAAAGTGAGGTGTTACAGAGGGCAGAGACCTTTTATTGGGCTTAACTGAATGATTCAACCCATCATGGTCCATTCAGGCACAAAACCCAATCAAATAAATTCATCAGTAATTAGTGTTTAATAACAATTGACCATATTATATTAATTAATAATTGATTATGTAAATCCATTTGATCAATTAAATAATTAATCTAACAATCTCCTACTTGGATGACAATAATCAATTATTAAAATTTTAACATTAGATTACTACCTATGGTCAAAACAATAATCAATCAAAAGAAAAGTAAGCTTCAACGTTGCAGAAATTGTATCCGATAGGGAAAAAAAATCATACATGTTAAAATTAATAACTTTATATAAAGAATGATGGTTTTAGAGTAACATATTTAAGTTAAGAATAATATGTTATAAAGAATGGCCCAAACATATGAAAATGCTATTGATACACTCCCACTAACCCAAAATATCATAAGACTTACTCATGTGTATAAGTCTATGGTTAGTGATTATACTAATGAGTTTTAAATCATAGGCCATAGAATATCTACATAGGTCTAAGAATAGTAATTACATATTGTCGCTCCCCTGGATTTCCATCCTGGTACAAACGCGAAAGTGGCGCGAAAAAAGAATAGAGTCGCCAGCCAGGCATTTTTATCCCGAAGAAAGGGAATGGTAATGCTGCACAAACCAGAAGAAAAAAGAGGAAGGACACAGGTCCTGCGAACCAAAGAGACTGAGTTAGGGAGTCGGTTACGACCTGGGAAGGTATTAGCACCCAGATCGTCCTCCGTACCCGACGGGATCCACGCTTGCAAAAGAAACTGTTTCAAAGGGTGAGGGTATGAAAGCTGCAACAAAAGAAATGAAAATGAAAAGAAACTGGAACTGGAAAAAGAACTGAAATAAGAAAATAAAGGAAAAATGTAGGGAAAATAAAGATTGTGCTCGAACGGGCCCTACCCCGCTGCCTACGTACCTCATCAGGATAATGAGGATCAGAGACGCCGTAGTTCCCCTAACTAGGGGTGGCAAGGAAATTGCTTGTAAATTAAGGCTTGAACTGCCTATGCCATTGCTCAGGTGTTGCAGACTCGGACGACGAGTGCGTAACCGTCTTGCAAAGTGACAAGTAGGAGCAAGTTCGCGTACGGAGCGAAGGAGATGAGAAAAGAATTCCCGGAGGAAAGACGCTTATTGTTTGTTTGTGTTTTTTAGAAGCTTTTATGAGTGTGTCACAAGGAAGTGAACTCAAGCTCTCATCAATGGAATGTGCAATTGTCACTACATTCCAAGATGGAATAATAGAACAAGCACACTCAAGTAAGGAGAAGATCCCCAAAACTTGAACCCAAAGATTAGGGCCTAAGCTCACTAACTTGTTGAATTATTAAGTGTTTTTGGTATTTACAATGAAGAAGTGTTTTTTTAGACTTTTCTTTTATGAAGAAGATACCTTGATCAGACTTGTGCATCACAAGGTAAACTTGTACTATCCCAAGATGGGAAGACTACAAGCATACCTCATGGAATAAGGCTATGGATCAATGCATCACTTCAAAGTTATTAAAGTGTTTTTTTTATAATTATGAGATGAGAAGAGAAAGAGAACCAAAGGAGCAAAAAGGAAAAACTAGGGGGAAGTTTCTATCCTAAGTTAGCATGCATGGAGTTCTTAGGGTTTGCGAGGTCTTTCTAACCTAAAGAGGATCTCAAGAGAAGAAGAAGAATATAAGAGGAGAGATGAGAAAGGCCTAATCCCAACAAGAAGATGTTAGTCCATATAAACAATATGAGAAGAGATGAGAAATGGAGATGTGGAACTCAATTCCCACATCTCAAACTTACCATAGCCCCTGCAAGGTTAGTGTAACAACATAGAATCAAGGCATGAACCAACAAGTCAGAAGCTACACAAGCATATAGGCATGACAATGAGCTCACAAGATGATAAGCAAAGCAACACAAGATCATATTGAGATGATTAGAAGTGAAACAAGTGCAAAGAAGGCATGCATAACACTTAAAGAAATAAAGCACATACAAGAGACCCAACACCAAGACTCAAGGAGACTCAAACCCTATCCTAAGACCAGGAGCAACCATAGACCTCTAAAGGACCCCAAAAGATGAAGAGAAGTTGACACAAGTGCCCTTCTAAACTTATAAGAGACTAGAAGACTCAAAGAATGCAAAACTAGGCAAGGTGAGGAAGAAAATACCCAAGAAAAAGATCCAAGCACTTATAAATTCTACCCAACCATAAAAGCACTCCCCAAACACAAGGAAATGAGAATCCAAAAGGGTTTGCAAAAATACAGCACCAAACTAGGTCAATGAGGCTCAAGGATGCAAGGTATCACCATTTAGGGTTTTGAAAATTAAGGCACAAGTAACTCAAGCAAAGTCCAGCAAGGAAGTTTGTGAAAAATCCAAGATAAATCATGAAGATAGTAGAGTGTCTTAGGATTTGAATGCAAAAAGATGGGGTTCATAGCTTAAAGGATGAGAAAAATAGAAATTGGACAAGGAAGATTGGTCCATGAGAGTCCACAAGAAAGCAATGCTCAATGTTGAATTTATTTGGCCACGTGGGATAAAAATAAAAATCTGGAAAAATCATGATAAAAAACTAGATGAATCAAGGAGTGCATACGAATTGTTTTGGATTTTTTTGAGTTAAAGAAATATTTTAAATCAACTAAAAGCAAATGGAATAAATTGGTAAAGGAAAAAAAATTAAAATAAAGCAAATGGGCCAAGGGGGTGTGAAGAGCAACTATGCTTAGTTAAAAAACACAATGGGCTGCGCATGGAGGGGTGCAGATAGCGCTGAATCTGCACCTTCTTCTTCATGAAAACAAAACCTAACTTCTCACCACCATTAATGAACAAACCCTAACCCTAACTTCATGAAATCTCAAACCAAGCCACGGCCGGCCATGAAACTCTCCAGAATACATAATCTAACATCACTAAACACAAATACATGCTTGGATTGAATTAAAACTCAAAGAAACTCAAGAAATGAATGAAAATAAAATTGTCCATGAAACTTTAAATCACCATAACTTTGTGAATACTCAACCATTTCACAAACTACAAAGAGCATTGTAACCAGCACAACATGAGGATTCTAAAACACACAACCAAACACATTTATATGAGATTCGAAATTTGAGTGTACCTAAGATGTTGTCCAAAATTTGAAGTCAAGAATGGTGTAAAATGATGGCAAATGATCTCCTTATCCCTCTAGATTCAAAATAAATGCATCTAAGGCTTTGCAAGCTTGTAAATCCAGCAATGTGCTTCCTTGTGCTTCAAAGCTTCTAAAATGGCCACTTGAACAAACTTCACTATAAATCTAGATCCATGGGTGCTTAATGATCCTTGAGATGAGAGGAGTATGAATGTGGTCTTGGATTGAAGAAAGCTTGCCTAGATCAAAAGTTATGGCACAAAATGCAAATGTGCACAAGAAATGAGAAATGGATGATTCTTGAAGAATAATCCAAACAAATGGTATGGAAATGATCTATGAGTGATGAGGATTAAGAATCCAGCAAGAGTTTTGTGAATGGATTCTTGTAGCAAGAGTTTGTGAAGAATGAGCAATTTTGCATAAAAGATGAGAATGAGAGAATGAGTGTGTATTCTGGCTGCCTCTAACCCTAATTCTGATTGTTATGGAATATATATGGCAATGCAAAAGGGTTAGAACAAATGCACGTGAGAGAGAGCTGATTTTTGTGAAAATGCAATTTTGGCCCAAGTGTGCCATAGGCATGCCAATCTCATGATTTTCTGGCCTCTCTTGCATGTGCATTCACCATCCCACCAATGATTCCCAGCAAACAACTTCAGCCCTTGGATGTAAGCTATCACACAATTGCCATGCCTTGTGCAAATTCAAGTGTAAAATGCAAGTTTTATGGAACTTTTTCATGTGCATGAATTTTTCCACTTTTCTTTGAGCCAAATGACCTAAATGGGATGCATTTTGATTGTGTAAACTTACTTTGGACATAGCATAGCAAACTATCCATTTTTGAGCCTTTGTGCAAATGGCTTGGCCTTGAAAATTTGAAAATTGCCCTAGAATGCTCAAATTTTCGAGGGGCTTTTAGAAAAATCTAGAAATCTCCAGAAAATGATCTTGTACTTTTTAAAAATGGCAGCCCTTACTCTACAACTTTCATGTTTACTTTGGGTCCATTTGAAGATTTTTTGATCAAGTTAAGGCCTTGTGAAGTTTTAGGTCAAAATAGCCAAAAATATTAACTTTTCCATGACCAACTTTGTGCACTTTTGCCAAAACCCCTCAAACCACCAAAATTCTTGTACTTTAAGCTCACCAAACATCTTATAACATTGAATATACCTCATTTGGACAAAAAAAATTGGGTTAGACCCCTTGGAATGGCACAATTGACTTTTTCTGGGCCCAGTTGACTTTCTACTTCATCTGCAAGTAACTGAAGCAATGACTGACTTCCACTTGGAATTTTTCCATGAAAATTGACATGTAGGAACCTCTTATCATATAGAAAACATTGCCCAAAAGAGTTGGCCAAAATTATGAGGTTAAGGCCATTGAATCCAAAACCCTAATTTGGTTGCACTGTTTAGGAGCCTTGCATTGTCTTGAAACTTGTGATGATTAAGCAATCTTCTGAGCTTTTTTAAGTGAACTTGGCCTTGCCAAAGGAGTCTAGACTCATCATAGGCCTCCCACAAATCCATTGGAACCCTTGCCTTGGCTTAAATGGCCTTCAACACCTCCCCAGATGGCCATATGCCTCATGCTAGGGCTTGATGTTTGTCATGCTTTATTTTTCTATGCTATAATGATATATATATGATATGCTTATGATGCAAATGGTGTATGATGCTTAAAATGAAGAGGGAAAATTTGGGGTTCTACAGCTGCCCCTATTCAAGCAACTGTTGATCTGAAAAGGACGATTGCTTCCGCTTTCGACCGTTCAAGATAAATTGTGGTTGAATACCCAAGAAAACGGAAATTTGTGCTCTGATGCAGAAAACAAGAAATGGGAAATAAACCCAATCCAATGACGTTGCAACTGAGCTGAGAGATGAGCAGACGAGCTCCTTCCAACGAAACCAAAGGTTCTGATGAAACATGAAACAGACGAGTCTTTTTGTGACCTGTGACGCCAGGTGCAGAAAGCGGACGAGTCCTTAAGAATCTTCAAAGTAACCTGAGATAGACGAATCTCCTTCACTAATCCTTACGCAGATAAGCAGAATAAGACGGACGAGTCTTCTTCGGATAACCCTTACGCAGGTTCCGGGGATGCATATAAGTCTGTGGGATAGACATGCAGCTAGGATGGACGAATCCTCTTCACAAATCCTTACGCAGATAAGTGGAATAAGACGGACGAGTCTTCTTCGGGTATCCCTTACGCAGGCTCCGGGAATGCATATAAGTCTGTGGGATAGACATGCAACTAGGATGGACGAATCCTCTTCACGAATCCTTACGCAGATAAGTGGAATAAGACGGACGAGTCTTCTTCGGATAACCCTTACGCAGGCTCCGGAAATGGTTTTGACGTTTTAATCCCACCATCAGGATTTTCAACCTCTTCACGAATCCTTACGCAGATAAGTGGAATAAGACGGACGAGTCTTCTTCGGATAACCCTTACGCAGGTTCCGGTAATTGTTTTGACGCTTTGATCCCACCGTCAGGATTTTCAACCTCTTCAATGTGGACGAGCATTGGAATGATCATCAAAGAAACACAGACGAGTGTCATAAGTCGACGATACGGACGAGTATCAACTTATTCCAGACGATCTTCAAAAGAAAATACCAAACACGGACGAGTGTCGGGGCATGCAGACGAGAACTAGATAAGTAATAGACACGGGCGAGTGTCGAAGGATGCGGACGAGCAATCTTCAAAGGAGTAACAAGCACGTACGAGTGCTAAGAGATGCGGTCGAGCATCAAATAAAGATGCGAGTACGGACGAGTACCGGCGACTTTCTCGGGAATATGCCTCGAATAAAGAGGAATCGAAAATAAAATGCACGGACGAGTGCTGCAGGGATGCGGACGAGCACCAAATGAAGATGCGCGCACAGACGAGTACAGGCCACTTCACTGGGGAAAAACTTCAAAGAACTAATAAGCACGGTCGAGTGCCGAGAGCTGCGGACGACCATCAAATAAAGATGCTAGCATGGACGAGTGCTGAGGAATACCTCAAATAAAGAGGAATCCTGCTGAGGAAAAGGCACGGACGAGTGCTGAAAGAGGATAAGCATCAAATAAAGATGCGAGCACAGACGAGTGCTAGTAGATATAGACTCTACCGGGGAAAGTGCACAGACGAGTGCCACCAGGTGCTAATTCTTCTGGAGACTGCGGATGAGCAAACTGAATCATCAGATAAGTGTCTAAGAGTGCGAACGAACACTGAATAAGTATCAACACAGCCAAAGGCTGATTGTGTTGGGAAAGTAGACAATTCCACTCTGGCTGGGGAATGAAGTCCTGGCGACCTGTGGGAGAAGATTCCGGCAACCTGCTGGGGACTCAAAGCTTTTAACTCTGAAGGGAACGAAGTGTTGGCAACCTGATGCTTACTGGAGAGGCTTTCCCTGGAAGAAAGACGACTCTGCGTGAGGTATACTTCGTTTAACTGCTTTGAACATCTGCTGAGGATCTGATCATCCTGCTCTGACTCCACTGGGGAGAATTTCCTCTTTCTCTGCTAGGGAAATCCCTTGGGAATGAGAATCCCGATGACTCTGTGGGGAAATGAAGTTACCTGCAACTCTGCTGAGCCAGGAGAACTTCTAGCGATTTCGTTGCGGATAATAAACTTCTGACAACTCCGCTGTGGATGGGAGACTTCTACTAACTCCTGCTGGGGATTGACCCGACTTATGGGGAGTGCAGGTGTTCAGATACCTGTTGAGAATAAGTCACTTGTAAACAGGCGCTCTGTCGGGGAAATACCTCTGCTTGGAGAATAACCCTCTGCTGCTTGGGGATACGGTGATAACCTGCAAATCCTGCAATAACAGAATACACACACATGCACCAAGATTGGTACGGCCTGATCTATTCATCTGCCGTCACCTGACACTCAAAGCGATGTTAAGTGTCCCTGCAATGTCGTTTTTATCAGTTTGAAAAAGCAACATGTTTCGCATGTAATGTTATTTGTCAAAAATTCAGGACATTTTTGTAAACAAAATAAACATAACATGGTGTTTGACTGAATATTCTTTTTATTGATTGGCCTCTGAATAGGCAAAATTTTACATCAGGAAGTAACCACCTGGAAGGAGGTAGCTACTGTAAAATTGAGAAAAGAAACTATCCTAATGGCAATGGCACGACATTTCAAAGAGTTTCCTTCCTGCTATGACTGGCATATCCTCAAGACTTTCCGTTCTGTCTTCGGCCTTCTGAAGAGAATGAGGGGAGCTAATCTCTACCCTTCTGATATGGTCAAGCTGTTTGAAGCGGTGATGTGGTTCAGATAAACCGGAACACAGTTGTTCGCTTATTCCCTGATTTTGCGTGGATCGCCCTTTCGGGTTTTCAATCCACCGGGCTACCCTTTTTTGCCTGAGTTGTCCGATGTGGCTTTTCAACTCGGCGGGTGTACATTTTTTTTTAAATTTTTCCCTAATTTTTGCCCGAGCTTTTATTCTGTTTTTAGCTCGCCGGGATGCCCTTTTTTTGCATGGACTATAATTCTGTTTTTGTGTCCAGCGGGTCTTTTATGCGAAGTATTTTTTAACTGAGTCCGAGTTAACAGGGTATTGGAAGTCTTCGCCATCCATAGTGGTGAGCATCAGTGCTCCGCCTGAGAATACTTTCTTCACTATGAATGGTCCTTCATAATTTGGGGTCCACTTGCCCCTGTGATCTAAACTGGGAGGAATGATCCTCTTGAGTACAAGCTCGCCTACTTGGTACTCCCGAGTACATACTCGCTGATCGAAGGCTCGCTTCATTCTCCTTTGATAAAGCTGGCTATGACAGATAGCTGCTAATCTCTTTTCCTCAATTAGGCATAGTTGATTGTATCGAGCACGTACCCACTCAGCCTCATCAAGCATGACATCCATCAGCACCCGCAGTGAAGGAATTTCCACTTCAACAGGCAAGACTGCCTCCATGCCGTAGACTAAAGAAAAGGGGGTTGCCCCAGTCGACGTCCTGACTGATGTTCGGTATCCATGTAACGCAAACGGTAGCATCTCATGCCAATCTTTGTAGGTGATAACCATTTTCTGTACAATCCTCTTGATATTCTTGTTAGCTGCCTCTACCGCACCATTCATCTTTGGTCGGTAAGGAGAGGAATTGTGATGCTGGATTTTGAAGTCCCGGCGAAGTTCTGCCATCATCTTGTTGTTCAGATTAGAACCATTATCAGTAATGAATCGCTCGGGAACTCCATATCTGCATATGATATCTCTTTTCAGGAATTTTGCTACCACCTGGCGAGTAACATTGGCATAAGATGCCGCTTCAACCCACTTGGTAAAATAGTCAATAGCGACCAGGATGAATCTATGGTCGTTTGAAGCAGTTGGTTCAATCTTACCAATCATATCAATGCCCCACATGGCAAAGGGCCAGGGTGAATACATCACATTCAAAGGATTTGGAGGCACATGCACCTTATCCGCATAAATCTGGCATTTATGACATTTTCTGGCATAGGCACAAAAGTCTGCGTCCATTGTGATCCAGTAATATCCTGATCTTAGCAACGTTTTAGCCATCGCATGCCCTCCAGCATGGGTACCAAAGGGTCATTCGTGCACCTCGTGCATCAGCAAGTCTGCTTCTGCCCTATCAACGCATCTGAGAAGTATCATATCAAAGTTTCTCTTATACAGGGAACCATCAGTGTTCAGGAAGAAACTACCAGCTAGCCTTCTTAATGTCTTCTTATCATTGGAAGATGCCCCAGGCGGGTATGTTTGATCCTCCAAGAAGCATTTGATGTCATGGTACCAGGGCTTATCATCTTTGGCAATGTCTGCTGAGAACACATATGCTGGCCTGTCAAGTCTGGATACTGCAATTTGGGGCACAAAGTTGGCAGCTTGCACTTTGATCATGGACGAAATGGTAGCCAGAGCATCTGCAAACTGATTTTCGTCTCGAGGGATATACTCAAGCTTGACTGTTGTGAAGAAAGTCAACAACCTCCTTGTGTAGTCCCGATAAGGTATCAGATGATCTTGGTGCGTGTACCATTTGCCGTTGGTTTGATTAATTACTAGAGCTGAATCTCTGAACACAGTCAAAGTCTTGATCCTGAGGTCAATGGCTTCCTCAAGACCCATAATACAAGCTTCGATTCAGCTTCGTTGTTAGTGCAGTTAAAGGTGAGTTTTGCCGAGAAAGGCATGTGAACTCCCTTAGGCGTAATGAGTACTGCACCAACACCACGACCATTCATATTAACAGCCCCATCAAACATCATAGTCCATTCTTCTTCTGGGTCAGGCTCTTCAGTGTGAATAGGCTCTTCATGATCTTTTGCTTTTATGAACATGATGTCTTCATCTGGGAAGTCAGATCTCATAGGCTGGTAATCATCAATGGGTTGCTCAGCTAGATAATCAGACAATACACTGCCTTTGATAGCTTTTTGGGACGTGTACTGAATGTCATATTCTGTGAGAATCATTTGCCATCTTGCAACCCGTCCGGTAAGTGCTGGTTTCTCAAAAATGTATTTAACCGGGTCCATCTTTGAGATCAATAAGGTAGTGTGGGTCAACATATACTGCCTCAGTCGGCGAGCAGCCCACGCTAAAGCACAGCAAGTTTTCTCGAGCAGTGAATAACGTTGTTCACAGTCGGTAAACTTTTTGCTTAGGTAGTATATTGCGTACTCTTTTCGACCAGACTCGTCATGTTGGCCCAGCACACACCCCATTGACTCTTCTAAAACCGTCAAGTACATGATCAGAGGTCTTCCTTCAACTGGAGGCATAAGGATCGGAGGCTCCTGTAAGTATTCCATGATTTTGTCAAAAGCCCTCTGGCAGTCTTCGTTCCACCTGACCGTTTGTTCTTTTCTTAATAGCTTGAACAAGGGCTCGCAGGTTGCTGTAAGGTGAGATATGAACCTTGAAATGTAGTTCAATCTACCTAGGAACCCTCGAACTTCTTTCTCAGTTTTTGGTGCAGGCATTTCTTGAATGGCTTTAACTTTGTCAGGGTCAACTTCAATCCCTTTCTCACTTACAATAAATCCCAGCAGCTTACCATATCGTACCCCGAATGTGCATTTGTTGGGGTTTAGCCTCAATTGGTACTTCCTCAAACGCTTGAATAACTTCAACAGATTTACCAGGTGGTCTTCTTCTGTGAAGGACTTGGCAATCATGTCATCCACATAACATTCAATTTCTTTATGGATCATGTCATGGAATAATGTTACCATAGCCCGTTGATAAGTAGCACCAGCATTCTTCAGGCCGAATGGCATCACCTTATAACAGAATGTGCCCCAGGGTGTGATGAAAGTTGTCTTCTCCATGTCTTCAGGTGACATTTTGATCTGATTGTATCATGAAAATCCATCCATGAAGGTGAACACCGAGAACTGAGCCGTATTGTGTACCAATACATCAATGTGAGGTAAAGGGAAATCATCTTTCGGGCTGGCTCTGTTCAGGTCCCGGTAATCTACACACATCCTCACCTTGCCATCTTTCTTTGGCACTAGAACAATGTTAGCTACCCAAGGTGGGTAACTAGTCACAGCAAGGAACCCGGCGTCCCACTGTTTTTGTACCTCCTCTTTGATCTTCATCGCCATGTCAGGGCGAGTTCTTCTCAGTTTTTGCTTAACAGGAGGACAGTCTTCTTTTAACGGTAGTCGATGCACAACTATGTTTGTATCCAACCCTGGCATGTCCTGATACGACCAGGCAAAGATGTCAACGTATTCACGCAACATTTCAATCAACCCCTTCTTAACTTCAATCTGCAGGCTGGCACCTATCTTGATTTCCTTCTTAACCTCTTCTATGCCGATGTTGATAACCTCGATTTCCTCCTGATGAGGCTGAATAACTCTTTCCTCTTGCTTCAACAACCTGACCAGTTCTTCAGGGAGTTCATAATCTTCCTCAACCTCTTCATCAGCTTGGTAGATTGGATTGTCGAAGTTATGCTCAGTCATAGCAGGAGAGTTGTCAATGGAATCCGGTTGATCGACACTGCACAAGTGATGTGCTCATTCAGAATCTGCTTAGAGAAAACGCACACCACAAGCAAGAAAAAAAACACATTGCCATTTTCTTTATTTGTGCAAAAAAAAATTAAAATTGAAAGAAAAGGAACGATCTGATTGAAAAATGTCCTTTATTTATGACAAATAAATGCTTTCAAAACATGGAGGCCCATACAATGGATCCTTGTACCTTGGGCAGAGTACATGATTTGACATGCAGTATGTAAAAAAAATGACAAATAAACAATTACTTTGTGATCCAGGTGACTTCGACGATGTCTTCCGTAGACCAATTAGGAAGCTCCTCTCCTGGTGCACACGGGCGGATCCAATTATCTAGATCACACTCGATATCTCCGTCTTCACTGGTAGCACAGATATGGTTGCGGTCCAGCAACCTAGCACTAGTAAAGGTAATGGTCTTGTTGTCTGATGAACGGACGAGCCCATCAGGCTGATACCCAAGCCCAAACTTGTCTTCCTTCTTTTCCAGCTCCAGTAGTCTGCCCCAGCCCTGGGCACTGCCTGATTGCACAACCTCCTTGGCCTGCTTGTAGGAGGTAATAGACATACCTTCTTTATCTTCAGCCCTACTCAGAGGAGACAAGGAACTAACATTCACTGCTTCGAATGCCTGACATAGGGTTTCATGAATTTCACCATCCATCTCCACATATTTGAATGTAGATAAATGGCTCACAAATATGTCCTCTTCACCGCACACAGTCACAACTTGACCATCCGCTACGTACTTGAGCTTCTGGTGCAAGGTTGACGTCACGGCCCCTGCGGCATGAAGCCAGGGTCGACCAAGCAGACAACTATAAGCAGGTTGGATGTCCATCACGTAGAACGTGCTCTTAAACACTTGCGACCCAACCTTGATTGGCAACTCAACCTCTCCAAAGACAGACCTCCGAGAACCGTCGAAAGCCTTTACCACCAAATCACTTGGCCTCAAAACAACCCCTTCCACATTGAGTTTCATTAACGCCTTCTTCGGCAAGACATTAAGAGATGACCCAGTATCAACCAGGACATGAGACAGCACAACCCCTTTGCATTCAATTGTGATATGGAGAGCCTTGTTATGATTCCTCCCTTCGGTAGTAAGGTCCCTATCAGTAAAGCCCAGACCATGGCTCGCATTTACACTTCCCACCACAGCTTCTAACTGATTCACAGTAATCTCCTGAGGAACATACGCCATCTGCAACACCTTCATAAGGGCTTCTCTATGAGCTGGTGAGCACATCAGCAGCGACAGGATAGAGATTTTGGAGGGAGTTTGATTTAGCTGCTCGACTACCTTGTAGTCGCTCCTCTTAATAATCCTCATGAACTCCTCCATTTCCTTCTCGAAAGTGCTTTGACCAGTAGCGGGAGTGGCATTATCGTCAGTTGCTATTTGCTTCCCTTTGGCTTTAGCAGAAGCCTCAGCATCAGTGTCTCCTCTCAAAGTATGGGGAGCGAATAAGCGACCACTCCTCGTGAAACCTCCACTTCCCCCAACATTCACCATAGCTGGGTCCATGGTTACTGTCTTGTTTTCCACTTTCTGTCCTCCGACATATACTTCTGATCCGTAATGTCACGGAATAGCCTTCTCATCTGAATACGGAATAGGCCCAGGCACCGTGATGGTGACAGGACTTACTTCTGGGACATAAATAGTAACCGGCTCTCTTTGCACTGGCATTTCAGCAGGATCATAGTATATGGTCACCGTTGACACTTCATCAGTCCTCTTATCAACCCTGTCGAACTGTAACAGCCCATCATCCATCAGTCTCTGTAAACCAATCTTCAATTTGACACAACCATTCTTCGACTCAACACAGTCTTCGCAATCAAGCCCACAACCCGAGAAAACCTGACCCTTCAACAATCTCTCCTTGACCAGCAACAAGGAGGTCTTCACTTCTTCAACCCTCTCCACCAAGTTCAACCTCTCCTCCATCTCAATAGCATTAACCCTGGCTCTCCCATGATTGGGGATAGGGTTAGTCGTGACATTCGGAGGCGACGCAAAATTGATTGCTTTGGAGTCGATCAATTCCTGAACTTTATAGTGCAAAGCCCTGCACTACTCCGTTGAGTGCCCGGGTGCCCCAGAATGGAAAGCACATCGAACATTAGCGTCGTAACCTGGAGGAAGAGTTCCAGTAGGTGGAGCCAAGGTCCTCAGTTGAATTAAGTTCAGTTCCAACAATCTCTGGAGTAAAGTTGTGTAAGTCATTGGGATCACATCAAAAACCCTATCAGCTTGGCGTGGCTGCCTCTGCTGATACGGTCTCTGTTGATAGTTGCGCTGCTGTTGTTACTGAGGCTGTTGTAGAGCCTGTTGATCTGGTTGAATTGGTGTAGTGGGAATTGTGACTGCAACTATCTGATTGTATTCTCGTCTATAACCTCTGCCTCTGCCTCGGCCATATACTGCGTTAGCTTCCCCTTCTCTTCTTCTAGGAGGTCCGCCAAAGGCTTTCCTCGCTCCTCCAGAGTTACCAGCAGTATTAGGGTCCTGAATCTTCCCTGTCTTTAATAGAGTCTCAACTCTCTCTCCAGCAATCACTATATCATTGAACTTGGTGGCCGAGCTAGATGCCAACCTCTCTAGAAAAACACCTTGGAGAGTGCCCATAAACATGTCGGCCATTTCATCCTCTAAGAGAGGTGGTTGCACCCTGGCAGCTAGCTGGCGCCACCTCTGGGCATATTCTTTGAAACTTTCTTTTGCCGCCTGAGCCATGTGCTGCAACTGCGTGCGTTTCGGAGCCATGTGCATGTTATATTGGTACTGCCTCACAAAGGCTTCAGCTAAATCCTTCCAACTCTTGATATTGACCCTATTGAGCTTCATGTACCATTCAAAAGAAGCTCCCACCAAGCTATCCTGAAAATAATACATCCAAAGTTTCTCATCATCTGTATGAGCGACAATTCTCCCGACAAATGATTGCAGATGGGTCTTCGGGAAAGTGGTGCCATCATACTTCTCAAAGGTTGGAACTTTGAACTTATACGGGATCCTGACCCCAGGAACCAAGCCCAAGTCGGTTATGTCAAATCCCAAAGAGCTTTGGGACTGAATAGCTTTGATTTGCTCAACCATCTCTTCGAACCTCTTGTTCAACTCTACTCCTTGACCTTCAGCTTCATCAAGTAGAGTGAAATGGTCGTCATGATTGTCCATCTGAAGGTTGTGCAACCCATCGTTGATTATTGTCACTCCTGGCTGTGTAACAGGAGGTTCAACCTGACGTGCGCCCGCACCGGTATGATTGTCAGCAGTAGCAGCAGCCGCAGTGTTCCTATTCTGATTCTCAACCATCTCCCGCAGACGCTCTTGGTTCTTCCCCATGTTGGCCATTAGTGTCATAAAATTATCCATCCTTTGTCTCAGATCTGTCAAGTCCGCTTGCAACTGGTCCATGACTCGTTCTCTGTTAATCTTGGTTGGATATCTGTGTACTACTGGTTGTCCCCGAACTTTACGAGGAGCTATAGTGCCTAAGATCACAAAACACGTTAGTAACTGAGAAAACACCTGCAAAAACAAACAAACAGGTTATATGCAATGCAATGTAACGGTTCATATTCCCAATCTTAAGCATTTGGCATGCCCCAGTTCTGGCATCTATCTCGGACAATCACTTTCAGTGCTTAGCTTTCAAACTTTCTTTTTGATAAGTGTTCGGACATTAGCAGTATCCAGACAAACGAGTCTTGCGCATTCAAAATGGTAATTTGCACATTAATACTGAACGTTAACAAACCACTGTAGGCTTAAAGTCAGAATACAACCAGAAATATTCCCCGAAGGGTTACATGTCAGTACATAAAGACAAAAGAAATAAAAGCAAGACTCCTACAACAAGCCTGTAGGTAGCCTGAACAATAAACAACTAAGCCAAGGACCCAGGATCTGCCACCTCTGCCCTGCTTTTCTTGACACCTGCTCTCAGCTTGAGCTCTTCGATCTCTTTCCTTGCTTCCTCCAGAGCTAATTGGCTTTGGGCTAGCTGTTGGGTCTTCTCCCTCCGGATGGCATGGACTTGCTCCACTTCCTCCTTCTTGAAAGCCATCTAAACTTCAAAGAACTCTTCCTTCTCTTTGAATTTCTTTTGCTCTTCATCCCTTTGGCCTTTCAGCCAAACAATGGACTGACGAGCACCTTTGAGAGTCTTTAAAGTCTCCTTGCGCTTAGCTTCTCTTTGAGCTTCCATCATACCCAATTTGTGGAAATGGGCTTCTCTACCGGCAAAATCCTTCTCTTTGTCTTCTAGAGAGGCTTGGAGCTTCTGCAGCTTGTCTTCAGCTTCCTTCTTGGCTCTATTGGCCTGGTGGTATAGGCTTACCATCTCGATATTCTCTACTCTGACCTCATGCAGCTTAGCTTCTAGCTTCTTGTATTCCTCCAAGGAAACCGTACTGCTCTGACTTGGTACCTCTCGGGGATAAAGTGGAGCCTCGACTGAAAAAGGCATGAGAACTGACTCGATATGTCTTTGCAACCATTCAGCATATGGTGGATATGTCTTGGGATCAACTCGGCCGAAGTCTTTCTTCCCCTTTCTTATCCTGTGAGCCCAGGATTGGACTGCTTGTTGGACTAACTCTTTGTTTCCATCAGCAGGAAAGTACAAAGATTCAGCAAACATTTCCATCTGAGGAGGATCTTTCAAAGGGTAGCCAAACTGCTTTCTGGATAATGTCGGGTAGTAACTGATGGCACCTTTCCTTCCCAGCAAAGGTACTCCAGCAAACCTTCCGCAACTAACCGTCAACTCCTTTCCTAGCAAATCCCTGTCATAACCCCAAGCAATGTCTTCTTCAGTCAATCCCATCAGTCTTCTGGACCATCTCCATTCGTCTCGTATATCCTTGAAGGCACCTGACTTAGGCAACTGTCTAGCAAACCATTCAGCAAACAAAGGAGCACAGCAGACCACTGGACCACCTCTACCTTTCTCGTTTCTGTAATGGACACTAAAATAAAAGTCACCCAATAGAGTAGGCACTAGATTGCCTTTTGCAAAGATTGAGATCACTTCTAAGCTGACAAACTCTTTCTCTCCGGGAAACAAGCTAGACCCATATACCATCAATGCAAGCAAAGCTCCAAAGTCATTCCACTTAGCCTCTGTAGCATATTTCTCAGCCTCTAGGATAAGCACACTCCAGGATAGACCTCTGCCTTCACTCTCTTGCAGAGCCTTTCTGACTGAAACAACTGGCAACCTACAAACCTTGGCTATGACTTCATCTCTGAGCACAACCTCTGACCCGTAGAACGGCAATGTCTCTCTGATTGGAACACTCAGCATGCTGGAGATCTCTTCCAATGTCGGAGCTAAGATGTAACCTGGAAAAACAAAGCAACGCAGCAGGGGATCATAAAATTGCAACAAGGTATGCAAGCTGTCCTTTTGGTCTGCAGTAGGCTTGTCCACAAACTTCAGTATCTGGCCATATCTTTTCTTGAAATTACCTAAGATTTGATCGTTCATCAAACCTGCTAATCTCTGAACACTTTTAACTTCCGGCTGAAGAAAGGTATAATGCACATTCTTTTTTCTCGGATCTCTTCTGGTTTCTGCCATGGAGATAAGAATACCAGAACTGGGAACAGATGTGAGCAATGACCTGAAAAATGGGAAACATAAACAGTTAATGCAAAGAATGATGCAAATGTAATGCAATGCAAGCATATGACCAACTGGGACCATCTGGACTGGAACACTGACAAGGGCCCCTCTGAATAACTGGCAAACCCAAAAGTTTCCTGAGTCACACCCTCTGATAATCACAACTCTCTAGTAGAAGATCTCAGAATCACAGTATCAAGAAATCCAGAATTCCAGAACCATAACTTCGGAACCATAGAATCATAGAACCATGGATCATAATCACAGGACCAAAGATCGTAACAAGAACCACTGAACAGATGAGTGTATGTTGAGGTCATGGGTTCCTGCACACCTGTAAACAACCCCCCCAATCTCACGGGTAAAAGGCTCCGGGTCAGACATCACGGACTCTCAAAGCCACATAGCAATAATA
The DNA here is from genome assembly GCA_963966055.1 of Lathyrus aphaca. Classification (NCBI taxonomy): domain Eukaryota; kingdom Viridiplantae; phylum Streptophyta; class Magnoliopsida; order Fabales; family Fabaceae; genus Lathyrus; species Lathyrus aphaca. The sequence goes on along the minus strand of OZ014519.1, from coordinate 63,179,736 downwards.
CTGTCACCATCTCCGAGAAATGGCTCATGACCAAATCAGGGAATCGGTTTGGCATTATATACTACGCAGGGAGGCCTCAGCTGAGTCCGGGAAACAAGGTCATCCTATGCGATCCCCAAGTGGGCCCTCGGATGCGAATGGGTTTGCCACAAAATGTGGGCTGCCACTGTCATCACTAAAGAGGGATGTTTCCACAAGGTTCTCAATGATCGGTCCCCAGCTGCACATAACTGTCAGGGTTATGAAATGAGAGAGGAAGATCCCCAAATCAAGACATTTCCAAGACAATCGCAACCTGGGTGTGGAACTCACTACTACCCCCATGACAAGATCTCATGAGGCCTAAGTGGAACCACTCTAAGTCCTATGGTGCACTCGAGCCGGGTACTTGGCTCATATATCTCAAGAACAAGTAACACCCATCCCACCAAAGAAAACCAGTCCAGACAGTCCAGTATATATACATGATGCAGTAAATAAAGACTGAAAACTATAAATAAAGCTGTAAATAAAGCTGTAAATAAACAACAATAAAATACAACAAGCCACAGCAAACAAACATCACCCAATGAAACAGAAACACACAAGCGCTAGGAGAGACTCACAGGGGAACCAGAGATTCTGGGTTTGGTCCCCAGCAGAGTCGCCAAGCTGTCGCTCCCCTGGATTTCCATCCTGGTACAAACGCGAAAGTGGCGCGGAAAAAGAATAGAGTCGCCAGCCAGGCATTTTTATCCCGAAGAAAGGGAATGGTAATGTTGCACAAACCAGAAGAAAAAAGAGGAAGGACACAGGTCCTGCGAACCAAAGAGACTGAGTTCGGGAGTCGGTTACGACCTGGGAAGGTATTAGCGCCCAGATCGTCCGCCGTACCCGACGGGATCCACGCTTGCAAAAGAAACTGTTTCAAAGGGTGAGGGTATGAAAGCTGCAACAAAAGAAATGAAAATGAAAAGAAACTGGAACTGGAAAAAGAACTGAAATAAGAAAATAAAGGAAAAATGTAGGGAAAATAAAGATTGTGCTCGAACGGGCCCTACCCCGCTGCCTACGTACCTCATCAGGATAATGAGGATCAGAGACGCCGTAGTTCCCCTAACTAGGGGTGGCAAGGAAATTGCTTGTAAATTAAGGCTTGAACTGCCTATGCCATTGCTCAGGTGTTGCAGACTCGGACGACGAGTGCGTAACCGTCTTGCAAAGTGACAAGTAGGAGCAAGTTCGCGTACGGAGCGAAGGAGATGAGAAAAGAATTCCCGGAGGAAAGACGCTTATTGTTTGTTTGTGTTTTTTAGAAGCTTTTATGAGTGTGTCACAAGGAAGTGAACTCAAGCTCTCATCAATGGAATGTGCAATTGTCACTACATTCCAAGATGGAATAATAGAACAAGCACACTCAAGTAAGAAGAAGATCCCCAAAACTTGAACCCAAAGATTAGGGCCTAAGCTCACTAACTTGTTGAATTATTAAGTGTTTTTGGTATTTACAATGAAGAAGTGTTTTTTTAGACTTTTCTTTTATGAAGAAGATACCTTGATCAGACTTGTGCATCACAAGGTAAACTTGTATTATCCCAAGATGGGAAGACTACAAGCATACCTCATGGAATAAGGCTATGGATCAATGCATCACTTCAAAGTTATTAAAGTGTTTTTTTATAATTATGAGATGAGAAGAGAAAGAGAACCAAAGGAGCAAAAAGGAAAAACTAGGGGGAAGTTTCTATCCTAAGTTAGCATGCATGGAGTTCTTAGGGTTTGCGAGGTCTTTCTAACCTAAAGAGGATCTCAAGAGAAGAAGAAGAATATAAGAGGAGAGATGAGAAAGGCCTAAGCCCAACAAGAAGATGTTATTCCATATAAACAATATGAGAAGAGATGAGAAATGGAGATGTGGAACTCAATTCCCACATCTCAAACTTACCATAGCCCCTGCAAGGTTAGTGTAACAACATAGAATCAAGGCATGAACCAACAAGTCAGAAGCTACACAAGCATATAGGCATGGCAATGAGCTCACAAGATGATAAGCAAAGCAACACAAGATCATATTGAGATGATTAGAAGTGAAACAAGTGCAAAGAAGGCATGCATAACACTTAAAGAAATAAAGCACATACAAGAGACCCAACACCAAGACTCAAGGAGACTCAAACCCTATCCTAAGACCAGGAGCAACCATAGACCTCTAAAGGACCCCAAAAGATGAAGATAAGTTGGCACAAGTGCCCTTCTAAACTTAAAAGAGACTAGAAGACTCAAAGAATGCAAAACTAGGCAAGGTGAGGAAGAAAATACCCAAGAAAAAGATCCAAGCACTTATAAATTCTACCCAACCAGCAAAGCACTCCCCAAACACAAGGAAATGAGAATCCAAAAGGGTTTGCAAAAATACAGCATCAAACTAGGTCAATGAGGCTCAAGGATGCAAGGTATCACCATTTAGGGTTTTGAAAATTAAGGCACAAGTAACTCAAGCAAAGTCCAGCAAGGAAGTTTGTGAAAAATCCAAGATAAATCATGAAGATAGTAGAGTGTCTTAGGATTTGAATTCAAAAAGAATGGGGTTCATAGCTTAAATGATGAGAAAAATAGAAATTGGACAAGGCAGATTGGTCCATGAGAGTCCACAAGAAAGCAATGCTCAATGTTGAATTTATTTGGCCACGTAGGATAAAAATAAAAATCTGGAAAAATCATGATAAAAAACTAGATGAATCAAGGAGTGCATACGAATTGTTTTGGATTTTTTAGAGTTAAAGAAATATTTTAAATCAACTAAAAGCAAATGGAATAAATTGGTAAAGGAAAAAAAATGAAAATAAAGCAAATGGGCCAAGGGGGTGTGAAGAGCAACTATGCTTAGTTAAAAAACACAATGGGCCGCGCATGGGGGGTGCGGATAGCGCTGAATCTGCACCTTCTTCTTCATGAAAACAAAACCTAACTTCTCACCACCATTAATGAACAAACCCTAACCCTAACTTCATGAAATCTCAAACCAAGCCACGGCCGGCCATGAAACTCTCCAGAATACATAATCTAACATCACTAAACACAAATACATGCTTGGATTGAATTAAAACTCAAAGAAACTCAAGATATGAATGAAAATAAAATTGTCCATGAAACTTTAAATCACCATAACTTTGTGAATACTCAACCATTTCACAAACTACAAAGAGCATTGTAACCAGCACAACATGAGGATTCTAAAACACACAACCAAACACATTTATATGAGATTCGAAATTTGAGTGTACCTAAGATGTTGTCCAAAATTTGAAGTCAAGAATGGTGTAAAATGATGGCAAATGATCTCCTTATCCCTCTAGATGCAAAATAAATGCATCTAAGGCTTTGCAAGCTTGTAAATCCAGCAATGTGCTTCCTTATGCTTCAAAGCTTCTCAAATGGCCACTTGAACAAACTTCACTATAAATCTAGATCCATGGGTGCTTAATGATCCTTGAGATGAGAGGAGTATGAATGTGGTCTTGGATTGGAGAAAGCTTGCCTAGATCAAAAGTTATGGCACAAAATGCAAATGTGCACAAGAAATGAGAAATGGATGATTCTTGAAGAATAATCCAAACAAATGGTATGGAAATGATCTATGAGTGATGAGGATTAAGAATCCAGCAAGAGTTTTGTGAATGGATTCTTGTAGCAAGAGTTTGTGGAGGATGAGCAATTTTGCATAAAAGATGAGAATGAGAGAATGAGTGTGTATTCTGGATGCCTCTAACCCTAATTCTGATTGTTATGGAATATATATGGCAATGCAAAAGGGTTAGAACAAATGCACGTGAGAGAGAGCTGATTTTTGTGAAAATGAAATTTTGGCCCAAGTGTGCAATAGGCATGCCAAGCTCATGATTTTCTGGCCTCTCTTGCATGTGCATTCACCATCCCACCAATGATTCCCAGCAAACAACTTCAGCCCTTGGATGTAAGCTATCACACAATTGCCATGCCTTGTGCAAATTCAAGTGTAAAATGCAAGTTTTATGGAACTTTTTCATGTGCATGAATTTTTCCACTTTTCTTTGAGCCAAATGACCTAAATGGGATGCATTTTGATTGTGTAAACTTAATTTGGACATAGCATAGCAAACTATCCATTTTTTAGCCTTTGTGCAAATGGCTTGGCCTTGAAAATTTGAAAATTGCCCTAGAATGCTCAAATTTTCGAGGGGCTTTTAGAAAAATCTAGAAATCTCCAGAAAATGCTCTTGTACTTTTTAAAAACGGCAGCCCTTAATCTCCAACTTTCATGTTTACTTTGGGTCCATTTGAAGATTTTTTGATCAAGTTAAGGCCTTGTGAAGTTTTAGGTCAAAATAGCCAAAAATATTAACTTTTTCATGACCAACTTTGTGCACTTTTGCCAAAACCCCTCAAACCACCAAAATTATTGTACTTTAAGCTCACCAAACATCTTATAACATTGAATAGACCTCATTTGGCCAAAAAAAATTGGGTTAGACCCCTTGGAATGGCACAGTTGACTTTTTCTGGGCCCAGTTGACTTTCTGCTTCATCTGCAAGTAACTGAAGCAATGACTGACTTCCACTTGGAATTTTTCCATGAAAATTGACATGTAGGAACCTCTTATCATATAGAAAACATTGCCCAAAAGAGTTGGCCAAAATTATGAGGTTAAGGCCCTTGAAGCCAAAACCCTAATTTGGTTGCACTGTTTAGGAGCCTTGCATTGTCTTGAAACTTGTGATGATTAAGCAATCTTCTGAGCTTTTGCAAGTGAACTTGGCCTTGCCAAAGGAGTCTAGACTCATCATAGGCCTCCCACAAATCCATTGGAACCCTTGCCTTGGCTTAAATGGCCTTCAACACCTCCCCAGATGGCCATATGCCTCATGCTAGGGCTTGATGTTTGTCATGCTTTATTTTTCTATGCTATAATGATATATATATATGATATGCTTATGATGCAAATGGTGTATGATGCTTAAAATGAAGAGGGAAAATTTGGGGTTCTACACATATAAGCATGCCATAGAATATCCACATAGGTCTAAGAATAGTCATTACAAATCAGGGAAAGCTAAAATAAATTATCCATGAGAGTTTCGAAAAACACCTCCGATACCGGCAGTGTTAAGGTTAAAATAACCATCACAGTTACACTTAATCCATTGAAGAGGAGGAGGATGCCAAAAAACTTCAATGATCTTCGGAGCGCTCGGCAGATTAATACGAATGTTGAATGCTTTTAACACTTGGAAATCAGCCGTGGACGAAGATGAAACAACCTTTGTTTTACGCCCAGTGAAAAAAAGATGCTGCTGAATTTTCTTGATCGACTGCTTAAAACAGGGTCGAGAATTGCGAAATCTGCACCAATTTCTTGATTCCCAAATGTAATAATTAATATAGATGATGCAGGCCTTCAAAACGAGAGCGCACTTCCTAGAGCTACGAGTGTTGCAAACTGACCACCAATCATCGAAAGAATTCAGAGGGTGTTGAATTCACGCAGTGGCATAGAACCAATACCATATTTTCTTAGCGAAAGAACAATCAAAGAACAAATGTTTTGTGTTCTCTTCGGTAGCCAAACATAAACAACACTGAGAAGCGATAAAACAACCCCATAACTGTAATTGATCATCCGTCGGTATCTTGTTAGACACGAGTCTCCAAGAAATCAAAGCTTTTGAAGGAGGAACATCCTCACTGTCGCTCCCGATAAATGGGAATGGCCCAAATAAAGGTACAGACGCGAACGGTCGGCGAAAAAGGAAGTGCGAGAACACGCAGGAGTGAACTCACAGGGAATGAATAGAGTCGCCAGCTAGGCATTTTTATCCCGGAGGAAAGGCAATGCTGCATAGGCCTAGAAAAGAAGTGGATAAGACGGTTGCGAACCAGAGAGACTGAGAAAGGGGGTTGGTTACAACCTGGGAAGGTATTAGCACCCAGATTGTCCGTCGTACTCGACGGGATCCACGCTTAAAAGATTTGTGTATTAAAGGGGTAGTGTCAGTGTAATTTGTGTATGAAGAGCTGGAAAAGGATGTACAAGTGTCAGTGTAGAGAAGTGTAAAGTGTAATATGAAAGTGTCAGTGTAAGGACAAGAATGAAATGCTCACGACATGAGGCTTAAAGAATAAAGCTGGAAGGAGGGGGGATATACAGAGACTTTTGTTCGATAACTGTTAAGTTATGCCTACGTATCCTCTCGTGCAATGAGGAAGTCAGAACACCGTAGTTCGACCCAAAGAGACTGAAAGATGAATTGACTTGTGAACTGCTTGCTTGTCTATGCTCAAGTGTAAGACCTGTCTGGCTCAGGTGCAAACTGTCTTGCATTTAGACGGAAGAAGCAAGTTCTCGTTTGTGAATGAAGATGATGAGAAGAGAATCCCGAAGGAGACGATTATTGTTTTGTTTTTGAGTTTTCAGTCTTTTATTGCTTTTGGATGTTTGTCGTAAGTTAATGAGCTTAAGTCTAAACCAATGGATTTAGTAAACTCATCACATCTTCCCTCTGATTAGGGGTAATGAGAATACCTTAAGTGTGAAGTCAGCTTCTCACACTTAATCACCTTTGATGCAGGATTAAGATCATTAACCTACTTGTGATTATTTAGATGTTTTTGGTGTTTTTGTTTAGTGTTGAGTAATGAGGTTAAGCCATAATCAAGAATTAAACAGACTCATTACACCATCCTAATAGAAGGATAATAGATGAGGGTGTTTAAGCTGAGGAAAATTCCTCAACTTAATCCATGATTAAGGATTAAACTCATGACAAAACAAGCCTTTGGTTAAGTGGATTTTATTTAATGATATGATGATGAAGTGAACTTTAGGGTTTGTAAGACTACTTGAGGAGGACTTGTCCATTAACACTAGGGTTAGTCCTTCTTAACCAGTTAAGGAAGAATTAGAACCCTAATGCAAGGCCCAAGTTACAAGCTTGGTGTCTTGATGATTATTAAGTGAATTGATTAAGAGATTTAAACACATTAAGGGTTTAACACTTAGGATTAAAGTTATACACTCCATCCTAATAGAAGGATGCAGGCATAAGCTTAATCACAAAGCCTTAAAGCCTTTAGGGTTTAGTCCCTGATTATGAGGTGAGAAGAGAAGACTCAATGAGACACAAAGGTAAAAACTAAGTGGGGGACTAATCAAAACCCTAATCATTGTCATGCTTGGTTGTTCCTAAGGTTTGTGAGGTTTACAAGAGAAATCTTCCAAGGAACCACCAGGAAGCAGATGAAAGGATCAGGAGGAGCAAAGTAACTTGCTTCATTTAAGAAGACAAGTCACTTGAGGAAAGAAAGTGAGAAGAAGAAGAATAAGCAAGCTCAAACTCAAACACATAACAAAATGTAGCAAGGAGCATGAGGGAGATGAAAAGGAAATGTGAGAAGTGAAGGCAAATCCACTTCTCAAAGTTACTTACCACCTGAAAAGTTAATAAAGGAATGCAATGCAATGCACAATGAGATGAAATGACATGGTGTAAATCAAAACCAGAAGCATATGTGAGATGATAATGATGTTATGAGATGGTACAAACATGAAACGAGGCATGGGGATGATCATACAAACTTATGGATGCAAATGAAACAAGTTAAGAACCATGAACACACATGAAAAGTTATGAAATGCAAATGGCATACAACATGGCAAATGCTAGATGCAATGATCAAACATGCTTACTATATGTCTTAAGATGTTAAATGAATCAAAGGGATGCACAAAATGCTATGGCAAGTCAAGGTATGAATGCAAATGCAAGATGAATGCAAAAGAAAGCTCAAATTAGGGTTTATGATCAATGCATCAAACAAAAACCAAAATCAGAAGCAAACATCAATATAAAAAATTGAAAATGCATTCAAAGGATCCCTAAACCTATACTAACTTACTGCCCAAAGGAGAAGTTCCAACTCTTAACCTAATAAAAGTTATGAATTTCCTAAAATTTCTAGGGTTTTAGGGTTCCTTAACAAGAAAAATGTCAAACAAATGAAAAATGAAAGATCAAATCATGCCCATTTAATCTCACAAACTACATGCTAAACACAATGCAATGCAAAAAGAATCAAAGTCCAACTCTCAATGGTTAAGCAAAAATGATTTTTGGAAGCTTGGATCAAAATAATGCCTTAAAATGATTTTAATTCCATGAAAAATTCTCAAAAGACATCAAGATCAAAAAAGAAATTTGGTTTTAGGGTTGGACAATGTATCTAAATGTTTTTAAAGGTTTCATGAATTTTTTGGTGATTTTTAAATACCTAAAAGCATTTTTAATTAATTAATTCTCATTAATTAATTAAAAATAAACTTTTAAATGATTTAAAAATACTTTTCAATGCTAAAAATAAAAATAAAAATATTTTTGGTTTCTGAAATTAAATAAAAGTTTGTACAAAAAATTTCAGAATTTTTAAAATGATTTTGCTATTTTAAAATAAATGGAGAAAGAAATACAAAATAAATGAATTAAAAATTAAAGAAAATGAAAAGTAAACGCAATGGAAGGCCAGGATGGATTCTGGGAAAGGGCCAGTTGACTACGCGCGCAATCCTAAGGTCCACATTCAAACTGAGCTAATTTAGGATTTATGAATTAATTAATCCAGATTAATAAAGTCAACTAGGATTAGGGCAAAATGGAGTGATCCTGGGCGTCCAAATGCGCGCGAGTCAACACATCCAAGGGACCAAATTCAAACTTCATTAAACACAGGGATTAGCCCTAATCATTTTCAGGTGGCCGGAGAAGACCTCCGGTCGTCTTCTCCGGTGGGAACCCCACCTGAAAATCTCTAAACTCTTCAAAACTCCACTAAAATGAAAACTAACAAACCAGAAATCAACCCCACATCCCCCTGAATCAAAACCCTAACTCAAATCTCATTTATCCTTCATCAATCAAACGAATCGAAGCCAAACAGTTTTTAGGGCAAAAGTTTCAGACATTGCATACATCCTCATTTTTCACTCATTTTCAAAAACAATCACATATTCATGATCAGGGAAGCATGTAGATTCAATTAGAAACTTAAAATACACGTTCTGGAAAAAAAGTTCATGAAGCTACCTGAGTTTGAAGCTTTTCAGTTTGCAACTTTCTGACCTCTTCTCTTTGTGCAATCCACTCCTTTTAGACCCCTGATGAAGTCTTGATGCTTAGAAAGAGTTTGTGATGGCTGGTTTAAGAGTTTGCAGCAGTTCTGTTCAAGATGGTGTGAGAATCGTGTTTTTGATCCTTTGAGTTTCAGGCTGTTTTGGAAGGTGCTTTGTGATCAGGGAGATGTGTTGAGTTGGTTTATGAAGTTAGTTTGTGTGTTTGTGAGTTGTGTGATGAGTTTTGAAAGCTTTTGCTCAAGAGGGTGAAAATGATAATGCTGTGCTATGGGAGGTTTCAGGCTTGCCTCTTGTTATGTTTGGCTTGCATTTGATTAACATAAACAATTGTCATTGGTCAGAAGAAGTGACATGTGCTTTATTGATTGGTATGGGTGCTTTTGCCAAAAGGTCAAGTTTGTGTAAGAGAAGCATGGGTCACTTGTTAGCCTAGTACAAAGAGGGTGTGCTGCGCAGCATGATGTGAGGAAAGGCCTAGGGTTGATTAGCAAACTAGCCAGCAAGTGGGTGAGAGGCTATGATGAGTTTTGCAACTTGCCTTGCCTTTGGTTCTTATGAAAGAAACTTGATCCATGGGCCATAAAACATGTGATTCTTTGGGTGCAATCTGACTTTTATGTGTTGTATGATCATATTGTGGAGTTTAGAAATGCATTTGATAGCTCAATTTGCCTTGAGAAGTGAATTTGCAACTTTGCCTCTTTGGTGCATGACTTGAAATTTAGTGATTTTTGCCAACTTTGACAAGCCATAACTTTTGATCCAAAATGAATTAGGTCATGTTCTTGTACTTTTTGAAAAGGGAAAGATCTATTCTACAACTTTCATGACCAAAGTTTTTCCATTTGAAGCTTTTTTGAATCAAAAAGTAAGGGTTGAAAAGTTGCCTAAAATGACAAATTCATTAAAAGTCAAACTTGCCCAAAAAGTCAACTTTGCAAAAGACTTGAAATTTCTCAATTTTGTGAACTTCCAATATCTTATATGATCAAATAAAGATCAAACACAATCAAAATGATGAAGAAACCCCTTTGATTGGGTTATTGAGGGCCTCAAATGCCCTGATTTTGCACTGACTTGCTTGAAAAGTCAACTCTTGATCAGATGACTTCCCCATGGAATTTCTTCATGAAAATTGATATGCATACTCCCTATACCATATAGAGACCAATAGAAACAAGAATGACCAAAAAATTTGGAGTTATGGCCTCTGAAACCAAAACCCTAATTTCAGGTCATCTGTGCAGTCAAACCTGGCTCTGCTTCCATACCAATCCCAGTTCTTGTGATTCTTTGACATTATTGACTTTGAGAGGATATAATATGATGCTTGAACACACATAGACCTCTTTTTAAGTGATTGTTGACCTTTGGAGGGGCTCAAGAAGCTCTTGGATTGTTCAGATCACAAACCCTAGATGCAGATGACTTTGAATCTATGCAGTGAATCAAAATTGTGGTATGAGATATTATGATTGTGTTCATGCATATGAAATGATCACAAGCCATGGTGTGAATGGGTGAGGGCAAATTTGGGGTGTTTACAGCTGCCCCTATTCAAACATGAGTTAGCTGTGCAGGATGTAAGCGACGGCTTAGCAGGCAAACAAGATAACTTGTGGTTGAATACCAAAGACAGTCCAAAATTTGCACTCACGGAATGAAGAAGAAAAGGGATATAGATTGTAAAAGAAAACAAAGTATATTGTAAAGTGTGGGTGACGGAGGACGACCGTCGAGCAGAGGACGACTGCCGGGTAAAGGGCAATGACGGGGACGGCCGACATGCTGGAAAGTGCGGAAAATAAAGCAATGACGGGGACGGCCGACATGCTGGGGATAAAAGATATTATGATGGGGACGGCCATCAAGTAAAGCTGTAAGATTCTCTGGGGGTTAATGAAACATGACGGGGACGGCCATCAAGTTCATAAAGTAAAGTTACCAACGATGGGGACGGCCATCGGGCTAAGAAGAAAATGGACCACGACGGGGACGGCCATCGGGTTAAAGAATAAATGAAATAAACAGATGATGAGGTACGGTCGTTAAAGGTGAAGGACGATCACCTAGCAGGGGACGGCTGCTCTGTTGGGGTAAGATGAGGGACGGTCATCTAAGGTGGAGGACGACCACCTGGCAGGGTACGGCTGCCGAAAAGTATCGCGACATAGGACGAATGCCGGATAAAAGGTCAACGATGGGGACGACCATCGGACGAGCATGATGGAGGATGACCATCAAGAGGTGGAGGACGACCACCTAGCAGGGGACGGCTGCTCTCGAGGTTTATCATGACATAGGACGAATGTCAGATAACCAAAGATCAACAATGGGGACGGCCATTGGATAAAATGATGAAGGAAGATCATCAAGAGGTGGAGGACGACCACCTAGCAGGGGACGGCTGCTAAATATCACGACACAGGACGAATGTCGGATAGAAAATCAACGATGGGGACGGCCATCGGATGAGCATGATGGAGGACGACCATCAAGAGGTGGAGGACGACCACCTAGCAGGGTACGGCTGCTCTCAGGGTTTATCATGACACAGGACGAATGTCAGATAAAAGGGAAAATTGCCTTGTTGGCGATCTACTGGGGAACGGCAAACACGGACGAGCATCCTTAAGACTACGATACGGACGAGTATCGGGTAGAAACAAATACTGACACGTGTTCAACGATGATGATACGGACGAGTATCAACTGGTTAACAAGGAACACGGACGAGTGTTGAATCTGAGGGGACTTTTCTGGGGAATAGTAGACACAGACGAGTGTCTATATTCAAGAAGACAAGAGTGTTTGACACAGTGTATGGATTAAAGATGCGGACGAGCATCCTTAAGACTATGATACGGACGAGTATCAGGTAGAAACAAACGCTTGACACATGTTCTGAGATGATGGTACGGACGAGTATCAGGTAGAAACAAACGCTTGACACATGTTCTGAGATGATGGTACGGACGAGTACCAACTGGTTAACAAAGAACACGGACTAGTGTTGAATCTGCGGGGATATAAATGGTGTATACAAGATACGGACGAGTATCTGTATAAGTGAGATAAGTATGAGTGTTTAATCTGCTGGGGAGAGTGACACGGACGAGTGTCAAGAGGAGAAAAGTATAGTATAAACAAGTATCTGATATATAGAGTGTTTATGTTACTGTGCTGGGGAAGATGACACGGACGAGTGTCAGGAAAGTTATGTATACAAGTATCTGTGAGTGCAAAGAAGGTGTTTTGGTTTTCTGCTGGTGGTATGACACAGACGGGTGTCAAAAGGCATCTATAATGCGGGTGGTCTTGTTTGTAAAGAGTGCTCGGGCGACTTTACTGGGGAATGATGACACGGACGGGTGCCAAAGGGAGTATATACTGGTGTTTGTGAATGTGAGGCAACTACTTTTGCTGGGGAATCTAGGGGGTATTCTGTATACTGTTGATGAGTTGTCATTATTCACAAGTGTTTGATTCAGACCATGGCTTATGATTATGCAATATGTTTGATTTTTGTCGTAATGCTCCGTTTTAGACGGAATGCTACGCTTTGTGGGTGAGTATGATGCGAATGCTATGATTATGCGAGGATACCAATCCAGGACTCGGATCCCGCTGCTGCGAAGATCTCTGATCGATCTGTTTGAAGTGGACATCCCAGCTGGGGATGAGATTATTGATAGATCTGATGAGATGCATTTGCTTGGGGATATAGGTCACTGATGGACATATCCTTGTAATGAGGGACCCAGCTGGGGTTTGCAGAAGCTTTCTTCACTCTGTTGTGATTCCTTCGTGCGTTGCTCTTCTGGATAGGGGCCGAAGCTCTGTGGGGAGAATGATTCCTTGGCTTTTGTATTTGGCTGAGGAAGGATGATTGGCAACTCGGCTGGGAGCAGCAATAAGTGGCCACTCAGCTGGGGAGAAAACACTTATAGTGCTAAGAATGAATACTGATTTGCCAGCTTGCTGGGGTGAAGCTTACATGCCCCGAGTTGCGCTTTGGATACCTGCAATCCTGCAAAGATAGAGAAACGCACAAGTAATCCCGAGGTATCCTTTGCTGGATTTCGTCGTAGGAGTTTAGACACTTCCGAGAGTAAGTATATATTTCCTGCAAGCACGCATTCTTATTTTTGAAGATAAGCATTTGTATTTATGCAATCATTTTTAATGACATCAGACATTTTTTGCAAATAAAAATGTACAAGGCGAAACATGACTGAAATCTGGTTTTATTAATTCATGTGCCCTGAATTGGCAAGATACATCAAAGAAACATATCCCCTGAAATGAGGAGATTGTCACAAATTGAGAAATAAAAAGGTGCTGGCAATGTAGACGACGCTTTTAAGGAGCTTCCCCTTTGCTATGACTCGTATGACTTTTGACGTTCTTCTCGCCTTGCTTTCTGAAGAAGGCTAATTCTGATTGAAGCTTGATCCTTTCGAGGTTTACCAAGTTGCAGGTGATACAGACGAATTCAGGGTGCAGTTGTTCGCTTATTCCCTTGTTTTGCATGGATCGCCCTTTCGGGTTTTCAATCCATCGGGATACCCATTTTTGCCTGAGTTGTCCAATGCGGCTTTTCAACTCAGCGGGTGTACGTTTTTTTGTTTATTTCCCTTATTTTTGCCCGAGTCTTATATTCTGTTTTTGACTCGCCGGGATGCCCTATTTTTGCCTGGACTTACATTCTGTTTTTGTGTCCAGCGGGTCATTTTTTATGCGAAGTATTTTTTAACTGCATCTGAATTCACAGGGGACGGGAAGTCGTCTCCATCCATAGTGCTGAGCATCAGTGCTCCACCCGAGAAAACTTTCTTTACTACAAATGGTCCTTCGTAATTCGGTGTCCATTTGCCCTTGTGGTCTGTATGAGGAGGGAGGATTCTCTTCAGCACAAGATCTCCCATTTGGTACTCTCGGTGCCTGACTTTCTGATCGAAGGCCCTCTTCATTCTTTTCTGATACAACTGCCCATGACAGATTGCAGCCAATCTTTTCTCTTCAATCAGACTCAGTTGTTCGTATCGGGATCTGACCCACTCTGCTTCGTTCAGCTTAACATCCATCAGTACTCGTAGGGAGGGTAATTCAACTTCAACCGGTAGGACTGCTTCCATACCATACACAAGTTGATACGGTGTTGCCCCAGTGGATGTTCTGATTGACGTGCGGTACCCATGCAAGGCAAACGGTAGCATTTCATGCCAGTCTTTGTAAGTGACTACCATCTTCTGCACAATCTTCTTGATATTCTTGTTAGCTGCCTCAACGACGCCATTCATCTTTGGCCTGTAAGGAGAAGAATTGTGGTGTTGGATCTTGAAGTCCCGGCATAGCTCTGCCATCATTTTGTTGTTTAAATTGGAACCATTATCAGTAATGATTCGCTCGGGAACTCCGTATCGACAGATGATATCTCTCTTCAGAAATCGGGCTACCACTTGTCTTGTAACATTTGCATACGAAGCTGCTTCAACCCATTTGGTGAAATAGTCAATGGCGACCAGGATGAATCTATGGCCATTCGAAGCAGTTGGCTCAATCTTGCCAATCATGTCAATGCCCCACATAGCAAAGGGCCAAGGTGACGACATCACATTCAAAGGATTGGGAGGCACATGCACCTTATCCGCATAAATTTGGCATTTATGGCATTTTCTGGCGTAGGCACAACAGTCGGCATCCATTGTGATCCAGTAATAACCTGATCTTAGCAATTTCTTGGCCATGGCATGCCCTCCTGCATGGGTACCAAAGGATCCTTCGTGCACCTCGTGCATCAACAAGTCTGCTTCCGTTCTGTCAACACATCTGAGGAGTACCATATCAAAGTTTCTCTTGTACAGGGAACCATCAGTGTTCAGAAAGAAACTACCAGCAAGCCTTCTAAAAGTTTTCTTATCATTGGAAGATGCCCCAGGTGAGTATGTTTGATCTTCCAAGAAGCTTTTAATGTCGTGGAACCAAGGCTTATCATCTTTAGCAACATCTGCTGAGAATACATATGCTGGTCTGTCAAGTCTGGATACTGAAATCCGAGGTACAAAGTTGGCCGCTTGAACTTTGATCATGGATGAAATGGTGGCAAGAGCATCAGCAAATTGATTCTCGTCCCGAGGGATATACTCAAGTTTGACTGTTGTGAAGAAAGTCAATAACCTCCTTGTATAATCCCTGTAAGGTATCAGATGATCCTGGTGTGTGTACCATTTGCCATTGGTTTGATTGATTACCAGAGCTGAATCCCCGAACACAGTCAAAGTCTTGATCCTGAGGTCAATGGCTTCCTCAAGACCCATAATGCAAGCTTCGTATTCAGCTTCGTTGTTAGTGCAGTTAAAGGTGAGCTTTGCCGAGAAAGGCATGTGAACTCCTTTAGGTGTAATGAGTACTGCACCAACAACACGACCATTCATATTGACAGCCCCGTCAAACATCATAGTCCAACCTTCTTCCGGGTCAGGCCCTTCAGTATGAATAGGCTCTTCATGATCTTTCGCTTTTATGAACATGATGTCTTCATCAGGGAAGTCAAACCTCATAGGCTGGTAATCATCAATAGGTTGATCAGCAAGATATTCAGACAATACACTGCCCTTGATGGCTTTCTGAGATGTGTACTGGATGTCATATTCTGTGAGGATCATTTGCCATCTTGCAACTCGTCCGGTAAGTGCTGGCTTCTCAAATATGTACTTGACTGGGTCCATCTTTGAGATCAACAAGGTAGTGTGGGTTAACATATACTGTCTCAGTCGGCGAGTAGCCCACGCTAAAGCACAGCAAGTTTTCTCGAGCAGTGAATAACGTTGTTCACAGTCGGTAAACTTTTTGCTTAGGTAGTATATTGCATACTCTTTTCGACCAGACTCGTCATGCTGGCCAAGCACACACCCCATTGACTCTTCTAATACTGTCAAGTACATGATTAGAGGTCTTCCTTCAACTGGAGGCATAAGGATTGGAGGCTCTTGTAAGTATTCCTTGATCTTGTCAAAAGCCTTCTGGCAGTCTTCGTTCCACCTGACCGTTTGTTCTTTTCTTAGCAATTTAAACAAGGGTTCGCAGGTTGCTGTAAGGTGAGATATGAACCGTGAAATGTAGTTCAATCGGCCTAAGAACCCTCGAACTTCTTTTTCTGACTTTGGTGCAGGCATCTCTTGAATAGCTTTGACTTTATCAGGGTCAACTTCAATCCCTTTCTCGCTTACAATAAATCCCAGCAGCTTACCAGATCGCACCCCGAATGTGCACTTGTTGGGGTTCAACTTCAGTTGGTACTTCCTCAGACGCTTGAATAGCTTCAGCAGATTTACCAGGTGGTCTTCTTCAGTGAGGGACTTGGCAATCATGTCATCCACATAACATTCTATTTCTTTATGGATCATATCGTGGAATAATGTTACCATAGCCCGTTGATATGTTGCACCAGCGTTCTTCAATCCGAATGGCATCACCTTGTAACAGAACGTGCCCCAGGGTGTGATGAAGGTTGTCTTCTCCATGTCTTCAGGTGACATCTTGATCTGATTGTATCCTGAAAATCCGTCCATGAAGGAGAATACCAAGAACTGAGCCGTGTTATCCACCAATACATCGATGTGAGGTAATGGGAAGTCATCTTTCGGGCTGGCTCTGTTCAGATCCCGTTAGTCAACACACATTCTCACTTTGCCGTCTTTCTTAGGCACAGGTACAATATTAGCAACCCACGACGGATAGCTAGTCACAGCAAGGAACCCGGCGTCCCACTGCTTTTGTACCTCTTCTTTAATCTTCATTGCCATATCTGGGCGAGTACGGCACAGTTTCTGTTTAACCGGTGGGCATTCCTCTCTCAAAGGTAGCTTGTGCACAACGATGTCGGTGTCCAACCCTGGCATATCTTGATAAGACCAAGCAAACACGTCCACATACTCTCGAAGTAGATCGATCAGTTGTCTCTTCACTGAGTCTTGTAAGCAGGCCCCGATTTTAACTTCTTTCACGTCTTCATCTGTACCAAGATTAATCGTTTCAACCTCCTCCTGGTGAGGAGTGATAACCTTTTCCTCTTGTCTCAACAACCTGGCTAGCTCTTCAGGAAGCTCATATTCTTCTTCAACCCCTTCATCAGCTTGACTGATCGGATTGTCAAAGTCATACGAAGTCATAGTCGTGCTGTTGTCGGTGCGGTCTGGAAGGCACTCTCTGCAAGGGTTCAGTTTGTTCATTTTAGTGATTTGATTTTAATCTTGTTTAGAAAAGTGAAATAAAGTTATCATTTTGAAAACATTGCCATTTATTTTTTGTACAAAAAGAAAAATGGAAAAAACAGTGAGCGGAAAAGAAAAAGACTCATTTGCAAAAAGATGTCTGATATTTCATTGATTAATCTTGTTGCACAAAAAAATTACAGATGGCCCGATTACAAAATGAGTCTTGTCATCTTAGGCAAGATGCAAGACTTGATGCATGCTTAAAA
Organism: Lathyrus aphaca; assembly: GCA_963966055.1. NCBI lineage: Eukaryota > Viridiplantae > Streptophyta > Magnoliopsida > Fabales > Fabaceae > Lathyrus > Lathyrus aphaca. Next base: position 63,162,111 of record OZ014519.1, on the reverse strand, counting down.
AATACAGGAAATAATAATTACTCTGTAGGAGTAACTCTTATAATTTCCTGGGAAGACCAGTTTGAGATACTGCTCCCCGGGATCTTTGGACGGATCCAATTTTCCAGGTTGCGGTCGCTTTCATCCTCATCTTCCAAATTGTTGACAGCATCAGGGGTGAGCATCCCCCCACTAACAAAGTTGGGCTCTTTAGCAGCCTTTGCTTGATCTTGTTGAGTTGGTTTGTAACCCAACCCAAATCTATCCTCTTTCTTCTCCACAGGTAACAATTTGCCCCAGCCTTGGGCAGTTCCTTCTTCAACAACCTTCCGGGCTTGTTGGTAAGACGTCATTGAGGTTCCAGGTACAACAGATGTTTCATTTATGTTCAAGGCCTCAAACCCTTGACTCATCGTTTCATGGATCTCCCCATCCATCTCAATATATTTGTAGGTAGCCAGGTGGCTGACAAAAATATCCTCCTCTCCACAGATAGTAACGACTTGGCCCTCCCACTCGAATTTTAACTTCTGGTGAAGGGTTGAGGTCACGGCGCCAGCGGCGTGAATCCATGGCCTACCCAATAGACAGCTGTAGGCAGGCTGTATATCCATCACGTAGAAGGTCGTTTTAAAAGTTTGTGGGCCAATCGTTATAGGCAACTCAATCTCTCCCAGAACTGATCTCTTAGAACCGTCAAAAGCTCTTACTACTAAGTTACTGGGACGTAATGCCAATCCTTCATACTCTAGCTTCACAAGGGCTTTTTTAGGTAAGACATTGAGGGATGACCCTGTGTCTACCAGCACATGGGAAAGAACTGCACCCTTACACTCCATGGTAATGTGCAAAGCCTTGTTATGATTGCGGCCTTCCGTAGTCAAATCAGTGTTGGTAAACCCTAGTCCGTGACTAGCATTAACATTTCCAACCACAGCTTCCAACTGATTGACGGTGATCTCTTCTGGCACATAAGCTGCGTGCAAGACTTTTAGTAGTGCGTTCCGATGAGCTTCGGAGCACATAAGCAATGATAGAATAGAGATCTTGGAAGGCGTCTGGTGAAGCTGGTCCACTATCTTGTAATCACTTTTCTTGATGATTCTCATGAATTCATCAACTTCTTGATCAAAAGGTGTTTTCAAAGCTTCTTTAACAATTTTCTCTTCTTGCACCATGCTCTTCCCTTTTGCCTTGGCAGCAGCTTCTGCTTCAGCAGTGGGTCTTTGAATTTGTGGAGCAAAGAGACGTCCGCTTCGAGTGAAGCCTCCGCCTCCTCCCACATTGTCTATTTTTGGTGCAGGGGTTGATGATTCAAGAGTGATTTTCTGTCCTTCGCAGTATAGATCAGAGCCGTAATGCCAAGGGATGGCATTACTGCTTTCATAAGGTACTGGCCCAGGCACTGTGATAGTGACTGGACTGATTGCAGCTGCAGAAGGGACCATGATAGTCTGTGGATCATAGTATATTGTGACTGGTGCTCTGATAGGAGTGGCATTTTGTGAGTTGTAGGCAGAATCATTTTTAGGATCATAATAAATTGTAACTGTTGAGACATTTGCTGTTGAAGCTGTAGGAGACATTGTTGGAAGGATGGGTGTTGTTGTTGTAGGAGATTCTGAATGAAGGGGTGCTGAAGTTGTAGAAGGGATGTTTGTTGATATCTGGTCTGTTGAAGTAACAGATGAAGCATTTGTTGATGAGATTGACGAGTTGTTTGGAACAATGGTTGTTGCAGTTGTAGAAGACTCGGGAACTGTTGTTAAGGAGATTGCTGGGTTGGTAGGAATTGATGTTGTGATTTGAAGTAGGCCACTCTGGATGAGACCATCTATGCCATCTCTTAAGTTATCACGACCATTCACTGAAATGTTGCAATAAGCACACCCTAGCTCACATCCTGGGAATATTTGACATTCGAGGAGTTGAGCTTTAATCTCTACCAACGGTGTCCGAATCTGACCCACACTGGTTATCAAGTAAGACGGCTTGTCTTCTTCAATAGCGTTGATTCTAGGACCTCCGTGGTTTGGCATAGGGTTTTTGTTAACATTTGGTGGTGGTGCAAAGTTTAGAGCCTTAGAGTCTACCAGGTCTTGTACCTTCATGTGCAAAGCTCTGCACTTCTCTGTACTATGGCCAGGTGCATTTGAATGGAAAGCACATCTGGCGTTGGAGTCGTAATTTCTGGGTAGACTGGTAGGATCTGGAGGTGCCAATGTCCTTAGCTCAACCAGGTTGAGTTTCAGGAGTTGTGGCAGTAATGTGGGATAGGGCATAGGGATCAGATCAATCACCCTATTGGCCTGAAATGGTCGCTGTTGATATGGTCTTTGCTGATTGTTGTTGCTGGTGTTGTTGTAGTTTCTCTGAGGAGGATATTGAGTCTGTTGCTGATAATTTTGCTGTTGTGGTTGATAAGCTGGTTGTGGATGAATTGGAGCGGGAATGGTGACTGCTGCCACGGACCTATGAACATATTGGGGCCTGCCCCTGCTGGTATGGATAGCATTGGTCTCACCAGTTCTTCTTGGGCCCACAAAAGGCTTTCTTGTGTTGCTGGATGAGCTGGCACCGTTGTCAGAAATTTTGCCCATCTTTAACAAGATCTCAATTCTCTCCCCCGCTATAACGACATCTGCAAAGCTGGTAGAAGAAAAGGCAACCAGCCTGTCAATGTATGTCCCTTGAAGGGTGTTCATAAACATATCTGCCATCTCCCTCTCTGACATAGGTGGCTGGACAGCAGCAGCTAGCTGTCTCCATCTCTGGGCGTACTCCCGGAAGCTTTCTCTAGATGATTGTGACATTCCCATCAGGAGGGTCCTGTTGGGTGCCATATCAAAATTATACTGGTATTGTCTAATGAAGGCCTCTGCCAAATCCTTCCAACACCTGATGGTTGCTCTAGTCAGATGCGAGTACCATTCTCTTGAAGCTCCCGTTAAGCTATCCTCAAAATAGAACATCCATAGCTTCTCATCCATGGTGTATGCCTTCAACCTCCCCAGAAAGGATTGCAAGTGGGTCCGCGGGCAAGAAGTCTCGTTGTACTTCTCAAAGCACGGAGGTTTAAACTTGTGGGGAATCCTGACCCCATCCACTAAGCCCATTTCCATAACATCAAAACCCAAGGAGTTTTGAGACTCCAAGGATCTTAATTTCTCAGCAATTTCATCCATCCTTCTGTCATAGGCCTCATCCCCAGCTCCCATCACTGTGAACTGATCTTCCTGGGGGTCTTCTTGCAGCACTCTACCTGTAGCAGCATTCCCTTGCACATTAGCAGGGATATTGATCTCTGGATGAAGGTGGGGTCCAAATACAGGTGGGTTGACATGAGGCTGAACCCTCTCGTTGTTGCTTGTCCCAGCAGTCCCTAGATGGGGATCTTCCTGATTCTGCCTTTCTACCATTGCTCTTAATCTCTCTTGGCTTTGAGCCATATTGTTCATCACCTCCATAAATTGTGTCATCTGAGCCCTCATTTCCAATCTTTCATTGGCCATTTGGTTCCTGACCTCCGTAAGGTCCTGTTGTACCTGGTCCATTTGTATCCCCGGAAGGTTGTTGCGGGTTGGATATCTATGTGGACGGTTGAGTGGGAACACCCGGCGTCGAGCAATAGTTCCTGAACCACAACAGAGTTAGTAACAACAACAAGACAAACCTACAAAACAAACAAAGGTTAGTATGCAATGCAGTATGTTTATTTGTTTCCAAGGTATCCGGCTTGGCACTTGGTTTTGACCTTTCCAGACCCTTGAGGGAGATGCTGTTGATGATGCTTGAAAGAAACTCAGATGGAACAAACTGATACATATATTACAAAAAGCAAATGATACACAGTTTGTTTCTTACAAATCATGCCCTCTGAGGGGTCAAAATACAACATAAGAAAATAAAAGTACATGAAATGAAAGCAACAACAAGCAAAAGTCAGACACCAAGACCAAACTCATCCTCCTGAACTTCCTTGAGAAGTGCTTCAGTCACAGGATCAGCTGGACGCTCTGTAAGATTCCTGATAAGGAGATTCCTGGTAGCAACAGCTGCAGCTAGCTTCTTGTGTTGATTCTGGTCCTTTGACCTCTTCACACCAACTCTAATTTTTAACTCTGAGATCTCTCTCTGGGCTGCTAGCAGGGCTTCCTGTTGCTCCTTTGCACTAGCTTCCAACTGCTCAATCTTGTCCTGAGTCCTCTTATCTTCCAGAGTACGAGCTTCGGTGATCCTGACCCACCTATCTTGACTCTCTTTCAAATACAAATCAGTCCTGGCCTTCTGGAACTGAGCTTCCTTGCAGGCATTCTTCAAGATCTGTTCTCCAGCCCTAGACTTCTTGATATAGTCCTCTGACTTCTCAATCCTAGCTAGATGTTCCACTTTAAGCTTTTCCAACCTTTCGATGTCCAGACGACCATCACTCCTCTCCCAGAGGGTCTTCTGTAGAGCCTGAGTCAGATTCTCATTCCTCTCTTTCAGTTTCTCAAACTCTTCCAGGCTGACAGTGGCTGGAGGTGGTGTTGTGGATGGTCCAGGTGCATCCTCAATGGTGAAGGGCATCCCAGAAATTTGTGCCCTGGTATGAGACCACTCATAGTACTGGGCTGAGGCCACATTGTTGCATCTCCCGAGGATGGCCATCCCTTTGGTCTGGACGTTGTCCCAAGCCCAGGATGCCTGCCTAACAACAGCTAGATTAGGCTTAACCTCACAATAAAGGGTTTCAGCCAAGTCCTGTGCTCTAGGAGGGTGGACCAATGCATAGCCCAGTTGTCTTTTGAATAACAGAGGGTTGTAATTGATGCAACCCTTTACTCCTATCAGGGGTACATTGGGAAACTGCCCGCAACTGGTAATGATATCTCTGCCTTTTGTGCTTTGAGTGCACCACCTGATATCAGCTGAAGTCAAAGCAGTGAGTCTTCTAGCCCAGTTCCTCTGCTGGTGAGGATTCAGAAATGCATCAGTATTAGGCAAATGCTTGAGTAGCCAAGTGTGGAACAGGGGAGCACAACACCTTACCAATCTTCCTCTCTGCTTTTCATTCCTTTGGTGAACTGAGTAGTAGAAATCTCCCAGTAAGGTGGGCACTGGGTTCCTCAGGATGAAAATATGGATTGCATTCTTGCTAATGAATCTAGGCTCATCTGCAAATAATATGATCCCATATATGCTAAGGGCCAATAAAGCACAGACTGCCTTCCACTCTCCCAAAGAAGCCTTCATGGTAGCCTGAGAGATCAAGAAATCCAGATGTAAACCAGAGACTCCAGCCTTGGTAGTCATATTCTGCCCAATCAGGACTGGTTCTAAATACAAGGCCTTTGCCACCTCTTCATTACTAGGAAAGACCATCTCAGGGTTGAAGGGGACACCACCCCTGACAGGTATACCAACCAATGATGAGTACTCCTCCAATAAAGGCCCCAACTGAAAATCCTGAAAAGTGAAACACCTAAGGGGGGGATCATAGAACTGCAGGCAAGTATGAATCAAGCTCCTCTGTGAAGGGTCCAAATCCATAACCACATCAAGTATGCCTCCATAGTGTTCTCTGAATAGTGGTATATGGTCTGGAGTAATCAGGGTCTGAATCTTCCTGATGTCAGCTAGCTTAGGCTGAAAGAAATGATAGGAGATGTTACTCTTTTTAGGTGCCATGTTGCTGAAGAAGAGCTGAGACAGATGCTGATGATGGAGAATAACACTGAAGATGGGCCACTGACAGGCTGGTGCAGGTGACTGATAGCTGAAGTAGATACTGGTGAGAGTAGGTCTATGCTGATGATGGGGTCAAAACGAAGCCAAAAATAAAGTACGGATACCCTGAAAAACAAATAAGCAAATGTTAAAATGATGCAATAATGATGTATGCAAATGATATGCAAGGGTTTGTGACTGAGCTGGATCTGATCAAGTGCTCTGATATAGGTCCAAGTATGTTCAAGAAATCCAGATGGAGGTTCATAAGTCCAGTAACCAAGGTGGGGGACTCAAATAAAGAGTCACATGTCCAGGGTTAAAAATCACAAGAACTGTTCCAACATGGAGTACTCTTATTCAAACAAAGTAACAGGGTATGCTGGGGTCAAGGGTACCTGCAAACCTGTAAACAGCCCAACCCCCTCACAGGTGGTGTTATAAAACAAGGATCCTCAGACTTGGATCAGTTATGAGAAGTGTAAACACTTCTAACCCGGAGGCACAGTGTTTACAATAACCATAAAAGTTCCTCCTCTAATTCACCTCAGTTTCTGAAGGTCAAAACTAAAGGTCATCCAGACTTAGCAGGCTTCCCAGATAGCCCTAGTACTACAGGAAATCTGCAGCACAGAGTTCTCAAGAAGAAACCCATATCTGAACCGTGTTTCATATTCCCGCACCAGACCGAGATGGAATGGGAAAGAATATGAACCACTCTAGCCTAGGTGTCACTCAGGTCCCAGGTATAGGACCTTAACTCTCAATAGAACCCCACCCACCAAAACAACCAAACAGATCCAGCCAGCACAGTATGACAGTATGATATATGTAAAGCTATAAAAAAGCAATAAGAACTGTACATAAAGCAATAAACAAAAATAAATATACAAGCACAGATAGCACATAACACCCCAGTAAACACAAATCAATCAAGCGCTAGGAGGAACCCACAAAAAGAACCAGAAGCCCTGGTTACAGTATAAAGGGTCCCCAGCAGAGTCGCCAAGCTGTCACTCCCGATAAATGGGAATGGCCCAAATAAAGGTACAGATGCGAACGGTTGGCGAAAAAGGAAGTGCGAGAACACGCAGGAGTGAACTCACAGGGAATGAATAGAGTCGCCAGCTAGGCATTTTTATCCCGGAGGAAAGGCAATGCTGCATAGGCCTAGAAAAGAAGTGGATAAGACGGTTGCGAACCAGAGAGACTGAGAAAGGGGGTTGGTTACAACCTGGGAAGGTATTAGCACCCAGATTGTCCGTCGTACTCGACGGGATCCACGCTTAAAAGATTTGTGTATTAAAGGGGTAGTGTCAGTGCAATTTGTGTATGAAGAGCTTGAAAAGGATGTACAAGTGTCAGTGTAGAGAAGTGTAAAGTGTAATATGAAAGTGTCAGTGTAAGGACAAGAATGAAATGCTCACGACATGAGGCTTAAAGAATAAAGCTGGAAGGAGGGGGGATATACAGAGACTTTTGTTCGATAACTGTTAAGTTATGCCTACGTATCCTCTCGTGCAATGAGGAAGTCAGAACACCGTAGTTCGACCCAAAGAGACTGAAAGATGAATTGACTTGTGAACTGCTTGCTTGTCTATGCTCAAGTGTAAGACCTGTCTGGCTCAGGTGCAAACTGTCTTGCATTTAGACGGAAGAAGCAAGTTCTCGTTTGTGAATGAAGATGATGAGAAGAGAATCCCGAAGGAGACGATTATTGTTTTGTTTTTGAGTTTTCAGTCTTTTATTGCTTTTGGATGTTTGTCGTAAGTTAATGAGCTTAAGTCTAAACCAATGGATTTAGTAAACTCATCACATCTTCCCTCTGATTAGGGGTAATGAGAATACCTTAAGTGTGAAGTCATCTTCTCACACTTAATCACCTTTGATGCAGGATTAAGATCATTAACCTACTTGTGATTATTTAGATGTTTTTGGTGTTTTTGTTTAGTGTTGAGTAATGAGGTTAAGCCATAATCAAGAATTAAACAGACTCATTACACCATCCTAATAGAAGGATAATAGATGAGGGTGTTTAAGCTGAGGAAAATTCCTCAACTTAATCCATGATTAAGGATTAAACTCATGACAAAACAAGCCTTTGGTTAAGTGGATTTTATTTAATGATATGATGATGAAGTGAACTTTAGGGTTTGTAAGACAACTTGAGGAGGACTTGTCCATTAACACTAGGGTTAGTCCTTCTTAACCAGTTAAGGAAGAATTAGAACCCTAATGCAAGGCCCAAGTTACAAGCTTGGTGTCTTGATGATTATTAAGTGAATTGATTAAGAGATTTAAACACATTAAGGGTTTAACACTTAGGATTAAAGTTATACACTCCATCCTAATAGAAGGATGCAGGCATAAGCTTAATCACAAAGCCTTAAAGCCTTTAGGGTTTAGTCCCTGATTATGAGGTGAGAAGAGAAGACTCAATGAGACACAAAGGTAAAACTAAGTGGGGGACTAATCAAAATCCTAACCATTGTCATGCTTGGTTGTTCCTAAGGTTTGTGAGGTTAACAAGAAAGATCTTCAAAGGATCAAACATGCTTACTATATGTCCTAAGGTTTATGAAATGCAAATGGCATACAACATGGAAAATGCTAGATGCAATGATCAAACATGCTTACTATATGTCTTAAGATGTTAAATGAATCAAAGGGATGCACAAAATGTTATGGCAAGTCAAGGTATGAATGCAAATGCAAGATGAATGCAAAAGAAAGCTCAAATTAGGGTTTATGATCAATGCATCAAACAAAAACCAAAATCAGAAGCAAACATCAATATAAAAAATTGAAAATGCATTCAAAGGATCCCTAAACCTATACTAACTTACTGCCCAAAGGAGAAGTTTCAACTCTTAACCTAATAAAAGTTATGAATTTCCTAAAATTTCTAGGGTTTTAGGGTTCCTTAACAAGAAAAATGTCAAACAAATGAAAAATGAAAGATCAAATCATGCCCATTTAATCTCACAAACTACATGCTAAACACAATGCAATGCAAAAAGAATCAAAGTCCAACTCTCAATGGTTAAGTAGAAATGATTTTTGGAAGCTTGGATCAAAATAATGCCTTAAAATGATTTTAATTCCATGAAAAATTCTCAAAAGACATCAAGATCAAAAAAGAAATTTGATTTTAGGGTTGGACAATGTTTCTAAATGTTTTTAAAGGTTTCATGAATTTTTTGGTGATTTTTAAATACCTAAAAGCATTTTTAATTAATTAATTCTCATTAATTAATTAAAAATAAACTTTTAAATGATTTAAAAATACTTTTCAATGCTAAAAATAAAAATAAAAATATTTTTGGTTTCTGAAATTAAATAAAAGTTTGTACAAAAAATTTCAGAATTTTTAAAATGATTTTGCTATTTTAAAATAAATGGAGAAAGAAATACAAAATAAATGAATTAAAAATTAAAGAAAATGAAAAGTAAACGCAATGGAAGGCCAGGATGGATTCTGGGAAAGGGCCAGTTGACTACGCGCGCAATCCTAAGGTCCACATTCAAACTGAGCTAATTTAGGATTTATGAATTAATTAATCCAGATTAATAAAGTCAACTAGGATTAGGGCAAAATGGAGTGATCCTGGGCGTCCAAATGCGCGCGAGTCAACACATCCAAGGGACCAAATTCAAACTTCATTAAACACAGGGATTAGCCCTAATCATTTTCAGGTGGCCAGAGAAGACCTCCGGTCGTCTTCTCCGGTGGGAACCCCACCTGAAAATCTCTAAACTCTTCAAAACTCCACTAAAATGAAAACTAACAAACCAGAAATCAACCCCACATCCCCCTGAATCAAAACCCTAACTCAAATCTCATTTATCCTTCATCAATCAAACGAATCGAAGCCAAACAGTTTTTAGGGCAAAAGTTTCAGACATTGCATACATCCTCATTTTTCACTCATTTTCAAAAACAATCACATATTCATGATCAGGGAAGCATGTAGATTCAATTAGAAACTTAAAATACACGTTCTGGAAAAAAAGTTCATGAAGCTACCTGAGTTTGAAGCTTTTCAGTTTGCAACTTTCTGACCTCTTCTCTTTGTGCAATCCACTCCTTTTAGACCCCTGATGAAGTCTTGATGCTTAGAAAGAGTTTGTGATGGCTGGTTTAAGAGTTTGCAGCAGTTCTGTTCAAGATGGTGTGAGAATCGTGTTTTTGATCCTTTGAGTTTCAGGCTGTTTTGGAAGGTGCTTTGTGATCAGGGAGATGTGTTGAGTTGGTTTATGAAGTTAGTTTGTGTGTTTGTGAGTTGTGTGATGAGTTTTGAAAGCTTTTGCTCAAGAGGGTGAAAATGATAATGCTGTGCTATGGGAGGTTTCAGGCTTGCCTCTTGTTATGTTTGGCTTGCATTTGATTAACATAAACAATTGTCATTGGTCAGAAGAAGTGACATGTGCTTTATTGATTGGTATGGGTGCTTTTGCCAAAAGGTCAAGTTTGTGTAAGAGAAGCATGGGTCACTTGCTAGCCTAGTACAAAGAGGGTGTGCTGCGCAGCATGATGTGAGGAAAGGCCTAGGGTTGATTAGCAAACTAGCCAGCAAGTGGGTGAGAGGCTATGATGAGTTTTGCAACTTGCCTTGCCTTTGGTTCTTATGAAAGAAACTTGATCCATGGGCCATAAAACATGTGATTCTTTGGGTGCAATCTGACTTTTATGTGTTGTATGATCATATTGTGGAGTTTAGAAATGCATTTGATAGCTCAATTTGCCTTGAGAAGTGAATTTGCAACTTTGCCTCTTTGGTGCATGACTTGAAATTTAGTGATTTTTGCAACTTTGACAAGCCATAACTTTTGATCCAAAATGAATTAGGTCATGTTCTTGTACTTTTTGAAAAGGGAAAGATCTATTCTACAACTTTCATGACCAAAGTTTTTCCATTTGAAGCTTTTTTGAATCAAAAAGTAAGGGTTGAAAAGTTGCCTAAAATGACAAATTCATTAAAAGTCAAACTTGCCCAAAAAGTCAACTTTGCAAAAGACTTGAAATTTCTCAATTTTGTGAACTTCCAATATCTTCTATGATCAAATAAAGATCAAACACAATCAAAATGATGAAGAAACCCCTTTGATTGGGTCATTGAGGGCCTCAGATGCCCTGATTTTGCACTGACTTGCTTGAAAAGTCAACTCTTGATCAGATGACTTCCCCATGGAATTTCTTCATGAAAATTGATATGCATACTCCCTATACCATATAGAGACCAATAGAAACAAGAATGACCAAAAAATTTGGAGTTATGGCCTCTGAAACCAAAACCCTAATTTCAGGTCATCTGTGCAGTCAAACCTGGCTCTGCTTCCATACCAATCCCAGTTCTTGTGATTCTTTGACATTCTTGAATTTGAGAGGATATAATATGATGCTTGAACACACATAGACCTCTTTTGAAGTGATTGTTGACCTTTGGAGGGGCTCAAGAAGCTCTTGGATTGTTCAGATCACAAACCCTAGATGCAGATGACTTTGAATCTATGCAGTGAATCAAAATTGTGGTATGAGATGTTATGATTGTGTTCATGCATATGAAATGATCACAAGCCATGGTGTGAATGGGTGAGGGAAAATTTGGGGTGTTTACACTCACCATAAATTAGCAGCCCAAGGTTGACACAAAGAAGGAGCCTTGAAGAAATAAGCATGATTCATGTCAAGAAAACCAGACTGAACAAAAGGCCACACAGGTGTATCCTCGGAATCAATATTATCAATGGAAACTCGATAAACCTTCAGCTGCAGAACCGAAAACAAGGAGTGCCAATCAACAGGAAGATTCCAAGCACCATTATCAATGAATTCAGCCACATTTGAGAAGGTATAGATGCCTCTGCTTTGTAAAAAATCAGCATCTGTATCTAGCAAAAGCGGAGGACCGCACCAGGATTCTAGCCAAAAATTAATACTTTTTTCCATTCCCCAAGATCCAAGAGATATTAGAGTATAAGCTGAACCATTCCGATTTCACTGAAGATCATAAAGAAGAGAAGATATTATATCAATGGTCCCGTAAGATTTTAAAATTCTAGCTTTAAGAATGCAGGCCCAAGACTTCAAACTAGTCAAGAGGTCCAAAGCGAGCTTAAGGTTAGACACCTCATTCAAAACCAAAAGCGACCTAAGACCAAGCCCACCATGAGAAAGAAGAGTGCAAATCTTTTTCTGCGACACCGTAACCAGCTTCCTCTTATTAACATCTCCCGACCAAATAAAATTCCATGATGCTCTGTCGATGTCCCTAAGAAGTGAAGTGGGCTAATTATAACAAGAGTTAGAGTGAGTAAGCATGCTATGGATAACCGATTTAACCAATAACACCCTACCCGCCATAGAAAGAACAGAACCTTTCTAAGAACTAAGATTTGCAATAATTTTATCCGCAGTCGGAATGAGATGCGATTTCTTGACTCTGCCTTTAAAGATTGGAACACCAAGGTAGGAGAAAGGAAGTGATCTAATTGCGAATCATGTTTTATGAACAATCTACTAAACATTTCCTACTGAAGCGGAACCAGAAAAAATGAAGGATTTGGAGCTTCTAATCCTCTGCCCAGAAACAACCAAATAGTCTGAGAAAACCTTGATCAAACAGTCAATGTTAGAAGGAATACCCTTGCAAAAAACAAAAATGTCATGTGCATACATCACATGGGATGAAAAGTAACAATTATTTGACGATTTAATAAGCTTGAGGTTGCCCAAATCCGCCAGCTTAGAAAGACTTCTGCTAAGCACATCCTGCGCTAAAGAGAAAAGCAACGGCGATAGCGGATCCCCTTGTCACACCCCACGAGAATAGTTGAAGAAATCGTGACTAGAACCATTGATAGATACTGATTTATATGCAGAAGCTAGAATACTATGGATCCAATTGCAAAAAAGAGAGTTAAAACCAAAGCCCTTTAAAAAAACGATCATTCAACCGTATCGAAAGCCTTAGTGATGTCCACCTTCAGAGCTAAGTTACCCCAGAAAGAGTGATGATCCAAGTGATTTATGACTTCGAAAGTGAGGCAAATACAATCTTTTATGGACGTCCCCTGAATAAAGCCTTTTTGCTCCAAGCTAACCGATGATGGCATGAACGTAGCTAGCCGGTCCGCTAAGATTTTAGTAATAATTTTGAACTTGAAATTCGAAATAGAGATAGGCCTGAAATCTTCAATTTTGTTTGCAGTAACAGATTTAGGCAGCAAGAAAATAAAGTTTGAATTATACTTTGGCAGAACCCAACTTGTCTTGATAAACTCTATGAAAACATTAATCACATCCAAATGAATAATGTGGCAATAAGTGTGATAGAAAGAACCACCAAAATTGTCCGGAACAGGAGCACTAGTCTTGTTGATATTGAAGACAGCTTACTTAATCTCTTCCTCAGAGGGAATATTTGTAAGGAAATTATTCATATCAGAGTCGACCAAAGAGGGAACAACATCCTCTAGAATGGAGTTGTCTGTCAAGGTACCTGCAAAACTGAAAAGCTTAGTAAAATAATCAACGACATTAGCAACCATGTCCACTGGGTCCTTAATGATCAAGTCATTATGCATCAAAGAAGAAATCCTGCTTTTGGAAGCCTTAATCTTAGTGATATTGTGAAATTACAACGTGTTCCGATCACTTTAGGAGTGCCATTGAGATCTAGACTTACCATCCACAACACCTCTTCCCGAGCAAGCAAGGACTCAAAATCAATTTGAGCTTTAGCCTCCTGGTTTCGAAGAGAAGTGTCATTATTGTTCATAACCCAAAGTTGTTGGATACTGTCAAGCTTCTCAACAGAAATCATGATGTTATTTTGAATGTTTCCAAACACGTCTCTATTCCATATCTTAAGCTTTGTTTTAAGCATCTACAACTTTCTATTAAAGATGAACATAGGACATCCAATGACAGGAACATACCAATAGTCGGTAATGAATTTCTCGCAATCATCATGCATAGTCCATATATGGAGAAATTTGAAACTGGAAGCTTGCTTGTGGACAGCGAAATTAAAGTCAAACATGATGGGGAAGTGGTCCAATCTGAGCTTAGGCAGGTTCGTGACATTCAATGAATTATATTTGGAGAGCCAACTATTGTTACAAAACACTTTATCAAGTCTCATATCAATAAAATGTCAGCCTTGCCTATTGTTGTTCCAAGGAAAATAAGCATCAGTTGTTGGAATATCAATTAAATTATTGTCGTCAAACCAAATTTTAAAATCTTGCATATGCAAACCGTTAGGAATACATCTACCATTGTGTTCATGCGATCCCAAAATAGCATTAAAGTCACCTAAACAGCTCCAAGGAATATCATTTGAATGCAAAATGGAATAGAGGCAGGCCCAAAGATTCCTCCTGGCCAAGTGACAAGTGGAAGCATAAATAGCAGAGAAACCAAAAGTTCCAGAATCATGATCAAAAGTGAAAGAGACTTATTGGTCTGAGGTTCAGATGACTTTAGGATTTAAAGAGGAAAGGCAGAAACACCAAAGACTTGGAAAAAGGCCTCCTCTATCATTACAAGCACAGAGCTTCATATTCAAACTGCCAAAGTAATTATACGGTAGATTATTGAAATTCATCCAAGGTTTCAAAATAAAAACAAAGTTTGGTTTGTGGGTGTTAATAATATTCTTCATAGCCAATCTTGTGGGGGAATTGGCAAAACCCATAACATTCCAAAAAAGGATCTTCATAGTAAAGGTTGGAATTTATCCACCTCTGATCTAGTAATGAATTTGGATTTAGCTATGGACCTTTGTCTTAGTTGCTTCTTTCTGGAATTTGATAAAGCTAGTTGAAATCCCTGATCTTCACTATGATCCGTTAAAACGTCATCTTCATACTCTTGCGCCATATTGGCCCACATGCTTTTAAGAAGTTTTCTGCTTCCTTTTGTGAAACAACCAAGTCTTCAACATGTCCAGCTACTTGAGTTGCATCCACAAAACTTGTTTCACTTCGAACCACCAGAGTTTTGTTAGAAATTGGATTATTCACCACATTGACGACAAAGCTAGCATTATTGTTTTCTTCCTGCTGAATATTACATTCATCCTCCAAGACCCCAACATCTTCTTGCAACAACCCATTGTTTTTAACCTTACTAGAATTCCCAACCTCTTAAAAGAGAATCATGTTATTGACCAAACCAAAATTCTTAGGCTTATCATGGCCAGAAACCTTTCTTCTATCAGCCATGGAATTGGGTCGATTTTTTGCATCAGTGTACTTAAATTTCTTTCTACATACCCCCAAAGAGTGGCCAATGATATTATAGAATGAGCAAAATTCGGGAAACTTTTCGTACTCAATTTCGACAAAAAAAAGCAAATCCAACTCTTTCCACCAAAATCTTATAAGTTAACTCCTTTTGGAGATCAATATCAATAAGGACTCTAACAAATTACCCAAACGGCCTATCAAGACAAGATTTATTGAAGGAGGAATCAATGCAGATCGGCGTACCTAAACTACTTGCAATGGAAAAAATAATCTTGGGGCTCCATTATTCTTATGATAAACCATGAATTTTAATCCAGACCTGAGCAGAGGTGTGACTAACTCTGGAAGGCACAAAGTCCATGGACCAAGGAAAGATTTTAAGAATGCCAGGGCTAAGATTCCACGAACCAGTGAACCTGACTATTTGCACATCTTCAAGATAGGAGAAGGATAATTCAAAAAAGCTCTTCCCAAGAGAAGTGATTCCCCGCTTGCCAATCGACACCCAAAGTGAAGCGAGTTTAGTTTTGATACTATCTACCGTCAAAGGAGAAGTCCTCCTTTTTGGCCAAATTATTCTTCCATGTAAGTTATGTTTGCAAGCTTCAAGCCATAATTTGTATTCTTCCTCTGAAATTCCTTTATTGTTGCGGCATCCCGTTTCTTAGCTTGTTCTAGAAAATCCACCCCTTTTAAATTCCTTGGTTTGGTGATTGGTGGTAATCATATGAGGATTTCCTTTTGGAACCTGGTCATTGAAAGATTCAAGTCTCGTTTGTCTAGTTGGAAGGGTAAGATGTTATCAATTGGAGGGAGAGTAACGCTCATTAGTTCGGTGCTTTCAAATCTTCCGATTCACTATCACTCATTTTACAAACCTCCAAGCAAAATTACCAACCAAATTATTAGTATTCAAAGATGTTTTCTTTGGTCGGGTGTTGCGGAAAAGGTAAGAGTATGTCTTATTAGTTGGAAAACTTGTTGCAAACCAAAGAAGCTCAGAGGCTTACGCTTAAGACATATTGGAGTTTTTAATCAAGCTCTTTTGTCTAAGTGGTGTTGGCGGGTATTAGAGGACCATAATGCAGTGTGGTATGAAATTTTAGATCATGTATGGTAATTTTCCTTTGGGTTTAATGTCGGGTAATTGGCATCATAACAGTTGGAAAAAATCCCTATGGTGGAGGGACATCTGCGCTACAACTGTAATTGCTTCTTGTGGGGGATTTTTGAAGGTTTTAGAGTGCAAGATTGGTCATGGTAGGTTCATCCCTTTTTGGACCATGCGATGGTACGCTGCAAATCCCTTAGCAGTTATTTTCCCGACTATGTATCAGTCTACAGTGTGTCAATTTGCTTATGTGGAATATTTCATATTATGGGACGATTCAACACTTATATGGAGCATTTCTTTGAAGGATTTTGAATCGGAACTTTCTTAGAAGCTGATTTCCAGGACCTGCTTTTTCTTCTTCAGTCTTGTGTGCTGGATCAAAACATCTTGGACACTTTTGTGTGGCCTATAAAGGCGACTGTAATTTTTTCGGTGAAGTCTACATTCCAAAGCTTAACTATTGCTGTTAATGAACTGATCTAGGAGGATGACTTAAAGCGGTCTATTGATTTATCGTGGGCCTCGTTCGCTCCTTTGAAAGTTAAAGTGTTTGCGTGTAGGTTATTCCTTGATGGTCTTCCCTCGCGTGGAATCCTTTGTTCTAGAAGTATAATTCCGAATGAGCACGAAAAGGTTTGTGTGTTCTGTTTTCAATCGATTGAACATTCTTTTCATCTATTTTTCTCGTGCCAAACGGTTGTGTTAATTTGGTCGAAGTTGGCGGTTTGGTTGGAAATTCTGATAATTAGACCGAATTTGAGCTACTTTCACTTCCAGGATTAGTTATCTGGTTTTTCGAATAATCTCCATAAGGAGGTTGTGGTGTTTATATGGTTGGTCGCTTGCTGGAGCATTTGGTTTTTTAGAAATCAAATCACTTTTAATGATGCTATCTTTGATTCAGAGACTATTTTTTTTATAGGATTGTCTTATACGCGTGGTTATGGCTACTAAAGAGGATTAAACATTTTCTAAGTTGTTCTTTTTATGATTGGTTCAATCATCATACTGAATTTTTGTAAGTTTTGTATAGTTTCAGTAGGATTTGAATTATCTTATTGTTGGATTTTGTTTAGCGGATTAGAATATCTCTAATACTCTCTTTAATATACTATTTTTTATTATAAAAAAAAAATTAGTGTTTAATCACAACTGATCATATTACAATTAATTAATAAATAATTATAAAAATCCATTTGATTAATTAAATAATTAATCTTAGAAGGTCATATTCCAAAAAAAAAAATTATATTTCATATGTGTCTTAAATTTACCCAGCAAAAACATTTTAAATTGAGGAATTGAATATTACCAAATCAATGTAGCTCGTGACAGATCGAAATGACAAAAAATATTACTATTACTTGCTCTAGAAGTCAACAATTTATGAACCTACAAAAGAAAGGGAAAAACAAAAACATAAAAAGAATAAATGATTGATATCTTATATTTCAGATAAAGTTGATAAAGACACTACTTAGGTAATAGGGAGTAGTATTTTTTATGGATAGTCAAAAGGAGAAGAATTTTTAATAAAATAACCATGTTTTGTAGCAATAATAACCGAGTTTTTTTTCTCATATATATATATATATATATATATATATATATATATATATATATATATATATATATATATATATATATATATAATTTTCAAATTAAAAAAATTAATATTTATAAGGGAACGCCAATAAAATTGAAATCTCCCTTAAAAATTAGGAAAAAACACTAATAAAGTTGGAGTCTCCTTTAAAAAATAAGAGGAGACGTCAATGAAACTGCAGTCTCTTTTAAATTATTCAAGGGAGATTTCAAATCCATTGGTGTTTCCTCTTATTTTTTTAAGGAAAATCAAACTTTATTGGCATCCTCTTCCTAGTTTTTAAAGAAGACTCCAGTTTTATTGTCGTCTTCTTATAAATATTAATTTTTGTTTGTTTGAAAGTTAGATATTTTGATATATACGGGAGAAACTTGATTATTTTGGATATTATTGTTACGAAATATGGTTATTTTTGGTAAAATTTTTAAAGGATAATCTAAAATAATAAGATAAAATAAAATATTTCTTTTGAAAATTCTAGCCTTCGAGAAATAAGTTTAATTGATCCTGATAGATTGCAAGTATGCACTATTTATATACAGGAGTTCTCAACACAATTCTTAATAAACCATTGAAATTAAATTAGATTAGACTAATTTATTTTAAAAATATATATTTATATAATTTATAAAATTGATTAATTATAATTTATCATGTCATTTTAATTTTATCTATTTAAAAAAATCGAGAATATTATTATTGAATTAAAAAAAATATTTATATTAAAATATATAAAAAATTAAACGTGAAAGATTTAATAAAATTGTTAAATTAACATATACATACATTATAATAATAAAATTAAAATATATAAATATATATCATACATATATAAATCCATTTATTTTATTTTAATGGGTAATTGAACGTAGATATATTTTTTATTTTAAGTAAATGACTGATATGGGGTGAGTATATTACTCGACGTGGTAAATTCAGGCCATGTAGGAGCAGTGATGATTGAATACTACCAAATTACCAACAGTAGTTTAATATGCAGAGAGCATCCACGTGAAAACCCAGGGCTTTCCGTTTAGTAAAAAGTCAAACCTAAAGGACCCACTAACATGAACATTTTCCATGATCGACATAAACCTAAACTCTTTTTCCTTACAATAATCTTGAAACAAACCCATTTTGAAACTATTAACAGAATTTACAGTGTTGGTAATAATGAGCTGAAGAAGCAAAACGCGGTGAAAACGTAACCGAAGGAAAGTTATGAAGAACAAGGATGTGTTTGTGTCAGTGAGAAAGAAAGAGCCAAAGGAAACGACACGGACACGCAATTCCTTGTGTTGTTAGGTTTATGTAACTCTGTGCTTATTGCCTTGCCTGCATCTCTTGTGACTTACTTCTGTCTTTACTCTCCTCTATTTTTATTCCCATCTCATTACTCAAATGTTATCTCTCTTTTCACCTGCCACGTGTAACCTACCTTCAATTACAGACATATAAAATAAAAATTGGATTTTGTGCAATTTCCAGTATTCCTCTAATCAATATATTTTGGAACAGATGAAAATTTTTCTGTTAAATATATACCCTGTCGGTAAGAGTTGAAAAAGAAAACAAGTTATACTTATCACGTTATCAATGGAAGATTTTTTTTCCACATTGAAAAAAAAACGTGAATATTATTTTATTTTCGCATTTTTTATATTTCAATATTTATCTCTCAATTCAGTAGTTTTTTCGACATAAATATTTAAATGTTTTAAGTCTAAACTATAGATGTCTCTGTTCTTCATCCTCTCCGATAGATTATTATTTTCTCATATCTCCTTCCATACTCTTTGTGATGGTAAACATTAAAGCTTCTCGCTTAACTGCACATTGCAAAGTAGTTAGAGTTATAACCAGGTGTTCAAATCAATTAAAGTAAAAAATCGTAAATCAATAAAAGAAAAACTAAAATTGAAAATTATTGAATGGCTTTACATGTCATTTTGTAACATTCGGATCAGATTTTAAATTGATTTTTTAAAATTGATTCAAACCAAATCAATCGGATATATATATATATATATATATATATATATATATATATATATATATATATATATATATATATATATATATATATATATATATATATATATATATATATATATATATATATATATATATATATATATATATATATAAAATTTTTATACTTATTTATTTTGTATAAGTATGATATATTGTGTTAATTTAATATTAGATGATGCTCAGTTCTTTTAAATACTATTTATGAGTTTAATTTAATCTATTTATTTTTATCATTATTATTTTCTAATATTTACTTTAAATATAGTATATAATATATTATATTAAACTTATTATTTATTAGTATTTTTAGAATAATAATAAAAACTATAATTTTTAATTTGGATATCCAAAAAATCGATCCAAATTAAATCGCATGAAATTGGATCAGATTAGATTCTTTTAATCAATTATCTAAAACTGAATCGAACTGCGAATAAATTTATCTTTGGATTGGATGATATTTTGCTTCAAAATCGATCCAAACCGAACCGCATACAACCCTAGTAATCGTCGTCGAGCTCCCAAGGATCCACCACCTCTATCTTAAAGCAGTGGTGTTCAAGTCCTCGTGAATTCTCCATCCACGACATCACCTAAAGATGTTGTATAACCTAGGACATGTTATAGAGTCTTTCAATCTCTCCCATTCTTAGGATCTACTTCGCAGTTTCAACCAGGCGAACTTTGCTCGGGCCTTTAGCATTGTCGACGATACCTAAACCGAAAGCGATCCCTGGGTTTTAGGTGTTGCAAGCTAACCTCAGTACACAACGTGCTAACAAAATGTTTGATAGTGTTTACAATCATGTACAACAACATAATTCACAAGCATTAGCGGAAAAGATTACTTCGCATAAAAAAATTGCACCACACAAATACAAAGAAAAACACAGTACCAGAGGCTGTTTTCAAAAGGAATCAAATTGCATTCCCCAAACTGAAAAAATTTCACTAAGAAGAAGTTCGAAAATTTCCAAGCCATCGAAGAATCCAGAAACCCCAAACTCCTCATCCCGATCCTGAAGGAGAAAGGGGCAGTCACACTTCTACCAAGGTTCGTTTCCCTTAGAAAGAAGAAGAACCAGATGAGAGTTCTCCTATCAAATGACGAAATAAGATTCCTTTTTTCTACTACTTTTCTGGATAGTTGAAACCCGAAGTCACTTGAGAAGATCAAAAGCTCAAGAGTTACGATGGAAGTGGAGATCCTGATGAACATATGCAGAATGTAGACGACTGTCTAGATTACTATCATGTTGATGATGTTGTGAAGTGCAAACTATTTGCTCTAACTCTAATTGGATCAACTATGATTTGGTTTAAATCTCTTCCAGATGGAAGCATAAAGTCATAGAACGACCTGTGCGAGAATTACACTACTTGTTTCAACGCCTGAAAGAGGTAAGCTATAACAATATTTGTGCCCAGCAGGATCACCTCGGGGAAGAAGGGAAGCTTACATACGTATATCGACCGCTTTACAAAAGTAGTTGTAAAAGTGAGGGGCTCTGATGAAAGTCTGAAGTGTTGGATTTTCAAAAATGGTTTGAGGCAAGACATCTCTTTTAGAGAGAACTTAGGGGCGTAAGGAAGCCCAAAAATTGAAAGATATGTAGAATCGAGCTTATTCATTTCTTAATTATGAGGAGAAACTCATTGTCCTTAGGGACAACCATGTACCAGCGAACGCAGGTTTCAGCCAGATAACAAGAAAGGAATCCAATTGCCGCAAAAAGAAGGGAAAATGTGGGCCCCACATCCAATTTGACATATACACATCCCTCAACACCTCCCAGGAAAAAATCTTGAAAGAATGTGCCAACACAAAGTTCAAGAAAGCATGGATAAATAATATCTTCCTGATTAGAGAATCCTCTCAAACTAGAAATTCAAAGAACTGTCATTTCCATAAAAGTCACAACCAGAACACCAAGGTAAGACTCTAAACTGAGTCTCCCGGGCCACACTAATGTCGAGTCCCTATAGCGACACTTTAGTCTAAACCAGTCTTGAGAGGCCTAAGTCCCCTATATGAGGTTTTAATTTGAACCTGTCTGATGAGACTACAAGACAATTCCATTTGATCGAATCCCTTAGGATATACTCTAAACAGAGTCTCAATGGACATAATTCTATTGATTTCCTATGGCATGATTTTAGTTTGAATTCGTCTGGTAAGGCCCTAAGTCACCCAAGTGAGGTTTTAAGTTGATATTTCTTTATGAGATCCAAAGTCTTTTAGGTGAGACATTTCAAGGAGGCTTTCGGATGATACTTCAGTCCCTCAAGTGAGGTGTTTGAAGTTGAGTCTCTTGGGAAATACTTCGGTCAAATCCCTCAGGAAATACTTTGGTCGATTCCTTTTGGCGATAGTATAATCTGAGTCTCTCAGGCCATACTGCCATCGAGTCCCTCTGGCGAAACTTTATTTTAAACCTATCTAATGAGGCCTTAATTCCCCCAAGAATGGTTTTAATTTTATCCTTCTTGATGAGACCCTAATTCCCTAGGAGAATAGTTTATAAGAGTGTGTCTAATGAGACTCTTGTCCCTTAGGCGAGGTGTTTAACAGAGTCTAACTAATGAGACTCTAAGTCCATCAGGCGAGGAATTTCAAGGAGGTGATCACCCCATGTATGGTCTATTCATATTGCCTTAAAGGGAAACAAAGATATTTCTATGGAATTCTAATGTATTCATATTACCTTTAGAGGTAACAAGCATTTTCCTGTGTAAATTTAGCGTATTCATATTGCCTTAAGAGGCGACAAGGTCTTCCCTTATAAGCTTACCTTAGTTTGTTGTCGTAAGAGACGACAAGGGTCTTCCCATGGAAGTCCAACACTCGCATATTGTCTTGGAAGAATGTAAGAATCTTCTGGTTGATATCCACCGTGCATGATAGTAAAACCAAAGTATTTTCTTTATTCATAAACATTCATAAATTCATACATAAGTGGGAAACACACCCTTTATGAAACTTCGTAAACAACTTAGCTATAATAATATTTTAAACAGGTGGAATTCCAAGTCCTAGGGAGAAGTTTCCTATCCAATTCATCTATATTATACTCTCCATATGGTAGCATATGGAATATGTGATATGGTCCTTCTCAATTGGGTTGCAATTTTCCATGTTGGGAAGGCAAGACAACTTATTATAACACCAAGTTGCCTTCCTGCATCTCCCTTTGCATTACCTTGTAATTGTAACTTATGGTTGTTATTTACTTGAAAGGAAACTCTCGAATGTGAGTGACATCCATTACCTCATTGATTAAGTTAGTGGCACGCCTCATTCCTTAATCATTCACCTCCTTATCAAGCTGAGAATTTCGTCATGAGGGTGTGTCGATATCTAAAGGATATCATAATGTATGGCCTTTACAACATGGATAAGAATGTCTCCTTGGTTGTTAAATGGGGGTGGTACAGTACGACCATAGTATTACATGGAGTAACTCAGCCCATAATCCACTGCCATTAACCAACTTCTTGATTTATTTCAACATCACCTTGTTTTATGGATTCCTTTTGTCCGTTGGTCTGTGGGTGGACGACAGAGAAGAAATTTTTTGTACACCCAATTCATGAAAAAAATATGTAACTGTGGTTATATCAAACTTTGCTCCATTATCGAAGAGTATGATAACTGGTAACCCTAACTTGCACATAATTTTTTTCGGTAGAAATGATAAACTCACTCTGTTGTAATCTTGGCAAAAGCCTCCGCCTATACCCATTTTATGAAGTAATTGACTCCAACAATCAGGAATTTTAAAATTTCGGGGGGATGTTCCTCGAAATTCCACCCCCATTGGTAAAAACGCCTAGGTGATGTCATGGAGTGAAGGAGTTCAACTAGGGCGTGATGTAAGGCCTCTATAATCATGTATTGTTTTCTCGTCATGAGGATATATCTAGCGGTATGCTTCCAAATATATAAACTAAATTATTATGATTTGATGGACTTGACTCTCTAATGATGACAACCAAATGATATCTAACACAAGCCTTGTCACAAGTAAACTCAAGCAAGTGTCTACAAGTGTAATACCCTGTATTTAATTAAGTGCTCTGGATAATATTAAATGAACTCAATTGGATTCCGGTATGCTCCGAGAATTATCTGTCCAAATAATTAGAGCAAGTGTTGAACTCAATTGATTAATATTATTCGATCCTGAAATTTTTATTAATTGGTACATTAGAGATATTTTTGGTAACTCTAATAATTGAGCAATTGGTGTTGGGGGATAAAATATCAATTGGAGATATTTTATATCATTGGATTATATATATATATATATATATATATATATATATATATATATATTAGTTATATATGTATATTTTGGAAAAGAAAGAAAAATATATAAATGTTGGTAAGAGAAGAAGAGGAAAAAGAGAAGATAAGAGAAAGAAAACCTAAGAGGAAAAGCTTGGATCATCAAGCTTCATCAAACTCCTCTTCATTTGCAATGTGGGTTCTAGTTAGAAACTTTAGTTAGAATTTCTCAAGTTCTAGAGCTAGGTATAATATTATGAGAAAATGATTAATCTTGCAAATCTTTGAATCTAACGGTTAAAATGCGAAATTAGTCGGTTAGAATAATAATCGGATAACACATGTATCAGACCTATATGACTTGTTTTACTGATATTTGAAGTTTTAGTGGTGGAAATGAGATTCAGATGTGTTTTGGGAACCCTAAAATGCAAAACTTAAATTCTGGTTCTGGTGTAAACCGTCGGGCAGCACTTTGAGCGTCACACGATGAAGCTTGACCTCCGGGAGGAAGTAGGAGGCAATGAGAACAAAATCTCTGTCTTGAAATTTTTTCTGAGATTGGGCTTGCACCGCTGCGATCGTCGGGCGAAGCAACAGGCTCTGGTGCACCGCCGAGCGAAATGATGATCGTCGGGCGCCCCTGGCAGTTTTTTTCAAATGATTTTCTTTTCTTAAAACATCCATAACTTTTGAGTCGGGTGTACGATTGAAGCGTTCTTTATATCGATAGAAAGCTCTTGCAATGATCTATCTAATGAAAATTGAAAATATTGTAAAAGTAGAGTGAGGAAAACTCACCCCTATCAATAGTAGAACCTAGTTGTGACTAGGAATTTGATAGAAACTAGATGGTGATGCTCGGACTTTCGATGCTTAGAGAAGTATCTTATTCGAATAATGGTCTAGTGGTGAGTGAGAAACTATACGGAAAATATGTGTGAAACTGTTTGGGTGTGATACTTTGTGGAAAAGGTTAACATGCCTTAAGAGTGTTTTATACATTTCCATTTGAGTGAAATCATGTAATCGGAACCGTTTTCCCTGAGATGTTGTTTCATGAGCCAGGGGCTCCTCTGGAATGTACGCATGGTTACTTGACAGGTTTGATTCCTTCGTGTAGTACGAATGGAACATATTTATATGTAGAGACTTGAGATGGTTAACAGGCCATGTGAAGTGACGATTCAAGGTTAACAGGCCTAGGATCCGAATCCATTTCGTATGTCAAGTAAATACAAGGATCCATGAATCGGACCGACTTCTAGACGTAGAAGAGGACGAGAATAGGGGATACATTTGTGGTTTCCGGATTAGTGATACTTTTCGAGTTAGTGAACTCAATACATGTTTTCATATGAGTGTGAGATTGTGAACTCAAGATCTATGCTTTCCCTCCCGACTTGAGTAGATTTTGTTAGAACCTTGTAAAGCCGAGAGAATCCATAAGATAGGGAAATCACTGAGATGTTGATATCTCACCCCACTATTGTTGTTGTTTTTCAGGTTTATTTTGCATGTTTGATTTACAAGTGGAGCTATGCTCGGGATGTTTCAAGAGAAGCTTAGTTTGAGTTTTCCTGCTGTGTATTTTATCTTTTGTACAATGACGAATATTGTATTGATCTTAGTATTTTTATTTGAGTATAATTTACATATCTTGTACCATAGTTTGTATTATTTTTAGAATTGGTCAAGAATGTGAATTGTACTATTAGGCACTTATGATGGCGTCAGTACCAAACGAAAACTTGTATGTTATTATTCTAGTTATATATTATACAGGGCGTTACAACTAGGAACATCTGACAAGTTTTGAAGTATATGGTGTATATGGAAGGATATGAAAGCCCACTTCAATGCATCTAAGTGAACATATTATAAAAGATAAGGGCATTCTCGTAAAAGTACATGTATAAATCACACACATATGTGGAAACTTGTTTTTGCAGCTGATATGCTTTTATCAAGGACATCAACATTAGACTATGGCAACTAATTTCTTATGACAAGACCATCATAAGCATTTAAGAGGATAAAGAGGAAAACCTAAATATTAGGGTTTGATGGAATTACTATTCAATGATGGAAATCAAATGGAATATAAATAAAAAAACCTCACCCTAAGCTACTCAAGCAAGTGTCTACAAAAGTGAAAGCAACTCGCAAAGTCTTGAAGTGTTAATGGCCCTCATAATTTAGTAGTGAGTGAACCAATTGTAAAGCTTAGTGACTTTATAATAAAAGTGCATGACTATAGTGCACGCACGCACGCGCACACACATACACACACAAAAAAAAATATATTTTCAAACTATTTTTACCAAAGTGCCTTATTAACTCATACTATACGCTTGTTACCACCATCATCATCACCATGTATCAAATTTACTATACAACTTCAGCTACTTCAAATAATATAAAATAGTTAGTATTCAAAACAAATTCAGCTATAGTTGAAACAAAACCCTAAGTGGGTGATAAAGGGAAAAGAATGATCTAACCAAAATGTTAAAAGCCAATGGATGATAAAGGCAATGCCAATGCCAAATAAAGGCAACTCTTCAACAATTAACACTCCATGCAAAGGGATAATAAGTCCTGATTCTAAGTCCAAAGGTTCCATCAATACTTCAAAGTTGGTCCATAGGTAAATCACTCCAAAGCATAGGCTAGTGTAAACACCCCAAATTTTCCCTCACTCTTTATCATACCATGGCTTGTGATCTTTCATGTTTGCATTAACATAGGCATACTATCTCATATTGCATATTTGTTTCATCTGCATAGTTCAAGTTCATCTACATCTAGGGTTTGTGATCTGAGCAATCCAAGATTCCATATAAGCCATCCCAAAGGCCCCAAAGCTTTCCAAGAGGGTCCATGTGTGTTCTATCATCATATTATGCTCCTCAAGGTTCATGAAAGTCAAGAAATCACAAGAACAGGCAAAGGCATGGAAGCAGAGCTAGGTTTTCACTGCACAGATGACCAAAATTAGGGTTTTGATTTCAGAGACCTTAACTCCAAATGTTTGGGCCATTCTTGTTTCTAATGTTCTTAATATGTCATAAGGATCACGTATACCAAGTTTGATGAAGAAACTCATTGTGGAACTCATTTGTTCATTGGGTAACTTCCTGAGCAAGTTAAGTGAAAATCAGGGCATCTGAGGCCCCCAACAATGGAACCTGTCGCTCCCCCGAAAAGACACCTGGTCAGATAGGGTACAGACGCGAACGGTCGGCGAAAGGAGAAAATGAAGTGAAGATGAAAAGAGTCGCCAGCTAGGCATTTTTATCCCGAAGGAAAGGTAATGCTGCATAAACCTAGAAAGATATGGATAAGACGATTGCGAACCAAAGAAACTGAGAAAGGGGGTTGGTTACAACCTGGGAAGGTATTAGCACCCAGATTGTCCGTCGTACTCGACGGGATCCATGCTTAAGAGATTGTGTTTAAAAGGGGTAGGTGTGTGCTATCTGTGTGCAAAAGCTGGAAAAGAATGTACAAGTGTCAGTGCAAGAAAATGAAGTGAAGTGCTCAGGGAATGAAGCTTAAAAGAATGCTGAAAGAGGGGGAAAGACACAGAGACTTTTTTTCGATAACAGTCAAGTTATGCATACGTATCCTCTCGTGCAATGAGGAAGTCAGAACACCGTAGTTCAACTCAAAGAGACTGAAGATAAATTGACTGTGAACTGCTTGCTTGCCTATGCTCAAGTGTATGACTCGTCTGGCTCGAGTGCTAACTATCTTGCATTAGACGGAAGAAGCAAGTTCTCTTTTGTGAATGAAGGTGATGAGAAAAGAATCCCGAAGGAGACGATTATTGTTTGTTTTTGTGTTATCAGCTTTTTAATGTTTTTTTTGGAGTTTGTCATAAGTTAATGAACTTAAGCCTACATCAAGGGTTGTAAACTCATTATATCCTCCCTGATTAGGGATAATGAGAATACTTTAAGTATGAGATAAACATCTCAACTTAATTACCATGATGATGTAGGATTAAGATCATTAACCTACTTGTGATTATTTAGATGTTTTTGGGTTTTTTGTTTAGTGTTAAGTAATGAGTTTAAGCCATAATCAAGGATTAGTGAACTCATTACACCATCCTAATAGAAGGATAGTAGATGAGCACAATTAAGCTGAGGAAGATACCTCAACTTAATCCATGATTAGGGATTAAATTCATGACAAAACAAACCTTTATTAAGTGGATTTTAATTAAGGGTGAGATTAAGAAGTGAATTTTATGATTTATAAGACAACTTGAGGGGGACTTGTCCATTAAACACTAGGGTTAGTCCTTCTTAACCAATAAAGGAAGAATTAGAACCCTAATGTAAGGCCCAAGTTACAAGATAAAGTCTTGATGATTATTAAGTGGATTGATTAAGAGATTTAAACATATTAAGGGTTTAACACTTAGGATTAAAGTTATACACTCCATCCTAAGAGAAGGATGCAGGCATAACCCTAATTCCAAAGTCCTAAAACCTTAAAGGTCTAGTCTCTAATGATGAGATGAGAAGAGAGACACAAAGAAGACTCAAAGGTAAAAGCTAAGGGGGACTAATCACAACCCTAATTATTATCATGCTTAGATGTTCCTATGGTTTGTAAGGCTTGAGAAAGATCTTCAGAGAAGCCACCAATGGAAGAAGCAGATGAGAAAAGGAAGAAACAGATGAATAAGTTACTTACTTCACTGAAGAAGATAAGTAACTTGGAGAAAGAAAGTGAGAGATGAACATGAATGAGCAAGCTCACTCTAAAACAAAGAAAAATGCAGCAATGATGCATATGAAGAATAAGAAGAGAAGTGAGAAGTGAAGGCAAATTCACTTCTCAAGTTACTTACCACCTGAAAATGTTAGCACAAAATGCATAAGGAAAGAAATGATATGAAATGATGCATATGAATGGGCAAATTCCAAAACCAGAAGCAATCACATGATGCAAATGATGCTATGAGATGATGAAAAGGCATACCAAGTGCTATGAATGTTCATATGAAGAGAAATAATGCCAAGGAAGCATGTAGGAAGCATGAAAACACATGTATGTTTATGAAATGAAATGGATGCAAAACATGGAAAATGTATGAATAAATGACCAAGCAATGTTCAAACAATGTCTTAAGATGTCTAAGATGGCATACAAGTGCTTAGAATGTCATGGCAAGTTCACATGTTCATGCAATGCAATGTAAGATGCAAGTATGGATGTAAAATTAGGGTTATATGAAAGGATGAGATGCAAATGATCAAAACAGAAGCAATTCATATGATAAAAATTTGCAAATGAGCTCAAACAATCCCTAACCACATATGATATCACATCCCAAAGGAGAAGGTCTAACTCTTAACCTAAAGGAAGTTATGATTTTTCTAAGTTAACTAGGGTTTTTGGGTACCTTATGAGGAAAAATACAAATCAAATGGAAAATGCAAGATAAATTTGTGAAAATAATATCCTAGAAACTACATGCTATATGGAAAACAATTCAAAAAGAATCATTGTCAAACCCTTCATGGTTAGGCAGAAAAGAATTTTCAAAGTTAGGGTTCTAAAAAAGGGATTTTATGAACCCTAAATTCAAGAAAAATGTCAAAGTTGAATCAAAACTAAAAAGAAATTTGTATGAATAGTTTGGCAATGTTTCTAAATATCCTAAGATGCAATGTGAATTTTTTTGGAATTTTCAGAAACCTAAATGGTATTTTAATTAATTAATTTCCATTAATTAATTAAAATAAACATTTAAATATTTTTAAAATGATTTTTAAATGCAAAAAATATAAATAAAAATGTTTTTGGATGAAGAAAAATATTTGAAGTTGAAATGCATAAGGAAATTTTTTTATGATTTTTCTAAGTATTTTAAATAAAATGCACAAAATAAATGGATAAAATATGAAAATAAAATGAATTAATGGGAAAGTATGATAATCCAAGGGATCAGATTCAAACTGGGGGGAATGGTTGACCAGTGCACAATCTAAGGGTCCAGATTCAATCTGGCCTAATTTTAATTAATTAAATAAATTAAAAGGATTAGGGTTAAGTGAAATGATCTCAGCCCTCCACACACGCGCGAAACTAAGATCATACGCTCCAGTTTCAAACTCAGCTAATCACCTGAGATTAGCCCTAATCCACCTCAGACGGCCGGAACAGTGCTTCGGTCGTCTTCTCCGGCAGGGTAGTTTCTCAAACTCTCTCCCTAGGTCATTTCAGGAGCTCTAAAGCTCCAGATCAACTCCTCACCTCACCTTAAACACGAATCCACCCTCAAAACTAATTTATTTTGCATCAATCATGAGAATCAAACAAGAACATGTTTCACGGGCAAAATTTCAGAAGTCAAATACAAGCTTATTTTCAACTCATTTTCAAAACAAATTACATCATGGTGATCAGCATAGAACGTAGAACAATTTAGAAACTTAAAAACATGCTTCTGGAAAAAAGTTTGAAGATTGATACCTGAGCTAGAGCTTTCAACTTTGAAGCTTTTGGACCTCTTCTTTTGTGCAAATCCTCTTTACTTGACCCCCTGATGAAGTTGCAATGCTTGGAAGGAGCTTAGAATGGCTGGATTGAGTGGTTGCACTCTTGCTGCACCAGAATCATGTTTTGTGTAGAGGGGCTTTAAGGCTTGTTTAATGGTTGGGAAATGATCTATGGATGATGGTGAGATGGTTTATGAAGTTTGTTTGAGGTTTGAGTGGTTGGACAGAGAATTTCGAAAGTTTTTGCTTGAAGGTGATTTTTGTGAAGCTTGGTGTATGGAATGATCTGAGCTTGTGTGTGTTATGGTTTTGCCTGCTTTTGGTCCACATAACATTATTTGATAGGTCAGAAAGTGGGTGGTGGTCTGTGGTGATTGGTATGGGCAAGTTGCCAAAATGTCAACATTAGGTGTACTTGAGGTATGGGCTCATGTTGCAGCTGTTATTTGGCATGTCCTGGCTCAACAAAGATCAAGGAGAACCATGGAAAATGATTTGGGGTGATGCAACAAGTGTATGGAAAGACTCATGCCCTTTTGCAAATTTGAAGAACTTTGGCCCCTTTTGAATTACTTGAAGTTCAAGGCATGAAATGGAATGATTCTTTGGGAAATCTTGGTCACAATGCATTGTATCATGTGTGTATGATGTTTAGAGAGTGATTAGAGGTCACAAAATGACTTGGTTTGTGAAATTGCAAAAATTCCTCTTTGGTGTGAAAGTGAAAATTATAGGATTTTTGCCAACTTTGCAAAGCCATAACTTGAGTTTCATAATGAATTAGGACTTGTTCTTGTACTTTTTTGAAAAGGGAATGATCCAATCTACAACTTTCATGACCAAAAAGTTTTCATTTGAAGCATTTTTAGTTGAGAAAGAGGAGGTTGAAAAACTTTCCCAAAATGGAAAGTTTCCATTACAAGTCATTTCCATTTTTGGCAACTTTTGGTTTAGCTCAATTTTCTTCAATTTTGTGAACTTCCAAGCACTTAAATGATCTAATAAAGATCATATGACTTCAATTTGATGAAAAATCCACTTTGGTTCCATTGTTGGGGGTCTCAGATGCCCTGATTTTGCTCTGACTTGCTCAAGAAGTTACCCAGTGAACAAATGACTTCCACAATGAATTTCTTCATCAAACTTGGTACACATGATCCTTATAACATATTGAGACTATTAGAAACAAGAATGACCAAAAAATTTGGAGTTATGTCCTCTGAAACCAAAACCCTAATTTTAGGTCATCTGTGTAGTGAAACCCTAGCTCTGCTTCCATGCTTTCCAAGTTCTTGTGTTTTTTTTTTACTTCCTTGATCTTTGAGGGATATAATATGATGATAGAACGCACATGGACCCTCTTGGAATGATTGAAGACCTTTGGAGTGGCTCAGATGGATCCTTGGCTTGCTCAGATCACAAACCCTAGATGTAGATGAACTTGAACTAATGCAGTGAAACAAAAATGCAATATGAGATGATATGCTTAAACTTATGCAAAGATGAAAGATCACAAGTCAATGGTGTGAACTGAGTGAGGGCAAATTTGGGGTGTTTACAGAACCAAAGGGGTATTTTCATCAAATTGAAGTTCTATGATCTTTATTTGATCTTAAAAGAGGTTGGAAGTTCACAAGAATGAAGAATTTTGATCCAATTGCAAACTTGCCAAAAATGGAAATGATTTGAAATGCAAACTTTCCATTTTGGGAAAGTTTTTCAACCTCCTCTTTCTTAAGCAAAAATGCTTCAAATGAAAAATTCTTGGTCATGAAATTGTAGATTAGGTTTTTCCCTTTTCAAAAAGTACAAGAACATGTCTTGATTCATCATAGAACTCAAAATATGGCCTTTCAAAGTTGGCAAAAATCCTATAATTTCAAGTTTCATGTCAAAGAGGGATTTTGCAAATTGGCATGTTCAAGCATTCTAATGACTTCAAATGTACACAAACACTTCACAATATGTCAATTGAGCCTCTAAACATCAGAATTATGCATTGAACCAAGTGTTTTCATGGCTTGAACTTCAAGAAATCACAAAAGGGCCAAAACTCTCAAGAATTGCAAAATGCATTGGATCCTCTCATCCACTTGTGCCAGCTGCATCAAAACCATTCTATGGCTCTCCATGAAACTTGCTAAGGCCAAACACCCCATGAAATCAGACTTGCCATGGCCCATACCTCAAGTACACAAATCTAGACTTTTTTGCAAATCACCCCATACCAATCAGCCTGTGCCACAACAACTCTTTGGCCAATCAGCATACATTATGTGAACCCTAAGGACTCAAAAGAACACAACATTGAAGCCTGAATCACACACACACACACACACACTCAGAATCTACAAAATTTGTCAAAAACTTCCTCTCTTCGAAACTCATCACACAACCATTGAAACTTCAATCCTTTTTCACCAATCATCTCCACGTGACCTAAGGATCATCTCCCACCCATCACCGTAGCCTAAAACACAGCCAAACTAAAACACGATTTCTGGTGCAGCAGAGTTGAATCATTAAAACCAACCATTGCAAGCTTGTTCCAAGCATCAAAGCATCCTCAGGAAGCCCATTGGAGTTGATTTGCACCCAAGAGAGGTCCAGAAAGACCAGAATCAGATAGTTCAATCTCAGGTATACCTCAAGAACAATTTTTCCAGAACTTGTTTTTCTAGTTAAAATATGATTCCTCATGTTTCACTGATCACCATGATATGATTTGTTTTGAAAATGCTTGAGAAATGACCATGTATGAAGCTTCTGAAACTTTTTGACCTAAGATGTTTTTGCTTCGATTCAGCTTCATTGCGAATGATAAATGTGTTTTGTTTGTGGATTCATGATATATGATGTTTGGGGATCATTTCTGGGCAAGAAATTTGGTGTTTAGTGACCTAGGGAAGAAGTTGGCATTTTGACTCGCCGGGGAAGATGACCGGAGCTATCTCCGGTCACCTGAAAATAATTAGGGTTCTTAATTAGGGTTAGGCTCAGTTTAAATTTGGACCGTTTGATCTTGTGTTACCCGCGCGTGTGTGTGCCCAGATCCTTTCATTAAGCCCTAATCTCCATTTAATTAATTTTAATTAGTTAATTAGGATAATTTAAATCTGAGTGAATCCTGACCCTCCATCTGCGCGCCAGTCAACTCCCTCTCTTTTCATTCAAACCTAGACCATTGGATGCGCTAACGTTTTCATTTAATTCATTTTATTTCATTTTTTATTGCATTTTCTTGCATAATTTATTTAAAATAGCAAAAAGCATCAAAAAAATATCTTCTTTTGCATTCTGACTTTAAATATTTTTTTCATTCCAAAAATGATTTTTATTTTATTTTTTGCATTAAAAAAGCATTTTTAAAATATTTAATGTTACTTTTAATTAATTAAAGTCTTTTAATTAATTAAAAATACAATTAGGTTTCTAAAAATCACCAAAAAAAATCATGAATCATCCCAATGCATTTAGAAACATTTTCAAACTCTTCACACAAATTTCTTTTTAGGTTTGATCATAGTTTGCCAATTTTCTTTGAATTATGGGTCATAAAAATCATATTTTTAAACCCTAACTTTGAAAAATCATTTCTGCCTAACCAAGAAGAGTTTGAAGTTGATTCTTTTTGCATTGTGTTACATATTGCATGTAGTTTATAGGTCATTTTCCTCATGAATTTATCTTGCATTTTCAATTTGATTTTCATTTTTCCCTTTGAACCACCCAAAAACCCTAGAAAACTTAGGAAAATCATAACTTTTGATTGGTTAGGCTTATAACCTTCTCCTTTGGGGTGTGACCTAATGTGGGGTTATAGTTTGTTTGAGCTCAATTACAAATTTTTATCATGTCATATGCTCCTGTTTTATCCATTTGCATCTCTTATGTCCATATAACCCTAATTTCTCATGTTCATTTGCATTCACCTTGCATATGCATCACTACATGAACTTGCCATGACATTTCTTGCATTCATATGTCATATTAGACATCTTAGGACATGTTAGAACCATGCTTGATCATTTCTTCATTCATTTTCCATGATTTGCATTCATTTCATTTCATTAACTTTCATGTGTTTTCAAACTTCAAAGCATGCTTACATGACATCTCATTCTTGTATGATCATTCATATGCATTTTGTATGCCTTTGCATCATTTCACATGACATTTCCGTTGCATAAACACTTCTGACTTTGGTCATTTCATCTCATTTCATTTCATTTCTTTATGCTTTATACTTTATGCATTCATGCTAACTTTTCAGGTTTGGTAAGTTATTTTGGGAGGTGGATTTGCCTTCACCTCTCACTTCTTCTTATCTCTTTCATTTGCATTCTTAGTTTTCTTTTAAGTGAACTTGTTCACTTGTGTTCCATTTCCCTCACTTTCTTTCTTTAAGTTACTCATCTTCTTCAATGAAGTAAGTAACTTATTCTCTTGCTTTCTCCTCCTTTCATCTGCTTCTTCCATTGGTGGCTTCCTTGAAGATCTTTCTCAAGCCTTACAAACCATAGGACATCCAAGCATGATAATAATTAGGGTTGTGATTAGTCCCTCTTAGCTTTTTACCTTTGAGTATCCTTGAGTCTCTCTTCTCATCTCAATAATTAGAGACTAAACTCTTAAAGTTTTAGGACTTTGGAATTTGGGTTATGCCTGCATCCTTCTCTTAGGATGGAGTGTATAACTTTAATCCTAAGTGTTAAACCTTTAATTTTTTTAAACCTCTTAATCAAATCACCTTAATAATCACCAAGACTTTATCTTGTAACTTGGGCCTTACATTGGGGTTTTAATTCTTCCTTATGGTTAAGAAGGACTAACCCTAGTGTTTAATGGACAAGTCCCCCTCAAGTTGTCTTACAAACATAAAATCCATTTCTTAATCTCATCCTTTAATTAAAATCCACTTAATAAAGGCTTGTTATATAATGAATTTAATCCCTAACCATGGATTAAGTTGAGGTATCTTCCTCAGCTTAAGTGTTCTCATCTATTATCCTTATATTAGGATGGTGTAATGAGTCCACTAATTTGTGATTAGAGATTAAACTCATTACTTAACACTAAACAAAAACCCAAAAACATCTAATTAATCACAAGTAGATTAATGATCTTAATCCTACATCATCATGGTAATTAAGTTGAGATGCTTATCTCATACTTAAGTAGGCTCATTATCCCTAATCAGGGAGGATATAATGAGTTTACAAGCCCTTGATTTAGGCTTAAGCTCATTAACTTATGCAAATACACCAAAAACAATAACAAAACTGAAAACACAAAAACAAACAATAATTGTCTCCTTCGGGATTCTTTTCTCATCATACTCATTCATAAACGAGAACTTGCTTCTTCCGTCTAATGTAAGACAGTTAACACTCAAGCCAGACGAGTCATACACTTGAGCATAGACAAGCAAGCAGTTCACAGTCAATTTACCTTTCAGTCTCTTTGGGTCGAACTACGGTGTTCTGACTTCCTCATTGCACAAGAGGATACGTAGGCATAACTTAATTGTTATCGAACAAAAGTCTTTGTGTCTTCCCCCTCTTTCAACAGCCTCTTTTAAGCCTCAATCCTGAGCATTTCACTTCTCTTTTGCACTGACACTTGTATATTCTTTTCCAGCTTTTGCACACAGATAGCACATACACTACCCCTTTAAACACAATCTTTTAAGCGTGGATCCCGTCGAGTACGACAGACAATCTGGGTGCTAATACCTTCCCAGGTTGTAACCAACCCCCTTTCTCAGTTTCACTGGTTCGCAACCGTCTTATCTATATCTTTCTAAGTTTATGCAGCATTACCTTTCCTTCGGGATAAAAATGCCTAGCTGGCAACTCTATTCATCTTCACTTCATTTTCTCTTTTCGCCGACCATTCGCGTATGCACCCTATTTGACCCGGTGTCTTTTCGGGGGAGCTACAGCTAGTAACCAATAGTCCAAGATAGGAAGAATTAAGTTTTTTTTATGGTTTAACCCTTTATTAATATTTTTGTGTCCAAGTGGACAAAAGAAAAATCAACACAACAATATAATAGCAAGAAATATAAACATGATAATGAATGATAAAGCATAATAAAAACATAATAAAAATAAAGGAGATAAAGGAGCGAGAAGGAAATTAAAGAACAATAAAATTCAAGAAATAGAATAGAATATTAATATAGTATTATTAATAATAATATATACATAATATTAGTATGGTGAATTTAATCATCCACAACCAAAAGAGAAGTAACCAAGGCACTTAGTACCAAAATTGAAAGGCACCCGATTCCACTTAGTGTCTTACTCTATAGTGATTAATCGAGGCGATTAGATCCAAATTCAATGAAATTTGAAAGAAGATTGGGATACCCAAAGAAACTACGCATCAAACTTCAAAATTCGTGGATCTTAAGCAAAAAGATTAACCACTTTGGGATTACGCGGCCAACACGAGGTCTGGTCCAAGGAAGTGCAAGTATCCAATTGGATTTTTTATTTCGAATTCGGGGCACATTTAGGTCTATGTTAATATATCACCGAGTAATTTACGGAGTAATTCCCCTACAAATGAGGCCGGCAAAAACGAATTAAGGTTAACGATGTTAGTGCTAATACATGCGAGATAAACAATATGTAAATCGCCATCCAAACGCAATGCCGCACCAAAATAAAGATGAATACCAAATTTAGTTACACTTATGGTATTATTTCATCTTTAAGTTCAATCACTCATTTTGGTGGATTCAAGTGTGAAAATATCTCACTAATGCAAAGTACCTAAAGTGAATTAAATAATTCACTTAGAGGTAGATTTGAACTAATGAATATTAACCACTCTAATCTACATCCAAAGTTAATTAAAATTAAAGAGAAATCAGTCCCTAAAAATGTCTCCTAAGGTAAAAATAAGAAGGAGGAATAAGAAGAAGCAAAAGGAACCAAAACAAGTAAAAAAACAAGCCAAAAACAACTTTTGAAGCTGTGTTAATCGGTTAACACAACTAAATTTTCAAATTTTGTGCAAATTAACATTGGTTAACCGGTTAACCATTTTGTACTGAAAATATTTAACCGGTTAACACTGAACAAGTAGCAAACAATGAGCCAAAATTCAGCATGATCCTCTTTTAAAACCATTTCCAAAAATCATATGATCATGAACTGAATTGACACGAATTTTAAAGTGAAAAAACAGTGAAATTCTGCAATCAAACAATAATTTATGATCCAAAGGATCAACAATAAAAGGAACCAAAGATCTACATCTTGAATGTTGGTGATGAAGGTAGAACCATGGAAGAAAGTGAGTTACCAAGAACAATCTTCAAATTGATCCAATACCAAGCTTGATCTACTGAATTTGATGAATAAAATGAAAAGGATGAAGGTTTAGCTCAAAGTTATTCAAGAATTCAATGTGAATTCTTGATAACTTTCAAAAGAGGGAAAATGAGCTTGGGTGAATTTGGCGGTTTGGAAAGATAATTGGCAAAGGATTTTTTGGCTATCAAAATCTTGAAAAATGAATGAAATGAAGCCTCTATTTAAAGAGGTTAGGTATGGGATTTAGTGGAATGGAGATTTCTTTGGGAATTCAAAATTAGTCTTGGAAATTCAAATTTGGAGGGAATTATAAAAGAGTGGTGATTAGTGAGGGTTTCTGGTGGGAAATGATCAAAGTGATGTAGAGAATTAAAAGGGAAATGGATCTAGAATATTCCAAATAAGATCAATGGCTAAGATGTGCTGAAATGGAAAAAAAATATTCAAATTTTGCACTGGTTAATCGATTAACACATTGGTTAACCGGTTAACCAAGTCATATTTTGAATATTTTGTTTAATTTTGATTGCTTGATTGTTTCGGCTCGATTCTTTTGCGCGCAAAAGAAGACATGGAAATAAACACATGAACCTTGTAATTCCTTGAATAAATCAATTAAAACAGAGAAATCCTTGATCAGATAAATTTGAATCAATTGCGAATCAACTTCGAATTTTATCTGTGAAATTCATTCAAGCTGCGGGACTGTTATTTTTGGCATTTTTGACCTGAAAAAGATTAATAAAAGAAAACAAAAATATTTTTTTGGATTTTGATTAATGGTTAGTAAACATACACAAGTAAAAGAAAATAAAAGCAATGGTGAACCCCTATGAGGCATAAACCTACACCCGAAAAGAACCGAGAAAACAATGCTATCTTGTTTATATGCAAGATGCAGATGAAATGCGAAGAAATATTAGGGGGGGAAATTAGGGTGTTACAGTTGACCCTATTTAATTTTCTTCAATCTGGAGATATGAAGATTAACATTTTCGTCTCTACAAGATGGGATAGACTTAAATATAGAAAAACTCAATTTTTGGCCCTAAGAGACCATGATATGATATGAAATGCATACCCAAGATCTCTGTGGGAAGAAAACAACAACTAGAGGAGGGGAAAACTTGGGTACACAGGAGGAAAATCCCGTTGGGGAAAACAACAGACAACAAAAAAGTTTACCAGGAAGATAAATCACTGGATAACTGACTCCACTTGGGGAAAATATTGTGTAACATAATTAGGATAAGATTCAACAAGGAAGAGTAAAACTCCGCCTGGAAACATCAACCAAACAATGTATTCAAGTCTAATAGATAGAGGAATACTGAATTGGGAAAGGGCCATCGACTACCGGTTTACTAGGTAAAGAGTCTACTGACTACCGATTTACTGGGTAGACACCAAAAGAACAATTATCTGCTACTGATTTGCTGAGTAGAGAGATTAACAATTACCTATTTAATGGGTAGGAATATGTAATGACTACCGATTTACTAGGTAGAAAAATTAACAACTACCAATTTACTGGGTAGGAAGGTTAATGACTACCGATTTACTGGGTAGACACCAAAAGAAACAATTATCTCCTACCGATTTATTGGGTAGAGAGATTAACATCTACCGATTTACTGGGTAGGAATATGTAATGACTACCAATTTACTGGGTAGACATCAAAGAACAAATTATCTATTACCGATTTACTGGGTAGAAAATATGCAGACCATGGACTCAACTACCAACTTACTGGGTAAGATAAAAACAAAGAGATAACATTTACTATATGTTTACTTGGTAGAAAAATTTGTAGATGTTAAAAGAATATCAACTACCAAATTTACTGGGTATGAGCAAAAGCAATAAGCTCAAATAAGGGAGGAATAATACATACTACCATCAAAGTGAAGTTTAAACCAATGTAATACATTCACAAAATGACCAAACTTCAATCCAAGAACAAACTGGAAAGAAGCGGTCAAACAAGACTCAACCCGAGGAGGAAATATCTCAACTAGGGAAAGTTCCATCCAGATAATAAGCTAGAGAGGAAACTGAATCAAAACCATCCACGAGGAACAAATTCAGTGGGGAATTTAGAAAGGATAAACACTTTTTGCTTAATGGTCAACACTCTAAACTTGAGAGGAAGACAACACGCACACTCTATGGGGAAAATAAAAACCAAAGAGTGGGGAACAATGATATATCAAAGAATGCAAGAATGCAAACCTATGATTCTAAGCATAAAGAGAATGCATGAATATGATGACAAAACAAACATAAATATAAGAACAGATGACATAAATACCACAACAATTGGATACTTGGCTAATCCAAAGCGACAAAGCTAGTGAATCCTGCTGGAGTTTCAACTTGAAATCCTGCAGGGAAAAATCAAAAGCCATCAAAGAAGTGAAATCCTACTACAAGGCTTAACTCGTATTGAGGAAATACTTTTGGGATTCAATCCACAAAGCAATCTTCAATAATCCATGAAAGATAACATTGATATTCCACTCTGAGAGGATAACATGTCAGAGATACATCAATAACACAAAATCTTCCACGCTCTTTTGGGAGAAGAGGGAAGTGTCCATATTAAACTACGATGGGGATAAACATATTCACAACTCTGTTAGAAAATAGATGAAAATCTACATGTGGTGCAAATAAATCATAGCCTACTAGAGTATCAAACATCAAATATTAACTCTACAAAGGAATATCACAATGCTGAGGAAAAGTAATAATCTGTTGGGGATAGGAAAATGTTACAACAATCCTCGCTAGGGACAGAGAAAATTCTTGTTGAGAAATTGGCTCACAAACATGTCTTTCAATAAACATCAATCTCTGTAAGGGACAATTATCACACCATACTTACTCCACTTGGGGAAAGGGTGTAAGACTTGTTGAGGATTACATATGAACCTGCTGGAAACCATCACATGCAGATATACTGGGGATCTGAGAGAAATATTTATGGAGATCATTCATCATTGGAAAAATTCGAACTTGCCGACCCACGTGGGGATACCAGAAGTTAACATCATAGCCAAAAATACCGTTCCGAGGGATTTTAAATCAATACCTACCACCAGGAAAAAGAAAACCTCTAAAGTGATTGTTATATCAATACTTCTGCTAGGGGATGCAACCAACTCAAGATGAGGAACAAAGACTCAACTGAGGATTCCCTACATTACTTCTTAAGTTAAAGATAATCTGCTGAGGAAGAGATCAAAACTCAGCTGGGGATACTCTTGTGACAGGAATATCGCTTCTAACAACTATTCTGGGGAAGAAATCAGAACTCAATTGGAAACGTTCATACAACAAACAATCCCTGCTCCTACTTGCTGTTGGGGAGTAACACATCATTAATATCAACATGCCAAGACTATTCAGGAATTCCGTAGAGAAACAACTGAATCAAGCTCTACTTTGGGATAGGCAAGTTACACACATCAAGACTTTACCATCCATGGAATCACTGTTGATATTCTTTCTTTATTCATATATCAAAAGAAAATATTTTTATAATCTTCAAACATTCAATTTATTAAATTTGTTTAAAAAATCATCATAAAAAATAAATGAAATTTTGTAAACATAAACAACATAAATAATTGCAATCAAATGGATAGAAGCTCAAATTTCATTGATAGAATGGTAGTCAACAAATGGCATGACTCCATGGATCATTACAAGTTTGAAAAATGGTAAATACATGGAAAAGGGCTACATTGAAATACAATGATCACTATTATCCCTATCAACTTTGAACTCCATTGTGTCCAAAACTTCAGTCAAGGATGAGTGAATAAGAATCTTTGATGGGAAATTCTACTGAGGAATAGAATCTGAAATAGTCGGTTGTTTCAAGTGATCCAGTCTGGTGATGCAGTTACTTGCCATGATTCCTAACTTTTTCTTAGATTTCCCTTTCGGGTTTTCAAACTACCGGGATAATCATTACTATTTATGTCTCAAATTTTTGCTTGGACCGCCCTTTCGGGTTTTCAATCCACCGAGATGCTCATTTTTGCCTAATCCGCCCTTTAGGGTTTTCAACTTAGCGAGTTGTTCTTTTATTTCTTTTAGGCGAAGTATTTCTTGACTGCATCAGCATTCACATGGCGAGTGATCTCCTCACCATCCATAGTTGTAAGAATCAATGAACCTCCAAAGAAGGCTTTCTTAACAACATATGGGCCATCATAGTTTGGAGTTCAATTTCCCCCTAGAATCAGTAATGAAAGACTAGATCTTTTTTAGAACGAGGTCGCCTTCTCTGAATACACGAGGTTTGACCTTCTTGTCAAAAGTTTTCTTCATTATTTGTTGGTACAACCGACCATGACACAAAGTTTTTATTCTCTTTTCCTCAATCAAATTCAACTGATCAAATCTATTCTGACACAATTCAGCCTCAGTCAACTTGGCTTCCATCAGAACTTCATTGATGGGATCTAAACCTCGATGGGGAGCACTACTTCTGTACCATAAACAATTGAGAAAGGGGTTGCCCCTATTGAAGTGCGGACAGATGTACGATACCCATGCAAAGTAAAAGGGAGCATCTCATGCCAGTCCTTATATGTCACAAGCATCTTCTGAATGATCTTCTTAATATTCTTATTCGTAGCTTCAATAACCCCATTCATCATCGGTCTATAAGGAGAATAATTATGGTGTTGAATCTTGAATTCTTCACAAAGCTCTTTCATCATCTTATTATTCAAGTTCGAACCATTATCAGTAATGATTCTATTCAGAACACCATATCTGCAAATAATGTTATTCTTGATCAACCGAACCACAACTTGATTGGTCACATTAGCATACAATGCCGCTTCCACCCACTTGTTGAAGTAGTCAATAGCCACAAGAATAAAACGATGTCCATTCGAAGCATTGGCTTCAATCATACCAATCATATCAATTCCCCACATAGAGAAAGGCCATAGGGAAGAAATAACATTGAGATGAGTTGGTGACACATGAATCTTATCAGCATACACTTGACACTTATGGCATTTTTTAAAATACTTTTAACAATCAGATTCCATTTTCAGCCAATAGTAGCCTGCTCTCAACATCGTTTTAGCCATTTCATGCCCATTGGCATGAGTACCAAAATATCCTTCATGAATTTCTTTCATTAACATGTCTACTTCATGTCTATCCACACATCTGAGCAAGACCATGTCAAAATTCCTCTTATAAAGCCCTTTCTCATTCAGGAAGAAATTGCCTGCCAATCTCCTCAAAGTCCTCCTATATTTATCTGATGGGGTTGATGAGTTATCCACTTACCCTTGATCTGATTAATTACCAAGGCAGAATCTCCATACACATCAAGATGCTTGATATTCAAATCAATAGCTTTCTCAAGACCCATAATACAGGCTTCATACTCAACTTCATTATTGGTACAGGGGAAAGTCAATCTTGCAGTAAAAGGAATATGTGAACCATAGGGAGTAATGATCATTTCCCCAATTTCTTTTCCACGTGCATTCACAACACTATAAAAACTAAACCTCATCGAGAACTAGGCTTCGGCCCTTCCTCAATCAAAGGATCATCATAATCTTTCATTTTCAAATATATCACATCCTCATCTGGGAAATCAAACTTGATAGACTGGTAATCGTCAATCGGTTGATGTGCCAAATGGTCAGCCAAAATGCTACCTTTTATAGCTTTTTGAGCTCGGTACTCAATATCATATTCTAACAATAACATTTGCCAACGAGCAATCCTCCCAGTCAAAGCAGGCTTTTCAAAGATATACTTGATCAGATCCATTTTGGATATCAACCAAGTTATATAATTTAACATATACTGGCGAAGACGCTTTGTAGCCTAAGCTAAGGCACCACAAGTTTTTTCAAGCATGGAGTACCGAGACTCACAATCAGTGAATTTCTTACTCAAGTAGTAAATCACATATTTTTTTCTTCCAGATTCATCCTCCTGATCAAGCACACAATCCATGGAATCTTCCAACACAGTCAAGTACATAATCAACGGTCTACCTTCCATCGGAGGAGACAAGATAGGAGGTTCAAGCAGATAATCT
The DNA here is from genome assembly GCA_963966055.1 of Lathyrus aphaca. NCBI lineage: Eukaryota > Viridiplantae > Streptophyta > Magnoliopsida > Fabales > Fabaceae > Lathyrus > Lathyrus aphaca. The sequence goes on along the minus strand of OZ014519.1, from coordinate 63,118,182 downwards.
TTGATACTTTCAAAAGCCTTCTGACAATCATCTGTCCAGACATAACCTTGGTATTTTCGAAGCAATTTGAAGATCAGAGCACAGGTGGCAGTCATGTGAGATGTAAACCTCGAAATGTAATTCAAACGGCCCAAGAATCCTCTTATTTGCTTTTTAGTTCTTAGAGCAGGCATTTTCTGAATAACTTTCACTTTATTAGGATCAACTTCAATGCCTCTTTGGCTGACAATGAAACCCAACAAATTTCCATAACAAACACCAAAAGTGCATTTGTTTGGATTAAAAAAAAGCTTAAACTTCCTTAACCTATGGAACAATTTCAACAATGTTCAACATGATCCTCTTCAGTTCTCGACATAGCGATCATATCATCAACATATACCTCAATTTCTTTATGCATCATATCATGGAAATGAGTAGTCATAACTCTTTGGTACGTCGCAACCGTATTCTTCAATCTAAAGGGCATCACCCTATAGCAGAATGTTCCCCATGGTGTAATAAATGTTGTGTTTTCCATGTCCTCGGGTGCCATTTTTATTTGAGTATAACCATAAAATCCGTCCATAAAAGAAAACACATCAAATTTAGTCGTATTATCTACCAACACATTAATGTGAGCTAATGGAAAATCATCTTTTGGACTGGCTTTATTCATATCTCTGTAGTCAGCACACATTCATACTTTTTTATCTTTCTTTGGAATGAGCACAATATTGGCGACCCATTGAGGATAATTAGATGTCACAAGAAAACCTGCATTAATATGCTTTTGAACCTCCTCTTTGATCTTTACTGCCATATCAGGATGGGTTCTTCTCAATGTTTGCTTCACAAGTGGACATTCAGGCTACATCGGCAATCTATGCTCCACAATATTAGTATAAAGACCTGGCATGTCTTGATAAGACCAAGAAAACACATCAACATACTCTCTAAGAAGATCTACAATCCTCTTCTTAACATCAGGACCAAGCAATGCTTCAATCTTGACTTCTTTCTTATCATCTTCAGAACCCAAGTTGACCATCTTTATAGACTCTCCATGAGGCTGAATAACCTTTTCTTCGTGCTCAAGCAACCAGGAAATCTTATCAGGAATCTCTTCAACATCCTTTTCCTCAGCTTCGAACACAGGGAATTCAAAGTTGGGAGTGGGCATAGGACCATTGTTTTCAATGGGTTTAACAATCAATCTGCACAATGATTTTATTTTTATTTTAGAGAATGAACAAAAGTGCAAACATTATGCAGATAAATAGTGATTATTATTATTATTTTGGGTTTTTTATGTTTCCATTTTTCAGAATAAAGAAAAAAAGGAAAAACACATATGGAAATAACAAAATAACAAAATAACATTTTAATGATGATGATAAAAATTTGAAACAAAGCCCGACAAACACCACTTTCACCTTGGGCAGAGTGAAAGGATTTTTAAAAGAAAATAAAACAAATTACTTTGAAGCATGAAAAATAGAAGGAACATCAATAACAACCCGGTTCTTGCTAATCAATCAGTGCGTAACAAAGTTAGACATTTCTTCATCTTCACCATCTTCAATGATGGCACCGACCTCCAGATCAGGTCTAAAAGACTCATAAGCATTTTCTCCATCAGAGTAATATCCAGGGTCTTCAAGATACGGTTCCCAGAGTTCATACAAAATCCCTTCTCCATGATCATCTTCCAGACCATAATCATCTTCTATGATTGCAGTAGTAGAATGATCTTCAACATTGATAAACCCAACACTTTGGAATCCTTTATGAATACTCTTCAGGTTATTGAGAACCATATCTAGCGCAAAACCAATATCAAATCCTTCTCTGTTGTCAATAGCATCAATGACTCGTCATTAACCGTCATACTGACCAATTTCAAGAACATGCAAAGAATCCTTGAGAGAAGACATGGGCATAATATTATTCTTATAAGCAACATCAGCAACAGAAAGATCTTGGAACGAAGTTCCAACATCTTCATCAGCATCGATATAGGAAAAGGATGATAAATTTCTCACTAGCATCGCCTGATCACCACCGACAGTCACTAATTTCCCATCTTTCACAAACTTTAGCTTCTGATGGAGCATGGAGGTCACAGCTCCTTCCTCGTGAATCCATGGTCTTCCAAGGAGACATCTATAAGCTAGATTTATATCCATTACTTGAAAAGTAATTTGGAATATAAATGGTCCAATTAGAATAGGAAGATCAACTTCACCAATCACATTTTTCTTTGATCCGTCAAAACCATTCACAACAATCCCATTATGCCTCATGAGAGCACCTTGGTACGCAAGCCTTGAAAAAGTCAACTTTGGCATCACATTCAGGAATGATTCGGTATCAACCAACACCTTAGACATAACATCTTCCTGACAATTCACTGAAATATGCAGAGCCAATTTATGGTTCCTTCCTTCTTCAGGTAAGTCATCATCATAGAAAATTAGATTGTTGCATGATGTGATATTAGCCATAATACTATCAAATTGATCAATAGTCACATCATGGTCAACATAAGCTTGTTCAAGAATCTTCTGCAAAGACTTCGTATGAGCCTCAGAACACATCAAGAGTGATAAAACTAATATCTTTGACGGAGTATGCAACAACTGCTCAATAATGTTATACTCACTCTTCTTTATCAATTTGAACACCTCATATTCACTACCTTTCAAACTAGAATCAACAAATTGGCCTAATCGGGAAACAACATCCTTAATCTTTTTACTCGCACTTGTATCTTCAGTTCTCTTTGGAGGATCCGAAGCAAAAACTCTAATACTTCGAGTAACCCTCGTCACAACAACAATGCTTACCACAGACTTTATAGAAGGAATAGGAACTTCCTTACCATTTTCTATCATCGTAGCATTATACCTAAATGGAATAGCTTTATCATACTCATATGACATTGTACCAGGAAAATTGATCACCAAAGGAGTAACAACAAACTTGCAGCTATCAAAAGAAATAACCACCTTCTCAGGAATATTGAACTGAGGCACAATAACATTCACTTCATTTTCATACTCATGTCTTTTCACTGTCACTTCAATCAACTAATCATCCATCATTTTTGTAATATCTCTCTTAACAATCACGCAACCACAAGGATTCACCGAGCAAATGCAACAAGCAGCATAATCGTGATCAATATCGTGGTATTCACTTAAGAAAACATGCATTTCAACTAGAGATCTTCGTATCCAACAAACATCATAAATCTTGAACAAACCAGGACAACCATCAACCATGTTCATAGATGTATTACCATTTTTCGGAAGTGGATTTGTCTTCACATTTGGATTAACATCACTGAAAGACAAAATGTTACTCATTATCAATTTTTGCACTTTAAACTTCAACGGATAACATTTCTCAATATCATGCCCTATGGCACCTTGATGAAAAGTATAATGAGCTTCTGGCTTATACCACCATGGAATAACCTCTGGAACTGGAGGTGGAAAACGTTTTTTCCACAAGATTCTTCTCAATCAGCGATGGAAACAATTTTGCATACGACATTGGAATGGGATCAAAGTTTGGTTTAGCACGACCCTGTTGATTACCACTTTGTTGCACATAAGGCTGCTGATAACGAGGTTGATACTTTAGAGCTATTGGCACAGTAGGAGTCACATTAATCATCAGAGTTCCAGAAGCTATGTGTTGCTGATGACGATTCTCGCGACCACGAGGTCTTCTGTAACTTTCATGAGACACAACATTAGTCTCACGTTCTTTCTTCTTACCAAAGTTAAACCTCTTAGAACTTAAACCATTACTACTATCTTTGCTCAACCGTCCCTCACATACACCTTCTTCTAGTCGCATTCCCATATTCACCATTTCAGTGAAATCAGATGGAGTACTTGCAATCATCTTTTCATAGTAGAAAGAACCTAAAGTCTTCAAAATATCGTTATCATCTCTTTCTCTTCCAAAGGAGAACAATCTGAGCTGCAAGCTCACACCATCTATGTGCTTACTCTTTGAATTATTTTTTGTCTTTCTGGGACATAGCATGGAGTTGATCTCTATCTGGTGCCATATAAACATTATACTTGTACTGTCTCATAAAAGTATATCCCAAATCATTGAAAGTCTTAATTTGGTTGCTATCCAAACCCATATACCATCTCATAGCTGCACCAATCAGACTGTCTTGGAAATAATGAATCAGAAACTGATCTTTTTCTGTCTGAGCAGACATCTTCCTTGCATACATAGTCAAGTTACTAAGAGGATAAGAATTGCCTTTATACTTCTCAAACTCTGGAAATTTGAATTTATGTGGAACCTTAACATTAGGAACCAAACAGAGATCATAAGCATCTTTACCAAACAATTCCTTACACCTTAAAGCTTTCATCTCTTTCTGCATTTCAGTAAAACAGTCCTGAAAGTCATCAAGCCTTTCATTCACACCAGCGCCTTCACTGGGCTCAACATGGTAAATCATTTCATCAAGATGTGGAGTAGTATGGATCACAGGAGGTTTCATAGTCATTACCGACTGGAGAGGAGAAAATACAGAAGTCCCAAGAGGAGGAGGAGGATAACCAACATGAATGAAATCAATTGGGATACCCCACAGTGTGCTAGCAGGCATGCGGTAGCAAGGAGAAATGACAGTTTCAGCAGGAATCGATGCAGTGAAAATCTCAGAGATAATTGTGCATTGTATCGGAGAATTATGAGGAGGGGTGGCTGATTCTGAGCAGCCACCAAGCTTTCCATCATAGTAGTGATTCTTTCTAAACTATCCTTCAGGGATGAAACTTCTTCGCGAAGCTCGCGATTCTCTTGTTGTAAAACTTCCAACGTCTTTAGTTAGTTAGCTTGAGTACCATAGGGATGAGTCAGCTTGTCAAGGGAACTGGATGAAGACCAAGAAACAACATAATATCCTTATAAAAATCTCAAGAAGCAAGACCAATACAAGCATGATGCATGGTATGAGTATGCAGATGCAAAGATTTCAAAGGACTATAAGATAAATTGCAATATTTATATAAGAAACACTTTTTTTGAAGTACTAAAAAACTTATTCTCATTAATATCAAAGTGGGGATTACAAGCTAAGTACAAGTTTCAATAATCCTAATACATGAGAGAAAAGTAAACTAGGCCTATGGGATCATATCTGAAGAAGATCCAAATCCCGGCTGGTACTTCATGTGAATCCTCCTAATCTCTTTCTTGTACCGAATCTCCATGTCTTCCTTATCCATCACCAATTGGTCAACAATGGCCTTCCAAGCATCAGATGTAGGAGGAATGGTATATGGAGTACTAGAGGAAAATAAATCCTCTTTTGGCCTCTTCGTGACACGCTGCTCAAGTAACTCAATGAGATCATTTTTCTCCTTCAATTGCTTCTCAATTATCCATGCTTCTTTCTCTTTCTTCATCTTGTCCAACTCTTCTTGAAGATAAACCTTCTCATCAACAGGAGGAAGAAAAACTGATAATGGCAATATAGGAAACAAAGGTTCCTCAGGTGGATAAGGCATCTTGAGCTTGCAAACCCTAGATCGAACCCACTAGATGTAACACTCGGAAGGAGCAAGGTGTTGTTTTTCCAATTGACTCTTCTCTTTCCGATGAACCGTATGCCAAGAATGTGCAATCCTTTTCTTTATTTCTAAATGATCTACACCATTAAGAAAGAAGAAACTAGATAGCGAAAGGTTGCTTGGTACGTCCTTCAAGCAATATCCCAATTGTCGCCTAACAAGAATAGGGTTGTAACTAATTCCCCCACGTGTACCAAGAAGAGGTACATTGGGAAAATCTCCACAATCGTCAATAAGCACTCTCGTGTCATAATAGGAACAATACAAAGTCATATCCTTATGAGTAAGAGACATAATCCTTTGAGACCATCTTCACTTCTCTCTATTTTCTGTGAATACATCGGACTTTGGTAGGTGAGAAATAAACCACCTATATATAAGAGGCGCATAACATATAATCTTTCCATCACCTTTGGAGGCCATATGGTGAATAGAATGATACATATCTCCAAGCCAAGTAGGCACCGGGTTTCTCTTCAAGAAAATCTGAATAGCATGCTCGTCCACAATACCATATAAGTTGGGAAACAAGACAAACCCATAAATGAACAAAGAAAAATAATAGCCTAAAATGCATCCTTATGACCCAAAGTAAGAAAATTAGAAGCTTTCCCCATTAAGAACTTGGCATTAATTCCACGAACATCCCCTTTTGGAAGAAACTTCCCACTAAGATCAGACTCCTTAAGAAAAAGGGCTTTGGAGATGACTTTGGTCGTAAGCTCCTTTTCTAAACCACTAAAAAGAAACTCCTTATCAAAAATAGGAAAACCCTTCCAATAGGAATACTCCTCCAAAGTCAGCACAAGTTGATAATCAGGAAAGGTGAAACAATGGTGCAAAGGATCATAGAATTAAACCAAGGTATTGAGAATTCCTTCCGGTACATCGGTCTTTAGTATGGAAAAACGTTTGCCATAACGTTTCCGGAACTCATCAGTATCAACCACCAATTCTCCAAACATTCTCAACTCTACCAGATTAGGACTCTTGAAACCGTACTTCTGATTATTCCTTTTTTCAACATTCATAGCCATATACATCTGAAATATTGGCAAAAGTACCTATAAGTCCCTTGAAATCTTGAGAACAATGCACATGAATGCATGAGTGCATGCATGCAACAACAACAAACAATATCACACAAAGCACACAAGTCTAGGTTCCGAGTCACGAGCATGAGTTCAAGGTATAAGAACACCACCCACAAAGGTAAGTACTATGATTTTGTCTTCATTGTACCTGCAGAAAACCAAAAGGGTTCTAACAGAGGTGCCCGGAGTTAGCAGCCATCCTTTGGATATCATCGATACGTTGGACTACTCCCCAACCGATAATTTCCTCAAGAGGACCTCATCCGAGTGTAGTATTGCGTGACAACCAACTCAGGTCTACACCTGGATAGCTTCTGAAATACGTTCCTAAATTGGATTGGATGCGTTAAGGGTTCTACGGTCCTTAGTATAATCAACACCAGGTTGGAAAAGTAATGCCATGTTACGAATACTTGTCATGACACCAGTAATCCGAGAGAGTCTAACTGAGTGGAGATTATCGAATTGATATCGCTTTGGACTACTCCATCGCGTATAACTTTGAATATCACCATCCTATCATAAGTTCACTCAGATCCAGGTATAGAATCTATATCACTCACAGAGGATCACCAAAACCGAAACGGAACAAACAAATCAAACCAAAGTAGTAAATAAATCAAAGTAGGTTGAATCCACTTAGAAACTACTCCCCAATAGAGTCGCCATTTTTCTGTAGCGGTAAAATCATGAGTGTAAGCTATTGGTTAACTTAACTCAAAGTAAATAGAGTCGCCACCGCGCATTTATTTTATTCCAAGAGGAAAAGGAAAAAAGAGAAAATAAATCCTAATGGGAAGGTTTTACACACCCAAAATGTATGAGGTACTCCACGGGAGCCCTTTGAAAATTTATTGTTTTTGGTTTGAAAATGTTTGTAAAAAGAGAGTGGATGGATGAGAGAAGAATTAATTTTTAATGTTTTGTGTTTGGAGAGGTTTACCACCTCATGCCTACGTACCCACAATGTGCGTTGTGAGATCAAAACCCCGTAGTTCGTGGTACAAATAGTGAAAAGGGTTGGTTTTGATTGATTTTATTAAGTGAAGAGAATTTGTCATTTTCAAGTGGATAACCTAACAAATCTACCATGAGAATTAGGTCATGGACTCATACATCATTATGGGGAGGGCGCCAACTCAGATAAAATCGATGAGTACGCCACTAAACCCCTACGAATGACAAGAGACTCAATTACATCAAACTACAACCATGGAGATTGAGATACTTGCACCTGACTAGATAATAATGACTCATAGTCTACACTTGTGAAGAAAACAAAGAAAAGTTCACAAAGGCACAAAACAACTTGAATGAGTTTGGTTCTTTTTATTTTTGAATTAAAGTCAAGATGATTAAATTCATTGATATTGTTTAAAAGAAAAGAAATAGTAAAATTCACTTGACAAAAGTCAAGGTTTTATATATTAAAGAGGTGAAGGTTTTTAAAACAAGAACCATTTGAAAAAGAAGGAAGTTTTCAAAATGAAGAAGGGGGAAGAGATGAAAAGGCTAACCTAGTGCACAAAATAAAAGCTAGCGAAAGGAATGATCTAACCAAAATGAAGCCACTTCAAAGCATTAATAGGAATTTCATCCTTAAACATGTTAAAAGCCAATACCAAATAAAGAAAAATCAACACAATAATATAATAGCAAGAAATATAAACATGATAATGAATGATAAAGCATACTAAAAATAAAGGAAATAAAGGAGCGAGAAGGAAATTAAAGAACAATAAAATGAAAGAAATATAATAGAATAGTAATATAGTAATAATAATAAAAATAATAATATGTATATAATATTGGTATGGTGAACTTAATCATCCACAACCAAAAGAGAAGTAACCAAGACACTTAGTACCAAAATCGAAAGGCAATCGGTTTCGCTTAGTATCTTACACTATAATGATTAATCGAGGCGATTAAATCCAGGTTTAATGAAGTTTGAAATAATATTGGGATACCCAAAGCAACTACGCATCAAACTTCAAAAGTCGTGAATCTTAACGCAAAAAGATTAACCACTTTGGGATTACGCGACCAACACGAGGTCCGGTCTACGAAAGCGAAAGTATCCAATTGGATTTTTTTATTTCGAATTCGGGACACATTTAGGTCTATGTTAAGCAATCACCGAATAATTTATGGAGTAATTACCATATAAATGAGTTCGACCAAAACCAATTAAGGTTAACGATATTATGGAGTAATTACCCTATAAACGATATGTAAATCACCTTCCGAACGCAATGTCGCACAAAAATAAAGATGAATACCAAATTGAGTTACACTTATGGTATTCTTTTATATTTAAGTTCAATCACTCATTTAGGTGGATTCAAGTATGAAAATATCTCACTAATGAAAAGTACCTAAAGTGAATTAAATCATTCACTTAGAGGTAGATTTGGACTAATGAATATTAACCACTCTAATATACACGCAAAAATGTTTCCCAAGGTAAAAAAAATAAGAAGGAGGAAGAAGAAGAAGTAAAAGGAACCAAAATAAGTCAAAAAAATAAGCCAAAAACAACTTTAGGAGCTGTGTTAATTAGTTAACCAATTGGTTAATCGGTTAACACAGCTAAATTTCAAATTTAGTGCAAATTAAAACTGGTTAACCAGTTAACCATTTTGTACTGAAAATGTTTAACCGGTTAACACTGAACCAGTAGCAAAAAATTAGCCAAAATTCAGCATGATCCTCTTTCAAAACCACTTCCAAAAGCCATATGATCATGAACTGAATTGGCACAAATTTTAAAATGAAAAAATAGTGAAATCCTTATAATCAAATAATAATTTATGATCCAAAGGATCAACAACCAAAGGAACCAAATATCTACATCTTGAATGTTGGTGATGAAGGTAGAACCTTGGAAGAAAGTGAATTACCAAGAACAATTTTCAAATTGATCCAATTCCGTGTTTGATCTACTAATTTTGATGAATAAAATGAAAAGGATGAAGGTTTAGCTCAAAGTTAATCAAGAATTCAATGTGAATTCTTGATAACTTTCAAAAGAGGGAAAATGAGCTTTGGTGAATTTGGTGGTTTGGTAAGATAATTGGAAAAGGATTTTTGGCTATCAAAAGCTTGAAAAATGAATGAAATGAAGCCCCTATTTAAAGAGTTTAGGTACGAGAATTTGGTGGAATGGAGCTTGCTTTGGGAATTCAAAATTAGGCTTGGAAATTCAAATTTGGAGGGAATTATAAAAGAGTGGTGATTAGTGAGAGTTTATGGTGGGAATTGATCAAAGTGATGTAGATAATTAAGAGGAAAATGGATCTAGAATATTCTAAATGAGAACAATGGCTAAGATGTGTTGAAATTGAACAAAATATTCAAATTTCGCACTAGTTAATCGGTTAACTAAGTAAAATTTTGAAAATTTTGTTTAATTTTAATTGTTTCGTCCCGATTCTTTTGCGCATCAAATAAGGTATGGAAATAAACACATGAACCTTAGAATTCCTTGAATAAATCAATTAAAACGGGGAAATCCTTGATCAGATAAATTTGAATTAATTGTGGATCAACTTCGACTTTTATCTGTAAAATTCATTCGAGCTGCAGGACTGCTATTTTTGGCATTTTTGTCTTGAAAAAGATTAATAAAAGAAAACAAAAATAATTTTTTGGATTTTAATTAATGGATAGTAAACATACACAAGTAAAAGAAAATAAAAGCAATGGTGATCCCATGTGAGGCATAAGCCTACACCCGAGAAAAAAACCGATAAAACAATGTGATCTTGTTTGTATGCAAGATGCTGATGAAATGCGAAAAAGTCTTAGGGCAAAGTAGGGTGTTACAACTTGTTATAGTATTGGTTAAGATTCATGAGAGGAGTGGGTTGTGTTAGGATTTTCTTTAGAGAGAAACGACTGTTATGAACTGGGCAGCATATATTTTCGTTTATATATTAAAAATAGGAAAAATACTCTTTTTGGTCCCTTAACTATACATTTTGGTTCAGATTGGTCCTTAATTTTTTCCATGTCAGATTGGTCCCTTAAATCTTAAAACGTGTCATATTAGTCCTTTTGTCTAATTAGTGACGAATTTAGCGACCGGTTTTTGAATTTTTCCGTCACTAATTATACAAAAAAGATTAATATGACACTTTTAAGAGTTAAGGGACCAATCTGACACGAAAAAAAATTTAAAGGACCAATCTAAACCCAATGGTATAATTAAAGGAGCATTAGGGATGACAACGGGTCGGGTGTGGGTTTCACAATACCCAAACCCACACCCACACCCAAAATCACCACCCGAACTCGAACTCAAATGATATTCGGGTGGTAAAATAACACCCATGCCCACACCCGTTGGATTTGGGTTTTTTCACCCAAACCCGAACCCGTTAGACAAATTCGTCAGAAATTCAGAATTAAATTATTATTGAACATTTTTGTGTTAATGTTATTTTAAATCTTTAATGAACTATTATCACTTTTAATAAGAAAAAACATTTATTTATTTTCCAACGCATCTAATAAAAAATTAACAAGTCTACTTAATTTAATGAAATTATGTAATTTTACTTATAATTGAATATTAAGAAAATAAAATTTTAATTAATATAAATTGAATCTAGAATTAAAATAATAATAATAATAAGTTTAATTAAAAGTTTAAAATTATCCATCGTATTATCCAAATAAATTATCTATTATATAGTAAAACTTCCACACACAAAAATAATATTAAATAAAGCGGGTGTAGTTTCGGGTTTCAGGTGTGGGTTTCACACTACCCAAACTCGTACCCAAAATATTGGGTGACACCTGAACCTAGTCAACTCAGATTTTCACCTGTTGACTTGGGTTCGGGTGTGGGTTTGGGTTTGCCTGCCATCCTTAGGAGCAAAAAAGGTATTTTGCCTAAAAATATCACTTGTCGTCACAGTTTATAAGAATAACCGTAATTATATTTTAAATAATAGCAAATTATATCACAACGATTACTCATAATTGTAGACAGGGATTTTCGACGCCATGAAAGTGGAGCTCAAAGTGATGGATTTTTGGCTAAGAAAAAGGAAGTTGGAGTATACGTTTAGGAAGCAATTTCGACAAAGCCAAGTGAAGATATGGTTTTCTTACGTTTTCGACAGATTTAGATGGCAATGTTGTTTTTGACAGATTCGACAGCTTTGAAGAGATATGTTGTTACGGCACAAAGAAGAAGATTTGAAATTTGAATGTTGATACGTTTGGCAGAAGGACGCGTGGAAGCATTTGGTGGAAAGAAGACATGTTGAAAGCCAAGTGTCATAGTTTTAGGATTTGTCCGTTAGTGGCAGTTATTTTTGTTCATGTATAAATAGGTTTGTTTTTGTCAGAATTATATGTGAAAAATCTTGTACAAAAATTCCTGTAAAATATTCAAAGTACTCGTGTGTGAGAAAAGAGTCTTATTCTGGAAAATGTACGTGTACAACACCAATTTATCTTATCAAGTTTAATAATATTCCAATTTATTTACCATTCTTTTACATTTACAAGTCATTTACTTGTTCTTTGCCATTTACTTTAAGTATTATCAGAATTTACTTTCTTTAAATTTTCGCCAAGAATCTTACTTTTGTACTTAGTCATATGAATCATACATAAAATAACCAAATAAAAGTAAAATCACAAGATTGTTGGAGTTATAATTTCGAAAAAATCGCACTTATGTCCTAGAATTTTGTTTGGTTGATCCCACAAGTAAACCAATTTAGTGTTAATTTGAAAATCAGAGCTTGTTCGTCAAAATCCATTGCGAACAAATTGGCACACCTGGTGGGACTTGTGTAGATTTATAAAACATAATAACATAATAACTCTTAATCAAAAAGGTTTTCACTTTGTTGTATGATTCTGAGAAGCAGTAACTTAGCCGTAACAGACGTAGAAAGACCTAAAAGAACAAGAGTAAGAAGAATGGAGAGTGCGCCAAATAATTCAATTGAAAATATTCCAGTGTCTAGCCCTACCCCTTCAACAGGGGGAAATACAAGGTCAATCTCTATGTGAGAGGCTATGCCTTCTTCAGCAGGGTCTACACCAGTGTTTTCAGTATCTCAAAATGCGCCTAGTTTCTCCACCTTGGGACACCAAAGGCCCATAAGGACACCTCCTCCCATAGGAAACACTCATAGGCTTTTTGCGACAACTTTTATCATGCCTCCATATAATAGGGAACAACCCTTTGGAATGCCAACTTCAACGATGGCAAATTTGCAGAATGCGTCATCATTGTATTCTGACTCCATGGTAAATATGTCTTCCCTATTACAAGGGTCAGGATCTGGTGGAAACATAAGTAGAATAAATCAACCTCCACCAGGATTTCAAACTTATATGCCAGCAATCACAAATAACATTGTGCAAATAATTAGACAATAATTGGACGAGAGCAATCATGATATGGTCCAAATGTTGACACAACAAATGGGACAGTGTTTAATCCTCTAATACAAAACACCACCCAAACAAATGACGCGCATTGCTAATTTTTTAAGTGTCCCTCAAACTCGACAGATAAAACAAATAGTTCAAAACCCTAGGGTGGGCGATGAAGAGGAACCAACAATAAATCAGATACATTTAGACATTCCTCAGGCAAACCTTAAAAACCAAGAGGAAGTAGTCCAACAGCCTCATGTAGAAATCCCCGTCCAACAAGAACCTAGGAGGATATTAGTCCAGAGAGGCCAAGACGCTGATGATGTGGTGCAAATAATTCGATATAATAACTTGCCTGCCGAAAATAATTTAGCAGCCATGGTCGAAAGGATAATGGCACAAAATGGGGTGAATATAGGATTGCAAAGGCCTAATTATGTTTCCCCATTATCTGAATATATTCTACAACAGGAACTACCTCCAAGATGGAAAGTTCCTAAGCTTACCAAATTCTCAGGGGATACTAGTGAATCCACTATAAAGCATCTAGCCTGTTATTTGATCGAAGCAGGAGAAATATCCCACAATGAGAATTTGAGAACGAAATATTTTCCAAGTTCTTTGACTAAAAATGCATTCACTTTGTTTACCTCCTTGACTGCAGGTTCAGTATATACATGGACTCAATTAGAAAGGTTGTTCCATGAACAATTTTATATGGGACAAACCTAAATAAGCCTGAAAGAATTAGCCAGTGTCAAAAGGAAATTCTCTGAACCAATAGATGACTATCTAAATAGGTTCAGGTTGCTAAAGGAAAGATGTTTCACTCAGGTGCCCGAACATGAGTTAGTAGAAATGGCTGCAGGTGGCCTGGATTATTCTATAAGAAAGAAACTAGACACTCAGGTGCCCGAAAGGGTGGTCTATATAGGGGTATACCAAGATGAAGATAATAATGTGAATGAATTAATTATTTTCGATGAACAAGAAATTGACCTGGAAGAATTAAAATAAGGTCCACCATATTCTTGTAAAGTACTGGTTCCGTCAAATGGAAAAAATCCAGTCGAATCTGAAAAGAATGACAAAATTCCTAAAAGAACTTATACATTCGACGTCACCAAATGTAACGAAATATTTGACAAACTAGCCGAAGATGGTCAAATGATAGTACCACCAGGAACTAAGGTGCCTCCTATGGAACAATAAAAAAAGAGAGGTTTTTGTAAGTACCATGGCTTTCTGGGTCATAAAACATCTCAATGTTTCCTTTTCAGGGATCTCATACAGAATGTTATCCATGATGGAAGGTTGAGGTTCAGTGATAAGTAGAAGCAACAGATGAAAATTGATTCATATCCTATGATGAATGTCGAATCCCACTTTGTTGAGCCATCCATCATAAACATGGTGGAGGTCGAAGAGGGTTATGAATACAGTTTTGAGATGGTGGAAGCCACTGAAGGTTTCGACAACAACATCAACATGGTGGAGATTGTTGATAATCTTATAATCCATGACAAAGTCACTGAATGGCAAAACGTTGAACACCTTGTGCAGGGAGATTCAACTGGCTGCACCAACAGGGAGGCTACTAAAGGCCTCAATGACACAAACAAGGCTGAGATCACTGAAGGTTCCGGAAAAACAAAAAATGGCGAAGTCACTGAGGATTCCGTCAAATGAAACATGAAGGTTGCTGATGGCCTCAACAACTCAAGCAAAGTCGAAAACGTTGAAGTTTACAGTGAATCAAACAAGGGCGAAGTCACTAAGGATTGCGTCAAAGAGAGCATGAAGGCTACTGAAGGCCTCAATACAACAAAAAGTCAAGAGACTACCGATAATTTGGTCAAAACTGAAAAGGAGACCACTGAAAGCGTCAGTATTGGAAAGGAGGCCACTGAAGGCCTCACTGTCAACACTGAGGTTGGTGAGGATGATACCAAGGATAAGGCAAGGATTGTTGATAGTCCTGAAGAACCAATCACATATGGAATCTTATGTAGAACAATGGAAGATCCCATAGGAAAGTCAATCGAAGGTTGCTGCCAAAATGTCTGTGGAAACTTATCCCTGGACGAAGGGTGCGACTCAGCCAAAAAAATAGGTGAAACTGAGTAGAGACTCATTGAGAAAATGAACAAGTATTGATGACGAGCAAACCGCCAGTATTATCATGGTGGAAACATCCCAGAAGAATCCAGCACGAACAGTTGAGGAACGCCGTCGAGAGGAGTACCAAAGATTGGCTTACCCAAAAGAAAACGAAAGTTTGATTGAGTTCATCCAGAAATGTCAGAAGAAGAAGGCTGAAGTTATGTTGTGCCCATGTTGCAGCGCCATCTTCGACAGAAAGACGACCATTAACCTAGAAGTGATAGAGAAGTCCAAGAGAAAAGGGAACTGTGGGGGCAATCCCAGCTGCAAAAATAGAAAGATATGATCCAAGAAGAAGTGAATACCACCAACATAGAATTGGAGATAGAAACTACAATTCGTACAAACCAATCAACAAAGCCGCTGACGACAGTAAGGTGCAACCAATTAGGGATGCTCGTGGACAAAAGGAGTGGGGGAGCTTTGACGTTCAAAGAGGTACTTCAGTAGCGGAAAGAAATGAAGTCGAAAAGCGGAAACCAATACCTTACCCTTCTGAAAACTATAAGGGTAAGTGTTCTGGGCAGGCCCAACTCCCAGAATTGGGCCAAGCAAACCAGCTTTCTGGCACGCTCGACGTCGAGCAACGTTGAGAATAATGGTCTTTGCCGACCAAAGTCATACCGACCAAGACGAAGTCTTCCAACGGCTAGTTTTGACTGTTACCTATCCATGCGGATTCCGCGATCCGCGCCCAACGGTGTGGACAAATAATCTTCCACTTAGCCCAATATATAAACCCTCTCATTTGAGAGGGTCAGGTATTCAATTCTCTGACCTTAATTCTTGTACTTGCTCACTCTTTGCTCAGTGTCTTACTTCAGCATCGGAGTGCCTTGCAGGTACACCCCCTCCTCTCCTTATCAACCGTCCTTCAACAACGCTCGAGGCCATCCATATCGGATCCTGATCTCCAGGTACGATCAGGTGTCTCCGTCCGTGGGAAACTGATTTCCCCGTTCTTCTCTCTCAAAATCTTCAAAGAACCAAAGTTTTACCAAGATTCATGGCTGCTCGAGATAACAATCCGGACAACCGGTTGAACGACGACATGATCCTCACGTAACGTGAGAGCAACATTCATCATCCTCCGCACGAAGAAACCGTGCAAGATCACCCAGACGAGAAGACGGCCTCACCTTCTCCCGACCGCGACCAACCTCTGGAGAGTCGCCGGGAAGTCCCCTTTCACCCGACTCCTTCAGGATCTGACTTCGCCGCACTAGCCGAAATTCTGAATCAGACAAATTTGCTGCTCCTCGCCCATGGCGAGAAAATTTCCCGTCTTGAGGACAATAATTGTCGACCCCGGTCTCCCGCGAGACACCAAAGAGGGTGTAGTCCCTCTCCTCCCAAGAGAAAGAGGAAGGGACGCATCGACGAATCTACTGGGGACAAATGGCCTCGCCCGTCTCCTTCTCAATCTTCCCCTCCAAGAAAATCAAGAAGGAGCAGATCAAGATCCGCATCACCTTGGCGAGCAAAGAAGCGCGCACCCAGATCCCTTTCATTCAACTCCAGCGACGACGAGGACACCCGGGGCCCCCTCTCGTCGGAAATCATGACGGCTAAACTTCCAAGGGGTTTAGAAAAACCTCCACCACTAGGCTCATATGATGGGACCACAGATCTGGATGAGCATATCGAGAATATTGATGCGTTGCTCGACTACCGAGGGGTACGAGGAGCGATCAAATGTCGCCTCTTTTCTACAACTCTGAGGAAATGAGCGATGACGTGGTATAAAAGCCTTGAAGTAGAGTCCATCACTTCCTGGAAACAGCTCGGACGCACGTTTTCCAGGCACTTCACCGCCTCTAGGCGACACCCGAAGACGGAAGCGTCGCTCGAAGCGATCATCCAAGGGAAAGACAAACCTTTACGAACTTATATCGAAAGGTTCAATAAAGAAGCAGTCCGGGTGTCCACAATAGGCGACATGAAGAAGTACTTGTTGGAATGGGAACTGCGCCCATCAACCGATTTTCACCGGGAGGTTGGCATCGAGACCCCAGCCACCCTTGACGCATTCTTGTTGAAAGCCCAAGCTTATATCCAATATGAGGAAAAGCAGGCAGGCAGCTCCGTACGAGACGCTCGACTTCGCGAAGACGCGAAGCCCCACCGAGTCGATGAACCCTCGACATCTCGTCGGGGAGGAGACAAAAGAAAGGATGACCACTCCCGTGAACCGCGGGAGCACAGAGGACCCGTCAGCCGATTTCACGAATATACTCCACTCCTAGTCTCTAGGGAGAAGATCTTGTCTGAATGTGCCAACTCAGAATTCAGGCAAGCAGGGGTACGCTTTCCGAAGCAGCAACCTAGCAAACCGGGCACGGACAAAACAAAATATTGCAGATTCCACAAAAGTCACGGCCACAATACCGAAGACTGCATCCATCTCAAGGATGCAATCGAAATACTTATTAAGGACGGGCACCTTAAATAATTTACCAAATCCAGGGACACTCCTCGACAAGAAGCACAGGAGACTCAAAAGATCGAGGAGGATGTACCCATTCCAGCGGATGCGAACATGCAGGTCACCCTAAGCATTTATCGCCCAGAGGATTTCTTCCTTCCTGATCACACGGGGAGTCCGGGGTACCTTTCCTCCCACAGCCCATGGGAGACCTTTCCATCTGCAATGGTCATCTCAGGGGGAGGTTTTAACAAAATCACGGTCGGATCCATAAAGAGAAAATTCGACCAGCTGATTGCGAAAGGCCCCGCACAGAGCGCAACCCTGGACCCACTAAGAGAAGGCTCAATACCCCTTGCCTTTTACCGGGAGGAACTCTTAGGAGGGGCACCAAACGCCAGCATCCTGCTACTTATCCGGGCGCGAATGGCCAATTTTGATGTAAGGAGAATCTTAGTGGACCAAGGCAGCTCCTGCGACATCATGTACTCCCAGTTGTTTTCAACACTCCAGTTGAACGAAACACACCTGACTCCGTACGTCGGGTCGGACTTGCAAGGTTTCAACAGAGCGGTCTCCCGACCATGGGGCATCCGAAATAGCCAGAACGGTTCGCGTCCAGTTCCTAGTCATGGATTGCCCGTCGCTATACCAGTGCATTTGGGGACGACCGACATTGGCCGAGCTGATCGTTGTTCCATCCACCGTCCACCTGAAAATGAAGTATTATACTACTTCGGGCAAGGTTGTTACGCTGCACGGTGACGTCGATGCTGCCCGCCGATGTTTTGAAGCGGCATCTAAAGGTCTTAGCTCAATATCTTACCAACCAAGTCCTTCAGCATTAACTCCACTTGATGCTCCACAAACATCCAGGGCTTTCCCTCAGGTAGACTCAATCGATCTGGACTGCAGGTTCTTAGACGATAACGAGAGCATTCAAAAGCTGACCAACTCACTTTCCCGGCCAATTCCAGCCGAAGAGTACGAGCTGATTCCTTTAGGAGATGATCCGACCTGGTGCGTTAAGATCGGGGCACATCTACCCGACTTGGCGAAACGACAGTTAGTGGCTTGCCTCAAAGGAAACGCGGATCTGTTTGTTTGGAGCGCCGCAGAAATGCCAGGGCTCGACCCCGAGACAGCCTTCCATCACCTCTCCATCGACCCAACACACAAAGCAGTCGCCCAACGTAGGAGGAAGCAGTCGACCGAGAAAACCGAAGCGGCCGAATCAGCTGTTAAAGACCTCCTAGAGGAAAAATTTGTAACCGAGGCCAGGTACACAACCTGGCTCTCAAATGTTGTACTTGTCAAGAAATCTAATGGAAAGTGGAGAATGTGTGTTGATTATACTGATCTTAACCGAGCATGTCCGAAAGACACATATCCTTTGCCTAACATTGATAAATTGGTCGACAATTCGTCCGGTTTCATGCTATTTTCCTTCATGGACGCCTACTCAGGGTATAATCAGATACCCATGGCCGTGTCCGACAAAAAATACACGGCCTTCATGACCGAATCGGGCAACTACTATTATAACGTTATGCCATTTGGTCTAAAAAACGCAGGCGCGACATATCAGCGCATGATAAATAAGGTATTCCGGGCAAAAATCGGGGACATGCTCGAGGTGTACATGGATGATATGATCGTCAAATCTCAGCAAGAGAAGGACCACGCGTCCCACTTACGAAAGGTATTCGATCAAGCTTGGAAGTGCAAGATGCGCTTCAATCCCGAGAAGTGCACCTTTGGGGTCCGAGCGGGGAAGTTCCTCGGATTCTATTTAACCGAACGAGGTATCGAAGCCAATCCCGATAAATGTCGGGAATTCGCAGAACTTCCGACCCCTAATTCTAAAAAACCCATACAATCATTGAACGGGATCCTCACTTCCCTCGCACGATTTTTAGCAAAATTCGCTCAATACGCCCTCCCCTTTTACAAGCTCCTCCGCAAAGAGGCTACTTTTGAATGGACAGAGGAGTGCGAGTTAGCCTTGTCCCACTTGAAAAGGGCACTATCTGAACCCCCGGTTTTGTCCAGGCCCAAGGAAGGGGAGACGCTTTACCTCTATCTCGCCGTGGTGAACGAGGCCGTAAGCGCGACCCTCATACGCGACCTACCCGAGGGACAAAAATCTGTCTATTTTACGAGCAAGGCGCTCCACGGTCCTGAAATTTGATACCTCCAAGTAGAAAAGGTGGCCCTGGCACTCCTTTTTGCAGCCAGAAGGCTACGACATTATTTCTTGGCCCACACCATCATCGTAAGAACAGACCAACCCATAAGACAATTGCTCGGTCGACCAGATATGGATGGGCGAATGCTAAAATGGTCGTTGGAACTGTCCGAATTCGACATCAAATTCGAGGGGAGACAATCTCTCAAATCTCAAGCGCTTGCCGACTTTGTGGCAGAACTCACTTTCACCGAGCAGGAGCCGAAATTCCCATCCAAATGGACTATCTTCGTGGACGGAGCATCTGGCCCGGCGGGTAG
The DNA here is from genome assembly GCA_963966055.1 of Lathyrus aphaca. Lineage (NCBI taxonomy): Eukaryota > Viridiplantae > Streptophyta > Magnoliopsida > Fabales > Fabaceae > Lathyrus > Lathyrus aphaca. Next base: position 63,097,987 of record OZ014519.1, on the reverse strand, counting down.
TGGAGCTGGGGTTATCTTAGAAAACGAAGAAGGAAACATCATCGAAGTATCCTTAACTTTATCCTTCCCCACTTCCAACAACCAGGCAGAATACGACGCCTTCCTGGCAGGCATACGGCTCGCGACCGACCTGGAAGCGGAAGAAATCATGATTTGCACAAATTCCCAGTTGGTCGCTAGCCAAGTCCGAGGAGGTTTCCAGGCCAAAAACGATAACATGGCCGAATACCTGGCCCTTGTAAAAGGCGTTCTAAAACGATTCACAAGCGTGGAGGTCAAACACATCCCGCGAGAGAATAATACCCGGGCTGACGTCCTTTCCAAGTTGGCAAGCACTAAAAAGAAAGGAAACAACAAATTTGTCATACAAAAAGTGCTCCCCCGACCAAGCATTGGACAATCTTCAATCCACCTAGACGTTAATCTCGTAGGCGACGCGAACTGCTGGATAACCCCAGTGTTTAACTACCTAACCAAAGGGGAGTTACCGACAGACCCGAAAATGGCCAGCATCGTGCGTCGAAGGTCGTGCTCGTACTCCCTAGTGGGTGGACGTATGTATCGTCGAGGATTATCTACACCACTCCTCAGGTGCGTAGAAGAAGAGAACGTCCCACACGTACTAAGAGAGGTCCATGAAGGAATTAATGCACAACATCCGGGCGGACGATCGTTAGCCCGAAATATTCTCTGAGCAGGATACTATTGGCCTACACTCCAGCACGACACGAAAGAACACGTAAAAAGGTGTGACAAATGCCAACGACACGGGGACGTACACGTAGCACCCCCTACCGAGCTAAAATCACTATCTTCCCCGTGGCCGTTCGCATGGTGGGGGATGGATATCTTAGGGCCATTCGTCGTCGGATCCGGCCAAAATAAATACCTCATTGTAGGCGTCGATTATTTCACCAAATGGATAGAAGCTGAGGCCTTGGCCAAAATTATTGCGCTCAACATACTACGCTTCTTCAAGAGAAACATCCTCGCCCAGTTCGGAGTGCCGCTCGCCATTGTAACCGATAACGGTACCCAGTTTACAGATAGACACTTCAAAGAATTTGTTGCATCAGTAGGAACAAAACATCACTTCGCTTCCGTTGAGCACCCCCAAACTAAGGGCAAGCAGAAGCCGTGAATAGGGTAATCCTAAGAGGCCTGAAACGAAGACTAGATGAACACAAGAAACACTAGGTCGAGGAGTTACACAGCGTGCTCTGGGTGTATAGAACCACCCCCCACTCAACGACCGGTGAATCATCGTTCCGGTTGGCATATGGGACCGAGGCAGTAATCCCTGTGGAAATGCACATCCGATCCAGACGAACAGAGTCCCCAATGGACCAGGACACCAACTCCGAAGCTTTGAGAGACGAGCTTGACCTGGTCGAAGAAATTCGATCAGAAGCTGCTCTCTGAGAGGCCACTCTCAAACAGAAAATAGCCGCTCGATACGATTCTAAAGTCATAAGACGAACGTTCGAGGTGGGTAGTCTCGTTCTAAGGAGAAATCACAGAGACTCCCGCGAAGGAAAACTTACGCCTAATTGGGAGGGCCCATACCGCGTCCGGGCAAAAACCGAAAACGGAGCCTATTATTTAGAAAATCTACACGGGGAAGAACTTGCTCGGCCGTGGAATGCCGAGAAGCTCAAGCAATATTACAGCTAACTTACAAAGTCACCTTGCTCAACTCTCAAGCGAGGAGCGATAGGTCTGACTAAGAACTGCGTGCCCAGGTACAAGCACGGCAGCCCAAAATAACGTGATTGTCAGGGTATCCTTCCAAGAGGGGGAGATAACTATTGCACGGGCGGATACTCAAACGAGTCCGATGGCGCCTACGTACCACGACCAGGAATAACCCCAACTCGCGATGGAACGTTCAAGCCTCAGAGCCCGGGCCATTACCTTGGCCCGGGCACCGACCAGGTGCCAGACTCCAAAATCTGGTTGGTCCCCCAAACCAACGGATCACAAACACACACCCCGTATTTATTCGATTACATCCAATCATTACAAGAACGTCAAACACTTAGCGTTTATAAAACATAAAGAGAACAGTCCTCCGACGGACGCACAGTTAAACAGAAAACATTTTAAAATAATAAACGACCATCAAGAACATAGAATTTTACTGCAAAAATGCGACCCCGAAGGGCCGACTTGTTCATGGTTACATACAAAGGGGACCACGCCCCCAAGAGAAACACATTAAGTTACAAAATAACGGCACGCAGGCCAAAACTAATTACCCTCCTTATCTGAAGCACCAGGTTGACCCTCACCTTGGTTCGGCTGCGCCTCTGACTGGCCGGGCCGAACAGTCACCCCGGGCTGAGAATCCTCCACGATCAAGTCCGAGGGAACCACTATCTGGCCATCCTCGACTTTGTAGAGGTAGCTGATCCGGCTGGTATCCAAAGCCAGTTCAGGATGAAGAGCTCTTATCTGATCCACAGCGTTTTGGAAACTGAGCTCAGTCTACGAGTTCAGATCTTCCATATCCTGGTCGATCCGAGCAAGGAACTGTTCCCTAGTCACCAGGCTCTTAGTCTCAGCATCTTCGTCCTCCTTTAGGAAGAAGGCATCCTTTAGCTTTTTACTCTGCTATAAGGCCCTCCTCTTGTCGACCTCTAGCTTAGCAATGATGTCCCCTCGCTCGGTCAGCTCTTTAGCAGTGGCAGTGGCTTCTTCAGAGGCTACCGTCAGCTTCCTCTCGGCTGCAGCCAACAGCTCCTTCAACTTTTCTACCTCCCTTTCTTGCTCGGGGTTTCATTCAGCCGTCAACCAGGCCATGGACAAAACCCGCATAATAGCGCTCGCATCCTGAGCCAGAGACAGCCGTCGGGCAGGGCGATCCATTGCCTCGAGAAACAAGGAGTCCGCCCGATCAACCTCCATGCTCGTCCCTTCAAAGAAATTCCGCTTCACGAAGCAAGGCGGCAACACATGCTTCGGTTTGGGGGGAGCGTTGGTCGTCAAGTCTACGATCGTTGCAGACTTATGCTTTTTCATGAGTGAGCCGGAAGACGTGCTCGGAGAACCTTGGACCAGAGGACCCGACCCAGAGCCGCTCGTCTCAGTCATCTTGGTCTGAATGACCTGCGACCTCTTCTTCATCTGTTGACACAGACGCTCATGAATCTTGTCAAGAGGGTTCGACAGGGAGCCTGCAAAGGAAAGGAAAAGAGCACACAAGATTAGTCACGGAAGACAGAAAATTATCAAGCCTATGACTAGTATAAACACGAATAAAATTCGTACCTTGAGCTTTGGAAGCCATTTGCAGAAGAAAGTAAATTTGGAAGCGGTGGTCGACGGTTGAAAGTGGTGGTCGATGGCTGAGAGCAGCGGCTGACGAACGAGCAGTGCGGTGGAGAAGAAGATGAAATGAAAAAGCTTAAAGGAAAGCCTTGGGATCCTATTTATAGGGAAGGGAACACGTGCAGATACGCATGACCCCTACCCCTAGCCAATAATTACCTACGCTGTAGCCCCTAGGCTAGCCGTCAGAACATTAAATAGGCGCGAATTCCCAAACACGCCAACTTTTCGTTTCATATCCCTTTTGTCGAGCAACGAAACAACTGCCCGCCTACTGAGGATCATCAACGATAACTTCCTGGTCCGCGCACTGTTTTGGGCAGGCCCAACTCCCAGAATTGGGCCAAGCAAACCAGCTTTGTGGCACGCTCGACATCGAGCAACGTTGAGAATAATGGTCTTTGCCGACCAAAGTCATACCGACCAAGACGAAGTCTTCCAACGGCTAGTTTTTATTGTTACCTATCCATGCGGATTCCGCGATCCGCGCCCAACGGTGTGGACCAATAATCTTCCACTTAGCCCAATATATAAACCCTCTCATTTGAGAGGGTCAGGTATTCAATTCTCTGACCTTAATTCTTGTACCTGCTCACTCTTTGCTCAGTGTCTTACTTCAGCATCGGAGTGCCTTGCAGGTACACCCCCCTCCTATCCTTATCAACCGTCCTTCAACAACGCTCGAGGCCAGCCATATCGGATCCTGATCTCCAGGTACGATCAGTAAGAATCCCATGACAAAGTCTCAGTGGAGGAGATTCCAAAGGCAGAAGAGAGAAGAAAAAGAGGCTGCATAAAGGAGTTTGGTCGAAAAGAATGTTGTCAAGAAAAACGAAGCTACATATAGTACCAACACCTTGGCAAACAGAAGAGAGTCGCCCTACAACAACAGTCCAGGAAACAAGGTCGAACCATTGAAGCCGAAAGAAAAATCCCAAGAGGATGAGGAAATGACTGATGATTTCCAATCCAACTCCGAAGCTTCCTTCGACATTGTCTGCAACATGGTCTCGGTTCTGCCCAGAGACTATGACATTGTGATGGAGATCGAAGACGAAGACAATAGTCTGGAGGAAGAACAAATGGAACATAGACCTGTTTGCTATTATATAATGAACAATGGTTGCATTGAAGAACAAAATGCATTCTTTGAAAGGTCAGATGACTCAATGAAAGGGCATTTGAAGCCCTTGTTCATAAAAGGAAAAGTTGAGAATGTTAGAGTGAATAAAATACTGATAGATGGAGGAGCGGCAATAAACCTGATGCCCCATTTTATGTTAAAGAAAATTGGTAACGATGATTCAGACGCCAAACCTCATAATATGGTGTTATCAAATTATGAAGGAAAAATAGGAACCAATATGGGTGTAATCCAAGTGGATTTAACTGTCGGAACTATAACAAGACCGGCGATGTTCATGGTGATCGCTTCAAAGGAAAACTATAATTTTCTTCTTGGAAGAGAATGGATCCATGGTGTAGGGGTTGTGCCCTCATCAATGCACCAACGAATAGCTATCTGGCGAACAGATGGAATTTTCGAGAACACCGAAGCGGACCAGAGTTACTTCATGTCTGAATTGAACCATGTGGACCGTCTAAGTTTTGACATGAATCTGGCTCACATACCCCCATGTAGCCCAGCAGATTTCAACCTCAAGGCAAATGATAACGCCTACTGCTCAATGTATCTTCATCCAACGTATGGTTTTCGGTGGGATAAGGAAGTGGTTGATGAGTCAAATTTCATATGGGGAACTGCCCATATAGAACCAACTGGATGGGGAAGTGAATTCGACGACAATGACTGAAGTATCAGCTCTTGAAAAGATTACGGCTTACATAGCCGAAAATAAACTTAAAGCGGCACTGGAAGTCGAAGTAAAATATATGGCTATCAAATCCAACCAAAAAGATTTCAACAATCAATGTCCTCAAAGAGACGTTGAAGAAAACTATGAAAATAGTCAGATGGGCGAATGGCAACACCAAAAGCTTGACGCCATTTATGACGATGAACCTTAAGGGTTCAAAAAGGATCCAGTGTCGACCGACATGAAGATGGTGGCACAAGACCCATTAGAAAAAATAGACCTAGGACTGGGGGCAGAAAAAATGCCAACTTACATAAGTTACAGGATGGACCCACAGTTCAAAGTCGAAATAGTCCAGCTGCTGCAAAAATTCAAAGATTGCATCACATGGGACTACAACAAGATGCCTGGTTTGGACAGAAGTTTGGTCGAATTGAAGCTGCCAATATTGGAAGGAAGAAGGCCAGTGAAGTAGGCGCCAAGACGCTTCGCACCAGAAATTCTGTCAAAGATAAAAGAAGAGGTCGAAAGACTTCTGAAATGCAAATTCATCCGCACATCCAGGTATATCGATTGGATTTAAACTCAGCTACCCCAAAAGATGAATATACTATGCCAGTGGCAGAAATGCTTATAGATTCGGCAGCAAGCCATGAGTACTTAAGCATGTTAGACGGATACTCTGGTTATAATCAAATTTTTATTGCCGAAGATGATGTTCCTAAGACAACATTTCGTTGTCCTGGAGCAATAAGAACTTACGAATGGGTAGTGATGCCCTTCGGTCTGAAAAATGCTGGAGCGACTTATCAAGATGCTATGAATTCTATTTTCCATGATTATATTGAAACTTTCATGCAAATCTACATTGATGATATTGTGATTAAGTCTTTTTCATGAAAAAATCATATAAACCATCTTCGACAATCTTTTGAAAGGATGAAGAAGTTTGGTTTAAAGATGAATCCCCTAAAATGTACTTTCGGTGTGCAGGCGGGTGATTTTTTAGGCTTTGTGGTCCACAAGAAGGGGATCGAAATAAATGAAAACAAAGCCAAGGCCATAATGAAGGAGAAAACGCCATCGACAAAAAGGAGTTGCAATCTATGCTAGGGAAAATCAACTTTATCATAAGGTTCATCTCCAACCTTAGTGGAAATACGCAAGCCTTCTCACCTCTGCTTCGTCTAAAGAAGAAAAACTTTGCATGGGGGCAAGAACAATAAGCTGTATTTGAACAAATCAACAAGTATTTGTCCAACCCTCCAATTCTAATGTCTCCCTGTAGAAATAGAAGCATGAGGTTATACATTTCGGCATCAGGTAAAACACTAGGAAGCATGCTATGTCAAGAAGATGAAAATGGCGTCGAAAGAGCCATTTACTACCTCAGCAGAGTCTTGAACGATGCCGAAACTAGATGTAGTGTTATAGAAAAATTATTTTTATGTGTATATTTTTCTTGTATAAAGTTAAAGCATTACATAAAACCTGTTGTTGTATATATTTCTTCTCATTTCGGCGTAATAAAATATATGTTATCTAAGTCTATTTTACATAGTAGAATTGGGAAATGGGCTTTGGAATTGACAAAATATTCCTTAAAGTATCTGCCTTTAAAGGTTGTTAAAGGACAAGCGGTTGTTGATTTCATAGCAGACCACTCAATAAATGAAAATGGGGTAGAATATGTCGAATTAGAAGCATGGAAATTATATTTCTACGGTTCCGGTCATAAGAATGGAACTAGTGTTGGAATATTAATAATTTCTCCTATCAAAATTCCAACAAAATTCAAGTACAGAGTCAAAGGTTTGTGTTCGAATAATGAAGCAGAATACGAAGCATTGATTGTTGAACTTGAGATCTTGTTGGAATTGGGGGAAACGAGAGTCGAAATAATGGGTGATTCTGAGTTAGTAGTAAAACAACTAACTAAAGAATATAAATGTGTGAAAGAGAATATAATCATGTATTTCATGATAGCTAATAGACTTCTTAAACGATTCGATAATATGGCCATCAGGCATATACCCAGGATGGAGAATCAAGAGGCCAATGATCTCGCCAAAATTGCATCTGGTTATAAGGTGTCGAAAGAAAGTCTTCAAAATGCTATTGAAGTTAGAAGCATAGTCATATCCACCAAGTTGTCTCCATCAGATTTGGAAAAAATAAAGTTAGGATATGGTGACGAAGAAAATTTTGAGATTTTTAATGTAGATGATTCAAGAGTTTAAGATTGGAGAAAACCTGTCAAGGATTATCTACAAGATCCAAATTAGAAAGTTGAAAGAAAAGTAAAGTACAGAGCTTTAAGTTATGTACTTTTTGGAAATGAACTGTTCAAAAAGACTTCAGATGGAGTCTTACGGAAATGCTTGGGCGAAGAAGAGGCATACATAGCATTGTCAAACATACATAGTGGAGCTTGTGGTGAACATCAAGCAGACCATAAAATGAAATGGCTATTATTTCGACAGGGAATGTACTGGCCAACAATGTTGAAAGACTGTGTCGATTTTGTCAAAGGATGTCAGGAATTCCAAGTGCATGCAGGCATACCATATCTTCCTGCAAGCGAGTTGCATTTGATTGTAAAGCCTTGGCCTTTTAGAGGTTGGGCTTTGGATTTAATTGGCGAAATCTGACCAGTTTCTTCAAAAGGACAGAAGTACATCTTGGTCGGAATAAACTATTTCACTAAGTGGATTGAAGCTATACCATTAGTAAATGGGGATCAAGAAGCAATCATAGAATTTATTCGACGACATATAATTTATAGATTTTGAATTCCAGAGACAATAACAACAGATCAAGGATCTGTGTTCACTGGAAAGATTATGCAAGCGTTTGTGAAGGAAGTAGGATTTAAACTCCTTACTTCGACACCTTACTATGCTCAGGAAAATGGACAGGTTGAAGCGGCTAATAAAGTTATGATTAACTTGATCAAAAAGCATGTGGGTAAAAAAACCATAAATTGGCATAAGACTCTAGATCAAGTCTTATAGGCGTGTCGAATGTCTCCTAAAGAAGCTAAGAATTCTACTCCTTTCAGGTTGAGTTATGGGCATGATGCAGTCTTACCAGTCGGAATCTACTTACAGTCTATTCGAATTCAGAGGCATTATGAAATCCCATCAGACGTGTATTGGAGTATGATGATGGACGAATTAGTTGACTCAGATGAAGAAAGGTTACGTGCGCTAGATTTGGTGAAGAGAAAAAAAGAAAGAGTCGAAAAGATTTATAATAAGAAAGTAAAACTTAAAACCCTTTTAGTCGGTGACTTGGTTTGGAAGGTAATTCTTCCTATAGAACGAAAAGATAGATTAATGGGAAAATGGTCTCCTAAGTGGGAAGGACCTTTCTAGGTTTTGAAATTTTTTTCGAATGGCGCATACGAAATTGAAGAAATTGGCAAGGATGAAATTAGAAAATGTACAAGCCAATATTTCAAGAAATTAGAATAACCAAAGAGTAATTGCATATAATGAAAAGATGTACTTTGCCAAATAACTGGCATTAAAGTCATTACAAATGAATTCCAAATAAAACTTCAAAAACTAATACATCAAATTGTTCCTATTACAATCGAATGCTAATAAAAGACTTCTTCAATTCGTCAAATTTCTTCTTTTGAATTTGGAGTCGACGGTCACAAAAGCTTCTGGTGGTCGAAAGAGTATCAATCTCTTGAGTAAGTGTTTGGGCCCTTTCGGCATGATGAACGCCTACCTTCAGTTCTTCGTCAATCTCCTTTTGTTTAGGTTGTTGAAGGGATTCATTGCCTCTCTTTTCTTGAGAAATCTTCCTATGAAGGGTGGCTATCTGCTTCTCCCATTTTTGGATGTTGCCATCATATTCTGCAATTTCTTTGGTGTAAGCTTCAAACAGTTGCTGCAACTCTAAGACTTTGTTGGTCGAAGCAGCTATAGCATCCTATTCAGCAAGCTGAGTGTCAGATTTATTGGAGATTTTTTTTATAAATATTTGAGACGGTTCAGATCAGCGATCACCGAGTCGATTAAAGTAGTCAGGTCCATGACAATGCTGCTTACTTTAATAGGAGACTCCAAGACATTTACCTGTTTCAGGATTTTCTTCAAGTCGAAGCAAGCGGTCGAATTTTCTTCCAAGATCTTGAATAAGTCCACCTCAAGGATTTTTGTGCGAATATCAGTCATTACAGCATCAAGAGAGTGCATGTTGGAAGTGGCCCCAGAGGTGGTCGATGTTTTCTGTGAGGAATCTTGAAAATTGTGGTGAGCACTGAGCACAGCTTTCAAGTATTCCAAATGCTTCTGTATTTTGAGACTCAATTTCTTCACGAGAGAGACTGGTCGAACTAGTTGATAGCGAGCCTCCTTTTAGGGAGTTAGGATTTGGTTGGCTGCTTTGTCCCTGAGTTAATCTGACATCCTTTTGTTTCGACTTGTCATCATCACCAATAGTTTCTCCTTTTTTGTCGCCCTCATCCTCGACCTCAATGTCAGTATTCAAGTCATCATGTTTGTTGGCTGCATCTGATTTAGGAGAAGGAGGAGGAGAATTGTCGTAAGAATATTGAGGAGAATTAGGAGATTGTTCCTTCTCCAAAGAGGTGTTGGGCTGGTAGCTTGGCGAACAGGATCATTTTGTTTTGTTGATGTCTTACCTTTTTGAGGGCTTTCATCAATAGTGATCTGCAAGTGACTCAAAATTAAGGAAGGAATTATAGTAAGAAGTATAAAGTAAACAGTCGAAATAAAGAATTACCAGAGGAATTTCAGTGTGAAATCTAAAGTTTCCACTCTCCGCATCTTTTATCTGGACCTTCACAGCTGGTCTGTTAGGGGGAGTTTCTTTAGGGGTTTTGACTTTGGATTTTTGTGAAGAGACCTTTATGAGTTTCTTCTTTTTTGTAGGTTGACTTGGTTCTGGTGATTCATCACTAGCTTCTTCACTGGAAACATTTTTCTTGTTGTTGTTTTCTTTTTGGGGAAGGTGGTGGTTTTCGACCTACCTGGATATAGAAACAAAATAATGTTCAGTTTTTGAAAGACAAAGATTTAACTAAGCAGGGAGAGAAGGATTATACCTTTGTTATAATCTTCTTAGTGGTAACTGGTGGGTCTTCTTCCATCAGGTCGGATGTACTCTCGACAGTAGCTTTCTTGGGTTGAATTCTTGTGGCTAAGAAAACAAAACAAAGTCAGAGATAAATACAACAAAATATATAAAGTTAGAAAGTCAAAACATAAAATGTTTTTATTAAAACCTTCAGGAATGTGAGTTTCCATGTGAACATTTTATATTTCGATATGAAGGTGCCCATTGTAATTGTCCAAAGTGAACTTAGTCGGAACCACACGCTCAACAATTTTTTACTTTGTTGTCGAAGCAGTTTTATAGAATCCCCACAAACGAACCAATCTGGAAATAGAGGGCTCAACACCATGCCAAAGTCAGCAGAAGGTAAAGGGGGAAACTTTGGTGGATAAAGGTGGAAATCCACTTCATATCATAGTTTTGGACGAATATATGAAGGCAGATTCAACTTTTCCAGTTTTTTCATAAACTTATGTTTTAAAGTAACTGCTGCTTCGCTTATGGTTCGATTAAGTTCGTCTGGCCTATAGATAGTTTCAAAATATTTTTGAAACTTTTGGATTTCTTTGATATGTCTTTGTTTACCTTTCTTCGTTCGTTCCTGCACAAGAGCAAAAGTGTTTGTCAGATGAGTAGTGAATACTGCTACGTCGAAGAATTTGGTAGGTAGTAATCCTTACACCAAACATCAAACTCAGGAGTACAAAAGAATGATGGTTGAAAGACCGTTGGTCGAATTTCAAGAGCATCATCAGTGTGTTGCTTCAATAGTTCTCTGCTCTTCTCTTTAGTATGAAGGGAGTTGTAAAAAATGATGGATCCTTTCTTAGGGAAATGGATTTTGGTTTCAGTTTAATCAATCCAAATTGTCAAGCAACCAAGTTGGGCTGATAGACAATAAGGGAAATCTTTGACTTGGTGATGTTATGGTGAGAAGTGAGGAGTCAAGGTGTTAAAAACGATTCCCAGACATCTAGAAATTTGTCTTCGTCCTTTTGCATCTCAAGAGGAAATTGTTTGGTGAACCATTCAGGGCCAACTACCCGGATGGAAAAAGGTTCTATGGGAGGAATGAAGTTGTATCTCTTGGCAAACATAAGGACATAGCTGGTGAAAGATTGTCTAAGACTAATCCCTTCATTAGTAGGGGTCAGTTGCATCATACGGGGCCATTCGACAACTTTATCCTTCACTTCATCCTCATCTACATGGTCTTTGACATGAAGGGAGGCTTCAAAGGTGGCATTAAGCCACAGTTGCAAAAGCCAAATTGGTCCTGATATGATAAGGTTGCCTTTATCTTTTACAATCTTCAGGAAGCTTACGCTCTCACTCAATGCTTCGTAGAGGTTCGTCGGGATCATCTCACTTAGGCATAATTTTGTCCCGTTGTGGAGTTGGTTAGCTATGGTGATAAAACGTTTAGCTACCTGGAAGGATCGAGAACAGAAGACAAATTTTGACAGCCATAAGGTTAGGAAGGCTATGTGCTTTTTGTCTGAGACTTCTGCAGTTGTCTTAAGATGGTAGTGGTCGATGAATATAGAGTATGAGGCTTTATTGGTGTCGAATTCTATGGAGTCTTGATTCAAAATGGTGGGGTCGAAATCTATTCCTAAAGGACTCAGCCAAGTAATAGCAGTTACGTCAAAAAGGGTAGGGATTATCATTCCACAAGGAAGGTGGAAGGTATTGTATGTGTTATCCTAAAAGTATAAGGAAGCCATCAGCATGTTGGGACAGTATGTGGGTCCTACTTTTGACAACTTAATCAAGTTGAAAATTCCTATTTCTTTCCAAAAAGGTGCCTTTACTTTTTCGATTTTATCCAACCAAGCTAGATAGTCTGAAAGGTCTTTCGACTTATGATAAGTTCTAAATATCCTAGTATTATTCAAATAACCTAGGTTTATTTCTACGTCAGTAGTCAAATCTGTTCCTTAAGTTTTTCTGCTGAGGGTTTGAGCTTAACCCCAGCACCTATGGTTTTCAGGTGTTGATAAGAAGGAAAATCTTATTTTAGCCTATATGGCTTTATGTCTAGGTTAGGGAGAGGACCTAACATTGCATGGCAAGTACCATAAACAAGAATAGGAATTAATACCTGGGATTTGTAGATGCTTGCTTTTTCCTTCTCGTTAGGAGGTTCTGGGATGTATTGTTGGTTACCAGCAACATCTGGCCCGTTCAATATGTGTGCATATGGAAGATGAATTAAGCTTTTTACTTTCTTGCTGCTGGAAGTTTTTGATGAAGACATTGTTGTTGAAACAAAGGTTTTTATGCAGTTTGGAAAAATGGGTTTCTTTTTCTGTTTGAAAGTGAAGAGGAAGAAAGCGTAAAAGAGCTGAAGAAGATGATAAATGGTTATTTATAGGAAGAAGGGGACTAAAACGGTTGAGTTTTTGGTTAGTGATCATGGACCACGTGGCAAAAATTTCATGGAGAAAGTAGGCTAAGGGCAGTTGAAATGCCTATGACTTCCTAGTTTTTAGGAAATGATGGGATTAATGTCAGAAACGTGGGTTGAATTTGACATTTTGATAAAGCGCAATGATGAGCTTTTAGGGATTTGGAATATCAAGTCTTGGAAATGACAAAAGTGGTAAAAGAAATGTGGCATCGAAAGGGCTCATCGACATCAAATGATCTTTCTCCAGGGTTAGTTGAAAACTCTTTGCTGGTGGGCAATTTGTAGATAGGGATTTTTGACGCCATGACAGTGGAGCTCAAAGTGATGGGTTTTTGGCTAAGAAAAAGGAATTTGGAGAATACATTTAGAAATCAATTTCAACAAAGCCAAGTGAAGATATGGTTTTCTGACGTTTTCGGAAAATTTAGATGGCAATGTTGTTTTTGACAGATTCGACAGCTTTGAAGAGATGTGTCGTTTCGGCACGAAAAAGATTTGAAATTTGAAGATTGATATGTTTGGCAGTAGGACACATGGAAGCATTTGGTGGAAAGAAGACATGTCGAAAGCCAAGTGTCATAGTTATAGGATTTGTCCGTTAGTGGCAGTTATTTTTGTTCATGTATAAATAGGTTTGTTTTTGTCAGAATTGTGTGTGAAAAATCTTGTACAAAAATTCCTGTAAAATACTCAAAGTACCCGTGTGTGAGAAAAGAGACTTATTCTGGAAAATGTACGTGTACAACACCAATTTATCTTATCAAGTTTAATAAAATTCCAAGTTATTTACCATTCCTTTAAATTTACAAGTCATTTACTTGTTCTTTGCCATTTTTTTATATATTATAAGAATTTGCTTTCTTTAGATTTTCGCCAAGAATCTTACTTTTGTACTTAGTCATATGAATCATACATAAAAAAACCAAATAAAAGTAAAATCACAAGATTGTTGGAGTTATAATTTCGACAAAATCGCACTTATGTCCTAGGATTTGTATGGTTGATCCTGCAAGTAAACCAATTTAGTGTTAATTGGAAAAACAAAGGTTGTTCGTCAAAATCCATTGAGAACAATAATAACCATAATGATATCCCTTTTATTATTTATTTAAAAATAAATAAAAAGGAAAGTAGCACCTTAACGTTAAATGAATACAAAAATTGAGATGTCACCACGGTGTTTGGAAGAACCGTGGTGACCTGGGCGTTGTAAGTCCTCAAACAAAGGTTGGTTTACTTTACCTTTGTAAGATCATTTACAATTTATTTTTTAAAATAATGGACTTAAGTGACACATGCTTAATGTACTCTAAAAAATGAAAAAAAAAATATAGTTGTTTGGAATCGAAGCTTGCTACACATCATTTATTACTACAGTGTTTTAAGACAATCGTCATTAAATTATTGTTTATAAATCCAGCTCCTCATTGGGTGCAAAAATTTTAACTTATTACAACGATGTATATGATTCAGTTGTAAACTTGGTGTTGTTGTTTGTATGTTTTGTAGTAGTGACATTTGGTCAGTATTGAATCCCCCTCACATTCAGTAGCGATCACAAAAATAGAAGAAAACAAAGTGTTGTAATTATGATTTTATATTTTATTTGTGCATTTGATAAGGAAATATAACTATATTGCAATATGTAATATATATTTGTTAATTATGAGAAACTAACCAAGGTAGTATCATGTTGGTAGAGGCCATTTTCATGATATAGTAAGGAATGCATTGAAATGTAATCTCAACCCATTCCATTAAACTTACAACTGACTATATTTCAAATTTCTAATTGATTGTAAACATGTGTCAATCGATTAGATTTTCATAAAATACATTTATTTGAAATTCCTTTTTGAGCCAACCTCTATCCTATAAATATAGGTTCCTTATCTCATTTCTATTCATCCAGAAACGTGTTTTGACATCTCTCTCTCTCTCTCACTCTCTCTCTCTCTATCTATCTATCTATCTATCTATCTATATATATATATATATATATATATATATATATATATATATATATATATATATATATATTCATTTCTCTCTCTATATAAAGTTTTATTTCACTTTCTCTTGCTAATATTTTAGCCATAATGCCTTTGTGAGAAAAGTCCTTTTGTGAGTTAGGATATTATGTAATTTGGAAGGGTAGAATTGTAAAATTCACCAAGAGTTTGTTTTACACTTTGGTTGAATATTTTATCCATATAGGGAGTTTTTTTTTGGATTAGAAGCTAAACTCATTAAAAGTTTTGGTTTGGGGATTGTGTGATCAAATCCTAGTTTAGGTTCGAGATTAGTCTGGTATTAAGCTCTCATAGGTTCTTGGTCAGCCCGATATAAAACAAAGATTAAGTTAAAGCTTAGTATGTGGTAAAAGCTTTGATAAGGTTAGAGATTAGCCCGATATTAAAATCTCAATGGTTATTGGTTATCTCGTGTAAAATCAAGGTTTAAGGTCTGTGTGCTCTCTACTGTATGGAAATAAGACTAATTTCTTCATTCTACCGTTTGGAAGAGAAAACTCAAAAATGGCTATATTTTGGAGTCTTGTATTACTTTGTTGGAGGTCAATCATATTTCCTTGTATAAGGGGGTTAGTGAGTCTTTCCTACTAAAAGCTTTTAAAATTTATTAGATACCTCTGTAAACACCCCAAATTTGCCCTCACCCATTCACACCATGGCTTGTGATCATTTCATATGCATAAACACAATCATATCATCTCATATCTTAATTTTGATTCACTGCATAGATTCAAAGTCATCTGCACCTAGGGTTTGTGATCTGAGCAATCCAAGAGCTTCTTGAGCCACTCCAAATGTCAACAATCACTTCAAAGGGGTCCATGTGTGTTCTTATATCATATTATATCCTCTCAAAGTCAAGAATGCAAAAGAATCACAAGGACTGGGATTGGTGTGGTTGCAGAGCCAAGTTTGACTGCACAGTTGACCTAAAATTAGGGTTTTGGTTTCAGAGGCCATAACTCCAATTTTTTTTGTCATTCTTGTTTCCATTGGTCTCTATATGGTATAGGGAGTATGCATATCAATTTTCATGAAGAAATTCCATGGGGAAGTCATCTGATCAAGGGTTGACTTTTCAGACAAGTCAGTGTAAAATCAGGGCATCTGAGGCCCCCAATGACCCAACCAAGGGGTGATCTTCATCATTTTGAGTGTATTTGATCTTTATTTGATCATGGAAGAAGTTTGAAGTTCACAAAATTCAAGAATTTGAAGTCTTTGCAAAGTTGACTTTTTTGGGCATAGTTGACTTTTAAAGAATATGTCATTTTAGGTCACTTTTCAAACCTTACTTTTTGATCCAAAAATGCTTCAAATGGGAAAACTTTGGTCATGAAAGTTGTATATTACATTTTTCCCTTTTCAAAAAGTACAAGAACATGATCTAATTCTTCTTGGATCAAAAGTTATGGTGTGACAAAGTTGGCAAAAATCATTAATTTTCAAGATGTGCACCAAATGAGGAACTTGCAAGAATTTTGTACCAAGGCATTTGTGACTTCTAGTTCACATCAAACCAATGCACAAACATTCTATGTGACCTAAAAATCAGATTTGAACCAAAAGATCACATGTTCATGGTTGGCAAAGTAAGAGATTTTCATGAAGTTTCAAAAGGAACCAACTTGCAAAACCACTCATCACACTTCACCAACTAGTTGTCTTGGCTGCTGAACCTTCCTAGCATCACTCACACACCATGCTGCGCCAGCCCACATGCTTGTACCAAGCTAGAACTTAGCCCATGCCTCTCTTACAACAAAGTGGACTTTTTGCAAAAGTGGACATCCCAATCACAGCAGGCCAGGTCACATCATCTGACCAATTGGAATTGTTTATACTATCCATTTGCAAGCTAAACATAACATGAAGCCAGCCTGAAACAAGCCCTAAGATCACATTCACAAAATCACCCCCTCAAGCAAAAGCCTTTGAATCTCTCTGCACAGTTCACAAACATTCAAACCAATTCCACACATCAACTCACCTTGCTTCATTGAGCCAAAACCAACAAGACTTAGGCCTGAATCAAGCAAGAACACCATTCCTCCATTTTCACTCTCAGAAGCAAAACCATTCGAATCTCTCTCCACAACTCAAAAACACGTAAGCAAACTTGATAAACCTTTTCAACATCCCTCCCTGGTCACTAAGCACCCCTCAAAACATCCCAAAGCTCAAAGAATCAGAAACACGATTCTTACACCATCCTGAACAGAACCTGCTCAAACCCTCAAACCAGCCACCACAAATTCTTTCCAAGCATTGAAAGCTTCTCAGGAGGTCAAGAGGAGTTGATTGCAAGCAAGAAACTAGCCAGAAAGTGCCAGGAGTCAAAGCTTCGATTCAGGTAGCCTTGGAATTTCATTTTTCCAGAACTCTCTCTTCTTGTTTCTAAAATGATCCTTATGTTCCCCTGAGTGCATTGAACCTTTTACTTTTGAAAATGATTGAGTTTTGAGGTTGTATGCTTGATCTGAAAGTTTGCCCGAAAATTTGTTCTTGCTTGTTTCTCTTGATTCAGTGGAAATAAGTGGGGTTTAAGTTAGGGTTTGGGTTTAATGATGTTCAGGGATGAAATCTGGAGAGTTTGGTGATGATTTGATGCGTATTCAGTGAGATAGTGGTTTTGACTTGCCGGAGAAGACGACCGGAACAGTGTTCCGGTCGCCTGAAAGTCATTAGGGTTTGTTTAATTAGGGTTAAGTGTAATTAAGCCAGTTTGAATGTAGGCCGTCCAGATGCGCGCCTAGTCAACTCCCGCGCGTGTGACTTTGAATTCAGGCCCTTGGATCAGCTGACTTCTCCCATAATTCATTTATTTTCATTTTATTTTCATATTTTTCTCATTTGTTTTACATAATTTGTTAAAAATAGTAAAAATTGTTTAAAAATTATGAAACTTTTTCTCAAGAGTTTCATTAATTTTTAAGACACAAAAATATTTTTATTTTCATTTTTAGCATTAAAAAAGCATTTTTAAATATTTAAAAGATTATTTTTAATTGATTAATGAAAATTAATTTATTAAAAATACTTTTAGGTATTTAAAAATCACCAAAAAATTCATGAAATGTTCTAAGACATTTAGAAACATTGTCCAACCTTCAAACCAAATTTATTTTTTGATCTTGATGCATTTTGAGAATTTTTCATTGATTTAAAATCATTTTTATGCATTAATTTGATCCAAAGTTCAAAAAATCACTTCTGCCTATCCATGAAGAGTTGGACATTGATTCTTCTTGCATTGCATTGTGTTTAGCATGTAGTTTGTGAGATTAAATGGCCATGATTTGATCTTTCATTTTCAATTTGTTTGACATTTCTTTTGTTTGGAAACCCTAAAACCCTAGCAAACTTGTAAAAATCATAACTTGAGCTTGGTTAGGAGTTGAAGCTTCTCCTTTGGGCAGTGGGTTAGTATAGGATTAAGGGTCCTTTGAGTGGCATTTTCAATTTTTTATCTTAGGGTTTGCCTCTGATTTTGATTTTTGTGTGATGCATTGTTCATAAACCCTAATTTGGGCTTCCATGTGCATCCATCTTGCATTCTCTTGCACAACATGACTTGCCATGACATTTCAAGCATCCATTTGATGCATGTGACATCATAAGACATATTGAAAGCATGTTTGATCATTGAATCATGTATTTGCCATGTTGTATGTCATATGCACTTCATAACTTTTCATGTATGTTCATGTGTCTTAGCATGCTTCATTTGCATTCATAAGCTTGTATGATCATTTCCATGTGCTGCCTCATGTTTGTAGCATCTCATAACATCATTGGTATCATGTAAATGCTTCTGGTTTTGTTTCTCATCATGTCATCTCATCCCATTTTGCATTGCATTGCATTCCTTTTCTAACCTTTCAGGTGGTAAGTGACTTTGAGAAGTGAATTTGCCTTCACTTCTCATACTTTCTTCTCATCTCTCTCTTGCATCCATGCTGCATTTTTATATGTGTTTGAGTTTGAGCTTGCTCATTCTTCCTCTTCCCACTTTCTTTCTCCAAGTGACTTGACTTCTTGAATGAAGCAAGTTGCTTTGCTTCTCTTGATCCTTTCATCTGCTTCCTGGTGGTTCCATTGAAGATCTTCTTTCTAAAACCTCACAAACCTTAGGAACAACCAAGCATGACAATGATTAGGGTTTTGATTAGTCCCCCCTCTTAGTTTTCACCTTTGTGTCTCTTTGAGTCTTCTCTTCTCACCTCATAATCAGGGACTAAACCCTAAAGGCTTTAAGGCTTTGTGATTAAGCTTATGCCTGCATCCTTCTCTTAGGATGGAGTGTATAACTTTAATCCTAAGTGTTAAACCCTTAATTTGTTTAAACCTCTTAATCAATTCACCTAATAATCATCAAGACATCACACTTGTAACTTGGGCCTTGCATTAGGGTTCTAATTCTTCCTTAATTGGTTAAGAAGGACTAACCCTAGTGTTAATGGACAAGTCCCCCTCAAGTTGTCTTACAAATCATAAAACTCACTTCATCATCATATCATTAAATAAAATCCACTTAATCAAAGGCTTGTTTTGTCATGAGTTTAATCCCTAATCATGGATTAAGCTGAGGAGCTTTCCTCAGTTTAAACATTCTCATCTATTATCCTTCTATTAGGATGGTGTAATGAGTCTGTTAAATCCTTGATTATGGCTTAACCTCATTACTTAACACTAAACAAAAATACCAAAAACATCTAAATAATCACAAATAGGTTAATGATCTTAATCCTATACCAAAGGTGATTAAGTGTGAGAATCTGACTTCACACTTAAGGTACTCTCATTACCCCTAATCAGAGGGAAGATGTGATGAGTTTACCAACCCATTGGTTTAGGCATAAGCTCATTAACTTATGAAAAACTTCCAAAACCAATAAAAGACTGAAAACACCAAAAACAAACAATAATCGTCTCCTTCGGGATTCTTTTCTCACCTCACTCACTCACAACCGAGAACTTGCTTCTTCCGTCTAATGCAAGACAGTTTGCATCTGTGCCAGACAGATCATACACTTGAGCATAGGCTGGTAAGCAATTCGCAAGTCAATTCATCTTTCAGTCTCTTTGGGTCGAACTACGGTGTTCTGACTTCCTCATTGCACGAGAGGATACGTAGGCATAACTTAACAGTTATCGAACAAAAGTCTCTGTATATTCCCCCCTCTTTCCAGCTTCATTCTTTAGCCTCATGATCTTGGGCATTTCACTCCTGTTCTCACACTGACACTATATATTTATACACTTCACACTTCTCTTACACTGACACCTGTACATCCTTTTCCAGCTCTTTTATACGCAAATTGCACTGACACTACCCCTTTAAAACACAAATATTTTAAGCGTGGATCCCGTCGAGTACGGCGGACAATCTGGGTGCTAATACCTTCCCAGGTTGTAACCAACCCCCTTTCTCAGTCTCTCTGGTTCGCAACCGTCTTATCCATCTCTTTCTAGGTCTATGCAGCATTGCCTTTCCTCCGGGATAAAAATGCCTAGCTGGCGACTCTATTCATTCTCCAGTGAGTTCACGGCTGTGTGTTCTCACTGTCCCTCTCGCCGACCGTTCGCGTCTGTACCCTATCTGACTTAGCTTCATTTAGGGGGAGCGACAGCTTGGCGACTCTGCTGGGGACCCTTATACTGCAACCAGGGCTTCTGGTTCTTTTTGTGGGTTCCTCCTAGCGCTTGTTTGATTTGTGTTTACTGGGGTGTTATGTGTTTATTTGTGTTTATATATGTTTTATTTTTGCTTTATGTACAGTTGTTTATCTGCTTTCTTTGCTGCTTTACATATATCATACTGTCATGCTGTCTGGCTGGATCTGGTTTTGCTTTGGTGGGTGGGTGTTCCATTGAGAGTTAAGGTCCTATACCTGGGACCTGAGTGACACCTAGGCTAGAGTGAATCATATTCTTTCCCATTCCATCTCGGTCTGGTGCGGGAATATGAAACACGGTTCAGATATGGGTTTCTTCTTGAGAACTCTGTGTTGCAGATTTCCTGCGATACTAGGGCTATCTGGGAAGCCTGCTAAGTCTGGATGACCTTTAGTTTTGACCTTCAGAAACTGAGGTGAATTAGAGGAGGAACTTTTATGGTTATTGTAAACACTGCACCTCCGGGTTAGAAGTGTTTACACTTCTCATAACTGATCCAAGTCTGAGGATCCTTGTTTTAGAACACCACCTGTGAGGGGGTTGGGCTGTTTACAGGTTTGCAGGTACCTTGACCTCAGAATACCTTGTTACTTTGTTTGTTTAAGAGTACTTCATTTTGGGACAGTTCTTGTGATTCTAAAACCCTGGACATGTGGCTCTTTATTTGAGTCCCCCACCTTGGTTACTGGATTTATAGACCTCCATCTGGAATTCTTGAACATACTTGGATCTATATCAGGGCATTTTGATCAGATCCAGCTCAGTCACAAACCCTTGCATATCATTGGCATACATAATCATTGCATCATATTGACATTTGCTTATTTGTGTTTCAGGGTATCCACTTTCATCTTTGGTTTTGGTTTTGACCCCATCTTCAGTATTTGACCCATCTTCATCAGCATCTGCTTTAATTATCAGCTATCTATTCCAGTCACCTGCACCAGCCAATCAGTGGCCCATTCTTCAGTGTTATCACCAGCACTTGTCTCTACTCAGTCTCAACATCATGGCACCTAAAAAGAGCAACATCACCTATCACTTTTTCCAGCCAGAGCTATCTGACATCAGGAGGATTCAGACCCTGATCATTCCAGATCATATACCATTGTTCAGGGAACATTATGGAGATATACTTGATATGGTTATGGATCTGGACCCTTCACAGAGAAGCCTGATCCACACTTGCCTTCAGTTTTATGATCCTCCATTGAGGTGTTTTACTTTCCAAGACTTTCAGTTGGGCCCTCTATTGGAAGAATACTCATCATTGGTTGGTATACCTATCAGGGGTGGAATCCCTTTCAACCCTGAGATGGTCTTTCCTGGTAATGGAGAAGTAGCAAAGGCTTTGCATCTGGAACCTGTTCTGATTGAGCAGCATATGACTTCCAAGGCTGGAATCCCTGGCTTCCATCTGGATTTCTTGATTTCTCAAGCTACCCTGAAAGCTTCTTTAGGAGAGTGGAAAGCTGTCTGTGCTTTATTGGCCCTGAGCATATATGGAATTGTATTGTTTGCAGATGAGCCTCGATTCATCAGCAAAAATGCAATCCATCTTTTCATCCTGAAGAACCCAGTGCCCACTTTATTGGGGGATCTCTATTACTCAGTGCATCAGAGGAATGAAAAGCAGAGGGGAAGATTAGTGAGGTGTTGTGCTCCATTGTTCCACACCTGGCTTCTCAGGCATCTACCCAGGACAGATGCATTTTTGAACCCTCATCAGCAGAGAAACTGGGCTAAGAGACTCACTGCTCTAACTTCAGCCGATATCAGATGGTGCACTCAAAGCACAAAGGGCAAGGATATCATCACCAGCTGTGGGCATTTTCCCAATGTGCCCCTAATAGGAGTTAAGGGTAGTATTAATTACAACCCTCTGCTGTTTAGAAGACAACTGGGCTATGCACTGGTCCACACTCCTAAGGCACAGGACTTGGTTGAAACTCTTTATTGCGAGAACAAGCCTAATTTGGCTGTTGTTAGACAGGCAGCCTGGGCCTGGGATAATGTTCAAACCAAGGGAGTAACCATTCTGGAGAAGTGCAACAACGTGGCATCGGCACAATATTATGAGTGGTCCCATGCCAGGGCCCAATTCTCTGGAATGCCCTTTACTATGGAGGATATGCCTGGACCATCCTCAGCACCACCCCCTGCCACTATCAGTTTGGAGGAGTTTGAGAGCTTGAAGGAACGAAATGAGAAGTTAACCCAGGCTTTGCAGAAGACTCTCCGGGAGAGGAGTGAGGGCAGGTTGGACATTGAGAGGCTAGAGAAGCTGAGAGTGGAGCATCTGGATAAAATTGAGAAGTCTGGGGATTATATCAAAAAGTCTAAGGCTGGAGAACAAATTCTGAAGAATGCTTGCAAGGAAGCCCAGTTCCAGAGAGCAAGGACAGACTTGTATCTGAAGGAGAGTCAGGCTAGGTGGGTCAGGATCACCGAGGCTCGTACTCTGGAGGACAAGAGAGTTCAGGACAAGATGGAGCAACTGGAAGCTAGTGCCAAAGAACAGCAGGAAGCCCTGGCGGCAGCCCAGAGGGAGATATCAGAGCTGAAGATCAAAGCTGGAGTGAAGAGGTCAAAGGACCAAAGCCAGCACAAGAAGCTAACAACAGCTGTTACGACCTGGAATCTCCTCATCAGGAATCTCACGGAGCGTCCAGCTGATCCTGTGACCGAAGCACTTCTCAAGGAAGTTCGTGAGGATGAGTTTGGTCTTGGTGTTTGACCATTTGTTTGTTGTTGCTTTCATTCCATGTACTTTTATTTTCTTGTGATATATTTTGACCCCTCAGAGGGCTTGTATTTGTAAACAAACTATGTACCATTTTGCTTTTGTAATATATGTGTTAGTTTGTTCCATCCCAGTTTACTTCGAAAGCAACATCAACAGCATCTTCAAGGGTCTGGAAGGGTCAAAACTGAACGCCAAGCCGGATACCTTGAAAACAAATAAGCATACTGCATTGCATGCTAACCCTTTGTTTGTTTTGTAGGTTTTTGTTTTATTGTTGCTAACTCTATTGTGATAATCAGGAACTATTGCTCGACGCCGGGTATTTCCCCTCAATCGTCTGCACCGTTATCCAACCCGTAACAACCTCCCGGGCATACAAATGGATCAGATGCAGCAGGACCTTACTGAGGTCAGGAACCAAATGGCCAATGAAAGGCTAGAAATGAGGAATCAAATGACTCAGTTTATGGAAGTGATGAACAACATGGCTCAAAGCCAGGAAAGATTGAGGGCCATGGTGGAAAGGCAGAATCAAGAAGATCCACATATAGGAACTGCTGGCACAAGCAATAACGAAAGGGTCCAACCTCATGTTAACCCCCCTGTATTTGGCCTCCATCTTCATCCAGAGGTCAATATTCCTGCAAATGTTCAAGGGACTGCCACTGCAGCTAGGGTACTTCAAGAAGACCCCCAGGAGGATCAGTTCACAGTAATGGGTGCTGGGGAAGAAGCTTATGATAGAAGGCTGGATGAGATAGCTGAGAAATTGAGGTCCTTAGAGTCTCAAAACTCTTTGGGTTTCGACGTCATGGACATGGGCTTGGTAGACGGGGTCAGGATCCCCCATAAGTTTAAGCCTCCTTATTTTGAAAAGTACAACGGGACTTCCTGCCCACGGACCCACTTACAATCTTTTCTGGGGAGATTGAAAGCCTATACCATGGATGAGAAGCTATGGATGTTTTATTTTGAGGATAGCTTAACTGGAGCATCAAGAGAATGGTACTCCCACCTGACAAGAGCAACCATCAGGTGTTGGAAGGATTTGGTAGAAGCTTTCATTAGACAATATCAGTACAATTTAGATATGGCACCTAACAGGACCCTCCTAATGGGAATGTCACAGTCGTCTAGAGAAAGTTTCCGAGAGTATGCCCAGAGATGGAGGCAATTGGCTGCTGCTGTTCAGCCACCTATGTCTGAGAGGGAGATGGCAGATATGTTTATGAACACCCTCCAGGGAACATATATTGACAGGCTGGCTGCTTTCTCTTCTACTAGCTTTGCAGATGTTGTCATAGCTGGGGAGAGAATTGAGAGCCTGTTAAAAATGGGTAAGATTTCTGACAATGGTGCCAGCTCGTCCAGTAGTACAAGGAAGCCTTTTGCAGGCCCAAGAAGAACTGGCGAGACCAATGCCATCCACACCAGCAGGGCAGGCCCCAATATGTTCATAGATCTGTGGCAGCAGTCACCATTCCCGCTCCAGCTCATCCTCAGCTAACTTATCAACCTTCGCAGCAAAACTATCAACCACAACCTCAATACCATCAACAGAATCAGTATCCTCCGAGAAATTACAACAACAGCAACACCAACAACAACAACCAGCAAAGGCCATTCCAACAGAGGCCTTCTCAAGCCAACAGGGTAATCGATCCGATCCCTATGCCATATGCTACATTGCTGCCACAACTCCTGAAACTCAACCTAGTTGAGCTAAGGACGTTGGCACCTCCAGATCCCAACAGTCTACCCAGGAATTATGACTCCAACGCCAGATGTGCTTTCCATTCAAATGCACCTGGCCACAATACAGAAAAGTGCAGAGCCTTGCACATGAAGGTACAAGACCTGATAGACTCTAAAGCTCTGAATTTCGCACCACCACCCAATGTTAATAAGAACCCAATGCCAAACCACGGAGGTCCCAGAATTAACGCTATTGAAGAAGACAAGCCGTCTTATTTAATAACCAATGTGGGTCAGATCCGGACACCGTTGGTGGAAATTAAGGCTCAACTCCTCGAATGTCAGATGTTCCCGGGGTGTGAATTAGGGTGTGCCTACTGCAATATCTCAGTAAATGGGTGCGATAACCTGAGGAATGGCATAGATGGTCTTATTCAGAGTGGCCAACTTCAAATCACCACATCATTTCCAACGAATCCAGCAATCTCATCAGCAACAACTCCAGAACCTCCTACGACTGCAACAACCATTGTTCCCAACAATTCTTCGGCTTCATCAACAAGTACTTCATCTGTCGTTTCAACTAATCAGATATCAACAAATGTTCCTTCTACAACTCCAGCACCACTCCATTTTGAAACTCCTACAACAACGACATCCATCCTTCCACCAATGGCTCCTACAACATCAGCAACAAATCATGAAGATGTCTCAACTGTCACAATATTTTATGATCCTGAAAACAACTCTGTCTACAACTCAGAAGGTGCTGCTCCTATCAGAGCACCAGTCACAATTTATTACGATCCACAGACTATCACAACTCCTTCCGCAGCTGCAATCAGTCCAGTCACTATCACGGTGCCTGGACCTGTACCTTATGAAAGCAGTAATGCTATCCCCTGGCATTACGGCTCTGACCTGTACTGTGAAGGACAAAAAATCACTTTTGAATCATCAACCCCTGCACCACAAATATACAATGTGGGAGGAGGCGGAGGCTTCACTCGAAGCGGACGTCTTTTCGCTCCACAAATTCAAGGACCCACTGCCGAAGCAGAAGCTGCTGCTAAAGCAAAAGGAAAAAGCTTGGTGCAGGAAGAGCAGATTGTTAAAGAAGCTTTGAAAACACCCTTCGATCAAGAGGTTGATGAGTTCATGCGAATCATCAAAAAGAGTGATTATAAAGTAGTGGATCAGCTTCATCAGACACCTTCCAAGATCTCAATCTTATCATTGCTTATGTGCTCCGAGGCCCATCGGAATGCACTACTCAAAGTCTTGCACGCAGCTTACGTGCCTGAGGAGATCACCGTCAATCAGTTAGAAGCTGTAGTTGGAAATGTTAATGCTAGTCACGGACTAGGGTTCACCAATACTGATTTGACAATGGAAGGCCGCAACCATAACAAAGCCTTGCACATAACCATGGAATGTAAAGGTGCTGTCCTTTCCCATGTGCTGGTAGACACGGGGTCATCCCTCAATGTCTTACCTAAAAAGGCCCTGGTGAAGCTAGAATACGACGGATTGGCGTTAAGACCCAGCAACCTGGTGGTAAGAGCCTTTGATGGTTCAAAGAGATCGGTTCTGGGAGAGATTGAGTTGCCCGTAACGATTGGCCCGCAAACTTTCAAAACGACCTTCTACGTGATGGATATACAGCCTGCCTACAGCTGTCTATTGGGTAGGCCATGGATTCACGCCGCTGGCGCCGTGACCTCTACCCTTCACCAGAAGTTAAAATACGAGTGGGAGGGTCAAGTCGTTACAATCTGTGGAGAGGAGGATATTTTTGTCAGCCACCTGGCTACCTATAAATACATTGAGATGGATGGGGAGATCCATGAAACAATGAGTCAGGGGTTCGAGGCTTTGAATGTCAATGAAACATCTGCTGTGCCTGGTACTTCAATGTCATCATACCAACAAGCCCGGAAGGTTGTTGAGGGAGGAAACGCCCAAGGCTGGGGCAAACTGTTATCGGTGGAGAAGAAAGAGGATAGATTTGGGTTGGGTTACAAACCAACTCAACAAGATCAAGTAGAGGCTGCAAAGGAGCCCAACTTTGTGAGTGGGGGGATGCTCACCCCTGATGCTGTCAACTGTTTGGAAGACGAGCTGGAAGAAGAACGCAACCTGGAAAGCTGGATTCGTCCAAAGATCCCGGGGAGCAGTATCTCAAACTGGTCTTCCTAGGAAATTATAAGAGTTACTCATGCAGAGTAATTATTATTTCCTGTATTTTTATAGCATGCATCAAAGTCTTGCATCTTGCCCAAGATGACAAGACTCATTTTGTAATCGGGCCATCTGTACTTTTTGTGCAAACAAGATTAATCAATGAAACATCAGACATCTTTTTGCAAACGAGTCTTTTTTCTTTTCCGTTCACTGTTTTTCCATTTTTCTTTTTGTACAAAAAATAAATGGCAGTGTTTTCAAAATGACAACTTTATTTCACTTTTTTAAAACAAGATTAAAATCAAATCACTAAAATGAACAAACTGAACCCTTGCAGAGAGTGCCTTCCAGACAGCACCGACAACAGCACGGTTATGACTTCGTATGACTTTGACAATCCAATCAATCAAGCTGATGAAGGGGTTGATGAAGAATATGAGCTTCCTGAAGAGCTAGCCAGGTTGTTAAGACAAGAGGAAAAGGTTATTACTCCTCACCAGGAGGAGGTTGAAGTGATCAATCTTGGTACGGATGAAGACGTGAAAGAAGTTAAAATCGGGGCCTGCCTACAAGACTCAGTGAAGAGACGACTGATTGACCTGCTTCAAGAGTATGTGGACGTGTTCGCTTGGTCTTATCAAGATATGCCAGGGTTGGACACCGACATTGTTGTGCACAAGCTACCTTTGAGAAAAGAATGTCCACCGGTCAAACAGAAGTTGCGTCGTACTCGCCCAGACATGGCAATGAAGATCAAGGAAGAGGTACAAAAGCAATGGGACGCCGGGTTCCTTGCTGTGACTAGCTATCCACCGTGGGTTGCTAATATAGTACCTGTGCCTAAAAAGGACGGCAAAGTAAGAATGTGTGTTGACTACCGGGATCTGAACAGAGCCAGCCCGAAAGATGATTTCCCTTTACCTCACATTGATGTATTGGTGGATAATACGGCTCAGTTCTCGGTATTCTCCTTCATGGATGGTTTTTCAGGATACAATCAGATCAAAATGTCACCTGAAGACATGGAGAAGACAACATTCATCACACCCTGGGGCACGTTCTGCTACAAGGTAATGCCATTCGGACTGAAGAATGCTGGTGCCACATATCAACGGGCTATGGTGACATTATTCCACGATATGATTCATAAAGAGATAGAATGTTATGTGGATGACATGATTGCCAAGTCCCTTACTGAAGAAGATCACCTGGTAAATCTGCTCAAGTTGTTCAAGCGTCTGAGGAAGTATCAACTGAAGCTGAACCCCAACAAGTGCACATTCGGGGTGAGATCTAGTAAGCTGCTAGGATTTGTTGTAAGTGAGAAAGGGATTGAAGTTGACCCTGATAAAGTCAAAGCTATTCAAGAGATGCCTGCACCGAAGTCAGAGAAAGAAGTTCGAGGGTTCCTAGGTCGATTGAACTACATTTCAAGGTTCATATCTCACCTTACGGCTACCTGTGAACCCTTGTTCAAGTTGTTAAGAAAAGAACAGGCGGTCAGGTGGAATGAAGACTGCCAGAAGGCTTTTGACAAGATCAAAGAATATCTGCAAGAACCTCCAATCCTTATGCCTCCAGTGGAAGGAAGACCTCTGATCATGTACTTGACAGTATTAGAAGAGTCAATGGGGTGTGTGTTGGGCCAGCATGACGAGTCTGGTCGAAAAGAGTATGCAATTTACTACCTGAGCAAAAAGTTTACCGACTGTGAACAACGTTATTCACTGCTCGAGAAAACTTGCTGTGCTTTAGCGTGGGCTGCTCGCCGACTGAGACAGTATATGTTGACCCACACTACTTTGTTGATCTCAAAGATGGACCCAGTCAAGTACATTTTCGGGAAGCCAGCGCTTACCGGACGGGTTGCAAGATGGCAAATGATCCTTACAGAGTATGACATTCAGTACACTTCTCAGAAAGCCATCAAGGGCAGTGTACTATCTGAATATCTTGCTGAGCAACCCATTGATGACTACCAGCCTATGAGATTTGACTTCCCTGATGAAGACATCATGTTCATAAAAGCGAAAGACCATGAAGAGCCTATTCACACTGAAGGGCCTGACCCAGAAGAAGAATGGACTATGATGTTTGATGGGGCTGTTAATATGAACGGTCGCGGCGTTGGTGCAGTACTCATTACACCTAAGGGAGTTCACATGCCTTTCTCGGCAAAACTCACTTTCAACTGCACTAACAACGAAGCTGAATACGAAGCTTGCATTATGGGTCTTGAGGAAGCCATTGACCTCAGGATCAAGACGTTGACCGTGTTCGGAGATTCAGCTTTGGTAATCAATCAGACCAACGGCAAATGGTACACCCACCAGGATCATCTGATACCTTACAGGGATTATACAAGGAGGTTATTGACTTTCTTCACAACAGTCAAGCTTGAGTATATCCCTCGGGATGAGAATCAGTTTGCAGATGCTCTGGCTACCATTTCATCCATGATCAAAGTTCAGGCTGCCAACTTTGTACCTCAGATCTCAGTGTCCAGACTTGACAAACCAGCATATGTGTTTGTAGCAGATGTTGTTAAAGATAATAAGCCTTGGTTCCATGACATTAAGTGCTTCTTAGAGGATCAAACATACCCACCTGGGGCATCATCCAATGATAAGAAGACATTGAGAAGGCTTGCTGGTAGTTTCTTTCTGAACACCGATGGTTCCCTCTACAAGAGAAACTTTGATATGGTACTCCTCAGATGCGTTGATAGAACGGAAGCAGACTCGTTGATGCACGAGGTGCACGAAGGATCCTTTGGTACCCATGCTGGAGGACATGCGATGGCCAAGAAGTTGCTAAGATCAGGCTATTATTGGATCACAATGGATGCCGACTGTTGTGCCTATGCCAGAAAATGCCACAAATGCCAGATCTATGCAGATAAGGTGCATGTACCCCCCAATCCCTTGAACATAATGTCTTCACCCTGGCCCTTTGCTATGTGGGGCATTGATATGATTGGCAAGATCGAGCCAACTGCTTCGAATGGCCACAGATTCATCCTGGTTGCCATTGATTACTTCACCAAGTGGGTCGAAGCAGCCTCATATGCAAATGTTACAAGGCAAGTGGTAGCCAGATTCCTGAAAAGAGATATCATCTGTCGGTACGGAGTTCCCGAACGAATCATTACTGATAATGGTTCCAATTTGAACAACAAAATGATGGCAGAACTATGCCGGGACTTCAAAATTCAACACCACAATTCTTCTCCTTACAGGCCAAAGATGAACGGCGCTGTTGAGGCAGCAAATAAGAATATCAAGAAGATTGTGCAGAAGATGGTGGTCACTTACAAGGACTGGCATGAAATGCTACCGTTTGCCTTGCATGGGTACCGCACGTCAATCAGAACATCCACTGGGGCAACGCCATATCAACTTGTGTATGGTATGGAGGCAGTCCTACCTGTTGAAGTGGAATTACCCTCTTTACGGGTACTAATGGATGTTAAACTGAGTGAAGCAGAATGGGTTAGGTCCCGATACGAGCAACTGAGTCTGATCGAAGAGAAAAGGTTGGCTGCAATCTGTCATGGGCAGTTGTATCAGAAGAGAATGAAGAAGGCCTTCGATCAGAAAGTCAGGTACCGAGAGTACCAAGTAGGAGATCTTGTGCTGAAAAGAATCCTCCCTCCTCATACAGACCACAGGGGCAAATGGACTCCAAATTACGAAGGACCATTTGTAGTGAAGAAAGTTTTCTCTGGTGGAGCACTGATGCTCAGCACCATGGATGGTGAAGATTTCCCGTCCCCTGTGAATTCAGATGTAGTTAAAAAATACTTCGCGTAAAAATGACCCGCTGGACATAAAAACAGAATGAAAGTCCAGGCAAAAATAGGGCATCCCGGCGAGTCAAAAACAGAATAAAAGACTCGGGCAAAAATAAGGGAAAATAAATAAAATGTACACCCGCTGAGTTGAAAAGCCGCATTGGACAGCTCAGGCAAAAATGGGTATCCCGATGGATTGAAAACCCGAAAGGGCGATCCATGCAAAACAAGGGAATAAGTGAACAACTGCATTCTGAATTCGTCTGTATCGTCTACAACTAGGTAAGCTTCGAAAGGATCAAGCTTCAACCAGAATCAACATTCTTCAGAAAGCAAGATGAGAAGGACGTTAAAAGTCATACGAGTCATAGCAAAAGAGGAAGCTCCTTAAAGCGTCATCAACATTGCCAGCATTTTGTTTCTCAATTTGTAACAATCTCCTCATTTCAGGAGATTTGTTTCTTTGACTGTATCTCGCCAATTCAGGGCATATGAATTAATAAAATCAGATTTTCAGTCATGTCTCGTCTTGTACATTTTTATTTGCAAAAAATGTCTGATGTCTTAAAAGAAAAACGATTGCATGAATACAGATGTTTATCTTCAAAAGTAAAAAACATGCTTGCAGGAAATATGCTTACTCTCAGAAGTATCCTAACTCCTACGACGAAATCCAGTAAGGGAAACCTCGGGATTACCTTGTGCGTTTCTTTATCTTTTTTCAGGATTGCAGGTATCCAGAATGCAACTTGGGGCATGTAAGCTTCATCCCAGCAAGCTGGCAAATCAACACCCAATCTTAGCACCCGAAGTGCTCTCTCCCCAGTTGAGTTGCCTCCCACGACTTCCCCCAGCTGAGTTACCACTTAGTGCTCATCCCCATCAGAGTTGCCAGGCATCACAGAAGGCACCTATATCCCCGGCTGAGTCAAGGATCCTCTTCAACGGAATCCCTAGGGAGGTCTCTCAATGATCTCTTTTCCTCCCCAGCCGAGTTGCCATCTCGCCCTCAGTCGGGTACAAGTCAGAGAACCACCCCCCCACAGAGCTCCAACCTCTATCCAGAAGAGCAACGCATAGAAGATCACAACAGAGTGAAGAAAGCTTCTACAAACCCCAGCTGGGTCTCTCATTTATAAAGGATAGGTCTATCAATGGCCCGAATCCCCAAGCAGATATCATCTCATCGGATCTACCAACGATCTCACCCCCAGCTGGGATGTCCATTTCAAACGGATCGATCGAAGATCTTCGCAGCAACGGGACCCGGATCCCGGTTTGGTATCCTTGCACAATCATAGCATTCGCATCATGTTCACCCACAAAGCGTAGCATTCCGTTTTAACACGGAGCATTACGGCAAAAATCAAACACATAGCATAATCATAAGCCATGTTCTAAACCAACACTTGTGAATAATGACAGTTCATCAACATCCCCACCAGAGTCCCCAGCAAAAGCAGCTGCCTCACAATCCACAAACACCAGTAAATACTCATTTTGACACCCGTCCGTGCCATCTTTCCCCAGTAAAGTCGCCTAAACACTCTTTATGAACAAAATCACCCGTATTACAGATACTTCTTGACACCCGTCCATGTCATATCTCCCAGCAGAAAGCCAAAGACATCCTCTTTGCACTCACATATACCTATATACACTTTCTTGGCACCCGTCCGTGTCGTATCCCCAGCGCAGTCACCTACACTTTGTATATCAGATATTTGTTCATATTATACTTTTCCCTCTTGACACTCGTCCGTGTCACTCTCCCCAGCAGATAAACACTCATCTATACAATACTCATGCTCACTACTCATGTTACACTTATGCAGATACTCGTCTGTATCTTATATATACCACTTATATCCCCGCAGATTCAACACTAGTCCTTGTTCTTTGTTAACCAGTTGGTACTCGTCCGTACCATCATCTCAGAACATGCGTCTAAAGTTTGTTTCTACATGATACTCGTCCGTATCATAGTCTTAGGGATGCTCGTCCGCATCTTTAATCCATACACTGTGTCAAACACTCTTGTCTTCTTGAATATAGACACTCGTCTGTGTCTATCATTCCCCAGAAGAGTCCCTTCAGATTCAACACTCATTCGTGTTCCTTGTTAACCAGTTGATACTCGTCCGTATCATCATCTTGGAACACGTGTCAGTTTTTGTTTCTACCCGATACTAGTCTGTATCGTAATCTTAGGGATGCTCGTCCGCATCTTTAATCTATACACAATACCTAAACACTTATACCTTTTGTTTCTTGGATGTAAACACTCACCCGTGTTTACTACTCCCCAGTAGATCGCAAACAAATTTCTTTTTATCTAACACTCGTCCTGTGTTATGATAAAACCCTGAGAGCAGCCGTACCCTGCTAGGTGGTCGTCCTCCACCTCTTGATGGTCGTCCTCCATCATGCTCATCCGATGGCCGTCCCCATCGTTGATTTTAGCAGCCGTCCCCTGCTAGGTGGTCGTCCTCCACCTCTTGATGATCGTCCTTCATCAGTTTTATCCAATGGCCGTCCCCATTGTTGATTTTGGTTATCTGGCATTCGTCCTATGTCATGATAAACCTTGAGAGCAGCCGTCCCCTGCTAGGTGGTCGTCCTCCACCTCTTGATGGTCTTCCTCCATCATGCTCATCCGATGGCCGTCCCCATCGTTGACCTTTTATCCGATGGCCGTCCCCATCGTTGATATTTTCGGCAGCCGTACCCTGCCAGGTGGTCGTCTTCCACCTTTGATGGCCGTCCCCATCATAATTCCTTTATTCCCCAACAGAGCAGCCGTCCCCTGCTAGGTGATCGTCCTTCACCTTTGATGGCCGTACCCCATCATCTGTTTATTCCATTTATTCTTTAACCCGATGGCCGTCCCCGTCGTGGTCCCTTTTCTTTTAGCCCGATGGCCGTCCCCATCGTTGGTTACTTTGCTTTATGAACTTGATGGCCGTCCCCGTCATGTTTCATTAAATCCCCGGAAAATTTTACAGCTTTATCTTGATGGCCGTCCCCATCATAATTTCTTACTTTTCCCAGCTAGTCGGCCGTCCCCGTCTTGGCTTTACCTTTTATCCCCAGCATGTCGGCCGTCCCCGTCTTGGCTTTACCTTTTATCCCCAGCATGTCGGCCGTCCCCGTCATTGTTTTATTTTCAGCACTTTCCCCAGCATGTCGGCCGTCCCCGTCATTGCTCTTTGCCCAGCAGTCGTCCTCTGCTCGACGGTCGTCCTCCGTCGCCCACACTTTACAATATACTTTATGTTCCTTTGCAATCTATATCCCTTTTCTTCTTCATTCTGTGAGTGCAAATTTTGGACTGTCTTTGGTATTCAACCACAAGTTATCTTGTTTGCCTGTTAAGCCGTCGCTTACATCCTGCACAGCTAACTCATGTTTGAATAGGGGCAGCTGTAAACACCCCAAATTTGCCCTCACCCATTCACACCATGTCTTGTGATCATTTCATATGCATAAACACAATCATATCATCTCATATCTTAATTTTGATTCACTGCATAGATTCAAAGTCATCTGCACCTAGGGTTTGTGATCTGAGCAATCCAAGAGCTTCTTGAGCCACTCCAAATGTCAACAATCACTTCAAAGGGGTCCATGTGTGTTCTTATATCATATTATATCCTCTCAAAGTCAAGAATGCAAAAGAATCACAAGGACTGGGATTGGTGTGGTTGCAGAGCCAAGTTTGACTGCACGGTTGACCTAAAATTAGGGTTTTGGTTTCAGAGGCCATAACTCCAATTTTTTTTGTCATTCTTGTTTCCATTGGTCTCTATATGGTATAGGGAGTATGCATATCAATTTTCATGAAGAAATTCCATGGGGAAGTCATCTGATCAAGGGTTGACTTTTTAGACAAGTCAGTGTAAAATCAGGGCATCTGAGGCCCCCAATGACCCAACCAAGGGGTGATCTTCATCATTTTGAGTGTATTTGATCTTTATTTGATCATGGAAGAAGTTTGAAGTTCACAAAATTCAAGAATTTGAAGTCTTTGCAAAGTTGACTTTTTTGGGCATAGTTGACTTTTAAAGAATATGTCATTTTAGGTCACTTTTCAAACCTTACTTTTTGATCCAAAAATGCTTCAAATGGGAAAACTTTGGTCATGAAAGTTGTAGATTACATTTTTCCCTTTTCAAAAAGTACAAGAACATGATCTAATTCTTCTTGGATCAAAAGTTATGGTGTGACAAAGTTGGCAAAAATCATTAATTTTCAAGATGTGCACCAAATGAGGAACTTGCAAGAATTTTGTACCAAGGCATTTGTGACTTCTAGTTCACATCAAACCAATGCACAAACATTCTATGTGACCTAAAAATCAGATTTGAACCAAAAGATCACATGTTCATGGTTGGCAAAGTAAGAGATTTTCATGAAGTTTCAAAAGGAACCAACTTGCAAAACCACTCATCACACTTCACCAACTAGTTGTCTTGGCTGCTGAACCTTCCTAGCATCACTCACACACCATGCTGCGCCAGCCCACATGCTTGTACCAAGCTAGAACTTAGCCCATGCCTCTCTTACAACAAAGTGGACTTTTTGCAAAAGTGGACATCCCAATCACAGCAGGCCAGGTCACATCATCTGACCAATTGGAATTGTTTATACTATCCATTTGCAAGCTAAACATAACATGAAGCCAGCCTGAAACAAGCCCTAAGATCACATTCACAAAATCACCCCCTCAAGCAAAAGCCTTCGAATCTCTCTGCACAGTTCACAAACATTCAAACCAATTCCACACATCAACTCACCTTGCTTCATTGAGCCAAAACCAACAAGACTTAGGCCTGAATCAAGCAAGAACACCATTCCTCCATTTTCACTCTCAGAAGCAAAACCATTCGAATCTCTCTCCACAGCTCAAAAACACGTAAGCAAACTTGATAAACCTTTTCAACATCCCTCCCTGGTCACTAAGCACCCCTCAAAACATCCCAAAGCTCAAAGAATCAGAAACACGATTCTTACACCATCCTGAACAGAACCTGCTCAAACCCTCAAACCAGCCACCACAAATTCTTTCCAAGCATTGAAAGCTTCTCAGGAGGTCAAGAGGAGTTGATTGCAAGCAAGAAACTAGCCAGAAAGTGCCAGGAGTCAAAGCTTCGATTCAGGTAGCCTTGGAATTTCATTTTTTCAGAACTCTCTCTTCTTGTTTCTAAAATGATCCTTATGTTCCCCTGAGTGCATTGAACCTTTTACTTTTGAAAATGATTGAGTTTTGAGGTTGTATGCTTGATCTGAAAGTTTGCCCGAAAATTTGTTCTTGCTTGTTTCTCTTGATTCAGTGGAAATAAGTGGGGTTTAAGTTAGGGTTTGGGTTTAATGATGTTCAGGGATGAAATCTGGAGAGTTTGGTGATGATTTGATGCGTATTCAGTGAGATAGTGGTTTTGACTTGCCGGAGAAGACGACCGGAACAGTGTTCCGGTCGCCTGAAAGTCATTAGGGTTTGTTTAATTAGGGTTAAGTGTAATTAAGCCAGTTTGAATGTAGGCCG
This sequence comes from Lathyrus aphaca, assembly GCA_963966055.1. Lineage (NCBI taxonomy): Eukaryota > Viridiplantae > Streptophyta > Magnoliopsida > Fabales > Fabaceae > Lathyrus > Lathyrus aphaca. The sequence continues at coordinate 63,061,658 of OZ014519.1, read as the reverse complement.
TCCAGATGCGCGCCTAGTCAACTCCCGCGCGTGTGACTTTGAATTCAGGCCCTTGGATCAGCTGACTTCTCCCATAATTCATTTATTTTCATTTTATTTTCATATTTTTCTCATTTGTTTTACATAATTTGTTAAAAATAGTAAAAATTGTTTAAAAATTATGAAACTTTTTCTCAAGAGTTTCATTAATTTTTAAGACACAAAAATATTTTTATTTTCATTTTTAGCATTAAAAAAGCATTTTTAAATATTTAAAAGATTATTTTTAATTGATTAATGAAAATTAATTTATTAAAAATACTTTTAGGTATTTAAAAATCACCAAAAAATTCATGAAATGTTCTAAGACATTTAGAAACATTGTCCAACCTTCAAACCAAATTTATTTTTTGATCTTGATGCATTTTGAGAATTTTTCATTGATTTAAAATCATTTTTATGCATTAATTTGATCCAAAGTTCAAAAAATCACTTCTGCCTATCCATGAAGAGTTGGACATTGATTCTTCTTGCATTGCATTGTGTTTAGCATGTAGTTTGTGAGATTAAATGTCCATGATTTGATCTTTCATTTTCAATTTGTTTGACATTTCTTTTGTTTGGAAACCCTAAAACCCTAGCAAACTTGTAAAAATCATAACTTGAGCTTGGTTAGGAGTTGAAGCTTCTCCTTTGGGCAGTGGGTTAGTATAGGATTAAGGGTCCTTTGAGTGGCATTTTCAATTTTTTATCTTAGGGTTTGCCTCTGATTTTGATTTTTGTGTGATGCATTGTTCATAAACCCTAATTTGGGCTTCCATGTGCATCCATCTTGCATTCTCTTGCACAACATGACTTGCCATGACATTTCAAGCATCCATTTGATGCATGTGACATCATAAGACATATTGAAAGCATGTTTGATCATTGCATCATGTATTTGCCATGTTGTATGTCATATGCACTTCATAACTTTTCATGTATGTTCATGTGTCTTAGCATGCTTCATTTGCATTCATAAGCTTGTATGATCATTTCCATGTGCTGCCTCATGTTTGTAGCATCTCATAACATCATTGGTATCATGTAAATGCTTCTGGTTTTGTTTCTCATCATGTCATCTCATCCCATTTTGCATTGCATTGCATTCCTTTTCTAACCTTTCAGGTGGTAAGTGACTTTGAGAAGTGAATTTGCCTTCACTTCTCATACTTTCTTCTCATCTCTCTCTTGCATCCATGCTGCATTTTTATATGTGTTTGAGTTTGAGCTTGCTCATTCTTCCTCTTCCCACTTTCTTTCTCCAAGTGACTTGACTTCTTGAATGAAGCAAGTTGCTTTGCTTCTCTTGATCCTTTCATCTGCTTCCTGGTGGTTCCATTGAAGATCTTCTTTCTAAAACCTCACAAACCTTAGGAACAACCAAGCATGACAATGATTAGAGTTTTGATTAGTCCCCCCTCTTAGTTTTCACCTTTGTGTCTCTTTGAGTCTTCTCTTCTCACCTCATAATCAGGGACTAAACCCTAAAGGCTTTAAGGCTTTGTGATTAAGCTTATGCCTGCATCCTTCTCTTAGGATGGAGTGTATAACTTTAATCCTAAGTGTTAAACCCTTAATGTGTTTAAACCTCTTAATCAATTCACCTAATAATCATCAAGACATCACACTTGTAACTTGGGCCTTGCATTAGGGTTCTAATTCTTCCTTAATTGGTTAAGAAGGACTAACCCTAGTGTTAATGGACAAGTCCCCCTCAAGTTGTCTTACAAATCATAAAACTCACTTCATCATCATATCATTAAATAAAATCCACTTAATCAAAGGCTTGTTTTGTCATGAGTTTAATCCCTAATCATGGATTAAGCTGAGGAGCTTTCCTCAGTTTAAACATTCTCATCTATTATCCTTCTATTAGGATGGTGTAATGAGTCTGTTAAATCCTTGATTATGGCTTAACCTCATTACTTAACACTAAACAAAAATACCAAAAACATCTAAATAATCACAAATAGGTTAATGATCTTAATCCTATACCAAAGGTGATTAAGTGTGAGAATCTGACTTCACACTTAAGGTACTCTCATTACCCCTAATCAGAGGGAAGATGTGATGAGTTTACCAACCCATTGGTTTAGGCATAAGCTCATTAACTTATGACAAACTTCCAAAAACAATAAAAGACTGAAAACACCAAAAACAAACAATAATCGTCTCCTTCGGGATTCTTTTCTCACCTCACTCACTCACAACCGAGAACTTGCTTCTTCCGTCTAATGCAAGACAGTTTGCATCTGTGCCAGACAGATCATACACTTGAGCATAGGCTGGTAAGCAATTCGCAAGTCAATTCATCTTTCAGTCTCTTTGGGTCGAACTACGGTGTTCTGACTTCCTCATTGCACGAGAGGATACGTAGGCATAACTTAACAGTTATCGAACAAAAGTCTCTGTATATTCCCCCCTCTTTCCAGCTTCATTCTTTAGCCTCATGATCTTGGGCATTTCACTCCTGTTCTCACACTGACACTATATATTTATACACTTCACACTTCTCTTACACTGACACCTGTACATCCTTTTCCAGCTCTTTTATACGCAAATTGCACTGACACTACCCCTTTAAAACACAAATATTTTAAGCGTGGATCCCGTCGAGTACGGCGGACAATCTGGGTGCTAATACCTTCCCAGGTTGTAACCAACCCCCTTTCTCAGTCTCTCTGGTTCGCAACCGTCTTATCCATCTCTTTCTAGGTCTATGCAGCATTGCCTTTCCTCCGGGATAAAAATGCCTAGCTGGCGACTCTATTCATTCTCCAGTGAGTTCACGGCTGTGTGTTCTCACTGTCCCTCTCGCCGACCGTTCGCGTCTGTACCCTATCTGACTTAGCTTCATTTAGGGGGAGCGACAACCTCAAGATCAATTCTTGGGGAGAATAGTAAGTCATTTTTCTTGTTTTACCGAACCTTTACATCATAGTGTTCATATATTTCTATTTACTCTTTATTTTTTACTATTAATTTCCTGTAAATTATTTTTTCCATTGCTAAGTATTTAAAATGTTTTTAAACTCTAATGTTACTTCCCAAAGTTTTTCAAAATCGCTATTTTTAACCACGTAATTCACCCCCTCCCCCCAATATTGTGTGTGATGTCTCGAGTCCAACAAGTGACATCAAAGCCTAACAACTATTTAAGGAATAATCGTCTCAAGAGGAAAATGGCTTCCAAAAAAAGATCTTCTCTAAACACACCACACTTTTCAATGATATTAAATTTAATATTTTGCAAGCTAGGTTTAGAATTTTTCATCAAAGCATAAAACATGAATTGTTTTGTTTATCCTTACTCTTCAAGTATATATATATATATATATATATATATATATATATATATATATATATATATATATATATATATATATATATATATATATATATATATATCGTTGTAAGAGAAAGATATACATAGATCTTAAAACAAATAACTTCATAATAATGTCTCTAGATGATAGCAAATTTTATGATATTCATCGTTGTAAGAATTCCAAGGAAATGTGGGAGACTCTTGAAATGATATATGGAGCTTTTTGATAAAACTCTATCATTGCATGTTTTCTGTCAAAGAAACGAAGAAAAACAAGTCGAGGATGTTCAAATTTGTTGAACAATGGCCAAATAAGGGGAGCAAAAAATGACTTGCATCTTAATATGGACATGAGAATGTATTCAAATAATTTAACTAGATGGATATTGGCTTGAACTTGGACTTAGAAAAAAAGGATTTCCAAATGGACTAAAGTTTTAGAAAAAAATGAATTGAATGATGATATGGAAATGGGTAATTGATTTCTAAAAAAGGATATGGAAGTGGACATAGAAATTGAATTTGGACAAATGGGCTTTGAAAAGAAGTTTTGGATCTTAGAATTTGGTTTTAAATTTGTGACATGAAATGGCTATTAACATGAAAATGGTCATTGGTTAGAAAAAAGACTTGTATCTTGAATCATGAGATGAACCTTCCTCACATCTTGTATGCTAAACGCACTTGAATGATATAATATATTTGATCCCAAATCAAACTTCAAATCTAGATCAGACTTGCATACTTAATGAATTCTTGACTTTAATCTCAAATTCGTGTCAGCAAGCAACAAGCAATGAACAATTGAGAGGACAATAGTGCCATGATTACCACACGAGTCCAAAACTTGATCTCTTGTACCTGACCCAATGCCTTGCCACTTAAATTACAGATATCTTGACTTGAAGACCATTGATCTCAACACAAAAACAATTCTTTGAGAAAATCTTGAAGATGAAAATGAGACCTGAAGTGTAGAAATAAACATGACCACCAAGATATTCTAAATGTGAAACCCTAAATCTCATGATTTCATTTGACGATTGTCCATAAACACACCCATGAATGCGAAACCATAATCCATCTTGAAATGTACATTGACAATGATGAACTTGTAATGAACAATAATAATCAAAGTAGCCTTGAGGTGAAATCCTAGCACAATGATCCTCAATTGCATAACCAAACATAGCATAAGAGAAACCCTAATTTTCTTGTTCTTGATTATACATTGGTGAATAAGTGCCTTGAGATATAGAGAAGAACATTCCTAGTTGGAAACATGATGAAATCTTAATCCTTGACACACTTGAGGAACCATGATAAAAAAATGGCGTGAGTTATTGATAGGATACCAAACCCTAATTCATCAATGACATCCTGATCCAATGCCTTTGAGGAATCCTCTAAATAAGTAAAACCTTGGAGCTTATGATCTCTGAATAAGAATATGCTCATGATGGTGTGAGCTTAGTCTTTGTCTCGATCTTGAGTGTAATAACCAGATAAATCACCTTTGAATAAGGAAAACTTCAAATCACAAGAAAATTTCTTGATCCCATGTCTTAGGAGCTCAATGAAATGCATGCTCGTTAGTGTTATGACCTAATGGAGACGCATATGAATGTGAAGCATAAAGTCAGTTAAGACTAGAAATAAGAGGGTAAATTTTCAGGTGTTACATCTTCATCCCATAATGAGTGATCTGGTTGACCATTTTACAAATATTAAGAAAAATGAATAGTTGAAAGAGAGAGAATGATATTTCTACAAAAGTATATTTATCATGTATTGGAAATGATGAAAGTAATATTAATTAGAGAGTAAAATTGGAAAAGATGCATTGAAATTTGAAATAGATCATTCATTTTGGGATACTTTTGTATTTTAATTAGGTCATTCATTATGGGACAGAGGAAGTAGAGGATAAAATTAAAAAAAGATACATTGAAAATTGAAATGAATTATTCATTTTAGGATATTTTTTTATTTCAAATGGATCAATAATTATGAGACGCAAGGAGTGATGGTTTAAAAAAGGAGGAATAAATCCAAAATGAAAAAGATATTTCAAATTGAACTTTTTCTTCTTTCTCTGCCAAAATTCATTTTGTTACAAGTTGCCAACCATTTGTACACAATGAAGCATGGCTAGTCCACATTTGGAAACTCTACTCTATTTCAAACTACGATGGTATTAATGTTGAAGAAGATGAAGCAAGTGATGTTGGAAAAAACAAACAAATTTAGTGACTAAAATAAAAAATAAAAAAAACAGGTGATTTGTCATAAGAAAATATAATTAAAATCTAAAAATAAATTTAATTCCATTTTCCCTTTAAAAACCAAACCAACCCGACATCATCTTGTACTCTTAGTTAGAATTGGAACACTATCATCCAACGGAATAGGACGACGTTAACTCCGTTACAAAATGGGTACGTAAGAATTATCCGATCGGGTCGAAAGCACATTAAATGTCGGTTGATGTAGCAGCAGCACCCGTGCGAACCGTAGGCTGTACCGCAAGTTGCGTAAGCAAGCACACAGTACAGTAGCACACGACTCTTACTCATCATCATCATCATCATTCTCTTTATAATCTAACGTGTCAAACTTGCTTCTACATTGCTACTTTTCATGAGTCTCACTGCACTTTATCACACCCCTCTCTCATATCTAATACTAGTACTAATACTAATAATGCTACTGGTAAGTAAGTACTTTTCTTTTTTACAGTAGTAAATACTAATACTGCTACTTCAGCTTTATTTTTAAGGCAATTAATTAGCACTAGTACTTTACTCAGAAAAATATTAAACTCATTTTCTTCCGAAATTGTCCCTATCTTGATAGTTTTCATTTCATTAAAATTTTATTTTCTACTTTTATATGATTCTGTGAATTTTTTTTTTCCATAGATTTAGTATATATGTTTGGATTGTATTTCTATACATACTAATGTAGAAACATGTGATTTACAAAAGCTAGAGAATAAAGCTTATGCATTAATGTGAGAATTTTGATGTGATTTTAGTGTGATGTTTAATTATACCACGGAATCAAAAAGACTATTGGTATTTTTAATTTGGACAATATTGAGTTTATGTTGTTTAGTGACCTTAGCCAAATGAAAGATAGTTTGACTTTGATAATAGAGGTTGATTTTTATACTAGTAATCAAGTGAATCTATTGAGTATATTTATTGTTATTTCTGTATTATTAAGTCTAAATGTGTTTAATTAAATTTAACATATTAAACATCATTTACTACCTTCTTTAACTTCAATCTTTGGATAACAATAAAGGGATTAAATGGATGTAGTGGGAGAAGTTAACTTATCCAAAAAGTTAGGGATGTTTGGGTTTCCATGATCTTAGAACTTGTAATTTGGCGATGGTGGCTAAACAAGGATAGAATTTGATGATTAAGCCCCATTCATTTGTTGCCAGAGCTTTCAAAGTAATGTATTATCCTAAAACATCTTTCTTTGAAGTTAGTTTGGGTAATAATTTGAGCTGTGTTTGGAGAAGTCTTTGGCAATTTAGGAAAATTCTAACTCTTGGTTGTAGGTGGAGTATCGGAGATGGTAGTAATATTATGGTGATGAATGCTCTATGGGTGAGAGGTAGGACATAAGGTTGAGTGAGCGGTCCTCAAGCTCAGGGTGTGTATGAGATTAATGTTCAAGATCTTTTATTGACTAATGCTAAACAGTGGAATATCGAAGTGATAAGAGTATTATTTGATCAAGCAGTGGGTGAGGATATGTTACATGTTCCATTAGTAGAGGATGTTACAGAAGATAGATGGACTTGGAAAGAGGAGCAAAATAGATGTTATAGTGTGAGAACAGGTTACAGAACTTGGAGAAGACAAATATGAATTTGAGATATAGAAGAGAGAAGGGAAATTGGAATAACATGTGGAATATTAAGGCTCCTCCTAGAGCTAAACATCTTTTGTGGCGTATTTGTAGGGGCTTTCTACTTACTAGAATTAGACTCCGTCAACATTATGTCCAGTGTCTGACGGGTTGTCAGTTTTGTGGGAGTGAGGAGGAAGATGATTGACATGTATTTTTTGTTTGTGAGTTTACTAATCAATGTTGGCGATCATCAAGTTTGTTTAACTTTATTGAGCCTGATTACAATCTTTTGCTAATGCTAAATCTATGATTTTTGATATTTGTAGCCATGAGGATAAAAGAAATGCAGGTAGAGTTGCAGTTATGTTAGATGTGATGTGGAAGAATAGAAATAACCTGGTTTGGAATAATGAACAAAAGGAAGGTAATAAACTTGGCATGATGGCTTTTTGGAGTTGGCAAGATTGGTTTTCTACGCAAGAGATTCACGATAATGATATTATTCAACATCATGGTATATCCTAGACTCCGTCAAATGTAGGAAAGGTGAAATGCAATGTTGATGCGGGATTTTACATTAATCGTGGTACTACTAATAGAGGTTGGTGTGTGAGAGATAACTTGGGTAGATTTATCTATGCAGGTGTTGCTTGGGATTTTGGTAATCAACCAACTATAGAAGTGGAAGGCTTGGCTCTCAAAGAAGCAATTCAAGGAGCTATTGTGAATCATCTAAATAATGTTATCTTCGAAAGTGACTCTCAAAAAGTTATCCAAACTATTTTGTCTGTTAATAGTGGTATTTCTGAGTTTAGTGTTATTATTCGATCTATTCAAAATTTGTTACATTCTCATCCCAACTTTGAGGTAAATTTTGTTAAGCGTCAAGGGAATATAGTTGCTCACTTATTAGCGGAGGCGTCCGATTCTTGGTCTAGGCGTGAGATTATTAATTTTATTCCCCGTTGTATTGAACATTATTTGTTGAATGAAATACATTAAGTTTGTTTTTGTAAAAAAAAACATTATCAATTTTATCAAGGCTCAAATAGAAAGAGACTTTTCATTTTGAGAGGAGAAGCTATTACAAGATAGTTTTTTTTGTTTAATGATATTGTTTTGTAGGATAATAATGTTAAAAGAGTAAGTTGGATTATTGAAAAAGTCAACTAGAGTTTCTTAGTGCAAGGCTCAAGGAAAGTTGATGTAACCTCCTAAGTTTGCCACAACATCTTGGTATATACCTGGTATGAGAAAAACAAAATGGATAAAGTTATTACGAAAAGGATGGAGGATTGACTTCTAACGTCTCTATTGGAATTGCTTCTTAACAAAGATTCTATTGTGCAAGTTACCTTACAATGTCTCTTTTCTACCTCTATAAAAAGAGTTAAAGTTTTGAAGGAAGAAAACTAATTACCTAAGAAGAACAACAACAAGCACAACTTTGAGCTAAAGTTATTATTTGTTTACTACAAAAGTTCTTGGGATTTCTAATCTTTGAATATCTTAGAAATCTTAAGTGTTTAAGAATATTTGTGTGTGTTGTATCACTTTTATACTTATGATTTTACATCAAGTATAATTGTTATCTATTCTCCTAAACTATTTGTTTAGAGTGTAGAAAGTCTCTGGCTAGTTTTCTTGAGCAGTGAAAGTCTTTTGCATGTGTGCTTGATAAATAAAAGTCTCTTGCATGTGTGCCTAAGCAGAAGCCTATTGCTTGTGTGTTTGAGCAAAATTCTCGTTCTAGTGTGATTGAGTAGTTGAATTCTCTTGCTAGTTTGCTTGAGTAAAGTGTAATTTGTTTAATTATAGTGAAAAATATCTTGTTGGACAAGGGGATTGGACTACTCTCAATTTATGGAAGGAACCAGGATAACTTGTGTGTTACTTTGTTCTTGCTTCTGAATATTATTCATTCTGCTGCTAACAACTCTAAGGTCAGATTCAGAAGTTGGTTTGTCAGAAGTGAAAAAGAATTCACATACACAATTCAACCCTCGTTCTTGTGTATTTTACTCGCTTTCAACTATCATTTGAAATCATAAGAATTGGATATTTGGAAAATCAAAGAAATTGAAGTTAAAACGATGCTTGATTGGATCGAATGCGAATGATCTCCGCATTTAATTCTAAATGTTATTGATTCAGTAACCTTAGGAAGTTACGAACTGATATACCAGCAATTAAATGTGAGATCGTGTAAATCGCATTAATCAAAAGTCTTATTCTCCATTGTCGATGCCATTGGTTGATTTTGGAATCAAAAATAGAGTTTGGATCAGAAATAATGGTTGATCTGAACTTTCGAAACAATGGAGAGGAAAGAATATATATATATATATATATATATATATATATATATATATATATATATATATATATATATATATATATATATATATATATATATATATATATTGGGTAGACGGTAGATAATCATTAGAAATTTAAAGAGATATATTTTCTTTAATCCTATTTATAAGAATTTATTTTAATTTATTAAATAAATAATATATTTGGACAAAATATAAATCAAATATATTAGTAATTGAATGAATCTTAAAAAGTAAATTTTTTCATATAAATAAAAATAGAGATAATAATAACCAAGTATTTAGTGGAAAACAAACTTTTACTAAGAAACAAAGGTTCAAAGAATATCAAATTTAATTAATTTCTAGTAAGATTGATGTTTGGTCATACCACATAAGTTCAATGTTCAAACAGAGATCTAATCTATCTATATAATGTTTATCACTTTATTAAAAATAACACATCTCTTTTATATATGTTTTAAGTTTCATATTTTGTTTTTGGAACTTTAGAATTTGTTTTATCTCATGATTTAATTGATCAAACTCTAAACTACTAAATTTTTGTTAGATTGAACTTCTAATCTATATAAATTTAACTCAAATATTAGATATTAAATTATTTCACTATCTACTTTATTTTAATTTAATCCAAGTCAACCCTATTTGAAAATGCATCTAAAAACGACAATACTAGTACATTCAAATTCATTTGATATTACAAATGTTAGATATTGGATTTGATAATCTATGATATCTTCGAAGAATCGTGTTCGTATACTTTCCGAACAAAGTATTTCGACCTTATTTTTGTCTGGGTTCACGAAATCTTTGTGGGGATAATTCTTGAAGAGAGAATAATTTCTGGCAAAAGAAAATTATTCAGAATGTAGAAGGTTTTCAGTTTTGTTATATGTCCCGTAAATAGAGGTCAAATGACTCCTTATATAGGAGTTCAATAATTCAAACGAAAAGACACACTTGTTCGGAAATTGGTTATGTTTGTTGGAACCCCGTTTGAATTATTCGCTTTCAATTATATGTTGACTTGACGAGCGTGCACTCCGCACTACCCTAACTCATTTCCAAATTTTAACGCATAATTGCATTGACCTGTAATAGATCACATTACTAATAAAATACATTGATGATACTAAAATCACCAACAACAAATAGTATATCAAAGCATATTTTACTATTGATAATCTCTAAAAATATTTTACATAAAAACAAAATCACTCAAAATATTAATGATGATGTCACTTGCATTCATTCATCTTTATTCATATGAAGTGAGAAAGTGATTGATCATGCCGATTGAAAACAAAAGAAATGAGTCAAACTTGAACCCTAATAAATCATTACTATATCACATTAAATAGTTTGCTTCTTAAACAATTTGTGACTAGTGACTTTCAATAACTGTCCACAATAAACTAGTCATAAAATGATCAAGAGTTGAATTTAGCTTAACTTTAATGAACCCTAATTAGTCCATTAATGATGTTACGAAAAACATAGAAATAGATGGACCCACATAGACAATGACTGTGTTGATTAGATTTAGATGGATGGATGGAGTTAGATGACCCCATCATTATCATGATAATCATGTGACCTATCTATGATGATCACGAATAATGGACCCACATGGTTTTTCATTTTCATTTAAAATAAAATAAAATGTGTTATGTCATGAAAGTGTATGATACTGATACCCTTTGTTTGTCCTTGTATTGTATGGACACGACTAAACTCTTACAAAAACATGGATGTGTCAAATGTGTCAACGCAACGCCGTTAGATCTTTGGTTGTAAAAGTTGTTAGATTGTCTCTGTCGTAAGAAAAAACCTTCTAAGTGTTTTTCTGATTTCCACAGCTAACACTCCGTTGGCTTCTAACTTCTTTAGGGTGCTTTCTCTTGCGATGTTTTTTTTTTACCAAATGCCACATTTTAAAATTAAATACGGAGTACTATATATTATTAGGATTCGTCTAGACGAAGAACAAATCTATCAATTCTTATTTTTATTTTTAATAGTACGTCTATGAGAGAGATGTATGATTCAATGTATTTTCTATTTTTATTTATTTAAATATTTTAATTAATATATTAATTAATATAATATAATTAAAATAATAATTTAATATTAAAAAATAATTATAATCATTTTAAAAATTATTTACCAAAAATTATTAGTTAAAATGTTTTATTTTATTAAGATAGAATTAACTTATTAAACTATTTTATGAAAAATAAATAAATTATTATTATTAATGATTAATAATAAATAATTAATTTATTGATAAATATAAGATGATACAAAAAATATTTATTAATTAATAATTTAGTAATTATATTATATTTTATATTATTATTATTGATTTAGTTTTTATTTAATCAAATAAAATGAAATAAAATAAAACACATAAATCATTTTAAATATATGCTAAATTACAATCTCAATTTTATCTGATTCACGAAATTAATTCTTCTATTTTAAATCAAATCGTTTTGTACGCTCTCTCTAAATGGATATTTATTTTTAGTTTATATTTTTATCTATAAAATCTGACAATAGACTTATACATAAAAATTTATTATATTTACATAAAATTATCATTTAAAAAATAAAATCATCGTTAATTTTAAATATAAAAGAAAGAAAGAAATCAAAATTAATTAAATTTAAAACATGTAATAAAGAGATCAAACTATAATTAAACCTTAAATATATAAGTAAAATTAAATGTAACATCCAAATTTATTTAAATATGTCTAAATTTAGACGTGAGATGACAAATAATAGATTATCAATGAACATTCATAAAATAAAAGTAAAAATAAATAAAAAAATATTTTTATTTGTTTTAAATATAAATTTTGAACTTTTCCTATTTATGTATTGAAAATATTTTTAATTTATTTTAAACTATAATAAATTATAAAGAATAAAAATAAATTTTATAATAATAATAATAATAATAAATTAAAAACTATAAAATATAAAATTATTTCAAATAACTTTTGAAAAATGTCATAAGATAATAAAATAAAGTCACAACTCCTAATAAAATATATTTATCTAACAATTATTTTTATTTACACTTTAAAACCAAAAGCTATAGTATTTTCTAACTCTTATTTTATATATAAGGAATGTTGATATCAGATTTAACAGTCAACCCATGTAAATACCCCTACATTCTACAATACACCACCCAGCTAGTGGAGTTTCCAATTTGTAGAGCAAGGATTATTTAATATTCTCTCCAGTCTTAATTATAGTAAAGTGATTTAGAGTTTGGAACAAAAAAGTTGCAAAGTGAGTTGTAGAGCCAAATTATTAGCTTAGAAGAGTGAGTTGTAGAGCCAAATTATATTAGTGGGTGTACAGTAATGATGATTATCATTATTAAATGGCATGTAGTAACATTTTTAATGGCATAAATTAAATAGAGTCCTGACAGAAGAATTTGGTGTTTATCACAATTGTAGTGATGGTGATGATGTTATATGGCCCACCATAAAACCCCACTAGTCACAAGAGCCTATAAATTATAAACAGTGTTTAGGTTTATATTGTTGGGGTCCATTCCCAAATTCATCAGTGTGCACCCCACCACCCACACACATCCATGATTTCCTCACATTGAAACAAGGACCAGTACTACATTTTTATATAATTATAATACTCCAAAACCTATGTACTTGTTCTACTACTACTACTACTCAATTTTTAATTAATTACTACCACATTACTCTGCGTGCCAGAATATATCATAAACAAAAAAAATACCATAGGATAAAATTAAAATAAATAAAGATAATTTACTAATTAGTCCTTGAAGATTGAAAAGTTGAAAGAATGAGTGAGAGATAGGCTTTTGTTTTTTTTTCTGTTGACCCCATTCTCCTCCATTTTTTTTTTTTTTTTGTGAAATTTTATTTCTGTTTTTGCAGAATATAAACACATATATAGACATCTCACATGGAGGACCATATCCCATTACATCTCATAATTCTTTCTTTCTTCCCAAAGATAATAAAATATTATATTATATAATAATAATAAAATCTATAAATTAAAACTCCCCTATGGTAATTTAAAGTTCAGGTTTTTTAACTTTTAAAAAACTTGGATGAGAAAAAAAGGACAAAAGAAAAGAAAAAGAAAAAGAAAATTGAAAATCAAACTAAAATTAAAACTTGTTCTTGTTCTTCTCTTGTCAGCTTCATCACAATCTTGATCTTGTTCTTGTTTCACATGATACTGCAACTTGAAGTATTTTCGTCGTTGAAGAAGTTGGAATATGGATCTTGAGGATGTTGCGGTGGTGGAGGATAGCTATACGGTGGAGGATACATGTAATTCACGGCCATTGGTGGTCTTGCATACATCATTGGTTGAAATCTATCGTTTCCGCCTCCACCGGCGGGTATGGCTCTTTGTTGATTCATCATTGCAGCCATGTATTGTTGTTGTTGGTAAGGATTTCCACCCATGATCATTTCTTGACCGGCACCAGCACCGCCTCCTCCGCCTTGGAAATATCCTCCGCCGGCGGCAGCGGCGGCAGGTAGGCCTTGAACAGCTGGAATGTTACTACCTCCTCCTCCTCCCATTTGGTTCATCATTGGCATGCTGTTTCCCATTGCACCACCTCCCATTGGGATACCACTCATGTTGCTGTTGCCCATGGGGCCCACATTAGGATGATGACCAACACTACCACCCATGTTTGGAAATCCATTGTTCATCATTCCTTGAAAACCACCGTCTCCTCCCATTACATTTACCTTTTTACCCCCATTATTATTTGGAATTCCACCATTACCACCTCCTCCACCAACATTCTTGTTTCCATTTTTACCCTCTGGCATTCCACCTCCATTTTTACCACCACCATTGTTTTTGTTACCTCCACCTTGATTTGGATTATTTCCTCCACCTCCACCACCTTTCTTTCCTCCATTTTTACCATCATTTCCACCACCCATGCCATGAACTTGAACAGGCACAGGTCCACCGCCGCCGCCACCTTTCTTCCCATTACCTCCACCATTTCCATTTCCACCACCACCACCCTTGGGAGCATTCATAAGCTGTGGATGATTTCCTCCACCGCCGCCACCGCCGCCCTTGGGAGCATTCATAAGCTGTGGATGATTTCCACCACCCATCATCATATGAGGTGGACCATTACCATTACCATTACCATTACCACCCATTGGAAGCTTCATCTTACTCAAAGGATGATGGTCCATTTCATCATCAAACTCATCATCAGTATACTCATCATCATCAAACTCATCTAACTCATCATCAGACATATCATCCTCTTCAGGTAAACTAAACTTAACAGCTTTCATATTGGGATTCTGATTACCCGGTGGCATCTTCATATTCATATCCTTAAATTGAGGCATTTTCAGATCTTGAAACCCCTTCATCTGCTGAAGTTGTTGCAGATGCTGTAACTGTTGCTGAAGCTGTTGCTGCTGATGTTGTTGCTGTTGAAGTTGTTGTAGTTGAGGATTCTGTCCTTGGCCACCACCACCACCTCCGCCGCCACCACCCTTGGGTGGATTTTGATTATTTCCAGCACCCTTTGGACCCTTATTACCGCTATTGTTGTTTCCTCCACCTTTTCCATTGTCAATTTGCATGTTCTTCATCTGATTCGTAATGTTATTGTTCTGGTTATTGTTGTTTGCCTTTGGAGCACCCCAAAGTTCTGCATGTTTCCCTGATTTCGTAAGCTTCTTGATGAGAATTTTTGGGTCCACATTCCCAGAAACGGTCACCTTCCCTTGTTCAGCATCTATCTCAGTAGTAAAAACACCTACATAACAAAATTGCACAAAAATAAAATAAACAACTCTCTACTACAAATTCAAGATTTGGGTGGTGGAAAAATTAGATTTTTCTGATAAAAAACAAAGCTTTTCATAATTTCTGCAAGATTACATACCATCAATCTTCTGCAAGATTTTCTTAACTTTCTGCTTGCAACCGTCACAGTGTATGTTCACTTTGAGAACACATTTCTGCATGCACAAGCAATCCCAAAACCAAAAACAGAATAAAGAGAAAATTTCATCGTAAATAACAAGAATTATACAACAAAAAGGATAAAACAAAACTCTTTACTTTATTGGAAATGACATATGCATATAAACACATACATAGAAACATACAAGACAAAAATGAAAAAGAAGAACAAGAAACTAAGGTTAACAAGTAAAAAAAGGTTCAAAAGTAACCGTTCAAAGTTAAAGCTATGAAGAAAAAAATGTACCTGAATCTTCAAAATCTCTTCTTTACTCATGTTTTACAAAAGGGTTGTAACTAAGATGAGGAAATGTAGAAAGAGTGGGAACAGATCTGAGAAACTGTGATATGAGAAATATAAGAGATTTGGTAAGGATGACAGAAGCAATGAAGAGAAAAGGGAGTGTGAAGAAGAAGAAGAGTGAGATAGATAGAGAGAGAAAAAGAGGTTCAAAAATGGTGGGTAGTCATTAAATTGAGTCCTGTATTTCAGGGTGAAAGTGAGAGAGAGAAAGATGAGAAATGTGAGGCATGAGTGAGTGAGTGAGTGAGAAGAATAGCAGAGAGAGAGAGAGAGAGAGAGAGAGAGAGAGAGATGAAAATATTCACTCTTTCTTTTGTGCCATTATTTATGGGAGTATTTGGTAAACATGATGCTCAAGTTTCATCTTCGGAGACTTTCTACGTTTGCTAACACTCTATTTTAACCATGGCATGTGGCATGTTCAACTTTCGATTTTGCTAAGATTCTAGTACAAGATTTCTAAAACACACAATCTAAAATCTAAAACATTTGTGTGTTTGATAAATAGATTTTGAGTAAATCATTTTGTGAAATGAACTTTAATTTTAATTATTTAAGTCAAATTTATTTTATTTGAATTTGAATTTGGAATAAATACATCCGAGTTTTTATTTTTATTCAAAATTATAGAGAGTACAATTATTCACTACAAAGTTTTTTTTTGATAGGTATAGAAAAATGACAAATGAAATTATAAATAAGGACAAAGGTATTTATTAAGTTACTTGTGTTTTCTTTTTCTTTTGAGTTGTCATTGTTTTATAAAAATATATATATTTATCTTTGATTTTCAAAATCTCAAATTATATCAAACATTTTAAAATTTTATAATTATATTTGTATTAGCAAAAAAAAAAAGTGTAATAAGCTAGCGATGTGTTCAAAGCGTTTGAGATATTTAAGGTATTTGGATAACATGTATGATTAACTCACACAAAACGGTGATAAGTTTTATCGGTGTGTTTTAGTTGAAAATTAGAGATCTTTCATTAATCTTAAGACTGAGGTATTTATGTAGGTCTTTTGGTCCTGAGCTAGAGAGTAATTATCTCAACTCTCTTCTTCGGAGACTTGGAAATGACGAGTGAAACCTAATTAAGAGGCTTGTCGTGGGGCATCCATGTGGCCTCAAGGCCCATTTTTAGGTAACTTATAGCTTCACGAGGCATATTGCCCCACTAGTGTGTTTGTCCTTTAATATTCTTTTGTCCAATAAAATTATATTATTACATAAATCCTCAAGCACGATGACTAGTAAATGACAAAGTGAATTAATCATAGTAGATGCAGTTTATTTTCTAACGAGATTGAGATAATTGAGTTCATTGGGTGACAATTTAATGATTTAGGTCCTCTGACGAGACTTTGATATTTAAGTATCTCCGACGAGATTTTGAGTTGAGTCCCTCATGCGAAACTTTAAGTTGGGTCCCTCAACTTTAAATTGAGTTCTTCGGACGAGACTTTAAGTTGAGTCCCTCTGGCAAGAATTTAAATTGAGTCCCTCAAGCGAGACTTTAAGTTGAATCTCTCAAACATTCCTTAGGGCGAGTTCAATTTTTCCTTTGTAATCTCGCTCTTTGTAGACTAGTTTGTAACCACGCCCTTATGGACTTTTCTTTAATGATTATATTCATGCCTTTTTGGAGAATTGTTTATGACATTCTTGGTGTTGTGGCTTTTTGTGTTATTCATGGTTTATGCCAAGTTGCCTACTAAGGTGGGGATGAATCCTTGTTCGGTGTTAAATGTGTAGCCAATTGAGGCGAGAAGGATCTTTCGGGACGGGCCAACGATATATTTCCTGATGAGGAAACAAGGATCCTTTATTGAAGGTTCGTTGATATATTGTTTGATAAGGCAACAAAGGTCCTTTAATGACGACACAACGATATGTTATTTGATAAGGCCACAAGGATTCTTCAATGAAGAACCAACGTATGTTTCTTAATAAGGCGACAAGGATCCTTCATTGAATGTCTAACAATATATTGCTTGATAAGACGTCAAGGATCATGCAGTGAAGGTCCAATGGTATGTTTCATGATAAGACGGGAATGACCGTTTAGTGAAGGTCTAACTATATATTGTCTGATAAGGTGGTAAGGATCCCTCAATGAAGGTCCAATGATGTATTTTCTTATAAGGCGACAAGGACCCTTTAGTGAAAGACCAATAATATGTTGTCTAATAAGGTGGCAATGATCCTTCAATGAAGGTCCAACAATCATATTATCCCTTTAGGGCCGCAAGGATCTTTTAATAAATATCTAGAAAAATATTAACCCTTAGGGCGACAAAGATCCTTCAGTGAATATCCGACAAAATATTACCCCTTAGGGCAACTAAGACCTTTCAGTGAAGGTCCAATAAAATTATTATGTAAGGTTCACTGATCATGCAATGTCTTATGTTTGACTTTTCGTGCCTTCCGAACAAGTTTAGTTAGATTGTATCTGGATATCATGAGGTAGTTAGACATAACTCACCTCTTTGTGGGTGACTTGTTATCATTTTGTGTAATAGCTCAATTATCTTTTATCTTTATGACTTTGCCCAAGTTGTTTATATACATGCACCTTGATCAAATTAATTTCTTGTTTGTTATATAAGGCTTCAATCGATAGTGGATTAATGTCGTTATAGATATAATTTTAGTAAAAAGATATGTTGGCCCTTTTGGGATTGACTGCATTATGCAAAATAACATAGAGTTTGCTCAAGCTGGTTCTGGTGCATAAGGGATACATGTGAACAAGATGTTTCAATATGTGGGCATCAATATCTAATCACTTGGAAACGGACATATAGAAATTGAAATTGATTTAGATTTCTCTATCCAAGATTCTATCCACAATCCAAGATCTGTAAGTCAAGGAGAATAGTTGATTTGAATGTACTGATGCAACATGCTGAACTCGATGTTCCAACATGTGTTGTACAACATATGACATTGACAGTAGGCCATGTTGGATGTTGTTTGATGCAGATTTTCTGATTTGTTTTTAATTAGATTTGTGTTAATACTCTTTATTTTTGCATTTTTACATGTTTCTGTCTGTCCGACTCTCTTCTTCTTCGCCTGACGAACTTGGTGTAACGTCCCGATTTATTTGTTTATTTATTTATTTATTTATTTATTTGCATGTTGTTGTATGTTGTGTGAATCGTGGTGGTCGATTGTGTGTTGTTGTGCTTTATTGGTGGTTGTGTACCTTTATTGAATGGTAGTGGCATTGAGATGTAGGTCTTGGTCGTAATAGAGGTGTGTGGCTAATGATGTAGAGATTAGCGGTGTATTGAGTAGGAATAATTAAATTATTTTAATTTAATATAGGTTGGATAATTTATTTATTTTAGATGGCTAGCTATACTAAAATAATGGATTACTTAAATAAATTAGAAGAATAATAAGTGAAAGGGCTTTAGGGTAATTAGGCAAGGGTTTAGTGAGGGAGAAGAGGGTAATTCACTAATTGGTATATTTGAGAGGGTTAGAGAGTGGGAGTTCTATTGTTGTTCATTCCACGTAAAAGAAAAGCAAGGGAGAAAATAGGAGAAAGCTATGGCAAAAGGAAGGAGAGGAATTCGTTGAAAGAAAGAGAAAAGTCATCGTTTTAAGGTAAGGGTGAGATATCTTTCATCTCTTAAGGGTAAAATAATATGAATATGGGAGTAGAAATCATAAATTTAGAATCCATGAGGTTGAATGAGGTTTTATGAAGAATTGTGTTAGTATGAGTATAAATTGATGAATCAGGTTGTTAGATTGGTTTGGTTAATGTGCATATGTTAGATGTAGGGTATTGATGCAAATTCTGTGGTTAATTGGTGTTAAAAATTGTTTGGGAAATGTTAAATCGCAGCAGGGGATGAGTTTTATCGCAGGGATTTTCTGCAAAAATCGTAACTCCCGCTTATTGCGGTTTTGAAAATTTCGCCTCTTTCAGACAGTAGCGACTCCACTTAGCGAGGGGTGGTGGCCGCTTAGCGCGGCCTGGGACTAAAAAATATCATTTTTATTATCTAAAAATTCATGAAATCATATGTTTTATATCGTAATAGTATTGTTTTGATGTTGTGGTGTTAGGAGCATGTATTGAGATGTTATATGCTTGTTTTGTTGGATATTAATTATGATGATGAGAAATACATGAATAAATGAATATGCATGTATTGTTGTTGAATATCATTATTATCGTTGCCTATTGTTATTGATGATGCATGGTTTGTGCATAATTGTGGGATGGTGTGCCCAAGTGGGGTATCAATGTACATTTGAATTCCTAAATGGAATCATTGCTTGTGGTGTGATTGGAGGTTCAATCACAGTTGTTGGTGCAGTCATGAAATAGGGATCATACATGACCATGAAACAGGGGTCGTGGTTGTGATCATGAAATATGGGTCATACTGGACCATGAAATAGGGGTTGAGAGTTCCAACAAGAACTGGAGCATGAAACATGGATTGTTAATTGGTACCACATGCATTGAGTTTGGTTGAGTCTCATTTGCATTGTTTAGTTGATTATGTTGTATGATATGGTGAATTTTGTTGGTTCGTGAAACATGGACCGTTAACTGGACCATGAAAAATGTGTAATTTTGTTGGTTGTTGAGATGTGGTGAATAACTGATGACATATACCTTGTATTTGTATTATCTTTCTCTTTGCTGGTGTTAGAATATCACCATTTCTGTTTGAATGTTGCCTCTACGCGGGTAACGTGCAGGTAATCAGGAGTAGTCGAGTTTGTAGTCGGTGAAGTCGGTGTACTTCACAATAGAAACATCTGCTCTGATATGTAACAAGGGGAGTCAGGAACTTGATTTCGTGTTTTATTGTTTTTAAAGAATGATTATGTTGTTTATGAACTTTTACATTTATTTTGTTTGAAGTTTTCCGCTGCGTGAATAATTTTATGTTTCATGTAGTTTTGAGAAATATTTGGAAGTAAAGTGATAACACTGAATTGCATTGCGTATTTGATTTGGATTGCACATGTTTATTAGGACTTTATTGTTATTTTCTTGTGTTATGCTTGCTTTTTGTTTTGTTTTCAGGTTGTCTGTTTATCCATAGCTCCTCATGAAGAAATGATGGAAAACAAGCAATAAAACCAGTTTTTGAGCGAATTATTCACATGGCGGCCACCATAGGGTAAGTCATGACATGGATGGGTTCAAACGGATGTCAACTGCCACGCTCCCCAAAACTTTCTACTCTTGTTCACATGGAAGGCACCATAGGAGGGTGGCGGGCACCACCTTTGTTTCTCATCATCCCGCCCAAAAGGAGTTGAAGAGCAATCGTTTCTTTTCATTTCGTTTTCTTTGGCTATAAATAGATTATGTCATTGTTCATTTTTCTTCATCCAAGATTAGTTGCAAACTTAAGCCATATATTATCCAGTCTTGTAAGTGATAATCCATTCACATCAAAGAGTTATCACACCATTGATAGAGTCTATAATTGAGTTTGGAGCACTCTGGTAGAAGTTAATCATGCCGCCATTTTTATTTCCAGTCGCATTTATTTCCAGTTGTACTTGATTTAAATCCTCCGATTTGGAGCAGGTTTCTATTTACATCACACTTGATTTTACTTTATTTATTTCATCGCACTTGCTTTTACTTTATCGCACTCGCTTTAATTTATTTTATTTCCTTGTATCGCACTTATTTACTTGCTTTATTTACTTACACCATTTACTTATCTTGCAAACCTTTTTACCTTAAGAGTTTATTTTTAACATGATCTATTTTAACATGTCTATTTACATTTCCATGTCTGGAAAAATTTTAAAAGGTTAGAATCTAAAGATCATAGTCAAAGTAATATTTCATACAATGTGTTTGTAGAAATGCTTAGGGGCTATTTTGGTTTTTAACCCAAGTTTTTTGTACTTTATTTTTGTTGGGTAAGATCGAAAGACGTCCAACCTTTGGTTAAACTTGGTTAGTCTTAACTGTTCAAAGGATGAGAAAGCGTTTTGTCCAGTTAAGTAGGAGTTTTTAATACTATAGAAAAACGATTTTAAAACTATTTTCGGACGCGTTTATGGGTTTTAAAGTATGGTTTGCATGAACCTCTATTAGTTAGAAGTTTGAAGTCAAAATACTTTTTAACTGAGTCAAGAAACTATATTTCTTAAAAATAGGTTTATTACTTTAATGCATTACACTCCTTTTTCTAAGTGACAATAAGAGGGTTTGATTAAGGGATAAACTCAGTTCTGAATATGTGAAAGCGACAGTTACCGTTAAATTAGTTATTTTCATAAGTAGATAATATTTCCCCATAGGTAGTTCTATTTATGAACATTTGAAATATTATCTGACTGTGTGAATTACATTCGAGCCAATTGTTTTAATTTGAATTTATATCTTTGTATTTTACTTTCATTGTGCACTCTTAAAACCCCTGATTTGATTTTCCTTAGATAAACATTGTAACAATAGAAATTGATAGATTAGAGTTTGGTCTTTGTGGGATCGATAATATTTTGTATTACTCTGAAGCGATTCGTATACTTGTGAAAACAACACATCATAAAGTAATACCTAAACTTTAGTTTTCGTTTGTGGTTACTTTGATTTAAAAATTGAAAATTTTATGGGGAAAATTTAGGTGTTACAAAGTGGTATCCGAGCAGGTCGGTCCGTTCGACCAAGTAATTGAGTTGTTGTTGTGTGTGACAGTTGATTTCTGTCGATGTAGGTTTATTTAACGTTGTTTAATATTGTTGTTGCGTGGCAGATTTAGAATGGATGGAAGAAATGATGTTGCAATTGTTGCCGCTATGCAAGTTATGTCTCAAGCTGTGCATAATCCGATGAATGTTGGGAATACCGAGAATGATGAGTTTCAGAAGAATGGTCTGCCTACTTTAAAAGGAAAGTATGACTCATATAAAACGCTAGAGTGGCTCAATGAGATTGAGAGAATCTTCTGAGTGATGAAGTGTTCTGAAGCTCGAAAGGTGAGGTTGGGTACTCACAAGTTAGCGTGAGAAGTTGATGACTGGTGGGTCAGAACTCGCCAACGGTTAGAAGTGTTGAAGGGGCGTAAAACACAAGGAAGGGGGTTGGAATTGGGTTTTCTTAACAACTTAAAACTAACTTCTATGACAAGTTGATTTATCCTGGTTCGTTTGAACTCAAACTACATCCAGTCCACCCGCCAAGGTGATTTTGCCTCTATCACTGAGGTCTTAATCCACTAATCAATATTTGAATACACACACTGACCTACAGTCAATGTCCTCTTGAGTCTTCTGACTGAAACTAGTCACTCAGGGGATTTAACTTATCTTTTACAATAATAATAAAATAATAATTATCTTGCTTCTAATAAAGCTATAATCACAATGTTATTTGTTACAAGAATGTATATCACAAATGAATAAGTTATGTCTCGTAGAAGCTATACTTCAAATCTTCAATTTGATTCCTTTATATATTGCTTGAATGAAATAGCCGTTGGGGACATCTTAAGCTAATTTTGGATATTAGTTAATACCATAAAATCCTTCCATAACAAGAGATACTTGTCTTCTCCATTAATTGATATATTCTTTAATTAATGCCTTTAATATGAGAATCTTCATCTTCTAGACATAAATCAGAGAGAATTAAATCTTGATACGCAGCCAATAAATCATGTCTTTAATGATGGATTCTTCAATAAATGTATCTTCTATATGAGGCGTAATGTTTCTTCTAATAAAGCACGTCTTCCTTTCAATAACTTCCTCTTCTACAACTTCTACATATAACAAGGAAAGTTATTTTCAGTATGTATTAGAACTTCTATTCTTGCATATTAATAATTGTTATCATCAAAACTCTTAGAGGTTTAGAACCATAATTGTTCTAACAATCTCCCCCTTTTTGATGATGACAAAACATTTATTTAGATTTTAAGAATAGAGTTTAATAGGATTAGAAGATCTCCCTTTGATTAATTTAATTCAGAGATTTCCATTAGAGGTTCCTTCAGAAGTTTTATCCTTCAGAAGTTTTATCAGCTTTAGCTCCCCCTGAGTTGGTTACTTGACTTGTTTCTATTTTAGAATCACAACTCAAACAATTTTATTAGAATATATATGTTAGAGGTTAATCTTGGTAACTACTATAGATCAAAATCTTCTACGTTTCTCCCCCTTTTTGTCATAATAAAAAATTAAAGATGCAGAAGGAAAAACAAAAAATGAAGAAGCAAAACTAAACAAGTTTTCATTAATCAGGGGCTAAGCCAAAGAGAAATAGATAAAAGTAATTAAACAGATAAGATAATTTAGAAGATAAAATTAAATGTTAACAGAAAATCAGGGTAGGGGATTCATCTTAGTAACTAATGCTTCCAGAAGAGACTTGATTTCAGAAGAGGATTCCACTTGCTTGCCAATCATAGTCTTCAGTTCAGCATTAGTTTCATCCTGTTTGTCCAATATTTGCTTGACCATTTCATTCTCCTTTTTCAATTATTCTAGAGTCTTCAGCACAAGAGATGTTGTTAGAGGTTCTTCAGTTGTAGCAGCTTGATTTCCAGAATTTTCTTCAGTTGCTGGTGGTGGAACAGAGTCAACTTCCTAAGCTTCATCAGAAGGAACTAAAACCATCTGAAGTTCAGAGTATGATTCCAGAGGTTCTGATTCAGTCCAGGGTTTGTTATCCAGAAGGAATGGTTTGTTCTTCTCAATGTTGGAGACGACTGCTTTGAGGTACTCACAGAAGTTCTGATGAGCAATATCATAATAGATATCCTTCAGCCTTTTAGTCTCAACATTGGACCATTTTCTGAATGTAGCCCAAAGAAAATCAGAAGCTGCTGGATCAGGAAGCTCTGAGCAAGCAACTTTCAGATCCTCTAACTTGATTTTCATTTCTGCTTCAAAGGCAAGCAGTAGTGCATCAATGTCTGTTTTGGTTGGATTTGGTTTTGGGGCTGGAATGGCAGTTTTGTTGGAAACAGAAGATAGTTTTTGGAGAGCTTCTATATTAATGGATGTTCTACGAGGATTTTCTGGCTCAGATTCTTCTGGAGGTGAGTCTGGTATTGCTATGAATGTTGGTGAGTTTGGTGGGGTTGATTCATAAGAGGACAAAGAGCTTTCTCTAATGGGTGAAAGGTTAAAAGCTAGGCCATCAGCATACAGAGGATGGAAGCTGCTAGGTGGGTTTGTTTCAAAAGTTTGAAAAGGTGGAATTTCTTGGGATTCAGGAGGTTGAAATGCTTCAATATCAGAAAGAAAGTTTTGGAGAGCAGTGTGTGTTTCAGCGGATGGGGAACGGTCTATATCAGAGAGTGGTGTTGGATCAATGGGTATATCAAAGTCAAAAAGAGTTTGTGGTTGATGAGTTTCATGTTCAGGTGGATATAGTGAAGTTAAGATAGAGGAAACGACAGAAGTTGTGGGTATCACAGAGGGAACTTGGTTAGAAACAGTTATGGGTTCAGAAGATGGGATGGGTTCAGAAGGAATTGGGTCAGAAGGAGTTGGGTCAGAAGGAGGTGGATGTTCACACATGACCACTTTTACTGCTTCTACCACAGAAACGAAATCAGGAGTAGAGGAAGAAGTGTTACCTGTCTTTCTGATCCTTTTAGATACCTTCTGAGAAGTTCTTTCCCCGGCTTTCCTTTTCTTGCTCCTTGTTGATGCAACTTCTAGAGCTGGTTAATTGAGTTCCTCTAGTTTGAACATGGGATTCACACCATCTTGTTTACAAGAATCTAAATATCTGACCATAACCTCTGGAGGTGTGTCAGCAGAGAATAATGGGAAGTTCTGAAGAGGAATCTTCCTTGTTGTGATGACCTCCATGGAGTACAGGATTGGGTCCTTCTTGATAGAGGTGATGAATTTCATTTTCTTGAGATTTTTAGCGTTAAGAGGCTTTCCAATATCAGGTTCTAGAAGTTCTACCTGCTTAGATTCAATCAGATAATCCACCAATTTGTTTTCATTGAGGATATCAGAAAATAAGCGTCCTAGAGGTATCCAGTCCCTCTTGGTCTTTTCTCCTTCTCTTGTTTCTTTGACACTGTTTTTCAGATGATTGAATAATGAGTGGGCTAGGTTTACCTTCTTCTTCTTAGCAATGAAATAAAGCAAGAACTGTTGATCCATGTTGATGTAGTCAGGGGAGTTGGTTGCTTTTCTATGACAAATGCTGCCAAGGATGGTCTTAGCCCATATTCTGAGATGATCCTTCAGATCCTTAATTTTGTTAGATGGTTACCCATTGGTGAAAATTTCTTTTGCTATCAGTTTTGTGTCTGATAGTTTATCCATATCACTGCACTTTATTCTGTTTCCATCAGATTCAATAAGCCTAGCAATATGATCTTCTGAGATGATTATTCTCTTCCCCAGAACATAAGAAGTAACGTGAGAATTTGAAGCACTTGCAAAAATCCAGAATTCTTTAACTAGCTTGGGGAAGACTGGTCCCCTAAGACGATCAAAGTATTTTTCCCAGCCTTGAGCTTTGACGGCGGGAAGCAAATCGAAACCGTTCTCTTTCAAACTATCAAAGTCCATGAACAGTTCACACAGGACTTCAAGCTTTTCAGTGGGTGTGAGAAGAGTTTTCACAGGAGAAACATATAGCACATTTGTTGATGAATCCTTTGGTGGTTGAGAGGTGGAAGACATAGTTACTAAGATGAAGGTTTAGGGTTTCAAAATTTTTTTCAGAGAAGACGAAAAGATGAAGGTGAAAAAAAATTTGACAGTAAAATAACAATGAAGGTAAAAGAGAAAAGTGAGTGTAAAAAAGTGTTTATATAGGGAAATTTTCATTGAAGACCATGAGTAATTAGTGGAAAAAATTAATTTAAAAAAAAAACATAATGATGGAAAGTAATAAATTCAGCTGACAAAAGGGAAGGCGTAAAGATCTTGGAACAATTACCAAAAAGATTTTTGCCTCTATTGTGTCAAGTCAGCCTTTTCAGTTTCCCAGAATTTGAACAGGTGTTCTTCTGTAGAGGACAGTTGTTCAATTGCATGCTCTGTCACTTTCCAGAGTTTGGACACATATTCCGATTCTGATAGGATTCCTTAGAGCTTTGTTGACACATGTTGATGTAAAAATCTGCATGTTATTCTCTTGAACAGAAGTTCTCAGAGTTAAACAGTTAGAATAAAAGAAATTATAACTTCTGAAAGAATAAAACAGAGGTTTTAGTTCAGAACTTCTGAGAGATAAAAACATACAATTAAAGCATTTTCATTCTGGACATAATTTCATACTGAGGTTGGTTAGAATGAAATTAAATCTATCTTCAGGAAGGGGTTTTGTAAAAATATCAGCCCATTGGTGATTTGTGTCTATGAATTTTAACATTAAGATTCCCTTCTGAGTATAGTCCCTAATGAAATAATGTTTAACTTCTATGTGTTTAGCTCTAGAGTGTAAAATTGGATTTTTAGAGAGACAGATAGCAGAAGTATTATCACAGAGGATGGGAATGTTACTCTCATAAATATTGAAGTCCTCAAGCTGATTTTTCATCCAGAGCATCTGAGTACTGCATCCAGCTGCTGCAATGTATTTAGCTTCTGCAATTGATAATGCTATGGTTGACTTCCTTTTGCTAGACCAAGAAATTAGATTATCTCCCAGAAATTGACAACTTCCAGAAGTACTTTTTCTTTTTGTTCTGTCTCCAGCAAAATCATCATCACAGTATCCTACAAGTTTGTAATCTTTGGATCTTCTGTAGCATAGACCAAGATTAGTAGTACCTTTCAGATACCTAAAAATTCTCTTAACTGCTGTTAAGTGAGTTTCACTAGGATCTGATTGGAATCTAGCACATAAACAAACACGGTATAGAATATCTGGTCTGGAAGCAGTTAGATAGAGGAGAGAGCCAATCATACCTCTGTAGATTTTCTGATCTACTTTCTTACTTACCTCTTCTTTCTCCAGAATACATGTAGGATGCATAGGAGTTTTAGAGATGGTACTTTCTGATAAATCAAATTTCTTCAGAAGTTCTTTGACATATTTGCTTTGATGAATATATGTTCCTTCTGATGTTTGATTGATTTGGATTCCCGGAAAGAACTTTAATTCTCCCATCATGCTCATTTCAAATTCTGCCTGCATAGACTTAGCAAACTCCTTTCCCATAGCACTTTTAGTAGAACCAAATATTATATCGTCTACATAAATTTGGCATATCAGAATGTCATTTTTAATGTTTTTACTGAAGAGTGTTGTATCCACTTTCCCTCTGATGAAATCATTTTCTAGAAGAAAATTGCTTAGTCTTTCATACCAAGCTCTGGGAGCTTGCTTCAGACCATATAAAGATTTTTTGAGTTTGAAGACATGTTCTGGAAATTTTGTATTTTCAAAACCAGGGGGTTGGTGCACATACACTTCTTCATCAATATAACCATTTAAAAATGCACTCTTGACATCCATTTGATATAGAATGATATTATGGTTTACAACAAATGAAATTAGAAGTCTAATAGATTCTAACCTGGCAACTGGGGCATAGGTTTATGTGTAGTCAATTCCTTCCTGTTGGCTATAACCTTGTGCAACCAGTCGTGCTTTATTTCTGACAACTTCTCCTTGCTCATTTAGCTTGTTTTTGAATACCCACTTGGTGCCAATGATGTTGAATCCTCTGGGCCTAGGAACTAGATCTCATACATCATTTCTGGTGAATTGATTAAGTTCATCTTGCATAGCCAGAATCCAATCATTTTCTGAGAGGGCTTCTTCTACAGAAGTTGGTTCAATCAGGGAGACTAGTCCCATTAGAGATTCTTCAGAGTTTCTGAATGATGATCTTTTTCTGATTGGTTCATCCTTCTTTCCCAAGATTTTGTCTTCTGGGTGATTCAGCTTGCTTCTGGATAGTTTCTTCTGAGTGGGTTCTTCAGAGCTTGTTGGAGTGATTTTCTTGTTTTGTTCTGTAGGTGATTGTTCTTCAGATGTTCTGTTTGTAGAGATTTCAACTTCTATATCTGCAAGAGATTAATTCTGCTTTGGTTTTTCAGAACCAAGTTTATCATCAAATCTGACATAAATAGACTCTATGACTATACGTGTTTTAGTGTTGTATACTCTGTATTCCTTTGAACGTTCAGAGTATCCTAACATATAACACTTCTGTGCCTTAGAGTCAAATTTATTCAGAGGATCATTAGTATTCAGAATAAAACACTTGCACCCAAAAGGATGAAAATATGAAATGTTGGGCTTTTTGTTCTTCCACAATTCATAAGGAGTCTTTTCAAGAATAGGTCTTATAGAGATTCTATTCTGAATATAGCATGCTGTATTTACTGCTTCTGCCCAAAAATGTTTAACCATGTTAGTCTCATTGATGTTGGTTATGTCCATCTCTTGCAATGTTCTATTCTTATATTCTACAACTCCATTTTGTTGTGGAGTTCTAGGACAAGAAAAGTCATGAGAGATGCCATTTTCATTAAAGAATGATTCTAATTTTTTGTTTTCAAATTCTCCACCATGATCACTTTTGACTTTAACAATTCTAAATTCTTTTTCATTTTGAACTTGTTTGCAGAAGTTAGAGAATACAACAATTGACTCATCCTTGTGTCTAAGGAACTTTACCCATGTCCATCTGCTGAAGTCATCTACGATCACCAATCCATACTTCTTGCCACTGACTGAAGCAGTTTTCACTGGTCCAAACAAGTCAATGTGCAGAAGTTCTAGTGGTCTAGAGG
Source organism: Lathyrus aphaca (assembly GCA_963966055.1). Classification (NCBI taxonomy): domain Eukaryota; kingdom Viridiplantae; phylum Streptophyta; class Magnoliopsida; order Fabales; family Fabaceae; genus Lathyrus; species Lathyrus aphaca. Next base: position 63,032,025 of record OZ014519.1, on the reverse strand, counting down.
AAGATACAACATTTTTAGCTTTAAAGGCAGGTTTTGAAAATTTGCCTTTCTGACATGCTTCACACAAAGCTTCTGAGTTGAACTTCAAGTTTGGAAGTCCTCTGACCAGATTGAGTTTGTTAAGTTGAGATAATATTCTCATATTAACATGTCCCAATCTTCTGTGCCAGACCCATTTCTCAGTTTCCACAGACATTAGACATTTTACATTCTGATTTTTTAATTCAGAAAGTTTTATTTTATATATGTTGTTCTTTCTCTTTCCACTGAAGAGGATTGTTCCATCTTTCTGACTAACAGCTTTACAGAACTTTTGATTGAAGATTATGTCATAGCCATTATCACTTAATTGACTTATGGATAATAGATTATGCATTAATCCTTCTACCAATAGAACATTATAGATAGAGGGAAGATTTCCATTACAAATAATTCCAGAGTCAATTATTTTTCCTTTTTGGTTGCCTCCAAAACCTACGTGGCCTCCAGCTTTTAATTCAAGACTTTGGAACATATGCTTTCTTCCCGTCATGTGTCGTGAGCATCCAGAGTCCAGGTACCAGGATTGGTGTTTCAGTTTTTCTGTTAAAGACATCTGCAACATACACAATTTTATCTTTGGGTACCCATATTTTTTGGGGTCCTTGTTTGTTAGTTTTCACAATCTTCTGATTTATTTTAGGTTTCAAATCTGAACTTGTGGACCAAGATGACTCACTAGTATATATTAGGTCATGATTATGACCATAGATAAAATGAGAACTTAGAGGAGTATTAACTTTTATGACAACGTCATCAATCTTTTTAAACTTCAGAGTTTCCTTTTCTTTAGTTTTCACATAGCCTATGCCTCTTCTATCATTTCTGCTAACTCCATAGATCATAGATGCAATTTTGCTTCTATCTATGCTTTTAGTTAGAAATTTTTGAAAACTATAGTCATATTGCTTTATGATACTATCAGAATTGAGTAGATCTTCTAATTCAGATTCCTTCTGAGCTTTAAGTTTTTCAAAAGAGTTTTTGCATCAAAAATATTTTCTTTCAGCTCAGAGTTTTCTGTTTTTAGTTTTCTAACTTCTTCTAATTCGGATACCAGACTTTGTTTCATGTCTTTGTATTTGAATTGAAACTTCTGATATTTTTCAAGAATTTCTGAGAGGCTAGCTTCTAATTGAGATCTAGAAAGTTTAGAGAATACCTCTTCTGTGTCTGAGTCTGATTCTGATTCTGATGAGTGATCAACTTCTGGTATTTTTGCCATTAGTGCAATGTTAGCATGTTCATCTTCTGAATCCGACTCTGCTTCAGATGATTCAGAATCATCCCATGTTTCCATGTGTAACACGGTGGGAGAACTGACTTTAGTTAAATGTTGCGGATAGCAAGAGTCGCCACCGACTTTTATTTTATCCAAAGGAAAGGGCATAAAAGAACAGGAAAGACCTTAAAAGATTTTTGGGTTCGGGGGGTAGGTTATGTAAAGGGAAGGTGTTAGCACCCTTTACATCCATGGTTATCCATGGGCTCTTAGTTACTTAGCTCACTTTAAACTGTTTTTGAAATATGAAGTGTGTGAATAGAAATTTTCTTAAGTGTTTTATAATGATCCATGTACGGATATATATAAAACCTTTGTTTTGAAAATTGCTTGAAAAATGTGAAGTATTTGAAATGTTTTTGAAAAAAGTGAGCAAGTACATAAGAGGAACTTACCCTAAGTTAAGTCTTTTCTGTTCTTGAATATCCTTTAAATGGTAAGACTATCCCTATTATTAAGGAATAGGTAGTCATTACCTTGGATGTAAGGGACAAGTGAAGGGACATCTGTTATTTAGGCAACTGTGGGGTGTATAAGCAATTCGAAGGGACTTATCATCTTTATTCGAAAGGGACAAGATCATTACGAAGGCAACATTCGAAGGGACTTGATCTTTTTATCTGTTTAGGGACTAGATGATATAAGATGAGGGACTTTGCTTTATACACCCTACTTGACCTTTTGTTTAGGCAACTTGAGAGGTATCCTTAAGAAGGTGAGATGGCGATCCAGGATCGACTTACGTGTGTGAGTGTACGAGTTCAAATATTTATCTTTAAGTTAATGATCTAATTCAATTTTTAGTACAAACATGTTTCACTCCCTATTTTACTAACCATAGCATTTAAAATATAAATATTAAAAATTACTACGACTATTACATATTGGATACAATTACATAATAATAATAATTAAAAATAAATAAGCAGATAAATAATAATAAATAATTGGGTTAGTAACAATAATAATAATAAAAATCATATAATATATATAAATAAATAAATGGGGTTAGTACTAATAGCATAAATAAGAATAAAATAAATTAGCATAATAATGAATAATAAATTAAAAGTTCAACAATTATTTTTTTAAGATTTTAAGAAGAAAAATAAACAATTCATATTATATACTAATTATTATAAAGATTTAAATTATATATACATGTTATGAAAATAATGGTTAATTATAATTAAATAAACATATTATAAAATAAATTATATTTATAAGATTAAATTAGGAGTTTTTAATTATTTTAAGCATAATCTAAAATTATTTACATGATTTATATAAACTATGGATAATGATAATATAAACAAATAATTAAAATAAAGAAACATAATTAACATTGATATAAAAAATATTTAGAGTTTTTTAGAAAAATATTATTAGGGTTAATGAAAATATTAGGGTTTATGATTATTTTAAAAAATATAAAATAAGGTTTTATTTATTAATTTACAACAAAAATAACAAATTCAATTATTTACAAATTATATATTTAACAATATAAGCATACAAATTAATTTCTAAGCATATATGATTTTACTATATTATTTTTTATTATAAACTATTTTAATTAACATTAAAGAAAATAGAAAAAATAGAAAAAAACAATTAAAACAAAATAGTAAAACTTACCTGCTGGAGCCTGGGGTCGAACCCAGGTCTCCCAGCCTATTCCATTGACCATCAACCAGCTGAGCTACGCATGATGCGTGTACATGAATCAAACTCCAGCAATAATATATTAAACCTGATAATTACATGAAATTTTGAACAAAAAAAACCTGACCAAGGAATCGAACCCTGGCCCTCTATCATCACACACCAACGTCAAAACCAACTGAGCCACACGCTCACTTTGAAACATAAATAGAAACAAATACATAATATTTTAAACCAATTTTTTGAAATAATTTTTCGCGCCACTGGTCTTCGTCTTCAACCTTGGTACCTACGAATTTTCCTGCGTTTTTACATACACATTTACCTGCGAATTTCTTAATACAGAAAACCTACGAAATTGAAACATCATTAAAACAATACAATTTCATTAAATTAAGAGTGCAAACAAGGTCCAGAGGTTGTTTAGAATTGATCCACGGTTTTAGAATTCGTTTATATTCATTTAAACACAAAACCCTAACTTGAAGGTCAAGAACCCTAAAATGGCATCATACGATTCGGCCATGGTTTCTTCAATTAAACCGCCCAGAATTCATCACAAGCTTCAACTAACCATGAATCAATAAACAAAATTAGTTTGCAATGCATAAATAATGAGAATCGAAAATTTCAAAACCAAGAACAAAACTGATTCGGTTTAAGTAATATGGAATGATTTGGATGCTGCAAATGGTTCAAATAGATTCAGTGATGTCCATAGAACATGTATCAACCTTCAAATTGTCTTGAAAGGGCTTGATGAATGGAATTCGAATTTGAGTTTTTGGTGAGTTTTGAAAAAGTGGAAACTTACTCTTGAGGCAGAATTTTCGTCCCCTATTCATTGTGATGGTTTGTATACTTATAGTTGAATGAAATTAGGTCAAAAATTTGGATGGTTATTTGGACTTTTTGGATTCAAAAGATTGAAAAAGATCATGGCTTGAATTTCAAATATTTTTGAATGAAACCTTTCTATCTTAAGACAATCATCATCAATTGCACATCAATCTGATCCAACTCATGTTTATGACTTTCTAAAATCAAAATATATTTTAAATCTTCATATTTGATATTTTATTTAAATTTAAAATGATTTTTAATATAAAAAATCATAATAAATAAAATAAATAAAATAAAATTATGAAAATATTAAATAAATTTCGTGCATGATGTCATGGAACACCTTGGGTCACAAAAAGTTCAGCCCATTTGAAGAATTATGGTTTTAAGACCCCATTTTCTTCATAAACCACCCAAAAATTTCCCAACTTTGCAAGGGCACAAATCCTTCAATTTCAATGGTATGAGGGTGTTCTTGGAAATTTTGGAAAGCTTAAAGAGTCCTCTAACCAACCCCATTGGTTTCATGTCCATATCATTTACCATTCTCAAGTTATGCTCTTTGGAAGTTGTTGACTTTTTGTTGACTTTTAAAAGGACCTATAATGTCTTAGCTCATAACTTTCAAATGAAGCATTTTTGGGCTTGGCTTGTGAGACACAAAGTTGTAGAGAATTCAATTTCCTTAAAAATTATATTTGTATGGAAAATTTTTGATGAAGCATGTGAAAGTTATGGCTGGTCAAAATTTAGTTGACTTTTCCTGAGGAAACCCTAATTTAGAAACTCCTGATTCTTGATGATCTGAAATCTCCTTGATGAATCATGATCAACCCTTGATAAAATGATGAATTTTACTTCACATACTTGATGTTGGCAAAAAATCATGAAGTTTGACTTTGGTTTGACCACAGTTGACCTCATTTTGACTTTTTAACTACTTTGACTGATTTTGACTTATCTGATCATCTGACTGAGCAAACCTCTGAGAAAAGTTCTGAAACTTGTCATGGGGATTCTTAAACATATATAAGATGTTATGAAGCTCACTTGAAGTCTTGGAAGTCTATTTAGCCTGATTAAAGTCAAAACCCTAGTTTTGGATGCTCTGCTTAGGAGGATGCATTGTCTGAGGGAATTGTCAAATCTTCTGACTAATTGTGAACTTTGTAAACCTTGTGAACATCATTGTGAACCTTGTGAAACTCATAAGATGTCTTGTGAACCTTGTGAACCTCATAAGATGTATTGTGAATCTTATGAACCTCATAAGGTGTCTTGTGAACCTTGTGAACCTCATAAGGTGTCTTGTGAACCTTGTGAACCTCATAGTACACAAAGTCTTGTTTTGTGAGGGCAAATTTTGGGGTGCAACAGCTGCCCCTGTTCAATTTTCTGAAACCTGAGGTGTTAGATTGGTATATGTGTCAGTCGTGACCTGGAAGGTTGAAGGGGATTGAACACAAAAGCCCAAAAATTTGCATTCACCGATGCGTAGAGTAATACTGATGATATGTTGTATATGCTTGAGTGGGCTTAAAGATGCCACTTGGAGAAAAGTTCTTCAAATATACTTCTTGGAGAATAAGGTAGTCCAAAGTATGAAGATATAGCTTTTGGGAAGATAAACAACGTCCCAACATAGTGAGATAACCTTTCGGAAGATAAACAACGGCCCAAGGTAAAAGTATAACCTTCAGGAGGGTAAACAACGTCCTGAGGTATAAGTATAACTTTTGGGAGGATAAACAACGGCCCAAAGAAATGATAGCTTTCAGGAGGATAAACAACGTCCTGAGGTATAGTGATAGCTTTCAGGAGGATAAACAACGTCCTGAGGTATAAGTATAACTTTTGGGAGGATAAACAACGGCCCAAAGTCATGATATGGATTTTGAGAAGATAAACGAAGTCCCATGATAATGAGGTAACCTTTGGGAAGATAAATAACGGCCCAGGGTAAATGATAGCTTTCAGGAGGATAAACGACGTCCTGAGGTAAAAGATAACCTTTGGGAAGATAAACGACGACCCAAGGTCACAAGTTGTTGATGAAGTTTGTCGGCTGGAGAATTAATCTGAAAAACAAGATTATAACATTCTGCACGATAATATTAGTTTATGTATTATGTATGCATGTATAATATGATGCACTTAAGTAATGTATTATGTATTTATGGATATGTATGATATGATGTAAATGATGTATGTATGAATCATGCAGCCTGACACGTCTGGATATCTTTGTATAACAACTGCTGGCTAGGGAAAATAAATCCCAATTTGTTGCTGAAGAATATGAGGAACTCATTCCCGTTTGATAATATAGTATTCATAACCTCCCGTCTTTGTTCGATAGTAAGGTATACATAACCTCCCGTCTTCGTTCGATAGTAAGGTATACATAACCTCCCGTCTCTGTTCGATCGTACTCCTGTTGGAACAATAAATTCCCGACTATCCGTATGAGGATAAAAGAGATGGATATAAATTCCAGGGGAGATGTGACTCGAAGTACTTATGAAGATGGATTTGCCCTACCGGGGGATTTGTAGCTGTCTTGTAGGAATGAACCGGCGAAGCTTCGTTGAAATCCTTCCCTCGTTCGTCCTTAGTAAATACTATTACCGCATTTTCATGCATTTCTGGTAAACATCAATCATATTAAGCATTTATGCATTTCTGGTAAACATCAATCATATTCAAAAGCATATATACATTCAAACACAACCAATGGACGTTTCGCTTATGTAAATAGGGTAAAAGTAAATCTGGATTCAAAGATGGAATTTTATTTATATCACAAAATGACCTATACATAGGCAAGTTTGTACAAGGAGACAGAAATCCTAGTAAGAGGAATTCGTCGTACAACTTTACAAAACAAAGGAAATCAGCTATGTGGGAAATAATCCTATTGAGTTTCAATTCTACTATTGCCATTATCTTCAAGTATCTCATCTTCTGCTGTCGAGACGGAAATGATTGGATTGAGCTTTATCTGTTCGAGCTAGAGTAAGTAACACAACTGGTTGTAGTTACATGGGTGATCCAAACGAGACATAGTCATACGCTTTAATCTCTAACTTTTGCCTGGATTGCCCTTTCAGGTTTTCAATCCACCGGGATACCCTTTTTTGCCCAAGCCGCCTTTTCAGGTTTTCGACTTGCCGGGTGTACATCTTTTTATATATATATATCCCTAATTTTTGCCCGAACCCTTTTGGTTCGCCGGGATGCCCTTATTTTTGCCTAGGCCAGTCAACCTAGCGGGTCTCTTTTTATGTGTAGTATTTTTTAACTATGTCTGCGTTTACAGGATGTGGGAAATCTTCACCATCCATAGTAGTAAGTATCATGGCACCTCCTGAGAATACTGTTTTGACTACAAATGGTCCTTCATATGTAGGAGTCCACTTGCCCCTAGGATCACCCTGTGGTAATATGATACGCTTGATTACCAAGTCACCTGCCTGATATACCATTGGCTTAACCTTCTTGTTGAAAGCCTTGATCATTCGTTTCTGGTACATCTGGCCATGACAAACTGCTGCTAACCTCTTCTCGTCAATCAAATTTATCTGGTTAAGTCGAGTCTGAATCCACTCATCTTCATCCAAGCCTGCATCCTTCATAATTCTTAAGGAGGGGATCTGAACTTCAATGGGCAGAACTGCTTCCATACCATAGACTAAGGAGAATGGAGTTGCCCCTGTTGAAGTACGTATTGTAGTACGATAACCATGAATGGTAGACCAATAGTAACCTGCTCTCAATATCTTCTTTGCCATAGTATGACCACTAGAATGAGTGCCAAATATCCCATCATGCATATCTTCCATAATCTCTGTTGCTTCCTTCTTATCCACACAACGAAGCATAGTTGAATCATGATTGCGCTTGTACAAAATCCCATTACTCAAAAAGAACTTAGCAGAAAACCTCCTCAGAAACTTCCTATCTTTGACAGATGCCCCTTCAGGGAACTCCTGAGCTTCAAGATATCTTTTCACTTCATAGAACCAAGGTTTCTCCTCTGCTTCTTCAGTGTCAATCTCATTGCAGTATGCAGGCTTTTCAAATCTATCAATAGTAATCTTGGGAGCTTCATCATCCCAGCTGATCTCAAACATGGATGCCATGGTGGCTAATGCATCTGCTAACTGGTTTTCTCTTCGTGGAATATGTCCAAAGGTAATCTCTTTGAAATGTGGGATCAAAGACAACACATGCTCTCTGTAAGGAATGAGGTTATCATGCTTGGTATCCTAATCTCCTTTGATCTGACTTACTACCAGGACTGAATCTCCATACACGTCAAGGAACTGAATCTTCATATCAATGGCAGCTTTGATACCCAGGATACATGCCTCATACTCAGCCATGTTATTGGTACAATAGAAACAAAGTCTTGCAGTAATCGGGGTATGACAACCTTCAGGGGAACTGATCACAACACCAACACCATTACCAAGTGCATTAGAAGCTCCATCGAAAACCATAGTCCATCGGGATCCTTGTTCAGGTCCGTCATATTGTCCAGGTTCTTTGGTAATAATCATAATGTCTTCATCGGGGAACTCAAAACTCATTGACTGATAATCATCCACTGCTTGATGAGCCAAATGATCAGCTACAACACTTCCTTTAATGGCCTTCTGAGTAGTATACTGTATGTCATATTCTGTCAAGATCATTTGCCATCTTGCAATTCTTCCGGAGAGAGCAGGTTTCTCGAATATGTACTTGATTGGATCCATCTTCGAAATCAATAAGGTATTATGAGTCAACATATACTGTCTTAGCCGGCGAGCAGCCCATGCCAAAGCGCAACAAGTTTTCTCGAGCAGTGAGTATCTTGTTTCACAGTCGGTAAACTTTTTGCTAAGGTAGTATATTGCCTGCTCTTTTCGACCAGACTCGTCATGTTGCCCCAACACACACCCCATTGAGTTGTCTAACACTGTTAAGTACATAATCAAGGGTCTTCCATCAACTGGTGGCATCAAAATTGGAGGTTCTAGGAGATATTTCTTGATTTCATCAAAGGCAGTCTGGCACTCATCATTCCATTCCATCACCTGATCTTTCTTCAACAATTTGAAGATTGGCTCACAGATGGCAGTTAATTGGGAAATAAATCTTGCAATATAATTCAATCGACCCAAGAAACCTCTAACTTCCTTCTCAGTACGGGGAGCTGGCATCTCTCGTATAGCTTTCACTTTTGCAGGATCTATTTCAATACCTTTTCCGCTGACAATGAAACCCAGGAGTTTACCAGATCTAACTCCAAAGGTATATTTGGATTCAATCTCAGCTTGTATTTCTTCAACCTCTCAAACAACTTATGCAGATGATCAAGATGTTGCTCTTCATTCTGGGACCTGGCTATCATATCATCCACATACACCTCTATCTCGTGATGAATCATATCATGAAACAAAGCCACCATAGCACGCTGATATGTTGCCCCGACATTCTTCAAACCAAATGGCATCACCTTATATCAAAAAGTGCCCCACTGTGTAACAAATGTTGTCTTCTCCATATCTTCAGGTGCCATCTTGATTTGATTGTAACCAGAGAAACCATCCATGAAAGAGAACACCTTATGCTGAGCAGTATTGTCTACCAAAACATCAATATGAGGAAGTGGAAAGTCATCTTTAGGGCTGACCTTGTTCAAATCCCTGTAGTCTACACACATACGTACCTTACCATCTTTCTTGGGTACCGACACCACATTTTCAACCCACTGAGGATAAGAAGTCACAGCTAAGAACCCTGCATCAAACTGTTTCATTACCTCTGCCTTAATCTTCTCTGACATCTCAGGACGCATTCGACGAACCTTCTGCTTCTTTGGACGACAATCTTCTTTCACTGGTAAACGATGAACCACAATGTATGTATCCAACCCTGGCATGTCTTCATAAGACCAAGCAAACATCTCCACATAATCATGTAACATCTGAATCAATCTGCTCTTGACACTATCTTCTAAATCAACCCCTATCTTGACCTCTTTCCTGTTTTCTTCAGTTCCCAGATTCACAACTTCGACCGGCTCTTCATGTGGCTGTATAGCTTTCTCTTCCTGTTGTAACAACCTAGCAAGCTCTACAGGTACTTAGCAATCGTCCTCCTTTCCATCTTCAGCTTGATAGATCGGATTCTCGAAATTATAATTGGCAATAGTAGAACTGTTATCAACAGGATCCAGAGTGGATGAGGATCTGCATTTTAGTGATGTGGGTATGTGTAAGAACATATAGCTGATAAAACAAAAATAAAAGAAAAGAAAAACAAGGAACACAATATTTACGAAAACGAAACGTCCACTGATTTTTATTGAATGAAGTATGCAAATGAAATGACATCCCGTAACAAGCACACCATTACGCCCTGGGTAAGGCACAAGGCTTGAAAGTTTAATTGTTCAAGAAATTACAAACTTAAAAGTAACAACACAGTAATAGTATTTACTCCTGACTAAAGGAGATAGGAATAACATCTTCAGCCTTCCAATTATTGAGCCCAGCACCCACAGTAGGAAAAATCCAAGTATCCAAGTTGTAGTCTTCATCATAGTCACCCACGACATTGATCTGATTCTTCATAATCCCTTGATTGGTGATACAAACAGCACGAGCACGACGAACAGCCTTCTGAGACTCTGCAGTAAAACCCAAACCAAATTTGTCAGACTTGTAAGGAATGTCAGGAAGCTGACCCCAAATAGTACAACCACCTTCATCCACCACAGCTCTAGCATCTTTGAGGGAGGCCATTGTAGGAGGTACTCTGGTGACCACAGGAACTTTCTTGACAACAGGAGGAGCTTCATAATTTTTAACAAACCAAGGAACCACTTCGAACGTTTGGCATGGAGTTTCAACATATTCACCTTCCATTTCAAGATATTTAAAGGTGTTCACATTGCTAACTATATATCCTTCCTCTCCGTAAACAGTGACAACTTTTCCTTCTACCGGATATCTCAGGTTCTGGTGTAAAGTGGAGGTTACAGCACCTGCCCCATGGATCCAGTGATGCCCAAGCAAACAAGAATACGAAGGACGAATATCCATCACGTAAAAAGTAGCATTGAAGACCTGAGAACCTACTTTGATTGGGAGATCAATTTCTCCATGCACCACTCTTCTCGAGCCATCAAAAGCTTTCACCACTATATTACTGAGCTTCAACACAGCATCTTCAGGACTAAGCTTATTCAGGACTTTTTTGGGCAACACATTCAGAGAGGAACCATTGTCTATCAATACATGTGACAGGGTAGTGCCCCTGCATTCAATAGAGATATGTAGAGCCCTATTATGATCTCTCTTGGCCGGAGTCAAATTAGCATTGGAGAAACCTAACCCATTATCATAGGTCAAGTGTGCAACACAATTTTCAAACTGGTCAACAGAAATTTCATTTGGTACATGAGCAGTCTTCAGAAATTTAATCAGGGCCCTGGCATGAGCCTCAGAGCACAACAATAAAGACAACATAGAAATCTTGGAGGGAGTATGCCCCAATTGGTCAACAATGTCATAATCACTCTTGCGAATGATCTTCAATACTTCTTCCATCTGCTTAGCAAGATCATCAGCAGCTGGCACATCATTTTGTATAGGTTCAATAACAGGACCTTTGCCCCGAGCATCCGCAGTGGAGGTAGTAACTGGAGTAACTGTATTCTTGGAAGTGACTGGAGGAGAGAAAACTCTTCCACTTCGTGTGATCTTACTAGATCCAGCAATATTATCAACATCAAGGTTTTCATCAACAACAGGTGTATCAGCTAAAGGTTCCTGCTTAATCCCATGGATATAAACATCGAAACCATAATGCCAAGGCACAACTTTATCAGAAGTATATGGAATAGGACCAGGAGTGGTAATGATCATAGGAGCCACTCTAGCTTCAGCAACAATCTTCACAGGGCCTTCAGCAGTAATCTTAATTGGACCCTCATGAGTGATTTTGACAGGACCCTTGGAAGTAATCCTCACCGGCACTTTATCAACCATATCCACCTCTTCAACCTTCGCACCTTTAGTTATATGATCAACCATGCTCTCCACAGAAGGTGGAATCCTCTCAAACACTATGGTGTAATTATTCATGAGGCGTTGAATTCCATCTCTCAACCTCCAGCAGCTATCCGGCTTATAGGTGCAATATAAACAATCTTCACGACAACCTGGAAAGAACCCAACTTGTACTAGCTTCTTCTTAATAACAGACAATGGTGTAGTCAACTCTACAACTGAGGAAATATGTGAATCTTCATCAATGGCGTTGACAGTCTTCTCATGATTTGGCATGGGAGCAGTGATCACATTTGGAGTACCCGGAGGGTCAACCTCAATCTCTCCGGCATCAATCATATCTTGAATTTTGTTCTTCAATACCCATCAACTATTGGTATCATGTCCCTGACAATTGGAATGATATGCACATCGTGCATTAGGATTGTACCTGGGAGAGGTAACATTGGGATTCTGAGGAGGATCCCTCAAAGTGATAAGTTCACCCTTCAACAAGTGTTGCAAGGCTTGGGCCAGTGACATGTTGATCTTAGTGAACTATCTTCTAACCCTCTGTTGATTTCCCTGTGGCTGCTCTGGTGTTGCAGGAGTTGGATTGGAGATATGAACTGCACTCACAGACTAATGCCTTCTATTACGATCAGGTTGACCATATACAACATTTGACTCTTTCTTCCCACTGGGAGGCTTCTTTGCAGTACTGGATGAAGAAGCACCCACTTGAATCTTGCCACTCCTTATACCACTTTCTACGCGTTCTCCTGTCATTATCAACTCAGTGAAGGCAGATGATGAGCTTCCAATGAGATGACTGTAAAAAGGACCATTCAGCGTACACATGAACATATCAACTAACTCCCTGTCAGTTATAGGGGGTTGCACTCTTCCAGCTAAGTCTCTCCATTTCTGGGCATACTCCTTGAAGTTTTCTTTAGCACCCATAGACATGCTCTGTAGTTGCATGCGAGTAGGGACTAGATCATCATTGTATTGATATTGTTTATAGAAGGCTTCAGCAAGATCATTCCAATCACGGATGTTGACACTCTCCAACTGATAGTACCATTCCAATTGAGCTCCAGATAAGCTCTCTTGGAAGAAATGGATCCACAACTTCTTATCAGCAGTATGGGGTTGGATTCTCCGGACATAAGATCTCAGATGTAGCTTGGGACAAAAGACACCATCATAAACTACGAAAGTAGGAACCTTGAAACCAATGGGTATAACTACCCCAGATATCAAACTCAGGTCTTCAAAATCCAGCCCAGAAGACTTTTGCAATTCCATAGCATCCATTCTATCCACCAGCATCTTGAACTTATCTTCATTAGGCTCATGATAGTAGTTAGCTTCAGAATCAGAGTCCCCCATTGTATTATGGAGACTGCCTCCCTCTTTCTCAGACTCTTCAGACTCATAATCTTCAACCTGTTCTTTGGTCTTGACAGGACCTCTGAACCTTCTTCCCATGTTGATCAGGCCACCTGATCTTCTAGTTTTCTTAGTCTTCTTGGCCAGCAGTGTCTTCAATTCATCCTGCCCCTTGGACAAGTTCAGGATCAGCTCTTGGAACTGTGCATTTTGTGCCTGGAGATCCTTAACTGTTTGTTCAAGAGCCATTGCTGAAATAAACAGCGAGAAGATGAGAAACCTGTGCACAATAAACCTGTGATGCAATGATATGGTATGTGAATGTATATGCAATGTTTTCAAGGACCGCAGGATTTAAATTTGCTTAAACAATCAAGAAGATAAACTTTTATTAGTAATAAATTTGTTTTGCCCTTTTGGGCTTACAATAAAAATGAAATAAATACAAAAGATGGGGTTTTAAGTCTCCCATGGATGTTTCCTCTTTGTGTTGAGGTATGAGTTGAGATTCCGCTCCTCGTGAAGTTGCTTTGTTAGCTCCAGGATTCTTTCTTGGCTTGCTTTGTAATGAGCCTCGAAAGTATCCCTTTGCTCCTTCAACTGGATCCAGGACCTCTGCAAGTCTTCCATGTCAGTGGGCATGTCTGGGTGAAGGATGGTGTAAGAGGTATCTCCTTCAGCAACAGGCTCCATAGTAACTGGCAGGATGGCTGGATATGGCATCATGAGAGTCTGAGCACGAGATCGCACCCATCAGAGGTAAGCTTCCATAGGAATAGTGTACTTAGGCTCCAGAGTCTTACTGTCAACCTTGTTCACTTTTCCCCATGCTCGTATGAACCTCTGACGGTAACCTTGCAGATCGTTGTCGTAATCAAACACAATACCCTGAATCAACATGTCATGTGGACCATCACTCCGAGCGTAACCAAACTGTCGTAAAGCTAAGGAAGGGTTGTAAGTAATGCCTCCTCTTATGCCTAGAAGTGGCACATTAGGAAACTCCCTACAACGGTCAATGATAGTGACATTCTCCATAGATCTGGAGCACCAATGGATATCTGAATGAGAGAGTGACATAATCCTCTTGGACCACCTGAACCCTTGTTCATTCTTCATCACTGAACGAGGAAGGTGAGAAATAAACCACCTAGATAGAAAAGCTATGCAACACATCAAAGTTCCTCTTGCCCTTGTAGTACGGGTGTGAAGAGAATGTAGGATGTCTCCAAGCAATGTAGGCACTGGATTGTGACTCAGAAATATGTTGATGGCATGCACGTCTATGAACTGATCAGGATTGGGGAACAATACTAAGCCATAAATCAACAAGGCTAAGATTTCCTGAAAAGCATCATAGCTCATAGCTTTCAAGAACACTTGAGCCTTCTCTATCAACACCTTAGCAAGAATACCCTTAACTCCGCTTCTCGTTTCTAGAACAATGTCAGACTTCTTCAGATGTAGAGTTGCAGCAATAACCTCAGGTTTAGGCTCTTTTTCCAAGCCTGTGAATGGTTTCTGATCAAGTACAGGTATACCCAGAAGTTTAGAGAACTCTTCCATTGTAGGAACCAGCTGGTAGTCGGGGAATGTGAAGAAATGGTGCTTAGGATCAAAGAACTGAAACAGAACACTCATCATGTCTTCATTGAACCCTGAAGTGACTAGATCTAGTAGGTGACCATGTCTCTTGATGAACTGGGAGTTTTCAGACACTTGAGAAGCCAACTCTTTAAGCTTAGGAGGTATGCCTACAAAGTTGATCCTGATAGTGTTTCTACAAGCAGAAGCCATGACCTGCAACAAAGAACAAAGATAAATCCTTTGGTCCTTGAAATGGTTAGTGAAAATGCTATGCTTATGATGCATGATGATGTCATGATGTTATGCTCAATCACAAACATGTGGCACACACAAACAATTCACACCATAGCCCTAGGTTTAAAGGCTTGCATGAGGTTCAAAGGTAAGTACCCTCCCCTGAAGTTAGTTGGTTCATCCTGTCCTATAAAGTAACCAGGTTCTAAGGGTTCTCAATATCATTGATCCTTCACAAGGGTGGTTGTTCAGTAGGCAACTTACTTGCCAACCAAAACCCTCCAAGTTTAGAATCTCAATGAGCGTAGTATCGAGTATCAACCAACTTTAGTCCTCACCAAAGCCGGTTATCTCACTACTTTCTAAAGGCCAAGATGGGATGACTAGGGTTCTAAAAGTTAGTTAGTGTATTGACAACATATGGCAGCCTCATATTATCCTCAACTTGACTTAAGGAACATAAGCACCAACCAAGAAGTCACACTAACTATGGCCACCAGATCAACCATATCGGTATACGCCGTACAGTTTCCTTGGTCTATTGCCATTTACCTAAGGTACACTAGATCCGGGTTAGGATCTTTCACACATAAGAGCACCCAACAGATAAGTATAAAGCAAACAAGGCAAATAATTTTAAAGTGATCTAATTCCTAAGGGTACCCCTCTTTTATTAAATCCCCAGCAGAGTCGCCAGTTCTGTAACACGGTGGGAGAACTGACTTTAGTTAAATGTTGCGGATAGCAAGAGTCGCCACCGACTTTTATTTTATCCAAAGGAAAGGGCATAAAAGAACAGGAAAGACCTTAAAAGATTTTTGGGTTCGGGGGGTAGGTTATGTAAAGGGAAGGTGTTAACACCCTTTACATCCATGGTTATCCATGGGCTCTTAGTTACTTAGCTCACTTTAAACTGTTTTTGAAATATGAAGTGTGTGAATAGAAATTTTCTTAAGTGTTTTATAATGATCCATGTACGGATATATATAAAACCTTTATTTTGAAAATTGCTTGAAAAATGTGAAGTATTTGAAATGTTTTTGAAAAAAGTGAGCAAGTACATAAGAGGAACCTACCCTAAGTTAAGTCTTTTCTGTTCTTGAATATCCTTTAAATGGTAAGACTATCCCTATTATTAAGGAATAGGTAGTCATTACCTTGGATGTAAGGGACAAGTGAAGGGACATCTGTTATTTAGGCAACTGTGGGGTGTATAAGCAATTCGAAGGGACTTATCATCTTTATTCGAAAGGGACAAGATCATTACGAAGGCAACATTCGAAGGGACTTGATCTTTTTATCTGTTTAGGGACTAGATGATATAAGATGAGGGACTTTGCTTTATACACCCTACTTGACCTTTTGTTTAGGCAACTTGAGAGGTATCCTTAAGAAGGTGAGATGGCGATCCAGGATCGACTTACGTGTGTGAGTGTACGAGTTCAAATATTTATCTTTAAGTTAATGATCTAATTCAATTTTTAGTACAAACATGTTTCACTCCCTATTTTACTAACCATAGCATTTAAAATATAAATATTAAAAATTACTACGACTATTACATATTGGATACAATTACATAATAATAATAATTAAAAATAAATAAGCAGATAAATAATAATAAATAATTGGGTTAGTAACAATAATAATAATAAAAATCATATAATATATATAAATAAATAAATGGGGTTAGTACTAATAGCATAAATAAGAATAAAATAAATTAGCATAATAATGAATAATAAATTAAAAGTTCAACAATTATTTTTTTAAGATTTTAAGAAGAAAAATAAACAATTCATATTATATACTAATTATTATAAAGATTTAAATTATATATACATGTTGTGAAAATAATGGTTAATTATAATTAAATAAACATATTATAAAATAAATTATATTTATAAGATTAAATTAGGAGTTTTTAATTATTTTAAGCATAATCTAAAATTATTTACATGATTTATATAAACTATGAATAATGATAATATAAACAAATAATTAAAATAAAGAAACATAATTAACATTGATATAAAAAATATTTAGAGTTTTTTAGAAAAATATTATTAGGGTTAATGAAAATATTACGGTTTATGATTATTTAAAAAAATATAAAATAAGGTTTTATTTATTAATTTACAACAAAAATAACAAATTCAATTATTTACAAATTATATATTTAACAATATAAGCATACAAATTAATTTCTAAGCATATATGATTTTACTATATTATTTTTTATTATAAACTATTTTAATTAACATTAAAGAAAATAGAAAAAATAGAAAAAAACAATTAAAACAAAATAGTAAAACTTACCTGCTGGAGCCTGGGGTCGAACCCAGGTCTCCCAGCCTATTCCATTGACCATCAACCAGCTGAGCTACGCATGCTGCGTGTACATGAATCAAACTCCAGCAATAATATATTAAACCTGATAATTACATGAAATTTTGAACAAAAAAAACCTGACCAAGGAATCGAACCCTGACCCTCTATCATCACACACCAACGTCAAAACCAACTGAGCCACACGCTCACTTTGAAACATAAATAGAAACAAATACATAATATTTTAAACCAATTTTTTGAAATAATTTTTCGCGCCACTGGTCTTCGTCTTCAACCTTGGTACCTACGAATTTTCCTGCGTTTTTACATACACATTTACCTGCGAATTTCTTAATACAGAAAACCTACGAAATTGAAACATCATTAAAACAATACAATTTCATTAAATTAAGAGTGCAAACAAGGTCCAGAGGTTGTTTAGAATTGATCCACGGTTTTAGAATTCGTTTATATTCATTTAAACACAAAACCCTAACTTGAAGGTCAAGAACCCTAAAATGGCATCACACGATTCGGCCATGGTTTCTTCAATTAAACCGCCCAGAATTCATCACAAGCTTCAACTAACCATGAATCAATAAACAAAATTAGTTTGCAATGCATAAATAATGAGAATCGAAAATTTCAAAACCAAGAACAAAACTGATTCGGTTTAAGTAATATGGAATGATTTGGATGCTGCAAATGGTTCAAATAGATTCAGTGATGTCCATAAAACATGTATCAACCTTCAAATTGTCTTGAAAGGGCTTGATGAATGGAATCCGAATTTGAGTTTTTGGTGAGTTTTGAAAAAGTGGAAACTTACTCTTGAGGCAGAATTTTCGTCCCCTATGCATTGTGATGGTTTGTATACTTATAGTTGAATGAAATTAGGTCAAAAATTTGGATGGTTATTTGGACTTTTTGGATTCAAAAGATTGAAAAAGATCATGGCTTGAATTTAAAATATTTTTGAATGAAACCTTTCTATCTTAAGACAATCATCATCAGTTGCACATCAATCTGATCCAACTCATGTTTATGACTTTCTAAAATCAAAATATATTTTGAATCTTCATATTTGATATTTTATTTAAATTTAAAATGATTTTTAATATAAAAAATCATAATAAATAAAATAAATAAAATAAAATTATGAAAATATTAAATAAATTTCGTGCATGATGTCATGGAACACCTTGGGTCACAAAAAGTTCAGCCCATTTGAAGAATTATGGTTTTAAGACCCCATTTTCTTCATAAACCACCCAAAACTTTCCCAACTTTGCAAGGGCACAAATCCTTCAATTTCAATGGTATGAGGGTGTTCTTGGAAATTTTGGAAAGCTTAAAGAGTCCTCTAACCAACCCCATTGGTTTCATGTCCATATCATTTACCATTCTCAAGTTATGCTCTTTGGAAGTTGTTGACTTTTTGTTGACTTTTAAAAGGACCTATAATGTCTTAGCTCATAACTTCCAAATGAAGCATTTTTGGGCTTGTGAGACACAAAGTTGTAGAGAATTCAATTTCCTTCAAAATGAGCTTTGGATGGAAAATTTTTGATGAAGCATGTGAAAGTTATGGTTGGTCAAAGTTCAGTTGACTTTTCCTAAGGAAACCCTAATTTAGAAACTCCTAATTCTTGATGATCTGAAATCTCCTTGATGATCCATGATCAACCCTTGATCAAATGATGAATTTTACTTCACATACTTGATGTTGGCAAAAAATCATGAAGTTTGACTTTGGTTTGACCACAGTTGACCTCATTTTGACTTTTTAACTACTTTGACTGATTTTGACTTATCTGATCATCTGACTGAGCAAACCTCTGAGAAAAGTTTTGAAACTTGTCATGGGGATTCTTAAACATATATAATATGTTATGAAGCTCACTTGAAGTCTTGGAAGTCTATTTAGCCTGATTAAAGTCAAAACCCTAGTTTTGGATGCTCTGCTTAGGAGGATGCATTGTTTGAGGGAATTGTCAAATCTTCTGACTAATTGTGAACTTTGTAAACCTTGTGAACATCATTGTGAACCTTGTGAACCTCATAAGATGTCTTGTGAACCTTGTGAACCTCATAAGATGTCTTGTGAATCTTATGAACCTCATAAGGTGTCTTGTGAACCTTGTGAACCTCATAAGGTGTCTTGTGAACCTTGTGAACCTCATAGTACACAAAGTCTTGTTTTGTGAGGGCAAATTTTGGGGTGCAACACCATGAGACTCTTTTTCTTTTCTCTGTTGAATTTATGTTTGGGTTTCTCTTTTTGGAGTTTTGGACATTCACTCTTGTAATGTCCTGGTTCTTTGCACTCGTAGCACACTACTTCTTTGCTTTTGGGTTTCCTGTGTCCAGATGTTGCTTCAGAGTGATTTCTTGTTCTTCTGTTATTTCTGAACTTCTTCTGATGATGCTTCCAGAGTTGTTGGACTCTTCTAGATAGAAGAGATAGTTCATCTTCTTCTAATGAGCATCCATAACTTTCTTCTTCTTCTGCCTGTAAAGCTTTAGAATCAAATTTGTTAGATTTAAGAGCTACAAACTTACCTTTCTTCTGGGGTTCATCTTCTTCTAGTTCTATCTCATGACTTCTCAAGGAGCTGATCAGTTCTTCTAAAGATATTTCGTTCAGATTTTTTGATAGCTTTAGAGCAGTGACCATGGGCCTCCAAGCCTTTGGCAAGCTTCTGATGATCTTCTTTACATGATCTGCTGTTGAGTAGCCTTTGTCCAGAACTTTCAGTCCAGCTACCAAAATTTGGAACCTTGAGAACATTTTTTCAATTGTCTCATCTTCTTCCATTTTGAATGCTTCATACTTCTGGATGAGGGCCAAAGCTTTTGTCTCTTTGACTTGAGTGTTGCCTTCATGTGTCATCCTCAGGGAATCAAACATGTGTTTGGCTGAGTCTCTATTTGTAATTTTCTCATATTCTGTATATGAGATAACACTCAGAAGTATGGTTCTAGCTTTGTGATGATTTCTGAACTCCTTCTTGTGTTGAGCTGTCATATTTTTTATTTCAATCTTCTGACCATCTGCTCCAACAGGATGAGTGTATCCATCTGTCACCATGTCCCAAAGATCTCCATCCAGAGCTAGAAAGAAACTTTCCAGAACATCCTTCCAGTAGTCAAAGTTGTCACCATTGAACACTGGAGGTTTTGCATTGATCTTGTCATTTTGGTAGTCATTGTTGTTGTTGCCAGCGTCTGCCATGTGTTTTAACTTCTGGATCTTTTACTGACACGGTTAAGTGTATTTCTTAGAACCTAGCGCTCTGATACCAATTGAAGGGGCGCAAAACACATGGAAGGGGGTTGGAATTGGGTTTTCTTAACAACTTAAAACTAACTTCTATGACAAGTTGATTTATCCTGGTTCGTTTGAACTCAAACTACATCCAGTCCACCCGCCAAGGTGATTTTGCCTCTATCACTGAGGTCTTAATCCACTAATCAATATTTGAATACACACACTGACCTACAGTCAATGTCCTCTTGAGTCTTCTGACTGAAACTAGTCACTCAAGGGATTTAACTTATCTTTTACAATAATAATAAAATAATAACTATCTTGCTTCTAATAAAGCTATAATCACAATGTGATTCGTTACAAGAATGTATAGCACAAATGAATAAGTTATGTATCGTAGAAGCTATACTTCAAATCTTCAATTTGATTCCTTTATATATTGCTTGAATGAAATAGCCGTTGGGGACATCTTAAGCTAATTTTGGATATTATTTAATACCATAAAATCTTTCCATAACAAGAGATACTTGTCTTCTCCATTAATTGATATATTCTTTAATTAATGCCTTTAATATGAGAATCATCATCTTCTAGACATAAATCAGAGAGAATTAAATCTTGATACGCAGCCAATAAATCATATCTTTAATGATGGATTCTTCATTAAATGTATCTTCTATATGAGGCGCAATGTTTCTTATAATAAAGCACGTCTTCCTTTCAATAACTTCCTCTTCTACAAATTCTACTGATAACGAGAAAATGTATCGATTATATTGCTAAGTTTCATTACCGTTTTATCGCATAATCATCGTTTTAACACCCGATTCCTCGAGTTTTTCTTACCATTTTGCAGGTACATCATATATAGAGCTAAATCATGAACCAAGAGCAAAAGGAACGAAAACAACCATAAAAAGATGAAGAAATGAAGAAACCTGCAAAACCTGCATATTTTGTTGCACTCACGGTCGTCACCTAGTTGTCACGACCGTGACACCCCAAAAGAAGCAATCACGACCGTGATGACCTTGTCACGACCGTGACACTTAAAATTCAAGGGACACGAACGTGATGCCCTTGTCACGACCGTGACAAGGGAAAAATAGGTTATTTGACCCAGACTTGGTCACAAACGCTACGTGCACATGGTCTGCCTATTTTCCAGCCACGTTCCTGTATTCTCTCAATTGCTCCTACGAGGCCCAATCAAACAAGTTCACCCACAAGCCCATTAAATCTTCTATAAATAGCTTAAATTTTATGAACAATTGACAGAGCATTATTTTATCAATTTCCTGCGGAAGCTCTGCCGAATTATTTTACACCCTTTTTATTTCAGTATTATTTTCATTGTTCTATTTTTATTGTATCCAAACCCAACCTATAACAATTTCCAACATCAGGAAATTGTTATAAAATTTACTTGTTTCGAAACCTTCAGAATATTTTGTTATTTTCGATTCCGCCAAATACTCCGAGCTTTCCGGTCTGTGGAAGAAGGAGTCTGCCATTTTATTGTTAACCAGGTTTATATTATTTGCAATTTAATATTTATGTTATTTATTTATTTTTCTGCCATGAATATTTTGTTTATTGTTTCTCTGCCTCTTTCTGGTTCAACAAAAATGAGTAGCTAATTACCTTAGGGCGGTATGTAGTTAAAACAAACTTAATCGGTAAAATTAACCATAGGCTTAAAATAATTAATAGCTTAACATTCTGGCTGATACTTTTTATTTAAAATCGACCTTTTCGTTATGAGAGTAAGGAAAGAGTATTAGGTTAGGTCAAGACCACGAGAGTGTGAGATTTTAACCAGATAGCTAAAGTTAGGCATTTAAATTAAACACAGCGAGAGCGCTTTAAAATAAATTAGAATTACTAAGTTTCCAAAAATTATCTCTAAACACTTATGGGCTAGCGAGAGCAGGCATAGGGCTTTAGGGGTAAGATCTGAGATAAGACCACGAGAGTGTGAATTGAGGGTATTTAAACTGGTAACCTCTACATAATAGATTAAGTGAACACCTTTATAAGCCTAGGTTAGATTGACCCGCCTAAGTTAGTATAATTACATACCGACCGCCTTAGTATTATTTTATTAAAACTTAAATTTAATTCCCGCCTTTAATATTTTAAAAACAACAAAAAATCGTGACAACCCTTCACCTTAGCTAAACTAGAAGTCCATCTAGCACTAAGTAACCATAGAGTCCCTGTAGATCGATAATCTTAAATATTACTTCGATAGGCTGTGCACTTGCAGTTAAGATACCGCTAGACACATAATTAGATACGTCTTTAGCCCATCAAGTTTTTGGCGCCATTGCCGGGGACCTTAATTTAGTTACTAGTGCACTTTAGGTAGCATTGTCTAGACTAAGGTAACAACTATTTTATTTTCTTAATTTAAATTTCCGAGTGTATGCCAAGTACTCGCTCTAAAGGCAAAGACTTGCAACCTCTAATCCCAGAATTGGAACGCTTCTTACACGTAAGAAGACGGATATTCGATTACGAAAAAAGTTACAATATTCCAGATCTTCAATTAGATCCGCCTAAACCAGTCGTAACATCAAAGGACGCAGAGATGGCTGAAGAACAGAATCACCCACTCAAGTATTACGCAAGTCCTTCGCAAGCTGAACCGCATTCTAGCATTGCCGCACCGGCTATCAACCGAAATGATTTCGAACTAAAACCTTCGTTGATATCAGCCGTGCAACAAAATCAATTCTCCAGAAATCCTACCGAGGATCCGAACCTTCATCTTTCGATCTTTGTGCAATACGCAGATACCGTAAAAGCCAATGGAGTTACCCAAGAAGCTATTAGACTACGTTTGTTTCCTTTTTCACTTCGAGACAGAGCAAGAGCCTGGCTTCAATCTCTGCCTTCGAACTCAGTAACTACGTGGGAGGAACTAAAGAGAGTTTTCTTGACCAGATATTTCCCACCTAGCAAGACAACTATGCTGAGAGCTCAGATCAACGGATTTAAGCAAAGGGAAAGCGAATCACTATTCGAAGCTTGGGAACGCTATAAGGATTTGCTGAGACTTTGTCCACATCACGGATTAGTAGAATGGATGGTCATCCATACCTTCTATAATGGACTCTTGTACAATACAAGAATGACAATTGACGCTGCCGCGGGCGGTGCATTGATGGACAAAGAATATAATGATGCTTATGCACTTATCGAAAGTATGGCTCAAAACCATTACCAATGGGGAAGCGAGAGAGTCGCAACTGAGAAACCAACAAAAGGAGGTATGTACGAAGTGAGTAGTATGGACCAAGTCAATGCAAAGTTTGACCAACTAAGCCAAAAGATCGACAACTTGGCCATAACACCAACAGCCACCGTGGCTGCAGTAACACCTAACTGTGAGTTATGTGGAGTTCCAGGACATGAAGTTTCTGATTGTCAACTATTGACAGGAATTCCCACAGATCAAGTGAATTATGCTCAAGGAAACCCATACTCAAACACATACAACCCAGGTTGGAAGAATCATCCGAACTTCTCCTATAAGAATAATAATGCTTTATACGCACCAGGTCAAGCACCAGCTACACCACCAGGATATCAAAAGACTGCTCCTAATGTCCCTAGAAAATCGAACCTTGAGTTGATGATGGAGAACTTTATAGCTAACCAATATCAAACAAACAAGGACTTCTTAAACCAAAACATTCACACTAGTGAGCAGATTAAGCAATTAGTAAGCAAAGTAGATGCATTAGCTACACATAACAAAATGCTTGAAACTCAGATTTCACAAGTAGCTCAACAACAAGCACCTACTGCTGCACCAGCTGGAGTATTTCCTGGACAACCTCAACCTAATCCGAAAGGACATGCCAATGCCGTAATATTAAGAAGTGGCAAGGAACTTGACGGACCTACCGATCCAAGACTTGACAATCCAGCCATGTACCAAAAACCGGATAAACCGACTGAAACGGTGAATGATCCAGAAGAAAAGGAAGATGATAATCAAGAGGCAGTGGAGAAAGAAAAGCCTTATGTGCCTCCACCACCCTATAAACCACCAATTCCGTACCCTCAGAGATTAACCAATTCCAAGACGACGGGTCAGTTTAAGAAATTTGTCGAACTTCTGAAACAGTTGAACATTACTATTTCGTTTACAGAAGCGATCACTCAAATACCCTCGTATGCTAAGTTTTTAAAAGAGATCTTATCTAATAAGAAAAAGATAGAGGATAACGGAACAGTTACACTTACTGCTGAGTGTAGCGCCATAATTCAGAATAATATGCCTCCTAAGCTAAAAGATCCAGGAAGTTTCTCTATACCCTGTGTAATAGGAAAATTCGTCATTGACAAAGCTCTATGCGATTTAGGAGCCAGTATCAGTGTTATGCCCTTAACGATTTGCAAAAGGCTAGACATGGGAGACCTAAGACCAACTAAAATGTCTGTTCAACTAGCCGATCGCTCAGTTAAATATCCTGTAGGCATACTAGAAAACGTCCCAGTACGTATAGGACAATTCTACATCCCTACTGATTTTATAATCATGGACATCTCTGAAGACTCCACTACACCTATCATACTAGGAAGACCATTCTTAGCTACCGCCGGAGCTATAATAGACGTAAAGAGAGGAAAGCTAACCTTTGAAGTAGGTGAAGAGAAAGTTGAATTTATCTTAACACAATTCTTACAATCACCAGCTATAGAGGATACCTGCTATCTATTGGACGTAATTGACGAATGTGTAAGAGAAATGGAACTGAAAGAAACTACCTATTCTGAAATTATGAAAATTCAAATCCCTTCGATTTTTGAAGATGATAATTGGCGTGCACCGTATCAAGACGATATTCTAAGCGAAAGTTTAGCACTTACACCGGATCCCATGCCAAGTAAAGATAAACCTACATTAGGATTAAAAACTTTACCTAATAACCTAAGGTACGAATTCTTAGACATTGAATGTAAAATACCAGTTATAATAAATTCCAGTTTAGGAACTATAGAAACAAAGAAACTTTTAGATGTCTTAAAGAAATATCCAACTGCATTAGGATATAACATATATGATCTCAAAGGAATATGCCCTTCAATCTGTATGCATCGTATTCTGCTAGAAGAAGATTGCAAAACCTCCAGAGAATCTCAAAGAAGAATTAACCCAATCCTTAGCACTGTAGTGAAAGAAGAAGTTAAGAAACTACTAGATGCCGGAATAATATATCCAATCTCTGATAGTAAATGGGTTAGTCTAGTACATGTAGTGCCAAAGAAAGGAGGTATCACTGTTGTGAAAAACGCTCAAGGCGAATCGATATCGCAAAGAGTAGTGACGGGACATAGAGTGTGCATAGATTATCGTAAACTAAACAAAGCCACTCGAAAAGATCATTTCCCACTACCCTTTATAGATCAAATGTTAGAACGATTAGCCAAGCATTCATACTTCTGTTATCTTGACGGTTACTCAGGATTTTTCCAAATCCCTATCCATCCAGATGATCAAGAGAAGACTACATTCACATGCCCATATGGAACGTTCGCTTATAGACGAATTCCCTTTGGATTATGCAACGCTCCTGCAACCTTTCAAAGATGTATGATGTCAATCTTCGCAGATTTTATAGACAACATCATGGAAGTGTTCATGGACGACTTCTCTGTATGTGGGAAAAGTTTTGAAGGATGCCTATCAAATTTAGAAATGGTGTTAGAAAGATGTGTAAAAGTAAACCTCGTGCTTAACTGGGAGAAATGTCATTTTATGGTCAGAGAAGGAATCGTATTAGGCCACGTTATATCCGACAAGGGAATTGAAGTAGATAAAGCTAAGATAGAAGTCATAAAAGATCTTCAACCCCCTAAAACCATTCGAGAAATATGAAGCTTTTTAGGACACGCCGATTTCTACCGACGATTCATCAAAGATTTCTCGAAAATCACTAAACCTCTTACTGGTTTATTAATGAAAGATGCTGAGTTCATATTCAATGAAGATTGTCTTAAAGCATTCGAAACTCTAAAAACAGCCCTCATCACCGCACCAATCATGCAACCCCCTGACTGGAGATTACCTTTCGAAATCATGTGCGATGCGAGTGACTATGCTGTAGGCGCAGTTCTAGGCCAGAGGAAGGAAAAGAAACTTCATGCTATTTACTATGCCAGTAGAACCTTAGATTCTGCTCAGATGAACTACGCCACTACTGAAAAAGAATTGTTAGCAGTTGTCTTTGCGCTTGACAAATTCCGTTCTTACCTAGTAGGAGCGAAAATAATCGTTTACACAGACCATGCTGCTATCCGATATCTATTAACTAAGAAAGATGCTAAACCGAGACTCTTGAGATGGATTTTACTCTTACAAGAGTTTGATCTCGAAATAAAAGATAAAAAAGGTACTGAAAACGTCGTAGCGGACCATTTATCTAGAATAGAAGGTATTAAACCCGAACAAGTGCCGATTAACGATGATTTTCCGTATGAACAGCTGATAGCACAAATAGGAAGCGACCCAGTTCAGTTAGACTTAAATGAACCAGAACCCGTGGAAACAATCCAGACAACTGTAGGACTACCATGGTACGCTGACATTGTTAACTACCTAGCCGCAGGAGCTCTTCCACCTGATTTAACCTATCAGCAGAAAAAGAAATTCTTTCACAATCTCAAACATTACTATTGGGATGAACCATTATTGTTCAAAAGAGGACCCGATGGAATCTTTCGTTGATGTATTCCTGAAGAAGAAATAGAAGATGTCATTGCTTAATGCCATTCATCTCCTTATGGTGGACATGCAAGTACTTCCAAGACTTGTGCAAAAATCTTGCAAGCCGGCCTATTCTGGCCTAATCTATGGAAGGATGTCCACATCGCTGTTATAAATTGCGATCGGTGTCAACGCACCGGCAATATTTCAAGAAGAGATGAAATGCCTCAAAAAGGAATATTAGAAGTAGAAATCTTTGACGTCTGGGGAATAGATTTCATGGGATCATTCCCATCATCTTTCGGTAATAATTACATACTCGTAGCCGTTGATTATGTTTCAAAATGGATTGAAGCTATAGCTTCTCCTACAAACGATACACGAGTAGTAATAAAGCTTTTCAAAAATATAATCTTTCCCAGATTTGGTGTGCCTAGACTCGTCATAAGTGACGGTGGCTCGCACTTCATTTCAAAAATCTTTGACAAATTATTATCTAAGTATGGAGTAAGACACCGTGTGGCAACACCATATCACCCACAAACAAGTGGACAAGTCGAAGTCTCAAACAGAGAAATCAAACAAATCTTAGAAAAGACTGTCGCCATATCTCGGAAAGATTGGTCATCTAAACTTAATGAAGCTTTATGGGCTTATAGGACCGCTTACAAGACACCCATAGGTACTACACCTTTCAAATTAGTTTATGGAAAATCTTGTCACCTCCCGGTAGAACTAGAACACAAAGCTTATTGGGCGATCAAAACTCTCAATATAAACTATAATGCTGCAGGAGAAAAGCGAATCCTAGACATTAACGAATTAGAAGAATTAAGGCTAGATGCTTATGAGAATGCTAAGATATATAAAGAAAGAACTAAGCGATGGCATGATAAACGCCTATCTAGGAAAGAATTTAGTATGGGAGACGTTGTACTCCTCTTTAATTCAAGACTTAGGCTCTTTCCTGGAAAATTAAAATCTAGATGGTCAGGACCCTTTGAAATAACTAAAGTGTTCCCGAGTGGAGCAATAGAAATTAAGGGTAGGAATAGTGAACCATTCATAGTAAATGGACAACGTTTAAAACATTATCATAAAGTTGAAAATAGAGATTATGCAAATAATCTAAGGCTTTTAGAGTTGTCCACTAATTCCCCTGATTAATCTACACCTAAGCATTACGTCAGGCTTTTGACGATAAAAACAGCGCTTAGTGGGAGGCAACCCATTTACTCATTTAATCATTTAAATCATTTTTTTTCATTCTATTATTTTTGTCATTTACCGTTTTATTCTTCATTTAATTGTTTTGTCATTTTATAGTTTTATTTCAATCTTATTATTATTGCCTTTAATTTATGCATTTTATTTTATTATTTTTCTTTATTTTAATCTTAAATCACTTTTACAGATTTTCTAAAAGTCTTTTCCATTTTCCTTCTCCCCCTGATTTGTTTCCTCCATATTTGCACTAACCATGGCTAACCAACCGATAAACCATATGGAAACCAAATTTAGAGGTAGGAACCAAAGAATGAAGTTTGAAGAGTTATCACAGAGGCAAATGGATTTGACCCTGTATCCGGATGATCTGACTATGGAAACCCTAGGTATACATGATAGCATCATGTACTTGTTTAACCGACTTGGATGGGAGAATGCACTGATTCAACATAAGTTTGTGACTTACCGCGAGCTCACCCTTGAGTTCCTTAGCTCCTTAGTTTACCTACCTGAGCGCGATTTTGGATTCAGGAAAGGATTTATCAGTTTCCGCCTATTTGGAATAGAATATGACTTTAACCATAAAGAACTAGCTGACTTATTAGGATTCCCTAGTGGACCCTTTGCTTTTACTACCACACAGGTAGAATTGATGGACATTGAGCTGGATTTCTTTTGGGGAACATTAACCGGAAACTACCACCCTGAACCAAATAGCATGAACAATGATGAAATACATAACCCTGCTCTCCGTTACTTCCATAAGATCCTTGCCCACACCTTCTTTGGAAAAGAAGAAAACATTACCGGAGTCTCTAAAGATGAGATATTCATTATGTCATGTTTCACTAATGGACAGCCTGTCAATGGTGTGCCTTTCATGATGCAAACCTTCACCCGAATCCAAGAAGAACCTGAATTACCTATATTAGTAGGAGGTCTTGTAACCATGATTGCTGATGCCTTAGGACTTAGGTACCAATTGCACAGGTCCAACCGTTTAGGTACCATCCGTCCTATGAATCTTAACTTTTGCTTTAATCGCCATATCATAAGGAATTTAGGACATCCACCTTTCGAGTACCTAATCCGGAATGAGGTAGTAACCCTGTTCACACTACCAAACCATGCTAGAGTAAGTGTTCACAATAAGGATAACTGGCTTTATGAGTTAACCCCACCTGATTATCCATCTACTCCTGAAACACCTCAGTCTTACAAGATAAAAGATGATATAATGATCGATGTCGAAACTGACCCTGAGACACCTCCTGGTTACCATGACATTGATCACACTGACGAAGTTATTGAAACCCCTGAAGTAAATCAATGAGATTATGCTAACAACTTACAGAATATCATGAACACTCTTGAAGCTTACCAAACTGATATAAATACATTTAAGGATGAAATTAAGAGCATGCGATTGGACATTATAGGTTTGACTGACATAACCTGTGAACAATTCTATCACTTGAACTCCGCAATCGAAGATTTGAAGAAACACTTTTGAAAATGCTATAAGTGATCTAGTTTATTTTACTTATTGTTTTCGTTTCTAGTTAGTTTTACTTTTCGCAAACAATTTCATACCGTATTTTCATTAATGTAATTTCATTTCAATTACCATATGCAATGCACTTCTAGTTTACAAATTTTTCCATTTTAATTAATTTATATGTTTTCATTATATATACTGTTATGCTTGGATTGAATTATTTTCTATAAAATCTCTCGTGCCATGCAAATTTACAAGTACTATGTTAAAATAAATTATTATATGGTGTTTAAATCTAATATTGAGTGAGAAGTGACCAAAAATTATTATATCAATTATATGAAGCGTAAGAGATAATGCTTTCTGGAAATTATTCAAGGAAATCAACCCTCACGGTCGTCACACCCCCCTAACGATCGTGACGTGCTAATTTAGCGTGTCACGACCGTCACCTCCTTGTCACGACCGTGACAACCCTAAATATAGGATTCGTGAGAAACAGAACTGTTTCTTTTCGAAACCTCTTCTTCTTCTTCCTCCATTACTTCTAAAACCACCCATTATCTCCCCCAACTTCCGTAACCTCCCATTACCAAATTAAAACTCATTAACCTCTCCATTATCACCACACCTATCACATTCTCACCTTTCAATATTTATCCGAACCATTACTTCTCTCATTTTATCACTTTTTCACAAAATCCAAAATCCTCATCTCTCACTCTAGTTCTTGCATGCAATGGATGCTATACAATTTAGAGAGGGTGAGAATGGAGAAAACCAGAGAGAAAGATTCATCCGATTCCAGAACCGCGGTGTGCAACCTACGCGTTATATCGACACTGAATGTTTAAGAGAGTTGTGAATGCTCAACAGTGTCAAGAACCTGCTTAAGAAGGTTAATTTGTGGGTTTTATGCAGTCAGCCTCAGCCCACATTCGAGTTTCTGACACTGGAATTCCTAAGCTCGTTCCATTACATCACCGGTACCGGTTCTCAGTGTCAACTTACCGGCGTTGCTAAATTCAGATTGTTTGGCTGGGAGTTCGAACTTTCGCAAACAAGGATAGCCGAGTTGCTAGGCTTCGCTCACGGGAATGAAGCTCACCTCCGCGTGCCGAATAATTTTAGTGAAACCACTTTCACTTTATGGCACGACATAACCAACACCCGTGCCTCAGCCTTCCAGAGCCTTAATGCTACACACATCCACAACCCGGCAATCAGATATTTTCACCGAGTCATTTGCAACACCATCTTTGCACGAGAGAGTAACCATAAGCTCAACTCCAAGGAGCTTCTGTTCTTGCACTGCGCTCTAAACGACGAGCCAATCAACGCTGCCCCGTTCATGCTTTCTCACATCCAGGCCATTGCGCAAAGAGGCTCCACCCCATTTTTCATAGGCGGCATTGTCACCACCCTCGCCATTCAGTTAGGGCTTGGTGACTTGGTCACCAATTTGCCTCGCATAGCCGCAGAATTCCTCACCAAGAACTATTGCAGGTCCGCTCACTTGATTGCGCAGAGAGAGGATGACAGGTATAGCCCTGTTATCCACGGCACTGTTTATCACCACATCATTCTGCCGTCCCGTGACCGCATCGACCCATCCAGCCGAGCCAACTGGCTCTTTGTTTTACCAGATGCTGCCGGCCACGCCCCCATTCATGATGATCAGGCCGATCCTCCAGCGGATGAGATGCAGGACGCCATGGATGCAGCTGAGCCTGTCCAGGATATTCTAGAGTCATCTACCCGACAGCCTCCTGCACAGGAATTCACTCTTGATGACATACTCCGCGCGATTCATCAGCAGAACCAGATGAACGCCGCACTGGAGCGAAGGCAGAAGGAGCAGCATGATGATTTACTCCGCACTATTGCAACCAACCAGACAGCTACTAATGAGAAGCTCGGAGAAATTTTCAGCGAGCTAGAGGCCTTACGCATTGACATCACTGTTGTTACCGGTACCAGTTCTGATCCTGAAGCGACTCCTACCAGACGCTCCCGCACCAGAAGCCGAGCCCGCGGTCCTCAGCAGCCTTAGTTTTAGTTTTTGCTTATGTTTGTTTTTCATTTTCATAGTTTGTATTGTACTCTTACCGCTATTATATCACAACATTGAGGACAATGTCTGATATAGTGTGGGAGAGGTACCTTCCATTTTCCGCATTTTCCCTTTTCGCATTTTTTCAATTCCGTTGTATTTCTTTTCGTAAGTTAATGAAACGAGCAATTTTTGTGCTATTTTCTTTAGTTTTGAACTTTCCCCGTTTATTTAGCCATACCAGAAAAAAATCTTTAATTATTCGCATTACCCGACTTACCTACGGAATCGTAATTAGGAAGCTGAG
Organism: Lathyrus aphaca; assembly: GCA_963966055.1. Taxonomy (NCBI): domain Eukaryota; kingdom Viridiplantae; phylum Streptophyta; class Magnoliopsida; order Fabales; family Fabaceae; genus Lathyrus; species Lathyrus aphaca. The sequence goes on along the minus strand of OZ014519.1, from coordinate 62,999,530 downwards.
AATGATTCAACAAGACCAATACAATCTTGACACCTTTGACTTCCCACTTAAGCGATTCCATTCCGATTATCGTTACGAGTACACCTTAAGTTTCAGTTCAAAAGTAACCCCTAGTAGTTTATACTAGCAGTCAGCACCGTCTGAACACAAACCACGTGGGGAGCCGATGAATATAAGCGTTTGATGCCTAATCTATAATGATCCTTCATATCTCGATGCAAATGAAAAGAAATTGCACCAAAGTACACGGTCGCATATAAGAAACGAGAAATATGAGAAGGAGTCCATTGCGGGTTGGTTCAGAGGTACTGGTTCTGAACTTGGTAGGGCGTGCTACGGCTCGATCCCCCACAACCTCCAAATCGGATAATATATGTAGGGTTACCGCACTCGTGTACCAGACCCCGTGCTTAAAAAGGATCAAAGTCGCTAACCGGCTACTCCACTACGTGCGTGCTAAGGCAAATGGCTTAATGTGATTGCGCTAGAATGAAACCGGGCGAAATAAGATCGAAAAACTCTAGGTGAAATCGTAAAGAAATTACCGATTGTTTCGTTTAACAGGAAGTCGACGACTTAGCTTGTTGCTCGTGTCATTAGTGTATCGTTAGTGTTTTATCATTACCGGTTTATCCGACAAAAACGATCCCTCGTACGGTTTGTTATGTGTATGCGTCGATAAAAACTTGTCCGACGAATTTCAACCGACTATTTGCTTGAGGACAAGCAAAGGTTTAAGTTTGGGGAAGTTTGATAACGAGAAAATGTATCGATTATATTACTAAGTTTCATTACCGTTTTATCGCATAATCATCGTTTTAACACCCGATTCCTCGAGTTTTTCTTACCATTTTGCAGGTACATCATATATAGAGCTAAATCATGAACCAAGAGCAAAAGGAACGAAAACAACCATAAAAAGATGAAGAAATGAAGAAACCTGCAAAACCTGCATATTTTGTTGCACTCACGGTCGTCACCTAGTTGTCACGACCGTGACACCCCAAAAGAAGCAATCACGACCGTGATGACCTTGTCACGACCGTGACACTTAAAATTCAAGGGACACGAACGTGATGCCCTTGTCACGACCGTGACAAGGGAAAAATAGGTTATTTGACCCAGACTTGGTCACAAACGCTACGTGCACATGGTCTGCCTATTTTCCAGCCACGTTCCTGTATTCTCTCAACTGCTCCTACGAGGCCCAATCAAACAAGTTCACCCACAAGCCCATTAAATCTTCTATAAATAGCTTAAATTTTATGAACAATTGACAGAGCATTATTTTATCAATTTCCTGCGGAAGCTCTGCCGAATTATTTTACACCCTTTTTATTTCAGTATTATTTTCATTGTTCTATTTTTATTGTATCCAAACCCAACCTATAACAATTTCCAACATCAGGAAATTGTTATAAAATTTACTTGTTTCGAAACCTTCAGAATATTTTGTTATTTTCGATTCCGCCAAATACTCCGAGCTTTCCGGTCTGTGGAAGAAGGAGTCTGCCATTTTATTGTTAACCAGGTTTATATTATTTGCAATTTAATATTTATGTTATTTATTTATTTTTCTGCCATGAATATTTTGTTTATTGTTTCTCTGCCTCTTTCTGGTTCAACAAAAATGAGTAGCTAATTACCTTAGGGCGGTATGTAGTTAAAACAAACTTAATCGGTAAAATTAACCATAGGCTTAAAATAATTAATAGCTTAACATTCTGGCTGATACTTTTTATTTAAAATCGACCTTTTCGTTATGAGAGTAAGGAAAGAGTATTAGGTTAGGTCAAGACCACGAGAGTGTGAGATTTTAACCAGATAGCTAAAGTTAGGCATTTAAATTAAACACAGCGAGTGCGCTTTAAAATAAATTAGAATTACTAAGTTTCCAAAAATTATCTCTAAACACTTATGGGCTAGCGAGAGCAGGCATAGGGCTTTAGGGGTAAGATCTGAGATAAGACCACGAGAGTGTGAGTTGAGGGTATTTAAACTGGTAACCTCTACATAATAGATTAAGTGAACACCTTTATAAGCCTAGGTTAGATTGACCCGCCTAAGTTAGTATAATTACATACCGACCGCCTTAGTATTATTTTATTAAAACTTAAATTTAATTCCCGCCTTTAATATTTTAAAAACAACAAAAAATCGTGACAACCCTTCACCTTAGCTAAACTAGAAGTCCATCTAGCACTAAGTAACCATAGAGTCCCTGTGGATCGATAATCCTAAATATTACTTCGATAGGCTGTGCACTTGCAGTTAAGATACCGCTAGACACATAATTAGATACGTCTTTAGCCCATCAAGTTTTTGGCGCCGTTGCCGGGGACCTTAATTTAGTTACTAGTGCACTTTAGGTAGCATTGTCTAGACTAAGGTAACAACTATTTTATTTTCTTAATTTAAATTTCCGAGTGTATGCCAAGTACTCGCTCTAAAGGCAAAGACTTGCAACCTCTAATCCCAGAATTGGAACGCTTCTTACACATAAGAAGACGGATATTCGATTACGAAAAAATTTACAATATTCCAGATCTTCAATTAGATCCGCCTAAACCAGTCGTAACATCAAAGGACGCAAAGATGGCTGAAGAACAGAATCACCCACTCAAGTATTACGCAAGTCCTTCGCAAGCTGAACCGCATTCTAGCATTGCCGCACCGGCTATCAACCGAAATGATTTCGAACTAAAACCTTCGTTGATATCAGCCGTGCAACAAAATCAATTCGCCAGAAATCCTACCGAGGATCCGAACCTTCATCTTTCGATCTTTGTGCAATACGCAGATACCGTAAAAGCCAATGGAGTTACCCAAGAAGCTATTAGACTACGTTTGTTTCCTTTTTCACTTCGAGACAGAGCGAGAGCCTGGCTTCAATCTCTGCCTTCGAACTCAGTAACTACGTGGGAGGAACTAAAGAGAGTTTTCTTGACCAGATATTTCCCACCTAGCAAGACAGCTATGCTGAGAGCTCAGATCAACGGATTTAAGCAAAGGGAAAGCGAATCACTATTCGAAGCTTGGGAACACTATAAGGATTTTCTGAGACTTTGTCCACATCACGGATTAGTAGAATGGATGGTCATCCATACCTTCTATAATGGACTCTTGTACAATACAAGAATGACAATTGACGCTGCCGCGGGCGGTGCATTGATGGACAAAGAATATAATGATGCTTATGCACTTATCGAAAGTATGGCTCAAAACCATTACCAATGGGGAAGCGAGAGAGTCGCAACTGAGAAACCAACAAAAGGAGGTATGTACGAAGTGAGTAGTATGGACCAAGTCAATGCAAAGTTTGACCAACTAAGCCAAAAGATCGACAACTTGGCCATAACACCAACAGCCACCGTGGCTGCAGTAACACCTAACTGTGAGTTATGTGGAGTTCCAGGACATGAAGTTTCTGATTGTCAACTATTGACAGGAATTCCCACAGATCAAGTGAATTATGCTCAAGGAAACCCATACTCAAACACATACAACCCAGGTTGGAAGAATCATCTGAACTTCTCCTATAAGAATAACAATGCTTTATACGCACCAGGTCAAGCACCAGCTACACCACCAGGATATCAAAAGACTGCTCCTAATGTCCCTAGAAAATCGAACCTTAAGTTGATGATGGAGAACTTTATAGCTAACCAATCTCAAACAAACAAGGACTTCTTAAACCAAAACATTCACACTAGTGAGCAGATTAAGCAATTAGTAAGCAAAGTAGATGCATTAGCTACACATAACAAAATGCTTGAAACTCAGATTTCACAAGTATCTCAACAACAAGCACCTACTGCTGCACCAGCTGGAGTATTTCCTGGACAACCTCAACCTAATCCGAAAGGACATGCCAATGCCGTAATATTAAGAAGTGGCAAGGAACTTGACGGACCTACCGATCCAAGACTTGACAATCCAGCCATGTACCAAAAACCGGATAAACCGACTGAAACGGTGAATGATCCAGAAGAAAAGGAAGATGATAATCAAGAGGCAGTGGAGAAAGAAAAGCCTTATGTGCCTCCACCACCCTATAAACCACCAATTTCGTACCCTCAGAGATTAACCAATTCCAAGACGACGGGTCAGTTTAAGAAATTTGTCGAACTTCTGAAACAGTTGAACATTACTATTTCGTTTACAGAAGCGATCACTCAAATACCCTCGTATGCTAAGTTTTTAAAAGAGATCTTATCTAATAAGAAAAAGATAGAGGATAACGGAACAATTACACTTACTGCTGAGTGTAGCGCCATAATTCAGAATAATATGCCTCCTAAGCTAAAAGATCCAGGAAGTTTCTCTATACCCTGTGTAATAGGAAAATTCGTCATTGACAAAGCTCTATGCGATTTAGGAGCCAATATCAGTGTTATGCCCTTAACGATTTGCAAAAGGCTAGACATGGGAGACCTAAGACCAACTAAAATGTCTGTTCAACTAGCCGATCGCTCAGTTAAATATCCTGTAGGCATACTAGAAAACGTCCCAGTACGTATAGGACAATTCTACATCCCTACTGATTTTATAATCATGGACATCTCTGAAGACTCCACTACACCTATCATACTAGGAAGACCATTCTTAGCTACCGCCAGAGCTATAATAGACGTAAAGAGAGGAAAGCTAACCTTTGAAGTAGGTGAAGAGAAAGTTGAATTTATCTTAACACAATTCTTACAATCACCAGCTATAGAGGATACCTGCTATCTATTGGACGTAATTGACAAATGTGTAAGAGAAATGGAACTGAAAGAAACTACCTATTCTAAAATTATGAAAATTCAAATCCCTCCGATTTTCGAAGATGATAATTGGCGTGCACCGTATCAAGACGATAGTCTAAGCGAAAGTTTAGCACTTACACCGGATCCCATGCCAAGTAAGTTTTACTCTGTTTGTCAATGTCACAACATCTGGTGTGACATCCTGAACTAAGTTCAACACTTCTTGTTTGTCAAAAATTCTGCCAATTCTTAACATCTACAAACTCCCCCTTTGGCTAATTTTTGGCTAACACAATCTTCTGGTTTTATCAGAGTGCAATAGAGTTTTATCAGAGTGCAATAGAGTTCTTTTCTGTTGAACCATGTGAGAGCTAATAATTTGCTCCCCCTCAAACTTGTGTGTATACTGTTGTGACTTGTTCAACAGACTTTGATATATCAATGAGCATTCAAAAAAAAACTTAGTTCAGAAGACAGAAAATTAACATCAGCATTGTTCATTAACAGCAACAGGCATTCAGTACACTTCTCCCCCTTGTTAGACAGAAATTGGGACCAAACATTACATAAGCAGAGAGAAAAACATTCAAAATTACAAAACAAAGTTACAATGCAGAACAGACAATTCAGTTTCCATCACACCCAGCTTCACTCAGACTCATCATACTCAGTATCTTCTTCATCCTCAGACTCAGTATCAGATCCATCAACATTCTGAGCATCCTCTTCCATCTCCAGCCTTTGAATTATTTCCTCAAGCTTTTTCTTCCTTGCATCCAGCTCTTTGCAAGTTGTCTTGAGTTCTGCAATCAGGGCTGCTTTGGATATATGAGTCTTGACATTTGATGGTCCAGCAGATGTCCCACTGGGAGCTTCAACATCTGTAGCATGATGGCTCAGGAATAGTTTGTAGTGGAAGGCCAATGGACTCTCCCTCTTGCAGACATAATCCTTATCAGTAAGGATGCCTGAATATTGGTTGAGAATTATTCCACAAAGCAGAGAGGGAAAAGCTATTGGAAGCTTGGTTGTTGATGTTCCTGCATGCTTTAGGGTTTGATCAAAGATGTAAGCACCATAGTCCAAATTTGTTTGGGTGCCTACAGCACAAATGAATCTTCCCAATCCAGTAGCTATAGAGGAAGTGTGGTTGGTGGAAATCCAGTTGACAGTTCCAATCCTGTGCAGCATAGCATACTTTCTTGTTAGCAGGCTGACAGACAATTTGCCTTTGACTGGCCATGACTTGACCTGGTTGGCAGTGATGATCTTGCAGACTTGGTTGTCAGTTTTGCCCAGTTCATTTGGCCCATCAGATTCTCTCCCCAGGTAATGATTTATAACCCTAGGAGAAAAATCAACACATCTCCCCCTCACATAAACCTTCCTGAAATCTTCTGATTTTCCATCAGCACACCCCTCTTGCAGATTTACTATGAACTCTTTGACCAGCAGTTCATAACAGGGAGAAAAATTTGAAACAGTCTTGAATAAGCCAGCATTGGATATTAAGTCTATTACCTCAGTGCACTCCAATGCATTGCTGCCCCAGCTCTCTTTCCAGAGCCACCCTTCTTTGGTAGACATACTTCCATTTGCTCACACTAGAGACATGATGGAAGGACACATTGTCCAGAGGTGCTTCAGGAACAACAGAGGCAGACCTGGGAGGTACTGGCTTCTTCCTTGGTTGGGATGTTGGGACATCCTCCTCAACATCTGAGTCAGGTGAAGTTGTAGCTTTCCTCTTCTGGGTGCTTACCTTGCTTCATTGCTTAGTAGGTCCAAAGGCAACTTTGACTTTGTCCTTCTTTGGAGTTGATTGTTTCTTTTCAGGAGTTGCATGTGCAACAGGCTTCTTCTCCTTCCTAGCCCTAAGCCTCTTGGCTATGCTAGGGTTAATAGATGCAATGATCTCTGTGTCAGAGTCATCATCTAGGTTTTCAAGAGGAGGAGGTTGGGAGGCCTCTTTTTAAGAAGATTGATCAACATGAGCTTGATCATCAGTGGCTTCATCATTATCAGTTGAGGTTTTGTTCTGGCCCTCAGATGCTTCAACATTTCTTGGGACATCCTGTTGAGCAGGTATGTCCTCTTCAGCCTGGTTGTTTGGTTCTTCTTGTGGAGCAGGCATGCTGTTCAGGGGAACAGATACCCCACGCACCACTCTTTGTTTAGAAAGAATCCTGTTCACAAGGTGTTTGATGGATGAATCCACATAGTCAGAAGCTTTGGGGGTGCTTGTAGATGAAGGATTCCCCTTGCTTTTGCTGAAAACAGGATCCTTTGCTCTTCTTACATTTGGAGTTCTAGGTTTTTGAGCAATAGGGACGCTTCCTCTGATTTCGTCTATAGGAGTAACATCTATTGGTACTACAGAGATTGGAGTTGCATGCACTACATCTTCTTGATTGAGACCCTCATCAATGAAGTTAGGGTTTTGATGTTGAGACATTTTTCGAATGTAGTGGAAGAGGAGTTAGGTTTGATTGATTTTGATGAGCTTAGAAATTCAGCTTTATCATGAAAATCGTTTAGTGGAGATAGTGAGGAGGTGAGGAGCTGAGAGCACGTTTGTGCATTTATAGAATCAGTTGCTATTGGAATTTTTAAGAGTGGAATACACAAAGTTATTGACCAGACTGATGCTGCCATCTGGTGATCATGCCACACGATGTCATGAGACATGCTGGCACTTCTCCATAACTGCTATATTTCATATAAGCAGATTCCCAATTTACCCCTTAGGTTTTCAAATTGGGAGCATCCAAAGCCTTAGTAAATATGTCAGCCAATTGCAGATCTGCGGCTACATGTTCTAATGTGATCACCTTCTCTTCCACAAGATCTCTAATGAAATGATGTCTGATGTCTATGTGCTTAGTTCTGCTGTGTTGGATAGGATTTTTAGAGATGTTAATAGCACTTAAATTGTCACAGTACAATGTCATGACATCTTGTGGGACATTGTATTCTGTGATCATTTGCTTCATCCATACCAACTGTGAACAACTGCTACCAGCTGCAATATATTCAGCTTCAGCAGTGGATAGGGACACACAATTTTGTTTCATACTGAACCAAGAAATTAAATTGTTCCCTAGAAAGAAGCATCCTCCTGATGTACTATTTCTATCATCAACACTTCCAGCCCAGTCAGCATCACAAAATCCAGTGAGAATTGGTTCACAACCATGAGAATACATTATGCCATAGTCACAAGTACCATTGACATATTTCAAAATCCTCTTAACCTGGTTTAGATGGCTTACTTTTGGCTCAGCTTGATACCTTGCACATACCCTTACTGCAAAAGTTATATCTGGTCTGCTAGCTGTCAGATATAGTAGGCTTCCAATCATGCTTTTGTATAAGCTTTGGTCCACATTCTCTCCCTTGTCATCTTTTGTCAGCTTTAAATGAGTGGGGGCAGGTGTTCTTTTGTGACTTGCATTGTCCATCCCAAACTTCTTGACAGTGTTCTTTGCATACTTGCTTTGGGATATGATCATGGAGTCCTCCATCTGCTTGATTTGTAGTCCTAGGAAGTAGGTTAGTTCACCTACTAGGCTCATCTCAAACTCAGATTCCATTTGAGTAACAAAATGTTTAACCATCCTGTCTGACATCCCACCAAACACTATGTCATCCACATATATCTGAGCAATCATGACCTTTCCCTCTTTATCCTTCACAAACAAGGTTTTGTCTATTCCACCTTTCCCGTACCCATGTTTAATGAGAAAAGTAGTTAGTCTTTCATACCATGCTCTTGGGGCTTGCTTTAGACCATACAGAGCCTTTCTTAGCTTGTATACATGATCTGGACAACTTGGATAAACAAATCCCTTAGGCTGCTCCACATATACTTCCTCATTAAGGTACCCATTTAGAAAGGCACTTTTAACATCCATCTGAAATAGCTTGAACTTTAGGATACAAGCAATTCCTAGAAGTAGTCTGATTGATTCAAGCCTTGCTACTGGTGCAAAGGTTTCATCAAAGTCTACTCCCTCAATTTGTGTATATCCTTGAGCTACAAGTCTAGCCTTGTTTTTTGTAACTAATCCCTGCTCATTTGACTTGTTCTTGTACACCCACTTAGTGCCTATCACATTAATGTCATCAGGCCTAGGAACAAGATCCCATACTTCATTCCTTGTAAACTGGCCTAATTCTTCTTGTATAGCAGAGATCCAGTACTCATCATTCAGAGCTTCCTTGATGTTTTTAGGTTCTCTCTTTGAAACAAAGCAGGAGCCTGAAATCATCTCTCTTGATCTAGTGATGACACCACTGTTGGGATCACCAATTATCAGATCTTTAGGATGATCTTTCTGGATTCTGATGGAGGGAGGTTTGTTGGATTGATCTGACCTTGCCTCAGTTAAAGTGAAATCAGGATTATCACTTTCTGTTTTAACTTTAGTTTGATTGTCAGCAGATGTTCCAACATCATCAGCAACATCTATATAGTCATCATCAATAATCACATTTATTGACTCCATTATAACCTTGGTTCTGGAGTTAAAGACTCTGTAAGCTCTGCTATTTATGGAGTATCCAAGAAATATCCCTTCATCACTCTTAGGGTCCATCTTCCTTCTTTGATCCCTATCAGCCAGAATGTAACACTTACTTCCAAACACATGAAAGTACTTGACTGTAGGTTTTCTGCCCTTCCAGACTTCATAGATGGTGGACAAAGTTCCCTTTCTTAGTGTGACTCTATTGTGGATATAACATGCTGTGTTCATAGCTTCAGCCCAAAAGTACAGGGGTAACTTCTTGGCATGAATCATGGCTCTTGCTTACTCCTGAATAGTTCTGTTTTTCCTCTCAACAATCCCATTCTGTTGAGGGGTGATAGGAGAATAATACTCATGATTGATCCCTTCTGAAGAGCAGAAGTCTGAGAATTTTTGATTCTCAAACTCCTTTCCATGATCACTTCTTATTCTGACCACACAACTTGCTTTTTCTCTTTGAATTCTTTGGCACAGATCTTTGAATACATCAAACACATCAGACTTCTCTTTGATGAAGCTTATCCATGTATATCTTGAGAAGTCATCAACAACCACATAGGCATATCTTTTTCCACCAAGACTCTCAACCAGCATTGGTCCCATAAGATCCATATGTAATAATTCCAAGACTTTGGAAGTTGTCAGATGTTGGAGCTTTGGGTGTGACATCTTGGTTTGCTTGCCTATTTGACATTCACCACACACTTTACTTTCATCAATCTTGAGTCTTGGGATCCCTCTTACAGCCTCCATGGATATGATCTTCTTTATCCCTCTAAGATGGAGATGACCCAGTCGTTGATGCCACAGCTTCACTTCTTCTTCTTTGGCTAAGGAACAAGTAGATGTGAGGCTGGAATCTTGGGGTTCCCACATATAGCAGTTGTCTTTTGATCTGGCTCATCTCATGACAACCTTCTGTTCTTTATCAGAAACTATGCATTCAGTTTTGGTAAAGTTTACACTGTAACCTTGGTCACATAATTGACTTATGCTGATCAAGTTAGCAGTTAATCCTTTTACCAGCAGCACATCATCTAGACTTGGTACACCTGGGCAGTCCAAGGTCCCAACTCCCTTGATTTCTCCCTTTGCTCCATCTCCAAAGGTTACATATCTGGATGAGTGTGACTTTAAGTCTACCAGCAGATTCTTCAGTCCAGTCATGTGCCTTGAGCAACCACTGTCAAAGTACCAGTCTTCCTTAGCAGATACTCTGAGAGATGTATGAGATATAGAGGCAACAACCTTCTTGGACCATTTGTGCCTGTTGTGAGGTTTCCTTTGATGCATCTGCCCTGTGTAGTGTCCATCTTTAGAGTTCCAAGGTTGTCTGTTGAACTTGTTCTTGGGCATGTATTTGTAGCTTTGATCAACATGAAGACTAGCTTTAGATACCCACACTTTCTTGGTGACCTCTGTCTTCTGCTTAGGGGGTTGCTGAGACCTCTGATTTGGATATCCATGCAGCTTGTAGCAAAAAGGTTTGATGTGACCAAACCTTCCACAATGATGGCATCTCCATCTTTGATATTTCTTTTTCATCATGTTCTTGTCATGATGTTGAGACATCTGCTTGGACATCTTATTTGACTTCATGGGATTTGGAGTTGTTTGGCTGGTGCTAGCCTCAAACTTTTGAGCTTTATTAAATCCCAGCCCAGTCCTATCCCCTGAGTGCTTGTTGTTGTTGAGAATGACATCCAGTGTGTTTGAGCTACTATTCATCATTCTGACAGATTTGGACATATGCTCCATTTTGGAGTTGAGTAGGCTGACTTCACTTTTCAAAGTGTCAATGATCTCTAGATTACTTGCCTTTTCAGCCTTTAATTCCTCAATCTTCTTCTTCTGCTGTATATTCTCCATGCATACTTCAGTGCTCCTTTTACACAACATCCTGTAAGATGCTTCAAGCTCTTCAAATGTCAGCTCCTCATCACTGGATCCTCCTTCAGTTTCACATACTCCAGCTAGAGCAGTGATGTGTTTTGCAGATTCTTTTTCTGACTCACAGCCTGAGTCTTCATCTGACCAGGACACAGAGAGACCTTTCTTTTGCTTCTTTAGGTAGGTTGGGCATTCATTTCTGATGTGTCCATACCCTTCACATCCATGACATTGGATCCCTTTTCCTTGGTTAGTCTTCTCATCATAATTTGACCTTCTATTAGTGTCATAAGGTCTTTTATTCTCAGAGGTTGAGTTTCTTCCACTTGGTCTGGGCCTGTTTTCCATTCTTTTGAGAATTTTGTTGAATTGTCTTCCAAGCATAGCAATTGTTTCTGATAAGTTGTCCTCAGAGTCTGCTTCATGATTTTCTTTTTCTTTATCAGTATTTGAGACCAGGGCTATGCTTTTGTTTTTCTTCACAATTGTATCATTCATTCCCATCTCAAAGGTTTGAAGGGAACCAATGAGCTCTTCAACCTTCATTATGCAGATGTCCTGAGCTTCTTCTATTGCAGTAACCTTCATGTCAAATCTTTTTGGCAGTGATCTGAGAATCTTCCTTACCAACTTTTCATCACTCATCTTCTCTCCCAAGGCACCAGAAGTATTAGCAATTTCAAGGATGTTCATGTAAAACTCATGAATGGTCTCATCTTCCTTCATCCTCAAGTTTTCAAACTTGGTGGTGAGAAGTTGAAGTCTTGACATCTTCACCTTTGATGTTCCTTCATGAGTGGTTTTGAGAGTGTCCCAAACATCCTTGGCCAGCTCACAGTGATGCACAAGTCTAAATATGTTCCTGTCAATGCCATTGAATAAGGCATTTAAGGCTTTGGAATTTCCAAGTACTGAATCTTCTTCCTCCTTGCTCCACTCTTCTTCAGGCTTCAACACTTTTGCCCCATCCTTATTGTCCTGGACAGGGTGCTCCCATCCTTTGTTGACTGCTTTCCAAGCCCTGCTATCAACAGATTTTAAGAATGCTACCATTCTTGGCTTCCAGTAGTCATAGTTGGATCCATCCAATATAGGTGGTCTATTCACAGATCCTACATCTCTGTCCATGTTCCCAAGATTTGCAGTCCCTAGATCTCACCCAGTTAAACAGGTAGGGTTCCTGCTCTGATGCCAATTGAAATTCTGGGATCAGGTACGTGATGTCGAATCAGATGTTTAAACACTTGAAGACTTAAACAAAACTTAAAGTGCAGATAAATTAAATAACACAGGAAATTGTTAACCCAGTTCAGTGTATTTCCACACTTACATCTAGGGGCTACCAAGCCAGGAAGGAAATCAAATATAAGTAATATTAATTCTGGAATTAAACCAACCAGTTTAATCCTTCACTTAATATCTACCCAAAGCAATTTCTACCTAAGACACAACTTAGATATGAGTACCTACTCACTCCCCCTCAATCACACAGTGATATTTTACAATGATTAATAAAATTGAAGTCACACTTCAAATACAACAGCTTGATCTTACTTAAAAGTTTCAATCAAGACACAATTCACTTTTTGCTTAAAAGCTCATAAAGTGACAAACAATTAAAACCTGCTAAAACACAAACACCCTTTTTGGTCTTCTAAAATTCGTACTCTATTCTGAGAGTTTCTGTTCCTTAAATAGATGCTTGGTTTTTGGGCTTTTTGTAAATTATCCAGTCCTGATAAATCCCACTGTCATCACCTTGAATTAGGGTTAGTTAGTTTGTTACTTCCTTGATTCAAGGTGAGTTAGTTATTCTGTTACACTGAAATCAGATAACTAAGCTCCCTAAAGATGCGACTTGGAGTGCTTATCTCTTTTTAAATAATTCCAGATAAACTCCCCTGAACTTACTCAGTTCTGTTATGCATCATTTAAGTCTGGTAGCAGGTTTACGATGTCACAACATCTGGTGTGACATCCTGATGTCTTGACTTAAGTTTATTAACTTTTACTCTGTTTGTCAATGTCACAACATCTGGTGTGACATCCTGAACTAAGTTCAACACTTCTTGTTTGTCAAAAATTCTGCCAATTCTTAACATCTACACTGGGCATTTGATTGCAAAGTGAAAGACTAACATGGTGACTTACTACAACTATGGAGAGCAAGGCCATATCAACACTCGTTGTCAGAAACCGAAGAAAGTCGCAACTAGAGGAAAAGTGTTTGCTTTGATAGGAACTCAGACTTCCAGTGAGGATAGAGTAATTAGAGGTATTTGTTACATTAATAATGTGCCTTTGATTGTTATGATTGATATTGGTGTTATGCATTGTTTTATTGTTGTTGATTGTGTGTGAAGATTAGGTCGTGTTGTTTCCCCTATGAAAGGAGAAATGGTTATTAAAACTCTTGCTAATGGATCGTTAAATACTTCTCTAGTTTGTTTGTTTGAATTTTCCTCTGTCGATTTATGGTAAGGATTTTGGTTGGATCTAATCTGTTTGCCATTGGGAGGTTTAGATGTGATTTTAGGAATGAAGTGGTTGGAATTCAATCATGTTCACATTAATTATTTCAGCAAGTCAGTGTGATTTCTTACTCATGATGAAAAAGAAGAAAAGCTGGTTATCTATCGGCTAGAGAGTTAAGGAAACTCTTGAATGAAGAAGCTCAAGTGTTAGCATTGTTTGCATCCTTATAGGTTGAAAGTGAAACAACGATTAGTGAGTTGCAAGCAGTAAGTGAATTTCCAGAAGTGTTTCCAGGTGAGATTATGGTTGTATCGCCATAAAGAGAAGTGGAATTCAATATTGATCTTGTACTTGGTACTATACCTATTTTGATGGCACCATTTCGGATGTAGGCTTCTAAGTTAGCAGAATTGAAGAAGCAATTAGACGAATAGTTAGAAAAGAATTTTGTAAGACCGAGTGTGTCACCTTGGGGATCGTACGTGACCATGAGACATAGGTCATAGATGTGATCATGAAATAAGGGTCATACTGGACCATGAAATAGGGGTCGAGAGTTCTGAAGGGAATTGGATCATGAAATAGGGATTGTTAATTGGTACCACATGCATTGAGTCTGCTTGAGTCTCAATTGCATCGTTTAGTTGATTGTGTTGCATGATGTTGATGTGTATATTAGTGTTAATCGGTGTATAGATGGAAATGTGTGATTTTGTTGGTTGTTGAGATGTGGTGAATAAATGATGACGTATAATTTGTATTTTATTATCTTTCTCTTTGTTGGTGTAAGAATCTCACCCCTTCTGTTTGAATGTTGCCTCTATGTGGGTAACATACAGGTAATCAGGAGTAGTCGAGTTCGTAGCTGGTGAAGTCGGTGTACTTCATAATAGAAACGTCTGCTCTAATATGTAACATGGGGAGTCAGAAATGCTATTTTGTGTTTTTGTTGTTTTTGAAGAATGAATATGTTGTTTATGAACTTTTACATTTATTTTGTTTGAAGTTTTCCGCTGGGTGAATAATTTTATGTTACATGTCGTTTTGAGCAATATTAGGAAGTAAAATAATACCTAAATTTCAGTTTTCGTTTGTGGTTACTCTGATTTAAAAATTGAAAAATTTACGGGGAAATTTGGGTGTTACACCTGGGTGGGGCAAGAGCAGACATACATCATTTTCTGTTTTCTTGTTTCGGCCATAACTTTCGAACCGTAACTCCGTTTTTCGTTTGGTTCAAAGCATTGGAAAACTTATTCAATTCTCTTTATGAATGTAACAAAATATACTTGCTTGAATACCTGTAAAAATAAATAAAAAATAATTAAAATCAATGATATTTACACGATAACACAATATATACACTTTAACGTAAAATAAACATATTTACAAACAAAGCGGGGTTTATTCAAACGATTGCAACTAAACTTAAATATAAAACTAACTACAATTTTCACTTATCAAACTCTCCCCAACTTACATAGTTTTTTGTCCTGAAACAAAGCCAAAGAAATTTAAAAACACAAAAACAATAACCAAAGAATCATGAATCGACAAGCAATATATGGTTCAAGAAGAAACACAACACATGCAAAAGAAATCTTACCACTACACTAAAACGACAACATAAAAATGAAATAAATCCTAAGTACAAAAATCATGTCAAACATTCCAAAACAACTAAAGTTCAATCATGAATCACACCTAGCAAAAACTCATCAGGGATGAAAAACAAACAAAAATGAGGGTTTTGACACACACAACAACCTTGCAAACAAAAGGTTAAATTATGCATTCATCCAAAAACTCATATTAAAAATATACAAGCAAGAATCATTAGGTCTTTTCAAGGTTGTAATGTGGTCGGGCTAACAAACAAGGGGTAATTCCTAAAGCTAATCGAAACAAAAACTTGCCTAAACCTAAGGGAGTGATCAACTCACAAAAGTTCAAATACAAAATTTCAATCAAACTTATTCTTTCATCCCAAGTATTACACCAAAACATATACTTATTTAGCACAACTTTTATTACATTTTTTCTTTCTTTTCTCAAGGATTTTCTTTTTCTTTGTTTTTTATTTTCTTTTTCATTTTTTCTCTCTTTCTTTTTCTTTTAACCCCATAGAAATCAACAAATGAACAAGTAAATATTTTTCTCCCCAACTTGAATTCAACCAACCATCATAGTGTGAATACTCCCTACTTTCTTAGGCAAGGTAAAAAATCACACCATAACCCATGCTCGAGGGTTCAAGAAAAAATCAAAATTCATTCAAAAATAAGTGAACTAAATACTCATAGACAAGCATTAAGTTCAAATAAAATATGGATAAAAAAGCTCAAAGGGGTTACCCAATGTTCACACACTCACAGGGTAAATTGACTATTTGGCCAAGGTGGTTGTGCTCAAAATGAAACAAGTGTCTTGATCCTTTTCATTCTTTCATATAATCAATACAAATAAAAGATTAAACATAATAAAATCTAGCTAAAACAAGAATGTTGGTACTTCGCGCATATATGAACAATGGGAAGCTTCCTCACAATTGGGGTAAAAAGGAACTAAAATGATTCAATTCATGAAAATGTAATGCAAAAATAATAAAAAGCATGGTAGTTGTACAAATGACAAGTTTCTTAATCATGTTATATTATAGAAAGCGAAAAACGAGCACCTTGCATGATACCAATTTCAAATACTATCATTACCATACATCCGCAAGTTGAAACAATCATACTTGGAAAATCACCAAGCATCCTCAAATTAGCCAACCAAAATTTGCGTCCAATCAACAAACAAAAATATTAGAAACTAAAAACTATAAAACATGCTTGTTTTATGTCGTAAGCTCGACGCTTATTATTTACAAACCAACATGTTGATTCAGAAGAGCCAAATGCTTTCACTCCCGCCTTTACTCTCATCTCTTCGAGCTCTAACCGGAAACAACACATTTAACCACACTTTTGGTAAATGTGAAGATAAACAAATATATACACTATATTCATAAGTATGCAAAACATGTAAATTTCACAAAAATGGTAAACATATACAAGTATCAATATAAACAAGTGAAAATAAACAATATATACGGATCATGTGTACCAAGTTTGATGAAGAAACTCATTGTGGAAGTCATCTATTTACTGGGTAACTTCTTGAGCAAGTTAAGTCAAAATCAGGGCATCTGAGGCCCCTAACAATGGAACCATAGGGGTATTTTCATCAAATTGAAGTTCAATGATCTTTATTTGATCTTAGAAGTGGTTGGAAGTTCACAAGATTGAAGAATTTTGAGCCAATTGCAAACTTGCCATTTTTGGAAATGACTTGAAATGCAAACTTTCCATTTTGGAAAAGTTTTTCAACCTCCTCTTTCATAACCAAAAATGCTTCAAATGAAAAATTCTTGGTCATGAAAGTTGTAGATTAGGTCTTTCCCTTTTCAAAAAGTACAAGAACATGTATTGATTCATTATAGAACTCAAGATATGGCCTTTCAAAGTTGGCAAAAATCCTATAATTTCAAGTTTCATGTCAAAGAGGGATTTTGCAAATTGGCATGTTGAAGCCTTCTAAAGACTTCAAATGTACATAAACACTTCACAATATGTCAATTGAGCCTCTAAACATCATAATTGTGCAAAGAGCCAAGTGTTTCCATGACTTGAACTTCAAGAAATCACAAAAGGGCCAAAACTCTCAAGAATTGCAAAATGCATTGGATCCTCTCATCCACTTGTGCCAGCTGCATCAAAACCATTCTATGGCTCTCCATGAAACTTGCTGAGGCCAGACACCCCAAGAAATCAGACCTGTCATGGCCCATACCTCAAGTACACAAATCTTGACTTTTTTGCAAATCACCCCATACCAATCAGCCTGTGCCACAACAACTCTCTGGCCAATCAACATACATTATGTGAACCCTAAGTACTCAAAAGAACACAACATTGAAGCCTGAAACACACACACACTCAGAATCCACAAAATTTGTCAAAAACTTCCTCCCTTCGAAACTCATCACACAACCACTAAAACTTCAATCTTTTTTCACCAATCATCTCCACATGACCTAAGGATCATTTCCCACCCATCACCATAGCCTAAAACACCCTCAATCTGAAATACGATTTCTGCATATTCAGAACCAAACACCTCAAAATAGCCATCACAAGCTTGCTCTAAGCTCCTCATCATCATCAGGGAGTTCATTGGGGTGATCATTCTGATATGTGTATTTCCAGAACTTGCTATTTAAGTTTCTAAATGATTCTACATGTTTAGCTGATCATCCTGATATGTGTATTTTCAAAAATGGTTGAGAAATGAGCATGTATTGAACTTCTGAAAGTTTTGATTGTTTTCACGATTTGCTTCAAATCTTGCTTTTGATGAATGATAAATGTTGTTTGATGATGGATTCTTGTTGAGGGAGGTTAGTAGATCATTTCTAGAGAGTTAGAGGGTTTGATTTAGCCTAGGGAGGAAGTTAGGGTGTTTGGCTTGCCGGAGAAGATGACCGGAGCTAGCTCCGGTCACCTGAAAATGATTAGAACCCTAATTAGGGTTTAGTTGCCCAGTTTGAATATCAGCCCTTGGATGTGTCTTAGCGCGTGTTTGGATGGTCCTGATCCTTTCACTTAACCCTAATCCTGATTAATTAAATTAATTAATTTAAAATTGCCAGAATCAATCTCAGCCTTTCATTTGCGCGCACAGTCAACCCCTTCCCCCTGAATTTGAATCTCAGCCCTTGGATACACATACTTCTCATAAAAATCATTTTTATTTCATTTTTATTTATTTTTCTTGCATAATTAATTTAAAATAGCAAAAAGCATCACAAAAATATTTTCTTTTGCATTTTGACTTTAAATATTTTTCTCATTCCAAAAATGATTTTTTATTTTATTTTTTGCATTAAAAAAAGCATTTTTAAAATATTTAAATGTTATTTTTAATTAATTAAAGTCTTTTAATTAATTTAAAATACATTTAGGTATCTAAAAATCACCAAAAAAATCATGAATCATCCCAATGCATTTAGAAACATTTTCAAACTCTTCACACAAATTTATTTTTAGGTTTGATCATAGTTTGCCAATTTTCTTTGAATAAAGGGTCATTAAAATCATATTTTTGAACCATAACTTTGAAAAATCATTTCTGCATAACCAAGAAGAGTTTGAAGTTGATTATTTTTGCATTGTTTTGAATATTTCATGTAGTTTATAGGTCTTTTCCTCATGAATTTATCTTTCATTTTCAATTTGATTTGCATTTTTCCCTTTGAACCACCCAAAAACCCTAGAAAACTTAGGAAAATCATAACTTTTGATAGGTTAGGCTTCTGACTTTCACCTTTGGGGTGTGACCTAATATGGGATTAGGGTTTGTTTGAGCTTAATTGCAAATTTTTATCATGTCATATGCTTCTGTTTTGTTCATTTTCATCTCATACTTCCATGTAACCCTAATTTCTCATGTTCACTTGCATTCACCTTGCATATGCATCAATACATGAACTTTCCATGATATTTCTTGCATTCATATGTCATATTAGAAATATTAGGACATGTTAGAATATTGCTTGATCATTTATTCATTCATTTGCCATGATTAGAATTCATTTCATTTCATAAACTTACATGTGTTTTCAAACTTCAAAGTATGTCTCCTTTGCATCTCATCTTTGTATGATCACACATATGCATATTGTATGACTTTGCATCATCTTGCATGAAATTTACATTGCATAAACACTTCTGACTTTTGTCATTTCATCTCATTTTACTTCATTTCTTTATGCTTTATATCTTATGCATTCATACTAACCATTTCAGGAACCTTTGGTAAATTGTTTCTGAGAAGTGGATTTGCCTTCACTTCTCACATATTCTTACCTATCTTTTTGCATCTTATTTGTATTTGAAGTGAATTTGATTCACTTATGTTCCATCTTTCACTTTCTTTCTTTAAGTTACATATCTTCTTCAATGAAGTAAGTAACTTATTCTTCTGCTTCTTCCTCCTTTCATCTGCTCCTTCCATTGGTGGCTTCCTTGAAGATCTCTCTTAAGGCTCATAAACCATAGGATACCCAAGCATGACAATAATTAGGGTTGTGATTAGTCCCCCTTAGCGTTTTTACCTTTGAGTCTCCTTGAGTCTCTCTTCTCATCTCAATAATCAGAGACTAAGCTCTTAAAGTTTTAGGACTTTGGAATTAAGGTTATGCCTGCATCCTTCTCTTAGGATGGAGTGTATAACTTTAATCCTAAGTGTTAAACCTTTAATTTGTTTAAACCTCTTAATCAAATCACATTAATAATCACTAAGACTTTATCTTGTAACTTGGGCCTTACATTAGGGTTCTATCTCTTCCTTATGGTTAAGAGGGACTAACCCTAGTGTTTAATGGACAAGTCCCCCTCAAGTTGTCTTACAAACCATAAAATTCTTCTCTTAATCTTATCCCTTAATTAAAATCCACTTAATAAAGGCTTGTTGTATAATGAATTTAATCCCTAACCATGGATTAAGTTGAGGTATCTTCCTCAACTTAAGTGTTCTCATCTATTATCCTTCTATTAGGATGGTGTAATGAGTTCACTAATTTGTGATTAGAGATTAAACTCATTACTTAACACTAAACAAAAACCCAAAAACATCTAAATAATCACAAGTATGTTAATGATCTTAATCCTACATCATCATGGTAATTAAGTTGAGATATTTATCTCATACTTAAGTAGGCTCATTATCCCTAATTAGGGAGGATATAATGAGTTTGCAAGCCCTTGATTTAGGACTAAACTCATTAACTTATGCAAAACCCCAAAAACAATAAAAACCTGAAAGCACAAAAACAAACAATAATCGTCTCCTTCGGGATTCTTTTCTCATCACACTCATTCATAAGCGAGAACTTGCTTCTTCCGTCTAATGCAAGACAGTTAGCACTCGAGCCAGACGAGTCATACACTTGAGCATAGACAAGTAAGCAGTTCACAGTCAATTTTACTTTCAGTCTCTTTGAGTCGAACTATAGTGTTCTAACTTCCTCATTGCACGAGAGGATACGTAGGCATACCTTAACAGTTATCGAACAAAAGTCTCTGTGTCTTCCCCTTCTTTCAGCATTCTTTTCTAAGCCTCAGTTCTTGAGCAATTCACCCTTTTGCACTGACACTTGTATATTCTTTTCTAGCTTTTGCACACAGATAACACATACACTACCCCTTTAAACACAAACTTTCAAGCGTGGATCCCGTCGAGTACGACGGACAATCTGGGTGCTAATACCTTCCCAGGTTGTAACCAACCCCCTTTCTCAGTTTCTCTGGTTCGCGATCGTCTTATCCATCTCTTTCTAGGTTTATGCAGCATTACCTTTCCTTCGGGATTAAAATGCCTAGCTGGCGACTCTATTCAGTTCATTTCATTTTCTCCTTTCGCCGACCATTAGCGTCTGCACCCTATTTGACCCGGTGTCTTTTCGGGGGAGCGACACATGACCCATATCTCCAAGTACACAATGTTGACTTTTTTGCAAAACACACCATACCAATCAGCTTGTGCCACAACAACTTTCTGATCAATCCCATTGGCTTAAACAAACATCATGGATCACATTTCATAACACACAATAGCCTGAAAGCTCTCATACACTCAGATTCACAAAATCCATAAAAAACTTCCCTTATTCGAATTTCATAGCTCATCCACTAAAACTTAAAACTTCCTTCACCAATCAACTCAAAAACACCTCAGGATCATTTCCCACCCATCACCATAGCCTGAAACAATCTCAAACACAAATACGATTTCTGCATACTCAGAACTGGAACTCATGATTCAGCCAAAATAAACTCACTCCAAGCATCACAATAGACTCAGAGGGACCAAAGAAGTTGGTTTGCACGAAGGAAAGGCCCATAAAGCTCCATTTTCAAGAACTGCAACTCAGGTAACCTCCATGAATTTTTTTCCAGAAGTTTGTTTTCTTGTTAAAATATGATTCTATGTCTTACACTGATCATGTGGATGTGTTTAGTTTTGAAAATAAGCAAGAATTGAGTATGTATTGATGATCTGAAGTTTTGACCTAAAAACTAGTTTGTTTTGATTCAGTCATTTGATGCATGATTAATTGATTTTGTTGCTGGATTTGAGTTTGTTGTTGGTTAAGGATCATTTCTGGAGCTTGTGGTGAGTTTTTGTGAGGTTTTGAGAGATTCAGGGAGGGAGTCTGGCCGGAGAAGATGACCGGAGGTCTTCTCCGGCCACCTGAAAGTGATTAGGGCTAATCCTGTTTAAATTCCCAGTTTGAATCTTGGCCTTTGGATTAAGATTAGGGTTAGCGTGTGTACGGCTAGGATTAGGTCATTAAACCCTAAATATAATTAATTAAATTAAATAAGATTAATTAGCCAGGAGTGATCTGGACCACTGATTCACGCGCGCAGTCAACCATTACCCCCTGAATTTGAATCTCAGCCCTTGGATACGCATACTTATCATTTTTATTCATTTTAATTCATTTTATTTTCATTTCTTTTGCATATTTATTTTAATATATCAAAAAGCATTCAAAAAATATGAAACTTTGCATTCTGACTTTAAATATTTTTCTCATTCCAAAAATAATTTTTATTTTATTTTTTGCATTAAAAACGTATTTTTAAAATATTTAAATGTTATTTTTAATTAATTAAAGTATTTTTATTAATTAAAAATACATTTAGGTTTCTAAAAATCACCAAAAAAAAATCATGAATCATCCCAATGCATTTAGAAACATTTTCAAACTCTTCACACAAATTTCTTTTTAGGTTTGATCATAGTTTGCAAATTTTCTTTGAATTAAGGGTCATAAAAATCACATTTTTGAACCCTAACTTTGAAAAATCATTTCTGCCTAACCAAGAAGAATTTGAACTTGATTCTTTTTGAATTATGTTACATGTTGTATGTAGTTTATAGGTTATATTCCCCATGAATTTATCTTGCATTTTCAAATTGATTTGCATTTTTCCCTTTGAACCATCCAAAAACCCAAGAAAACTTAGAAAAATCATAACTTTTGATATGTTAGGCTTCTGACCTTCTCCTTTGGGGTGTGACCTAATATGGGATTAGGGTTTGTTTGAGCTTGATTGCAAATTTTTATCATGTCATATGCTTATGTTTTATCCATTTGCATCTCACATGTTCATAAAACCCTAATTTCTCATGTTCATTTGCATTCACCTTGCATATGCATCATTACATGACCTTGCCATGACATTTCATGCATTAATATGTCATCTTAGACATCTTAAGACATGTTATAACTTTTCTTGATCATTTCTTCATCCATTTGCCATGATTAGCACTCATTTCATTTCATAAACTTTCATGTGTTTTCAAACTTCAAAGCATGCTTCCTTTGCATCCCATCTTTGTATGATCACACATATGCATTTTGTATGCCTTTGAATTATCTCACATGAAATTTTCACAACATAAACACTTCTGAATTTGGTCACTTCATCTCATTTCATCTCATTTCACTTCATTTCTTTATGCGTTATACTTTATGCATTCATGCTAACACTTTCAGGTTTGGTAAGTTATTTTGGGAGGTGGATTTGCCTCCACCTCTCATTTCTTCTTATCTCTTTCATATGCATATTGGTTTGTATTTGAAGTGAATTTGATTCACTTATGTTCAATCTCACCTTCTTTCTTTAAGTTACTTATCTTCTTCAGTGAAGTAAGTAACTTATTCTTTTGCTTCTTCCTCCTTTCACCTGTTGCTTCCATTGGTGGCTCCCTTGAAGATCTTTCTCAAGCCTTACAAACCATAGGAACACCCAAGCATGATAATCTTATGGTTGTGTTTAGCCCCCCTTATACTTTTTACCTTTGAGTCTCCTTGAGTCTCTCTTCTCATCTCCATAATCAGAGACTAAACTCTTAAAGTTTTAGGACTTTGGAATTAGGGTTATGCCTGCACCCTTCTCTTAGGATGGAGTGTATAAATTTAATCCTAAGTGTTAAACCTTTAATTTGCTTAAACCTCTTAATCAAATCACTTAATAATAATTAAGATTTTATCTTGTAACTTGGGCCTTACATTAGGGTTCTAATTCTTCCTTATGGTTAAGAAGGACTAACCCTAATGTTTAATGGACAAGTCCCCCTCAAGTTGTCTTACAAACCATAAAATCCACTTCTTAATCTTATCCCTTAATTAAAATCCACTTAATAAAGGTTTGTTATATAATGAATTTAATCCCTAACCATGGATTAAGTTGAGGTATCTTCCTCAGCTTAAGTGTTCTCATCTATTATCCTTCTATTAGGATGGTGTAATGAGTTCACTAATCTGTGATTAGAGATTAAAATCATTACTTAACACTAAACAAAAACCCAAAAACATATAAATAATCACAAGTAGGTTAATGATCTTAATCCTACATCATCATGGAAATTATGTTGAGATGCTTATCTCATACTTAAGTAGGCTCATTATCCCTAATCAGGGAGGATATACTGAGTTTGCAAGCCTTTGATTTAGGCTTAAGCTCATTAACTTATGCAAAACACCAAAAGCAATAACAAAACTTAAAACACAAAAACAAACAATAATCATCTCCTTCGAGATTCTTTTCTCATCACACTCATTCATAAACGGGAACTTGCTTCTTTCGTCTAATGCAAGACAGTTAGCACTCGAGCCAGACGAGTCATACACTTGAGCATAGAACGGTAAGCGGTTCATAGTCAATTTATGTTTCACTCTCTTTGAGTCGAACTACAGTGTTCTAACTTCCTCATTGCACGAGAGGATACGTTGGCATAACTTAACAGTTATCGAACAAAAGTCTTTGTGTCTTCTCCCTCTTTCAGCATTCTCTTTTAAAGCCTTAGCTCCTGAGCATTCACCTTTTGCACTGACACTTGTATATTCTTTTCTAGCTTTTGCACACAAATAGCACATACACTACCCCTTTAAACACAATCTTTTAAGCGTGGTTCCCGTCGAGTACAACGGAAAATCTGGGTGTTAATACCTTCCCAGGTTGTAACCAACCCCATTTCTCAGTTTCTCTGGTTCGCAACCGTCTTATCCATCTTTTTCTAGGTTTATGCAGCATTACATTTCCTTCGGGATAAAAATTCCTAGCTGACGACTCTATTCACCTTCACCTTCATTTTCTCTTTTCGCCGACCGTTCGCGTCTGTACCTTGTGGGACCTGGTGTCTTTTCGGGGGAGCGACAACTTGGCGACTCTGCTAGCGAGACTTATTTTGCAACCAGGGTTTCTGGTTCTTTTTGTGGGTTTCTCCTAGCGCTTGTTTGATTTGTGTTTATAGGGGTTTTATGTGCTACTTGTGTTTTTTGTTTATTGCTTTATTTATTGCTTTATGTACAACTTTATCTAGTTGTTTATTCACTGTTTTTATGCATTTCATATTATCATCATATCATTTGTTTTGGATCTTCTGTCTGTTTTGATGAGAGGATTATTGAGTGAGTAAGGTTCCATACCGGGGACCTGAGTGACACATAGGGTAGAGCGGCGTCATATTCTTTCCCATTTCATTTCGGTCTGGTGTGGGAATATGAAACACGGTTCAGACATGGGTTTCTTCTTGAGAACTCTGTGCTACGGATTTCCTGTAGTACTAGGGTTATCTAGGAAGCCTGCTAAGTCTGGATGACCTTTTTATGACCATCAGCATCTGAGGTGAATTAGAGGAGGAACCTTTATGATTATTGTAAACACTGTACCTCCGGGTTAGAAGTGTTTACACTTCTCATAACTAATCTAAGTCTTAGGATCCTTGTTCTAGAACAATACATGTGAGGGGGTTGGGATGTTTAAAGGTTTGAAGGAACCCTTGGCCTCATCATACCTTGTTACTATTTTTGTTAAGGTGGAATCATTTTGGACTGTTCTTGTGAAACCCTGGACTTGTGACTCTTTATTTGAGTCCCCCACCTGGTTACTGGTTTTCTAAGCCTTCATCCAGACTTATGAACACACATGGACCCTATCAAGGCAGATAACAGATCAAGCACTTGATCACAAACCCTTTGCATATCATTATGCATACATCATTTTTGCATCATTTAACATTTTCATATTTGTTTTACAGGGTATCCACATCTTATCTTTGGTTTGGTTTTGACCTGTCATGCTGCTCAGATTCCTTCAGCTATCTGCACCAGCCTCTTCATCAGTTATCTTACTCAGAGATTCTTCTTCAGTACCTTCTCCAGTTATCTTCATCAGTTTTCATCATTTTCCTTCATCAGTGCTTCTCCTCAGTCTTCTTCACCAGCATCCATTGTCAGCATGTACCTATCCAGGAAGAGCAACATCACCTATCATTTTTTGAGCCCACTTTGACAAGAATCAGGCAGATGCAGGCACTCATCACTCCTGATCATGTCCCTTTATTTAGGGAACATTATGGTGGCATTATGGACATGATCATGGATTTAGATGCATCACAGAGGAGCATGATCCACACTTGTCTTCAGTTATATGACCCTCCTCTCAGATGTTTCATTTTCCCAGATTTTCAGTTGGGACCTTTGATGGAAGAGTTCTCTATGTTGTTAGGTGTCCCCATTAGGAGAGGGTTTCCTTTCAACCCTGAGATGACTGCTCCCAAGAATGAAGATGTAGCTAAGGCTTTGCACTTGGAGTCCACTCTCATTGACCTGATTATGACCACCAAGGCTGGAATCCCAGGCCTTCATTTGGACTTCTTGGTTACTCAGGCCACCATTCATTCTACAGCAGGGAAGTGGAACACTGTCTGTGCACTCTTAGCCCTCAGCATATATGGAGTCATCTTGTTCGCAGACGAGCCTATGTTTGTGAGCAAGAGTGCTATCCACATCTTCCTGTTGAAGAATCCCGTCCCTACCTTTCTTGGAGACTTTTACTACTCAGTGCATCAAAGGAATGAGAAGTAGAGGGGGAGATTAGTCAGATGTTGTGCACCCCTCTTCTAGTGTTGGTTGTTAAGGCACTTGTCGAAGTTAGAAGCTTTCTTGAATCCTCATCAACCAAGGAACTGGGCTAAAAGAATGATTTCCCTTACATTAGAAGACATCAGATGGTGCACTCAGAGCACCAAGGGCAAAGATATCATCACTAGCTGTGGGCAATATCCCAATGTACCCCTGATTGGATTAAAGGGTTGCATCAACTACAATCCTTTTCTTTTCAAAAGGCAATTAGGGTATGCTTTGGTACATCCCCCAAGAGAGCAAGGCTTGTCAGAAACCCTCTATTGTGACATTCAGCACAACCTTGCCATTGCCAGACAGGCAGCCTGGGCTTGGGACAATATTCGGACTAAGGGGACAACTATTCTTGGCAAGTGCAACAACATAGCTTCAGCTCAGTATCTTGATTGGTCTCGTGTCAGGGGACAGATTACCCGTATGCCATTCACCATAGAGGATGTACCTGGACCATCAGCAGTGGAGCCTGCAGCTACTGTCCGTTTAGAGGAGTTTGAGAAATTGAAGGAAAGGGATACTCAGCTCTCTAAAGCTTTGAAGAAGACCCTCTGGGAGAGGAATGATAGTCTTCTGGACAATGAAAGGTTAGAGAAGCTCCGAATTGAGCACATGACCAAGATTGAGAAGACAAATGATTACATCATAAAAGCTAGAGCAGGGGAGTTGGTATTGAAGAATGCTTGCAAGGAAGCCAAGATTCAGAAGGCCAGAGCTGAGCACTACTTGGAAGAGAGTCAGGCTAGGTGGATCAGGATCACTGAGGATCGATCACAGGAAGATCAGAGGACCCAGGCTAGGATAGAGCAGCTGGAAGCCAATGAAAAGAAGAGTCAGAAGGCCTTGTTAGCTGCACAGAAGGAGATCTCTGAGTTGAAACTCCGGGCGGGGTTGAAAAGATCAAAGGACCAGGATAAGCATAAGAAGTTGACCAGTGCCATTTCCACCAGGAAGCTTCTTATCAGGACCATCACAGAGCATCCAGTTGGCCCAGTGACTGAGGCTTTCCTGAAAGAAGTCATAGAGGATGATTATGGATTGGATGTTTGATTTCTTTGTACTTGTACTTCATTTTGATTGCATTTTTGTTGTTGTATTTTAACCCACCATGGGGACTTTGTTGTAATCAAACTATGTATCTTTACATTTTGTAATATATGGTTTGTGTTATTTTGTGGGCTTTATCTCTCTTCAACATTATCATTCCTCGAGGTCTGGAAGGTCAAAACCAAAGAACCAAACCGGATACCCTTGGAAGACAAATAGGCATCCTGCATTGCATACTAACTTCTTTTCTTTGTTTTGTAAGTTTTTGTTTTGTTATTGTTTCTCACTTTGTTATGGTTTCAGGAAACATTGCTCGTAGAAGAGTGTTCCCCGTCAATAGAGTGCACCCGTATCCGACAAGAAACAACCTTCCAGGCTTAAAAATGGATCAGGTTCAACAAGATCTAATTGACGTGAGAACCCAAATGGCCAATGAAAGGACTGAGATGAGGGCCCAAATGAACCAGTTTATGGTAGTGATGACTGGATTGGCTCAAAGCCAAGAGAGACTGAGAGAGTTGGTCGAGCGGCAAACTCCCGAGGAAAACCACCCAGGTACAGGGGGTACCAGCAATAACGATCACATACAGCCTCGTACTGATCCCCCAAAGTTTGGACCTTATTTGAACCCAAAAATTAATGCTATAAGAAACACCCAGGGTAACACTGGAGGGAGGTCCTTGCAGGAGGACCCTCAGGAAGAACAATTTACTGTGGTCGGGGCAAGAGACGAAGTCTATGATCGTCGGCTGGACGAGATAGCAGAAAAGCTAAGATCTCTAGAGTCTCAAAACTCTCTGGGTTTTGATGTCATAGATATGGGACTAGTGGAGGAGGTTAGAATTCCTCACAAATTCAAACCTCCTTGTTTTGAAAGATACAATGGTACATCATGCCCTCGTACCCATATCCAGTCTTTCCTAGGAAGATTGAAAGCCTACACCATGGATGAAAAACTTTGGATGTTTTTATTTTGAGGATAGCTTGACAGGGGCATCCCGTGAGTGTTACTCTCACTTGACCAGGGCCACAGTAAGGAATTGGAAAGACTTGGCCGAGGCTTTCATTCGCCAATATCAATATAATCTGGACATGGCTCCAAACAGAACCCTTCTGATGGGAATGTCACAGTCTTCCCAGGAAAGCTTCAGAGAGTACGCCTAAAGATGAAGGCAATTAGCTACTGCCGTTCAACCCCCGATGTCAGAAAGGGAAATGGCGGATATGTTCATGAACACCCTCCAGGGGACTTATATTGATAGATTGGCTGCATTCTCTTCCACTAGCTTCGTAGACGTGGTCATAGCTGGGGAAAGAATTGAGAGCTTATTGAAAATGGGAAAGATTTCTGACAACGGCGCCCGTTCAAGCAGTGCAAGGAAACCATTTACAGGGCCCCACAGGTCCGGTGAAACAAATTTTGTACATATAGGAAGAGGAAGACCCCAGTATCTGCCCAGATCAATTGCCGTTGTCACTATTCCTACTCCACCTCCTCAATACACTCAACAACCACAACATTTTCCTCAACAGCAACAGTTTCCTCAAAAAAGGTCCTACAATAACAACAACAACCAACAACAACACCCTTTCTAGCAACGGCCATCCCAGGTTAACAGGGTGATTGACCCTATACCAATGCCATATGCCACCTTATTTCCACAACTCCTAAAGCTTAATCTTGTCGAGTTAAGGACATTGGCTCCACCAGATCCTCAGAACCTTCCGAGAAATTATGACATCAACGTCAGGTGTGCTTTTCATTCTAATGCACCTGGTCACACCACAGAAAAGTGCAGGACTTTGCACATGAAGGTCCAGGATCTGGTAGATTCAAAAGTCCTAAATTTTGCACCACCTCCTAATGTCACGAAGAACCCTATGCCTAGCCATGGTGGGCCAAGGATAAATGCAATAGAGGAGGGCCAACCCATGAATTTAATTGAAGATACCGCAAGTATTCAAACACCTCTGGTAGAGGTTAAAGCTCAGCTTTTAAAATGCCAGGTGTTCCCAGGTTGTGAGGCCTGCTGTGAATCTTGCAAGGTTTCCGTGAATGGGTGTGCAAGCTTGAGGAATGACATAAATGGCTTGATCAGAGAAGGTATCCTGTAAATAACAACAACCGCTTCTACAACACCAACAACTCCTTTTTCAACAACAAATGTTTCTCCTACAACTGCAAAGATAATTGTTCCTACAGACTCATCTACAAAATCAGCAACCACTGCTTCCATCACTTCAACAAACACCAGTTAAATTGCATCCACTTCTACAACTACAACAACCACCAACAACGACATCTCCACAGTCACCTTCTATTACGACCCTGCAACGGTCCCTGTTTCCAACAATTATCAACAACAATCTCAACAACAATTTCAGCAACAACCAAGCTTCAATCAATCACCACCACCATCAATCAGAAGTCCTGTCACAATCTTTTATGATCCACATACAATAACGGTCCCTACCTCTGCTGCAGTTAGTCCAGTCACCATCACGGTGCCGGGACCCATTCCATATGATAAAGACAATGTTGTACCATGGCACTATGGTTCAGACCTTTATTGCAACGGAGAAAGAGTCATTCTTGATTCTTCAGTTCACACACCACAAGTGGATAATGTCGGGGGAGGCGGAGGCTTCACCCGAAGTGGACGCCTCTTCGCGTCACAAGCTCCAAGGACCAATACTGAGGTAGAGGCTGCTGCCAAAGCCAAAGGTAAAAGTGTGGCGCCCGAAGAACCTATACCAAAAGAAGCCCATAAATCATCCTTTGACCAGAATGTGGATGAATTTATAAGGATAATCAAAAGAAGTGACTGCAAGGTTGTGGATCAGCTCCACCAGACTCCTTCCAAGATCTCCATCTTATCCCTGCTATTGTAATCCGAAGCTCATCGGGATGCACTACTTAAAGTCTTGCACGCTACCTACGTGCTGGAGGAGATCACAGTGAATCAACTCGAGACAATAGTGTCTAATGTTAATACTAGCCATGGGCTAGGTTTCACCAATGATGACTTGACAACGGAAGGACGTCACCACAACAAAGCTTTACACATCACTTTGGAGTGTAAAGGGGTTGTGCTCTTGCATGTTCTTGTTGACACTGGGTATTCACTCAATGTCTTGCCAAAGAAGGCTCTTGTCAAGCTCGAATATGATGGAATAGCTCTCCGACCAAGCAATCTGGTAGTTAGAGCTTTTGATGGCTCCAAGAGGTCTGTTCTTGGAGAGGTGGAGCTTCCTGTGATAATCGGTCCGCAGGTCTTTCAGACTACTTTCTATGTGATGGACATTCAACCGGCCTACAACTGTTTGTTGGGTCGACCATGGATTCACGCCGCTGGCGCAGTTACGTCGACCCTTCACCAGAAATTGAAATATGAGTGAGAAGGACAGATTATCACCATCTGTGGTGAAGAGAATATCTTTGTTAGCCATATGGCTACATACAAATACATTGTGATGGATGGTGAAATTCATGAAACCATGAGCCAAGGGTTCGAAGCACTGAACGTCAATGAGGCAACAACTGAAGTATTTGCTGCATCCCAGGAGGATAGAATGGGTACTTCAATTGTCTCCTATCAGCAAGCCTAGAAGGTTATTGAAGATGGAAATGCCCAAGGTTGGGGCAAGTTGCTACCAATGGAGAAGAAGGAGGACATATTCAGTTTGGGTTACAAACCATTCCGACAAGATCAAGTAGAGGCTACTAAGGAGCCCAAGTTCATCAGTGGGGGATGCTCACCCCAGATGTTGTCAATAACGTGGAAGACGAGGTGGAAAGCAACCTCAACCTGGAGAGCTGGATACGTCCAAGGATCCCGGGTCACCAAGTCCTTAACTGGTCTTCCCAGGAAATTATAAGGGTTACTCTTGCAGAGTAATTATTATTTCCTGCTTTTTTTCAGCATGCATCAAGTCCTGCATCTTGCCACAGGTGTCAGGACTCATTTTGTAATAGAGCCATTTTTTTTTTAATTTTGTGCAAATGGAATATCAATGAATATCGGACATCTTTTGCAAACAATTCTCTCTTTCGCTCACTGTCTTTTCATTTTTCACTTTTGTACAAAACAATAAAATGACAATGTTTTCAAAATACTAACTTCATTTTACACTTTTTCTAAACAAGATTAAAATTGATCACTAAAACGAACAAATCTCAACCCTTGCAGAGATTATCCTCCAAATTGCACCGACAACAGCACTGCTATGACCTTGTATGACTTTGACAATCCAATTAATCAAGCAAATGAAGGGGTTGAAGAAGACTATGAGTTGCCTGAAGAGTTAGCCAGGTTGTTGAGGCAAGAAGAGAAAGTGATTACTCCTCATCAGGAAGAGGTTGAAACTGTTAATCTTGGTACTGAAGAGGATTTAAAAGAAGTGAAGATTGGGGCCAGTCTGCAAGCTTCAGTAAAAGAATAGCTTATCAACATGCTTCGGGAATACATCGATGTCTTTACTTGGTTCTATCAAGACATGACAGGTCTAGATACGGATATTGTTATACACAAGCTGCCATTGAAAGAAGATTGCCCTCCAGTGAAGCAAAAGCTACGCCGTACTCGCTCAGATATGGCCATGAAGATTAAGGAAGAGGTACAAAAACAGTGGGACGCCGGTTTCCTTGCTGTAACTAGTTACCCGCCGTGGGTTGCCAACATTGTACCAGTGCCTAAGAAGGATGACAAGGTGCGTATGTGTGTGGATTACCGGGATCTGAACAGATCTAGCTCGAAGGATGATTTCCCATTACCTCACATTGATGTATTGGTCGATAACACAACTCAGTTCTCGATATTTTCTTTCATGGATGGATTTTCTGGGTATAATCAAATCAAGATGTCACCCGAAGACATGGAGAAAACAACCTTCATCACACCTTGGGGCACTTTTTGTTACAAGGTAATGCCTTTTGGACTGAAGAATGCCGGTGCCACTTATCAACGGGCTATGCTAACGTTATTCCACGATATGATCCACAAAGAAATTGAATGCTATGTGGATGACATGATTTCCAAGTCCCTTACTGAAGAAGACCATCTGGTAAATCTGCTGAAGTGGTTCAAACGTCTGAGAAAGTATCAATTGAAGTTAAACCCAAACAAATGCACATTCGGGGTATATTCCAGTAAGTTGCTGGGATTTATCGTAAGTGAAAAGGGAATTGAAGTTGATCCTGACAAAGTCAAAGCCATTCAGGAGATGCCTCCACCTAGGACCAAAAAGGAAGTTCGGGGGTTCTTGGGTAGATTGAATTACATCTCAAGGTTCATATCTCACCTCACTGCAACCTGTGAACCCCTGTTCAAGCTGTTAAGAAAGGAACAGACAGTCAAGTGGAACGATGATTGTCAGAAGGCTTTTGACAAGATCAAGGAGTACCTACAAGAACCTCTAATTCTCATGCCTCCAGTTGAAGGAAGACCTCTTATAATGTACCTGACAGTATTAGAAGGGTCAATGGGGTGTGTGCTGGGCTAGCAAGACGAGTCTGGTCAAAAAGAGTATGCAATATATTACCTAAGCAAAAAGT
Organism: Lathyrus aphaca; assembly: GCA_963966055.1. NCBI lineage: Eukaryota > Viridiplantae > Streptophyta > Magnoliopsida > Fabales > Fabaceae > Lathyrus > Lathyrus aphaca. Next base: position 62,966,251 of record OZ014519.1, on the reverse strand, counting down.
TTACCGACTGTGAACAACATTATTCACTGCTCGAGAAAACTTGCTGTACTTTAGCGTGGGCTGCTCGCCGACTAAGACAGTACATGCTGACTCACACTACTTTATTGATCTCAAAAATGGACTCCGTCAAGTATATATTTGAGAAGCCAGCACTCACCGAAAGGGTTGCAAGATGGCAAATGATTCTGACATAGTATGAAATTCAGTACACATCTAGAAAGGCCATCAAAGGCAGTGTACTGTCTGACTATCTAGCTGAGCAACCCATTGATGATTATCAGCCCATGAGATTTGACTTCCCCGATGAAGACATCATGTACTTAAAAGCAAAAGATTATGAAGAGCCTGTTTACATTGACAGGCCTGATCCAGAAGAAGAATGGACTATGATGTTTGATGGGGCTGTCAATATGAATGGTTGTGGAGTTGGTGCAGTGCTCATTACACCTAAAGGAGTTCATATGCCTTTCTCGGCAAAACTCACCTTTGCCTGCACTAACAACGAAGCGGAATACGAAGCATGTATCATGGGTCTTAAGGAAGCCATTGACCTCAGGATCAAGACATTGAATGTATTCAGAGATTCAGCTTTGGTAATCAATCAGACCAACGAAAAGTGGTACACTCATCAGGAGCATCTGGTTCCATACCGTGACTACACAAGGAGGTTATTGACTTTCTTCACAACAGTCAACCTTGAGTACATCCCTCGAGACGAAAATCAGTTCGCAGATGCTTTAGCTACCATTTCCTCTATGATCAAGGTTCAAACTGCAAATTATGTACCTCGGATTTTGGTATCCAGACTGGACCGACCGACATATGTGTTCTCCGTGGACATTGCTAGTGATGACAAGCCTTGGTTCCATGACATCAAATGCTTCTTAGAAAATCAGACATACCCACCTGGGGCATCATTCAATGATAAAAAGACATTAAGAAGGTTGGCCGGTAGTTTCTTCCTTAATGATGATGGTTCATTATACAAGCGAAACTTTGACATGGTGCTACTCAGATGTGTTGACAAGAAATAAGCATACTTACTGATGCATGAGGTGAATGAGGGATCTTTCGCTACCCATGTTGGAGGACATGCAATGGCCAATAAATTATTAAGACCAGGTTACTACTGGATCACAATGGATGCAAACTGTTGTGCATATGCCAGAAAGTGTCACAAGTGCCAGATCTACATAGATAAAGTGCATGTGCCTCTGAATCCTTTGAACGTAATGTCTTCACCTTGTCCTTTTGCTATGTGGGGCATTGACATGATTGGAAAGATCGAACCAACTGCTTCAAATGGCCACAGATTCATCCTGGTAGCCATTGATTACTTCACCAAATGGGTTGAACCAGCTTCGTATGCCAACGTCACCAGGCAAGTGGTGGCCAGATTTCTGAAAAGAGACATCATCTGTCGATATGGAGTTCCCGAGCGAATCATTACTGATAATGGTTCCAATTTGAACAACAGAATGATGGCAGAATTGTGCCGGGACTTCAAAATCCAACATCACAACTCTTCTCCTTACAGGCCAAAGCTGAATGGCGCTGTTGAGGCAGCTGTAAACACCCCAAATTTGCCCTCACTCATTTCACCATGGCTTGTGATCTTTTCATATGCATGGGTTCAATCATATCATCTCATATGGCATTTTTGCTTCACTGCATTGTTTCAAAGTCATCTGCATCTAGGGTTTGTGATTTGAGCCATCCCTGAGCCATTTGAGCCACTCCAAAGGTCATCAATCATTTCAAGAGGGTCCATGTATGTTCAAGCATCATATTATATCCTCCCAAGATCAAAGAAGTCAAAGAATCACAAGAACTGAGGAAGGTGTGGAAGCAGAGCCAGGCTTAACTGCACAGATGACCTAAAATTAGGGTTTTGGTTTCAGAGGCCATAACTTCAAATTTTTTGGTCATTCTTGATTATGTGGGTCTCTAAATGATATGAGGATCATGCATACCAATTTTCATAAAGAAATTCAATGGGGAAGGCATCTGATCAAAAGATGACTTCAGTGCAAAATCAGGGCATCTGAGGCCCCCAATCACCCAACCAAAGGGTATTCTCCATCATTTTGAGTATGAATGATCTTTATTTGATCTTAGAAGAAGTTATAAGTTCATAAAATTGAAGAATTTCAAGCCATTTGCAAAGTTGCCATTTTGGGAAAGTGACTTGTAATGTAAACTTGCCATTTTGGGAAAGTTTTTCAACCTCCTCTTTTTGATCCAAAAATGCTTCAAATGAAAAATCTTTGGTCATGAAAGTTGTAGATTGTATCCTCCCATTTTCAAAAAGTACAAGAACTCATTCTAATTCATTTTAGATCAAAAGTTATGGCCTTGCAAAGTTGGACAAAATCACTAAATTTTCACTTTTACACCAAAGAGGGAAACTTGCAAATTCACATGCCAAGCATTTCCATGACTTCAAAATGACTTCTATGCATTACATAAACATAACACATGACCTAAAACTCAGAATGGACCAAAGAATCACTCATTTTCATGCCTTGATCATTAAGAAATCCAAAAGGGACCAAAACTCCATGAATTTGCAAAATGACCCAAAGCTACTCATCCACTTGTGCCAGCTGCCAAACATGACTTCCATGGACCTCCTTGAAGCATGCTGATTCGAACCATGCCCTTGTACCATGACTGAACCAGCCCATACCTTCATTTACACAAAAGTTGACTTTATGCAACTTGAGCCATACCAATCAAACTGAGCCACACCAACTACTCTGACCAATCACAGCTTCACATACATGCCTCAAGGATCACATTTCACACAATCTTGGAGCCTGAAATCAGAGCATCACCATAGTTCACAAAAACCTCCCTCTTTGCATTTTCATTCGAATCTCATCACACAAGCCTCAAACCTCAAAACAAACTTCACAGAATCACTCACAATGATCCACTGATCATTTCCCAACCATCACCTAGCCCTGAAACCCTTCATATCAAAAACACGATTCCTCCCTCTCATTGAACTGAAATATATCAAATTCACAAATCAGCCTCAAAACACTCCAACCAAGCATCAAAGCTTCTTCAGGGAGTTCATTGGAGGCATTTGGAAGCAGGAAAGCAGCCTGAAAGCTCTGGGGTTGAAAGCTTCATCTCAGGTAGCCATGTGAAACTTTTTTTCCAGAACCTTTATTTTAAGTTCTTAATTGGTTGTGTTTGATCCCCTGAGTGTAATGAACTTGAAATTATTGAAAATGATGGAGAGATGAGGGTGTATTGCTTGTCTGAAGGTTTTGCATATTTGTGTTCTTGGCTTCGAATCATGTTTATGGCTAGAAATAAATCCCATTTGAGGTTGGATTTAGGTTTAAGGGAGTAAGAGGAACAAATCTGGAGCTTTAGAGCTCCAGAAATGACCTAGGGAAGAAGTTGAGATTTTTCAGGGAGGGATGTCACCGGAGAAGACGACCGGAGCTCTTCTCCGGTGACCTGAAAGTCATTAGGGCTTTAATCAGGTTTAGGGTTTTATTTGAATGGGAGCCTTTGATCTTGACTTCTCGCGCGCGAATGGACGAACAAGATTGGTCATTAAACCCTAATTCTGATTTATTAGTTTAATTAATTAGGATTAAATTTGAATTTTTCCAGAATGAATCCTAGCCATTGAAACACGCGCGGGTCAACTCCCTCCAAAAACCTTTGAATCTCAGCCTCAGGATCCTCATACTTTTCCATTTTTATTGTTTTATTTCATTTTATTTGTATTAATTTTCCACGAATTTTTAAAAATAGTAAAATACATTAAAAAATTCTGAAAATTTTTATCAAACCTTTTATTAATTTTCAGAACCCAAAAATATATTTATTTTTATTTTTTGCATCAAAAATTATTTTTAAATTATTTAAATGTTTATTTTTAATTAGTTAATGAAGATTAATTAATTAAAAATGCATTTAGGTATTTAAAAATCACAAAAAAATTCACATTGCATCTTAATACATTTAGAAACATTATCAAACTCTTCAAACAAATTTCTTTTTGGTTCTTGACCTATTTTGACATTTTTCATTGGAATTAAAGTTCTTAAAGGGCAATATATTTGTCCTAACTTAGAAAAATTCATTCTGCCTAACCATGAAGAGTTTGATGTTAGTTCTTTTTGCATTACATTCCTCATGTCATGTAGTTTCTAGGGTAAAATTTATTTGGATTTATCTTTCATTTTCAAATTGATGTGCATTTTTCCTTTTGAAGTGCATTAAAACCCTAGCCAATTTGAGAAAATCATAACTTCCATTAGGTTAAGACTTAGGTCCCCTCCTTTGGGCAGTGAACTTGTGTAGGGTTAGGGTTCCTTTGTTCCCATTTTCAATTTTTTATCTTGTCATTTGCTTCTGATTTTGAATTTTGCATTGCATATTGTATGTAAACCCTAATTTTTGGCTTTCATTTGCATTCATCTCTTATTTGCTTGCATACATGAACTTGCCATGAGATTTTGTGCATCCACATGACATATGAGACATCTTAGGACACATTAGAGTCATGTTTGATCATTGCATCATTCATTTGCCATGTTATGCATTCATATCATTTCATAAACTTTCATGAACTTTCATGGTTCAAAGCATGCTTCATTTGCATCCTCATCCTTGTATGATCATCCACAACTCTTGACATGTATTTGCATCATCCCTTAGCATCATTAACATCATGTTTATGCTTCTGGATTTGGTTTGCATCATTGCATCCATCTCATTTTCATTTCATTTCACCTTTTGTTACTAACTTTTCAGGTGGTAAGTCATTGAGAAGTGAATTTGCCTTCATTTCTCATAATCTCTTCTCATCTCTCTTATGCATATTTGCTGCATTCTACTTGTGTATTAGAGTGAGCTTTCTCATTCATGCTCCCTCCCCTCTTTCTTCAAGCAACTTATCTTCTTAAGTGAAGTAAGTTGTCTTGCTTCTTCTGCTTCTCTCTTTCATCTGCTTCTTCCTTGGTGGCCCTCTTGAAGATCTTCTTGCAAGCCTCATTAACCCTAGGAACACCCAATCATGATCACAATTAGGGTTTGATTTGTCCCTCCATTATTTTTACCTTTGTGTCATCTTTGTGTCTTCTCTTCTCATCTCTTAATCAAGGACTAAACCTTAAAGGTTTTAAGGCTTTGTGATTAAGCTTATGCCTGCATCCTTCTATTAGGATGGAGTGTATAACTTTAATCATAAGTGTTAAACCCTTAATGTGTTTAAATCCTTTAATCAATTAACCTAATAATCACTAAGACATCAAGCTTGTAACTTGGGCCTTGCATTAGGGTTCTAATTCTTCCTTAATTGGTTAAGAAGGACTAACCTTAGTGTTAATGGACAAGTCCCCCTCAAGTTTGTCTTACAAATCATAAAATTCACTTCTTAATCTTACCATTAACTAAAATCCACTTTAATAAAGGATTTGTTTTGTCATGAGGTTAATCCCTAATCATGGATTAAGTTGAGGAGCCTTCCTCAGCCTAAATGTTCTCATATATTATCCTTCTATTAGGATGGTGTAATGAGTCCATTAAATCCTTGATTATGGCTTAAATTCATTACTTAACACTAAACCAAAACTCCCAAAACATCTAAATAATTACAAGTAGGTTAATGATTTTAATCCTCCATCATGGTGATTAAGTGTGAGGTTCTTACTTCATACTTAAGGTATTCTCATTACCCCTAATCAGAGGGAGGATGTGATGAGTTTATTACCCTTTGGTTTAGGCTTAAGCTCATTTTCTTATGACAAATATCAAAAAGCAATAAAAGATTGAAAACTCAAAAACAAACAATAATCGTCATCTCCGGGATTCTTTTCTCATCTCATTCACTCACAAACGAGAACTTGCTTCTTCCGTCTAATGCAAGACAGTTTGCACCTGAGCCAGACAGGTCATACACTTGAGCATAGACAAGTAAGCAGTTCACAAGTCAATTTATCTTTCAGTCTCTTTGAGTCGAACTACGGTGTTCTGACTTCCTCATTGCACGAGAGGATACGTAGGCATAACTTAATAGTTATCGAACAAAAGTCTCTGTATATTCCCCCTCCTTCCTGCATTATTCTTTAAGCCTCATAGTCTTGAGATTCACATTCTTTTACACTGACACTACTCTTATACACTTCACTTCTTTTGCACTGACACTCACATTCTTTTCCAGCTTTTACACACATAATAGCGCTGACACTACTCCTTTAAACATAAATCTTTCAAGCGTGGATCCCGTCGAGTACGGCAGACAATCTGGGTGCTAATACCTTCCCAGGTTGTAACCAACCCCCTTTCTCAGTTTCTCTGGTTCGCAACCGTCTTATCCATATCTTTCTAGGTTTATGCAGCATTACCTTTCCTTCGGGATAAAAATGCCTAGCTGGCGACTCTATTCATTTCCTTCTCTTTCGCCGACCGTTCGTGTCTGTACCCCTTCTGACCAGGTGTCATTTGGTGGGAGCGACAGCATGGCGACTCTGCTGGGGAACCTTATACTGCAACCAGGGCTTCTGGTTCTTTTTGTGGGTTCCTCCTAGCACTTGTTTGATTTGTGTTTACTGGGGTGTTATGTGCTAATTGTGTTTATTTTCTTTGTTTATTGCTTTATGTACAGTCTTGTTTATTGCTTTCTTTACAGTTTTATGCATCATACTGTAATACTATCATTGCTGGATCTGGTTTCTGTTTGGTGGGTGGGGGTTCCATTGAGAGTTTAAGGTCCTATACCTGGGACCTGAGTGACACCTAGGCTAGAGTGGTTCATGTTCTTTCCCATTCCATTTCGGTCTGGTGCGGGAATATGAAACACGGTTCAGATGTGGGTTTCTTCTTGAGAACTCTGTGCTACAGATTTCCTGTAGTGCTAGGGCTATCTGGGAAGCCTGCTAAGTCTGGATGACCTTTATTGTGACCTTTAGAAGCTGAGGTGAATTAGAGGAGGATCTTTTATGGTTATTGTAAACACTGTACCTCCGGGTTAGAAGTGTCTGCACTTCTCATAACTGATCCGAGTCTGAGGATCCTTGTTCTAGAACACTACCTGTGAGGGGGTTGAGCTGTTTACAGGTTTGCAGGTACCCTTGGCCACATCATACCTTGTTACTGATTTTGTTTAAGAGTACTCCACTTTGGACAGTTCTTGTGATTAAACCCGGACATGTGCCTCTTTATTTGAGTCCCCTACCTTGGTTACTGGATTTCTGAACCTCCATCTGGACTTCTTAAACACACATGGGCCCTATATCAAGACAGATAATCAGATCCAGCTCTTGATCATAAACCCTTGCATATCATTTGCATATATCATCATTGCATCATTTAACATTTGTTTATTTGCTTTTCAGGGTATCCACATCATATCTGGTTTGGTTTTAACCCCTTCTTCTGCATAGACCTCTGCTTCATCAGTTATCTACTTCAGCTATTCTCATCGTCACCAGCATCAGCCTGTCAGTGGCTCATTTCTAGTATCAGCCTGTGATCTTCATTAGCACCTATCTTCATCTTCTTCAGCAACACTCATGACTACTCCTAGGAAGAGCAACATATCCTACCATTTCTTTGAGCCTGTGTTGGCTGGTATCAGGAAGGTCCAGTCACTTATCACACCTGACCACATCCCATTATTTAGAGAGCATTATGGAGGTATCCTGGATATGGTTATGGACCTTGACCCTTCTCAGAGGAGCATGATCCACACATGTTTGCAGTTTTATGATCCTCCACTGAGATGCTTCACATTTCCAGACTTTCAGCTAGGACCTCTGCTGGAAGAGTTTTCTTCATTGATTGGAGTGCCTATCAGAGGTGGGATCCCCTTTAACCCAGAGATGCCAGCTCCCAGCAATGGGGAAGTGGCTAAAGCACTATACTTGGAGCCTACTTTGATTGAGCAAAATATGGCAACTAAAGCTGGGATCCCTGGTTTGCACTTGGACTTCTTTATTTCTCAGGCCATCCTGAAGGCTTCATTGGGAGAATGGAGGGCAGTTTGTGCACTGTTAGCCCTCAGCATATATGGGGTTATACTGTTCGCAGATGAGCCCAAATTTGTCAGCAAGAATGCCATTCATGTTTTCCTTCTGAGGAATCCAGTACCCACATTGCTGGGAGATTTCTATTACTCCATCCATCAGAGGAATGAGAAACAAAGGGGGAAGTTGGTGAGATGTTGTGCTCCTTTGTTTCACACCTGGATGCTCAGACACCTACCTAAATCAAATGCCTTCTTGAACCCTCACCAACAGAAGAATTGGGCCAAGAGGCTCATTGCTTTGACTTCAGATGATATTAGATGGTGCACCCAGAGCACCAAAGGCAAATACATTATCACCAGCTGTGGACAATACCCAAATGTACCTCTGATAGGAGTAAAGGGTTGCATCAACTACAATCCTTTGCTATTTAAGAGACAACTGGGCTATGCTTTGGTTCACCCTCCTAGAGTGCAAGATTTAGCTGAGACCCTGTATTGTGAAGTAAAACCTAATTCAGCTGTTGTCAGACAAGCATCTTGGGCTTGTGACAACATCCAGACAAAAGAGATGGCTATTCTTGGAAGGTGTAATAATGTTGCTTCAGCTCAGTACTATGACTGGTCCCGTGCTAGAGCTCAGATTACTGGAATGCCCTTCACCTTGAAGGACATACCTGGACCATCCACAATGCAGCCAGCAGCAACTGTCAGCTTAGAAGAATTTGAGAAGCTGAAGGAGAGGAATGAGAACCTATCTTAGGCTTTGAAGAAGACCCTTTGGGAAAGGAGTGATGGTCGTCTGGACATTGAGAGGTTGGAAAATCTTAGGGTGGAGCATCTTGCCAAAATTGAGAAGACAGAGGACTACATCAGGAAAGCAAGAGCTGGGGAGCAAATATTGAAGAATGTCTGTAAAGAGGCCAAGATTCAGAAGGCTAGGACTGAGCTCTATCTGCAAGAAAGTCAGGCTAGGTGGGTCAGGATCACTGAAGCCCGGACACAAGAAGACCAGAAAACTCAAGCCAAGATTGAACAGTTAGAGGCCAATGAAAAGAAGTAGCAGGAAGCTTTGTTGGCAGCCCAAAAGGAGATTTCAGAGTTAAAGCTTAGAGCTGGATTGAAGAGATCAAAGGACCAGGACAGGCATAAGAAGCTGACCACTGCCATTGCCACCAGGAACCTCCTCATTAGGACCATTACAGAGCACCCAGCTGGTCCAGTGACTGAGGCACTCCTGAAGGAGGTCAAGGAGGATGAGTTTGGATTGGATGTTTGACTTCTTTGCTTGTTGATCATTTCCATTTGATGTACTTTTCTCTTTTTGTATTTTGACCCTCCAGGGGCATATGTTGTAAAACAAACTATGTATTGTTCATCATTTGTAATATATTAGTTTGCTTTCATTGGGTTCCTTTTCTCAGCAACATCAAGCATCTTCCTAGAGGTCTGGAAAGGTCAAAACCAAGAACCAAGCCGGATACCTTGGAAAACAAATAAGCATACTGCATTGCATACTAACTTTTGTTTTGTTTTGTAGGTTTTGTTATTATCTTTGTTTCTAACTTTGTTGTGATCTCAGGAAACATTGCTCGTTGCCGAGTGTTCCCTGTCAACCGCACGCACCGGTACCCTACTCGCAACAACCTTCCTGGTATTCAAATGGAGCAAGTACAGCAGGACCTGACTGAGGTCAGAACTCATATGTCTAATGAAAGAGTGGAGATGAGAAACCAAATGACTCAATTCATGGCTGTGATGACTGGCTTGGCCCAGAGTCAGGAAAGGTTAAGGGAACTGGTGGAAAGACAAACTCCCGAGGAACCTCAGCTGGGAATTGGGGGAACTAGTAACAATGAGCGGGGCCAGCCTCATATTAATCCACCAGTATTTGGACCTCATCTGGATCCGGAAGTCAACATCCCGAGAAATGTGCAAGGAAATACTGCTGGGGGGAGAATCTTGCAAGAGGATCCCCAAGAAGAGCAGTTTTCTGTTATGGGAGCTGGAGACGAAGTCTATGATAAGAGGTTGGATGAAATTGCTGAGAAGTTGAGATCTTTGGAGTCTCAGAATTCCTTGGGCTTCGATGTAATGGATATGGGACTAGTGGATGGGGTAAGAATTCCCCACAAATTCAAACCCCCGTGCTTTGAGAGATACAATGGAACCTCTTGTCCACGAACTCACCTGCAGTCTTTCCTATGAAGACTTAAAGCATATACCATGGATGAAAAGCCGTGGATGTTCTACTTTGAAGACAGTCTGACTGGGGCTTCAAGGGAGTGCTATTCACACTTGACCAGAGCTACCATTAGATGCTGGAAGGACTTGGCTGAAGCCTTCATCAGGCAGTATCAATACAATCTGGACATGGCTCCCAACAGGACCCTCCTAATGGGAATGTCTCAATCTTCCAGAGAAAGCTTTAGGGAGTATGCCCAAAGGTGGAGACAGCTTGCTGCTGCTGTCCAACCACCCATGTCAGAAAGGGAAATGACTGACATGTTCATGAATACTTTGCAAGGAACGTATATTGATAGACTGGCTTTCTTTTCTTCTACCAGTTTTGCTGACGTAGTTATAGCTGGGGAAAGGATTGAAAGCCTTTTAAAAATGGGCAAAATTTCTGACAGTGGTGCAAGTTCATCCAGTAATCCCAGGAAGCCTTTTGTGGGACCCCGAAGAGCCGGTGAGACCAATTCCATTCATGCAAGCAGGGGCAGACCTCAGTATGTACACCGGTCAGTAGCAGCTGTTACCATTCCAGCTCCGATTCCTCAACAAACAGCATATCCTCAACAACAACAACCACAATATCAACAACAAGTTCAGTATCCGCAACAGAGAACCTACAACAACAACAATAGCAACCAACAACAGCGTCCCTTCCAACAAAGACCATCACAGGCAAACAGGGTGATTGACCTTATCCCTATGCCTTATGCTGCCTTATTGCCACAACTCCTGAAGCTTAACTTGGTTGAGTTAAGGACGTTGGCGCCACCAGATCCTCTCAACCTCCCAAAGAACTATGATGTCAACGCCAGGCGTGCCTTTCACTCCAATGCACCTGGTCATAATATTGAAAAATGCAGGGCCTTACAAATGAAAGTCCAAGATCTGGTGGATTCTAAAGCCCTCAACTTTGCACCTCCTCCGAATGTCTACAGAAATCCTATGCCTAATCATGGCGGGCCTAGGATTAATGCCATTGAGGAAGACAAGCCATCCATCTTGATCACCGATGTTGCACAAATTCGAACGCCTTTGGTTGAAATTAAAGCTCAACTTTTAGACTGCCAAGTGTTCCCCGGGTGTGAGCTCGGCTGTGGGTATTGCAACATTGCAGTAAATGGGTGTGAAAAGTTGAGAAGCGGCATAAATGGTCTTATTAAGGATGGTATCCTTCAGATTTCAACCACGGCGCCTACAAATCTAGCAATTCCTTTAACAACGATCCCAGATACTCCTACAACATCAACAATCATTCCTTCAGCAACAAATTCACCTACAACAACAACAATCATTCCTACCGATTCATCAACATCACCAGCAGTTACTCCGTCCGTCACTTCAACAAGTCAAATTTCAACAACTGTTTCTTCTACAACATCAGCATCCAATTTATCAAAAGAATCTACTACAACACCAGCAAAAATTAACGAAGATGTCTCAACAGTTACAATCTACTATGACCCATCAAACGTTCCTCCCAGCAGCAATTTCCAACAACAAACCATGGCACCTCCTGCCAGATCACCAGTCACAATTTACTATGATCCGCACACCGTTACAGTACCTTCCTCTGCAGCCATCAGTCTGGTCACCATTACGGTGCCTGGACCAGTTCCTTATGAAAGCAGTAATGCCATACCTTGGCATTATGGCTCTGATCTCTACTGCAACGGGGAGAAAATCACTCTGTATTCATCGACCTCTTCTCCACAAGTTATTAATGTTGGGGGAGGCGGAGGCTTCACCAGAAGCGGACGCCTTTATGCCTCACAAACACAAAGGCCTAATGTTGAAGCAGAAGCTGCTGCCAAAGCAAAAGGAAAGAGTGTGGTTTCTGAAGAGCCAACTGCCAAGGAAACTCAGAAGACATCTTTTGAACAAGATGTAGATGAGTTCATGAGAATCATAAAAAGGAGTGATTACAAGGTGGTGGACCAGCTTCACCAAACGCCCTCCAAAATCTCCATATTATCACTGTTGATGTGCTCCGAAGCTCACAGGAACGCATTATTGAAGGTCTTGCACGCAGCATACGTGCCGGAAGAGATTACTGTTAATCAGCTAGAAACTGTGGTTGCAAATGTCAACACCAGTCATGGACTGGGTTTTACCAATGCTGACTTAACAACAGAGGGACGCAACCATAATAAGGCTTTGCATATCACCTTGGAATGCAAGGGTGCTGTTCTGTCTCATGTACTGGTGGACACTGGGTCATCACTCAATGTTCTACCAAAGAAAGCCTTAGTGAAGTTGGAGTATGATGGCTTGGCATTGCGTCCGAGTAGCTTGGTGGTGAGAGCATTTGATGGCTCTAAAAGATCAGTGCTTGGGGAGATTGATCTGCCTGTGTTGATTGGCCCGCAAAACTTCAAAACTACCTTCTTTGTGATAGACATATAGCCGGCCTACAGCTGTCTGTTGGGTAGACCCTGGATCCACGCCGCTGGCGCTGTTACGTCTACCCTTCACCAGAAGTTAAAATTCGAGTGGGAAGGCCAGATCATCACCATCTGTGGGGAGGAGGACATCTTTGTTAGCCAGCTGGCTACGTATAAGTACATAGAAATGGACAGGGAGATCCATGAAACCATGAGCCAAGGGTTTGAGGCCTTGAACATTAATGAAGCATCTGCTGTACTGGGAACTTCCATAACATCGTACCAGCAAGCCCGAAAGGTTGTTGAGGAAGGTACCGCCAAAGGCTGGGGCAAGCTGCTGCCCGTAGAAAAGAAAGAAGACCGATTTGGGTTGGGTTACAGACCAACTCAACAAGATCAACCAGAGGCTGCAAGAGAGCCCAAGTTTTTCAGCGGGGGAATGCTCACCCCGGATGCTGTGAACAATTTGGAAGATGAGTCGGAAGACGAACGCAACCTGGAAAGCTGGATACGTCCAAGGACCCCGGGGAGCCATGTCTCAAACTGGTTTTCCCAGGAAATTATAAGAGTTACTCCTGCAGAGTAATTATTATTTCCTGTATTTTAAAGCATGCATCAAGTCTTGCATCTTGCCCAAGATGTCAAGACTCATTTTGTAATCGGGCCATCTTGTATTTTGTGCAAAGATCAATTAATGAATATCAGGACATCTTTTGCAAATGAGTCTTTTCTTTTCCGCTCACTGTTTTTCATTTTTCTTTTTGTACAAAAATAAAATGGCAATGTTTTTCAGAATAAAATAACTTCATTTTCACTTTTTTTGTCTAAATAAGATAAAACTGATCACTAAAATAAACCAATCTAAACCCTTGCATAAAGTACCCTCCAGATTGCACCGACAACAACACTGCTATGACTTCATATGACTTTGACAATCCAATCAATCAAGCTGATGAAGGGGTTGAAGAAGATTATGATCTACCTGAAGAGCTAGCCAGGTTGTTGAGACAAGAGGAGAAGGTTATCACTCCTCATCAGGAGGAGGTTGAGACAGTTAATCTTGGTACGGAAGAAGACATGAAAGAAGTTAAGATTGGGGCCTGCCTACAAGATTCAGTAAAAGAGCAACTGATTGACATGCTTCGGGAATACATGGATGTTTTTGCTTGGTCTTATCAGGATATGCCAGGGTTGGACACCGACATTGTCATGCACAAGCTACCTCTGAAAGAAGACTGCCCACCAGTAAAACCGAAGCTGCGCTGTACTCGCCCAGATATGGCAATGAAGATAAAAGAAGAGGTAGAAAAGCAGTGGGACGCCGGTTTCCTTGATGTGACTAGCTATCCGCCGTGGGTTGCTAATATTGTACCTGTGCCTAAGAAAGACGTTAAGGTGAGGATGTGTGTGGATTACCGGGATCTGAACAGAGCCAGCCCGAAAAATGACTTCCCTTTACCTCACATTGATGTATTAGTTGATAATACGGCTCAGTTCTCGGTGTTCTCCTTCATGGACAGATTTTCAGGATATAATCAGATCAAGATGTCACCTAAAGACATGGAGAAGACAACTTTCATTACACCCTGGGGCACATTCTGTTATAAGGTGATGCCATTCGGACTGAAGAATGCTGGTGCCACTTATCAACGGGCTATGGTAACATTATTCCATGACATGATCCACAAAGAAATTGAATGTTATGTGGATGAAATAATTGCCAAGTCCCTCACAGAAGAAGACCACCTGGTAAATCTGTTGAAGTTATTCAAGCGTCTGAGGAAGTACCAATTGAAGTTAAACCCCAACAAATGCACATTCAGGGTGCGATCCGGTAAGCTGCTGGACTTTATTGTAAGTGAGAAAGGGATTTAAGTTGACCCTGATAAAGTTAAAGCCATTCAAGAAATGCCTGCACCGAAGTCAGAAAAAGAAGTTCGGGGGTTTCTAGGGAGATTGAACTACATTTCAAGGTTCATATCTCACCTTACAGCAACCAGTGAGCCTTTGTTCAAGCTGCTAAGAAAAGAACAAACAGTCAGGTGGAATGAAGACTGCCAGAAGGCTTTTGACAAAATCAAGAAATACTTACAAGAGCCTCCGATCCTTATGCCTCCAGTTGAAGGAAGACCTCTAATCATGTACTTGACAGTATTAGAAGAGTCAATGGGGTGTGTGCTGGGCCAGCATGCCGAGTCTGGTCGAAAAGAGTATGTGATATACTACCTAAGCAAAAAGTTTACCGACTATGAACAACATTATTCACTGCTCGAGAAAACTTGCTGTGCTTTAGCGTGGGCTGCTCGCCGACTGAGACAATATATGTTGACCCACACTACCTTATTGATATCCAAGATGGACCCAGTCAAGTACATTTTTGAGAAGCCAGCACTTACCGGACGGGTTGCAAGATGGCAAATGATCCTCACAGAATATGACATTCAGTAAACATCCCAAAAGGCCATCAAAGGCAGTGTGTTGTCTGATTATCTCGCTGAGCAACCCATCGATGATTACCAGCCTATGAGATTTGACTTCCCTGATGAAGACATCATGTTCATAAAAGCAAAAGATCATGAAGAGCCTGTTCACACTGAAGGGCCTGACCCAGAGGAAGAATGGACTATGATGTTTGACGGGGCTGTTAATATGAATGGTCGTGGTGTTGGTGCAGTACTCATTACACCTAAAAGAGTTCACATGCCTTTCTCGGCAAAGCTCACCTTTAATTGCACTAACAACGAAGCTGAATACGAAGCTTGTATTATGGGTCTTGAGGAAGCCATTGACCTCAGGATCAAGACTTTGATTATGTTCGGAGATTCAGCTTTGGTAATCAATCAAACTAACGGCAAATGGTACACCCACCAGGATCATCTGATACCTTACCGGGATTATACAAGGAGGTTATTGACTTTCTTCACAACAGTCAAGCTTGAGTATATCCCTCGAGATGAAAATCAGTTTGCGGATGCTCTGGCTACCATTTCATCCATGATCAAAGTTCAAGCTGCCAACTTTGTGCCTCGAATTTCAGTGTCCAGACTTGACAGACCAGCATATGTGTTCTCAACAGATGTTGTTAAAGATGATAAGCCTTGGTTCCATGACATTAAGTGCTTCTTGGAGGATCAAACATACCCATCTGGGGCATCTTCCAATGACAAGAAGACACTAAGAAGACTAGCTGGTAGTTTCTTCCTGAATACTGATGGTTCCCTGTATAAGAGGAACTTTGATATGGTGCTTCTCAGATGTGTTGATAAAGCAGAAGCAGACTTGTTGATGCACGAAGTGCATGAAGGATCTTTTGGTACCCATGCTGGAGGACATGCCATGGCTAAAAAGTTGTTGAGATCAGGCTACTACTGGATCACGATGGATGCAGACTGTTGTGCTTATGCCAGAAAATGTCATAAATGCCAGATTTATGCAGATAATGTGCATGTGCCTCCAAATCCTTTGAATGTGATGTCTTCACCTTGGCCCTTTGCCATGTGGGGCATTGATATGATTGGCAAGATTGAACCGACTGCTTCAAATGGACACAGATTCATCCTAGTAGCCATTGACTATTTTACCAAGTGGGTTGAAGCAGCTTCCTATGCAAATGTCACCAGACAGGTGGTAGCCCGGTTTCTGAAGAGAGACATCATCTGTCGGTATGGAGTGCCCGAGCGAATCATTACTGATAATGGTTCCAACTTAAACAACAAAATGATGGCAGAACTATGCCAGGACTTCAAGATCCAACACCATAATTCTTCTCCTTACAGGCCAAAGATGAATGGCGTTGTTGAGGCGGCAAATAAGAATATCAAGAAGATTGTGCAGAAGATGGTAGTTACCTACAAAGACTGACATGAAATGTTACCATTTGCCTTTCATGGGTACCGTACGTCAGTCAGAACATCCACTGGGGCAACACCGTATCAGCTTGTGTATGGTATGGAGGCAGTCCTACCTGTTGAAGTTGAATTACCCTCCTTACGAGTACTAATGGATGTTAAGCTAAATGAAGCAGAGTGGGTCCGATCCCGATACGAACAACTAAGTCTGATTGAAGAAAAGAGATTAGCTGCAATCTGTCATGGGAAGTTATATCAGAAGAGAATGAAGAAAGCCTTCGATCAGAAAGTCAGGCTTCGAGAATACCAAGTAGGAGATCTTGTGTTGAAAAGACTCCTCCCTCCTCATACAGACCACAGGGGCAAGTGGACTCCGAATTATGATGGGCCATTCATAGTAAAGAAAGTTTTCTCTAGTGGAGCCTTGATGCTCAGTACTATGGATGGTGAAGACTTCCTGTCCCCTGTAAATTCAGATGCAGTTAAAAAATACTTCGCATAAAATGACCCGCTGGACATAAAAACAAAATGTAAGTCCAGGCAAAAATAGGGCATCCCGGCGAGTCAAAAACAGAATAAAAGACTCGGGCAAAAATAAGGGAAAATAAAATGAAAAAATGTACACCCGCTAAATTGAAAAGCCGCATTGGACAACTCAGGCAAAAAAATGGGTATCCCGGTGGATTGAAAACCCGAAAGGGCGATCCACGCAAAATAAGGGAATAAGCGAACAACTGCATTCTGAATTCATCTGTATCGCTTACAACATGGCAAGCTTCGAAAGATTCAAGCATCGGTCATAATCAACCTTCTTCAGGAAGCAAGATTAGAAGAACGCCAAATATCATACGAGTCATAACAAAAGGGAAGCTCCTTGAAGCGTCATCAACATTGCCAACACCTTGTTGTGTCTCAATTTGTAACGATTTCCTCATTTCAGGGGATCCGTTTCTTTGACTGTATCTTGCCAATTCAGGGCACATAAATTAATAAAATCAGATTTTCAATCATGTTTCGTCTCGTCCATTTTATATTCATTTGCAAAATGTCCGATGTCCTTAAGATATTGATTGCATAAGTACAGACGCTTCCCTTCTAAAAATACGTGCTTATAGGAAATATACTTACTCCCGGGAGTGTCTAAACTCCTATGATGGAATCCAGTGAGGGATACCTCGGGATACTTATACGCTTCTTTGTCATCACATGATTGTAGGTACTCAAGGTGCGACATGGGGCATGAAAGTTCCTCCTCAGCAAGCTGTCAAATCACCATTTCCGCAGCACATCTTCCAAACAAAACCAGGGCTGCTTTCTCCCTAGCTGAGTTTCCAGTCGTCATTCCTCCTCAGCCAAGTGTCAGGCAGGGAACCATCCCCCCGCGGAGTTTCAGCCTCTATCCAGAAGAGCAATGCCTGAAGATCTCACAACAGAGTGACGAAAGCTCCCGCAAACCCCCAGCTGGGTCCCTCATTACCGAGAATTGGTCTATCAGTGACCTATTTCCCCAAGCAGAGCCATATATATCAGATCTACCCATGATCTCATCTCCAGCTGGGATACCCACTTCAAGCAGATCAACGGGAGATCTCCGCAGTAACGGGATTCGAATCCCGGAGCGGTATCTTTGCATAGTCATAGCATTCGCATCATATTCTCCCCCAGAGCGTAGCATTCCGTCCAATACGGAGCATTACGACAAAAATCCAACATATTGCATAAATCATAAGCCATGTGTCGAACCGAACACTCGTAAATACTGACGTTAAATACCTCTCAAACTCCCCAGCAGAAAGCCGAAGCGTCCCCTTTGCACTCACTAATACATAGGTGTTTTTCCACCTTTGACACTCGTCTGTGTTACCCTTCCCCAATATGATTACCTAAACGCTGATTGTAGATCAAATACTTATTTATAATACACTTCTTCCAACACCCGTCCGTGTCGTGTTCTCCACAGCAAGTTGAACACTCGTCTATGTCTCACTCATCACTTTTCACTCATACCGATACTCGTCCGTATCTTGTATATACCACTTAAATCCCCTCAGAATCAACACTCGTCTGTGTTCTTTGTTAACCAGTTGGTACTCGTTCGTACCATCATCTTTGAACATGCGTCAGCGTTTGTTTCTACTGATACTCGTCCGTATCATAATCTTAAGGATGCTCGTCCGCATCTTTAACCTATACACCGTGTCAACACTTATATTTAGACACACGTCTCTGCCTACCACTCCCCAGAAGAATTCCCAGCAAATCTTGATAAACTATTTCCTTTCTATCTGACATTCGTCCTATGTTATGATATTTTCGGCAGCCGTACCCTGCCAGGTGATCGTCCTTCACCTTTTTGATGATCATCCTTCATCGCCCCCAGCAGAGTCTCTATTCATTAGAACCCATTCCTATCCTACATTCATCCTATGTCGTGATTTTTTTAGAAGCCGTCCCCTTCTAGGTGATCGTCCTTCACCTCTTGATGATCGTCCTTCATCATTTTATCCGATGGCTGTCCCCATCGTTGATTCTGCTATCTGACATTTGTCCTATGTCATGATAGAACCCCAAAGCAGCCGTCCCCTGCTAGGTGATCGTCCTTCACCTCTTGATGATCGTCCTTCATCATGCTTATCCGATGGCCGTCCCCATCGTCGACCTTTTCATTCGACATTCATCCTATGTCGTGATACTTTCGGCAGCCGTACCCTGCCAGGTGATCGTCCTTCACCTTGGATGACCGCCCCTCATCCTTATCCCCAACAAAGCAGCCGTCCCCAGCTAGGTGATCGTCCTTCACCTTTGATAACCGTTCCTCATCATTTATTTCTTCAGCCCGATGGTCGTCCCCATCATTTACCTTTATTCCCCAGAGAGTCTTATTTCTTTACTTGATGGCCGTCCCCATCATGATCTCTCTGTTTCCCCAGCATGTCAGCCGTCCCCGTCATTGCTTCATCCCCAGCAGTCGTCCTCTGCTCGACGGTCGTACTCCGTCGCCCGCGCTTTATAAAACATACTTTACTCTCTTTTACAATCTATATCCCTTTTCTTCTTCATTTAATGAGTGCAAATCTTGGACTGTCTTTGGTATTCAACCACAAGTTATCTTGTTTGCCCGTTAAGCCGTTGCTTACATCCTGCACAGCTAACTCATGCTTGAATAGGGGCAGCTGTAAACACCCCAAATTTGCCCTCACTCATTTCACCATGGCTTGTGATCTTTTCATATGCATGGGTTCAATCATATCATCTCATATGGCATTTTTGCTTCACTGCATTGTTTCAAAGTCATCTACATCTAGGGTTTGTGATCTGAGCCATCCCTGAGCCATTTGAGCCACTCCAAAGGTCATCAATCATTTCAAGAGGGTCCATGTATGTTCAAGCATCATATTATATCCTCCCAAGATCAAAGAAGTCAAAGAATCACAAGAACTGAGGAAGGTGTGGAAGCAGAGTCAGGCTTAACTGCACAGATGACCTAAAATTAGGGTTTTGGTTTCAGAGGCCATAACTTCAAATTTTTTGGTCATTCTTGATTCTGTGGGTCTCTATATGATATGAGGATCATGCATACCAATTTTCATGAAGAAATTCAATGGGGAAGGCATCTAATCAAAAGATGACTTCTTGAGCAAGTCAGTGCAAAATCAGGGCATCTGAGGCCCCCAATCACCCAACCAAAGGGTATTCTCCATCATTTTGAGTATGAATAATCTTTATTTGATCTTAGAAGAAGTTAGAAGTTCACAAAATTGAAGAATTTCAAGCCATTTGCAAAGTTGCCATTTTGGGAAAGTGACTTGTAATGTAAACTTGCCATTTTGGGAAAGTTTTTCAACCTCCTCTTTTTGATCCAAAAATGCTTCAAATGAAAAATCTTTGGTCATGAAAGTTGTAGATTGTATCCTCCCATTTTCAAAAAGTACAAGAACTCAGTCTAATTCATTTTAGATCAAAAGTTATGGCCTTGCAAAGTTGGACAAAATCACTAAATTTTCACTTTTACACCAAAGAGGGAAACTTGCAAATTCACATGCCAAGCATTTCCATGACTTCAAAATGACTTCTAAGCATTACATAAACACAAAACATGACCTAAAACTCATAATGGCCCAAAGAATCACTCATTTTCATGCCTTGATCATTAAGAAATCCAAAAGGGGCCAAAACTCCATGAATTTGCAAAATGACCCCAAGCTTCTCATCCACTTGTGCCAGCTGCCAAACATGACTTCCATGGACCTCCTTGAAGCATGCTGATTCGAACCATGCCCTTGTACCATGACTGAACCAGCCCATACCTTCACTTACACAAAAGTTGACTTTATGCAACTTGAGCCATACCAATCAAACTGAGCCACACCAACTACTCTGACCAATCACAGCTTCACATACATGCCTCAAGGATCACATTTCACACAATCTTGGAGCCTGAAATCAGAGCATCACCATAGTTCACAAAAACCTCCCTCTTTGCATTTTCATTCGAATCTCATCACACAAGCCTCAAACCTCAAAACAAACTTCACAGAATCACTCACAATGTTCCACTGATCATTTCCCAACCATCACCTGGCCCTGAAACCCTTCATATCAAAAGCACGATTCCTCCCTCTCATTGAACTGAACTATATCAAACTCACAAATCAGCCTCAAAACACTCCAACCAAGCATCAAAGCTTCTTCAGGGAGTTCATTGGAGGCATTTGGAAGCAGGAAAGCAGCCTGAAAGCTCTGGGGTTGAAAGCTTCATCTCAGGTAGCCATGTGAAACTTTTTTTCCAGAACCTTTATTTTAAGTTCTTAATTGGTTGTGTTTGATCCCCTGAGTGTAATGAACTTGAAATTATTGAAAATGATGGAGAGATGAGGGTGTATTGCTTGTTTGAAAGTTTTGCATATTTGTGTTCTTGGCTTCGAATCATGTTTATGGCTGGAAATAAATCCCATTTGAGGTTGGATTTAGGTTTAGGGGAGTAAGAGGAACAAATCTGGAGCTTTAGAGCTCCAGAAATGACCTAGGGAAGAAGTTGAGATTTTTCAGGGAGGGATGTCACCGGAGAAGACGACCGGAGCTCTTCTCCGGTGACCTGAAAGTCATTAGGGCTTTAATCAGGTTTAGGGTTTTATTTGAATGGGAGCCTTTGATCTTGACTTCCCGCTCGCGAATGGACGAACCAGATTGGTCATTAAACCCTAATTCTGATTTATTAGTTTAATTAATTAGGATTAAATTTGAATTTTGCCAGAATGAATCCTAGCCATTGAAACACGCGCGGGTCAACTCCCTCCAAAAACCTTTGAATCTCAGCCTCAGGATCCTCATACTTTTCCATTTTTATTGTTTTATTTCATTTTATTTGTATTTAATTTCCACGAATTTTTAAAAATAGTAAAATACATTAAAAAATTCTGAAATTTTTTATCAAACCTTTTATTAATTTTCAGAACCCAAAAATATATTTATTTTTATTTTTTGCATCAAAAATTATTTTTAAATTATTTAAATGTTTATTTTTAATTAGTTAATGAAGATTAATTAATTAAAAATGCATTTAGGTATTTAAAAATCACAAAAAAATTCACATTGCATCTTAATACATTTAGAAACATTATCAAACTCTTCAAACAAATTTCTTTTTGGTTCTTGACCTATTTTGACATTTTTCATTGGAATTAAAGTTCTTAAAGGGCAATATATTTGTCCTAACTTAGAAAAATTCATTCTGCCTAACCATGAAGAGTTTGATGTTAGTTCTTTTTGCATTACATTCCTCATGTCATGTAGTTTCTAGGGTAAAATTTATTTGGATTTATCTTTCATTTTCAAATTGATGTGCATTTTTCCTTTTGAAGTGCATTAAAACCCTAGCCAATTTGAGAAAATCATAACTTCCATTAGGTTAAGACTTAGGTCCCCTCCTTTGGGCAATGAACTTGTGTAGGGTTAGGGTTCCTTTGTTCCCATTTTCAATTTTTTATCTTGTCATTTGCTTCTGATTTTGAATTTTGCATTGCATATTGTATGTAAACCCTAATTTTTGGCTTTCATTTGCATTCATCTCTTATTTGCTTGCATACATGAACTTGCCATGAGATTTTGTGCATCCACATGACATATGAGACATCTTAGGACACATTAGAGTCATGTTTGATCATTGCATCATTCATTTGCCATGTTATGCATTCATATCATTTCATAAACTTTCATGAACTTTCATGGTTCAAAGCATGCTTCATTTGCATCCTCATCCTTGTATGATCATCCACAACTCTTGACATGTGTTTGCTTCATCCCTTAGCATCATTAACATCATGTTTATGCTTCTGGATTTGGTTTGCATCATTGCATCCATCTCATTTTCATTTCATTTCACCTTTTGTTACTAACTTTTCAGGTGGTAAGTCATTGAGAAGTGAATTTGCCTTCATTTCTCATAATCTCTTCTCATCTCTCTTATGCATATTTGCTGCATTCTACTTGTGTATTAGAGTGAGCTTTCTCATTCATGCTCCCTCCCCTCTTTCTTCAAGCAACTTATCTTCTTAAGTGAAGTAAGTTGTCTTGCTTCATCTGCTTCTCTCTTTCATCTGCTTCTTCCTTGGTGGCCCTCTTGAAGATCTTCTTGCAAGCCTCATTAACCCTAGGAACACCCAATCATGATCACAATTAGGGTTTGATTAGTCCCTCCATTAGTTTAACCTTTGTGTCATCTTTGTGTGTTCTCTTCTCATCTCTTAATCAAGGACTAAACCTTAAAGGTTTTAAGGCTTTGTGATTAAGCTTATGCTTGCATCCTTCTATTAGGATGGAGTGTATAACTTTAATCCTAAGTTTTAAACCCTTAAAGTGTTTAAATCCTTTAATCAATTAACCTAATAATCACTAAGACATCAAGCTTGTAACTTGGGCCTTGCATTAGGGTTCTAATTCTTCCTTAATTTGTTAAGAAGGACTAACCCTAGTGTTAATGGACAAGTCCCCCTCAAGTTTGTCTTACAAATCATAAAATTCACTTCTTAATCTTACCATTAACTAAAATCCACTTTAATAAAGGCTTTGTTTTGTCATAAGATTAATCCCTAATCATGGATTAAGTTGAGGAGCCTTCCTCAGCCTAAATGTTCTCATCTATTATCCTTCTATTAGGATGGTGTAATGAGTCCATTAAATCCTTGATTATGGCTTAAACTCATTACTTAACACTAAACCAAAACTCCCAAAACATCTAAATAATTACAAGTAGGTTAATGATCTTAATCCTCCATCATGGTGATTAAGTGTGAGGTGCTTACTTCATACTTAAGGTATTCTCATTACCCCTAATCAGAGGGAGGATGTGATGAGTTTATTACCCTTTGGTTTAGGCTTAAGCTCATTTTCTTATGACAAATATCAAAAAGCAATAAAAGATTGAAAACTCAAAAACAAACAATAATCGTCTCCTCCGGGATTCTTTTCTCATCTCATTCACTCACAAACGAGAACTTGCTTCTTCCGTCTAATGCAAGATAGTTTGCACCTGAGCCAGACAGGTCATACACTTGAGCATAGACAAGTAAGCAATTCACAAGTCAATTTATCTTTCAGTCTCTTTGAGTCGAACTACGGTGTTCTGACTTCCTCATTGCACGAGAGGATACGTAGGCATAACTTAACAGTTATCGAACAAAAGTCTCTGTATATTCCCCCTCCTTCCAGCATTATTCTATAAGCCTCATAGTCTTGAGCTTCACATTCTTTTACACTGACACTACTCTTATACACTTCACTTCTTTTGCACTGACACTCGCATTCTCTTCCAGCTTTTACACACAAAATAGCACTGACATTACTCCTTTAAACAAAAATCTTTCAAGCGTGGATCCCGTCGAGTACGGCGGACAATCTGGGTGCTAATACCTTCCCAGGTTGTAACCAACCCCCTTTCTCAGTTTCTCTGGTTCGCAACCGTCTTATCCATATATTTCTAGGTTTATGCAGCATTACCTTTCCTTCGGGATAAAAATGCCTAGCTGGCGACTCTATTCATTTCCTTCTCTTTCGCCGACCGTTCGTGTCTGTACCCCTTCTGACCAGGTGTCATTTGGTGGGAGCGACAGCAGCAAACAAGAACATCAAGAAGATTATGCAAAAGATTGTGGTTACTTACAAAGACTGGCATGAAATGCTACCATTTGCCTTGCATGGGTATCGAACCTCAATCAGAACGTCCACTGGGGCAACACCTTATCAGCTTGTGTATGGTATGGAGGCAGTCCTATCTATTGAAGTTGAGCTACCCTCCTTACGGGTAATGATGGATGTGAAGCTAGATGAAGCAGAATGGGTCCGTTCTCGGTACAATCAACTGAATTTGATCGAAGAGAAAAGGCTAGCTGCCATTTGTCATGGGCAGTTATATCAGAAAAGGATGAAGAAAGCCTTCGATCAGAAAGTCAGGCTTCGGGAATACCAAGTGGGAGATCTTGTTCTGAAGACTTATTCCTCTTCATACAGACCATAGGGGCAAATGGACTCCAAACTACGACGGTCCATTCATAGTAAAGAAAGTTTTCTCTGGCAGAACACTGATGCTCACTACTATGGATGGCAAAGATTTCTTATCCCCTGTGAATTCAGATGCAGTTAAAAAATACTTCTCATAAAATGACCCGCTGGACATAAAAACAGAATGTAAGTCCAGGCAAAAATAGGGCATCCCGACGAGTCTAAAAACAAAATAAAAGACTCGGGCAAAAATAATGGAAAAATAAAAAAAATGTACACCCGCTGAGTTGAAAAGCCGCATTGGACAGCTCAGGCAAAAATGGGTATCCCGGTGGATTGAAAACCCGAAAGGGCGATCCACGCAAAATCAGGGAATAAGTGAACAACTGCATTCTGAATTCGTTTGTATCACTCATAACGTGGCAAACTTCGAAAGAACAAAGCATCGGTCAGAGTCAGCCTTCTTCAAAAAGCAAGATAAGAAGAACGTCAAGGTCATATAGGTCATAACGAAGGAAGCTCATTGGAGCGTCGTCATCAGCATTTCCAACACTTTTATTTTCTCAATTTATAGAAATCTCCTCATTTCAGGGGATTTGTTTCTTTGACTGTATTTGCCAATTCAGGGCACCCAAAACTAATAAAATCAGAATTTTCAGTCACGCCTCGTTTCGTACATTTTTGTTTCATTTGTAAAATGTCCAATATTCATGATACAGTACTTGCATAAAGAAAATGAGCCATTTTTAATAAATGCTTGCAGGAAATATATTTAATTTCAGGAAAATCTAACTCCTTTGACGGAATCCGGTTAGGGATACCTCGGGATACTTGTGCGTTTCTTTTGTCTTAACAGGATGCAGGTATTCAATACACAGCATGAGGCATACCAAGCATTGCATCCCCAACATGCTGCTTCCCAGAAGTTATCACCTCCCCAAACAGTACCTGACAATTGCTTCACAGCAAGATGAGCGAGGAATTTCCTATTCCCCACCAGAGTGTCAGATCTCTCATCCTCAGCAAAGTTAATGGGAACTGTCTCCCCACTGAGTCTCCATTCCCTCCCTAAGAAGAGCAATGCATGAAATACTTACCCAGCAAAGTGGCTGAAGCTTCCTTCTCCCCAGATGAACTCTCCCTACGGATAGATTTACCAATGATCTATTCCCCCAAGCAAGAGATCTCCCTCTTGACAGATCCATCAATAATCTCTTCCCCAGCCGGGTTATTCTTCCAAGCAGATCAGCCATAGATTTTCATCCCAGCAGGATCCGAGTCTCGGATCAGTTTTTCCCATTTGCATAATCATGCATTCACATCATTTTCCCCACACAAAACGTAGCATTCCATCTAATACGGAGCATTACGGCAAAAATCAAACATTTGCATGATCACAAGCCAGATTTGAGCCATTCATCTGCAATTACCACCAATATCTCATTAGCAATGATACAAAGACCCCCCTTTGCACATAAAAGCCAAAGCGTCCCCTTTGCACTCTCAAAAACAAATACTTGTTCATAGCATGTCCTTTTCGATACCCGTCCGTGTCATCCTATCCCCACAAAAAGCCAAGGCATTTTCTTTGCATTCTCAAAACAGATGCATGTTTATATAGCATATTTGACACTCGTCTGTGTCATACATTCCCCGGCAAATCAAACACTCGCCCGTATCTTGCTCATACAAAAGTCTTTGATACTCGTATGTATCTTGTTTATATCACTCCTCAACAGATTCGACACTCGTCCGTGTTCTTTGTTAACCAGTTGGTACTCGTTCATATCATCCTCTCTAAACACGCGTCAGCGTTTGTTTCTACCGATACTCGCCCGTATCATGCTCCTAAGGATGCTCGTCCACATCTTTGATCTATACACAGTGTTAAACACTTATACCTTTTATTCTTAAGCGTGAACACTCGTCCGTGTTTACTGTTTCCCAGTAAGTCACCAACAAAACAACTTTCTTCTATCCGACATTCGTCCTATGTCGTGATATTAAGAGTAGCCGTCCCCTGCCAGGTGATCGTCTTTCACCTTTGGATGACCGTCCCTCATCCCTTCCCCAGCGGAGTCCCCATTAGTGGAACCTCTTTCTATCCGACATTCGTCCTATGTCGTGATATTTTTAGCAGCCGTCCACTGCTAGGTGATCGTCCTTCACCTTTGATGACCGTCCCTCATCATTATTTCATTTATTCTTTAAACCGATGGCCGTCCCCTTCGTTGTTTATTTCACTTTCCAAGCCTGATGGCCGTCCCCATCATTGCTTTTCTCATTACTTTAACCCCCAGAGAATCTTATTTCTTTACCCGATGGCCGTCCCCATCATGATCTCTTTATTTACCCAGCTTGTCGGCCGTCCCCGTCATTGCTTTACTCACCACTTTATCCCCAGTAGTCGTCCTCTGCTTCATGGCCGTCCTCCATCGTTTTCATTTGATAATCATACTATACTACCTTTTACAATTTATATACCTTTTCTTCTTATATCCAGCGAGTGCAAATTTTGGACTGTCTTTGGTATTCAACCACAAGTTATCTTGTTTGTCTGATAAGCCAGGCGCTTACATCCTGCACAACTAACTTATGTTTGAATAAGGGCAGCTGTAAACACCCCAAATTTTCCCTCACTCTTTATCACATCATGGCTTGTAATCTTTCATGTTTGCATCAACATAAGCATTACACCTCATTTAGCATATTTGCTTCACTGCATAAGTTCAAATTCATCTGCATCTAGGGTTTGTGATCTGAGCAATCCAAGAATCCATATGAGCCATCCCAAAGGCCTAAAAGCTTTCCAAGAGGTTCCATGTGTGTTATACCATCATATTATGCTCCTCACAGTTTATGAAAGTTAAGGGATCACAAGAACTGGCAAAGGCATGGAAGCAGAGCTAGGGTTTTCACTGCACAAATGACCAAAATTAGGGTTTTGGTTTCAGAGGCCTTAACTCCAAATTTTTGGGTCATTCTTGTTTCTAATGATCTTAAAATGTTATAAGGATCATGTGTACCAAGTTTGATGAAGAAACTCATTGTGGAAGTCATCTGTTCACTGGGTAACTTCCTGAGCAAGTTAAGTCAAAATCAAGGCATCTGAGGCCCCCAACAATGGAACCAAAGGGGTATTTTCATCAAATTTAAGTTCAATGATCTTTATTTGATCTTATAAGTGGTTGGAAGTTCACAAGATTGAAGAATTTTGAGCCAATTGCAAACTTTCCATTTTTGGAAATGACTTGAAATGCAAACTTTCCATTTTGGGAAAGTTTTTCAACCTCCTCTTTCATAACCATAAAAGCTTCAAATGAAAAATTCTTGGTCAAGAAAGTTGTAGATTGGGTCTTTCCCTTTTCAAAAAGTACAAGAACATGTCTTGATTCATCATAGAACTCAAGATATGGCCTTTCAAAGTTGGCAAAAATCACATAATTTTCATGTTCATGCCAAAGAGGGAATTTTGCAATTTCACTTGCCAAGCATTCTAATGACCTCTAATGTGCACAAACACTTCATAACATGCCTATGCAACTTCAAAAGATCAGAATTGGCCCATGGTTGGAGGCATTTCATGGCTTGTGATCCAAGAAACACCAAAGAGGGAAAAGTTGCAAGAAGTATGGAAAGGCTTCATCCACTTGTGCCAGCTGCATAATCTTGATTCTATGGCTCTCCATGAATCTTTCTGAGGCCAGACACCCCATTGAACAACTCCTGCCATGGCCCATACCTCCAAGTACAAAATGTTGACTTTTTTGCAAAACACACCATACCAATCAGCCTGTGCCACAACAACTTTCTGATCAATCCCATTGGCTTAAACAAACATCATGGATCACATTTCATAACACACAATAGCCTGAAAGCTCTCATACACTCAGATTCACAAAATCCATAAAAAACTTCCCTTCTTTGAATTTGATAACTCAGCCACTAAAACTTTAAACTTCCTTCACCAATCAGCTCAAAAACACCTCAGGATCATTTCCCACCCATCACCATAGCCTGAAACACTCTCAAACACAAATACGATTTCCGCATACTCAGAACTGGAACTCATGATTCAGCCAAAATAAACTCACTCCAAGCATCACAATAGACTCAGAGGGACCGAAGAAGTTGGTTTGCACGAAGGAAAGGCCTAGAAAGCTCCATTTTCAAGAACTGCAACTCAGGTAACCTCCATGAACTTTTTTTTTCCAGAAGTTTGTTTTCTTATTAAAATATGATTCTATGTCTTACACTGATCACGAGGATGTGTTTAGTTTTGAAAATAAGCAAGCATTGAGTATGTATTGATGATCTGAAATTTTGACCTAAAAACTTGTTTGTTTCGATTCAGTCATTTGATGCATGATTAATTATTTTTGTTGCTGGATTTGAGTTTGTTGTTGGTTAAGGAGCATTTTTGGAGCTTGTGGTGAGTTTTTGTGAGGTTTTGAGAGATTCAGAGAGGGAATCTGGCCGGAGAAGATGACCGAAGGACTTCTCCGGCCACCTGAAAGTGATTAGGGCTAATCCTGTTAAAATCCCCAGTTTGAATCTTGGCCTTTGGATTAAGATTAGGGTTAGCGTGTGTACGACTAGGATTAGGTCATTAAACCCTAAATATAATTATTTAAATTAAATAAGATTATTTAGCCAGGAGTGATCTGGACCACTGATTCATGCGCGCAGTCAACCATTACCCCCTGAATTTGAATCTCAGCCCTTGGATACGCATACTTGTCATTTTTATTCATTTTAATTCATTTTATTTTCATTTCTTTTGCATATTTATTTTAAAATATCAAAAAGCATTCAAAAAATATGAAACTTTTCATTCTGACTTTAAATCTTTTTCTCATTCCAAAAATATTTTTTATTTTATTTTTTGCATTAAAAAAGTATTTTTAAAATATTTAAATATTATTTTTAATTAATTAAAAATACATTTAGGTTTCTAAAAATCACCAAAAAAATCATGAATCATCCCAATACATTTAGAAACATTTTCAAACTCTTCACACAAATTTCTTTTTAGGTTTGATCATAGTTTGCAAATTTTCTTTGAATTAAGGGTCATAAAAGTCACATTTTTGAACCCTAACTTTGAAAAATCATTTATGCCTAACCAAGAAGAGTTTGAACTTGATTATTTTTGCATTGTGTTACATGTTTTATGTAGTTTATAGGTTAGTTTCGCCATGAATATATCTTGTATTTTCAAATTGATTTGCATTTTTCCCTTTGAACCATCCAAAAACCCTAGAAAACTTAGAAAAATCATAACTTTTGATAGGTTAGGCTTCTGACCTTCTCCTTTGGGGTGTGACCTAATATGGGATTAGGGTTTATTTGAGCTTGATTGCAAATTTTTATCATTTCATATGCTTCTGTTTTATCCATTTGAATCTCACATGTTCATAAAACCCTAATTTCTCATGTTCATTTGCATTCACCTTGCATATGCATCATTGTATGACCTTGCCATGACATTTCATGCATTCATATGTCATCTTAGACATCTTAAGACATGTTAGAACTTTGCTTGATCATTTCTTCATCCATTTTCCATGATTAGCACTCATTTCATTTCATAAACTTTCATGTGTTTTCAAACTTCAAAGCATGCTTCCTTTGCATCCCATCTTTGTATGATCACACATATGCATTTTATATGCCTTTGCATTATCTCACATGACATTTGCAAAACATAAACACTTTTGACTTTGTGTTGCACCCCAAAATTTGCCCTCACAATACAAGACTTTGTGTTCTAAGAAGGTTCACAAGGTTCACAAGTTTCTCAATTCTTATATAACCTTTCATGAGGTTCATGAAGTCTACAAGTTACTTCTTGAAGGTTCACAAGGTTCACAAGTCCCACAATGCTTTCAAAAACCTTTCATGAGGTTCATGAAGTCTACAAGTCATTTTATGAAGGTTCACAAGGTTCACAAGGCTCACAAGTTTCTCAATGTTTATATAACCTTTCATGAGGTTCATGAAGTCTACAAGTTACTTCTTGAAGGTTCACAAGGTTCACAAGATTCACAATGATTACAAAGCTTTCCTGAGGTTCATGAAGTCTACAAGCTACTTTATGAAGGTTCACAAGGTTCACAAGCTTCACAATACCTCCCATGAGGTTTGCAAGACATTTTATGATGGTTCACAAGGTTCACAAAGTTCACAATTGGTCAAAAGAGTTGACAATTCCCTCAGACAATGCAACTCCTAAGCAGTGCATCCAAAACTAGGGTTTTGACTTTAATCAGGCTAAATGGACTTCCAAGACCTCAAGTGAGCTTCATAACATCTTATATGTGTATAAGAACCCCCATGAAAAGTTTCAAGACTTTTCTAAAGTTTGCTCAGTCAGATGATCAGATAAGTCAAAATCAGTCAATGCAGTTAAAAAGTCAAACTGAGGTCAACTGTGGTCAAACCAAAGTCAAAATTCATGATTTTTTGCCAAAATCAAGTATATGAAGTAAAATTCATCATTTGATCAAGGGTTGATCATGATTCATCAAGGAGATTCCAGATCATCAAGAATCAGGAGTTTCTAAATTAGGGTTTCCTTAGTAAAAGTCAACTGAACTTTGACCAGCCATAACTTTCACATACTTCATCACCAAGTCTCCACTCAAAGCTCATTTTGAAGGAAATTTAATTCTCTACAACTTTGTGTCTCACAAGCCAAGCCCAAAAATGCTTCATTTGGAAGGTATGAGCTAAGACATTATAGGTCATTTCAAAAGTCAACAAAAAGTCAACAACTTCAAAAGGGAATAACTTGAGATTGGTAAATGATATGGACATGAAACCAATGGGGTTGTTTAGAGGACTCTTCGAGCTTTCTAAAATGTCCAAGAACACCCTCATAGCATTAAAATTGAGGGATATGTGCCCTTGCAAAGTTGGGAAAGTTTGTGATGGTTTATGATGAAAATGGAGGTTTAAAACCAATTCTTGCCAAATGGGCTTGCCAAATTATGATCCAATCCATACACTATCATCATGCACGACCCAAATGATTAAAAATCAGAATTTTTATTATTTTATTTTTATTTATGTTGATTTAATTCATAAAAAATCATTTTAAATAAATATAAAATATGAAAATATGATATTTAATGGAGATTAAGCTTCTAGAAAGTCTTAATTATTGATTTAAGTTGAAGAGGAAAGAAATCATGAGATTTGTCTTAAAATAGTAAGCCTTTATGCAAGAATATTGAACTTTTAAGACATGATCAATTTCAATCTTTTTGAATCAAAATTTCCACACAACAATTCAATTTTATGACCTAAGTTCACTCATCTATAAGTACTAAACCTAATTCAATCACAAGGCCACGAATTCCAGCAGCCAAAGGGTAAGTTCCATTGATAAAAAATTCCTTCAAAAGCTCACATTCGGTTTTGCATTTACAGGGCATTAGAAGGTAAAATAAGAACAAAGACATGTTCCTTGGACCTCACTGAAGCATTATCATCACTCATACGCATCAATGCCTTGCTATATTGCTCAACCCGAATTCACCTTTCTCTTGAAATTCAAATTTTCGAACCCATTAATATATGCATTATAAATTGTTTTTGATGACTGATATGTGTTTGTCTTGATGCCTAGAATGATTCTGGACAAAAAAATTGGAGCTTCATGACCTAAAACACGAACGACCATTGTTAGGGTTTGAAGCTTGGTTTTAGGGTTTCATGATTTAGGCCATATAAATGAATTTTAACAACGTGGAAAGATTGTATGAGTCATAAGGAACTCATTGATATCTTTAATTTCATGAATCGTTGCTGTTTTGTATGAGTTTCATTTTTCGTAGGTTTGAACAATGAAGAACACCCAACAAATTTCGCAGGAAAAATGGCATGTATTTTTGCAGGTACCCTGAGGAAGATGAAGCCAGTTCGCGCGTGTTCTGGGAATTTGAATTTCGTTTAAAAATATTATGAATTAATCCTGGTTATATTTCACAAACGCACGTTTGTCCCAGTGGTAAGGCTGATACGCGTATTGTGTGATGGCACTGGTTCGATACTTGGCTGGGCACATTTTTTCTCTTATTTTTTCAGGTCAAGCGTACATAATATATTATGTATTGTTACCACTCCATTAGCAGATGGGCTCTTCCAGCCAGGTGGTCATGCGCGTGTTTGAGTATTCATAAGGTCCTGGGTTCAACACCACCCCAGGCCTTTTGTTTCATTTATTTTTCCTGAATTTTTTGTGATAAAGAACAAAACCATTGGAACCTACTTCCTTGCTGCCTGCGCGTTGATGGCCCAGTGGTATAGGCAGCTGTTGGCAAGCATAGGGGACTGGGTTCAAACCCCAGCCCCATCAGGTTTTGCTTTCTCATCCTTTTTTTTTTATTTCTTGTAATTTAATTAATATTGCATAAATTCAAATAAATAAATTTTATTATTTTTCTACATTATAAAATATATATAATATGTTTTCTAGTTTCTAAAAATTTATTTTTTTAAATTAAGAAAATTAGTTATCATTATTATAAATTTCAAATATAAGATGTGTATATGTATTATTTAAATAAATTATAATTGTTAAATTAAACCCTAAATATTTTTCTAACAAAACCCTAATCTTGTAAAAAAAAAAATCCTAATTTATTTTCTAAATAACTATTAGAAACTTAATTTTATTTTCTAATTTTTGTACATATATAGTATAATTAATTTTAATAAATATAAATATAATCAAACTTTTCTTTATGTAATTATAAATTGTCTATAATCTAAATTTTTATTCTTTTAATATATATATATATATATATATATATATATATATATATATATATATATATATATATATATATATATATGTTTAAAAATAATTAAATTTATGCAAATATTATGATTACAATTTTTATATTTAGAATTAATAAATTGCATATAATTTTAAAGTTTTATAATTAAATTGTTTATATTTTCTTAATAATGTCTAGTTCTTATTTGCTATTTTATTTTGGTTTATTATTATTACTAATCCATTATTATTATTTCACTAACTTTATTCATTTTTTTTTATTTACTAACCTTACTTAATTATTTTCATTATTATTATTACTAACCCCTATTTATTTATTTATTGCTTATTTATTATTTTTGCTTATTTATTATATTTTGCTTATATATTTATTTTTGCTATTTATTTTAATTGCTTAGAATTATTTTGTAATTGCTCCTTGGTGTAAATTTTGTAATATTTAATTTATGCTAATGGTTAGTAATTTAAGGAGTGTAAATATGTATTCTATTTAAAATAAATTTAGATCACTTTAATTGTAAGATAAATATAAATTTAACACTCACACACGTAAGTCGATTTTTAATCGCCATCTCACATTTCTAAGGCTATCCCTTATTGTTGCCTAATCATAAGGTCAAGTGGGGTGTATAAAGCAAGTCCCTTAAAAGAAAAATCATCAAGCCCCTAATGGTTGCCTTTAAAGATCAAGTCCCTTTTCGAATAATGATGATAGTCCCTCCTAAATGCTTAATACACCCCACAGTTGCCTTCATAAACAGATGTCCCTCACATGTCCCTCACATCCAAGGTAATGACTACCTATTCCTTAATAATAGGGATAGTCTTACCACTTAAAGGATAAAGAACAGAAAAGACTTAAACTTTAGGGTAGGTACCTCCTAGTTGCTTGCTCACTTCATTCCAAATTTCCAAACACTTAACAAATTTCAAACAAATTTTCAAAAACAAGTTTTTACGCATCCGTACATGGATCATTATTAACTATTATGAAAATTTTTTATTCACACACTACACCTTTTCAAAAACAATTCAAAAGTGAGCTAAGTAACTAAGAGCCCATGGATAACCATGGATGTAAAGGGTGCTAACACCTTCCCTTTACATAACCTACCCCCCGGACCCAAAAATATCTCTTAAGGTCTTTCCTGTTCTTTTATACCCTTTCCTCTTGGATAAAATAAAAGTCGGTGGCGACTCTTGCTATCCGCAACATAACTAAAGTCAGTTCTCCCACCGTGTTACAGAACTGGCGACCCTGCTGGGGATTTAATTTAAGAGGGGTACCCTTAGGAATTAAGATCACTTTAAAATTGTTTGCCTTGTTTGCTTTATATTATCTTGTTGGGGTGCTCTTATGTGTGAAAGGTCCTAACCCGGATCTAGTGTACCTTAGGTAAATGGCAATAGACCAAGGAAACTGTACGACGTATATCGATACGGTTGATCTGGTGGCCATAGTTAGTGCGACTTCTTGGTTGGTGCTTATGTTCCTTAAGTCAAGTTGAGGATAATATGAGGCTTCCATATGTTGTCAATGCACTAACTAACTTTTAGAACCCTAGTTAACTCATCTTGGCCTTTAGAAAGTAGTGAGGTAACCGGCTTTGGTGCAGACTGAAGTTGGTTGACACTCAATACTACGCTCATTGAGATCTTAAACTTGGAGGGTTTTGGTTGGCAAGTAAGTTGCTTTCTGAACAACCACCCTTGTGAAGGATCAATGATATTGAGATCCCTTACAACCTGGTTACTTTTGTAGGACAGGATGAACCATCTAACTTCAGGGGAGGGTACTTACCTTAAATCTCATGCAAGCCTTTAAACCTAGGGCTATGGTGTGACTTGTTTGTGTGTGCCACATGTTTGTGATTGAACATAACATCATGACATCATCATGTATCATAAGCATAGCATTTTCACTAACCATTTCAAGGACCAAAGGATTTATCTTTGTTCTTTGCTGCAGGTCATGGCTTCTGCTCGTAGAAACACCATCAGGATCAACTTTGTGGGCATACCTGCTAAGCTTAAAGAGTTGGTTTCTCAAGTGTCTGATCATTCCCAGTTCATCAAGAGACATGGTCACTTATTGGATCTAGTCACTTCAGGGTTCAATGAGGACATGATGAGTGTGCTGTTTCAGTTCTTTGACCTTAAGCACCATTGCTTTACATTCCCTGACTATCAGCTGGTTCCAACCATGGAGGAGTTCTCTAAACTTCTGGGTATATCTGTTCTTGATCAAAGACCCTTCACAGGCTTGGAGAAGGAACTTAAACCAGAAGTTATTGCTGCAGCTCTACATCTAAAGAAGTCTGACATTGTTCTAGAAACGAGAAGTGGAGTCAAGGGGGTTCTTGCCAAGGTGTTGATAGAGAAAGCTCAAATGTTCTTGAAGGCCATGAGCTATGATGCTTTTGAGGAGATCTTAGCCTTGCTGATATATGGCTTAGTATTATTCCCCAATCCAGATCAGTTCATAGACGTTCATGCCATCAACATATTCCTGAGTCACAATCCAGTGCCTACATTGCTTGGAGATATCCTACATTCTCTTCATACTCGTACTACAAGGGCAAGAGGAACTTTGATGTGCTGCATACCTTTGCTTTCTAGGTGGTTTATTTCTCACCTTCCTCGCTTAGTAATGAAGAATGAGCAAGGATTCAGATGGTCCAAAAGGATCATGTCACTTTCTCACTCAGATATCCATTGGTGCTCCAGATCTATGGAGAATGTCACCATCATTGACCGTTGTGGGGAGTTTCCTAATGTTCCACTTCTAGGCATAAGAGGAGGCATCACCTACAACCCCTCTCTAGCTTTACGACAGTTTGGTTACGCTCGGAGTGATGGTCCACATGACAGGTTGATTCAGGGCATTGTGTTTGATTACGACAACGATCATCAGGGTTACCGTCAGAGATTCATACGAGCCTGGGGAAAAGTAAACAGGGTTGACAGCAAGACACTAGAGCCTAAGTACACTATTCCTATGGAGGCTTATCTCAGATGGGTACGATCTCGTGCTCAGACTCTCATGATGCCATATCCTGCCGTCCTACCAGTTACCATGGAACCTGTTGCTGAAGGAGACACAGCTTATACCATCCTTCACCCAGACATGCCTACTGATATGGAAGACTTGCAGAGATCATGGATCCAACTGAAGGAGCAAAGGGATACTTTCGAGGCTCATTACAAAGCAAGTCAAGAAAGAATCCTGGAACTAACAAAGCAACTTCATGAGGAACGAAACCTCAACTCATACCTCAATACAAAGAGGAAACGTCCATGGGAGACTTAAAACCCCATCTTTTGTACTTATTTCATTTCATTTTTTGTAAGCCTAAAAGGCAAAACAAAGTTACTACTAATAAAAGTTTACTTTCGTGTTTGTCTAAGCAAATTTAAATCCTGCGGTCCTTGAAAACATTGCATATGCATTCCCATATCATTTCATTGCATCACAGGTTTATAATTGTGCACGGGTTTCTCATCTTCTCGCTGTTTATTTCAGCAATGGCTCTTGAACAATCAGTTAAGGATCTCCAGGCACAAAATGCACAGTTCCAAGAGCTGATCCTGAACCTATCCAAGGGGCAGGATGAATTGAAGGCACTGCTGGCCAAGAAGACCAAGAAGACTAGAAGGTCAGCTGGTTTGATCAACATGGGAAGAAGGTTCAAAGGTCTGGCCAAGACCAAAGAACCAGCTGAAGACTATGAATCTGAGGAATCTGAAAAAGAGGGAGGCAGTCTCCACAATACTATGGGGGACTCTGACTCTGAGGCTAATTACTACCATGAGCCTAATGAAGACAAATTCAAGATGCTGGTGGATAGGATGGATGCCATAGAGTTGCAGAAATCATCTGGGCTGGATTTTGAAGATTTGAGTCTGATATCTGGGGTTGTTATACCCATTGGTTTCAAGGTTCCCACCTTTGTTATTTATGATGGGGTCTCTTGTCCCAAGCTGCATTTGAGGTCTTATGTCAGAAGGATCCAACCTCACACTGCTGACAAGAAGTTGTGGATCCACTTTTTTCAAGAGAGCTTATCTGGAGCTCAGTTGGAGTGGTATTATCAGTTGGAGAGTGTCAACATCAGAGACTGGAATGATCTTGCTGAAGCTTTTTATAAGCAGTACCAATACAATGCTGACTTAGCCCCCACTCGCATGCAGCTTCAGAGCATGTCTATGGGTGCCAAAGAAAGTTTTAAGGAGTATGCTCAGAAGTGGAGAGATTTAGCTGGAAGATTTCAACCCCCTTTAACTGACAGGGAGCTGGTTGATATGTTCATGTGTACGCTGAATGGTCCGTTTTACAGTCATCTCATTGGAAGCTCATCATCTGGCTTCACTGAGTTGATCATGACAGGAGAGCGAGTAGAAAATGGTATAAAGAATGGTAAGATCCAAGTGGGTACTTCTTCATCAGGTGCTGCAAAGAAGCCTCCCACTGGGAAGAAAGAATCCAATGCTGTTTATGGTCAGCCTGATCGTAATAGAAGGCATCAGTCTGTTAGTGCAGTACATATTTCAAATCCAACTCCTGCAACAACAGAGCAGCCACAGGGCAACCAACAGAGGGCTAGAAGACAGTTCACGAAGATCAACATGTCAATGGCTCAGGCATTGCAACACTTGTTGAAGGCTGAACTTATTACTCTGAAAGAGGCTCCTCAGAATCCTAATGTTACCTCTCCCAGGTACAATCCCAATGCACGATGTGCATATCATTCAAACTGTCAGGGACATGATACTAATAACTGCTGGATCTTGAAGAATAAAATTCAAGATGATTGATGCTGGAGAAATTGAGTTTGATCCTCCGGGTACTCCCAATGTGATTACTGCTCCAATGCCAAATCACGAGAAGACTGTCAATGCCATTGAGGAAGATCTGCATATCCATTCAGTTGCAGAGTTGACCACACCATTGTCTGTCATCAGAAAAAAGTTGGTACAAGCTGGGTTCTTTCCGGGTTGTCGTGAAGATTGTGTTTATTATGAGTATAATCCAGAGAAGTGCTTCAGATTGAAAGACGGAATTCAGCGTCTCATGGATAAGTATACTATAGTGTTTGAAAGAAGACCGTCTTCTGTGGAGAGTATGGTGGAGCATATTACCAGAGGTAAGAAGATTGAAGAGGTTGACATGGTTGACAAAGTACCAATAAGAATCACTTCAAAGGGTCCCATTAAAATCACTCATCAGGGTCCAATCAAAATTACTGCTGAAGATCCCGTAAAAGTTGTTGCTGAAGCCAGAGTAGCTCCTGTGGTCATTACTACTCCTGGTCCTATCCCGTATACGTCTGACAAAGCTGTGCCTTGGCATTATAGATCTGATGTTTACATCCATGGTATTAAGCAAGAGCCTGTAGCTGATGTGCCTGTTGACATTGATAATATTGCTGGATCTAGCAAGATCACTCGTAGTGGAAGAGTCTTCTCTCCTCCAGTTGCTTCTAAGGATGC
The DNA here is from genome assembly GCA_963966055.1 of Lathyrus aphaca. NCBI lineage: Eukaryota > Viridiplantae > Streptophyta > Magnoliopsida > Fabales > Fabaceae > Lathyrus > Lathyrus aphaca. Next base: position 62,926,996 of record OZ014519.1, on the reverse strand, counting down.
AGTTACTCCTGCTGCTACTTCCACCACTGATGCTCGGGGCAAGGGTCCTGTTATTGAGCCTGTATCTAAGGATGTACCAGCTGCTGATGACCTCTCTAAGCAGATGGAAGAAGTATTGAAAATCATTCGCAAGAGTGATTATGACATTGTTGATCAGCTGGGGCATACTCCCTCGAAGATTTCTATGCTATCCTTGTTGTTATGTTCTGAGGCTCATGCCAAGTCCTTGATCAAGTTTCTGAAGACTGCTCATGTACCCAGTGCAATTTCTGTTGACCAATTTGAGAACTGTGTTGCCCACCTGACCTATGACAATGGGTTAGGGTTTTCTGATGCTGATTTGACCCCTGCCAAGAGGGATCATAACAGGGCCTTGCATATCTCAATTGAATGCAGGGGCACTACCCTGTCACATGTGCTGATAGACAATGGTTCCTCTTTGAATGTGTTGCCTAAGGAAGTCCTGAACAAGCTGAGTCCTGAAGATGCTGTGCTGAAGCCCAGTAACATTGTGGTGAAGGCTTTTGATGGTTCTAGAAGAGTAGTACATGGGGAAATTGATCTTCCAATCAAAGTTGGCTCCCAGGTGTTTACTGCTACATTTTTTGTGATGGATATTCGTCCTTCGTACTCTTGTCTGCTTGGTCGTCCCTGGATCCATGGGGCAGGTGCTGTAACCTCTACATTGCACCAAAAGTTGAGATATCCGGTGGATGGAAAGGTTGTTACTGTCTATGGAGAAGAAGAATACTTTGTCAGCCATGTGAATACCTTCAAGTATCTGGAAATGGAAGGAGAATACATTGAAACTCCGTGTCAGACATTTGAAGTGGTTCCCTGGGTTGTTAATGATTATGTAGCTCCTCCTATTGCAAAGAAAGTTCCTGTGGTCACTAGAAAGCCTCCAACAATGGCAATGGCCTCCCTCAATGATGCTAGAGCTGTGGTGGATGAAGGTGGTTGTACTATTTGGGGTCAGCTTCCTGATATTCCATACAAGTCTGACAAGTTTGGTTTGGGTTTCACTGCAGAGTCCCAGAAAGCTGTTCGTCGTGCTCGTGCTGCTCGTATCACTAATCAAGGGGTTGTGAAGAACCAGATCAATGCTGTGGGAGATCAAGATGAAGACTACCACTTGGATGCGTGAATTTTTCCTACTATGGGTGCTGGACTCAATAATTGGAAAGCTGAAGATGTTATCTCTATCTCCTTTAGTCAGGAGTAAATACTATTACTGTGTTGTTATATTTTAAATTTGTAATTTCTTGAACAATAAAACTTTCAAGCCATGTGCCTTACCCGGGGCACAATGGTGTGCTTGTTACGGGCTGTCATTTCATTTGCATACTTCATTCAATAAAATCAGTGGACGTTTCGTTTTCGTAAATATTGTGTTCCTTGTCTTTCTTTTCTTTTATTTTTGTTTTATCAGCTATGTGTTCTTACACACACCCACATCACTAAAATGCAGATCCTCATCCACTCTGGATCCTGTTGATAACAGTTCTACTATTGCCAATTATAATTTCGAGAATCCGATCTATCAAACTGAAGACGGAAATGAGGACGATTGTGAAATACCTGTAGAGCTTGCTAGGTTGTTACAACAAGAAGAGAAAGCTATACAGCCACATGAAGAGCCAGTCGAAGTTGTGAATCTGGGAACTGAAGAAAACAGAAAAGAGGTCAAGATAGGGGCTGATTTAGAGGACAGTGTCAAGAGCAGGTTGATTCAGATGTTACGTGACTATGTGGAGATCTTTGCTTGGTCTTATGAAGATATGCCAGGGTTGGATACATACATTGTGGTTCACCGTTTGCCAGTGAAAGAAGATTGTCGTCCAAAGAAGCAAAAGGTTCGTCGTATGCGTCCTGAAATGTCAGAAAAGATCAAGGCAGAGGTAATGAAACAGTTCAATGCAGGGTTCTTAGCAGTGACTTCTTATCCTCAGTGGGTTGCAAATGTGGTACCAGTTCCTAAGAAAGATGGTAAGGTACGTATGTGTGTAGACTACAGAGATTTGAACAAGACTAGCCCTAAAGATGACTTTCCACTTCCTCATATTGATATTCTGGTAGACAACACTGCTCAGCATAAGGTATTCTCTTTTATGGATGGTTTCTCTGGTTACAATCAAATCAAGATGGCACCTGAAGATATGGAGAAGACAACATTTGTGACACAGTGGGGCACCTTTTGCTATAAGGTAATGTCATTTGGTTTGAAGAATGCAGGGGCAACATATCAGCGTGCTATGGTGGCTTTATTTCATGATATGATTCATCATGAGATAGAGGTATATGTAGATGATATGATAACCAGGTCTCAGAATGAAGAGCAACATCTTGATCATCTGCACAAGTTGTTTGAGAGGTTGAAGAAATACAAGTTGAGGTTGAACCCAAACAAGTGTACTTTTGGAGTTAGATCTGGTAAACTCCTGGGTTTCATTGTCAGTGGAAAAGGTATTGAAGTGGATCCTGCAAAAGTGAAAGCTATACAAGAGATGCCAGCTCCCCGTACTGAGAAGGAGGTTAGAGGTTTCTTGGGACGATTGAACTACATTGCAAGATTTATCTCCCAATTAACTACCATCTGTGAGCCAATCTTCAAGTTGTTGAAGAAAGATCAGGTGATGGAATGGAATGATGAGTGCCAGACTGCCTTTGATGAAATCAAGAGATACCTGCTAGAACCTCCAATTTTGATGCCACCAGTTGATGGAAGACCCTTGATTATGTACTTAACAGTGTTAGACAACTCAATGGGGTGTGTGTTGGGGCAACATGACGAGTCTGGTCGAAAAGAGCAGGCAATATACTACCTTAGCAAAAAGTTTACCGACTGTGAAACAAGATACTCACTGCTCGAGAAAACTTGCTGCGCTTTGGTATGGGCTGCTCGCCGACTAAGACAATATATGTTGACCCATACTACCTTGTTGATTTCGAAGATGGATCCAATCAAGTACATATTCGAGAAACCTGCTCTCTCCGGAAGAATTGCAAGATGGCAAATGATCTTGACAGAATATGACATACAGTATACTACTCAGAAGGCCATTAAGGGAAGTGTTGTGGCAGATCATTTGGCTCATCAAGCAGTGGATGATTATCAGTCAATGAGTTTTGAGTTTCCTGATGAAGACATTATGATTATTACCAAAGAACCTGGACAATATGACGGACCTGAACAAGGATCCCGATGGACTATGGTTTTTGATGGTGCCTCTAATGCACTTGGTAATGGTGTTGGTGTTGTGATTAGTTCCCCTGAAGGTTGTCATACCCCGATTACTGCCAGACTTTGTTTCTATTGTACTAATAACATGGCTGAGTATGAGGCATGTATCCTGGGTATTAAAGCTGCTATTGATATGAAGATTCAGTTCCTTGATGTGTATGGAGATTCAGCCCTGGTAGTTAGTTAGATTAAAGGAGATTGGGATACCAAGCATGATAATCTCATTCCTTACAGAGAACATGTGTTGTCTTTGATCCCACATTTCAAAGAGATTACCTTTGGACATATTCCACGAAGAGAGAATCAGTTGGCAGATGCATTAGCTACCATGGCATCTATGTTTGAGATCAGCTGGGATGATGAAGCTACCAAGATTACTATTGATAGATTTGAAAAGCCTGCATACTGCAATGAGATTGACACAGAAGGGGCAGAGGAGAAGCCTTGGTTCTATGAAGTGAAAAGGTATCTTGAAGCTCAGGAGTTCCCTGAAGGGGCATCTGTCAAAGATAGGAAATTTCTGAGAAGGTTTTCTGCTAAGTTCTTTTTGAGTAATGGGATTTTGTACAAGCGCAATCATGATTCAACTTTGCTTCGTTGTGTGGATAAGAAGGAAGCAATTGAGATCATGGAGGATATGCATGATGGGATCTTTGGCACTCATTCTAGTGGACATACCATGGCAAAGAAGATATTGAGAGCAGGTTACTATTGGTCTACCATGGAAGCTGACTGCTATCAACACTCCAGAACGTGTCACAAGCGTCAAATTTATGCTGATAAAGTCCACGTACCTCCATCACCATTGAATGTGTTGACTGCACCTTGGCCCTTTGCCATGTGAGGCATTGATATGATTGGTGAGATCAAGCCTACTGCTTCTAACGGGCATCGTTTCATCCTGGTTGCTATTGATTATTTCACGAAGTGGGTGGAGGAAGCTTCATTTGCATCGGTTACCAAGAATGTTGTGGCTCGATTCATTAAGAATAATCTCATATGTAGGTATGGCATCCCTGAAAGGATTATCACTGGCAATGGCTCTAATCTGAACAACACTATGATTACTGATCTCTGCACGCAGTTCAAGATTAAGCATCACAACTCTTCTCCGTATCGTCCGAAGATGAATGGGGCAGTTGAAGCTGCTAATAAGAACATTAAGAAGATTGTACAGAAGATGACTGTTACTTATAAGGATTGGCATGAGATGTTACCGTTTGCTCTTCATGGTTATCGTACCACAATACGTACTTCAACAGGGGCAACCCCATTCTCCTTGGTCTATGGTATGGAAGCAGTTCTGCCCATTGAAGTTCAGATTCCCTCCTTAAGAATTATGAAGGATGCAGGCTTGGATGAAGATGAGTGGATTCAGACTCGACTGGACCAGTTAAATTTGATTGATGAGAAGAGGCTAGCAGCAGTTTGTCATGGCCAGATGTACCAGAAACGAATGATCAAAGCTTTTAACAAGAAGGTTAACCCAAAGGTATATCAGGCTGGTGACTTGGTAATCAAGCGTATCATATTACCACAAGGTGATCCTAGGGGCAAGTGGACTCCGACATATGAAGGACCATTTGTAGTCAAGACAGTGTTCTCAGGAGGTGCCATGATACTCACTACTATGGATGGTGAAGACTTCCCACAGCCTGTAAACGCAGACATAGTTAAAAAATACTACGCATAAAAAGAGACCCTCTAGGTTGACAGGCCTAGGCAAAAATAAGGGCATCCCGGCAAACCAAAAGGGTTTGGGCAAAAATTAGGGATATATATAAAAAGATGTACACCCGGCAAGTCGAAAACCTGAAAAGGCGGCTTGGGCAAAAAAGGGTATCCCGGTGGATTGAAAACCTGAAAGGGCAATCCAGGCAAAAGTTAGGGATTAAAGCGTATGACTATGTCTCGTTTGGATCACCCATGAAGCTGCAACCAGTTGTACTACTTACTCAAGCTCGAACAGATGAAGCTCAATCCAATCGTTTCCGTCTCAACAGCAGAAGATGAGATACTTGAAGATAATGGCAATAGTAGAATTGAAACTCAATAGGATTATTTCTCACATAACTGATTCTCTTTGTTTTGTAAAAACTTTATGACAAAATCCTCTTACTAGGGTTTATGTCTCCTTGTACAAACTTACCCATGTATGGGTCACTTTTTGATATAAATAAATTCCATCTTTTGAATCCAGATTTACTTTTACCCTATTTACATAAGCGAAACGTCCATTGATTGTGTTTGAATGTATGTATGCTTTTGAATATGATTGATGTTTACAAGAAATGCATGTGTACTTAATATGATTGATGTTTACCAGAAATGCATGAAAATGCAGTAATAGTATTTACTAAGGACGAACGAGGGGAGGATTTCAACGAAGCTTCGCCAGTTTATCTTTACAAGACAGTTACAAACCCTCAGTAGGATGAATCCATCTTCATAAAGTCTTATCTCCCCTGGAATTTATATCCATCTCTTTTATCCTCATACGGATATTCGGGAATTTACTTTCCAATAAGGGTACGACGAATGAAGACGGGAAGTTATATATACCCTACTATCAAACGAAAACGAAGGTTATGTATACCCTACTATCCCCAGCATCCGGGAGGTTATATATACCTTGCTATCCCCAGCATACGGGAGGTGATATATACCTTATTATCCCCAGCATCCGGGAGGTTATATATACCTTGCTATCCCCAGCATACGGGAGGTGATATATACCTTATTATCCCCAGCATCCGGGAGGTTACATATGCCTTATTATCCCCAGCATCCGGGAGGTTATATATACTTTGCTATCCCCAGAAGACGGAAGGTTATGTATAATATATTCTTCAACAACGAATCGGGATTTATTTTCCCTGGCCAGCAGTTGTTGTACAAAGACATCCAGACACTTCCGACAGTATCATATCATACATACATCATTTACATCATACCATAACATACATATACATTTACTTAGGTGCATCATACTATGCATGCATACATATTGCATAAACTAACATTCTCCTTGCAGGATAGTTATATGCAGATAAACAGCATCAATAATTCACAACAGGTCAGAAATGATCCATACACTACTCAAGATGTCCTCGAATAGCAGGCAAACGGTCTGTAAAAAGATCCATTCCCTGGTTCAAGACATTTTTCAGAAGAACAAATCCTGACGTTCTTTTGATCCTTAAGAGCAAATCCTGACGCTCTTTTAACCCCTTGTTCAAGACATTTTTCAGAAGAACAAATCCTGACGTTCTTTTGATCCTTAAGAGCAAATCCTGACGCTCTTTTGGCTCTTTGTTCAAGACTTTTTCAGAAGAACAAATCCTGACGTTCTTTTGATCCTTAAGAACAAATCCTGACGTTCTTTTTGGACCTTGGAGAATAGGTAAATGGTCTGTACAAAGATCCATTCCCTAATCCAAAATATTTCCAGAAGAGATAATCATCACAAGATTTATTTCTATTGGTCCATCCAGCAACTCAAATCATGTTGCATAAATGATTCAGAGACGGCCTATACAAAGACCTAGTACTGATATCCGGTATCAACATAAAGACATCATCATATTCTGATACTTCAGATGGCATCTCTAAGCCCATCTCCAGTTCATCCTGATGGCATCTCTAAGCCCATCTCCAGTTCCATCAAGTGGCATCTTTAAGCCCACGCAAGCATATACAACCAAATATCAATATCATTCTATGCACTGGTGAGTGCAAATTTTTGGGCTTTTGTGTTCAATCCCCTTCAACCTTCCAGGTCACGACTGGCAAATATACCAATCTAACCCCTCAGGTTTCAGAAAATTGAACAGGGGCTTTGTGTTGCACCCCAAAATTTGCCCTCACAATACAAGACTTTGTGTTCTAAGAAGGTTCACAAGGTTCACAAGTTTCTCAATTCTTATATAACCTTTCATGAGGTTCATGAAGTCTACAAGTTACTTCTTGAAGGTTCACAAGGTTCACAAGTCCCACAATGCTTTTAAAAACCTTTCATGAGGTTCATGAAGTCTACAAGTCATTTCATGAAGGTTCACAAGGTTCACAAGGCTCACAAGTTTCTCAATGTTTATATAACCTTTCATGAGGTTCATGAAGTCTACAAGTTACTTCTTGAAGGTTCACAAGGTTCACAAGATTCACAATGATTACAAAGCTTTCCTGAGGTTCATGAAGTCTACAAGCTACTTTATGAAGGTTCACAAGGTTCACAAGCTTCACAATACCTCCCATGAGGTTCGCAAGACATTTTATGATGGTTCACAAGGTTCACAAAGTTCACAATTGGTCAAAAGAGTTGACAATTCCCTCAGACAATGCAACTCCTAAGCAGTGCATCCAAAACTAGGGTTTTGACTTTAATCAGGATAAATGGACTTCCAAGACCTAAAGTGAGCTTCATAACATCTTATATGTGTATAAGAACCCCCATGACAAGTTTCAAGACTTTTCTCAAAAGTTTGCTCAGTCAGATGATCAGATAAGTCAAAATCAGTCAATGCAGTTAAAAAGTCAAACTGAGGTCAACTGTGGTCAAACCAAAGTCAAAATTCATGATTTTTTGCCAAAATCAATTATATGAAGTAAAATTCATCATTTGATCAAGGGTTTATCATGATTCATCAAGGAGATTCCAGATCATCAAGAATCAGGAGTTTCTAAATTAGGGTTTCCTTAGTAAAAGTCAACTGAACTTTGACCAGCCATAACTTTCACATACTTCATCACCAAGTCTCCACTCAAAGCTCATTTTGAAGGAAATTTAATTCTCTACAACTTTGTGTCTCACAAGCCAAGCCCAAAAATGCTTCATTTGGAAGGTATGAGCTAAGACATTATAGGTCATTTCAAAAGTCAACAAAAAGTCAACAACTTCAAAAGGGAATAACTTGAGATTGGTAAATGATATGGACATGAAACCAATGGGGTTGTTTAGAGGACTCTTCAAGCTTTCTAAAATGTCCAAGAACACCCTCATAGCATTAAAATTGAGGGATATGTGCCCTTGCAAAGTTGGGAAATTTTGTGATGGTTTATGATGAAAATGGAGGTTTAAAACCAATTCTTGCCAAATGGGCTTGCCAAATTATGATCCAATCCATACACTATCATCATGCACGACCCAAATGATTAAAAATCAGAATTTTAATTATTTTATTTTTATTTATGTTGATTTAATTCATAAAAAATCATTTTAAATAAATATAAAATATGAAAATATGATATTTAATGGAGATTAAGCTTCTAGAAAGTCTTAATTATTGATTTAAGTTGAAGAGGAAAGAAATCATGAGATTTGTCTTAAAATAGTAAGCCTTTATGCAAGAATATTGAACTTTTAAGACATGATCAATTTCAATCTTTTTGAATCAAAATTTCCACACAACAATTCAATTTTATGACCTAAGTTCACTCATCTATAAGTACTAAACCTAATTCAATCACAAGGCCACGAATTCCAGCAGCCAAAGGGTAAGTTCCATTGATCAAAAATTCCTTCAAAAGCTCACATTCGGTTTTGCATTTACAGGGCATTAGAAGGTAAAATAAGAACATAGACATGTTCCTTGGACCTCACTGAAGCATTATCATCACTCATACGCATCAATGCCTTGCTATATTGCTCAACCCGAATTCACCTTTCTCTTGAAATTCAAATTTTCGAACCCATTAATATATGCATTATAAATTGTTTTTGATGACTGATATGTGTTTGTCTTGATGCCTAGAATGATTCTGGACAAAAAAATTGGAGCTTCATGACCTAAAACACGAACGACCATTGTTAGGGTTTGAAGCTTGGTTTTAGGGTTTCATGATTTAGGCCATATAAATGAATTTTAACAACGTGGAAAGATTGTATGAGTCATAAGGAACTCATTGATATCTTTAATTTCATGAATCGTTGCTGTTTTGTATGAGTTTCATTTTTCGTAGGTTTGAACAATGAAGAACACCCAACAAATTTCGCAGGAAAAATGGCATGTATTTTTGCAGGTACCCTGAGGAAGATGAAGCCAGTTCGCGCGTGTTCTGGGAATTTGAATTTCGTTTAAAAATATTATGAATTAATCCTGGTTATATTTCACAAACGCACGTTTGTCCCAGTGGTAAGGCTGATACGCGTATTGTGTGATGGCACTGGTTCGATACTTGGCTGGGCACATTTTTTCTCTTATTTTTTCAGGTCAAGCGTACATAATATATTATGTATTGTTACCACTCCATTAGCAGATGGGCTCTTCCAACCAGGTGGTCATGCGCGTGTTTGAGTATTCATAAGGTCCTGGGTTCAACACCACCCCAGGCCTTTTGTTTCATTTATTTTTCCTGAATTTTTTGTGATAAAGAACAAAACCATTGGAACCTACTTCCTTGCTGCCTGCGCGTTGTTGGCCCAGTGGTATAGGCAGCTGTTGGCAAGCATAGGGGACTGGGTTCAAACCCCAGCCCCATCAGGTTTTGCTTTCTCATCCTTTTTTTTTTATTTCTTGTAATTTAATTAATATTGCATAAATTCAAATAAATAAATTTTATTATTTTTCTACATTATAAAATATATATAATATGTTTTCTAGTTTCTAAAAATTTATTTTTTTAAATTAAGAAAATTAGTTATCATTATTATAAATTTCAAATATAAGATGTGTATATGTATTATTTAAATAAATTATAATTGTTAAATTAAACCCTAAATATTTTTCTAACAAAACCCTAATCTTGTAAAAAAAAAAATCCTAATTTATTTTCTAAATAACTATTAGAAACTTAATTTTATTTTCTAATTTTTGTACATATATAGTATAATTAATTTTAATAAATATAAATATAATCAAACTTTTCTTTATGTAATTATAAATTGTCTATAATCTAAATTTTTATTCTTTTAATATATATATATATGTTTAAAAATAATTAAATTTATGCAAATATTATAATTACAATTTTTATATTTAGAATTAATAAATTGCATATAATTTTAAAATTTTATAATTAAATTGTTTATATTTTCTTAATAATGTCTAGTTCTTATTTGCTATTTTATTTTGGTTTATTATTATTACTAATCCATTATTATTATTTCACTAACTTTATTCATTTTTTTTTATTTACTAACCTTACTTAATTCTTTTCATTATTATTATTACTAACCCCTATTTATTTATTTATTGCTTATTTATTATTTTTGCTTATTTATTATATTTTGCTTATATATTTATTTTTGCTATTTATTTTAATTGCTTAGAATTATTTTGTAATTGCTCCTTGGTGTAAATTTTGTAATATTTAATTTATGCTATGGTTAGTAATTTAAGGAGTGTAAATATGTATTCTATTTAAAATAAATTTAGATCACTTTAATTGTAAGATAAATATAAATTTAACACTCACACACGTAAGTCGATTTTTAATCGCCATCTCACATTTCTAAGGCTATCCCTCATTGTTGCCTAATAATAAGGTCAAGTGGGGTGTATAAAGCAAGTCCCTTAAAAGAAAAATCATCAAGTCCCTAATGGTTGCCTTTAAAGATCAAGTCCCTTTTCGAATAATGATGATAATCCCTCCTAAATGCTTAATACACCCCACAATTGCCTTCATAAACAGATGTCCCTCACATGTCCCTCACATCCAAGGTAATGACTACCTATTCCTTAATAATAGGGATAGTCTTACCACTTAAAGGATAAAGAACAGAAAAGAATTAAACTTTAGGGTAGGTACCTCCTAGTTGCTTGCTCACTTCATTCCAAATTTCCAAACACTTAACAAATTTCAAACAAATTTTCAAAAACAAGTTTTTACGCATCCGTACATGGATCATTATTAACTATTATGAAAATTTTTTATTCACACACTACACCTTTTCAAAAACAATTCAAAAGTGAGCTAAGTAACTAAGAGCCCATGGATAACCATGGATGTAAAGGGTGCTAACACCTTCCCTTTACATAACCTACCCCCCGGACCCAAAAATATCTCTTAAGGTCTTTCCTGTTCTTTTATACCCTTTCCTCTTGGATAAAATAAAAGTCGGTGGCGACTCTTGCTATCCGCAACATAACTAAAGTCAGTTCTCCCACCGTGTTACACTTTGGTCACTTCATCTCATTTCATCTCATTTCACTTCATTTCTTTATGCCCTATACTTTATGCATTCATGCTAACACTTTCAGGTTTGGTAAGTTATTTTGGGAGGTGGATTTGCCTCCACCTCTCATTTCTTCTTATATCTTTCATATGCATCTTGGTTTTTCTTTGAAGTGAATTTGATTCACTTATGGTCCATCTCACCGTTTTTCTTTAAGTTACTCATCTTCTTCAGTGAAGTAAGTAACTTAATCTTTTGCTTCTTCCTCCTTTCATCTGCTTCTTCCATTGGTGGCTCCCTTGAAGATATTTCTTAAGCCTTACAAACCATAGGAGCACCCAAGAATGATAATCTTAGGGTTGTGTTTAGTCCCCCTTATAATTTTTGCCTTTGAGTCTCCTCGAGTCTCTCTTCTCATCTCCATAATCAGAGACTAAACTCTTAAAGTTTTATGACTTTGGAATTAGGGTTATGCCTGCATCCTTCTCTTAGGATGGAGTGTATAACTTTAATCCTATGTTTTAAACCTTTAATTTGTTTAAACCTCTTAATAAAATCACTTAATATTCATTAAGACTTTATCTTGTAACTTGGGCCTTACATTAGGGTTCTAATTCTTCCTTATGGTTAAGAAGGACTAACCCTAATATTTAATGGACAAGTCCCCCTCAATTTGTCCTACAAAACATAAAATCCACTTCTTAATCTTATCCCTTAATTAAAATCCACTTAATAAAGGTTTTTTATATAATGAATTTAATCCCTAACCATGGATTAAGTTGAGGTATCTTCCTCAGCTTAAGTGTTCTCATTTATTATCCTTCTATTAGGATGGTGTAATGAGTTCACTAATCTGTGATTAGAGATTAAACTCATTACTTAACACTAAACAAAAACCCAAAAACATCTAAATAATCACAAGTAGGTTAATGATCTTAATCCTACATCATCATGGCAATTAAGTTGAGATACTTATCTCATACTTAAGTAGGCTCATTATCCCTAATTGTAAACACCCAAAATTTGCCCTCACTATGTTCACACCATGGCTTGTGATCTTTCATCTTTGCATAAGTTTAAGCATATCATCTCATATTGCATTTTTGTTTCATCTGCATAGTCCAAGTTCATCTACATCTAGGGTTTGTGATCTGAGCAATCCAAGGATCCATCTGAGCCACTCCAAAGGCCTCCAATCATTCCAAGAGGGTCCATGTATGTTCTATCATCATCTTATATCCCTCAAAGATCAAGGAAGTCAAGAAATCACAAGAACTGGCAAGGCATGGAAGCAGAGCTAGGGTTTCACTACACAGATGACCTGAAATTAGTGTTTTTGGTTTCAGAGGCCATAACTCCAAATTTTTTGGTCATTCTTGTTTCTAATAGTCTCAATATGTTATAAGGATCATGTGTCACAAGTTTGATGAAGAAATTCATTGTGGAAGTCATCTGTTCACTAGGTAACTTCTTGAGCAAGTCAGAGCAAAATCAGGGCATCTGAGGCCCCCAACAATGGAACCAAAGTGGATTTTTCATCAAATTGAAGTCATATGATCTTTATTTGATCATTGAAGTGCTTGTAAGTTCACAAAATTGAAGAAAAGTGAGCTAAACCAAAAGTTGCCAAAAATGGAAATGACTTGTAATGGAAACTTTCCATTTTTGGGAAAGTTTTTCAACCTCCTCTTTCTCAACCAAAAATGCTTCAAATGAAAATTGTTGGTCATGAAAGTTGTAGATTGGATCATTCCCTTTTCAAAAAGTACAAGAACAAGTTCTAATTCATTGTGGAACTCAAGTTATGGCTTGGCAAAGTTGGCAAAAATCACATAATTTTCACTTTCACACCAAAGAGGATTTTGTGGAAATTCACATACCAAGCCATTTTGTGACATCTAATACACTTCTATGCATCATACAAACATAGTGCATTGCCTAAAAATCAGAATTGGCCCAAGAATCATCTCATTCTATGCCTTGCACATGAAGAAATCACAAAGGGGCCAAACTTCATAAAAATTGCAAAATGATACACAACCATGCTTCCACTTGCTAAATCACCACAAAACCAATACCATGGCTCTCCTTGATCTTTGCTGAGCCAGGACAAGCCAAAAGCCAGCTGCAAATGAGCCCATACCTCAAGTACAAGTTTTGTTGACTTTTTGCAAGAGAGCCCATTCCAATCACCATAGGCCACAACAACTTCTCTGACCTATCAAAGCTTGTTATGTGGATCAAACACAACTCATAACACACATTACACAAGACTAACACTTCAGAATCATGAAGCTCTCCAAAATCACCCCAAAAGCAAAAGCTTTCGAAACACTCTGCTCACACACTCAAACTCAAAACTTTTTTTCATCAATCAACTCAGCAACACAAGAGGATCATTTCCCACCCTTCATTGCAGCCTAAAACCAAACAAAACTAAAACACGATTTATGGCCAGTTGAAGTGCAATCACACAAACCAGCCATTATAAACTCCTTCCAAGCATCAAAGCTTCATCAGGAGGTCAAGAGGAGTGGTTTTGCACAAGAGAGGAGTTCCCGAAGCTCCAAACTGAGAAATCTCAAGCTCAGGTAACCTCTTCAAACTTTTTTCCAGAAATGTAATTTTAAGTTCTTAGATTGTTCTTTATGCTTTGCTGATCATCATGATATATTTACATTTGAAAATGGTTGCGAAATGAGCATGTACTGACTGTCTGAAAGTTTCACCATTTTTGTGTTCTTCTTCGAATCTTGAGTTTCAGCCATGAGAAATTAGTTTTGAGAGTGGATTCTTGTTTAGGGAGAGGAGAGGAGTTAATCTGGAGCTTTAGAGCTCCAGAAATGGCCTAGGGAAGAAGTTGGATTGAAGGTCTCGCCGGAGAAGACGACCTGAAGTCTTCTTCGGCCACCTGAAAAAGATTAGGGTTAATGACGTGTTTAGGGCTAAGTTTGAATTTGGGCCGTTGGATGGTGATTAGGGTTAGGCAGTGGATGGTCCAGATTAGCTCATTAAGTTTAAATCAGGATTAATTAATTAATTAATTAGGATTTATTCAGTTTGAATTGTGGCTGTTGAGATGCGCGCGTGGTCTTCCCTCCACCCCCAGGTTTAAATCTGATCCCTTGGATCAGTTGAACAACCCATTAATTCAATTTTTATTTCATTATTTATCATTTGTTTTGTATAATTTATTTAAAATACTTAAAAAATTCCAAAAATATTTTCCTTCTGCATTTTTAATTCAAATAATTTTCTTCACCCAAAAACATTTTTATTTTTATTTTTTGCATTAAAAAACCATTTTAAAAATATTTAAATGTTTATTTTAATTAATTAATGGAAATTAATTAATTAAAATACCATTTAGGTTTCTAAAAATCCCAAAAAAAATCACATTGCATCTTAGGACATTTAGAAACATTGTCAAACCATTCATACAAATTTCTTTTTTGGTTTTGATTCAACTTTGACATTTTTCTTGAATTTAGGGTTCATAAAAATCCCATTTTTGAACCCTAACTTCAAGAATTCTTTTCTGCCTAACCATGATGGGTTTGACATTGGTTCTTTTTGCATTGATCTTCATATAGCATGTAGTGTCTAGCATATTTTTGTCACAAATTTATCTTGCATTTTCCATTTTATTTGCATTTTCCCTCTTAAGGTACCTTAAAACCTAGATAATTTAGAAAAACCACAACTTTCTTTAGGTTAAGAGTTAGACCTCCTCCTTTGGGGTGTGATATCATATGGGGTTAGGGTTCCTTTAAGTTCATTTGCAATGTTTTATCTTGTGATTTGCTTCTGTTTTTGACTTTTGCATCTCATGTTGTCTTAAAACCCTAATTTATCAGGTTCATTTGCATAACTCTTGCATATGCATGCATACATGAACTTGCCATGACATTTCATGCATTCACATGTCATCTTAGAAATCTTAAGATATATTAGAATCATGTTTGATCATTTCTTCATTCATTTGCCATGATGTGCATTCATTTCATTCCATGAACTTTCATGTGTTTTCATACTTCAAAACATGCTCCTTTGCATTCTCATCTCTTGAATGAACATTCATAACACTTGACATGTCTTTGCACCATCTCATAGTATCATTTGCACCATGTGTTTGCTTATGGTTTTGGTTTTTCCTTTGCATATGTTTCATTTTCATGTCATTTCTTTCCTTTATGCTAACCTTTTCAGGTGGTAAGTAATTTGAGAAGTGAATTTGCCTTCACTTCTAATTTCTCTTCTCATTCTTCTTATGCATCATTGCTGCATTTCTCTTTGCTTTAGAGTGAGCTTGATCATTCATGTTCATCATTCATTTTCTTTCTCCAAGTTACTTATCTTCTTTAGTGAAGTAAGTAACTTGTTTCTTCTGCTTCTCCTCCTTTCATCTGCTTCTTCCATTGGTGGCTTCTCTGAAGATCTCTTGAAAGCCTCACAAACCATAGGAACTTCCAAGCATGAAAATAGTTATGGTTGTGATTAGTCCCCCTTTAGTTTTTACCTTTGTGTCTTCTTTGTGTCTCTCTTCTCACCTCATAATCAGAGACTAAACCTTTAAGGTTTTAAGACTTTGTGATTAGGGTTATGCCTGCATCCTTCTCTTAGGATGGAGTGTATAACTTTAATCCTAAGTGTTAAACCCTTAATTTGCTTAAACCTCTTAATCAATCCATCTTAATAATAACTGAGATAATAGCTTGTATCTTGGGCCTTGCATTAGGGTTCTAATTCTTCCTTTATTGGTTAAGAAGGACTAACCCTAGTGTTAATGGAGAAGTCCCCCTCAAGTTGTCTTACAAACCATAAAACTCACTTCTTAATCTCACCCTTAATCAAAATCTACTTTAATAAAGGCTTGTTTTGTCATGAGGTTAATCCCTAATCATGGATTAAGTTGAGGTATCTTCCTCAGCTTAAGTGTGCTCATCTATTATCCTTTTATTAGGATGGTGTAATGGGTCCACTAATCCTTGATTATGGCTTAAACTCATTACTTAACACTAAACAAAAACTCAAAAACATCTAAATAATCACAAGTAGGTTAATAATCTTAATCCTGCATCATGGTAATTAAGTTTGAGGTGTTTATATCATACTTAAGGTATTCTCATTATTCCTAATCAAAGGGAGGATATGATGAGTTTACTAACCCTTGGTTTAGGCTTAAGCTCATTAACTTATGCAAAATATCAAAAACAAATAAAAGACTGAAAGCACAAAAACAAACAATAATCGTCTCCTTCGGGATTCTTTTCTCAACATCTTCATTCACAAACGAGAACTTGCTTCTTCCGTCTAATGCAAGACAGTTAGCACTTGGGCTAGACAAGTCATACACTTAGGCATAGACTAGCAAGCAGTTCACAGTCAATTCATTTTCAGTCTCTTTGAGTCGAACTACGGTGTTCTGACTTCCTCATTGCACGCGAGGATACATAGGCATAACTTAACTGTTATCGAACAAAAGTCTTTGTGTCTTCCCCTCTCCTTCAGCATTCTTTTAAGCCTCATTCCTGAGCATCTCACTTCATTTTCTTACATTGACACTTGTATATTCTTTTCCAGCTCTTGCATACAGATAGCACAGACACTACCCCTTTAAACACAAACTCTCAAGCATGGATCCCGTCGAGTACGATGGACAATCTGGGTGCTAATACCTTCCCAGGTTGTAACCAACACCCTTTCTCAGTTTCTCTGGTTCGCGACTGTCTTATCCATATCTTTCTTAGGTTTATGCAGCATTACCTTTCCTCCGGGATAAAAATACCTAGCTGGCGACTCTTTTCAGTTCATTTCATTTTCTCCTTTCGCCGACCATTCGCGTCTGTACTCAATCTGACCAGGTGTCTTTTCGGGGAGCGACAACTTGGCGACTCGGCTGGGGACCTTTATACTGCAACCAAGGCTTCTGGTTCTTTTTGTGGGTTCCTCCTAGCGCTTCTTTGATTTGTGTTTACGGGGGTGTTATATGCTACTTGTGCTTATTTATTTGCTTTATTTATTGCTTTATGTACAACTTTTTTTATTGCTTTCATTTACAGTTTTTATACTTCATACTGTCATTATCATGTGCTGGATCTGTATTCTTCCTTGGTGGGTGGGGTTTCATTGAGTGATTAAGGTCCTATACCTGGGACCTGAGTGACACATAGGCTAGATTGGCTTCATATTCTTTCCCATTCCATTTTGGTCTGGTGCGGGAATATGAAACACGGTTCAGACATGGGTTTCTTCTTGAGAACTCTGTGCTACAGATTTCCTGAAGTACTAGGGCTATCTGGGAAGCCTGCTAAGTCTGGATGACCTTTTTATGACCTTCAGCATCTGAGGTGCATTAGAGGAGGATCTTTTATGGTTATTGTAAACACTTTACCTCCGGGTTAGAAGTGTTTACACTTCTCATAACTGATCCAAGTCTGGGGATCCTTGTTCTAGAATACTACATGTGAGGGGGTTGGGATGTTTACAGGTTTGCAGGAACCCTTGACCTCATCATCCCCTTTTGTTACTAGATTTGTTAAGGTTGTATTATTTGGACAGTTCTTGTGATTACCCCGGACTTGTGACTCTTTATTTGAGTCCCCCACCTGGTTATTGGATTTCTAAGCCTCTATCCGGACTTATGAACATACATGGACTTTTACCAAGGAAGATAAACAGATCCAACACTTGATCACAAACCCTTTGCATATCATTTGCATACATCATTTTTGCATCATTTAACATTTGGTTATTTGTTTTACAGGGTATCCATCTTGTTATCTTTGGTTTGGTTTTGACCCCTTCTGCTATTCAGACTGCTCCAGTTATCTTCTCTAGCATCTCATTCAGTGACCTTCATCAGCAGCTGCTCTCAGCTTCTTCATCAGCATCCATCATCAGCATGGACACTTCAAGAAAGAGCAACATCACTTACCACTTCTTTGAGCCCACCCTGACTGGCATCAGGCAGATCCAGTCCCTTATCACCCCTGATCATATCCCACTATTTAGAGAGCATTATGGAGGCATATTGGACATGGTCATGGATCTAGATGCATCTCATAGGAGCATGATCCATACTTGCTTGCAGTTTTATGATCCTCCACTCAGATGCTTCACATTTCTTGATTTCCAGTTGGGACCTTTGCTAGAAGAGTTTTCCTTGTTGTTAGGAGTTCCTATCAGGAAAGGGATCCCTTTCAACCCTGAGATGGTTGCTCCCAGAAATGAAGACATAGCCAGGGCGTTGCATTTGGAGCCTGCCCTTATTGATCAGAACATGACAACCAAGGCTAGGGTTCCAGGCCTTCACTTAGACTTCTTGATCTCCCAGGCTACCCTGCATGCTGCAATAGGGGAATGGAAGGTTGTCTGTGCACTTCTAGCCCCCAGTATATATGGGGTTATCTTGTTTGCAGATGAGCCAAAGTTTGTGAGCAAGAATGCCATTCACCTGTTCTTACTGAGGAATCCAGTTCCCACCTTGCTAGGAGAATTCTACTACTCAGTACATCAGAGGAATGAAAAGAAAAGAGGAAGACTGGTCAGATTATGTGCTCCTCTCTATTACTCTTGGCTGCTAAGACACTTGCCAAAGTCAGATACCTTCCTGAACCCTCATCACCAAAAGAACTGGGCTAAGATATTTATTGCCTTGACATCAGAAGACATCAGATGGTGCACTCAGAGCACCAAAGGCAAGGACATCATTACTAGTTGTGGGTAATATCTTAATGTGCCTTTGATAGGAGTGAAAGGTTGCATCAACTACAACCCTTTACTTTTTAAGAGACAATTAGGGTATGCTTTTGTTCATCCTCCCAGAGGGAAAGACTTGACTGAGACCCTCTACTGTGAAATCCAACCCAACTCTGCTGTTGTCAGGCAAGCTGCCTGCGCCTGGGACAACATCCAGACCAAGGGAACATCCATCCTTGGAAATTGTAACAACATTGCTTCAGCACAATATTCTGATTGGTCCCGTACCAGAGCTTAGATCACCCGGATGCCCTTCACTCTAGAAGATACACCTGGACCCTCTACAGTACAACCTGCAACTACTATCAGTTTGGAAGAGTTTGAAAAGCTGAAAAAGAGGAACACTCAGCTAGCTGAAGCCTTAAAGAAAACTCTCTGGGAGAGAAATGACAGCCTTCTGGATAATGAGAGATTGGAAAGGCTTAGGATTGAGCACTTGACTAAGATTGAGAAAACGGATGACTACATCAGGAAGGCAAGAGCATGGGAGTTAGTACTGAAGAATGCTTGCAAAGAGGCAAAGACTCAGAAAGCTAGGGCAGAGCATTATCTGGAGGAAAGCCAGGCTAGGTGGATCAGGATCACTGAAGCCCGTGCACATGAAGATCAAAGGACTCAGGCTAAGATAGAGCAGTTGGAGGCTAGTGAGAAGAAGCATCAGGAGGCTTTGTTGGCAGCTCAGAAGGAGATATCTGAATTGAAACTCCGGGCGGGGTTAAAGAGGTCAAAAGATCAGGCTAAGCATAAGAAGTTAACCAGTGCCATTGCTACCAGGAACCTCCTCATCAAGACTATTACAGAGCACCCAGTAGGGCCAGTGACTGAGGCCCTCCTGAAGGAAGTCAGGAAGGATGACTTTGGATTGGATGTCTAACTCTTTTTGCTTGTACTTTCCTTTTGTTGTACTTTTCTTTTGTTGATGTATTTTGACCCACCATGGGGATGTATTGTAATCAAATTATGTATTTTTCACTCTTTGTAATATATCAGTTTGTATTATTTATGGTGGGCTTTATCTATCAACATCATCAGCATTTCCCCGAGGTCTGGAAAGGTCAAAACCAAAGAACCAAACCGGATACCCTTGGAAGACAAATAAGCATATTGCATTGCATACTAACATTTCCTTTGTTTTGTAGGTTTTTTGTTTATTGTTGTTTCTCACTTTGTTGTCGTTTCAGGAAACATTGCTCGCAGAAGAGTGTTCCTTGTCAACAGAATACACCGGTACCCGACGCGAAACAACCTTCCGGGACTCCAGATGGATCAAGTTCAGCAAGACTTGAATAAAGTAAGGACCCAAATGGCAAATGAGAGGGTAGAGATGAGGAATCAGATGACCCAATTCATGACTGTAATGACTGGCTTAGCTAAAAGCCAGGAAAGGCTAAGGGAGTTGGTTGAAAGGCAGATTCCTGAAGAACACCATCCAGGTACAGGAGGTACCAGTAACAAAGATCACGTGTAGCCTCGCACTGATCCACCAGAGTTTGGGCCTCATCTAAATCCAGAGATCAATGCCATAAGGAATACTCAAGGTAACACTGCTGGAGGAAGGGTCTTGCAAAAGGATCCTCAATAAGAGCAGTTTACAGTTGTTGAGGCTGGGGACGAAGTTTATGACCGTCGATTGGATGAGATTGCTGAGAAGCTGAGGTCTCTTGAATCCCACAATTCCCTAGGATTTGATGTAATGGACATGGGACTGGTAGAAAGGGTGAGAATTCCTCAAAAGTTCAAACCCCCGTGTTTTGAAAGGTATAATGGCACATCCTACCCACACACCAACCTTCAATCATTCTTGGGAAGGTTAAAAGCATACACCATGAACGAAATGATGTGGATGTTCTACTTCGAGGATAGTCTAACAGGGGCATCCCGAGAATGGTATTTCCACCTGACTAGAGCCACAATAAGAAACTGGAAAGACTTGGCTGAAGCTTTCATCCGTCAGTATCAGTACAACTTGGACATGGCCCCAAACAGGACCCTCTTGATGGGGATGTCTCAATCTTCCCGTGAAAGCTTCAGGGAATATGCCCAAAGGTGGAGGCAACTTGCTGCTGCAGTTCAACCTCCCATGTCTGAAAGAGAAATGGCAGACATGTTCATCAATACTATTCAAGGAACCTACATTGACAGACTGACTGCATTTTCTTCTACCAACTTCGCAGACGGAGTGATAGCTGGGGAAAGAATAGAGAGCCTATTGAAGATGGGAAAGATCTTCGATAACGGTGCCAATTCAAGCAGTACAAGAAAACCATTTGCTAGGCCCCGTAGATCTGGTGAGACAAACTCTGTGCACATGGGAAGAGGGAGACCCCAATACTTGCCCAAAACAGTTGCTGCTGTTACTATCCCTGCTCCACCTCCTCAGTATACTCAACAACCACAACAGTTTCCGCAACAACAACAGTTTCCGCAACATAGATCATACAACAATAACAACAACAATCAACAACAACGCTCGTTTCAACAGCGGCCATCACAGGTTAACCGAGTAATTGACCCCATTCCAATGCCGTATGCTACAATGCTGCCACAACTCCTAAAGCTCAATTTGGTTGAGTTGAGGACATTGGCTCCACCTGATCCTCAAAACCTTCCTAGAAACTACGATGTCAATGCTAGGTGTGCTTTTCATTCCAATGCACCTGATCACTCTACGGAAAAATGCAGAGCCCTGCATATGAAGGTTCAGGATCTGGTAGATTCAAAAGCCCTGAAATTTGCACCTTCTCCCAATGTAATGAAGAATCCTATGCCAAGCCATAGTGGGCCAATGATTAATGCTGTAGAGGATGGATCACCCCTGAGTTTGATAAAAGACATTGCATGTATTCAAACACCTATGGCAGAGGTTAAAGCCCAGATTTTAAAGTGCCAAGTGTTTCCAGGTTGTGAGGCCTGTTGTGAATTATGCAAACTTTCTGAGAATGGGTGTGCTAGCTTGAGGAGTGGAATTAATGGCTTGATCAAAGAGGGCATTCTGCAAATTACCACAACTGCTTCTACAACACCAGCAACTCTTTTGTCAACAATAAGTGAATCTTCTACAAATGCAACAACCATCTTTCCAAGTGTTTTTTCTACAAATACAACAACCATTGTTCCAACTGATTCGGCTACAACTTTAGCAATCATTCCATCTGTCACTTCAACACACAACAACTCATTTGCACCAGCTACCACAACTTCAGCAACCAACAATGATGTTTCCACTATCACGATTTATTATGACCCGACAACGGTCCCGAATTCCAGCAACTTTCAGTAAAATCAACAACAGTCTCAACAAAGCTTCAACTCATCTCTACCAACATCCACCAGAGGTCCTGTAACAATCTTTTATGATCCACAGACCATTGTAGTCCCAACAACTGTAGCAGTAAGCCCAGTCACTATCACAGTGCTCGAGCCAATCCCATATGATAAAAACAGTGTTATACCATGGCATTATGGTGTTGATCTATACTGCAATGGAGAGAAAGTCCTTCTTGATTCTCCAGTTTTCACTCCCCAAGTGGATAATGTTGGGGGAGGCGGAGGCTTCACCCGAAGCGAACGTCTCTTCGCATCACAAGTCCCTAGAACCAACACTGAGGCAGAAGTTGTTGCCAAAGCCAGGGGGAAGAGTGTGATACCAGAGGAATCTGCACCAAAGGAAACTCATAAGTCATCCTTCGATCAAGACGTGGATGAGTTTATGAGAATTATCAAAAGAAGTGATTATAAAGTTGTGGACCAGCTCCACCAGACTCCTTCAAAGATCTCAATCCCATCATTGTTGTTGTGTTCCGAAGCCCATCGGGATACACTTCTCAAAGTTTTGCACGCTGCCTACGTGCCAGAAGAGATCACTGTAAATCAGCTGGAAACAGTGGTATCAAATGTCAATACTAGCCATGGGATAGGTTTTACTGATGTTGAGTTAACAACAGAAGGACGTCTCCACAAAAAAGCCTTGCACATAACCTTGGAGTTCAAAGGAGCTATCTTATCTCATGTTCTCATAGACACTGGGTCCTCACTCAATGTCTTACCCAAGAAAGCCCTTGTCAAGCTAGAATATGATGGGATAGCTCTCCGGCCGAGTAATCTTGTGGTTCGGGCTTTTGATGGCTCCAAAAGGTCTGTTTTGGGAGAAGTGGAGTTGCCAGTGATAATCGGTCCACAAGTCTTCAAAACCATTTTCTATGTGATGGACATACAGCCGGCATACAGCTGTTTGCTAGGTCGACCCTGGATTCATGCTGCAGGCGCAATAACGTCGACCATTCACCAGAAACTGAAGTACGAATGGGAAGGACAGGTTATCATCATCTGTGGTGAGGAAGACATATTTGTTAGCCATCTTGCTACATACAAGTATATTGAGATGGATGGTGAAATCCATGAGACAATGAGCCAAAGGTTTGAGGCCTTGAACGTTAATGAAGCTACTGGAGTATTGGCTGCGTCCCAGGAGGACATGATGGGTACTTCAATCATCTCTTATCAGCAAACCCGGAAGGTTGTTGAAGAAGGTACTGCTCAAGGCTGGGGAAAGCTGCTGCCAGTGGAAAAGAAGGATGATAGATTCGGTTTGGGTTACGGACCATTCTGACAAGATCAATCAGAGGCTGCCAAAGAGCCCAAGTTTGTCAGTGGGAGGATGCTCACCCCAGATGCTGTTAATAGTCTGGAAGACGATGAGGAAGGTGACCGCAACCTGGAGAGCTGGATACGTCCAAGGATCCCGGGGAACCAAGTCCTTAACTGGTCTTCCTAGGAAATTATAAGGGTTACTCCTGCAGAGTAATTATTATTTCCTGTCTTTTTAGCATGCATCAAGTCATGCATCTTGCCCAAGGTTTCAGGACTCATTTTGTAATAGGGCCATATTGTAATTTTGTGCAAATGATTAATCAATGAATATCAGACATCTTTTGCAAACGAGTCCCTTTTTTCGCTCACTGTCTTTTCATTTTTCACTTTTGTACAAAACAATAAAATGGCAATGTTTTCAAAATAAATAACTTCATTTCACTTTTCTAAGCAAGATTAAAACTGATCACTAAAACGAACCAATCTTAAACCTTGTAGAGATTACCCTCCAGATTGCACCGACAACAACACTACTATGACCTTGTATGACTTTGACATTCCGATTAATCAAGCCGACGAAGGGGTTGAAGAAGACTATGAGTTACCTGAAGAGTTAGCCAGGTTGTTGAGGTAAGAAGAGAAGGTGATTACTCCTCATCAGGAGGAGGTTGAGACAGTTAATCTTGGTACCAAAGAAGACTTGAAAGAAGTGAAGATTGGGGCTGGTCTGCAAGATTCAGTGAAGGAACAACTCATTGACATGCTTCGAGAGTACATCGAAGTCTTTGCTTGGTCCTATCAAGACATGCCAGGTCTAGACACGGACATTGTTATGCACAAGCTGCCATTGAAGGAAAACTGTCCTCCAGTAAAACAGAAGCTACGCCGCACTCGTCTAGATATGGCAATGAAGATTAAGGAGGAAGTACAGAAACAGTGGGACACCGGTTTCCTTGCTGTAAATAGTTACCTGCCGTGGGTGGCTAATATTGTACCAGTGCCTAAGAAGGATGGCAAAGTATAGATGTGTGTGGATTAATGGGATCTGAACAGAGCTAGCCCGAAGAATGATTTCCCTTTACCTCACATTGATGTATTGGTTGACAACACGGCTCAGTTCTCGATATTCTCTTTCATGGATGGATTTTCAGGGTATAATCAGATCAGAATGTCACCCGAAGACATGGAGAAGACTACCTTCATTACACCTTGGGGCACATTTTGTTATAAGGTAATGCCATTTGGTTTGAAGAATGCCGATGTTACTTATCAACGGGCTATGGTAACGTTATTCCACAATATGATCCACAAAGAAATTGAATGCTACGTGGATGATATGATTGCCAAGTCCCTCACTGAAGAAGACCATCTGATAAATCTGCTGAAGTTGTTCAAACGTCTGAGAAAGTACCAATTGAAGCTAAACCCCAACAAGTGCACATTCGGGGTACGTTCCGGTAAACTGCTGGGATTTATCGTAAGTGAAAAGGGAATTGAAGTTGATCCTGACAAAGTCAAATCATTTCAAAAGATACTGCACCTAGGACTGAAAAAGAAGTTTAGGGGTTCCTAGGTAGATTGAATTACATATCAAGGTTCATATCTCATCTTACTGCAACCTGTGAGCCCCTGTTCAAGTTGCTAAGAAAGGAACAAACGGTCAGGTGGAATGAAGATTGTCAGAAGGCTTTTGACAAAATCAAGGAGTACTTACATGAACCTCCAATTCTTATGCCTCCAGTTGAAGGAAGACCTCTAATAATGTACCTGACAGTATTAGAAGGATCAATGGGGTGTGTGTTGGGCCAGCATGACGAGTATGGTCGAAAAGATTATGCAATTTACTACCTAAGCAAAAAGTTTACCGACTGTGAACAACGTTATTCACTTCTCGAGAAAACTTGTTGTGCTTTAGCGTGGGCTACTCGCCGACTAAGACAATATATGCTGACTCACACTACCTTGTTGATTTCAAAGATGGACCCCGTCAAGTACATATTTGAGAAGCCAACACTTACCGGGAGGGTTGCAAGATGACAAATGATTCTGACAGAGTATGACATTCAGTACACATCTCAAAAGGCCATCAAAGGTAGTGTACTGTCTGACTATCTGGCTGAGCAACCCATTGATGATTACCAGCCAATGAGATTTGACTTCCCTGATGAAGACATCATGTTCCTGAAAGCAAAAGATCATGAAGAGCCTATTCATACTGAAGGGCCTGACCTATAAGAAGAATGGACAATGATGTTTGATGGGGCTGTCAATATGAATGGTCGGGGAGTTGGTGCGGTGCTCATTACATCTAAAGGAGTTCACACGCCTTTCTCGGCAAAACTCACCTTTGCATGCACTAACAACGAAGATGAATACGAAGCCTGTATCATGGGTCTTGAGCAAGCCATTGACCTTAAGATCAAGACTTTAACTGTATTCGGAGACTCAGCTTTGGTAATCAATCAGACCAACGACAAATGGTACACTCACCAAGAGCATCTGATCCCATGCCATGACTATACGAGAAGATTACTGACTTTCTTCACAATAGTCAAACTTGAGTATATCCCTCGAGACGAAAATCAGTTCGCAGATGCTCTAGCTACCATTTCCTCCATGATCAAGGTTCAGACTGCAAATTATGTACCTCAGATATCAGTATCCAGACTAGACCGACCAGCATACGTATTCTCCGTGGACATTGCTAAAGATGATAAGCCTTGGTTCCATGACATCAAATGCTTCTTAGAGGATCAGACATACCCACCTGGGGCATCATCCAATGACAAGAAGACATTAAGAAGGTTGGCCGGTAGTTTTTTCCTTAATGCTGATGGTTCATTGTACAAGCAAAACATTGACATGGTGATACTCAGATGTGTTGATAAGAAAGAAGCAGACTTGCTGATGCACGAGGTGCATGAAGGATCTTTCGGTACCCATGTTGGAGGACATGCAATGGCTAAGAAATTATTAAGATCAGGTTACTACTGGATCACAATGGATGCAGATTGTTGTGCCTATGCCAGGAAGTGTCATAAATGCCAAATTTATGCAGACAAAGTGCATGTGCCTCCAAATCCTTTGAACGTAATGTTTTCACCTTAGCCCTTTGCAATGTGGGGCATTGACATGATTGGAAAGATTGAATCGACTGCTTCAAATGGCCACAAATTCATCCTGGTAGCCATTGACTACTTCACGAAATGGGTTGAAGCAGCTTCGTATGCAAACGTCACCAGGCAAGTGGTAGCCAGATTTCTGAAAAAAGACATCATCTGTCGATATGGAGTTCCCGAGCGAATCATTACTGATAATGGTTCCAATTTGAACAACAAAATGATGGCGGAACTGTGTCGGGACTTCAAAATTCAACATCACAACTCTTCTCCTTACAGGCCAAAGATGAATGGCGCTGTTGAGGCAGCTAACAAGAATATCAAGAAGATTATGCAAAAGATGGTGGTTACTTATAAAGACTGGCATGAGATGCTACCATTCGCCTTGCATGGGTATCGAACCTCAATCAGAACGTCCACTAGGGCAACACCGTATCAACTTGTGTATGGTATGGAAGTTGTCCTACCTGTTGAAGTTGAATTACCCTCCTTGCGGGTACTGATGGATGTCAAACTGAATGAAGCAGAAGGGGTCCGTTCTCGGTACAATCAACTAAATCTAATCGAAGAAAAGAGATTAGATGCAATCTGTCATGGGCAGTTATATCAGAAAAGAATGAATAAAGCCTTCGATCAGAAAGTCAGGCTTCAGGAATACCAAGTGGGAGATCTCGTGCTGAAAAGACTTCTTCGTCCTCATACAGACCACAGGGGCAAGTGGACTCCAAACTACGACGGTCCGTTCATAGTAAAGAAGGTTTTCTCTGGTGGAGCACTGATGCTCACTACTATGGATGGTGAAGATTTCTTATCCCCTGTGAATTCAGATGCAGTTAAAAAATACTTTGCATAAAAAGACCCGCTGGACATAAAAACAGAATGTAAGTCCAGACAAAAATAGGGCATCCCGGCGAGTCAAAAACAGAATAAAAGACTCGGGCAAAAATAAGGGAAAATTAAAAAAATGTGTACACCCGCTGAGTTGAAAAAGCCACATTGGACAGCTCAGGCAAAAATGGGTATCCCGGTGATTTAAAACCCGAAAGAGCGATCCACGCAAAATAAGGGAATAAGCGAACAACTGCATTCTGAATTCGTCTATATCACTTACAACATGGCAAGCTTCGAAAGATTAAAGCATCAGTCAGAATCAACCTTCTCCAGAAATCAAGATGAGAAGAATGTCAAGGTCATGCGGGTCATAGCGAAAGCGGCTCACTGAAGCGTCACCAACATTGCCAGCACTTTTACTTTTTCAATTTGTAACAATCTCCTCATTTCAGGGGATCTGTTTCTTTAGCTGTATTCGCCAATTCAAGACACCCAGATTAATAAAATCAGAGTTTTCAGTCACACTTCGTCTTGTACATTTTTGTTTCGTTTGCAAAATGTCCAATATCCATGATATAATATTTGCATAAAAATAATGTGCCTTTCTAATTGAATGCTTGCAGGAAATGTATTTACTCTCAGGAATATCTAACTCCTATGACGGAATCCGATATGGGATACCTCGGGATACTCGTGCGTTTCTTTGTCTTAACAGGTTGCAGGTATTCAAATACACAGCATGGGGCATGCCAAGCATCACTTCCCCAGCACATCTCCTCCAAGCAGCCTCTGAAATGTTTTTTTCCCAACAGAGTTGTCGAAGCCTCAACTGGGATCCCCACAGATATCTCTAGGAAGATCGCTCAGTGATCTTTCCTTCCCCAAGAAGAGTACCAGGTCTCTCAAAGATAAAGGAACCATCTCCCCACAGAGTTCCCGCCTCTACCCAGAAGGGCAATGCCTGAAATTCTCACAACAAAGTGACGAAAGCTCCCTCATCCCCAACTGGGTTTTCTCCTCACTAGATAGATCTATCAGTGATCTAGTCCCCCAAGCAAAACCATATGTTTTACCAGATATACCAATGATCTCATCCCCAGCAGGGATATCCTTCCAAGCAGATCAGCCAGAAATCTTCACTGCAGCAGGATCTGAATCCCGGACCGGTTTCTTTTTGCATAATCATAGCATTCACATCATTTTTCCCCACAAAAGCGTAGCATTCTGTCTAATACGAAGCATTACGGCAAAAATCAAACATATTGCACGATCACAAGCCAGTTTCGAGCCAATCACCTGTAAATACCGTCAGTATTTCATCAGCCTTATATATAATAAAGGCCAAAGCGCCCCCTTTGCACTCTCCGTCACAAATACTTGTCCATAACATGTTCTTCTCGACACTCGTCCATGTCATCTCATATCATCCCCCGCAGATAAGCCACAAACACCCTCTTTGTATTCCCATACTCTTTTTGACACTCGTCCGTGTCACCACTCCCCAGCATGGTTGCCCAAACACTTGTTGCAAACCAAACACTTGTTTATAATACACTCTCATCGACACCCGTCCATGTCATCCTATCCCCCTAGGTTGCCAGAATACCTTTTTACACTCATAAGTCCATAACTTATACACTTTCTCTTCTGACACCCGTCCGTGTCACTTTTCCCCAGCAAGTTAAACACTCGTCCGTGTCTTGCTTATATTTTGCAATACTTGTTCATACTTATACAGACACTCGTCCGTATCTTGCATACACTTATTCCCCATAGATTCGACACTCGTCCGTGTTCTTTGTTAACCAGTTGGTACTCGTTCGTATCATCATCTCAGAACACGCGTCAACGTTTGTTTCTACCGATACTCGTCCGTATCACGGTCTTAAGGATGCTCGACCGCATCTTTAATCTATACACAACGTCAAAACACTTATACCTTTATTTATTAGGCGTAGGCACTCGTCCGTGTTTACCATTCCCCGGTAGTAACCTTTCTTTTATCCGACATTCGTCCTATGTCGTGATACTTTCGGCAGCCGTACCTTGCCAGGTGATCGTCCTTCACCTTTGGATGACCGTCCCTCATCCTTTCCCCAGCGGAGTCTCCATAATTGGAACCCCTTTCTATCCGGCATTCGTCCTATGTCGTGATATTTAGCAGCCGTCCCCTGCTAGGTGATCGTCCTTCACCTTTTTGATGAACTTCCTTCATCATTTTATCCGATGGTCGTCCCCATCGTTGATCTTTGTTATCCGACATTCGTCCTATGTCGAGATAAACCCCGAGAGCAGCCGTACCCTGCTAGGTGATCGTCCTTCACCTCTTGATTATCGTCCTTCATCATGCTTATCCGATGTCCGTCCCCATCGTCGACCCTTTTCTATCCGACATTCATCCTATGTCGTGATAAAGAGCAGTCGTCCCCTGCTAGGTGATCTTCCTTCACCTTTGATAACCGTCCCTCATCATTATTTCATTTATTCTTTGAACCGATGGTCGTCCCCGTCGTTGTTTACTTTACTTTACCAACCTGATGGTCGTCCCAATCATGGACTTTACCCTTAAATCCCCAGAGAGTCTTATTTCTTTACTTGATGGCCGTCCCCATCATGATTTCTTTATTTCCCCAGCTTGTCGGCCGTCCCCGTCATTGCTTTATCCCCAACAATCGTCCTCTGCTCGATGGTCGTCCTCCATCGCCCACATTTTATAATCCTGATATACTACCTTTTACAATTTATATCCCTTTTCTTCTTCTACCCAGCGAGTGCAAATTTTGGACTGTCTTTGGTATTCAATCAGAAGTTATCTTGTTTGTTTGTTAAGCCAGGCGCTTACATCCTGCACAGCTAACTCATGTTTGAATAAGGGCTGCTGTAGACACCCCAAATTTTCCCTCACTATGTTCACACCATGGCTTGTGATCTTTCATCTTTGCATAAGTTTAAGAATATCATCTCATATTGCATTTTTGTTTCATCTGCATAGTCCAAGTTCATCTGCATCTAGGGTTTGTGATCTGAGCAATCCAATGATCCATCTGAGCCACTCCAAAGGCCTCCAATCATTCCAAGAGGGTCCATGTATGTTCTATCATCATCTTATATCCCTCAAAGATCAAGGAAGTCAAGAAATCACAAGAACTGGCAAGGCATGGAAGCAGAGCTAGGGTTTCACTGCACATATGACCTGAAATTAGGGTTTTTGGTTTCAGAGGCCATAACTCCAAATTTTTTGGTCATTCTTGTTTCTAATAGTCTCAATGTGTTATAAGGATCATGTGTACCAAGTGTGATGAAGAAATTCATTGTGGAAGTCATCTGTTCACTGGGTAACTTATTGAGCAAGTCAGAGCAAAATCAGGGCATCTGAGGCCCCCAACAATGGAACCAAAGTGGATTTTTCATCAAGTTGAAGTCATATGATATTTATTTGATCATTGAAGTGTTTGGAAGTTCACAAAATTGAAGAAAAGTGAGCTAAACCAAAAGTTGCCAAAAATGGAAATGACTTGTAATGGAAACTTTCCATTTTTGGGAAAGTTTTTCAACCTCCTCTTTCTCAACCAAAAATGCTTCAAATGAAAATTGTTGGTCATGAAAGTTGTAGATTGGATCATTCCCTTTTCAAAAAGTACAAGAACAAGTTCTAATTCATTGTGGAACTCAAGTTATGGCTTGGCAAAGTTGGCAAAAATCACATAATTTTCACTTTCACACCAAAGAGGATTTTGTGAAAATTCACATACCAAGCCATTTTGTGAATTCTAATACACTTCTATGCATCATACAAACATAGTTCATTGCCTAAAAATCAGAATTGGCCCAAGAATCATCTTATTCTATGCCTTGCATATGAAGAAATCACAAAGGGGCCAAACTTCATAAAAATTGCAAAATGATACACAACCATGCTTCCACTTGCTGAATCACCACAAAACCAATTCCATGGCTCTCCTTGATCTTTGCTGAGCCAGGACAAGCCAAAAGCCAGCTGCAACATGAGCCCATACCTCAAGTACAAGTTTTGTTGACTTTTTGCAAGAGAGCCCATACCAATCACCATAGGCCACAACAACTTCTCTGACCTATCAAAGCTTGTTATGTGGATCAAACACAACTCATAACACACATCACACAAGCCTAACACTTCAGAATCATCAAGCTCTCAAAAATCACCCCAAAAGCAAAAGCTTTCAAAACACTCTGCTCACACACTCAAACTCAAAACTTTTTTCATCAATCAACTCAGCAACACAAGAGGATCATTTCCCACCCTTCATTGCAGCCTAAAACCAAACAAAACTAAAACACGATTTCTAGCCAGTTGAAGTGCAATCACACAAACCAGCCATTATAAACTCCTTCCAAGCATCAAAGCTTCATCAGGAGGTCAAGAGGAGTGGTTTTGCACAAGAGAGGAGTTCTCGAAGCTCCAAACTGAGAAATCTCAAGCTCAAGTAACCTCTTCAAACTTTTTTCCAGAAATGTAATTTTAAGTTCTTAGATTGTTCTTTATGCTTTACTGATCATCATGATATATTTACATTTGAAAATGGTTGCGAAATGAGCATGTACTGACTGTCTGAAAGTTTCACCATTTTTGTGTTCTTCTTCGAATCTTGAGTTGCAGCCATGAGAAATTAGTTTTGAGAGTGGATTCTTGTTTAGGGAGAGGAAAGGAGTTGATCTGGAGCTTTAGAGCTCCAGAAATGGCCTAGGGAAGAAGTTGGGTTGAAGGTCTCGCCGGAGAAGACGATCGGAAGTCTTCTCCGGCCACCTGAAAAAGATTAGGGTTAATGACGTGTTTAGGGCTAAGTTTGAATTTGGGCCGTTGGAAGGTGATTAGGGTTAGGCAGTGGATGGTCCAGATTAGCTCATTAAGTTTAAATCAGGATTAATTAATTAATTAATTAGGATTTATTCAGTTTGAATTGTGCCCGTTGAGATATGCGCATGGTCTTCCCTCCACCCCCAGGTTTAAATCTGATCCCTTGGATCAGTTGACCAGTCCATTAATTCAATTTTTATTTCATTATTTATCATTTGTTTTGTATAATTTATTTAAAATACTTAAAAAATTCCAAAAATATTTTCCTTCTGCATTTTTAATTCAAATAATTCTCTTCACCCAAAAACATTTTTTTTTTTGCATTAAAAAACAATTTTAAAAATATTTAAATGTTTATTTTAATTAATTAATGGAAATTAATTAATTAAAATACCATTTAGGTTTCTAAAAATCCCAAAAAAAATCACATTGCATCTTAGGACATTTAGAAACATTGTCAAACCATTCATACAAATTTCTTTTTTGGTTTTGATTCAACTTTGACATTTTTCTTAAATTTAGGGTTCATAAAAATCCCATTTTTGAACCCTAATTTCAAGAATTCTTTTCTGCCTAACCATGAAAGGTTTGACATTGGTTCATTTTGCATTGATCTTCATATAGCATTTAGTGTCTAGCATATTTTTGTCACAAATTATCTTGCATTTTCCATTTGATTTGCATTTTCCCTCTTAAGGTACCTTAAAACCCTATATAATTTAGAAAAATCACAACTTTCTTTAGGTTAAGAGTTAGACCTCCTCCTTTGGGGTGTGATATCATATGGGGTTAGGGTTCCTTTTAGTTCATTTGCAATTTTTTATCTTGTGATTTGCTTCTGTTTTTGACTTTTGCTTCTCATGTTGTCTTAAAACCCTAATTTCTCATGTTCATTTGCATACATCTTGCATATGCATCCATACATGAACTTGCCATGAGATTTCATGAATTCACATGTCATCTTAGACATCTTAAGTTATATTAGAATCATGTTTGATCATTTCTTCATTCATTTTCCATGATGTGCATTCATTTCATTCCATGAACTTTCATGTGTTTTCATACTTCAAAACATGCTCCTTTGCATTCTCATCTCTTGAATGAACATTCATAACACTTGACATGTCTTTGCACCATCTCATAGCATCATTTGCACCATGTGTTTGCTTCTGGTTTTGGTTTTTCCTTTTCATATGTCTCATTTTCATGTCATTTCTTTCCTTTATGCTAACCTTTTCAGGTGGTAAGTAATTTGAGAAGTGAATTTGCCTTCACTTCTCATTTCTCTTCTCATTCTTCTTATGCATCATTGCTGCCTTTCTCTTTGCTTTAGAGTGAGCTTGATCATTCATGTTCATGATTCATTTTCTTTCTCCAAGTTACTTATCTTCTTCAGTGAAGTAAGTAACTTGTTTCTTCTGCTTCTCCGCCTTTCATCTGCTTCTTCCATTGGTGGCTTCTCTGAAGATCTCTTGCAAGCCTCACAAACCATAGGAACTTCCAAGCATGAGAATAATTAGGGTTGTGATTAGTCCCCCTTTAGTTTTTTACCTTTGTGTATTCTTTGTGTCTCTCTTCTCACCTCATAATCAGAGACTAAACCTTTAAGGTATTAAGACTTTGTGATTAGGGTTATGCCTGCATCCTTCTCTTAGGATGGAGTGTATAACTTTAATCCTAAGTGTTAAACCCTTAATTTGTTTAAACCTCTTAATCAATCCATCTTAATAATCACTGAGATAATATCTTGTAACTTGGGCCTTGCATTAGGGTTCTAATTCTTCCTTTATTGGTTAAGAAGGACTAACCCTAGTGTTAATGGACAAGTCCCCCTCAAGTTGTCTTACAAACCATAAAACTCACTTCTTAATCTCACCCTTAATCAAAATCTACTTTAATAAAGGCTTGTTTTGTCATGAGGTTAATCCCTAATCATGGATTAAGTTGAGGTATCTTCCTCAACTTAAGTGTGCTCATCTATTATCCTTCTATTAGGATGGTGTAATGGGTCCACTAATCCTTGATTATGGCTTAAACTCATTACTTAACACTAAACAAAAACTCAAAAACATCTAAATAATCACAAGTAGGTTAATGATCTTAATCCTGCATCATGGTAATTAAGTTTGAGGTGTTTATCTCATACGTAAGGTATTCTCATTATCCCTAATCAAAGGGAGGATATGATGAGTTTACTAACCCTTGGTTTAGGCTTAAGCTCATTAACTTATGCAAAATATCAAAAACAAATAAAAGACTGAAAGCACAAAAACAAACAATAATCGTCTCCTTCAGGAGTCTTTTCTCATCATCTTCATTCACAAACGAGAACTCGCTTCTTCCTTCTAATGCAAGATAGTTAGCACTTGGGCCAGACAAGTCATACACTTGAGCATAGACTAGCAAGCAGTTCACAGTCAATTCATTTTCAGTATCTTTGAGTCGAACTACGGTGTTCTGACAACCTCATTGCACGCGAGGATACGTAGGCATAACTTAACTGTTATCGAACAAAAGTCTCTGTGTCTTCCCCCCTCCTTCAGCATTCTTTTAAGCCTCATTCCTGAGCACCTCACTTCATTTTCTTGCACTGACACTTGTATATTATTTTCCAGATCTTGCACACAGATAGCACAGACACTACCCCTTTAAACACAAACTTTCAAGCGTGGATCCCGTCGAGTACGACGGAAAATCTGGGTGCTAATACCTTCCCAGTTTGTAACCAACCCCCTTTCTCAGTTTCTTTGGTTCGCGGCCGTCTTATCCATATATTTCTTAGGTTTATGCAACATTACCTTTCCTCCTGAATAAAAAGTCCTAGCTGGCAACTCTTTTCAGTTCATTTCATTTTCTCCTTTCGCCGACCATTCGCGTCTGTACCCTATCTGACCAGGTGTCTTTTCGGGGAGCGACACTAATCAGGGAGGATATACTGAGTTTGCAAGCCTTTGGTTTAGGCTTAAGCTCATTAAATTATGCAAAACACCAAAAGCAATAACAAAACTGAAAACACAAAAACAAACAATAATCGTCTCCTTCAGGATTCTTTTCTCATCACACTCATTCATAAACGGGAACTTGCTTCTTCCGTCTAATGCAAGACAATTAGCACTCGAGCCAGACGAGTCATACACTTGAGCATAGACAAGTAAGCAGTTCATAGTCAATTTATCTTTCAGTCTCTTTGAGTCGAACTACAGTGTTCTGACTTCCTCATTGCACGAGAGGATACGTAGGCATAACTTAATAGTTATCGAACAAAATTCTCTGTGTCTTCTCCCTCTTTCAGCATTCTCTTTTAAAGCCTCAGCTTCTGAGCATTCACCTTTTGCACTGACAATTGTATATTCTTTTCCAGCTTTTGCACACAGATAGAACATACACTACCCCTTTAAATACAATCTTTTAAGCGTGGATCTCGTCGAGTACGAAGGACAATCTGGGTGCTAATACCTTCCCAGGTTGTAACCAACCCCCTTTCTCAGTTTCTCTGGTTCGCAACCGTCTTATCCATCTTTTTCTAGGTTTATGCAGCATTACCTTTCCTTCGGGATAAAAAGTGCTAGCTGGCGACTCTATTCACCTTCACCTTCATTTTCTCTTTTCGCCGACCGTTCGCGTCTGTACCTTGTGGGACCTGGTGTCTTTTTCGGGGGAGCGACAGAGGGGAACTAGGGTACATCCTTGTGTTATTTACTTTTTCGCATTTACGACTTTCATCACAAATCATAAACCAGAAAAGCAAGAAACACAATTATAAACTCTTGCACCAAACTAGAAAGTTAAGAACACGTATTCTAAAATTGGATAAATTTTCAAAGTCATAATTCACCCCCTATAAGGTGCACTTAATAACTTACAATTGGCATTAGAGCAAGTTATAGGTAACTTGTTCCTACCGATCCGTTATGGCTTCCGCAAGCGCAAACCAGATTTTCAAAAGTGGTGGTAGTAGCAACAAACCCCATCTATTCTCTGGAGGGTACTATGATTTTTGGAAGATCCTTATGAAGGCACATTTAGAAACACAAGTAGATTATACATAGGAAGCCGTTGAAAATGGTCTGCATAATTCTACTAGTGCGGTCAATAGCGTTGGCACTCCGAAGACTAAGATTTCTTATGATAAAGATGTCAAGAAAAGAATCTTAAATGAAAAGAAAGCTATCAATCTTCTTCAAAGTGCGTTAAGTATGGATGAGAATTTCTGCATCTCTCAATGTAATTCAACGAAAGAAATATGAGATTCTTTGGTGGAGACTCATGAAGGAATCATTAAAGTAAAAAGATCCAGATTAAACACATTTAGTCAAGAATATGAAATGTTTAGAATGCAGTCCATAGAATCCATTGTTTCATTGTAGAAAAGATTTATTCACTTGACGAATCATTTGAGTGCACTCAGAAAGAACTTTACAATTGTCGATCTAAATCTTAAAGTGCTAAGATCCTTAACTAGAGAATGGAAACCAAAAGTGATGGCTATATCGGAGAAGAAAAGTCTTTCTACCATGACGTATGCATCATTATATGGAAAACTCCAAGAACATGACCTTGAACTTGGAAGAGTTGAAAAACATGAAAGGACAAATTGGGTTGGAAGGTGTCCTTAGTCTACAAAGATACTCCAACAACAAAAGTGGGCTTGGTTATTCAAAGTTTTCCAAACCAAGTTCTAACAAAACTATATTTGTTAAGGCTAGTGACCAATCATCCAAATAAAAAGTGAACAAACCAAAGGATGTTCATCATTATCCAAAAATGAAAAAATGTGTTAAAAATAAATCTCATGTTCCAAGATATCAAAGCAACTTTGTTCCTACATGTTTTTACTGTGGTATAAGTGGCCTTACACCTAATGCTTTCTATGTTAGAAGTTTTAGTGTGGCAAGTGGGCATTATGTGTGGGTTATAGAACACACTAACTATGATGGACCCAAGGCACGTTGGTTTCCAAATAAAACATAATTTGTTTTGTAGGTTTTTCTTGGAGACTACTTCTAAATCTATGCTTTGTTGATAAATGGTTGTTCTAAGCTTTTGAAGGGAGAAATAAACTAACTTTCAAATCTAGTTTTAAATTCCAGAGGTTATTTCACATAAGGGGAATACCTTAAAGGAAGAATTCTTGACATAAGTAAAATCGGAGCACTAACTTTCACATCCAATGAAGATGTACTTTATGTTGACGGACTAAAGCATAATCTTCTAAGTATAAATCAACGTTGTGACAAAGGCTTCAAAAACATGTTCATAAAGGATGAATGTTGGATGAAGGTACTCATGAGGTAAAACTTAAAGGAATAAGGATAATCAATCTTTGATTATGTTCTATGCTTAATGATTAATGCATGTGTATCATTTTATTATCTTTCACCTATATTTTCCCTTCTGTATGATAATGTCAAAGGGGGAGAAAGGTGTAATATGTTATTGATAAGTGCGAATTTTTGGTATTTTTTATATTATTTTTGTTGCATTTATCAATACCTTATGTTAAAATCTTTCGAATAAACCCCGCTTTGTTTTTAAATACATTTAGTTTACGTTATAGGGTATATATTGCGATATTGTGTAAATATCATTCAGTTTTATTTTTTCCATTTATTTTTGCAGATATTCAAGCAAGGATATCTTGTAATATTCATAAAGAGAATTGAATAAGCTTTCCAATGCTTCAAACCGGACGAAAAATGGAGTTAGAGTTGGAAAGTTATGGCCGAAACAAGAAATAGCGGTGAGCCAGACAGACATAAACGTGTAAAAATAGTCCAGAATAAACCGTTTTACTTTGTCGGGTGAATTAGAACTCCACCGGGCGAAACTGGACGAACATAAACACCATTTAAGGGCTAACAACATATTTTTTTAAGGAATGGTTGGGTAATATTTGTTCCCAAAACATCAAACTTTATTTTTTTTCTTCATACGAATAGCTTAGGAAACAACATTGGAGCTTGCACACGGATGATCCGGGATGAATTTATCATCGATTGACATTGATAAATCGAGAGATTTTTGGTTCATTTCTCTTCCTCTTTGTGTATTCTTCATTTGTTGGGTTGTTGTATATGTATTTACTTTGAACTCATGTATATTTGTCGCCCATGGCGTTATATAAAATCTGCTTTGCAAATCTTTATCAGTGATTGTCCTTGATTTTTTTGCTTTATGCTCAGAGTGGGGGATTTTAGAGATAAATATCACAAATCTTGATTAGAGATGATTATTTGTTAGTTTTTGGATGCTAAATATAGATTTAGAGCTAACAATCATTATTGGTATCAGAGCTTAATGTCATCCATATTTCGAGTCTGGTGCGAGAGCGGCGACGAGATTAATACAGTTGTTCTCTCAACTCAGTGTGTCAGAGATGGACACTGTT
The DNA here is from genome assembly GCA_963966055.1 of Lathyrus aphaca. NCBI lineage: Eukaryota > Viridiplantae > Streptophyta > Magnoliopsida > Fabales > Fabaceae > Lathyrus > Lathyrus aphaca. The sequence continues at coordinate 62,888,116 of OZ014519.1, read as the reverse complement.
GTGAGCGATTCCAAATGATATTTGTAGCGGTAAAATCATGAGTGTAAGCTATTGGTTAACTTAACTCAAAGTAAACAGAGTCGCCACCGTGCTTTTATTTTATTCCAAATGGAAAAGGGAAAAAGAGCGAATAAAACCTAATGAATCTAAAAGCAAAAAGCTAAAAGAATTGAACAGAGAACGGGTAAGGGGATAGGTTACAAATTGGGAAGGTTTTACGCACCCAAAATGTTCGTGGTACTCCACGGGAGCCCTTTGAAATATTTACTGCTTTTTGGTTTGAAAAAGGTTTGTTAAATGAGAGTGGGGGATGAGAAGAGAAATGTTTTTTAAGATTTTTGTGTTTGAAGAGACGATCATTTCATGCCTATGTACCCACAAAGTGCAATGTGAGATCAAAACCTCGTAGTTCATGGTACAAAATGTGAAAAGAAACAATGAGTTGAATTGATTTTAAAATGTAAAGATAAATCGACATTCTTTAGCGAATAATTCCTCTAGAAAGAATGAATCATATCTAAACATGTGAAAAGAAAAGTGCACGAGGACACAAAAACAATTGAATGAACTTTGAATTTTTTAAAGTGTTTTGAAAAGAAAATTTTGATATGCTTATGTGGTTTAGCATTTACTAAGAAACGAAATGAAAAGGTAAAACCGCTTGACCTAAGTCAAGGTTTGATTATGAAAATGTTTTGAAGTTTCGAAAACAAAGAAAGTTTTGAAAATAGGAAGAAGATTTGAAAATTTAAGAAGTGGGAAGAGATGAAGTGACTATCCTAATACTTTAAAGTAAAAGTTAAGGGAAGAACGATCAAACCGTATGGTGAACATTATTTCAAACAATAGGACTTCCATCTTCAAAAACAAGTGAACCAAATCCGCTAAGGTCTTTAATCCATAATAACTCAAGCAAAGGGCAAGATCCTAAAATCTAAGTCCAAAACTCCAAGTCCAATGCTAAGGATGATGGCCATAGTCCAAAATTAAAGTCACAAGTCTTTTAGAAGTTTAGTCATTTATTAATGCTTTTGTGTCTAAATGGACAAAAGGAAAATCAACATATCAAAAAAAAGAGCAAATAATAAACATGATAATGGATGAATAAAGCATAGTAAAGCAAACTAAAATAAAAGGAAATAAAAGTGCAAGAATTTAAATGTTAGTAGCAAAAGAAACTAAAGTGAAAGAATATAAAATATTTATAGTATAATAATATTTACATAATAATGGTATGGTGAACTTAATCAACCACAACCAAAAGAGTAACCAAAATCGAAAGGCAACCGGATCCGCTTAGCATCTTAGACTATAGCGATTAATCAAGGCAAATCGAATCGAATTCAATGAAATTTGAAAGGCGATTTGGAGACCCATAACACCTACGCATCAAACATTCATAAGTCTCGATTATTAATGCAATATGATTAACCATTTTGGGATTACGCGATCAACAAGAGATCCGGTCCACGAAAGCGCAAGTACCCAATTAGATTTTTAATCCGAAGTCGGGACACATTTAGGTCTATGTTAAGCAATCACCGAGTAATTTATGAAGTAATTACCCTACAAATGAGGTCGGCCACCACCAATTAAGGTGCATAATGTTAGTGCTAATGCATGCGAGATAAACGATATGTAAATCGCTATCCGGACTCAATACCGCATGAAAATAAAGGTGAATACCAAATTGAGCCGCACTCATGGTATTCTTCCATCCTTAAGTTCAATCACTCATCTCGGTGGATTCAAACATGAAAATCTATCACTAATGCAAAGTGCCTTAAATGAATTGAATAATCCACTTAGAGGTAGTTTTGAATTAATGAACATTAACTACTCTAATCTACACCCAAAGTTCATTGAAATTAAAGAGAAATCACTCCAAAAAGTGCTTCCCAAGGTAAAAATAAAAAGGAGGAAGAAGAAGAAGAAAGGGGAACCAAAAAGGGTCTTGAAATAAGCCAAAAAACCATTTTGACTTGCGTTAACCGGTTAACCAATAGTTAACCGGTTAACGCATGCAAAACCTGCACAATTTTGAAGATGGTTAACCGGTTAACCAAATGGTTAACCGGTTAACGTTGTACCAGAAGCTGAAAAAAACAGAAAATTCAGCATGATCCATTTTGAAACCTTTCCTCAAACATTTGATGATCATGATCTGAATTTGCACGAATTTTAAAACCAAAATACAGTGGAATCCCTGCAATCAAACAACAAATAAAGATCCAAAGGATCTAAAAACAAAGGCACCAAAGATCTACATCTTGAATGTTGATGGTGAATATGGGTTTATGGAGTGAGATGAATTACCAAAAGCACTTCTTCAAATTGGACCAAATCAAGCTTAGATCTACTGAAATTGATGAACAAAAGAAGGAAAGGATGAAGGTTTAGCTCAAGTTAGTCAAGAATTCAATGTGAATTCTTGATAACTTCAAAAGAAAGAAAGTGAGCTTTGGAGAATTTTGGTATTGGGGAAGTATTTTGCAAGAGGTTTTGTGGCTATCAAAAGCTTGGTGAATGAATGAAATTGTGGTCCTATTTAAAGGCCTTAGGTATGGAAATTTGGTGGAATAGGGCTTGCTTTGGTAATTTGAATTTAGGTTTGGTAATTGCAATTTTGGTGGGAAATGGAAAAAAGGTGATTAGTGAGGGTTTATGGTAGGAAATGATCAAAGTGATGTAGAGATATCAGAAACCAATGGATCTAGAATATTCCAATTAAATCAATGATATAAGGGTGATGAATTTGAATAAAAAATTCAAATTTCGCACTGGTTAACCGGTTAACGGATTGGTTAACCAGTTAACCAAGCTGAAATTTGAAATTTTCTTATCAAACATGTTTGCTTGGTTGTTTCGGCCCGATTCTTATTGTACATCGAAGAAGGCATGGTAATAAACACATGAACCTTTGAAATCCTTGAATGAATCAATTAACTTGGGAAATCCTTGATCTGATAATTTTGAATTAATTGCGGATCAACCTCAACTTTTATCTGTGAAATTTACCGAGCTGCAAGACTGCTATTTTTGGCATTTTCACATGGTTCCTCTTCCTGAAAAAAGGTTAGTAAAAGGAAACAAAATATTTTTTTGATTTTGATTAATGGTTAGTAAACATAAATAATAAAATAATAAAAAAACAGTGATCCCCTGTGGGGCATAAACCTGCACCCGAGAAGAATAAATGAACTGGTGCGCGATCTTGTTTGTATGCAAGATGTAGATGAGATGCGAAAAATCTTAGGGTCAAAAATTAGGGTATGAAAGATGCCCCTATTTAAGTTTCTTCAATCCAGAGATATGAAGATTGAAATCTTTGTTTCGTCGAGATGGAAGATACTTAAATATCAAAAACCCAAATTTTTGATCCTAAGATGCCAAAAAAATGGAATGAAATGAAATGAGAAGGATATGAAAAGGATATGAAGCATATGAAATGTTATGAACACAAATGAAATGCAGAGAAATCTGTGAGGAACAAAACAACACAAAATAAATGATGGGGATAAGGAGAATGAAACTCCGACCGGGAAAACAGCATGCTAGAGACCACAACATGACTCAGCTTAGGAGAAAATGTCCAAGAATGGCAATTGGACAAAAAGGATCGCAACATCCAAGAATGGCATTGAATGAAGTGAGAAAAGTCCCGAAAAAGTACATCAGAAGCATCCAAGAATGACATTAATGACTTTACCAGGGATATCCAAGAATGGCAATCGGAAAAAGGTAATCACAATATCTGAGAATAAAAATCAGATAAAAATGTGAATCACAACATCCAGGAACAGAACTGAATGAAACGGGAAAAATTTGGGGAAAGTACACCAAATCAATGATGACTCCAACATGGAAATCCGAGATTGGAAATCAGAAGGAAAATGATCACAACATCCGAGAATAGCAATCAGATAAAATGTGAATCACGACATCCAGGAACAGAACTGAATGAAATAGGAAAATTCGGGGAAAGTACACCAAATCAATGATGACTCCAACATGGAAGTCCGAGAATGGCAATCGGAAGGAAAGTGATCACAACATCCGAGAATAACAATCAGATAAAATGTGAATCACGACATCCAGGAACAAAACTGAATGAAATGGGAAAAAGTCCGGGACAATACATCAAATCAATGATGACTTCACTATAGACATCCGAGAATAGCAATCAGAAGGAAACTAATCACAACATCCAAGAATAGCAATCAGATAAAATGTGAATCACAACATTCCGGAACAAAATTGAATGAGATGGAAAAAAGTCTGGGGCAGTACATCAAATCAATGATGACTCCACTATGGACATCCGAGAATAGAAATCAGAAGGAAAATGATCACAACATCCAAGAATAACAATCGAATAAAATGTGAATCACAACATTCAGGAATAGAACTGAATGAAATGGGAAAAAGTATGGGACAATACATCAAATCAATGATGACTTCACTATGGACATCCGAGAATGGCAAATGGATAAAAGAAGTGCAAAAAACTGAGAAGAAATAACTAGTAGGTGAAGAAAAGGTTTTGGAGAAGCAAAGATAAGTGCCAAGTAAGTTGGACTTTGATCACAAGGTAAGATGTTGAAAACAACAGGACCTCGAGAAATGCATAATGAGGACTAACACACTCAAAAATGCAAACGTATATGAAAGTGGGGAATAACACACCCAAGAAAATAATATGAGAGAAAATACTGACAACCAGTTTAGACTCTTAGAGGAGTGGAAATCAACAAGTTTATACTCTTTTGGTAATTTTAATGCAACGTTCAATGCAAAATTTTGAAATCAAAAATCATTTTTTGGAATGAAATTTATTGATGTAAAGTAAATGAAAACATTGTCAAGACATGACGGTTAAGACAAAATGAGAGATAAAGAAAAGGTAAGAAAACAAATGATTGGTAACAAACTTGGGAGTCAGTTTATGCAACCTTGTTGTAGTATGCTTTTAAAAAGAGACCTAGATTCAATTAGGACTTTTGAAGGTTGTAACGTGGTCTGGTTCACGGTTTATGAAACAAAGGATATAGGCTCAAAGTTTATTTGTACCCTACCCAACTTCGTGATGAACTCCAATCCTACTTTCAATTAATTCAGCCTATGCATTCAAGTTCCAAGAAATTTGGGATTGCACAGATGAAGATGGTTCGTAAGCCAAGAGATTTTTGAGATAGCAGTCACCTCTCCCCTTTTTTTTTTATTTCTGGTGAGGACTTTGGTCCACTCATCCTGTTTTTGTTGAGGATTTTGATGATCTCTTGATTGATCTTTCTTTTTATTATCCCTAACTTTTGCCTGAACTGTGTCATTTGAACTTACAATCAGCGGGATGCCCCAATTTTTTTGCCTAAGTCTCCTTCATAGGTTTTGACTTAGCGGGCTTTGATTTTTTTTATCATCATTTTTTTCAATATCATTTTTTTGAAAGATAGTGACTGCCTGGCTTAATGATTACGATGAACCATCATTGGCTTTTGAATTAAGAGACATCTTCAACACTTCTTGATGTGTGTGAAGGAAAGCTTGAGATTGCAACCTTTATTGAAAGGTTTCTTGAATGATTCTCTTGTACTTGAATGCACATTCGTATTAATTGAGAACTACCCATCCCCAGGTTAAAATTGCGGGTTTTTTCGAATAGAAAGAAACCCCAACTTCAAGGCTCAAAGGGGTTCACAAGGGATTAACTTCCTTATTTCTCCAGTGTTTGGGATTTGAAACAATGCCTGTATATCATCAACCAAGTCTCAATTGAAAGCATACCAACAACAATTATGGGTATCTCGTTTTCATCATCCTCCCTCTAATCATTGTAAAAACTTGAGAAAAAGATATATGAACTTGAAATGTAAAGCATAAAGATGCAAATAACGAATGAAATTGAATAAAAAAAAGCAATGCTCATTTCATTAAAATTAACATGAAAGTACAAACAAAGTTTAAAGCAAACAAGTCAATACAATTGAAGAAAATTGAAAACATAAAGAAACAATGGCCTAGTGATCCATCAACAACAAGGATGAGCTGTCGCGTCTGAGATTCTGGCCTTGAAGATAATCTGATAGTTGAAGTCATCTGAAGATTCACTTTTCATGCTTCGGCAAAGGATTGTTGATAACATTAGGATTAGTGTCATGAAAGGAAAGGATGTTGTTCCTGATAAGCTCTTGCACTTAAGCCTTCAGTGCAAAGCAGTGTTCTAAGTCGTGACCAATTCCCCCTTGATGAAACTCACAACGAAGATCCGATCTGTAGTTAGCTGGAAGAGGATCTGGAACAGCAGGTGGAGGCCTAGTAGTAATCATTCCACTCTTAATCAAAGAAGGATACAAATCAGTGTAAGTCATCGGGATAGGGTCAAAGTTTGGCCTATTATGATACTGATTTTGTCCAGCAACAGGATGAGGAGCCTGAGCTTGAGCTCAAACTTGAACTTGAGCTTGAGCTGGTTGAGCTTTGACAACAGGAGTAACTGCAGCTACATATGGTTGAACATATCGTTGTTGTGGGCGATAAGGCTTCCTCTCATTTGAAACAATATAAGCATCACCATCGCTTCTCTTTTGAAAGTTCCCATGAGACTTTCTTACAGCATTAGAAGACTCAACATTAGTAATCTTACCCTTCTTGATACCTTCCTCTAGTCTTTCTCCAATAGTGACTAGGTCAGAAAAACCAGATGAAACACTTCCTACCATATTCTCCCAAAAGAACGGTTGAAGAGTGTCCATAAACAAACTGGTTAATTCTTTCTCGGGCAAAGGTGGCTCCACTTGAGCAGCTAGCTCTCTCCAACACTGAGCGTACTCTTTGAACGATTCTTTCTCTTTCTGAGACATGTTTTGAAGTTGGAGACGCTCATGCGCCATATCCATATTGTACTTATATTGCCTTATGAAAGCATCAGATAAATCCTTCCAGCTTCGGATGTGACTCTTCTCAAGTCCCACATATCACTTCATAGAAGCACCACTCAGACTATCTTGGAAACAATGAATAAGCAGCTTGTCATACTTATCATGTGCAACCATTTTGCGACAATACATCAGCAAATGAATCTTTGGACAAGTATGCCCATTGTATTTCTCAAATACAAGAAATTTGAACTTATCAGGCAAAACTAGGTCAGAGACCAAACACATGTCTATTGCAGTAGAACCAAAGACATCTTTTCCTTCTAAACCTCTTACCGTCTTCTCAAGAGTCAAACATTGCTCTCTAACTTCATCCATATATCCAGGTTCACCCTGACTTTCAGCTTGTGGACCAGCAACATGGTACATGAAAGGAGAATCTTGATAAGTGGCTTGAGCAGCAGTGTGCACAACAGGTTGAGGTTCGACAAATGTCGGAGCTGAAAAGACTGGCACAACAGATGGACCAACCATTTGAGAAGTAGCAGAAATAGGCACATAATCCGGAGGTAACCCAAATTTTGGCCAAGTAGAAGCCAGTTGCTGAATCACAAGAGGGTCAACAACAACAATAGAAACTTCAGAGATAACAGTCCTCTGAGGTGGTTCACCTCGAGCAATCAGAACTTGCATCATTTCAATGAGCCTGGTCATACTGACCTTCAACTCATCAATCTCCATTCGGACTTCTAGGTTATGCTGTTCTTGGTTTTCCATTCTCAATCTGATAGATCTCAATTTGTTAGCAGCTCTAGTACCATATCTGTGGTGAGGAGACAGCTTGACAGATCAACAAACAACTGAAGAAAGAAACAACCGGGATGAGTTCCCACACAACTCGGATGAACGCAAGAATATGCGAGGATGCAATGATATGCAATGTTCACTTTCATTTTCAGAAAAAACAACTCGATTATTGCAAACATGGTCAATATCGAGAATACGGTCATAAAAATCTTGACAAAAATGAATATTTACTTTTTCCAATATTTGCAATAATCGAAATTGTTTTCCTTGAGAAATGGTAATGATGATGATCATGGTGAATATGTGGATGCAACAACCACAAACAAGTTCACGCAAAACACACAGGTTCAAAGGTTCGGATCACGAGCATGAAGTCAAGGGATAAGAACCAACAACCAACAATGGCATGTACTAAGGTTTGTCTTCATTGTACCTGCAGAAAACCAAAAGGGTGATAATAGAGGTTCCTGGAGTTAACAACCATCTTTAGAATATTATCGGTATTTTGGATTACTCCCCAATCGATAACATTCTTAAAATAGACCTCGTCCGAGTGTAGTATCGCGTGACAACCACCTTAAGTTTACACCCGGATAGTTTCTGCACTACGTTCCTAAATTGGCTTGGATGGGTTAAGGGTTCTACGATCCTCAGTATGATCAACTCAAGGTCAGAAAGTAATTCCACATACGATTACTCGTCATGACATTGATAATCCAAGAGAGTCTAACCGAGTGGAGATTATCAAATTGATATCGCTTTGGACTACTCCATCGCGTATTGCTTCGAATACCGCCGTCCTATCATAAGTTCAACTCATATCCGGGTTAGAATCTACCTCACTCACAGAGGATCACCAAAACCGAAACAGAACAAACAAATCAAACCAAAGTAGTAAATAAATCAAAGTAGGCCGAATCCACTTTGAGATTGACTCCCCAGCAGAGTCACCAGTTTTCTGTAGCGGTAAAATCATGAGTGTAAGCTATTGGTTAACTTAACTCAAAGTAAATAGAGTCGCCACCGCGCTTTTATTTTATTCCAAATGGAAAAGGGAAAAAGAGCGAATAAAACCTAATAAATCTAAAAGCAAAAAGCTAAAAGAATCGAACAGAGAACGGGTAAGGGGATAGGTTACAAATTGGGTAGGTTTTATGCACCCAAAATGTTCGTGGTACTCCACGGGAGCCCTTTGAAATATTTACTTCTTTTTGGTTTGAAAAAGGTTTGTTAAATGAGAGTGGGGGATGAGAAGATAAATGTTTTTTAAGATTTTTGTGTTTGAAGAGACGATCATCTCATGCCTACGTACCCACAAAGTGCAATGCGAGATCAAAACCTCGTAGTTCGTGGTACAAAATGTGAAAAGAAACAATGAGTTGAATTGATTTTAAAATGTAAAGATAAGTCGTCATTCTTTAGCGAATAATTCCGCTAGAAAGAATGAATCATATCTAAACATGTGAAATGAAAAGTGCACGAGGATACAAAAACAATTGAATAAGTTTTGAATTTTTTAAAGTGTTTTGAAAAGAAAATTTCGATATGCTTATGTGGTTTAGCATTTATTAAGAAACGAAATGAAAAGGTAAAACCGCTTGACCAAAGTCAAGGTTTGATTCTGAAAATGTTTTGAAGTTTTGAAAACAAAGAAAATTTTGAAAATAGGAAGAAGATTTGAAAATTTAAGAAATGGGAAGTAATGAAGTGACTATCCTAAGACTTTAAAGTAAAAGTTAAGGGAAGAACGATCAAACCGTATGGTGAACATTATTTGAAACAATAGGACTTCCATCTTCAAAAACAAGTGAACCAAATCCGCTAAGGTCTTCAATCCATAATAAGTCAAGCAAAGGGCAAGATCCTAAAATCTAAGTCCAAAACTCCAAGTCCAATGCTAAGGATGATGGCTATTGTCCAAAATTAAAGTCACAAGTCTTTTAGAAGTTTAATCCTTTATTAATGTTTTTGTGTCCAAATGGACAAAAGAAAAATCAACATAACAAAAAAAGAGCAAATAATAAACATGATAATGAATGAATAAAGCATAGTAAAGTAAAATAAAATAAAATAAAATAAAAGTGCACGAATTTAAATGTTAGTAGCATAAGAAACTAAAGTGCAAGAATCTAAAATATTAATAGTATAATAATATTTACATAATAATGGTATGGTGAACTTAATCAACCACAACCAAAAGAGTAACCAAAATCGAAAGGCAACCGGATCTGCTTAGCATCTTACACTATAGCGATTAATCAATGCAAATCGAACCGAATTCAATGAAATTTGAAAGGCGATTGAGACCCAAAGCACCTACGCATCAAACATTCATAAGTCTTGATTCTTAATGCAATATGATTAACCACTTTGGGATTATGCGATCAACAAAAGATCCGGTCCACGAAAGCGCAAGTACCCAATTAGATTTTTATTCCGAAGTCGGGACACATTTAGGTCTATGTTAAGCAATTGCCGAGTAATTTACGAAGTAATTACCCTACAAATGAGGCCGGCCACCACCAATTAAGGTGCATAATGTTAGTGCTAATGCATGCGAGATAAACAATATGTAAATCTCTATCCGGACGCAATACCGCACGAAAATAAAGGTGAATACCAAATTGAGCCGCACTCATGGTATTCTTCCATCCTTAAGTTCAATCACTCATCTCAGTGGATTCAAGCATGAAAATGTATCACTAATGCAAAGTACCTTAAATGAATTGAATAATCTACTTAGAGGTAGTTTTGAATTAATGAAAATTAACTACTCTAATCTACACCCAAAGTTCATTGAAATTAAAGAGAAATTACTCTCAAAAGTGTTTCCTAAGGTAAAAATAAAAAGGAGGAAGAGGAAGAAGAAAGGGGAACCAAAAAAGGGCTTGAAATAAGCCAAAAAAACCATTCTGACTTGCGTTAACCGGTTAACCAATTGGTTAACCGGTTAACGCAGGCAAAACCTGCGCAATTTTGAAGATGGTTAACCGGATAACGCTATACCAGAAGCTGAAAAAAACAGAAAATTCAGCATGATCCATTTTGAAACCTTTCCTCAAACATTTGATGATCATGATCTGAATTTGCACGAATTTTAAAACCAAAATACAGTGGAATCCTTGCAATCAAACAATAAATAAAGATCCAAAGGATCTAGAAACAAAGACACCAAAGATCTACATCTTGAATGTTGATGGTGAATATGGGTTTATGGAGTGAGATGAATTACCAAAAGCACTTCTTCAAATTGGACCAAATCAAGCTTAGATCTACTGAAATTGATGAACAAAAGAAGGAAAGGATGAAGGTTTAGCTCAAGTTAGTCAAGAATTCAATGTGAATTCTTGATAACTTCAAAAGAAAGAAAGTGAGCTTTGGAGAATTTTGGTATTGGGGAAGTATTTTGCAAGAGGTTTTGTGGCTATCAAAAGCTTGGTGAATGAATGAAATTGTGGTCCTATTTAAAGGCCTTAGGTATGGAAATTTGGTGGAATGGGGCTTGCTTTGGTAATTTGAATTTAGGTTTGGTAATTGCAATTTTGGTGGGAAATGGAAAAGAGTGGTGATTAGTGAGGGTTTATGGTAGGAAATGATCAAAATGATGTAGAGATATCAGAAACCAATGGATCTAGAATATTCCAATTAAATCAATGATCTAAGGGTGCTGAATTTGAATAAAAAATTCAAATTTCGCACTGGTTAACCGGTTAACGGATTGGTTAACCGGTTAACCAAGCTAAAATTTGAAATTTTCTATTCAAACATGTTTGCTTGGTTATTTCGGCCTGATTCTTATTGTACATCGAAGAAGGCATGGAAATAAACACATGAACCTTTGAAATCCTTGAATGAATCAATTAACTTGAGAAATCCTTGATCGGATAATTTTGAATTAATTGTGGATCAACCTCGACTTTTGTCTGTGAAATTTACCGAGTTGCAGGACTACTATTTTTGGCATTTTCACATGGTTCCTATTCCTGAAAAAAGGTTAGTAAAAGGAAACAAAATAGTTTTTTGATTTTGATTAATGGTTAGTAAATATAAAATAATAAATAATAAAAAAAAACAGTGATCCCCTGTGGGGCATAAACCTGCACCCGAGAAGAATAAATGAACCAGTGCGCGATCTTGTTTGTATGCAAGATGTAGTTGAGATGCGAAAAATCTTAGGGTTAAAAATTAGGGTATGAAAATATTGACGAGTATTGTAGGTTGATTATAATTGGTCTATAAGTTTAAGTTTGTGATGAGTCGATTGTATGCATGCCAGATAAGTTTCTTCTCTCTGAAGAATGAATTTGTTTTGTGTTAATATTTACTTTTCTGTTTCTATGTCTCAAAGCATTTTAACCCAAGCTTAGAAATTTAGAGATTATCGACCGAATGTTTAATAGAACCGATCCTTGTGGGCACATAAATTCCCGGAAAAATACTTCCAAATATATTGTTGCTTGTCGTTGTACTGCTTCCAACAAAATGGCCCCGTTGTCGGGGATTGGTTTTGATATTGAATTGATTGTGATAGTTTCAATGTTTTGGAGCTTCGTACCTAATTATCTATATTGTATATATGCTTGTATAGATACATGTTTTGCTTTTATTTTCCATTATGTTTGTTCAAGTGTTGTATACATTTTGTTCCCATAACATTTGTTAAAGTGTTTGGTTATGACACTTGCTTTTGGTTTGCATGTTGAGGCATTGTAACACCCCAAAGTTGATTTTAATTATGTTGATGTGTTTTCTTGTGAATTTTGATGTTTATGGGGTTATTTGATGTTTTGTGAAGTTTGAGGGTAGCTTAATATTTTAATAATAATTAGAATAATTAAGTATATGGGGTTTAGTTTATTATTGGAGAATTAAATAAAATAAAATAAAAGGAATTAGAGGATGAGGGCATTGTGGTCTTTTGGTTGAGGATAAGTGAGGGTTTTATAGTGAAAAGACAAAAAGAGGGGAAAGTTGGAAAATACGATCATTTGGAACGATCACGCTTTTGGTGAAAAGAACTCTGGAGAAGAGGGAAAACCTAGGGCTTGAAGTTTGGAAAGAATTTCGAAGAGTTTATCGGAAGCTTATAGAAATTAAGGTATGCCGAGTATTTTCCTTTCGCTAATATAATGTGGGAATGGAATTGGGGGTTTTGTGGTGAGTTTAGGGAATAAGGTTTTGGTTGATGATGTTGTGTTGTTAATGATCAGTTCATGATGATTTTGATGAATACAATGATTTACATAATGTAGATAATGTTATTGTGATGAATGTTGTTGTTAATGAGGTTTTCTGATGTGATGTTGTTGAATTGTGAGTTTTGGAGGGGTTTTATCGCAGAAGGAGAAGGCTGAAATCGCAGAAGAATTCTGCAGAAATCGTGAAGCTCGCTTAGTGAGCTACAACTCGCTTAGCGAGAAAAGTAAGAGAGTTGGGCGCTTAGCAAGCGCGATGTCTCGCTTAGCGAACCCTGAAAAACTTGGAAAAATGGTCTAATTTTGAAAACTGTTTTTAAGGTAGTATGTTCTAGGTTGCCATGACGTTGTAGAGTTTCCACATGATGTGTCTTGGAGGCTATATGAGTAGAGTTAATAATTAAGTGATGGACGACAAATTATTTAATTTTCTTCGAGTTATGATGTATGATTTCATGATGTAGAGGTATGATGTAGGATGAGTGTGTTATATGATGCCCCATGAGTGAGTATTTGATGTTATGAATGAGTATGAGGAATAATTGATTAATAATGAATGCAGATGCAATGTTATGATGTTTTGAGGATGATGTAGGTATATTGCGTCTTGCATTCATGGCATTGAATTTATGAGGGGACTTCGGTCCAATGGTAGCTTAAATCCTATTGTGTGGATTGGAGTGATATGATATTTATGATGTGCTCCCTTAGGGGAGGGTTGATGGCCCAGTGTCCATCACATGAGGATGTTTTGGTACCACATGCATTATTAAGAGGTTGCATTTCATTCTAAATGACATAGCATGTGTATTAAATGAGCATGATGAATATTTCTATGACGTGATGATGATGATATGTATAAATGAGTTGTAAATGAATTGTTGTTATTGTTTTGCTTTAAATTCATATTTCTATATTATATTATGGAATGTGAATTTACTCACTCTGTCTGCCTTCTAGTGATGGTCTATTATGCCATCCTTCAGATAATCAAGGTTAGCTCGGTGCATGCTTAACTTGGAGATAGTGAGTCGTCGAGTAGTTAGAAGTGGAGTCCTGCTCTGTGTCCAGTAACATCAGGATGGGATTAGTTTGAGTGTTTATGCTTTATTTGGATTAAAATGATGAATTTTGTTTAAATATTTGATAAAATGTTAGTTTAGAACGATTTATGAGTTTTGTTTTGTTAAAGATGATTTTATGACTTATTTGTTTTTCCGCTGCATATTTATGAAGAAAAGGTTTATGAAGTTTTTCTGGATTTTGTGAACCTGTGTTGTGGGACAGGACTCTATGTGATATGTTTGACTTTTGATTTTTAAGAAGTAAATGTGATGCCCTTTTAATGCGTTGTACTCTGATATATGATGTAAAGTTCTTATTTTGTGATGGGGTAGAAAGGGCGTTACATTAGTGGTATAAGAGTAGGTCAGTCTGTCGGTCGTGTTGTGTCGTTGTTAGTCGTGTCGGTTATTGAGTTTGAGTGTTTTGAGGTTGAGTTGTTTCTGATATTGTTGGTGATTTTTAGAATGACTTCGAATCGTGCTCTTACGGATGAGGTAACTGCACTTGCTCATGCTACGACACAGAACAATGTTCAGGATGAGTTCCATGCTTTGGGGGGGGGGGGGTTCAGAGGAATAATCTGCCTAAGTTCGAGGGTTCTAATGAATCGGAGAATGCACATAAGTGGCTGTAGACGATTGAGAAAATTTTCAGAACTATGGCATGCTCCAATGGTCAGAAGGTACAGTTTGGCACCCATATGTTGGATGAAGAAGCTGAGGATTGGTGGGATAATAACCGTCAAATATTGGAAGGGGCTAGGGCTGCGATAACTTGGAATGTGTTCAGGAGGGAATTCTTAAGTAAGTACTTTCCTGAAGACGCTCGTGGCATGAAAGAGGTCGAGTTCTTGGAAATAAAGCAGGGGAACATGACGGTGGCAGATATGCTTCAAAATTTGAGAGGTTGGTCAAGTTTTGTCCTCACTATAACCGTGATGATGCTGAGTTATCCAAGTCTTTGAAGTTTGAGAATGGGCTGACCGGAAATCAAGCAAGTGATTGGTTGTCAGCAGATCGGCAGGTATGTTGAACTTGTGGATAAGAGTAGGATTTATGATGAGGATAGTTGAGCTAGATCTGCTCACTATAAGCAGATGAGTGAGAAGAAGGACAGGGGTCAGTTTCGAGGGAAACCTTATACGACTCCAAGTGACAAGGGGAAGCAGAAGGGTAATGATGGGAAGAAGCCAAGTGGGGGAATGAGTTCTATTCCTCTCAAGTGCTATAACTGTGGTGAAATAGGTCAAAAATCTGATGTGTGTAGTGCTACTGTGATAAGATGCTATAAGTGTGGTAAGAAGGGCCATATGAAGAATGAGTGTACAAGTGCTGAACCAACTTGTTTTAATTATAACGAAGAAGGACATATCAGTACTCAGTGCCAGAAACCGAAGAAGGTTGCTATTGCGACTCAGACTACTGGTATAGTGTTTGCTTTGAGTGGCTCAGATGCTCAGAAGAAAGACAACTTGATTAGAGGTACTGGTTTTATTAATGATGTTGAATTGATTGCTATAATTGATACTGGTGCTACTCATTCGTTTATTTCGATTGAGTGTGCAACCAAATTGAATTTGCCTTTGACTGTTATGAATGGTAATATGTGTCGCTCCCTGGATTTCCATCCTGGTACAAATGCGAAAGTGGCGCGGAAAAGGTAGAGTCGCCAGCCAGACATTTTTATCCCGAAGGAACGGGAATGGTGAAGCTGCACAAACCGAAGAAAATAAAAGGAAGGACACAGGTCCTGCGAACCAAAGAAACTGAGTTCGGGAGTCGGTTACGACCTAGGAAGGTATTAGCACCTCAGATCGTCCACCGTACCCGACGGGATTCACGCTTGCAAAGAAACTGTTTCAAAGGGTGAAGAAATGAAAGTTGCTGCAAAAAGAAAATGAATTGGATAAGAAAAGAAATGGGGGAAATGTAGGGAAAATAAAAGAGTGTGCTCGAGCGGCCCCTACCCCACTGCCTACGTACCTCATCTGGACAATGAGGATCAGAATCGTCGTAGTTCCCCTAACTAGGGGTTGAAAAGATTACTTGTGTTTTAAGCTTGAACTGCTTATGTCAATGCTCAGGTGTTGCAGGCTCGGACGACGAGTGCGTTACTGTCTTGCAAAGTGACAAGTAGTAACTAGTTCGTACGAAAAGAGTGAAGGTGATGAGAAAAGAATTCCCGAAGGAAAGACGTTTATTGTTTGTCCAGTGTTTTTTATGAGTTTTTTAGGAGTATGGCATAAGGAAGTGAACTCAAACTCTTTTCCATGGAATGTGTACTTGCTACTACATTCCAAGATGGAATAATAGAACAGGCACACCGAGTAAGGAGAATTTATCCAAGACTCATTTCCAAGGGCTAGGGCCTAAGCTCACTAACTTGTTGAAGTTATTAGGTATCTTAGTGATTAAAATGAAGAATTGTTTTTTATGCTTTTCTTGATGAGGATGGTCTCATGATCAGACTTGTACATCATGCTAGACAAGTGTAATATTCCAAGATGGAATGAATACATATGCCCCATAGAATAAGGCTATACACAAGAGGCCATTTCTTTCTTTATTAAATGTTTTTTAGGGTTTTGTTTTGAGATGAGAAAGAGAAAGAGACAAAAAAGGATCTTAAAGGTAAGAGTCTAATAGGGAAAGACTAATCCTAGTGTTAGCATGCTTGGATAATCCTAGGTTAATGAGGTTTGAATTAACTCAAGAAAGAAGAAGAGGAGAAAAGAAGAAGAAGAGAGGAGAGGAAAGCTAGAGAACAACTTACTCCTCTAAAGGAGATGAGTTTCTTCTAAGGGGGAAAAGAGAAGAGTTGAATCGCATGATGGCATAAGGCTCATCAAAAACCACAAGGTAGAAAGAAAAGTAAAAAAGAAGAGATGAAGAGTTGCAATGTGGATAAACATCCACACTTCACTTACCAATGCACCTACAAATGTTAGCAAAATTCCAGCACATATACATCAACACAATTCATGGTATAAACATGTTCAAAGTTTCAAAAAGACAAAATCAAACAACATGCCAAGCTTTTCAAATACATGAATTTACGCATCGAGAACATGAAGGAATACATCAACCAGCAAGCATATCACCCTAAACTAGCATACCAAATGATCATACAATGATCCATGGTGATTAAAGCAAGTAAGGGAATCAAATAAGCTCAAAACAGCTCAAACATGGCATTCTGCTTCAGTGTTAACCGGTTAACCAAAGTGTTAACCGGTTAACCAGTTCAAACCTGCAGAAAATAACATAGAAACCAGATGTGTTAACCGGTTAACCAAAGCGTTAACCGGTTAACACTGTGCGAACATCAATAATTTCCTGCACAAAAATCAGATCCAAACAGCTTATCTCAAATAATTCCTCAACAGTTCAACAATCAATTATGCACGAAATAGTAAGATCAATTCACATTAATAAAACACAATTAGGCTCATGAACATTAACACATATATCCGATTACAAATCAACCAAACAATTCAAGCAAGCCAAGCAAATACACAACCATATGGTGGTTCTAAGCACAAGCATGCAAATAAGCTAAAAACAAAGTTAGATCTGAACTTAACCAACCTACAAAGTTGAGGTATGCTTTGGTAAATGTTGTCTGAGCTGGAAATGAGGAATCTCACGAAAAACTTCGAAGATCCGGTGTTAATCCTCACACATCATGCAAAATAAATGCAAGCAAAGGATCTTGATGAAGAACTTGGCTCCAAAATCACTTCTAACCACCAAATCAGATCTGAACCAAGTAGTGAAACCAGCAAATTGATGCAAAAAAGCTATGGGTGGAGGTCTAATTCCAAGATCTACAAACTTTAATGCAAAGTTTTGTGATCTTCAAAGAGGAACTTTGAGTGATTTGGAAAATTCAGAGAGAAAATGAGAGAATGGTGAGAGAGTGGTGAAAATTCAGAAAAATGAGAAGTGAATTATGAGAGAGCTCCCTCTTGGTTTGGAGGGAAATGGAATAAATACCCCCTAGGTTTGGGGCCCAAAATTTTGGTTTGGAGTCCAAAAAAAGTGGATTGGAATTGGCTTAGAAAGTGATTAGGATCTAGCCTTGGAATTAGGCTTGGTAAATTATCTAGATCCTTCTCCATAATTCCCACTTAATTCAAAATGAATAAAAATAAAAAATATGAAAAAATGGAGCCAAAACACATGCTGAACTTGCTGCTGGAATTCAAAATTCGCAGCCGTTAACCGGTTAACGCAAGCAAATTTTGAATTCTCCCTCCTTTTGGTGGGAAACTCCCATAATAACCCGGCGCCAACCATTCCAATCTGATTTTGATCCTCAATATTTTTTGGGCTTTGACCATGATACTAAGCTTGTACAAAAGGTCATGTGAGCTTCCTGCCAGGTCACCATGCTCTTGACTTTGACTTGTAGTGCTTCGAATTTCCCGGATGATTGATCATATGCCTTATGCTAGAACATGTGAGTGTTATGCTTCATCTTTCTATGCAAAATGCTAATGATATGACATGCTGGTGATGATTATGATATGATGATGATGCTAAAAAGAAGAGGGAAAGTTTGGGGTGTTACAATATGTTGATTGAAATGCCTGCTGACGGTTCAATTACGACTAATTGTGTGTGTTTGGAGTGTCCCTTGACCATTTATGGTAAGGATTTCTTGATGGATTTAGTGTTCTTACCTTTGTGCCATATGAATGTTGTTCTGGGGGTGAATTTGTTTGAATTTAACTTTGTGCATATCAACTGCTATGCAAAGACGGTAGAGTTTCCAAAGTTTAGTGATTGTGGGGAGATGATATTCATATCTGCGAAGCAAGTGGATGAACTTCTAGAAGATGAAGCCCAGATGTTTGCTTTTTTTTGCAGCGTTACAAGTTGACCATGAACAAATGGGTGTTGAATTACCCGTTGTCCAATAATTTCTTAATGTGTTTCCAGATGACATTAGTGATTTACCACCAGAGCGCGAGGTAGAGTTTTCTGTGGATTTGATACTAGGTACTAGTCCAGTGTCGATGGCTCCTAATAGGATGTCGACTTCTGAATTAAGTGAGCTAAAGAAATAACTTGAAGAACTCCTTGAGAAGAATTTTTTTCGTCTAATTGTTTCTCCGTGGGATACTCTTGTGTTGTTGGTTAAGAAGAAGGATGGTAATATGAGGTTGTGTGTCGATTATCGACAATTGAATAAGGTGACTATTAAGAATAAATATCCACTTCCGAGGAATGATGATTTGATGTATCATTTGGTGGGGGCGTGCGTTTTTAGCAAGATTGATTTGAGGTTGGGTTATGATCAGATTCTAGTTAGAGCAAATGATATTCCGAAGACAACATTCAGAACGAGGTATGGTCACTATGAATATATTATGATGCCTTTTGGTGTATCTAATGCACCTGGTGTATTCATGGAATATATGGATTAGACTTTTCATAAGTATTTGGATAAGTTTGTGGTTGTTTTTATTGATGATATTCTGATTTATTTGAACTCAGAAGAAGAACACGAGGGACATTTAAGGATTGTATTACAGGTGTTGAGAGAGAATAAGCTTTATGCTAAGTTGTTGAAGTGTGAGTTCTAGTTTGAGGAAGTAAGTTTTCTTGGTCATGTGATTTCTAGTGGTGGGATTTATGTGGATCCTTTGAAGATTAAGTTTGTATTGAATTGGGATACTCTGAAGTCTGCTACCGAGGTAAGAAGTTTTATTGGTTTGGCCGGTTATTACCGTAAGTTTATAGAGGGTTTTTCTATGTTGGCTTTGCCTTTGACGCAGTTGACTCGGAAGGGTCATGCTTATATGTGTGATGTTTCTTGCGAGAAGAGTTTTGTTGAGTTGAAGAAGAGGTTGACTACCGTTCTAGTTTTGATTTTACCGAATCCAAATGAATCTTTTCTGGTGTACTGTGATGCTTCGAGGTTGGGTCTTTGTGGTGTTTTGATGCAGAATGGTCAAGTAGTTACCTATTGATCGTACCTGGAGATCAGGATCCGATGTGGCCGCGTCGAACGTGGATGAGCACGATTGATGATGGAGAAAAGAGGGTGTACCTGCAAAGGCACTCCGATGCTAAAGTCAGAGAGTGAGCAACGAGTGAGCAAGTACAAGATTTTGGGTCAAGATTTGAATACCCGACCCTATTATGTGAGAGGGTTTTTATATTGGTCCTGGTGTATGGTGATTGGTCCGTATAGTTGGGCCTGGATCGCGGATTCCGTAGTAACTGGTAACGGTTAAGAACTAGTTGTTAGTGCAAGATTGGATTTGCTCGACTTCCTTGGTCGGATAGCCTTAGTACCGAGCAAGGGGTCTGTCGAGCAGTTGGTCCTCAGGATTCCGAGCATCGTAGAGTTATTGGGCCGTTGGGCCGCGAGATAGATAGGGCCTATTTCTGGTAATTGGGCCAGTCCGGAACAGGAGCCCCCCAAGTCGTTGCTTCTGGTCGAAGACGTGATGACTTAAGGGTGGATTTTTGCTCAGGAATATCTGTAATCATTGGTGGGTTGGTTTTTCGAGCATTTTCCGCAGAGAGACAAAGGAGCTCGACAGGAGAGCAACCCATCCGTTGGTCGGTGCAGTGGAAGAAGAAACGAAAATGTGATGCGTCTTGATATTTGTACCAATTTAATGTCCTGACGGCTAGCCTAAGAGCTAGCGCTTAGGCTATCATTACCTAGGGATAAGGGTCACGCTTCAGCTGCACGTGCCCCATTCCCTATAAATAGAGGAATTGTCTCATGTTTGTACTTTTTTGTTTCGTCTTCTTCTTTACTCTCTGCTCGTACCTCCGTCAACCATATTCCGTCGTTGATCACCATTTTAATTCGCCGACCACCGTGCTTCTCAACATACTCTCTTGAAATGGCGTCTCAAGGTCAAGGTAAGAACTTCATTTCGACTTTTAGACTTAGTTCTTAAGAAATAATAATGCATGAGGTTTAGGCTTTGATTTTAGCAGTAGATAGAGTAATGTAGATGGATTTTAGTTTTAAGTAGTCACTGTTGTGCTGCCTGTTATGAACCTTGGTTCGCGTTCGGCGACGGCCTTGGTCGATTCTCGATCGAGGTTTAGGGTTTCGCGATGAGCATCTGTTCATTGCGAACTGATAACACTAAATTTCACCGTATTTCTGACTCCTATTTCGCATGCATTCTAAGTTTTTATTTCTATTTTGTTATGTTATTACTTTGTTTTTCTTTATTTTCAGGTTTTTATGTAATCAGGATCTAAATCGAGAAAAGGAGCGAAAAAGGAGCTGAAACGGACAAAAATCAAGAAATTCAGCTTTTTACACTTACGACATCCACCATGGCTGGCGCCATGGGGTCAGCCATGACATGGACACGTCTCAAGACCACTCCACAATTGCCAAGAGCCCACAATCCCCACTTTCTTAACCATTTTACACTTATTGCGGGCGCCATGAGCCTGTGGCGGGCACCACAAGGCAAAAGTGGTTTCCCTCCACTTTTTAGTGGAGGGGGCATCCTAGTCTTTTCCCATTTAATGTTTGCCTATAAATATGACTTTAGAATTTCGTTTTTATCATCCAAACTTAGAATCTCTTAGGCATATATCAGTTTTAAAGTAGTAATCACTTCACATCGGGGTGTTACTACAATCAAGTGATCGAGTCTGTATACGTCTGTGTGATCGAGTTTTGGAGCACTCTGGGAGGAAGTTAATCCTGCCGCCATTATAATTCCAGTTCATATTTTATTTTTCCGCACTCGCTTTATTTTATTTACTTTCCGCATTGATTTACTTTACTTTATTTCCGCACTCGCTTTACTTTACTTTTATTTCTCACACTCGATTTAAATACCTTTATTTCTCGCACTCACACTACTTTTATTTACTTTCCGCACTCGCACTACTTTTATTTACTTTCCGCACTCGCACTACTTTTATTTATTTATCCGCACTCGCACTAATTACTTTATGAAAAATAATAAAAAGAACTTTTACTTTACCATGTCTAACTAAATCCATAAAGGTTAGAATGTAAGGATCATAATTGAACCAGTAATCCATACAATTGTTCGTAGAAACACTTAAGGGCTATTTTAACTTTCAATTTAAGTTTAATTGTTTTTAACTATTTCAAAAGCAGCCAAAAGCTCTTTGTCTAGTTCGTGAGAACCTCTTTTTGCTAAGAAATCCAGGTTAAAATACTTTTCAACTTAGTTAAGATACTATATTTCTTAAAAATAGGTTTACTACTCTAACGCAGTACGCACCTTTTTATCCGTGACAATAGGAGGGGTTGATTAGAGAGTACAACTCGGTTCTGAATACGCAAAAGCGACAGTTCCTATTAAATTGGTTCTTTTCAAAGTGGAAAACATTGCTCATACGTAGTTCTATTAACAAGTACTGGATTATCAATTGATTATGTGAATTACATTTGAGCTTGTCTTTATTAATTGTTTAAAATTATTATTCTATTTACCATCGCGCACTCTTTAAAACCATTATATTCAATTTCCTTAGATACACACCATAACAACAGGTATGATAGATACTTGGTCTATGTGGATTCGACAATCTTTTATATTACTCTGACGTGTTCGTACACTTGCGAAAAACACACATCAAGTTTTTGGCGCCGTTGTCGGGGACCAATTTCGTCAAATTTCATACCCTGTAGTTATACCGTTTAGACTAAGGTTGTTACCTGCCGGTCAATGCGAAAGACTCGCAGTGCCGGAAGCTTAGTAGACCCTCTACTGAACCTGAATGTTACGCTCGCGCACGTTTATTTTTCCATAGGATTAGGAGAGCTATGGCCGAAGATCAAAACCAAAGACCTCTTAAGGACTTCGCCCAACCATCAAACGAGGAACCTAGTTCTAGTATAGTAAACCCCGTTATCCCAGCCAATAATTTTGAACTTAAACCATCCCTGCTGCAATTAGTGCAACAAAGATAATTCGCAGGTCTTGCTACCGAGAACCCAAACCAACATTTAAAAAACTTTCTCCAGTTAGCAGACACCTTTAAAACCAATGGAGCCCCCCCTGAGGAAATCCACTTAAGATTATTCCCTTTTTCCCTCAGATATAAAGCTCTATCATGGTTAGATTCCCTTCCACCGAATTCCATAACAACCTGGGAAGACCTTAGAAAAGTATTCCTTGCTAGATATTTTCCCCCAAGCAAGACCGTTGTTCTTCGAAACCTAATAACCAGATTTACCCAAAACCAAGGAGAATCGTTGTTCGAAGCCTGGGAGAGATATAAAGAGCTATTAAGAGCATGCCCACATCATGGTTTAGAGAACTGGGTAATCATTCAAACCGTCTATAATGGACTTCATTATAACACTAAGATGACCATCGACGCTGCCGCTGGTGGCACATTGATGAACAAACCTTACCCTGAAGCTAGTGCCCTTATCGAAGATATGGGCCAAAACCATCAATCATGGGGAGTAGAAAGAGCAACAGTGGAAAAGAAGGAAGCCCAAGGAGGAATACATGAGTTAAGCTCTATAGACATGATGCAAGCTAAAATGGATGCGTTGGCCCTTAGATTCGAACATATATGTACAACCCCGAATATTGTAGCTGCAGTTTCATCGAATTGTGAGATATGTGGGACGCAAGGACACCAATCCGCTGAATGCAATTTGTTAAATGAGACCAACCCTGAGCAAGTTAACTACACCCAAGGAAACCCATTTTCAAACACATACAACCATGAATGGAGGAATCACCCAAAATTCTCCTATAAAAGTAATAACCCTATCCAAAATACCGCACCACCGAGACAAAAAGGTTACCAAGCCCTGAGAACAAATCAACCTATGCAACCCGTACCACCAAATCCGAGCCTTGAGCAAATTGTGGAAAATTTTATCACCGCTCAAACACAACAAAACAAAGAGTTCATGAACCAAAGCGTCCATGTTAACAAACTAATTACCCAGTTAGGAACCAAGGTTGACCAAATTATTACTCACAATAAGATGCTTGAAACCCAGATCTCCCAGGTAGCTTTAAACCAAACCCCTCAGACTACACCTGGAGGACAGTTCCCTGGACAACTTCAACAAAACCCGAAAGGGAAAGCAAATGCCATTACTCTACGAAGTGGAACCGCTTATAAGGAACCTTCTAACCCTAGATTAAGCGATCCCGAAACTTCTGAGAGAGATGAAGAGAAGGAACCAGAGGAATCTGAAAACCCGGAAAGTTAAGAAAAAGGAGAAGAACCTAAAAACAAAACCTATGTACCACCACCACCATACAAACCACCAATACCATACCCTCAAAGACTAAAGCAAACCCAAATCAATAATCAATATCAAAAATTCATTAAGGTTATAGAAAAACTTCACGTAGAAATCCCCTTTACAGAAGCCATCACCCAAATACCTTCTTACGCAAAGTTTGTCAAAGACATACTTACAAATAAACGTAGACTTGAAGATCCGAAACCCGTGGAATGTAATTCTATTTCTGAAAATAGGTTGGCAAAGAAAGATAAAGATCCCGAAATTTTTTCCATTCCTTGTATTTTGGGGAATCATGTCATCGAAAAAACTTTTCTAGACTTAGGAGCTAGTGTGATCTTAATGCCTTTAGCAGTTTGTGAAAGGTTAAACTTAGGAGAATTACAACCTACTAAGATGTCACTTCAATTAGCCGATAGATCCGTTAAATACCATATAGGCATACTTGAAGACGTCCCTGTTAGGATAGGTCAATTGTTTATCCCCACTGATTTTGTTGTCATGGACATTAAAGATGATGACGCCATTATAATCCTCCTAGGTAGACCGTTCTTATCAACCGCTGGAGCCATAATAGATGTTAAAAAAGGGAAACTAACCTTTTAGGTAGGCAACGAGAAGATAGAATTTGTACTCTCGAAATTTCTTATGGCACCTGTAATAGGAGATGCTTGTTATGCCTTAGATATCATTGATGAATGCATTAGGGAATTAGAACAAGAAGAAGAAACTGAATTTATAAAATTGCCATCAACCTTTATTTGGGAAGATGACAGTTATAAAAAACCCTACATTGATGATAACCTTCACAAAGGTTTATCTCTTACCCCAGATCATATGCCTTGCCGTATGAAACCAACCGTAAAACTTAAGGAACTGCCTAAGAACCTGAGATATGAATTTCTTGATGAAGAAATGGACCGTCCAGTTATAGTCAGGGCTACCTTGGACCAAGAGGAAACAAACCAATTGTTAGATGTTTTACAAAGGTACCCCTCAGCCTTAGGATATAAGATCTCAGATCTAAAAGGAATAAGCCCATCCGTATGCATGCATCAGATTTTGCTTGAAGAAGATTCAAAAACCTTCAGAGAACTCCAACGAAGAATAAATCCTATGATGAGTGAAGTAGTTAAGACTGAAGTTCTTAAGTTACTAGAGGCAGGTATAATATATCAGATCTCGGACAATAAATGGGTAAGTCTTGTGCATGTAGTACCTAAAAAGGGAGGTATCATAATCGTGCAAAATGAGAAGGGCGAACCTGTAGCAAAAAGAACTGATGGAGGTTGGCGTATGTGAATAGACTATAGAAAATTAAATAAAGCAATTAGGAAGGACCATTTCCCATTACCATTCATAGACCAAATGTTGGAGCACCTAGCCAGACACTCCTACTTTTGTTACCTAGATGGATATTCAGGATTCTTCCAAATACCTATTCACCCCGAAGATCAAGAAAAAACTACCTTTACATGCCCTGTTGGAACTTTTGCCTACAGAAGAATGCCTTTTGGACTCTGTAATGCCCCTGCCACTTTCCAATGATGCATGATGTCTATCTTTGCAGACTATTTAGATGGAATCATGGAAGTATTTATGGACGATTTCACAGTTTGTGGATCTGATTTCAAAAATTGTCTTATCAACCTTGAGAAAATCCTGGAAAGATGTGTGGAAGTAAACCTTGTGCTAAATTGGGAAAAATGTCATTTCATGGTCAACAAAGGGATTATTTTAGGACATATAGTTTTCGAAAAAGGTATAGAGGTAGACAAAGCTAAAATAGAGGTCATAGAGAATCTAAAACCGCCCAAGATTATCAGGAAGATAAGAAGTTTTCTTGGACATGCTGAATTTTACCGACGTTTTATCAAGAACTTCTCCAAAATAACAAAGCAATTAACTGGTCTTTTAATGAAAGATGCTGAATTCATCTTTGATGAAAAATATACTAAAGCATTTAATCTATTGAAGCAAGCTCTGATTTCAGCACCTATAATGAAACCCCCTGATTGGTCAGAACCGTTTGAGATAATGTGTGACGCTAGTGACTATGCTGTTGGAGTTGTTCTAGGTCAGAGAAAAGATAAAAAGTTACACATAATTTATTATGCCAGTAGAACCCTAGACGCTGCATAGCTCAACTACGCAACAACCGAAAAAGAGCTCCTAGTTGTAGTTTTCGCCATAGACAAATTTAGATCTTATCTAGTAGGAGCCAAAATTATAGTTTACACTGACCATGCTGCCATTCGTTACTTACTAAGTAAAAAGGATGCAAAACATAGGTTACTTCGATGGATTCTATTACTGCAAGAGTTTGATTTAGATATCCGTGATAAGAAAGGCACAAATAATGTAGTAGTTAATCACCTTTCTAGGCTAGAATACCTGAAACCTGACTCTGTGCTCATATATGATGATTTTTCCAATGATAGACTGATATCCTAACTAGAAACTATTGAAGATGATAACCCAGACCCACATGAGCATTCTCATAAGTCTTTAGCTATAAGTAATGTACCTTGGTATGCAGACTTTGTTAATTACCTAGCCGCTGACATCATACCCCCCGATCTAAATTACCACCGGAAGAAGAAGTTCTACAGTGATGTGAGAAACTTCAATTGGGACGAACCATTTCTTTTCAAGAGAGGTAAATATTGCATTTTCTGCCGTTGCGTTCAAGAAGAGGAGGTACATAATATAATTGATCATTGTCACTCTGCACCCTATGGTGGACATGCAAGCACATCTAAGACCTACGCCAAGATTCTTCAAGCTGGCCTATTCTGGCCTACCATGTGGCCTAACGTCCATGCTTTCATTGTCGAATGTGACAGATGCCAACATACATGAAATATTTCAAGACTTAATGAAATGCCTCTAAGAAATATCCAAGAAGTAGAACTCTTCGACGTATGGGATATAGAATTTATGGGACTGTTCCCACCATCTTTAGGAAATCAGTATATCTTAGTAGTTGTTAACTACGTGTCTAAATGGATTGAAGCTATCGCCGCACCCACGAATGACACTAGAGTAGTCATCAAATTTTTTAAAAATTATATATTTCCCAGGGTTGGAACCCCCCGTTTAGTCATAAGTGATGGAGGATCACACTTCATATCGAGAATATTTGATAAACTTTTAAGCAAATATGGAGTTAAGCATAGAGTATCAACACCATACCACCCACAGACTAATGGACAAGTGGAAGTATCTAATAGGGAGATTGTTGTACCCCAAAATTTTCCGTCCAACAATCAAGACAATCTCTTTCAATACTTCTAAATGATCATAAGGTCCTCAAGACTCCTAATTGGTCATGAAGTGTGGAAGTTTCCTCAGACAATGCCTCCTCCTAAGCAAAGTGTCCACAACTAGGGTTTTGTGTTTCCTCAAGTTAAAATGATTTTCAAGGCCTCAAGTGAGCTTCATAATATCCCACATGTATTCAAGAATCCCCATGTCATGTTTCAAGGCTTTCCCAATAATTTTGTCCAGTCAGATGATCAGATATGCAAATAATAGTCAAAGCAGTTAAAAAGTCAAACTGAGGTCAACTGTGGTCAAACTAAAGTCAAACTTCAAGATTTTTTGCCAACATCAAGTTTATGAAGTAAAATTCATCATTTGATCAAGGGTTGATCATGATTCATCAAGGAAGTTTCAGATCATCAAGAATCAGGAGTTTCTAAATTAGGGTTTTCTTAAGGAAAGTCAACTGAACTTTGACCAGCCATAACTTTCACATGCTTCATCAAAAAATTCCCATCCAAAGCTAATTATGAAGGAAATTGAATTCTCTACAACTTTGTGTCTCACAAGCCAAGCCTAAAAATGCTTCATTTAGAAGGTATGAGACTAAAAATGCTTCATTTCAAAAGTCAACAAAAAGTCAACATCTTCCAAAGGGCATAATTTGGAAATGGTAAAGGATATGAGACCAAAGAGGTTGGTTAGAGGACTCTTTAAGCTTTCCAAAATGTCCAAGAAAACCTTCATAGCTTTAAAATTGAGGGATTTATGTCATTGCAAAGTAAATGTTTGAGGGGTATATTGAGCAAATGAGGTCTTAGAACCAAATCTTTTCAAATGGGCTTGCAATTTTGTAATCCAATCCTTACAATGACATCATGCACGACCCAATGGCAAGGATTTCTGATTTTTTTTATTATTTATTTACTATTTATTTGGATTTTATTTATTAAAATTCAACTTAAATATAGATTAAATATAAAAAATCAAATAATGGTCAAGATATTTGATTGAAAATTATTGAAAACATATTTAGAATGATTGGAAATCAGTTAAAAACAGATTGAACCTAAAATAGCAAGTTTTCATATGATTTTTTGAACTTTTATGGTGATTGGAAACTTCATGATCAAGCTACCCAAAAGCCCATTCAAGACATCAGTCTTTTGACCTAATTCACTTCTCCTATAAGGATACAAGTTAACCAACACATCCCACACAAATTTTGGCAGCCAAGAACACTAAACCAAATCTCAAAGTTTCATCAAAAAGTCACATTCGGTTTTGACATTTGAGGTCGTTTCAAGCCATTCCAAAGGTTGCAATCAACTCCTTGATGTTCATTGAACGTATCCCAAGCATTTTTATCATCCAAAACACCATATAATCATCCAACCGAATCATATTTTACTCTTGAATATGCATTTTTTGATTTCATGTATTTGCTTATTTTAAATGATATTTGATGATTGTTTGATGTTTGTGATAGTGCTAGGAACGTTTCTGGACCCTTAAATTGAAGAATCGTGCCATTAATCTCCAAACACCATTATTAGGGTTCTTGCTCCACATTTGGGGTTTTCTAATTTAACAAATATAAATGAATTCTAAATGTATAAATGAACCGACCTTGTTGTGGGGAGTACACTGGTACCCTCAATTTAATGAAATTTTACAGGTTTGATGTTCTTGACATAAGGCTAGGAAATCCTACGAAACCAGGTTCGCAGGAAAAATTGTTGGAAAAATTGAAGGTAAATTCGTAGGAAATTTGGGGAAGAAGATGAAGCCTGCGCGCGAAATTTATAATTCAAATTTCTATTTGTTTTTTAATTTTATTAATGCTGCATTTTGACAAAGAAACGCAACTAGCCCAGTGGTAAAGGTACGCGCGCAATGAGCATCTGGGCAAAGGATCAAAACTGGGTGGGACCATTCTTTTTGTTTATTTTTCCAGATATTTAGCCTCTTTACTATATTCTTTGTTTGTTGTTTTATGTTCAGACGCGCTCCATGTGGCTTATTGGCAAGGCAGTTGGTTTGGTGAGAGTAAGGAGGCAGGTTTGAATTTGGCTGGGACCAATTTTTTTTGTTATTTCTATTTTCTCTACAAATTTCATATATTATTGGCCAAAGGTGATATCCTATCACCAGCGCATGCTGGCCTGGATGGTTTTGTGCTATGATTTGGAGGTAAGGGACATGGGTTCAATTCCCAGGTCCTATTTTTTTTTTGTTATTTTTTCTATTTTTTTTTATTTTGCTTAATTAATATAATTAAAATGTTTTCTAAATAAATAACCAATAATATTTTTATAAATCTTATATTTTCTAAAACTCATAATTATTTTCTTAATGTTAATTAATTGTACTAATTTTATAATATATTTGTATATAATTATTATATATATTTTTGTAAATAAAAAATAATGTATTTTAATTATAATTAAAAATCCTAATTTCTTTAATTAAACCTAATTTTTTCCATTAACCCTAAAAACCAAATTTATTTTCTTAAACCCTAATTAGAATGTTTTTTTTATAATAAATTTTTATTTTTCAAATACTTTATTTTCTTATTACTATTATTATTTAAACTTATTGTTTTTCTTACAAATTCTAAACAATTTCTAACTTATTTAATTTCTTTAAAAATGCTAACTTTTCTTTATTACCTCATTTTTCTTTCTTTTAATTCTAATATTCTAATATTTATTGCTTTATTATTATCATTATTGCTTTATTTATTTCCTTTATTTATTATTATTGCTTATATTTGCTTTATTATTATTATTATTATTATCATTTATTATTTTTCTGATTATATTGTAATTGTCCCAAAGCCATGTAATAATTTTAGATTTATTTTTCGTCTTTATTTTATTATAATTGCTATGGTTAGTAATTTTAGGGTGTGTATAACCTAAATGTAATTAAAATTAACTTAGAAAATTAATAATCAAGATAAATATCTGAAAACAACACTCACACACGTAAGTCGATCTTTGATCGCCATCTTGCACTTCCTAGGGTATTCCTCTTGGTTGCCTTTAAACATGGTTAAGTCCCTCGAATATAGGGATGTCTTAAGAAAAGTCCCTTCAAGTATAAATCATCCAGTCCCTACAGTTTAAAAGATCAAGTCCCCTCGAGGTTGCCTACGGAATAATGATCTTGTCCCTCGAATAAATGATGATAGTCCCTACAAATTGCTAAAGACATCCCTTAAGTTGCCTTCTATGACCATACGATGACCCTACGCTTGTCCCTTACACATCCAAGGTAATAACTACCTATTCCTTAATAATAGGGATAGTCTTACCATTGAAAGAACATACGAGAACATGAAAGACTTAATCTAGGGTAGGTACCTCTTAGTTGCTTGCTCACATTTCAAAATTACTTTTGACACCTCACTTTCTTAAACATTTTTCAAAACAAGGCTTTGTATACATCCATACGAGGATCATTACAAAGTACTTAGAAAAATTTCTAATCACACACTACACTCTTCAAAAACAATTTAAGTGAGCAAAGTAACTAAGAGCCCATGGATAACCATGGATATAAAGGGTGCTAACACCTTCCCTTTATATAACCTACCCCCATAACCCAAGTCTATTAAAATAGGTCTTTCCTGTTTTTTATGTCCTTTCCTTATGGATAAAATAAAAGTCGGTGGCGACTCTTGCTATCCGCAACATGACTAAAAGTCAGTTCTCCCACCGTGTTACAGAACTGGCGACTCTGCTGGGGAGTTACTAAATAAAAGAGGGGTACCCTTAGGAATTAGATCACTTTAAATTGTTTGCTTTATATTACTTGTTGGGCTTTATGCGTGAAAGATCCTAAACCGGATCTAGTGTATCCTAGGTAAATGGCAATAGACCAAGGAAACTGTACGGCGTATATCAATATGGTTGATCTGGTGGCCATAGTTAGTGTGACTTCTTGGTTGGTGCTTATATTCCTTAAGTAAGTTAAGGATAATATGGGGCTGCCATATGTTGTCAATACACTAACTAACTTTTAGAACCTTAGTTATCCCATCTTGGCCTTTAGAAAGTAGTGAGATAGCCGGCTTTGGTGAAGACTAAAGTTGGTTGATACTCGATACTACACTCTGAGATCCTAAACTTGGAGGGTTTTGGTTGGCAAGTAAGTTGCCTACTGAACAACCACCCTTGGGAAGGATCAGTGATATTGAGATCCCTTAGAACCTAGTTACTTTTGTAGGACATGATGAACCAACTAAACTTCAGGGGAGGGTACTTACCTTTAAACCTCATGCAAGCCTTCAAACCTAGGGCTATTGTGTGACTTGCTTGTGTGTGCCACATGTTTGTGATTTGAGCATAACATCATGACATCATGCATCATAAGCATAGCACTTTCACTAACCATTTCAAGGACCAGAGGATTTATCTTTGTTCTTTGTTGCAGGTCATGGCTTCTGCTCGTAGGAATACTATCCGGATCAACTTTGTAGGAATACCTCCTAAGCTTAAGGAATTGGTATCTCAAGTTTCTGAAAACTCCCAATTCATCAAGAGGCATGGTCACCTACTGGATCTAGTCACTTCAGGGTTCAATGAAGACATGATGAGTGTCCTATTTCAGTTCTTTGATCCTAAACATTATTGCTTCACATTCCTTGACTATCAGTTGGT
The DNA here is from genome assembly GCA_963966055.1 of Lathyrus aphaca. Classification (NCBI taxonomy): domain Eukaryota; kingdom Viridiplantae; phylum Streptophyta; class Magnoliopsida; order Fabales; family Fabaceae; genus Lathyrus; species Lathyrus aphaca. The sequence continues at coordinate 62,855,995 of OZ014519.1, read as the reverse complement.
TCCTACAATGGAAGGTTTCTCCAAATTACTGGGTATACCTATCCTTGATCAGAGACCCTTCACAGGCTTAGAAAAAGAGCCTAAACCTAAAGTCATTGTTGCAGCCCTACATTTGAAGAAATCAGACATTGTCCTAGAAACGAGAAGCAGAGTTAAGGGTATTCTTGCTAAGGTATTGATGGAGAAAGCTCAAGTGTTCTTGAAGGCTATGAGCTATGATGCTTTTGAGGAGATCCTAGCCCTATTGATCTATGGCTTAAAGTTGTTCCCTAATCCAGACCAATTCATAGACGTACACGCCATCAACATATTTCTGACTCACAATCCAGTGCCTACATTACTTGGAGACATCCTACATTCTCTTCACACTCGTACTACGAAGGCGAGAGGGACTCTGATGTGCTGCATACCTTTATTGTCTAGGTGGTTTATTTCTCACCTTCCTCGATTAGTGATGAAGAATGAACAAGGGTTCAGGTGGTCTAAGAGGATCATGTCACTTTCTCATTCAGACATTCGTTGGTGCTCTCGATCTATGGAGAATGTTACTATCATTGACTGTTATGGGGAGTTCCCTAATGTGCCACTCCTTGGCATAAGAGGGGGCATCACTTACAACGCTTCTTTAGCTTTACGTCAGTTTGGTTATGCTCGGAGTAATGGTCCTCATGACATGCTTATTCAGGGTATTATGTTCGACTACGACAACGATCTTCAGGGTTATCATCAAAGGTTTATACGAGATTAGAACAAGGTGATCAGGATTGACAACAACACTTTGGAGCCAAAGTGTTCTATTCCTATGGAGCCTTATCTCAGATGGGTGCGATCTCGTGCTCAGACTCTTATGATGCCATATCCTGCCGTTCTACCAATCACTATGGAGCATGTTGTTGAAGGAGATGTTTCTTATACCATCCTTCATCCAGACATGCCCACTGGTTTGGAAGAGTTGCAGAAGTCCTAGATTCAGTTGAAGGAGAAAAGGGATACTTTTGAGACTCATTTCAGAGCTGGTTAAGAAAGAATTCTAGAGCTAACGAGGCAAATTCACGAGGAGCAAAACCTCAACAAGTACCTCCACGCAAAGAGGAAGCGTCCATGGGAGACTTAAAACCCCATATATTTATCTTTTATATCTTATTGTTATTTCTTTGTAAGCCCAAGGGGAAAAACTTATATTAAGTATTTACTAATAAAATTTTGTTCTTGTTTTCGTTTAAACAAATTTAAATCCTGCGGTCCTTGAAAACATTGCATATGCATCTACATACCATATCTTTGCATCACAGGTTTCTTATGAACAGGTATCTTATCTTCTCACTGTTTATTTCAGCAGAAATGGCTCTCGAACAAACTGTTAAGGATCTCCAGACTCAGAATGCACAATTTCAAGAAATGATCCTGAACTTGTCCAAGGGACAAGATGACCTGAAGACACTTCTAACTAAGAAAAAGAAGAAGACAAGAAAATCAGTGGGCCTTATCAACCTGGGTAGAAGATTCAGAGGTCCTGTCAAGACAAAAAAGGAGGTTGAGAATCTTGAGTCTTAAAATTCTGAGGGAGAAGGAGGCAGCTTTCATGGCACAGTGGAAGATTCTGATTTTGAGGAAAACTATTATCATGATCTTGCTAGTGAGGAAAAGTATAAGATGCTGGTAGAAAAAATGAATGCCATGGAACTACAGAAGAATTCTGGGTTTGACTTTGAAGATTTGAGTTTAATTTCTTGAGTCTCCATCCCTATGGGTTTCAAAGTTCCTACTTTCGTGGTGTATGACGGTGTGTCTTGTCCAAAACTGCATTTAAGGTCTTATGTCAGAAGAATTCAACCCCATACTCCTGATAAGAAGTTATGGATACATTTCTTTCAAGAGAGTTTGTCTGGATCCCAACTAGAATGGTATTATCAACTGGAGAATACCAACATTCGCAACTGGAATGATCTTGCTGAAGCTTTTATAAGCAGTACCAATACAATTCTGATTTAGCACCGACTCACATGCAACTCCAAAGCATGTCCATGGAGGCCAAAGAAATCTTCAAGGAATATGCTTAGAAATGGAGAGATCTGGCAAGTAGAGTTCAACACCCTTTGACTGACAGGGAATTGGTTGATATGTTCATGAGTATGTTGACTGGTCCTTTCTATAGTCATCACATTGGAAGCTCATAATCTTGCTTCACTGAGCTGATAATGACTGGAGAACATGTGGAAACTGGGATACGAAGTGGAAAGATTCAGATGGATGTTTCTTCAAGTATTTCCAAGAAGCTCCCTCATGGGAAGAAGGAATCCAATGCTGTGTATAGCTAGCGTAGTCGTAATGATCGTAACCAATCTGTGGGAGCTGTTTTGATTTCTAACCATACACCTCCACCATAAGAGCAACAATAGAATAATCATCCCAAGCCTAGGAGGCAGTTTACTAAGTTCAATATGTCATTGGCTCAGGCTTTGCAGCATATGTTGAAAGGAGAATTGATTACTTTGAAGGATCTACCACAAAATATCAATACCTCATCTTCTCATTATAATCCCAATGCAAGGTGTGCATACCATTCTAATAGCCTTGGCCATGATACTAACAGTTGCTGGTCATTAAAGAACAAGATCCAGGATATGATTGAGAATGGAGAGATTGAGTTTGACCCTCCGGAGACTCCTAATGTGATTACTGCTCCCATGCCTAAACATGAGAAGACTGTTAATGTTGTTGATGAGGTTGTCTATGTTCGTACTGTGGCTGAAATAACTACTCCTCTAGCTATTGTCAAGAAGAAACTTGTGCAAGACAATTTATTTCCGGGTTGCAGGGAAGAGTGTTTTTACTGTGCCCATAAACCTGATAGTTGTTGGAGGTTGAGGTCAGGTATTCAACGCCTGATAGATAACTATACTATACTATTTGAGAGGATCCATTCTATAGAGAGTCTATGTGGAGGTTTGGTTCAAGATGTGAAATTTGAAGATGTGGCTATGGTTAACAAGATTCCTGTGAAGATTACTTCCAGTGGTCCAGTAAGGATTACTTCTAAAGGTCCTGTGAAGATTACTGCTGAGCCAAAGGTGGCTCCAATGATTATTACTACTCCTGGTCCTATCCCATATACTTTTGACAAAGCTATACCCTGGAATTATGGTTCTGATGTTTATATCCATGGTGTTAAACAAGAACCTTTGACTGATGCACCTATTACTGATGTTAATCTTGATGTAGACAATATTGCTGGATCCAGTAAGGTTACCAGGAGTGGAATAATTTTCTCTCTAGAAGACACCTCAAAAGCTGCTGCTACTCCAGTTCATATCTCTGACTCTGGGCCAAATACTGAGGCTCGGGGAAAAGGACCATTGATTGAACCTATTCAAGCTGAGGCTCCAGTTAATGAAGATCTCTCTAAGCATATGGAAGAAGTACTGAATATTATCCACAAGAATGATTATGATGTTGTTGACCAGTTGGGGCATAATCCCTCCAAAATCTCCATGTTATCTCTGCTATTATGTTCTGAAGCCCATGCCAAGGCTTTAATCAAATTCCTGAAGACTGCTCATGTGCCACATGAAATCTCTGTGGACCAATTTGAAAATTGTGTTGCTCATCTAACTAGTGATAATGGCTTGGGTTTTAATGATGTTGATTTGACTCCTGCCGGCAGAAACCATAATAAAGCTCTGCACATCTCCGTTGAGTGTAGGGGCACTACTTTGTCTCATGTATTGGTGGATAATGGTTCTTCATTAAATGTATTACCTAAGGAGGTTTTAGACAAACTCAATTTGAATGATGTAGTGTTAAGGCCAAGTAATGTGGTGGTGAAGGCCTTTGATGGTTCAAGAAGAATGGTGCATGGAGAGGTGGATCTTCCAGTTAAAGTGGGCTCTCAAGTTTTTAATTCCACTTTCTATGTGATGGATATTCGTCCTGCGTACTCCTTTTTGCTTGGGCACCCCTGGATCCATGAGGCATGTGCTGTGACTTCTACTTTACATCAAAAGTTGAAATATCCGGTGAGAGGAAAGGTTGTCACTGTTTATGGTGAAGAAGAATACATGGTCAGTCATGTGAACACTTTTAAATATGTTGAGATGGAGGGTGAATTTGTTGAGACTCCTTGCCAGATATTTGAAGTTGTTCTTTGGGTCGTTCCTGCTACTGAAGCTCCCCCTGTTGTCAAAAGAGTTCATGTGATTACTAGAGTGCCTCTTACAATGGCCTCCCTCAAAGATGCTATAGTTGTGGTTGAATAAGGTGGTTGTACTATTTGGGGTCAGCTTCCTGACATTCCTTACAAGTCTGACACGTTTGGTTTGGGTTTTACTGCAGAATCTCAGAAGGTTGTTCGTCGTGCTCGTGCTGCTCGTATCACTCATGGAGGAATCATAAGGGACCAAGTCAATGATGTGGAAGATTATGATGAAGGTTACAACCTGGACGATTGGATTTTTCCTACCGTGGGGAATGGACTCAACAATTGGAAGGCTGAAGACGTTATTCCTATCTCCTTTAGTCAGGAGTAAATGCTATTTCATTTTTCTAAATTTATTTTTGTAACTTTGAATAATTAAATACTTTTAAGCCTTGTGCCTTTCCCGGGGCACGATGGTATGCTTATTAGGGTTGTCATTTCATTTGCATATTTTCATTCAATAAAATCAATGGATGTTGTTCGCTTTCGTAAATATTGTGCCCTTTGTCTTTCTTTTATTGTTTCCTTTTTCAAAAAAAAAATAAAGCTATGTGTTCTTACACACACCAAAATCCCTAAATGCAGATATTCATCTACTATGGATTCTGTTGATAATAATTATGCTATTGCCAATTATGACTTCGAAAATCCGATCTATCAGGCCGAGGATGGAAAGGAGGAAGATTGTGAAGTACCTGTAGAGTTGGCTAGATTGCTACAGCAAGAAGAGAAAACTATACAGCCACATGAGAAACCAATCGAAGTTGTGAACTTGGGAACTGAGGAAAACAGGAAAGAAATCAAGATAGGTGCTGAACTAGAGGATGGTATCAAGAACATGTTGATTCAGATGTTACATGACTATCTGGAAATTTTTGCTTGGTCTTATGAAGATATGCCAGGGTTGGATACAGATATTGTGGTTCACCGTCTACCAGTGAAAGAGGATTGTCGTCCGATAAAGCAGAAAGTTCGTCGTATGCGTCCTTATATGTCAGAAAAGATTAAGGCAGAAGTGATGAAACAATTCAATGCAGGATTTCTAGCTGTTACTTCTTATCCAGAATGGGTTGCAAACGTGGTGCCAGTGCCTAAGAAAGATGGTAAAGTACGCATGTGAGTAGATTACATGGATTTGAATTAAGCCAGCCCTAAAGATGATTTTCCGCTTCCACATATTGATGTTCTGGTAGACAACACTGCTCAACATAAGGTATTCTCTTTTATGGATGGTTTCTCTGGATATAATAAGATCAAGATGGCACCTGATGATATGGAGAAGACTACATTTGTTACACAATGGGGCACTTTCTTCTATAAGGTAATGCCGTTTAGTTTAAAGAATGCTGGGGAAACATATCAGCGTGCTATGGTAGCTTGGTTCCATGATATGATTCACCATGAGTTAGAGGTATATGTGGATGATATGATAGCTAGATCTCAGAATGAAGAAGAGAACCTTGATCACCTGCACAAGTTGTTTGAGAGATTGAAGAAATACAAGTTGAGGTTAAATCCAAACAAATGTACTTTTGGAGTTAGATCTGGTAAACTTTTGGGTTTTATTGTCAGTGGTAAAGGTAATGAAGTAGATCCGGCAAAGGTAAAAGCTATACAAGAAATGCTTGCTCCTCGTACTGAGAAAGAAGTTAGAGGTTTCCTGGGACGATTAAATTACATTGCAAGATTTATTTTCCAGTTGACTGCTACTTGTGAACCAATTTTCAAGTTGTTGAAGAAAAATCAAGTGTTGGAATGGAATGATGAATGCCAGACAGCTTTTGATGAAATCAAAAGATACTTATAGGAACCTCCCATATTGATGCCACCAGTTGAAGGAAGACCCTTGATTATGTACTTGACAATATTGGATAACTCAATGGGGTGTGTATTCGGGAAACATGATGAGTCTGGTCGAAAAGAGCAGGCAATATACTACCTTAGCAAAAAGTTTACCGACTGTGAAACAAGATACTCACTCCTCGAGAAAACTTGTTGCATTTTGTCATGGGCTGCTCGCCGACTAAGACAATATATGTTGACTCATACCACTTTATTGATTTCAAAAATGGATCCAATCAAGTATATATTTGAGAAACCTGCTCTCTCCGGATGAATAGCAAGATGGCAAATGATCTTGACAGAATATAACATACAGTATACTACTCAGAAAGCAATCAAAGGAAGTGTAGTAGCCGACCATTTGGCTCATCAAGCAGTGGATGATTATCAATCTATGAATTTTGAGTTTCCAGATGAGGACATTATGATTGTTACTAAAGAACCTAGACAATATGAAGGACCTGGACAAGGATCCCGATGGACTATGGTTTTTGATGGAGCTTCTAATGCGCTTGGTAATGGTGTTGGTGTTGTGATTGTCTCTCCTAAAGGTTGTTATACACCAGTTACTGCAAAGCTTTGATTTAAATGTACCAATAATATGGCTGAGTATGAAGCGTGCATCATGGGTATCAAGGTTGTTATTGAAATGAAGATTCAATTTTTGGATGTGTATGGAGATTCAGCCTTAGTAGTCAGTCAAGTTAAAGGAGATTAGGACACCAGGCATCCTAATCTTATCCCTTACAGAGAGCATGTGTTGTCGTTGATCCCGTACTTTGAAGATATTACCTTTGGACATATTCCGCGTGAAGAGAATTAGTTGGCAGATGCATTAGCTACCATGGCATCTATGTTTGAAATCAGTTGGGATGATGAAGCTCCGAGAATTACTATTGATCGATTTGATAAACCTGCATATTGCAATGTAGTAGGTACTGAAGGAGTAGAAGAAAAGCCTTGGTTCCATGAAGTGAAGAGGTATCTTGAAACTCAGGAGTTCCTTGAAGGGGCATCTGTCAATGATAAGAAGTTTCTAAGGAGGTTTTCTGCTAAGTTCTTCCTGAGTAATGGAATTTTGTACAAACGCAACCACGATTCAACTTTGCTTCGCTGTGTGGATAAGAAAGAAGCGGTAGAGATTATGGAAGACATGCATGATGGGATCTTTGGTACTCATTCTAGTGGGCATACAATGGCTAAGAATATTCTAAGAGCAGGTTATTATTGGTCTACCATGGAAGCTGACTGCTATCAACACTCCAAAACTTGTCACAAATGCCAGATTTATGCTGATAAGGTTCATGTGCCTCCAATTCCGTTGAATGTTCTAACTGCTCCATGGCCTTTTCCCATGTGGGGCATTGATATGATTGGTGAAATCAAACCTACTGCCTCTAATGGACATCGTTTCATCCTTGTAGCTATCGATTACTTCACAAAATGGATAGAGGAAGCTTCATTTGCTTCTGTTACCAAGAATGTTGTGGCTCGATTCATCAAATATAATTTTATATGCAAATATGGCATCCCTGAAAGGGTTATCATAAATAATAATACTAATTTGAACAACACTATGATTACTGATCTCTGCACGCAGTTCAAGATTAAACATCATAATTCTTCTCCATATCGTCCAAAGATGAATGGCGCAGTGGAAGCCGCCAACAAGAATATTAATAAGATCTTACAAAAGAGACAGTTACATACAAGGATTGGCATGAGATGTTACTGTTTTCTCTTCATGGTTATCATACCACCATGCGTACTTCAACAGGGGCAACCCCATTTTCCCTTGTCTATGGTATGGAAGCAGTTTTACCCATTGAAGTCCAGATTCCCTCTTTAAGAATTATGAAGGATGCAGACTTAGATGAAGATGAATAGATTTAGACTCGACTTGACCAGATAAACTTGATTGATGAGAAAAGACTAACAGCTATTTGTCATGATCAGATGTATCAGAAGCGGATGATCAAAGCCTTCAATAAGAAAGTTAGGCAGCAGGTGTATCATACTGGTGATTTGGCAATCAAGCGTATTATATTACCACAGGGTGCTCCCAGGGGCAAATGGACTCCCACCTATGAAGGGCCATTTGTTGTTAAGAGAATATTTTCTGGAGGTGCCATGATGCTTACCACTATGGATGGTGAAGATTTCCCACAGCCCGTAAACGCAGACATAGCTAAAAAATACTACGCATGAAAAGAGACCCACTAGGTTGACTGACCTAGGCAAAAATAAGGGCATCCCGGCGAACCAAAAGGGTTCAGGCAAAAATTAGGGATATATAAAATAAAATGTACACCCGGCAAGTCAAAATGCTGAAAAGGCGGCTTGGGCAAAAAAGGGTATCCCGATGGATTGAAAACCTGAAAGGGCAATCTAGGCAAAAGTTAGGGATTAAAGCGTATGACTATGTCTCGTTAGATCATCCATGCAACCTCTATTAGTTGTGTTATCTATGTCAAGTTCAACAGATATCGATCAGTCCAATCGTTTCCTCTCCAACAACTGAAGATGAGATAATTGAAGATAATGGCAATAGCAAAGTTGAAACTCAATAGGATTATTTACACATAGCTATTTTTCCTTGTAAAAATTTCTTTGACGAATTCCTCTTACTAGGATTTCCGTCTCCGTATTAAAACATGTCTAGAATAAGAAAAAATTTCATTCAGCTTTACTTTTCCCTCTATATTCAGCTTTACTTTTCCCTCTTTATTCAACTTTACTTTTCCCTCTTTATTCAGTTTTACTTTTCCCTCTTTCAGCTTTACTTTTCCCTTTTTCACTAAAGCGAAAAACGTCCATTGAATATGTTTGAGTGAATATATGCCTTTGAATATGATTGATGTTTACCAGAAATGCATAAAATATTATAATAACATTTATTAAGAACGAACGGAGGTAGGAATTCAACGAAGCTTCGCCGGTTCATCCCCACAGATTAATCTTTACGGATATCCTTAGGAAATACCTCAAGCAATATCTTAAACTTCCCACTTGACGAAGTCTTCAAGCAGTTTCATATCCTCCGAAGAATTAAGTCTCCCGGATCTATGTCCATCTCTTTTATCCTCAGTCAGGATATTCAGGAACCTAATCCTTCAATAAAAAGTACGAAGAACGAAAAACAGGAAGTTCCTAAGTACAATATTCTTAAACAAGACGGAAACGAAGTCTTCATACTCCTCAGCAACGAATCGGGATTTATTTTCCCCATCCAACAGTTGTTATATGAAACTACTTTTCAACTTCCCGACATAATTCATTCGTACATACATCATATCATATCATATCATATCATACGCATTCTCATAAAATATTATCTTGCAAGTTGTTATATATATCATTTTACTTGCACCCAGCTAACCTTGTTTTTCAGGTAAATTCTCCAGCAAACAAACTTCATCAACAACTTACCTTGGGTCGTCGTTTATTCTTACCAATGGTTACCTTGTTACCTTGGGCTGTCGTTTATTCTTCCCGCAGGTTATCTCATTTTTGGGCCGTCGTTTATTCTTCCCAGAAATCAACTTACCTTGGGCCGTCGTTTATTCTTCCCAATGGTTACCTTGTTACCTCGGGTCGTCGTTTATTCTTCCCGCAGGTTATCTCATTTCTGGGCCATCGTTTATTCTTCCCAGAAATCAACTTACCTTGGGCCGTCGTTTATTCTTCCCAATGGTTACCTTGTTACCTCGGGCCGTCGTTTATTCTTCCCGCAGGTTATCTCATTTTTGGGCCATCGTTTATTCTTCCCAGAAATCAACTTACCTTGGGCCATCGTTCATTCTTCCCAATGGTTATCCTATTACCTTGGGCCTTCGTTTATTCTTCCCGCATGTTATCTCATTTTTTGGGCCGTCGTTTATTCTTCCCAGAAATCAACTTACCTTGGGCCGTCGTTCATTCTTCCCAATGGTTATCCTGTTACCTCAGGCCGTCGTTTATTCTTCCCGCAGGTTATCTCATTTTTTGGGCCTTCGTTTATTCTTCCTAGAAATCAACTTACCTTGGGCCGTCGTTCATTCTTCCTAATGGTTACCTTGTTACCTCGGGCCGTCGTTTATTCTTCCCGCAGGTTATCTCATTTTTGGGTCGTCGTTTATTCTTCCCAAAAATGTTATCTCCATATTTAAGAAGCATATCAAAAGACTCTTTATTTAAATGGCATCTTTAAGCCCATTCAAGCATCACAATCAACCAACAATATCATTCTACACACCAACGAGTGCAAATTTTTGGGTTTTTGTGTTCAATCCTCTTCAATCTTCAAGTCACGAATGGCATACATGCAAATATAACTCCTCAGATTCCAGAAAATTGAACAAGGGGAAGCTGTTGTACCCCAAAATTTGCCCTCCCACAATCAGGACAATCTCTCTCAAGACTTCTAAATGATCATAAGGTCCTCAAGACTCCCAATTGGTCATGAAGTGTGGAAGTTTCCTCAGACAATGCCTCCTCCTAAGCAAAGTGTCCACAACTAGGGTTTTGTGTTTCCTCAAGTTAAAATGATTTTCAAGGCCTCAAGTGAGCTTCATAATATCCCACATGTATTCAAGAATCCCCATGTCAAGTTTCAAGGCTTTCCCAATAATTTTGCCCAGTCAGATGATCAGATATGCAAAAATCAGTCAAAGTAGTTAAAAAGTCAAACTGAGGTCAACTGTGGTCAAACTAAAGTCAAACTTCAAGATTTTTTGCCAACATCAAGTTTATGAATTAAAATTCATCATTTGATCAAGGGTTGATCATGATTCATCATGGGAGTTTCAGATCATCAAGAATCAGGAGTTTCTAAATTAGGGTTTTCTTAAGGAAAGTCAACTGAACTTTGACCAGCCATAACTTTCACATGCTTTATCAAAAAATTCCCATCCAAAGCTAATTATGAAGGAAATTGAATTCTCTACAACTTTGTGTCTCACAAGCCAAGCCTAAAAATGCTTCATTTAGAAGGTATGAGCTAAAACATTATAGGTAAAACGCCATGAGACTAATAGGGAATGAGAGAGTGGGGATCGTGGGTCTTGGCAGTTGTGGAGTGGTCTTGAGACGTGGTCACGTCATGGAAGACCCCGTGGCGCCCGCCATGGTGGATGCCGTAAGTGTAAAATGCTGAATTTCTTGGTTTTCGTATGTTTTCACTCCTTTTTCGCTCCTTTTCTTGATTTAGGCCCCGATTACATAGAAAACCTGAAAATAAAGAAAAACAAAGTAATAACATAACAAAATAACAATAAAAGCTGAGAATGCATGCGAAATCAGAGTCAGAAATACAGTGAATTTTAGTGTTATCACTACCCCACTGCCTACGTACTTCATCGGGAAACTGAGGATCAGAGTCGCCATAGTTCGTCTAACTAAGGCGGAAACTTGCTTATGATTTTTAGGATGACGTTGCCATAGCTCTAGCTCAGGTGTTACCAGCTCTGACTCGAGGGTGTTTATTGTATCGCTGTTTGAACTGTCGAGGCAAGGCGCATTCGTCCGTAAAGAGTCTGAGATGAGGAGAGAAGACGTCATGTCTTGGTTTATTGTTTTTTAAAAGAAGTGCTTTGAATTGTGTTTATTGTATGTACAACACTAAAGACTATGATACAGGAGCGAATACTTTCCAAGGTCTCCCCAATGGAACGTTTGTAAAGTACCCTAGAAGAGTGGAGGAGACCTCCACTAATCATTTCCCGTATAGCTTAAGGCTCGTGGCGCATTGTACACATTTTCCTTTATTAAGTGTTTTTATTTTTTCTTTAAGATGAGAAGTGAGACTCAAGTTGCAAAAGGAAAAAATTCTAAGGGAAACTAGGACACAACCCTAAGTTAATTGAGTTAAATGGTGACCTATGGTTAGTGAGGTTTGAAAGATTAAAGCTACCTGTCGCTCCCCGGATTTCCATCCAGGTACAAACGCGAAAGTGGCGCGGAAAAGAATAGAGTCGCCAGCCAGGCATTTTTATCCCGAAGGAACGAGAATGGTAATGCTGCACAAACTAGAAGAAAGAAGAGGAAGGACACGGGTCCTGCGAACCAAAGAGACTGAGTTCGGGAGTCGGTTACGACCTGGGAAGGTATTAGCACCCAGATCGTCCGCCGTACCCGACGGGATCCACGCTTGCAAAGAAACTATTTCTAAGGGTGAGGGATGAAAGTTGCTGCCAAGAAAAGAAAATGAACTGGAAAAGTAAACTGAGAAAGGAAATGAATGAGAAATGAAAAGGAAAAATGTAGGGAAAATAAAGATTGTGCTCGAACTGGCCCTACCCCGCTGCCTACGTACCTCATTAGAACAATGAGGATCAGAGACGCTGTAGTTCCCCTAACTAGGGGTAGAAAAGAAATTGCTTGTGAATTAAGACTTGAACTGCCTATGCCATGGCTCAGGTGTTGCAGACTCGGACGACGAGTGCGTAACCGTCTTGCAAAGTGACAAGTAGGAGCAAGTTCATGTACGGAGCGAATGAGATGAGAAAAGAATTCCCGAAGGAAAAACGCCTATTATTTGTTCAGTGTTTTTAGAAGCTTTTTATGAATGGAGTTTGCATAGGTAAGTGTACCTAAGTCTTACTCACTGGGATGTGTACGTCTCACATCATCCCGAAATGGAATGCGCAAGAGGCACACCTATCTATGGAGGAAATCCCCAAAGCTAGTCCCACAAGTGAAGGCTCAGACACACTGACCTATTAACATTTATTAAGTGTTTTTTGATATTTTTTTGGTTAAGAAGTGTTTTTTAGCTTTTCTTTGTAAGGTACTCTCATGCTAAGACCTATCCACCACGAGGGATAACTTACACCTCGCCCCGAAACAGAATGCGTGCAAGTATCTCATAGCAAAGTCTCATGTCACATGAAAGTACTCAACATTTATTAAGTGAATTTGAGTTAAGTTTGAAGATGAGAAGAGAAAGCACCAAAGGATCACAAAGGCAAAAGTCTAAAGGGGAACTAAAGAATCCTAAGTGTTGTCATGCATGGAGATCCTAAGGTTAGTGTGGTTTACCTATCCTAATGAAGAAAGAAATAAAAAGAGAAGAAGAAGAAAGAAGAAGAGAGGAGAGAAGTAAGGCCTAAGCCCAACAATTAAAGGGTTAGCACCAGTAAGAATAATAAGAGAAGAGATGAGATTTGGAGATGTGGGAATCACTTCCACACCTCTCACTTACCATAGCACCTGAAAAGGTTAGTGACATAAGCATACAAGTGAAATGAAACGAACTTAATGACATGCCAACATCATACAAACAGAAGTGAAGTCATATATACAAATGCTCAATGCAAATGCAAGTTAAAAGAATGAGAGAAGAAGCATGCAAGTTAATTATGAAGCAACATGAATCACATGGCAAAGTAAGGTACACTTAATGAGATGCAAACCAAAAATGCACAAAACATGAACCCAAGGCACAAGACCAGAACCAAAACAAGTCAAAGAAGAGATTTAGAAGCAAAAGAAATGAAGAGAAGAGAAACACAACACTATACAATCAAATTATGGAAGGAAAGAAGCAAGGAGATGAGGTGAAAGCACATAAGAAATGGAAGAACTTAAAAGGTAAGCCAATCACAAAATTTCCAAGACACAAACCCTAACCTAAGATCAGAAAGGTACCCATACCCCAAAGAGAACCCAAATGAGATGAAGAAGTTGGCACAAGTGCCCTTCTAAGCTAATAAGAGACCTTATGATCAAAAGGAAGCAAAATGGGATAAGCTATGAACCAAAATTCAAATAAAATCAACAATGCATCTAAAAATTCCACAACTTAGGACAAATGTTATTTAAACATGATATAACAATTAGCCAAAGGGATTGGAAGAAATTCAGAAGCTAGACAAGTCAAGAGAAGGCTTAAACATGAACTAGAGTTAGGAAACTTCACTTACAAGGCAAGGATCAAAGCCAAATGAATAATTTTCCAAAAATCAGGACTAAAACCACACATGAACTACATCCTCTTAGGAATCCAGAGCAAAAAGAACCAACAAGAAAATAAAAAAGATGAACACTATGGAAATTGGACAAGGCATGATGCTTGAAAAGGAATTAAAAAGAATTAATTAAGAGAGGAAATTAATTGACACGTGGATATTAGGAAAAAATGGAAAAGAAAAATATGAAAAAATAAAGAAAACTCAAATGAACATTCAAGAATTAATTTGGAATTTTTTTGATGATTGGAAGTATTTTTAATAATTGAAAAGCAAAAAGGAAATAAAAGAAATAAAGAAAAAAGAATTAAAATGGGGAAATAGGCTGGGAGGTGTGGATAGTCAGGAATTCAGTTACAATCAGTTGGGCTTGGAAGGCAGGGGGTGTGAATAGGCATATGAGCCCAATGGACTTGCGCTGGAATATAAAACCTAGGGTGGATATTCAGGAAATAAATGGAAAAAAGAAAGGCCAGAGGATTGATCCAACGCGTCTTATGCTTCATTCATTAAATGACGTGTCCTTAACAAGTGGATGAGGGCTGAGGAACATGCAGGTTATCATGGGGTGCATTACATGTTGAATTAAAATAGAACAGATTTGCACGTGAGAGAGAGAGGTTGGGTTCATTAAGAACATAGCATGATCCTGGGTAATGAGAGGCATGATCCAATGACAGAGAAGTCTTCTTCAACCTCATAAAACCCTATACGCATGTTTTCCAGATTCCGGTGACCAGAGCTAGGGCTCCGGCACCGGAAATTGCACCAGATGAACAAATCACAATAAAAATAAACATGAAGCTCCAGATTGACTAATTGGACTATGATGAGTTCAAATATGAGCATGAAAAAATCAATAGATCAATGAATCTCCTGGATCGAGAGCAAACAGTTTTGATCATGGAACTTTGAAGTCACATTACACACTCAATAATGCACCAATTTCGAAACTAAACATAGAAGAATGATCAGCATACATCAAAGATCCAAAAGCACACCTCAAAAATCATTTCTAGATCTGAAGATTCAGAGGCATACCTGAGCTTGCAGATCTTGAGAAAGCTTGTTAGAAGTCCAGAGAATGAAGCCAATCCCCTCCAAATACACTCTAATTGCAAAATAAATGCAACTAGAGCCTTGAATCTTGCTGGATCTGAGGATTTGCAAGCAACTGCCCTGAAATGGCAAGGTTGTGATTCTTGAGAGACAGCTTGAACAATGGTGAGATTAATGATCCTGAGCTCCCAAGGATCAAGGATCTATGATTTTTTTTGGAAGAGAGCAAGTGTATGAGGAGATTCAAGAGAAAATTCAAGTTGTGCAAGAAGGTGTAAACTCAACAATGAGAGATAATTGAGCCTTCTAAAACCCTAATTTGGTTTTATATCATCTCACGAGGAAATGCTGAATAGATGAGATGATTTGCACGTGTAGATCACAAGTTTTGGTGATTTTGAAAATTTTGCAATTTTGTGATGAGAGCATGTAATCCTCATGCATTCCCTTGCCTTCAGCCCATATGCACTCTAAATCCAGCCCTTAATCTCAAACAAACAAAATCCTAGCCCTAAGATGAAGTTGTCACACTCTTTTCATGTTCATGCATTTTTTGCACTTATGAAGTAACATTCTCACTTGGCACGAATTTTATGAATTTCTTTGAGAAAAGTGATCCATTTGCATTGTATTTTAATATTGGAACCTCAATTGATCCATACCAACACTCAAAATTGAGTTTCATGTCATTTGGCTCTTGGTGCATACATGAAAATCAACATTTGCCCTAATTTTAGCCAAATTTTCGAGGGCCTTAGATTTCTAATCATGAAGGCTATGAAAAAGTACTTGTACTTTTTGAAAATGGGAGGCCTTAATCTCCAACTTTCATGTTTGACTTTGGTCCATTTGAAGAATTTTTCATTAAGTTAAGGTCACTTGAATTTTAGGGCAAAAGTTGCCAAAAATGGCATTTTCTCAAAACCAACTTTGTACCAATTTCGCAAAAACCCTCAAAACTTAATTATTCTTGATCTTTGAACTTGACAAACCTCTTTTAACATTATAAGAACATCCCTTGGCTAGAAAAATGTGATTGGACCCCTTGAAATCTCACAGTTGACTTTTTTAAGGCACAGTTGACCAGTTTCTTCACTTGCAAGCAACTGAAGAAATGCTTGACTTCCACAAGGAATTTTCTCACCAAATTTGGTACCTAGGATCCTCTTAACATGTAAAAGACTTTGCCCAAATGAAATGGCCAAAGTTTTGAGGTTTTCATGCTTGAATCTCAAACCCTAGTTAAGGACCATTGTGTAGGAGCTTTGTCTTAGCCTGGAATCCCCGATGATCTTCCAACCTTCTGAGCTTTTGTAAAGGAACTTGAACTTGTAAATGCAATGTAAACCCCTCATAGGACTTGTACAAAACCATTGGGACCCTTGTCTTGGCTTGTGATGCTTCAAGAACCTCCACAAATGATCATATGCCTAATGTTAGGTCATGAGAAATGTTATGCCTCATCTTTCCATGCGAGGATGCTAAGAATATGATATGTTCATGATGAATATGATGTGATATGATGCTTAAAATGAAGAGGGAAAATTTGGGGTGTTACAGCTGCCCCTATTCAAACAACTGTTAATCTGAAAAGAACGGTAGCCCGGGCTATCGACCATTCAAGATAAACTGTGGTTGAATACCAAGAAGACTTGAAATTTGCACTCTGACGAAGAATGCAACACTGGGAAATAAACCCAACCAAATGACGCTTTGGCGACTGCAGGGGAGAAGAAAGCAGACGATCTTCTTCCAAATTGGAACCATTATCTGGAATAAGAATACATTGACAGACGAGTCTTCTTCAAACAATCCTGTGACGCCAGGAGCTGGACATACGAGTCCTCACTGCAAAAACATATGACTTGAGACAGACGAATCTCCTTCGGATATACCTGTTACACCAGGACCGGGATGCACTAAAGTCTGTGGGATAGACATGCATAATCAAGGTAGACGAACCTTCTTCATATATTATCCGTGGCTATATGGTATGAGACAGACGAGTCTTCTTCAAGCAAACCTGTTACGCCAGGTGCAACATCAATAAGTGGTGCTTGAGACGGACGAGCCTCCTTCGGATATACCTGTTACGCCAGGACCGGTAACCATTTTGACATTTATTCCCACAGTCAGGATTTTGAACCTCTTCAACACAGACGAGTATTGGATGATCATCAAGATAACACAGACGAGTGCCAAAAGTCAATGATACAGACGAGTATCAGACAATGATCTAAGAAACACAAACGAGCGCTTCAGGCGATGATACAGATGAATATCAGCCACTGGTATAGACGAATACCAGAAATTCAAACACAGACGGGCATTTGGAGTAGCAATACAGACAAGTACCAGGATGATCAGCAAATCCACACATGCAGATATAAGCTAACACAGACGAGTGTTAGGAATGATACAGACGAGTATCCAAACAAAACAGACAGCTTCAAACAGATAACACACAGACAAGTGTCGGAGAATGCAGACGAGCATCTATCAAATATCAAACACAGACGAATGTTGGAAATTGCAGACGAGCAATAACATCAATCATCAAACATCAAACATAGACGAGTGTTGGAAAATTGCAGACGAGCAACAACAAATATCAAACACAAACGAGTGTTGGAAATTGCAGACGAGCAACAACAAATATCAAACACAAACGAGTGTTGGAAATTGTAGACGAGCAATATCAAGGTAATCATGGGCCACTGCAGGGGAAAGCAAACGAGCAATACCAAAATGACAATACAGACGAGTGTTGGAAAATGCGGACGAGCAGTTATAAAGTACGAACACAGACGAGTGTTGGAAATTGCAGACGAGCAACAACCAAATGCCTGATTGGCCACAAGAGTTACAACTCTGCAGGGGAAAAAGAAAGTTGAGAGGCCTTGACACCTAACTCTGACTGGGGTGATGAATACCTGTCTGTATAATCATATTAACCAAAAGAATGACAGCTTCACTGGGGAATATTTCACTGATGGGAGTGCAACCCAAACATGAACTCTGTGGGGAAGGATCATCTTCAGACTTGGCTGGGAAAGATGCTTCAACAATGCTCTAGATGGGGAGAGAATTTTGCTAATTCTAAGCTCTGTGGGGACATCATGCATTCAACTTCCTGCTGGGCATACTCCACTGGGGAATAGATAAACTGCTGGGGCTACCTACGAAGGCTTAGCTGGGTAGACTTCTGCTTGAGAGAATGTGACGCCATCCTGCAACCTACAACAACAGAAAACACAAGTGCGCCCCGGGGACTTGCATGATATGATCTGTTCATCCATCGTCACCCGACACTCAAAGAGGATTTAAAAATGTTTCCTTGCACTGTCATTTTTTCAAATTATCACCATGTTTTAAATGCAATGCTATTTTTGCCAAAAATACATGACATTTTGCAAACAAAAATAAACACAACACAATTTTTTTGACTGAATATTCTTTTTATTGAAGGGCCTCTGAATAGGCAAAGATTTACATCAGGAAGCAACCACCTGGAAAGAGGTAGCCACCATAAAATTGAGAAAATAAACTATCCTAATGGAAATGGGCACGGCATCCCAATGAGTTCCCTTTCTGCTATGACCAGCATGTCTTCGAAACTCTCCATTCTTGCCTTTGCTTTCTGAGAAGATGAGGAGAGTGATTCCTACCCTTCTGATATTGTCAAGCTGTACGAAACGATGATTTGGCTCAGATTACTCGGATCGCAGTTGTTCGCTTATTCCCTTGTTTTGCGTGGATCGCCCTTTCGGGTTTTCAATCCACCAGGATACCCTTTTTTGCCTGAGCTGTCCAATGTGGCTTTTCAACTCAGCAGGTGTACACTTTTTTATTTAATTTCCCTAACTTTTGCCCGAGCTTTTTATTCTGTTTTTAGCTCGCCGGGATGCCTTTTTTTTGGCCTGGATTTTAATTCTATTTTTGTGTCCAGCGGGTCTCTTTATGCGAAGTATTTTTTAACTGCGTCCGAGTTAACAGGGGATTGGAAGTCATCTCCATCCATAGTGGTGAGCATCAGTGCTCCTCCTGAGAAAACTTTCTTCACTATGAATGGTCCTTCGTAGTTTGGGGTTCACTTGTCCCTTTGATCTGAACCTGGAGGAATGATCCTTTTCAGCACAAGCTCTCCTACTTAATACTCCCGAGTACGTACTCGTTGGTCGAATGCTCGCTTCATTCTCCTCTGATAAAGTTGACCATGACAAATAGCCGCTAATCTATTTTCCTCAATTAGGCATAGCTGATTGTACCGAGCACGCACCCATTCAGCCTCATCAAGCTTCACATCCATCATCACACGCAATGAAGGAGTCTCTACTTCAACAGGCAGGACTGCCTCCATACCATATACCAGAGAGAAGGGAGTTGCCCCAGTTGACGTCCTGACTGATGTTCGGTACCCATGTAATGCAAATGGTAACATCTCATGCCAATCTTTGTAAGTGGTGAACATCGTTTGCACAATCTTCTTGATATTCTTGTTTTCCGCCTCTACCGCACCATTCATCTTTGGTCGGTAAGGAGAAGAGTTGTGATGCTGGATCTTGAAGTCCCGGCACAACTCTGCCATCATCTTATTGTTGAGATTAGAACCATTGTCAGTAACGATTCTTTCGGGCACTCCATATTTACAAATGATGTCTCTTTTCAGAAATCTGGCAACCACTTGACGAGTGACGTTGGCACAAGATGAAGCGATGACCATTTGAAGCAGTAGGCTCTATCTTCCCGATCATGTCAATGCCCCACATAGAAAAGGGCCAAGGAGATGACATGATGTTGAGCGTTCTTGGAGGAACATGCACTTTGTCTGCATAAATCTGGCACTTGTGGCACTTACGAGCGAATGAACAACAGTCTGCATCCATTGTCATCCAGTAATACCCCGATCTCAACAATTTCTTAGCCATAGCATACCCTCCTGCATGGGTACCGAAAGATCCTTCGTGGACTTCCTGCATTAACAGACTTGCTTCGTGTCTATCCACGCATCTGAGCAAGACCATGTCAAAGTTTCTCTTATACAAAACCCCGTCTGTATTTAAGAAGAAGCTAGCATCAAGTCGCCTCAAGGTCTTCTTGTCATTGGAGGATACCCCAGCTGGGTATTCTTGCTTTTCTAGGAATAGCTTGATATCAAAGTACCAAGGTTTCTCGTCAGACACGGCGTCTACAGAGAAGGCATGAGCTGGAGCGTCAAGCCTGGAGATGTCAATTCTGGGCACATAATTCCAACACAAGACTTTGATAGATGAAGAAAGAATGGCCAATGCGTTGGCAAACTGATTTTCATCACGTGGTATGTACTGAAGCTTAACTGTTGTGAAGAACGTCAACAGTTTTCTAGCATAATCCCTGTAAGGAATTAAATGCTCTTGATGCGTATACCACTTTCCGGTAACTTGGTTAATAACGAGGGCTGAATCTCCGAATATATCGAGGTTCTTAATCCGAAGATTAATAGCCTCCCCTATTCCCATTATGCATGCCTCGTATTCCGCTTCATTGTTGGTGCAGCCAAAAGTAATTCTGGCAGCGAAGGGAAAGTGAACACCTTCGGGAGTGATAAGAACGGCACCAACTCCACGTCCATTGATATTGACTGCCCCATCAAACATCAACTTCCATTTGGATTCAGGGTCTGGCCCCTCCTCCGGAAGTGGTTCCTCGCAATCGTTTTCCTTGAGGTACTTGATGTCCTCATCAGGGAAATCAAACTTCATTGGCTGATAATCATCTTCCAGCGGTTGCTGTGCAAGGTAATCCGACAATACACTTCCCTTGATGGCTTTCTGAGAAGTATACTAGATGTCATATTCAGTTAAAATCATCTGCCACCTAGCAACCCTTCCGGTTAATGCTGGTTTCTCAAAGATGTACTTGAAAGGATCCATTTTGGAAATTAGCAGTGTGGTATGAGTCAACATGTACTGTCTTAGTCGACGAGCAGCCCATACCAAAGCGCAACAAGTTTTCTCGAGCAGTGAGTAACGGGATTCACAGTCGGTAAACTTTTGGCTAAGTTAATAAATAGCGTACTCTTTTCGACCAGACTCGTCATGTTGGCCTAGAACACACCCCCATTGACCCTTCTAGCACGGTCAAGTACATGATTAAAGGTCTCCCTTCAATTGGAGGCATTAGAATTGGAGGCTCTTGCAAATATTCTTTTATCTTGTCGAAAGCTCTTTGACAATCTTCATTCCACCTGACCGTTTGCTCTTTTCTTAGCAATTTGAATATGGGCTCGCACGTGGCAGTTAGATGAGATATGAACCGAGAAATGTAGTTCAACCTCCCTAAAAACCCGCGCATTTCTTTTTCTGTTTTCGGTGCAGGCATATCTTGAATTGCTTTTACTTTTGCAGGATCTACCTCAATTCCTTTCTGACTAACAATGAAACCCAGCAGTTTCCCGGAACGCACTCCGAAAGTGCACTTGTTTGGATTCAACCTCAGCTTGTATTTTATCAGTCTATCAAATAGCTTCTTGAGATTAACCAGATGCTTTTCTTCATCTCGGGACTTTGAAATCATATTGTCCACATAACACTCTATCTCTTTGTGTATCATGTCGTGGAACAATGTGACCATGGCCCGCTGATAAGTTGCCCTGGCGTTCTTCAAACCAAAGGGCATAACCTTGTAGCAGAATGTACCCCACGGGGTAATGAACATTGTTTTCTCCATGTCCTCCAGCGCCATCTTAATCTGATTATATCCGGAGAAGCCATCCATGAAGGAAAATACCGAGAATTGAGCAGTGTTATCTACCAACACATCAATGTAAGGTAACAGAAAGTCATCTTTTGGGCTTGCTCTATTCAAATCCCGGTAATCAACGCACATCCGGACCTTGCCGTCCTTCTTTGGTACAGGTACAATGTTAGCTACCCAAGGTGGGTAACTAGTTACGGCGAGGAATCCGACATCCCATTGCTTCTGAACTTCCTCCTTGATCTTCATCGCCATGTCAGGACGAGTTCTTCTCAACTTCTGTTTCACAGGAGGACAATCTTCTCTCAATGGTAGCTTATGCACAACGATGTCGGTATCCAACCCTGGCATATCTTGATACGACCAGGCAAAGATATCCACATACTCTCGCAGCATACTGATCAGCTTTTTCTTGACTTCGGCCTGCAGGCTGGCCCCAATCTTGATCTCTTTCTTCACATCTTCAGTGCCGATGTTGATGATCTGAATTTCTTCCTGATGAGGCTGAATAACCCGTTCCTCTTGTTTCAACAATCTGACCAATTCTTCAGGGAGTTCACAGTCTTCCTCAACCCCTTCATCAGCTTGGTAGACAGGATTGTCAAAGTCATGCGTGGTCATAGCAGGAATGTTATCAATGGATTCCAGATGATCAACACTGCACAGATGATGTGCTTATTTCAGAATCTGCCATTTTTATATTTTTTTGTGAAAAATTTAAAACAAAGAAAGAGAACACAAATTGTCTGAAAATGTCATTTATTTCATGGTAAAATAAGTGCATAACAAACATGGTGGCCCATACAATGGATCCTAGCATCTTGGGCAGAATGCTGGATTTGACAATGCAGCATGATAAGAAAAGGAAACAAATAAATTACTCTGAGTGACAGGTAACTTGGACAATGTCTTCAGCAGACCAGTTTTTCTGCTCCTCTCTGGGCGCACACAGATGAATCCAGTTGTCCCAGTCACCATCACTGTCCCCATCTTGGCTTGTCACACAAATCTGGTTGCGGTCGAGCATCCCAGCGCTGGTAAAAGTAATGGCTTTACCACTTGTGTCGCTCCCACTAAATGAAGCCAGGTCAAATAGGGTACAGACGCGAACGGTCGGCGAGAGGATCTGTCGCTCCCGATAAGTGGGACCGGCCCAAATAAAGGTACAGACGCGAACGGTCGGCGAGAGGGACAATGAGAACACACAGCCGTGAACTCACTGGAAATGAAAAGAGTCGCCAGCTAGGCATTTTTATCCCGGAGGAAAGGCAATGCTGCATAGGCCTAGAAAGAGATGGATAAGACGGTTGCGAACCAGAGAGACTGAGAAAGGGGGTTGGTTACAACCTGGGAAGGTATTAGCACCCAGATTGTCCGCCGTACTCGACGGGATCCACGCTTAAAAGATTTGTGTTTTAAAGGGGTAGTGTCAGTGCAATTTGTGTATAAAATGGCTGGAAAAGGATGTACGGGTGTCAGTGTAGGAGAAGTGAAGTGTATAAATGATGTGTCAGTGTAGGAATGAGAATGAATTGCTCATGATAATGAGGCTTAAAGAATGATACTGAAAGAGGGGGAATATACAGAGACTTTTGTTCGATAACTGTTAAGTCATGCCTACGTATCCTCTCGTGCAATGAGGAAGTCAGA
The DNA here is from genome assembly GCA_963966055.1 of Lathyrus aphaca. Lineage (NCBI taxonomy): Eukaryota > Viridiplantae > Streptophyta > Magnoliopsida > Fabales > Fabaceae > Lathyrus > Lathyrus aphaca. The sequence goes on along the minus strand of OZ014519.1, from coordinate 62,832,568 downwards.
ACACCGTAGTTCGACCCAAAGAGACTGAAAGATGAATTGACTTGTGAACTGCTTACTTGTCTATGCTCAAGTGTATGACCTGTCTGGCTCAGGTGCAAACTGTCTTGCATTAGACGGAAGAAGCGAGCTCTCGTTTGTGAGTGAATGAGATGAGAAAAGAATCCCGAAGGAGACGATTATTATTTGTTTTTTGAGTTTTCAGTCTTTTATTGCTTTTGAAAATTTGTCATAAGTTAATGAGCTTAAGCCTAAACCAATGGATTTAGTAAACTCATCACATCTTCCCTCTGATTAGGGGTAATGAGAATACCTTAAGTGTGAAGTCAGCTTCTCACACTTAATCACCTTTGGTATAGGATTAAGATCATTAACCTACTTATGATTATTTAGGTGTTTTTGTGGTTTTTGTTTAGTGTTAAGTAATGAGGTTAAGCCATAATCAGGGATTTAACAGACTCATTACACCATCCTAATAGAAGGATAATAGATGAGAATGTTTAAGCTGAGGAAAGCTCCTCAACTTAATCCATGATTAGGGATTAAACTCATGACAAAACAAGCCTTTGATTAAGTGGATTTTATTTAATGGTATGATGATGAAGTGAGTTTTAGGGTTTGTAAGACAACTTGAGGGGGACTTGTCCATTAACATTAGGGTTAGTCCTTCTTAACCAATTAAGGAAGAATTATAACCCTAATGCAAGGCCCAAGTTACAAGTGTGATGTCTTGATGAATATTAAGTGAATTGATTAAGAGATTTAAACACATTAAGGGTTTAACACTTAGGATTAAAGTTATACACTCCATCCTAAGAGAAGGATGCAGGCATAAGCTTAATCACAAAGCCTCAAAGCCTTTAGGGTTTAGTCCCTGATTATGAGATGAGAGGAGAAGACTCAAAGAGACACAAAGGTAAAACTAAGGGGGACTAATCAAAACCCTAATCATTGTCATGCTTGGTTGTTCCTAAGGTTTGTGAGGTTTTCAAAAGAAGATCTTCAATGGAACCACCAGGAAGCAGATGAAAGGATCAAGAGAGGCAAAGTAACTTGCTTCATTCAAGAAGTCAAGTCACTTGAAGAAAGAAAGTGGGAAGAAGAAGAATGAGCAAGCTCAATCTCAAACACAAGATGAAATGCAGCATGGATGCAAGAGAGATGAAAAGAAAAGTTATGAGAAGTGAAGGCAAATTCACTTCTCAAAATTACTTACCACCTGAAAAGTTAGAAAAGAAAATGCAATGCAATGCAAAATGAGATGAAATGGTATGAAGTAAATCAAAACCAGAAGCATGTACATGATGTTAATGATGCTATGAGATGCTACAAACCAGAAACAACACATGTGGATGATCATACAAGCTTATGAATGCAAATGAAGCATGTTAAAACACATGATCATACATGGAAAGTTATGAGGTGCATATGGCATACAACATGGAAAATGAGAGAAGCAATGATCAAACATGCTTGCAATATGTCTTATGATGTTAAATGAATCAAATGGAGGCATAGAATGTCATGGCAAGTCATGTTATGCAAGAAAATGCAAAATGGATGCATATGGAAGCCCAAATTAGGGTTTATGAACAATGCAACAAACAAAAACTAAAACCAGAAGCAAACAACATTACAAAAAATTGAAAATGCACTCAAAGGATCCCTAAACCTATACTAACTCACTGCCCAAAGGAGAGGTCTCAACTCCTAACCAAATGCAAGATATGATTTTCTTAAGATTTCTTGGGTTTTAGGGTTCCTTAACAAGAAAATTACCAAACAAAAGGAAAATGAAATATCAAATCATGGCCATTTAATCTCACAAACTACATGCTAAACCCAATGCAATGCAAGAAGAATCAATGTCCAACTCTTTAGGGTTAGGCAGAAATGATTTTTGGAAGTTTGGATCAAAATAATGCATAAAAATGATTTTAATTCAATGAAAAAATCTCAAAATGCATCAAGATCAAAAAAGAAATTTGGTTTGAAGGTTGGACAATGTTTCTAAATGTCTTAAAACATTTCATGAATTTTTTGGTGATTTTTAAATACCTAAAAGTATTTTTAATAAATTAATTTTCATTAATCAATTAAAAATAAACTTTTAAATATTTAAAAATACTTTTTTAATGCTAAAAATGAAAATAAAAATATTTTTGTGTTTTAAAAATTAATGAAACTATTGACAAAAAGTTTCATAATTTTTAAATGGTTTTTACTATTTTAAATAAATTGTAGAAAATAAATATGAAACAAATGAAATTAAAATCAAAATAAATGGAAGTATGCTGGATGGATGGCTGAGATTGAGTCTGGCCAGGAAAGGGTTGACTGCGCGCGCAGATCAAAGGCCCACATTCAAACTTGGTTAATCTGAATTATTAATTAAATAAATGTGATTAGGGTTTCTAATGACGAATCACAGCCACACACACGCGCGCGAAGTCAACAAAGTCCACAGATCCAAAGCACGAAATTCAAACTGCCTTAATTACAGGATTAAAACCCTAATTATTTTCAGGTGGCCGGAGAAGACCTCCGGTCGTCTTCTCCGGTGGGAACCCCACCTGAAAATTCCTAAAACTCTCAAAACGCAACTAAAATGAAATCTAAAAACACAGAAATGATTCCCACAACCCACTGAATCAAAACCCTAACACAAACATCATTTGTGTTTCATCAAACTCATGAATCGAAACAAACAAAATTTTAGGGCAAGACTTTCAGAACACGATTACATCCTCATTTTTCCACCATTTTCAAAACTAATGACATCAGGATGATCAGGAGAACATATAGAATCTATTTAGAACTTAAAAAAGGATTTCTGGAAAAAATGTTCTTGAGCTACCTGAGTTTCGAAGCTTTCAATCTTGCAACTTCCTGACCTCTTCCTTTGATGCAAACCACCCCCTTTGGTCCCTTGATGATGTCTGGATGCTCAGCAAGAGTTTATGTTGGCTAGTTTGAGAGTTTGAACAAGTTCTGTTCAAGCTCAGGTGAGAATGGTGCTTGTGATTCAGGCAGTTTCAGACCAGGTTGAGGGGTTCTTTATGATCAAGATGATGATTTGAGAAGGTTTATGAAGTTTGTTCAAGTGTTTGTGTCCTGTATGAAGAGTTTCGAAGGCTTTGGCTTTGAGAGTGAAAAATGGGGAAGCTGAGTTCTTGCTGGTTTCAGGCTTATGTCTTGTTGGTTTGGGTTCAATGAAGCAAGGTGAGTTTATTAGTGGAGTTTGTTTGAGTGTTTATGGCTTGTGGAATGAGATTCGAAAGCTTTTGCTTGAGGGAGTGAAAATGGGAATGTGATGCTAAGGCTTGTTTCAGGCTTCCTTCTTATGTGAAATGGCTGGCATTTGATCCACATAAACAAATCTTATTGGTCAGATGATGTGACTTGGCCTTTTGTGATAGGTGTGCTAGCTTTTGCAAAAAGTCCACTCTTGTGTAAGAGAAAGCATGGGCAACTTCTAGCCAAGTACAAGGGTGTGGGCTGGCGCAGCATGGTGAGGGGAAAGGCTAGGGCTGGTTCAGCAGCCAAGGAAACAAGTGGATGGAAGTGTGATGATGGTTTTGCAACTTGCTCACTTTTGGTTCTTATGGAAAGAATCTTGCTTCACAAACCATGAAACATGTGATCTTTTGGTTCAAATCTGATTTTTAGAACTTGTATGATGCTTGCATATTGGTTAGACCTGAACTAGAAGTCACAAATGCCTTGGTACAAAGTTTTTGCAAGTTTCTCATTTGGGGCATATTTTGAAAATTAGTGATTTTTGCCAACTTTGACACACCATAACTTTTGATCCAAAATGAATTAGGTCATGTTCTTGTACTTTTTGAAAAGGGAAAGATCTAATCTACAACTTTCATGACCAAAGTTTTTCCATTTGAAGCATTTTTGGATCAAAAAGCAAGGGTTGAAAAAGTTGCATAAAATGACATTTCATTAAAAGTCAACCATGCCCTAAAAAGTCAACTTTGCAAAAACTTGTAGTTCTTGAATTTTGTGAACTTCAAACCTCTTCCATGATCAAATAAAGATCAAACACACTCAAAATGATGAAGATCACCCTTTGGTTGGGTCATTGGGGGCCTCAGATGCCTTGATTTTGCACTGACTTGTCCAGAAAGTCAACTCTTGATCAGATGACTTCCCCATGGAATTTCTTCATGAAAATTGATACGCATACTCCCTATACCATATAGAGACCAATAGAAACAAGAATGACCAAAAAATTTGGAGTTATGGCCTCTGAAACCAAAACCCTAATTTTAGGTCATCTGTGCAGTTAAACCTAGCTCTGCATCCACACCATTTCCAGTTCTTGTGATTCTTTGACATTCTTGACTTTGAGAGGATATAATATGATGCTTGAACACACATGGACCCTTTTTAAGTGATTGATGACCTTTGGAGTGGCTCAAGAAGCTCTTGGATTGCTCAGGTCACAAACCCTAGATGCAGATGACTTTGAACCAATGCAGTGAATCAAAATTGTGGTATGAGATGTTATGATTGTGCTTATGCATATGAAATAATCACAAGCCATGGTGTGAATGGGTGAGGGCAAATTTGGGGTGTTTACAGGATGAAATGAATAGAGTCGCCAGCTAGGCATTTTTATCCCGAGGGGAAAGGTAATGCTGCATAGACCTAGAAAGATATGGATAAGACGGTTGCGAACCAGAGAGACTGAGAAAGGGGGTTGGTTACAACCTGGGAAGGTATTAGCACCCAGATTGTCCGTCGTACTCGACGGGATCCACGCTTGAAAGATTTGTGTTTTAAAGGGGGTAGTGTCAGTGCAATTTGTGCATAAAAGGGCTGGAAAGGGATATACAGGTGTCTGTGTAAAAGGAGTGTAAAGTGAAGTATGTGAAGTGTATAAATGTACAGTGTCAGTGTAAGAAATGAATGGAATTCCCAAGAATATGAGGCTAAAAGGATGATGCTGGAAAGAGGGGGAATATACAGAGACTTTTGTTCGATAACTGTTAAGTTATGCCTACGTATCCTCTCGTGCAATGAGGAAGTCAGAACACCGTAGTTCGACCCAAAGAGACTGAAAGAATGAATTGACTTGTGAACTGCTTATTTTTCTATGCTCAAGTGTATGACCTGTCTGGCTCAGGTGCTAACTATCTTGCATTAGACGGAAGAAGCAAGTTCTCGTTTATGAGTGAATGAGATGAGAAAAGAATCCCGGAGGAGACGATTATTGTTTGTTTTTATGTTTTCAATCTTTTATTGCTTTTGGAAGTTTGTCATAAGTTAATGAGCTTAAGCCTAAACCAATGGGTTAGTAAACTCATCACATCTTCCCTCTGATCAGGGGTAATGAGAATACCATAAGTGTGAAGTCAGCTTCTCACACTTAATCACCCTGGTGTAGGATTAAGATCATTAACCTACTTGTGATTATTTAGATGTTTTTTGGTGTTTTTGTTTAGTGTTAAGTAATGAGATTAAGCCATAATCAGGGATTAAACAGACTCATTACACCATCCTAATAGAAGGATAATAAATGAGAATGTTTAAGCTGAGGAAAGCTCCTCAACTTAATCCATGATTAGGGATTAAACTCATGACAAAACAAAGCCTTTATTGAGTGGATTTTAAGTTAATGATAAGATGATGAAGTGATTTTTAGGGTTTGTAAGATAACTTGAGGGGGATTTGTCCATTAACACTAGGGTTAGTCCTTCTTCATCAATTAAGGAAGAATTAGAACCCTAATGCAAGGCACAAGTTACAAGCTTGATGTCTTGATGATTATTAAGTGAATTGATTAAAGGGTTTTAAACACATTAAGGGTTTAACACTTAGGATTAAAGTTATACACTCCATCCTAATAGAAGGATGCAAGCATAAGCTTAATCACAAAGCCTTAAAGCCTTTAGGGTTTAGTCCTTGATTATGAGATGAGAAGAGAGGACTCAAAGAGACACAAAGGTAAAATCTAAATGGGGAACTAATCAAAACCCTAATTATTGTCATGCTTGGTTGTTCCTAAGGTTTGTGAGGTTTACAAGAAAGATCTTCAGAGGAACCACCAGGAAGCAGATGAAAGGAGCAAAGAGAAGCAAAGTAACTTGCTTCATTTAAGAAGACAAGTCACTTGAAGAAAGAAAGTAAGATGAACAAGAATGAGCAAGCTCAATATCAAGCACAAGACCAAATGAAGCAATGATGCATAGGAGAGATGAAAAGAGATTGTGAGAAGTGAAGGCAAATTCACTTCTCAAAGCAACTTACCACCTGAAAAGTTAGTGAAATAAATGCAATGCAATGCAAAATGAGATGAAATGGCATGTTGCAAACCAAAACCAGAAGCATGAGTATGATGTTAATGATGCTAAGAGATGATGAAAACATGGAATAAAGCATGAGGATGATCATACAAACACATGGATGCAAGGGAAGCATGCTTAGAACCATGTACATACATGAAAAGTTATGAAATGCAAATGACATACAACATGGAAAATGAAAGATGAAATGATCAAACATGATTCTAATATGTCTTAAGATGCATCATGAATCAAATGAATGCATAAAACGTCATGGCAAGTCATGGTATGCAAACAAATGGGAGATGGATGCAAATGAAAGCCCAAATTAGGGTTTATGATCAATGCACAAAACAAAAATCAAAACCAGAAGCAAACATCATGATAAAAATTTGAAAACGCATTCAAAGGGACCCTAAACCTATACAAACTCACTGCCCAAAGGAGAGGATCCAATTCTTAACCTAGTGTAAGTTATGAATTTCCTAAGTTGGCTAGGGTTTTAAGGTACCTTGTCAAGAAAAATGCCAAACAAAAAGGAAATGCAGGATCCATTCATGCCAATTTAATCCTATAAACTACATGCTATACAAGATGCAATGCAAAAAGAATCAAAGTCCAACTCTTAAAGGCTAGGTAGAAATGAATTTTTGAACATTGGATCAAAATAATGTCTTGAAATGAAATTAATTCCATGGAAAATTGTCAAAAGACATCAATATCAAAAAAGAAATTTGGTTTGAGAGTTGGACAATGTTTCTAAATGATTTTAAATGTTTCATGAATTTTTTTGTGATTTTTAAATACCTAAAAGTATTTTTAATTAATTAATTCTCATTAATCAATTAAGAATAAACTCTTAAATGTTTTAAAAATAATTTTTAATGCAAAAAATAAAAATAAAAATGTTTTTGGTTTCTGAAAATTAATTGAACCTTTGACAAAAAATTTCAGAATTTTTAAAGATGTTTTACTATTTTTAATAAATTGTAGAAAACAAATGAAATAAAAATGAAAATAAAATGAATTTAAAGAGAAGTAAGCAGAATCAAGGGCTGACATTCAAACTGGACGCGCGGGAGTTGACTGCGCGCGTGATCCAGTGGCTGAAATTCAAACTGGACTAATTTCTAATTAAATTTAATTAAACTGAATTAAAAAAGTCAAATGAGGATTAGGGCAAAATGGTGGAATCCTGACCAACCAAACGCGCGCGGGTCAACACATCCAAGGGCCAGAATTCAAACTCTCATAATTACACAGATTAACCCTAATTAACTTCAGGTGGTCGGAGAAGACTTCCGGTCGTCTTCTCCGGCCAGACCCTCACCTGAAAGTTGCTAACTTCCTCAAAACTCCATGAAAACGAAACCTAACTGCCCAGAATCAAACCCCATTCAACACTAAATCAAAACCCCCAAACAAAAACCATTTTTTCATTCATTAATCATGCAAATCGAAGCAAGACATATTTAGGGCAGAAAATTTCAGACAGCTCATACATACTCAATACTCCACCATTTTCACTTTTAAACACATCATGATGATCAGGATAACATCTAGAATCAATTTATAACAAGTAAATGAAGCTCTGGAAAATTTGTTCTTGATGGATACCTGAACTGAAGCCCTTCGAACAGGAGCTTTCTGACCCTTTCTCCTATGCAAACTCACTCCTTTGGTCCTCCTGAGCTCAATGGGATGCTTCACAACTCTTGTTGATGGCTGATTTGGGAGATGGCAGAAGTTCTGTTCAAGGGGGGGTATGGAAATCGATCTTGGTTTTTGAGGGTTTCAGGCTATGGTGATGGGTGGTTTGTGATCAGTGAAGCATGTGGAGATCAATGGTGAAGTTTGTTTGTGTGTTTGAAGGCTGTGCTGAGTGTTTCGAATGAAAATGCAAGTTGGAGAGATTTTGATAACTATGGCTTGGAGTGTGTTTTAGCATGAATGGTGTGGTGTGTTATGCTGGCTTTGGTCCATGTATCAAAAGGTGATAGGTCAGAGAGTTGTTGGTGGCCTATGGTGATTGGTATGGGTCTTTGGCCAAAATGTCAACTTGATTTGTACTTGAGGTATGGGCAATGGTACGACTTGCTTTTTGGCTTGCTTTGGCTCAGCTTGAATCAAGGAATGCTATGGAACAGGTCTAGAAGCAATGCAGCAAGTGGTTGATGGTTTGTGATAGGTTTTGCAAGTTTCACAAAGTTTGGTTCCTTTGGGATTTCTTGAGGTTCAAGGCATGAAATGAGATGATTCTTTGGACCATTCTGAAATTTAGAGGTCATGTGATCATGTTGTGAAGAATTTGTACACATTTTAGGCCTTTAGAACACTTGATCATACCATTTTGCAAAATGCCTCTTTGGTAGAAAACTTCAAATTTGTGATTTTGGCCAACTTTGACAAGCCATAACTTTTGATCCAAAATGAATTAGGTCAAGTTCTTGTACTTTTTGAAAAGGGAATGATCCATTCTACAACTTTCATGACCAAAGTTTTTTCATTTGAAGCATTTTTGAATCAAAAAGCAAGGGTTGAAAAAGTTTCCCAAAATGACAATTTTCCTTATAAGTCAACTTTCCCCAAAAGTCAACTTTGCAAATGACTTGAAATTCTCCCATTTTGTGAACTTCTAACATCTCCTATGATCAAATAAAGATCATGCATAATCAAAATGATGATGAACACCCTTTGGTTGGGTCATTGGGGGTCTCAGATGCCCTGATTTTGCACTGGCTTGCTCAAAAAGTCAACTCTTGATCAGATGACTTCCCCATGGAATTTCTTCATGAAAATTGATATGAATGATCCTTATACCATATAGAGACCAATAGAAACAAGAATGACCAAAAAATTTGGAGTTATGGCCTTTGAAACCAAAACCCTAATTCTAGGTCATCTGTGTAGTCAAACCTGGCTCTGCTTCCATGCCATTCTCAGCTCTTGTGATTTTTTGACATTCTTGACTTTGAGGGGATATAATATGATGCTTGGACATACATGGACCCCTTTGAAGTGATTGATGACCTTTGGAGTGGCTCAAGAAGCTCTTGGATTGCTCAGATCACAAACCCTAGATGCAGATGACTTAGAATCAATGCAGTGAATCAAAGATGTAATATGCGATGCTATGATTGGATTTTTGCACATGAGGATATCACAAGCCATGGTGTGAATGGGTGAGGGCAAATTTGGGGTGTTTACAGCTTCCCCTATTCAAACATGAGTTAGCTGTGCAGGATGTAAGCAACGGCTTATCAGGCAAACAAGATAACTTGTGGTTGAATACCAAAGACAGTCCAAAATTTGCACTCACAGAATGAAGAAGAAAAGGGATATAAATTGTAAAGGAAAATAAAGTATAATTATGAAGTGCGGGCGACGGAGTACAACCGTCAAGCAGAGGACGACTGCTGGGGAAAGGGCAATGACGGGGACGACCGACATGCTGGGAAAATGCGGGAAATAAAGCAATGACGGGGACGGCCAACATGCTGGGGATATAAGGGATTATGATGGGGACGGCCATCAAGATGAAGCTATAAGATTCTCTGGGGATTGTAGGTAAAAATAAATGATGAGGTACGGTCATCAGGTTCATAAAGTAATGCAAACAACGATGGGGACGGCCATCGGGCTAAACTGATGAAGGACGATCATCAGGAAAAGGAAAAGGGACCACGACGGGGACGGCCATTGGGTTAAAGAATAAATGAAATAATGATGAGGGACGGTCATCAAAGGTGAAGGACGATGACCTGGCAGGGTACGGCTGCCGAAAATATCGCGACATAGGACGAATGCCGGTAAAAAGGTCGACGATGGGGACAGCCATCGGATGAGCATGATGAAGGACGATCATCAAGAGGTGAAGGACGATCACCTAGTAGGGGACGGCTGCTCTCAAGGTTTATCATGACATAGGACGAATGTCAGATAAAGAGATCAACGATGGGGACGGCCATCGGATAAAAATGATGAAAGACGGTCATCGAGAGGTGAAGGACGATCACCTAGCAGGGGACGGCTGCTAAATATCACGACATAGGACGAATGTCGGATAGAAAAGGTCGACGATGGGGACGGCCATCGGATGAGCATGATGAAGGACGATCATCAAGAGGTGAAGGACGATCACCTAGCAGGGGACGGCTGCTCTCAAGGTTTATCATGACATAGGACGAATGTCAGATAAAGAGATCAACGATGGGGACGGCCATCGGATAAAAATGATGAAAGACGGTCATCAAGAGGTGAAGGACGATCACCTAGCAGGGACGGCTGCTAAAAATCACGACATAGGACGAATGTCGGATAGAAAAGAAATTTTTGCTTTGCGGGCGATCCACTGGGGAATAGTAAACACGGACGAGTGTTTATATCCAAACAATAAAAGGTATAAGTGTTTTGGTGTTGTGTATAGATTAAAGATGCGGACGAGCATCCCTAAGACTACGATACGGACGAATATCGGGTAGAAACAAATACTGACACGTGTTTAGAGATGATGATACGGACGAGTATCAACTGGTTAACAAAGAACACGGACGAGCGTTGATTCTGAAGGGACTCTTCTGGGGAATAGTAGACACAGACGAGTGTCCAATATTCGAGAAGACATAAGTGTTTGACACGGTGTATGGATTAAAGATGCGGACGAGCATCCTTAAGACTATGATACAGACGAGTATCAGGTAGAAACAAACGTTTGACGCATGTTCTGAGATGATGGTACGGGCAAGTACCAACTGGTTAACAAAGAACACGGACGAGCGTTGATTCTGAAGGGACATAAGTGGTGTATACAAGACACGGACGAGTATCTGTACAAGTGAAATAAGTATGAGTGGTGTATAGTTGAGTGTTCAACCTGCTGGAGAGAGTGACACGGACGAGTGTCAAAAGGAGAAAAGTATAGTATAAACAAGTGTATGCTTTTTACAAAGTGTTTAGGTAATTATGCTGGGGAGAGTGACACGGACGGATGTCAAGAAAATTATATATATGTATATGTAAGTGCAAAGGGGACGCTTTGGCTTTCTACTGGGGATATGACACGGACGGGTGCCACAAGGAGTGTGTACTGATGTTTGTGAGTGTAAGGCAACTGCTTTAGCTTTAGCTCTCCGCTAGAGAATCTGGGGAGTATTCTGTATATTGTTAATGGATTGTCATTATTCACAAGTGTTTGATTCAGAACATGGCTTATGATTATGCAGTATGTTTGATTTTTGCCGTAATGCCCTGTATTAGATGGAATGCTATGATCTGTGGGGAATATGATGCGAATGCTATGATTATGCAAAGATACCGATCCGGGATTCGAATCCCATTGCTGTGGAGATCTCTGGCTGATCTGCTCGAAGTAGACGTCCCAGCTGGGGATGAGATCATTGGTATATCTGACATATGAGACTCGGCTTGGGGATACAGGTCACTGATAGACCTATCTTTGGTAATAAGGGACCCAGCTGGGGTTTGTAGAAGCTTTCGTCACTCTGTTGTGATTCCTTCATGTGGTGCTTTTCCGGGTAGAGGTTGACACTCTGTGGGGAGATGGTTCCCAGGCTTTTGCATTTGGCTGCGGAGGAAGAATGAATGGCAACTTGGCTACGGAGAAATAACAAGTGGCAAATCAGCTGGGGAGAAAACACTTTTGGTGCTAAGGATGAGTGAGTATTGATTTGCCAGCTTGCTGGGATGAAATTTATATGCCCCATGTCGTGTTTTGAATACCTGCAATCCTGCAAAGACAGAGAAACGCACAAGTAATCCCGAGGTATCCCTTACCGGACTCCGTCGTAAGAGTCCAGACACTCCCGGGAGTAAATATATTTCCTGCGAGCACGTATACTTTAGAAACATCTGTATTTATGCAATCAGTATCTTAAAGATATCGGACATTTTGCAAATGAAAATAAAATGTACGAGACGAGACGTGACTGAAAATCTGATTTTATTAATTGGTATGCCCTGAATTGACAATATACAGTCAAAGAAACATATCCCCTAAAAAGAGGAGATTGTTACAAATTGAGAAACAAAATATTGGCAATGTTGACGACGCTTCCAGGAGCTTCCCTTTTGCTATGACTCGTATGACATTTGACGTTCTTCTCGTCTTGCTTTCTGAAGAAGGCTGATTCTGAAAGAGGCTTGATCCTTTCGAAGTTTACCGAGTTGTAGGTGATACAGACGAATTCAGGATGCAGTTGTTCGCTTATTCCCTTATTTTGCATGGATCGCCCTTTCGGGTTTTCGATCCATCGGGATACCCATTTTTGCCTGAGTTGTCCAATGCGGCTTTTCAACTCAGCGGGTGTACACATTTTATTTATTTATTTATTTTCCCTTATTTTTGCTCGAGTCTTTTATTCTGTTTTTGACTCGCCGGGATGCCCTATTTTTTCCTGGACTTACATTTTGTTTTCATGTCCAGCGGGTCATTTTTACGCGAAGTATTTTTTAACTGCATCTGAATTCACAGGGGACAGGAAGTCTTCACCATCCATAGTGCTGAGCATTAGTGCTCCACCAGAGAAAACTTTCTTTACTACGAATGGTCCTTCATAGTTCGGAGTCCACTTGCCCCTGTGGTCTGTATGAGGAGGGAAGAGTCTCTTCAACACAAGATCTCCTACTTGGTACTCTCGGAGCCTGACTTTCTGATCGAAGGCCTTTTTCATTCTTTTCTGATACAACTGCCCATGACAGATTGCAGCCAATCTCTTCTCTTCGATCAGACTCAGTTGCTCGTATCGGGATCGGACCCATTCTGCTTCGTTTAGCTTAACATCCATCAGTACCCGTAGGGAAGGTAATTCAACTTCAACAGGTAGGACTGCTTCCATACCATACACAAGCTGATACGGCGTTTCCCCAGTAGATGTTCTGATTGACATGCGGTACCCATGCAAGGCAAATGGTAGCATTTCATGCCAGTCTTTGTAGGTGACTACCATCTTCTGCACAATCTTCTTAATATTCTTATTAGCTGCCTCAACAGCGCCGTTCATCTTTGGCCTGTAAGGAGAAGCATTGTGGTGTTGGATCTTGAAGTCCCGGCATAGTTCTGCCATCATTTTGTTGTTTAAGTTGGAACCATTATCAGTAATGATTCGCTCGGGAACTCCGTACCGACAGATGAAGTCTTTCTTCAGAAATCGGGCTACCACTTTCCTTGTAACATTTGCATAGGAAGCTGCTTCAACCCACTTGGTAAAGTAGTCAATGGCTACCAGGATGAATCTGTGGCCATTTGAAGCAGTCGGTTCAATCTTGCCAATCATGTCAATGCCCCACATAGCAAAGGGCCAGGGTGAAGACATCACATTCAGAGGATTGGGAGGCACATGCACCTTATCCGCGTAAATCTGGCATTTATGGCATTTCCTGGCATAGGCACAACAGTCAGCATCCATTGTGATCCAGTAATATCCTGATCTTAGCAACTTTTTAGCCATGGCATGCCCTCCTGCATGGGTACCAAAGGATCCTTCGTGCACCTCGTGCATCAACAAGTCTGCTTCTGTTCTATCAATGCATCTGAGGAGTACCATATCAAAGTTTCTCTTGTACAGGGAACCATCAGTGTTCAGAAAGAAACTACCAGCAAGCCTTCTCAAAGTCTTCTTATCATTGGAAGATGCCCCAGGTGGGTATGTTTGATCCTCTAAGAAGCACTTAATGTCATGGAACCAAGGCTTATCATCCTTAACAACATCTGCTGCGAACACATATGCTGGTCTGTCAAGTCTGGACACTGAAATTCGAGGTACAAAGTTGGCAGCTTGAACTTTGATCATGGATGAAATGGTAGCCAGAGCGTCTGCAAACTGATTCTCGTCCCGGGGAATATATTCAAGCCTGACTATTGTGAAGAAAGTCAATAACCTCCTTGTATAATCCCTGTAAGGTATCAGATGATCCTGGTGGGTGTACCATTTGCCGTTGGTTTGATTAACTACCAGAGCTGAATCTCCGAATACAGTTAATGTCTTGATCCTGAGGTCAATGGCTTCCTCAAGACCCATAATGCAAGCTTCGTATTCAGCTTCGTTGTTAGTGCAGTTAAAGGTGAGTTTTGCCGAGAAAGGCATGTGAACTCCCTTAGGTGTAATGAGTACAGCACCAACACCACGACCATTCATATTAACAGCCCCGTCAAACATCATAGTCCATTCTTCTTCCGGGTCAGGCCCTTCAGTGTGAATAGGCTCTTCATGATCTTTTTCTTTTATGAACATGATGTCTTCATCAGGGAAGTCAAATCTCATAGACTGATAATCATCAATAGGTTGCTCAGCAAGATAATCAGACAACACACTGCCCTTGATGGCTTTCTGAGATGTGTACTGGATGTCATATTCTGTGAGGATCATTTGCCATCTTGCAACCCGTCCGGTAAGTGCTGGCTTCTCAAAAATGTACTTAACTGGGTCCATCTTTGATATCAATAAAGTAGTGTGGGTCAACATATACTGTCTCATTCGGCGAGAAGCCCACGCTAAAGCACAGCAAGTTTTCTCGAGCAGTGAATAACGTTGTTCACAGTCGGTAAACTTTTTGCTCAGGTAGTATATTGCATACTCTTTTCGACCAGACTCGTCATGCTGGCCCAGCACACACCCCATTGACTCTTCTAATACTGTCAAGTACATTATCAGAGGTCTTCCTTCAACTGGAGGCATAAGGATTGGAGGTTCATGTAAGTATTCTTTAATCTTGTCAAAAGCCCTCTGGCAGTCTTCGTTCCACCTGACCGTCTGTTCTTTTCTTAACAGCTTGAACAAGGGTTCACATGTCGCTGTAAGGTGAGATATGAACCTTGAAATGTAGTTCAATCTACCTAGAAACCCCAGACTTCTTTTTCAGACTTCGGTGCAGGCATTTCTTGAATAGCTTTGACTTTATCAGGGTCAACTTCAATCCCTTTTTCGCTCACAATAAATCCCAGTAGCTTACCAGATCGCACCCCGAATGTGCACTTGTTGGGGTTCAGTTTCAGTTGGTATTTCCTCAGACGCTTGAATAATTTCAGCAGATTTACCAGGTGGTCTTCTTCTGTGAGGGACTTAGCAATCACGTCATCCACATAACATTCGATTTCTTTATGGATCATATCGTGGAATAATGTTACCATAGCCCGTTGATATGTTGCACCAGCATTCTTCAGTCCGAATGGCATCACCTTGTAACAGAACGTGCCCCAGGGTGTGATGAAAGTTGTCTTCTCCATGTCTTCAGGTGACATTTTGATTTGATTGTATCCTGAAAATCCGTCCATGAAGGAGAATACCGAGAACTAAGCCGTATTATCAACCAATACATCAATGTGAGGTAATGGGAAATCATCTTTCGGGCTGGCTCTATTCAGATCCCGGTAGTCAACACACATCCTTACTTTGCCGTCTTTCTTAGGCACATGTACAATATTAGCAACCCACGGCGGATAGCTAGTTACAGCAAGGAACCCGGCGTCCCACTGCTTTTGCACCTCTTCCTTTATCTTCATTGCCATGTCTGGGCGAGTACGGCGCAGCTTCTGTTTTACTGGCGGGCAGTCTTCTTTTAATGGAAGCTTGTGCATGACAATATCGGTGTCCAACCCTGGCATATCCTGGTAAGACCAAGCAAACACATCCACATACTCCCGAAGCATGTCAATCAACTGTTCTTTCACTGAGTCTTGTAAGCAGGCCCCGATCTTAACCTCTTTCACGTCTTCTTCCGTACCAAGATTAACCGTTTCGATCTCCTCCTGATGAGGAGTGATAGCCTTCTCCTCTTGCCTTAACAACCTGGCTAGCTCTTCAGGAAGCTCACAATCTTCTTCAACCCCTTCATCAGCTTGATTGATTGGATTGTCAAAGTCATACGAAGTCATAACTGTGTTGTTGTCGGTGCAGTCTGAGAGGCACTCTCTGCAAGGGTTTAGATTGTTCATTTTAGTGATTGATTTTAATCTTGTTTTAGAAAAAGTGAAATGAAGTTATCATTTTGAAAACATTCCCATTTTATTTTTGTACAAAAAGAAAAATGGAAAACAGTGAGTGGAAAAGGAAAAAGACTCATTTACAAAAGATGTCCGATATTCATTGATTGATCTATTTGCACAAAATTACAAGATGGCCCGATTACAAAATGAGTCTTGTCATCTTGGGCAAGATGCAAGACTTGATGCATGCTCAAAAATACAGGAAATAATAATTACTCTGCAGGAGTAACCCTTATAATTTCCTGGGAAGACCAGTTTGAGATACGGCTCCCCGGGATCCTTGGACGTATCCAGCTCTCCAGGTTGCGCTCATCTTCCGACTCATCTTCCAAGTTGTTCACTACATCAGGGGTGAGCATCCCCCCACTGACAAAATTGGGCTTCTTAGCAGCCTCTGATTGATCTTGTTGAGTTGGTTTGTAACCCAACCCAAATCTGTCCTTTTTCTTCTCCACAGGCAACAGCTTGCCCCAGCCTTGGGCATTCCCTTCTTCAACAACCTTCCTGGCTTGATGATAAGATGTCATGGAGGTCCCAAGTACAACAGATGCTTCATTAATGTTCAGGGCTTCAAATCCCTGGCTCATGGTTTCATGGATCTCTCCATCCATCTCAATGTATTTATATGTAGCCAGATGGCTAACAAAAATATCTTCTTCACCACAAATGGTGATGATCTGGCCCTCCCACTCGAATTTCAGCTTCTGGTGAAGGGTAGACGTAACTGCGCCAGCGGCATGGATCCAAGGTCTACCCAACAAACAGCTGTAGGCCGGCTGAATGTCCATCACATAGAAGGTAATTTTAAAAGTCTACGGGCCAATCATCACGGGAAGATCAACCTCACCTAGCACTGATCTCTTAGAGCCGTCAAATGCTCTCACCACCAAGTTACTTGGACGTAATGCCAAGCCATCATACTCCAGCTTCACCAAGGCTTTCTTTGGCAAAACATTGAGTGAAGACCCAGTGTCTACCAGTACATGTGATAGAACAGCACCCTTGCATTCTAGGGTGATGTGTAAAGCCTTGTTGTGGTTGCATCCCTCAGTTGTTAGATCAGCATTGGTAAAACCCAATCCATGGCTGGTATTGACATTGGCTACCACGGTCTCCAGCTGATTAACGGTGATCTCCCCTGGCACATACGCTGCGTGCAAGACTTTTAGTAATTCATTCCGGTGAGCTTCGGAACACATCAGCAGGGATAAAATGGAGATTTTTGAGGGAGTTTGGTGAAGCTGATCCACCACTTTGTAATCACTCCTCTTGATAATTCTCATAAACTCGTCTATATCTTGTTCAAAAGATGCCTTCTGAGTCTCTTTGAGAATAGGTTCTTCCACTGCCACACTCTTTCCCTTTGCTTTGGCAGCAGCTTCTGCTTCGGCATTAGGTCTTTGTGCTTGCGAGGCAAAAAGTCGTCCGCTTCTGGTGAAGCCTCCGCCTCCCCCGACATTATCAATATGTGGAGAGGAAGTTGAAGAGTCAAGAGTGATTTTCTCCCCATTGCAGTAAAGGTCAGAGCCATAATGCCAAGGGATGGCATTACTGCTTTCATATCGAACTGGCCCAGGTACCGTGATGGTAACCGGACTGACTGCAGCAGAGGAGGGTGTTGAAATAGTGTGTGGATCGTAGTAGATGGTGACAGGTGACCTGGCAGGAGATGTCATTGTTTGTTGAAAATTGTTGTTCGGAGGAATACTTGACAGATCATAATAAATAGTGACTGCTGAGATATCTGTAGATGTTGTAGAAGATCTTGCTGGATAAATGGATGTTGCTGTTGTAGAAGATTCTGAATGAAGGGGTGCTGATGTTGTAGAAGGAATATTTGTTGACGTATGGTTTGTTGATATGATGGACGAAGCCATTGTTGATAGTGCTGATGAATTGCTTGGAATGACTGTTGTTGCAGTTGTAGGAGGCTCAAGAATTGTTGTCAAAGAGTTTGCTGGATTCGGAGGTGTTGATGTTGTGATTTGAAGTAGGCCACTCTGGATAAGACTGTTTATGCCGCTTATCAAGTTATCACACCCATTTACCGAAATGTTGCAATAACCGCACCCGAGCTCACACCCGGGGAACATCTGGCATTCTAGGAGTTGAGCTTTAATCTCTACCAGGGGTGTCCGAATCTGCCCCACACTGGTTATTAAGAAAGACGGCTTATCTTCCTCAATAGCATTAATTCTGGGTCCTCCGTGGTTGGGCATGGGGTTCTTGTTGACATTTGGCGGGGGTGCAAAGTTTAGAGCTTTAGAATCTACCAGGTCTTGTACCTTCATTTGTAAAGCTCTGCACTTCTCTGTACTGTGGCCAGGTGCATTGGAGTGAAAGGCACATCTGGCGTTGGCGTCATAATTTCTTGGCAGACTGGAAGGATCTGGTGGTGCCAACGTCCTTAACTCAACCAAGTTGAGCTTCAGGAGCTGTGGCAATAAAGCGGCATAAGGCATAGGGATTGGATCAATCACCCTATTGGCCTGAGATGGTCTCTGTTGAAAAGGTCTTTGTTGATTGTTGTTGTTGTTGTTATAGTTTCTCTGAGGCAGATACTGAGTTTGTTGCTGGTAGTGGGGTTGTTGCTGTGGTTGATATGCTGGTTGCTGAGGAATCGGAGCGGGAATAGTGACAGCTGCCACTGACCTATGAACATATTGTGGTCTGCCCCTGTTGGCCTGAATAGCATTAGTCTCACCGATTCTTCTTGGCCCCACAAAAGGCTTTCTGGGGTTGCTGGACGAGCTCGCACCATTATCAGAAATTTTGCCCATCTTTAATAGGCTTTCAATCCTTTCTCCAGCTATGACTACATCAGCGAAGCTGGTGGAAGAAAAGGCAGCTAGCCTGTCAATATATGTCCCTTGAAGGGTGTTCATAAATATGCCGGCCATTTCCCTTTCCGACATGGGTGGTTGGACAGCAGCAACAAGCTGTCTCCACCTATGGGCGTATTCCCGGAAGCTTTCCCTGGATGACTGAGACATTCCCATCAGGAGGGTCCTGTTAGGAGCCATGTCCAAGTTGTACTGGTACTGTCTGATGAAGGCCTCAGCTTGGTCCTTCCAGCATCTGATGGTTGCTCTAGTCAAGTGAGAGTACCATTCCCTTGAAGCTCCAGTTAAACTGTCTTCGAAATAAAACATCCACAGTTTTTCATCCATGGTGTATGCCTTCAGCCTCCCCAGAAAGGATTGTAAGTGGGTTCGTGGACAGGAAGTTCCGTTGTACTTCTCGAAGCACGGAGGTTTAAACTTGTGGGTAATCCTTACCCCGTCCACTAAACCCATGTCCATGACATCAAAGCCCAGGGAGTTTTGAGACTCCAGAGATCTCAATTTCTCAGCAATTTCATCTAGCCTTCTGTCATAGGCTTCATCCCCAACTCCCATCACAGTGAATTGATCCTCCTGGGGGTCTTCTTGTAATACTCTTCCGGCAGTGGCATTCCCTTGCACATTAGCAGGGATGTTGATCTCTGGATGAAGATGTGGCCCATACACAGGTGGATTAACATGAGGCTGAACCCTCTCATTGTTGCTCGTTCCTCCAGTCCCTAGATGGGGTTCCTCTTGGGTCTGCCTTTCTACCAATGCCCTTAATCTTTCTTGGCTTTGAGCCAAGCCATTCATCACCTCCATGAACTGGGTCATCTGGTTTCTCATTTCTAGCCTCTCATTGGCCATTTGAGTCCTGACCTCTGTAAGGTCCTGCTGTACTTGGTCCATTTGTATACCTGGAAGGTTGTTGCGAGTGAGATATCTGTGCGGACGGTTGAGAGGGAACACCCGTCGTCGAGCAATAGTTCCTGAATCACAACAGAGTTAGTAACAAACAAAACAAAAACCTACAAAACAAAACAAAAGTTAGTATGCAATGCAGTATGCTTATTTGTTTCCAAGGTATCCGGCTTGGCATTTGGTTTTGACCTTTCCAGACCCCTGAGGAAGATGCTTTGATGTTGCTTGGGAGAAAGAAACTCAAATAAAACAAACTAATGAATATATTACAAATGGTGAATCATACATAGTTTTTTTTTTTTTTACAATACATGCCCTCTGAGGGGTCAAAAAAATACAACATAAAAGCAAAGTACATGAAATGAAAGTAAAAACAAGCAAAAGTCAGACACCAAGACCAAACTCATCCTCCTTAACTTCTTTCAGAAGTGCTTCAGTTACAGGGTTAGCTGGATGCTCTGTGAGGTTTCTGATAAGAAGATTCCTGGTGGCAACAGCAGTGGTTAGCTTCTTGTGTCTGCCTTGGTCCTTTGACCTCTTCACACCAGCCCTAATCTTCAACTCTGAGATCTCCTTCTGGGCTGCTAGCAGGGCTTCCTGTTGCTCCTTTGCATTAGCCTCCAACTGCTCAATCTTGTCCTGAGTTCTCTTATCTTCCTGAGTGCGAGCTTCGGTGATCCTGACCCACCTAGCTTGGCTTTCTTTCAGATAGAGATCAGTCCTAGCCTTCTGGAACTGGGCCTCTTTACAGGCATTCTTCAAAATTTGCTCTCCTGCCCTTGACTTCTTGATGTAGTCCTCTGACTTCTCAATCTTGGCTAAATGCTCCACCTTAAGCTTTTCTAACCTTTTAATGTCCAGACGACCATCACTCCTCTCCCAGAGGGTCTTCTGCAGAGCCTGAGTCAGATTCTCATTTCTCTCTTTCAATTTTTCAAATACCTCTAGGCTGACAGTAGCTGGAGGGGGTGATGTGGATGGTCCAGGTACATCCTCAATGGTGAAGGGCATCCCAGAAATTTGAGCCCTGGCATGAGACCACTCATAATACTAAGCTGAGGCCACATTGTTACATCTCCCAAGAATGGACATCCCTTTGGTCTGGATGTTGTCCCAAGCCCAGGATGCTTGTCTGACAATAGCTAGATTAGGCTTTATCTCACAATAAAGGGTTTCAGCCAAGTCTTGTACTCTAGGAGGGTGGACCAATGCATAGCCCAATTGTCTTTTGAATAGCAGAGGGTTGTAGTTGATGCAACCCTTCACTCCTATGAGAGGTACATTAGGGAACTGCCCACAACTAGTAATGATGTCCCTGCCCTTGGTGCTCTGGGTGCACCACCTGATGTCATCTGAGGTCAAAGCAATAAGTCTCTTAGCCCAATTCTTCTGTTGGTGAGGATTCAAGAAGGCATCAGTCTTGGGCAAGTGTTTGAGTAGCCAGGTATGGAACAGGGGAGCACAACATCTCACCAACCTCCCTCTTTGCTTATCATTCCTTTGGTGAACAGAGTAGTAGAAATCTCCCAGCAAGGTGGGTACTGGGTTCCTCAAAAGAAAGAGATGAATAGCATTCCTGCTGATAAACTTGGGCTCATCTGCAAAAAGTACAACCCCATATATACTGAGGGCTAACAATGCGCAAACTGCCTTCCATTCTCCCAAGGAGGCCTTCAGGATGGCCTGAGAAGTGAGAAAATCCAAATGTAGGCCAGGAATTCCAGCCTTTGTAGTCATGTTTTGCTCAATCAGAACAGGTTCCAAATACAGTGCCTTTTCCACCTCTTCATTGCTGGGAAAAACCATTTCTGGGTTGAAGGGGATACCACCCCTGATAGGCACTCCAAGCAGTGATGAATACTCCTCCAACAGAGGTCCCAACTGAAAATCCTGAAAAGTGAAGCATCTCAAAGGAGGATCATAGAACTGCAGGCAAGTGTGAATCAAGCTCCTTTGAGAAGGGTCCAAGTCCATAACCATATCAAGGATGCTTCCATAATGTTCCCTGAATAGAGGGATATGGTATGGAGTAATGAGTGCTTGGACCTGTCTGATGCCAGCCAGCACAGGCTCAAAGAAATGATATGAAATGTTGCTCTTTTTGGGTGCCATAACTGCTGATGAAGGGCTGAGAACAGATGCTGATGATGAAGACTGATGCTGAAGATGAACTACTGGTAAGTTGAGACTGGTGATAATAGTAGCTGAAGCAGGCAACTGATGAAGATGGCTGGAGCAAATAGCTGATGAACAGGGGTCTAATCAGATAAAGGGGTCAAAACCAAGCCAAAATATAATGTGGATACCCTGAAAAACAAATAAGCAAATGTTAAATGATGCAATGATGATGTATGCAAATGATATGCAAGGGTTTGTGATCAAGCTGGATCTGATTAACTGCCTTGATATAAGTCCATGTATGTTCAAGAAATCCAGATGGAGGTTCAAAAATCCAGTAACCAAGGTGGGGGACTCAAATAAAGAGCCACATATCCAGGGTTAAAATCACAAGAACTGTCCAAAGTGAAGCATTCTCAAACACAATAAGTATCAGGGTATGATGTGGCCAATGGTTCCTGCAAACCTGTAAACAGCCCAACCCACTCACAGGTGATGTTCTAAAACAAGGATCCTCAGACTTGGATCAGTTATGAGAAGTGTAAACACTTCTAACCCGGAGGTACAATGTTTACAATAACCATAAAAGATCCTCCTCTAATTCACCTCAGTTTCTGAAGGTCATAATAAAGGTCATCCAGACTTAGCAGGCTTCCCAGATAGCCCTAGCACTACAGGAAATATGTAGCACAAAGTTCTCAAGAAGAAACCCATATCTGAACCGTGTTTCATATTCCCGCACCAGACCGAAATGGAATGGGAAATAATATGAACCACTCTAGCCTAGGTGTCACTTAGGTCCCAGGTATAGGACCTTAAACTCTCAATAGAACACCCACCCACCAAAGCAACAAAACCAGATCCAGCCAAAACAGTATGACAGTATGATGTATATGAAGCTGTAAAGAAAGCGATAAATAACTGTACATAAAGCAGTAAATAAAGCAAATATACAAACACAAATAACACATAACACCCCAGTAAACACAAATCAAACAAGCGCTAGGAGGAACCCACAAAAAGAACCAGAAGCCCTGGTTACAATATAAGATTCCCCAGCAGAGTCGCCAAGCTGTCGCTCCCAATAAATGAGACTAACTCAAATAAGGTACAGACGCGAACGGTCGGCGAAAGGATGAAATGAAAAGAGTCGCCAGCTAGGCATTTTTATCCCGAGGGGAAAGGTAATGCTGCATAAACCTAAGAAAAGATATGGATAAGACGGTTGCGAACCAGAGAGACTGAGAAAGGGGGTTGGTTACAACCTGGGAAGGTATTAGCACCCAGATTGTCCGTCGTACTCGACGGGATCCACGCTTGAAAGATTTGTGTTTTAAAGGGGGTAGTGTCAGTGCAATCTGTGCATAAAAGGGCTGGAAAGGGATATACAGGTGTCTGTGTAAAAGAAGTGTAAAGTGAAGTATGTGAAATGTATAAATGTACAGTGTCAGTGTAAGAAATGAATGGAATGCCCAAGAATATGAGGCTAAAAGGATGATGCTGGAAAGAGGGGGAATATACAGAGACTTTTGTTCGATAACTGTTAAGTTATGCCTACATATCCTCTCGTGCAATGAGGAAGTCAGAACACCGTAGTTCGACCCAAAGAGACTGAAAGAATGAATTGACTTGTGAACTGCTTATTTGTCTATGCTCAAGTGTATGACCTGTCTGGCTCAGGTGCTAACTATCTTGCATTAGATGGAAGAAGCAAGTTCTCGTTTATGAGTGAATGAGATGAGAAAAGAATCCCAGAGGAGACGATTATTGTTTGTTTTTATGTTTTCAATATTTTATTGCTTTTGGAAATTTGTCATAAGTTAATGAGCTTAAGCCTAAACCAATGGGTTAGTAAACTCATCACATCTTCCCTCTGATCAGGGGTAATGAGAATACCTTAAGTGTGAAGTCAGCTTCTCACACTTAATCACCCTGGTGTAGGATTAAGATCATTAACCTAATTGTGATTATTTAGATGTTTTTTGGTGTTTTTGTTTAGTTTTAAGTAATGAGATTAAGCCATAATCAGGGATTAAACAGACTCATTATACCATCCTAATAGAAGGATAATAGATGAGAATGTTTAAGCTGAGGAAAGCCCCTCAACTTAATCCATGATTAGGGATTAAACTCATGACAAAACAAAGCCTTTATTGAGTGGATTTTAAGTTAATGATAAGATGATGAAGTGATTTTTATGGTTTGTAAGACAACTTGAGGGGGATTTGTCCATTAACACTAGGGTTAGTCCTTCTTCATCAATTAAGGAAGAATTAGAACCCTAATGCAAGGCCCAAGTTACAAGCTTGATGTCTTGATGATTATTAAGTGAATTGATTAAAGGGTTTTAAACACATTAAGGGTTTAACACTTAGGATTAAAGTTATACACTCCATCCTAATAGAAGGATGCAGGCATAAGCTTAATCACAAAGCCTTAAAGCCTTTAGGGTTTAGTCCTTGATTATGAGATGAGAAGAGAGGACTCAAAGAGACACAAAGGTAAAATCTAAATGGGGAACTAATCAAAACCCTAATTATTGTCATGCTTGGTTGTTCCTAAGGTTTGTGAGGTTTACAAGAAAGATCTTCAGAGGAACCACCAGGAAGCAGATGAAAGGAGCAAAGAGAAGCAAAGTAACTTGCTTCATTTAAGAAGACAAGTCACTTGAAGAAAGAAAGTAAGATGAACAAGAATGAGGAGGATCAATCTCAAGCACAAGACCAAATTCAGCAATGATGCATAGGAGAGATGAAAAGAGATTGTGAGAAGTGAAGGCAAATTCACTTCTCAAAGCAACTTACCACCTGAAAAGTTAGTGAAATAAATGCAATGCAATGCAAAATGAGATGAAATGGCATGTTGCAAACCAAAACCAGAAGCATGAGTATGATGTTTAATAATGCTAAGAGATGATGCAAACATGGAACAAAGCATGAGGATGATCATACAAACACATGGATGCAAGGGAAGCATGCTTAGAACCATGTACATACATGAAAAGTTATGAAATGCAAATGACATACAACATGGCAAATGAAAGATGAAATGATCAAACATGATTCTAATATGTCTTAAGATGCATCATGAATCAAATGAATGCATAAAACGTCATGGCAAGTCATGGTATGCAAACAAATGGGAGATGGATGCAAATGAAAGCCCAAATTAGGGTTTATGATCAATGCACAAAACAAAAATCAAAACCAGAAGCAAACATCATGATAAAAATTTGAAAACGCATTCAAAGGGACCCTAAACCTATACAAACTCACTGCCCAAAGGAGAGGATCCAATTCTTAACCTAGTGTAAGTTATGAATTTCCTAAGTTGGCTAGGGTTTTAAGGTACCTTGTCAAGAAAAATGCCAAACAAAAAGGAAATGCATGATCCATTCATGCCAATTTAATCCTATAAACTACATGCTATACAAGATGCAATGAAAAAAGAATCAAAGTCCAACTCTTAAAGGCTAGGTAGAAATGAATTTTTGAACATTGGATCAAAATAATGTCTTGAAATGAAATTAATTCCATGGAAAATTGTCAAAAGACATCAAGATCAAAAAAGAAATTTGGTTTGAGAGTTGGACAATGTTTCTAAATGATTTTAAATGTTTCATGAATTTTTTTGTGATTTTTAAATACCTAAAAGTATTTTTAATTAATTAATTCTCATTAATCAATTAAGAATAAACTCTTAAATGTTTTAAAAGTAATTTTTAATGCAAAAAATAAAAATAAAAATGTTTTTGGTTTCTGAAAATTAATTGAACCTTTGACAAAAAATTTCAGAATTTTTAAAGATGTTTTACTATTTTTAATAAATTGTAGAAAACAAATGAAATAAAAATGAAAATAAAATGAATTTAAAGAGAAGTAAGCAGAATCAAGGGCTGACATTCAAACTGGACGCGCGGGAGTTGACTGCGCGCGTGATCCAGTGGCTGAAATTCAAACTGGACTAATTTCTAATTAAATTTAATTAAACTGAATTAAAAAAGTCAAATGAGGATTAGGGCAAAATGGTGGAATCCTGACCAACCAAACGCGCGCGGGTCAACACATCCAAGGGCCAGAATTCAAACTCTCATAATTACACAGATTAACCCTAATTAACTTCAGGTGGCCGGAGAAGACTTCTGGTCGTCTTCTCCGGCCAGACCCTCACCTGAAAGTTGCTAACTTCCTCAAAACTCCATGAAAACGAAACCTAACTGCCCAGAATCAAACCCCATTCAACACTAAATCAAAACCCCCAAACAAAAACCATTTTTTCATTCATTAATCATGCAAATCGAAGCAAGACATATTTAGGGCAGAAAATTTCAGACAGCTCATACATACTCAATACTCCACCATTTTCACTTTTAAACACATCATGATGATCAGGATAACATCTAGAATCAATTTATAACAAGTAAATGAAGCTCTGGAAAATTTGTTCTTGATGGATACCTGAACTGAAGCCCTTCGAACATGAGCTTTCTGACCCTTTCTCCTATGCAAACTCACTCCTTTGGTCCTCCTGAGCTCAATGGGATGCTTCACAACTCTTGTTGATGGCTGATTTGGGAGATGGCAGAAGTTCTGTTCAAGGGGGGGTGTGGAAATCGATCTTGGTTTTTGAGGGTTTCAGGCTATGGTGATGGGTGGTTTGTGATCAGTGAAGCATGTGGAGATCAATGGTGAAGTTTGTTTGTGTGTTTGAAGGCTGTGCTGAGTGTTTCGAATGAAAATGCAAGTTGGAGAGATTTTGATAACTATGGCTTGGAGTGTGTTTTAGCATGAATGGTGTGGTGTGTTATGCTGGCTTTGGTCCATGTATCAAAAGGTGATAGGTCA
The DNA here is from genome assembly GCA_963966055.1 of Lathyrus aphaca. Taxonomy (NCBI): domain Eukaryota; kingdom Viridiplantae; phylum Streptophyta; class Magnoliopsida; order Fabales; family Fabaceae; genus Lathyrus; species Lathyrus aphaca. The sequence goes on along the minus strand of OZ014519.1, from coordinate 62,805,564 downwards.
GAGAGTTGTTGGTGGCCTATGGTGATTGGTATGGGTCTTTGGCCAAAATGTCAACTTGATTTGTACTTGAGGTATGGGCAATGGTACGACTTGCTTTTTGGCTTGCTTTGGCTCAGCTTGAATCAAGGAATGCTATGGAACAGGTCTAGAAGCAATGCAGCAAGTGGTTGATGGTTTGTGATAGGTTTTGCAAGTTTCACAAAGTTTGGTTCCTTTGGGATTTCTTGAGGTTCAAGGCATGAAATGAGATGATTCTTTGGCCCATTCTGAAATTTAGAGGTCATGTGATCATGTTGTGAAGAATTTGTACACATTTTAGGCCTTTAGAACACTTGATCATACCATTTTGCAAAATGCCTCTTTGGTAGAAAACTTCAAATTTGTGATTTTGGCCAACTTTGACAAGCCATAACTTTTGATCCAAAATGAATTAGGTCAAGTTCTTGTACTTTTTGAAAAGGGAATGATCCATTCTACAACTTTCATGACCAAAGTTTTTTCATTTGAAGCATTTTTGAATCAAAAAGCAAGGGTTGAAAAAGTTTCCCAAAATGGCAATTTTCCTTATAAGTCAACTTTCCCCAAAAGTCAACTTTGCAAATGACTTGAAATTCTCCCATTTTGTGAACTTCTAACATCTCCTATGATCAAATAAAGATCATACATAATCAAAATGATGATGAACACCCTTTGGTTGGGTCATTGGGGGTCTCAGATGCCCTGATTTTGCATTGGCTTGCTCAAAAAGTCAACTCTTGATCAGATGACTTCCCCATGGAATTTCTTCATGAAAATTGATATGCATGATCCTTATACCATATAGAGACCAATAGAAACAATAATGACCAAAAAATTTGGAGTTATGGCCTTTGAAACCAAAACCCTAATTCTAGGTCATCTGTGCAGTCAAACCTGGCTCTGCTTCCATGCCATTCTCAGCTCTTGTGATTTTTTGACATTCTTGACTTTGAGGGGATATAATATGATGCTTGGACATACATGGACCCCTTTGAAGTGATTGATGACCTTTGGAGTGGCTCAAGAAGCTCTTGGATTGCTCAGATCACAAACCCTAGATGCAGATGACTTAGAATCAATGCAGTGAATCAAAGATGTAATATGCGATGCTATGATTGGATTTATGCACATGAGGATATCACAAGCCATAGTGTGAATGGGTGAGGGAAAATTTGGGGTGTTTACAACTTGGAGTAGATCCACCAGGCTGATAACCCAAACCGAACTTGTCGTCTTTCTTTTTCAATTCCAGCAATTTGCCTCAGCCTTGGGCGCTCCCTGACTGAACCACCTCCTTTGCCTGCTTGTAGGAATGAATGGAGGTACCTTCTTTCTCACTGCTTCTCTCTATAGGAGTCAAGATGCTGACATTAACTGCTTCAAAGGCTTGACATAGAGTCTCATGGATCTCTCCGTCCATCTCTACATATTTGAATGTTGACAAGTGGCTTACAAAGATGTCTTCCTCTCCACACACTGTGATTACTTGGCCATCAACCACATATTTGAGCTTTTGATGCAGAGTGGATGTTACAGCTCCGACAACATGAATCCATGGGCGTCCTAACAAGCAGCTGTACGCGGGCTGAATGTCCATGACGTAGAAGATACTTTTGAATACTTGAGAACCTATTTTCACGGGTAACTCAACTTCTCCAAACACTGACCTTTTGGACCCATCAAAAGCTTTGACAATCAAATCACTGGGTCTTAGGACTATACCATCAACATTGAGCTTCATTAATGCTTTCTTCGGAAGTACATTAAGAGAAGAGCCCATGTCAACAAGGACATGTGACAACACAACACCCTTACACTCCATAGTAATATGCAGCGCTTTGTTGTTGTTACGGCCCTCTGACGTAAGGTCTCTGTCTGTAAAGCCCATCCCGTGGCTTGCATTCAAACTGCCCACTACGACTTCCAGTTGGTTAATAGTTATTTCTTGAGGAGCATAGGCCATCTGCAGCACTTTCAACAAGGCCTCTCTGTGTGCAGGAGAACACATCAGCAAAGATAGAATGGAGATCTTGGAAGGTGTCTGGTTCAACTGCTCGACCACCTTATAATCTCTCTTTTTAATTATGCGCATAAATTCCTCAACCTCCTTCTCAAAGGTACCCTGCCCAGCAACAAGAGTTGTTGATTCTTCAGTCACAACTTGCTTTCCTTTAGCCTTTGCCTCAACCTCAGCCTCAGGATCCCCTCTCAGAACTGGGGGAGCAAATAAACGACCACTTCTTGTAAAGCTTCAACCCTTCTGACGTTCACTACAGCCGGGTCAACAGCAACTGACTTACTCTCCACTTTTTGTCCAGCCACGTACACATCTGAGCCGTAATGCCATGGAATGGCTTTAACGTCTGTATAAGGAACATGCCCAAGCACAGTGATAGTCACAGGACTAACCTTAGGAGCATAAATGGTTACAGGCTCTCTTCTGGCAGGCATCTCAGCTTCATCATAGAAAATGGTTATAGTAGACACATCATCAGCTTCATTATCAATCTTGTTAAACTGCAAGGATCCTCCATCAATCAAACTCTGTAATCCCACCTTCAGGTCTTCACACCCATTCTCTAAATTCAAACACTTTTCGTAATCAGAACTGCATCCTGGAAACACTTGACCATTCAACAGCTTCTCCTTTACTACCGACAGCGGAGTCTTCACCTCTTCTATGCTCAGAATAAGACTTAACTTCTCACCACTATCAACAGCATTGATTCTAGCCCCTCCATGATTCGGAATAGGGTTCGAAGTAACATTTGGCGGTGGTGCGAAGTTAATCGCCTTGGAGTCTATCAGATCTTGAACTTTGTGTTGTAGCGCCCTGCAGTTCTCAGTTGAGTGCCCGGGTGCCCCTGAATGGAAAATGCATCTAGCATTGACATCGTACCCCACTGGAAGCTCTCCAGGAGGTGGTGGTGCACAAGTCCTCAGTTGTATCAAATTCAGGTCCAACAATCTTGGTAGCAAAGCAGCATATGTCATGGGGATCGCTTCAAGCACCCTATTAGCCGGGCGAGTCTGCCTTGGCTGATAAGGTCTTTGTTGATAGTTGTTACGTTGTGGTTGTTGTTGTTGTTGTTGTTGTTGTTGTTGAGGTTGCACCTACTGCACAGGACTGGAAGGAATTGTGACTGCTGCCACTTGCTCATATGACCTTCTATACCCTCGGCCCCTTCCTCGGCCAAACACAACATTGGTCTCACCTTTCCTCCTTCTTGGGGGTCCGCTGAAAGTTTTTCTTGCACCATTTGAACTGCTCGCACTTGTATCCTGAATCTTTCCCATTTTTAATAAAGTCTCAACCCTTTCTCCAACAATTACTATATCGTTGAACTTGGTAGCCGAACAAGACGCCAATCTTTCGATAAACACACCTTGCAATGTCCCCATAAACATATCAACCATCTCATTCTCAAGCAGTGGTAGTTGCACTCTGGCAGCGAGCTGACACCACCTTTGAGCATATTCTTTGAAACCCTCCTTAGCAGTTTGAGACATGTGTTGCAATTGAGTGCGATTTGGAGCCATGTCCAAATTATACTTGTATTGTCTCACAAAAGCCTCTGCCAGGTCCTTCCAGCTCTTAATGTTGACTCTGCTTAACTTCATATACCATTCCAGGGAGGCCCCAACCAGGCTATCTTGGAAATAGTACATCCATAGCTTTTCATCATCAGTGTGAGCAGCAATCCTCCCTACAAAGGACTGAAGATGGGTCTTTGGGCATGCTGTGCCATTGTATTTCTCAAAATTTGGAACCTTGAACTTGTAGGGGATTCTAACCCCTGGAACCAAGCCCAAGTCAGTAATGTTGAATCCCAAAGAATTATGGGATTGAATAGCCTTGATCTGTTCTGCCATCTCCTCAAACTTCCTGTTCATCTCAGCCCCCTGGCCTTCAGTTTCGTCCAGTAACGTGAACTGTTCGTCCTGTCCGTCCATTTGCACATTGTTCAGTCCATCATTGATTATGGTAACCCCTGGCTGTGTTACAGGGATTTCAACCTGACGGGCGCCCGCACCGTTACGATTACCTCCCTCAGCAGTACCGTTGTTTCTGGCTTGACCATTTTCTATCAACTCCCGCAGACGTTCTTGATTCTGACCCATTCCTGCCATCAAGGTCATGAAATTGTTCATCCTTAGTCTCAAGTCAGCTAAGTCAGCTTGCATCTGATCTATGATTCTCTCTCTGTTGACCTTTGTTGGATATCTGTGTGCGACTGGCTGTTCTCGAACTTTCCTGGGAGCTATAGTGCCTGAAACAGAAAATACATTAGGAACTGGTGGCCATACCTGCAAAACAAGAAAACATGTGATATGTATGCAATGCAGTTGTTTATGTTTCCAATCCCAGGTCATTCATGCCCCGGTTCCAGTATTTAGCAAAGAAAACCAGATAGACACTGATCCTCGACTTTCAGAAACCTTCGCATAGAAACCACATTCAAACCATAACAGCAGGCACAGAAAAAAAGTGAACTGAAAAACTGCATAACATAAATCAACCCATTAGGCAAACATAACAGAATTCCCCGTAGGGTGCAAGTTTCTAAGGAGAAAAACAAACAGCCAGGATTCCTACAACATGTATGTAGGTAATCCAAATACAAGGAAAACAAACTAAGAAGCAAAACCACTGCCTGAGGACCCCGAACCTCCCTCACTAAGCCCCAATTCAGACCTAGCCTTCTTGACTCTAGCCATCAACTTGAGGTCTTCAATCTCTTTAAGTGCTGCTTCTAAGGCTTGCTGACTATCTGCTAACTGCTGAGTCTTCTCCCTTCGAATCTGGTGGACTTGCTCCACCTCTTCCTTCTTGAAAGCCATTTGCACTTCGAAGAACTCTTCTTTTTCTTTATATCTCTTCAACTCTTGCTCTCTCTGTCCCTGCAACCAGACAATAGACTGACGAGCTTCCTTGAGGGTCTTCGAATTCTTCTTTCGTTCAACTTCTCTTTTTGCTTCCATCATACCTAACCTATGAAAGTGAGCTTCCCTTCCAGCAAAGTCTCTCTCTTTATCCTCCAAGGTAGTCTGCATCTTCAGCAATTTCTCTTCAGCTTCATTCTTGGCCCGGTTGGCAAGATGGTACAAATTAACCATTTCAGTGTTCTCCACCCTGACTTCATGCAGCTGGGCTTCCAACTTCTTGAACTCTTCCAAAGACACAGTATCATTAGACTCAGCAGCTGGAGGCACTGGAGGTGAGAATGGCAGCAATACCCTTCTGGCTCTATCTTTCAGCCAAGCCTCATACTCCGGGAAGGTCTGATTGTTGCACTTTCCAAAACTAGCTATCCCTTCTCCCTTTGATACACTTCCAAGCTCCAGCAACTTTCCTCACTAAAGGCATATTGTCCTTTACAGGGAAGTAGAAAATAGGGGAAAAATTCAATTCTTCTGGTACCTCTCTCAAGGCATATCCCAACTGTCTTCTTAACAAAATTGGATTGTAATTGATCCTTCCAGTTACTCCCAATAAAGGTACACTAAGATAACTCCCACAGCTAGTGATGAAACGTGCCCCCTGGAGCCTCTGAGTAATCCACCTGACATCCTTGGCAAGCAACCTTTCCAGCTTCTGAGCCCATACCAAGGTATGGTCACTAAACACTCCAGTACTAGGCAGATGCCTCATGAACCACATATGAAATAAAGGAGCGCAACAACGAACTAAACCTCCCCTTTTCTTCTCAGTCTTGTAGTGCACCGAATAATACAAATCTCCGAGCAACGTAGGCACAGAATTCTTCAGCAAAAAGAGATGTATGGCATTCATGTTTATGAACTTCTCCATATCTGCAAACAAAATAATGCCATAGATAGAAAGAGACAAGATAGCACAGACAACATCCCATTCTTCCTCAACAACCAACTCTTCCACCTTCTTTACTAAAGCCTCTAAAGAAAACCTAGGTACACCCCCTTTAATGATAGTCATAGAATTCACAGCAGAAGTGCTCAAATAAAGAGCCTTGGCAATAGTCTCAGGTGCAGGTCTACTCATCTCAGCATTGAACGGAATCTGGTCTCGAAGAGGAACTCCCAAGATCAAAGCATACTCCTCCAGCAAAGGACCTAACTGAAAATCAGGAAAAGTGAAACAATGGAGCTGAGGATCATAATACTGAAGCAGGGTATGAATGGCACTTCTCTCATAAGGATCTAACTCTACCACCACATCCAAAATACTCCCATAAGCCTTCCTGAACCTTTCTACATGATTGGGTGTGATCAGCTTCACCATCTTTTTCAATAGGCCAATCTTAGTGTCAAAAAACTTGAAATGAATATTCTGCTTGCGAGGATCTTCCATCTCTGAAGAGGATACCGGAACCAGAAGCAAGGATATGAACCTGTGAATGGAAACAAAACATGATTAATGATGAAATGATGCAATGCAAATGCAAATGCAAAGACATATGATCCATCTGGGACTGTCTGGAATCTGGATGCCAAGCCAAGTGATCAGAAACCCAAATCCTCTGAAAAACAACCCATAACACTCAGATAATCTCAGATACTCTCAATCAAGAACCAGATAAACTCAAGAACTCCGAAACTAAAGTAATTGTATCAGAACATGAAACTGCACTGGTAACAAGGGTATGATGAGGTCGAGGGTTCCTGCAAACCTGTAAACCCCTCCCAATCTCACAGGTGTGCTCCGGGTCAAACATCACGGACTCTCAAAGTCGAATAACAATAATACTTTCACCATTTCCGAGAAATGGCTCATGACCAAATCAGGGAATCGGTTAGGCATTATGTACTACGCAGGGAAGCCTCAGCTGAGTCCGGGAAAGCAATCATCCCTTATAAGTCCCCAGCTTCGAGCGCTGAAATCGAGAAACAATAGTACATTCAGCCCGTAGGATACAGTACTAATGTCATACGACCAGATGCTTTGACTGAGTTCCTATAAGAGAACCAAGACATCCTATGCGAGTCCCCAGTGGACCCTCGGGTGCGAATTGGTTTGCCACAAAATGTGGTTTGCCACTTCCACCACTGGAGAGGGTTGTTTCCACAAAGGTTCTCAATGATCGGTCCCCAGATGCACAAAACTATCAAGGTCCTATCCCGAAGTGGAGGAAATCCCCACACAAGATATTTCCAAGACGGTCGCAATCTGGGCGTGAAACACATTGCCACTCATCATGTCACATGTGAGTACAATATGTCCACTCTAATCCTATAGTGCACTCAAGCCGAGTACTTGGCTTATCTCTCAGAAACAGTATCACCCGAGCCCACCAAACAGAAAACCAGTCCAGACAGTCCAGTATGATATATATGATGCAGAAAATAAATACTGAAAACTGTAAATAAAGCTGTAAATAAGACTGTAAATAAACAACAGTAAAATACAACACACAGCAACAAACAGTCAACACCCAAAGAAACAGAAGCACACAAACGCTAGGAGAGACTCACAGGGGAACCAGAGATTCTGGGTTCGGTCCCCAGCAGAGTCGCCAGCTGTCGCTCCCCGGATTTCCATCCAGGTACAAACGAGAAAGTGGCGCGGAAAAGAATAGAGTCGCCAGCCAGGCATTTTTATCCCGAAGGAACGGGAATGGTAATGCTGCACAAACCAGAAGAAAGAAGAGGAAGGACACGGGTCCTGCGAACCAAAGAGACTGAGTTCGGGAGTCGGTTACGACCTGGGAAGGTATTAGCACCCAGATCGTCCGCCGTACCCAACGAGATCCACGCTTGCAAAGAAACTATTTTAAAGGGTGAGGGATGAAAGCTGCTGCCAAGAAAAGAAAATGAACTGGAAAAGAAAACTGAGAAAGGAAATGAATGAGAAATGAAAAGGAAAAATGTAGGGAAAATAAAGATTGTGCTCGAACGGGCCCTACCCCGCTGCCTACGTACCTCATCAGGACAATGAGGATCAGAGACGCCGTAGTTCCCCTAACTAGGGGTAAAAAAGAAATTGCTTGTGAATTAAGGCTTGAACTGCTTATGCCATTGCTCAAGTGTTGCAGACTCGGACGACGAGTGTGTAACCGTCTTGCAAAGTGGCAAGTAGGAGCAAGTTCGCGTACGGAGCGAATGAGATGAGAAAAGAAATCCCGAAGGAAAGACGCTTATTGTTTGTTCAGTGTTTTTTAGAAGCTTTTTATGAATGGAGTTTGCATAGGTAAGTGTACCTAAGTCTTACTCACTGGGATGTGTACGTCTCACATCATCCCGAAATGGAATGCGCAAGAGGAACACCTATCTATGGAGGAAATCCCCAAAGCTAGTCCCACAAGTGAAGGCTTAGACACACTGACCTATTAACATTTATTAAGTGTTTTTTGAGATTTTTTTGGTTAAGAAGTGTTTTTTAGCTTTTCTTTGTGAGGTACTCTCAGGCTAAGACCTATCCACCACGAGGGATAACTTACACCTCGCCCCGAAACGGAACGCGTGCAAGTATCTCATAGCAAAGTCTCATGTCACATGAAAGTACTCAACATTTATTAAGTGAATTAGAATTAAGTTTAAAGATGAGAAGAGAAAGCACCAAAGGATCACAAAGGCAAAAATCTAAAGGGGAACTAAAGAATCCTAAGTGTTGTCATGCATGGAGATCCTAAGGTTAGTGTGGTTTACCTATCCTAATGAAGAAAGAAAGAAAAAGAGAAGAAAAAGAAAGAAGAAGAGAGGAGAGAAGTAAGGCCTAAGCCCAACAATCAAAGGGTTATCACAAGTAAGAATAATAAGAGAATAGATGAGATTTGGAGATGTGGGAATCACTTCCACACCTCTCACTTACCATAGCACCTGAAAAGGTTAGTGACATAAGCATACAAGTGAAATGAAATGAACTTAATGACATGCCAACATCATACAAACAGATGTGAAGTCATATATACAAATGCTCAATGCAAATGCAAGTTAAAAGAATGAGAGAAGAAGCATGCAAGTTAATTATGAAGCAACATGAATCACATGGCAAAGTAAGGTACACTTAATGAGATGCAAACCAAAAATGCACAAAACATGAACCCAAGGCACAATACCAGAACCAAAACAAGTCAACAAAGAGATTTAGAAGCAAAAGAAATGAAGAGAAGAGAAACACAACACTATACAATCACATTATGGAAGGAAAGAAGCAAGGAGATGAGGTGAAAGCACATAAGAAATGGAAGAACTTAAAAGGTAAGCCAATCACAAAATTTCCAAGACACAAACCCTAACCTAAGATCATAAAGGTACCCATACCCTAAAGAGAACCCAAATGAGATGAAGAAGTTGGCACAAGTGCCCTTCTAATCTAATAAGAGACCTTATGATCAAAAGGAGGCAAAATGGGACAAGCTATGAACCAAAATTCAAATCAAATCAACAATGCATCTAAAAATTCCACAACTTAGGACAAATGATCTTCAAACATGATATAACAATGAGCCAAAAGGATTGGAAGAAATTCAGAAGCTAGACAAGTCAAGAGAAGGCTTAAACATGAACTAGAGTTAGGAAACTTCACTTACAAGGCAAGGATCAAAGCCAAATGAATATGTTTCCAAAAATCAGGACAAAAATCACACATGAACAATATCCTCTTAGAAATCCAGAGCAAAAAGAACCAACAAGAAACTCAAAAAGATGAACACTATGGAAATTGGACAAGGCAGGATGCTTGAAAAGGAACTAAAAAGAATTAATTAAGAGAGGAAATTAATTGACACGTGGATATTAGGAAAAAATGGAAAATAAAAATATGAAAAATAAAGAAAACTCAAATGAACATTCAAGAATTAATTTGGAATTTTTTGATGATTGGAAGTATTTTTAATAATTGAAAAGCAAAAAGGAAATAAAAGAAATAAAGAAAAAAGAATTAAACTGGGGAAATAGGCTGGGAGGTGTGGATAGTCAAGAATTCAGTTACAATCAGTTGGGCTTGGAAGGCAGGCGGTGTGTATAGGCATATGAGCCCGATGGACTTGCGCTAGAATATAAAACCTAGGGTGGATATTCAGGAAATAAATGGAAAAAAGAAAGGCCAGAGGATTGATCCAACGCGTCCTATACTTCATTCATTAAATGACGTGTCCTTAACAAGTGGATGAGGGCTGAGGAACATGCAGGTTATCATGGGGTGCATTACATGTTGAATTAAAATAGAACAGATTTGCACGTGAGAGAGAGAGGTTGGGTTCATTAAAAACATAACATGATCCTGGGCAATGAGAGGCATGATCCAATGGCAGAGAAGTCTTCTTCAACCTCATAAAACCCTAAACGCATGTTTTCCAGATTCCGGTGACCAGAGCTAGGGCTCCGGCACCGGAAATTGCACCAGATGAACAAATCACAATAAAAATAAACATGAAGCTCCAAATTGACAAATTGGACTATGCTGAGTTCAAATATGAGCATGAAAAAATCAATAGATCAATGAATCTCCTGGATCGAGAGCAAACAGTTTTGACCATGGAACTTTGAAGTCACATTACACACTCAATAATGCACCAATTTCGAAACTAAACATAGCAGAATGATCAGCATACATCAAAGATCCAAAAGCACACCTCAAAAATCATTTCTAGATCTGAAGATTCAGAGGCATACCTGAGCTTGCAGATCTTGAGAAAGCTTGTTAGAAGTCCAGAGAATGAAGCCAATCCCCTCCAAATACACTCTAATTGCAAAATAAATGCAACGAGAGCCTTGAATCTTGTTGTATCTGAGGATTTGCAAGCAACTGCCCTGAAATGGCAAGGTTGTGATTCTTGAGAGATAGCTTGAACAATGGTGAGATTAATGATCCTGAGCTCCCAAGGATCAAGGATCTATGATTTGTTTTGGAAGAGAGCAAGTGTATGAGGAGATTCAAGAGAAAATGCAAGTTGTGCAAGAAGGTGGAAACTCTTCAATGAGAGAGAACTGAGCCTTCTAAAACCCTAATTTAATTTTATATCATCTCATGAGGAAATGTTGAAGAGATGAGATGATTTGCACGTGTAGATCACATGTTTTGGTGATTTTAAAATTTTTGCAATTTTGTGATGAGAGCATGTAATCCTCATGCATTCCCTTTCCTTCAGCCCATGTGCACTATAAATCCAGCCCTTAATCTCAAACAAACAAAATCCTGGCCCTTAGATGAAGTTGTCACACTCTTTTCATGTTCATGCATTTTTTGCACTTATGAAGTAACATACTCACTTGGCACGAATTTTATGAATTTATTTTTGAAAAGTGATCCATATGCATTGTATTTTAATATTGGAACCTCACTTGATCCATACCAACACTCAAAATCGAGTTTCATGTCATTTGGCTCTTGGTGCATACATGAAAATCAACATTTGCCCTAATTTTAGCCAAATTTTCGAGGGCCTTAGATTTCTAACCATGAAGGCTATGAAAAAGTAATTGTACTTTTTGAAAATGGGAGGCCTTAATCTCCAACTTTCATGTTTTAATTTGGTCCATTTGAAGAATTTTTCATTAAGTTAAGGTCACTTGAATTTTAGGGCAAAAGTTGCCAAAAATGGCATTTTCTCAAAACCAACTTTGTACCAATTTTGCAAAAACCCTCAAAACTTCATGATTCTTGATCTTTGAACTTTCTAAACCTCTTTTAACATTATAAGAACATCCCTTGGCTAGAAAAATATGACTGGACCCCTTGAAATCTCACAGTTGACTTTTTTAAGGCACAGTTGACCAGTTTCTTCACTTGCAAGTAACTGAAGAAATGCTTGACTTCCACAAGGAATTTTCTCACCAAATTTGGTATCTAGGATCCTCTTAACATGTAAAAGACTTTGCCCAAATGAAATGGCCAAAGTTTTGAGGTTTTCATGCTTGAATCTCAAACCCTAGTTAAGGACCATTGTGTAGGAGCTTTGTCTTAGCCTGGAATCCCTGATGATCTTCCAACCTTCTGAGCTTTTGTAAAGGAACTTGGACTTGTAAATGCAATGTAAACCCCTCATAGGACTTGTACAAAACCATTTGGCCCCTTGTCATGGCTTGTGATGCTTCAAGAACCTCCATAGATGATCATATGCCTAATGCTAGGTCATGAGAAATGTTATGCCTCATCTTTCCACGCTAGGATGCTAAGAATATAATATGTTCATGATTAATATGATGTGATATGATGCTTAAAATGAAGAGGGAAAATTTGGGGTGTTACACTACCTAAATGGATATTAGACTAGAAATGCAAGTACAAAAGGTAATCATGAATAACATTGCCCTCATACATCATGGTGGGTAAAAGCGTGTATGAAACGTAAATGGGATGAAACGATGGATCGGGTGGGTCGGTTGCGTGGTGCTGAGACGCACGACTTATGGTGTGCAACATACAAGGCTTTCTTTTGGTGTAAGGGAATGGAACGATGGTAATCGAGGAATCCTAAAGTCACATGAAACTTTATTTATTTATTTGAAAATTTTACTCGACGTTGGATCGAGTATTTCTTTATTTTATTTTTGAGATTTGGTTTTCTATTGATTCATTTTATCTTTTCTATCCTATTTATGAGAACTATACAAGCATACAAATTCTAAACTATTACATCACAAAGTACAAACCAAAAAAACATAATCAAGGCATAATAAAAAATAATCCAAGTCCATAAGCGAATCCTCGAAAAAATACCTTGCACAAAAAGAAGATGTTAGTAAGTGAAATGAAGATGCATATGCAACAATATGTCGAAAATGAATTAAGGTAACAAAAAGTTGCAAGAATTTCTAAAGCACATAAGGCATAAAACCGAAATAATGGCTAATCGCTTCACGGAAACGCACTTGAACGATTTCTAAGCCTAAGTCCTAAAACTAAAGGATTTTGCATGATATCAACATTCTAAAATCAGTAGCTAAACCATACTAAGGCCTTCTAATATTCTAAGATTAAGCTTAATTAATATATGTCCTAATGCACCATAAAATCCTAAACTAACTTGGTGAATTTACAATGGAAAAGTTGAATGAGATCAAGGCACTAAAAAATAGCAAAAGTCCTGGAAAAAATTTGAAATTAATTCCCTAGGGTCTCTAACCTGACTATAATATTGTGTTAAATAATCTCCTAAAAATTTAAAGTCTAACTATGTCAAATGGTCACTTAAATCTACCTAAGATCTAATCACAATTTTACACAAACAACACTATCAAAACAGTGGATAAAATGGCCTAAAAAAATACCAAAAATTATTGCAGGTTGTACTATTAGTCCTCTAATCATAGCAAAAAGAATGGGACCAAAATCTTATAGGAAGGGGGAGAAATAAAATGTATAAAATTGTGTGTTCATGAAAGAATTCAATAGAAAAGCAATTAAATGAAAAATCGAAATTAAATTGAAAAATGACAAAATTCAGAAAGTAAAAATGTATAAAAGTTCTAAAATGAGTTATAAACCTCCTATAATTTTTGTAGAATTTTATTATGTCTTTTACTATTTTTTATAGAATTAAATTGAAAGGGTATTAAAACAGAAAAATAAAAATAAAAAGAAATAAGAAGGGGGTGAGGAAATAGCAATTGTTAGTTAAAAGGAAACAAATGGGCCTAATAAGGGGGTGCGGAAAGCAAATTCGCTGGGCCCAAATACGCAGGTCCAAGAGGTGCATGACATGGGTCTTCAGTCAACTTGTTTGACTCTCATCCTGGCCGCCGGATCTGATTATCTATGGTGATAATGTGATGAAGAAACTTAAGATGGAGGACACATGGTTGTTAAGATGGGGTGCAGTGCACGTGAATAAAATATGGTGGTCCTACCAAACGGTGACAAGTGTCACCGCCAGAGTGGACCACCCAAACAAAACTCTATCTCTTCTTATCCTCACAAACCAAATAAAAATTTCGGTGGATTTTAATGGGTTTAATGAGACTTAATTATGCTTTACCATCGACATTAATAGTGATTTAAGAGTGTTAATCTCCTAATACTATTTTAACCTCCCAAATCCCAGATTAACTCCTAAAAACCCTAATCATATTTTATAACTTAAAACCAAAACAACACAGTCAGTTCTCAACGTCTTTCTCTTTCTCTTCTAAATGTGTCCCCTCTTCATCTCTCACAACTTCATCCCCCCAAATGTGAAACCCTAGTCGCTGCGACCTCCCTCTCATGCCAATTTATTTCTCTCAGTGCCTCCAATCGCATATCCCTTGGCTTTTCCTATCAACCCTCGTTGAATCAACACTGAGCTATGAAATCGTAAAGAGAACGAGACTTACTTGAATTAATATTGTTGAAGAAGACGGTCACGGAAGCTAAGCGCCAATGTCGCAGTGAAGAAAATTTCAACGTTATGCCCTCGCGATGATTTGTCATCTTCTCGGTCTTTAGCTCCAAGGTCGCAGTGAAGAACACATCGCCGTCATCCGCCGTGGTTGCTCTCAGCCTCGGATTCACGATTCAGAGTTGCGATTTGCACTCGGTATATCTTCGTCTCCAATCTCATTCTTTTTCTCCTACTTTCTGCATTTTTTGATATTTGTTCTTGCATTTGTCGATTTGTACGATCTGTGAATCATTTCTGAGATGGGATCACTGTTGATGACAGAGTTAAAGTGGCCCTGATGTTGTTGTCACCTTTGTTGAATCTGCAGGTTGAAGATTCTCGTTGTTGTTCCCGCAGATTGAAGACGTGCTTTAATCAAAGGTGCTTAATCGTGTTGGAACGTTGCCCTGCTGATTTGTCTTCTTCCCGTCGTAAGCCGTTGATGGCGTTGTGCTCTTGAATTTCAAGTTTGGTGAGGATTGGGGCACAGTTCTGAAGCTTGCAGATCTTTGTTGTAGATTATTGTCAGATGAAGCCGAGTCGAGGAAGACAAGTTGATCAAGGGTGATGATGACGCGGAAACAGTTGAAGGTTGAAAAAGAATGTAACAATGCAGGGGGTTGTTGGTGATATGCGGTGAAGATGATTGATGATGTTGAATGTTCCAGGTATAAACTCGGATTTTTATTTCTCGCTGTGCTTTGATTCTGCCATTTATTCCCCTTCTCTGGTGTTGATTTAAACTACGATGAACATGTGATGCGGTTCATTGTTCTTAAGTCTTCTTCTTCAATTCAGATCAGTAGATATGATGAAGAAGCTCTTCTGAATTGGATTTGTTTTTGATTTTCAGGTTGCGACTGGTGTGGATTGTTGCAGGGTTGCAGGGTTGAAGGTTGGTGATGACTTTGAAGATGTAGTGAAGGTGGAAAATGCAGATTGATGAGGAATTTGAAGATGGGTAAATGTGTAAGAGGAAAAAGCTGAATTGAGATGATGGTGAAGAATCCAGAAGAAAAAAAGAAAAAGAAACTTGAAGATGATAAAAAATTTCAGAAGGAAGCTTGAAGATGGTGAAGACCCCACTTTATAGGAGTTGAAAACATGAGATCTATGGTGAGGGTGATTCTAGAATTTCAATTGAATTTGGTTAGAGTTAGTTGGAGGTCGGTTAGAAATCGATTAGAGATTTGTAACTGATTGTGTATTGAGATTTTCTATTGGTTATTGAATCCTCCTCTCTAAATTTTGTAACTGTTCTTTTTTTATTCATTTTCTGGTATTGCTTTGTAATGATTTCTTGAGACTTAATTTTAAACTCTGATGAATTTCCGACTCTCGTCTTGTATGAATTTTTCGTTATCAGTTTTTTTGTAGAATTTGTTTTATGGTACTATATTTCTTTGAATGAAATTTGATGAGAGTTTAAATTGAAGAGTGGAATTCTGATAGTGATAGAAACAGGGAATTTTAGAATTTCCAGATTTTATTTTAATTTTTGAATTTTGTATGTACACCTTTGTAAATCTCTCTAATTATGAACATGAGCCTTCTTGTTTCGGTGCTAATAATAGTCTTAGAATTGCTAAAAAATCTTAACCAAAGACCATTTGATTGTATCTTGGGCCTTGAAATGAACATAACTGTGATCAAGACTTGAAACAACTATAATCACATAATTTGAGTTCTTTTAGCATTCACCAACCAATTAATCATGTGAATGAGGATAGTTCTTCTTGAAGTAATACGTTAGAATTGCCTTAAGACATTTGTCCAAAGTCATCTTGGAATTAAAATTACTCTGGCTCGTGACCCAAAGATCAACCAAGCATTTTTGTCTTGCACTTTTACTTGCAACAATCCATTCTAAATCCCCAAAGACAACAACTCCCAAGCACCACTCAACTTATCAATTTAATCAATCATATGGCTTGGATTTGAGTGTGCATTTGATTATGAATTGCTTATACCATGATCTTCCTTGAAACTTTTCTTGTATATGCCCAAACACTCCTTCATTAATCTTGAAACCGAATCAATTTGGACTGAAAACAAAAATTCAAGTCTTAATTCTCAAATTGTGAATCCATCTCTCTTTAACCTTCACATACTTGCAAGAGCATATTATAAACAAAACAATACCCAACACTTTCCATGACTTAAATTATCATAAACCATAACCAAGGACCAAGGACCAATTATAGAATAATCATCAAACACTCCACTGATTGACATGAGAACGAATAAGGTAGGGCACACTTAGGTATGACGTAGAAGAAATAAACGTCTTCCACTTACTGAGGCTTAAAAGGTAACCTTGATCCCACAGTCACAATACAAAATGATACGCCTGATTATGATTATATGACCTAAGGGAGAATGCAAACGATGTGAAACCAGGACCAGCTAAATGGTTATAAGTAGGAGGGTAAATTTTGGGGTGTTACAGAATGGCACGAAAATTTTAATGTGCTGGCATGTTGTGGGCGCTTGGATCAAACACATCCAATGGCTATGTTATAAACTTAGCTCCGGCCTAGGGTTACTATTCAGGTGACCAGAACTCACCTCTGGTCACCTTCTCCGATCATCTTTTCTCAGGGTTCCACCAAAACTCCATGAAAATGAAAATTAAAACCACAGTCCCACTCGTTTCTCCAACCTGATCATATATCTAACCTCATGTTTGGCTTAGGGTTCATAACCTGGTCAAATCGAATGCAAACATTTCCACACTTAAAACTGGATCTATGCATCTAGCTTGCATATCATCTAGCCAGATATTGCAATGCTCTTATTGAGCTTTAAACACCAAGAAAACAATGAAAAGCAGGAAATTCGATCAAGTAAAGTTTCAGAGTGTCACACCCCAAATTTTACCCCTAACTGCTCGCATCATACATTCATCGCATTTAACAGAGAAATTCCAAGTTTTTTTTATTTTGTTACTTCTAACTCATTTTCAAGTTTTTTTTTTAAATTTAATTTCAATTTCTTTTCACTTCCAAGTTTTTTTTTATATATATTTAATTTCTATTTCACATTTCTAACTCTTTAACTTATGTTTTAATTTTAATTTCTATTACCTTTTCTTATTCTATTTTCAAGTTTCTAACTTTTTTTTCAATTTCTACTTTTAATTCTTGTTTCAATTTCTACTTCCAATTCTTAATTCATTCTTAAGTTTTAAACTATTATTTTATTTCCATTTCATTTTCAAAGTCTTATTTCTAAATTAATATTTAATTTCTATCCTTAATTTTTTAATTCATTTTCAAGTTTTTCGTTTCAAAATTTAATTTTAATGTAAATTTCAAATTTTTCATTTCTTTTTCAAGTTTCTATTTCCAAGTTTTTTTTAAATTTCAAATCCATTTTTAGCTCTCAATTTCCAACCCATGTTGAAGTATCATTTTCAAAACTTTTATTTCATTTTTCTTAAGTTCACAAAATTTCCCTCTAATTTCCATTCAAATTCCAAATTTCATTTCCAATCTTCAATATTTCAAGTTCTAGTCTTAAGAACATGATCATGTTCCAAGCTCTTAATAAAAAATAAAAAAAATACAATCCAAACTTTAAATTCTCCTTCAAGATCAAGTCACAAGTCAATTCCCAAACTTTTTTCTAATTTAATTACCACTTTCAATTTGAAGTCCATTTTAACTTTGCATTCATGTTATTTTTCCAAGCATTCATATTCATATATATATATATATATATGTAGTACATACAATTTCAACATTCATTCATACATACCATTCATATCCATTTTAGTATTACATACATAATTAGAATTTCATTTTAAACTAGTGCTTAAGTACACAAAACTTCCAAAAAAACTTATTGTTACATCTTTTTAATTTCCAAGTAACTCCATGGTTTCTTCATATCCAATCATGCATGAAAATCTTCTTACTCCATGGCCTTTTGTCCATCATTCCAATTCATCCATTTGCACATGAAATTGAAGAAAAAAACAAGTTAGCATCCATGTTCTAATTCATACATAATCATAAAAGTGCATCACATCTCATTCAAATTCAATCTATTCCATTCAAACATATTTAAATTTCAAAACATTTTCATTTTCAAGTATTATCATTCCAATTCCATGTTAATTCAAAACAGCCCCATATATGTTACATAAGCATTTCAAGCATATTTCATTCAAGCATACCATTATTAAAATTCAGCACTCATGATAATTCATTTTTACATATTGTAAGCTTCTTTTTTTTTCTCATAACAAAGTGTCAAAATTAGTACAAAAATCAGCAAGATTATGGCTCACTAGCAAACAAAAAAAACAGCAACAAAGAGAGCAGTTTGACAGCACACACAGCACACAAAACAGGCTGCTCCACCTCCCCACTACTGCTGCAAAATTCAGAACTGTCCCCCTTGTCCCAACCCTTCATCAACAAGCAATAGGGTACCAAATTCAAACCAAAAAAACCTAATTTCTCCCTATAAAACCAGCACTGTTACATTGCAAAGAAAGGATCACAAAAACAAAAATTCAGCCACATCCTCACCACAAAAAAACCACAAGAAAAGAGAGATTGACAAAAAGCAAAGAAAAATTCAGCAACATGACAAAGTAAACATTACTGCACTTACAACAAGGAGTAGAGCAGTAGCAAGGAGCAGAAGTAAAGCTTACCATTGCGGATTCTTCACCCCGATAACTTTCGGGCCAGTATTGTTCTCCTTTTCCTCCACCTCTTTTTAGCATATTGTTCATAGTTAGTTTTCTTTTTCAGCTTCATTTCAAATTCAAATCTGCATAACACAAAGAACAAAAAATAGAAATATGAGATAAATAATGTGTGAGAATCAAAACCAGAAAGTGAATAAAAATCGAACCCGAGTCCAACTGAAAACAGCTCTACAAAGTTCTCTCACTCTCACCAGAAGCCATCTAATACAACCCTTTTGAAAACTGTACTGAATCACCAAACCGCTGCTGTTCATCAATCCCAAACACCTGTGACATTCCCAATCCCATCCTCACCGAAACCCTAATCAGCTCCTTCACTTCCCTTCTTCATCCACCGTCTCTCTATCTCCTCTCCGTTCCACTTTTGCCTCGGTCAGAAAGATACTGTTGGGCCAGGGCCAGCTAATGTTTGGATTTCCAATTTATGCATAAGTTTGATTCTTTTTAATATAATGGAAATGGATCCAGTGCCTGCTGATGTGTCTAAGCCACCTCCTGTGAAAGTACCAAATGCAACACATCCTACTAATGAGGATGATGGTCAGGCTTCCGCTGCTGTTGCATCTGGACAAAATAATTCACCAGCTCAGCACCATAAAACAACTTTAAAAAAAAACAAATTTCAAAACAACCTCTCCAAATTTCTTCAACTCAACGCCTTCAAACTTTTCCTGCAAAACAAATCACCTGAACAAAGAATCCTTACAAAATCAGAAATTTGAACCAACGACAACACAACCACCAATGATTCATAATAAAAACTCTGCAAAAACTCACACTCTCGTTTCATGACCCTGCTCATACTCTTTAAACAACACACAGATCCAATAACATTTCAACCAAAAACCATTACATTTTGCAAAACACCTCTCCTTCTGCTCCAAACTTCGAATAACTTCCACCACCACCAAACTTTCACCTTTCAAAATCATAACAAACCTTAACCCTCTTCAAAAACCTGCATTCTCTTTCAACACAGAACCAAATCAAAACAATTCAGAATAAAAAAAAAGAGAGACAGAACAAAGAAGAAGATGATGACACAGAAAGATTAGAGTGAGAACCGAAAAACAATCACAAAACCTGGCCTTCGTGCTGAACCGAAACAGAACACAGAACCATTCACCGCTCCGCCAACCTCCATTACAACCCCAAAAACTCACCCAACCGACACTCATCCGCAGCAACGCTCAAACCCCACCGTCAATCACCAAACACAAACCAGATTGCAAAATGAAAAAAACGAGATTCGAGAGCTGAGTGAGAAACGCAACAACACCGCCTTCAACGCCGCTATCCTCCTTCACATCATCACCAACAAAATCACCATCAAGCTCTTCAAACCGCGAGCAACCTTGAATCAAGCAACAAACCCGAACACGGATTCACCTTCCACTCTTCGCCGCTCGTAGAACGTACAAACCGCAACCACCGAATTCAAATCACCCCCATCACCATCGCACGAGTTGCAAATCTGAAAACGGTGTGACGAGAGTTGAGCGTGATTTGAGAGAAAACCTTGAGAAGGCGTCGCGATTGAAAGAAGAGGCTGGGAGGTGATGAGCGAGAGAGAGAGAGAGATTTGAACAAATTTGAGATTGAGAGTTGGGAATGGCGGAGAGGCTGTGAGTGATTGAGAGAGAGCGTTTTGTTTTCTGAATTTGGAAAGGGTCCGACGACTTCATGTTAGGGTTAGGGTTTCTTTTCCCCTTTTCATTGCTAAACAAGCTGGATCCGGGTCCAACCTGCCCCGACCCAGTAAGTCATGCACCCATGGGCCACCTTTTCTCAATGCACCCCCTGTTTTCTCTTATTCAGCCCATTAGCTTTTTCTATTTTTCATAAAAAAATCTAAAAAAAACATTTCCATAATTCAATTAATTCTTTATTTTTTATATTAACTGTAGATGTTTAAGAATTGGCAGAATTTTTGACCAAACAAGAAATGTTAAATTCAGTTCAGAATGTCCTATCAGATGTTGGGACATTAGCAAACAGAGTAGAAGAACTAATTCAGGATGTCCCAACAGATGGTGTCATATGTTACAGACAGATGTCAAAGAAGATGTTGAAACATCTGCAAATGTCATGACAGATGTCAAAGAGAATGTTGAAACATCTGCAACTGTCATGACAACATTACTGTCATATGTTACATATAGATATCAAACAAGAAGTGTGGAACTTAGTTCAGGATGTCACACCAGATGTTGTGACACTGTCAAACAGAGTAACAGTTAATGAACTTAAGTCAAGATATCAGGATGTCACACCAGATGTTAGGACATTGTATTAGTAAATGAAGTAAGTTCAGTTTTTCAGGATGTCCCAACAGATGTTGAGACATCTCAGACCTGCTACCAGAATTAATTAATGACTAACTGATTTGAGATATTTAAGGAGAGTTATCTGGAATTAATTATGGATGGATAAAAACAGAACAAGGCGCATCTGTAGGGAGTTTTGTTATGAAGATTCAGATTAATCAGAATAACAAAATCACCTAGAATTTAGGAAGTAACAAACCCTAATTCAAGGTGATCACATTGGATTTTTCAGATCTGAATTATGCAGAATATTCTGGAGATATTATGCAATCATATGTGGTGCTGATCTAGAAGATCTTAAAGACTCAATTTAAATTGAAGACAAATATTGAAAAATATAGGTTTCTATATTTAGAGATATTTTAGGAGTTGAAGATCTTTTGGAATAGTTGTAGCAGATATTTCTGCATATTTGTAGCAGATATTTCTGCATATTTGTAGCAGCTATTGTTGTGATTGTTTAGGCCCAAATCCAGTTGGGAATAGGTTATAAAAGAAACCTTGTAACCTAGTTTAGAATCAACCCAATCAACCGAAAATGTAAACATTATTAGGATTGTGTTCTTGTGGCAGCCTTGCATAACAAGGAACTCTATTGTGGTTGTTTCACTTGTGATTCTCGAAGCTTGTAAGCAAGAGAAGTTTTGTGACTTGATTGAAACTGTGAAGTAAGATCAAGCTGTTTTTTGTTTGAAGTGTGACTTCAATTTAATTAAACTTGTAAACAAAATCACTGTGTGATTGAGGGGGAGTGAGTAGGGTACTCATATCTAAGGTGTGTCTTAGGTAGAAATTGCATTGGGTAAGTATTAAGTGATAGATTAAACAGGGTGGTTTAAGTCTAGAATTAATATTACTAATAGTGGATTTCCTCCTGGCTTGGTAGCCTCCAGATGTAAGTGTGGTTATACACTGAACTGGGTTAACAAACTTCTGTGTTCTTTACATCTTTTATGTTTTATGCAGTACCTGAACTGAATGTCCTATCAGATGTCCCAACATCCTGAAGCATGTTTGACTCTGATATATCAGAATTATTTAAGTACTGATATGTATGCCTTACCATGTTTATAAGTAACAGATAAGATGTCTCAACATCATATTAGACATCTGAGTCTGTCATACCAGAATTTCATTAACTAATCTACTTATTAGATTAAATTTTATTAAATATTTAGTTAATTTATTTTCTTTTATTATTTTCTCATTTAAATGTATATACAAATAAATAAATAAAACTTTTAATTTCAAAATTTTCTTTTCTATTATTATTATTATATTTAGTTAAGAAATCTATATACATATAAAATAAATAAAAAACTTTTAATTTCAAAATTTTCTTTTCTATTTTCTTTTTATTATTATATTTAGTTAGGAAAATAAATAAAAAAAAACTTTTTAAAATTTTCTTTTCTATTTTATTTTTATTATTATATTTAGTTAGATATTTATATATACATATAAAAAAATATACAACAAAAATATATTTCGAATTCAATTTTTTTTTTCTTTTCTATCTTATTTTTAGTACATATTTAATTAATCATTTACTTATTTTTTATACAAAAATCCAAAAATTTTGTTTAGTTCTTCTTCGTTTAAGATAGAGTTTGTTTAGCTTAGTTTTAGATCCTATTAGTGTGAGAGGTTTAGATTTAGGTTTATCTCTTAGTGTGAGGTTTTAATTTAATCTTTTGATGTCTTGGTTGTATGCACATTATGTTTGTATTTATTTCATTTCGCATCATGACCATATATTTGTTAAGATAAAACTGAAAGCGCACACCTTTGAGACTTTATTTTCAAGATAATAATTCTTGGTCCAACGCCAAGTTGAGTTCACATACACTTCACTCACACACGTAAGTCGGTCGTTTTACGATCGCCATCTGCACAGCCTTTACACCTTACAGCTTTCTAACTTAAACAAATTGACGCACCGCGTTTGTTTTCCACCTCAGCATTCTCGATCCATATATCGAGCCATAACCCAGTTACTAAGCCTTTTACCTTGCATTTCTATTTACTTTATTCAGTTCATTTTTGCAAGTAGCAACCTATGCCTTAGACTTAGGAGCTTGCACCCTCATTTGTTTACTTTATTTTTTGCTTTTAAATCCAAAAGGGAAAGAACTCCTGCAGTTGACTCAATGTCATAGGAAGTTTAGCCATCCCTAGTTCCTGTTCGACCTTAGCCATTAGGACTTTTTTATTTTACAATTTTTTGTGACTTTGTTAAGTCACGTGAGTGTTTGCCATAACACTTACCTTTCCCCGCGAACCTTGAGCGTAACCAAGTGTTCGTTAATCCTTAGGAGAACTACAAGTGCTCTGATTCTATACCCGATACATAGGCATCGATGCGATGTTGTGCGAGCACCATTAGAAATAAAACCTTAGGTTCCCTTAATTTTAGCAAGCAATAAATAACAATAACACAAATATTAACAAGAGGTTCCCGTAGGATACTGCGGATGCTTAGGATGCTAACACCTTCCCTAGGTATAATCAACCCCCGAACCTAGTTTCTCCTCATTTAGGGTTTTTACGATCTTTTTCCCTTTTCCCTTTGGATTAAATTAAAGTCGGTGGTGAACATAAAAGTTTTGCGATTCAAGCTCACTTAATAGCTTGGTATCCGATTCTCACCGCAACAGAAATGGCGACTTTGTAAACACCCCAAATTTGCCCTCACCCATTCACACCATGGCTTGTGATCATTCCATATGCATAAACACAATCATAACATCTCATACCACAATTTTGAGTCTTTGCATTGGTTCTAAGTCATCTGCATCTAGGGTTTGTGATCTGAGCAATCCAAGAGATTCTTGAGTCACTCCAAAGGCCATCAATCACTTCAAAGGGATCCATATGTGTTCAAGCATCATATTGTATCCCCTCAAAGTCAAGAATGCCAAAGAATCACAAGAACTGGGTTTGGTATGGAAGCAGAGCCAGGCTTGACTGCACAGTTGACCTAAAATTAGGGTTTTGGTTTCAAAGGCCATAACTCCAAATTTTTTGGTCATTCTTGTTTCTATTGGTCTCTATATGGTATAGGGAGTATGCATATCAATTTTCATGAAGAAATTCCATGGGGAAGTCATCTGATCAAGAGATGACTTTTCAGACAAGTCAGTGCAAAATCAGGGCATCTGAGGCCCCCAATGACCCAACCAAGGGGTGATCTTCATCATTTTGAGTGTATTTGATCTTTATTTGATCATGGAAGAAGTTTTAAGTTCACAAAATTCAAGAATTACAAGTTTTTGCAAAGTTGACTTTTTTGGGCAAGGTTGACTTTTAATGAAATGTCATTTTATGCAACTTTTTCAACCCTTACTTTTTGATCCAAAAATGCTTCAAATGGAAAAACTTTGGTCATGAAAGTTGTAGATTAGATCTTTCCCTTTTCAAAAAGTATAAGAACATGACCTAATTCATTTTGGATCAAAAGTTATGGTGCATCAAAGTTGGCTAAAATCATTAAATTTTAAGTTATGCACCAAATGAGAAATTTGCAAAATCATGTACCAAGCATTCTAGTGACTTCAAAATGGTTTCAAAACTTCATCACATGATCATACATGACCTAAAAAACAGAATTGGCCCAAGGGATTTTGCATTGCTTGCTTTGGTTTTCAAAAATCTTTAAGTCATTTTTCATTACAAGTGCAAAAGATGAATTTTTGGCAAAGTCATTTTCCAAAGGATCATGTGATTACCAACTGATTTCTATGCATTGCCATGACCAATTGAGACATCATGTGACAAAATTCAGCAAGGAATGCTTCATGTACATAGCATAAAATCTCAAG
The DNA here is from genome assembly GCA_963966055.1 of Lathyrus aphaca. Classification (NCBI taxonomy): domain Eukaryota; kingdom Viridiplantae; phylum Streptophyta; class Magnoliopsida; order Fabales; family Fabaceae; genus Lathyrus; species Lathyrus aphaca. The sequence goes on along the minus strand of OZ014519.1, from coordinate 62,780,393 downwards.
AAAGCACAAGTTGGCAAGTTGCAAAAGCTAGCATAGCTCATGATCCATATGTTGCAGTCACTCTCAAGCAATCCAAGGGTTGTCCCTAACTCAAGCTGAAGCCAGACATGACCTCAAACTGCTGCTGCCATGGCCCATGCTGCAAGTACCAATCACATTGACTTTTTGGCCAAAACTCCCATACTCATGGAATAGTAAACAGCCACCCCTACTGACCTGCCCTCAGCCTATTCACACATTGTGGGAATGATATAGCACAACATTGGCCCTTGAGACAGGCCAGAACTCAGTCCCCACAAAAATTGTCAAGAAGCTTCCCTCATTCGAATCTCATTTTTCAGCCATCAAACATCCATTTTCTCTTCACCAACAAATCAAACACACTAAAAGGAACCAGAATCAGCCATTGATAGAGCTTGAAACCACACACACACACAGACATCATTTTCTGATACACCAGAACTGGACCTCTCAAAATAGCTTGTTTAAGCTCCTTCCAAGCCTACCATTAGTACCAGGGGAATCAGTGGAGCAAGCTTGCACCAAAGAATAGCTCTGAAAGCCCAGAAACAGAAGCTTCCATCTCAGGTATGGCCATGAACTTTTTCTCTCAGAGCTTGCATTTTTTGTTATAAATTGATAGCTTATGTCTTGCTGATCATGGGGATGTTCTTAGAATCGAAAATGAGTAAAAAATGAGTTTGTACTGATGCTCTGAAATTTCACCCGTGAAATTTGTTTCCTTCGATTTGCATGATTCTTGGAGTTTAAATGATGCTTGAGGGTGGATTTGTATTCTAGGATGTTAGAGGATCATTGTGCTGTGTTTAATTTGAAGAATAGTGGCCTGAATCATGATCTAGGGTTTTCAACCCGCCGGAGAAGATGACCGGAGCTCCCCTCCGGTCACCTGAAAGTGCTTAACCCTAATCCCTGTAATTAATGGACATTTGAATCTGGTGCGTTAGATGCTTTGACTTGGTTGACCTGGCGCGCGTTTGTGTGGCCCAGATGTGTCCTCATTAGCCCTAATCATCATTAGTTTAATTAAATCCAATTAATTAATTCGTAAAACCTAATTAAGTCAGAATGCATCCTGTCCTTTGATTCACGCGCCAGGTCAATGGTCTCCTCCCAGCTTTGAATCTCATGCGTTGGATCAGATTACTTTTCATTTTATTTTGTTTTATTTTATTTTCTTTCCATTTCTTTTGTACAATTTATTTAAAATAGCAAAAACCATTTAAAAATTATGAAATTTTTTGTCAAGATCACAAAATACATTTGGTTTGAAGGTTGGACAATGTTTCTAAATGTCTTAGAACATTTCATGAATTTTTTGGTGATTTTTAAATACCTAAAAGTATTTTTAATAAATTAATTTTCATTAATCAATTAAAAATAAACTTTTAAATATTTAAAAATACATTTTAAATGCTAAAAATGAAAATAAAAATATTTTTGTGTCTTAAAAATTAATGAAACTCAGGATAAAAAATTTCATAATTTTTAAAACAATTTTGCTATTTTAAATAAATTATGTAAAACAAATGAAATAAATGAAAATAAAAATGAATTTAAACTGAATTAATGAGAAGTCAGCCAATCCTAGGGACCAGATTCAAACTAAAACGCGCGCGTGTTGACTTGGCGCCAGATCTCACGGCCATCATTCAAACTCAGCTAATCAATGCTTATGCCCTAATCACGCCGTTAATCACTTTCAGATGACCGGAACAGTGTTCCGGTCATCTTCTCCGTTCACCTCAAACCTCAAACTCCTTCAAAACGCATCTAAAACGAAATCTAAAAACACAGAAATGATTCCCACTCACTCACGAACCAAAACCCCCAATCAAAACATATTTATTTTTCCAGGAATGGCTGAATCGAAGCAAACAAGAACTAGGGCAAAAAAGTTTCAGAGATTGATTAAACTCTCATCTCTCCACCATTTTCAAAACTAAAGACATATTTATGATCAGGGAAGCATGAATAACAACTTAAGAACTTAAAAAATGATTTCTGGAAAAAATGTTCTTGAGCTACCTGAGTTTCGAAGCTTTCAATCCAGCAACTTTCTGACCTCTCTCTTTGATGCAATCCACTCTACTTGGTCCCCTGATGATCCTTGGATGCTTAGGAGGAGTTTATGTTGGCTGGTTAAGGAGTTTGAACAGCTTCTGCTCAAGCTCAGTTGAAAATGGTGATGGTGATTCAGGCTGTTTCAGGCCAATGTGAGTGGTTCTTTGTGATCAGGGTGATGTTTTGAGAAGGTTTGTGGAGTTTGTTCAAGTGTTTGTGGCCTGTGGAATGAGTTTCGAAAGCTTTGGCTTTGAGAGTGAAAAATGGAAGAATGGTGTTCTTGCTTGGTTCAGGCCTAAGTCTTGCTGGTTTTGGCTCAGTGAAGCAAAGTGAGTTGATCTATGAAAATGGTTTTTGTGTTTGTGAGTTGTGGAGACAGATTCGAAGAGAAATGCTTGAGGGAGTGTTTTTGTGAATGGTGTGTTCTTGTATGTTTCAGCCTTGCTTGATGTATGAAATGGCTAGCAAATGGATAGTATAAACAACTCCAATTGGTCAGATGATGTGACCTGGCCTGCTGTGATTGGGATGTTCACTTTTGCAAAAAGTCCACTCTTGTGTAAGGAAAGCATGGGCTTGGTTCTAGGCTAGTACAAGCATGGGGGCTGGCGCAGCATGGTGTGTGAGAGGTGCTAGGAAGGTTCAATAGCCAATGCAACAAGTTGGTGAAAGTGTGATGATGGTTTTTGCAAGTTGATCATCTTTGGTTCACATGTAACTATCTTACCATACAAGCCATGAAACATGAGAAACTTTGGTTCAAATCTGATTTTTAGGCCATATGTGATGTTTGTGTAATGGTTAGACATGAATTAGAAGTCACAAATGCCTTGGTTCAAAGTTTTTGCAAGTTTCCCATTTTGTGCATAACTTGAAAATTAGTGATTTTTGCCAACTTTGACACACCATAACTTTTGATCCAAAATGAATTAGGTCATGTTCTTGTACTTTTTGAAAAGGGAAAAATGTATTCTACAACTTTCATGACCAAAGTTTTTCCATTTGAAGCATTTTTGGATCAAAAAGTAAGGTTTGAAAAGTGACCTAAATTGACAAATTCCTTAAAAGTCAACTATGCCCTAAAAAGTCAACTTTGCAAAAACTTCAAATTCTTGAATTTTGTGAACTTCAACCTTCTTCCATGATCAAATAAAGATAATATACACTCAAAATGATGAAGATCACCCCTTGGTTGGGTCATTGGGGGCCTCAGATGCCCTGATTTTGCACTGACTTGTCTGAAAAGTCAACCTTTGATCAGATGACTTCCCCATGGAATTTCTTCATGAAAATTGATATGCATACTCCCTATACCATATAGAGACCAATAGAAACAAGAATGACCAAAAAATTTGGAGTTATGGCCTCTGAAACCAAAACCCTAATTTTAGGTCATCTGTGCAGTCTAGCCTGGCTCTGCATCCACACCATTTCCAATTCTTGTGATTCTTTGACATTCCTGACTTTGAGAGGATATAATATGATGCTTGAACACACATGGACCCCCCTTGAAGTGATTGATGACCCTTGGAGTGGCTCAAGAGGCTCTTGGATTGCTCAGATCACAAACCCTAGATGCAGATGACTTAGAACAAATGCAATGGATCAAAAATGTGGTATGAGATGATATGATTGTGTTTATGCATATGGAATGATCACAAGCCATGGTGTGAATAGGTGAGGGCAAATTTGGGGTGTTTACAGCTGCCCCTATTCAATCATGAGTTAGCTGTGCAGGATGTAAGCGACGGCTTATCAGGCAAACAAGATAACTTGTGGTTGAATACCAAAGACAGTCCAAAATTTGCACTCACAGAATGAAGAAGAAAAGGGATATAGATTGTAAAGGAAAATAAAGTATATTGTAAAGTGTAGGCGACGGAGGACGACCGTCGAGCAGAGGACGACTGCTGGGTAAAGAGCAATGACGGGGACGGCCGACATGCTAGAAAAGTGCGGAAAGTAAAGCAATGACGGGGACGGCCGACATGCTGGGGATAAAAGGTAAAGCCAAGACGGGGACGGCCGACTAGCTGGGAAAAGTAAGAAATAAAGCAATGACGGGGACGGCCGACATGCTGGGGATAGAAAGAAACATGATGGGGACGGTCATCAAGATGAAGCTGTAAAATTCTCTGGGGATTAATGAAACATGACGGGGACGGCCATCAAGTTCATAAAGTAAAGTAACCAACGATGGGGACGGCCATCGGGCTAAAAAGGAAAAGGGACCACGACGGGGACGGCCATCGGGTTAAAGAATAAATGAAATAAAACAGATGATGGGGTACGGCCACCAAAAGTGAAGGACGATCACCTAGCAGGGGACGGCTGCTCTGTTGGGGGTAAGATGAGGGACGGTCATCTAAGGTGGAGGACGACCACCTGGCAGGGTACAGCTGCCGAAAATATCGCGACATAGGACGAATGCCGGATAGGAAATCAACGATGGGGACGGCCATCGGATGAGCATGATGGAGGACGACCATCAAGAGGTGGAGGACGACCACCTAGCAGGGGACGGCTGCTCTCAAGGTTTATCATGACGTAGGACGAATGCCAGATAAACAAAAATCGACAATGGGGACGGCCATTGGATAAAACTGATGAAGGACGATCATCAAGAGGTGGAGGACGACCACCTAGCAGGGGACGGCTGCTAAATATCAACGATGGGGACGGCCATCGGATGAGCATGATGGAGGACGACCATCAAGAGGTGGAGGACGACCACCTAGCAGGGTACGGCTGCTCTCAAAGTTCATCATAACACAGGACGAGTGCCAGATAAAAAGGAAGATTTGCTTACTTGGCGATCTACTGGGGATATAGTAAACACGGATGAGCGTTTACAACCAAGAAAAAAAAAAGTATAAGTGTTTAGATGTTGTGTATAGATTAAAGATGCGGACGAGCATCCCTAAGACTACGATACGGACGGGTATCGGGTAGAAACAAATACTGACACATGTTCAGAGATGATGATACAGACGAGTATCAACTGGTTAACAAGGAACACGGACGAGTGTTACTTCTGAGGAGACTCTTCTGGGGGAAAATTAGACACACACGAGTGTCTATATCCACAAAGACCAAAGTGTTTGACACAGTGTATGGATTAAAGATGCGGATGAGCATCCTTAAGACTATGATACGGACGAGTATCATGTAGAAACAAACACTGGACGCATGTTCAGAGATGATGGTACGGCCGAGTACCAACGGGTTAACAAAGATCAAGGACCAAAGTCGAATCTGTGGGGTTATGAATGGTATATACAAGATACGGACGAGTATCTGTATGAGTGTAACATGAGTAGTGAGTATGAGTACTTTAACTGCTGGGGAGAGTGACACGGACGAGTGTCAAAAGGAGAAGAGTATAGTAATATCAACAAGTATATGGGTTGTAAAAGTGTAGGCGACTGCGCTGGGGATATGACACGGACGGGTGTCAAGAAAATGTATAGGTATATGTGAGTGCAAAGAGGATGTCTCTGGCTTTCTGCTGGGAGTATGACACGGACGGGTGTCAGGAAGTATCTGTAATACGGGTGATCTTGTAGGTGACTTTCCTGGGGAAAGATGGCACGGACGGGTGTCAAGAAAGTGTATATATTGGTGTTGTTGATTGAGAGGCAGCTGCTTTTGCTGGGGACTCTGGTGGGATTTTTCCTGTACATTGATGAACTGTCATTATTCACAAGTGTCGGTTTAAAACATGGCTTATGATTATGCTATGTGTTGGATTTTTGCCGTAATGCTCTGTGTTAAAACGGAATGCTACGCTTTGTGGGTGAACATGATGCGAATGTTATGATTATGCAAAGATACCAAACCGGGATTCGGATCCCGTTGCCGCGAAGGTCTTAGGCCGATCTGCTTGAAATGGACATCCCAGCTGGGGGGTGAGACCATTGGTAGATCTGATGAGATGATATCTGCTTGGGGATTCGGGTCACTGAGAGACCTATTCCAATAAATGAGAGACCCAACTGGGGTTTGTAGAAGCTTTCTTCACTCTGTTGTGATTCTTCATGTGTTGCTCTTCTGGATAGAGGCTGGAACTCTGTGGGGAGATAGCCCTCTGACTTTTGTACCCGACTGAGGATGAAATGGCAACCGGGCTGGGGAGGAAGAGAGATCATTGAGAGACCTCCCTAGGGATTCTGTTGAAGAGGGTCCTTGACTCAGCCGGGGATATAGGTGCCTTCTGTGATGCCTGGAAACTCTGATGAGGATAAGTAATAAGTGGCAACTCAGCTGGGGGAAGTCATGAGAGGCAACTCAGCTAGGGAGAGAGCACTTCGGGTGCTAAAATTGAGTGTGGATTTGCCAGTTTGCTGGGATGAGGCTTTCATGTCCCAAGTTGCGTTCTGGATACCTGCAATCCTGAAAAAGATAGAGAAACGCACAAGATAATCCCGAGGTATCCCTTACTGGATTCCGTCATAGGAGTTTAGACGCTTCCGAGAGTAAGTACATTTCCCGCAAGCACGCTTTTATTTGAAGATAAACATTTGTATTCTATGCAATCAATTTTTAGACATCAGACATTTTTTGCAAATAAAATGTACAAAACGAGACATGACTGAAAATCTGATTTTATTAATTCACATGCCGTGAATTGGCGAGATACAGTCAAAGGAACATATCCCCTAAAATGAGGAGATTGTTACAAATTGAGAAACAAAATGCTGGCAGTGTTGACGACGCTTTAAGGAGCTTCCTCTTCACTATGACTCGCATGACTTTTGACGTTCTTCTCATCTCGCGTTCCGAGGATGTTGATTCTAGCTGAGGCTTGATCCTTTTGAAGCTTACCAAGTTGTAGGTGATACAGACGAATTCGGAGTGCAGTTGTTCGCTTATTCCCTTATTTTGCATGGATCGCCCTTTCGGGTTTTCAATCCATCGGGATACCCATTTTTGCCTGAGCTGTCCAATGCGGCTTTTCAACTCAGCGGGTGTACATTTTTGTTTATTTTCCCTTATTTTTGCCCGAGTCTTTTATTCTGTTTTTGACTCGCCGGGATGCCCTATTTTTGCCTGGACTTACATTCTGTTTTTATGTCCAGCGGGTCATTTTATGCGAAGTATTTTTTAACTGCATCTGAATTCACAGGGGACGGGAAGTCTTCACCATCCATGGTGCTGAGCATCAGTGCTCCACCGGAAAACACTTTCTATACTACAAATGGACCTTCATAATTTGGAGTCCATTTGCCCCTGTGGTCTGTATGAGGAGGGAGGATTCTTTTCAGCACAAGATCTCCTACTTGGTACTCTCGGTGCCTGACTTTCTGATCGAAGGCTTTCTTCATTCTTTTCTGATACAACTGCCCATGACAGATTGCAGCCAATCTTTTCTCTTCAATCAGACTCAGTTGCTCGTATCGGGATCGAACCCATTCTGCTTCGTTCAGTTTAACATCCATCAATACTCGTAAAGAGGGTAATTCAACCTCAACTGGTAGGACCGCTTCCATACCATACACAAGCTGATACGGTGTTGCCCCAGTGGATGTTATGATTGACGTGCGGTACCCATGCAAGGCAAACGGTAGCATTTCATGCCAGTCTTTGTAAGTGACTACCATCTTCTGCACAATCTTCTTGATATTTTTGTTTGCTGCCTCAACAGCGCCATTCATCTTTGGCCTGTAAGGAGAAGAATTGTGATGTTGAATTTTGAAGTCCCGGCACAGCTCTGCCATCATTTTGTTGTTTAAGTTGGAACCATTATCAGTAATGATTCGCTCGGGAACTCCGTATCGACAGATGATATCTCTTTTCAGAAATCTGGCTACCACTTGCCTTGTAACATTTGCATAGGAAGCTGCTTCGACCCACTTGGTGAAATAGTCAATGGCGACCAGGATGAATCTGTGGCCATTCGAAGCAGTTGGCTCGATCTTACCAATCATGTCAATGCCCCACATAGCAAAGGGCCATGGTGAAGACATTATGTGCAAAGGATTGGGAGGCACATGCACCTTATTTGCATAAATCTGGCATTTATGGCATCTTCTGGCGTAGGCACAACAGTCGGCATCCATTGTGATCCAGTAATAGCCCGATCTTAACAACTTCTTAGCCATGGCATGCCCTCCAGCATGGGTACCAAAGGATCCTTCGTGCACTTCATGCATCAACAAATCCGCTTCTGTCTTATCAACGCACCTGAGGAGTAGCATATCAAAGTTCCTTTTGTACAGAGAACCATCAGTGTTCAAGAAGAAACTACCAGCAAGCCTTCTCAAAGTCTTCTTATCATTGGAAGATGCCCCAGGTGGGTATGCTTGATCCTCCAAGAAGCACTTAATGTCATGGAACCAAGGCTGATTATCTTTAACAACATCTGCAGCGAACACATATGCTGGTCTATCAAGTCTGGACACTGAGATCTGAGGTACAAAGTTAGCAGCTTGAACTTTGATCATGGATGAAATGGTAGCAAGGGCATCTGCAAACTGATTCTCGTCCCGAGGGATATACTCAAGCTTGACTGTTGTGAAGAAAGTCAATAACCTCCTTGTATAATCCCTGTAAGGTATCAGATGATCCTGGTGGGTGTACCATTTTCCGTTGGTTTGATTAACTACCAGAGCTGAATCTCCGAATACAGTCATTGTCTTGATCCTGAGGTTAATGGCTTCCTCAAGACCCATAATGCAAGCTTCGTATTCAGCTTCGTTGTTAGTGCAGTTGAAAGTGAGTTTTGCCGAGAAAGGCATGTGAACTCCTTTTGGTGTAATGAGTACTGCACCAACACCACGACCATTCATATTAACAGCCCCATCAAACATCATAGTCCATTCTTCTTCCGGGTCAGGCCCTTCAGTGTAAACAGGCTCTTCATGATCTTTTGATTTTATGAACATGATGTCTTCATCAGGGAAGTCAAATCTCATAGGCTGGTAGTCATCAATGGGTTGCTCAGCAAGATATTCAGACAATACACTGCCCTTGATGGCTTTCTGAGAAGTGTACTGAATGTCATATTCCGTGAGAATCATTTGCCATCTTGCAACCCGTCCGGTAAGAGCTGGCTTCTCGAAAATGTACTTGACCGGGTCCATTTTTGAGATCAATAAGGTAGTGTGGGTCAGCATATACTGTCTCAGTCGGCGAGCAGCCCACGCTAACGCACAGCAAGTTTTCTCGAGTAGTGAATAACGTTGTTCACAGTCGGTAAACTTTTTGCTTAGGTAGTATATTGCATACTCTTTTCGACCAGACTCGTCATGCTGGCCCAGCACACACCCCATAGACTCTTCTAATACTGTCAAGTACATTATCAGAGGTCTTCCTTCAACTGGAGGCATAAGGATTGGAGGCTCTTGTAAGTACTCCTTGATCTTGTCAAAAGCCTTCTGGCAGTCTTCATTCCACCTGACCGTCTGTTCCTTTCTCAACAGCTTGAACAAGGGTTCACAGGTTGCTGTAAGGTGAGATATGAACCGTGAGATGTAGTTCAATCGACCTAGGAACCCTCGAACTTCCTTTTCTGTCTTTGGTGCAGGCATCTCTTGGATGGCTTTGACTTTATCAGGGTCAACTTCAATCCCTTTCTCGCTTACAATAAAACCCAGCAGCTTTCCAGATCGCACCCCGAATGTGCATTTGTTGGGGTTTAACTTCAGTTGGTACTTCCTCAGACGCTTGAACAACTTCAACAGATTTACCAGGTGGTCTTCTTCAGTAAGGGACTTGGCAATCATGTCATCCACATAGCATTCGATTTCTTTATGGATCATATCGTGGAATAATGTTACCATAGCCCGTTGATATGTTGCGCCGGCATTCTTGAGCCCAAATGGCATTACCTTGTAGCAGAACGTGCCCCAGGGTGTGATGAATGTTGTCTTCTCCATGTCTTCAGGTGACATCTTGATCTGATTGTATCCTGAAAATCCGTCCATGAAGGAGAATACCGAGAACTGAGCCGTATTATCCACCAATACATCAATGTGAGGTAATGGGAAGTCATCTTTCGGGCTAGCTCTGTTCAGATCCCGGTAGTCAACACACATTCTTACTTTGCCGTCTTTCTTAGGCACAAGTACTATATTAGCAACCCACGGCGGATAGCTAGTCACAGCAAGGAACCCGGCGTCCCATTGCTTTTGTACCTCCTCCTTGATTTTCATTGCCATGTCTGGGCGAGTGCGGCGCAACTTCTGTTTGACCGGTGGGCACTCTTCTAACAAAGGCAGCTTATGCACAACAATGTCGGTGTCCAACCCTGGCATATCTTGATACGACCAAGCAAACACATCCACATATTCCTGAAGCAGATCAATCAGTTGTCTCTTCACTGAGTCTTGCAGGCAGGCCCCGATTTTAACCTCTTTCACGTCTTCATCTGTACCAAGATTAATCACTTCAACCTCCTCCTGGTGAGGAGTAATAACCTTTTCCTCTTGTCTTAACAACCTGGCTAGCTCTTCAGGAAGCTCAAATTCTTCTTCAACCCCTTCATCAGCTTGATTGATTGGATTGTCAAAGTCATACGAAGTCATAGCCGTGCTGTTGTCGGTGCTGTCTGGAAGGCACACTCTGCAAGGGTTCAGTTTGTTCATTTTAGTGATTTGATTTTAATCTTGTTTTAGAAAAGTGAAATAAAGTTGTCATTTTGAAAACACTGCCATTTATTTTTTGTACAAAAAGAAAAATGGAAAAAACAGTGAGCGAAAAAGAAAAAGACTCATTTGTAAGAAGATGTATGATATTTCATTGATTAATCTTGTTGCACAAAAAGTACAGATGGCCCGATTACAAAATGAGTCTTGTTATCTTGGGCAAGATGCAAGACTTTGATGCATTCTATAAAAATACAGGAAATAATAATTACTCTGCATGAGTAACTCTTATAATTTCCTGGGAAGACCAGTTTGAGATACTGCTCCCCGGGATCTTTGGACGAATCCAGCTTTCCAGGTTGCGTTCTTCTTCCAGCTCGTCTTCCACATTGTTGACAGCATCAGGGGTGAGCATCCCCCCACTCACAAAGTTGGGCTCTTTCGCAGCCTCTGCTTGATCTTGTTGAGTTGGTTTGTAACCCAACCCAAATCTGTCTTCTTTCTTTTCCACCGGTAACAATTTGCCCCAGCCTTGGGCGGTTCCTTCCTCAACAACCTTTCGGGCTTGTTGGTATGATGTCATTGAAGTACCAGGTACAGCAGATGTTTCATTGACATTCAAGGCTTCGAAACCTTGGCTCATTGTTTCATGGATCTCCCCATCCATCTCAATGTACTTATAAGTTGCCAGGTGGCTGACAAAAATATCTTCCTCTCCACAGATTGTAACGATTTGACCCTCCCACTCGTATTTTAACTTCTGGTGAAGGGTAGAGGTCACGGCACCAGCGGCGTGAATCCATGGCCTACCCAATAAACAGCTGTAGGCAGGCTGTATATCCATCACGTAGAAGGTTGTTTTGAAAGTTTGCGGGCCAATCGTTATGGGCAACTCAATCTCTCCCAGAACCGATCTCTTTGAACCATCAAAGGCTCTCACCACCAGGTTGCTGGGTCTCAACGCCAAGCCGTCATATTCTAGCTTCACCAGGGCCTTTTTAGGTAAGACATTGAGAGATGACCCCGTGTCTACCAGCACATGGGAAAGGACTGCGCCTTTACATTCCATGGTTATGTGCAAGGCTTTGTTATGGTTGCGGCCTTCCGTTGTCAAATCAGTGTTGGTGAACCCTAGTCCGTGACTAGCATTAACATTTCCAACCACAGCTTCCAGCTGATTGACAGTGATCTCTTCAGGCACGTAAGCTGCGTGCAAAACTTTGAGTAGTGCGTTCCGATGGGCTTCGGAGCACATAAGCAATGATAGGATTGAGATCTTGGAAGGCGTCTGATGAAGCTGATCCACCACTTTATAATCACTCTTTTTGATGATTCGCATGAACTCATCAACCTCTTGATCAAAGGGCGTTTTCAAAGCTTCTTTAACAGCTTGATCTTCCTGCACCGGGCTCTTTCCTTTTGCCTTGGCAGCAGCTTCTGCTTCGGCAGTGGGTCTCTGAATTTGTGGAGCGAAGAGACGTCCGCTTCGAGTGAAGCTTCCGCCTCCTCCCACATTGTCTACTTGTGGTGCAGGGGTTGATGATTCAAAAGTGATTCTTTGTCCTTCGCAGTACAGGTCAGAGCCGTAATGCCAGGGGATGGCATTACTGCTTTCATAAGGTACTGGTCCAGGCACCGTGATAGTGACTGGACTGATTGCAGCTGTGGAAGGAACTGTGATAGTCTGTGGATCATAATAAATTGTGACTGGTGCTCTGATGGGAGCAACACTTTCTGAGTTGTAGGCAGAGTTGTTTTCAAGATCATAAAATATTGTGACAGTTGAGACATCTTCATGATTTGTTGCTGATGTTGTAGGAGACATTGTGGGAAGGATTGATGTTGTTGTTGTAGGAGTTTCAAAATGGAGTGGTGCTGGAGTTGTAGAAGGAACATTTGTTGATATCTGGTCAGTTGGAATGACAGATGAAGTACTTGTTGATGAAGCCGAAGAATTGTCAGGAACAATGGTTGTTGCAGTTGTAGGAGGTTCTGGAGCTGTTGCTGATGAGATTGCCGGATTTGTTGGAAATGATGTGGTGATTTGAAGCTGGCCACTCTGAATGAGACCATCTATGCCATTCCTCAGGTTATCGCACCCATTTACCGAGATATTGCAGTAGGCACACCCCAACTCACACCCCGGGAACATTTGACATTCGAGGAGTTGAGCCTTAATTTCCACCAACGGTGTCCGGATCTGACCCACACTGGTTATTAAATAAGACGGCTTGTCTTCTTCAATAGCGTTAATTTTGGGACCCCCGTGGTATGGCATGGGGTTCTTATTGACATTAGGTGGTGGTGCGAAATTCAGAGCTTTTGAGTCTACCAGGTCTTGTACCTTCATGTGCAGGGCTATGCACTTTTCTGTACTGTGGCCAGGTGCATTTGAATGAAAGGCACATCTGGCGTTGGAGTCATAATTCCTGGGTAAACTGTTGGGATCTGGAGGTGCCAACGTCCTTAGCTCAACTAGGTTGAGTTTCAGGAGTTGTGGCAGCAATGTAGCATATGGCATAGGGATCGGATCGATTACCCTATTAGCTTGAGATGGCCTCTGCTGAAATGGCCTTTGCTGGTTGTTGTTGTTGGTGTTGTTGTAGTTCCTTGGAGGATACTGAGCTTGTTGATGGTACTGAGGTTGTTGCTGATAGTTTTGTTGCGGAGGTTGATAAGCTGGTTGAGGATGAGCTGGAGCGGGAATGGTGACTGCTGCCACAGATCTATGGACATATTGGGGCCTGCCCCTGTTGGTGTGGATGGCATTGGTCTCGCCAGTTCTTCTTGGGCCTGCAAAAGGCTTCCTTGTACTACTGGACGAACTGGCACCATTGTCAGTAATCTTGCCCATTTTTAACAGGCTCTCAATTCTCTCCCCAGCTATGACAACATCTGCAAAGCTAGTGGAAGAGAAAGCGGCCAGCCTGTCAATATATGTCCCCTGAAGGGTGTTCATAAACATATCTGCCATTTCCCTCTCAGACATAGGTGGCTGAACAGCAGCATCCAGTTGCCTCCATCTCTGGGCATATTCTCGGAAACTTTCCCTTGACGACTGTGACATTCCCATTATGAGGGTCCTGTTGGGTGCCATATCTAAGTTGTACTGATATTGTCTAATGAAAGCTTCTGCCAAATCCTTCCAACACCTGATGGTTGCCCTTGTCAGGTGGGAGTACCATTCTCTTGAAGCTCCTGTCAAGCTGTCTTCGAAATAGAACATCCAGAGCTTCTCATCCATAGTATAGGCCTTCAGCCTTCCCAGAAATGATTGTAAATGAGTCCGGGGGCATGAAGTCCCGTTGTATTTTTCAAAACAAGGAGGCTTGAACTTATGGGGAATCCTGACCCCGTCTACCAAGCCCATGTCCATGACGTCGAAACCCAAAGAGTTTTGAGACTCTAAGGACCTCAATTTCTCAGCTATCTCATCCAACCTTCTATCATAAGCTTCCTCCCCAGCACCCATTACTGTGAATTGATCCTCTTGGGGGTCTTCTTGCAGTACCCTGCCTGCAGTGGCAGTCCCTTGAACATTTGCAGGAATATTAACCTCTGGATGAAGATGGGGGCCAAATACAGGGGGGTTAACATGAGGTTGGACCCTTTCATTGTTGCTGGTGCCGGCAGTCCCTATATGTGGATCTTCTTGATTTTGCCTTTCCACCATGGCCCTCAATCTTTCCTGGCTCTGAGCCATGTTGTTCATCACTTCCATAAACTGAGTCATTTGCGTTCTCATTTCCAATCTTTCGTTTGCCATTTGATTTCTAACCTCTGCAAGGTCCTGCTGTACCTGATCCATTTGGATGCCCGGAAGATTGTTACGGGTTGGATAACGGTGCGGACGGTTGAGGGGAAATACCCGGCGTCGAGCAATAATTCCTGAACATCACAACAGAGTTAGCAACAATAAAACAAAAACCTACAAAACAAACAAATGGTTAGCATACAATGCAGTATGCTTATTTGTTTTCAAGGTATCCGGCTTGGCATTCAGTTTTGACCCTTCCAGACCCTTGAAGATGTTGTTGATGTTGCTTTCGAAGTAAACTCGGATGGAACAAACTAATACATACATTACAAAAAGCAAAATGGTACATAGTTCGTTTACAAATACAAACCCTCTGAGGGGCCAAAATATATTACAGAAAAACAAAAGTACATGGAATGAAAGCAACAACAAACAAATGGTCAAACACCAAGACCGAACTCATCCTCCCGAACTTCCTTGAGAAGTGCTTCGGTCACAGGATCAGCTGGACGCTCCGTGAGATTCCTGATGAGGAGATTCCGGGTCGTAACAGCTGCAGTTAGCTTCTTGTGCTGACTTTGGTCCTTTGACCTCTTCACTCCAGCTCTGATCTTCAGCTCTGATATCTCCCTCTGGGCTGCTGCCAGGGCTTCCTGCTGCTCTTTTGCACTAGCTTCCAGTTGCTCTATCTTGTCTTGGACCCTCTTATCCTCCAGAGTACGAGCTTCGGTGATCCTGACCCACCTAGCCTGACTCTCCTTCAGATACAAGTCTGTCCTTGCTCTCTGGAACTGGGCTTCCTTGCAAGCATTCTTCAGAATCTGTTCTCCAGCCTTAGACTTTCTGATATAATCCCCAGACTTCTCAATCTTAGCCAGATGCTCCACTCTCAACTTCTCTAACCTCTCAATATCCAACCTGCCATCACTCCTCTCCCGGAGGGTCTTCTGCAAAGCCTGAGTCAACTTCTCATTTCTTTCTTTCAAGCTCTCAAACTCCTCCAAACTGACAGTGGGAGGGGGTGGTGCTGAGGATGGTCCAGACATATCCTCCATGGTAAAGGGCATTCCAGAGAATTGAGCCCTGGCATGGGACCACTCATAATATTGTGCTGATGCCACATTGTTGCACTTCCCCAGAATGGTTACTCCCTTGGTTTGAACATTATCCCAGGCCCAGGAAGCCTGCCTAACAATAGCCAGATTAGGCTTGTTCTCACAATAAAGAGTCTCAATCAAGTCTTGTGCCTTAGGAGTGTGGACCAGGGCATAGCCCAGTTGCCTTATGAATAGCAGAGGATTGTAATTAATACTACCCTTAACTCCTATCAGGGGCACATTGGGAAAATGCCCACAGCTGGTGATGATATCCCTGCCCTTGGTGCTTTGAGTGCACCACCTGATATCGGCTGAAGTTAGAGCAGTGAGTCTCTTAGCCCAGTTTCTCTGCTGATGAGGATTCAAAAATGCATCTGTCCTGGGTAGATGCCTGAGAAGCCAAGTATGGAACAATGGAGCACAACACCTCACTAATCTTCCCCTCTGCTTTTCATTCCTCTGATGCACTGAGTAATAGAGGTCCCCCAATAAAGTGGGCACTGGGTCTTTCAGGATGAAAAGATGGATTGCATTCTTGCTAATGAATCGAGGCTCATCTGCAAATAATACAATCCCATATATGCTCAGGGCCAATAAAGCACAGACAGCTTTCCACTCTCCTAAAGAAGCTTTCAGGGTAGCTTGAGAGATCAAGAAATCCAGATGGAAACCAGGAATTCCAGCCTTAGAAGTCATATGCTGCTCAATCAGAACAGGTTCCAGATGCAAAGCCTTTGCTACCTCTCCATTACCAGGAAAGACCATCTCAGGGTTGAAAGGGATTCCACCCCTGATAGGCATACCAACCAATGATGAGTATTCTTCTAATAGAGGGCCCAGCTGAAAGTCCTGAAAAGTGAAACATCTCAGTGGGGGATCATAAAATTGAAGGCAAGTGTGGATCAGGCTTCTCTGTGAAGGGTCCAGATCCATAACCATATCGAGTATATCTCCATAGTGTTCCCTGAACAATGGTATGTGATCCGGAGTGATCAGGGTCTGAATCCTCCTGATGTCAGCTAGCTCTGGCTGGAAGAAGTGGTAGGTGATGTTACTCTTTTTAGGAGCCATGATGCTGAGTCTGAGTAGAGACAAGTGCTGATGATGATACTGAAGAATGGGCCACTGATTGGCTGGAGTAGATAGCTGATAGCTGAAGCAAGTGCTGGTGAAGATAGGTCAATACTGCAGATGGGGTCAAAACCAAAACCAAATGAAGATGGATACCCTGAAACACAAATAAGCAAATGTCAATATGATGCAATGAGTATGTATGCAAATGATATGCAAGGGTTTGTGACTGAGCTGGATCTGATCAAATGCTCTGATATAAGTCCATGTGTGTAAGAAATCCAGATGGAGGTCTATAAGTCCAGTAACCAAGGTGGGGGGACTCAAATAAAGAGCCACATGTCCAGGTTTTTAGAATCACAAGAACTGTCCCAACATGGAGTATTCTTAATCAAATCAAAGTAACAGGGTATTCTGAGGTCAAGGTACCTGCAAACCTGTAAACAGCCCAACCCCCTCACAGGTGGTGTTCTAGAACAAGGATCCTCAGACTTGGATCAGTTATGAGAAGTGTAAACACTTCTAACCCGGAGGCACAATGTTTACAATAACCATAAAAGTTCCTCCTCTAATTCACCTCAGTTTCTGAAGGTCAATACTAAAGGTTATCCAGACTTAGCAGGCTTCCCAGATAGCCCTAGCATTGCACGAAATCTGCAACACAGAGTTCTCAAGAAGAAACCCATATCTGAACCGTGTTTCATATTCCCGCACCAGATCGAGATGGAATGGGAAAGAATATGAACCACTCTAGCCTAGGTGTCACTCAGGTCCCAGGTATAGGACCTTAACTCTCAATGAAACACCCACCCACCAAAGCAAAACCAGATCCAGCCAGACAGCATGACAGTATGATATATGAAAAGCAATAAAGAAAGCAGTAAACAACTGTACATAAAGCAAAAACAGATACAACTATACAAACACAAATAAGCACATAACACCCCAATAAACACAAATCAATCAAGCGCTAGGAGGAACCCACAAAAAGAACCAGAAGCCCTGGTTGCAGTATAAGGGTCCCCAGCAGAGTCGCCAAGCTGTCGCTCCCGATAAGTGGGACCAGGCCCAGATAAAGGTACAGACACGAACGGTCGGCGAGAGGGACAGTGAGAACACACAGCCGTGAACTCACTGGAGATGAATAGAGTCGCCAGCTAGGCATTTTTATCCCGGAGGAAAGGTAATGCTGCATAGACCTAGAAAAAGATGGATAAGACGGTTGCGAACCAGAGAGACTGAGAAAGGGGGTTGGTTACAACCTGGGAAGGTATTAGCACCCAGATTGTCCGTCGTACTCGACGGGATCCACGCTTAAAAGATTTGTGTTTTAAAGGGGTAGTGTCAGTGCAATTTGTGTATAAGATAGCTGGAAAAGAATGCACAGGTGTCAGTGTAAAGTGAGTGAAGTGTATAAGTGAAGTGTCAGTGTAAGGAAAAAGATGAAATGCTCAAGATCATGAGGCTAAAAGAATAAAGCTGGAAAGAGGGGGAATATACAGAGACTTTTGTTCGATAACTGTTAAGTTATGCCTACGTATCCTCTCGTGCAATGAGGAAGTCAGAACACCGTAGTTCGACCCAAAGAGACTGAAAGATGAATTGACTGATGAACTGCTTGCTTGTCTATGCTCAAGTGTATGACCTGTCTGGCTCAGGTGCTAATTGTCTTGCATTAGACGGAAGAAGCAAGTTCTCGTTTGTGAGTGAATGAGATGAGAAAAGAATCCCAGAGGAGACGATTATTGTTTGTTTTTGTGTTTTCAGTCTTTTATTGTTTTTGGATTTTGTCATAAGTTAATGAGCTTAAGTCTAAACCAATGGATTTAGTAAACTCATCACATCTTCCCTCTGATTAGGGGTAATGAGAATACCTTAAGTGTGAAGTCAGCTTCTCACACTTAAACACCTTTGGTGTAGGATTAAGATCATTAACCTACTTGTGATTAATTAGATGTTTTTGTTGTTTTTGTTTAGTGTTAAGTAATGAGATTAATCCATAATCAGGGATTAAACAGTCTCATTACACCATCCTAATAGAAGGATAATAGATGAGAATGTTTAAGCTGAGGAAAACTCCTCAACTTAATCCATGATTAGGGATTAAACTCATGACAAAACAAAGCCTTTATTGAGTGGATTTTAGTTAATGATATGATGATGAAGTGAGTTTTAGGGTTTATAATACAACTTGAGGGGGACTTGTCCATTAACACTAGGGTTAGTCCTTCTTAACCAGTTAAGGAAGAATTAGAACCCTAATGCAAGGCCCAAGTTACAAGTGTGAAGTCTTGATGATTATTATGTGAATTAATTAGAGGATTTAAACACATTAAGGGTTCAACACTTAGGATTAAAGTTATACACTCCATCCTAATAGAAGGATGCAGGCATAAGCTTAATCACAAAGCCTTAAAGCCTTTAGGGTTTAGTCCCTGATTATGAGGTGAGAAGAGAAGACTCAATGAGACACAAAGGTAAAACTAAGTGGGGGACTAATCAAAATCCTAATCATTGTCATGCTTGGTTGTTCCTAAGGTTTGTGAGGTTTAAGAAAGAAATCTTCAATGGAACCACCAGGAAGCAGATGAAAGGATCAAGAGAAGCAAAGCAACTTGCTTCATTCAAGAAGTCAAGTCACTTGAAGAAAGAAAATGGGAAGAAGAAGAATGAGCAAGCTCAATCTCAAACACATGTAAGAATGCAGCATGGATGCAAGAGAGATGAAAAGAAAAGTTATGAGAAGTGAAGGCAAATTCACTTCCCAAAATCACTTACCACCTGAAAGGTTAGAAAAGAAATGCAATGCAATGCAAAATGGGATGAGATGACATGATGAGAAACAAAACCAGAAGCAAATGCATGATGCTAATTATGTTATGAGATGCTACAAACATGAGGCAGCACATGGGAATGATCATACAAGTTCATGAATGCAAATGAAGCAAGTTAGGGACCATGAACATACATGAAAAGTTATGAAGTGCACATGACATACAACATGGCAAAAACATGATGCAATGATCAAACATGCTTTCAATATGTCTTATGATGTTAAATGAATCAAATGGATGCTTGAAATGTCATGTCAAGTCATGTTATGCAAGAGAATGCAAGATGGATGCATATGAAAGCCCAAATTAGGGTTTATGAACCACATCAAACAAAAAATCAAAATCAGAAGCAAACCCTAAGATAAAAAATTGAAAATGCACTCAAAGGACCTCTAATCCTATACTAACCCACTGCCCAAAGGAGAGGTTTCAACTCTTAACCAAACTCAAGATATGAATTTTCTAAGATTCTTAGGGTTTTAGGGTTCCTAAACAAGAAAATTATCAAACAAATTGAAAATGAAAGATCAAATCATGGCCATTTAATCTCAAAAACTACATGCTAAACACAATGCAACGCAAGAAGAATCAATGTCCAACTCTTCATGGATAGGCAAAAATGATTTTTAGAACTTTGGATCAAATTAATGCACAAAAATGATTTTAATTCAATGAGAAATTCTTAAAATACATCAAGATCACAAAATAAATTTGGTTTGAAGGTTGGACAATGTTTCTAAATGTCTTAGAACATTTCATGAATTTTTTGGTGATTTTTAAATACCTAAAAGTATTTTTAATAAATTAATTTTCATTAATCAATTAAAAATAAACTTTTAAATATTTAAAAATACATTTTAAATGCTAAAAATGAAAATAAAAATATTTTTGTGTCTTAAAAATTAATGAAACTCAGGATAAAAAATTTCATAATTTTTAAAACAATTTTGCTATTTTAAATAAATTATGTAAAACAAATGAAATAAATGAAAATAAAAATGAATTTAAACTGAATTAATGAGAAGTCAGCCAATCCTAGGGACCAGATTCAAACTAAAACGCGCGCGTGTTGACTTGGCGCCAGATCTCACGGCCATCATTCAAACTCAGCTAATCAATGCTTATGCCCTAATCACGCCGTTAATCACTTTCAGATGACCGGAACAGTGTTCCGGTCATCTTCTCCGTTCACCTCAAACCTCAAACTCCTTCAAAACGCATCTAAAACGAAATCTAAAAACACAGAAATGATTCCCACTCACTCACGAACCAAAACCCCCAATCAAAACATATTTATTTTTCCAGGAATGGCTGAATCGAAGCAAACAAGAACTAGGGCAAAAAAGTTTCAGAGATTGATTAAACTCTCATCTCTCCACCATTTTCAAAACTAAAGACATATTTATGATCAGGGAAGCATGAATAACAACTTAAGAACTTAAAAAATGATTTCTGGAAAAAATGTTCTTGAGCTACCTGAGTTTCGAAGCTTTCAATCCAGCAACTTTCTGACCTCTCTCTTTGATGCAATCCACTCTACTTGGTCCCCTGATGATCCTTGGATGCTTAGGAGGAGTTTATGTTGGCTGGTTAAGGAGTTTGAACAGCTTCTGCTCAAGCTCAGTTGAAAATGGTGATGGTGATTCAGGCTGTTTCAGGCCAATGTGAGTGGTTCTTTGTGATCAGGGTGATGTTTTGAGAAGGTTTGTGGAGTTTGTTCAAGTGTTTGTGGCCTGTGGAATGAGTTTCGAAAGCTTTGGCTTTGAGAGTGAAGAATGGAAGAATAGTGTTCTTGCTTGGTTCAGGCCTAAGTCTTGCTGGTTTTGGCTCAGTGAAGCAAAGTGAGTTGATCTATGAAAATGGTTTTTGTGTTTGTGAGTTGTGGAGACAGATTCGAAGAGAAATGCTTGAGGGAGTGTTTTTGTGAATGGTGTGTTCTTGTATGTTTCAGCCTTGCTTGATGTATGAAATGGCTAGCAAATGGATAGTATAAACAACTCCAATTGGTCAGATGATGTGACCTGGCCTGCTGTGATTGGGATGTTCACTTTTGCAAAAAGTCCACTCTTGTGTAAGGAAAGCATGGGCTTGGTTCTAGGCTAGTACAAGCATGGGGGCTGGCGCAGCATGGTGTGTGAGAGGTGCTAGGAAGGTTCAATAGCCAATGCAACAAGTTGGTGAAAGTGTGATGATGGTTTTTGCAAGTTGATCATCTTTGGTTCACATGTAACTATCTTACCATACAAGCCATGAAACATGAGAAACTTTGGTTCAAATCTGATTTTTAGGCCATATGTGATGTTTGTGTAATGGTTAGACATGAATTAGAAGTCACAAATGCCTTGGTTCAAAGTTTTTGCAAGTTTCCCATTTTGTGCATAACTTGAAAATTAGTGATTTTTGCCAACTTTGACACACCATAACTTTTGATCCAAAATGAATTAGGTCATGTTCTTGTACTTTTTGAAAAGGGAAAAATGTATTCTACAACTTTCATGACCAAAGTTTTTCCATTTGAAGCATTTTTGGATCAAAAAGTAAGGTTTGAAAAGTGACCTAAATTGACAAATTCCTTAAAAATCAACTATGCCCTAAAAAGTCAACTTTGCAAAAACTTCAAATTCTTGAATTTTGTGAACTTCAACCTTCTTCCATGATCAAATAAAGATCATATACACTCAAAATGATGAAGATCACCCCTTGGTTGGGTCATTGGGGGCCTCAGATGCCCTGATTTTGCACTGACTTGTCTGAAAAGTCAACCTTTGATCAGATGACTTCCCCATGGAATTTCTTCATGAAAATTTATATGCATACTCCCTATACCATATAGAGACCAATAGAAACAAGAATGACGAAAAAATTTGGAGTTATGGCCTCTGAAACCAAAACCCTAATTTTAGGTCATCTGTGCAGTCTAGCCTGGCTCTGCATCCACACCATTTCCAATTCTTGTGATTCTTTGACATTCCTGACTTTGAGAGGATATAATATGATGCTTGAACACACATGGACCCCCCTTGAAGTGATTGATGACCCTTGGAGTGGCTCAAGAGGCTCTTGGATTGCTCAGATCACAAACCCTAGATGCAGATGACTTAGAACAAATGCAATGGATCAAAAATGTGGTATGAGATGATATGATTGTGTTTATGCATATGGAATGATCACAAGCCATGGTGTGAATAGGTGAGGGCAAATTTGGGGTGTTTACATCAGTCTCTCTGGTTCGCAACCGTCTTATCCATCTTTTTCTAGGTCTATGCAGCATTGCCTTTCCTCCGGGATAAAAATGCCTAGCTGGCGACTCTTTTCTTCTCCAGTGAGTTCACTGCTGTGTGTTCTCATTATCCCTTTTGCCGACCGTTCGCGTCTGTACCTTTATTTGGGCCAGTCCCATCTATCGGGAGCGACAGACTTCACTGGGGATACTATTTTTGAGGGTTAAGCCCACCTTGTATATTTGTATATTTGTTGTTGTATTGCTTGTTATTATTTGGGATTTTTTGTTGGGTGTTCCATGTGTGGTGAGATAAGTCCTAACCCGGACTTGAGTGCAAAATAAGATAGGACGGTGGTATATTCAAGAAGGCTTGTAGGGAGTTGAGTCCCGACCAAGCTGACTTGAGACACCACCACTCAGCAGAGGCCTCCTCGGATGTAGTTTTGTTGATCGAGTTCAGTCGTGAAAGTATTACTATATTCGACCTGAGAGCCGTTAATGTTGAGGACTGTAGAACATTTACCCCCACTTGGCCCTTTAGGGATGTAGTGCGATGACTATGAGGGTGCAAATCCGAAATAGTTGATACGCGATACTACACTCGGATGAGACTCTCTTGAGAATATTATTGATTACCAAGTTGATTTGGGAAGTCGGTAATATCCGAAAGATGGGACAATGATTCTGGGAAATTTTAGAACCCGTTGTACAGGTACAAATAAACTCATAGTACATACCTTTTGGGAGGGTTGAACCTTTGACCTCATGCAAGCTTTGAACCTAAGCCTTGTTTGTGTTTGTGTATTCATTGCATTCACACATCATGAAGCATCATTTTTACCAATTTATTCAAGGAACTCAGAAACTCTATCTTTGCAAATATCATAGGTATCATCATGGACTTTGGAAGAAGAAAGACTGTCAAGTACACATTCAAAACTCCCAAACTCGAAGACCTAAGGAAATTAAGAGATTTGGTTTTGGATCAAGAAGCCTTCATGGAGAAGCATAGGAGACTTTTAGCCTTACTTAAGACTGAGTGGGATGGAAGGTTGCTCTCTGTGATGCTCCAGTTTTATGATCCTCTCTACCATTGTTTTACGTTCCCTGATTACCAATTGGCGCCTACTTTGGAAGAGTATTCATTTCTGGTGGGATCACGTGTTAAGGATGAGTTTCCATTCCCTGTTCTAGAAAAGGACCCTGAAGAAGCGGAGATCGCAAAGGCAACATATTTGAGTGTTCCTGAGGTCAAGGCAAATATGACCAATAAAGGAAAGATTTTTGGATTCCCTACAAAGTTTTTGGTAGAAAAGGCCGAGAATTTTGTTAGTGTGAAGGATATGAAAGCTTTTGAGGCGACCTTTATTCTGCTAATATATGGAGTGTTACTTTTCCCAAACTTTGAAGACTTTGTAGACCTGAACGCCATCAAAATATTTCTGAAGAAGAACCCGGTCCCTACTTTGCTCGGAGACACTTACCATTCCATCCATCTGAGGAATCACCATAAGGGAGGGATGATTACTTGTTGTGCATCATTGTTGTACGAGTGGTTTATTTCACACTTGCCTAAGTCAGCTTCATTTTGGAATCTTAAGGATGGTTTGTGGTGGTCACAAAGGATCATGTCTCTTACCCATTCTGATATTAGTTGGTACAATCGTGTTTATGATGGAGCATTGATTATTGATAGTTGTGGTGATTTTGCTAATGTGCCTCTTCTTGGCACTAAGGGAGGAATCAGCTATAATCCAGTTTTGGCTCGCCGCCAACTCGGGTATCCGTTGAAGGACAAACCTAAGAGCGTTGAAGTGGAAGGAATTTTATTTAAGGATGACGAAGAACCAGAGCTCAAGAAACAGATTATACAAGCTTGGAAGTACATCCAGAGGAAGGGGAGGAGTAGCTTGGGAAAGTCGAATTGTGTTTCTATGGAACCCTATCTCCAATGGGTACGAGATAGGGCAATCAGTCTGAAGATGCCTTACCCTCGCCAGGATCCTATGACCTTCAAGAACCCCATTCTAATCTTTATGGATGATGCAGAGAAGCTGAAGATTGATTTGGAGAAAGAGATTCGAGAGAAGAATGCATGGAAGAATCGACATCAGATCATCAGTAGTGAGAATGAAGAACTTAGAAGACAACTGAAGATGAAGGAAGAAGAAGAGCTCTCCAACAAGAAAAGAAAAGCGCAAGAGGATTTATTTTCCTCCAACACTCAAGGGGACACTTCTTGGAAGTCGATCGTGGATCAATTTATGCTTGAAAGGGCTCAGATGAAGGCACAAATCGAGAAGCTCAACTTGAGGCTTTTAGGAGAATCTCCTTAGGACTTTGTCTTTGTCTTTATTAAGCTTTGTTTGGGATTTTTGAAGATGTACTCGAGACTTTGTATCACTTTTTGAATTTAATGAAATCATATCCTTTTAATTATTATGTTTTCCTTGGTATTTGCAAATTGTTTCTTAAGTTCCTTGAATAAAATTTAATTTTCGCATTGCACTCATACATTTGGCATTTCATTTGCATTTTTCATATAAAACTCATTCCCGTCATCTGCTCTCAATTCAGCTTTCACACTGAGGCTCTCACGCAAATACTACACTCGAGCTCAAGCCAGAAAGAGGATGGCTGAAAGAGACCTAGAGATGGACAGAGTTAACGAGGAGCTTATTGATATTCGTGGAAACATGGGTCAGATGATGGAAATGTTGCAGGTTATTCGAGCAAAGATGGATACCAAACAGACTGTAGTGTCAGAAATTGTCACTGCAACGACTGAGCCTACGTCATCAGTCACTACCCCTGTGACCTGGCCTCCTTTTGGGCTTCCTCATGGATTCGTCCCTCCTCCTCAAGGTTTTGCTTCTCAAAGTTTTATTCCTTCTTCCCAAGGACTGGCTACTCAGGGTTTCTTCCCTCCTTCCCAAGGCCTTGCTTCTCAAAGTTTTATTCCTTCTTCCCAAGGACTTGCTGCTCAGGGTTTCTTTCCTTCTTCCTAAGGACTTGCTGCTCAGGGTTTCTTCCCTCCTTCCCAAGGCTTAGCTTCTCAAAGTTTTGCACCTCCTTCTCAGGGCATGGCATTTCCTTCCCAAGGTTTTGTGCCTCCTCCTCAAGGATTTGCTACTCAACAAACTATTCTTGTGACTAATGAAGAGAACCATGCAGTTGCTAATTTTACACCAGACATTGTGCACACCCGTGCCCAACCATACTTTAATGACCATCAGGTGTATGACGCGCCAGATATGTCTGAAAACGGAGACGAGAAACATGAGAAGATGCAAGAGAATTTTGATACCCTTGAAAAAAGGTTAAGGGCGATTGAAGGTGACCAGATCTTTGGGGCCGCTGCTAGAGAGATGTGTCTGGTGTCTGGATTGGTAATACCTCCAAAGTTCAAGATACCCACTTTTGATATGTATGAGGCCGCAACTTGTCCTAAGAACCATCTCTTGATGTACTATCGAAGAATGGATGCGCAGGTGGACAACGATAAATTAATGATCCACTGCTTCCAGGACAGTCTGAAGGGAATCTCCTCCAAGTGGTATCTAACGCTAGATTAGTCGAAGATTCGCAGTTTCCAAGACTTGGCAGATGCTTTCATCCAGCAATACAAATACAATATGGACCTTGCTCCCGATAGGAGGCAACTGTTGAGTATGTCACAAAAAGATTCTGAATCATTTAAAGAATATGCTCAGAGGTGGAGGGGGACCGCTTCTCAGGTAGAGCCCCCATTGATTGAAAGAGAATTAGCTGACTGGTTTGTTGACACTGTGCGACCAGAATTCTATGAGAGAATGGTGGGGAGCATAACTGCTAGCTTCTCTGACCTTGTAGCCGTGGGAATCAAAGTTGAACTTGGACTAAAGAGTGGAAAGATGAGTGGTGCATCTGGCAGTTCCAGCACTGGCAGTGGAAATAATGTCAAGAAATTTACCAGTAATTTCCACAAGAAGAAAGAAGGTGAGACAAATGCAATAATGACAAGTCAAAGAAGAAATCCGCTTTGGCAGAGACCTCCACCTATAGCTCAACAACAGTATGCTCATCCACAATATGCCCAACATCCTTATGTAGCGGCGGTCCAACCGTCATATAATCCACAAGTCCCGATGTATCGGCCAACTCAAGCAGTCCCGATGTATCAGCAAGCGGCTCCAGTGATTCCACCTTATCAACCAATGCTCAACAATCCAGGCTATCAATAAGCGCCCAATGCTTCAGCCTACCAGCAGAGGACTCCAGCTCCTGTTTCGAATCCCAACTTTCAGAATAGAAGACCAGGAGGAAGGCCGCCTAATCCTCGAATCCCTATGACTTATACTGAATTATATCCTTCACTGTTGAAGAAAGGTTTGGTTACTCCAAGGCCTTTGGGTCCTCCACCAAATCCGCTCCCACCAAATTACAACTCAAATGCCCACTGTTTATTCCATGAAGGTGCCCCAGGGCACGATTTGGAGGGTTGTTATGCTTTGAAGTACATCGTGAAAGATTTGATGGAGAAAAACATTCTGTCATTTGGGAATACTGGTCCGAATGTCAAAGATAATCCTTTACCCAAGCATGGGTCCATAAATGCCATTGTTGACGAGTCTGACGAAGATTTGATTTTCAACGCCACAGAGATCAAGACCCCGCTTAGAGACTTCCATGCGAAGTTAGTAGAAGTGGGTATGTTGAAGAACTGTCATAAGAATTGTGAAGCTTGTGTGAATAACCCAAAGGGATGTGAATTGGTCTTAAAAGATGTTCAAGATTTGATTGATGAAGGTGTCTTACAAGTGAGCGGTCATATGAAGAGGAATGAAGTGGCAATGATTGAACCCATTTTCAACTTGCCTGAATCTGATTCTACCTTAGTGCCAGTGTTCAACTTGCCTGAGTCCTCAAGAGTTCAACCCATCTTTAACATGCCAGAGCCTGTGATGCCCATTTTCAACATACCTGAGCCAAGGTTTGAACAAAGGAGTAACCCTTTCCTTTATGAAGACACTAAAGCAGTTCCATGGAAGTATGATACAAGGAAAGTTCATCAGAAGATTGATAAAGCTAGTCAGAAGGAAGGCTCAAAAGTGGCAAGTGCTGACATAGCGGGTGCAGGTCGTTTAACTCGCAGTGGTCGTGTTTATACTCAGCAAGCCAATACGGTTCCGCCTAAAGAAGTCATTCCAGCTGTTGCCAACCAGGATAAAGGGGTAGTCTTGGGAGAAGAGGATGCAGAATTTCTCAGAATCATTAAGAAGAGTGATTATAAGGTTATTGATCAGCTACATCAAACGCCTTCCAAAATATCTATCCTATCACTTCTTATGCATTCACCGGCCCATCGGAGTGCTCTCCAGAAATTATTAGCCCAGGCCTATGTTACACATGATATAACAGTGAATCAGTTTGATGGAGTCATTGCCAATATCACTGCATATAACAATCTCAGCTTCAGTATGGAGGATCTTCCAAAGGAGGGCTTGGACCATAACCGTGCTCTCCACATATCTGTAAAATGTCAAGAGGATACTTTAGCAAGAGTTCTTGTGGATACAGGATCTTCATTGAATGTTTTGCCGAAAAGAACGCTTGCCAAGTTATCTTATTAAGGGGCAGAGATGATGCCCAGTGCACTAATTGTGAAAGCTTTTGATGGGTCAAGGAGGACTGTTATTGGAGAAGTAGACTTACCGATCTTGATTGGGCCACAGGTGTTCAAAATCACTTTCCAGGTTATGGACATTAACCCCAATTACAGTTGCTTGCTCGGAAGACCTTGGATCCATGCCGCTGGGGCAGTCACTTCTACCTTACACCAGAAGATGAAGTTTGTGGTCGATAATAAGCTGGTAACCGTGTCTGGGGAAGAAGATCTCATGGTTAGCAACCTTTCATCCTTTAGCTATATTGAGGCTGATGAAGATGCTTTGGAAACTTCTTTCCAAGCTCTTGAGATAGCCAATGTTGTCCTTTTGGAAGTAGAGGAACCAAAAGGGAAGGGTATCCCATCTTTTGCATCGCTGAAGAGTACCATTTCCACCATTGAAGAAAAAAGCTATGAAGGTTGGGGTGATGTCATTGAAGTCAAACAGAAGTTAGATCGTTGCGGGTTGGGTTACAAACCGACTCATGTGAAGGAAGGAGCGTCAACCTCCGTTAAAGGACGTCCAAAGACCATTCAAGAAGTGTTTTCCAGTGTTGGTTATCAGGTCAATGCAATTGATGGAGGTTCTGAAGTTGAAGATGTGAATCATTTGGTGTATCAGCCTTGGGCAATTGGGAGGCAGTCGAGATCCCGAAGTTTTTTCCATTGTCAAAGTAATTTATTGTTTTTTAAATGTTTTCAAAGTTCCCTAGCTCTGCCCAAGGCTATGGGAGTATTTTGTAGGGCCCCTTCTCATTTTCAAAGTTATTATCAATGAAGGCATTTTGTTAAACTCTTATTTTGATCGTTTATTGTTTCTCTCTCTCTCTATCTCTCTCTCTCTCTCTTTTCACCTTTAAAAAAAAAAGAAAATGGCAATCTTTCAAAACCAATAAAAAAGCTTTTTCTCTTGCATTTCTCTATTTTCCACTTTTAATAAAAGCAAATCATTCTCATATGCAGAATAAACGAAAACCCTGTTGAATCCAATGACTCTACATTCTATCCTAACTTTGATTCGCCCATCTACCAAGCGGAAGATGAAAGTGAGGAAGATTGTGACATTCCCGAAGAACTGGCAAGATTAGTTGAGTATGAGCACACAGAGATCCAGCCACATAAGGAGCAGGTAGAGACCATCAATCTTGGCACTGATGAAGACAAGAAGGAAGTCAAGATTGGTACAACACTTAGGGCAGACATCAGAGAAAGATTGGTCAAGCTTCTCAGAGAGTATGTAGATGTGTTTGCATGGTCATATCAGGATATGTCCGGCTTAGACACAGACATAGTGGTCCACAAGTTACCTCTTCGACCAGATTGTCCTCCTGTAAAGCAAAAGCTTCGAAGAACAAGACCAGACATGGCTTTGAAGATTCGAGAAGAGGTCAAAAGGCAGTTTGATGCGGGATTCCTCGCAGTTGCAAAGTACCCTGAGTGGGTAGCTAATATTGTGCCAGTCCCTAAAAAGGATGGCAAAGTCAGAATGTGTGTGGACTATAGGGATTTGAACAAAGCCAGTCCCAAGGACGATTTCCCTCTTCCGCACATTGATACATTGGTTGACAATACTGCTAAGTTCGCTGTTTTCTCCTTCATGGACGGATTTTCAGGATATAACCAGATCAAGATGGATCCTGATGATATGGAAAAGACTACATTCATCACACCATGGGACACTTATTGTTACAAGGTTATGCCATTTGGTCTCAGAAATGCAGGAGCCACTTATCAAAGGGCGATGGTCACCCTTTTCCATGATATGATGCATAAAGAGATAGAAGTTTATGTGGATGATATGATTGCCAAATCACAGAGTGAGGAGGATCATTTGGATCATCTCTTGAAGTTATTCGAGCGTCTCAGAAAGTTCCAACTGCGTCTGAATCCGGCTAAGTGTACTTTTGGTGTCCGATCAGGAAAGTTACTTGGTTTTATTGTTAGTCAGCAAGGAATTGAAGTAGATCCAGATAAGGTCAGAGCAATTCAAGAGATGCCAGCTCCAAAAACAGAAAAGCAAGTCAGAGGCTTCCTTGGAAGATTTAACTACATCTCCAGATTTATCTCCAACATGACTGCTACTTGTGAGCCTTTATTCAAGTTACTCCGGAAGAATCAAGCAATTGAGTGGAGTCCTGATTGTCAACTGGCTTTTGAGAAAATTAAGGTTTATCTACAAGAACCTCCTATCTTGATCCCACCTACCCCAGGGAAGCCTCTTTTCATGTATCTGACTGTGCTCGAGGGATCTATGGGTTGCGTATTAGGCCAACAGGATGAAACCGGTCGTAAGGAGCACGCCATTTATTACTTAAGCAAGAAGTTCACAGATTGCGAAAGCAAATATTCACTCTTAGAGAAAACTTGCTGTGCCTTGGCATGGGCGGCCAGACGCCTCAGGCAGTACATGATTTGTCACACTACTTTGTTGATCTCGAAAATGGATCCAATAAAGTACATTTTTGAGAAGCCTGCCTTAACTGGAAGACTCGCCTGTTGGCACATGTTGTTATCCGAATATGATATCCAGTATGTAACCCATAAGTCTATTAAGGGCAGTGTTTTATCTGAATACCTTGCTGATCATCCTGTCGAAGATTATGAACCTTTGAAATTCGATTTCCCGGACGAGGACATTATGTTGATAAAGGACTGTGAAGTTCCAGGTCCAGATGAAGGTCCCGAGCCAGGTTCTCGTTGGAAGATGATGTTTGATGGTTCCTCTAACTACATGGGGCATGGTGTAGGAGTTGTTTTGATGAATCCTGATGGTGGTTATACTCCTTTCACAGCCAGATTATGTTTCGAATGTACAAACAACATTGCTGAGTACGAAGCATGTGTTTTAGGTATCGAAGCTGCAATCGACACCAGAATCAAGATCCTTGAAGTGTATGGAGACTCAGCCTTAGTAATTTACCAAGTCAAAGGTGAATGGGAGATCCGTGATGAGAAGTTGATCCCATACCGTGCCCACATTGTGGAATTGATCAAATACTTTGATGAAGTCACTTTCCATCATGTTCCAAGGGCAGAGAATCAAATAGCAGACGCCTTGGCTATGTTGGCCTCTATGTTTCAAGTCAGATTTCTTAATGAAGCTCCACTCATTACAATCGAGCGAAGAACTGCACCCGCCTACTGCCTACTGGTCAAAGAAGAAACTGATGAGAAACCGTGGTTCTATGACATCAAGAACTACTTGCAAAATCAGGAGTACCCAACGGATGCAACAACTCTAGACAAGAAGACTTTAAGAAAATTGGCGTCCAAGTTTTTCCTCAGCAACAATGTGCTTTACAAGAGAAATCATGATATGGTTCTGCTCAGATGTGTGGACAAGCGCAAAGCAGACTTATTGATCAGGGAAATCCATGAAGGATCATTTGGAACACATGCCAATGGACATGCCATGTCCAGGAAGATTTTGAGAGCTGGATACTTCTGGTTGACCATGGAATCAGATTGTTTCAAATATGCCAGGAGGTGTCATAAATGCCAGATTTATGCCGACAAGGTGCACGTACCTCCAACACTTTTGAATGTTCTGTCATCGCCTTGGCCTTTCTCAATGTGGGGCATTGACATGATAGGGGCAATTGAGCCTAAAGCTTCCAATGGTCATCGGTTTATCTTGGTCGCAATCGATTACTTCACCAAATGGGTAGAAGCAGCTTCCTACGCCAATGTGACAAAGCAAGTGGTTGCCCGTTTCATCAAGAACCAAATTATCTGCCGCTATGGGATCCCAAGCCGAATCATAACAGATAATGGGACCAATTTGAACAACAAAACAATGAAAAAGCTGTGTGAGACATTCAATATTGAACATCATAACTCTTCTCCGTATCGTCCGAAGATGAATGGAGCTGTTGAAGCTGCAAAAAAGAACATCAAAAAGATTCTGCAGAAGATGGTAAAAACTTACAAAGATTGGCACGAGATGTTACCATATGCCTTACACGGATACAGAACATCAGTTCGCACTTCAACAGGGGCAACCCCTTTCTCTCTGGTGTATGGGATGGATGCAGTTCTCCCTATTGAAGTAGAGATACCATCTTTAAGAATCTTGATGGAAACCAAATTGGAGGAAGCTGAGTGGGTCCAGAACAGGTTTGACCAACTGAACCTCATTGATGAGAAGAGAATGACCGCCATGTGCCATGGCCAGTTGTACCAGAAGCGCATCAAGAGAGCATTTGACAAGAAAGTCCGTCTCCGAGAATTCAAAAAAGGAGATCTTGTACTCAAGAAAATCTTGCCAGTCCACAAAGACATGCGTGGAAAATGGAGTCCTAACTATGAAGGCCCATATGTTGTGAAGGTGGCATTCTCGGGAGGTTCATTAATCCTTACAACTATGGATGGTGAACAGCTGAAACACCCGGTGAATTCTGATGCAGTCAAAAAATATTATGCCTAAATAAAACCCGATAGGTCGAAAACCAGAAATGGCGACCTAGGCAAAAATGGGTATCCCGGTGGATCAAAACCTATGAAGGAGATCCAGGCAAAAGTTAGGGATAAAATGAAAAAATAAGAGCTCGCTAAGTTGAAAACCCGAAAGGGCGGCTTAGGCAAAAAAAAGAGCGTCCCGGTGGATTGAAAACCCGAAAGGGCGGTCCAGGCAAAAGTTAGGGACGAAGGCATTTGACTGTAGCAGATGATGTTTACCATTACTGAAGAATCATAATTGAAGACCAATCCAATTGCTCTTGTCAGAAGCGAGGTGTCGGGCAGTCTTAGTTATTAGGGATTATAGTGGTCGTTGGATTCAATGTAGACCTTTCCCCATTGCCATTTTCAAATTGTAATTTCCCATGGAGTTTTTGCCATTGGCAAGCTACCATTCTTGAATAAAATACAAACTTTGCCTATGAATTTTGTTGTTCAACCTCTTATTTTCTTTTGTTATGCAAAATGCCATCACTTGATTACAATTTAACTCTGAAAATGACAAGTTTTTCTTAAGGAAATGTTTTCTGAAAACATGCTGAAAAACTTTCAAGTTTTCTTTGACTTTGGGAAAATTGGAAAAAACCTTTTGTTTCCCCAAGAAGTCCTGGTTTGCAACAACACTTTTATGCTATTATTTAAGAAATCCCCATAGAAGTTCAAAACTGATAACATTCTTGGATGGATCCTTGGACCAGACATGATTTCCAAAATTCGAAGACATCTCCCTAGTGTTTTTCATATTGCTCATCTAAGTATTGGTGTTGAGAGCCTACTCCCTATTTGAGTCTTGTCAAAACTCTTTGTCTCTTTAGAGTCAACATTTGCATATCATGATCATTCGCATCATGCTTAATCATGCACATTTGACATTAGCATTTGTCTTTCCCCAGTTGTCGTCTGTCTAACTCCAAGTCCAGATATCATTAGTGTTCAATTTGAAAATTCATTGTTGTTGGTACCCGAAGTTTGGTTTACCAATGTTTTTTTGTCCCCAGTAATTGCTGGTGTCCCCCGTGGAATTCTAATTATGGTTGGTATTTGTCTTTATGACCACCAATATCTCCTTGGAGTCCAATCGTCCTTGGCACAAATTTTTTAAGCAGGTCCTGAAACCTTTTGCTTAAAATCCAAGTCCAATTGATTTTGGCACATACTTGTACCTTTCTCCTGATGGTTCCTGAGGAATTTCCAGAGGTTGGGTGTTTTATCTTATTTGAAAACTCCAATATATTTTGTTGTTACTTTTTCGTGTTAGCCGGTCGCTTAGAGCCGTTGATCTATCTTTGGGTGATTTTCATTCTATTCCCAATGTTAGTTGGTCGCATAGAGCCACTACTAAATCATTGTGATTTCCTTCCTTATCCTCGGTGTCAGCAGTTACATTTGAACCTGCTAATTTACCGTTTTGAATACTTTGACTACTTTGTCTTTATCATTCTTAGTGTCAACCGGTTTTTCTAACCTGTTGCGCATTCACTTTGAGTGTATCTTGGCTTCTATTCTTAGTGTCAATAGGTCTCGAACCTATTGCGCTTCCACTTCGAATATTTTTTGTTGTTATTCATGGTGTCAGTTGGTCGCATCGAGCCGCTGCGCATTCACTTTGAATAAGTTTGTTGTTGTCATTCTCAGTGACAGTTGGTCGCATTGAGCCGCTGCGCATTCACTTTGAATGTTGTGTCGTTTCTATTCTTAGTGTCAGTTGACCGACAATGGCCGCTACGCATTCACTTCGAATACTTTGTTGGTGTTATTCTTAGTGTCAGTTGGTCGCATCGAGCCGCTGCGCATTCACTTTGAATATTATGTTTATCATTTCCAATGACAGTTGGTCGCATTGAGCCGCTGCACATTCACTTTGAATGTTTATTTTGTTGTTATTCTTAGTGTCAGTTGGTCGCATCAAGCCGCTGCGCATTCACTTTGAATATTACGTTTATCGTTTCCAGTGTCAGTTGGTCGCATAGAGCCGCTGCACATTGACTTTGAATGTTTATTTTGTTGTATTCTTAGTGTCAGTTGGTCGCGTCGAGCCGCTGCGCATTCACTTTGAATATGTTGTTGCTTTTCATTTCTCAAAGTCAATTGGTCACATAAAGCCATTGATCTACCACTTCGATTTATTTCCTTGTCTTA
Source organism: Lathyrus aphaca (assembly GCA_963966055.1). Classification (NCBI taxonomy): domain Eukaryota; kingdom Viridiplantae; phylum Streptophyta; class Magnoliopsida; order Fabales; family Fabaceae; genus Lathyrus; species Lathyrus aphaca. The sequence goes on along the minus strand of OZ014519.1, from coordinate 62,745,497 downwards.
TTTGTATTCTTGGTGTCAGTTGGTCGCATCGAGCCACTGTGTAGGCACTTTGAATTTTATTTTGTTTTGTCTGTGTTCGTTGATCCAACGCTTTGGATTTCCTTTTGTTCCCGTCTTTTGTTATTCTTAGTGTCAACAGTTACACTTGAACCTGTTGACTTATCACTTCGAATATTTTCCGTTTTCGTTTCTTTATCCCCAGTGTATGTCATCCCCAGTGAATTTTGGCTTGTGGTCGTCGATATATCTCATTCTAATCATTCATACCATAAGCATCATTCGTTGCATAAGAGTTATAGAGTTAGATAGTTTGTAGTCCAGCATAACATTGCATTTAGGGGCAAAATTTCTGGCTATTTCTATATTTAAATATCTTTCACACTGATTCCATGAGGATTACCATCACTCACGCCATCTGGTAAAGTTATTTAAATAGGGGCAACTGTCACACCCCAAATTTTACCCCTAACTGCTCGCATCATACATTCATCGCATTTAACAGAGAAATTCCAAGTTTTTTTTATTTTGTTACTTCTAACTCATTTTCAAGTTTTTTTTTTAAATTTAATTTCAATTTCTTTTCACTTCCAAGTTTTTTTTTATATATATTTAATTTCTATTTCACATTTCTAACTCTTTAACTTATGTTTTAATTTTAATTTCTATTACCTTTTCTTATTCTATTTTCAAGTTTCTAACTTTTTTTTCAATTTCTACTTTTAATTCTTGTTTCAATTTCTACTTCCAATTCTTAATTCATTCTTAAGTTTTAAACTATTATTTTATTTCCATTTCATTTTCAAAGTCTTATTTCTAAATTAATTTTTAATTTCTATCCTTAATTTTTTAATTCATTTTCAAGTTTTTCGTTTCAAAATTTAATTTTAATGTAAATTTCAAATTTTTCATTTCTTTTTCAAGTTTCTATTTCCAAGTTTTTTTTAAATTTCAAATCCATTTTTAGCTCTCAATTTCCAACCCATGTTGAAGTATCATTTTCAAAACTTTTATTTCATTTTTCTTAAGTTCACAAAATTTCCCTCTAATTTCCATTCAAATTCCAAATTCCATTTCCATTCCCAAACTTTTTTCTAATTTAATTACCACTTTCAATTTGAAGTCCATTTTAACTTTGCATTCATGTTATTTTTCCAAGCATTCATATTCATATATATATATATGTAGTACATACAATTTCAACATTCATTCATACATACCATTCATATCCATTTTAGTATTACATACATAATTAGAATTTCATTTTAAACTAGTGCTTAAGTACACAAAACTTCCAAAAAAACTTATTGTTACATCTTTTTAATTTCCAAGTAACTCCATGGTTTCTTCATATCCAATCATGCATGAAAATCTTCTTACTCCATGGCCTTTTGTCCATCATTCCAATTCATCCATTTGCACATGAAATTGAAAAAAAAAAACAAGTTAGCATCCATGTTCTAATTCATACATAATCATAAAAGTGCATCACATCTCATTCAAATTCAATCTATTTCATTCAAACATATTTAAATTTCAAAACATTTTCATTTTCAAGTATTATCATTCCAATTCCATGTTAATTCAAAACAGCCCCATATATGTTACATAAGCATTTCAAGCATATTTCATTCAAGCATACCATTATTAAAATTCAGCACTCATGATAATTCATTTTTACATATTGTAAGCTTCTTTTTTTTCTCATAACAAAGTGTCAAAATTAGTACAAAAATCAGCAAGATTATGGCTCACTAGCAAACAAAAAAAAACAGCAACAAAGAGAGCAGTTTGACAGCACACACAGCACACAAAACAGGCTGCTCCACCTCCCCACTACTGCTGCAAAATTCAGAACTGTCCCCCTTGTCCCAACCCTTCATCAACAAGCAATAGGGTACCAAATTCAAACCAAAAAACCCTAATTTCTCCCTATAAAACCAGCACTATTACATTGCAAAGAAAGGATCACAAAAACAAAAATTCAGCCACATCCTCACCACAAAAAAACCACAAGAAAAGAGAGATTGACAAAAAGCAAAGGAAAATTCAGCAACATCATAAAGTAAACATTACTGCACTTACAACAAGGAGTAGAGCAGTAGCAAGGAGCAGAAGTAAAGCTTACCATTGCGGATTCTTCACCCCGATAACTTTCGGGCCGGTATTGTTCTCCTTTTCCTCCACCTCTTTTTAGCATATTGTTCATAGTTAGTTTTCTTTTTCAGCTTCATTTCAAATTCAAATCTGCATAACACAAAGAACAAAAAATAGAAATATGAGATAAATAATGTGTGAGAATCAAAACCAGAAAGTGAATAAAAATCGAACCTGAGTCCAGCTGAAAACAGCTCTACAAAGTTCTCTCACTCTCACCAGAAGCCATCTAATACAACCCTTTTGAAAACTGTACTGAATCACCAAACCGCTACTGTTCATCAATCCCAAACACCCGTGACATTCCCAATCCCATCCTCACCGAAACCCTAATCAGCTCCTTCACTCCCCTTCTTCATCCACCGTCTCTCTATCTCCTCTCCGTTCCACTTTTGCCTCGGTCAGAAAGATACTGTTGGGCCAGGGCCAGCTAATGTTTGGATTTCCAATTTATGCATAAGTTTGATTCTTTTTAATAGAATGGAAATGGATCCAGTGCCTGCTGATGTGTCTAAGCCACCTCCTGTGAAAGTACCAAATGCAACACATCCTACTAATGAGGATGATGGTCAGGCTTCCGCTGCTGTTGCATCTGGACAAAATAATTCACCAGCTCAGCACCATAAAACAACTTTAAAAAAAAACAAATTTCAAAACAACCTCTCCAAATTTCTTCAACTCAACGCCTTCAAACTTTTCCTGCAAAACAAATCACCTGAACAAAGAATCCTTACAAAATCAGAAATCTGAACCAACGACAACACAACCACCAATGATTCATAATAAAAACTCTGCAAAAACTCACACTCTCGTTTCATGACCCTGCTCATACTCTTTAAACAACACACAGATCCAATAACATTTCAACCAAAAACCATTACATTTTGCAAAACACCTCTCCTTCTGCTCCAAACTTCGAATAACTTCCACCACCACCAAACTTTCACCTTTCAAAACCATAACAAACCTTAACCCTCTTCAAAAACCTGCATTCTCTTTCAACACAGAACCAAATCAAAACAATTCAGAATAAAAAAAAAAGAGAGACAGAACAAAGAAGAAGATGATGACACAGAAAGATTAGAGTGAGAACCGAAAAACAATCACAAAACCTGGCCTTCGTGCTGAACCGAAACAAAACACAGAACCATTCACCGCTCCGCCAACCTCCATTACAACCCCAAAAACTCACCCAACCGGCACTCATCCGCAGCAACGCTCAAACCCCACCGTCAATCACCAAACACAAACCAGATTGCAAAATGAAAAAAACGAGATTCGAGAGCTGAGTGAGAAACGCAGCAACACCGCCTTCAACGCCGCTATCCTCCTTCACATCATCACCAACAAAATCACCAGCAAGCTCTTCAAACCGCGAGCAACCTTGAATCAAGCAACAAACCCGAACACGGATTCACCTTCCACTCTTCGCCGCTCGCAAAACGTACAAACCGCCACCACCGATTTCAAATCACCCCATCACCATCGCACGAGTTGCAAATCTGAAAACGGTGTGACGAGAGTTGAGCGTGATTTGAGAGAAAACCTTGAGAAGGCGTCGCGATTGAAAGAAGAGGCTGAGAGGTGATGAGCGAGAGAGAGAGAGATTTGAACAAATTTGAGTTTGAGAGTTGGGAATGGCGGAGAGGCTGTGAGCGATTGAGAGAGAGCGTTTTGTTTTCTGAATTTGGAAAGGGTCCGACGACTTCATGTTAGGGTTAGGGTTTCTTTTCCCCTTTTCATTGCTAAACAAGCTGGATCCGGGTCCAACCTGACCCGACCCAGTAAGTCCTGCGCCCATGGGCCACCTTTTCTCAATGCACCCCCTGTTTTCTCTTATTCAGCCCATTAGCTTTTTCTATTTTTCATAAAAAAATCTAAAAAAAACATTTCCATAATTCAATTAATTCTTTATTTTTTATATTAACTAATCTACTTATTAGATTAAATTTTATTAAATATTTAGTTAATTTATTTTCTTTTATTATTTTCTCATTTAAATGTATATACAAATAAATAAATAAAACTTTTAATTTCAAAATTTTCTTTTCTATTATTATTATTATATTTAGTTAAGAAATCTATATACATATAAAATAAATAAAAAACTTTTAATTTCAAAATTTTCTTTTCTATTTTATTTTTATTATTATATTTAGTTAGGAAAATAAATAAAAAAAAACTTTTTAAAATTTTCTTTTCTATTTTATTTTTATTATTATATTTAGTTAGATATTTATATATACATATAAATAAATATACAACAAAAATATATTTCGAATTCAATTTTTTTTTCTTTTCTATCTTATTTTTAGTACATATTTAATTAATCATTTACTTATTTTTTATACAAAAATCCAAAAATTTTGTTTAGTTCTTCTTCGTTTAAGATAGAGTTTGTTTAGCTTAGTTTTAGATCCTATTAGTGTGAGAGGTTTAGATTTAGGTTTATCTCTTAGTGTGAGGTTTTAATTTAATCTTTTGATGTCTTGGTTGTATGCACACTATGTTTGTATTTATTTCATTTCGCATCATGACCATATATTTGTTAAGATAAAACTGAAAGCGCACACCTTTGAGACTTTATTTTCAAGATAATAATTCTTGGTCCAACGCCAAGTTGAGTTCACATACACTTCACTCACACACGTAAGTCGGTCGTTTTACGATCGCCATCTGCACAGCCTTTACACCTTACAGCTTTCTAACTTAAACAAATTGACGCACCACGTTTGTTTTCCACCTCAGCATTCTCGATCCATATATCGAGCCATAACCCAGTTACTAAGCCTTTTACCTTGCATTTCTATTTACTTTATTCAATTCATTTTTGCAAGTAGCAACCTATGCCTTAGACTTAGGAGCTTGCACCCTCATTTGTTTACTTTATTTTTTGCTTTTAAATCCAAAAGGGAAAGAACTCCTGCAGTTGACTCAATGTCATAGGAAGTTTAGCCATCCCTAGTTCCTGTTCGACCTTAGCCATTAGGACTTTTTTATTTTACAATTTTTTGTGACTTTGTTAAGTCACGTGAGTGTTTGCCATAACACTTACCTTCCCCCGCGAACCTTGAGCGTAACCAAGTGTTCGTTAATCCTTAGGAGAACTACGAGTGCTCTGATTCTATACCCGATACGTAGGCATCGATGCGATATTGTGCGAGCACCATTAGAAATAAAACCTTAGGTTCCCTTAATTTTAGCAAGCAATAAATAACAATAACACAAATATTAACAAGAGGTTCCCGTAGGATACTGCGGATGCTTAGGATGCTAACACCTTCCCTAGGTATAATCAACCCCCGAACCTAGTTTCTCCTCATTTAGGGTTTTTACGATCTTTTTCCCTTTTCCCTTTGGATTAAATTAAAGTCGGTGGTGAACATAAAAGTTTTGCGATTCAAGCTCACTTAATAGCTTGGTATCCGATTCTCACCGCAACACAGAGCATACCTTAATTGCAGTGGTATCAAAATTTTGCTAGAAGGCCAGATAGGAGGTTCCCTGAGTTCCTTGATTTTGCTCTAACACAAGAGTGAAATAAACATTTTGTACTTTGTTAATCTTGATGATTCGAAGAAAGTGCAGTGAAGTGTGTGATTTTGCAGTGGAGATTTCTTGATGATTTGTGATGATCAATCCATGGAAATGAAGCTAAACACAATGCAGATGATGAATTGAGGTAGATGGAAGCAAGATTGTGGCAATTTGAAGAGCTTGAATCCAAACTGCAGTGAAGATCAACAATGTGCAGTGATGAATTTTGAAGATTTTCAGGTTGTGCAATGCTTGAGGATGGTTCTTGAGATGATGAAGATGATAGCTTGATGAATAATGAGGATGATATGGTGATGATGGAGCTTGCTCGAATTTCATAGAAATATGAATGCAGAGAGGATTTTGATGAATCTCTATGGTGTGAATTGAGCAAAAGATGGTGAGAGCTTCAAAATGCAGTGCACTCTTCTTTTTATAGGCTCCTTGACCTCAGGTTAACAGTTAGAACTAGGGTTTTAGCTATGGTTAACTGAGTTGGATTAGTTATAAGGTAGTCAAGTTAGTTAAGGTGAATAAAATTCAGTTATGCCAACTATGCATTCTAGAGGTTTCTATGCTCGAGCTCAATTCAATGTAGTGTGATCATGGAAGTTATGGTGGAATGAGATGCACAAATGCTCAGCTGATCAATGATGACAAACTGACTGCACTATGTTGAATCTTCATTCTCATTTCATTGGATTTTGCATGGCTACTGGTGCATGTCCATGGGGTGGAGAAGCATCCATGAGATCACCTCCTCTTAGAACAATGCATTTGATCAGAATGTGGTGAATAATGTCAATGCCAATGAACTGAAGTGAAGCTATGTGCAATGCCTTGCCATCCAAGAAAACAATTGGCTTTGATGATATTCAATGGAAGATTTCTTCTAACTCAAGCAAGCAATTCAAGGAAAATTTATACTCAATTTGAAGTGGAGGGATCATAGAACAAGTTTGGTGTTTTGACCATAATGGAATGATGTCTCTAAGTCACTCAAATGACCCCATAAAAATCATGCCACAAAGCTGCATATTGGCCTGCACGAATTTGGTATGCCTTGTGCCCATGGGCTTATGGCTGGCCAGTTGCAACCTCTCCACTTTGACCCTCAAATAGTCCAAGAAGACTTGCTCAAATGAAAAATCTTTGAACACCAATATTGTAGGGATTGCATCAAGGAATAACTTTGTAGTTCACCAAAAAATGATTTGAAGTGATTTTGACCCAAACAAATGGCATGTCATTTGACCCTCTACCTATTTGATGATATGCCATGCGGGGCGCGCGTGCTGGCCAGCTAATTGTCTCGCCCATGACCAAGTTTTTCCCTAATTTGCCTCAACTTTGCAAAACCATATCTCTCTCATTTTTAATGTTATGGAAGAGTTCCACCCATGGATTTGAAGCTCAAGATGCCCTATTTAATTGGCTCCAAGTAGAATTTTGATAGCCCTCTTATTTTGGGAGAAGGCCTCTCTCAAAGATGCTGCAAAAATGGCCAAAACTTGCCATTTTTGGAAACCCTAATTTTCCAAAAATGGTAAGTTTTGGTTTTCTTGATTTATTTTGATTCTTCCATCATTTCTTGATCAAATTTGAACCATAGGATCCTTGTAACCCTAATTTCATCATTTTGATCTCAAAAAGTCAAGAGTTGACTTTTTCTTCAGCATGGTTGACTTTTCCCCAAATCCTTGATTTTCAATCATCTGTCCAATTGAACCTCTTCCATAATGAATTTGTGGATGAAATTTGAACCCTAGGCACTTGTCATCATATATAAGACAATGAAATCTACTTTTAATCAAAACTTCATGTAGAAGCCCAGTAAAAATGAAACCCTAATTTGGCCTTTTTCATTAGGAGATGTTGCACTACTTGCCTTCTTTGATCAAACCAAATCTTTCCATGACTTGTGGCTTTAAAAGAGAACTTGTGGGATGTTGTGAACCCTTTGCACACTATTGAGAAGCTTTATGGCCCTTTTACTACCTTTTTATAGTCTTCAGTTGCTCCAATCATTGATCACATACCTATGCCTCAGCTATGATACACATGATGCAATGTTTTTGGTTATTTTATGAACTTATGTATGATTAATGCTATGCTATATGTTGAGGAAATGAGAGGGAAAATTTTGAGGTATTATAGCTGCCCCTATTCAATCATCTGCAGGCCTGAACGAATAATTGCAAGAGCTTTTAGATGTTCGAGGTATGGAGTGATTGAATACTCTAATAAAACCTGGAAATTTGAACTCGATGGATAATAGAAATGTCATCTGCCTTTTATTTATTTTTTCTTTTTAAAAGGTGGCGGAAATAGAACTAGGTGGAATAGAATCATTGCAATAACCTGCAATGTGAATGTTGAGCGAATCAAGCCACAAAGAGGATGCCTGTTGGCGAAACAGGGCTTAACGAGACCGTTAGCGAAACAAAACTCGACAATGTGACTGCTGAGCGAATCAAGCCACAAATAAAACACGCGACTACTGAGCGAATCAAGCCACAGAAAGTTCCTGTTGGCGAAACAGGGCTTAACGAGACCATTAACGGAATGGGACTCGACAATATGACTGCTGAGCGAATCAAGCCACAAAGAAAACACATGACTGCTGAGCGAATCAAGCCACATAAAGTTTCTGTTGGCGAAACAGGGCTTAACGAGACCATTAGCGGAATGGGACTCAACAATGTGACTGTTGAGCGAATCAAGCCACAAAGAAAACACGTGACTGCTGAGCGAATCAAGCCATGGAAAGTGCCTATTGGCGAAACAGGGCTTAACGAGACCATTAGCGGAATGGGACTCGACAATGTGACTAATGAGCGAATCAAGCCACAAAGAAAACACGCGACTGCTGAGCGAATCAAGCCACGGAAAGTGCCTGTTGGTGAAACAGGGCTTAACGAGACCGTTAGTGAAACAGAACTTGACAATGTGACTGCTGAGCGAATCAATCCACAAAGAACACACGTGACTGCTGAGCGAATAAAGCCACGGAAAGTGCCTGTTGGCGAAACAGGGCTTAACGAGACCATTAGCGGAATAGGACTCGACTATGTGATTGTTGGGAGAATCAAGCCACAAAGAAAACATGCGACTGCTGAGCGAATCAAGCCACTGAATGAATGACAAACATTGATATGGAAAGACAAAGATGCCTGGAAAATGGTATAAGTATCTTCTGTGAGGAGTATTTCAGGTTGAGAAGATGTTATAGGTTGTATGTAATATACCTCAAAACTGGCCCATGCCGATATGCACATGTTTGAGTTTATGGCGTAATGCTCCATGACAATGGAAGTGCTACGCTTTGGGAGGATGCAAATGCAATGATAACTATGCGTATGCAAATGCAAAAGGATCTCCTGGAAGGAGACTGCAATTATCCCAGATGGCTTGACTGGGGAGAACGATGATCACTCCATTGATCTAGTTAGTCCTGGTGAGGAAGAAACAACTCTGCGGGGAATGTTGTTAATGATACACCGGCTCTGAACTTCCGCCATTACCAAAAATAAATTGGACTTTGATATTGGAGCGCCAAGACCCTGTTGGAGATGAACCCTTCTTGAACTATGATGGGGAAGTGAGAACACTTCTGACTTGGCTGGAAACCAGAGGTATGGCCCTGCCGAGGAAGCAACCTGCTGGGGAGGAAAGACACTCCTTGCACTGCTGGAGATTGCCCCTGTATTAAAAGGGAACTTCTGCTTGGGGAGGATAAGCATCTTTTGTCATTACTGTTGGGGAAGAACTTCGTCTTCACTTCTACCGGGGATAACAAGAGACACACAGGAATGCACATGTTCTTGTTCAAGTATGTTGTTGAAATATTCCTCCTAGAAGTCTGCTTTAGATCTGCTAGCAACACATACACCTGTACCTGCATAAACACAACTGATAGTGCCTGTAACAAGGAGAGTTAGTTTGGACCTGTATGCCCCAGGTTCATAGCATGAATCATCATCCTGGCCTCTTAACACCCTTTTTTAGAGTTGTATTAAATGTTTATGTCCTCCTACATGAGTTAGAAAGCATTCAAATGTTCACAACACAATATAAACCACAATTTGCTGGACATTTTTGCAATCAAACAATGTTAGATGAAAAACAAAAACAAGAAGCAACTAGTCACAAGTTGACTGAAATTGAATTTTATTTGAATTGGAACGTGGCCATGAATAGGCATTACAATAGGAAGCAATTACCTGGAAAGAGGAAGTCGCCCAAAAGGAAACAAACTATCCTATTGGCAATGTGAGAAGTGGATCTCATTAAGTTTCGACCCGACTATGACTTGTATATCTTCAAGACTATCTGCTTGCTCTTCCCCTTGAGAAAGGTGATTGGAATGGTCTTCCACCCTTAGAATAACCTCAGTTGCAGATGGATTACGAATTTCACAGATCACAGTCGTCCATGCTAGTCCCTCTTTTGTGTGGATCGCCTTTCGGGTTTTCAATCCACCAGGATACCCTTTTTTTCCTGAGCTGTCCGATGTGCCTTTTCAACTCAGCGGGTGTACATTTTTTTAGTATTTCCCTATTTTTTGCCCGAGCCTTTTATTCTGTTTTTGGCTCGCCGAGATGCCCATTTTTTCCTAGATCTTTATTCTGTTTTTATCCATCGGGTCTTTTTACACAAAGTATTTTCTTACTGCGTCTACGTTGATAGGAGAATGGAAGTCTTCTCCATCCATGGTTGTTAACATCAAGGCTCCGCCCGAGAAAACCATTTTAACCACGAAGGGTCCTTCATAGTTGGATGTCCATTTTCCCCTGTGATCGTTAAGAGGGGGAAGAATCCTTTTCAGCACTAGGTCACCTGGTATATACCTTTGAGGTCGTGCCTTCTTGTCGAAAGCCTGCTTCATCCGCCACTGATAAAACTATCCATGGCATACATTTGTTAGGCGCTTTTCTTCAATGAGGCTCAGTTTATTATATCTGGATCAGATCCATTCAGCTTCATCTAGCTTAATGTCCATCATTAACCTCAACGAGGGGATCTCCACTTCAATTCGTAGAACTGCCTCCATACCATAGACTAATGAGAACGGGGTTGTCTCGGTTGAAGTACGCACAGACGTTTGATACCCATGTAAAGAAAATGGTAGCATCTCGTTCCAATCTTTGTATGTCACAACCATTTTCTGCACGATTTTCTTGATGTTCTTGTTGACCGCCTCGATGGCGCCGTTCATCTTTGGGCGATATGGAGAAGAGTTGTGATGCTCTATTTTGAAATCGCGACACAAGTTAGCCATCATCTTGTTGTTGAGGTTAGAACCATTATCAATAATGATTCTTTCGGGAATTCTGTACCGACAAATGATGTCTCTTTTAATAAACCGGGCTACCACTTGCTTTGTAACATTGGCATAAGACGCCGCTTCGACCCACTTTGTGAAATAGTCTATAGCAACCAAGATGAAGCGGTGACCATTGGAAGTTGTTGGCTCAATCTTGCTAATCATATTAATGCCCCACTTGGCAAACGGCCAATGTGAAGACATGACACTCAATGGATTCGGAGGTACATGGACCTTATCAACATAAATCTGGCACTTGTGACATTTACGGGAGTATTTACAGCAATCAGATTCCATGGTGATCCAATAATATCCCGATCTCAACAATTTCTTGGCCATAGCATGTCCTCCAGCATGGGTACCAAAGGAGCCTTCATGAACCTCCTGCATGAATAGGTCTGATTCGTGTCTATCCACGCATCTGACCAGAACCATGTCGAAGTTTCGCTTGTACATCACACCATCTTGATTCAAGAAGAAACCACCTGTTAGTCTTCTTAGGGTCTTATTGTCTTTACTGGATGCCCAAGTTGGGTACTCTTGAGCCTTCAAGAATTGTTTGATATCGTGATACCAAGGTTTGTTATCTTCATCACTGTCAACTGCAAAGATATATGCAGGTCTTTCAAGACGGGAGACCATGATTCGAGGCACAAAGTTCTCTTGACAAACTTTAATCATAGATGACAAAGTTGCTAGAGCATCAACAAACTGATTATTGTCTCGGGGAATATAACTCAACTTGACCTTGGTGAATAATGTTTGCATCCTCCTGGTATAATCCCTGTAAGGAACCAAGTGAGGTTGATGAAGTAACCATTTGCCATTGTCTTGGTTCACCACCAGAGCGGAATCTCCGAAGATCTCGAGGTTCTTGACACGCAAATTAATTGCCTCTTCAACCCCCATGATACAAGCTTCATACTCTGCCTCATTGTAAGTGCATTTAAAAGTCAACCGAGCATCTAAAGGTGTATGGACCCCTTCTGGTGAGATGATAAAAGCACCTACTCTGCTTCCGTTCATGTTCACAGCTCCGTCAAACATCAACTTACATTTGGATTCAAGGTCTGGCCCCTCCTCCGGAAGTGGTTCTTCACAGTCTTTCGACTTGAGGAACATGATGTCCTCATCCGGAAAATCGAATTTCATGGGTTGATAATCGTCAATTGGTTGCTGAGCCAGGTATTCTGACAATACACTCCCTTTTATTGCTTTTTGCAAAGTGTAATGGATATCATACTCCGTTAGAATCATCTACCATCAGGCTACCCTTCCTGTTAGAGCTGGCAACTTTAAACACCCCAAATTTTACCTCACTTTTTTCTCACACCATGGCTTGTGATCTTTTCATATTGCATTGCATAAATATCTCATTATATCTCACTGCATAGTTCATTTCATCTACATCTAGGGTTTGTGATATGAGCAATCCAAGAAGTGATCCGAGCCATCCCAATGTTCTTGAAGCATGCCAATATGGTCCATGTGTGTTCCATGATCATAATATGCTCCCCAGAGTTCATTAAAGTCAAAAAATCATAAAGCATGGCAAAGGCATAGAGGCAGACTGAAGATTTCCTGCACAGATGACCTAAAATTAGGGTTTTGGGTTTGAGGCCCTTAACCTCATATTTTTTGGTCATTATTAATTATAATGGTGTTAATATGTTATAAGGAGCATGTGTACCAAATTTGATGAAGTAATTCATTGTGGAAGTCATCTGATCAACTGGTAACTTATTGTGCAAGAAAAGTCAGAATCAGGGCATCTGAGGCCCCCAACAATGGTACCAAAGGGTCATTTTCATCAAATTGAGGTTCTATGATCTTTATTTGATCTTAGAAGTGGTTAGAAGTTCACAAGATTGAAGAATTTCAAGCCATTTGCAAACTTTCCAATTTTGGACATGACTTGTAATGGAAACTTTCCATTTTGGGAAAGATTTTCAACCTCCTCTTTCTTGATAAAAAATGCTTCAAATGAAAAATCCTTAAACATGAAAGTTGTTGATTGGATCTTCCCATTTTTAAAAAGTACAAGAACTCCTCTTGATTCATCCTAGAACTCAAGATATGATGTTTCAAAGTTGGGAAAATCTTGTAATTTTCAAGTATGTGCCAAAGAGGGATTTTTGCAAAATCAAGTTTCAAGACTTCTAATGACCTCTAATACACTTCTAAGCTTCATTACATGATAACACAACATTGCTTGACCAAAATTATGCCTTGGATTATAATTTTCCATGGATCAATTTTCACAAAATTTTCAAAGAGGGAAAATGTAAAACATGTGATAACCCTTGCATCAAGTGGTACAGATCCTCAAATCTCATCCAAGGGCCCTCTTTCAAGCTGGCTGAGGCAAGACACCCCTTCAATACAGCTCTGACTCATGCCATGCTTGTGGTACCATAACTTTTTACTTTTTGCAAAATGTACCATGCCAATCAAACTGTGCCACCACCAACTTTCTGACCAATCAAGACATCTTATGCAAGCATCATGGACCTCATTTCACATAACATTGGAGCCTGAAACATCCACAAACTTAGATTGCCAAAAAATCCCCAAAACCTTCAAGCTATCGAATCTCTCAATACAACCATCAAAAGTCAACTATTTTTGCACCATTCATCTCATCATCGCCTAAGGATCATTTCCCACCCTTCATTTCAGCCAAACACCCACTCAAATCAAAACACTATTTTTCACCTCTCAAAACTGAACTTCAAAAAGAAGCCACATAAACTTGTTCAAAGCCTCAAAGAAGCTCAAGGGTGATTAGAGGAGGGTGTGTGCATCAGGAAGAAGGCCCAAACAGCTCCATTGACAAAGCTTCGTCTCAGGTACCTTCTTGAAACAATTTTCCAGAACTCGTTTCTTTTGTTACAAAATGATAGAGTTTGCTGTCCTGATCACAATGAACTTTGAATGATGGAAAATGATTGAGAATTGAGTGTGTATTTAACTTCTGAATGTTTTGTCAGTTTTTCGTTTTGCTTTGATTCTTGTTGTTGATGCAAGATAAATGAATTTTGTTGTTGGATTTGTGTTTAATGTTGCTTAATGATGAATTCTGGAGAGTTTGAGGTGTTTTCATGACGTTTTTTGAGAGATAGAGTGGAAGGGTGATCGGAGAAGATGACCGGAGCTTCTTCCGGTCACCTGAGAGTGATTAGGGTTAGGATTAGGGTTAATCAGTTTAGTTTGAATTGTGGCTGTTGGATTTTGTTTACCGCGTGTTTGGAGGGCCAGGATGCGTTCACTTAAACCCTAATCCAATTAATTAAATTAATTAAGATTAATTAGCCAGATTCAATCTGAACCTTAGGATCACGCGCACAGTCAATCCCCCTTTGAATCTGGACCATCAGATTGGCATACTTCTCATATTTTTGATTTTTATTTCATTTTCTTGCATTTCTTTTCCATATTTATTTTAAAATAGCAAAAAGACTTTTAAAAATACCATTTTCTGCATTTTCACTTCAAATATTTTTCTTAACTCAAAAACATTTTTTATTTTAATTTTTGCATTAAAAAAGTATTTTTTTTAAAACATTTAAATATTGTATTTAATTAATTGATTTTAATTAATTAAAAATACATTTAGGTTTCTAAAATTCACCAAAAAATTCATGATGCATTCTCATTCACCATACAAATTTCTTTTTAGTTTTGATCATATCTTCACAATTATCTTTGAATTAGGGTTCATAGATTTCACATTTTTTAACCCTAAATTGAAAAAAACCACTTATGCTCAACCATGATGAGTTTGAACTTGATTCATTTGCATTGTTTCACATATTTCATCTAGTATCTAGGTTATGTATCTCATGATTTTGAATTTTATTTTCAATTTGATTTGCATTTTCCCTTTAGAACCATCCAAAAACCCTAGTTAACTTAGGAAATTCATAATTTCCTCTAGGTTTAGCTTATGACCTTCATCTTTGGGTAGTGATCTTGTGTATGATTAAGGTTTGTTTGAGTTCAATTTCAAATTTTTATCATGATGTATGCTTTTGTTTTGGTCATTTGCATCTCACACTTTCATAAAACCCTAATTTCTCATGTTCATTTGCATCCATATTTGCATATCATCATCATATGAACTTGCCATGCCATTCCATGCATTTGTATGTCATCCTAGACATCTTAAGACATGTTGTAACATTGCTTGATCATTTCTTCATTCATTTGGTATGCTTTGCATTCATTTCATTTCATGAACATCCATGTGTTTTCAAGCTTCTTACATGCTTCCATTGCATCTCATCTTTGTATGAACATTCATAAGCATTATGTATGACTTTACATCACCCCATAACACATTTTCACCATGTTTAAACTTCTGGTTTTGATCATTGTATCTTCATTTGATTCATTTCCTTTTGCTCTGCATCTTATGCATTCACACTAACATTTCAGGGGCTTATAGTAAGTTGTTTGGGATGTGGATTTTCCTTCACATCGCACTTCTTTTTATCTCTTCATATGCATTCCATTTGTCTTTGAAGTGAACTTGCTTCACTTGTGCTTTATCATTCTTACTTTCTTTCTCTTAGGTTACTTATCTTCTTCAGGAAGTAAGTAACCTATTCTCTTTCTCCTTCTCCTTTCATCTGCTTCTTCTTCCTTGGTGGCCTTCTGAAGATCCTTCTTTTAAGCCTCACAACCCATATGATATCCAAGCATGATAATTTTTAGCATTTTATATAGTCCCCCATAGTTTTTTTATCTTTGAGTCTCTCTTCTCATCTCAGAATCAGAGGCTAAACACTTAAAGCTTTAGGACTTTGAATTAGGGTCATGCTTGCATCCTTATCTTAGGATGGAGTGTATAACTTTAATCCTTAATGTTAACCCTTTAATTTGTTTACACCTCTTAATCAAAACACCTAATAATGGTTAAGACTTAAGCTTGTAACTTGGGCCTTACATTAGGGTTCCATCTCTTCCTTTTGGTTAAAAGGGACTAACCCTAGTGTTTAATGGACAAGTCCCCCTCAAGTTGTCTTACAAACATAAAAAACACTTATTAATCCCATCTTTAATTAAAATCAACTTAATAAAGACTTGGTATATAATGAATTTAGTCATTAACCATGGATTAAGTTGAGGTATCTTCCTCAGCTTAACTGTTCTTATCTATCATCCTTCTCTTAGGATGGTGTAATGAGTTCACTAATCCCTGATTAGAGATTAAACTTATTACTTAACACAAAACAAAACCCAAAAACATCTTAATAATCACAAGTAGGTTAATGATCTTAATCCTACATCATCATGGTAATTAAGTTGATGTGCTTATCTCATACTTAAGTAGGCTCATTATCCCTAATCATGGAGGATATAATGAGTTTACAACCTTTGGTTTAGGCTTAAGCTCATTATCCTATGCAAAACACCAAAAAGAATAAAAAACTGAAAACACAAAAACAAACAATAATCGTCTCCTCCGGGATTCTTTTCTCATCACACTCATTCTATAAATGAGAACTTGCTTCTTCTATCTAATGTAAGACAGTTAGCACTCGAGCCAGACGAGTCATACACTTGAGCATAGATAAGCAAGCAATTCACAGTCAAATCATCCAATCTCTTTAAGTAGAACTACGGTGTTCTGACTTCCTCATTGCACGAGAGGATATGTAGGCATAACTTAACAGTTATTGAACAAAAGTATTTGTGTTTTCCCCCCTCTTCCAGCATTCTTTCTAAGCCTCAGTCTTGAGCATCTCACCCTCTCTTTTTGCACTGACACTTTCTACATTCTCCCTAGCTTTTCATACACAGTCAGCACATACACCACCCCTTCTAAACACAATCAAGTAAGCGTGGATCTCGTCGAGTACGACGGAAGATATGGGTGCTAATACCTTCCCAGGTCGTAACCTACCCCTTTACTCAGTCTCTTTGGTTTGCAACCGTCTTATCCATACCCTTCCAGGTTTATGCAGCATTACCTTTCCTTCGGGATAAAAATGCCTAGCTGGCAACTTTATTCAACCTCAACCTCCAACATCACCGACCGTTCGTGTGTGCACCGGGACGTAAGTCTTTCGGGAGCGACAACTTCTCGAAGATATATTTCACATGATCCATTTTGGAGATTAGGAGAGTGGTGTGAGTCAGCATGTACTGTCTTAGTCGGCGAGCAGCCCATGCCAAAGCGTGTCAAGTTTTCTCGAGTAGTGAGTAGCGTGTCTCACAATCGGTAAACTTTTTGCTAAGCTAATAAATGGCGTGCTCTTTTCGACCAGACTCGTCATGCTGACCTAACACACACCCTATTGATCCTTCGAGCATAGTAAGATACATGATCAAGGGTCTCCTTGGCACTGGAGGCATGATAATTGGAGGTTCTAGCAGGTACTCCTTGATTCGGTCGAAGTCTTGCTGACAATCTTCATTCCATTTGATGGCATGATTCTTCCTTGGAAGCTTAAAGATGGGCTCACACGTGGCTGTTAGGTGAGAGATAAACCGTGCAATGTAGTTTAGTCTCCCTAAGAAACCATGCACTTGCTTCTTAGTCTTTGGCTCAAGCATCTCTTGGATGGCTTTTACTTTGGCTGTATCAACCTCAATTCCCCGCTCACTAACGATGAAGCCTAGTAGCTTGCCAGAGCGGACCCCGAAGGTGCATTTGTTCGGATTCCACCTTAATCTGAACTTCCAGAGTCTGTCAAACAACTTTGCTAGATTGACCAAGTGCTCTTCCTCTGTTTGGGATTTTGCTATCATATCATCAACATAAACCTCAATTTCATGATGAATCATGTCATGAAATAGCGTCACTGTGGCCCGTTGGTAAGTGGACCCAGCATTCTACAGACCAAACGACTTGACCTTGTAACAGAAGGTGCCCCAAGGTGTGATGAAGGTAGTTTTTTCCATATCATCGGAAGACATCTTAATCTGGTTATAACCTGAAAATCCCTCCATGAAAGAGAACACAGAAAATTGGGCAGTATTATCAACAAGCACATCAATGTGAGGCAGAGGGAAATCATCTTTGGGGTTGGCCCTGTTTAAATCCCTGTAGTCTACACACATCCTGACTTTACCGTCTTTTTTAGGGACCGGCACAATATTAGCAACCCATGGAGGGTAACTAGTCACAGCCAAGAAACCAACATCAAATTGCTTTTGTACTTCCTCTTTGATTTTGATCGCCATATCAGGGCGTGTGCGCTTCAACTTTTGTTTCACTGGCGGTCAGTCTTCTCTCAAAGGCATCTTGTGTACCACAATATCAGTGTCTAAACCAAGCATGTCCTGGTAGGACCAGGCAAAGACATCAACATATTCTCGAAGCATGGAAATTAGACGTGTCTTGATAGATTCATCTAACGCAACTCCGATCTTAACTTCTTTCTTGTCTTCTTCGGTACCCAGGTTTATCACTTCGATGGCCTCTTCATGTGGTTGAATCATCTTTTCCTCATGTTTGAGTAATCTGGCTAACTCTTCAGGTAGTTCGCAATCTTCTTCACCTTCCTCATTGGCTTGGTAAATCAGATTAACAAAGTCATACTTAACCATAGCAGGGTCGTCATTGATAAGATCCGGTGACGAGCACCTGCATGAATGGTGATTCATGCAAGGCTTTAGAAAGAGTTTGAGAAAATGAGAAACATTGCCACTTTAAAACTTTTCTTTCTTTTTCTTGAAAAGCAAAAATGAAAGACAAAGAACAACATGGATGAATGCGAAACATCAACTTTATTAATGATTATGAATTGTGTTAGGAACAAAAGAACCCTTATAATAAGCTATTATGCCCCAGGCAAGACATAGCGCTTGAGTACAGGAAAGACAAAAGCAAAAATCATTACTCTTCAAAGGAGGTGACTGAGATAAGCCTTTCAGACGACCAATTGCTGAGCTGAGTCTCTGGAGCACAAGGTCTGATCCAGTCGTCTAAGTCACAATCACTATCAACTGTGTCGTCCTTCACAACACTGATGCTTCCATAATCCACCATTCCCGCACTCGTGAAGGTAATCGGGCCTTGACGACCTCTAGCGCTCTGTTCAGATGACGACTGCCTAGGATGGTAGCCAACACGAAACATATCCTTATTTTCTGACACTTCTACTGGACTGCCCCAGCCTTCTCGTGTTCCTGATTCCACTACCTTCAAAGCTTGATTATAAGAAGTTATGGAAACCCCCTTCTTTAATTCTTCAGAAGAAGCTGCTGACGAAGATGTCAAACTAGTCTTCAGGGGCTCAAAAGCCTGACACGGAGTCTGCACTATCTCACTGTCCATCTCTACATATTTAAACGACACCAGATGATTGATGAAGATATCCTCCTCCCCACAGAGTGTTACAATTTGTCCTTCCCATATGAATTTCAGTTTCTGATGGAATGTGGACGATATTGCCCCTGCCGAATGTATCCAGAGCCTTCCTAGTAAACAACTATATGGAGGTTGTATGTCCATTACATAGAATGTGATGTTGAAGATTTATGGACCCACTTTGATTGGCAATTCTACTTCCCCAAACACTGACCTTCTCGATCCATCGAAAGCTCGAACTACCAGATCATTGGGCTTCAAAATCACTCCGTCATAATCCAACTTCATTGATGCCTTCTTAGGAAGAACATTCAGGGATGATCCAGTATCCACCAACACATGAGATAACATTGCACCTTTACATTCTAAGGAAATATGCAATGCCAGATTATGAGTCCGAACCTCAGAGGTTAGATCCATGTCTATAAAGCCCAGTCCATGACTGGCATTGACATTAGATACCACCATCTCCAATTGGTTCACCGAGATATCCTGAGGTAAATAAGCTTTATTCAGGATGTTCAAGAGAGCATTTTGGTGGGAGTCAGAACACATTAACAAGGACAAGATAGAGATCTTGGATGGAGTTTGTTGTAAATGGTCCACGATCTTGTAATCGCTCTTTTTGATGATTCTCAAGAACTCCTCAGCCTCTTTATCAAATGTAATGTCTGGGTCAGCCACAGGTGTGGGCTCATTAGCAGATACTGGTTGTTTCCATCTGGCTTTAGCTTGGGCTTCTGCAGTGTCTCTGAGTGGTATCACACTATTTCTTACTGTCTCTGGCGTGAACAATATTCCACTTCTAGTAAAGCCTCATACTCCAACATTTTCTACTTGAGCTAGAGACGTACTAGACGTGGCCAAATTTTTCTTCTGGCCGTTGCAATATACTTCACCACCATAATGCCAAGGAATGACCTTATCACTTTGATACATTACTGGCCCTGCAGTGGTGATAGTTATTGGTGCAATTCTGGCTTGTGGAGGAACTTGAGACGGGTGATCGCTCGATTATATGTCTAAAGGATTATATCTGCAAGTGCACAGTCGTACGTGTAGTTTTAAAGATTATTGATCCCTCAGAGACTAAAAATCGATCTAACGTTATCTAATATTACTGTGTAAAGCTAAGGCTATTTGTTCAATTGAGTTGACTTATGGCAGATAGAATTAAAACTAAAATTTAATTAATGAATAATAATAATGATATATATATATATATATATATATATATATATATATATATATATATATATATATATATATATATATGTATGTAACTCATCAATTGTCGAGAATTCAATTAAATATCAGTGAAGGTTTTTATGCCAAAATACTTTTCAGTGGAAAATGTTCATTTAAAAGTCCTCGTCTCAAACTCTCGCTCTATTGATTCAAACTGCATTCCTAAAGTCCTATGTCTGCTCTCGCTAGCCCACAAGTGTTTAGAAATTCTTTTTGAAAATAAATAAATCCCAATTAATTTTAAATCCTCAAACTCTCGCTCTATTGAATTTAGAATTAATGCCTAATCTCAGCTATCCGGTTAAATTCACAAACTCTCGATCTTTTGAATTTAGCCTTAATCACTTCCTTACTCTCATAACAAAAGTATAAAATTAATTCAAGAAACCTCGGCCTAAATTATAAATTGGTAAAAATAATTAACACGGATTTTAATTAAATTCCTCCCGATTAATTTGTCTACATACTGATATATATATATATATATATATATATATATATATATATATATATATATATATATATATATATATTAAAATTAGCTAGACATATTAAATAGATAAATCATGCAAGAACATAATAAATTAATTAAGCTAATCATAACAATCAGAACAAGCATACGAAAATTAAATAAGCGCATAAAATTAGAACCTAAATAATATTCTTCAATAATAATTGGTAGTAAAACTTGGATCCAATACAAACTTGCTTGAAAATAAATTGTACCGAAAACTAGAAAAATACTAAGACTGAAAATAATAAAATTAAAATATGAGAAACTTGGAATCTGGAGCTGGAAATCTGTCCCTTTCAATTTAGCAGCTAGTCCCTATTAATATCCCACGAATGGCTAGATTTGTTGCATAAAAATAGGAGTGAATGGACTTTGTGCGTTGAAGTGGAAAACTTGGATCAACGCGTGAGAAATGGGTGCCGAAAAGACCGGAGGGAGAATAGGAGAGAGTGACATGCGCCACTCCTCTTTCTCCCTAAAATGCGGCGTGCGCCACATAGGTTGGTTGAGGGGGTGGTGGGTGCCACACCCCATGGCATGCGCCATTTGTGTGTGTGTGGTGGGCCCCACCACCTTTATCTTTTTTTCTTTTCATATATATTCTTTTTTCATATTTTCTTCTTTTCTTCTTCATTTTCTCTTTTTTTCTTTTCCTCTTCAATAAATTTCTTCGACTTTTCTTCATTTTCCGACTTTTTTCAACCGACTCGATTATCTGAAATAATAAATAAATTCAGTAAATAACGTGAATAAATTTGGGAAAATCTAATAAAACATAATATTGATTATGTAAGTCAAGCCAAAAATACGATATAATGTTGCATTATCAAATTCCTCCATACTTAAACCTTTGCTTGTCCTCAAGCAAAAAATGAAACAATTTAAGCGCTAGTTTAAATCAGACACAAGTATCATAGGCATTAGTCAAAAAGATAAGTACTGGATATTAATACTAAAGATACCGTAATGACACTTTTATCTCGGAAGATAAACGAGAACTTTTATCCTATACAGACAGATCCAAATCATGTTATTATATCTCGACCCATACACTTCTCTTTCATTCTAGCACAATAACATTAAGCCCGTTATCCCTGCACTTCCATGGTAAGTAAACATGTTAGTGTTAACTAATCTCATTTGTCAAATATCTCTGTAATTTTTTTTCTTTTCATTTTTCGAATTTCAAGAATCTGGTCCGTTGGGCTAAATGGTCGGGTGAGGACCACCTAACTTAGAAGGGGGAAAATCTTTAGTTCGCTTTTGACATTAAACTTATTCAAATTATTTTATTTCGAGATCAGACACATATTTGCATCGTTTTATTACTTAGGTTGTGCTCTAGAATGGTGTTGAATGCTATTATAAACTAATAAAGAGGGTTGTTTGGCATAATAAGTATTCAAATTCATCTGCATAATTAAGGGGTTCAAGGTTTAAGGACGGTACCGATACTATCAACACTTTTCCTAAGTCTTTCTAGACTAGCCTATTTCAAGCATTGTGTCATTTTTCAAACTGAATTTTTTTTTGTTATGGCTCAAGAAAATTGGGTAAATCTGACTTGAAGCAGAAATGACGTGAAATGGCTCGACTGAACATGAATTATTTATTTATTAGCTAAAAAAGGGAAAATAAACGAAAACAATAGACATGCAAAATTTAAAATCTACCTAGAAAGCATAAATAAAAAGCAATAAACTTCCTCCCCAGCACTTAAGTCGAGCATTGTCCCCAATGCGTCAAAATAAGGTGGAAAAAGGAAGGTGAACCTACGATGTCAACTACCCACGACTGCCTCGTGCTCGTCTGACATTTCTTGAAATGCCCACTTCTATATTTTCTTCTTCTTTCTGAAAGGACATGTCAGCCATTCCATGGATTAGCTCTGTCATATGGTTCTGTCCTTGTTGCATTCGGTTCAGGATTTGCAGCATGTTGTTCTGCTGAGCATACATCTCGTTTTGTATTCTTTGATCCCTCAAGGCATTTGCTTCGCCTTGTAGCATCAACTCATGGAGAACTCCTTCAAGACCTTCATATGGCTCGTCCTCTGGTCTCCTAGGGACTCGCCTGGTAGAAGTACCTGCAACATAATCAGAAGAAAAGGGCGCATCTCGTGCGGGTGGGTTAGTTTCGTCATTAGCCCCGCCAGCAGCATCATTCATTGGAATGTGCGCAGGGCGTGTGTCAAAGTAGAGGAAATTTCTTTCGTTGGTCACGTCAGTGCGACTCGGCTTCGGTAAAGTAAAGTTCGGTAACACTTTATTATCAATCAAAAGCTCGTAATTCCCATCTCTACATGGTTTTACCAGTTTCATACTCCTCGTCGTATTTAAATCAATTGTTTCAACGGGGTGCGTTTCCATTGTAGAAAAATTAGCTTTGAGTCCTATGGCTCTAGCTATTGTTGTAATCAGACCGCCAAAGGATATAGGACCTTTGCTTGCGGCTACATTTTTCAAATGATGCAGAATGAATGGGACATGATTTATTTTAATAGATGTAAGAGTAGCCATGAGATACATTAGTTCTCTTTCATTTACCTTACTCGTATTAGACCGGCCAAAAATAGTTGTAGCTAAAATCTGGCGAAAATAACGAATAGCCGGGTTATGAATAAGGGTGGCTCTAATGCCTTCTATATTCTGTAAAAACGTCCCCGTTATGGCTTTCCAAAACATTTTATAAGAATTTACCCATCGTTCCCCAGTCGGCATTTCATAGCGCACATCCTCTCCTACTGGAAATTTCAACAAAACAACTAACTGATCAAAAGTGTAAGTGTAACTTTCATTAAACATTCTAAAACATGTTGTTCTATTTTCATCATCAATCATTAAGGAGCTTAAAAATTTTGTGGTGAGCCGAATATAGACAGGATCTTGGTAAGACAAATTTTTTTTAGGTGAATTCTTTCGAGAAGTAATTCTACACTGTCTTTTAATCCTAATGTTTCTAAGCAAACGATATTGGCATACCTGGTGGGTTCTATACCCCGATCGAGAAGACTTCTAAATAAATATGCTTGGGCTTGGTTTCTGAAGAGGATACGAGACCCTTGATCTGGCTCCATAATTTCTTTCCTTGCCTTCTACCACTTACTTTATAAAAATTTATAGTAGAAAAATATTTTGAGTGTGAGAAATAAGTAGAGTTAGATGAGTATTTATAGGAGTGGAGAATTAAATAGGGGTAGTTGGTAATAAATGGTAATTATTTTTGGTGGTAAACTTGAATTTGAATTTTGAATTTTTTGAATTTGAATTTGTCCATGACAATTGTCATGTTGCATGGTAATTTAATGTGCATGAAGTACATTTGTAGATGGTTGTGCAAGTGATGAGACTAGTGCATGGCAAAAGTAAAATGCATGTGATAAAGTGGAAAGCATAAAATATGAATGTGATAAAGTGAGATAATGCAGTAAAAATAATATGAATATAAAAAAAATTAAAGTTTTTTGTTGTGTGCTCCCCCCCCCCTTCCTAAAGAATGCATGGCGCAGGCCATGCTTTAATGAAGCAAGGGGGCATGGCGCAGGCCATGCTTGGTGAAGGTGAGCATGGCGCAGGCCATGCTTGTGTGGGGGGTTGGTGATAAATTTTATTGAGTGCCATTTTATTTTTTTATAATGTAATATATTTTTTAATGCAATACTTTTTCGGGTAAAATTTATTTTTTATAACCTGCATAATTTGATTAAATAAGGTAATGTGAAAACTTTTATTATACTGGCAGTACCAGTTTGAATTAAAATTAGCATGCATCACATAGCGACATAAATAAAGACACATTAATTTATAAATAAATACCGAAGCAAATATTTAATAACGAAAAAAAATGTAATTAAAAATTTAATGTAAGCAATAAAAAGTATGAAATGATAAAATAAATCCTGATGAGACAAAAATTGGAAATCCTAATTAATTTCCTTCCCCCACACCTAAACCGGACAATGTCCTCATTGGCCAAGCATGCGAGTTGGAATAAAGAAAGAAAAACTAAATTCTAACCACGGTTATCGTTAGTGTTAGTTAGACCGACAAAAAATAAAAACTGATGAAAATTGTCCAGCTGCTCTGTAACAATATCCATAAAACCGAAGAAATCCATTCGCAAAGCATTAATATTAGTATTAATGTTAGCAAGTTGATTTTTTAGAGCGGCGATGGCGGCAGTGTGGTCAACCGGTGGGGCAACTGGTAACTGAGGTGCAATTGAATCAGCATCGAACATATAATGGTCTTAGACTTCAGATATCATAGGTGTCTCAGGAGGTGAAGGAGGGGCAATGGGTATGCTCAATTTATATAACCAATTATTTCTATTGTGTAGACTGGTCCGCTCATGGTTAGGTAATGTGAAAAGATGGACAACTTCATTATTAATTAGGAGGTCAAATGTGTCGGGTCCGAGGTTTCCTATGATTCTATGGTCAAAGCAAAAATCAATATTCATAGGACGGATCACACCTAAGGGGTGTATTTGGTTAAGTTTCCACCGAAGGCCAATTTTATTGGCTAACATAGTCACTAGGCCACCTATGGGGATAGCTATACGAGTGTTCTGAATAAGGCGGGAGAAACTAACTATCATGAAGATAGCTCCATTAACAGGTCTTCCTAGTGAAGCACAGTAAAGGATAAACAACTTATCTCGTGATACAAAGGTATTATTCTCCTCTTTTCCAAAAAGGGTATGAGGTAGGATTTTATGAAAGTAATGCAAATCAGGGTTATGAATATTCTCAGAAAACATATCATAAAGTTCATCATCATAATTCCCTGTAATGGTACCCAAGAAATCGTTCAGTGCATGGTTCATGAGTAACTCCTCCTGAGTAGCAGTGAAAACATCAGGGCCATTAGGAAACCCTAGAAGTTCAGCAAATTCTCTATGGTTGAAGGTAAAATAAATATTGAACATCCTAAAGGTAATTAATCCTTTGTTAATTCCTAGACCATGGTTAGGTAGGTGGACTAGTGAGCACAAAAACTCTAATGTAAGATGACGGTGGGAGATAAACCTTCGTCGAATAAGTGCAGCATCCCACCCTATTTGACTGTAAAGAAAGTATACACTATCTTTGATGCCTAACTTAGTTAAAGTGGGCTCATCATGATAAATGGTCAATGTCATAGCTCTCTGTGATAAAGCTTCAAATCTCCTTCGTTGTGCTTTTCCCTTGAAAACAATGTTCATGTTGTCTACTAGATCCATAACTAATGTTAGAGATTAGCTAAATAGTTAGCCTGTAAGTAAGTGAACAACGTGAAAAAGGTTAGTCAGAAGAGATGAAATAATAATACCGTGTTTTAGTTAGAGAGATAGGAATAAAACAAAAATGAATAAAGGTAAATAATTTAAAAAGTGATACAAAAAACAAGAATAGAAAATCAACAAAAATTTAAATAAAGATAATAGACATAAAAATGTGGGTTGCCTCCCACTAAGCACTTCGTTTAATGTCAAGGGCTCGACCAAGCGTGTTAGGGATTAATCATTTGAGTGAGAGGGCAGCTCATTGAGTTGGAGACTAGTTATGTAATCGCGGTTTTCGACCATGTGATAGTGCTTAAGGCGTTGCCCGTTTACTATGAATAGTTTGCCCGATTTTCCTTTGATTTCAATAGCTCCGCTAGGAAAAACTTTGGTAATTATAAATGGCCCGGCCCATCTGGAACGTAGTTTGCCCAGAAAAAGCTTCAATCTTGAATTAAATAAAAGCACAACATCGCCTTCGTTGAACTCTTTTTTAGAGATACGCCTATCATGCCATTTTTTAGTTCGTTCTTTATAAATTTTGGCGTTCCCGTAAGCATCTAGTCTGAGCTCTTCTAATTCATGGAGATCTAAGATTCATTTTTCTCCTACAGCTGAGTAGTCCAGATATAGGGTTTTAATATCCCAATAAGTTTTGTGTTCTAGTTCAACTGGTAGGTGACATTACTTTCCGTAAACTAACATAAAGGGGGTAGTTCCTATCGGAGTTTTAAAAGCGGTTCTATATGCCCATAAAGCTTCTTGTAATTTAGACGACCAATCTTTCCTAGAGATAGCAACATTTTTTTCTAATATTTGTTTTATTTCTCTGTTGGAAACCTCTACTTGTCCATTTGTTTGTGGATGATAAGGTGTTGCGACTCGGTGTCGGACTCCATACTTCAATAACAATTTCTCAAATATTTTGGATATAAAATGCGATCCAACGTCACTTATGACTAGTTTTGGTACACCGAATCTCGGAAAGATCACGTTCTTAAATAATTTAATTACTACTCGTGTATCATTTGTCGGAGAAGCTATAGCCTCGATCCATTTTGAAACATAATCAACGGCGATGAGTATGTATTTATTACCAAAAGATGATGGGAAAGGTCCCATGAAATCTATTCCCCACACGTCGAAGACTTCTACTTCTAGGATGCCTTTCAGTGGCATCTCATCACTTCTAGATATATTTCCAGTGCGTTAACACCGGTCACAATTAATAATTGTGATATGGACGTCTTTCCATAGATTAGGCCAAAAGAGGCCAGCTTGTAAGATTTTAGCACAAGTTTTTGAAGTGCTCGCTTGCCCACCATAAGGGGAAGAATGACAATGAGCTATTATGCTTTCTATTTCATCTTCTGGAACACATCGATGGAAAATACCATCGACACCTCTCTTGAAAAGAAGAGGTTCATCCCAATAGTAATTTTTTAGATCATGAAAGAATTTTTTCTTTTGTTGGTAGGTTAGATCGGGTGGAAGTACTCCGACTGCAAGGTAGTTAACAAAGTCAGCATACCATGGCAGTGCTTTATCTGTAGTCCCAACTTTTTTGGTTTTTGGTTTGTTTGGATCTAGTTGGGCCAGGTCACTTCTTATCTGCGCTATTAGTTATTCATATGGAAAATCATCATTAATAGGCATTTGTTCAGGTTTAATACATTCTAATCTTGATAAATGGTCTGCTACAACGTTCTCGGAACCTTTCTTATCCTTGATCTCTAAATCGAATTCTTGCAAAAGTAGAATCCACCTTAAAAGTCTAGGCTTGGCATGCTTTTTAGTCAGTAAGTACCTAATAGCTGTGTGGTCAGTGTAAACAATTATTTTTGCTCCTACTAAGTAAGAATGGAATTTATCAAGAGCAAACACAATAGCTAGAAGTTCCTTTTCTGTTGTGGCGTAGTTCATTTGGGCAGGATCTAAGGTTCTACTTGTGTAATATATTTCATGAAGCTTCTTGTCCCTTCTTTGTCCTAAAACTGTGCCCACGGCATAATCACTAGCATCACACATGATTTCAAATGGTAATCTCTAATTTTGAGGTTGCATAATAGGTGCATAAATGAGAGCCGTTTTCAGCTGTTCAAATGCTTTTTGGCATTTTTCATCAAAGATAAATTCAGCCTCTTTCATTAATAAACCAGTAAGAGGTTTTGTAATTTTCGAGAAATCCTTAATAAATCGTCGGTAGAAACTGGCGTGTCCTAAGAAACTTCTTATTTCTCGTACAGTTTTCGGAGGTTGAAGATTTTCTATGATTTCAATCTTGGCTTTATCAACCTCAATCCTTTTTCTGAAACAACGTGTCCTAGTACGATTCCTTGTTGGACCATAAAATGGCACTTTTCCCAGTTTAATACGAGATTTACTTTTACGCATCTTTCAAGTACCATTTCTAGGTTTGATAGACATCCTTCAAAGCTTTTCCCACAAACAGAAAATTCGTCCATAAATACTTCCATAATGTCATCTATAAAATCAGCAAATATTGACATCATGCATCTTTGAAATGTTGCAGGAGCGTTGCATAGTCCGAATGGCATTCGTCGGTATGCAAATGTACCATAAGGACAAGTGAAGGTGGTCTTTTCTTGGTCGTCAGGATGAATAGGGATTTGAAAGAATCCTGAATAACCGTCTAAATATCAGAAGTAAGAATGTTTAGCCAATTGTTCCAACATTTGATCGATAAATGGTAATGGGAAATGGTCTTTTCGAGTTGCTTTATTTAGTTTTCTATAGTCAATACAAATTCTGCTTCCTGTAACAACTCTTTGTGTTATGGATTCACCTTTTGCGTTCTTAATTACCGTAACACCTCCTTTCTTGGGTACTACATGTACTAGGATGACCCATTGGCTGTCTGCGATAGGATATATGATTTCGGCTTCCAGTAACTTTTGCACTTCGTCTTTTACCACTGTACTTAAGATTGGGTTGATCCTCCTCTAGTGTTCTCTAGAAGACTTACAATCTTCCTCTAGCATAATTCTATGCATACAGATGGAAGGGCTTATCCCTTTCAAATCAGAAATGTTGTATCCTAAAGCAGTTGGGTATTTCTTTAGAACGTCTAAAAGTTTCTTAGTTTCGAGTGTTCCTAAACTGGAATTTACTATTACTGGTCGCTTACATTCGATGTCTAGGAATTCGTATCTTAAGTTCCTAGGTAAGGTTTTTAACTCTGAATAAGTTTCTTTTGGTCCTGGCATATTTTAAACACCCCAAATTTTCCCTCACTTTTTCTCACACCTTGGCTTGTGATCTCCCATATAACATTGCATAAGCATATCATCTCTCATTGCACAGTTTATTTCATATGCATAACTGCATCTAGGGTTTGTGATCTGAGCAATCCAAGAAGTGATATGAGCTATATCAACGGTCTTGAAGCATTCCAAGAGAGTCCATGAGTGTTTTATGATCATTTTACATCTCCAATATTGTTTTGAAGTCACAAAATCACAAAGGATTGCACAGATGTCCAGGCAGGCTAGGGTTTTCTACACAGATGACCTAAAATTAGGGTTTTGGGTTTGAGGCCCTTAATCTAAATTTTTTGGTCATTCTTGATTCTAATGGTCTTAATATTTTATAAGGAGCATGTGTACCAAATTTGATGAAGAAATTCATTGTGGAAGTCATCTGATCAACTGGTAACTTATTGTGCAAGAAAAGTCAGAATCAGGGCATCTCAGGCCACAACCAATGGAACCAAAGGGTCATTTTCATCATTTTGAGGTCCTATAATCTTTATTTGATCTTATAAGTGGTTATAAGTTCACAATATTGAAGAATTTCAAGCCATTTGCAAACTTTCCATTTTTGGACATGACTTGTAATGGAAACTTTCCATTTTGGGAAAGATTTTCAACCTCCTCTTTCTTGATCAAAAATGCTTCAAATGAAAAATCCTTAAACATGAAATTTATAGATTGGATCTTCTCATTTTCAAAAAGTACAAGAACTCCTCTTGATTCATCCTAGAACTCAAGATATGATCTTTCAAAGTTGGGAAAAATCTTGTAATTTTCAAGTATGTGCAAAAGAGGGATTTTTACAAAATCAAGTTTCAAGACTTCTAATGACCTCTAATCCACTTCTAAGCATCATTACATGATAAAACAACTTGCCTTGATCGGAATTGGGCATTAGTCCTAAGGTTTTCATGACTTGTGATCCAAGAAATTTCAAAGAGGGAAATTTGCAAAACACGTGATAACTCTTGCATCAAGCCATCCAGATCCTCAAATCCAATCCTAGGGCCATCCATGAACTAGCTGAGGCAAGACACCCCTTCAAACATCCTCTGACCCGTGCCATGCCTCATAGTACACAACATTGACTTTTTTGCAACTTGGCCCATACCAATCAAACTATGTCGCTACCAACTTTCTGACCAATCACATTGCCTTATGCAAGCATCATGGACCTCATTTCACATAACCTTGGAGCCTGAAACCACACAACACTCAGATTGCCCCAAATTTCCCTAAGACTTCTCATTTTCGATTCTTTCAAACCAGCCACTAAAACTCAAAAATTCTTCCACCAATCATCTAAAAATCATCCATAGAACACAAACCAGCCATTGAAATGGCCTGAAACACTCCCAAACAAAAATACGAATTATGCTTCATCAAAACCAAACATCTCAAACCAGCCATCACAAACTTGTTCTAAGCCTTTCAGAAGCACAAGGAGGATCATTGGAGTGGTTTTGCTCAAGAGAGGAAGTCAGAAAGCTCCAAACTGAAAAGCTTCAACTCAGGTAATCATCAAGAACATTTTTTCCAGAACTTATTTTTTAAGTTACAAATTGATTCTACATGATATGATGATCATTGTGATATGTTTACTTTTGAAAATGGTTGAGTTTTAAGCATTTCATAGCCCTCTGAAAGTTTTATACATTTTTCTGTTTTGCTTTGATTCATGGATTTGATGAAATATAAATGGAATTTGTTGCTGGATTTGTGTTTAGTGATGTTTAATGATGCATTCTGGAGAGTTTGATGCATTTTCATGGGGTTTTGAGGGAGACAGGGTGAAAGGGTGACCGGAGAAGATGACTGCAGCTTGCTCCGGTCACCTAAGAGTGGTTAAGGTTAGGTCGTAGGATCTTGCTTACCCGCGTGTTTGGATGGCTCAGATTGCCTCTTAAAACCCTAATCCTTTTTAATTAAATTAATTAGGATTAATTAAATTAATTTTGCCAGATTCAATCCTGACCTTACATTCGCGCACGCAGTAAATTCCCCTTTTAACCTGGACCATCAGATTGGTTGACTTCCCATTTTATTTGATTTTAATTTCATTTTATTTCATTTCTTTCCATATTTATTTTAAAATAGCAAAAAGACTTTAAACAATCTCATTTTCTGCATTTTCACTTTTAATATTTTTCTTAACTCAAAAACATTTTTTATTTTAATTTTTGCATTAAAAAAATATTTTTAAAACATTTAAATGTTTTATTTAATTAATTAATTGATTTTAATTAATTAAATATATATTTAGGTTTCTAAAAATCACCAAAAAATTCACAAAGAATTCTCATACATTTAGAATCATTTAAAAACTCACCATACAAATTTCTTTTTAGGTTTGATCACATTTTCACAATTATCTTTGAATTAGGGTTCATAAATTTCACATTTTTTAACCCTAACTTGAAAAAATCACTTCTGAGCAACCATGATGAGTTTGAACTTGATTATTTTTGCATTATTTCACATATTGCATCTAGTATCTAGGTTATTTATCTCATGATTTTTCATTGCATTTTCAATTTGATTTGCATTTTCCTTTTAGAAGTATCCAAAAACCCTAGTTAACTTAGGAAATTCATAACTTTCACTAGGTTTAGCTTCTGACCTTCTCCTTTGAGTAGTAATCTTGTGTATGATTAGGGTTTGTTTGAGTTCAAATTTCAAATTTTTATCATGATGTATGCTTCTGTTTTGGTCATATGTATCTCATGTTGCCTTAAAACCCTAATTTCTCATGTTCATTTGCATTCATCTTTGCATCTCATCATCATGTGAACTTACCATGACATTTCAAGCATTTGTATGACATCTTAGACATCTTAAGACATGCTTGAACATTGCTTGATCATTTCCCCATTCATTTGCTATGCTTTGCATTCATTACATTCCATGATTATCCATATGTTTTCATGCTTCTTACTTTTTTCCATAGCATCTCATCCTTGTATGAACATTCATAAGCATTATGTATGACCTTGCATCATCCCATAACACATTTTCCTTGTATATACACTTATGGTTTTGGTTTTTGCATATTTATTCATCTCATTTCCTTTTGTTTTGCATCTTATGCATCTCACACTAACATTGCAGGGGCTTATGGTAAGTTGTTTGGGATGTGGATTTGCCTTCACATCCCACCTCTTCTTTACTCCTAATATGTATTCTTTACTTATATTTGAAGTGAATCTAATTAATTTGTGCTCTTTCATTATTACTTTCCTTCTTTAGGTTACTTATCTTCTTCAGGAAGTAAGTAACATTTTCTTCTTTCTTCCATCTCTTTTCATCTGCTTCTCTTCCATTGGTGGCTTCCTGAAGATCTTCTATCAAGCCTCACAAACCATAGGATATACAAGCATGATAATTTTTAGGGTTTTATATAGTTCCCCATAGTTTTTACCTTTGAGTCTCCTTGAGTCTCTCTTCTCATCTCATAATCAGAGGCTAAACACTTAAAGCTTTAGGACTTTGAATTAGGGTTATGCCTACATCCTTATCTTAGGATGGAGTGTATAACTTTAATCCTTAGTGTTAAACCTTTAATTTATTTACACATCTTAATCAAAACACCTAATGATGATCAAGACTTAAGCTTGTAACTTGGGCCTTACATTAGGGTTCCATCTCTTCCTTATGGTTAAGAAGGACTAACCCTAGTGTTTAATGGACAAGTCCCCCTCATGCTAAAGTCTTACAAACATAAAACTCACTTCTTAATCTCACCCTTTAATTAAAATCCACTTGATAAAGGCTTTTTATCTAATGAATTTAATCCCTAACCATGGATTAAGTTTAGGAGTCTTCCTCAGCTTAAGTGTTCTCATCTATCATCCTTCTCTTAGGATGGTGTAATGAGTTCACTAATCCCTGATTAGAGATTAAACTCATTACTTAACACTAAACAAAAAAACCAAAAACATCTTAATAATCACAAGTAGGTTAATGATCTTAATCCTTTATCATTAGGGTAATTAAGTTGGGATGCTTATCTCATACTTGAGTAGGCTCATTATCCCTAATCAGGGGTGATATAATGAGTTTACAAACCCTTGATTAAGGCTTAAGCTCATTATCTTACGCAAAACACCAAGAAACAATAAAAAATTGAAAACACAAAAACAAACAATAATCGTCTCCTCCGGGATTCTTCTCTCATCACACTCATTCTATAAACGAGAACATACTTCTTCCGTCTAATGCAAGACAGTTAGCACTCGAGCCAGACGAGTCATACACTTGAGCATAGACAAGCAAGTAGTTCACAGTCAAAATCATTGTCAGACTCTTTGAGTCGAACTACGGTGTTCTAACTTCCTCATTGCACGAGAGGATACGTAGGCATAACTTAACAGTTATCGAACAAAAGTCTCAGTGTCTTCCCCCTCTTTCAGCTTTCTTTTCTAAGCCTCAGTCTCGAGCATCTCACCTACTTCCTTTTGCACTGACACCTTGTACCATTGATCCCAGCTTTTCCTACACAGTCAGCACATACACTACCCCTTTTAAAAATAATCAATTAAGCGTGGATCCCGTTGGGTACGACGGACGATCTGGGTGATAATACTTTCCCAGGTCGTAACCAACTCCCTTTCTCAGTTTCTTTGGTTCGCAACTGTCTTATCCATACCTTTCCAGGTTTATGCAGTATTACCTTTCCTTCGGGATAAAAATGCCTAGCTGGCGACTCTATTCAAACTCAACCTCCAACATCGCTGACAGTTCGCGTTTGCACCGGGACGTAAGTCTTTTCGGGAGCGACAACTTGGCGACTCTGCTAGGGACTTTGCAACCAGGGCTTCTGGTTCTTTTGTGGGTTTCTCCTAGCGCTTGTTTTTTTTGTGTTTACTGGGGGTGTTATATGCTATATGTGCTTTTTGTTTATTGCTTTATTTGTTTCTTTATGTACAACTTTATTTATCGCTTTCATTTACTATTTTATGCATTTCATATTATTATCATATCATATATGTGCTGGATTTGTTGGTTTGCCTTGGTGGGAGGGGTATTCCAGTGAGAAAGGTCCAACACAAAGGCCTGAGTGACAGACATAGGATTAGAGTGGCTTCATATTCTTTCCCATTCCATTTCGGTCTGGTGCGGGAATATGAAACACAGTTCAGACATGGGTTTCTTCTTGAGAACTCTGTGCTACAGATTTCCTGTAGTGCTAGGGATATCTGAGAAGCTTGCTAAGTCTGGATGACCTTTTTAGATGACCTTCAGCATATGAGGTGAATTAGAGGAGGATCCTTTATGATTAATGTAAACATTGTACCTCTGGGTTAGAAGTGTTTACACTTCTCATAATAGATCCAAGTCTGAGGATCCTTGTTCTAGAACAATACATGTGAGTGGGTGGGGTTGTTTATAGGTTTGCAGGAACCCTTGGCCTCAACGTACCCTGTTACTGATATTGTTTTAAGGTTACACTATTTTGGACTGATCTTATGAAACCCTGGACTTGTGACTCTTTATTTGAGTCCCCCACCTAATTACTGGTTCTCAGACCTTCATCCCGACTTCTGAACACTCATGGCCCTATCAAAAGCAACGGACAATCCAGCACCTGATCACAAACCCTTACATATCATTCAGTATACATCATTTTGCATCATTTAACATTTGTCTATTTGTTTTACAGGGTATCCACATCTTCTTTGGTTTGGTTTTGACTGTTCTTCTGCTCAGAAATCTTCTTCAACCATCTTCACCAGATATCTTGTTCAGCTGTCTTTTTCATCTATCTGCATCAGCTACTTTCATCAGTTATCGTTTCTAGTTATCTTCATCAGCACCCTTTGTCAGTATGGATTCAACCAGAAAGAGCAACATCACATACCATTTCTTTGAGTATCCCCTGGCAGGCATCAGGCAAATTCAGGCCCTTATCAATCCTGATCATGTTCCTTTATTCAGAGAGCATTATAGTGGTATTATGGACATGATCATGGAATTGGATGCATCACAGGGGAGCTTGATTCACACCTGTCTCCAGTTCTATGACCCTCCTCTCTGATGTTTCACTTTCCCAGACTTTTAGATAGGTCCTCTGCTGGAAGAGTTTTCCATATTGTTGGGTGTCCCTGTCAGAAGAGGATTTCCTTTCAACACTCAGATGAATGCTCCTAAGAATGAAGATATAGATAAGGCTCTACATTTGGAAGTTACTATCATTGATCAACATATGACCACCAAGGTTGGGATCCCAGACCTCCATATGGACTTCTTAATTACTCAGGCTACCAGTCATGCTGCAACAGGGAAGTGGGAAACTGTTTGTGCTCTCCTGGGTCTTAGTATATATGGTATCATCTTGTTTGTAGACGAGCCTATGTTTGTAAGCAAGAATGATATCCATATCTTCATGCTCAAGAATCCAGTCCCCACCCTGCTAGGGGATTTCTACTACTCAGTGCATCAGAGGAATGAGAAGTAGAGGGGAAGACTAGTCAGATGTTGTGCACCCCTTTTCTACAGGTGGTTGATGAGACATATGCCAAAGACGGAAGCTTTCCTGAATCCACATCAGTCAAGGAATTGGGCTAAGAGGATGACTGCCCTTACTTCAGAAGACATCAGGTGGTGTACTCAGAACACAAAGGGCAGGGACATAATTACAAGTTGTGGACATTATCCTAATGTAACTCTTATTGGAGTGAAGGGTTGCATCAACTACAATCCTTTGCTTTTCAAAAGACATTTAGGGTATGCCCTGGTACACCCACCTCGAGAGCAAGACTTAGCAGAGTCCCTTTACTGTGTTGTTCAGAATAATCATGCCACCGTCCGAAAAGCAGCCTGGGCTTGGGACAACATACAGACTAAAGGGATTGCTATTCTAGGTAAGTGTAACAACATAGCTTCAGCTCAGTACACTGAATGGTCTCGCATCAGAGGACAAATTACCCGCATGTCATTCACCCTAGAGGATGTACTAGGGCCATCAGCAGTTGAGCCCATAGCTACAGTCAAATTGGAGGAATTTGAGAAGTTAAAAGAAAGGAATACCCAGCTTTCTGAAGCCCTGAAGAAGACCCTTTGGGAAAGGAATGATGGTCTTCTGGACATTGAGAGGTTAGAAAAGCTCCGGATCAAACATATAACCAAGATAGAAAAGACAGAGGACTTCATCAGAAAAGCCTGAACATGGGAATTGGTATTGAAGAATGCTTGCAAAGAAGCCAAGATTCAGAAAGCCAGAGTTGAGAACTATTTGGAAGAGAGTCAGGCTAGGTGGATCAGGATCACTGAAGCTCGTTTGCAAGAAGATCAGAAGACACAAGCTAAGATAGAGCAGTTGGAAGCTAATGAGAAGAAGAGTCAAGAAGCACTCCTAGCAGCACAGAAGGAAATATCAGAGTTGAAACTCCGGGCGGGGTTGAAGAAATCAAAAGAACAAAACAAGTACATGAAGAGGACAAATGCCATTGCAACCAGAAACCTTCTTATCAGGACCATCACAGAGCATCCAGTTGGACCAGTGACTGATGCTCTCCTGAAGGAGGTCAAGGAGGATGAATTTGGGCTGGATGTTTGATTTCCTTTACTTGTATTTTATTTTAGTTGTACTTTAATTCTCCATGGTGATTTTGTTGTATTTCTTAACTTAATTGTATTTTGACCCACCATGGGAACTCGTTGTAATCATAAACTATGTATTTGGGCATTTTGTAATGTTATAGTTTGTGTGTTACATGGATCTTCTTTTGAACTTCATTTCTCTTCAACATCTTCATTCCCAGAGGCCTGGAAGGTCAAAACCAAAGTGCCAAACTGGATAAACTTGGAAGACAAATAGACATACTGCATTGCATGCTAACCTCATTCTCTGTGTTTTTGCAGGTGTTTTTGTTGTTGTTTTCTCACTTTGTTGTGTGTTTCACGAAACATTGCTCGTAGGAGGGATTTCCCCATCAATAGAGTCCACATGTATCCTATAAGACACAAACTTCCGAGAGTTCAGATGGACCAAGTTCAACAAGATTTGACTAACGTTAGAACTCAGATGGCTAATGAGAGAACTGAGATGAGAGCTCAGATGAACCAGTTCATGGTAGTGATGACTGGGTTGGCTCAGAGCCAAGAAAGATTGAGAGAGTTAGTCGAGCGGAAAACTCCAGAAGAGAATCATCCGGGCACTGGAGGTACTAGTAACAACGATCACGGGCAGCCACAAACAAATCCGCCAGAGTTTGGGCCCCACCTCAATCCTGAAGTCAATGTTATCAGAAATACCCAAGGAAATGCAGGAGGTCGTATTCTACAAGAAGATCCTCTGGATGAACAGTTCATAGTAATTGGTGCTGGGGATGAAGCCTATGATCGTCGTCTGGACGAAATAGCAGAGAAGCTAAGATCCTTGGAATCCCAAAACTCATTGGGATTTGATGTGATGGATATGGGTTTAGTGGAAGGAGTCAGAATTTCTCACAAGTTCAAACCTCCTTGCTTTGAGAAGTATAATGGTACCTCCTGTCCTCGTACCCATTTGCAGTCTTTCCTGGGGAGGCTGAAAGCTTACACCATGGATGAGAAGTTGTGGATGTTTTACTTAAAAGATAGCTTGACCGGGGCATCCCGTGAGTGGTATTCCCACCTATCCAGAGCTACAGTCAGGAACTGGAAGGACTTAGCTGAAGCTTTTATACACCAATATCAGTACAACCTGGATATGGCACCTAATAGGACCCTCCTGATGGGTATGTCTCAGTCTTCAAGAGAGAGTTTCCGAGAATATGCCCAAAGATGGAGACAGCTTGATGCTGTTGTCCAGCCTCCTATGTCCGAAAGGGAAATGGCTGACATGTTCATGAATACATTGCAAGTAACCTACATTGACCGACATGCTGCTTTCTTTTCCACCAGTTTTGTTGATGTGGTTATAGCTGGTGACAAAATTGAAAGTCTTTTGAAGATGGGAAAAATTTATGACAACGGCGCTAGCTCCAGCAATGCAAGGAACCTTTCTTAGGACCTCGCAGAATAGGCGAAACTAATTCAGTTCATATGGGCAGAGGTAGGCCTCAATACATTCCAAGATCAGTCGCTGCCGTCACCATTCCTACTCCAGGACCTCAACAACAGTATCCTCAACAACCACAACACTTCCCACAGTAGCAATAGTTTCCTCAACAAAGATCTTACAACAACAATAATCAGCAACAACGTCCTTTCCAACAAAGGCCTTCACAAATCAACAGGGTTATCGATCCCATCCTGATGCCCTATGCAGCTCTACTTCCACAGTTATTGAAGCTCAATCTGATCGAATTGAGGAATCTGGCCCCACATGATCCCCAGAATCTCCCAAGGAACTATAATGTCAACGCCAGATGTGCCTTCCACTCCAATGCACCTGGCCATACAACAGAGAAATGCAGGGCCTTACACATGAAGGGTCAAGATTTGATTGATTCTAAGGAAATCAACTTTGCACCCCCTCCAAGTGTTACAAAGAATCCTATGCCTAGCCATGATGGGCCTAGGATAAATGCCATTGAGGAGGATTAACCAGTAAGCCTAATTGATAATGTTGTAAGTATTCAAACACCTCTGGCCGAGGTTAAAACTCAGCTTTTGAAGTGCCAAGTGTTTCCAGGTTGTGAGGCCCATTGCGAAGCTTGCAAGATTTCTACCAACGGTTGTGCAAATTTGAATACCGGTATCAATAGTTTTATCAGGGAAGGCACTCTACAAATCACTTCAATAGTTCCAGCTCCTACAACATCAACAACCATTCCTCCTACAACACCAGCAAACATCACTTCATCAGATATAACAGATATCACTCCTACAACTTGAACAACAATCATTC
Organism: Lathyrus aphaca; assembly: GCA_963966055.1. Classification (NCBI taxonomy): domain Eukaryota; kingdom Viridiplantae; phylum Streptophyta; class Magnoliopsida; order Fabales; family Fabaceae; genus Lathyrus; species Lathyrus aphaca. The sequence goes on along the minus strand of OZ014519.1, from coordinate 62,706,029 downwards.
TGACAGATTCTTCTACAACATCAACAACCATCCCTTCTTCAACTTCAACAGACATCAGTTCAACACATCCTTTTACAACAACAGCAACCATCAATGAAGACATTTCCACAATCACCTTCTATTATGACCCAACAATAATCCATGTTCCAGATTCTTTCAACAACTCACATCAACACCCCCATCAACATCAACGACTTCCTGCACCCGCATCACTTCCAATCAGACCTTCTGTCACAATTTATTATGACCCACAAACTGTCACAACTCCTTCTTCCGCAGCAATCAGTCATGTTACTATCACGGTGCCTTGACCAGTTCCATATGACAGCAACAGCGTCGTGCCTTGGCACTATGGCTCAGATCTATATTGCAACAGAAAGAAAATCACTATTGATTCTTCAACTTCTTCACCACAGATTGATAATGTAGGGGGAGGCAGAGGCTTCACTCGAAGCGGACGTCTCTTCGCTACACAGTTCCCAAGAGTTAATGTTGAAGCTGCTGCCAAAGCTAAAGGCAAGAGTGTGGTGCCCGAAGAACCAATTGCCAAAGAAGCTCAGAAGACACCCTTTGATTAGGATGTAGACGAGTTCATGAGAATAATCAAGAAGAGTGACTACAAGGTTCTGGACTAGTTCCATCAGATACCCTCCAAAATCTCTATACTATCATTGCTTGTGTGTTTCGAAGCTCACAGGAATGCACTTCTCAAAGTCTTGCACGCAACTTACGTGCCTGAGGAGATTACTCTCAACCAGCTAGAGACGGTGGTTTCAAATGTCAATACTAGCCATGGGCTAGGTTTCACCGATGCTGATCTGACTACGGAGGGCCGTAACCACAACAAGGCTCTGCATATCACCTTGGAATGTAAAGGTGTTGTACTTTCTCATGTCTTGGTTGACACTGGGTCATCTCTCAACGTTCTTCCAAAGAAAGCTTTAGTCAAGATGGAGTATGATGGACTTGCACTCCGCCCGAGTAATCTAGTTGGGAGAGCCTTTGACGGTTCTAAAAGATCGGTTCTTGGAGAAGTTGAGTTGCCTGTGGTAATTGGCCCACAGATTTTCAAAACTATCTTCTATGTGATGGACATTCAGCCTGCCTACAGTTGTTTGTTGGGTTGAACCTGGATTCATGCTGCTGGCGCCGTAACATCGACCCTTCACCAGAAGTTAAAATACGAGTGGGAAGGCCAAATTATCACCATCTGTGGGGAAGAGGACATTTTCGTCAGTTATCTAGCTACCTACAAATACATTGAAATGGATGGAGAGATCCATGAGACGATGAGTCAAGGTTTTGAAGCTCTCAATGTCAATGAAGCAACAACTGAAGTGTCTAGTACTTCAATTGCTTCTTACAAACAAGCTCATAAGGTTGTTGAAGACGGGAATGCCCAAGGCTGGGGCAAGCTGCTGCAAGTTCAGATCAAGGAAGATAAATTCGGTTTGGGTTACAGACAATCCCGACAGGTCCAAGAGGAGGCTGCTGAAGCTCCCAAGTTTATCAGTGGGGGTATAATGACCCCGGATGCAATCAATAATGTGGAAGATGAGGCTGAAAGAGACTTCAACCTTGAAAGCTGGATTTGTCCAAGATTCCCAGGCCAGCAAGTCCTCAACTGGTCTTCCCATGATATTATAAGGGTTACTGCTTCAGAGTAATTATTATTTCCTGTTTAAGCATGCATCAAGTCATGCATCTTGCCCAAGGTGTCATGAATCATTTTGTAATAGGCCCATATATGTATTTTGTGCAAATGAATGATTAATGAACAATAGACATCTTTTGCAAACAATCTTTTTCGCTCACTGTCTTTTATTTTTGTTATTTTCGCACAAAACAATAAATGGTAATGTTTTTCTCATCAATAGCTTCGTTCACTTTTTCTAAATAAGATAAAATCAATCACTAAAATGAACAAATCTCAACCCTTAAGAAGATAATCCTCCAGATTGCACCGACAACGACACTGCTATGACCTCGTATGACTTCGACAATCCGATTAATCAAACAAATGAAGGGGTTGATGAAGACTATGACCTGAAGAGTTATCCAGGTTGTTAAGACAAGAGGAAAAAGTGATTGCTCCTCATCAGTAGGAGGTTGAAACTGTCAATCTTGATACCGAGGAAGATGTGAAAGAGGTGAAGATCGGGGCCAGTCTGCAAGCTCTAGTGAAAGAACAGCTCATCAGTATGCTTTGAGAGTATGTCGACGTCTTTACTTGGTCATATCAAGATATGCTAGGCTTGGATACATATATTGTCATGCACAGACTGCCATTGAAAGAAGGTTGTCCGCCAGTTAAACAGAAGTTGCACCATACTCGCCCAAACATGGCCATGAAAATAAAAGAAGAAGTACAAAAGCAGTGGGACGCCAGTTTTTTTGCAGTAACTAGTTACCCGCCGTGGCTTGCTAACATTGTACCCGTACCTAAGAAGTATGGCAAGGTGCGTATGTGTGTGGATTACCGGGATATGAATAGAGCTAGCCCGAAAGATGATTTCCCATTACCTCACATTGATATATTGGTGGATAACACAACATAGTTCTCGGTATTCTCTTTCATGGATGGATTTTCTGGATACAATCAGATTAAGATGTCACCTGAAGACATGGAGAAGACAACTTTCATCACACCTTGGGGCACGTTCTGTTACAAGGTTATACCGTTCGGTCTGAAGAATTCCGGTGCAACATATCAACGAGCTATGGTAACATTATTCCACGATATGATCCATAAGGAAATCGAGTGATATGTGGATGATATGATTGCCAAGTCCCTTACAGAGGAAGATGATCTGGTGAATCTGCTGAAGTTGTTCAAGCGTCTGAGAAAGTATCAAATAAGGTTGAACCCCAACAAATGCACATTCGGGGTACGTTCTGGTAAGCTGCTGGGTTTTATTGTAAGTGAAAAAGGGATTAAGGTTGATCCCGATAAAGTCAAAGCTATTCAGGAAATGCTTGTACCTAAGACTGAGAAAGAAGTTTGAGGGTTCTTAGGTAGATTGAACTACATCTCGAGGTTTATATCTCATCTCACTGCAACCTGCGAACCCCTGTTCAAGCTGTTAAGAAAGGAGCAAACAGTCAGGTGGAACAATGACTGTCAGAGAGCTTTTGACAAGATCAAAGAATATCTACAAGAACCTCCAATTCTCACGCTTCCAGTTGAAGGAAAACCTCTAATCATGTTCCTGACAGTATTAGATGAATCAATGGGGTATGTGTTGGGCCAACATGACAAGTATGGTCGAAAAGAGTATGCAATATACTACCTAAGCAAAATGTTTACTGACTGTGAACAACGTTATTCACTGCTCGAGAAAACTTGTTGTGCTTTAGCATGGGCTGCTCGCCGACTAAGACAGTATATGTTGACTCATACTACCTTATTGATCTCAAAGATGGATCCAGTCAAGTACATATTTGAGAAGCCAACACTTACCGGAAGGGTTGCAAGATGGAAAATGATTCTAACAGAATATGACATTCAGGACACATCTCAAAAAGCCATCAAGGGCTGTGTATTGTCTGACTATCTGGATGAGCAACCCATTAATGATTACCAACCTATGAGATTTGACTTCCCTGATGAAGACATCATGTTCTTAAAGCAAAAGATTGTGAAGAGCCTGTTCACATTGAAGGGCCTATCCAGAAGAAGCATGGACTATGATGTTTGACGGGGCAGTTAATTGCAACGGTCGTGGGGTTGGTGCAGTGCTTATTACACCTAAAGGGGTTCAGATGCCTTTCTCAGCAAGGCTCACCTTTGCATGCACTAACAACGAAGCAAAATACGAAGCTTGTATCATGGGTCTTGAGGAAGCCATTGACCTCAGGATCAAAACCTTGAATGTATTCGGAGATTCAGCTTTGGTAATCAACCAAACCAACGGCAAGTGTTACACTCATCAGGAGCATCTAGTTCCCTACCGTGACTATACGAGGAAATTGTTAACCTTCTTCACAACGGTTAAGCTTGAATACATCCCACGAGACGAGAATCAGTTTGCAGACGCTTTGGCTACCATTCCATCCATGATCAAAGTACAAGCTTCTAATTATGTACCTCGGATTTTGGTATCCAGACTGGACAGATCGACATACTTATTCTTTGTGGACACTTTCACTGATAACAAGCCTTGGTACCATGACATCAGATTCTTCTTGGAGACTCAGACATACCCACTTGGGGCATCGTCAAACGATAAGAAGACATTGAGAAGGCTAGCCAGCAGTTTCTTCCTCAATACTGATTGTTCTTTGTACAAGAGAAACTTCGACATGGTCTTGCTCAGATGTGTTGACAAGAAGGAAGCAGACCTAATGATGCACAAAGTACATGAAGGTTCTTTCGGTACCCATATCGGGGGAAATGCAATGGCAAATAAGATATTTAGATCAGGTTACTATTGGATCACAATGGATGCAGACTGTTGTGCCTATGCCAGAAAATTCCTCAAATGCCATATTTACACATATAAAGTGCATGTGCCTCTGAATCCTTTAAATGTAATGTCTTCATCTTGGCCCTTATCCATGTGGGGCATTGATATGATTGGAAAGATTGAACCGACTGCTTCAAATGGTCATAGATTCATCCTGGTAGCCATTGAATTCACTAAAAAAGTTGAATAAGCTTCGTATGCAAATGTCACCAGGCAAGTGGTAGCTCGATTTCTGAAAAGGGATATCATTTGTCGATATAGAGTTCCCGAGCAAATCATTACTGATAATGGTTCCAATTTGAACAACAAGATGATGGCAGAACTTTGTCGGGACTTCAAGATTCAACATCACAACTCTTCCCCTTACATGCCAAAGATGAATGGCGTTGTCGCAGCCGCTAACAAGAATATCAAGAAGATTGTGCAAAAGATGGTAGTCATCTCCAAAGACTGGCACAAAATGGTACCATTTGCCTTGCATGGGTACCGAACCTCAATCAGAACATCTACTAGGGCAACACCTTATCAGCTTGTGTATGGTATGGAAGTTGTCCTACCTGTTGAAGTTGAGCTACCCTCCTTACGGGTAATGATGGATGTAAAACTGGATGAAGCCGAATGGGTCCGATCTCGATATAATCAACTGAGTCTGATTGAAGAAAAGAGATTAGCAGCCATCTGTCATGGGAAGTTGTATCAGAAGCGAATGAAGAAAGCCTTCGATCAGAAAGTCAGACCTCGGGAATACCAAGTGGGAGAGCTTGTGCTGAAAAGACTTCTTCCTCCTCATACATACCACAGGGGAAAATGGACGCCAAACTACGAAGGCCCATTCATAGTAAAGAAATTTTTCTCTGGCGGAGCACTGATGCTCACTACTATGGATGGCAAGGATTTCTTATCTCTTGTGAATTCAGATGCAGGTAGAAAATACTTCGCATAAAAGACCCGCTGGACATAAAAACAGAATGTAAGTCCAGGCAAAAATAGGGCATCCCGGCGAGTCAAAAACAAAATAAAAAGACTCGGGCAAAAATAAGGTCAAATTGAAAAAAATGTACACCCGCTGAGTTGAAAAGCCTCATCGGACAACTCAGGCAAAAATGGGTATCCTAGTGGATTGAAAACCCGAAAGGGCGATCCACGCAAAATAAGGGAAAAAGCGAACAACTGCATTCTGAATTCGTCTGTATAACTCACAACATGGCAAGCTTCGATAAAGCATCATTCAGAATCGACCTTCTTCAGAAAGCAAGATAAGAAGAGCGTCAAGGTCATACATGTCATAGCAAAGGAAGCTCACTGGAGCGTCAGCTTCAAACATTTCCAACACTTTTATTTTCTCAATTTACAACAATCTCCTCCTCTCAGGGATTCGCTTCTTCACTGTACTTGCCTATTTATAGCACACAAATCAATAAAATCAGAATATTCAGTCACACTTTTTTTTTGTACATTTTTGTTTCATTTTCAAAATGTCCAAAGTTCATAATACAACACTTGAATGAAAACATATAAGCCATTTTTTTTCAATATATGCTTGCAGGAAATTTGCACTCTTGAGTAAATCTAACTCCTATGACGGAATCCGGTTGAGGATACCTCGGGACACTTGTGCGTTTTCTTTATTTAACAGGTTGCAGGTACTCAAGGTAGGTAATCTTTCACAGCGTGAGGCATATCAAGCATTATATCCCCAGCCAGGTCAGCCATCGCCTCAACAGCAGGGTCACTTGACAGAAGTTTTCCCCCATGAAGTTGTCATCCCCTCAGAGGATCTTTCGAGAAACTCATTTAATCCCTAATGTGTCGCTTGGACAAAAGAGTTACAACAGATTACTTCCCATAAGCGCTCTTCTCCCCAAGCAGAATCCCCCGAGCAATGCTTAAATTGTTGTTCCCTATCAGAGGTGCCAGGATTTTTCTCATCCTCAGTAGAGTAAGCAGAATCGCTTTCCCGCAGAGTTGCCAGTTTCCCCCAATAGAGCTGCCAAGGTTTTCTGTTCCCCAGTGGAGTGGCCGAAGCCTCCTCATCTCTAGCTTGGGTCACTTCAACAAAATCTTCCCCAGCCGGAATCCCCACGGATCTTTTTTCCCCAGAGCACCACGGATTTCCCTAGAAAGATCGTTCAGTGATCTTTTCTCCCCACAGATCGACCAGTGATCTCTTCCCCCAGCGGATTCCTCCCTCCAGACAGATCGCCCAGAGATCTTTCTCCCTGCAGGATCCGGATCTCAGATCTGTTCTCTCATTTTGCATAATCATAGCATTCGCATCATTTTCCCCAAAATAAGCGTAGAATTCCGTCTAATACGGAGCATTACGGTAAAAATCAAACATTTGCATGATCATAAGCCAGGTTCGAGCCAGTCACCTGCAAATACATAATCATTTCACCAGCAATATACAAAACTTATTCCCCACAGACAAAGCCAAACATACTTTTTGCACTCTCAGTGCAGATACTTGTTCATACTTGTACATATTCGTTTTTGCACTCGCCCGTGTCATACTTCCCCCAACAAGTCAAACACTCGTCTATGTCTCTTGCTCAATCTTTTTGACACTCGTCCGTGTCTTGCACATGTTTCTCTAGCAGGTTAAACACTTGTACATACTTATACATAATCCTCTGATACTCGTCTGTATCTTGCATATATCACCTCTCTGGCAGATAAACACTCGTCCGCGTTCCTTACATAACAGATTGATACTCGTCTGTATCATCATCCTTAAACACGTTTCAGCGTTTGTTTCTATCGATACTCGTCCGTATCGCGGTCCTAGGGATGATCGTCCACATATTTGGTTTATACACTCTGTCAAACACTTATACCTTTTATTTCAAAGTGTAAGCACTCGTCCATGTTTACCATTCCCCAATAAGTCACCAACAAAATAATCTCTTTGTATCCAACATTCGTCCTATGTCGTGATATTTTCAGCATTCGTCCTCTGCCAGGTGATCGTCCTTCACCTTTTGATGACCGTCCCTCATCATTTTATCCGATGGCCATCCCCATTGATGATCCTCTTATCCGACATTCGTCCAATGTCATGATACGTTCGGCAGCCGTCCCCTGCCAGGTGATCGTCCTTCACCTTTGGATGACTGTCCCTCATCCTATCCCCAGTGGAATCCCCATTCTTGGAACTTTCTATCCGGAATTCGTCCTATGTCGCGATATCTTTTAGGCAGCCGTCCCCTGCTAGGTGGTCGTCCTTCACCTTTTGATGACCGTCCCTCATCATTATTCTGATGGTCGTCCCTATCGTCGACCTTTGTTATTTGGAATTCGTCCTATGTCGAGATAATCCCTAAGAGCAGCCGTACCCTGCTAGGTGACCTTCCTTCACATCTTGATGATCGTCATTCATCATGTGTATCCGATGACCGTCCCCATCGATGATCTTTTCTATCCGGAATTCGTCCTATGTGTAACACTCCAAATTTGCCCTCTTCTTTTTAAGCATCATATCACATCATATTCATCATGAACATATCATGTCCTTAGCATATTGCATAGAAAAATGAAGCATGACACTTGCATATTCCAGCATAAGGCATGTGATCAATCATCAGGGAAATTCAAGGCTCACAAGGCAGGTTACAAGATTGACATCAGGGTCAAAGCATTATAAAGGATAGAGGATCAACATCAGATCAAAACGGTTGGCATCGACTTATGCTTGAAGGTTCCCACCAAAAGGAGGGAAATTCAAAATTTACTGGCGTTAACCGGTTAACGGATTGGTTAACCGGTTAACGGCTACAAATTTTGAATTTCCAGCAGCAATTCAACATGTGTGATTTTTGCTCCTTTTTTCATTTTTTTTCATTCTTCTGATTTTATTCATTTTTGAATTAATTGGAGATTAAAGAGAAGGATCTAGAGCCCTTGTCCAAGCCTAATCCCATTGCTACATCCTAATCACACTACCCAAACCATAATTTTGGATCCCAATCCTAATTTTTGGGCCTCATACCTAAACCATATTTAATCATTTCTCTCCAAACCAAAAGGAGCTTTCCCTCATTTTTCACTCTCATTTTCTGAATTTTCACTCCTCTCACTCACAATTCTCTCACTTTTCTCTCCAAATTTTCCAAATCACTCAAAGTTCTTCTTTGAAGATCACATAACCATGCCTTGAGGTGTGTAGATCTTGGAACTAGACCTCCATCCATAACCTCATTACATCTTTTTGCTGGTTTTGTGGTGATTCAGATCTGGTTTGGGATCTAGAGGAGCTTTTGGATCCGAAATTCTGCATCAAGAGCTTGTTCTTGCATTTATTTTGCACGGAGTGTGAGGCTTAACATCGGATCTTCAAAGTTTTGCGCGAGATCTATCGTTTTCAGCTCAATCAACAACTACCAAAGCATACCTCAGCTTTGTAGGTTGGTTAAATTCAGATCCAGCTCTGTTTTTTTTAGTTTATTTGCATGCTTGAGTTTTAGATCCACCACATGTTTGCATATTTGCTTGTGTTGCTTGATTGATTGATTGGTAACCGGATCTATATATTAATGTTCATGAGCTTGATGATGCCATTTAATGTGAATTGATGTATTATCTTCATGTTCAAATGCTTGCTGGACTGGTATGAGATTGTTTGGAATAAGCTGGTTGGGAGCTGATTTTTGTAGGTTTTTGCTGCTGTCTTAACAGCGTTAACCAGTTAACGGATTGGTTAACCGGTTAACGCACCTGAATAGTGTTGTGTTTATGCAGGTTTTGGCATGGTTAACCGGTTAACAGATTGGTTAACCGGTTAACACTGAAGCAGTACGCCATTTCTGCCTTTTTTCATGCATGTTTGATTCCCTTACTTGTTTTAAATGCCATGGATCATCATATGATCATTGAATATGTTTGTTTGGTTGATTTTCTTGTTGATTGATGCGTGCTTCCGTATTCTCGACACGTAAATGCTTGTATGGGCATTGTTTGGCATGATTGTTTGATCTTAATTGGGGTGAACTTTGAGCATGTCATTGCCTTGATTTTATTAATGAACATATGCTGGATTATACTAATCACTTCAGGGGCCTTGGTAAGTAAGAGGTGTGGAAGTGATTCCCATATCTCCAAATATCATCTCTTCTCTTATTATTCTTACTTGTGATAACCTTTGATTGTTGGGCTTAGGCCTTACTCCCTCCTCTCCTATTCCTCTTTCTTCTTCTTCTCTTCTTCTTTCTTTCTTCTTTAGGATAGGTTTCAAACCTCATTAACCTAGGTTCATCCATGCATGACAACATTTAGGATTCTAGTCTCCCTTAGACTCTTCACCTTTTGAGATCTTTATGGTGCTCTCTCTCTCTTCTCATCTTCAAACTTAATTTTTTAATCCATTCTAATAAAGGTTGAGTCTTCTCATGTGACATGAGACTTTGCTATGAGATACTTGCACGCGTTCCGTCTCGGGGCAAGGTGTAGGTTATCCCTCGTGGTGGATAGGTCTTAGCATGAGATTACTTCACAAAGAAAAAGCATAAAAACCACTGCTTAATCAAAAATCACAAAAAACACTTAATAAATGTTAATAGGTCAGTGTGTCTGAGCCTTCACTTGTGGGACTAGCTTTGGGGATTTCCTCCATAGATAGGTGTGCCTCTTGCGCATTCCATTTCGGGATGATGTGAGACGTACACATCCCATTGAGTAAGACTTAGGTACACTTACCTATGCAAATCTCACTCATAAAAAGCTTCTAAGAAAACACTGAACAAATAATAAGCGTCTTTCCTTCGGGAATTCTTTTCTCATCTCATTCGCTCCGTACGCGAACTTGCTCCTACTTGTCATTTTGCAAGACGGTTACGCACTGATCGTCCGAGTCTGCAACACCTGAGCATTGGCATAGGTAGTTCAAGCCTTAATTCACAAGGAATTTCTTTTCTACCCCTAGTTAGGGGAACTACGACGTCTCTGATCCTCATTTTCCTGATGAGGTACGTAGGCAGCGGGGTAGGGCCCGTTCGAGCACAATCTTTATTTTCCCTATATTTTTCCTTTTCATTTCTTTTTCAGTTCTTTTTATTTTCTTTTACAGTTCCAGTTCCTTTCTTTTAGCAGTAGCTTTCATACCCTCACCCTTTGAAACAATTTCTTTGCAAGCGTGGATCCCGTCGGGTACGGCGGACGATCTGGGTGCTAATACCTTCCCAGGTCGTAACCGACTCCCGAACTCAGTATCTTTGGTTCGCAAGGCCTCGTTGTAGACACCCCAAATTTGCCCTCTGGCTTTTGTATCTTTTACTGCTTCTCGTTTGCATATCATACGCATTTTGCATACCATTTGCATAAGCTCAAAAGACATGGGATCAATGTTGTCTGAAGATTAGGGTCTCACGCTTTATTTGCGAATTATCAGAAGAAATCAAGGCTTTGGCTTACAGCCATCAGTGGCATCATCCTCTCTTTTCTCCTGTCACCCATTAGGGTTTATTTCCCTGTTTTGGTAACCTTCAAGGATTTCACATCTGAAGACTGTTCACTGAGTCATCTAGTTCGTCATCAACATTGAAGTGTGAATCAGAGGTTTCTTCTTCATCAAGACAAGGCTGTCTCTCTTCTCAGCATCTCAGGCTATTTTCACCCTCAAAGAGATCTGGTTTCAATGCAAGTGTGCTTGTTTGTTACAATCTAGTTCGGGTGGATGTTTCTTCTAATTTCAGTCAAACTACCAGGAGATTTTCTTCAAGTGCATATTATCTGTTTCAGTGAACTATTTATCAGTGAATGGGCGTCCAAGATTAAATTGTCGTGTGTGGCACTTTTTCAGTGTTGCAAGGAGTATGTTAATAAGAAGTTGTTGAAAAAGTTCGAGTGCAGTTGTTGGTTTAAATTCAGTAAGGATGTGCGTGGAGATTTATTCAAATTCACTATAACCCATATTCACATTTCTATTTTTCTCGCCTAAATCATTTTCGTTTTACCCATTTTTTATACCAATATCCAACTATAAACCATTTTCCCAATTTTTCTTTCCTTCCACCATATCCACTCATCATTCAAAGTCATTCAAATTTATTTCCAAATAATAAATCCCATGTCCATTTTTGTTATTATCCCTCATTCACAGTTATTTTTTTCGTTATAATATTTTCCACTCAATTGCACATTTTTTTTTCCTTGCCACATTCAAATCCATATCCATAACCTTTTTATTGAACCATTCAGTCCATATTTCTATCATTAATCCAAATTTATTCATGTCCATTTTATCCATTTTTACCTGTTATTTCTTAAAAACCATTCTAGACTTTTTCCCATTCAAGTCCGTGTTATTATCCACATTTTCATTATTCATTTACAACCTAAACCGGTTTCTTTCCATTTTAACCATTAAATAATTCTTTTTTCATTATTTAGTTCTATCCATCTTCAAATTAAATCCATTTCACTTTTTATTTCATTCTCCTTTGTTCGATTATCCATTCTCTTTTCATTATTTTTTAATATCCATAATCCTATTTCTCTTCCAACTTTATTCATTAAATCATGTTAAGCACATTTTTCTTTTTATTTTTTCTCTCTCATTACACCATTATTTAAAGTCCATTATTTTTCACAAAGTCCATAGGAGTTATGAAAGTCCATTATTTAAAGTCCATTATTTTTCAGCCTAATCACTACAAACACACATCACACACACTCATTTTTTATCCCTCCTCACATGGCCCACCTTGACAAAAGACACACCAACAAACTTTTCCCTTTTCGTACAGACACCACCTTTTGCAGTACAACAATTCCTCACAAAAATGTACTCCACGCCACAACTCACGCTTTTGCTTATGCATCTGCACGCTAGCCAACAGCAACACGCAGTCAACAAACCTCACGCAATGACCCTGCACACACTCAACCTCCACCTGCTACCCTTCACCATCACCTCACCGTCACAGCCAACACCACCTTACCATTTCATCACTCTTCTCGCAACAACATCACTACAACACACAAAACATCCCTTTGCAAATTCTGCATAAAAAAGGAAAACGAGAAATCTCTTGAATGTTTTTTTTCCTCGTTCAACTCATTCCAACAACAATTTCACAGAAAAAAGGAAAAAAACTCTTCACTCACCCTTCACCGCTGCATCAAAACAACGGCAACACTCCTTCAAAACCACCCACAACCCTTGACCTTCTTTGAACCACCGCCAAACCCCCATCGCCTCACGCAATACCACAACAAAAAACCACCAGAAACCTCATTCTTCTTCATAACTCGTGACTACCAAATCAAACAAACTCTTCCATAACCTTCATCAATTCCGAATGTAAACAAATTTGAAAACAGCTCCAACCCTTCTTCTTCAACAACCTCTCTTCAGTACCCAAACCAATCAACCCTTCACTCACACCTAAACCAAAACCAACATCCCCATCGCCACCGCCGTTTCCACGTTAACCCTTTCAACCCTTCATTCACTACATCAACAACAACAGAACTCAGATTAGAACCAACACAGATCAGCAAAAATAAAAGAAGAAAAGTAGAAAATTTCGGTTCATAAACAAAGACGGAGGGAGAATCATACAGCGAGACTCGAACGAAAGAGGGAAAGCTCGGAGTTGTTGTTGTTGACGAAACCGTGACAGCGGAGGGCAGCCGGTGAGGACGCCGCGACGTTGATGACGAAACCACGGTAGCCAGGGCTTAAACTTCGAGTGTGAGAGGCAAAGGAGAATCGATTGGAGAGATCGTGGCAAGGTTTTCTTTTCGGCAAAGGGACAAGTGAAGGGTAGGGCGCGGCGGCGTGTTTTGGGAAAGAAGGAGACAGGGTTTGTTGTTTCATTTTCGCGAGGAAGAAGAGGAACCAGTGACTGTTTTTTATTTCTCTAACTTTTTATTATAAAGTTTTCTTTTATTTTGTGTTGTTATTTTATTTTCTATTTTTTAGTTGCTGATGGGCCTTGGTTAAGCCCAATATGGCGTTTCCGTCATCTCCCCTCACTCCTGTATTCAGCAATCCACCTCCCTTTTCCTTGGTTTCTCATTCTTTTTAGGTTGACTTATTTTTTTTTCATTGCTAACATTCTTTTTCTTTTTTTTGGTTTAATATATGTTAGATTTAATTATAGTTTTATTTAAATATTTTGGTTATGTGGTTTAGTTAATTTAGAACTTTGTTAATTAATAGTTTTAATGTAATTTTGTTAACCTTTTGATTTAGTTTAAATAATAGTTTTATTAATCAATATTTTAGTGTTCTTAATTTGGAAGTTATTAGAATTTAGTTTAATTTGTTATTGTTAACCCTAATTTAGTTAATTTTTTTTAGTTTCCGCTAATTAATTCGGGTTTAATAGAATTGTATTTAATTTTGGTTCTAGTTTGTGCTTGTTATTTTGTAGGTTTATTGTTCGACTTCGGTGATAGCCTTGTGTCGAATTGTTCCTTAGACTTGAAGACTCATCTTGATAATGAAATTTATCTTGTTTATTGATTTCACTTGCCTGCTTTGAGTATTCGACTTCTCTCTTGGTATTTCTTTTGCGCGCATTAGAGAGACAACGGACCTTCTCCGTTAGATACCACTGTGGCCCGATTTTAATTACTGCATGTTGTTGCATCTGGAAGTCCTACTGGTGTAGGCTCTGTTTGTGCATTACTCCATATCGCATTTTCATCTCTCCATTCTTATTCATCTTCATATCGCATTTTCATCTCTCCATTCTTATCTCCATATTGCATTCTCATCTCCGTATCTTCATTCTTATTCATCTTATCTTATTCCTCATCTTCTCTTATTCTTTCTCGACTTGAGGTGTGCTTAGGCCACCATGGAGCTTCTCCTTTCATCTTTCTCTTTTCTCTTTCTTTCTTAAACCTCATAAACCATAGGAATAACCAAGCATGATAATAATTAGGGTTTGATTAGTCCCCCCTTTTAGCTTTTACCTTTGTGTCATCTTTGAGTCTTCTCCTCTTATCCCATAATCAAGGACTAAACCCTAAAGGCTTTAAGGCTTTGTGATTAAGCTTATGCCTGCATCCTTCTATTAGGATGGAGTGTATAACTTTAATCCTAAGTGTTAAACCCTTAATGTGTTTAAATCTCTTAATCAATTCACTTAATAATCATCAAGACATCACACTTGTAACTTGGGCCTTGCATTAGGGTTCTAATTCTTCCTTAATTGGTTAAGAAGGACTAACCCTAGTGTTAATGGACAAGTCCCCCTCAAGTTGTCTTACAAACCATAAAATTCACTTCTTCATCATACCATTAAATAAAATCCACTTAATCAAAGGCTTTGTTTTGTCATGAGTTTAATCCCTAATCATGGATTAAGTTGAGGAGTTTTCCTCATCTTAAACATTCTCATCTATTATCCTTCTATTAGGATGGTGTAATGAGTCTGTTTAATCCTTGATTATGGCTTAACCTCATTACTTAACACTAAACAAAAACCACAAAAACATCTAAATAATCACAAGTAGGTTAATGATCTTAATCCTACACCAAAGGTGTTTGAGTGTGAGAAGCTGACTTCACACTTAAGGTATTCTCATTACCCCTAATCAGAGGGAAGATGTGATGAGTTTACTAAATCCATTGGTTTAGACTTAAGCTCATTAACTTATGACAAACTTTCAAAAACAATAAAAGACTGAAAACACAAAAACAAACAATAATCGTCTCCTCCGGGATTCTTTTCTCATCTCATTCACTCACAAACGAGAACTCGCTTCTTCCGTCTAATGCAAGACAGTTTGCACCTGAGCCAGACAGGTCACACACTTGAGCATAGACAAGCAAGCAGTTCACAAGTCAATTCATCTTTCAGTCTCTTTGGGTCGAACTACGGTGTTCTGACTTCCTCATTGCACGAGAGGATACGTAGGCATAACTTAACAGTTATCGAACAAAAGTCTCTGTATATTCCCCCCTCCTTCCAGTTTTATTCTTTTAGCCTCATGATCTTGAGCATACTCTTTTCCTTACACTGACACATCATTTATACACTTCATTTTTCTCTTACACTGACACCTGTACATTTTGTTTTCTAGCTCTTTTACACACAAATTGCACTGACACTACCCCCTTAAAACACAAATCTTTTAAGCGTGGATCCCGTCGAGTACGACGGACAATCTGGGTGCTAATACCTTCCCAGGTTGTAACCAACCCCCTTTCTCAGTCTCTCTGGTTCGCAACCGTCTTATCCATTCTTTTTCTAGGTCTATGCAGCATTGCCTTTCCTCCGGGATAAAAATGCCTAGCTGGCGACTCTTTTCTTCTCCAGTGAGTTCACTGCTGTGTGTTCTCATTGTCCCTCTCGCCGACCGTTCGCGTCTGTACCTTTGTTTGGGCTAGTCCCATCTATCGGGAGCGACAACTTGGCGACTCTGCTGGGGACCCTTATACTGTAACCAGGGCTTCTGGTTCTTTTTGTGGGTTCCTCCTAGCGCTTGATTGATTTGTGTTTACTGGGGTGTTATGTGCTATCTGAGTTTGTATATGTTTTATTTTTGCTTATGTACAGTTGCTTTATTACTTTCTTTACAGCTTTACATATACCATACTGTCATACTGTGCTGGCTGGATCTGGTTTTATTGCTTTGGTGGGTGGGTGTTCTATTGAGAGTTGAGGTCCTATACCGGGGACCTGAGTGACACCTAGGCTAGAGTGGTTCATATTCTTTCCCATTCCATTTCGGTCTGGTGCGGGAATATGAAACACGGTTCAGATATGGGTTTCTTCTTGAGAACTCTGTGCTGCAGATTTCCTGCAATGCTAGGGCTATCTGGGAAGCCTGCTAAGTCTGGATGACCTTTAGTATTGACCTTCAGAAACTGAGGTGAATTAGAGGAGGAACTTTTATGGTTATTGTAAACATTGTACCTCCGGGTTAGAAGTGTTTACACTTCTCATAACTGATCCAAGTCTGAGGATCCTTGTTTTAGAACACCACCTGTGAGGGGGTTGGGCTGTTTACAGGTTTGCAGGAACCCTTGACCTCAGCATACCCTCATTACCAGTGCAATTGTTTGATCCGGTCACTATGATCCTGAAGTTATTGACCTCTGGTTTTCAGTTACTATTTCGGGTTACTATACAGAGATCTTGTGGTTACAGACACTTGATTCTTGGCAGTATTCCAGATTCCAGGCAGTTTCTAGCTGTGATCCCATGTCTTTGCATCTTTTGCATCATCATATTTCATTTTGCATTTGCATCTGCATTGCATTTTCCTCCTCCAGAGAGCTCATCCTTCCTCTTTTGTCCATGGCCAGCCAGCTGATTTCCCGGTACTCAGTTTGAACAAGTGTTAACTGTTGGAAGACGACATAGTGTGTGAAGCTAGACTGAACAATGTCAAGAGTTAAGAAGGGTCAGATTGGAAGCCGTCAGTAGCTATGTCAGAGAACAATCGTCAGAATGTTGAGTTTCCACCTGGTTTCACTTCAATGACCAATCCGTTGTATGGTCTTTCTCCTGATGAAGATCTTCCACAAGTGAACAATCTTGCTCAAGTTCAGACTGTACAGACCCCGATCGTGAATCAGAATGTACCTGAACCATCTGCTGTCCGAGGTGGACCTTCATCTTTTTCTGATACTACAGATTATCAGAATTTTGCCTTCCCTATGCTAGACTTCCAAGGGGCAATCCCTCTTGTGAAAACCAAGGATCCACAAGTTACCGATCCTGCTGAAAGGTTTCGTGTGTTGGAGGAGCGACTCAAAGCCTTATCGGATCCTGATGCCTTTGGTTTTGATGCTCTAACCCTGTGTTTGGTGCCTGGTCTTGTCATTCCTCCAGATTTCAAAACTCCGAAGTTTGAAAAATACACTGGTGTCAGTTGCCCGAAGCGTCATTTGGTGATGTTCTGTAGAAAAATGACTTCTCGTGCCTGCAATGATAAGTTGATGATTCACTGTTTTCAGGACAGTTTAAGTGGGGCATTTTTAAGTTGGTACATGGATTTGGAAAGTAGTCATATCCGATCTTGGAATGATTTATCCAGAGCTTTCGTAAAGCAATACCAGTACAATATGGACGTGGCGCCCAATCGCACGCACTTGCAGAGCCTATCCCAGAGGAGTGGTGAATCTTTCAGAGAATATGCACAGCGGTGGAGAGAATTGGCAGCCCAAGTGCAACCACCACTTTCAGACAGAGAATTAATTGACCTGCTCGTGGGCACCTTGCAGGGTCCATATTTGGAAAGAATGAGTAGCATTGGGATGACAAGCTTCTCTGATTTGATGATAGTTGGAGTACGCATTGAGAGCCTGCTCAAAAGTGGAAAGATCCAGGACTTTTCGAATATCCCAGCTAGTGAAGGTGAGTCTGTTGTTAGCTCCCAAGAGGAAGAATGGGATGACGTCAGTGCAGTCATGGCAAATATCGAATGTTCTAGAACAACATCTTCTAAGAGATCATCTTTTCCTGAATCTGGTTACTCTTATGGGCATTCGGCAATGCTTAGAACACCATATCAGAAGTCCTGGACTCCTCCTCGTCCAAATCTGCAAGCTCATGGTCGAAGACCTCAGAATCAACTTCAGAGCCAGCCTAGGCCTCGCAACAATTTGGAAAGAAGGAATGCTCCTCTTCATCCAGTTCCCATGGCATACAGTGAACTCTTGCCACATCTAGTTCAGAGCTCTTTGGTGGTTCCTAAGCCTCTCAAACCGTTACCAGGGCCGTACCCTCCAGGGTACAATCCTCATGAGCAATGCGAGTATCATGGTGGATCAATGGGGCATTCAACTGAAGATTGCAAAGCTTTTCAAGCCAAGGTACAACAGTTGATCGACAAGGGCTACATCTCCTTTCCAGAAGGAAGCTTGGTTGTGCACGTTAACCTGTCGCCTGATTGAATTCAAAGACTTCAGAAGAAGCGTGTCTTGATCTCAGTGGCTCAGACAACAGTATGTCATCAGAGTTGGTGATCGCTGTATCCTTTTATCATTTGAATTGTAGTTTCTTTCCTGTTAGCAGCTACTTGTCTTTTAAGCAATGTTGTTTTTGAATGGTAATGTTAATGTAGTGATCTTGCATTTTTGAATCAATTATGTCGCATTCGCTCATTTTTTCTTTCCTTGCATCAAAAAAGAAAAAATAAAAAAATTTGCATCCATATACCTCCCATTTATTTCACTGTTGTTTAGCAGGTTTGAGGGAGGATGATGACAACTGAATACCCATAATTGTTCAAGGTATGCTTTCAGGGTAGAACCTGCTGACGATGTACAGGCATTGCTTCAATTCCCAAACACCGGAGATATAAGGGAGATAGACCCTCGTCAACCCCTTTGAGCCTTGAAGTAGGAGTTTCTTTTCTAAAAAAAAAAAAAACCTCACATTCAACCCGGGGCAGGGTAGTTATCAGTTAATTTGACCGAGCGTTCAAATTTCCAAAGGAGTGTGCATCCGAGGATCCATTACCTTTATTCATTACACCTCAAGAGGTCAAGGGACGTGAAACCACAATGGTTATCCCTCACCCACAATGGAATGAGGCAGTCAACCCTGTCAGCAAGTCATGACAAGCCAGTGTCACACGATTTGTTCAAACAAAAATAAAGAAGAAAAAAAAAGGGAAAAAGCCCGCTAAGTCGAAAAAATGTGTGAAAACATAGGACTTAGGCAAAAGTTAGGGCATCCCGCTGGACTTCGAAATCAAAAAAATTCAAAAAAAAAAGAGAACCAGTCCAGGCAAAAGTTAGGGAGTAAAAAAATGATGAAAGAGAATCTTCCATGAGAACAAAGTCGTGTAACCAGACACAAAGTCAGAATGGGTGACTGTTACTCCAAGAAACCTCATTGGTGCGTAAACCATCAACGTCATTGGTTCCTCAATCATTACAAATCCCTTGTGAGAAGCGAGCGCTTAAGTCGAATTAGATGAACATAGAACTGGAGAACATCAAGGAGAATGGGTGGGCACAAATAAACTTTGAGCCATAAATCTTTCTTTCTAGAACCGTAAACCAAGCCATGTTATAACCCTTGAAAGTTCTAATTGAATCAGGGTCAATTCTGAAAGCATACTACGACAAGGTTGCGTAAACTGACTCCTAAAGGTTTGCTAATTCAGCACTACGTTTGGACTAATCATCCATTCGTCACACAAAGTCACAGCATCAAAATAAATAAATTTTCAAAAACTTGCATGTGTACTGCATTAAAATTACCATTTGTGAATGAACAGTTTTAATTGCAAGTCAGTTTGTGACACCTGGGAAGTTCCTACAAAGGACAATCAAAGGAAAACTTGATTATTCAACAATGATGACCAGAATCAAGCGCATTGTGTAGGAATATGAATCAGGGGCATGTTATCCAGTGGTTTTGTTGACCAAGGAATCTGTCAGGGTAAAGAGAATTCCCAAGCATCAGTTGATCGAGGAATGTCATTCAAAGTCAGTTGATCAGAGCTGAATCTGCCAAACAGGGGGGCAGGACACCTGGAGTTTCCGTTGACTAAGGGTCAATTCTTCCAATGCTCAGTCAGAATGAATCAAGTCGCTTACACGCTCATACCGGGGAAGGATCCTTCCAGAGATCACTAAGTGCAACTCTCCTCGAGAGAACATCCAAGTTTGCTATTCCAGGAATTGGATAATCAACAACAGTCTGTTCAGAGACTTACCCATCAGGGGCAACTTTAGCTACGCAGAGCAAGTTATATCGGTAATCTCCGAGTTCAAGATGAGTGTCGGGAAATCATGCTACCCACCGTCGCCTTTGTCACCCTTCTCAACCAGAAGCCTTGTCACCTATGACTTTTCCCCCATCCTCGGGAGTTCTTATAGCCTTTCATAAGCATTGCATAAATTATTTGCATACGTTATTCATGTCGCATCTCTAGAGCATACGCATCATAAGTGCATTGGGCATCCAACCCCACAAACATCAGATCTCACATCCAGGGCCTCGTAACCCCAACTTATCAAACTTTTCAGAGTCTAGTCCTTGTCTGGCAGACAAACCCAAAGTCCAGTTCTCGTCTGGTAGGCGAATCTTTTAACCAGTTCTCGTCTGGTCACCGTTTCATTAACCTTTTGGACGCCAGTTCCCGTCTAGTATTCATTCTTTTTCAGAGTCAATTCTCGTTTGACAATGAACCCACGGAGTCAGTTCTCGTATGATGACTTATACTTTGCCCATCAGTTCTCGTCTGTTGGCCTACCTTTTATAAACCAGTTCTCGTCTGGTAATTCATCTTCAAAAGTCCAATTGCTTGGCAACCAAAAAATATATATATATATATATATCTATCAACCTGGCCCTAGCGCCCAACCATCCTTGTTTCATATCTTTGGTTATGAGCATACGTCTGCATTGTACATCATTTGCATTGCATCTTCATACCGCATGGTTTCTGTTTTAGCTCTGATGTGGGGCAATAATCGTTTCAAGACGTAATTTGGGGCAGTTATCTCAAGACTTGTTGAATTTTTGCGAGAGTTTGAAGACACTGGGGCAATTCTGGATGCCAAGTCTTCTGTAAAATCCTCTGAAGACGATCTTTTTATGGATGATGCAGTATGGTATAATTGAGGAGTTAAGGGAATGTTAGTTCACTCAGGATGATCAGTAATGCTTTTGTCGAGCTCAGAAGTTTGAAGCACTGTGTTAATTCTCAGGGAATGTCTGGTATTTATTTTACCAGCAGGGCATTGGAAGTTTATTTCTTCCCTGAGCATAAAGATCTTCTTTCAGCCGACAAGATTCCCTCATGAGGAGTTGGTTATTCGCATTCAGTCAAAGCCAATTTTCATTGGCATATCTTCCCAACACAGCTGTTATGCTATACTGGGGGCATATTTTGATTCTCCAGCAAAGTCTCTCCTCAGCAGAGCATTGCCAAATCTTTTTCTCAACCATGAAGGTTGACATCCCCAGCTGAGTTGGAACAGATGATAACCCCAACAGAACTGCAAGGCTAATTGAATCGTTCTCGTCCCCAAGCGGACATATCTTTCCACAACGAAGTTTTCCCAACAGGCAGCTGAAGGCCATATTTCCCCACAAAGTTAGAATTATCAGAATTCCCTCCTCAGCAGGATTGTGTGATCAAGCATCTTCCCTAGCCAAGTCTAAAGATGATCTTTCCCCATAGAGTCATCAGGATTCTCATTTCCAAGGGATTTCCCCAGCAGAGCAAGAAGAAATTCTCCCCAGTGGAGTCAGAGCAGGATGATCAGATCCTCAGCAGATGATCAAAGCAGTTAAACGAAGTATACCTCACGCAGAGTCGTCTTTCCTCCAGTGAAAGCCTCTCCAACAAGCATCAGGTTGCCAACACTTCGTTCCCATCAGAGTTAAAAGCTTTCAACCCGTCAACAGTATACAGAATGCTCCCCAGATTCCCCAGCAGAGAGTTAAAGCTAAAACAGTTGCCTCACATTCACAAACATCAGTATATACTCCTTGTGGCACCCGTCCGTGTCATATCCCAAGCAGAAATCCAAAGCATCCTCTTTGCACTCACAGATACTCTTGTATATATAACTTTCTTGACATCCGTCCATGTCATTTTCCCCAGCACAGTAACCTAACACTTTGAATATCAGATATTTGTTTATACCATACTTTCCTCCTTTCGACACTCGTCCGTGTCACTCTCCCCAGCAAGTTAAACACTCATCTATACACCACTCATACTTACTTTACTTATACAGATACTCATCCGTATCTTGTATACACCATTTATATCCCCGCAAATTCGACACTAGTCCTTGTTCTTTGTTAACCAGTTGGTACTCGTCCGTACCATCATCTCAGAGCATGCGTCAAGCGTTTGTTTCTACCTGATACTCGTCCGTATCATAGTCTTAAGGATGCTCGTCCGCATCTTTAATCCATACACTGTGTCAAACACTCATGCCTTCTTGAATATAGGCACTCGTCTGTGTCTACTATTCCCCAGAAGAGTCCCCTCAGATTCAACACTCATCTGTGTTCATTGTTAACCAGTTGATACTCGTCCGTATCATCATCTCTGAACACGTGTCAGTATTTGTTTCTACTCGATACTCGTCCGTATCGTAGTCTTAAGGATGCTCGTCCGCATCTTTAATCTATACACAACGTCAAAACACTTATACCTTTATTTCTTGGATATAAACACTCGTCCGTGTTTACTATTCCCCAGTAGATCGCCAGCAAAGCAAAATTTCTTTTCTATCCGACATTCGTCCTATGTCGTGATATTTAGCAGCCGTCCCCTGCCAGGTGGTCGTCCTCCACCTTAGATGACCGTCCCTCATCTTATCCCCAGCAGAGCAGCCGTCCCCTGCTAGGTGATCGTCCTTCACCTTTGATGACCGTCCCTCATCATTTATTTCATTTATTCTTTAACCCGATGGCCGTCCCCGTCGTGGTCCCTTTTCTTTTTAGCCCGATGGCCGTTCCCATCGTTGGTTACTTTACTTTATGAACTTGATGGCCGTCCCCGTCATGTTTCATTAATCCCCAGAGAATCTTACAACTTTATCTTGATGGCCGTCCCCATCATAAACTCTTTTATCCCCAGCATGTCGGCCGTCCCCGTCATTGCTTTATTTTCCGCACTTTTCCAGCATGTCGGCCGTCCCCGTCATTGCTCTTTACCCAGCAGTCGTCCTCTGCTCGACGGTCGTCCTCCGTCGCCCGCACTTTACAATATACTTTACTTTCTTTCACAACCTATATCCCTTTTCTTCTTCATTCTGTGAGTGCAAATTTTGGACTGTCTTTGGTATTCAACCACAAGTTATCTTGCTTGCCTGTTAAGTCGTTGCTTACATCCTGCACAGCTAACTCATGTCTGAATAGGGGCACTCGTCCTTTTCCTTCTTCCTTAGGTTTGTGCAACATTACCTTTCCCATTCCTTTGGGATAAAAATGTCTGGCTGGCGACTCTACCTTTTCCGCGCCACTTTCGCGTTTGTACTAGGATGAAAATCCCGGGAGCGACAGCTGGCGACTCTGCTGGGGACTTCCGAACCCAGAGTCTCTGGTTCCCCTGTGAGTCTCTCCTAGCGCTTGCTTGTTTCTGTTTCTTTGGGTGTTGACTGTTTTTTGTTGTGTGTTGTGCTTTACTCTTGTTTATTTACAGCTTTATTTACAGTTTTCAGTATTTATTTTCCGCATCATATATATCTTACTGGACTGTCTGGACTGGTTTTCTGTGTGGTGGGACTCGGGTGATACTGTATCTGAGAGATAAGCCAAGTACCCGGCTTGAGTGCACTATAGGATTAGAGTGGACATATTGTACTCACATGTGACATGATGAGTGGCGATGTGTTTCACGCCCAGATTGCGACTGTCTTGGAAATATCTTGTGTGGGGATTTCCCCCACTTCGGGATAGGACCTTGATAGTTATGTGAATCTGGGGACCGATCATTGAGAACCTTTGTGGAAACAACCCTCTCCAGTGGTGGCAGTGACAGACCACATTTTGTGGCAAACCCATTCGCACCCGAGGTTCCACTGGGGACTCGCATAGGATGGTCTGGTTCTCTTATAGGAACTCAGTCAAAGCATTTGGTCGTATGACATTAGTACTGTATCCTACGGGCTGAATGTACTATTGTTTCTCGATTTCAGCGCTCGAAGTTGTCGCTCCCGATAAATGGGACCGGCCCAAATAAAGGTACAGACGCGAACGGTCGGCGAGAGGGACAATGAGAACACACAGCCGTGAACTCACTGGAGATGAATAGAGTCGCCAGCTAGGCATTTTTATCCCGGAGGAAAGGCAATGATGCATAGACCTAGAAAGACATAGATAAGACGGTTGCGAACCAGAGAGACTGAGAAAGGGGGTTGGTTACAACCTGGGAAGGTATTAGCACCCAGATTGTCCGCCGTACTCGACGGGATCCACGCTTGAAAGATTTGTGTTTTAAAGGGGTAGTGTCAGTGCAATTTGTGTGTAAAAGAGCTGGAAAATGTACAGGTGTCAGTGTAAAGGAAGTGTGAAGTGTATAAATGATGTGTCAGTGTAAGGAAAAGAGTATGCTCAAGATAATGAGGCTAAGAGAAAGATGCTTGAAGAGGGGGAATGTACAGAGACTTTTGTTCGATAACCGTTAAGTTATGCCTACGTATCCTCTCGTGCAATGAGGAAGTCAGAACACCGTAGTTCGACCCAAAGAGACTGAAAGATGAATTGACTTGTGAACTGCTTACTTGTCTATGCTCAAGTGTATGACCTGTCTGGCTCAGGTGCAAACTGTCTTGCATTAGACGGAAGAAGCGAGCTCTCGTTTGTGAGTGAATGAGATGAGAAAAGAATCCCGGAGGAGACGATTATTGTTTGTTTTTGTGTTTTCAGTCTTTTATTGCTTTTTTGGATTTTTGTCATAAGTTAATGAGCTTAAACCTAAACCAATGGATTTAGTAAACTCATCACATCTTCCCTCTGTTTAGGGGTAATGAGAGTACCTTAAGTGTGAAGTCAGCTTCTCACACTTAAACACCTTTGGTGTAGGGTTGAGATCATTAACCTACTTGTGATTATTTAGATGTTTTTGGTGTTTTTGTTTAGTGTTGAGTAATGAGGTTAAGCCATAATCAAAGATTAAACAGACTCATTACACCATCCTAATAGAAGGATAATAGATGAGAATGTTTAAGCTGAGGAAAGCTCCTCAACTTAATCCATGATTAGGGATTAAACTCATGACAAAACAAGCCTTTGATTAAGTGGATTTTATTTAATGATATGATGATGAAGTGATTTTTAGGGTTTGTAAGACAACTTGAGGGGGACTTGTCCATTAACACTAGGGTTAGTCCTTCTTAACCAATTAAGGAAGAATTAGAACCCTAATGCAAGGCCCAAGTTACAAGTGTGGTGTCTTGATACTTATTAAGTGACTTGATTAAGAGATTTAAACACATTAAGGGTTTAACACTTAGGATTAAAGTTATACACTCCATCCTAAGAGAAGGATGCAGGCATAAGCTTAATCACAAAGCCTTAAAGCCTTTAGGGTTTAGTCCCTGATTATGAGGTGAGAAGAGATGACTCAAAAGAGACACAAAGGTAAAACTAAGAGGGGAGACTAATCAAAACCCTAATCATTGTCATACTTGGTTGTTCCTAAGGTTTGTGAGGTTTTCAAAAGAAGTCTTCAATGGAACCACCAGGAAGCAGATGAAAGGATCAAGAGAAGCAAAGTGACTTGCTTCATTCAAGAAGTCAAGTCACTTGAAGAAAGAAGGTGAGAAGAAGAAGAATGAGCAAGCTCAATTCCAAACACAAAGTAAAATGCAGCAAGGATGCAAGAGAGAGATGAAGAGAAGTTATGAGAAGTGAAGGCAAATTCACCTCCCAAAATCACTTACCACCTGAAAGGTTAGAAAAGAAATGCAATGCAATGCAAAATGGGATGAGATGACATGGTGAGAAACAAAACCAGAAGCATAAACATGATGCTAATGATGCTATGAGATGCTACAAACATGAGGCAGCACATGGAAATGATCATACAAGCTTATGAATGCAAATGAAGCAAGTTAGGAACCATGAACATACATGAAAAGTTATGGAATGCAAATGGCATACAAAGTGGTAAATGAAAGATGCAATGATCAAATATGCTCTCAATATGTCTTATGATGTTCAATGAATCAAATGGAAACATGGAATGTCATGGCAAGTCATGTTATGCAAGAGAATGCAAGATGGATGCATATGGAAGCCCAAATTAGGGTTTATGAACAATACATCAAACCAAAACCAAAATCAGAAGCAAACCCTAAGATAAAAAATTGAAAATTCCACTCAAAGGACCCCTAATCCTATACTAAACCAATGCCCAAAGGAGAGGTCTCAATTCCTAACCACTTTCAAGTTATGATTTTTTCTAAGATTTCTAGGGTTTTAGGGTTTCCAAACAAAAGAAATGCCAAACAAATTGAAAATGAAAGATCAAATCATGGCCATTTAATCCCACAAACTTCATGCTAAACACAATGCAATGCAAAAAGAATCAATGTCCAACTCCTCATGAATAGGCAGAAATGATTTTTTGAACTTTGGCTCAAAATAATGCACAAAAATGATTTTAATTCAATGAAAAATTCTCAAAATGCATCAAGATCAAAAAAGAAATTTGGTTTGAAGGTTGGACAATGTTTCTAAATGTCTTAGAACATTTCATGAATTTTTTGGTGATTTTTAAATGCCTAGAAGTATTTTTAATAAATTAATTTCCATTAATCAATTAAAAATAAACTTTTAAATATTTTAAAATACTTTTTTAAATGCTAAAAATGAAAATAAAAATATTTTTGTGTCATAAAAATTAATGAGACTCTTGAGAAAAAGTTTCATAATTTTTAAACAATTTTTACTATTTTAAATAAATTATACAAAACAAATATGAAATAAATGAATTAAAATAAAGAAAACGGAAAAGTCAACAGAATGGAAGGCTGGGATTGATCCTGGGTTTGAAACTGCTGACCACGCGCGCTATCCAAGGGCTGTGGTTGGTCCTGATTAAATTAAATTAATTATGATTAATTAAAACTAACTAAAGAGATTAGGGCTAACTGAGTGCATCTGGGCCATTCGTTCGCGCGGCAAGTCAAACAAGTCAAGCAATCCTACGCTCAAGATTCAAATGAGTTTAATGACCTGAGATTAGGGCAAAACAAATTCAGGTGACCGGAGGGGAGCTCCGGTCATCTTCCCCGGCGACCCCAAAACCCTAAAATACGATTCAGGCAACCATTCCTCAAATCAAAGCCAGGGGAACATTCCTCTACTCAAACCTTACTCGAATCAACTCTCAAAATGAATTTCTCATGCTTAAACTAAGAGAATCGAAGCCATGAGGATTCACGGGCAAAATTTCAGAGCCCTGGTAAACCCTCATTTCTCAACCATTTCTAATTCTAAAACCACCCCCATGACCAGCAAAGCATAAGTAATCAGTTTATAACCTAAAAAACAAGCTCTGAGAACAAATGTTCATAGCCATACCTGAGATGGAGATTCCTGTTCCTGGGCTTTCAGAGCTATCCTTTGATGCAAACTTGCTCCACTGACTCCCCTGGTGCTAATGGAAGGCTTGGAATGAGCTTAGACAGGCTGTTTTGAGAGTTCCTTTTCTGGTGTATCAGAAAATGGGGTTTGTGTATGAGCTGTTTTAGATCAATGTGAAGGGTGGTATTGGTTCTATGGAGATTTTCTGGTTGATTGGTGGAGGTAGAATGAGTGTTGGATGATTATGGAGGGTGATTCGAAGAGAGGAAAGTTTTTGCAGGTTTTTGGATGTGTTGTGTTCTAGGCTGGCTTCAATGCTCAATACCTTGCTATATCATCTCCAACTTGTGTGGATAGACTGTGAGGCAGGTCAGTAGGGTGGCTGGATACTGTGCCAAGAGTATGGGAGCCTTTTGCAAAAAAGTCAAGTTTGTGTCCTTGAGAGTATGGGTCATGGCAGCAACTGTGTGAGGTCATGTCTTGCTCCAGCTTGAGTTGAGGAGAGCCCTTGGATTGTTTGTAGCTGACTGCAACATGTGGATGACAAGCTATGCTAGCTTTTGCAACTTGACAACTTTGTGTTTTCTCATGAGTTTATGCTAAGTACATGAAACAATGCTTGCTGAATTTTGTCACATGATGTCTCAATTGGTCATGGCAATGTTTAGAGATCAGCTAGTGATCACATAATTCCTTGAAGCATGATTTTGCCAAGAATCCTCTTTTTGCATACTTATGAAAAATGCTTTATGGAACTTTGAAAATCAAGGCAAACCATCCAAAATTCCTTGGGCCAAATCTGTTTTTGGGGTCATGTGTGATCATGTAATGCAGCTTTGAAATCACTTTGAAGTTACTAGAATGCTTGGTTCATGAAATTGCAAGTTTTCTTTTTAGTTCATAACTTGAAAATTAGTGATTTTTGCCAACTTTGTCACACCATAACTTTTGATCCAAGAAGAATTAGATCATGTTCTTGTACTTTTTGAAAAGGGAAAAATGTATTCTACAACTTCCATGACCAAAGTTTTTCCATTTGAAGCATTTTTGGATCAAAAAGCAAGGCTTGAAAAATGGCATAAATTGACAAATTCCTTAAAAGTCAACTATGCCCTAAAAAGTCAACTTTGCAAAAACTTCAAATTCTTGATTTTTGTGAACTTCAACCTTCTTCCATGATCAAATAAAGATCATATACTTCAAAATGATGAAGATCACCCCTTGGTTGGGTTATTGGGGGCCTCAGATGCCCTGATTTTGCACTGACTTGTCTGAAAAGTCAACTCTTGATCAGATGACTTCCCCATGGAATTTCTTCATGAAAATTGATATGCATACTCCCTATACCATATAGAGACCAATGGAAACAAGAATGACCAAAAAGTTTGGAGTTATGGCCTCTGAAACCAAAACCCTAATTTTAGGTCAAATGTGCAGTCAAACTTGGCTCTGCATCCATACCAATCCCAGTTCTTGTGATTCTTTTGCATTTTTGACTTTGAAATGATGTAATAAGATATAAGAACACACATGAACCCCTTTGAAGTGATTGGTGGCCTTTGGAGTGGCTCAAGAAGCTCTTGGATTGCTCAGATCACAAACCCTAGGTGCAGATGACTTTGAATCTATGCAGTGAATCAAAATTGTGGTATGAGATGATATGATTGTGTTTATGCATATGAAATGATCACAAGCCATGGTGTGAATGGGTGAGGGCAAATTTGGGGTGTTTACAGAAGTTGGGAACTTATAAGGGATGCTTGTTTTTCCCGGACTCAGCTGAGGCCCCCCTACATAGTACATAATGCCGAACCGATTCCCTGATTGGGTCATGAGCCATTTCTCGTTAATGGTGAAAATATTATTGCTATTCGGCTTTGAGAGTCCGTGATGTTTGACCCGGAGCACACCTGTGAGATTGGGAGGGGTTTACAGGTTTGCAGGAACCCTTGACTCCATCTTACCCTTGTTACTAGTGCAGTTTCAAGTTCTGATACAATTACTTTGGTTCCAGAGTTCTTGAGTTTATCTGGTTCTTGATTGGGAGTATCTGAGATTATCTGAGTGTTTATGGGTTGTTATTCAAAGGATTTGGGTTTCTGATCACTTGGCTTTGGCATCCAGATTCCAGATAGTCCCAGATGGATCATATGTCTTTGCATTTGCATTTGCATTGCATCATTTCATCATTAATCATGTTTTGTTTTCATTCACAGGTTCATATATTTGCTTCCGGTTCTGGTATCCTCTTCAGAGATGGAAGATCCTCGCAAGCAGAATATTCATTTCAAGTTTTTCGACACTAAGGTTGGCCTGTTAAAGAAGATGGTGAAGCTGATCACACCCAATCATGTAGAGAGGTTCAGGAAGGCTTATGGGAGTATTCTGGATGTGGTGGTAGAGTTAGATCCTTCTGAGAGAAGTGCCATTCACACCCTGCTTCAGTATTATGATCCTCAGCTCCGTTGTTTCACTTTTCCTGATTTTCAGTTAGGTCCTTTGCTGGAGGAGTATGCTTTGATCTTGGGAGTTCCTGTTCGAGACCAGATTTCGTTCAATGCTGAGATGAGTAGACCTGCACATGAGGCTATTGCTAAGGCTCTTTATTTGAGCACTTCTGCTGTGAATTCTTTGACTACCATTAAGGGAGGTGTACCTGGGTTTTCTTTGGAGACTTTAGTAAAGAAGGTGGAAGAGTTGGCTGTTGAGGAAGAATGGGATTCTGTTTGTGCTATCTTGGCTCTTTCTATCTATGGCATTATTTTGTTTGCAGATATGGAGAAGTTCATAGATATGAATGCCATACATCTCTTCTTGCTGAAGAATCCTGTGCCTACGTTGCTCGGAGATTTGTATTACTCAGTGCACTACAAGACTGAGAGGAAAATGGGAGGTTTAGTTCGTTGCTGCGCTCCTTTATTTCATATGTGGTTCATGAGGCATCTGCCTAGTACTGGAGTGTTTAGTGATCATACCTTGGTATAGGCTCAGAAGCTGGAAAAGTTGCTTGCCAAGGATGTCAGGTGGATTACTCAGAGGCTTCAAAGTGCACGTTTCATCACTAGCTGTGGGAGTTATCTTAGTGTACCTTTGTTGGGAGTAGTTGGAGGGATCAATTACAACCCGATCTTGTTGAGAAGACAGTTGGGATATGCCTTGAGAGAGGTACTAGAAGAATTGAAGTTGACCCCTATTTTCTACTTCCCTGTAAAGGACAACATGCCTTTAGTGAGGAAAGTTGCTGGAGCTTGGATGTGTATCAAGGGAGAAGGGATAGCTAGTTTTGGAAAGTGCAATAATCAGACCTTCCCGGAATATGAGTCTTGGTTGAAAGACAGAGCCAGAAGGGTATTGCTGCCATTTTCACCTCAAGTTCCTCCAGTTGCTGAGTCTAATGATACGGTGTCTTTGGAAGAGTTCAAGAAGTTGGAAGCCCAGCTGCATGAAGTCATGGTGGAGAACACTGAAATGGTTAATCTGTATCATCTTGCCAACCGGGCCAAGAATGAAGCTGAAGAGAAATTGCTGAAGATGCAGACCACCTTGGAGGCTAAAGAGAAAGACTTTGCTGGAAGGGAAGCTCACTTTCACAGGTTGGGTATGATGGAAGCAAAAAGAGAAGCTAAACGCAAAAAGACTTCGAAGACTCTCAAGGAAGCTCGTCAGTCTATTGTCTGGTTGCAGGGACAGAGAGAGCAGGTGTTGAAGAGATACAGAGAAAAAGAAGAGTTTTTCGAAGTGCAAATGACTTTCAAGAAGGAAGAAGTGGAACAAGCCCACCAGATTCGAAGGGAGAAGACTCAGCAGTTAGCAGATAGTCAGCAAGCCTTAGAAGCAGCACTTAAAGAAATTGAGGACCTCAAGTTGATGGCTGGAGTCAAGAAGGCTATGTCTGAATTGGGCCTTAGTAAGGGAGGTTCAGGGTTCTCAGGCAGTGGTCTTGCTTCTTAGTTTGTTTCCCTTGTAGTTGGATTACCTACAGGCATGTTGTAGGAATCGTGGTTGTTTGCTTTTCTTTTTAGAAATTTGTACCCTAAGGGGAATTATGTTGTTTTTGCCTTATAGGCTGATTTATGTTATGCAGTTTTTCAGTTCACCATTTTGAATGTGGCTTCTATGTGAAGGTTTCTGAAAGTCGGGGATCAACATCCATCTGGTTTTCTTTGCTAAATGCCGGAACTGGGGCATGAATGACCTGGGATTGAAAACATAAACAACTGCATTGCATGCATATCACCTGTTTTCTTGTTTTGCAGGTTTGGCTATCAGTTCCTAATGTCTTTTCTGTTTCAGGCACTATAGCTCCCAGGAAAGTTCGAGAACAGCCAGTCACACATAGATATCCAACAAATATCAACAGAGAGAGAGTCATGGATCAAATGCAAGCTGACTTATCTGACTTGAGGCTGAGGATGGACAATTTCATGACCTTAATGGCAGGCATGGGTCAGAATCAGGAACGTCTGCGGGAGATGATAGAAAATGGTCAAGCCAGAAACAACAGTACTGCTGAAGGAGGTAATCGTAACGATGCAGGCGCCCGTCAGATTGAAATCCCTGTAACACAACCATGGGTTACCATAATCAATGATGGACTGAACAATGTGCAAATGGACGGTCAGGACAAACAATTCACTCTGTTGGACGAAGCTGAGGGTCAGGGGGCTGAGATGAACAGGAAGTTTGAGGAGATGGCAGAATAAATCAAGGCTCTTCAATCCCAGAACTCTTTGGGATTTGACATTTCAGACTTGGGCTTGGTTCCAGGGGTTAGAATACCTTACAAGTTCAAGGTCCCAACTTTTGAGAAATACAATGGCACAGCATGCCCAAAGACTCATCTTCAGTCCTTTGTAGGAAGGATTGCTGCCCACACTGATGATGAAAAGCTATGGATGTACTACTTCCAGGACAACCTGGTTGGGGCCTCTTTGGAATGGTATATGAAGCTAAGCAGAGTCAACATTAAGAGCTGGAAGGACCTGGCAGAGGCTTTTGTGAGACAATACCAGTATAATTTGGACATGGCTCCAAATCGCACTCAACTGCAACACATGTCTCAAACTGCTAAGGAGGGTTTCAAAGAATATGCTCAGAGGTGGCGTCAGCTCACTGCCAGGGTGCAACCACCACTGCTGGAGAATGAGATGGCTGATATGTTTATGGGGACGTTGCAAGGTGTGTTTATTGAAAGATTGGCGTCTTGTTCGGCCACCAAATTCAACGATATAGTAATTACTGGAGAAAGGGTTGAGACTTTATTAAAGATGGGAAAGATTTAGGATACAAGTGTGAGCAGCTCGAATGGTGCAAGAAAAGCTTTCAGCGGACCCCCAAGAAGGAGGGAAGGTGAGACCAATGTTGTGTTTGGCCGAGGACGGGGCCAAGGGTATAGAAGGTCATATGAGCAAGTGGCAGCAGTCACAATTCCTTCTAGTCCTGTGCAGCAGGTACAACCTCAACAACAACATCAACAACAGCAGCCGCAACGTAATAACTATCAACAAAGACCTTATCATCCAAGGCAAACTCGCCCGGCTAATAGGATACTTGAGGCAATTCCCATGACATATGCTGCTTTGCTACCAAGATTGCTGGACCTGAATTTGATACAATTGAGAACTTTGGCACCACCACCACCTAGAGAGCTTTCAGTTGGGTATGATGTCAATGCTAGATGCGCTTTCCATTCAGGGGCACCCAGGAACTCAACTGAGAAGTGCAGGGCGCTACAGCACAAAGTTCAAGATCTGATAGACTCCAAGGCGATTAACTTTGCACCACTGGCAAATGTCACTTCAAACCCTATTCCGAATCATGGAGGGGCTAGAATCAATGCTGTTGAGAGTGGTGAGAAGTTAAGTCTGATTCTGAGCATAGAAGATGTGAAGACTCCGCTATTGGTAGTGAAGGAGGGATTAATGAGAGGACAAGTGTTTCCAGGATGCTGTTCTGATTGTGAGAAATGTTTGAATTCAGTAAATGGGTGTGAAGACCTGAAGATGGGATTACAGAGTTTGATTGATGAAAGATCTTTGCAGTTTAACAAAGTCGATAATGAAGCTGATGATGTGTCCACTATAACCATTTTCTATGATGAAGCTGAGATGCCTGCTAGAAGAGAGCCGGTGACCATTTATGTTCCCGAAGTTAGTCCTGTGACTATCACCATGCCGGGTCATATTCCTTATACAGACGATAAAGCCATTTCATGGCATTACGGCTCAGATGTGTACGTGGCTGGACAGAAAGTGGAGATTAAGTCAGTTGCTGTTGACTCGACTATAGTGAACGTCGGGGGGGGGGGGGGGGTTGGAGGCTTTACGAGAAGTGGTCGTCTATTTGCTCCCCCAATGTTGAGAGGGGATCCTGAGGCTGAGGCTTCGGCAAAGGCTAAAGGAAAGCAAGTTGTGATTGATGAGACTACAACTCCTGCTGCTGGACAGGGAACCTTTGAGAAAGAGGTCGAGGAATTTATGCACAAAATTAAAAAGAGCGATTATAAGGTGGTCGAACAGCTGAACCAGACACCTTCCAAAATATCCATTATGTCTTTGCTGATGTGTTCTCCTGCACATAGAGAGGCCTTGTTGAAAGTGCTGCAGATGGCGTATGTTCCTCAAGAAATAACTGTTAATCAACTGGAAGTTGTAGTGGGCAGTGTGAATGCAAGCCACGGGCTGGGCTTTACAGACCGAGACCTTACGTCAAAGGGCCATAACCATAACAAAGCATTGCATATTACTATGGAGTGCAAGGGTGCTGTGTTGTCGCATGTCCTTGTTGACACGAGCTCTTCTCTTAATGTACTTCCGAAGAAAGCATTAATGAAGCTCAATGTTGATGGTATCGTCCTGAGACCCAGTGATTTGATTGTCAAAGCCTTTGATGGGTCCAGAAGGTCAGTGTTTGGAGAAGTTGAGTTACCCGTGAAAATAGGTTCTCAAGTATTCAAAAGTATCTTCTATGTCATGGACATTCAGCCCGTGTACAGTTGCTTGTTGGGACGCCTGTGGATTCATGCTGCTGGAGCTGTAACTTCCACTCTACATCAAAAGTTCAAATATGTGGTTGATGGTCAAGTAATCACAGTATGCAGAGATGAAGATATCTTCGTAAGCCACCTATCAACTTTCAAATATGTAGAGATGGATGGAGAGATCCACGAGACTCTGTGTCAAGCCTTCGAAGCAGTTAATGTCAGCATTTTGACTCCTGTAGAGAGAAGCAGTGAGAAAGAAGGTACCTCCATCCACTCCTATAAGCAGGAAAAGGTGGTGGTTCGGTCAGGAAGCGCCCAAGGCTGGGGCA
Source organism: Lathyrus aphaca (assembly GCA_963966055.1). NCBI lineage: Eukaryota > Viridiplantae > Streptophyta > Magnoliopsida > Fabales > Fabaceae > Lathyrus > Lathyrus aphaca. The sequence continues at coordinate 62,671,279 of OZ014519.1, read as the reverse complement.
AATTGTTGGAGTTAGAGAAGAAAGACGACAAGTTTGGTTTGGGTTATCAGCCTGGTGGATCTACTCCAAGTGGTAAAGCCACTACTTTTACAAGTGCTAGGATGCTCGACCGCAACCAAATTTGTGCAACTAATGAAGATGGAGACAGTGATGGTGACTGGGACAACTGGATTCATCCGTGTGCGCCCGGAGAGGAGCTGAAGAACTGGTCTGCTGAAGACATTGTCCAAGTTACCTGGCACTCAGAGTAATTTATTTGTTTCCTTTTCTTATCATGTTGCATTGTCAAATCCAGCATTCTGCCCAAGATGCTAGGATCCATTGTATTGGGCCACCATGTTTGTTATGCGCTTCTTTTACCATGAAATAAAGGACATTTTCAGACAAATTTTGTTCTCTTTATTTTGTTTTAAATTTTTCACAAAAAATATAAAAATGGCAATGTGTTTTTCCTTTTTGTTTTGTGTTTGCGTCTCTTTGCAAAAATAAGCAGATTCTGAAATAAGCACATCATCTGTGCAGTGTTGATCATCCGGATTCCATTGATAACGTTCCTGCTATGACCACGCATGACTTTGACAATCCTGTCTACCAAGCTGATGAAGGGGTTGAGGAAGACTGTGAACTCCCTGAAGAATTGGTCAGATTGTTGAAACAAGAGGAACGGGTTATTCAGCCTCATCAGGAAGAAATTGAGATCATCAACATTGGTACTGAAGATGTGAAGAAAGAGATCAAGATCGGGGCCAGTCTGCAGGTCGAAGTCAAGAAAGAGCTGATCAGTATGCTGCGTGAGTATGTGGATATCTTTGCCTGGTCGTATCAAGATATGCCAGGGTTGGATACCGACATCGTTGTGCATAAGCTACCATTGAGAGAAGAATGTCCTCCCGTGAAACAGAAGTTGAGAAGAAATCGTCCTGACATGGCGATGAAGATCAAAGAGGAGGTTCAAAATCAATGGGATGCCGGTTTCCTTGCTGTAACTAGTTACCCACCTTGGGTAGCTAACATTGTACCAGTACCAAAGAAGGACGGCAAGGTCCGGATGTGCGTTGACTATCGGGATTTGAATAGAGCGGGCCCAAAAGATGACTTTCTGTTACCTCACATTGATGTGTTGGTAGACAATACTGCTCAATTCTCGGTATTTTCCTTCATGGATGGCTTCTCCGGATATAACTAAATTAAGATGGCGCCGGAAGACATGGAGAAAACAACGTTCATTACCCCGTGGGGTACATTCTGCTATAAGGTCATGCCCTTTGGTTTGAAGAACGCCGAGGCAACCTATCAGCGGGCCATGGTCACATTGTTCCACGACATGATACACAAGGAGATTGAGTGTTATGTGGACGATATGATTGCTAAGTCCCGAGACGAAGAAGAGCATCTGGTCAACCTTAAGAAGCTGTTTGATAGACTGATAAAATACAAGCTGAGGTTGAATCCAAACAAGTGCACTTTTGGAGTGCGTTCTGGGAAACTGCTGGGTTTCATTGTTAGTCAGAAAGGAATTGAGGTAGATCCTGCAAAAGTAAAAGCAATTCAAGATATGCCTGCACCGAGAACAGAAAAAGAAGTGCGCGGGTTTTTAGAGAGATTGAACTACATTTATCGGTTCATATCTCATCTAACTGCCACGTGCGAACCAATATTCAAATTGCTAAGAAAAGAGCAAACGGTCAGGTGGAATGAGTATTGTCAAAGAGCTTTCGACAAGATAAAAGAATATTTGCAGGAGCCTCCAATTCTAATGCCTCCAGTTGAAGGAAGACCTTTAATCATGTACTTGACTGTGCTAGAAGGGTCAATGGGGTGTGTTCTAGGCCAACATGACGAGTCTGGTCGAAAAGAGTACGCTATTTATTACCTTAGCAAAAAGTTTACCGACTGTGAATCCCGATACTCACTGCTCGAGAAAACTTGTTGCGCTTTGGTATGGGCTGCTCGCCGACTGAGATAGTACATGTTGACTCATACCACATTGCTAATTTCCAAAATGGATCCTGTCAAGTATATCTTTGAGAAACCAGCGTTAACCGGAAGGGTTGCTAGGTGGCAAATGATCTTAACTGAGTATGACTTCCAGTATACTTCTCAGAAAGCCATCAAGGGAAGTGTATTGTCGGATTACCTTGCACAGCAACCTCTTGAAGATGATTATCAGCCAATGAAGTTTGATTTCCCTGATGAGGACATCATGTACCTCAGAGAAAACGATTGCGAGGAACCACTTCCGGAGGAGGGGCCAGACCCTGAATCCAAATGGAAGTTGATGTTTGATGGGGTAGTCAATATCAATGGACGTGGAGTTGGTGCTGTTCTTATTACTCCCGAAGGTGTTCACTTCCCCTTCGCTGCCATAATTACTTTTGGCTGCACCAACAATGAAACGGAATACGAGGCATGCATAATGGGAATAGAGGAGGCTATTAATCTTCGGATTAAGACCCTCGATATATTCAGAGATTCAGCCTTCGTTATTAACCAAGTTATCGGCAAATGGTATACGCATCAGGAGCATCTAATTCCATACAGGGATTATGCTAGAAAACTGTTGACGATCTTCACGACAGTTAAGCTTCAGTACATACCACGTGATGAAAATCAATTTGCCGACGCATTGGCCATTCTTTCTTCGTCTATCAAAGTTTTGTGTTGGAACTATGTGCCCATAATTGACATTTCCAGGCTTGACGCTCCAGCTCATGCTTTCTCTGTAGATGCAGTGTCTGACGAGAAACCTTGGTACTTTGATATCAAGCTATTCCTGGAAAAGCAAGAATACCCAGCTGGGGCATCTTCCAATGATAAGAAGACCTTAAGGCGACTTGCTGCTAGCTTCTTCTTGAATACAGACGGGGTTTTGTATAAGAGAAACTTTGACATGGTCTTGCTCAGATGCGTGGATAGACACGAAGCAAGCATGTTAGTGCAGGAAGTCCACGAGGGATCTTTCGGTACCCATGCAGGAGGGCATGCTTTCGCTCGTAAGTGCCACAAGTGCCAGATATATGCAGACAAAGTGCATGTTCCTCCAATCCCGCTCAACGTCATGTCATCTCCTTGGCCCTTTTCTATGTAGGGCATTGACCTGATCGGAAAGATAGAGCCTATTGCTTCGAATGGTCATCGCTTCATCTTGGTCGCGATTGATTACTTTACGAAGTGGGTTGAAGCAGCATCTTATGCCAACGTCACTCGTCAAGTGGTGGCAAGATTTCTAAAAAGGGATATCATTTGCAGATACGGAGTGCCCGAAAGAATCATTACTGACAATGGTTCTATTCTCAACAACAAGATGATGGCAGAGTTGTGTCGGGACTTCAAGATTCAGCATCACAATTCTTCTCCTTACCGACCAAAGATGAATGGGGCGGTGGAGGCGGCAAACAAGAATATCAAGAAGATTATGCAAAAAATGGTTGTCACTTACAAAGATTGGCATGAGATGTTACCATTTGCGCTGCATGGGTACCGAACGTCAGTCAGGACGTCAACTGGGGCAACTCCCTTCTCATTGGTATATGGTATGGAGGCAGTCTTGCCCGTGGAAGTAGAGATTCCTTCATTTCGTGTAATGATGGATGTGAAACTTGATGAGGCTGAATGGGTGCGTGCTCGTTACAATCAGCTATGCCTAATTGAGGAAAAGAGATTATCGGCTATCTGTCATGTTCAGCTTTATCAGAGGAGAATGAAGCGAGCATTCGACCAACGAGTACGTACTCGGGAGTATCAAGTAGGAGAGCTTGTGCTCAAGAGGATTGTTCCTCCAGGTTCAGATCACAGGGGCAAGTGGACCCCAAACTATGAAGGACCATTCATAGTGATGAAGGTTTTCTCAGGTGGAGAACTGATGCTCACCACTATGGATGGAAATGATTTCCAATCCCTTGTTAACTCGGACGCAGTTAAAAAATACTTCGCACAAAGAGACCCGCTGGACACAAAAACAGAATTAAAGTCCAGGCAAAAAAAAGGGCATCCCGGCGAGCTAAAAACAGAATAAAAATCTCGGGAAAAGTTAGGGAAAAAAATTTTAAAAAAAATTACACCCGCTGAGTTGAAAAGCCACACTGGACAACTCAGGCAAAAAAGGGTATTCCGGTGGATTGAAAACCCGAAAGGGCGATCCACGCAAAATAAGGGAATAAGCAAACGACTGTAATCCGAGTAATCTGAACCACATCATCGTTTCGTACAGTTTGACAATATCAGAAGGATAAGAATCAGTCCCCTCATCTTCTCAGAAAGCAAAGGCAAGAATGGAGAGTTTTGAAGAAATGCTGGTCATAGCAGAGATGGAACTCATTGGGATGCCGTGTCCATTGCCGTTAGTATAGTTTACTTTCTCAATTTTATGGTGGCTACCTCTTTCCAGGTGGTTGCTTCCTGATGTAAATCTTTGCCTATTCAGAGGCCTTTCAATAAAAATAATATTCAGTCAAAAAGCTGTGTTTGTGTTTATTTTTGGTTGCAAAATGTCCTGAATTTTTGGCAAAAATAGCATTTGCATTTAAAACATGGTGATATTTTGAAAGAAAATGACATTGCAGGGAAACATTTGAAACCCTCTTTGAGTGCCGGGTGACGATGTATGAACAAGGCATACCATGCAAGTCCCCGGGGCACACTTGTGTTTTCTGTTGTTTCAGGTTGCAGGATGGCGTCACATTCTCCCAAGCAGACTTTCCCCAGCTAAGTCTTGGCAGGTAGCCCAGGCAGTTTACTATTCCCCAGTGGAGTGCCCAGCAGGAAGCTGAATTCCTGATGTCCCCACAGAGCTTAGAATTAGCAAAATTCTCTCCCCATCTGGAGCATTGTTGAAGCATCTTTCCCAGCCAAGTCTAAGGATGATCCTTCCGCATAGAGTTCATATTTGGGTTTCACTCCTATCAGTGAAATATTCCCCAGAGAAGTCGCCAATTTATTTTTGGTCAATGTGATGATACAAACAGTCATTCACCTCTCTAACCAATGTTAAGTGTCAAAGCCCCTTGACTTGGGTCTCCCCTGCAGAGTTGTAACTCTTGTTGCTAATCAGGCATTTGTTTTTCTCGTCTGCACCTTTCCAGCACTCGTTTGTGTTCATACTTTATTGATGCTCGTCCGCATTTTTCAACACTCGTCAGTGTTGGCATCTTGGTATTGCTCGTTTGCTTTCCCCAGCAGTGGCCCAAGATTACCTTATTATTGCTCGTCTGCAATTTCCATCACTCGTCGGTGTTTGATAATTGTTATTACCTGTCTGCAATTTCCAAACACTCGTATGTGTTATCACTTTGCTGTTGCTCGTCTGAAATTCCCAACACTCGTCTGTGTTTGATGTCTAATTTGTGGTTGCTCGTCTGCATTCTCCGACACTCGTCTGTGTGTTATCTGTTTGAAGCCCGTCTGCATTGTTTGGATACTCATCTGTATCATCCCCAACACTCGTCTGTGTTAGCTTATACCTGTATGTGTGGATTTGCTGATTATCCTGGTACTCGTCTGTATTACTACTCCAAATGCTCGTCTGTGTTTGAATTTCTGGTATTCGTCTGTACCAGCAGTGGATACTCGTCTGTATCATTGCCTGAAGCGCTCGTCTGTGTTTCTTAGATCATTTTCTGATACTCGTCTGTATCATTGACTTGTGACACTCGTCTGTGTTATCTTGATGATCATCCAATACTCGTCTGTATTGAAGAGGTTTAAAATCCTGATTGTGGGAATAAATGTCAAAATGGTTATCGGTCTTGACGTAACAGGTATATTCGAAGGAGGCTCGTCGGTCTCAAGCACCAATTATTGATGTTGCACCTGGCGTAACAGGTTTGCTCGAAGAAGACTCGTTTGTCTTATACCATATATCCACGGATAATATATGAGGAGGGTTCGTCTACGTTGATTATGCATGTCTATCCCACAGACTTTATTGCATCCCGGTCCTGGCGTAACAGGTATATCCGAAGGAGATTCGTCTGTCTCAGGTCATATGTTCTTGCAAAGTATATGAGGACTCGTATTTCCAGCTCCTAGCGTAACATGATTGTTCAAAGAAGACTCGTCTGTCAAAGTATTTTGATTCCAGATAACAGTTTCAACTTGGAAGAAGCTCGTTTGCTTTCCCTCCACTTCAGATCGCCAAGAGCGTCATTGGGTTGGGTTTATTTCCCAGTTTCTGCATTCTTCGTCAGAGTGCAAATTTCGGGTCTTCTTGGTATTCAACCACAGTTTATCTTGAACGGTCGATAGCCCGTGCTACCGTCCTTTTCAGATTAACAGTTGTTTGAATAGGGGCAGCTGTAACACGCCAAATTTGCCCTCTTCTTTTTAAGCATCATATCACATCATATTCATCATGAACATATCATGTCCTTAACATATTGCATAGAAAAATGAAGCATGACACTTGCATATTCCAGCATAAGGCATGTGATCAATCATCAGGGAAATTCAAGGCTCACAAGGCAGGTTACAAGATTAACATCAGGGTCAAAGCATTATAAAGGATAGAGGATCAACATCAGATCAAAACGGTTGGCATCGGCTTATTCTTGAAGGTTCCCACCAAAAGGAGGGAAATTCAAAATTTACTGGCGTTAACCGGTTAACGGATTGGTTAACCGGTTAACGGCCACAAATTTTGAATTTCCAGCAGCAATTCAACATGTGTGATTTTTGCTCCTTTTTTCATTTTTTTCATTCTTCTGATTTTATTCATTTTTAAATTAATTGGAGATTAAAGAGAAGGATCTAGAGCCCTTGTCCAAGCCTAATCCCATTGCTACATCCTAATCACACTACCAAAACCATAATTTTGGATCCCAATCCTAATTTTTGGGCCCCAAACCTAAACCATATTTAATCATTTCTCTCCAAAGCAAAAGGAGCTTTCCCTCATTTTTCACTCTCATTTTCTGAATTTTCACTCCCCTCACTCACAATTCTCTCACTTTTCTCTCCCAATTTTCCAAATCACTCAAAGTTCTTCTTTGAAGATCACATAACCTTGCCTTGAGGTGTGTAGATCTTGGAACTAGACCTCCATCCATAACCTCATTACATCTTTTTGCTGTTTTAGTGGTGATTCAGATCTGGTTTGGAATCTAGAGGAGCTTTTGGATCCGAAAGTCTGCATCAAGAGCTTGTTCTTGCATTTATTTTGCACAGAGTGTGAGGCTTAACATCGGATCTTCAAAGTTTTGCGCGAGATCTATCGTTTTTAGCTCAATCAACAACTACCAAAGCATACCTCAGCTTTGTAGGTTGGTTAAATTCAGATCCAGCTCTGTTTTTTTTATAGTTTATTTGCATGCTTGAGTTTTAGATCCACCACATGTTTGCATATTTGCTTGTGTTGCTTGATTGATTGATTGGTAACCGAATCTATGTATTAATGTTCATGAGCTTGATGATGCCATTTAATGTGAATTGATGTATTATCTTCATGTTCAAATGCTTGCTGGACTGGTATGAGATTATTTGGAATAAGCTGGTTGGGAGCTGATTTTTGCAGGTTTTTGCTGCTGTCTTAACAGCATTAACCGGTTAACAGATTGGTTAACCGGTTAACGCACCTGAATTATGCTGTGTTTATGCAAGTTTTGGCATGGTTAACCGGTTAACAGATTGGTTAACCGGTTAACACTGAAGCATTAAGCCATTTCTACCTTTTTTCAAGCATGTTTGATTCCCTTACTTGTTTTAAATGCCATGGATCATCATATGATCATTGAATATGTTTGTTTGGTTGATTTTCTTGCTGATGATGCATGCTTCTGTATTCTCGACACGTAAATGCTTGTATGGGCTTTGTTTGGCATGATTTTTTGATCTTAATTGGGGTGAACTTTGAGCATGTCATTGCCTTGATTTTATTAATGAACATGTGTTGAATTATACTAATCACTTCAGGGGCCTTGGTAAGTAAGAGGTGTGGAAGTGATTCCCACATCTCCAAATCTCATCTCTTCTCTTATTATTCTTACTTGTGCTAACCTTTGATTGTTGGGCTTAGGCCTTATTCCCTCCTCTCCTATTCCTCTTTCTTCTTCTTCTCTTCTTCTTTCTTTCTTCTTTAGGATAGGTTTCAAACCTCACTAACCTAGATTCATCCATGTATGACAACATTTAGGATTCTAGTCTCCCTTAGACTCTTCACCTTTTGAGATCTTTTTGGTGCTCTCTCTCTCTCTCTTCTCATCTTCAAACTTAATTTTTTAATCCATTCTAATAAAGGTTGAGTCTTCTCATGTGACATGAGACTTTGCTATGAGATACTTGCACGCGTTCCGTCTCGGGGCGAGGTGTAGGTTATCCCTCGTGGTGGATAGGTCTTAGCATGAGATTACTTCACAAAGAAAAAGCATAAAAACCACTACTTAATCAAAAATCACAAAAAACACTTAATAAATGTTAATAGGTCAGTGTGTCTGAGCCTTCACTTGTGGGACTAGCTTTGGAGATTTCCTCCATAGATAGGTGTGCCTCTTGTGCATTCCATTTCGGGATGATGTGAGACATACACATCCCATTGAGTAAGACTTAGGTACACTTACCTATGCAAATTTCACTCATAAAATGCTTCTAAAAAACACTGAACAAACAATAAGCGTCTTTCCTTCGGGAATTCTTTTCTCATCTCATTCGCTCCGTACGCGAACTTGCTCCTACTTGTCATTTTGCAAGACGGTTACGCACTCGTCGTCCGAGTCTGCAACACCTTAGCATTGGCATAGGCAGTTCAAGCCTTAATTCACAAGCAATTTCTTTTCTACCCCTAGTTAGGGGAACTACGACGTCTCTGATCCTCATTTTCCCGATGAGCTACGTAGGCAGCGGGGTAGGGCCCGTTCGAGCACAATCTTTATTTTCCCTACATTTTTCCTTTTCAGTTCTTTTTCAGTTCTCTTTTATTTTCTTTTACAGTTCCAGTTCCTTTCTTTTAGCAGCAGCTTTCATACCCTCACCCTTTGAAACAGTTTCTTTGCAAGCGTGGATCCCGTCGGATACGGCGGACAATCTGCGTGCTAATACCTTCCCAGGTCGTAACCGACTCCCGAACTCAGTATCTTTGGTTCGCAAGGCCTCGTCCTTTTCCTTCTTCCTTAGGTTTGTGCATAATTACCTTTCCCATTCCTTCGGGATAAAAATGTCTGGCTGGCGACTCTAACTTTTCCACGCCACTTTCGCGTTTGTACTAGGATGAAAATCCCGGGAGCGACACTATGTCGTGATACTTTCAGCAGCCGTCCCCTGCTAGGTGATCGTCCTTCACCTTTTGATGACCGTCCCTCATCATTATTTCATTTATTCTTTTACCCGATGGCCATCCCCGTCGTGATTTATCTACCCTTTAACCTGATGGCCGTCCCCGTCGGTGCTTTCCTCATTCCCTTAATCCCCAGAGATTTTTATTTCTTTACCCAATGGTCGTCCCCGTCGCGTTCTCTTTATTTCCTAGAATGATGGTTGTTCCCGTCATTGCTTTACTTACCGTTTTTCATCCCCAATAGTCGTCCTCTGCCTGATGGTCGTCCTCCATCGCTTTCATTTTATACTCATACTATACTGCCTGTTACAATTTATATCCCTTTTCTTCTTCTCCCCAGTGAGTGCAAATTTCGGGCTGTCTTTGGTATTCAACCACAAGTTATCTTGTTTGTCTGTTGTAAACACCCTAAATTTTTCCTCACTAATTTCACACCATGGCTTGTGATCTTTCCTTTTTGCATTAGTTTAGGCATATCATCTCATATTGCATTTTTGTTTCATCTGCATAGTTCAAGTTCATCTGCATCTAGGGTTTGTGATCTGAGCAATCCAAGGATCCATCTGAGCCACTCCAAAGGTCTCCAATCATTCCAAGAGGGTCCATTTATGTTCAATCATCATATTATATCCCTCCAAGATCAAGGAACTCAAAAAATCATAAGAACTGACAAAGCATGGAAGTAGAGCTAGGGTTTCACTACACAAATGACCTGCAATTAGGGTTTTGGTTTAAGAGGCCATAACTCCAAATTTTTTGGTCATTCTTGTTTTTAATAGTCTCAATATGTTATAAGAATCATATGTACCAAGTTTGACGAAGAAATTCATTGTGGAAGTCATTTGTTCACTGGGTAACTTCTTGAGCAAGTCAGAGCAAAATCAGGGCATCTGAGACCCCCAACCATGGAACCAAAGTGGATTTTTCATCAAATTGAAGTTATATGATCTTTATTTGATCATTGAAGTGCTTGGAAGTTCACAAAATTGAAGAAAATTGAGCTAAACCAAAAGTTGCCAAAAATGGGAATGACTTGTAATGGAAACTTTCCATTTTGGGAAAGTTTTTCAACCTCCTCTTTCTCAACCAAAAATGCTTCAAAAGAAAAATTATTGGTTATAAAAGTTGTAGATTGGATCATTCCCTTTTCAAAAAGTACAAGAACAAGTTCTAATTCATTATGGAACTCAAGTTATGGCTTGGCAAAGTTGGCAAAAATCACATAATTTTCACTTTCACACCAAAGAGGGATTTCTTGCAAATTCACAAACCAAGTCATTTTGTGACCTCTAATACACTTCTAGGCATCATACAAACATAGTGTATTGCCTAAGAATCAGAATTGGCCCAAGAATCTCAAGTTTCTATGCCTTGCACATCAAGAAATCACAAAGGGGCCAAAATGTACAAAGCTTGCAAAAACTCATACAACCATGCTTCCACTTGCTGTAGCACCTCAATCTAAATTCCATGGCTCTCCTTGATCAATGTTGAGGCCAGACATGCCCTTGTACAACCTCTGAACCAGCCCATACCTCAAGTACAAGTTTTGTTGACTTTTTGCAAGAGAGCCCATACCAATCACCATAGGCCACAACAACTCTTCTGACCTATCAAAGCTTGTTATGTGGACAAAATGCAACTCATAACACACATCACACAAGGCTGAAACCTCAGAATCATCAAGCTTCACAAAAATCACCCCAAAGCAAAAACCTTCGAAACTTTCTGTCCAGCCATCAAACTTCAAAACAAACATCACCATTCATTCAGAAATGATCCATAGAGCATAAACCAACCATCAAACAAGCTTCAAAGCCCCTCTACACAAAACACGATTCTGGTGTAGCAAGAGTGCAAGCTTTCATTCCAGCCATTCTAAGCTCCATCAAAGCATTCCAACATCATCAGGAGGTCATGAGGAGTGGGTTTGCACAAGGGAGGAGGTCTAAAAGCTCCAAACTGAGAAAGCTCAAGCTCATGTAACCTCAAGAATTTTTTTTCCAGAAATGAAATTTTAAGTTCCTAAATGAATATATGTGATGTGCTGATCATGCTGATGCTTTTATTTTTGAAAATGGTTGCGTATTAAGGATTTCATGAACTTCTGAAAGTTTCACCATTTTTGTGTTCTTCTTCGAATCTTGAGTTTGAGGCATGAGAAATTTGTTTTGAGGGTAGATTTAGGTTTAGGAAGGTGTGGGTAGTTGATCTGGAGCTTTAGAGCTCCTAAAAAGACCTAAGGAAGATTTTTTTCTTGAGGGCTCGCCGGAGAAGACGACCGGAACCACTGTTCCGGTCGTCTGAGGTTTGTTTGCCCTAATTAGGGTTAGCTGAGTGATTAGTGTGAGTTTAAATCTCCACCCTTAGATTAGGTTTCGCGCGCATGAACCAATGGACCAGATCACCTCATTAAATCTTAATTTCCATTTAATTTAATTAATTAGGTTTAGTTAATTAATTAAGACTGATTTGAATTTCAACCTTTGGATATGGCGCCAGTCAACTCCAGCCCCTTCAACTTTGAATCTAAACCCTTGGATCAACTGACTTTCCCTTTAATTCTATTTTTATTTCATTTTATAGCATTTGTTTTGTCCAATTTATTTAAAATACTTAGAAAATTTCCAAAAATATTTGTCTTCTGCATTTTGATTTCAAATATTTTTCTCCACCCAAAACCATTTTTATTTTTATTTTTTGCATTTAAAAATCATTTTAAAAATATTTAAATGTTTATTTTAATTAATTAATGGAAATTAATTAATTAAAATACCATTTAGGTTTCTAAAAATTCCAAAAATATTCACATTGCATCTTAGGACATTTAGAAACATTGTCAAACCATTCATACAAATTTCTTTTTGGTTTTGATCATACTTTGACATTTTTCTTGAATTTAGGGTTCATAAAAATCCCTTTTTGGAACCCTAACTTCAAGAATTCTTTTTTGCCTAACCATGAAGGGTTTGACATTGGTTCTTTTTGCATTGTTCTTCATATTGCATGTAGTATCTAGCATATTTTTGTCATGAGTTTATCTTGCATTTTCCATTTGATTTGCATTCTTCCTCTTAAGGTACCCAAAAACCCTAGCAAACTTAGAAATATCACAACTTTCTTTAGGTTAAGAGTTAGGCCTCCTCCTTTGGGGTGTGATATCATATGGGGTTAGGGTTCCTTTGAGTTCATTTGTAATTTTTTTATCTTGTGATTTGCTTCTGTTTTGACTTTATGCATCTCATGTTGCCTTAAAACCCTAATTTCTCATGTTCATTTGCATACATCTTGCATATGCATCCATACATGAACTTGCCATGACATTTATTGCATTCATATGGCATCTAAGACATCTTAGGACATATTAGAATCATGCTTGATCATTTCTTCATTCATTTGCAATGATGTGCATTCATTTCATTCCATGAACTTTCATGAACTTTCAAACTTCAAAGCATGCTTCATTGGCATTCCATCTCTTGTATTAACATTCATGACACTTGACATGTCTTTGCATCATCTCATAGCATCATTTGAATCATGTGATTGCTTCTGGTTTTGTTTTTTATCCTTGCATATGTTTCATTTTCATTTCATTTCTTTCCTTTATGCTAACATTTTCAGGTGGTAAGTAACTTGAGAAGTGAATTTGCCTTCACTTCTCATTTATCTTCTCATTCTTCTTATGCATCATTGCTGCATTTTTCTTTGCTTTAGAGTGAGCTTGCTCATTCATGTTCAATCATTCACCTTCTTCCTCCAAGTTACTTACCTTCTTCAGTGAAGTAAGTAACTTGTTTCTTCTGCTTCTCCTCCTTTCATCTGCTTCTTCCATTGGTGGCTTCTTTGAAGATCTCTTGCAAGCCTTACAAACCATAGGAACATCCAAGCATGACAATAATTAGGGTTTTGATTAGTCCCCCTTTAGTTTTTACCTTTGTGTCTTCTTTGTGTCTCTCCTCCCATCTCATCATTAGAGACTAAACCTTTAAGGTTTTAAGACTTTGTGATTAGGGTTATGCCTGCATCCTTCTCTTAGGATGGAGTGTATAACTTTAATCCTAAGTATTAAACCCTTAATTTGTTTAAACCTCTTAATAAATCCATCTTAATAATCACTAAGACAATAGCTTGTAATTTGGGCCTTGCATTAGGGTTCTAATTCTTCCTTTATTGGTTAAGAAGGACTAATCCTAGTGTTAATGGACAAGTCCCCCTCAAGTTGTCTTACAAACCATCAAATTCATTTCTTAATCTTACCCTTAATTAAAATCCACTTTAATAAAGGCTTGTTTTGTCATGAGGTTAATCCCTAATCATGTATTAAGTTAAGGTATCTTCCTCAGCTTAAGTGTGCTCATCTATTATCCTTCTATTAGGATGGTGTAATGGGTTCACTAATCCTTGATTATGGCTTAAACTCATTACTTAACACTAAACAAAAATTCAAAAACATCTAAATAATCACAAGTAGGTTAATGATCTTAATCCTACATCATGGTAATTAAGTTTGAGGTGTTTATCTCACACTTAAGGTATTCTCATTATCCCTAACCAAAGGGAGGATATGATGAGTTTACTAACCCTTGATTTAGGCTTAAGCTCATTAACTTATGACAAACATAAAAAGCAATAAAAGATTGAAAACACAAAAACAAGCAATAATCGTCTCCTTCGAGATTCTTTTCTCATCATCTTCACTCACAAACGATAACTTGCTTCTTCCGTCTAGTGCAAAACAGTTAGCACTCGAGCTAGACGAGTCATACACTTGAGCATAGACAAGCAAACAGTTCACCAGTCAATTTATCTTTCAGTCTCTTTGAGTCGAACTACGGTGTTCTGACTTCCTCATTGCACGAGAGGATACGTAGGCATAACTTAATTGTTATCGAACAAAAGTCTCTGCGTCTTCCCCCTTCTGTCAGCATTCTTTTAAGCCTCATTCTTGAGCACTTCACTTCACCTTCTTGCACTGACACTTGTACATTTCTTTTCCAGCTTTTGCACACATATAGCACAGACACTACCCCTTTAAACACAAATCTATTAAGCGTGGATCCCGTCGAGTACGACGGACAATCTGGGTGCTAATACCTTCCTAGGTTGTAACCAACCCCCTTTCTCAGTCTCTCTGGTTCGCGACCGTCTTGTCCATCTCTTTTCTAGGTTTACGCAACATTACCTTTCCCTCGGGATAAAAATGCCTATGTTGTACCCTATTCACCTTCATCTTCTCCTTTCTCCGATCGTTCGCGTCTGTACCCTATCTGACCAGGTGTCTTTTATTGGGAGCGACAGCTTGGCGACTCTGTTGGGGAGCCTTATGTTGCAACCAAGGCTTCTGGTTCTTTTTGTGGGTTCCTCCTAGCGTTTGTTTGATTTGTGTTTACGGGGGTGTTATGTGCTACTTGTGCTTATTTATTTGCTTTATTTATTGCTTTATGTACAGCTTTATTCATTGCTTTCTTTTACAGTTTTATGCATTTCATACTGTCATTATCATGTGTTGGATCTGTGTTTTCCTTGGTGGGTGGGGTTCATTGAGTGATTATGGTCCTATACCTGGGACCTGAGTGACACCTAGGCTAGAGGGGCTTCATATTCTTTCCCATTCCATTTCGGTCTGGTGCGGGAATATGAAACACAGTTCAGATATAGATTTCTTCTTGAGAACTCTGTGCTACGGATTTCCTGTAGTACTAGGGCTATCTGGGAAGCCTGCTAAGTCTGGATGACCTTTTTATGACCTTCAGCATCTCAGGTGAATTAGAGGAGGATTTTTTATAGTTATTGTAAACACTGTATCTCCGGGTTAGAAGTGTTTACACTTCTCATAACTGATCCAAGTCTGAGGATCCTTGTTCTAGAACATTACATGTGAGGGGGTTGGGATGTTTACAAGTTTGCAGGAACCCTTGGACACATCATACCCTATTACTATTGTTGTTTTAAGAATTCACACTTTGGATAATTCTTGTGATTACCCTGGACTTGTGACTCTTTATTTGAGTCCCCCACCCGGTTATTGGACTTCTAAGCCTCCATATGGACTTATGAATATACATGGACTTTTACCAAGACAGATAAACAGATCCAGCTCTTGATCACAAACCCTTTGCATATCATTTGCATACATCATTTTTGCATCATTTAACATTTGCTTATTTGTTTTACAAGGTATCCATCTTGTTATCTTTGGTTTGGTTTTGACCCTTTCTGCTGCTTAGATTGCTTCAGTTATCTTCTCTAGCACCTTCATCAGTTTGTCAGTGATTCTCCTCCAGCTATCTTAATCAGAGACTTACCTCTAGCATCTCAGTCAGTGATCTTCATCAGCAGTTGCGCTCAGCTTCTTCACTAGTATCCATGGACACTTTAAGAAAGAGCAACATCACTTACCACTTCTTTGAGCCCACCCTGACTGGCATCAGGCAGATCCAGTCCCTCATTACCCTTGATCATGTCCCACTATTCAGAGAGCATTATGGGGGCATACTGGACATGGTCATGGATCTAGATACATCTCAGAGGAGCATGATCCACACTTACTTGCAGTTTTATGATCATCCACTCAGATGCTTCGCATTCCCTGATTTCCAGTTGGGACCTTTGCTAAAAGAATTTTCCATGTTGTTAGGAGTTCCTATCAGGAGAGGGATTCCTTTCAACCCTGAGATGGTTGCTCCCAGAAATGAATACATAGTGTAGAACCCCAAATTTTCCCTCTTCATTTTAAGCATCATAATACACCATTTGCATCATAAGAATATCATATATATATATATCATTATAGCATAGAAAAATAAAGCATGACAAGCATCAAGCCCTAGCATGAGGCATATGGCCATCTGGGGAGGTGTTGAAGGCCATTTAAGCCAATACAAGGGTTCCAATGGATTTGTGAGAGGCCTATGATGAGTCTAGACTCCTTTGGCAAGGCCAAGTTCACTTGCAAAAGCTCAGAAGATTGCTTAGTCATCACAAGTTTCAAGATAATGCAAGGCTCTTAGGCAGTGCAACCAAATTAGGGTTTTGGTTTCAAGGGCCTTAACCTCATAATTTTGGCCAACTCTTTTGGGAAATGTCTTCTATATGATAAGAGGTTCCTACATGTCAATTTTCATGGAAAAATTCCAAGTGGAAGTCAGTCATTGCCTCAGTTACTTGCAGATGAGGCAGGAAGTCAACTAGGCCCAGAAAAAGTCAACTGTGCCATTCCAAAGGGTCCAACCCAACTTTTTTGGCCAAATGAGGTCTATTCAATGTTATAAGATGTTTGGTGAGCTTAAAGTCCAAGAATTTTGGTGATTTGAGGGGTTTTGGCAAAAGTGCACAAATTTGATTATGGAAAAGTTACTATTTTTGGTTATTTTGACCTAAAACTTCACAAGGCCTTAACTTGATCAAAAAATCTTCAAATGGACCAAAGGTAAACATGAAAGTTGGAGAGTAAGGGCTGCCATTTTTAAAAAGTACAAGAGCATTTTCTGGAGATTCATAGATTTTTCTATAAGTCCCTCGAAAAAATGGGTATTCTAGGGCAAATTTCAAAAATTCAAGGCCAAGCCATTTGCACAAAGGCTCAAAAGTGGATAGTTTGCTATGCTATGTCCAAAGTAAGTTTACACAATCAAAATGCATCTCATTTAGGTCATTTGGCTCAAAGAAAAGTGGCAAAATTCGTGCACATGAGAAAGTTCCATAAAACTTGCATTTTACACTTGGATTTGCACAAGGCATGACAATTGTGTGATAGCTTACATCCAAGGGCTGAAATTGTTTGCTTTGAATCACTGGTGGGATGGTGAATGCACATGCAAGAGAGGCCAGCAAATCATGAGCTTGGCATGCTTATGGCACACTTGGGCCAAATTTGCATTTTCACAAAAATCAGCTCTCTCTCACGTGCATTTGATCTAATCCTTTTGCATTGCCTTATATATTCCATAACAATCAGAATTAGGGTTAGAGGCAGCCAGAATACACACTCATTCTCTCATTCTCATCTCTTGTGCAAAATTGCTCATTCTCCACAAACTCTTGCTACAAGACTCCATTCACAAAACTCTTGTTGGGCTTAGGCATTTCTCATCTCTCCTTTTATCTTCTTCTTCTCTTGAGATCCTTTTTAGGTTAGAAAGACCTCACAAACCCTAGGAACTCCATGCATGCTAACTTAGGATAGAAACTTCCCCCTAGTTTTTCCTTTTTGCTCTTTTGGTTCTCTTTCTCTTCTCATCTCATGACTCTTAAAAAACACTCTAATAAGTGTGAAGTGATGTCTTGATCCATAACCTTATCCCATGAGGTATGCTTGTAGTCTTCCCATCTTGGGATAGTACAAGTTTACTTTGTGATGCACAAGTCTGATCAAGGTATCTTCTTCATAAAAGAAAAGCATAAAAAACACTTCTTCATCTGTAAATAATCAAAACACTTAATAATTAAGCAAGTTAGTGAGCCTAGGCCTTAATCTGTGGGTTCAATTTTTGGGGATCTTCTCCTTACTTGAGTGTGCTTGTTCTATTATTCCATCTTGGAATGTAGCGACAAGTGCACATTCCATTGATGAGAGCTTGAGTTCACTTCCTTGTGACACACTCATAAAAGCTTCATAAAAAACACAAACAAACAATAAGCGTCTTTCCTTCGGGAATTCTTTTCTCATCTCCTTCGCTCCGTACGCGAACTTGCTCCTACTTGTCACTTTGCAAGACGGTTACGCACTCGTCGTCCGAGTCTGCAACACCTGAGCAATGGCATAGGCAGTTCAAGCTTTAATTCACAAGCAATTTCCTTTGTTACCCCTAGTTAGGGGAACTACGGCGTCTCTGATCCTCATTATCCTGATGAGGTACGTAGGCAGCGGGGTAGGGCCCGTTCGAGCACAATCTTTATTTTCCCTACATTTTTCTCTTTGTTCTCTTATCCAGTTCTTTTCCAGTTCCATTTTCTTTTCATTTTCATTTCTTTTGCTGCAGTTTTCATACTCTCACCCTTTGAAATAGTTTCTTTTGCAAGCGTGGATCCCGTCGGGTACGGCGGACGATCTGGGTGCTAATACCTTCCCAGGTCGTAACCGACTCCCGAACTCAGTCTCTTTGGTTCTTAGGACCTGTGTCCTTCCTCTTCTTTCTTCTGGTTTGTGCAGCATTACCATTCCCGTTCCTTTGGGATAAAAATGCCTGGCTGGCGACTCTATTTCTTTTTCCGCGCCACTTTCGCGTTTGTACCAGGATGGAAATCCGGGGAGCGACAGCTGGCGACTCTGCTGGGGACGAACCCAGAATCTCTGGTTCCCCTGTGAGTCTCTCCTAGCGCTTGTTTGTTGTTGTTTCATTGGGTGATGTTTGTTTGTTG
Organism: Lathyrus aphaca; assembly: GCA_963966055.1. NCBI lineage: Eukaryota > Viridiplantae > Streptophyta > Magnoliopsida > Fabales > Fabaceae > Lathyrus > Lathyrus aphaca. The sequence continues at coordinate 62,652,654 of OZ014519.1, read as the reverse complement.
TGGTGTGTTGTATGTTATTTTTGTTTTTTTACAGCTTTATTTACAGCTTTATTTACAGTTTTCAGTACTTATTTTCTGCATCATGTATATATACTGGACTGTCTGGACTGGTTTTCTGTTTGGTGGGATGGGTTGTTACTTGTTCTTGAGAGATGAGCCAAGTACCCGGCTCGAGTGCACCTTAGGACTTAGAGTGGTTCCACTTTGGCCTCATGAGATCTTGTCATGGGGGTAGTAGTGAGTTCCACACCCAGGTTGCGATTGTCTTGGAAATGTCTTGATTTGGGGATCTTCCTCTCTCATTACATAACCTTGACAGTTATGTGCAGCTGGGGACCGATCTTTGAGAACCTTGTGGAAACATCCCTCTTTAGTGATGACAATGGCAGCCCACATTTTGTGGCAAACCCATTCGCATCCGAGGGCCCACCTGGGGATCACACAGGATGACCTTGTGTCCTGGACTCAGCTGAGGCCTCCCTGCGTAGTATATAATGCCAAATCGATTCCCTGATTTGGGTCATGAGCCATTTCTCGGAGATGGTGACAGTATTATTGCTATGTGGCTTTGAGAGTCCGTGATGTTTGACCCGGAGCCTTTTACCCGTGAGATTGGGGGGTGTTTACAGGTGTGCAGGAACCCATGACCTCAACATACACTCATCTGTTCAGTGGTTCTTGTTATGATCTTTGGTCCTGTGATTATGATCCATGGTTCTATGATTCTATGGTTCTGGAGTTATGGTTCTGGAATTCTGGATTTCTTGATACTGTGATTCTGAGATCTTCTATTAGAGAGTTATGATTATCAGAGGGTGTGACTCAGTAAACTTTTGGGTTTGCCAGTTATTCAGAGGGGCCCTTGTCAGTGTTCCAGTTCAGATGGTCCCAGTTGGTCATATGCTTGCATTGCATTACATTTGCATCATTCTTTGCATTAACTGTTTATGTTTCCCATTTTTCAGGTCATTACTCACATCTGTTCCCAGTTCTGGTATTCTTATCTCCATGGCAGAGATCAGAAGAGATCCGAGGAAAAAGAATGTGCATTATACTTTTCTTCAGCCGGAAGTTAAAAGTGTTCAGAGGTTAGCAGGTTTGATGAACGATCAAGTCTTAGGTAATTTCAAGAAAAGATATGGCCAGATACTGAAGTTTGTGGACAAGCCCACTGCAGACCAAAATGACAGCTTGCATACCTTGTTGCAATTTTATGATCCCCTGCTGCGTTGCTTTATTTTTCCAGGTTACGTCTTAGCTCCGACATTAGAAGAGATCTCCAGCATGCTGAGTGTTCCGATCAGAGAGACATTGCCGTTCTACGGGTCAGAGGTTGTGCTCAGAGATGAAGACATAGCCAAGGTTTGTAGGTTGCCAGTTGTTTCAGTCAGAAAGGCTCTGCAAGAGAGTAAAGGCAGAGGTCTATCCTGGATGTGCTTATCCCAGAGGCTGAGAAGTATGCTACAGAGGCTAAGTGGAATGACTTTGGAGCTTTGCTTGCATTGATGGTATATGGGTCTAGCCTATTTCCTGGAGAGAAAGAGTTTGTCAGCTTAGAGGTGATCTCAATCTTTGCAAAAGGCAATCCAGTGCCTACTTTATTGGGTGACTTTTATTTTAGTGTCCATTACAGAAACGAGAAAGGTAGAGGTGGTCCAGTGGTCTGCTATGCTCCTTTGTTTGCTGAATGGTTTGCTAGACAGTTGCCTAAGTCAGGTGCCTTCAAGGATATACGAGACGAATGGAGATGGTCCAGAAGACTGATGGGATTGACTGAAGGAGACATTGCTTGGGGTTATGATAGGGATTTGCTAGGAAAGGAGTTGATGGTTAGTTGCGGAAGGTTTGCTGGAGTACCTTTGCTGGGAAGGAAAGGTGTCATCAGTTGCTACCCAACATTAGCCAGAAAGCAGTTTGGCTACCCTTTGAAAAATCCTCCTCAGATGGGAATGTTTGCTGAATCTTTGTACTTTCCTGCTGACGGAAACAAAGAGTTAGTCCAACAAGCAGTACAATCCTGGGCTCACAGGATAAAAAAAGGGAAGAAAGACTTCGGCCGAGTTGATCCCAAGACATATCCACCATATGTTGAATGGTTGCAAAGACATATCGAGTCAGTTCTCATGCCTTTTTCAGTCGAGGCTCCACTTTATCCCCGAGAGGTACCAAGTCAGATCAGTACGGTTTCCTTGAAGGAGTACAAGAAGCTAGAAGTTCAGCTGCATGAGGTCAGAGTAGAGAATATTGAGATGGTAAGCCTATACCCCCAGGCCAATAGAGCCAAGAAGGAAGCTGAAGACAAGCTGCAGAAGCTCCAAGCCTCTTTAGAAAACAAAGAGAAGGACTTTGCTGGAAGAGAAGCCCATTTCCGCAGATTGGGTATGATGGAAGCTCAAAGAGAAGCTAAGCGCAAGAAGACTCTAAAGACTCTCAAAGATGCTCGTCAATCCATTGCTTGGCTGCAAGGCCAAAGGGATGAAGAGCAGAAGAAATTCAAAGAGAAGGAAGAGTTCTTTGAAGTTCAGATGGCTTTCAAGAAGGAGGAAGTGGAGCAAGTCCATGCCATCCGGAGGGAGAAGACCCAACAGCTAGCCCAAAGCCAATTAGCTCTGGAGGAAGCAAGGAAAGAGATCGAAGAGCTCAAGCTGAGAGCGGGTGTCAAGAAAAACAGGGCAGAGGTGGCAGATCCTGGGTCCTTGGCTTAGTTGTTTATTGTTCAGGCTACCTACAGGCTTGTTGTAGGAGTCTTGCTTTTATTTCTTTTGTCTTTATGTACTGACATGTAACCCTTCGGGGAATATTTCTGGTTGTATTCTGACTTTTAGCCTACAGTGGTTTGTTCACGTTCAGTATTAATGTGCAAATTACCATTTTGAATGCGCAAGACTCGTTTGTCTGGATACTGCTAATGTCTGAACACTTATCAAAGAGAAAGTTTGAAAGCTAAGCACTGAAAGTGATTGTCTGAGATAGATGCCAGAACTGGGGCATGCCAAATGCTTAAGATTGGGAACATGAATAGTTACATTGCATTGCATATAACCTGTTTGTTTGTTTTGCAGGTGTTGTCTCAGTTACTAACGTGTTTTGTGACCTCAGGCACTATAGCTCCTCGTAATGTTCGGGGACAACCAGCAGTACACAGATATCCAACCAAGATTAACAGAGAACGAGTCATGGACCAGTTGCAAGCTGACTTGACAGATCTGAGACAAAGGATGGATAATTTTATGACACTAATGGCCGGCATGGGGCAGAACCAAGAGCGTCTACGGGAGATGGTTGAGAATCAGAACAGGAATATTGTGGCTGCTGCTACTGCTGACAATCGTACCGGTGCGGGCGCACGTCAGGTTGAACCTCCTGTTACACAGCCAGGAGTGACAATAATCAACGATGGGTTGCACAACATTCAGATGGACAATCATGACGACCAGTTCACTCTACTTGATGAAGCTGAAGGTCAAGGAGCAGAGATGAACAAGAGGTTCGAAGAGATGGCTGAGCAAATCAAAGCTATTCAGTCCCAAAGCTCTTTGGGATTTGACATAACCGACTTGGGCTTGGTTCCTGGGGTCAGGATTCCGTATAAGTTCAAAGTTCCAACCTTCGAGAAGTATAGTGGCACTGCTTGCCCGAAGACCCATCTGCTATCATTTGTTGGGAGAATTGCCGCTCATACAGATGATGAGAAACTTTGGATGTATTATTTTCAGGATAGCTTGGTGGGAGCTTCTCTTGAATGGTACATGAAGCTCAATAGGGTCAATATCAAGAGTTGGAAGGATTTAGCTGAAGCCTTTGTGAGGCAGTATCAATATAACATGGACATGGCTCCGAAACGCACGCAGTTGCAGCACATGGCTCAGGCGGCAAAAGAAGGTTTCAAAGAATATGCCCAGAGGTGGCGCCATCTAGCTGCCAAGGTGCAACCACCCCTCTTGGAGGACGAAATGGCCGACATGTTTATGGGCACTCTCCAAGGTGTTTTTCTGGAGAGGTTGGCGTCTAGCTCGGCCACCAAGTTCAATGATATAGTGATTGCTGGAGAGAGAGTTGATACTCTGTTAAAGACGGGGAAGATTCAGGACCCTAATACTGCTGGTAGCTCTGGAGGAGCGAGGAAAGCCTTTGGTGGACCTCCTAGAAGAAGAGAAGGGGAAGTTAACGCAGTATATGGCCGAGGCAGAGGCAGAGGTTATAGACGAGAATACAATCAGATAGCTGCAGTCACAATTCCCACTACACCAATTCAACCAGCTCAATAGGCTCTACAACAGCCTCAGCAACAACAGCAACGCAACTATCAACAGAGACCGTATCAACAGAGGCAGCCACGCCAAGCTGATAGGGTTTTTGATGTGATCCCAATGACTTACACAGCTTTACTCCAGAGATTGTTGGAACTGAACTTAATTCAACTGAGGACCTTGGCTCCACCTACTAGAACTCTTCCCCCAAGTTACGACGCCAATGTTCGATGCGCTTTCCATTCTGGGGCACCCGGGCACTCAACGGAGAAGTGCAGGGCTTTGCACTATAAAGTTCAGGATTTGATCGACTCCACAGCGATCAATTTTGCGCCGCCTCCGAATGTCACGACTAACCCTATCCCTAATCATGGGGGAGCCAGGGTTAATGCTATTGAGATGGAGGAGAGGCTAAACTTGGTGGAGAGGGTTGAAGAAGTGAAGACCTCCTTATTGCTGGTCAAGAAGAGATTGTTGAAGGGTCAGGTTTTCCCGGGTTGTGGGCTCGATTGCGAAGACTGTGCTGAGTCGAAGAATGGTTGTGACAGATTGAAGATTGGTTTACAGATACTGATGGATGATGGGCTGTTACAGTTCGACAGGGCTGATAAGAGGACTGATGAAGTGTCAACGGTGACCATATACTATGATCCTGCTGAAATGCCAGCGCGAAGAGAGCCGGTTACTATTTATTTCCCGGAAGTAAGTCCCGTCACCATCACGGTTCCTGGGCCTATTCCATATTCAGATGAGAAGGCTATTCCGTGGCATTACGGATCAGAAGTGTATGTCGGAGAACAAAAAGTGGAAAATAAGACAGTAATCATGGACCCAGCTGTGGTGAATGTTGGGGGAAGTGGAGGTTTCACGAGAAGTGGTCGATTATTCGCTCCCCAGACTTTGAGAGAAGACACTGATACTGAGGCTTCTGCTAAAGCCAAAGGGAAGCAAATAGCAACTGACGATAATGCCACTCCCGCTACTGGTCAATGTACTTTCGAGAAGGAAATGGAGGAGTTCATGAGGATTATTAAGAAGAGAGACTACAAGGTAGTCGAGCAGCTAAATCAAACTCCCTCCAAAATTTATATCTTGTCACTGCTGATGTGCTCACCAGCTCATAGAGAAGCCCTTCTGAAGGTGTTGCAGATGGCGTATGTTCCTCAGGAGATTACTGTGAATCAGTTGGAAGCTGTGGTGGGAAGTGTAAATGCGAGCCATGGTCTGGGCTTTACCGATAGAGACCTTACTACTGAAGGGAGGAATCATAACAAGGCTCTCCACATCACAATTGAATGCAAAGGGGTTGTGCTGTCTCATGTCCTGGTTGATACTGGGTCATCTCTTAATGTCTTGCCGAAGAAGGCGTTAATGAAACTCAATGTGGAAGGGGTTGTTCTGAGGCCAAGTGATTTGGTGGTAAAGGCTTTCGACGGTTCCCGGAGGTCTGTCTTTGGAGAGGTTGAGTTGCCAATCAAGGTTGGGTCGCAAGTGTTTAAGAGCACGTTCTACGTGATGGACATCCAGCCGGCTTATAGCTGTCTACTTGGTCGACCCTGGATTCATGCCGCAGGGGCTGTGACGTCAACCTTGCACCAGAAGCTCAAGTATGTAGCGAATGGTCAAGTTGTGACTGTGTGCGGTGAAGAGGACATATTTGTGAGCCATTTATCTACATTCAAATATGTGGAGATGGATGGTGAAATTCATGAAACCCTGTGTCAGGCATTCGAAGCAGTGAATGTTAGTTCCTTGTCTCCTCTGAGTAGGGCTGAAGATAAAGAAGGTACGTCTATTACCTCCTACAAGCAGGCCAAAGAGGTTGTGCAATCAGGCAGTGCCCATGGATGGGGCAGACTACTGGAGCTGGAAAAGAAGGAAGACAAGTTTGGGCTTGGGTATCAGCCTGATGGGCTCGTCCGTTCATCAGACAACAAGACCATTACCTTTACTAGTGCTGGGTTGCTGGACCACAACCATATATGTGCTACCAGTGAAGACGGAGATAGCGAGTGCGATCTGGATAATTGGATCCGCCTTTGTGCACCAGGAGAAGAGCTGCCCAATTGGTCTACGGAAGACATCGTCGAAGTCACCTGGATCACAAAGTAATTGTTTATTTGTCATTTTTTTACATACTGCATGTCAAATTCTGTACTCTGCCCAAGGTACAAGGATCCATTGTATGGGCCTCCATGTTTTGAAAGCATTTATTTGTCATAAATAAAGGACATTTTTCAATCAAATCGTTCCTTTTCTTTCAATTTTATTTTTTTGCACAAATAAAGAAAATGGCAATGTGTTTTTCTTTCTTTCTTTTGGTGTGCGTTTTCTCTAAACAGATTCTGAATGAGCACATTACTTGTGCAGTGTCGATCAACCGGATTCCATTGACAACTCTCCTGCTATGACTGAGCTTAACTTCGACAATCCAATCTACCAAGTTGATGAAGAGATTGAGGAAGATTATGAACTCCCTGAAGAACTGGTCAGGTTGTTGAAGCAAGAGGAAAGAGCTATTCAGCCTCATCAGGAGTAAATCGAGGTTATCAACATCGGCACAGAAGAGGTTAAGAAGGAAATCAAGATAGGTGCCAGCCTGCAGACTGAAGTTAAGAAGGGGTTGATTGAAATGTTGCGTGAATATGTTGACATCTTTGCCTAGTCATATCAGGACATGCCAGGGTTGGATACAGACATAGTTGTGCATCGACTACCGTTAAAAGAAGACTGTCCTCCTGTTAAGCAAAAACTGAGAAGAACTCGCCCTGACATGGCGATGAAGATCAAAGAGGAGGTACAGAAACAGTGGGACGTCGGGTTCCTTGTCGTGACTAGTTACCCACCTTGGGTAGCTAACATTGTTCCAGTGCCAAAGAAAGATGGCAAGGTGAGGATGTGTGTAGATTACCGGGACCTGAACAGAGCCAGCCCGAAAGATGATTTCCCTTTACCTCACATTGATGTATTGGTCGACAATACGGCTCAGTTCTCGGTGTTCTCCTTCATGGATGGATTTTCAGGATATAATCAGATCAAAATGTCACCTGAAGACATGGAGAAGACAACTTTCATCACACCCTGGGGCACATTCTGTTATAAGGTGATGCCATTCGGCCTGAAGAATGCTGGTGCTACTTATCAACGGGCTATGGTAACATTATTCCATGACATGATCCATAAAGAAATTGAATGTTATGTGGATGACATGATTGCCAAGTCCCTCACAGAAGAAGACCACCTGGTAAATCTGTTGAAGTTATTCAAGCGTCTGAGGAAGTACCAATTGAAGCTAAACCCCAACAAATGCACATTCGGGGTACGATCTGGTAAGCTGCTGGGATTTATTGTAAGTGAGAAAGGGATTGAAGTTGACCCTGACAAAGTTAAAGCCATTCAAGAAATGCCTGCACCAAAAACTGAGAAAGAAGTTCGAGGGTTCCTAGGTAGATTGAACTACATTTCAAGGTTCATATCTCATCTTACAGCAACCTGTGAGCCCTTGTTCAAGCTATTAAGAAAAGAACAAACAGTCAGGTGGAACGAAGACTACCAAAGGGCTTTTGACAAAATCAAGGAATACTTACAGGAGCCTCCGATCCTTATGCCTCCAGTTGAAGGAAGACCTCTGATCATGTACTTGACGGTATTAGAAGAGTCAATGGGGTGTGTGCTGGGCCAACATGACGAGTCTAGTCGAAAAGAGTACGCAATATACTACCTAAGCAAAAAGTTTACCGACTGTGAACAACGTTATTCACTGCTCGAGAAAACTTGCTGTGCTTTAGCGTGGGATGCTCGCCGACTGAGGCAGTATATGTTGACCCACACTACCTTATTGATCTCAAAGATGGACCCGGTTAAGTACATTTTTGAGAAGCCAGCACTTACCGGACGGGTTGCAAGATGGCAAATGATTCTCACAGAATATGACATTCAGTACACATCCCAAAAAGCCATCAAAGGTAGTGTATTGTTTGATTATCTAGATGAGCAACCCATTGATGATTACCAGCCTATGAGATTTGACTTCCCTGATGAAGACATCATGTTCATAAAAGCAAAAGATCATGAAGAGCCTATTCACACTGAAGGGCCTGACCCAGAAGAAGAGTGGACTATGATGTTTGATGGGGCTGTTAATATGAATGGTCGTGGTGTTGGTGCAGTACTCATTACATCTAAGGGAGTTCACATGCCTTTCTCGGCAAAACTCACCTTTAACTGCACTAACAACGAAGCTGAATATGAAGCTTGTATTATGGGTCTTAAGGAAGCCATTGACCTCAGGATCAAGACTTTGACTGTGTTCGGAGATTCAGCTCTGGTAATTAATCAAACCAACGGCAAATGGTACACGCACCAAGATCATCTGATACCTTATCGGGACTACACAAGGAGGTTGTTGACTTTCTTCACAGCAGTCAAGCTTGAGTATATCCCTCGAGACGAAAATCAGTTTGCAGATGCTCTGGCTACCATTTCATCCATGATCAAAGTGCAAGCTGCCAACTTTGTGCCTCGGATTTCAGTGTCCAGACTTGACAGACCAGCATATGTGTTCTCAACAGACATTGTCAAGGATGATAAGCCTTGGTACCATGACATCAAATGCTTCTTGGAGGATCAAACATACCCACCCGGGGCATCTTCCAATGATAAGAAGACATTAAGAAGGCTAGCTGGTAGTTTCTTCCTGAACACTGATGGTTCCTTGTATAAGAGAAACTTTGATATGATACTTCTCAGATGCGTTGATAGGACAAAAGCAGACTTGCTGATGCACGAGGTGCACGAAGGATCCTTTGGTACCCATGCTGGAGGGCATGCAATGGCTAAAAAGTTGCTAAGATCAGGCTATTACTGGATCACAATGGATGCAGATTGTTGTGCCTATGCCAGAAAATGTCATAAATGCCAGATTTATGCGGATAAAGTGCATGTGCCTCCAAATCCTCTGAATGTGATGTCTTCACCCTGGCCCTTTGCCATGTGGGGCATTGATATGATTGGCAAGATTGAACCAGCAGCGTCAAACGGACATCGCTTCATCTTGGTCGCGATTGATTACTTCACCAAATGGTAGAAGCTGCATCTTATGTCAATGTTACTCGCCAGGTGGTAGCAAAATTCCTGAAAAGAGATATCATATGCAGATATGGAGTGCCCGAGCGAATCATTACTGATAACGGTTCTAATCTGAACAACAAGATGATGGCAGAACTGTGTCGGGACTTCAAAATCCAGCATCACAATTCCTCTCCTTACCGACCAAAGATGAATGGTGCGGTAGAGGCAGCTAACAAGAATATCAAGAGGATTATACAGAAAATGGTTATCACCTACAAAGATTGGCATGAGATGCTACCGTTTGCGTTACATGGGTACCGAACGTCAGTCAGGATGTCAACGGGGGCAACCCCTTTCTCTTTAGTCTACGGCATGGAGGCAGTCTTGCCTGTTGAAGTAGAAATCCCTTCACTGCGGGTGTTGATAGATGTCAAGCTTGATGAGGCTGAATGGGTGCGTGCTCGATACGATCAACTATGCCTAATTGTGGAAAAGAGATTAGCAGCTATCTGTCATAGCCAGCTTTATCAAAGGAGAATGAAGTGAGCCTTCGATCAGCGAGTACGTACTCGGGAGTACCAAGTAGGCGAGCTTGTACTCAAGAGGATCATTCCTCCCAGTTCAAATCACAGGGGCAAGTGGACCCCAAATTATGAAGGACCATTCATAGTGAAGAAAGTATTCTCAGGCGGAGCACTGATGCTCACCACTATGGATGGCGAAGACTTCCAATACCCTGTTAACTCGGACGCAGTTAAAAAATACTTCGCATAAAAGACCCGCTGGACACAAAAACAGAATTATAGTCCAGGCAAAAAAAGGGCATCCCGGCGAGCTAAAAACAGAATAAAAGCTCGGGCAAAAATTAGGGAAAAATAAAAAAAATGTACACCCGCTGAGTTGAAAAGCCACATCGGACAACTCAGGCAAAAAAGGGTTGCCCGATGGATTGAAAACTCGAAAGGGCGATCCACGCAAAATCAGGGAATAAGTGAACAACTGCGTTCCGGGTTATCTGAACCACATCACCGCTTCAAACAGCTTGACCATATCAGAAGGGTAGAGATCAGCCTCCTCATTCTCTTCAGAAGGCCGAAGACGGAATGGAAAGTCTTGAGGATATGCCAGTCATGACAGGAAGGAAACTCTTTGGAATGCCATGCCATTGCCATTAGGATAGTTTCTTTTCTCAATTTTACAGTAGCTACCTCTTTCCAGGCGGTTACTTCCTGATGTAAAATTTTGCCTATTCAGAGGTCAATCAATAAAGAATATTCAGTCAAACACCGTGTTATGTTTATTTTGTTTTCAAAAATGTCCTGAATTTTTGACAAATAACATTGCATGCAAAACATGTTGCTTTTCAAACTGATAAAAATGACATTGCAGAGACACTTAACATCGCTTTGAGTGTCAGGTGATGGCATATGAATAGATCAGGTCGTACCAATCTTTGTGCATACATGCGTATTCTGTTATTGCAGGATTTGCAGGTTATCACCGTATCCCCAAGCAGAAGAGGGTTATTCTCCAAGTAGAGGTATTTCCCCAGTAGAGTGCCTGTCTACAAGTGACTTATTCTCAGCAGGTATCCAAACACCTGCACTCCCCAGAGGTCGGGTCAATCCCCAGCAGGAGTTAGTAGAAGTCTCCCATCCTCAGTGGAGTTATCAGAAGTTTATTATCTACAACGGAATCGCTAGAAGTTCTCCTTGCCCAGCAGAGTTACAGGTAACTTCATTTCCCCACAGAGTCATCGGGATTCTCATTTCCAAGGGAGTTCCCCAGCAGAACAAGAAGTAGTTTACCCAGCAGAGCAAGAAGAAATTCTCCCCAGTGGAGTCAGAGCAGGGTGATCAGATCCTTAGCAGAGGTTCAAAGCAGTTAAACGAAGTATACCTCACGCAGAGTCGTCTTTCTTCCAGTGAAAGCCTCTCCAGCAAGCATCAGGTTGCCAATACTTCGTTTCTATCAGAGTTAACAAGTTTTGAGTCCCCAGCAGGTTGCCGGAATCTTCTCCCACAGGTCGCCAGGACTTCATTCCCCATCCAGAGTGGAATTGTCTACTTCCCCAACATAATCAGCCTTTGTCTGTGATTGATACTTATTCAGTGTTCGTTCGCACTCTTAGACACTTATCTGATGATTCGGTTTGCTCATCCGTAGTCTCCAGAAGAATTAGCACCTTGTGGCACTCGTCTGTGCACTTTTCCCAGTAGAGTCTATATCTACTAGCACTCGTCTGTGCTCGCATCTTTATTTGATGCTCATCCTCTTTCAGCACTCGTCCGTGGCTTTTCCTCAGCAGATTCCTCTTTATTTGAGGTATTCCCCAGCACTCGTCCGTGCTTATTAGTTCTTTGAAGTTTTTCCCCAGTGAAGTTGCTTGTACTCGTTTGTGTGTGCATCTTCATTTGGTGCTCGTCTGCATCCCTGCAGCACTCGTCCGTGCATTTTATTTTCGATTCCTCTTTATTTTAGGCATATCCCCAAGAAAGTCGCCAGTATTCGTCCGTACTCGCATCTTTATTTGATGCTCGACCACATCTCTTAGCACTCGTACGTGCTTGTTACTCCTTTGAAGATTGCTTGTCCGCATCCTTCGACACTCGTCCGTGTCTATTACTTATCTAGTTCTCGTCTGCACGCCCCGACACTCGTCCGTGTTTGGTATTTTCTTTTGAAGATCGTCTGAAATAAGCTGATACTCGTCTGTATCTTTTTTGACACTCGTCTGTGTTAGATTGTTCCCTATTGAAGATTCCAATGCTCGTCTGTGTTGGATTTCTGGTATTCGTCTATAACAGTGATTGATACTCGTCCGTATCAATATTAGAAGCACTCGTCCGTGTTTCTTGGATCATCGTCCGGTACTCGTCCGTATCATCGACTTCTGACACTCATCTGTGTTTCTTTGATGATCATTCTGATGATCGTCCGCATTGAAGAGGTTGAAAATCCTGACGGTGGGATTAAAGCGTCAAAACAATTACCGGAACCTGCGTAAGGGTTATCCGAAGAAGACTCGTCCGTCTTATTCCACTTATCTGCGTAAGGATTCGTGAAGAGGATTCGTCTATCCTAGTTGCATGTCTATCACACAGACTTATATGCATTACCGGAACCTGCGTAAGGGTTATCCGAAGAAGACTCGTCCGTCTTATTCCACTTATCTGCGTAAGGATTCGTGAAGAGGATTCGTCTATCCTAGTTGCATGTCTATCACACAGACTTATATGCATTACCGGAACCTGCGTAAGGGTTATCCGAAGAAGACTCGTCCGTCTTATTCCACTTATCTGCGTAAGGATTCGTGAAGAGGATTCGTCCATCCTAGTTGCATGTCTATCCCACAGACTTATATGCATTTTTGGAACCTGCGTAAGGGTTATCCGAAGAAGACTCGTCCGTCTTATTCCACTTATCTGCGTAAGGATTAGTGAAGGAGATTCGTCTATCTCAGGTTACTTTGAAGATTCTTAAGGGCTCGTCCGCTCTCTGCACCTGGCGTCACAGGTCATTCGAAGACTCGTCCGTCTCATGTTTCATCAGAACCTTTGGTTTCGTTGGAAGGAGCTCGTCTGCTCATCTCTCAGCTCAGTTGCAACGTCATTGGATTGGGTTTATTTCCCATTTCTTGTTTTCTGCATCAGAGCGCAAATTTCCGTTTTTCTTGGGTATTCAACCACAGTTTATCTTGAACGGTCGAAAGCGGAAGCAATCGTCCTTTTCAGATCAACAGTTGCTTGAATAGGGGCAGCTGTAGAACCCCAAATTTGCCCTCTTCATTTTAAGCATCATAATACACCATTTGCATCATAAGCATATCATATATATAGCATTATAGCATAGAAAAATAAAGCATGACAAGCATCAAGCCCTAGCATGAGGCATATGGCCATCTGGGGAGGTGTTGAAGGCCATTTAAGCCAAGACAAGGGTTCCAATGGATTTGTGAGAGGCTTATGATGAGTCTAGACTCCTTTGGCAAGGCCAAGTTCACTTGCAAAAGCTCAGAAGATTGCTTAGTCATCACAAGTTTCAAGATAATGCAAGGCTCCTATGCAATGCAACCAAATTAGGGTTTTGGTTTCAAGGGCCTTAACCTCATAATTTTGGCCAACTCTTTTGGGAAATGTCTTCTATATGATAAGAGGTTCCTACATGTCAATTTGCATGGAAAAATTCCAAGTGGAAGTCAGTCATTGCCTCAGTTACTTGCAGATGAGGCAGGAAGTCAACTGGGCCCAGAAAAAGTCAATTGTGCCATTCCAAAGGGTCCAACCCAACTTTTTTGGCCAAATGAGGTCTATTCAATGTTATAAGATGTTTGGTGAGCTTAAAGTCCAAGAATTTTGGTGATTTGAGGGGTTTTGGCAAAAGTGCACAAATTTGATTATGGAAAAGTTACTATTTTTGGCTATTTTGACCTAAAACTTCACAAGGCCTTAACTTGATCAAAAAATCTTCAAATGGACCAAAGGTAAACATGAAAGTTGGAGAGTAAGGGCTGCCATTTTTAAAAAGTACAAGAGCATTTTCTGGAGATTCATAGATTTTTCTATAAGTCCCTCGAAAAAATGGGTATTCTAGGGCAAATTTCAAAAATTCAAGGCCAAGCCATTTGCACAAAGGCTCAAAAGTGGATAGTTTGCTATGCTATGTCCAAAGTAAGTTTACACAATCAAAATGCATCTCATTTAGGTCATTTGGCTCAAAGAAAAGTGGCAAAATTCGTGCACATGAGAAAGTTCCATAAAACTTGCATTTTACACTTGGATTTGCACAAGGCATGACAATTGTGTGATAGCTTACATCCAAGGGCTGAAATTGTTTGCTTTGAATCACTGGTGGGATGGTGAATGCACATGCAAGAGAGGCTAGCAAATCATGAGCTTGGCATGCTTATGGAACACTTGCGCCAAATTTGCATTTTCACAAAAATCAGCTCTCTCTCACGTGCATTTGATCTAATCCTTTTGCATTGCCTTATATATTCCATAACAATCAGAATTAGGGTTAGAGGCAGCCAAAATACACACTCATTATCTCATTCTCATATCTTGTGCAAAATTGCTCATTATCCACAAACTCTTGCTACAAGACTCCATTCACAAAACTCTTGCTGGATTCTTGATCCTCATCACTCATAGATCATTTCCATACCATTTGTTTGGGTTATTCCTCAAGAATCATCCATTTCCCATTTCTTGTGCACATTTGCATTTTGTGCCATAACTTTTGATCTAGGCAAGCTTTCTTCAATCCAAGACCATATCCATACTCCTCTCATCTCAAGGATCATTAAGCACCCATGGATCTAGATTTATAGTGAAGTTTGCTCAAGTGGCCATTTGAGGAGCTTTGAAGCACAAGGAAGCTTATTGCTGGATTCACAAGCTTGCAAAGCCTTAGATGCATTTATTTTGCATCTAAGGGGATAAGGATACCATTTGCCATCATTTTATACCATTCTTGAATTCAAATTTTGGACAACACCTCAGGTATACTCAAAATTCGCATCTCATAGAAATGTGTTTGGTTGTGTGTTTTAGAATCCTCATGTTGCGCTGGTCACACTGCTCTTTGTAGTTTGTGAAATGGTTGAGTATTTACAAAGTTATGTTGATTTAAAGTTTGATGGACAATTTTATTTTCACTCATATCTTGAGATTCTTTGAGTTTTGATCCAATCCAAGCATGTATTCGTGTTTAGAGATGTTGGTTTGTCTATTCTGGAGAGTTTCATGGCTGGCCGTGGCTTGATTTGAATTTTCGTGAGGCTAGGGTTAGGGTTAGGGTTTTAGTTCATTAATGGTGGTGAGAGGTTTAGGGTTTACATTGAAAAAGAAGGTGCAGCAGTCCTCAGCACTATCTGCACCCCCCTGCAAGGCCCATGAAGTTTTCTAACTGTGCGCATGTGCTTTTTGCACCCCCTTGGCCCATTTGTTTTATTTTTATGTCTTTTCTTTACCAATTTTATTTCATTTGCTTTTAATTCATTTTAAATATTTCCTTAACTCTAAAAAATCCAAAAAAATTCATATACACTCCTTGATTCATCTAGTTTTTTATCATGATTTTTCCAAATTTTTATTTTCATCCCACGTGGCTAAATAAATTCAACATTGAGCATTGCTTTCTTGTGAACTCTCATAGACCAATCTGCCTTGTCCAATTTCTATTTTTCTCATCCTTTAAGTTATGAACCCCATTCTTTTTGCATTCAAACCCTAAGACACTCTACTATCTTCATGATTTATCTTGGATTTTTCACAAACTTCCTTGCTGGATTTTGCTTGAGTTACTTGTGCCTTAATTTTCAAAACCCTAAATGGTAATACCTTGCATCCTTGAGCTTCATTGACCTAGTTTGGTGCTGTATTTTTGAAAACCCTTTTGGATTCTCATTTCCTTGTGTTTGGAGAGTGCTTTTCTGGTTGGATAGAATTTTTAAGTGCTTGGATCTTTTTCTTGGGTATTTTCTTCCTCACCTTGCCTTGTTTTGCATCCTTTGAGTCTTCTAGTCTCTTTTAAGTTTAGAAGGGCACTTGTGCCAACTTCTCTTCATCTTTTGGGGTCCTTTAGAGGTTTATGGTTGCTCCTGGTCTTAGGATAGGGTTTGAATCTCCTTGAGTCTTGGTGTTGGGTCTCTTTTATGTGCTTTATTTCTTTAAGTGTTAAGCATGCCTTCATTGCATTTGTTTCACTTCCAATCATCTCAATATGATCTTGTGTTGCTTTGCTTATCATCTTGTGAACTCTTTGCCATGCCTATATGCTTGTGTAGCTTCTGACTTGTTGGTTCATGCCTTGATTTTATGTTGTTACACTAACCTTGCAGGGGCTATGGTAAGTTTGAGATGTGGGAATTGAGTTCCATATCTCCATTTCTCATCTCTCCTCATATTGTTTATATGGACTAACATCTTCTTGTTGGACTTAGGCATTTCTCATCTCTCCTTTTATCTTCTTCTTCTCTTGAGATCCTTTTTAGGTTTGAAAGACCTCACAAACCCTAGGAACTCCATGCATGCTAACTTAGGATAGAAACTTCCCCCTAGTTTTTCCTTTTTGCTCTTTTGGTTCTCTTTCTCTTCTCATCTCATGACTCTTAAAAAACACTCTAATAAGTGTGAAGTGATGTCTTGATCCATAGCCTTATCCCATGAGGTATGCTTGTAGTCTTCCCATCTTGGGATAGTACAAGTTTACTTTGTGATGCACAAGTCTGATCAAGGTATCTTCTTCATAAAAGAAAAGCATAAAAAACACTTCTTCATCTGTAAATAATCAAAACACTTAATAATTAAGCAAGTTAGTGAGCCTAGGCCCTAATCTGTGGGTTCAAGTTTTGGGGATCTTCTCCTTACTTGAGTGTGCTTGTTCTATTATTCCATCTCGGGATGTAGCGACAAGTGCACATTCCATTGATGAGAGCTTGAGTTCACTTCCTTGTGACACACTCATAAAAGCTTCATAAAAAACACAAACAAACAATAAGCGTCTTTCCTTCGGGAATTCTTTTCTTATCTCCTTCGCTCCGTACGCGAACTTGCTCCTACTTGTCACTTTGCAAGACGGTTACGCACTCGTCGTCCGAGTCTGCAACACCTGAGCAATGGCATAGGCAGTTCAAGCTTTAATTCACAAGCAATTTCCTTTGTTACCCCTAGTTAGGGGAACTACAGCGTCTCTGATCCTCATTATCCTGATGAGGTACGTAGGCAGCGGGGTAGGGCCCGTTCGAGCACAATCTTTATTTTCCCTACATTTTTCTCTTTGTTCTCTTATCCAGTTCCATTTTCTTTTCATTTTCATTTCTTTTGCTGCAGTTTTCATACCCTCACCCTTTGAAATAGTTTCTTTTGCAAGCGTGGATCCCGTCGGGTACGGTGGACGATCTGGGTGCTAATACCTTCCCAGGTCGTAACCGACTCCCGAACTCAGTCTCTTTGGTTCGTAGGACCTGTGTCCTTCCTCTTCTTTCTTCTGGTTTGTGCAGCATTACCATTCCTGTTCCTTCGGGATAAAAATGCCTGGCTGGCGACTCTATTTCTTTTTCCGCGCCACTTTCGCGTTTGTACCAGGATGGAAATCCGGGGAGCGACACATAGCCATGGCATTGCATTTGGGGCCTATCCTCATTGATCAGAACATGACAACCAAGTCTGGGGTTCCAGGCCTCCACCTAGACTTCTTGATCTCCCAGGCCACCCTGCAGGCTGCAATAGGGGAATGGAAGGTTGTCTGTGCACTTCTAGCCCTCAGTATATATGGGGTTATCTCGTTTGCAGATGAGCCAAAGTTTGTGAGCAAGAATGCCATTCACTTGTTCTTATTGAGGAACCCGGTTCCTACATTGCTAGGAGACTTCTACTACTCAGTACATCAGAGGAATGAAAAGCAAAGAGGAAGACTGGTCAGATGCTATGCTCCTCTCTACTACTCTTGGCTGCTAAGACACTTGCCAAAGTCAGATACCTTCCTGAACCCTCATCAGCAGAAGAACTGGGCTAAGAGATTCATTGCCTTGACATCAAATGACATTAGATGGTGCATTCAGAGCACCAAAGGCAAGGACATCATTACTAGCTATGGGCAATATCCTAATGTGCCTTTGATAGGAGTGAAAGGTTGTATCAATTAAAACCCTTTACTGCTTAAGAGACAATTAGGATATGCTTTGGTTCATCCTCCCAGAGGGCAAGATTTGGATGAGACCCTCTACTGTGAAATCCAACCTAACTCTGTTGTTGTCAGACAAGCTGCCTGGGCTTGGGATAACATTCAGACCAAGGGAACAGCCATCCTTGGCAAGTGCAACAACATTGCTTCAGCACAGTATTCTGATTTGTCTCGTACCAGAGCTCAGATCACCCCGGATGCCATTCACTTTAGAAGATGTACCTGGACCTTCAACAGTACAACCTGCAGCTACTATCAGTCTGGAAGAGTTTGAAAAGCTGAAAGAAAGGAATACTCAGCTATCTGAAGCCTTGTAGAAGACTCTCTGGGAGAGAAATGATAGCTGTCTGGATAATGAGAGATTGGAAAGGCTCAGGGTTGAGCACTTGACCAAGATTGAGAAGAAGGATGACTACATCATGAAGGCAAGAGCAGAGGAGTTAGTACTGAAGAATTATTGCAAGGAAGAAAAGACTCAGAAGGCTAGGGCAGAGCATTATCTAGAGGAAAGCTAGGCTAGGTGGATCAGGATCACTGAAGCCCGTGCATAAGAAGACCAAAGGAATCAGTCTAAGATAGAGCAGTTGGAGGCTAGTGAGAAGAAGCATCAGGAGGCATTATTGGTAGCTCAAAAAGAGATATCTGAATTGAAACTCCGGGCGGGGTTGAAGAGGTCAAAGGATCAGGACAAGCATAAGAAGTTAACCAATGCCATTGCTACCAGGAACCTCCTCATCAGGACTATTACAGAGCACCCAGTGGGTCCAGTGACTGAGGCCCTCCTGAAGGAAGTCAGAGAGGATGACTTTGGATTGGATGTCTGATTCTTTTGCTTGTACTTTTCTTTTGTTGTACTTTTTCTTTTGTTGTTGTATTTTGACCCACCATGGGGACATATTGTAATCAACCTATGTATTTTCATCCTTTGTAATTTATCAGTTTGCATTATTTTTTGTTGGCTTTGTCTATCTCTGCAACATCATCAGCATTTCCTCGAGGTCTGGAAAGGTCAAAACCAAAGAACCAAACCGGATACCCTTGGAAGACAAATAGGCATCCTGCATTGCATACTAACATTTCTCTTTGTTTTGTAGGTTTTTTTGTTTGTTATTGTTTCTCACTTTGTCGTGGTTTCAGGAAACATTGCTCGCAGAAGAGTGTTCCCTGTCAACAGAATACACCGGTACCCGACGAGAAACAACCTTCCAGGGATACAGATGGATCAAGTTCAGCAAGACTTGAATGAAGTGAGGACCCAAATGGCTAATGAGAGGGTTGAGATGAGGAATCAGATGATCCAATTCATGACTGTGATGACTGGCTTAGCTCAGAGCCAAGAAAGACTAAGGGAGTTGGTTGAAAGGCAGACTCCTGAAGATCACCATTCGGCTACAGGAGGTACCAGTAACAATGATCACGTGCAACCTCGCACTGATCCACCAGAGTTTTGGCCTCATCTAATCCCAGAAGTCAATGCCATAAGGAATACTCAGGGTAACACTGCTGGAGGAAGGGTCTTGCAAGAGGATCCTCAAGAAGAGCAGTTTACAGTTGTTGGGGCTGGGGACGAAGTTTACGACCGTGGGCTGGATGAAATTGCAGAGAAGCTGAGGTCTATTGAATCCCAGAATTCCTTAGATTTTGATGTAATGGACATGGGAAGGGTGGAAGGGGTGAGAATTCCTCACAAGTTCAAACCTCCGTGTTTTGAAAGGTATAATGGCACATCCTGCCCACGCACCCACCTTCAATCATTCTTGGGAAGATGAAAAGCATACATCATGGACGAGAAGCTGTGGATGTTTTACTTTGAGGACAGTCTGACCGGGGCATCCCGAGAATGGTATTCCCACTTGACTAGAGCCACAGTAAGAAACTGGAAAGACTTGGCTGAAGCTTTCATCCGTCAGTATCAATATAATCTGGACATGGCTCCAAACATGACCCGTCTAATGGTAATGTCTCAGTCTTCCCGTGAAAGCTTTAGAGAGTATGCCCAAAGGTGGAGGCAACTGGCTGCTGCTGTTCAGCCCCCGATGTCTGAAAGGGAGATGGAAGATATGTTCATGAATACTCTCCAGGGTACCTATATTGACAGATTGGCTACATTTTCTTCCACCAGCTTTGCAGATGTGGTGATAGCTGGGGAGAGAATTGAGAGCCTGCTGAAGATGGGAAAAATCTTTGACAACGGTGCCAGTTCAAGCAATGCAAGGAAGCTGTTTGCTGGGCCCCGTAGATCTGGTGAAACAAACTTTGTGCACATGGTGTAATACCTCAAAATTTTCCCTCATTATTTATTATCTTTACTGGCATATCATTTTGCATTCATCTGCATTTCTCACTAAGTCATTAACAGCATGTTAAGACATTTCATTGTTTCATAAGGCATGTGTTCGAAGCATTTCCTTGTGATATGGATTTTCCTATTCATAGGTGGTATTTTCGGTTATTGCACTCAAGTTCGAGACAAAGGTTGAATTCACATCATCAGGGGAATATTCCTATTCAAAGGATCACCAAGTTCTAAAATTCTGCCTATTCAGAGGATCCATAAAAAATGCCAAATCAGGATATGGTCAATGTGATTAAAGGTACTTCTTTTCATTATTGGTGGTTGCTCTCTTCATCGGATCATGATAGTGGAATGTGGAATTAGTATTCTGATGTAAGAAGTCTTCAATACCGCTGGTCATCCATGTGAGTGACCCAGGGCTTCGGGTTGCAAAGAAAGTCAGTGATCTTCATAGTTGTTTTTGTTGGTGATTTGAGTTGAGAATTGAAGATGGAGTATATTCAGAAAGACAAGTTTGGTGCAGTAGAATCTATTCATATTCACTATCTTAAGTTTGTCCAACACAATGCAGTGTCATTTGGATCCATCCTTTGGCTTATTCACAAATTCAAATGTTATTCGTCATCTTATATCCATGTTATATCTGGCCTAGATAATGAAATGATTTTTGGGGAAATGATGTTGCTTTTAAGAGTATTGAGGTTACCCTCATTATTTAGTATCAGGAAATGGTCGGTGTTGTTGGTTTGTTGTTGTTCCAAAGTGTTATGTGTATGGATTACATGCTAAATAATGGAGAGTCTTTAACAAATGAAGGTTGTACAACAGAAAATCTCCGTGAGAAGCAAAAATGCGGAAATTGATTTTGCAACAAAAACAGAAGATCCGTTGAAGAAAAGTTGGTTACTATCACAAAAAATTTCAGTTACATTTACACCAGAAAAATAGCAACAAAAAATAACCAGCTACAGGTGAATAACAAAATTAACAGAATCGGTTATAGTTTATAACCAAAAACAAAAAATCAGTGATACAACAGAAATCCAGGAAAGGAAATGGTTACAAAAATACAGAATTTCATCAAACTTCAACCTCACCCTCTGCATCTTCTTTACCGAATCAACGATCTTTGTCAATTGGATTTTCTTCTATCCTCATAAAAAAAATCCAACAGAATGACAACCTTTAATCTTTAATATTCTTCATACATCATAATGATTCTTCTCCACCCTACACTCCATTCTTCTAAAAACTCAATTCTCCATCAACCACCTCCCCCTCCATCTGCGCCATTTTCCTCCAGTAAACCAAGTCCTGCAATCTAGTTCACTAACAGGCTCAAAAGGGATTTCAGTCTTGTCCTGCAAAAGAAGAGATGGAAACAGTTAGGGAAATGTGAACAGTTCTTCATGGAGTCAATGAAAAGTATCACGGGTAGAATCTAAGCTCAGAGTTTTCATTCAAAATTCAGTTTTATTCCCAGGGTTTTGATCTTAAAAATAGCTTGAATGTCGTGAATGCTCCTTTAGAAGAGATCAGGAGTTCTATCAAATTAAGGAGAATTATGCAAGCAATACTTACCACAGGAAAGGCAACTGTTACCAGAGGAACGTGGCCAGGATTTGAGGAAACTCCCTCACATACTTTCTCAACATTAATTCATGCGCGACTACAATTTGCCGGTTGACCTATTATAATACCGGTGTTTAATTCTGGTGTACAGACAACTTTCATAGCAGGATGAGTTCCCATTGCAGAAACTTGTGTATAATTCAACACAACTGGCCCTGTTATGGAAGCAGAAGAACTTAACGAAATTTGTGGCAACACTTTACTCCATTGACCTGTAGCAGTACTCTCTGTTGTTTTGGATTTTTCCTTATCACCCTCATTACTTGGTTCAGATTTAATGACTGTAGAATCAACCAACTTTGAATTGCTAACAGTTGAATTAGATGGCTTGATAATGGAATGTTGAATAAGTTCTTGTTTGACCGCAACACTAAGACCAGCATTAACTTCTTTCAAATTCTTCTTTCAAGATGTCATGACCTTGCTCGACTTTACTCGAATGTTCAACAACGGCACCGCCTACATCACATGGAAATGAGATCAGTCTCAATGGGAGTTATAGCCTGCTAGCAACAAAGTCATAACATAATGAAAAAGAATCAGAAAATAAAAGTCATAACTGAAAATAACAAACTCATAACCACCATAACCGATTTTTGATAACAGAAAATTCTAGAAGTTACCTGAGTTCCCTTCACCAAGTCTTGATCTTCATTTTCTATAAATCAGAAGCTTCTGATTCAATCTGGCTTCTTCCACAATTTTTCAAAAAACCCTTCACCATTCCTTCAATCATTCTTCTTCTCCCACACTTCTTCACCCTTTCTTCAATCCTTCCACTCTTTCACCATTTTCCTGTTTTTCAATTCTCCAATCATTCTCCCTTCTCCATATCCTTCTCAATCCAATACCATCCCTCTACTCCATTGATCTTCTTCATATTCTCCACCTCTCAACTTTCTCGGATTCTCCCTCCATTCTTCACCCTTTTCCAATAATAAAAAAGCTTCCTTCACTTCTTCTCCTTTTTCCCCGACATCCACCTTTCTTTTTCGGATTTGGCTCTAATCTTCAAAGAACATCTTCTTGTTTCATCCTCGACTCGGCGAAACCTTCATCAATCTTCACAATTCAAACCTGTGAATCCAGAAAACCAGAGATTAAGGGCCATCTCATATGCAAAAGATGAGGAAGATTAATCGGTGAGGAGCTTTCTTACCTGAGGCAAATTCTCCTATCAATCTCAATCCGCAATTCCTGCCACCAATCCATCATCAAGCTAGGTTTACAAGTGCCTGTCATCGCCACCATAACTGTAAATTCGCATCTGCAAGAACTCGCAGCATCGTTACTTCACTGAATCGCAACAACAATTGCAAAGCTTACCAACAACACTGAGGCGTAAAAATGCAGAAACGAGGGAGAGAAAAGTAAAAGAAGCTTACGGAGATTACCTTGTCTTTGGGCTCGCGGCTTCATCGCTCACACTGTATCGCACTTTGGTTCGTCATAAAGCATCCTTCACTGCTGATAGCTACATCTAGCGTCGTCATTCCGTCATCCGAGTCAAGGTACGTTTCCTCTAATAGTTTTAGTCTCTGTAGTTTTTCGTGGTTTCAATTGAAGCAGTGTCAGGGGTGGACAGGGCGAGTAGCATAGAGGTTTAAGCTGTGGTTGGTGATGGCCGAAGGGTTAAGGGGATAGAGGGAGGTGACGAGAAGGCCAATAGTGCCTAGGGTTTATGTCTTTCCCGGCGAAATGCTTTTAACATTTAGGGCACAGGCCTTCCGATTTGAGAATTGGAAGAGGTTAGCTTAGTTTGTTTGTTTCAGTTTCGTTTAGAAGAAGAGGAAAGCATGGGTGGTGTTGGTTTCGGGAAGATGAAGGAGGAGACATTGTTGTGGACGTTTGGGCGAAGAAAGAAGGAGAAGGTGGTCGAGACTTCGATGAGGGTTGCGAATGGAGAAAGGTTGAAGACGAGAGTGGTAGGTGACGGAAAGCTGAAGTTGAAGAAGAAAGGGAAGGTTATGAAGTGGCGATGGTGAGAGGAAGCCGAAACGGAGAAGATGGTGGAGAGATAGAGGGTGCGGCGGAAACGAATAAGGAAATTAGGGTTGTTTTCAGCCCCTCTTTTCTTCTTATTTGTGTTTTAGGTTTAATTATTATTAATGAATCATAAAAAGGAATTAACAGAGATTTTATACATAATGAATCGAATTTAATGCTAATCAAGGTGTTTGGATTACACTAATTATCATCATCCTACAATGGGCTTAAGAGACATTGCTATTCACACACCCGTTTTAGGCCCATAGAGAAAAATGAACTGAAATAACTACTTCCTGCACTCCCCCTCTCATTTCTGCGCATGGGCCTTGCTCATTGCTTTTTACACCTCATTACTAAGCCCATAACAAAAATAAACTAAAACACTATGCTTTCCGCACCTCCCCCATTGCCATGCGGACTGGGCCTTGTCTCCCTTTCTATTCACACCCTTCTTTTAGGCCCAGTACAATAAAAACAACTAAAAATACTTCTAAGAGCACCCCCTATCATTTTCTTAAGTTTTTTTAGTTTTATATAGTTCCAAAATAATTCACAAAAAATAGTGAAAATAATAGGAAAATTCTATGAAAATTTGAGTACAATTTTAATTCCCATTAGAAATAATTGGCATTTTTATTTTTATGTTTTTGCTATATTTTTGATTTTATATTGAATTTTTCATATAGATAGTTCTTAGTGAATTTCCTTTAAATATGCATAAACTTGTAGATTTTATATTTTTACCTTCCAATAACTTTTTTTGCCCATTCTTTTTGCTGTAATTAGAGGACTCATAGTAGGACTTAGGTTAATTTTTAGTGGATTTTTTAGGATCTTTTATCTTAAGTTTTAGTGGTGTAATCTTTAGAAATTAGTGGTTAATTCTTAGGTGAGAATAATCATTTTTAGGCATAGGAAAAATATGATTTTTTAGAATCCCTTTTAATACAATATTATAGATAGTATTAGGTCCCTATAGTTTAATTTTCATAATATTTCCAGAAGTTTAGATATTTTTTAGAATATTAGTTCTTAGGATTAGTTATGTGTAATCCCCATTAGTTTAGGCCATTAAAAAATAAAGTACAAAAAATATGGTTTAGTTTAAATTTAGTCTTAGAATTTAATATAGGCTTAGATTAGTTTAAATTGAATTTGTAGAATGGACATTAGGCTTGACTTTGATTTAGAATGTAGGTTGAAGTTTCATTTTCATTAGAAGTAGAATAAATAAAATAGGACTATTTTTTTTAGTTCATGCCTTTAAATGCATTTTTAGAATTTTATTTCTTAATTCAATTTTATGTTTTGCCTTATCATTTGATTTTATAACTTGTATAGGCTTCCCCATTGTTCTTAGAATCAACTTAACTTCATTAAGAAGTAAGTTGAATTCTAGTAGTTTCTAGTTTCTCATTAGGAATAGAAAACTTCACAAACCATTAGGACCACTTGTAAATATATCAATTAAATTAGGATTGAGTCTTAGTTCCCTTAGATTTTGACCTTTTTTCAACTTGAGTCATTCTTTCTCACCTCATAAATAAAATAATAAAACACTTAATAAAAACCGAACAATCTTGTACGACACGAGACTTTGTTGCGGAGTGTTTATACGCGTCCTGTTTCGGGGCGAGGTGTAAATACTCACCACGATGGATAGGTCTTAGTACAAGACAGTTCACAAACAAATTTCAAAACACTTCTCTTAAAAGACAAAAACAAATAACAAGCGACTATCCTGCGGGAACTTCTTTTCTCATCTCATTCACTCACAACGCGAACTCGCGACGACTTGTCTCGCATGCAAGACGGTAAACACATTCGTACCAGACGAGCCTGCAACACCTGAGCATAGACATACGCAGTTCCAGCATAAAAAACACAAACAAATAGTTCCCGCCTAGGTTAGGCGAACTACGTCGACTCTGATCCTCATTATCCCGATGAGGTACGTAGGCAGCGGGGTAGGGCCCGTTCGAGCACATTCTTTATTTTCCCTACATTTCCCCATTTCTTTCCATTTTCTTATTTCAGTTCCTTTCTCATTTCCATTCCATTTCCAGTTAGCGGTTTTATTCAGCAACTATTTTTCTCACCCTTTGAAACAAACAAGCAAGCGTGGATCTCGTCGGGTACGGCGGACGATCTGGGGTGCTAATACCTTCCCAGGTCGTAACCGACTCCCGAACTCAGATCTTTGGTTCGCAGGACCTTATCCTTTCCTTCTTCCTCAGGTTTGTGCAACATTACCTTTCCCATTCATTCGGGATAAAAATGTCTGGCTGGCGACTCTAACTTTTCCGCGCCACTTTCGTGTTTGTACCAGGATGAAAATCCCGGGAGCGACAGCTGGCGACTCTGCTGGGGATGACATATATTCTTTCGGTTTCCCTTGTAGAGTCAATCCTAGCGCCTGTTTGGTTTTGTTTCTTTGGGTGTTTATATGTTTGTTGTTATGTGCTTTAGTTTAGCTTTATAGTTTTCATTTACAGCTTTACTTTATAGCTTTACTTTACCGCATTTATTTACCGCTTTCAGTATTTTATTTTCCATGCATCATATTATACTGGACTGTCTGGCTGTGCTGGTTTTCATTTTTTCTGTGGGATGGGAGTTACTGTGAGATAAGCCAACTACCCGGCTTGAGTGCACTATAGGATTAGCGTGGACACGTTGTGCTCGCATGGTTACATGATGAGTGGTGATGTGTTCCACACCCAGGTTGCGACTATCTTGGAACTATCTTGTGTGGGGGTTCTTCCCCACTTCAGGGTACAACCTTGATAGTTATGTGCAGCTGGGGACCGATCATTGAGAACCTTAATGGAAACAACCCTCTCCAGTGATGACAGTGGCAGACCACATTTGTTGGCAAACCCACTCGCATCCGAGGGTCCATTGGGAACTCGCATAGGATGGCCTGGTTCTTTCACAGGAATTCAGTTAAAGCAAACTGTTCGTATGACGATAGTATTGTACCCTTCGGGATGAATGTACTATTGTTTCTCGATTCAGTGCTTGAAGCTGGAGACTTGTGAGAGATGCTTGTTTTTCCGGACTCAACTGAGACCTCCCTGCGTAGTACATAATACCAAACCAATTTCCTGATTTGGTCATGAGCCATTTCTCGGAGATGGTGAACGTATTATTACTATTCGGCTTTGAGAGTCCGTGATGTTGACCCGAGTAGCACACCCGTGAGATTGGGAGGGGTTTACAGGTTTGCAGGAACCCTGATACCTTCAGCATACCCACTTTGCCTTTGGTTCAGTTTTGTGATCTGGATTTCTGTTCTTAAGATATGGATCCCGGATCAGAGGGATGATTATTGTGATATATGGATTCTGAGACCTTGCACCGACACCTGATTATATGATTGGAACATCGCAGACACTTCACTGATCACATGCCTGTTGCATACATAACATCATAGCATTCTATCATACATGTTCGGCTATTTCCAAAGATCCTATGTTTGAACCATGTCATTATATGTTCCTATACCCATATTGGAATCAAAGCAGATGGATCCCTTGGAAATAATTGAACATGGCATTTGCATGCATCCTTACTCTCATTACAGGTGTCCGGGGGACAGATTCTCATCCTGATTCGTTTACTCTTCAGAATGGCCAATTTGAATCATTGTCATCAAGAGATGGGTATGGAACAATGCCGAGCAGAAATAGCTGAAATGAAAGTCCGAATGGATCAACTCTCGGAGGACATGCAGACCTTGTGCCATGACCACACGTTATTGATGGAGAAGGTCTACCAACTGAAGAAACAAGAGAACCAGACCAGGGAAGCCCCAAAGCTCCGAGAAGGGCACCACCTCCCCTTTATTGCTGCTGAAGTTAGTGGTCATCCCAGTCTAGTGATTTTGTTCCTAGATCAGGAAGCGTTTCATGGAAATTCTCCTCAACTTTGGGATCCTAAGCCTCACAATTTGCGGACTATTCCAGTTCATCAAAGGGAAGATAAAGACAAAAGCCGCATACAAATGCCAAAGACGTCTAAAGCCAAGTTTGATTTGATCCCGGTGTCATATGCACAGTTGCTTGTTTGTTTGCTCGAGCTTAATCTGGTTGAACTTGTCACCGTAGCAGCCACACCCAAAAAGCTTCCCCCAGATTTTGACGCCAATGCCAGGTGTGTTTTCCATTCTGGGGCACATGGTCATCATGTGGAAAAATGCAAAAGGCTTAAGCATCAAGTTCAAGAGCTCATTGATGCAAAAGTAATCGAGTTCGCACCGATCAGCGGGGATGTGTCAAAGGATTTCATATCACTAGGAGGAACTTCTCCTTTCCTTACCACAAGAATTATCCCCAATCAGGGGTGTGTGCCTCCGATCTGGGTTTTAAAGACATCGTGCCAGTCACCTTTACCCATTCACCGATCCGACATAAAGAAGAAAGTGCAGAAGAACTTTAGATGTTCGAATTCATCTCATCATCAGAATTATCAACAACAGGGGAGACTCAAGCTCAAGCAGGTTGAAGAAGTGTTTACTCATAGTCAAGTGTTTGCCCGTTTGCTCGAGAATTCTTTGATTCAGCCAGGGAATGCCTTGCCAATACCCTACCCCATTCCCCCAGATTACAATATGGATGTCAGGTGTGAGTTCCACTCCGAAACATTTGGACATACCATCGACGAGTGCAAAGCCTTCAAGCAAAATGTCCAATATCTAATTGATTCAGGGATCATTACACCAGAAGGGTACCTCAGGAGCTGAAGCCTTTAATCTAGCTGGCCATGCAGACTGCACGAAGCTCAAATCAGGAGATGTAGATTTCTTTGATACATGTATTTTGCTTTATTGTGTTTCTAGATTACCTTCAGAGCTGTTGAAGGAATCTTTTGTTTTTCTGTTGTGGATTGTGACATTTTCCTGTATTTCAGTATTGTTGGCAAATAATTGTATAAGGTTTCGCATGTTGGTGTATTCTTTGCTTTATGGAAGTGTGTCGGTACCATTGTTGCAACTCTTTTATCCTGGCAATTTTATTTTGAATTCCCGATACACAGCACTTTCTCCCTGCACACTCACAGAGTTTATCTTATGATGTGGCACCCCGTGGGTATCTGTCCCCTGATCTGAATGAAGTGGGATTAGTGACATGGCATTTTCACGCATATCATTTTTGCATACTAATGAGTTATCTGGATTTCCTAATTTATTTGACCATTCCAGGAGAAGTATCGGCCGTACCAGTACGCTACCCGAGTCAAATCATGAATACAGTACAAGCCGAGTTGAACGATTTTCGCACTCAGATGGGGGAGTTCATGGTAACAATGCAGAGTATAGTGCAGGGGCAGCAAGAAATGAGAACTGCCATGCTGAGGCTTAATCGTCCACAGGTTGGTCCTCCAATGATCACCTTGGACGCCGAAGGCAATCCGATCAACAACACAGTCATTCCATCTACTGATAATAGGCCTCCTATCCCTGAAGGCGTTAGTCCAATTCATGTTCGTATAGCAGACCGACAGGAGGATCAATTTACTTTTCTCAATGAAGATGTGGGATTTAGTTCTGGGGCCAATAACCAGGACTTTCAGATGCTAACCGAGAAGGTAAAGGCTTTAGAATGCAAAGACACCCTTGGCATTGATGTTGCTGATATGGGGCTGGTTTCAGGGTTGGTGATCCCTCCAAAGTTCAGACCTCCCGTTTTTGACAAGTACAGTGGTAGATCTTGCCCGAAAACGCACTTGCAGGCTTTCTATCGCAAGATCGCTGCACATACGAAAGATGAGAAGCTTTGGATGTACCACTTCCAAGACAGCCTTTCCGGGGGCTCGTTAGAGTGGTACATGAAGCTGGAAAAGAACTATGTCCGTAATTGGAAAGAACTTGGGGAGGCCTTTCTCAAGCAGTACCAGTATAATATTGACATGGCTCCCAACCGAACCCAGCTTCATAGCATGTCACAAAAGAAATCCGAGAGCTTTAAGGAGTACGCGCAGAGGTGGCGCGAGGTCGCAGCTAGAGTACAACCATCATTGCAGGAGAGAGAAATGGTAGACCTATTCATGGATACCCTCCCGGGGCACTTCATAGAAAGTTTGGCAAGCTGTTCAGCTAATGGTTTTTCTGATATCGTCTTGACTGGTGAAAGAATTGAAAATTGGATGAAGCGAGGAAAGATTCAGGTCAACGGTGCCTCCACTTCTGGAACTAAGAAGTTGTTGTCCAATGAGCAAAAGAAGCAGTACGAAGAAGCAGGGGCAGTTTGTGTCCAGCGAAAGAAGATAAATCAAGGTTCGCGTTACCAGACAGCATCTATGATCATCCCAAGTGCCACACGTTCACAACAGCAAAATCGTCGTCAGCGTAATCCTCAACAGGGTCGGCAACCAAGGAGAGAAAGATTTTTTGACCCTTTGCCAATGTCTTACACTGATCTTCTCCAGCATTTGCTTCAATTGAAGTTGGTTGGGCTTCGCAAGCTGTCTCCACCTCCTTTTCCACTACCGGAGGGATGGGATGCCAATGTCAACTGTGATTTTCATTCTGGGGCCCCAGGGCATCATATTGATAGGTGTAAAGCTTTTCACCACACGGTGCAGGACTTAATCGACTCGAAAGCTGTCAACTTTGCACCAAACATATAAGAGAGAGGACATTTTCTTTGATTTGAAGTCTTGAAGCCAGAAGTATTCCGGATACTCTTGTTTTGATAATGGTGCGTCTTTGCAGTACAGTTTCATCCCTATTGAGGGGAACTACGTCACTCTGATTCTTCATTGGTCTTGGGTCAATGGAGATACGTAGGCAGAAGATCGTCAGGTCTTTCCGAGCAACCTTATGGGGCAGCTTTACTCCCCGACTTCATTTCTCCTGTCAGATGTCTCGTGCCAGAGTCAGAATAACTAGAAGAAGAGGTATGATCGTCGTGGATAGTTATACCACTGCAAATTAAAGACTACAAGTCCGTGAAAGAGCTGTTGATCGCTGAAAGTATCCAAGACTGACAGGTCCAGACGGAGCCAAGCCTCCTCAACTACGACAATATTCAGTTTCTTTACTGCATTTCCATTTGTAGTTTCTTTTATATGCTAAACATTTGTCTACTTGTATGAAATTTGTTTGCTTTTGAATGTAGTAATAATAAAACTCACATGTTTTTCTTGAAGTAAATTCATCTGCATTCCCTTATAATTTTGCATATGTACATCGCAATACCAATTGTCATGCTTAAATTCTATGATGGAGAATGACGAAACAAAAACGCAAAATCTCTAATTGTGTGCTCTCGAGTAAGGCCCTATTAACGATGTACAAGCTTTATTTCAAATCCTTAAACACTGGAGATATAAGGAAGATAGACCCTTGCTAACCCCTTCGAGCCTTGGAGTAGGAGTTTCTTTTCACATAAAAAATAAAAATAAAAAATAAAAAATAAAAAAAAAACCTCACATGTAACCCAGGGGCAGGGTAGACGTCAGCTAGTCAGACCAAGCGTTCAGACTTTCATAAAGAAGTATATTTGAAGATCCGTTGCATTCTACTATGCTAATCAAGAGATCCAAAGACCCGAAACCACAATGGTTATCCAAGTCAAAATGTCCAAAGATTGAAAACCACAATGGTTATCCTTCGTCGACCAAGGAATGAGGCAGTCACAACCCTCGCGAAGCAATCAAGACAAACAATGTCACGCGACTTGTTCAAAGTGTAAAAAAGGAAAAAAGAAAAGAAAAGGCCCGCTAAGTCGAAACTTGAAAACAAGCGACTTAGGAAAAAGTAAGGGCATCCCGCTGGACTTCACAATCAAGGATTCACAAGAATCAGTCCAGGCAAAAGTCAGGGATAAAGCAAAATAACGCAAAAACGAAATGCAAAAAGGATTACACAAGAAAGATCCTCAAATGAGAACAAAGGCGTGTGACACAGACACAAAAGATAGAGGAGTGACTGACTCTCAACAATAACCTGATTGGTACTTGAATTGATAGCAGCAATGGTTCCTCAATCAACACGAAACCCTTATGAAAGGTGAATGTTTGTGAAAGCTAGCTGAATGTAGGAATGGAGAACATCACGAAGAGTGGGTGGGCACAAATAAATTTCGAGCCTATATCCTTTGTTTCTGTAACCGTGAACCAGGCCACGATACAGCCCTCAAAAGTCCTAACTGAAACAGGTTTATTTTTGAGAGCGTACTACCACGAGACCGCGTTCCTGACTCCTATGAGTGGTGTTGAAAGATCTTTGTTGGTGTTGCATGTGCATGCTTTTTATTATTCAAAAGTTTTATGTCGTATCTTAACCAGTGATTCGCTCACAAAGGTTTGCGACATCTTTTTCAGTAAAACTTCAAGATTAATATGTGTGTTGCATTAGAATTTTTCATTCTCAAAAATAAACATTTTCTGCTTGCATACATTTGTTTGGCATCATAAAAATTCACATATGAAACTTCAGTCCAGAAGCATAATCTTGCCAAGTTGAGAAGTCTGAAACTTCCGAAGGACAATTTGTCGAGGTGCACTTTTTAAGAAAACTCCATCGAGTAGGGACTTTCCCAACATTCCTGGTAAGAGCCAACTAACCCGGGGCAATCACATCAAGCAATCTCTCTAAAGTTCAGCCAAACTGGGGCAATCACTTCGAGATTCAAATCTCTCGAAGAGCCATCAGGCGGAGGCATTATTCAAATTTCAACCAAACTGGGGCAATCACTTCGAGATCAAATCTCATGAGTCTGATGCATGCATTCAAATTTTAGCCAAACTGGGGAAATTACTTCGAGATCCAGTCTCTCAAAGAACAGTCGGTCTGGGTGTTTTCTTCAAAGCACGGTCCGTCAGAGGTGATCACTTCGAGGCTCGTACTGGGGCAGGCCATCCCAAGAGCATGGGAAGTACTTTCTCCTGAAGACGGTTAATCAGAGGCACCTATCCAGAGTTCAAAATAATGGAGCAGAATATCTCACAGTGATATGAGGTTTTTCATGAATCCTCGCGAGGAAAATTCTTGCACAGACCATGAAGTCTGGGGCAGTTATTTCGACATCCAACGAATCTCTCCAAGAGTTTGAAGACACTAAGGCATTTCATATGCCATGTTTTCTGTAAAATCCTCTTGAGACATTTACTTCTGACAGACCTTAATCTGAGGCGAGTTGAAAATTTCAAAGAACCATTGTTCACTCATGATTAGTTGACAACCTATCAACCCGGGGCCAGGGGCAAGGCCAGTGTCAGCACAGTACTGCAAGAGTTGTTTCATCTGCGGACTTCATCGATCAAGATTCCTTAGCAAGTCTCATGGGAGGTTATTTCTTGAGAAGAAGGGTATCATCGTCTCTCATCACCAGCATGAGACGCCTAACATCTCTCATTCCCAACATGAGAGGATTTATCTCTTATCCCCAGCAAGTGGCAACTTGAGCTCTTATCTTCAGCGGGAAGCTTTATCATTGACATCCTCCATCATCCCCAGTAGAGATGGAAGTTGAAATCTCTCAATAAGGTAGCAGAGAGTGGGTATCATCCCCAAGCAGAAGTTTCCCTTCAGACAGGGGCAATTCTCAGCAGTATAAGGAGTGTTTTGCCTCCCCAGCAGTTGCTTCCTCAGCAGTGTCATGCCTTGGGTCCCCAGCCAATTCAGGAAGTCCTCACTTCCCCACCAGAGTTCAAGAAGGGTCCATCTCCAGCAGGGTCTTGGCGCTCCAATCTCAAAGTCCAATTTATTTTTGGCTATGGCGGCAGTTCAGAGCCGGTATATCATTGACAGCCTTCCCCGCAGAGTGGTTTCCTCCTCATCAGGATGAACCAGATCAATGCAGTGATCATCGTGTCTTCCCAGCCAAGTTATTTGGGATACCTGCAATCTCCTTATCAGGAGATCTTTTTGCATTGTCATTCGCATAATCATCATTGCGTCTGCATCCTCCAAAGCGTAGCATTTCCATTATCATGTAGCATTACGCCATAAATCCAAACATATACATACCAGCATGGGCCAGTTTTGAGGTATATTACATGAGACCCGTTATATCTCCAATCAGATTGAAGTGTTACCCACAGAATACAACTTCATTTCCCAGGGTGGATGCTTCCACCATGTCTTGTTGCTATCCCCAATTAAGTCTTGTTTCAGTACAACAGTCTCATCTTCTCGCGTCTCCGTTTCAGTACAACGGTCGCGTCTTGGGCTCTCGTTTAAGTACAACGATCCCGTTCCTTTCGAGTCTCCATTTAAGTACAATGGTCTCGTCATTGAGTCTTGTTTCAGTACAACAGTCTCATCTTCTCGCGTCTCCGTTTCAGTACAACGGTCGCGTCTTGGGCTCTCGTTTAAGTACAACGATCCCGTTCCTTTCGAGTCTCCATTTAAGTACAATGGTCTCGTCATTGAGTCTTGTTTCAGTACAAAAGTCTCATCTTCTCGCGTCTCCGTTTCAGTACAACTGTCGCGTCTTGGGCTCTCGTTTAAGTACAACGATCTCGTTCCTTTCGAGTCTCCATTTAAGTACAATGGTCTCGTCATTGAGTCTTGTTTCAGTACAACAGTCTCATCTTCTCGCGTCTCCGTTTCAGTACAACGGTCGCGTCTTGGGCTCTCGTTTAAGTACAACAATCCCGTTCCTTTCGAGTCTCCATTTAAGTACAATGGTCTCGTCTTTGAGTCTTGTTTTAGTACAACAATCTCATTTTTTTCGCGTCTCTGTTTCAGTACAACGGTCGCGTCTTGGGCTCTCGTTTAAGTACAACGATCCCGTTCCTTTCGAGTCTCCATTTAAGTACAATGGTCTCGTTTCAGTGCGAAGATAATGGATCGGTTGATACCATTTCCTAGTTAGATCGGTTGATCTTATTTGAGTCATGAATCGGTGGATATCATTTCTCTTCGAGTTGTAAATCGGATGATATTACATTCTCGCTTTCCGGGGTGGATCGGTTGATACCATTTCCGTGTTAGATCGGTTGATCTTATTTGAGTCATGAATCGGTTGATATCATTTCTCTTCGAGTTGTAAATCAGATGATATTACATTCTCGCGTTTCTTGGTTTTGGATCGGTTGATACCATCTCCGTGTTAGATCGGTTGATCTTATTTGAGTTATGAATCGGTCGATATCATTTCTCTTCAAGTTGTAAATCGGATGATATTACATTCTTGCTTTCTGGGGTGGATCGGTTGATACCATCTCAGTGTTAGATCGGTTGATCTTATTTGAGTCGCAAATCGGTTGATGTTGCGTTAAGTCTTGTTTCGCCAACAGGAACCCTCGGTGTGGCTTTGATTCGCTCAGCAGTCGCATTAATTGCATTGATTCTATTCCACCTGGTTCTATCCCCGTTACCTATTCAGAGGTCAAATCAAAAAATATATAAATAAATAAATGGGCAGATGGCATTTCCATTACCCTCAGTGTGCAAATTTTCAGGTTTTATTCGAGTATTCAATCACTCCACACCTTGAACGTATAAAAGCCGTTGCAATTATTCGTTCAGGCTTGCAGATGATTGAATAGGGGCAGCTGTAATACCTCAAAATTTGCCCTCATTATTTATTATCTTTACTGGCATATCATTTTGCATTCATTTGCATTTCTCACTAAGTCATTAACAGCATGTTAAGGCATTTCATTGTTTCATAAGGCATGTGTTCGAAGCATTTCCTTGTGATATGGATTTTCCTATTCATAGGTGGTATATTCGGTTATTGCACTCAAGTTCGAGACAAAGGTTGAATTCACATCATCAGGGGAATATTCTTATTCAAAGGATCACCAAGTTCTAAAATTCTGCCTATTCAGAGGATCCATAAAAAATGCCAAATCAGGATATGGTCAATGTGATTAAAGGTACTTCTTTTCATTATTGGTGGTTGCTCTCTTCATCGGATCATGATAGTGGAATGTGGAATTAGTATTCTGATGTAAGAAGTCTTCAATACCGCTGGTCATCCATGTGAGTGACCCAGGGCTTCGGGTTGCAAAGAAAGTCAGTGATCTTCATAGTTGTTTTTGTTGGTGATTTGAGTTGAGAATTGAAGATGGAGTATATTCAGAAAGACAAGTTTGGTGCAGTAGAATCTATTCATATTCACTATCTTAAGTTTGTCCAACACAATGCAGTGTCATTTGGATCCATCCTTTGGCTTATTCACAAATTCAAATGTTATTCGTCATCTTATATCCATGTTATATCTGGCCTAGATAATGAAATGATTTTTGGGGAAATGATGTTGCTTTTAAGAGTATTGAGGTTACCATCATTATTTAGTATCATGAAATGGTCGGTGTTGTTGGTTTGTTGTTGTTCCAAAGTGTTATGTGTATGGATTACATGCTAAATAATGGAGAGTCTTTAACAAATGAAGGTTGAACAACAGAAAATCTCCGTGAGAAGCAAAAATGCGGAAATTGATTTTGCAACAAAAACAGAAGATCCGTTGAAGAAAAGTTGGTTACTATCACAAAAAATTTCAGTTACATTTACACCAGAAAAATAGCAACAAAAAATAACCAGCTACAGGTGAATAACAAAATTAACAGAATCGGTTATAGTTTATAACCAAAAACAAAAAATCAGTGATACAACAGAAATCCAGGAAAGGAAATGGTTACAAAAATACAGAATTTCATCAAACTTCAACCTCACCCTCTGCATCTTCTTTACCGAATCAACGATCTTTGTCAATTGGATTTTCTTCTATCCTCATAAAAAAATCCAACAGAATGACAACCTTTAATCTTTAATATTCTTCATACATCATAATGATTCTTCTCCACCCTACACTTCATTCTTCTAAAAACTCAATTCTCCATCAACCACCTCCCCCTCCATCTGCGCCATTTTCCTCCAGTAAACCAAGTCCTGCAATCTAGTTCACTAACAGGCTCAAAAGGGATTTCAGTCTTGTCCTGCAAAAGAAGAGATGGAAACAGTTAGGGAAATGTGAACAGTTCTTCATGGAGTCAATGAAAAGTATCATGGGTAGAATCTAAGCTCAGAGTTTTCATTCAAAATTCAGTTTTATTCCCAGGGTTTTGATCTTAAAAATAGCTTGAATGTCGTGAATGCTCCTTTAGAAGAGATCAGGAGTTCTATCAAATTAAGGAGAATTATGCAAGCAATACTTACCACAGGAAAGGCAACTGTTACCAGAGGAACGTGGCCAGGATTTGAGGAAACTCCCTCACATACTTTCTCAACATTAATTCCTGCGCGACTACAATTTGCCGGTTGACCTATTATATTACCGGTGTTTAATACTGGTGTACAGACAGATTTCATAGCAGGATGAGTTCCCATTGCAAAAACTTGTGTATAATTCAACACAACTGGCCCTGTTATGGAAGCAGAAGAACTTAACGAAATTTTTGGCAACACTTTACTCCATTGACCTGTAGCAGTACTCTCTGTTGTTTTGGATTTTTCCTTATCACCCTCATTACTTGGTTCAAATTTAATGACTGTAGAATCAACCAACTTTGAATTGCTAACAGTTGAATTAGATGGCTTGATAATGGAATGTTGAATAAGTTCTTGTTTGACCGCAACACTAAGACCAGCATTAACTTCTTTCAAATTCTTCTTTCAAGATGTCATGACCTTGCTCGACTTTACTCGAATGTTCAACAACGGCACCGCCTACATCACATGGAAATGAGATCAGTCTCAATGGGAGTTATAGCCTGCTAGCAACAAAGTCATAACAGAATGAAAAAGAATCAGAAAATAAAAGTCATAACTGAAAATAACAAACTCATAACCACCATAATCGATTTTTGATAACAGAAAATTCTAGAAGTTACCTGAGTTCCCTTCACCAAGTCTTGATCTTCATTTTCTATAAATCAGAAGCTTCTGATTCAATCTGGCTTCTTCCACAATTTTTCAAAAAACCCTTCACCATTCCTTCAATCATTCTTCTTCTCCCACACTTCTTCACCCTTTCTTCAATCCTTCCACTCTTTCACCATTTTCCTGTTTTTCAATTCTCCAATCATTCTCCCTTCTCCATATCCTTCTCAATCCAATACCATCCCTCTACTCCATTGATCTTCTTCATCTTCTCCACCTCTCAACTTTCTCGGATTCTCCCTCCATTCTTCACCCTTTTCCAATAATAAAAAAGCTTCCTTCACTTCTTCTCCTTTTTCCCCGACATCCACCTTTCTTTTTCGGATTTGGCTCTAATCTTCAAAGAACATCTTCTTGTTTCATCCTCGACTCGGCGAAACCTTCATCAATCTTCACAATTCAAACCTGTGAATCCAGAAAACCAGAGATTAAGGGCCGTCTCATATGCAAAAGATGAGGAAGATTAATCGGTGAGGAGCTTTCTTACCTGAGGCAAATTCTCCTATCAATCTCAATCCGCAATTCCTGCCACCAATCCATCATCAAGCTGGGTTTACAAGTGTCTGTCATCGCCACCATAACTATAAATTCGCATCTGCAAGAACTCGCAGCATCGTTACTTCACTGAATCGCAACAACAATTGCAAAGCTTACCAACAACACTGAGGCGTAAAAATGCAGAAACGAGGGAGAGAAAAGTAAAAGAAGCTTACAGAGATTACCTTGTCTTTGGGCTCGCGGCTTCATCGCTCACACTGTATCGCACTTTGGTTCGTCATAAGGCATCCTTCATTGTTGATAGCTACATCTAGCGTCGTCATTCCGTCATCCGAGTCAAGGTACGTTTCCTCTAACAGTTTTAGTCTCTGTAGTTTTTCGTGGTTTCAATTGAAGCAGTGTCAGGGGTGGACAGGGCGAGTAGCATAGAGGTTTAAGCTGTGGTTGGTGATGGCCGAAGGGTTAAGGGGATAGAGGGAGGTGACGAGAAGGCCAATAGTGCCTAGGGTTTATGTCTTTCCCGGCGAAATGCTTTTAACATTTAGGGCACAGGCCTTCCGATTTGAGAATTGGAAGAGGTTAGCTTAGTTTGTTTGTTTCAGTTTCGTTTAGAAGAAGACGAAAGCATGGGTGGTGTTGGTTTCGGGAAGATGAAGGAGGAGACATTGTTGTGGACGTTTGGGCGAAGAAAGAAGGAAAAGGTGGTCGAGACTTCGATGAGGGTTGCGAATGGAGAAAGGTTGAAGACGAGAGTGGTAGGTGACGGAAAGCTGAAGTCGAAGAAGAAAGGGAAGGTTATGAAGTGGCGATGGTGAGAGGAATCCGAAACGGAGAAGATGGTGGAGAGATAGAGGGTGCGGCGGAAACGAATAAGGAAATTAGGGTTGTTTTCAGCCCCTATTTTCTTCTTATTTGTGTTTTAGGTTTAATTATTATTAATGAATCATAAAAAGGAATTAACAGAGATTTTATACATAATGAATCGAATTTAATGCTAATCAAGGTGTTTGGTTTACACTAATTATCATCATCCTACAATGGGCTTAAGAGACATTGCTATTCACACACCCGTTTTAGGCCCATAGAGAAAAATGAACTGAAATAACTACTTCCTGCACTCCCCCTCTCATTTCTGCGCATGGGCCTTGCTCATTGCTTTTTACACCTCATTACTAAGCCCATAACAAAAATAAACTAAAACACTATGCTTTCCGCACCTCCCCCATTGCCATGCGGACTGGGCCTTGTCTCCCTTTCTATTCACACCCTTCTTTTAGGCCCAGTACAATAAAAACAACTAAAAATACTTCTAAGAGCACCCCCTATCATTTTCTTAAGTTTTTTTAGTTTTATATAGTTCCAAAATAATTCACAAAAAATAGTGAAAATAATAGGAAAATTCTATGAAAATTTGAGTACAATTTTAATTCCCATTAGAAATAATTGGCATTTTTATTTTTATGTTTTTGCTATATTTTTGATTTTATATTGAATTTTTCATATAGATAGTTCTTAGTGAATTTCCTTTAAATATGCATAAACTTGTAGATTTTATATTTTTACCTTCCAATAACTTTTTTTGCCCATTCTTTTTGCTGTAATTAGAGGACTCATAGTAGGACTTAGGTTAATTTTTAGTGGATTTTTTAGGATCTTTTATCTTAAGTTTTAGTGGTGTAATCTTTAGAAATTAGTGGTTAATTCTTAGGTGAGAATAATCATTTTTAGGCATAGGAAAAATATGATTTTTTAGAATCCCTTTTAATACAATATTATAGATAGTATTAGGTCCCTATAGTTTAATTTTCATAATATTTCCAGAAGTTTAGATATTTTTTAGAATATTAGTTCTTAGGATTAGTTATGTGTAATCCCCATTAGTTTAGGCCATTAAAAAATAAAGTACAAAAAATATGGTTTAGTTTAAATTTAGTCTTAGAATTTAATATAGGCTTAGATTAGTTTAAATTGAATTTGTAGAATGGACATTAGGCTTGACTTTGATTTAGAATGTAGGTTGAAGTTTCATTTTCATTAGAAGTAGAATAAATAAAATAGGACTATTTTTTTTAGTTCATGCCTTTAAATGCATTTTTAGAATTTTATTTCTTAATTCAATTTTATGTTTTGCCTTATCATTTGATTTTATAACTTGTATAGGCTTCCCCATTGTTCTTAGAATCAACTTAACTTCATTAAGAAGTAAGTTGAATTCTAGTAGTTTCTAGTTTCTCATTAGGAATAGAAAACTTCACAAACCATTAGGACCACTTGTAAATATATCAATTAAATTAGGATTGAGTCTTAGTTCCCTTAGATTTTGACCTTTTTTCAACTTGAGTCATTCTTTCTCACCTCATAAATAAAATAATAAAACACTTAATAAAAACCGAACAATCTTGTACGACACGAGACTTTGTTGCGGAGTGTTTATACGCGTCCTGTTTCGGGGCGAGGTGTAAATACTCACCGCGATGGATAGGTCTTAGTACAAGACAGTTCACAAACAAATTTCAAAACACTTCTCTTAAAAGACAAAAACAAATAACAAGCGACTATCCTGCGGGAACTTCTTTTCTCATCTCATTCACTCACAACGCGAACTCGCGACGACTTATCTTGCATGCAAGACGGTAAACGCATTCGTACCAGACGAGCCTGCAACACCTGAGCATAGACATACGCAGTTCCAGCATAAAAAACACAAACAAATAGTTCCCGCCTAGGTTAGGCGAACTACGTCGACTCTGATCCTCATTATCCCGATGAGGTACGTAGGCAGCGGGGTAGGGCCCGTTCGAGCACATTCTTTATTTTCCCTACATTTCCCCATTTTTTTCCATTTTCTTATTTCAGTTCCTTTCTCATTTCCATTCCATTTCCAGTTAGCGGTTTTATTCAGCAACTATTTTTCTCACCCTTTGAAACAAACAAGCAAGCGTGGATCCCGTCGGGTACGGCGGACGATCTGGGGTGCTAATACCTTCCCAGGTCGTAACCGACTC
Organism: Lathyrus aphaca; assembly: GCA_963966055.1. Taxonomy (NCBI): domain Eukaryota; kingdom Viridiplantae; phylum Streptophyta; class Magnoliopsida; order Fabales; family Fabaceae; genus Lathyrus; species Lathyrus aphaca. Next base: position 62,611,386 of record OZ014519.1, on the reverse strand, counting down.
CAAAACTCAGATCTTTGGTTCGCAGGACCTTGTCCTTTCCTTCTTCCTCAGGTTTGTGCAACATTACCTTTCCCATTCATTCGGGATAAAAATGTCTGGCTGGCGACTCTAACTTTTCCGCGCCACTTTCGCGTTTGTACCAGGATGAAAATCCCGGGAGCGACACATGGGAAGAGGGAGACCCCAATATCTGCCCAGATCAGTTGCTGTCGTCACTATTCCCACTCCACCTCCTCAGTATGCTCAACAACCACAACACTTTCCTCAACAACCACAGTTTCCTCAACAGAGATCTTACAACAACAATAACAACAATCAACAACAACACCCTTTTCAACAGCGGCCATCTCAGATCAATAGGGTGATTGACCCTATTCCAATGCCATATGCTACGTTGCTGCCACAACTCCTAAAGCTCAATCTTGTTGAGTTGAGGATATTGGTTCCACCTGATCCTCAGAACCTTCCAAGAAACTACGATGTCAACGCTAGGTGTGCTTTTCATTCTAATGCACCTGGTCACTCCACGGAAAAATGCAGAGCTCTGCATATGAAGGTCCAGGATCTGGTAGATTCAAAGGCCCTGAACTTTGCACCACCCCCCAATGTAATGAAAAATACTATGCCAAGCCACAGTGGGCCAAGGATTAATGCTATAGAGGAAGGCTCACCCATGAGTTTAATAGAAGATATTGCAAGCATTCAGATACCTCTGGCAGAGGTTAAAGCCCAGCTTTTGAAATGCCAAGTGTTCCCAGGTTGTAAGGCCTGTAGTGAATCATGCAAACTTTCCGAGAATGGGTGTGCAAGCTTGAAGAATGGAATTAATGGATTGATCAAAGAAGGCATTCTGCAAATTACCACGACCACTTCTACAACACAAACAACCCTTTTATCAACAACAAGTCATTCTTCTACAATTGCAACAACAATTGTTCTTATTGATTCATCTACAAATTCAACAACCATTTCTTCCATTGTTTCAACAAACACTAGTTTCATTTCATATCCTTCTACAACTACAACAATCACCAACAATGATGTCTCCACAGTTACTATTTATTATGACCCTACAATGGTCCCAAATGCTAGCAACTTCAACAATCTCAACAACAGTTTCAACGAAGCTTCAATTCATCACCACCAACATCCACAAGAAGTCTTGTCACCATCATTTATGATCCATAGATGATTATGGTTCCAACATCTGCTGCAGCGAGCCTAGTCACTATCACGGTGCCCGGGCCAATTCCATATGATAAAGACAGTGTTGTACCATGGCATTATGGTGCTGACCTTTACTGCAACGGAGAAAAAGTCCTTCTTGATTCTTCAGTTCATACTCCCCAAGTGGACAATGTCAGGGGAGGCAGAGGTTTCACCCGAAGCGGATGCCTCTTTGCGTCACAAGCTCCCAGAACCAATACTGAGGCAGAGGCTGTTGCCAAAGCCAAAGGGGAGAGTGTGATACCTGAAGAATATGCACCAAAAGAGACTCATAAATCATCCTTTGATCAGGATGTGGATGAATTTATGAGGATAATTAAAAGAAGTGACTATAAAGTTGTGGACCAGCTCCACCAGACTCCTTCTAAGATCTCTATACTATCCCTGCTGTTGTGTTACGAAGCCCATCGGGATGCACTACTCAAAGTTCTGCACGCTTCCTATGTGCCAGAAGAGATCACAGTGAATCAGTTGGAAATAGTGGTGTCTAATGTCAATACTATCCATGGGCTAGGTTTCACCAATGCTGATTTAACAACAGAAGGACGTCACCACAACAAGGCTTTTCACATCACCCTAGAGTGCAAAGGGGCTGTACTCTCTCATGTTCTTGTAGACACTGGGTCTTCACTCAATGTCTTACCAAAGAACGCTCTTGTCAAGCTCGAATATGAAGGAATAGCTTTCCGGCCAAGTGACCTTGTGGTCAGGGCTTTTGATGGCTCCAAGAGGTCCGTTCATGGAGAGGTGGAGCTACCAGTGGTGATCGGTCCGCAGGTCTTTAAGACTACTTTCTATGTGATGGACATTCAGCCGACATACAGCTGTTTATTAGGTCGACCTTGGATTCATGCCGCATGCGCAATAACGTCGACCCTTCACCAGAAATAGAAATATGAGTGGGAAGGACAGATTATCACCATCTGTGGTGAGGAGGACATATTTGTTAGCCATCTGGCTACACAAGTACATTGAGATGGATGGTGAAATCCATGAAACTATGAGCCAAGGGTGTAAACACCCCAAATTTGCCCTCACTCATTTCAGCATAGCTTGTGATTCTTTTCATGTGCATAATCTCAATCATATCATCTCATACTACATTTTTGATTCACTGCATTGGTTCAAAGTCATCTGCATCTAGGGATTGTGATCTGAGCAATCCAAAATTCATCTGAGCCACTCCAAGAGTCTCAAATCATCTCAAGAGGGTCCATGTATGTTCAAATATCATATTATATCCTCCCAAGTCAAGGAAGTCAGAAAATCACAAGAACTGAGAAAGGTATGAAAGCAGACATAGGTTTAACTACACAGATGACCTAAAATTAGGGTTTTGGTTTCAGAGGCCATAACTCCAAATTTTTTGGTCATTCTTGTTTCTATTGGTCTCTATATGATATGAGGATCATGCATACCAATTTTCATGAAGAAATTCAATGGGGAAGGCATCTGATCAATAGATGACTTCTTGAGCAAGTCAGTGCAAAATCAGGGCATCTGAGGCCCCCAACCATCCGACCAAAGGGTTTTCTTCATCATTTTGGATGTATATGATCTTTATTTGATCTTAGAAGAAGTTAGAAGTTCACAAAATTGAAGAATTTCAAGCCATTTGCAAAGTTGCCATTTTGGGAAAGTGACTTGTAATGCAAACTTGCCATTTTGGGAAAGTTTTTCAACCTCCTCTTTTTGATTCAAAAATGCTTCAAGTGAAAAATTCTTGGTCATGAAAGTTGTAGATTGGATCATTCCCTTTTCAAAAAGTACAAGAACTTGACCTAATTCATTTTGGAACTCAAGTTATGGCTTGTCAAAGTTGGGAAAAATCACATAAAATTCACTTTTGCACCAAAGAGGCATTTTGCAAAATGGCATAATAAGGCATTCTAAAGGCTTCAAATATGCACAAATGCTTCACAACATCCTAGTGCAACTCATTTGGATCAGATTTGTGCCTTGAATCAAAAGCTTTCATGCCTTGAATTTCACAAATTTCAAAAGGGGCCAAACTTCCCCAAAATTGCAAAATGGATCAAAACCTTTCATCCACTTGCCACAGCTCATCAAATCCGATTTCATAGCATTCCTTGATCCTTGCTGCGCACAGCCATGCCTCTATCCAAGCCTGCCACATGCCCATACCTCAAGTACACCAACTCTTGACTTTATGCATTTTGCCCCATACCAATCAGCATAGCCCACAACAACTACACTGACCTATCCCAGCATGTTATGTGGCAAAGAAGCAAGCCATTTCACATAAGTTTGGAACCTGAATCCTCTCATTGATCAGCATACACAAAATCCCTCTAACTTGCAAAAGCTTTTGAAACTTATAACTCAGCCAACAAAACTCCAAACTTTTTCCACCATTCAACTCCACTTTCATCACTGATCATTTCCCACCCTTCATTTTGCCTTAAAACACCTTGTATCAAAAACACGATTTTCACATTTCTTGAACTGAGTTCCAGCCAACTCCACATAGAGGCTATATAAACTCCATCCAAGCATTGCAAACTCTTCAGAAGGATCAGTGGAGGTGATTTGAAGCAAAGAACTGGCCAGAGAGTACCAAAGGTGAAAGCTCAAGTTCAGGTGAGCTCAAGAACGTTTTTTCCAGAACCTTCATTTTAAGTGCTTAATTGATTCTATGTGCTTTCCTGATGATCATGATGTCTTTATTTTTTAAAATGATTGAGAAACAAGCATGTATGAAGCTTCTGAAACTTTTGATGTGTTTTCCGTTTTGCTTCGATTCATGTTCTTGATGGTAAATAAATGAATTTTGTTGTTTGATTCTTGCTTGGAGTGATGTGAGGATCATTTCTGGAAAGTTAGAGAGCTTAGGGTTGCGTATTAAGTGAGATAGCATGTTTGGCTAGCCGGAGAAGATGACCGGAACATTGTTCCGGTCACCTGAAAGTAATTAGGGTTCAGATTAGGGTTTAATTGCATAATTAGTGAAGTTTGAATGTCAGCCATTAAGATGCGCGCGCTGGTCAATTCCCGCCCCCTAGGTTTGAATCCTGGCCCTCATATCAGTTGACTTCTCATTTAAATCAATTTAATTTTCATTTTATTTGCATTTTCTTCACCATTTTATTAAAAATAGCAAAACTCATCTAAAAAATTTTATTTTTTGAATCATGGTTCTAAATATTTTTATCATTCTGAAAATAATTTTTATTTTAATTTTTTGCATAAAATTTGTATTTTTAAAATATTTAAATGTTTATTTTAATTAATTAATGGAAATTAATTAATTAAAATACCATTTAAGTTTCTAAAAATCACCAAAAAAATAACATTGCATCTTGACACATTTAGAGACATTATCAAACCATTCACACAAATTTCTTTTTGGTTCTTGATTCATTTTGACATTTTTCTTTGAATTTAAGGTTCTTAAAAAGCAATATTTTGATCCTAACTTGGAAATTTTTTTTCTGCCTAACCATGAAAAGTTTGATGATGGTTCTTTTTGCATTGCATTCCACATATCATGTAGTTTCTAGGGTAAAATTGGCATGAATTTATCTTTCATTTTTGATTTGTTTTGCATTTTTCTTTTAGGAGTGCCTTAAAACCTTAGCAAATTTGAGAAAATCATAACTTCTATTAGATTAAGAGTTAGGTCTCCCCCTTTGGGCAGTGAACTTATATAGATTTAGGTTTCCTTTGATCCGATTTTCAATTTTTTTTTATCTCATGCTTTGCTTCTGATTTTGGATTTTTGCATTGCATATGGTATGTAAACCCTAATTTTGCTTTCATTTGCATCCATTATTCATATGCTTGCATACATGAACTTGCTATGACATTTTGTGCATCCATATGACATATAAGACATCTTAGGACATATTGAAATCATGTTGATCATTGCATCATCCATTTGCCATGTTATGCATTCATTGCATTTCATAAGCTTTCATGAACTTTCATGCCTCTTACCTGTCTCATTTGCATTCTTATCTCTTGTATGAACATTCATATCACTTGACATGCTTTCATACCATCTCATAATATCATTTGCATTATGATTGTGCTTCTGATTTTGGTTTGCATCCTTGCATCCATTCCATTTCATTTCATTTCCTTTGCTAACTTTTCAGGTGGTATGTTTTTGAGAAGTGAATTTGCCTTCACTTCTCATAACCTCTTCTCATCCCCCTTGTGCATCTTTGCTGCATTTTAACTTGTGAATTAGAGTGAGCTTGCTCATTCATGCTCTTTCTCCTCCTTCTTTCTTCAAGCAACTTGTCTTTTTAAGTGAAGCAAGTTGTCTTGCTTCTTGCGGCTTCTTTTCATTTCATCCTGCTTCTTCCATGGTGGCTCTCTTGAAGATCTTCTTGCGAGCTTCATAAAACCTAGGAACCCCCAAGCATGATCACAATTAGGGTTTGATTAGTCCCCCCATTAGTTTTACCTTTGTGTCATCTTTGTGTCTTCTCTTCTCATCTCATAATCAGGGACTAAACCATCAAGGTTTTAAGGCTTTGTGATTAAGATTATGCCTGTATCCTTCTATTAGGATGGAGTGTATAACTTTAATCCTAAGTGTTAAACCGTTAATGTGTTTAAATCCTTTAATCAATTCATTTAATAATCACTAGGACAATAAGCTTGTAACTTGGGCCTTGCATTAGGGTTCTAATTCTCCCTTAATTGGCTGAGAAGGACTAACCCTAAAATCCATTTCTTAATCTTACCATTAATTAAAATCCATTTAATAGAGGCTTTTTTTTGTCATGAGGTTAATCCCTAATCATGGATTAAGTTGAGGAGCCTTTCTCAACTTAAATGTTCTCATCTATTATCCTTCTATTAGGATGGTGTAATGGGTCCATTAGATCCTTGACTATGGCTTAAACTCATTACTTAACATCAAACAAAAACTCCAAAAACATCTAAATAATTACAAGTAGGTTAATGATCTTAATCCTACATCATGGTGATTAAGTGTGAGGTGTTTACTTCATACTTAAAGTATTCTCATTACCCCTAATCAGAGGGAGGATGTGATGAGTTTACTAACCCTTGGTTTAGACTTAAGCTCATTAACTTATGACAAATATCAAAAAAGCAATAAAAGATTGAAAACACAAAAAAAAAACAATAATCGTCTCCTCCTGGATTCTTTTCTCACCTCATTCACTCACAATCGAGAACTCGCTTCTTCCGTCTAATGCAAGACAGTTTGCACCTGAGCCAGACAGGTCAGACACTTGAGCATAGACAAGTAAACAGTTCATCAGTCAATTTATCTTTCAGTCTCTTTGAGTCGAACTACGGTGTTCTGACTTCCTTATTGCACGAGAGGATGTGTAGGCATAACTTAACAGTTATCGAACAAAAGTCTCTGTATATCCCCCCTCTTCCAGCATTATTCTTTAAGCCTCATTGTCTTGAGCTTCATATTCTCTTCTTACACTGACACTCTCTTATTTCACTTCACATTTATTTTACACTGACACCTGTACATTCTTTTCCAGCTTTTGCACACAAAATAGCACTGACACTACCCATTTAAACACAAATCATTCAAGCGTGGATCCCGTCGAGTACGGCGGACAATCTGGGTGCTAATACCTTCCCAGGTTGTAACCAACCCCCTTTCTCAGTTTCTCTAGTTTGCAACCGTCTTGTCCATATCTTTCTAGGTTTATGCAGCATTACCTTTCCTTCGGGATAAAAATGCCTAGCTGGCGACTCTTTTAAGTTCACCCTTGTGTTCTCTCTTTCGCCGACCGTTCGCGTCTGTACCCCTCTTGACCAGGCGTCATTTGGCGGGAGCGACAGCTTGGCGACTCTGCTGGGGAACCTTATACTACAACCAGGTCTTCTGGTTCTTTTTGTGGGTTCCTCCTAGCGCTTGTTTGATTTGTGTTTACTGGGGTGTTATGTGCTATGTGTGTTTATCTATTTTGCTTTATTTATTTCTTTATGTACAACTTTATTTACGGCTTTCTTTACAGTCTTATGCATATTTCATACTGTCATTGTCACTGTGCTGGATCTGGTTTGCTGTTTGGGTGGGTGGGGCTCCATTGAGAGTTTAAGGTCCTATACCTGGGACCTGAGTGACACCTAGGCTAGAGTGGCTTCATATTCTTTCACATTCCATTTCGGTCTGGTGCGGGAATATGAAACACGGTTCAGATGTGGGTTTCTTCTTGAGAACTCTGTGCTACAAATTTCCTGTAGTGCTAGGGCTATCTGGGAAGCCTGCTAAGTCTGGATGATCTTTTTTATGACCTTCAGAATCTGGGGTGAATTAGAGGAGGATCTTTTATGGTTATTGTAAACACTGTACCTCCGGGTTAAAAGTGTTTACACTTCTCATAACTGATCCAAGTCTGAGGATCTTTGTTCTAGAACATTACATGTGAGGGGGTTGGGTTGTTTACAGGTTTGCAGGAACCCTTTGACCACATCATACCCTGTTACTGTTTTTGTTTAAGAATACTTCACTTTGGACATTTCTTGTGATTAACCCCGGACATGTGACTCTTTATTTGAGTCCCCCACCCTGGTTACTGGATTTCTGAGCCTTCATCTGGACTTTTGAATATACATGGGCTTTATATCAAGGCAGATAATCAGATCCAACTTGATCACAAACCCTTGCATATCATTTGCATATATCATCATTGCATCATTTGACATTTGCTTATTTGCTTTTCAGGGTATCCACTTCATTGTATCTTGGTTTTGGTTTTGACCCCTTCTTCTGCATAGACCTCTGCTTCAGCTGTCTTCATCAGTTACCTGCTTCAGTCATCTCCATCCTCACCAGCATCAGTCTGTCAGTGGTTCACTTCCAGCATCAGTCTGTGATCTTCATCAGCATTTGTCTTCAGCTTCTTCAGCAGCACTCATGACTACTCCCAGAAAAAGCAACATATCCTACCATTTCTTTGAGCCTGTGTTGACTGGTATCAGGCAGGTTCAGTCACTTATCACCCCTGACCATATCCCATTGTTTAGAGAGCATTACTTGAAATTTTATTTTTATTTTTTAGGTTTTGTTTTTTCCTTTTGATTCAGAGACAAAGAGGAGATGGTCATTGTGCTAGACTCAAAGGGAACGATGGTGGTTGTAGTTGTCATTGGAGGTGGCTGAGGCGCAGTGCGGTGGCTGACGCGTTAAAGACAATAGTTTGACGGTGAAGAGGAAAAAGGGAGATATATATTTGAAAATGTGAAAACGTATTCCAGAGTCGTCTCAAACAAATTGGAAGCTTTATTCGAATTTAAAAAAAATTGACTTCTAATATAAAGGAAACAAATTTAAAAAATATATATATTTAAATCATAATCATTAAAAATTAAAAATAATTTTAAGTATTTCGATAGAGTCTCAAAACTTTAAGACATAATAGTAAGTGTCGTACCCCGAAAAAATACGACCTCACGCGATCCGAAAAGAAGGAGCCGCGTGCTGGACAGACTGAAGAGTCGCCACCTAATTCTATTTATTCCCGAAGAAGGAAAGGGAAGATATAGATAAAACCCGGGAAGAGAGGATGAGGACAAAGGTCAACGGAACCATTGCCTGGGTTCGAAAGTCGGTTATGCAGGGGGAAGGTATTAGCACCCCCTACATCCATCGTACTCGATGGGAGTCATCTAAGTTGTCACGCGCGAAAGGATGTCTATGCTTAATGAATTACTTACTAGAGGGAAATGAGTTTAAATTATAAGTTAGATTGATCCTAGGTTCTCGGCAAGGATTGAGATCCTTGTGCCTACGTACTCCCGCGTGCAATGGGAAAGTCAGAGCCGCATATTTCGGCCTACTAAGGGTTGATGGTTGTTGATTTTATTACCTTTCTTCGATGAAAGGGTTTAAGAGTTGAAATGCACTAAAGACTATAGATAGTTTATTCCGTCCAACAATACGAGCGTCTTGCGTCAAAATAATCGGAGCGAGTAACAAGAGTTCGTTATCCTCCTTTCTACCGCTTAAGGCTCGTGGCGTACAGTTCTTCTCATATTATTAGAATGTTTCATTACCTAATGACCGCTTGATGTTGGATCAAGGGTTTGGATCTAATCGAAACGTTTTGGTTTTTTTTTTAGGTTAGAGGGTGAATGCAAATGGAGGTTTATTTTGTGGTTTGCTAGCGAGGCACAATGCGCACGACTCACAAGGTGAAGTGGATCCTAATAAACGATAACTGAAAAATAAAGTGCGAGTGTGCGAGTGCAACCGTTTGGCGTTAGACCAAGGATTCGCGAACTAAACTAAATCGATAAAATACGGAAAATAAAATGCATACATAAAATGGGGGAGGGATACAAAATAAATTACAGGGGATTGCATGAAATAAAAGGGTCTCGTTGTAATTTTCCCAAGAGAAAGCGTGTGTGCAGTGTTTTTGAACTGTTTGAAGGCGTTCCGCATTTTTATTCGAATGCAACTGTTCGAAGGCGTTGGAACTTTTCGGACGCGTCGAGATGTGGTTCGTTTACTTCCTTAGAGCCGGTTAAAATTTGGAACCGTTCTATGAGGAGTTGAACAAAAAATTTTAAAGTGCGGAAATAAATAAATGAATTGAATTTAAATCGGGTGGTCTCATCATTAATCGAGATGTCGAGTCGGCTCGCGACGAATCTCAAGATTAATTCGATGTTCATCGACTATAAAAAAAGGAAATAAATAAATGATTAAATTAAATGAACTAAATTAATTGAAATAAAATATAAATAATTAAGTAAGTTGAATTAATTTAAACGGAATAATAAAAAATAAATGGAATCGATGAAAATAAAAAGAAATAAATTACATAGGCCTCATATTGACCGGATTTCCGATTTAACGAAATTAAAAAAATCCGGCCTTTTGTTAGATCATTGGCCCTAAACATAAAAATCTAAAGGTGAGTAAAAATCAAACTAATTAAAGTGAAGATCCAAGCAATAATAAAAACATCCCCAAATAAATAAATCACAATATTAGTAAAACAAATGGAACTTTAAAAATAAGAAAGAAAAGAAATGAAAACTAAATAAATAGGGGGGTGTCGCTGGTATAATGCTGGTGTGAGTAGGAACATAATCAACTGGGTTGAGCCCAAAAACCAGTCCATAACATTTTTATAAAAACAAAAAAAACTGAAAAAAATAAAAGAGTAGGGGTGTCATCATGAGTCTTTGGTGCTGTGAGTAGAAAGTCTGATGGGCTTTCAATTGACCTAACCCAATGTTAAACAACATAATATATATAAAGAAAAGTTCAGATTATTTAAACAAGAAATAAAATAAATAAATAAATTGAAACCCCGTTTATTTCTTCAGTTCAGAAAAAGAAAACGTCCCCTACCCTGTTTCGAAAACGACGGTTCAAGCCTCACTCTGTTTTCTCACTCTCACTCGACGTTTCGCTCATCACTCTCGGCGATTGTGTTCGTTTGATTCTCTCAAAAATCTCACGGCGGCGGGTTAGCAGGTTTGTGGGGTTTCGTGTTTGGAGTTTTGGACGGTGAGGTTCAACAAAGACGAGATGGTGGTGTTGGGATTTCGGAGGTTTGGCCATGGCTCGGACGCGATGATGGCGGCGTTTTTGGGTGGTGGTTGGCGGTGTTTGGGTTGCGGTGGAGTTGTGTGTTGGTTTTCGGTCGAGTGTTTGCGGTTCCAGATCGGATGTGATGGTGGTTTCTGGGTGAGTTGTGTGAGCCTCTTAGTTTTTGATCGATTATGAATTTTAAAGTGTTTTATGATTGATTCTATATTATGCCATATGTTTTATCACTTTAGTTCTTTTGATCTTCTTTGTTTATAAATTTGCTGAAAAATACGCGTAATGAATCGATTCATTATGGCTTGAATCGATTCATGCTGTAGTGTGAATTCTGGTTTTCATTGTTTATGCATTTGCTGAAAAATACGCATAATGAATCGATTCATTATGGCTTGAATCGATTCATGCTGTAGTGTGAATTCTGATTTTCGCAAAATGAATCGATTCATCTTGTGATGTATCGATTCATACAGTTTAATCAATTATGTTTATCTAAAAATCAATCAGTATGAATCGATTCATGCTCACTGGGATCGATTCATTCTTCTGTTATTTTGACTAACAGTTTCTGCAATATATATGCATTTGTTTTTCATTTTCAATACAGATCACAGATTACAGAAATTGTGGATACGAATTTTCAGTAGTGATTGAACATTGAAGAACACATCAAGATAGGGTTTATGGTGTGTTGGAACTTCAATTTTGTTGAGCCAGCTTGAAATCTAGAATTAAGACATCTTCATCATCTTCTCAAAGATCTTATTTAAAAACATCAACAAGAGTGTTTGCTGTCCTGTGAATTGAAGACTTTAGAGACAACGTTCAGTGGTACGATCGTAGATCTAGCTGAATTGAAGATATATAGAAGATTTCAAGGGAAAAACCAGTTGGGTTTTCCTTCAAGAACGGACGTGTTCTTGAGGGTTTTGTGAGTCAAGTTTTCAAGTCAGATTCAGCCGCAGCGAGAGTTTTGGGAATCGGTGGATTTCGCAAATAGGTCGTGGAACCGGTGGATTGATTGTGAAGCTTGCAGGAAATCTTGATTGGGCTCAAATCGAGTGGAGGTTGATACAATAGGAAATTCTAGGAGTTTAGAATTCTGGATTTTGTATTCGAACCTTATTATCAACAGATTCAGCAACTTTGATATAAGATTTCTCAATTTCGATTTGAAATTGAGAGGGAGACGTACCCACACGCAAGGACGACCGTGGGGAACTTCCTTACCAAATCTCGGCGTATTGTTTCTTCTATCTATCTTTACTTTCGTATTAAATTTGTTTTTCGATTCATTGGAAATTGATTTAGTGATAGGTGCATTCAACTGTTTTCATATAGTGTGGTTTATTCTTTATCATAGCAATCGTTAAATCCAGCATGTCATCGCTTGTCTTGTCTTCTAGTGGTCGGTTCAGAATAGACGCTTATTCTATTCGGGACCTTTGCTTCCATAATACTTTGAAAACTCTGAAAAAGTTTTAAATCCGTGAAAACAAGGGTGTGATCCATTCACCCCCCCCCCTCTAGATCACTCGCCACAGCGTCTAACAAGTGGTATCAGAGCACCGGTTCGCTGGTGCTTTGTGGCTGCCTGTAACGTTATGGATTCTGAACCAAAGGGGGCGTACAATAGAGCTCCTATTTTCAACGGTGAAAATTATGGCTATTGGAAAGACTGCATGCGAGTACATATAAATTTCTTGATAGGCGCGTATGGGCTGCCATTCAAAATGGTCCTTTTCAAATTACCATGATGAATGAGGCAGGAGCCATAGTACCTAAACCAGAAGACGATTGGGATGAAAAAAGATGAGAAAAAGTGGTCAAGTGATTGGAGAGCTCGAAATATGCTAATTTCAGCACTTAGTGCAGATGAGTATTATCGAGTTTCCCATTGCTCGACAGCTAAAGAAATGTGGGATGCTTTAGAAATTGCACATGAGGGTACAACTGAAGTAAAACAGTCCCGCATTAACACACTAAATCAAGAGTTCAAACTCTTTCGCATGAAACAAGGAGAATCAATTCCCGACATGCAAAAGAGATTTGTTCATCTTATTAATCGTTTGAATGCACTTGGAAAACCGGTTTCCAATGATATTGCTACTAATAAAATTCTGAGATGTCTTAGCAGGGAATGGCAACCTAAAGTGACAGCTATCAAGGAAGCCAATGATCTAACGACACTCACAATGACTACTTTGTTTGGAAAGCTGGAGGAACATCAGCAAGAACTAGAAAGTCTAGAAAAGTTTGAAAACAAAAGCAAAAAGGGAAAAGAGAAGAACAAAGACAAAGAGGGTGAGAAGAGGCCTATAGCTCTTATGGCTTCAAACTCAAAGTCCTCACAAAAAAAGCTAAGCAACAATGAGTCAAGTAGTGACGAAGACTCCGGTGACGAAGAAATGGGACTTTTTGTTAGGAGATATAATAGATTCATTCGAAAGAATGGAATAAAGCACTCCGACAAAAATCTCATAAACTTTAGAAGACAATCTATGGATACAAAACAAGAAGAGGTTAAGAAGAATAGAGAAAGAGGGTCTTGCTTTAATTGTGGCAAGTCCGGTCATTATAAAACAGATTGCCCTTTAAAGAAAAAGGATAAAGGAAAAGCTCCTCCAAGAAGGTATAATAATAAGCAAAGAAGAGCTTACATTGCTTGGGAAAGTGATAGTGATTCATCAAGTACACAATGCACAAGTGATAGCGATGAAACCGCAAATTTGTGTCTTATGGCTCACACCAAAAATCAGTCCCATCACAAGAATAAAAATGATGATAAAAAGGTAAAACAAGCTTATTATAACAACTTTTCTTCCTTATCTTTTTCTGAATTAAAAGTAGCTTTTGAAAAACTGCATAATGAAGCTAAAGAAGCATTTAAAAGGTTAGCTTCCGATAAAAGAATTTTTTCTTACTTGGAAGGTAAAGTACAATATGCTGAAAAAGATTTAGAATGCTTAAAAGCTAGTATTGTAGAAAATTCAAAAGCTATTGATATTGATGGCTGTAGTAAAATTAGGCATTGTGAAAGGTGCCACATTTGGCAACAAGAGGTCATCTCTCTTAAAGCCAAGTTGGAGAAAGCCTTGCAACCTAAGATTACTTATGCCGTTGATACTAGATTGTTCAAAAAGTCATTAAATCCTCCGTATGCAAAATATTCTTTTGTTCCAAAGGATTTAAAGACTAATAGTAAACATTATCATTATCGTAGTGTTTGTCACTATTGTTGTCGTGCTGGCCATACCATTGAGAAATGCAAGTTTAGAAGATTTCTTGTTCCTAAAGGCATTTACCAATGGAAGCCTAAAGGCAACCATGTTATTACTTACCCACTTTGACCCAATAAAAATTGGGTACCTACTTCTCTCTTTTGATATTGTAGGATGAGTGTCTTGCATCCATGGAAGGAAGATGGTTTCTGGACAGCGGATGTTCAAGGCACATGACGGGTGACATATCACTTTTTATTGACTTCAAAGCAAAGAAAAAGGGGTATGTTACTTATGGAGACAATAACAAAGGAGCAATACTTGGTAAAGGTAGTGTAGGTAATCCCTCTACCACTACTATTACTGATGTACATCTTGTAGAGGGACTTAAACACAATTTGTTAAGTATAAGTCAACTATGCGACAAAGGTTATAAAGTGTCTTTCACAAAAACATGTTGCAAAATTGAACATACCGAACAAAATGTTGTGTTTAAGGGTGTTAGAGTAAACAATATATATATGCTTGATCTTTTGAGTGTATCCTTAACAAGCACTAAATGTCTAGTTGCCTTAAATGATGATTCTTGGCTATGGCATAGACGCTTAGCGCATGTTAATTTCGATTTGCTTAACAAGGTTATATCCAAGGATCTAGTGATAGGTCTTCCAAAAATAAAGTTTTCAAAAGACCACCTATGTGATGCTTGCCAAATGGGAAAACAAACAAGGGTCTCTTTTAAAACTAAAAATATAATTTCAAATTCAAGACCTCTTGAGCTTCTCCATATGGATCTCTTTGGACCATCTAGGACAAAGAGCTTAGGTGGAAACTATTACGGTTTCGTAATAGTAGATGACTACTCTAGATTTACTTGGACTATATTTCTTCAAAGCAAAGATGAAACATATTCTGCTTTCAAAAGTTTTGCAAAGCTGTCCCAAAATAAAATGAATTCTAAAATAGTTACAATCCGAAGCGATCATGGAGGTGAATTTCAAAACCACCTCTTTGATAAATTTTGTGACAAGTATGGCATTGAGCATAACTTTTCAGCTCCTCGAACTCCACAACAAAACGGTGTTGTGGAACGGAAAAATCGAGTTTTGGAGGAATTGGCAAGAACAATGCTCAATGAGGGTGGCTTACCAAAATACTTTTGGGCCGATGCAATAAGTACGGCTTGTTATGTTCTCAATAGGATTCTAATTCGTCCTATTTTGAATAAAACTCCTTATGAAATCCTAAAAGGTAGAAAGCCCAACTTGTCTCATCTTCATGTGTTCGGTTGTAAATGTTTTGTCTTGAATAACGGTAAGGAAAACCTTGGGAAGTTTGATGCCAAAGCTGATGAAGGCATTTTTCTTGGTTACTCTCAATCAAGCAAAGCATATAGAGTTTATAATAGGCGTTTACTTTCTGTCGAAGAATCTGTCCATGTTTCTTTTGATGAGTCTTATCCAAAAATTGTCGGAAAAGGTATCTCTTTTAATGATGCAGGTGTATCTACACAAGACATACTCAAAGAAGCTAGTTCAGAAATTGATCAATCCGAAGCGGTTGCTATTGAGAAGGAGGAAGATACATGTATTGAAAAAGATAAAGAGGAAGGAACATCCGAAGTAAAGGATCTTCCACTAGCTTGGAAATCCTCTAAAGACCATCCCATAGACAATATATTGGGAGACATTTCAAAGGGAGTCTTGACTCGTTCTAAGATAAGTAATTTTTGTTCTCACTTCGCTTTTGTATCACAAGTGGAACCTAAAAACGCCAAAGAGGCCTTGGTTGATGAATTTTGGCTAATGGCCATGCAAGAAGAGCTAAATCAATTTAAGAGAAATGACGTTTGGGAACTTGTCCCACGTCCGCGAGATCATCACATCATAGGCACCAAATGGGTTTTTAGGAATAAACTAGATGAAAGCGGGGTGATAACTAGAAATAAGGCACGCTTGGTAGCACAAGGATATAACCAAGAGGAGGGCATAGATTATGAGGAGACTTATGCTCCTGTTGCTCGCCTTGAAGCTATACGTCTTTTGCTTGCCTATGCGTGTTCCATGAATTTTAAGCTTTACCAAATGGACGTAAAGAGTGTGTTCTTAAATGGTGTTATAAATGAAGAGGTATATGTTTCAAAACCTCCTGGTTTTGAAAATTCTGAATATCTAGATCATGTCTACAAGTTAAAACGTGCTTTATATGGTCTTAAGCAAGCACCTCGTGTGTGGTACGAAAGACTTAGTAAATTTTTACTTGATCATGGATATTCTAGAGGTAAAGTGGATAATACACTCTTCATTAAACACAAAGGAAAACACATTCTTTTAGTTCAAATTTATGTAGACGATATCATATTTGGTTCAACTAACATACACTTGGTTGAGGAATTTTCCAAGGTTATGCAGGGAGAGTTTGAGATGAGTCTCATGGGGGAGTTGAATTATTTCTTAGGCCTCCAAATAAAGCAACTTGATGAAGGTACAACAGTATGTCAAACAAAATACTGTAGAGAGCTGCTCAAACGGTTTGGAATGAATGATTCTAAATCAATTGACACTCCTATGCCTACCAATGGAAACTTGGATAAAGATGAACATGGTAAGTGTGTTAATGTCAAGAGGTATAGAGGTATGATCGGATCTCTTTTGTATCTTACTACGTCTAGACCAGACATCATGTTTAGTGTGTGTATGTGTGCAAGATATCAATCAAATCCTAAGGAATCTCACCTAAAATCAGTCAAGCGTATATTTAGGTACCTCAATGGAACACCTAAATATGGGCTTTGGTATTCCAAAGGAAGTGATTGTAGCTTAATAGGTTATTCTGATTCTGATTTTGCTGGCTGCAAATCAGATAGGAAAAGCACTAGTGGCACTTGTCATCTGTTTTCAAATTCTTTGATAAGTTGGCATAGTAAAAAGCAAGTATCCGTAGCTTTGTCTACTGCAGAAGCTGAGTATGTTGCAGCCGGTAGCTGTTGTGCTCAAATTCTGTGGCTAAGACAACAACTACAAGACTTTGATATTGAACTTAAACATATTCCAATTAAGTGTGACAACACTAGTTCCATTAACCTCACTAAGAATCCTGTTTTACACTCGCGCACCAAACATATTGAGATTCGACATCACTTTCTTCGCGATCATGTTGAAAAAGGGGATGTCATTTTTGAGCATGTTGATTCTAAAAATAAGCTTGCTGACATTTTCATTAAACCGTTGGCAACTGAACCGTTCTTCAACATTCGTCGCGAGTTAGGCATTCTTGATCTCTCCGCTTTGGTGTCTTAAGCTTGATTGACATTATTTCTATTTATCTCATCATATTTGCAAAGTTTTGATTGTAGCCTATAGTGTCGTATGAGAATACTACGATGGAGGTAATATCGTTTCCTCTCCTCTCCTTGATAATGATATATGATCAATGTATGTTTTGATTAATGATCACTAGTTTACATGAATTTCTGTTCATATGAGTGTTTGAACTTGAATTTTTGCTATTCTTAAGTTTGCATACCTTGTTGTATTTCAATTAAATGCATAATGAGTGTTTTGCTTCTGCATAAGTGTGTCAATTCTTGAAAATTCACTGAAATATTCAAAATTTCGCAATATGAATCGATCCCAACATTCATGAATCGATTCATGATTTAATTTTGTCAATTTTTTAAAATTCAGTTACAGTATGCATCGATTCATACTCACTTGGATTGATTCATTCTCATTTACAAAATAAAAATTCGCAATATGAATCGATCCCAACTAGCTTGAATCGATTCATGAATTAATTTTGCCAATTTTTTTTAACAGTTACAGTATGCATTGATACATACTCTCTTGAATCGATTCATAGCAGTTACCTTTTTTAAAAATTTTCGACAAATGAATCGATACATACATCAATGAATCGATTCATACTGACGAAATTTCAGTTTTTCTTTAATGAATCGACACATCAGCATTCCCATTACATTTGTAACTGTTTCAATACCCCATTATCTCCATTATGTCTCTCATTATCTCATTACATCAGTTACATCATTTGCATCATAAACCTAAAAACCCGTCTTCTTCTCTCAAACCCTAAAAACTTCACAATGCCTCCAAGAGTCATGGTTCCAAGAGAAAGAAGCAAGAGAAAAGGAAAGGAACATATTGGGTCTTCTTCTCAAGCTCCTCCTGTTCCAGAAATCCCTCCATCCGGGGCTGCTATCCTTCATCCGGCTGTCATTGAAGAATTTGAAACTTCCTTCAAATCAAGGTTAGTTATGAAACCTCATATGTTTTATCCTAGTGATGCACGTACTCTAGGATTAGAAGAAGTTGCTGATTTGGTTGATGCACAAAACCTTGGTTTCTTTCTATATGTTAAAGATGAATATCATGAGGATTTTATACGTGCTTTCTATGCTGGTGTGAGAACTGCAAGAGGATATATGTTTAAATGCTTGATTGGAACAAGAACATATCGATTTGAAGCTGCTGACTGGGCTACTGTGTTCGGTATGCCATCTGAGTTGGACGATTTACAGATGTGGCATGACCAAAATTTCGAAACTGAGTTCAAATTGAAGGAATTCTGTGCATCCATCTCTAAGTTGGATAGACCCCTTGCTGATGATGAGCAACTAACTTCAGGGATGATCAAAAGTGTACCACGGATTCTGCATTGGATTCTTTCGCACATACTGCGTCCAAGGTCCGGTGGTCATTCTCGTCTGGACAAGCCGGATATTCATTTGCTATACATCATGCAGAAAAAGATTCCATTAAATTGGGCAAATTACTTTGTCAAACGCATCTTCCTGACACGAAACAGCTCCAAGTACATAACTCTTGCTTATGCTTCTCAAATCATGAGGATTCTAAAGTTTTGGAATGTTACTTTTCCTCCTGTGCCTCTTATATCAGTCTCAAGTGTGCAGGAATTCAACAATGCTACACTTTCTCATATGGGGTATAGATGGGACATCGAGCGTCGGTGTTACTACTTCTTTGAACGTAGCACACGTACTCGCATCTACAACTTTGATAACCCGGCTGAACACATATATGTCGAAGAAATTAGAGATGAAGATATGGAAGAAGCTGAAATTCCTGCTCCCGATGCACCGGCAAACACAGGTTGGGGTGAGTGGATACCACAAAGGTGGTCTCCCACTAATTATGATCCTGCTCCCTCGACGGCTGCACCGACTTCCTCCACTGCTGCTCCAGCTTATCTCACCGATATGTTTGCACAGATGGAAGTGGCAAACAATGCCCGGAATGAGGAAGCTCGTTCTTGGCATGTCCAACAATCTGAATGGCATAAGGAGCATCGTGAGTGGCACGACGAACATACTCGCATGTACCACAATCAATATTCCTGGCATACAGAGCTAGTTAAGTGGAATCAAGTGTTTTATAATGAGATGTCAGGCTTTATGGATGACTGTCGTTTTCACCCGGGTATCATGGAAAGGTTTCAAAGTACCGAAGTCCAGAGGCGTTTTCGGCGTTATGCGTTTATGGGGCAGAATCCAGATGAGATGCCTCCTCCACCGCCTCCTCCAAGCTTCCGTGACCCTGACCGTGATGATGCGGAGTCGTGTGGTGGCCATACCCCTCATTGAAGCATTTCATTTTGCATTTCATATTTGTGTGTTGCTTAAGACATAGTTTGCATTTCATGTTTGAACAATTTGTTTCGGTTTGGCTTTGTAATTCGTATCTTTTCTAGACAATTTCACTGCTTGTTTATGTTATTTGCTTTTGTTTCAATCGTTTACGCCTTCTTTTTAATTCTTTGTGAGTGACTTTTTGCCATTATATCTTAGTCTTGTTGTTTTTCACTCATCCTCTATAATCCTTTCTTGCTGTTGACAAAGGGGGAGAAAAAGTGTGACAACAATGATGAGTACAAACTCAGGGGGAGTTCTCTCTCTCTCTCTCACTTCAAAATTTGTCATCATCAAAAAGGGGGAGTTTGTGAGCCTCTTAGTTTTTGATCGATTATGAATTTTAAAGTGTTTTATGATTGATTCTATGATATGCCATATGTTTTATCACTTTAGTTCTTTTGATCTTCTTTGTTTATAAATTTGCTGAAAAATACGCATAATGAATCGATTCATTATGGCTTGAATCGATTCATGCTGTAGTGTGAATTCTGGTTCTCATTGTTTATGCATTTGCTGAAAAATACGCATAATGAATCGATTCATTATGGCTTGAATCGATTCATGCTGTAGTGTGAATTCTGATTTTCGCAAAATGAATCGATTCATCTTGTGATGTATCGATTCATACAGTTTAATCAATTCTGTTTATCTAAAAATCAATCAGTATGAATCGATTCATGCTCACTGGGATCGATTCATTCTTCTGTTATTTTGACTAACAGTTTCTGCAATATATATGCATTTGTTTTTCATTTTCAATACAGATCACAGATTACAGAAATTGTGGATACGAATTTTCAGTAGTGATTGAACATTGAAGAACACATCAAGATAGGGTTTATGGTGTGTTGGAACTTCAATTTTGTTGAGCCAGCTTGAAATCTAGAATCAAGACATCTTCATCATCTTCTCAAAGATCTTATTCAAGAACATCAACAAGAGTGTTTGTTGTCCTGTGAATTGAAGACTTTAGAGACAACGTTCAGTGGTACGATCGTAGATCTAGCTGAGTTGAAGATTGATAGAAGATTTCAAGGGAAAAACCAGCTGGGTTTTCCTTCAAGAACGGACGTGTTCTTGAGGGTTTTGTGAGTCAAGTTTTCAAGTCAGATTCAGCCGCAGCGAGAGTTTTGGGAATCGGTGGATTTCGCAAATAGGTCGTGGAACTGGTGGATTGATTGTGAAGCTTGCAGGAAATCTCGATTGGGCTCAAATCGAGTGGAGGTTGATACAATAGGAAATTCTAGGAGTTTAGAATTCTGGATTTTGTATTCGAACCTTGTTATCAACAGATTCAGCAACTTTGATATAAGATTTCTCAATTTCGATTTAAAATTGAGAGGGAGACGTACCCACACGCGAGGACGACCGTGGGGAACTTCCTTACCAAATCTCGGCGTATTGTTTCTTCTCTCTATCTTTACTTTCGTATTAAATTTGTTTTTCGATTCATTGGAAATTGATTTAGTGATAGGTGCATTCAACTGTTTTCATATAGTGTGGTTTATTCTTTATCATAGCAATCGTTAAATCCAGCACGTCATCGCTTGTCTGGTCTTCTAGTGGTCGGTTCAGAATAGACGCTTATTCTATTCGGGACCTTTGCTTCCATAATACTTTGAAAACTCTGAAAAAGTTTTAAATCCGTGAAAACAAGGGTGTGATCCATTCACCCCCCCCCCCTCTAGATCACTCGCCACAGCGTCTAACAAGTTGCTGTGGATTTAAGGGTCGGGTTATGGTGCGGTTTCCGGCGAGATTGGGTTATGCACGGTTGAGGTTTGTGGTTCGTGAAGATGGTCGCGGTTTGGTTCGTTCGGCAAGCTTTCCGACGGTTCTGGGTATGGTTCTGTTTGCAGGTTTTGAATGGGTATTGTGTGTTTTTGGATTTTGTGATTTCTGCAGGTATGTGGATGAGGGTCCGTTTGTTGTTAGGTTAAGGTGAAAAGTTCAGGTTGAAAACTTGCAGCAAGTGTATTATTCGTTTTTTTTATATGATTTTTCTGAATTTTTTGATATGTTTTTGGTATTGTTGAAGCTTGGTTGTGGACTGATTTTGTAGGGGTTTCTTTTGCTTCTCTCCCCTTTTGCAGATTTGTTTATGCTTTATATAATTTAAAAAAAGAATAAAGGGTATAATAGAGACGGAAAAAAAAGATGAGTTGTATATGTGTATGATGGATGAGGTATGAGGTACAAGCAATTTGTTAGCTGATTTTGTGGGATCTTTATATGTGCACTGCAATGGAATGAATTGGTAGAATTTGTTTTGTGTGTGGTCCTGCATATTGTAAAAAGAAAATGCAGAAAGCTGGGAAATGTAGGATTTGAGTGGGCCATGTGCTATCACCGATTTTTAGGTGATGTATGGGAAAAGTGAAATGCTAAAATATCTTGGAAAAACATCATAATAATAATAATAATAATAATAATAACAATAATAATAATAATAATAATAAATGAGATGAATAATGATGATAATAATTGATAATAATAATAATAATAATGGAAAAAGATATAATAACAATAATAAAAAGAGATCACACCAAGAAATTAATATTTGACTTTTTTGAATGAAATGATACACACATACTTTTGATATTTTTTTTAAAAAAAAGGATATGGACATATGAATTTAAATAAAAACTAATAAGTATTTCCTTTGATGATTTTTTTGAATAAACTAGAAACTATCTCCCTTTTTATATATTTTTGAAATAAAGGGAGACAAATAAACTTAAATAAAACTAATACAAACATAAAAAAAATTTGACTTTTTAGAACATGATTAAACGGGAGTAAAATGTGACATATTTTTGGATTTTTGAATAGTGGTTAGACAGTAAAAATAAAATGTTACGGGTAGGACAAATTTGGGGTATTACAGATGCCCCTATCGAATTGGCTTAGACCGAGTAAGATGAATTGATCTGCATTCAAACTTTCAAGGTATAAGAGAATTAAATACTAAAAGACTCCGAATTTATCCGATAAGAGAAAATGTGAAAAAAGTAGACGATTAAAATTGGAAATGATGGATGACACAGCAAGAAACAAGTTGACAAAATAAATCATTTATCACCGACGAATGATAAAGTGAGTGACCGAAAATAAAATCACTTATCACCGAAGGATGATAAGGCGAATGGTAAAAAATAAAATCACTTATCACCGAAGGATGATAAGGCGAATGGTCAAAAATAAAATCACTTATCACCGCAGGAAGATAAGGCAAATGACTGAAAGTGAAATCACTTATCACCGAAGGATGATAAAGCAAATGACTGAAAATAAAATCACTTATCACTGAAGAATGATAAGGCAAATGACTGAAAATAAATTCACTTATCACCAGAGGATGATAAGACAAATGGCTGAAAATAAAATCACTTATCACCAGAGGATGATAAGGCAAAAGACTGAAAATAAAATCACTTATCACCAGAAGATGATAAGGCAAATGACTGAAAATAAAATCACTTATCACCAGAAGATGATAAGGCGAATGACTGAAAATAAAATCACTTATCACCAGAGGATGATAAGGCAAAAGACTGAAAATAAAATCACTTATCACCAGAGGATGATAAGGCAAATGACTGAAAATAAAATCACTTATCACTAGAGGATGATAAGGCAAATGACTGAAAATAAAATCACTTATCACCAGAGGATGATAAGGAAAATGACCGAAAATAAAATCACTTATCACCAAAGGATGATAAGGCAAATGACTGAAAATAAAATCACTTATCACCAGAAGATGATAAGGCGAATGATTGAAAGTAAAATCACTTATCACCGAAGAATGATAAGGCAAACGAATGAAAATAAAATCACTTATCACCAGAAGATGATAAGGCAAATGACTGAAAATAAAATCACTTATCACCAAAAGATGATAAGGCGAATGACTGAAAATAAAATCACTTATCACCAGAAGATGATAAGCCGAATGACTGAAAATAAAATCACTTATCACCAGAAGATGATAAGGAAAATGACTGAAAATAAAATCACTTATCACCAGAAGATGATAAGGCGAATGAAATTTAAAAACGACTCCTGTCACTAAAGGGAAAACCGAGTGGTTGGAAATTAAAATACTTGAAGAGAAAATATTCAATGGGGGACGGCCATTGAATCCTCCGAGGAGATGCCTGGAATCTTCGATTGATCCTGGATCCCGATTTATGTATGCATATTTGATTGTTTTGAAATGGTATTCCATAAAGATGGAAATACGATGCAAATGTTTATGCAATAAGATGTAAGTTGAAACTGTTGGGGAATATAAAAAGTCTGATTTATTTATGTATGCAAATGATGTGTATGTTGTAAATGATTGATGTAAACGATGCTTATGACGTTGATGATGCATAATGATGCATATGAGCGATTGAAAGGTGCCAGCTTGGTGGACTTTTGGTTTGGTAGTTGCCAATAATGATTGGACTTTGGATGGGTGAGGGCTTGATCCCCCGACACTCGATCTTCGACGATGTATGGTCAGAAGATGGATTTGAATGCTCCAAATTCGGTCACTTGCTGATGAGCGGAGCGACTTAATTACCATATTAAGACTGAGTTTGCTTTGAATGATTGCCAACGTCTAGCAAGAACTTCCTGTTCAGCTGGGGAGTAGAGATAGGAAGATTTGCTCCTGTATCTGGATTTGGTAGACGTCTGCCCCTGGTTGAGTTGTTTGAAGATGATTTTGCCCCTGATTGGGCTGTTTGAAGATGATTTGCCCCCGATTGGGCCATCAAGAATAATTTTGCCCCTGATTAATGGACTTTGAAATAAATTGCCCCTGATTGGACTGTTGAGGTAGTCTTGATTCATATTGGCACCAATGAATTTCAAATTTCTCTTTTGATTGCCCCTTGTTGGGATTGCACTGATGTCAAACACTGAATTGCAATTAAATTATTCACACACAAATGGTAGTGTTAATGTAACGTTCATGCGAGTTTTGAAAAAAAAAGTCAATTTATTTGAATGATTGCGATAGTGTGACGAATGGACCGTTGGTCCAAACGATGTGCTGATTTAGAAAGTGCGTAAAAAATGCAACAAGAATAATGTGCAAACGAGATTGAATATTAGCAAATATATGAGAGTCAATTTACGCAACCTTGTTGGTAGCATGCTTTCAGAATAAACCCTGCCTCAATTAGGACTTTTGCGGGTTGTAACGTGGTCTGGTTAATGGTTAGAGAAACAAAGGATATAAGGCTCAAAGTTTGATTTGTACCCATCCCTTTTTCGTAATGTTCTCCAATCCTATGTTCAGTTAACTTTACACCTGCATTTGTTTTTGACATTGCAAGAGTGAAGATTAAGCTTTAAGGTTCGATCGAAAATGGAAGTCATCTTATTTTGTTGATGACCATTTGATTCTTGATTTGGTGGTCACTGATATTTGCTTCGCTTTTGCTGAGGATCTGAGCTCTTCTTTTGATTTGTTCTTTCTTTTGTTTCATTTTTCAACTAAGTCTCCCTTTGGGTGCTCAACTTAGCGGTTTTCTTTTCTATATTTTTTTTTGTATTTTGTTGAATGTTGTGACTGCCAAGTCATTTGTTGATGGTCCTCCGACAAGATGTCTCATCTTGCAATTTGAAAGTGTAGTCAGGTTAACTGAACAACTACCCAGTCTCGGGTTAGATGTAAGGGTTTGTATCCGAAAGAAAATCCTACTTCTAGGCTCGTAGTGGTTGACTAGGGATTAACTCCTTATCTCTCCAGTGTTTGGGGATTTGAAAGTGTAGACGTTTAGAATTGGCCGAATTTTTGACCAACAAGAAGTGTTGAACTTAGTTCAGGATGTCACACCAGATGTTGTGACATTATCAAACAGAGTATTAGTTAATGAACTTAGTTCAGGATGTCACACCAGATGTTGTGACATTGTATAAGTTAATGAATTAAGTTCAGACATCAGGATGTCACACCAGATGTTGTGACATCTCAAACCTGCTACCAGACTTAAATGATGCATAACAGAACTGAGTAAATTCAGGGAATTTATCTGGAATTAATTGTGAATGGATAAACAATACAAGGCGCATCTGTAGGGAGCTTAGTTATCTGATTTCAGTATAACAGAATAACTACCTCACCTAGAATCAAGGAAGTAACAAACCCTAATTCAAGGTGATGACAGCATGACTTATCAGGACTGGATAATCTACAGAAAGCCCAAAAACCAAGCATCTATTTAAGGAACAGAAACTCTCAGAATAGAGTACGAAATTAAGAAGACTAAATAGGGTGTTTGTGTTTAATAGCAGGTTTTAGTTGTGTATCACTTTATGAGCTTTTAAGCAAAAAGTGTATTGTGTCTTGATTGAAACTGTTAAGTAAAATCAAGTTGTTGTGTTTGAAGTGTGACTTCAATTTTATTAAACTTGTAATATATCACTGTGTGATTGAGGGGGAGTGAGTTGGTACTCATATCTAAGTTGTGTCTTAGGTAGAAATTGCCTTGGGTAGATATTAAGTGAAGGATTAAACTGATTGGTTTAAGTCTAGAATTAATATTACTTATATTGGATTTCCTTCCTGGCTTGGTAGCCCCTAGATGTAAGTGTGGAGATACACTGAACCGGGTTAACAATTTCCTGTGTTATTTATTTTACCTGCACTTTAAGTTTTGTTTAAGTCTTCAAGTGTTTAAACATCTCATTCGACATCACGTACCTGATCCCAGAATTTCAATTGGCATCAGAGCAGGCACCCTGCCTGTTTAACTGGGTGAGATCTAGGGACTGCAAATTTTGGGAACATGGACAGAGATGTAGGATCTGTGAATAGACCACCTATATTGGATGGATCCAACTATGACTACTGGAAGCCAAGAATGGAAGCATTCTTAAAATCACTTGATAGTAGGGCTTGGAAAGCAGTCAACAAAGGATGGGAGCACCATGTCCAAGACAATAAGGATGGGGCAAAAGTGTTGAAGCCTGAAGAAGAGTGGAGCAAGGAGGAAGAAGATTCAGCACTTGGAAATTCCAAAGCCTTATATGCCTTATTCAATGGCATTGATAGGAACATATTCAGACTTGTGCATCACTGTGAGCTGGCCTAGGATGTTTGGGACACTCTCAAAACCACTCATGAAGGAACATCAAAGGTGAAGATGTCAAGACTTCAACTTCTCACCACCAAGTTTGAAAACTTGAGAATGAAGGAAGATAAGACCATTCATGAGTTTTACATGAACATTCTGGAAATAGCTAATACTTCTGGTGCTTTGGGAGAGATGATGAGTGATGAAAAATTGGTAGGAAAGATTCTCAGATCACTCCCAAAAAGATTTGACATGAAGGTTACTGCAATAGAAGAAGCTCAGGACATATGCACAATGAAGGTTGAAGAGCTCATTGGTTCCCTTCAAACATTTGAGATGGGAATGAATGATACAATTGTGAAGAAAAACAAAAGCATAGCTTTGGTCTCAAATACTGATAAAGAAGAAGAAAGTCATGAAGCAGACTCTGAAGAAAATTTATCAGAAACAATTGCTATGCTTGGAAGACAATTCAACAAAATTCTCAAAAGAATGGAAACCAAGTCCAGACAAAGTGGAAGAAACTCAAACTCTTCTGAGAATAAAAGACCTTATGATTATAATAGAAGGTTAAATTATGATGAGAAGACCAACCAAGGAAAAGGGATTCAATGTCATGGATGTGAAGGATATGGACACATCAGAAATGAATGCCCTACCTATCTAAAGAAGCAGAAGAAAGGTCTCTCTGTGACCTGGTCAGATGAAGACTCAGAATGTGAATCAGAAGAAGAATCTGCAAAGCACATCACTGCTCAAGCTGGAGTATGTGAATCTGAAGGGGGGTCCAGTGATGAGGAGCTGACTTTTGAAGAGCTTGAAGAATCATACAAGATGTTGTGTAAAAGGAGCACTGAAGTATGCATGGAGAATATAAAGCAGAAGAAGCAGATTGAGGCATTAAAGGCTGAAAAGACAAGTAATCTAGAGATCATTGACACTTTGAAAAGTGAAGTAAGCCTTCTCAACTCCAAGTTGGAGCATATGTCCAAATCTGTCAGAATGCTGAACAGTAGCTCAAACACACTGGATGTCATTCTCAACAACAACAAGCACTCAGGGGATAGAACTGGGCTGGGATTTAATAAAGCTCAAAAGTTTGAGGCTAGCACCAGCAAAACAACTTCAAATCCCATAAAGTCAAACAAGATGTCCCAACAGATGTCCCAACATCATGAAAAGAACATGATGAAAAAGAAGTATCAAAGATGGAGATGCCATCATTGTGGAAGGTTTGGTCACATCAAACCTTTTTGCTACAAGCTGCATGGACATCCAAATCAGAGGTATCAGCAACCCCCTAAGCAGAAGACAGAGGTCACCAAGAAAGTGCTGCATAGACATCAAAATCAAAGATATCAGCAACCCCCTAAGCAAAAGACAGAGGTCATCAAGAAAGTATGGGTACCTAAAGCTAGTCTTCATGCTGATCAAAGCTACAAATACATGCCCAAGAACAAGTTCAACAAACAACCTTGGAGCTCTAAAGATGGACACTACACAGGGCAGAGGCATCAAAGGAAACCTCACAACAGGCAAAAATGGTCAAAGAAGGTTGTTGCCTATATAGCTCATACATCTCTCAGAGTATCAGCTAAGGAAAACTGGTACTTTGATAGTGGATGCTCAAGGCACATGACTGAATTGAAGAATCTGTTGGTAGACTTAAAGTCACACTCATCCAGATATGTAACCTTTGGAGATGGAGCTAAAGGAGAAATCAAGGGAGTTGGGACTTTGGACTGCCCAGATGTACCAAGACTAGATGATGTGCTGCTGGTAAAAGGATTGACTGCTAACTTGATCAGCATAAGTCAATTATGTGATCAAGGTTACAGTGTAAACTTTACCAAAACTGAATGCATAGTGTCTGATAAAGAACAGAAGGTTGTCATGAGAGGAGCTAGATCTAAAGACAACTGCTATATGTGGGAACCTCAAGAATTCAGTCTCACTTCAACTTGCTCCTTAGCCAAAGAAGAAGAAGTGAAGCTATGGCACCAAAGACTGGGTCATCTTCATCTCAGAGGAATAAAGAAGATCATATCTATGGAGGCTGTAAGAGGTATTCCAAGACTGAAGATTGATGAAGGCAAAGTATGTGGTGAATGTCAAATAGGCAAGCAAACCAAGATATCTCATCCAAAGCTCCAACATCTGACAACTTCCAAAGTTTTGGAATTATTGCATATGGATCTTATGGGACCAATGCAGGTTGAGAGTCTTGGTGGAAAAAGGTATGCCTATGTGGTGGTTGATGACTTTTCAAGATATACATGGATAAGTTTCATCAAAGAAAAGTCTGATGTGTTTGATGTATTCAAAGATTTGTGCCAAAGAATACAAAGAGAAAAAGCAAGCTGTGTGGTCAGAATAAGAAGTGACCATGGAAAGGAGTTTGAGAATAAAAAATTCTCAGATTTCTGTTCTTCAGAAGGAATCAATCATGAGTATTCTTCTCCTCTCACCCCTCAACAGAATGGGATTGTTGAGAGGAAAAACAGAACTATACAAGAGTCAGCAAGAGCTATGATTCATGCTAAACAATTACCACTGTACTTCTGGGCTGAAGCTACGAACACAGCTTGTTACATTCACAATAGAGTCACTCTAAGAAAAGGAACCTTGTCCACCATCTATGAAGTCTGGAAGGGCAGAAAACCTACAGTCAAGTACTTTCATGTGTTTGGAAGTAAATGTTACATTCTGGGTGATAGGGATCAAAGAAGGAAGATGGATCCTAAAAGTGATGAAGGGATTTTCCTTGGATACTCCATAAATAGCAGAGCCTATAGAGTATTTAACTCCAGAACCAAGGTTATAATGGAGTCAATAAATGTGACCATTGATGATGCCCCTGTAGATGTAGCTGATGATGTTGGAACATCTGCTGACAGTCAGACTGAAGTTGAAATAAAGAGTGATAATCCTGACTTCACTCTAACTGAGGCAAGGACAGAACAATACAACAAACCTCCCTCCATCAGAATCCAGAAGGATCATCCTAAAGATCTGATAATTGGTGATCCCAACAGTGGTGTAATCACTAGATCAAGAGAGATGATTTCAGGTTCTTGTTTTGTTTCAAAGATAGAACCTAAAAACATCAAGGAAGCTCTGAATGATGAGTACTGGATTTCTGCTATGCAAGAAGAATTAGGCCAGTTTACAAGGAATGAAGTTTGGGATCTTGTTCCTAGGCCTGATGACATAAATGTGATTGGCACTAAGTGGGTGTACAAGAACAAGTCAAATGAGCAGGGAGTTGTTACAAAGAACAAGGCTAGACTTGTAGCTTAAGGATACACACAGATTGAGGGAGTAGACTTTGATGAAACCTTTGCACCAGTAGCAAGGCTTGAATTAATCAGACTACTTTTAGGAATTGCTTGTATCCTGAAGTTCAAGCTATTTCAAATGGATGTTAAAAGTGCCTTTTTAAATGGGTATCTTAATGAGGAGGTATATGTGGAGCAGCCTAAGGGATTTGTTGATCCAAGCTGTCCAGATCATGTATACAAACTAAGGAAGGCTCTTTATGGTCTGAAGCAAGCCCCAAGAGCATGGTATGAAAGGCTGACCACTTTTCTCACAAAACAAGGGTACAGGAAAGGTGGAATAGACAAAACCTTGTTTGTGAAGGATGAAGAAGGAAATGTCATGATTGCTCAAATATATGTAAATGACATAGTCTTTGGTGGGATGTCAGACAGGATGGTTAAACATTTTTTTACTCAAATGGAATCTGAGTTTGAGATGAGCCTAGTAGGAGAACTAACCTACTTTCTTGGACTGCAAATCAAGCAGATGGAGGACTCCATGTTCATATCCCAAAGCAAGTATGCAAAGAAAATTGTCAAGAAGTTTGGGATGGACAATGCAAGTCATAAAAGAACACCTGCCCCCACTCATTTAAAGCTGACAAAGGATGACAAGGGTGAGAATGTGGACCAAAGCTTATACAGAAGCATGATTGGAAGCCTATTATATCTGACTGCTAGCAGACCAGATATAGCTTTTGCAGTAGGTGTATGTGCAAGATATCAAGCTGAGCCAAAAGTAAGCCATCTAAACCAGGTTAAGAGGATTCTGAAATATGTCAATGGTACTTGTGACTATGGCATAATGTACTCTAATGGATGTGAACCAATTCTCACTGGCTTTTGTGATGCTGACTGGGCTGGAAGTGCTGATGATAGAAAGAGCACATCAGGAGGATGCTTCTTTCTAGGAAACAATTTGATTTCTTGGTTCAGTAAAAAACAAAATTGTGTATCCTTATCCACTGTTGAAGCTGAATATATTGCAGCTGGTAGCAGTTGTTCATAGTTGGTTTGGATGAAGCAAATGCTCACAGAATACAATGTCCCACAAGATGTCATGACATTGTACTGTGACAATTTAAGTGCTATTAACATATCAAAGAATCCTATCCAACATAGCAGGACCAAGCACATTGATATCAGGCATCATTTCATCAGAGATCTTGTGGAAGAGAAGGTGATCTCATTAGAACATGTAGCCACAGATCTGCAATTGGCTGATATATTTACTAAAGCTTTTGATGCTACCCAATTTGAAAACCTAAGGGGTAAATTGGGAATCTGCTTATGTGAAATATAGCAGTTATGGAGAAGTGCCAACATGTTCTATGACATCGTGTGGCATGATCACCAGATGGCAGCACCAGTCTGGTCAGTAACTCTGTGTATTCCACTTTTTAGAATTCCACCAGTAACGGATTTTATAAAAGCTCAAGCTTGCTATCAGCTCTTCATCTCCTCACTATCTTCTCAAAACAAATTGCATGCTAAAGCTGATTTTCTGAGCTCATCAAAATCAATCAAACCTAAACTCCACTTCCACTTCATCCGAAAAATGTCTCAACATCAAAACCCTAACATCATGGATGAGAATCTCAACCAAGAAGATGTGGTGCATGCAAACCCAATCTCTATGGTACCAATGGATACTACTCCCATAGACGAAATCAGAGGAAGTGTTCCTCTTGCTCAAAAGCCTAGAACTCCAAATGTGAGAAGAGCAAAGGAACCTGTGTTCAGCAAAAGAAAAGGGATTCCTTCATTCTCAAACACCACCCCCAAAGCCTCTGAATATGTGGGTGCATCCATCAAGCATCTTGTGAATAGGATTTTATCTGAACAAAGAGTAGTGCGTGGGGTATCTGTTCCCCTGAACAGCATGCCTGCTCCACAAGAGGAACAGAGCAATCAGGCTGAAGAGGACACTCCTGCTCAACAGGATGTCCCAATAAATGTTGAAACATATGAGGACCAGAACAAGGCCTCAACTGATGATGATGATGAAGCCACTGATGACCAAGCTTCTGTTGATCTACCTGCTGAAGAGGAGGTTTCCCAACCTCCTCATGTTGAAACCATAGATGATGACTCTGACACAGAGATCATTGCATCTGTTGACCCTAGCATAGCCAAAAGGCTTAGGGCTAGGAAGGAGAAGAAGACTGCTGGACATGCAACTCCTGAAAAGAAACAGCCTACTCCAAAGAAAGACAAGGTAAAAGTTTCATTTGGACCTACTAAACAATGGAGCAAGGTGAGTACCCAAAAGAGGAAAGCTGTAACTCCACCTGATTCAGATGTTGAAGAGGATGTCCCAACATCTCAACCAAGGAAGAAACCATCAGCTCCCAGGTCTACCTCTGTTGTTCCAGACGCTCCTCTGGACAATGTGTCCTTCCATCATGTGTCAAGTGTAAGCAAATGGAAGTATGTCTACCAAAGAAGGGTGGCACTGGAAAGAGAGCTGGGCAGCAATGCACTGGAGTGCACTGAGGTAATAGACCTAATATCCTCTGCTGGTTTATTCAAGACTGTTTCAAAATTTTCACCCTGCTATGAGTTGCTGGTCAAGGAGTTCATTGTCAACCTGCAAGAAGACTATGCTGATGGAAAGTCAGAAGAATTCAGAAAGGTTTATGTAAGAGGGGGATGTGTGGAATTCTCTCCTAGGGTTATAAATCATTACCTAGGGAGAGAATCTGATGGGCCTAATGAGCTGGGGAAGACTGACAACCAAGTTTGCAAGGTCATCACTGCCAACCAGGTCAAAACTTGGCCAGTCAAGGGCAAACTTTCTGTTAGCTTGCTTACAAGGAAATATGATATGCTGCATAGAATTGGTACTGTCAACTGGGTCCCTACCAACCATACTTCTTCAATAGCTACTGGATTGGGAAGATTCATTTATGTTGTAGGCACCCAAACAAAGTTGGACTTTGGGGCTTACATATTTGATCAAACCCTAAAGCATGCAGGAACATCAGCAACAAAGCTTCCCATTGCTTTTCCCTCTCTGCTATGTGGAATCATCCTCAACCAGTATCTAGGCATCCTCACTGAGAAGGATTCAGTCTGCAAGAGAGAAAGTCCACTGGCCTTCCACTACAAACTATTCTTGAGCCATCATGCTACTGATGTTGAAGCTCCCAGTGGGACATCTGCTGGACCTTCAAAAGCAAAGACTCCCATATCCAAAGCTACCTTGATTGCAGAACTCAAGAACACTTACAAAGAGCTGGATGCCAGGAAGCAAAAGCTTGAGGAAATTATTCAAAGGCTGGAGGTGGAAGAGGTTGCTCAGAATGCTGATGAATCTGAAGAGGAGGAAGATACTGAATATGATGACTCTGAGTGAAAATGTGTGTGGAAAGTGTACTGTCTGCTTCAGCATTGTACTTTTGATTTTGTAATTTTGAATATTTTGTTTTTTTCTCTCTGCTTGTGTAATTTGGCCCCAATTTCTGTCTAACAAGGGGGAGAAGAGAAGTAAGAGAAGTGTACTGAACAACAACAATGTCTGCTGCAGTTTGCCTGATTAATGAACAATGATGTTTGTCTGTTTAATGCCTGCTTCTGAACTAAGTTTTTTTAATAGAAAATTATGTTGAACAAGTTAGTATACATACAGGTTTGAGGGGGAGCAAACTCTCATATGATTAAACAGAAAAGAACTCTGTTGCACTCTGATAAATAAAACTCTGCTGCACTCTGATAAAACCAGAAGATTGTGTTAGCCAAAAATTAGCCAAAGGGGGAGTTTATAGATGTTTAGAATTGGCAGAATTTTTGACCAACAAGAAGTGTTGAACTTAGTTCAGGATGTCACACCAGATATTGTGACATTATCAAAAAGAGTATAAGTTAATGAACTTAGTTCAGGATGTCACACCAGATGTTGTGACATTGTATAAGTTAATGAATTAAGTTCAGACATCAGGATGTCACACCAGATGTTGTGACATCTCAAACCTGCTACCAGACTTAAATGATGCATAACAGAACTGAGTAAATTCAGGGAATTTATCTGGAATTAATTGTGAATGGATAAACAATACAAGGCGCATCTGTAGGGAGCTTAGTTATCTGATTTCAGTATAACAGAATAACTACCTCACCTAGAATCAAGGAAGTAACAAACCCTAATTCAAGGTGATGACAACATGACTTATCAGGACTGGATAATCTACAGAAAGCCCAAAAACCAAGCATCTATTTAAGGAACAGAAACTCTCAGAATAGAGTACGAAATTAAGAAGACTAAATAGGGTGTCTGTGTTTAATAGCAGGTTTTAGTTGTGTATCACTTTATGAGCTTTTAAGCAAAAAATGTATTGTGTCTTGATTGAAACTGTTAAGTAAAATCAAGTTGTTGTGTTTGAAGTGTGACTTCAATTTTATTAAACTTGTAACATATCACTGTGTGATTGAGGGGGAGTGAGTTGGTACTCATATCTAAGTTGTGTCTTAGGTAAAAATTGCCTTGGGTAGATATTAAATGAAGGATTAAACTGAGTGGTTTAAGTCCAGAATTAATATTACTTATATTGGATTTCCTTCCTGGCTTGGTAGCCCCCAGAT
The DNA here is from genome assembly GCA_963966055.1 of Lathyrus aphaca. Lineage (NCBI taxonomy): Eukaryota > Viridiplantae > Streptophyta > Magnoliopsida > Fabales > Fabaceae > Lathyrus > Lathyrus aphaca. The sequence goes on along the minus strand of OZ014519.1, from coordinate 62,576,761 downwards.
GTAAGTGTGGAGATACACTGAACTGGGTTAACAATTTCTTGTGTTATTTATTTTACCTGCACTTTAAGTTTTGTTTAAGTCTTCAAGTGTTTAAACATCTCATTCGACATCACGTACCTGATCCCAGAATTTCAGAAAGAATGCATGTACATCATTGACGAGGTTTTATCCGAAAGAATACCGCAACAGTTATAGGTATTTAGTTTTCATCATCCTCCCTCAAATATTTGCTAAAGTGAAGTGAGGGAAATATTTTTGTGATTCTGTGATAAATGATAAATAATGAGCAAATGCGAATAGATTGATTCAAAACATGCATAAACATAATATTAACAATACCAAGTACAAACGATAATGTTCAAAGCAAATAGTACTTAACAAACAGTACAAAATAACAAAGATGCGAAAATGATAAATGGCGACGACTGCCTTGATTTGAGAAATGAACTTCTCTTGATTGAATGCTTCAAAGTTGGAGACTACTTAGCTTGGTCTTCAACAACCCCTTCAACTGTTTTCACTTGCTGGCACCGTGCGGCGGCATTGGATTGTTCTGGACCTTTGGATTTCTCGGAGTGAAGGTGAGATCCTTAGAGTTGACCATATCTTGAACTTTGTGCTTGAAGGCATGGAAGTTCTCGATTGTGTGACCTGGAGCGCCTTTGTGATACTCACAGCGAGCATTTGCATCATAGTTCCGGGCGTTACCAGCCTGAGGTGGCATATCTTTCAAAGTAAGAGATCCTTTTGCCATCAGCCCATTAAAGATTTCGGAATATGACATAGGCAGGGGATCAATATGTCTATCATATCCTCTTTGTTGATATGGTGGGCGCTGTTGAGGAGCGCGTTGTTGTTGTTGACCAGGCCTTTGTGGGTAGGCAGGTTGCTGGTATGGATTGGGTGCAAATTACGCAGCAGCGACCATAGGATATGGACGTGGTTTATAAGCCATCTGAGGCGGAAATGGAGCTTGAATAGCTGACTGGTAAGGCATTGGAGGAATCGACTGATATGGCATAGGAGCAAATTGTGCAGCAGTAACATACGGGTACTGATAGTAGGGAATTAGAGTAGGTGCACTCTGTTGCAGATTCCTACTTGCAGTAGAAATGGCGTTTGTTTCGCCCTTTTTGTACACGTTGAAAGGTTTCTTGACACTGGCTTGGTTGTTAGAGCCTCCTTGGATCTTTCCACTTTTCAAACCTTCTTCAATTCTTTCTCCGACCATCACCATGTTTGAAAATCCAGAAGATACGCTGCTGATCAGCTTCTCGTAGTATTGCCCCTGTAGGGTACCCATGAAGATATCGATCAGTTCACGATCGACCAATGGAGGATGCACTATGGCAGCTAACTCCCTCCAGCGTTGGGCGTATTCCTTAAAGGATTCGTTCTCCTTTTGAGTCATACTCTGAAGTTGAGTACGATTTGGAGCTAAGTCAGTGTTGTACTTGTATTGCTTTTTGAATGCATCAGATAGATCAAGCCAAGTACGAACATTGTTGCGTTCAAGTTGCATGTACCATTCTAGAGATCGCTCCAGACAGGCTGTCTTAGAAGCAATGGATCATGAGTTTGTCATCTTTGGCATGAGCGGCCATTTTTCTGCAATACATCCTCAAATGGAGTTCAGAACAACTGAGGCCTTTGTATTTTTCGAATTCCAGAAGTTTGAACTTAGCAGGGATCACAACATCCGAAACTAGGCACATGTTTGAAGCACTCAGAGAGGTTGAATTGTGTCCTTCCATGATTCGGAGTTTTTCAGCTAACTCACGACACATCTTCATAGCTTCAGATTCTTGAACAGCACGGGGGTTGATTGGAACTGCAGTATGCATCTCGTACTCAACTTGTTGATCCTCTTCAGCATGAGGAAACTGGACTTGAGTTGGAATAGGTTGAGCTTGAGGAATAACACCAACAGTAACACTAGAGGTAGGTATTGGTTGGGAAGTGACCTCTTCAACAGCAGGAGTAAAGCCTGGAGGCAAACCATAGACCAAAGGATTTGGAACTGGAACTGAAGGCATTGCTCGCGAGGCAGATCCTTGCACTAGAGCATTGTTCATTGCGGCAGCAGCTTCGCGACGTTCTTCCATCCTAGCCAAAGCTTGTATAGTCTCATAAATCTGGTGAATCTTGTTCTTGACCGAGTCAATCTCTTCCCTCATAGCAGCTTGCTCTTCTTGAATCACGCCTATTAGTCTTCTAGTGTTGGCTCGAGTTAGGTACGGGCGTCTAGCACGATACGGGCGTCGGGAAACCAACTTGATTTACTGAAGATGGAGGAATATGGAAATAAGTTTCCGACTTTGGAATGAAATGCAATATGAATAATTAATGCAAATGAAATGATATGCAATGTCAGAATCCAGGATCCAAGATCAGGGTCTCATGAGCCCAAGGTACAGATGGAAGATACTCTGATCAGGAACTCACTGGGTAGATTCTAAGGTTTTAGGGACCCCAAAGTTGTCAATTCATATGGTTGTTCATCACACACGCCATAAGCATGACGGTTGACTGACTCCCCCATATGAATCTATTTTGGGTGAGATCTTCGTATCGACAACCCATGAGAGCAAATTTTCTCGGGAGCCCATACTACGCGATCATCGACACGAGGTTTAAATAAAGGCCTCGGAGTTATGGACTTTGCTCAAATGTTTGATGCACATGTCAGCTCTTGACAGTCAATCAACTCCAATGAGAATGTCTATTCTGAGTGAGGTCTTCGTATTGACAACCCACGAGAGCAAATTTCTCGGGAGCCAATACTACGCGACCATCAATCGATGCTTTAACCAAAAGGTTCTAAAGGTCCTCAGAGTCGATGACCCTAATGAAAACAACTGAGCACACAGGCCAAGAGCTTGACGGTCGTCAATATTCTCATTAGAATCTACTCCAAGTGAGGTTTTTGTATCGACAACCCACGAAAGTGGTTCCCTCGGGAGCCCATACTACGCAACCTCGCTAACTTATGTTTGTACTCGTAAGCCCAGGTATGGAGCCTTTCCCTCAAGTTTCTTTTGCAAAATATCGATCCAAATTATAGTACTAAGGAGCCACAAGATATATAAGATGGAATGCGATAAAGAAAGCAATAAAAATAAACAAGCACGGCATAAAAGCAAACATCCAAACAAGCGTGAAAACCTAGACTAGGCTTGACTCGCATAAGGATGAACCACTCCCCAGCAGAGTCGCCAGCTGTCGTACCCCAAAAAAATACGACCTCGCGCGATCCGAAAAGAAGGAGCCGCGTGTTGGACAGACTGAAGAGTCGCCACCTAATTCTATTTTTTCCCGAAGAGGGAAATGGAATATATAGATAAAACCCGGGAAGAGAGGATGAGGACAAAGGTCAACGGAACCATTGCCTGGGTTCGGAAGTCGGTTATGCAGGGGGAAGGTATTAGCACCCCCTACATCCATCGTACTCGATGGGAACCATATAAGTTGTCACGCGCGAAAGGATGTCTATGCTTAATGAATTACTTGCTAGAGGGAAATGAGTTTAAATTATAAGTTAGATTGATCCTAGGTGCTCGGCAAGGATTGAGATCCTTGTGCCTACGTACTCCCGCGTGCAATGGGAAAGTCAGAGCCTCGTAGTTCGGCCTACTAAGGGTTGATGGTTGTTGATTTTATTACCTTTCTTCGATGAAAGGGTTTAGGAGTAGAAATGCACTAAAGACTATAGATAGTTTATTCCGTCCAACAAGACGAGTGTCTTGCGTCGAAATAATCGGAGCGAGTAACGAGAGCTTGTTATCCTCCTTTCTACCGCTTAAGGCTCGTGGCGTACAGTTCTTCTCATATTATTAGAATGTTTCATTACCTAATGACCGTTTGATGTTGGATCAAGGGTTTGGATCTAATCGAAACGTTTTGGTTTTTTTGAGGTTAGAGGGTGAATGCAAATGGAGGTTTATTTTGTGGTTTGCTAGCGAGGCACAATGCGCTCGGCTCGCAAGGTGAAGTGGATCCTAATGAACGATAACTGGAAAATAAAGTGCGAGTGTGCGAGTGCAACTGCTTGGCGTTGGACCAAGGATTCGCGAACTAAACTAAATCGATAAAATACGGAAAATAAAATGCGTACATAAAATGGGGGAGGGATACAAAATAAATTACAGGGGATTGCATGAAATAAAAGGGTCTCGTTGTAATTTGCCCAAGAGAAAGCGTGTGTGCAGTGTTTTCGAACTGTTCGAAAACGTTCGGCCTTTTTATTCGAATGCAACTGTTCGAAGGCGTTGGACCTTTTCGGACACGTCAAGATGTGGTTCGTTTACTTCCTTAGAGCCGGTTAAAATTTGGAACCGTTCTATGAGGAGTTGAACAAAAAATTTTAAAGTGCGAAAATAAATGAATTGAATTTAAATCGGGTGGTCTCATCATTAATCGAGATGTCGAGTCGGCTCGCGACGAATCTCAAGATTAATTCGATGTTCATCGACCATAAAAAAAGTAAATAAATAAATGATTAAATTAAATGAACTATTAATTGAAATAAAATATAAATAATTAAGTAAGTTGAATTAATATAAACGGAATAAAAAAATATATGGAATCGATGAAAATAAAAAGAAATAAATTACATAGGCCTCATATTGACCGGATTTCCGATTTAACGAAATCGAAAAAATTCGGCCTTTAGTTAGATCATCGGCCCTAAACATAAAAATCTAAAGGTGAGTAAAAATCAAACTAATTAAAGTGAAGATCCAAGCAATAATAAAAACATCCCCAAATAAATAAATCACAATATTAGTAAAACAAATGGAACTTTAAAAATAAGAAAGAAAAGAAATGAAAACTAAATAAATAGGGGGGGTGTCGCTGGTATAATGCTGGTGTGAGTAGGAACATAATCAATTGGGTTGAGCCCAAAAACCAGTCCATAACATTTTTATAAAAATAAAAAAAAAAACTGGAAAAAAATAAAAGAGTGGGGGTGTCATCTTGAGTCTTTGGTGCTGTGAGTAGAAAGTCTGATGGGCTTTCAATTCACCTAACCCAATGTTAAACAACATAATATATATAAAGAAAAGTTCAGGTTATTTAAACAAGAAATAAAATAAATAAATAAATTGAAACCACGTTTATTTCTTCAGTTCAGAAAAAGAAAACGTCCCCTACCCTGTTTCGAAAACGACGGTTCAAGCCTCACTCTGTTTTCTCACTCTCACTCGACGTTTCACTCATCACTCTCGGCGATTGTGTTCGTTTGATTCTCTCAAAAATCTCACGGCGGCGGGTTAGCAAGTTTGTGGGGTTTCGCGTTTGGAGTTTTGGACGGTGAGGTTCAGCGAAGACGAGATGGTGGTGTTGGGATTTTGGAGGTTTGGCTATGCCTCGGACGCGATGATGGCGGCGTTTCTGGGTGGTGGTCGGCGGTGTTTGGGTTGCGGTGGAGTTGTGTGTTGGTTTTCGGTCGAGTGTTTGCGGTTCCAGATCGGAGGTGATGGTGGTTTCCGGGTGAGTTGCTGAGGATTTAAGGGTCGGGTTATGGTGCGGTTTCCGGCGAGATTGGGTTATGCGCGGTTGAGGTTTGTGGTTCGTGAAGATGGTCGCGGTTTGGTTCGTTCGGCAAGCTTTTCGACGGTTCTGGGTATGGTTCTGTTTGCAGGTTTTGAATGGGTATTGTGTGTTTTTGGATTTTGTGATTTCCGCAGGTATGTGGATGAGGGTCCGTTTGTTGTTGGGTTAAGGTGAAAAGTTCAGGTTGAAAACTTGCAGCAAGTGTATTATTCGTTTTTTTTATATGATTTTTCTGAATTTTTTGATATGTTTTTGGTATTGTTGAAGCTTGGTTGTGGACTGATTTTGTAGGGGTTTCTTTTGCTTCTCTCCCCCTTTTGCAGATTTGTTTATGCTTTATATAATATAAAAAAAGGAGAATAAAGGGTATAATAGAGAAGAAGAAAAAATGAGTTGTATATGTGTATGATGGATGAGGTATGAGGTACAAGCAATTTGTTAACTGATTTTGCGGGATCTTTATATGTGCAGTGCAATGGAATGAATTGGTAGAATTGGTTTTGTGTGTGGTCCAGCATATTGTAAAAAGAAAATGCAGATAGCTGGGAAATGTAGGATTTGAGTGGGCCATGTGCTATCACCGATTTTTAGGTGTTGTATGGGAAAAGTGAAATACTAAAATATCTTGACAAACATAATAATAATAATAATAATAATAATAATAATAATAATAATAATAATAATAATAATAATAAATGAGATGAATAATGATGATAATAATTGATAATGATAATAATAATAATGAAAAAAGATATAATAACAATAATAAAAAGAGATCACACCAAGAAATTAATATTTGACTTTTTTGAATGAAATGATACACACATACTTTTGATATATTTTTTTAAAAAAAGGATATGGACATATGAATTTAAATAAAAACTAATAAGTATTTCCTTTGATGATTTTTTTGAATAAACTAGAAACTATCTCCCTTTTTTATATATTTTTGAAATAAAGGGAGACAAATAAACTTAAATAAAACTAATACAAACATTAAAAAAAAAATTTGACTTTTTAGAACATGATTAAACGGGAGTAAAATGTGACATATTTTTGGATTTTTGAATAGTGGTTAGAGTAAAAATAAAATATTACGGGTAGGACAAATTTGGGGTATGACAGTAAGATCCTCAAAATTTATTAAAATTGATATATTAGACATAAGGGAAACTATTTAAAAAATTATAAAATCTTATAAATACTATATCAAATTAAATTATCTCTCATCAAATTATTCAAATAATAATTTCTTATATTTTATCATATAAATTTAATAATAAATAAATTTATGATCTTTTTCAATATAAATTAAATATAATTTATATATAATATTCAAAACTTACTTTTATAAAATTGAAAAGATCATATAAATCAGTAAAATAAAAAGGAAAAAGCTGATACACAATTTGATTAGTATTGTTGAAACTGTACTAATTTTAATTAAGTTAAATATGAAATTATAAAATAAGTTAAATTTTATTAAGCTTTCAGTTGCATATATATAAATCTCGAGTGCAAACCGAACATAAGAAAATATAGGTGAATTTTTGTATAAATAAAATTATGAAATTGTAAAAACTTGTTTGAGTAATGAGTCAAACCAACCACTATTATGTTCCAAAACAAGGCTTCTATCACTAAGCTTTTGTGTTATTGTTGTGTGTTTGGATGAAAATGAAATAATGTGTTTCTTTTTATGTCTCCTCTTTGATTATGGTACATTTAGTTACGTACTATAATTTAAACATAGAGGTATTAGAAAAGTATATTAAAAACTTATTGTGCATAAACTTGTTAGTGAATGTAGTTTAAAAGATAATGAAGGACTTGAGAAACTAGCATAAGTTGAAATAGAAATGAATGATTGCATTAAGTTAAAACAAGCTACAACCTAAAGTTAAAAAACAAGTTTACGTGGAGGTTATAGAATTGGTTTGTTGTTGTTGCTGCACAACTAAAACAGAAGCTTTAGTTTCCATATCAGGTGAAGCAAGCAAATCACCAATAACACCCAATTCAGTATATTCAGTCCAATTTTCCAAACCAAGTGTCTGAGGTGATTTAACTCCATTACGTCTCCCAACAATAATAAAATCAAATTTATTTGCTATATCCCTAATGAAAGTAGTTGTCTCAGATGCATCCTGTATGGTTTTTTCTTCATAATTTACATTTTCAAGTTTAACATATGCTCCACGAACTTCCCTTAACTCCTCATCATCAATCATTTTCTCCCACCCCATTGCATCTTGGTCACTTGCAAGCAATCGATACACATATAATAAGTTATTTAAGTTTTTGGAAAACCTTTTAGCCAAACACAAAGCTTCTCTATCATCAGGGCCTCCAAGAAAAATCATAGCTACTTTATGACCCATTAAATTATTATTGTTTATGGTGGAGTTGCCACGGTTAACCAAAATGCCAATTGAACAAGGTGCTCTTTCCAGAACTTTTGAATTCAACGTTCTTACCATATTGTCATCTAATTCAATTAAACCTTCTTTCGTCCATCTTACATGAAATGGAAGAATTATAATAGCTGCATTTTTGTCTAATGCAAGGTAACAGACATCGTCCTGCATAAACATTTGTGGAGATATTGCTGTGTATGTGTTGGCTGTTGCTGAACCAGCATGGTCACGTTCGAAAAGGTCGAATGTAACAACTAATTCTCCGGAGTAGTTATGTGTTGACCCCATTTTTTGTTGGAGACGATGTGCGATGAAAATTGGTGTTGTTCTTCCAATTAGTTCCATCACATGTATCACATCTGCTATTAGCGTGTTGTCTGGTGCTGGAGAACATAGGTTTAGGAAGTTCTTGACGTGAACCATATGACTTACTTTGTGCACAACTGCAACTAAACGAAGCTCTGAGTTTTGTTTCAGATTCATTATGTTTCTTTTTTGATACCCTGCGTATTTTCTTGATGGGTCGTATAATGCCTTTACACCTATTCTTGAGATTATTGAGAATACTAAGGTTGATATTACAGAAACACCTATTGATTCTGGAGTTTGTAACTGCAAGAAAAGAAATTCAATTATTTGATATGTAAACAAATTAAAAAATAACCAGATAAATTACGATGACTTACGGTTCCTTCGTATACAAGAATATAGGAGACACAATCAACAACACCTTTGCAACTCAAAATGAGAGCAAGGCAAAGACCATCTGTTGTAGGCATATTGCAATATTTGCAAACAATCATGCATTGCAGTAGCTTAATGGTATGCACGAATAGAATGAATCCGGTGACAACAACAATTTGAATAGGTGGTGAACAAAGAGTGAGATCCACTTTCATGACACAACAAGTTACAAAAAGTGGAGTCAGAATCCATGTAGAGAATAATTCAAATTGGTTAACCAACTCTGAACCTAATGGCGGGCCTTCAGGAACTGCAAGACCTAATATAGTTGCTCCAGCCAAAAATGGTTGATTGAATTTTCCAGCTAACACACCCAACATTAAAAATACAACCACAACTACATTTGTGTATATCTTGTTAATCGGTTTTCCTTCTGGTGTGTTTTTCACCATCCACATCATTATTGGTCTCCCCACTAAAGGAATCACAATCAGATAAATGAAGAATAATAGTAAGTTTTTAACAGATCGAACCATTCCCATGTCGTTGCTACTCATTATGGCCGTTCCCACACCCGCGAAAATACCTCCTGAGATATCGTTTAAGAAAGCCGACGACAACGCAAGGCGGCCGAGTTCAGAGTTGAGGATTCCAATGTCTCTTAACAAAGAAGCAATGACAGCAAAGGAACAACCACTTTGAGATATAACGACAATAGGTAAAGTAAGAGCTTGTTCATAGCCAAGTAAATATGACAAGGTCGGGCGGGTAAGGAGTATGAAGAGGAAGCCAACCATTATAGGTAAGAAATAAGAAAGTAGAGCAATAACCCAAGATTTTTTGCCTGTTTTTGTTATCAACGTGAAATCCATTTGAACAGAATTTAGGAACAAGAAAAATGCGTAGCCGTAGGATGATATTGTGTTAAGTATATCTGGACCACCAAATGGGAATAACAACTTTTTGTATTCATCAAATGGTCCATATTTAATAGAAGGACCCAGAAGAAATCCAGTCTGCACAAAACAAAACAAACCACCAATCAATTATTTATATATATGAAAGGATCATCAACAACAAAAAAGAAGGATATATGTATATATATATACCATGACTTGTGAAATGAAATAAGAGAATCCTAAGCGCTTGAGAAAGAAATGAAATAATTGTGTGATTAAAAAGATAGCAATTATTTGAATTTCAAACATTGTAAATGAAGATTTAGGAGGAACAGCTGTGTGACTAGCCCATATGCCTTCAGCTATTATCATTTGTGGTTGTTCGATACAAATATTGTACACATCAAAACGTGTTGAGTTATTTTGTTTAGGCATGAGAGTAATTGAAGTGAATAAACTTTTGGAGGAGTTCATCTTTTCCTCCTACAAATCAAATGAATTACATGCAATGTAAAGACAACATTAGTAGAGATAATATATAAGACGTTACATATTTGTTATTTCGAGGTTACAGGTGTCACACTAATTAAAAATTATGTGTTTGTGCTTTCGTGACAGATGTTTTTCTTCAAAATACCAATGATTTGTTGGAAGAATAATTTAAATTTAAATAAGTAAATTTTTGGATTAAAAATAACAAACGTGTTGGTACATGAATCTCATACATGCAGTTTTGCTATGTTAAATTTTGTAAGCTAAACTTAGGTTTTTAAAAATAGCTAAATTCTTTTTATTTTAAATTACCATAAAAGAACTTATAACTTAGAAAATACCCTCAACGGTGCAGAAACAATGATAGGTACATTGATAAGACTTGTAAAAATAGATTAAATCTTTAGTGAATAGTATAAACAATAAGCTAACATTGTTTTTTTAATAAATAAATATATTAGATGTTTCATTGTATGGTAACTGAAATTGATTTTGAATAAAATGATTCGCTAAAATTGATTTATTAGTGATCTCTCTCTCTCTCTTCATTCGTATCAACTAATATTGATATTGAAAAAACTTTGTTAGTGTGAACTAAGTAATGGTTTTGTTCTTCATTTAATGCTTGTGATCGTTTATTTGATTTTGCATCAAAAGTGTTAATCGCCACAAGATGTAACCTCTTCTATCAGTAATCATGATCATTCGTAAGGATCATCTAAAAGGATTTTTTTTCCGTTGCATTTTATATTGTTGTTTCCCTTAAGTGGTATCAGAGTCGTTTATGAAATCTTGTATCATATAATTGTTTATTTTTAGTGCTTTTGTATTAATTCAATTAAAACACATAATAAATTAAATAATGATAAGAAATTAAATATTGGTTATCATGCTTATATAATTTGCATGTTCATGTTGACTATACTTTAGAATCTGGCATTTGTAAGGTGAAGTAGTGATATTTTGACCATCCATAATTGATATAAATATGATCGATTTATTTAAGATATAAATAATTCTGGTGCAATATATAATATGTTGTTTTATTTCATCCATTCGATTAGTGTGATGCTTTTCTTTCATTTGAATGATCAATGGTATTTCAATCAATTGAATTGAATAATCAATCATTATATTTTTTATGATATAAATGAGTTGCAATAGAGTTTATGACAACACAAGAGTGGTGTTATCAAGAGTTGTGTCATTAGGGTTTGTAACAACGCAATAATTGTGTCTTTAGAGTTTGTAAAAAGTGTCAAGTGTTGATGCAAATAATGACGTCAATTCAAAGTGAATTGTTCATTTTGAATTAGCTTTCGGGGAACAATCATACGTTGATCGAGCATCAGAATCCCTTACTCTCTATGTAATGTGATCAATCGTCAAAATTTAATTTAATTTATTTAATTAACAATATTTAAGAATATTAATAATAATAATAATGTGTTTATTATTGTTAACTTGTGGTGAGCGCTTATGGGCTTAGTTTTCTTTTATTTTGTTTTGGAATTTTTAAATACGACATGTGTGTTGTACTTTTATCTATATTCTTTTCATGTGATTTCTTTTCTCATCTCACTCCCTCGTGTGTAAAATGAATATTCTTTGATGAATTGTAATGCAAAGAAGAAAAGAAGAAGACAAAATCAAAGGAGGATAACTATGGAGGTATACCTTGGAAAAACATAGATCGTTAAAAGTTTAGCTTGGGTTCTCTCATTGACTTGAGTAAAAAATTGCATTATGAGCCATAATTGTATCATTTTATACGTATGTTGGCGCATGTGAATGTATGTTGATGTATGTGAGAGAAGATTAATATGATTAATAAACTGATGAGATCAAACTAATTACAAATTCCCTCAAAAATAAATATTAAGTTTAAGCTTTCCAAATTTTAGCATTTATCAAGACTAGTATCGAATAATGTAGATTTCGGCTAATATGGGGTGCATGTTTTATATTAGTACGATGCGATGGGATAAATGTAAAATCCATATGCTAAAACATTTGGTCTAACTTAAATAAACTAATTATAATAAGATTATATATTTTTATAAGCAAGAGTTTAGAACAACTCATATGATGGATTAGAATAAAGAGTTATTCATCAAACTGATAGTATTCAAAAGTTGTATTAGTTAGAATTGGAAGGAGTTCCTTCCTAAATAAGGAAGTTTTGTGTAATCATCCTAACACTGACTTAAAACAGAGTGAAATATGGATCTTGATCCATTAGAAATTCTTCCAACTGGATTTTCCGAATCAAATATTGAGGGTCATTTGATTTAAGGAAAATAGTAGTAGAATATTTAATTAAAAACCTAATTGAATATTTTCTTAATTATACTTATATCTTCACCATTTTTTATATGTAGATTACCATGTCAACAAATACTTCAAACGACATTTTAAGATCAATTCTTGACAAGGAAAAATTATGTGGGACAAATTTTTGGATTAACACAGACACTAGAGGATTATGCTCAAACATGAGAAAAGATTGTATGTCTTAGAGATACTTGTTCCTGAAGAGGAGTCTCATATTTATGTTTCTAAGGGTGAAAGAAATACTTATAAGAATCATATTGATGGTGCCCCATAAACGGCCTACATCATGTTGGCTACCATGAATTCTCATTTGCAAAAGCAACATGAGAAAATGGAAGCGTTCAATATGATCGAACTCCTGAATATATTTTATCATGAGCAAGCTAGGCATGAGAAGTTTGAAGTTTTCAAAGCCATTTTTCAAGGAAAACTAGCAAAGGGAGTTGTTGTAGGTCCCCATGTACTTAAGATGATTAGGTATTTGTAGAAACTTGAGAGATTGGATTTTTCCCTCAAAAAAGATTTTTCGACTAATTTTATCACAGAATCGTTCTCTGAGAGCTTCAGTCAGTTTGACCTTATTTCAATATGAATGATATGGATAAAGCTCTACCTATGTTGCTAGGTATATGTTAAGAACTACTAAGCAACATGGGAAGACATAGAATTGCAAGACTCAAACTCACTGCTCTTATTTTGAAGCCTAACGTGGGTATAAATAAAAAAGTACTTGCTTCCGCTATGATAAGAACAAACATTAAAAATGAAAATACACGAAGTTCCTAAAAGATAAAAAAAATAGAGTAATCGGTAATTAGTAACCGATAACTCATTTTCATAACAAAATGTTAAGATAGTTATTTTTCAATAAACACAAACAAATCAAAATAAATTTTATAAAATTAATGTACTATAAATAATTCAATCTCATTTCTACAAAAATTAAATTTGATAGAAACATCTAAAATATAAAATGACCAAAGTATTGTTATTTTTTTTAAATAAATAAATCATGCATTAAAATATTTATTTTATCAATTAATATAATAAAGTATCAAGAGAAATTATTCTCTTATTTTTAAATTATAATAGTTTCTAAATTTTACCTATTACTTATATAAAATCTCTTAATAATAAAAACTCACTTAAAAGAGAAATAATTCCATACACCATAAGATTAAAATATTGTAATACTTAATAATAATAATAATAATAATAATAATAATAATAAATATTTTAATATAAAATTTATTTAAATATTTGGATCTTAAATTATTACCTTTTTAAAAATTAATTAATTTTGTCGTCGAAATTGAAAATTATAGTATAATCGCACTGACAAACACTACTATTTACCTTATTCATTACTCTAAACACAATTGTGAATTGCCGCCTCACTACACTGCTCTCAAAATCCTTTAGAGAAAGACTCTTTATAACATACAATATGTTTCTAGTTCAACATTTTTCTCTTCATAAAAACACATCAAGGCCATCGTCGTACCTTGAAAAATATGATCATTCGCGATAGTTGTAGAAAAATAGTTCGAACAAAATTGTCACTGAACTTTATGTATTCCAATGAAGGAATAGGAAAATATTGATAAAACCTTTTAAAAGGGAAAATGATCATCGCAACCAAATTCGAGTTCGGGAGTCGATTATGCAAGGGAAAGGTATTAACACCCCCCACGTCCGTTGTACTCAACGGGAACCTCTTTGTCTAATTTGTGATTGAATGTTATCTTATGTTATTTGTTTTCTTCTAAGTTAATAATATGAAAGGGAAAAGAAAGGGTTTGTAAAAGGGTTATATTCTAGGGTTACTTGATATTGGGGAAAGGGAGGTTTTTTTATTAGGATGCTCGCCAAGATCTCGCAATCTCGTGCCTATGTATCCTTATAGTGCAATAAGTAAATCAGAGCTTCGTAGTTTGGGGTGACTACGATTTGTTGGTTTGTTTTATGGAACAAGTGTTTAGATCGCATTCTAACGGCTAAACATTGACTTGTCTACTCTCGGCAGAGGCTTAAGCACTAGTTTGCATGTGCGTTAGAAGAGACTTAAACAATGTTCTTTTAAGAAAAAGTTTTAATCGCCTGGGGGTGAGAAGTTGAGTTAATATGTTGAATGTTTTGTTTGAATGACGATTACCCGGATGGTCGAGTAAGGTAACTTGTATCCAAATAATCGAAGAGAGGAATCGAAGGCTACAGACCATCTCCTTTTTCATCCTTAATTACGAAAGGATTTGATATAGTTAGGGTATTTTAAGTGGATGGCGAATACTCTAATGGCCGAGTAAAGTAATTCGTATCCAAGTACTCAGGGAAGGGAATAGAAGGCTCCATACCATTTTATTTTTCATCTAAGTGTTACGGTGAGAATCGGAACCAATCTATTTATTATCCAGGAGAAGAGGAAAAGATCAAATAAACTTAAAGTATGCGATACAAAACAATGCAATAAAAAAATTTAAGGTACGGGGATTGATTTTATATACTCCAAGACTTCCTTCCTTTATAAACCATTAACAAAGCATGTTCTAAAAAATAATAAACTTAGTTGTTTTTTCTTTAAAACGTTCAAATTAGAAAACAACTAAGAAATAGTAAAAAAAAAAATAGTAAAAATTTTGCATGAAAAAAGATACAATTAAATGTTCAACAAAACAGACTATGAGTGTCATGGACATAAAATAATCTATTGTAAGAAGTACAAGATCGTAATGCCACATTTCCTTGTAAGATAAAGATCATTCAACATTAATGAAAAAAGGAAGGTATATTAAAACTCAACTTCTCATTTTCTGGTTCATTAAACACGAAACAATATTGAAATAATCTTGTGGATAAACTTTCGAAGATCATCTAGAGAAGAGCTCAACTGAAGTCATGAAAGAAGCAAACAAATGATTTCATTGTAATATATTTTTGTTAAAAGATCAAAACACTTGCATTTTTTATTTATAGTAGTTTAGGTCCTTTGTTGAGTGATATTTGTAAACACTTAATTATTTATCCATTTATCTAATTGTGTTCTTCAAATGGCTAAGTGTTAGTCAAATTCTATGGGATGGTAAAGAAATCCATTTGAGATCAGTTCTTTGTATTTGAGAAATCTAATTATATTTAAAATCTCTAAGTGTGAGGGATTGGATGTAAACTCGAGTTAAGGGGTGAATCGGGATAAACTATGTGTGTTAATCTCTCTTCCCCTATCTATTTATGTATCAACATTTATGATTGACTTTGGTTTCACTTGATATAGATGACGTACTCAAACCCTTCATTTATTGTGGTTTTTTCTCGTTTTTTTATTAGGATAAAAGTTTTGATTTCTTATTTAAACACTTAACCATTTAAGAGTAATGGAGATCAAAGGTAACAACAATTGAAGAAGTAAAAGATTTAAACAACTTAGCTCTTGAAGACCTTATTATCCCCCTTCGACGTCATGAGATAGATCTTGATGTTGGGGCGATTCGGGGGGTCGACGAGGGAGCATTTCTACTTGTAATACACATTTGTGAGAGACACACCACACATCTATCTAAAATCTTAAGGTGATAGGTGTGTGAGTTTTCTCACTTATATAATGTTCAATCTTTCCTTTTTTTTAATTAATGTGAGACTTCTTCCTCACACTTGATTTTCAACACTCTCCCTCAAGTGTGAGTATATACACAATGCTCCCCCTCAAGGGGAAACTATCTCTTCTACATACACGTGTATCACCGTTGATACTTCAACGGAACACCTTTTATCCACCACCTGTGGGAAGTGTTTCAATATAAGTAAGATGGTCCCTTCACGAAACCAATGACTCATCATACCACTGTTGGGGTGAAATACTTCCACATGCATATTGTGTTCAACTCTTACTCTTAAAAATAAATTTAAACCAAACTATACAGATTGGATTCGCGGGTCATCCACGTAATATAAGTTTTAAATTATAAATTAAATATTAATTCAATTAACATTTTTTATTTTACATAAACTTTAAAAACTCAACCAAAAAAAATTGAACAAACTATGTCATTTAATTTACATAAACTAAAAATTCAATTAACAATTTTTTAAAATTTTGCAAAATGCTCCATTTAAGTGACATATTTTGCTCCATGATTTAACTTTACAAAATTGGTTCACTTTCTTCCTTAAATGCTGAAATGAAAATAATTTAACCAACCGCTGAATGTCAAATTACTTTTTAAGACAAAAAGCAAAACAACCCTATGGAATTCAGAGGGAACACCTGAAATTATGGGGTCTCTCTTCAAGCATTGGTGCCAAAACTAGTGTGAATTGAAAATTGAATTTCTGGTCACATTTTTTAAAGGCCTTTTAGAAAGTAAGTTGCCATTTATGTTGTGTGTATATACAATTAATAATAGAACTCTTCAAATTAAATAATGCACGCCCTACTTTAGCACCAATCAAGTGAACATAAAAAAGCAACTTCAAAACTATCTAACCCTTTGGACTCTGATGAATCATGTTATAGGTTTCTTGTTTTTTTCCTTTAATTTATGCACTTTCCTTTTCTCAAAGAAATTGGTGTTTGTCTTTTTAAAAGCTTAAACCATGTTCATATTAAACCCTTTATTTTTTTAAACATGAGACATGAATAGTCAAAGATCATTGTAAATTGTAATGGTGACAAAATAAGCAGCTATGACAACTATGTTTTTTCTTGCCTTTAGTCTGAAGAAAGAGACTTAGTTGTTTATTTGTTCTTTATGAGACTCAATTGTGTATAGTTTAATCAGTTGGTACTTTGAAGTATAAGGCTAAAATAATTGAAACCAGGGTAGAAAGAAAGTGACCCAAGAATGTCTATTATATATCTACTTGTCATTGTGCTCATAGCCTAAGCCTAATTTGTACAAATAATGCAACACCTTTTGAAGGGAAATGGTTGCTTTCATACTAAAGAATAGGTATTCCCTCAAACTCCAATAAATCCACCAATGAATTGAAATAAAATAATGACAATACACTTTGATATGAACCATCATTTTTAAGTGGTCCATGATGAATTATATTGTCATGGTTAGATATTTGTTCTACCAAATCTAATGATCTCTACCTTGTGCAACAATCTATGTCGAGTCTCCTAGTTGTCGCCCTGGTGAGGCAGCAGCCGATGTTTTGCCCTTACGCACTTCTCCTTGCTCGAGCTTCGCAAAGAGGAAGTAATTGCGGAACATGATTTTTTGGGGATAGTGGCCTCATTATCACCTGCTTAAACTCTGCTACATACATGATAGTCACACCAATGACATATCATGGATTTTATATGTGAAGTAGCAAAGGGTAATTCTTATTGAGGTGAATAGACCATTCTATATCTGGGGATATGATTTTACAGATTTTGTCCCAAAGGTGCTATTGAGAAATTACTTGGGTAACAATGCAAAGCCATTTCTATTTACACTGATGGTTTCACAAGAGTACAACATATTGCCTTAATTTAGACAGTGATTGATGAACAAGAATAAATTTTTTGCACATACTGATAGAAAAAGGGAAAGCATTTATTGAGCCTCATCTAGAAGAGTACAGTTGCAGTTACATCAAGCACATGCCCTGTTCTTTATGGCACTAGATTTTAGCATATAGTATATAAATATGGAAATTAATAATAGAGTGTAGGTGTAGGGAAGCTTTTACCACAAAAGAGAATTCATGAATCTTGTACTATTAATTTTCAATGGTTCACATGCTTTAATTATTACTCCATTGTTCCAAACATAGTAAAGAAGCAAAATGCTAAAGGCATACTAAAGATATCTATGTATCTCCTTTTTCTTTGATCTGTATATTCAGGAATTTTCTAAGATTTGTGCACTTGGTTAATTAACTGCTTTATTTGCAAAAGGTTGCAGAAGATACCAAAGTGTAATGATACCTTGCCCTTGTTATTATTGTCCTTGCATATGTATAGTTTAAGACATGAATGACTACTACATGATTAAATCTGCAATAATTTACAAACATAAAGTCATTAGGGACTAGGTGTCATTATATTTCTCCCTTTGTTTGCTTACCTTGTTCGGTGAATGCTAAGGAAATGATCTCTCAAACATTGCTAAGAAAAATACAGAAAATTATGACCTGTACATGATAGATAGGTGACACGGGAGTAACATTCAATCATCGCAGAGCGTCGTACATGACCAAATCCTCCCTCGAACACATACACACCGGAACTATAGACAACTTATTTACTAGGATTTACAGAAAAAAAGGAAAATTGCCATATATCACCTTACTGAAGAAATGTAAAAGGGTAAAGTTTTCTTACAAACAAGTGAGAATTTCCAGGGAATATCATGCAATTCAACTTAGCATGGACATGGGAAGAAAAAACACTCATGGATCGCCACTCTTCACTTTGATCTCCATAAGTTCCTCAATGGGCTGACGGCATATAGGGCATTTATTTGATTGAAGCCGCAGAGCCTTTGCACAATCACTGCACATACACTTTAAAGTACAACAGATGTAATGTGAGAAAGATCGAAACAGAAAATGAATACAGCACAAATAAAATAATGAGACACGATCGTCCATAATTATAATTATTATATTTACACATAATATGCGGTAGAAGTGCTAAGAACATAAAATGAAACCTTACCATATGTCGACAAGGTAAGACAGCTGTATCCTTTGGTTCAGTCATGCATATTACACACTCCTTCCCAGGATCACTATCATCAAATCCTGAAGCTTCTGAGTTTCCTATTCCATATAGCTCTCTCAACTCATAACGAACACCATCAATCCACAGAATCTGTTTAACTACTTTTATCTGGAAAGCACCGTTACGTTTCTCTAAGACAGCTTGAGTTATTTGCATGTGAGGGGATGCATTTAGCACGGAATCATCAGGAGTTTTAGAAGTTTCGTTTTCCGAAGGAGTTTTCAAACATGTTTCAGCGCATATTACAAGAGGAAAGACATCTTCTCCAGGTGAAGGCTTTGAAAGATCATCCAACTCAAAGAAGCCCAGGTCAATCCCTGTTCCTGAAGGCTGGGCAAATTTCTGGCCAACTCCTTTCTCAAAGGGGACTTTGACTGGCACAAATGCATCAGGAAATTGTGGAACAAACCTACATTTATCTTCTTCCTTCGCAAAATAGGAGACGGTAATGCTGCAAATTTCAAATACAAGAAGTAAAGAAGTTAAGAGAAGCAAAAACGTCTACATTCCATTATACAATTATATTTACTCCATCTTCAATTGGTCTCATTTTAGGACAACCATTAATGCAATTAATCAATCAAACTAATCGCAACTTCAACCCATAAATTGTGGTTTCATTCAGTTCTTTTGTTAGTACTTGAATGTAAGCTTACAAGTTACATGAAACTGCTCATAGTCTGCTTATAACCAGAACACGGGCAAAGCTGATTTGACAGTTGTTATAGTGAATATTGCTTTGACAAGTTCTTTACATAAATGATGCATGCCTAACTAAAATATGTATTTTACACGTTTCAAGTTCGTACGACCACTAATTCTAACATGAGTAGATTTTTTCACTAAGACTTAATAGCCTACCAAGCAGAAAATTTCTACTAAATTCACAAAAAGCAAATTAATGAAGATAAACGCCAACCAATTACCTCAGAGTCTATCAAACACGCTTCTTGTGATTTTCAAAGAAAATGTCTCACAAGAAATAAAAGTTAAAACCATATTTATAATGAATGCATGTGATGGAAAAAGAGAAGAATTTTGGTGCAAATAAAAGTGTCTCTTAGATACAACTGTCTATCAGTTGGTTATTTTGTGACTTGTGAGTCTCCAAATTCCCAATATGATTCAAAATTTAAGAGTTTACTCAATCTAGAATAACAATTGGAGTTCTTGCTTATGCAGTCATATATAGAAACCATAGAAACCTTTATTCAAGTTAAAAATTATTCCAACATATACTTGAACTATTACATAATGTCATGAAACTCCTACTTAGGGAGTTTCAAACTCGGTTAGAATTTAATGCTTTGCTCAGCTTCACTAAAATCTAAAATAGTGAGGAAGGCATAAAGCCTAACACATCGGTGACTGTAGAAAAATTCAAATTCAATCTGTAAATAGCACTTTGGTCCCTGAGGAGTAAGTTAGAAGGATCTGGATTATCCTACTGATAGAAGTAAGTGCTTAGAATAAGGTTATATGTTTAGAAGGAAAAGTTAGGAACAATCTATATGATAGATTAGAATAAGAAGTTACTCATCCAATAGATAAAACTCGACAGTTATATTAGATACAATTGGAAGAAATTTCTACCTAAATAACTAAGTTTTATATTTAGAAGGTTATATGTTTAGAAGGAAAAATTGGGAACAATCTATATGAACGATTAGAATAAGGAGTTATTCATCCAATTGATAAAACTCGACAGTTGTAGTAGATACAATTGAAAGAAGTTTTTACCTAAATAACTAAGTTATACGTAATTAGCTTACCGCTGACTTAAAACAAAGTGAAATATGAATTTTGATCAAATGGAAAATCTTTCAACGAGATTTTTCAAATCAAATGTTGAGGGTCATTTGGTTTGAGTATAATAGTGGAAATGTATTTAATTAAAGGCCTAATTGAATATGTTTTTTTAACCATACATATATCTTCATAATTTTTAAATGTAGATTAACATGTCAACAAACACTTCAAACAATATTTTGGGACAACCATGAACTCTGAATTACAAAAAAAAGATAAGAACATGGCAACGTTCGATATGATCAAACAAACACCTAAAGATGTTCTATCAAGAGTAGACTAGACATGAGATGTTTGAAGTTTCCAAAACTCTTTTCCAAGACAAGCAGTTGAGGAAGCCCTGCAGGTCCCTATATACTCAAGATGATTAAGTCTCATCTTGAGTACATAAGGACCTATCTAGGATCTCTCAGCTATGATGCCTTAAAAAAAGGATTTGCAAACTTCAAACATCTCATGCTTAGCACACTCTTGATAGAGCTTCTTTAGATGTTTAATCATATCGAACACTGTCATGTTTTAATATAATTTTTGCAATTCAGAGTTCATGGTAGCCAGTATGAGGCAGACAGTTTTCTAAAGTGTCATCAACATGCTTCTTATAATCACCTCTTTCTACTTTAAGAGCATAACTTTGAGGGTCCTCTTCGGAAACGGAGGTATCTAAGGCATACAACTTTTTCTCATGTTTGAGAACAATCCTCATGTTTTGGTGTTAATCTAAAAAATTTGTCTTAGACAATTTTTCCTTATCAAGGATTGATCGCAAAATGTTGTTTGAAGTGTTTGCTGACATGGTGATCTACATTTTAAAAAGTTGTGTAAACTTCTTCCAAATATATCTAATACAACTCTCGAGTTTTATAAATTAGATGAATAACTCTTTATTATAATCCATCATATGGATTATTTCCAACTCTTTCTTCTAAACATATATAATATTATTATAAATAATTTAATTAAGTTATGCTTTTAAACATATATAACTCTTTATTCTAATCCTTATTATAATTAAGAGCTTAAGAGCTTGGTTTGAAAATTTTATATAATTGGGAAAAAACAAAGATATAAGATATACCCAAGGACATGCAGGTGATACATTATTCACAAAGTTAGGTCAAAATAGGATGATAATTGTTCTATTTGTCAACGTTGATGATATTGTTACAAGTGATAATGTGGCATAAATGAAGAGATTAAAGAAAAACTTAGCAAAAGAATTTGAATCAAAGACTTAGGTTCACTCGAGTATTTTATTGGCATGGAAGTAGCAAATCAAAGAAAGAAATTGTTGTTTCTCAAAGAAAATATGTTCTTAATCTCTTACAAGAGACGGGTATGAGTGGTTGTAAGCTTGCTGACACTCTTATAGACCCAAATACTAAACTATGGGAGAAGGGAGACGCCCCAGTTAACATTGGAAGATATTTGAGGTTAGTTGGAAAACTGATATGTCAAGCTCATACATGCCCTAACATTGTTTTCTTAGTTAGTGTTAGTCAATTCATGCATGCTCCATATGAAGAACACCTTGAAGCTAAATACAAAATCTTGAGATACTTGAAAACAACTTCTAAAAAAAGATTATTCTTCAAGAAGACCAAAGGTAAAAACGTGGCAATATTTACTGATGCAGATTGGACAAAATATGTTAGAGATAGATAGTCAACTTCAGGCTCAGAGAAGCAAAAAAACAATAACCGATTGTTAGAAGTGTTGTTGAAGTTAAGTTTAGAGAAATGGCTCCAGGTATTTGTCCAGGTATGTGGATTCTCAGAGTTTTGAACGAACTAAAAATAGTGGTAGAACTCCCATTGAAGTTATATTATGACAGTAAAGTCGCTATACGCATAGCTCGCAATCCTGTTCAACATGACCAGACAAAGCATATTGAAATCGATCGCCATATCATCAAAGAGAAGATAGATTCTAGTATTCTCTGCTTACCATTTATTCCCTCGAGACTCAAGTCAATAGATCACTGATATTTTAACCAAGAGTTTGACAAAGACAACATTTAAATATAGGATAAGTAAGTTGGACATGATTGATATCTATGCACCAACTTGAAGGGATGTTGAAATATAATATATTATTTTTTACTTATTATTATTCTAAATTTATGTTTATTTTATTTTTTCTTATATCTCTTCTGAAATTAAGGAATTGATTGATTGTATTTTCTCATATAAAAGGAGCCCTGGTAGTTATAATAAGTATCTTTCTCTACATATAACTAAGTTCTCAAGTAACCCTGATTTTATCTTTTATCATGCTACCTTTTGTTTTTACATATTCTGTTCTAACTAAGAGACCGATGGAGAATATTACATTTGCAGAAGCAGAAGAGTAAAGGTTTTAGTGGGAGAGTCAAGAACTTTAAGGTGATCTTGAACTACATCAATGCATCCAAATGTATCAGAGAAGATGAGTATTAATATTTGTATTAATGTTAGAAAAGAGAAGGAAAAAATATGAAGATATTAGATTCTAATCATGTGAATGGTACCATTTCCTATTTTGTGAATTGCTCTAGAGACCTTGGGTATTATGTGCACTCTAAGAATCTCCATACTCGGCAATATTGTCTAACCATGCACGGTTGAATAACATGGATGAAAGCAACGTTAAAACACAATTTCATTAATCACATTATGTTCTCCAAAATAACTAATTTCCATCCAATCCTAGATCACGTCATCGGCACATTATTAAGAACCTCAGTTCTTAAAATCTTCTTTTTACCGAAACTCGATTCCTGGATGTTTTGGTACCTCATAGACTGATTTTTGGATATTTAGATCGTCTTAGGGTTATTGGCATCAAAATTGTCTCCTCTCATCAATTTTGAGGTGACTAAAGATAAATACAGTTATACAGGTATACTTGCAGTGTCGGGGTCGTATTTGGGATATCTGTGCTTCATAGTATGAGACAGATTGTCGGGTCTTAAGATAAGAATGTTCCACTGAATGTCTAAAAATACTAGGGGACAGGATTAGGAACCAGCAGATGCACAGAACTCCTTTACTCATCACATCGTATCGAGTCTCTTAAAACACTAAGCTATCATTCCCTTAGCAGATTACTCAAACAATTTCCAAGGCAAGTTTCGAATAAGTTAGAATTAGCTGCTTGATACTACATACAAACACATCAATTCTTGTCCATCACAGAAGAATAATAAACTCAGTCTAAAATGATGAAAAAGTATAGTCCAAAATCCAAATTTGCAAGGGAATTCACTAACCTGCCATCATAAACGGCATCGAAAACGAAAGAAACAAGATGGTGATCCGGGTTATGGTCATCAATTTCAAGGCGCAAAGTATCTTTATGAACATTGACATGATTCCTAATCTTCTTAGCAGTTTGGTGATCAACATAAGGAGGTGGAGCGGACGAAGAAGGTAAAGGAGGAGGAGCAGGTGGGCCCCAGGCATGTTGATTTACATAGTAAGAAGGATGGAACATAACACGAGGATTGGCGTAGCCGATGTTGGAATTAGGGTTAGAGAAGTAAAATGAATGGGTATGAGGTTGAAGAGAAGGAGGAGGAGGGGGAGGGTTATGGGGAGTGGCATAGCCGGTGGTGGTTGAGGGATAATAGTAACCTTGCTGGTGAGGCAATGGTGGCGGTGGTGGATGTGATTCAGTAGAGTAATAATAATGAGGTGGTGGCGGTGGCGGTGGTGGAAGTGAGGGTGGTTGTTGCGGTGGATTGTGAATGAAATTGTTTCTTCTTCTACTACTGCTCCACGAAATACCCATACGACTGTGATGAGGTTGAGAAAATAACAAGATGCGGTGGTGGGTGAGAAATCGCGGTGGTGAAGTACCCTAGTCTTTTTTTTCTTCGGTTTTTCTTTGTTTCTGTGGTAAAAGCGCGTATGTATCGTATCTTGTCGTATTTTGCCTTTATTGAGTTTCCTTACACCGCAGGCTACCACTACTTCTCTGTCTTTTGTCCAACAACTATTCAAACAAATCTCAATTACTTTTTAAATATACTTAATAAAGTTGAATTTTATTTAGTTAAAGAAAAGTTAATTTTGTTAAAAAATTATATATATCAAAAACTATGAATATTTTTTAAGAATAACCGCTGTGTTAAAAATAAAATAAAAACTTTAAATAACCATTTTTTAAAATATATATCAAACTAACTACTTTTCAAACAAAACAATTTTATTTAGTTAAAGAAAAGTTAATTTTGTTAAAAAATTATATATATCAAAAACTATGATTTTTTTTTAAAGAATAACCGCTATGTTTAAAAAAAACTTTAAATAACCATTTTTTAAAATATATATCAAACTAACTAATTTTCAAACAAAACAATTATTTCTAAGAGGATATTATACTCTCTCTTTTTTCTTAGATGCGAATGTACGTGATAAATGCTCTTCTATAATGTCAATTACGCATGCAAGCTTTAGGAGATTGCACTATTATATATTTATATGTGGTTCATATGTATAGATGTTTCCCTCTATTATTTTTCAATAATTTTCTAATTCTCTCAATCAATTTTCTTTAAAATGTTTTATATTATCAAAAGAAATATTAATTTAATTTATTCGGCAGTAAAGTCTCCGATGAATATCCTATTTTGGAACACTAAATTTTTGAATATCTTTAGAGGAACTTGATCTATTGGTTAGATGGAGATATTAAAGACGGTAAAAAGATTAGAAGAATTGAAAGACTTGTTACGGAGTTTAACAATAATAGAGAACATCATATCTGGTATCTGGTAGTTAGTTAAAATTAATAGTGATTGTCATCATCATACGTCCAACAACCAACTCACACCACAATATTACCAAATCCAACAACATTGTCAACTCACCCAAACTCAATAATCAATCTCATAACATCATCATACGAGATACACCCAACAAACAACCGAACAAGATTCATGTCACACTTAAACACAAAAACCAAGAGCATGACTAGGGGTGACAAAACGGGTCGGGCCCGTTGGATATGCTCGTTTTGCCCGCACTAAAAGTGCGGGGTGAGCCAAGGATTTATGCATTCACCCTCTAAAATGTCTGCCCCGCTCCGCCCCGTTTTTGTCGTGAACTTTTGTGGGCATCCACATTTACTTATTTTTTGTATTTTTAGGCTTAAAAAGTACAATGTCTGCGGGCTTTCCCCACTCTGCCCTCACTTTTTTGCGGGGAGGGCTTAGGTTTTAGGCTCGTATCCTCAATTTTGACCGCCTTGCCCCGCCCCTTTTTCTTGCGGGCTTTTGCGGGACGGGCATGCCCGTTTGCCACCCCTAAGCATGACAAATATCACCAACAACCATATGTCGCCACCACATCTTAATATATCCCCGTTGAGGCATATTATTTCAACCCCCATCTTACGATATCACCCAACTAATGTACACCCAAATATCACATTACCAAAGCACTCAACCAACACATCTCTTTCAAACACCACAAAAATCATTACCTTTGTTTCCAAAACAATTCAATGTCTCAATTCAACCAAGCAAACTGCCTACACATAACCCAATCATTACGAAAGTGGTTAGTTTAATATATTTTTTAAAATTTCTGATATTTAAAGAATATTTTTGAAAATAATAGTTTTTTTTAAAATATATTATTATTTTAATAACTCTTGACGAAGACTTCTTATTCTTTTTTTACAAAAACAAAGTTTGTCAATTTCATAAAAATCCTAGCCTTTTTCATTTAAAAAAGTAATTGACTTGACTTAAATCTAAGACATATTCATCTTGGTCGATTTGATCCATATAACTCTTTTATTCCAATATTTATATATAATTATAGTTTAAATATCATTGTTTAAATAAAAAATATATATTCAAAGAATTTAATTGAAATGTACTGACAATGTAAAGCAGTTTTATATTCTCAGTGAATGGTACCTGTCAGATTCAAAATTATATTTAACTTTTATTTTAATTATATTTAAAGTAATGATTATGAATAGTTGTGATGGATTGATGATGTAAAAAATTTTACACTGACAATGCATAATAATTAATCTCATATTCAAAAATTAAAATACTACACAAAAATTATGTATTTTTTCTATTTGCTATAAATCTAGATATTCATTTTCTTAACTATGTGTAATTAGGGGTGGAAATAGGCTGGGCCGAGCTAGACTTTGTCAAGCCTAAGTCTGACCTGCCAAAAAAATCGAAGCCTAAGTCTGACCTGTAGTCTGTCATAGGCTTATTTTTAAGCCCGAACCTGACATTTTCTAAGGTCGATTAACTTATATAAAAGCTTATTGTTTTAGACATATGTAAATAAGCAATTAAAATAATATTTAAATAAATTAATAAACTAAAAAACAAATGAGACAAAATTTGTTTTCATTGATTATTTTAACTTATCTATTAGCATAAATTTTGTGAGACTATTTGTTTAAGATAAATTATGAAAATAACTTATAACATTGTTCATAAGGTGTTTTTATCTTAGTTTCATAAGTTCTCATAGATAACAATTTTTTTATTTACGTATTTTAGTTCAAAGTACAAAACATAACATAATGGTAATAAAAAAATTATGTATATTTACTTAGATAGATCGGTCTTTTAGGCTTAAAATGCTTCTTTCATGACCTGAGATCTAGCATTTTTAATTAAATAAGCTTATGAAAAAGTCTAGACCTTTCTTATTTTAAAAAAAGTTTGACCTGATATGAGTCTGTGTAGATCTAGACTGTAGGCCCCTGTTATTGCCTGATCTATTACCACCCATATTTATAATTGTAATTTCAAAAATTTAATAAAATAATTTTCTTTTCTCAATTTAATTCAAAAATATAATATAAAAGGGAGGATTTAGATTATATTCAAAATTAATTTTAAAAAAGAAACTTTACGGTCAAACCCAATTTCAACCATTAGTTTTTTATTTTAGAAATATTAATTTTAACTTAATTACATCTTTTATTTTATTTTTTTAAGATTTTGTTTGATCCCTCCATTTAAAAAGTCATAGTTCTATTTATTTTTTTAAGTTTGTATGTTGGATTTTAGTCTTAAATTTTTAAAATGAGGAAGACTTTATCATATACCTCTACTATTAGACTTATATCCCTATACACAAAAATTGGACTAAAATACCCTCATATAAATAGTTAAAATCAATAATTTTTATTTCCATTTTTACTTTTCACTCTCCAAAAAGTCTCCCGGTTTGGAATTTTTTGTAATTAGTATACCGGAAGACATTGTCTAAGTCACCCGATTTGGAAAATATTTGTGATGCATACCGGAAGACTTTCATTAAGTCTTCCGGTTTGATTTTTTTTTATAATGCGTACCGGAAGACTTGGAATAAGTCATCCGATTTAGTATGTGAAAACAGTGTACCGGAAATCTTTTTACAAGTCTTCCGGTTTTCAACTTTTTTTAATTAATTTTTGTTTTAAAAAAATGTTTTTTTATTTTTTTTATCTCCAATGATGCGCATGAGAAGATTCAATTTCCACCAAACTTCTAAATTTTTAATATTGACAAAAAAAATTTTAATATTACTAAATTTTATTTGAAAATAAAGAAAACTAATATACTATCTTAAATTAATATTAGTTACAGTGTTATCAATTTAATTTTTTATAAAATACAACATTTAAAATTTTATTAAGTTATTGATGTAATCGATATCATGTTATATTTATTTTTTAAATTACTATAAATGACATTTATTGAATGACATTTCTGTTACTATTATATACTAATATGTTTTGTTTTTA
The DNA here is from genome assembly GCA_963966055.1 of Lathyrus aphaca. Classification (NCBI taxonomy): domain Eukaryota; kingdom Viridiplantae; phylum Streptophyta; class Magnoliopsida; order Fabales; family Fabaceae; genus Lathyrus; species Lathyrus aphaca. The sequence continues at coordinate 62,548,100 of OZ014519.1, read as the reverse complement.
ACATAAAAAGAAATAGATATAACATGATATCAATTACATCAATAAAAAATAAATATAACATGATATCAATTACACCAATAAATATATCATGATATCAATTATATCAATAAAAAATATTATATTTATTGATGTAATTGATATCATGTTATATTTATTTTTTATTGATGTTATATTTATTGATTCTACTATTTATAAATGTAATTGATATCATGATATAATGTTATAAATTTTTTTGTGTAGGGGTATAGGTCTGATATCATGTTATATTTATTTTTTATTGATGTTATATTTATTGATGTAATTAATATTATGTTATATCTATTTCTTTTTATATTAAAAGCAAAATATATTAGTATATAATAGTAATAGAAATATCATTCAATAAAAATTATTTATAGTAATTTAAAAAATAAATATAACATAATATCAATTATGTCAATAACTTAATAAAATTTTAAATATTGTATTTTATAAAAAATTAAATTGATAACACTGTAACGAATATTAATTTAAGATACTATACTAGTTTTATTTATTTTCAAATAAAATTTAGTAATATTAAAAATTTATTTGTAAAAAATTTAGAAGTTTGGTGGAAATTGAATGTGAATGGGTATATCCTCTCATCTCTGCCTCGTGTGCGCACCACTGGAGAAAAAAAATTAATAAATAAAACATTTTTTTAAAACAAAAATTAATAAAATAAATTAATAAAAAAAAAGTTGAAAACCGGAAGACTTGTAAAAAGACTTCCGGTACAGTGTTTTCACATACTAAACCGGATGACTTCTTCCAAGTCTTCCGGTAAGTATTATAAAAAAAAATCAAACCGGAAGACTTAATGGAAATCTTCCGGTATGCACCACAAATATTTTCCAAACCGGATGACTTAGACAATGTCTTCCGGTATACTTATTACAAAACTTCCAACCGGAAAATTATTGATTTTAACTATTTATATGAGGGTATTTTAGTCCAATTTTTGTGTGTGTTGGTGTATAGGTCTAATGGTAGGGGTATATGATAAAGTCTTCTAAAATGAGGATCAAAATAAAAAAAAAAATAAGAACTAAAATTACCATCAAGCCATTAATTTTTTTAGAAATATTAGTTTTTATACCTCTAAAATTATATCCATAAATAATAATTTTGTATACCTCTAAAATTATATCCATAAATAATAATGACATGGTTATATTTTTTTTCGACATTTTAAAACTTTTATGTGACTAAAAATATATTTTTAAACCACGAAAATGTTAATGTTCATTTTTCTTACTTTACGCGTTGCAAGAAAAATATAGACTCAGAAGCGAAATCGCACAACGTCGATCCGATTCCACCGTACCGTGTCTTTCTTCAACCATCATCCATCGCCGATCGTCCCCGCCGTAGACGCTGGTAAGCCTAGTTCCTCCACTCTATTCTGCTGTATTTTCTTTTCTTTCTTAGTTCTCCGATCTGTTGCAACTGAATAATTGATTCAATCGAATTGCCACTGTTTCCTTTGGTACCTCTTTCTGATTCGTTTCTTTCATCATTTTTACTGTTTTTTTTACCTCTATCTCACATGTATATGGAAATTCGCGATTCGTTTTTTAGTATTTGTATCTTGCATGTAGGTATAGTTTAGGTATGTTAATCTTTGAATGAAGTGTGACACTAAGATCTAGCGGAGCATTGTTGAAATGCCTAAAAAAACTATATACATTGATGCTTCTGGAGATTCGGAAATTACTTGATTGATAATTTAAAGATGAAACTTGTTTTGTTGCGATAATGTTTTTCCATCAGATTTGTGCAGTGCCGTTGGAAATTTATGTTGTAACTATTAAATTGAAATTAATGTGTTTCGAATTAGAGCCTGTCTTTATTCAAGGAAATTTACGGATTTATTCGTTTTTTTGTACAGGAATTCTGTATGCCGATGAAATTGTGAATCCGTGAATTGTGCTCGAGCTTTTGAGTAATATGGCCTGAGCTTCATGTTCTTCTATCCTTGAAGGTTTAGCTAACATAAACAGGATAAGGATGTTTTCATTATTTTATGGATTTTGGCAGTACATGTTCAGCAAGTTAGAACTTCATGTACTCATTTTAGGGATTGACAAGGCTGGCAAAACGGTAAAACATTTTTTAATCCTGTAATTGTTAAGAAATTACTGAGTTTTGTTGTGTGGCTCCTAATTCCTATATCATGAATAATTTTGTAGACTTTGCTTGAGAAGATGAAGTCGGTGTACACAAATGTAGAAGGTCTTCCTCCGGATCGAATTGTCCCAACTGTGGGATTGAATATCGGTCGTATAGAAGTGGCAAATAGAAAGCTTGTGTTCTGGGACCTAGGAGGCCAGGTATCTCAGAAATAGATAGCTAATGCTTATGTTTGGAAATTCTATAATTTTGATATTAGGATGAATTGTTAATTTGAGCTGCTTGTCAAAATCATTTCGGTCTAGAACTTTGATAGCTAATATGTTTAACATCTACATAGTTATGTAGGTTTATTTTTGTATGCTTCTTTATAATATCAAAATGCAACTGCTCCACTAAACTAACTGGTTTAGTGTCTGTTTTTATTATATGTTCAATATTTTATATTCAACATATTAGAACGGTTACTTTATTTATGGTTACTTATAAGAACTGCTAATTAAACTATGTAATTTAGACTATCAATTTTACCCTTTTTATGACTGAAACTTGAGTTTTAGTGTTTCAATTGGCAATGCTGAAGGAGATTTTGTAATTGAAAAATTAGTCTAATATGCATGGACAATTGATTGAGTACTTCATTTTTAACTGTAAGCCTAGCAGGAATAGAGTGTATCGTTTGATGCAAATGTCATACTTGACCCTCTGTATACTGATCTTGCTATCATTATGTCCATTTTCATATAATAAGATGTTAATTTAATTTCCCCACTTATCAGCTTGGTCTTCGCTCAATCTGGGAGAAATATTATGAAGAGGCACATGCGGTAGTATTTGTTGTAGATGCATCTTGTCCCTCACGATTTGAAGACTCAAAGTCTGCACTTGGTTAGTGAGAATTGATTTTAGCATTTGTGAATAACTAACTACATACTTCTTTAAGGAGTTGGCTTGCAGTTGCAATAGTACTAGATATGTCGAAACTTTTGACATTCTAGTACTATTACTCGAAACCAAACAGCACTGTGATGAGTTAATAACTGATTTGTTTACCAGAAAAGGTGCTTCGACATGAGGATCTCAAAGGAGCCCCTCTTTTGATTTTAGCAAACAAGCAAGTGAGTGTGCCTATTCTCTTCCTGTCCTATAAAACAAATGCTTGGTTTCCTCTTTTAATTTTTTTTTGCCCTCTTTGGTTTGTGTATCAACACAGTGATGGCAGATTGATTGACATTCTTCTTATTGCAGGATCTTCCCGAAGCAGTATCATCTGAAGAACTTGCTCGGTATCTAGATTTAAAGAAGCTGGACGAAAGAGTTTACATGTTTGAAGCTGTGTCAGCATATGATGGGTAAGTGAGAGTGGTTGTATAAACTTTTCAAATCTTAACCCGTGACATTTCCATTTTGTTTTCAATAAGGATCGAGATATCTGTTGTAAGGGAAAAATCACCATCAAGCCAAACTAGTACATAATAAAGTGCTTACTGAATGGACTTTTTTCTGATGTGTATATGTTACTTGAGGGTATTAGAGTTTGTTACTATTAATTAATAGGTGGTAAGGGAAATAAGACACATTGCCTATGAACAATAAGTTGGATTGAATTGGGCTGCTAGGCATTTGAGTGAATTGGGGCTTTTGGGCATTGGGAGGGCACGGACCCTTGATGTTCTGTAATCTAGGGGATTCTTCCATATTTCTGTATAATACCATTCCACTTTTTATCACTTTCCTTTGAAATATTGCAGGCTGGGGATCAGGGAAAGTGCAGAATGGCTAGTGGAAGTGATGGAGAGAAGCAAGAGGACTGAAATGTTGAGATTGCGGGCAGGTGCAATGGGTCCAGGTTCTGCCTAGAGGTTGTGACATTAACTTAAGAGAGACTAGTCACTCCATTCATTTATAGCTATGTATATCCAAATTTGAAAGTACATGAATAGAAGTCATTACGAATTTACGATGAAAAAGGAGACAAACAACTTGGTGTTACATTAAACTGAGCCTTGAAATTTAGTCATACTTTAATTTGTAATACAGCTGTTTCATACGAGGCTCAGTCTCCAGTATTTCATACAGCAAGTTTTCTTCAGACAGGCCCTATATAATCAATCTGTCAAGTATTTGGGCTGGAGGGTTTTCTGCTTCTGCCTCCTTGCACCCTTTTGTCAATTCAAGATTTAAATTTCCTGTTTGAATAAATTTAATTTACTTTCCTTTCTGTAGCACTATATGGACATTGCACTGCCATACAGATCCAGGTAGTGATGTGGCATCGTGTAAAATACAAGTTTTGAAGTACATAAACTTGGGCGTAGCTGAACTTTTGTGAAAGGAGTCTGATTGAAGGAGCTACGAATGTTTGATTATTAGTAAAAAAATATTGATTTCCATGTATGCTTGAGGGGGAAAAAGTACAGAGTTTAACCCTCTATCAAAAGTAACTATAGGACAGCTGTAAAAGCAGTGTCTGAAACTTCATTTATTATCATATACAACTAGTGGGAAACCCGTGCGAAAGCACGGGTACTGATCGGTAACACGAATTATCGGAAGAAAAAATTATTCAGCAATATTAGAATGAAAAAAAAATACAGTGATTGAGATTGTTGGGGAACAAAATTAAAGATATAGTATTATAGATGAGCATTAAAAATAATAATATTAGCAATTCAAAAGTCTTAGAATAGGTAGGTAATTAAGACATGAGATATATCAAAAAATTTGGTTTGAGAATATTTATAAAGACATATCAATAATAAAATTGTTTTCAGTTACAAAAAAATTTGAATCAACACTATATAAATATTATTAAGAGTAGTTACAAAATTTGTAAAAACTAATGAAAAGTTAATATATTAAAAATCAAATAACATTTCATTAAGAATTCATGTTTAATTGAATTCATTAATAACATGAAGAGGAGAATTAAAAAATTCATCTATGAAATTTAGTATGTAACCCTTTTTAAGATCTAATATTAAATATTTAGTTGACTTTTTATAAAAAAAATTAATCAATAAGCATTTCAAAATTTAACCCAATTGCAATGTCCATGATACACTAAATTAAACCAAGAACCATATATCAGTATCCATGATACATTAAATTTAACCCAATTATATATGGGAATAACAACAGAAACATTAAATCTAACACATGGGATATTAGAATTACAACAGAAACATGAAACCTAATGATCAAATCTAAACCGACGCGCCGATATGAAGTTGGACCACGACCAATCTTGTTCGTCATCGTCACTTGAACCAAAAATAGAATAGTCTTCCTCATCAACGTCACTGTCGCAGGAGAAATGAGTTCTCTTTCTTTTGGATGTTTTTTTCTTGTTCTTTTTCTTGCGAACTTGCTGCTGTCGCGGCTCAGAAGATGAAAGAACACGATGTTCGACTCGCTGAAAAGAAAAAAGTAAATGCAGAATCAGTAAATAGCAACATGGGGTGCAGAATACGAACAGAATAAAAGAAGTGGTCGTGAAATTGTGCCTGCTGTTGTATCTGTACTTGTTGATCCTCAGGAGGTTGAGGAAGAAGTAGTTCGGTTACCACCGGCTCAACCCTTTGGTGGTCCTCCAGATTTGGCAGAGGATTTTGCAGTGGAGGTTCTTCCTCTGTTGTGACATTATTCTGCAGAGGCATAAGCGGTGAATGTGGCTGGGGAACCTCGTCGACGGCGGTGGGAAGATCGTTCGAGGCCATAGTAGTACTTGAGATGCTGATTAAAAAAGATATTGAAAAAAGAATTAAGGGTTGCGGTATATATAAGAAAAGAAAGAGGCTGTTGAAGTTCTCCATGGAACTAAAAAGATGGAAAACTTTAATGCATTGAAAGTGGAAATATGTTAATAATGGTGGGAAAAGTAAATTTGTGGAAAACCGTCCAGTATCCAATTAAATGCAGTTAGACTGCAACATTCATTTTGGAAAGAAAAGAAAGGAAAATGAAAAGACTTTTATAAAAATCGTTTGAATTGTGAGGCCACAGTTGTTTATTGGTGTTAGCCTGCATCCCGTAATGATTAAGTGAAATGAATCAAAGCTTTGATTGGGCATTAAAGATTTTGAAAAGACAAAGAATAATAAAACCTGGTGATGTTTAGAAAGCATGGAGTCAGGAATAAATGTTGATGTGGCTGAAGAGTTGCAAAAGGCGTTGGAAGTTGGAAAATATCTGAAAATGGTACAGTACTGCGCAGGTTTTGCAGTATGGTACTTGCTTTAATGTACAACCAAAGGAATTTTCAGTTGCCATGTAACAGCCATTTATATTTTCGGTTGAAGAAGGATAGTTGCTACATGAAGGATCAACGAACCTGGCCAGCCATAAGCAAGAATGATTTGGAAGAATGATTGTGAGGCCCCTGAAGTTACATGACAGTCACGCTGCATCATGTAATGATTTTGTGCAATGAATAAAACGTTAGATTGAGCAATACAGATTTTTAAAAGACAAAGTATAAAAAATAATACGGTATTAAACTTTAGAAGCATAATTAAAATGTAAAGTATTTCAAAAAAAAAACACAGACCAATGTTAACTAAAAGTGAAGAATGTATTGAACAGACCTAAGTCTAAGTAACTATAACACAGTTGAATGAATGTAGATGCGAGATACCACATATGTTGCGAAAAAATGCAGATGCGAGAGTGCCGAAATATTACAACGGAAAATTTAGTCCTATATCATTTGTAAAAGTATGCTTTGAGGGTTGTATGATTTTAACGTGGACCATGAAATACACTAACATTGATCAGAGGCGGAAACGGTAAATAAAAACGTTATAATGGGAAAGTAGAGGTGAGTTATCAAGTGAGGGAGTTGATAAATTGGAGTCAGCATACCACTTGGCGTGCCTTGCAAAAGAAGTTGTTGGAGTAGTCTGTAATATAAGGTTTATGGAGATCCATGTAGCCTATCCCTTGATGTGTGTAAATTTCCAAGGAGGTTCCTGTTAAAGTTGAGGTTGCTGCCTTCATTTTAGTATGATGGCAGGTCCAGGCTATCTCCCAAGACAGAAATAATCCAGTGGGCAGTAATGTGAGACATTTAAAACACAATGTGTAAAACCCCACCCTTTAATTCAAAGCAATAAAATAAATGTTGTTTAATAAAGTAGGTCTTAAAAGGGTGTCTGTGTGTAGAACTGAAATGAGCTTCCATTGATAAAAAACAAAATGGAAAGGAAAAGTAATAATAAGATGAAACAACCTTCTTATTGAATGTGTACACAGTTGTAAGGAAAATTGGGAAAAATATAAATGGTTGAATAATATAAAGTGAGGTAGTCACAGTGGTAGTTGAACTGTTAAGAAGGAGAAAAAAAGTGAAAGGATTAAATGATGGGTGTGGTTACATTAGGCATTGGTAACTTGCACACAATTAAGGAAAATTTATTATGAAGCATGGGCTACAGAGGTTACACAATGGTTACATCAGTGAATAAGTTATATATTAAGGAAAATCTATATCTATATAAGAGGTAAGAATGGTAGCAGAGGCATATTTGTCCCAATTCATACTAACCTGCGAATTGCTTAAAATGGGAGTGGGGAAAAAGCAGATGAATGAGTCCGGGTAAGTGGGTGAGCCATATAATATTTGTATAATTTGTTTACATGAATTGTTTCACAGACTTTAGTTTCATAAACTGTTTAGGTCGAGTAGTGAAATTGTGGGAAGTATGGATGACACCCAAGCTGTCATTGATAACTTGATCCAAGAAGTTCTCTAAGAACAGAGAGACAGTGTGAAAGGAAAGGATTCGAAGAGCGACATGCGGGTTGTGGAGCCGAGAGTGGAGGAAGATATGGTTGCAGGAAGGTAGTAAGAATTTTACATAACCACTGTGATTTGTCGTTAAGAAATGTTCATTACCAGAAAAATGTGTTTCACGAATGGTGTGCAGGAAAACAGTTGACAGTGGGATTCATGCGCCTAAGAACGTGACGTTTTCTACTGCTCCGGTACAAATCTTCAGCTACACCGATGGTCATTCATTCCGAATGGAAGGGTAAGTTTTTCAAAAGACCACCTTGAATAATAGAAAGATCAGGATACATGTGATTGTATGTTATGTTGATGTTATCGCAAAGCAGGGATCAAAACATGGAAATAAACGAAAGCGGTGAAGAGGATGGTGTAGGCGATACGTTTAATGAGCATGTTCGAGGAGAAGGATCAGAATCTGGTGGCTCAGACGTTGGTGATGGAACCGAGGAAGAAACAGTTGGGACGGAAGATCCGATTCCCGATCACGCTGAATGGGAAAAGGAGGTGAGCTTTGGCTACAAAGTGACGAATAATGTGATGGTAAGTTGTAACTCTAAAACGAAAAACCGTTTGCATGCAGAATATGTTTATTCCCAGTGAATAATGATATAGATAATTTGGTTGCAGCATTTTCCGAAGTTCGTGAGTGAGAGGTTTCTTGGATTGAATCAGAAGGACATCATCTTGGAGGACGGAGACTACGGATTCCTCTATGTTGCGAAGATCAAATGTGCCAGGCGCAACGGAAAGATCATGAAGATGGAAAAATACATGTACCGCGGGTGGCATGAATTTGCCAAGTACAGTCAGCTTTGGATGGGCGACATTTTGAAGTTCAGAATAGATAAACCCGGTGACCGAGTAACCGTTAGTGTGATGAAAAATAATCTTCGTTAGTTGAATTTGTTCCATGGCTGCAGGGGCTGTAGTGTCTGTCTAATAGATTAGAAATGAGAAGAGGTGTTTAGGTATGAGCATAGGTAAACTGGGAGACAGAATTACCTTAGTCGCGAACAAAAAGAACGCGACCTTGTCGGTCCAGTTGCAGGTTTCCAGGGGGTGTAGTTTATGTGTAATAGTAAGGGTAATATGTGTTCGCATGTATGTTAGGGTTTGGATTTTAAGAAAGTTGTAAAGAGCACTGGTAATATCTGGCTCTGTGAATGTAAAGACAAAGTTTAATGTTCAAATGAGGAGCAGTGCATTATTGTCATCATGTTGTTGATGTTAATCCATAAACATTGGTGAAAACATGTTAATGGCAATCATTTTTGTTATGAGTATGAACAATAAAATTGTATAAAGATGGATAGGTGTTAGTAAAAGTAAGGCCAGTGTTTTAGGCAATTTTAACCGAAAATCCGCATTATTAACAGACAATGCGAAGGCTTGAGATATAGGATGGCAAGAGTGCAAAGATGTTACAGTAGTTGGACAATGGTTAATGTATGTTTTAATGAAAGATAAGCATCGTTTGAGCATGGAAGAGTTATATATTTTTGGTTACAAAAGCAGAAGTATGACTGTTATAATTAGTAAGGAATAACATAATGGTGAAATAAAGATTACAATGGAGGCATGACAGAAGCACAAGAACAGTTAAAACATCACAAAACATAATAAAATACAACAGATATTTGTAATGTACAATTCAAAAGTTGAACATAATCCTGGCATAGAATCCCCGGAAGTGCCGAACGCTGGCTAAACCGGCCGACCATGTTAGATGCAGCAGGTATGGAAGTTTGTACAAGGGTTATAGACTTAAAAGGATGAAACACGGATTTTACAATCGCTTCAGCATGGTTCATGAAGATATTTTAGGGTGGTATCATAAACTGAAGTCAGAACAGCAGTTGATGCAGATTATAAACCAAGGCACGCACTACATGTTTTTGTTGTGTAGAACTGAAAACAAATGCATGCAATGTGTTGATGCGAAAGTAGTGGGTGGGAAAGCAGGAGGTTGAGTAATACCTAAAACATAAGTACGGTAATGTCTATACATTGTTGAAAACCTCTTTGTAGACGACATTTGCCGTAGTTGATTTGAGTTTGTTGTCGTCGTCATGAATGAGTATTTTGATTCCCCTCTTGGTAGTGACTCGTGATATTGCAACATAAAGTTGGCCATGACTGAAGAGATCCTTAGGTAAGTAAAGGCCAACCCAATCCAAAGATTGACCTTGAGATTTATTGATTGTCATGGCATAAGAAACGATGATCGGGAATTGTCTTCTACTGAGTTTGAAAGGTCAGGGCGATTGGGACGGCGACATATCCATGCGTGGGATGTATATAACTTTTCCATGTCCCTTTCCACCCATAATTTCCGCTTCAATAACATGGTTTGCCATCCTGTTAACAATAAGCCTAGTCTCGTTGCATAGACCCTCAGCCTGGTCGATGTTTCGCATAAGCATAATTGGAGTTCCGATTTTTAATTTGATGTGATGTCCTGGCAGTCCAGAAGTACGAAGGGTGCTGAGAAATTCAGGGCTTAAGACATTCATTATGGTGTCATCGTGTATCTCCGAGCGGTCCACAGAGTTGGAGCTATAGTAATCTCTTCCTTCGCCTACACATAGATGAAAATAATAAGTTCGCAATAATTAGAAATCTGTTAAAGTTTATTGAGGTCATGTTATATTATGGCGGGGTGAGAGGGTGAGTTGAGACAGACCTGGCATCAAGTCTAGGACATGGCTGTTGATTTGGTCAACTACCTGAATGGTGGAAGCCAGAATGGCTCTACTTTTCAAGTAGTCATAATATTTGTAATTATCCAGGAAAGCAGGATAGGTGCTCTCGACTATTGCGACAATAGGGTCAGCGTAATGCAAAAGAAGAATATCGGAAGGAATTTCTATTTCGACATATCCATCGTTAGGCTCCGAAATCCTCCCCTCGCCCAACCGCAAGAGCCAATTTGAGAATTCAACAATTTCAAGAGATTCCTGGATGTCACGTCCGGCCCTGAGCTGCATATTCTGCGTTAAGGTAAGAACCTCACACGAATCCCAAATGTATGAAGCGTTGATCGCATAATGAACAATGTCGGATTTGGTCCCCCTGGGAGTAACAGGTAAAATTTGTCTAAAGTCTCCTCCGAAAACAATGACCTTACCTCCGAAAATGACATCTGAATTACCGTGTCTACTCATGACATCCCTTAGAGTCTTATCCAGCGCTTCGAAAGTGAATTTGCTTGCCATAGGTGTCTTGTCCCAAATAATCAACTTTGTTTGCTGGAGTAATTGGGCATGTTCATCACCATAATCAATTCTACATGTAGAATTCTCCAAAGTTGGGACCGGTATTTTAAATTTGGAATGTGTCGTTCTACCACCAGGCAACAAAAGGGAAGCAATACCACTTGTTGCAACCGTCAAAACAATTTCGTGTTTCGATCGCAAATGAGCTGCAAGCGTTCTCCACATATAAGTTTTACCTGTTCCGCCAAAACCATGAAGGAAGAAGACCCCTCCTGTTTGATTATTGACGGCCATAATGATTTTGTTGAAAATCTGGTGTTGTTCTCCTATTAAGAAACCAAATAAGAAAAAGATGTCAGGATGACTGGGATTTCAAGTAGAAACATGCATATAGCATGGGAAAGGAAAAACCTGTCAGTGAATCAAAAAGCTTGTCAAATTCTTCTTTCATAACGGTAGTGTCGTAACTCCTCTCTTCATATATTAGTATGTTACCAAGCTTCTAGAGAATATAACCGATAGGTGTTGGAAAGGGCTTGAATTTCGCGAGGCTTCTGCGGTTGGCCTGTAGTAATGCTTCAATTTCAATGAGTGTAAAATTCTGCAGGTCAGCTACATCCAGATGGAGATCTGCAAAATGAGTAAGGGTATTATGCATACAATACAAACAGGGTATGAAAATAAAGCATGATGAATGATACAGATCATGCAACCTTGGTTATTTGCTAGCTGCCTCTATCGGTGTAAAAGGCCATCCGATAATAATAACCATGTCTCATTCCAAACATGCACTGGTTTGTTGATTGTTCCCGAGAGAAGCATGATGACAAATAATTTTCTGAGAAAATGGCCTGATCCCCAATGACTTGCATCCTTAATGGCTCCTATGTATTCCTTATCGTCGTCAAGGAAGCCCATAGCGTAGCATGCATCCCTAAATGAATCATACTGTATTTCGCCAACCTTACGAATGTCCTCATAAGTCTTTGGTCCCTTGACAACTGTGAGCATCATCCTTAGGTAATAGAGTTCGCCCGTGGTGGGGGGAACCCATATTAACCGACCTATTGTGAAGCCCTTTTGACGTGGCTTCCAGCATCTTTTACCTTTGACGTAAACAAATTTGGAGACGAATTGAGAATAAGTGATATTCTGTGCTTCAACATAAAGATTATTTGCAACAAACCAGTAGGTGAACATTGAGTCGGTGATGCTTGCCTTTTCCAAAACGTTTTCCATTGTGGCGTGATCGGTATAGTAAATAGGTTCCTCACCTATAAGGTTGTAAAACATCCGTTCTACCGCAGGACTTCTCCCATGCTGTTTGTAAGAGAAAATCCTCCATGTAGCCTCACTCGGAGAAACATATCTACAGTCCAAGTATTCTTTAATTTCATCAACTTTATCATGTGCTTGTGGAAATGAATTTGATGCAGGAACTATTGACGCGGTGATCTGGTCATATCCTTTGTGGATGTACTTGAACAGGTACTTGATGGAAGTACTTTGATTACACCACTCCATGTTGATGTGTGCTTCATATTTAAGTAGTAACCGTGTGTTGTAGGGGACGACGTACCTATTATCCAATGTAATTCCAGATTTCACAACTGTATGAGATTGAGATCTTCTTCGGTAAAGCGGAAAGCCGTCGGCATCGACCATCGTGCAGTTGTTGAATTTTTTTGGAAAAAACTTAGAGCATCTTTTATTTTTCATGCACGGGGAAGTGAGCCTGGCAAAACTGCACGGTCCGTGGATCATGTGTGATTTAACTAACTGGTACAACCTTGGATGCTTGATAGGATCAGGTATTTTCGCAGAAATAATGTTGTCAATGTCCTGAGGCGTAGGATACTTACTAAGTGGATGTAAGAACAACATAATGTGTGTGTGTGGCAAGCCCCTCTTTTGAAATTCGATGGTATAAATGTCTACAGAAGGCATGAAAAACACGTTAATATGTATATCATGTACACAGAAGATAAAAATGATAGAAGCAATTTTATATGACTTACATCCTACAACTTTACCAAGTACTTGGAGTTTTGTGAGGTCAGACATTAGTTCATCAAACTTAATTTTAAAGACTTTGGAAACAATATCAGGCCTTTCGTAAGGATTTAAGTTATCCTTTGAAAGGTGCCGTGTAATCTCAGGCCAAGTGGGATTGCATGTAAAAGTAATAAATAATTCAGGAAAGCCCAGTGCACTCGAAATGGCCATACCGTCGAAGTATAGTTGATCCATGTAACGCTTCCCCCCTACAAAAGAAGACGGCAAAACAACTCTTCGGCCGGTTTTATTTTGCTGGTTATCCCCTGCATTGGCATGTGCATCACGAACTTGCCTATACTTGCCGACTCTAAGTTTTGATTGGTTTTTCCGCAACCAATTCAGACGTTCGGATTCCATCATTGCATAACCGTTAACCAAAAATTGTTGGAACAATCTTCTCGAATGCAGGAGTGTTTTTGCCTCTTCAGTCCGTTCATGCAAATGGAAGCAAAGCCAATCCTTTATTGTCTGTCGATTTTCCCTTGTGACAATCTGTTGATGCCTATACCTGTGCAGTATGTTAGGCCGATAGCCATCTTCACCATAAGGGAAAATCAAAGGATACTGCAATGCCATGTAAGCCGGGTGGAATTCGTCGATCCTTTGTAATCCACCTTCGCTCAGGTGAAGTATGATGTCTCTCTTAGAGGCCGAATCTACATCGCCTACAATTAGAGCCGCAACTTCCGAGACAGTTGAAGTGTTGTAGATGCGACCATCTGTGGATCTATCAGAAATAAGTTTTAGTTTCATATCTTGGAAAGCACTATCACTGAACATGTCCCTTGCCATCCGGAACGCCCTTGCATGAGGATTAAATTCATCCAAACAACATTTCAGAGTGTTGACAATTGAACTGTCAATGCTGTTATTGTCACTGGAATCAAAGAAAATTGTTAATACGGCGTTGTACCAGCCACATATGAAGCAAACGATTATGTACAATACCTAAAACACCCAATCCTGTTGACAATTTTGTTATCCATATCGTGGATATAGAGTTGTGCGTATTTAGGACGTTGTCCCGAAGCTGGAAGCAGGGTTCCAATCCGGTGGCAAGTTTGGCCATGCAGTCGTAGTGTGGGCGGTCCTCGACCTCTGACTGTGTTAGTTGTATCGAATTTCATGCCAGGAGAAGTGAAAGAGAACATAGCATTATAGGTTCGTAGGTTGCTCTGAAAATTCTTTGCATACCAGCAATTTTTATCAAATAGTAATTTATGCAATGGAGGCGGTGGAGGCTTAAGCAACGGGAGTTCAACTTTTCCTCCCTTGCAACACATGCCAAACTTAGGTATAGTTGTGTGCCTTCCCTTAGACCTTCGCTCCTGATACCACATAGCCGCACGACAATGTGGGCATTCCCAGAAAGTGTCTCTAATATCATAATAAGCTGCAATCAATAGGTATAATTAAAGTGATATGTGTGAAGATGTATTGCATTTAAAATTTTGTGAACATGAAAGCTAAATTTCATATGGCATCATTAAACCATATTGTACGTAATTGTAAGTAGTATGCACAATTAGAAGGTGAATTGGCGGATACCTTGATCAAAAGAGTTTCCCAACAGATGAGACTCATTATGTCCTTCATGTTCATTGTTGTCCTCAAAGATGTTGTCGTCCCCTGAATTTAAGTCATTGTCGGTTTCAGATTCTGAACCGGCAATAATGTTAGGACTGGGACCTTCCCGAATGATACCGGGGGACGTAGCAGGAGTCATAATTGGAGTTGTTGGAGGGTGAATTAAACCGGTGTGATTGAGTTGTGCAACGGCGTTGAATTGGTTGTAGAGATTGCCATGAGATGTTAGTGCCAGCCTACTCCTTTTAAATCTGTCTTTGTCGAGGTGATGACGATTAGAGGATCTTGAACAATTTTGTGCATTGGTTAAGTCAATAGTCAGTGGAGAAATGAATGTCCCACGACGCGATGATCCAGGAGTAGAGACATCTGAATGTGTGGTTGGAGGAAAATGATTCTCCTTGTTATAATGAGGAAGATGGTTGGATCTTTTGGCGTTGAGGTATGCCTTCCTTTTGCGTCTCGCGGAAGCAGCTGCATAATTACCAGGGTTGTTAAAGTTTGAATCCATTGGGCAAAATGCAATGAAGAAGCAAGGCAGAGAGTGATAAGCCAGAGAGTAAGTGTGGTTTGATGGTTTATACGAAATAAAGTTGAGTTGATGAGTATGTTACAGAGTGTTTGATTGTCATTCTTTTTAAACAAAAGAATTGGTGTTTACGTGTTAATTATATGCAGGGACGTATGGCAAAAGGAGAATTAGTTGTAGGATATTATGGAGGTTTTTGGTCTTGAACAGGCCGGTTGGGAAAGTGCCAGAGAAGTACAATTAGTTGTGCAAGGGAAGAAATTCAAAAAGGCCAATGGCGGGAGTCCGATCAAAAGAGTGAAAAAGTACAGTTAGTAAAAGGTATTGGGAGTTGTAAAAAATGCAGTGGCTGTAGCAATCAGTCATAGTTTGATGTGTATAAGTAGGTTGATAAAGGTTGTTTGTAAAAAGTGTAGGCATTGATGAATGAAGTGATGTAGTATATAGTAAATAGTATAAAATCTAAAAAAATTAAGAGGAGGTGCAAAATTGTTGGAAATAATTTGTCCGAGACTTGGTGTATCCGGTAGTAGGTTGAGTTGCTGTTAGGAATTTGTATTTCTGTTGTAACTTGCCAAGTTGTGATTAACTAATGTGGGAATTCAAAAAGATGCAAGTTGTGAAAGAAATCATGTTAGAGGGAACAGCCGGTCATTGTTTGATACATTGTTAGGAATGAGTATAGCTGGTGTAGCTTGCAAAGTTTTGTTGAGTAAAATTGCATGTTTGTATCAAGAGGTTTTTACAGTAAGGTAAAAGATGCTGCACTTGTGCAGTTGATTTTTTATATTGAATACAGTTAGAACAATAATGCAGTTATATTGGAGGGTTGATATGGACAAAGCGAGATGGAGCGAATACATTATAAAATCCAGTGAAATGAAGTCGCCATGTTTAATTGCAAAAGACAAAAGGCCTAAATTAATATTACACATTTAATCATTAATGATGTTCACACAAAAAGTTAAGAACTAATTTCATTAGAGTTGTCTGAATTGTATCGTTGTTGAAATGAAGAATCAACGGGAAACATTACTTCTCGAATTTGATAATTTTGTTGAGTTTGGTGGCTGAAAGCTGAAAATCATCGTCTGCATTTAAAGTTGTAGGAGCATCTGATTCAGGGGCTGCCATCCTTTTTGAACTTGAACTCGGTGTAACGGGTTCGGGGTGAAAACAGGAGGTAACGTCTAGTTCATGCAAAATGGAAAACCACAACATGGGGTATTTGACCACATTAGAAACCAAATGACCAACAGTTATATGTTGCATGCGCATATGAGATGGTAGCATACTGCGACCAAATCCCACTGCTCTATTGGAACAGCCTTGGAAACACTTTCTACAATCTGCAATTCCAAAGTTAATATTCGTCAGTATGAATGAAAAAAAGTGTGAAACCAAAAGATCAAAACGTATACGATTATCATTAGGAAGGAGCAGATGTCTGCACCTGTTGATCGTGCGAAGAAACCATTGGAGTAGACGAAACAGACTGCTGGGCAAGGGAAGATATGCGTAATGTTATTCATGCTTGATGTCGGAAACGATAATGTGAAATAAGAAATGTGAAATTGTTACCGGAACCGGTGTAAAGGATGATTCTAGCTGCTTAATGGCATTTTCATCTCTGAATATGGAAACAACGGATGCATTTGTCCATGAAGGTTGCCACTTCACCTTGAAAGCCAGTTTGATACCCACCAAAGCGTCAAGAGCTAGAGGATATTCAAGAGGATCGGTGACACCGGCCTGAAATTGTAGGTTTGAAAATATAGTCATTGTGGATTAAGGCAAATCAGGAACTATAAAGCTGTGACATTGATAAACATGTTACCTTAAGCATGGCGGCGCGCAAAAGATCAGCAGATACGTCCAATAATTCAGAACACTCACGATCCCATAATACAAATGTGGCACGGCATGAATGATGAACGACATCAAGCAGAATTTTATACCTGAATATTTCTGTTTCGGTGGTATGTCCAGCACTACAAATGTAAGGAGCAGTGAGACCCTTTGCGACCCTGGGGCATTCATGACATGCTTGGTAATACCAACCTCCTCGGGTGGTTTTTAGCTTGTCAGTCGTTGCAACGGTAACACATTGGGTGATCTGGTATCGATATAAATGGCAAACAGTGAGAAGCATGATCATATTCAATTGACAGACGTTTAAAGGACTTCAATGCTAAAAGTAAAATAATGGACTCACGTCTTTAAGTTGGACAATTTTTGAAAGTGGGAGCACAACAGCCTTAAACATAAATTTATCATACGGAGTGAGTTGAGAAGAACCAGAAGTTTGGGACCAGTTGGTTGACAGGGACTTTAAAGTTGAAGAAGAGTCTTGGAAGCCAAAAATGTCTTTAATGCTGTGTTATACAATAAACATACTTATAAGGCTCGGTATACGTAAAGATTAAAGGAAACATAAATATCAAACATTAAGTAAAGTTTGAATGAGGACCTATTAATAAATGTCATAATCTCTGAAGAATCATCATTGATACGTAACTTGGTGACGTTGAAAGTGTTCGAAACACACAAGGGGTATTTACCTACGACAAAACTAAGGAAAACAGAAACAATTGTGTTATTTAAATGTTATAAAACAAAATGCAGGTTACACCAAGTCAGTAAAACAGTATGTATACCTTCCTCCTTAACCTTTGCATACTGCAGAATGACAACAGTAGGTAAAGACGAGTCTTTTCTTTTTTGAAGGAAGTCATTAAACTCCAAAGCATAACCCTCCCACAGCGTACAATGGAGAGTGTTGTTGCTGTAAAAAAAACTTTAGATACAGTTGCAATAGAGTCGTCATATTCGAGAACGATAAATGTGCAATGATATAGATGTGCAATGCACCACATACCCCAAATCTTTCAGGACCAGATTGATCTGTTGTTTTCTGCTGCCTCCTTGTAGCTGTGTGTAACCGATATCCGTCACCATCCCAATGATATCTGAGAACACGGGTAAATTTAGACAAAACAAACAAGATAACAGGATTGCAATGAAGACATACAGAAAACCACATTGAAAGAATTAAACCAAACAAACCTATTAAGACATCCCGTTTCCACTTTCCGCAGATTATATCAGCAAATGATGTAAAGTGAATAACCTTAGCAGGAATGATGTGCTTGTTGGTGTCGGCTACGGATGTGCCACCCGTGAAGACCAAAACATATCTGTGTTGAGATGGTTTGAATACCAGATTATTAAGAATGACCTGGAAGTTCGCAATGGTATAAGTATTATCTACGGTTAATACTTTGTCAAAGGCTTGTTTAAAGACGAAGGGGACTCGGACATGGACATCATTTCCCTGAATACACAACAATGCAAATAGAAAAGATAGAGAAACAATAATGAGAAAATGTTAAATCCAGAAAGCATGTAATGGCAGTGATGGCAGTGAATCAGTAACGTAACCAAATGACTAACCTCAATATCGATTACTACCATTTCGAAATGTTCTTTCGACCTCGCAACCACAGTCCATTTGTGCTGGATCCGAACAGCAATCTTCCATGTCTCCCTGCTGTCATTGATGTCCTTGATCATTGCAAACGGTCTGACCATTGTTGTAGTTGAAGTGTGCGTATGATGCAAGCTGTGTTTAGTTTGCAAAGAAAAATTGTGAAGAAAAATATGAGAGTAGGAGAGATGAAATGTGGTATTGTGAACAATAACAGGTAAAATGAAATGTTTTGATGTTCAGAAAGCATGGATTCAGCAATAAATGCTGATGTGCCAGCAGAGTTGCAAAAGGCATTGGAAGCTGTAAAAAATCTGGAACCGGTATGGCACAGCGCAGGCTTTGCAGCATGGTAGTTGCTTTAATGTACAACCAGATGAATTTTTAGTTGCCATGTAACAGCCACTTACAGATTCGGTTCAAGAAGGACATTGCTGCATTGCTACATGAAAGATGAATAAACGTGGCAAGTCATAAGCCATCATCAAATGGAAGCTGAAAACAGAAGGGCATTATGGTCTTATCCAGAACAACTGGAATTCCTATATTATAGATTTTATGTAGATTTTGTTGGATTCCCAAAAACATGGAAATATAGGTAGATTTATTTATAACTTTGTTTTATAGACTTGCTTATAATTTAAAGAGTAATAGAAGAACAATCTCAACAGAGATGTTCTTAGAAGCAAATCATGTTCCCTCAAATGGATGTAGCTGCGTACTCCAAATAGCATCCTCAAGACCCCAACTAACTATATCTCCATCATTTCTCTCTTTCCTTAACTCTTTTATCGTAGTTTTTTTTTCTTTTTTACATGGGCTACTTTGTTGGGAGAAAACGTTGCAGAAGATAAGAGATGAATCGGGCTTTAGCGTTCATCTAAGTTTCTAATTCATTTGCAAAAATGATAATAAGATGGGAGGTGGTGATAGTGTTAATGATCTCTTGGATTTTAACTACATTCCCATCAAAACTTAACTAATATGAATGTGTTACAAGTAGAGGTGACAATTGAATCCTTAAGACAAAATTCATCTAATCTATTCATTAAAAAAAATTTATCAAATCCGTCAATCACATAAAAAGTATGGATTAATCCAATCCATCCAACATATTTCAATAATCAAACGGATTATTTTTATATTCATCTTTTTTATTTAAAATAAATAATAATAATGAATTATTTTAAAAAATTGATTTTTTCACGGAAATACAAAAAATCGATTTTTTTTTCAAATATACAAAACAAAATGTTTTTTTTGAAAATTTTAAAAATCGATTTTTTTTCAAAAATATCAAAAAATTGTTTTTTTAGAAAATATCAAAAAATTGATTATTTTCAAAAATATCAAAAAATCGATTTTTGTTCGAAAATATCAAAAAACAACTTTTTCTTCGTAAAATATCAAAAAAACGATTTTTTTTCGAAAATATAAAAAAAATGATTTATTTTTGAAAATTTACAAAAACCGATTTTTTTTCGAAAATATCAAAAAACCGATTTTATTTTTGAAAATATAAAAAAACCGACTTTTTTTAGTATATAAAAAAACCGATTTTTTTCGAAAAAAAAAAGACTTTTCTTACTTTTTCAAAAAAAAATTGATTATTTTCTTTTATTTAAGTATATTTCTCGCATAATTTAAATTTTAGTTTGTTTTATCTTTATACGGTAAGCAAAATAATATTTAGGATATAAAAAAAAAAAATGCACATATTTAAAATCCTTGAAAAATCTACCTCTGTTAAGAATGGTACAGAACATTTTTGTCAAATTTGTATTTGGAATGCTGCAATCTAGTTGAGAAAAGAAAGTTGAGGTTAGTTATTCATTACTGTAACTAACTATAATACAACAAGATACTGAAACAACAGAGCTACAACGTATTTCTACACAGAACAAAATTACTTGAATTTAACAAGTTCCAGGATTAATTGGATTGCCACAACAAACTAGAATATTTAATACGAACCATAACTGTAATTAAATAACAAAATCGATTTTTTCCTTTTTCTAAAAAAAAGTTTTTTTTCCTTTTTTTATTTTTTCAAAAAAAAATTGATTTTTTCGAAAATAAAAAAATCGATTATTTAAAAAATTAAAAATCAATTTTTTTTAGAATATATAAAGAATTGATTTTTTTCAAAAAAAATACTTCAGAAAAAATGGATGGATGGATATTCATCCATTAAAAATGTATTAACAGATGAATTGGATGGATTTTATCCTTAATGGATGAATTGGATTGAATATTTATTTTTAGTGGATTGTTAATGGACTAATGAATTGTTTCGATCCATCCATTAACAATTCAATCCATATCCATCTAATCCATCTATTTTGTCACCCCTAGTTACAAGTGGTGGCAGGGGTTGGACAAATTTGGTAGGGAATGACTGGTTGATAAAAGTTTGAGACGCCTTGCATGTTCGAATTTCATTAGATGCTAACAATATTTGTGTTAGGTCAGTCCAATAGAGATTTGCTATGATTTTAAATAGGTATTTGCCAGTGGACGGTGAGATTTGTTCCTTTGAACTAGTGGGTTGCATTGGCAGATACCTATGTTTAAAATAAAAAAAATCTAAATTACAAAAATTACATGTTAGTCAACAGTGTGTGGGTGTTGCAGAATAATGAAACTAAATTGTCAAGCTCAAGTGCCTTACTAGGATGGCCTTGAATCTGTGCAA
The DNA here is from genome assembly GCA_963966055.1 of Lathyrus aphaca. Taxonomy (NCBI): domain Eukaryota; kingdom Viridiplantae; phylum Streptophyta; class Magnoliopsida; order Fabales; family Fabaceae; genus Lathyrus; species Lathyrus aphaca. The sequence continues at coordinate 62,526,584 of OZ014519.1, read as the reverse complement.
TTTAGGAATTCCAGTTACGTAAGCCATGGACAAGTCTTTGAAAACAACATCAAGAATGGGAAGGGATTGTATTATTAGCAACCAGCAGGTGACATTGTTTTCTGTTAAACATTACATATGAATGAACAATGACAGTATCAACTAGAATCCTAGATTAGTAATCACATTCATCATCTTAGATTGATATTATTAAATCAAGATTATCTACCTAGAATCAAAGCAGGCTCTGAGAGTTCACTAAGAAAAAAGCTACCATTTACCACTTCTGCATTTATATCTGTCGAATAGGTCTATAAACAACAATTGGTCAAAAGATATAATTAGTTAATAATTCAAAATCATATTCTAAATAATTAATGTTAATCCATGTAATTACATGAGGCCTTCATTATATCTCAAAGAAAATCCATACAATAAAACAATCAAACATGACAACAGATAGGTATGTTCTGCAATTTACAACACACCCAACAAAAGAAAAACACAAACAAGAAACAAACTGTTATCTCCCACCCATAACAGACACATTCAAACTCAGCATAAATCAGGCCTAGTTCTCTTACAAACCGAAATGCAACCTTTACGCTGATCCCTCAAGATCCTAATCTCACAACACTCCCTCAAATCCTCCAGACTCACATACTGTTGTTTCACCATCCTCAAAGAATCACCCCCTACATCATGAATCCATATATAAGGTTGACAAGTCTCATCATAGTAATACAACAAACTCTTCATTCCCAAATCATTGCTTCCACTTCTCCCAGGCATATAAGCCTTATATATCCCTTTACTTTTCACTCTCTTGGAACAACCTGGCTTCAAAATATGAACCTTCTTCAGTATTGATCCTACTCTTATCTGCAATTCCACTGGCCTATCACTCAGATTACAAATCCTTGTCCCTAATCCATCTTGTGTCTGATCATAGCAGCTATCAAAGCAACCACCAAATGATACAAGACTCAAACCTCTCATTTTCTCCATCATAGACTCTAACTGCTTCTTAGTCATGTTAATGTTCTCACAAAAGTTTGTGATATAGAAGCTTCATTTATATATCTATATATAACTCTCTTCAAGTCATTCATGTCCTTGTAATAAAGATGAGTTCTTTGGCAACTTTTGTCAATAAGAATTAATATTATAGGAGTTTAAATTATTTAATTATTATGCACCAATCATATCTTATCACATACGTATGTATCATGGATTTTTGAAAATATTTATGCTATAGTAGTAGGATGAATATGTTTGTAATTTTATATTATAATACATGTGTATTTAATTTAGACCATCAAAGTAATATTTTTTAGTTAAATCAATTCAGTTATTAGTTGTGTAAAGACATTCAATTACATAGGTGAAGATTCGAATCTGCGATTTTCTATTTATTTATTTTTAAGAGGTTTGAGTCATTATTATTTTGGATAAATTTTAATAAAGTGCTCATATATATAATATTTTAAATCAAATTATAAATACACAATATAGTTATTAAACTCATTTTTGTATATATAAATAATTTGAACTCTTTCTTGTGGGTCACTCTAGTGGTTGGTAAGTGTTTTCTGCTGCTGTTGATCATAAAAGAAAATAAAACAAATTATGTAGAGACGTGCACTTGAGAAGCCTCACTATAATAGAATAATTATTTTCCCTACCATTAAGGAAATGGTAGGGCCTAATGAGTCCTCCAATTTCAACAAGAAAACAGTGGAAAAGTTTACTTACACTGACAAAAATTAAAAAAATTCTTAAGAAAATGGATTTTCCTTTGATTCTTTGGGGTAGGGAAAGATACTATTGGCACCCCATGTAAAGGGATTCACATTTTCATGATGAGGAAGCATATGATGTTGCCTCACCTTTTATTCAATTCAAGTTTCAAAATAAATAACTTTTCACTCCAATAAGAAACGATTTCCTTTTTCTATTCTGAACATTGAGCTCCTAAACTTTTTGGACTATACTTCATAGTTAATATTATTGGAATATAATGAGCTAGTTTGGAACAAATTAGAGAATATGATGGTTAAAATTACAATAATATGATCATTATTTACATATACATTTGTTTTAATTTATTGTTTTTATAATGACAAATATAATATATTATAAAAGGAAAAATTAACACCATACAACAAAATATTTACAAAACACAAATGTTCGGAAAAAAAAAGTATAACATATAAAATACAATCAAAAACCACAAGAACGACCCAAATGAACAAATAATAATGTGATCATTCGGGAGTAGACCATAACTACAAAACAACCACCTCTTTATTTACAGTTTAAATTTCAAACCAATTTGATCCACCGTCAACAGATGATATCAATAAAAAGAATAATAGAAGATCCACCATCACACTCTAAAACAAGACAAACACTCAACCTGTTATAGGTGAAAGTAGAGAATATGATTATGAAGTCAACTTGAGAAGGTGTAGGAGGCTACCCCATATTTACCCTAAAACAAATTTCAAGACAAAAAATACTCTTCACCTCCAGATAGACGAGACCACAACATGACAAACCATAAGATAGTCACCCATAAACTTAACATTTCTCCCTAAAGAAAGAAAAGACTATAAAAATTCCCTAAGATCCTGATGAATAACTACCTGCTACTTCATCCAATTTAAAACAGCGGTATTTGGATCGAACTCTAACCTCGACAAGTTTAATATCATGGTTCGACAAGTAGTCAAAGATGTTCATGTCGTAGTCGAAGTCTGTTATTGCATGCAAAAATATGTTAGCTTGTTGTTTAAGTTAGCATGTTGAGTTGGGCTAGTATATTGGGTCAATTATTTATTATGTTAGTTGAAAGCTAGGATTTAGTTTTCCTATAAATAACATACTAGTTCTCACTTCTCCTTCAATCCCTGGTAATCCTAATCAGAGGAAGAAAGTGGTATGGTTGAGATCTAAATGTAAACATTGCTCCTTAATGTGTAATTGAATCAATAATCTAGTTTTTAACCACTTTGAATTATTTTTTCTGTTCTCTTTTATCTTTTCTTTTACTTTGTGGTTTTCTTGTTAATCAAGAAACCGACAATACTTTTTTTTTCTTGAGCATCGTTTCATAACAAATTGATGTGGTGAGTGTAAAGAAGAAGATGTCATCAACAAAGTATGAGATTGAGAAATTCATTGGTGTGAATGATTTCAGTTTGTGGAGATTGAAGATGCAAGCCCTGCCAGTTCATCAGGGTTTGCTAGAAGCGTTGAAAGGATCAAAGGAGATGGATGTTGCCCTAACGGAGAAGGAGAATATGACGATGATCGATAAAGCTCGCAGTGCCACCATATTATGCCTTGGTGATTAGGTTCTCTGACTGGTCTCAAAGGAGAAGATCACAGAGGGTGTGTGGAGCAAACTCGAGGGGTTTTATATAACTAAATCATTGGTCAATCGTCTCTATCTAAAGCAAGCCTTGTATTCATTCAAGATGAGTGAAGACAAATTTGTGGCTGAGCAGTTGGATATGTTTAACAGGTTGATTATTGATCTTGAAAATATCGAGGTCAAATTGATGATTAAGATCAAGCGTTGTTGTTGTTGTTGTGTGCCTTACTGATATCTCATCTTCACTTCAAAGAAACTCGCTTGTATGGAAGAGAGTTCATGGCCTTTGAAGAAGTTCAACCAACCTTGTACTCAAAGGACCTGAATGAAATAAATGAGAAAAAAACATCTTTTTTTGGTGAAGGATTGTCCGTAGAAAGAAAATTCACAAAGAAAGATGATAGGTTTAAGAAGAAAAAGGATAAAGTTCTACATAATTATTATGGTAGTAACCCTCCTACAATTCGGTGTTATCATTGTAAGAAGGAGGTTCATACGAGAAATGTGTGCCCTGAACGTCAGAATAATCATAGTGGAAAAGGTAATGGTAAGGCAACCATTCTTCAAGATGATTATGAATAATCTGATGTCCCAGTGGTTTCATGTTGCAACTTTACAAAGGAATGGGTTATGGATTCATGATGTACTAGGCACATGAATCCAAACAAAGACATGTTTGAGAAATCATACGATCTAGATGGTGGAATAATGATGCTAGGAAACAACAAAGTTTGCAAGATTGTAGGTATTGAATATGTTAGATTTAAGCTCTATGATGAGTCAATAAGGCTATTGAGTGATGCCAGGTATGTACCTGAATTTAAGAGAAATTTGATTTCTCTTTGTGAATTTGACAAGAAAGGATATATTTTCAAAGGAGAGCAAAGTATAGTAAGGGTAATGAATGGGTCGAAGGAAGTCTTGAGAGGTATAAGAGGAAGACCTATATAATCTTGAGGCTGAAGTTGTAAGTGGTTAAGAAGATGTGACATTCAGAAAACCTGAGTCAATAACAAAGTTGTGGCACAAGCGACTTGGCTATGTCAGTGAAAGAGGCATGGTCGAATTGTCAAAACAAAATCTGCTATCAGGAGTTTTATGAACCTTGTGTATTTGGTAAATCTTGTAGGGTAAAGTTTAACAAATGTAAACAAATAAAACACAAATCCCTTGATTATATCCATGTTGATCTTTGCAAGCCTGCAAGAAATCTTTCACACTCAGGTGCAAGATATTTTATATCTATAGTTGATGATTACTCACGAAAGTTATGGGTATTCATTCATAAATCTAAAGATGAAACTTTTGAAAATTTCAAAAGTTGGAAGACTCAGGTCAAAAACCAAACTGGTAGGAAGGTCAAGAGGTTGAGAATCGACGTTGGTCTTGAATTTTTGAATGGGCTTTCGACAACTATTGTGTTGCATCTGAAATTGCAAGGCACATAACTACTGCAAGTACTCCCTAAAAAAATGGTTTTGCTGAAAGGTTTAATTGAACCATCCTGGAAAGAGTGAGGTGAATATTGGTTAATGCGGGATTAAAGAAGGTATTTTGGGTTGAGGAAGTCATGATTAAAGCTTACGTGATAAATAGGTGTTACTCGATTGCATTGGGGATGAAGACACCTGAAAAAGTTTGGTCAGGTCATCCACCATGCCTCGAAAAAACTTAGAGAATTTGTTGTTTAGCCTATGCTCACATAGGCAAGACAAGGACAAACCTAGAGCTCTGAGATGTATGTTCCTTGGATACCCTGAAGGTGTCAAAGCTTATAGGTTGTGGTACCTAAAGCTATGTCATATGAGGTGTATCATAAGTTGAGATGTAGTTTTCAATGAAGTTGAAATCACTTTAAGAAAATTGATGACGTTGGTCGAAGTATGAAGATCTTTAAAGAGGATATGGAACTAGAAGAAATTCATGTTGAGGTGAAGCATAATGATGTTGAATTGCATAACCTAGATGAAGTCGAAGAAGAATCACGAGGTGCTGATGAAGATGAGGAGATTGATAATGACTACTTGCTGGCAAGATCCAGGTTGATAAGAGACATCAAGTCACCTCAAAGACTTGGTTATGCAGATCTCATAACATTCTCCTTAATATTTTCAAATGAGGTTCTTGATGAAGGACCTAGAGACAACAAGGAATTTGTGAGGAGTCAAAACAAAAATGAATGGCTGAAAGCCATGGATGGTGAGATGAAATATCTTCATGATAATAACACTTTGGAGCATATCAAGAAACCTGTTGGAACCAGGTTAGTCAATTGTAAGTGGGTTTTCAAGGTTAAGGAAAGAATTAAATGAGCGATGTTAAAGAGATTTAAGGAAAGGTTGGTTTCTAGGGGATCACTCAGAAAAAAGGTATCGACTTCAATAATTTATTCTCACCTATTTTAAGGCATATATCCATTAGAATGTTGTTAGCCATAGTGGAAAAGTTTGACCTAGAACTTGAACAGGTGAATGTGAAGAAAACCCTCCAATATGGCGACTAGATGAAACAATTATGATGAGGCAACCTGATGGGTATGAAAAAAAGGAAAGGAATATTACGTGAACATGCTAAATAGGTCATTATATGCAGAGTCGTCTCAATCTTTTGAGAGGCCTTGTGTAAAAATTCAAAGTTAACTTCATTTGAGTCGTGAGTTATTTTTTAAAAGCCTTGTTTAACCATAAATGAGTTGTATGAAGGCCCTTTTTTGTCATAATTTAATCATATGAAAAAATATGAGGCCCTGTGCTATAAGTCGCCTTGCATGCCCTCAAATATGGCCATGATTATATGGCCTGAAACAATCTCCTGATAATGGAATAGGAGATTCGACAAATTCATGGTACACATAGGTTTCCCTAGGAGCTAGTTCGATCATTGTGTTTACTTCAAATTTCAGCCTAGAAATTTGTTATTTTGTTGCTATATAGGGATAATGCCCTCATAGCAAGCAAACATGTGGAAGATGTTATAAAGGTAAAGGCTAAACTCCATAAGGAGTTCGATATGAACGATCTAGGAACTGCCTCCATAATTTTTGGGATTGACATCCAGAGATATTGAGATCTAGAATTCCACCGCTTTTTTGTTTAGGCCAACCTTAATTTTATCTTTAAGTTCTCACATGATTTTGTTTCACTTTCTAATAACTTGTGATGTCCTCAAATTGATGAACTCAATGGTGCATTTTCATCAGTTAAGTATCATTTTAATTAATTAACTGATAATCAAAATAATCTAAAAGGTATTTTTTATTTTTTAAATATAAAACAAAAAATAAAATATTAAAAATATTAAAAATATTAAAAAGGATAGTTGTATATATACTTAGTGAAAGAAGACAAAATTGTAAAATAAATAAAAAAATAAAAACTCATAAAATGGACACAAGTGTCACGAGTGATAATGTATGAAATAAGATGATGGGTGATATGAATTGCTACACATAGAACAGAGGAAAGTCCAGAACATAGATATTTATTCTGATATGCATCTTGTGTGAGTGATATGAAATTTACTATTCTAATTAATGTTAGAAAAATGGTATTGGCATCCAACGACAACCCATCTCTTTTGTTGTTACCTACTCCCCACTATAGACAATTTTCATAGTGGCCCAATATTTTCTGCACATGTAACTCTTGTCTCACACCACCACCAACCTTTTTCCTTTCTTTAAACTTTGCATTTATCATTTTACTTCACTTAATGTAGCCTACAAGCTGGTTAGTTATTTAATGTAACCTAGTATATGGTTGGTTGGTGACAACACTATAATCATTCATTAAGAACCAACATGTGAATCAACAGTGTAACATGTATGCATCTTGGTTGAAGTCAAATTCACAAATCACTTTCATACACTCTATTATTGGAATCCCTCCTATCACAATACAAGATATATTTCCATTGTATTTTAGACTCATACACCAACATCAACATCTAAGTCAAATGAGTTAATGATAGGAAAGAGTGGTGATTTTTTTTTTGTCGAACCACAAATTCATGTAAAATCATCTTTTTTATTTTTATTATTGAGTTGCTGAAAATTTTTCATTAAAAAAACCTATGATGTATTGTGTTGGTTCATATTCAATTGTAATTAACTTTCTATTTGATGAATCGGTGGTTACAAATGATTGTGACATGTCGCATTTGTAGTAGCAATAAGTTGATCTGGCAATGAGCTTGTTAAATTGGAGACCTTGATATGTTCAAATTAATACTATTGTTTCCCACCTGATGAATTGCAACTTCTATAACTCTTGATCATTGATTGATTGGATCAAATAATTTTAGATTAAACTCCTAGTTAGGGTTAGGGTTATTGTTATTTTGGTTTGGTTTTTTGGGTTATGGTGGTTAGTTGATTTTTTGCATCTTTGTGTTGTGTTTTTCTGTTATGGGGAATTTTATTGATTCAGATTGGATTACATTTAAGAGGAGAAGGAGGGTAGGCATAGAAAGAACCAGTTCTCGGTTTGGACGGAGAAGAACGGGAAGAATAAGGAGGATAGGGTGGAAAAAACCTCGTTCTTTTTCACAGTTTTTCCAAAATCCTTTGCTGCTAAGGATATGTTCAACATCTTTAAAGACTATGGAATCGAGTCTGAAGTCTTTATACCTAGTAGGAGAGACAAGAGGGGGTCCAGGTATGGATTTGTGCGATTTAGGAACATATCCAACCCTAGAGTCGTGACAGCAAGACTTGATAGTATCTTCATAAAAGGTATTAAACTCCACGCTAATCTCCCTAAGTTTTTTAGAGAGTCAAAGGGCAAGGAGCTAGGAGGTCAACATATTGCTTCATATATTGATAAGGAGCCGATTGTCAACGTTAGGGCTTTACCTCGTAGTGGTTTTCAGGCTAAGAAATCATTTGCTTAGGTTGTAGGGGTAAGGAAAGAGCATGTATCAGTGAAAAAAAGTTTGGATTCAAAGATAACACTTTGATACCTGAGCATCTTAAATTGCATATCAATGAGGAAGAGTTGGGTAGATTTTCGAAAGTCTGTGTAGAAGTGGTTGTTAATCCAGGAGAGTCTTTTGACATACAACAAGCTTTCAGCATGGAAGGGTATTTCCATATTAAAGCTACTGCTTTGGGTGCTTCTCTTTGCCTATTGGAAGAAACTGGAGAAGGGGATATTAAAGCTTTACTAGAGGGGAAAATGGATGGATTAACAGATGGTTTTTTGAAGTTTGACCTTGGAAAGTTAGTGACATGGACAAGGACATAATTATATGGGTGTATTGCCAAGGGCTACCTCCTTTTGCATGGAAAACTGAGGTTTTCAAAACCATTGCAAGGACTATTGGAGTGTTCGTTAGATGTGATGAAGTCACTATTAAGATGGAAAGGATGGATGTTGTGATATTTTCGGTGATGACTTGTTGTGGCATGATCATGAATGAAACTTTTAACATTGACGTTAATAACAAGGTGTATTGGATTAGACTCCATGAGGATGTAGTCAATTTCAGAGATCGGTTCTCAAAGAGGCAGTCACAGGCGATTATTGAAGGTTTTATGGGTGATGATGATGAGGGTTCTCCGACGACTGACATGGAGTTCAATAACATGAAAGTAGGTGTGGTAGGTGAAGGCATGGAAACCGGGGATATCCTTAGTTGTGATACAAACAAATTTTGTGAAGATTTATAGGGGATAGGTAATACTACCTCTAGAGTTAAAGACATTTTGGAGGATAAGATGTTAACATCAAGTTTTAAGGATGTGCATAAGGTGGTTTTGCAGGCTGAAAAAGAGGGCATAGGAAGTTATGTGATAGCAACTAATTCAAGGGGCCATGCATCATTTAATGAACTGATTCAACTTGTGGACCTTGTGGATCAGGATCTTGTGGAAACGTGCCAGAGTAACTTTGTTGATAATTTGGGCCGAAATGAACATAGTTTAGTTGGTGACTTTGGGCCTCTTTTGAATGTGGGCTCTAGAGGAGAAGGTCAGATCCCATTTCTGAAGCGTCTTGTGTGCCATTTCATTCTGCTTGTAAGGTCAAAGTTAGAAAGAAAAAGCTGATAAATGATATTTGTGACAACATAAGGATACTGTGTGCACCTTATTATTTCTCCTCCCTCATCCATTCCATCAACAAAGTTGGTCCTTCATCTCTAACTATACCATCTTCGGATCATATCAAGAAGAAGGGATGTAATGATCCTATTTGTGTGAACAAAGTTAGTGTTACAACAGAGCATAACGAATTGGTTAATGATTCGGCGGTTGAACAAGGTAATATAAGGATCAGAAGAGCTATGGACAGAATTCCAAGGAAAGTATGGAAATCGATCAAAGAATTAGGTATCGAAGGAGATGAAGATGATGAAGTGTTTGAAGGCATAATACGTAGTTTGGAAGAAAATGACATGTCTGAGTAATTTGAAATGATGGAGGCAACTTCTAGTTACCTATGAATTGCTTGTCTTATAATATAAGAAGGGGAAGCTCTATCAAAAGAAGGAGAATCAGAAAGACTCTTTTGGATGGGAAAATTGATCTATGTTTTTTCCAAGAAACGAAGTTGTCAACTACAAAGGAAGTTATGGACCTGGATATTGAAAAAAAGTTGCTATCTTGGATAACTTGGATAACTTTTATGAAGAAACAATGGTAGTTGGGGAGATGGATGTCTGGTGTAACACCCTTCTACCCCATAAACATTTTATATAAAAATACTTCATGTTATCATAGTAAAATCAAATAGAAAGGTGCCACATATTATTCAAAACATCATTTAATAATCATTGTCATGTCCTGTAACACGGGTTACACATTCATCATTAGCACAAATCAACAACTACGCAGTGAAATTATACTTCTTAACTCAAGTCAATAGAAACTACTTCATAAGGAACTGTATCCAATTTGTAATATCATCAATAACATGAAAATATTCCAACATAAACCAAAATAAAACAAACACGAGGTTCACAGACAATCTCAACCCGATGTTATATATTTCAGAGCAGGACACTACTAAACACTACTAAAGCGATAAAAGAAATGCTCCAAGACTTAATCCTTCAGCACCACAAGTCTACTCTTGGTTATCTGTAAGTTACCCACATAAGAGGCAACATTTCCAAGCAGGCAGGGTGAGAAATCCTAATTCATTATAAGCATATAAAGACATGGAAAATAAATAGAATATGCAACGACAACGTCATAATATCATCAACAAAACTTTACAGCACAAACACATTTACATTCATTCACATGCAATGTCAACTATAATGAAATGAAAATAATACATGTGGTATTTATTCTCCATGGATGGACACTGTCCATCAACCCTTCACAAGGGAGCACAACATAGTCAACATATCACTTCAATTCACACAATGGGATTGAAGCTACCAATAGACCGAAGCCCCAACATAAAATGCTATAAAATTCAACGATGTTAATTCTCCTCAATTCATCATCAATCAACATGTCCATCATTCATTTCATATTCAACAAGAAATCATCATACAATCATGTTTTATCATATATACATCAATAAACAACTTGACAACGAAAATCAGCACAACAAAGCATCAAGAAGCATAAAAAGTGATAAATATAGTCACCTGACACGGCCACCTGTGTCCTGCGACATAACCCGTGTCAGAGGCCTACGTTCCAAAATCTCCAAAACATCAAAATACAGCAGAGACAGTGGTCTGACACGGCCGCCCGTGTCTTGTGACACGACCCATGTCAAGCACACTGGACCAAAAAAACTTTGTTTTCCCCAACCAGAAAGCTTACACGGGTGCCCGTGTTGTGTGACACGGCCCGTGTCAGGATGCGACAAAAAACTGATTTTTCCCAAATATTTTCTGCTGCGTTTTGATCTCAAATGCCTTAAAAATCAGTTTTTCCAACACCAAAAATGCATCAATTAGTTTACGCCATACATATACATCAATGCATATCATTTCAAGTTCACTTTATTTCATCAATTCATTCACTTCTTATTCAATCTATATCATCAAATACCGTAATTACTCTAAAGTCTACAAAACATAATCTACTCACAACCAAATACTACAAAACTATAATAAACCATGAAAAATCCCCATACCTTAGAGAATTTTGTGGCTTATCCTTCTTTCTCCAAGGTTACTAGCAACTCTTCAAGTCTTAGGGCTCATCCCCTCCTTTTCCTCTGTACTCTTCACAATACACGATAAAATGAGAGACTCGTCGTATTCCCTTCTTTGTCAAAATATCCCATTCCATGGATTTCCAAAATTATCCTTACTCTTTTACTTAAAGACCACCTTACCTTTTTCTTAATATTTTTAATAATTATTATTATTATATAAATAATACACTAATTATTCATTCTATCAAATTACTTAAAAATACTCTTTCTTGCTCCAAAATTCTCCAAAAATCACTAAACTTCTTAATTCCTTCTAAATTAATTAAATAAATAGATAATTGATTAATTCAGATTTTCGGGGCGTTACAACTCTCGCTTACTTAAAGAATTTTCGTCCTCCAAAATTACCTGAAGTAAACAAAGTTGGATACGACTCATTCATCTGATCTTCATGCTCTTAGGTCCAACTCTCACCATCTGGTCCGCCCCACAATACCTTCACTAAAGCAATTTATTTACCTCGCAGTTGCTTCAATTCTCGACCATCAATCCTCATAGGCAAAGCTTCAACTGCCAAGTTATCCTTTATGTGTACATCATCCATTTGGATCACGTGCGACGGATCCGGAATATACTTCCTCAACTGTGACACATGAAACACATAATGTAAATTCGCAAGTGACGGTGGTAAAGCCAACCGATAGGAAACCTTTCCTATCCTCTGTATGATCTGATATGGACCAACAAAATAAGGAGTGAGCTTTCTAGACTTCAAAGATCGACCCACACCAGTCATCGGAGTAACTCTTAAGAACACATGATCTCCCTCTTGGAATTCAAGTGATTTCCTTCTCTTATCATGGTAACGCTTCTGACGACTCTGTGACGTCTTCATCTTATCCTGAGTCATCTTAATTTTCTTTGTTGTGTCTTGAACAATCTCTGATCCGAGTACATAACTCTCTCCTAATTCATACCAATACAAAAGAGTTCGACATCATCTACCATACAATGCTTCATATGGAGTCATTCCATTACTAACTTGAAAACTGTTGTTGTATGTAAACTCAATCAATGTAAAATGACTATCCCAAGATCCTCCTTAGTACAGCACACAAGCCCTCAACAAATCTTCTAAAGATTGAATTGTTCTTTCAATTTGACCATCTGTCTGCGGATGATAAGCAAAACTCATCCTCAACTTAGTACCCAAAGCATTTTGTAAACTCTTCCAAAACCTCGACGTAAACTGCAGATCTCTATCTGACTGAATACTCGAAGGTATCCCATACAACCTCACAATCTCTTCAATATACATCTCAAATAACCTTTACATAGAATGATTAATCTTCATCAACAATAAATGCATTGACTTAGTTAATTTATCCACGATCACCCAAACCAAATCATTACCTTTTGCAGTCTTCGGTAACCCAGTCACAAAATCCATGGAAATGCTATCCCATTTCCATTCAGGAACATTCAATGACTTCATCATACCTGAAGGTTTATGATGTTCAATCTTTGACTTCTAGCAAGTCAAACATGCATATCCAAATTCAACAATATCTCTTTTCATACCTGGCCACCAAAAACAATTACGCAGATCTTGATACATCTTCGTAGCACCAGGAGGAATACTCAGTCAACTTCGATGTCCTTCCTCCAAAATACTCTTTTTAATTCCAGGAATATTCGGAATACATACTCTATCTCGAAACCTCAAAACTCCATATTCATCAATTCATAACTCACCTCCATCACCTTGATTAAACAACATCAACTAGTCTACTAATTTCAGATTAGATTTCTGACCCTCACAAATTTCTTCCAAAATTCCACTAGTCAGTTTCAACATACCCAATTTCACACTATCTGCATTTGTCTCACACAACAAACTCATGTCTCTGAATTGCTCAATGATTTCAAGTTCTCTCATCATAAGCATCGAAATATGCAATGACTTTCTACTTAAAGCATCAGCCACTACATTTTCCTTACCAGGTTGGTAATTCAAATCAAACTCAAAATCCTTTATCAATTCAAGCCACTTTCTTTGCCTCACATTTAACTCTTTCTGATCAAACAAGTATTTCAAACTTTTATGATCATCGAATACCTCAACTTTTTAACCAAACAAATAATGTTTGTAAATCTTCAGCACAAATACCACAGCAGCCAACTCTAAGTCGTGCGTAGGGTAATTCCTATCATGAACTCTTAATTGTCTAGAAGCATAAGCAACTACTTTACCATTTTGCATCAAAAATCCACCAAGACCCATCTTTGAAGCATCACAATAAACTACAAAGGACTCATTCGGATCTGGAAAAACCAACACCAAAGCAGTCATCAACTTTTTCTTTAGTTCCACAAAACTTTCTTCACAAGCAACATCCCACAAATACGCTTGACCCTTTCGTGTCAATTGCGTCAATGGCAACGCCAACTTAGAAAAACCCTCAATGAACTTACGATAATAACCAGCCAATCCAAGAGAGCTATGAATCTCAGTAGCAGACTTTGGAGTCTCCCACTGCAACATCGCATCAATCTTCGAAGGATCCACAGAAATTCCACCACTTTAAATTACATGGCCAAGGAAACTCACTTACTTCAACCAAAACTCACATTTTGACAACTTAGCATACAATTTCTTTTCCATCAATACTTGCAACATAATCTTCAAATGTTCAACATGTTCTTCTTCTGATTTAGAATATATCAAGATATTATCTATAAAAACCACCACAAATTTATCGAGATACTCATGAAAGATCATGTTCATATACTCCATGAATACGCCAGGAGCATTAGAAACTCCAAACGGCATCAGAGTATACTCATAATGACCATACCTCGTCCTGAAAGCTATCTTCGAAATATCGTTAGCTTTAACCCGAATCTGATGATAACCATAGCTCAGGTCAATCTTACTGAAAACACAAGAACCCACAAGCTGATCCATCAAGTCGTTATTCCTCGTAAGTGGATACTTATTCTTGATGGTTGCCTTATTCATATGCCGATAATCAACACACAATCTCATGTTACCATCTTTCTTCTTAACAAACAACACCGGAGCACCCCACGAAGAAACATTAGGTCGAATGAATTTCTTCTCTAAAAATTCTTCTAATTGTTTCTTCAACTCACTCACTCCGAAGCTGACATCCGATAAGGAGCCATCGACACCGGACTTGTACCTGGTATTAAACCCACAGCAAACTCAATTTCACGTTCCGGAGGTAAATCACTTATATCTTCTGGAAATACACCAGGAAACTCACAAACTACCGACAATTCAACACCGTCAGCTTTACAATAAATTTTCAATGATGCAAACACCATAAACATCAAGGCTTCATCTGCTAGAAGTTCTTCCACTTGCTTAGCAGATATGAACATCAACTCACCTTTCTCACCTAACTCAGGAAATCTCACAGTCTTACTATAACAGTTAATATGAACATAATTGAATTCTAACCAGTTCATAACAAGGATAACATCGATCTAGTGCAAGGGTAATCACACCAAATCAATCATAAAATTCATCTCAAAGATTGACAAATGACACTTCAAACAAACAAGCATAGTAGTCACAGAACCATTAGCAAGAGTCTCTATTATCATACTACCATTCATATCAGACAATTTCAAACCCAATTTAGTAGCACACTCAAGGGATATAAATGAATGTGTATCTCCAGTATCAATAATATCAATTTGTAGTGTAAAATCATGAGTGTAAGCTATTAGTTAACTTAACTCAAAGTAAACAGAGTCGCCACCGTGTCTTTATTTTATTCCAAATGGAAAAGAAAAAAGAGCGAATAAATCCTAAGGAATCTAAAAGCAAAAAGCTAAAAGAAATGAGCAGAGAACGGGTAAGGGGATAGGTTACAAATTAGGAAGGTTTTAAGCACCCAAAATGTTTGTGGTACTACAAGAGATGTACAAGCCAGCAGAGCAACATTGTTAGGAACCCCTTGTTGATTCTTGATAATAATGTTTTGCTCAGGTTTAGACTGAGGATTATGATTAGGGTAACCATGAAGTATAAAACAAAAGGGTTTTATGTGACCAAAACTACCACAGTAGTGACACCTCCATCTTTTATATCTTCTCCACTGATGAATGGGTCTTCTTACTTCATGATGTTAAGATGTAGGTTTCAACATCTATTTAGTAACATTCTTCTTGAACTCAGGTTGGCTACTTCTTATAAAACCATCACATCCTAGGCCGGATACGTCTCCCGCACTTCTTCCAGTCTGAAGGATGTTATCTAGAGCTTCGGATCCACTGTTAAGCATTCTAATGGATCTGGTTATTTGATCAAGTTTTGAGTTCAGCAAGGTGATTTCATCATTCAGATGTGAGATTGTTGATAAATGCTTTTTCTTTTCTTCTTCCAAGGTAGCTATGGTCTTTTTCTGTTTGTTTCCTTCTTGTACAACTTGAGCACAGTTTTACATATTTTTTGGTAAGTATCAACATGTTCCTCAAATGATAGCTCATATCCACTAGAGTCTTCATCATACACACATGTCTCTGTTAAAATAGTGATATGTTTGGCTGATTCTTCTTCAAAATCACTCTTAGAATCTCCATCATACCATGTAACAAATAAGCCTTTCTTTTGCCACTTCAGATAGGTGGGACATTAAGCTCTAATATGGCCAACTCCATCACACCCATGACATTGAACTCTTCTTCCTTTGCTTTGCTTCTCTTCAGGTTTTGTACTTGAGTCATTTGATCTGTTGATTTCAGATGAAGTGTTCTTGACATTATATCTTGAGCCCAAATTCATCATCTTTATGACCTTGTTAAATTATATTCCCATCATAGAAACAACTTCTTTCAAGCTTTCCTCATCCCCTACTTCACCTCTCTTTTCTTCCTCCTTAGTATTTGACACAAGAGTTATGCGTTTGTTCTTCTTTTCAGGCACATCATTAAGTCCCATTTCAAAGGTCTGGAGGGATCCAATAAGGTCTTCTACCTTCATGTTGCAAATGTACTGAGCTTCCTCTATGGAAGTCACCTTCATAGCAAATCTCTTGGGAATAGATCTGAGAATCTTCCTCACAAGATTTTCATCAGACATCTTTTCTCCTAAGGCTCCTGAGGCATTAGCAATATCAAGAATGTTCATATGAAAATCATGAACAGTCTCATCTTTTTTCATTCTTAGATTTTCAAATTTGGTGGTAAGAATTTGAAGTCTTCACATTTTAACTTTAGAGGTTCCTTCATGATTGGTTCTGATAATATCCCAGTCTTCCTTGGCATTTTGACAACGATGCACAAGTCTGAATATGTTTTTGTCAATGCCATCGAATAGGGCATTCAAATCTTTTGAATTCCACAGTGCTAGCTCGTCCTCATCTTTGTTTCAATCATCCTCAGGCTTCAGAGTTATATTTCTATCTTTGTCATTAACAGAAGGATGTTCCCATCCTCTATCAACAACTTTCCAAGCCTTCTTGTTCAAAGATTTTAAGAAGGCAACCATGTGAGGTTTCCGTTAGTCATAGTTAGAACCATCCAGAATGGGTGGTCTGTGTCCAAATCCTTCTTCCTTGTCCATGGTACCAGAATAATGTCCCTAGATCTCACCCAAAAAAATAGGCAAGGTGCCTGCTCTGATACTAATTGAAATTCTGGAAGCAAACTAACAATGTCGAACACAATGTCACGACACCAATAATAACAAAAACTGTAAAAGACAAAGACAGAATGTATTGAACACAGAAAATTGTTAACCCAATTTTGTGCAATCACACCTACTCTGGGGACTACCAAGCCAGGAAGGAACTTCACTATCAGTAGTATCAATTCAAAGATCCACAGTAAACGCCTACAATTTGCAATCTTTTCACTTAATCCCTACCCAATGACAGTTCTACCTAGGAACTCCTAGATATGAGACCCCTTTCACTCCCTCTACAATCACAGTCAGTGATCTCAAATAAAAACACAAAGAAATCCAAGACACTCTTCAAAACAATCTTTGACCTTGTTTAAAAGCTTCAGTCAAATACAAACACTCTTGCTTAAAAGGTTCGAGTGGACAAAATACAAATGCACACCTAGTCCAAAACAATCATCAATAAACAATTGCTTGGCTCACAAGAAACTAACACACATGTGAAAAACACTGAATACATAATCCTTATTTCCCACACGTTCACACTAGGGTTGAGCAGCCTTAAGTAGAAACTCCAATGAGCAATGGGTCTGTTGAACTTGTACAAATCAGAATAAATAATTCCTTAAAACAAGGAACAAAAATAGCAAGAAAAAATGTTCTGCTAAAATAACTCAAAGCTGAATCCTTATTTTCCTTCTGGTAATATTGCACTAAAACCTTAATAAAATCACAACATTAAAGACAATAGGATGCACGCACAAATTAGGATTCACTTAGGTCTTCAGGCCCAGTCAGAGATGTCATGACATCGGTCTTAACATCCTGAAACCAAACAGCTGCACACAACAACCTTCACACCTGTATAATGCTTAAATCACATGTCATAATATAGCTTATGACATCCTGAGACACACAAGGGTTTTACCATAAAATATAGCCAATCAAAACATCTACACTTGATAAATAAAAATGAACTTGAAATATAAAGCATAAAGTTGCAAATAGTGAACAAAATTGAATCAAAACAAAGCAATGCTTATTTCATTAAAATCAACATGAAAGTACAAACAAAGTTTAAAAGCAAACAAGTCAATACAATTGAAGAAAATTTGCAAACATAAAGAAATAATGGCCTAGTGATCCATCAGCAACAAGGATGAGCTGTCCTGTCTGAATATTGGCCTTGAAGATAATCTGACTTGCTGAAGTCGTTTCAAGATTCACTTCTCATGCTTCGGCAAAGGATTGTTGACAACATTAGAATTAGTATCATGAAAGGAAAGGACATTTTTTCTCATAAGCTCTTGCACTCTAGCTTTCATTGCAAAGCAGTGTTCCAAGTCATGAACAGTTCCACCGTGATGAAACTCACAATGAAGATCTGCTCTATAGCCAGCTGGAAGAGGATCTGGAATAGGAGGTGGAGGCCTAGTAGTAATCATACTACTTTTAATCAAGGAAGCATACAAATTAGTGTAAGTCATCAGGATAAGATCATAGTCTGTCCTATTACGATATTGATTTGGTTTAGCAGCAGGACGAAGAGCCTGAACTTGAGCTTGAGCTGGTTGAGCCTTAACAACATGAGAAACTGTAGCTACATATGGTTGAACATATCATTGTTGCTAGATATAAGGCTTTCTTTCATTTGAAACAGCATAAGCATCACTATCTCTTCTCTTTTGAAAGTTCCCATGAGACTTTCTTGCAGTATTAGAAGCTTCAACATTGGTAATCTTACCTTTCTTGATACCTTCTTCTAGTTTTTCTCCAATAGTGACTAGGTCAGCAAAACTAGATGAAACACTTCCTACCAATTTCTCCCAAAAGAAAGGTCGAAGGGTGTCCATGAACAAACCATTTAATTCCTTTTCGGCCAAAGGTGGCTCCGCTTGAGCAGCTAGCTCTCTCCAATGCTGAACATACTCTTTGAATGATTCTTTCTCTTTCTGTGACATGTTTTGAAGTTGACGATGGTAAGGTGCCATGTCCAGATTGTACTTATACTGCTTCACGAAAGCATCAGATAAATCCTTCCAGCTCTGGATATGATTCTTCTCAAGTCCCATATACCATTTCATAGAAGTACCACTAAGACTATCTTGAAAATAGTGAATAAGAAGCTTGTCATTCTTGGCATGTGCATCCATTTTGCGACAATAAATCAGCATATGAATTTTAGGACAAGTTGCTCCTTGTATTTCTCAAAATCAGGAACTTTGAACTTATCAGGTAGAACCAAGTCGGAAACCAAACACATGTCTATTACAACATCACCAAAGACATCTTCTCCTTCTAAACCCCTTACCCTATTCTCAAGAGTCAAATATTTCTCTCTAACTTCATCCATGTATCCAGGTTCACCCTGACTTTCAGCTTGTGAACCAGAAGCTTGGTACACGAAAGGAGAATTATGACAAGTAGCTTGAGCAGCAATGTGCAGAACAGGTTGAGGTTCGACAAATGCCGGAGTTGAAAAGACTGGCACAACAGATGGAGCAACCATTGGAGTAGTTGCAGAGATTGGCACGTAATCCGGAGGTAATCCAAATTCTGGCCAAGTAGAAATTGGTTGCTGGATCACAGGAGGGTGAACAACAGCAGTTGAAACTTCAGAAATCACAGTCCTCTGAGGTGGTTCACCTCTAGCAATCAGAACTTGCATCATTTTAGTGAGCATGGTCATACTAGCCTTCAAATCATCAATTTCCATTCTGACTTCCATGTTGTGTTGTTCTTGGTTTTCCATTCTCAATCTGATAGAAGCTCTAGTTCCGTATTTGTGTTGAGGAAACAGCTTGACGGATCAACAGACAACTGAAGAAGGAAACAACTGGGATGAGTTCCCACACAACTCGGATGAATGCAAGAATATGCGAGAATACAATGATATGCAATGTTCACTTCCATTTTTAGAGAAACAACTCGATTATTGCAAACATGGTCAACATCAAGAGCACGGTCATGAAAAATCTTGACAAAAAGAAATATTTGCTTTGTCCAATATTTGCAATAATATGAATTGTTTTCCTTGAGAAATGGTTGTGATGATGATCATGATGAATGCATAGATGCAACAACCACAATCAAGATCACGCAAAGCACACAGGTTCAAAGGTTCGGATCACAAGCATGGAGTCAAGGAATAAGAACCAACAACCAACAAAGGCATGTATTAAGGTTTGTCTTCATTGTACCTGTAGAAAACCAAAAGGGTTCTAACAAAGGTTCCCGAAGTTAGAAATCATCCTTTGGATATCATCGGTATGTTGGACTACTCCCCAACCGATAATTTCCTCAAGAGGACCTCATCCGAGTGTAGTATCGCGTGACAACCAACTTAGGCTTACACCTGGATAACTTCCACACTATGTTCCTAAATTGGCTTGGATGGGTTAAGGGTTCTACGGTCCTCAGTATGATCAGCTCAAGGTCGAAAGCAATGCCATGATACGAATACTCGTCATGTCATTAGTAATCCGAGAGAGCATAACCGAGTGGAGATTATCGAATTGATGTCGCTTTGGACTACTCCACCACGTATCACTTTGAATATCGTCGTCCTATCATAAGTTCACTCAGATCCGGGAATAGAATCTATCTCACTCACAGAGGATCATCAAAACCGAAATGGAACAAGCAATAACAAACAGATCAAACCAAAGCAATAAATAAATCAAAGTAGGTTGAATCCACTTAGGGACTACTCGCCAGCAGAGTCGCCACTTTTTTATAGCGGTAAACTCATGAGTGTAAGATATTAGTTAACTTAACTCAAAGTAAACAGATTCACCACTACGCCTTTATTTTATTCCAAATGGAAAAGGAAAAAAGAACGAATAAATTCCAATGAATCTAAAAGCAAAAAGCTAAAAGAAACGAGTAGAGAACAGGTAAGGAGATATGTTACAAATTGGGAAGGTTTTAAGCATCCAAAATGTATATGGTACTCCACGGGAGCCCTTTGAAATATTTATTGCTTTTGGTTTGAAAATGGTTTGTTTAAAAGAGATGAGAAGAGAAATGTTTTTTAAGATTTTTGTGTTTGACGAGACGTTCGTCTCATGCCTACGTACCCACGACGTGTAATGTGAGATCAAAACCCCGTAGTTCGTGGTACAAATAGTGAAAAATTAGTGTGTTGGATTGATTTTAGAATGTAAAGATAAGTCGTCATTCTTTAGAGAATAATTCCGCTAAAAAGAATGAATCATATCTAAACTTGTGAAAATGGTTAAAAGGAAAAATGCAGAGGCGCAAACATATTTGATGAGTTTTGTATTTTTTATGGTCTTTTTAAAAAAAGTTTTGATATATTTACATGGCTTAACATTTATTAAGAAAATAAAAGAAAAGGTAAAAATCACTTGACCTAAGTCAAGGTTTGATTATGAAAGCGTTTCAAGTTTGAAAACAAAGAAGTTTTTGAAAAGGAGGGAGATGTTTTGAAAATTTAAGGGGAGGAGATGAAGAGACTATCCTAAAAAGAAAATAAAAGAGATAAAGGAGGAAAGATCTAACCAAAATTGATGATACTTCCAATTATGAGCATAAGAGTTCCATCCTTATAAGCTAGCAAATGGCCAAATAAAGGCAAAACTACCAACTCCATGAAGATCAAAGCAAAGGAAATGTGTCCTAGAATCTAAGTCCAAAACTCTAATTCTAATGCAAAGGATAGTAACCAGTAGTCCAAGATCAAGATCACAAGTTTTTATAGGTTTAATCCTTTATTAATATTTTTGTGTCCAAGTGGACAAAAGAAAAATCAACACAATAATATAATAACAAGAATATAAACATGATAATGGATGATAAAGCAATATAAAGCATAGTAAAAATAAAGGAGATAAAGGTGAGAGGAGGAAATTTAAATGTTAGTATAGTAATAGTAATAATAATATACATAATAGTGGTATGGTGAACTTAATCATCCACAACCAAAAGAGTAACCAAGGTACTTAGTACCAAAAATCGAATAGGCAACCGATTCCGCTTAGTATCTTACACTATAGTGATTAATCAAGGCGATTAGAATCAAATTCAATGAAATTTGAAGAAAGACTGGGAGACCCAAAGAAACTACGCATCAAACTTCATAAGTCTTGGATCTTAATGCAAAAAGATCAACCATTTTGGAATTACGCGGCCAACACGAGGTATGGTCCATGAAAGTGCAAGTATCCAATTGGATTTTTATTCCGAAGTAGGGGCACATTTAGGTCTATGTTAAGCAATCGCCGAGTAATTTACGAAGTAATTACCCTACAAATAAGGTCGGCCAACACCAATTAAGGTGAACGATATTAGTGCTAATACATACGAGATAAATGATATGTAAATCGCCATCCGAAAGCGATGTCGTATGACAATAAGATGAATACCAAATTGAGTTTCACTTATGGTATTCTTTCATCTTTAAGTTCAATCACTCATCTTGGTGGATTCAAGTTTGAAAATATCTCACTAATGCAAAGTACCTAAAGTGAATTAAATAATTCACTTATAGGTAGATTTGGACTAATGAATATTAACCACTCTAATCTACACCCAAAGTCCATTGAAATTAAAGAGAAATCGGTCTCAAGAATATATCCCAAGGTAACAATAAGAAGGAGGAAGAAGAAGAAGCAAGAGGAACCAAGATCAAGTAAAAAACAAGCAAAAACAGCTTCTGGAGCAGTGTTAATAGGTTAACCAAATGGTTAATCGCTTAACACAGCTGAATTTCAAATTCTGGTGCAAAATAACATTGGTTAACCGGTTAACCATTTTGTACTGAAAATGGTTAATCGGTTAACATTGCACCAGTAGCAGAAAAATTGCATAAATTCAGCATGATCCTCTTTTAAAAACACTTCCAAAAACCATATGATCATGAACTGAATTGGCACGAATTTTAAAGTTAAAAACCAGTGAAATCCTTGTAATCAAACAATAATTTATGATTCAAAGGATCAATAACCAAAGTAACCAAAGATCTACATCTTGAATGTTGATGATGAAGGTAGAACCATGGAGGAAAATGAATTACCAAGAACAATCTTAAAATTGATCCAATACCAAGCTTGATCTACTGAAATTGTTGAACAAAAAAGGAATAGGATGAAAGTTTAGCTCAAAGTTGATCAAGAATTCAAGGTGAATTCTTGATAACTTTCAAAAAGAGGGAAAAATGAGCTTTGGTGATTTTGGGGTTTGGGAGGATATTTTACAAGAGATTTGTTGGATATCAAAAGCTTGAGAATTGAATGAGAAAATGCCTCTATTTAAAGAGTTTAGGTATGGAAATTTGGTGGAATGGAGCTTGCTTTGGAAATTCAAAAATTAACCTTGAAAATTCAAATTTGGAGGAAAATGTAAAAGAGTGGTGATAAGTGAGGGTTTATGGTGGAAAATGATCAAAGTAATGTAGAGAATTAAGTGGGAAATGGATCTAGAATATTCCAAATGAGATCAATGGCTAAGATGTGCTGAAATTGAACAAAATATTCAAATTTCGCACTGGGTAATCAGTTAACACATTGGTTAACCAGTTAACCGAGCCAAATTTTGAATATTTTGTTTAATTTTGATTGCTTGATTACTTCGGCTTGATTATTTTGCACGTCGAAGAAGGCATGGAAATAAACACGTGAACCTTGGAATTCCTTGAATAAATCAATTAAATTGGGAAATTCTTGATCAGATAAATTTTAATTAATTGCGGATCAACTTCGACTTTTTATCTAAGAAATTCATTCGAGCTGCGGGATTGTTATTTTTGGCATTTTTGACCTGAAAAAGATTAACAAAAGAAAACAAAAAATAGATTTTTTGGATTTTAATTAATAGTTAGTAAACATACACAAGTAAAAGAAAATAAAAGCAATGGTGATCCCCTGTGAGGCATAAACCTACAACTGAAAAGGATAAACGAACCAATGCGTGATCTTGTTTGTATGAAAGATGCAGATGAAAAATATGAGAAATCTTAGGGTCAAAAATTAGGGTATAACACAATCAACTCAACATTGTTAATAAAGCAAGTACCTCAAATCAAGTTGTCATTCTTGGGAACTTCTGAACCAGCCAAAGCAAACATTCTTCCATTAGTCTGGGTAGCAGTGGGAGTCTTCTTTGGCTTCTGGAATTGAGCACTTATATGTCCCTGTTCACCATAATTGAAACAGGTCGGACCCTTATTCGAACAATCACAAATTCTATGCCTAGTCTTACCACAACGGTAACATCTTATAATCTTGTTGGTACACACACCAGCCATGTGACATGACTCTCCACACTTTTAGCACTTAATAGGTGCATTAGCGGCTCCTCTAATTGGCTTCTTCGCATTTGATACCTTCTGTTTCCCCTTGTCACCTGAAGTCACATAAGGTTTCCCTATAAACTGACCATTTTCTTTCTTCTCACTCAACTATTTGTAGTGAGCAGATCGAGCTCTACTATCCTTATCATAAATTCGACTCTTATCCACCAGTTCCGCATACCTACGGATCTATTGGCACTCAATCCCCTATTTAATCTCTGGTCTCACTCCATTCTCAAACTTAAGACACTTATAAAGTTCAGATTCTGCATTGTAGTAGTGAAGACAAAACTTCACAAGTCTCTCAAACTTTGCAGCATACTCTGCTATAGTCATATTTCCTTGTTTCAATTCAAGGAACTCCACTTCCATCTTACTACGAGCATCCTCAAGAAAATAATTCTTAAGGAATTTTGTCTTAAACACAGTCCAAGTTACCACAATTATAGCATCCTCTAAACATTGACGGGTATTATCCCACCGGTCCTCAGCCTCCTCCGACAACATATAGGTTCCAAATTGTACCTTATGCGCGTCAGCATATGGCATCACCCTGAAAATATTCTCAATCACTTTGAGCCACATTTATGCACTCGTCAGATCATGAGTTCCTTCAAAAACTAGTGGGTTATTCCTCTTAAACTTATCTAAAGCGTGAAACTCATCATGAGCATTGCTTCGAGTCGTAGTCTGAGCAAGAGCTACAATAGCGTCAGCAAGAGCACGCGTGTTGTTTTCATCTATTCTGCACAACACTTGCCACATCAGAAAAGAAAATAATCGTTAACGAGTAATGACTAACAATAGACTGACAACAAAAAACTTGGCCGGACAGACCGACCTGCTCTGATACTGAAATTCTGTAATGAGATGTCCTAAGAGATGTTCCAACACTTAATAGGACATTTGACAAGTTTAATCAAAACTTAAACAGCAGGAAAAATAAACAACACAGAAGTTTGTTAACCCAGTTCAGTGTATAACCACACCTACATCTGGAGGCTACCAAGCCAGGAGGAAATCCACTATTAGTAATATTAATTCTAGACTTAAACCACCCTGTTTAATCTATCACTTAATACTTACCCAATGCAATTTCTACCTAAGACTCACTTAGATAAGAGTACCCTACTCACTCCCCCTCAATCACCCAGTGATCAAGTTTACAAGTTTACAGAAATTGAATACATCCTTCAAACAATACAGCTTGATCTTACTTCACAGTTTCAATCAAGTCACAAATGCACTTTTGCTTAAAAGCTCATAAAGTGGTACATAAAAAAACAACCTGCTATTAAAACACTAGACACCCTATTTAGTCTTCTGAAATTCGTACTCAATTCTATGAGTTTCTGTTGTTTAAATAGGTATCTGAATTTTGGGCTTTCTGTAGAATGATCCAGCCCTAATGTGCAGCAACTGTCACCTTGAATTTAGGGTTTGTTACCTCCTATATTCTAGGTGATTTAGGTCTTCTGTTTTAATCTGAATCTTCAATATAAAACACCCTACAGATGCGCCTTGTTCTGTTTTTATCCATCATTAATTAATTCCAGATACTTCTCCTTAAATATCTCTGATCAGTTAATCATTAATTAATTCTGGTAGCAGGTCTGAGATGTCTCAACATCTGTTGGGACATCCTGAAAAACTGAACTTAATTTATTCACACAATGTCCCAACATCTGATGAGACATCCTGAAATAAATTCACATACTCTGTTTGCTAATGTCCCAACATCTGATAGGACATTCTGAACTGAATATAACATTTCTTGTTTGGTCAAAAATTCTGCCAATTCTTAAACATCTACAAACTCCCCCTTTGGCTAATTTTTGGCTAACATCTTTTCTGGAATTCAGAGTGCAGCAGAAGTTCTTTTTATCAGAGTATATCATTACTTTTCTGTTGATTTTTATTTGAGATTACTCCCCCTCAAACATATATGTGTCCAGTCTTGTTGCAACAGAAATACACACTGATTCAGTTCAGAAGCAAACAAATTTTTCATTCATTTAAACAGCAATTACATTTGATGTTGTTCTCCCCCTTGGTAGACACAAAATTAGGGGCCAAAGACACTATTACATTGCTGTCATTACATTGCTGTCATTACATTTGCCTCACAAACATTTGATCACTCAGAATCATCACTCTCAGTTCCCTCCTCAACTTCTGTCTCTTCATCAGCTTCTGTTTCTTCATCAGCAGCACTGTCTTCATCAGAGTTTGCTTTCAGATCTTCTTCATTCTCCAACCTTTGAATTATTTCCTCAAGCTTCTGCTTTCTAGCTTCAAGCTCTTTGCAGGTGCTTTTGAGTTCAGCAATTAAAGTCTTCCTGGAGATTGGATTCTTAACAGTGGATGGACCAGCAGATGTCCCAGAAGGAGCTTCAACATCTGCAGCATGATGACTGAGGAATAACTTGTAGTGAAAAGCCAGGGGGCTTTCTCTCTTGCAGATTATGTCCTTCTCAGTTAAAATCCTAGGAAATCGGCTTAAGATTATACCACATAGCAATGAAGGAAAAGCTATTGGTAGCTTTGTTGCAGAAGAGTTGGCATGCTTCATGGTTTGATCAAAGATGAAAGCTCCATAGTCCATTTTGGTTTGAGTTCCAACAGCATATATAAATCTGGCTAGACAAGTTGAGATTGAGGAAGTGTGGTTTGTAGGCACCCAATTAGCAGTTCCAATCCTGTTCAGCATGGCATACTTTCTGGTAAGCATGCTCACTGAGAGCTTACCCTTCACAGGCCATGCCTTGACCTGGTCTGCAGTGATCACTTTACAGACTTGATTATCTGTCTTGCCTAGCTCATTTGGTCCATCTGTTTCTCTTCCTAGATACTGATTTATGATTTGGGGAGAAAACTCCACACATCTACCTCTAACATAAACTTTTCTAAACTCAGAGGACTTACCATTTGAGCAATCCTCCTGAAGATTCACAATGAACTCTTTGACAAGAAGTTCATAGCAGGGAGAGAACTCTGAGACTGTCTTGAATAGTCCTGCAGCATAGATTAGGTCAATGAGTTCTGTGCACTCAAGTGCATTGCTGCTTAGTTCTCTTTCCAAAGCAACCCTTCTTTGGTACACATATTTCCATCTGTTGACACTGGAGACATGATGGAAGGATATGTTGTCCAAGGGAGCTTCTGGAACAACAGTTGAAGCTCTAGCTGGTGCTGGTCTTTTCTTGGGAGGAGATGTTGGGACATCTGATCCAACATCTGAATCTGATGGTGTGGCAGCTTTTCTCTTCTGAGTTTGGACTTTGCTCCATTGTTTTGATGGCCCAAAAGTGACTTTAGCCTTCCCTTTCTTTGGAGAGGTTTTCTTCTTTTCAGGAATTTCTGCTTCAGCTTGCAGCTTGCCTTTCCTGGACCTGAGTCTTTTAGCAATGCTGGGTTTCACAGATGCTATGATCTCTGCATCAGAGTCCTGCTCCAGATTGACCACTGGAGGAGATTGAGCAGTCTCTTCTTCAGCTTGTTGATCAGCAGAGATTTGATCTTCATTTGAGTCTTTATCCTGTTCTTCAGAGACCTCTTCATCATTTTCATTTGAGGCTTTGTCCTTAGTTTGTTCCAGATCAACATTAGATGAGTTCTTTTTCTTATTTTCAGATGTTCCAACATCTGTTGGGACATCTTGTTCTGCAGCAGTGTCCTCTGTATCTTGAGCTGGTTCCTCTTGAGGTGCAGGAATGGTGTTCAAAGGAATAGAGATCCCTTTCACCACTCTTTGTTCAGAAAAGACTTGGTTAACAATCTCCTTGATGGAATCATCAACATATTTGGAGTATTTAGCATGAGAAGGAATGTCTTTAGCTTTGCTTCTGATTTGATCTTTACCTCTTTTTGGTGTTCTTGCCTTCTTAGTGTGAGAGGCACTTCCCCTGAGCTCGTCTAATGGTGTTGATTGCATTGGTACCATAGAAATAGGAGTGGCATGAACCACGTCTTCCTGGTTGAGAACTTCATCAGCTGTTTTAGGGTTTTGAGACATTGTTGAAGAAGATGAATGTGCAACTTTAGGGTTTATGACTTCTGAAGTATTACTAGTTAATGTGATTTGCTTGCGATGGTGTGATAAGACTCTTGATAGCTGCTTATAAGGAATTACTAAATAAGTAGCCGTTACAGTCCAAATGATTAGGAATGAAATTCCCAAGGATCTAGTCCAGACTAGCTTTGCCATCTGGAACTTATGCCATGCAATGTCATATGACATGTTGGCACATCTCATTAACTGCTAGATATCACATAAACAGATTCCAAGTTTGCCCCTTAAGTTCTCAAATTGTGTAGCATCCAATGCTTTGGTAAAGATATCAGCTAATTGCAGATCTGTAGCAACATGCTCCAATGAAATCACCTTCTCTTCTACAAGATCTCTAATGAAATGATGTCTGATATCAATATGCTTGGTCCTGCTATGCTGGATAGGATTCTTTGATATGTTGATTGCACTTAAGTTGTCACAGTACAATGTCATGACATCCTGTGGGACATTGTACTCAGTGAGCATCTGCTTCATCCAAACCAACTGAGAACAACTGCTACCTGCTGCTATGTATTCAGCTTCAGCTGTAGATAAAGATACACAATTCTGTTTCTTACTGAACCAAGAAATCAGATTGTTTCCTAGAAAGAAGCATCCTCCTGAAGTGCTTTTTCTGTCATCAGCACTTCCTGCCCAATCAGCATCACAGAAGCCAGTGAGAATAGGTTTGCAACCATTAAAGTACATTATACCATAGTCACAAGTACCATTAACATATTTAAGGATTCTCTTGACTTGATTGAGATGACTGACTTTTGGATCAGCTTGATATCTTGCACAAACTCCTACTGCAAAAGCAATGTCTGGTCTGCTAGCAGTCAAGTATAGCAAGCTTCCAATCATGCTTCTGTATAAGCTTTGATCTACATTCTCACCCTTTTCATCTTTAGTCAGCTTTAAATGTGTGGGGGCAGGAGTTCTCTTGTGAGCAGCATTTTCCATTCCAAATTTCTTGACTATGTTCTTGGAATACTTGCTTTGTGAAATAAACATTGAGTCTTCCATTTGCTTTACTTGCAGACCAAGAAAGTAGGTTAATTCACCTACTAGACTCATTTCAAATTCAGATTCCATCTGCTTGACAAAATGTTTGACCATCTTATCAGACATCCCACCAAAGACAATGTCATCAACATATATTTGAGCAATCATGACATTTCCTTCTTCATCTTTAACAAACAGGGTTTTATCAATCCCACCTTTTCTGTATCCTTGCTTGATAAGAAATGTGGTTAGTCTCTCATACCATGCCCTTGGAGCTTGCTTCAAACCATAAAGTGCTTTCTTTAGTTTGTATACATGATTTGGACAGCTTGGATCAACAAATCCTTTAGGCTGTTCTACATATACTTCTTCATTAAGATAGCCATTTAAGAAGGCACTTTTCACATCCATTTGAAATAGCTTGAACTTTAAGATACAAGCAATTCCCAACATTAGTCTTATTGATTCAAGCCTTGCTACTGGTGCAAAGGTTTCATCAAAGTCTACTCCTTCAATTTGAGTGTATCCTTGAGCTACAAGTCTGGCTTTGTTCTTTGTAACAACTCCTTGTTCATTTGACTTGTTCTTATACACCCATTTTGTTCCAATCACATTTATGTCATCAGGTCTAGGAACAAGATTCCACACTTCATTCCTTGTGAATTGACCTAATTCATCTTGCATAGCACAAATCCAGTATTCATCAGTGAGAGCCTCCTTGATGTTTTTAGGTTCTATTTTGGACACAAAACAAGAACCTGAAATCACTTCTCTTGATCTAGTGCTCACACCTCTGTTGAGATCACCAATTATTAAATCTTTGGGATGATCCTTCTGTATTCTGATGGAGGGAGGTTTGCTTGAATCTTCTGACCTTGTATCATTTTGAGTGAGGTTATATTGATCATTCTTTTCTTCAGCTTCAATCTTGATATCAGCAGATGTTCCAACATCTTCTGGGACATCTGTAGGAGCATCATCAATTATCACATTTATGGACTCCATGATAACATTTGTTCTGTAGTTAAATACTCTATATGCTCTGCTGTTTATAGAGTATCCAAGGAAAATTCCTTCATCACTTTTAGGATCCATTTTTCTCCTTTGCTCCCTATCTGCCAGAATATAGCATTTACTTCCAAACACATGAAAGTACTTCACAGTGGGTTTTCTGCCCTTCCAGACTTCATATATTGTGGACAGGGTTCCTTTTCTCAAGGTAACTCTGTTATGGATGTAGCAGGCAGTGTTCATAGCTTCAGCCCAGAAATACAGAGGTAACTTTTTAGCATGGATCATAGCTCTTGCTGATTCTTGAATAGTTCTATTCTTCCTTTCAACAATCCCATTCTGTTGAGGAGTGATAGGTGAAGAATACTCATGATTGATTCCTTCTGAAGAGCAGAAATCTAAGAACTTTTGATTCTCAAATTCTTTTCCATGATCACTTCTTATTCTGATCACACAGCTGGATTTTTCCCTTTGCAATCTTTGACATAATTCTTTGAATACATCAAATACATCTGACTTTTCTTTGATGAAGTTTATCCATGTATATCTTGAAAAATCATCAACCACAACATAGGCATACCTCTTACCACCAAGACTTTCAACCTGCATAGGTCCCATAAGATCCATATGTAGAAGTTCCAAAACTTTGGAAGTTGTCAGATGTTGGAGCTTTGGATGGGACATCTTGGTTTGCTTGCCTATTTGACATTCACCACATATTTTGCCATCATCAATCTTCAGTTTAGGAATACCTCTTACAGCATCCATAGATATGATCTTCTTTATGCCTCTGAAATGAAGATGACCTAGTCTTTGATGCCACAGTTTCACTTCTTCTTCTTTAGCTAGAGAACAGGTTGAAGTGAGACTGAGATTTTGGGATTCCCACATGTAACAGTTGTCTTTAGATCTGGCTCCTTTCATGACAACCTCTTGTTCTTTGTTAGTCACTATACATTCAGATTTGGTAAAGTTTACACTGTACCCTTGATCACATAACTGACTTATACTGATCAGGTTAGCAGTTAAACCTTTAACAAGCAGCACATCATCTAGTCTTGGAACATCTTGACAGTCCAAGGTTCCAACTCCCTTGATTTCTCCTTTAGCTCCATCTCCAAAGGTCACATACCTGGATGAATGTGATTTTAAGTTTACTAGCAAATTCTTCAATCCAGTCATGTGTCTTGAACATCCACTATCAAAGTACCAGTCTTCTTTAGCTGATACTCTCAGTGATGTATGTGCTATGTATGCAGTACTTTTCTTTGACCAGATGAGTTGAGATTTCTTTTGATGCCTCTGCCCTGTGTGTTGTTTAGCTGATCTCCAAGCTTGATTGTTGATCTGGTTCTTGGGTATGTGGATTTGATCAGTCTGAATGTCAGCTTTTGGTCTCCAAACCTTCTTGATGACCTCTGCCTTCTGCTTAGGAGGTTGCTGATTTCTTTGATGACTATGCAGCACTTTCTTGGTACCCTCTACTTTCTGTTTGGAAGGTTGCTGATATATCTGATTTGGATATCCATGTAGCTTATAACAGTGAGGTTTTATATGCCCAAATCTTCCACAGTGATGGCATCTCCATCTTTGATACTTCTTCTTCATTTTGTTCTTTCCAGAATGTTTAGACATCTGTTGGAACATTATGTTTGCCTTTGTGTTCTGATGTTGAAGCATCTGTTGGGACATCTTGTTTGACTGTGTAGTTTTTGAAGTAGCTTTGCTAGGGCTGGCTTCATCTCTGTTATATCCCAGTCCACTTTTGTCCCCAGAATGTTTATTATTGCAGAGAATAGCATCCAGTGTATTTGAGCTGCTGTTCATCATTCTCACAGATTTGGACATATGTTCCAGCTTAGAATTGAGAAGAGTTACTTCACTTTTCAAGGTATCAATGATTTCTTGATCACTTGCTTTCTCCTCTTCTAGTACTTCATTCTGCTTCTTTAGCTTTATGACCTCACTGCATATTTCAGTACTTCTCTTGTACAGATCCTTGAAAGCTTGCTCAAGATCTGCATAAGTAAGCTCTCCACAGCTGGAATCACTATCATATTCACACAGTCCAGCTAGAGCAGTAAAATGCTTAGCTGATTCTTCTTCTGACTCTCCTGAGTCTTCATCAGACCAGGTCACAGAGAGTCCTTTCTTTTGCCTCTTTAAGTAGGTAGGACATTCAAACTTGATATGTCCATATCCTTCACATTCATGGCATTTGACTCCTTTATCTTGACTGGTCTTTTCAGCATACTTTAATCTTTTGTTAGTATCATAAGGTCTTCTGTTCTCAGAGCTTGTGTTTCTTCCACTAGGTTTGGATTTGCTTTCCATTCCTCTGAGAATTTGTTTGACTTGTCTTCCAAGCAAGGCAAGGTTTTCTGATAAGCTTTTATCATTTGCTGATTCATCATCTTCTTCTTCATCTGTATTTGACACCAAAGCTATGCTTTTGTTCTTTTTGGCATTTGTGTCATTCATTCCCATCTCAAAAGTTTGAAGGGAACCAATGAGTTCTTCAACTTTCATGGAGCATATGTCTTGAGCTTCTTCTATTGCAGTGACTTTCATGTCAAATCTTTTTGGCAAAGATCTGAGAATCTTTCTTACAAGCTTTTCATCAGTCATCTTTTCTCCCAAGGCTCCAGAGGTATTGGCTATATCCAAGATGTTCATGTAGAACTCATGAATTGATTCATCTTCCTTCATTCTCAAGTTTTCAAACTTGGTGGTGAGAAGTTGAAGTCTTGACATTTTTACTTTTGATGTTCCTTCATGAGTTGTCTTGAGGGTATCCCACACATCTTTGGCCAGCTCACAATGATGCACTAGTCTGAAAATATTTCTATCAATGCCATTGAATAAAGCATTTAGGGCTTTTGAGTTGCCTAGTTCTGAATCTTCTTCCTCTTTACTCCATTCTTCTTCAGGTTTCAGAACTTTTGATCCATCTTTGGTGTCTTGAACAGGATGTTTCCATCCAACATTTACTGCTCTCCATGCCCTGTTGTCAAGTGATTTTAAGAATGCAATCATTCTTGGCTTCCAGTAGTCATAATTAGATCCATCCAGAATAGGTGGTCTATTTACTGACCCTATATCTCTGTCCATGTTACAGAATTTGTTTTCCCTAGATCTCACCCAGTATAAACAGGCAGGGTGCCTGCTCTGATGCCAATTGAAATTCTGTAATGAGATGTCCTAAGAGATGTTCCAACACTTAATAGGACATTTGACAAGTTTAATCAAAACTTAAACAGCAGGAAAAATAAACAACACAGAAGTTTGTTAACCCAGTTCAGTGTATAACCACACCTACATCTGGAGGCTACCAAGCCAGGAGGAAATCCACTATTAGTAATATTAATTCTAGACTTAAACCACCCTGTTTAATCTATCACTTAATACTTACCCAATGCAATTTCTACCTAAGACTCACTTAGATAAGAGTACCCTACTCACTCCCCCTCAATCACCCAGTGATCAAGTTTACAAGTTTACAGAAATTGAAGACATCCTTCAAACAATACAGCTTGATCTTACTTCACAGTTTCAATCAAGTCACAAATGCACTTTTGCTTAAAAGCTCATAAAGTGGTACATAAAAAAACAACCTGCTATTAAAACACTAGACACCCTATTTAGTCTTCTGAAATTCGTACTCAATTCTATGAGTTTCTGTTGTTTAAATAGGTATCTGAATTTTGGGCTTTCTGTAGAATGATCCAGCCCTAATGTGCAGCAACTGTCACCTTGAATTTAGGGTTTGTTACCTCCTATATTCTAGGTGATTTAGGTCTTCTGTTTTAATCTGAATCTTCAATATAAAACACCCTACAGATGCGCCTTGTTCTGTTTTTATCCATCATTAATTAATTCCAGATACTTCTCCTTAAATATCTCTGATCAGTTAATCATTAATTAATTCTGGTAGCAGGTCTGAGATGTCTCAACATCTGTTGGGACATCCTGAAAAACTGAACTTAATTTATTCACACAATGTCCCAACATCTGATGAGACATCCTGAAATAAATTCACATACTCTGTTTGCTAATGTCCCAACATCTGATAGGACATTCTGAACTGAATATAACATTTCTTGTTTGGTCAAAAATTCTGCCAATTCTTAAACATCTACAGATACCACTAATGTAACACCCTTCTACCCCACAAACATTTTATATAAAAATATTTCATTTTATCAGAGTAAAATTAAATAGAAATGTGCCACATATTATTCAAAACATCATTTAATAATCATTGTCCTGTCCCGTAACACGGGTTACACATTCATCATTAGCACAAATCAACAACTACGCAGCGAAATCATACTTTTTAACCCAATTCAATAGAAGCTACTTCATAAAGAAATGTATCAAATTCATAATATCATCAATAACATGAAAATATTCCAACATAAACCAAAATAAAACAAACGCGAGGTTCACAAACAATCACAACCCGATGTTACATATTTCAGAGCAGGACACTACTAAACACTATTAAAGCGATAAAAGAAACGCTCCAAGACTCAATCCTCCAGCACCACAAGTCTAGTCTTGGTTATCTGCATGTTACCCACATAAGAGGCAACATTTCTAAGCAGACAGGTTGAGAAATCACAATTCATTATAATCATATAAGGACATGGAAAATAAACAAAATACCCAACAACAATGTTATAACATCATTAACAAAACATCACAATACAAACACATTTATATTCATTCAAATGCAATGTCAACTATAATGAAATGCAAAGAATGCATGTGGTACCTATTCTCCATGGATGGACACTGGCCATCAACCCTCTACAAGGGAGCACAACATAGTCAGCATATCACTTCAATCCGCACAATAAGATTGAAGCTACCAATAGACCGAAGCCCTAACATAAAATGCTATGAAATGCAACGATGCTAATTCTCCTCAATTCATCATCAATCAACATGTGCATCATTCATTTCATATTCAACAAGAAATCATCATACAATCATGTTTTATCATCTATACATCAATAAACAACTTGACAACAAAAATCGACACGAGAAAGCATAAAAAAGCATTAAAAAAACGACAAATACAGTCACCTGACACAGCCACCTGTGTCTTGTGACACGACCTGTGTCAGAGGCCTACGTCCTAAAACATCAAAATACAGTAGAGACAGTGGTCTAACACGGTCACCTGTGTCCTGTGACACGGCCCATGTCAGGCACACTGGACCAAAAATAACTTTGTTTTCCCCAACCAGAAAGCTGACATGGGTGCCCGTGTTGTGTGACACATCCCATGTCAGGATGCAACAAAAAAACTCGATTTTTCCTAAATATTTTCTACTGCGTTTTGATCTCATATGCCTCAAAAATTAGTTTTTCCAACACCAAAAATGCATCAATTAGTGTGCTCCATACATATACATCAACACATATCATTCCAAATTCACTATATTTCATCAATCCATTCACTTCATACTCAATATATATCATCAAATACCGCAATTACTCTAAAGTCTAAAAAACTTAATTCACAACCAAATCCTACAAAACTATAATAAACCATGAAAACTCCTCATACCTTAGATAATTCCACAGCTTATCCTTCTTTCTCCAAGGTTCCTAGTGTCGCTCCCTGGATTTTCATCCTGGTGCAAACGCGAACTGGTGTCGCCGATGTTGAAGGTTGAGGTTGAATAGAGTCGCCAACTAGGCATTTTTATCCCGAAGGAAAGGTAATGCTGCATTAACCTAGAAAGATATGGATAAGACAGTTACGAACCAAAGAGACTGAGTAAGGGGGTAGGTTACGACCTGGGAAGGTATTAGCAACCAGATCGTCTGTCGTACTCGACGGGATCCACGCATACCTGATTGTGCTTAAAAAGGGATAATGTATGTGCTAAACTGTGTATAAAAGAGAGGGATGAATGGTTGTACAGAGTGTCAGTGCAAGAAGAAAGTGAGTGCTCAAAACTGAGGCTGAGGAAAGAGAACTGGGAGGAGGAGAGGGGGGGCTGGAGACTTTTGTTTGATAACCGTTAAGTTATGCCTACATATCCTCTCGTGCAATGAGGAAGTCAGAAAACCGTAGTTAGACCCAAAGAAACTTAGTGTTTTTGTTATGAAATGCTTGCTTGTCTATGCTCAAGTGTATGACTCGTTTGACTCGAGTGCTAATTGTCTTGCATTAGACGGGAGAAGCGACTTCTCGTTTTCAGAGTGAATGTAATGAGAAAAGAATCCTGGAGGAGACGCTTATTGTTTGGTTTTGTGTTTTCAGCATTTTATTATTTTTGGTGTTTTGCATAAGATAATGAGCTTAAGCCTTAATCAAGGGTCGTAAACTCATTATATCACCCCTGATTAGGGATAATGAGTCTACTTAAGTATGAGATGAAAATCTCAACTTAATTACCCTAACGATGCAGGATTAAGATCATTAACCTACTTGTGATTATTAAGTGTTTTTGGATTTTGTTTTGTGTTAAGTAATGAGTTTAATCTCTAAACAGGGATTAGTGAACTCATTACACCATCCTAAGAGAAGGATAATAGATGAGAACACTTAAGATGAGGAAGACTCCTCAGCTTAATCCATGGTTAGGGATTAAAATCATTATATAACAAGCATTTATTAAAGTGGATTTTAATTAAAGGTGGGATTAAGAAATGGATTTTATGTTTGTAAGACTAAATCTGAGGGGGACTTGTCTATTGAACACTAGGGTTAGTCCCTCTGAACCAATAAGTAGAGATTTAACCCTAATATAAGGCCCAAGTTACAAGCTTAAGTCTTAATGATTATTAGGTGTTTTGATTAGGAGGTGTAAACAACTTAAAGGTTTAACACTAAGTATTAAAGTTATACACTTCATCCTAAGATAAGGATACATGCATAACCCTAATTCAGAGTCTTAAAACTTTAATTGTTTAGCCTTGATTATGAGATGAGAAGCAGAGACTCAAGGAGACTCAAAGGTAAAAACTAGGGGAGACTATGTACAACCCTAAAGTTATCATGCTTGGATATTCCTATGGTTTGTGAGGCTTAGAGAAAGATCTTCAGATGGCCACCAAGGAAGAAGAAGCAGATGAAAAGAGAAGAGAAAGGAGAATAACATACTTACTTCCTGAAGAAGTTAAGTAACCTAAGAGAAAGAAAGGGAGAAAAAGAGAGCATAAGTTAGTCAAACTAACTTCAAATACAAATAAAGATGCAAATGAATAGATAAGAAGAGGTTCGGTGTGGAGGCAAATCCACATCCTAAATAACTTACTTGAAGCCCCTGAAATGGTTAGTATGAATGCATAAGATGTGAAACAAAAGTAAATAAGGAAAATGAAGATGCAAATGGAGAGATAAGAATAAGTTGAATGTGGAGGCAAATCCACATCCTAAACAACTTACCTGAAGCCCCTGAAAAGTTAGTATGAATGCATAAGATATGAAACAAAAGGAAATAAGGAAAATGAAGATGCAATGATCAAGACCAGAAGTGCAAACACAATGAAAATGTGTTATGAAATGATGCAAAGACATGTATAATGTTTATGCATGATCATACAAGAGATGGGATGCAAAGGAAGGCATGTTAGAAGCTTGAAATCACATGAATACACATAAGAAGTAATGAGTGCAAAACATACCAAATGGATGCAACAATGATCAACCAATGTTCATACATGTCCTAAGGTATCTAAGATGACATACAAATGCATGAGATGTCATGACAAGTCCATATGATGAAGGTATGCAAAGATGAATGCAAATGATCATGGCAAATTAGGGTTTTAAGAAAGTATGAGATGCACATGTCCACAACAGAAGGATAACGCATGATAAAAATTTGAAAATGCAACCAAATGAACCATAAACACACATAAGATCACTCCCCAAATATGGAGGTTAGAAGCTATACCAAAGTCAAGTTATGGT
Source organism: Lathyrus aphaca (assembly GCA_963966055.1). Classification (NCBI taxonomy): domain Eukaryota; kingdom Viridiplantae; phylum Streptophyta; class Magnoliopsida; order Fabales; family Fabaceae; genus Lathyrus; species Lathyrus aphaca. Next base: position 62,488,135 of record OZ014519.1, on the reverse strand, counting down.
TTTTCTAAGTTAGGCTAGGGTTTTGGATACTTCTTCATGAAAAATGCCAAACAAATAGAAAATGCAATGCAAAAATATGAGTTAAATGCCCTAGATACTACATGCAAAGTATGAAAGAATGCAAAAATAACCATGTGCAAACTCATCTTGGTTGATCAGAAATGGATTTTTGAAGTTAGGATTAGAAAAATAGGAAATTTGGAAACCCTAATTCATGGTTAATTGTCAAAAAATGATCAAACCCTAAAAAAAATTTGTAAGATGAGTTTGTAAATTCTTCTAAATGTTTATGGATGTTTCATGAATTTTTTTGTGATTTTTAAATCCCTAAAAGTATTTTTAATTAATTAAAATGAATTAATTAATTAAATAATACAATTAAATGATTTAAAAATATATTTTTAATGAAAAAATTAAAAATAAAAATGTTTTTGGTTTCTAAAAATTATTTGAAGATAAAATGCAAAAGATCATGATTTTAGAAAATGATTTGCTATTTAAATAAATATGAGAAAACAAATGCAAAATAAAATAAAAATAAATACAAAGTAATCACAATGAATGGTTCAGATGCAAAGTTGATGACATCAAGGGCTGTGAAGGGAAGTCAGCGTGACCCAAGGTATGAGGATCCAGAGGTCCAGGTTCAAAGTTTGGTTTCGCGCGTGATCTAAGGGTCATGGTTCACTCTGAATTAATTAATTTTGATTAATATAATTTAATGAGATTAGGGGTTAATGACATGATCTAAACCGGTCAGCGCGCTAATTAAAACAAGATCTGATGGTTGTGGTTGCATCTGGAAACAAAAACAAGATTAATACCCTAATGACCTTCAGGTGGCCGGAGGGAAACTCCGGTCACCTTCTCCGGCGAACCCCCAACCCTAGTTTCTTCTACAGGCCATCCCACTCCCAGAAAATTTCCCAGAAACACTCTTCTAACTTCACTCAACTCAAATCAACAATCAAATGCATTTATAACAAGTGAATCAAGAGAATCGAAACAAAACAAATTCACGGCCAAACTTTCAGAACATCATAGCATACTCATTTTTCACTCATTTTCAATTATAAACATATCATGATGATCAGGATAACATGTAGATTCAATTTATAACAAGAAAACGAAGTTCTGGAAAATTTGTTCTTGATGGATACCTGAACTGAAGACCTTTGAATAGGAGCTCTCTGAGCCTTTCCTTTGTGCAAACCAACTCCACTGAACCTCCTGAAGCTAATGTGATGCTTGGAAAGAGTTTGTTTGGGCTATTTTGGGATATCCAGTTCTGGTTTGGAGAAAATGGAGTTCTTGTGTGTTGAGTTTTAGGCCATGGCAATGGGTGGGATGTGTTCCTTAGGTCATGTATGATTGAATGGTGAAAGAAAATTTGATGTTTGATGGTTGTGTAATGAGTTTCGAAGAAAGCAAGTTTGAGAGGATTTTTTTGCAATCTGATGATATGGTCCCTTTCAAGGCTTGATATTATGTGTTTTATGCTTCTTAGGGTTTGTATAAACAATGTTATTGGTCAGAAGAGTTTTTGTGGCACTGTGGAATTGGCATGGCTTGAAATGCAAAAAGTCAAGATTTTGTGAACTAGAGGCATGGGCTGGGACATAGATGTTTGGAAGGGTGGTTCTGCATCAGCTAACTTCATAGAGCACCCTTGGGTCATTTGTGATGAGTTGTACCATTTGGATCATGAGATTGTATGTGTTTTGCATTTTCACAACTTTGAGAACTCTTGAGATGAAAGTCATGAAAATCCTTGGCTCTTGGCACAATTCTGGTCTAAACAAGTTGCATTATTTTTCTATTATGTGTTGAAGTGCATTAGAGGTCATGAGAAGGCTTGGAAAGCAAAATTGCACATCTCTTAGGCATGAACTTGAAAATTATGTGATTTTTGCTAACTTTGATCCATCATAACTTGAGTTCTAGGATGAATCAAGAGGAGTTCTTGTACTTTTTGAAAATGGGAAGATCCAATCTACAACTTTCATGTTTGAAAAATTTCATTTGAAGCCTTTTTATCAAGAAAGAGGAGGTTGAAAATCTTTCCCAAAATGGAAAGTTTACATTACAAGTCATGTCCAAAAATGGCAACTTTGCAAATGGCTCAAAATTCTCCAATATTGTGAACTTCTAACCATTCCCAAGATCAAATAAAGATCATAGGACCTCAAATTGATGAAGATGACCCTTTGGTATCCTTGATGGAGGCCTCAGATGCCCTGATTCTGACTTTTCTTGTACAACAAGTTACCATTTGATCAGATGACTTCCACAATGAATTTTTGCTTCAAATTTGATACACATTCTCCTTATAACATATATAGACCTATAGAATCAAGAATGGCCAAATATTTTAAGTGTAAGGGCCTCAAACCTAAAACCTTAATTCCTGGTCAGCTGTGTAGGAAACCCTAAGCCTGCCTGGGTAGCTGTGCAATCCTCTGAGATTTTGTGACTTTAAAGCAAACTTGGCGGTATAATATGATCATAGAACACTCATGGACCCTCTTGTCATGCTTCATGGCCTCTGAGATAGCTCAAACCACTTCTAATATTTATTTGATCACAAACCCTAGTTATGCAACTTATGCAATGAAATAACTATGCAGTGTGAGATGGTATGCTTATGCAATGCAATATGAAGGATCACAAGCCAAGGTGTGAGAAAAAAGAGAGGGAAAATTTGGGGTGTTTACAACTGCCCCTATTCAAGCATGAGTTAGCTGTGTAGGATGTAAGCGCCTGGCTTAACAGACAAATAAGATAACTTGTGGTTGAATACCAAGACAGTCCAAAATTTGCACTCTTTATTATAAGAAGAAAAGGGATATAAATTGTAATAGACAGTATAGACTGAATATCAAATGATAGTGACGGAGGATGACCATCGAGAAGAGGACGACTGGTGGGGATAAAAACGGTGAGAAACGCACTAACAGGGGCGGCCATCATGCTGGGGAATAAAGAATCTGCGACGGGGACGACCATCGGGTAAAGTGATGAAGGACGATGATCAAGATAAAGAAGAAAACCACGACGTGGACGGCCATCAGGTAAAGGATAAATGAAAATGATGAGGGACGATCATAAAAAAGGTGAAGGACGATCACCGAGCAGGGGACAGGTGCTGAAAAGATCACGACATAGGACGAATATCAGATAGAAAGATCAACGATGGGGACGGCCATTGGATAAAATGATGAGGGACGGTCATCAAAATAAATGATGAGGGACGGTCATCAAGAGGTGAAGGACGATCACCTAGCAGGGGATGGCTGATCTGTTGGGGATTATCTCGACATAGGACGAATGTCGGATAAACAGATCGACGATGGGGACGACCATCGGATGAATGATGAGGTACGGTCATCAAAAGGTGAAGGACGATTACCTAGCAGGGTACGGTTGCTGAGGATTATCGCGACATAGGATGGATGTCGGATAGAAAGTTGACGATGGGGACGGCCATCGGATGAATGATGAGGTACGGTCATCAAAAGGTGAAGGACGATCACCTAGCAGGGTACGGCTGTTGAGGATCATCGCGACATAGGACGAATGTCGGATAGAATGTTGTTTTGTTGGCGACTTCTAGGGATAGATAAACACGGACGAGTGTTTAAGCCCTAAAAATAAAATGGTATAAGTGTTTCGACAGTGTGTATAGATTAAAGATACGGACGAGTATCCTTAGGACCACGATACGGACGCGTATCGATAGAAACAAACAACGACGCGTGTTTAAGGAGTGATGATACGGACGAGTATCAACTGTTTGAACAAGGAACACGGACGAGTGTTGATCTGCTGGGGAGATGCGTAAGATACAGACAAGTATCAAAGAATTATGTATAAGTAGGATACAGACGAGTATCAGAAGGATTGTTTATAAGTATGTACAAGTATTTGTATTGAGAGTGCAAAAGGATATTTTGGCTTTTATCTGCAGGGGATAAGTTTTTGCGTATTGCTGGAGGAGTGATTTTGGTATTTGCAGGTGACTGGATCGAACTTGGCTTATGATCATGCAAATGTTTGATTTTTGTTGTAATGCTCTGTATTAGACGGAATGTTACGCTCTGTTTGGGGAGGAATGATGTGAATGCTATGATTATGCAAATGAGAGAAACGAGATCCGAGATCTGGAATCTGCTGGGAGAACGGACCACTATCTGGAATCTGTTGGGAGAACGGATCACTGGGCGATCTATGAGGAGAAAGGATCACTGCACGATCTTTCTGGAGAACTATGGGGGAAGAACTCTATGGGGATCCAATGCTGGGGATGAGAAGATCTGGCAACTCGCTGGGGAAAAGTGATTTAGGCATTGCTTTGGAGATCCTGCTTAGGGAGGAGAGAACTTCTAGGAAGTAATCTGTCGGAGGATCAGCTTTGTGGGGGATACTCTGAGGGGATAAAAAGATCGGTGAGGAAATACTTTCGTTAAGTAGTCCTTCTGATGATGTGATTGTCGGCTTGGCTGGGGATATAGTGCCTGATATGCCCCATGCTGTGAAAGGTTGTCCTCCTTGAGTACCTGCAACCTGTCAAACAAAGGAAACGCACAAGTGCCCTGAGGTATCCTTAACCGGATTCCGTTATAGGAGTTAGGTTCGCTTAAGATCACATATTTCCTACAAGCATTTATTGAAAATGGCTTATATGTTTCCATGCAAATGTTGTATTACGGACTTTGGACATTTTGCAAACAAAACAAAAAGGTACAAAACAAAGTGTGAATGAATATTTGACTTTATTGATTTGTGTGCCCTGAATAGGCGAGTACAGTGAGGAAGCTAATCCCTGAAATGAGGAGGTTGCTGCAAAATTGAGAAAATAAAAGTCCTATTCAGCAATGTTGAAGTTGATGCTCCAATCTTCCTTTTGATATGACCTGTATGACCTGAACGTTCTTCTTATCTTGCTTTCTGAAGAAAGTTGATTTTGACCGACGCTTTTTCCTTTCGAAGCTTGCCATTTTATGTGAGTGATACAGACGAATTCAGATTGCAGTTGTTCGCTTATTCCTTGATTTTGCGTGGATCTCCCTTTCGGGTTTTCAATCCACCGGGATACCCTTTTCTGCCTGAGCTGTCCGATGTGGCTTTTCAACTCAGTGGGTGTACATTTTTTTTCAATTTTTCCCTTATTTTTTCCCGAGTCTTTTATTCTGTTTTTGACTCGCCGGGATGCCCTATTTTTTCCTGGACTTACATTCTGCTTTTATGTCCAGCGGGTCATTTATGCGAAGTATTTTTTAACTGCATCAGAATTCACAGGAGACGGGAAGTCTTCACCATCCATGGTTGCGAGCATCAGTGCTCCGCCCGAGAAGACTTTAGTTATCACATAGGGACCTTCATAGTTTGGTGTCCACTTGCCCTCGTGGTCTGTATGAGGAGGAAGGATCCTTTTCAGTACAAGCTCTCCCACTTGATATTCCCGAGGTCTGACTTTTTGATTGGATGCTTTCTTCATCCGTTTAAGATATAACTGACCTTGACAGATAGCTGCTAATCTCTTTTCTTCAATCAAGCTCAATTGGTTATAACGAGATCGGACCCATTCTGCTTCGTCCAGTTTTACATCCATCATTACACGCAAGGAGGGTAATTCAACTTCAACAGATAGGACTGCTTCCATACCATACACAAGCTGATAAGGTATTGCCCCGGTAGATGTTCTGATGGAAGTTTGGTACCCATGCAAGGCGAATGGTAACATTTCATGTCAGTCTTTGTATGTGACTACCATCTTTTGCACAATCTTCTTAATGTTCTTGTTAGCCGCCTCAACAGCGCCATTCATCTTTGGCCTGTAAGGAGAAGAGTTGTGATGTTGAATTTTGAAGTCTCGACATAGTTCTGCCATCATCTTGTTGTTAAGGTTCGAACCATTATCAGTAATGATTCTCTCGGGAACTCCATATCGACAAATGATATCCCTTTTTCAGAAATCGGGCTACCACTTGCTTGGTGACATTTGCATACGAAGCTGCTTCAACCCATTTAGTGAAGTAATCAATGGCTACCAGGATGAATCTGTGACCATTTAAAGCAGTTGGCTCGATCTTTCCAATCATATCAATGCCCCACATGGTGAAGGGCCAGGGTGAAGACAATATATTCAAAGGTTTGGGAGGCACATGCACTTTGTCTGCGTAGATCTGGCATTTATGGCACTTTCTGGCATAAGCACAACAGTCTGCATCCATTGTGATCCAGTAGTAACCTGATCTCAACAATTTCTTTTCCATTGCATGTCCTCCGGCATGGATACCGAAAGAACCTTCATGTACTTCGTGCATTAGTAGGTCTGCTTCCTTCTTGTCAACACATCTGAGCAAGACCATGTCGAAGTTCCGCTTGTATAAGGAGCCATCAGTATTGAGGAAGAAACTGCCGGCTAGCCTTCTCAATGTCTTCTTATCATTAGACGATGCCCCGGGTGGGTATGTCTGAGTCTCCAAGAAGCATTTAATGTCGTGGAACCAAGGTTTGTTGTCAATGACAGTGTCCACAGAGAATACATACGCCGGTCGGTCTAGTCTGGATACTAAAATCCGAGGTACATAGTTAGCATTCTATACTTTGATCATAGATGAAATAGTGGCCAAGGCATCTGCAAACTGATTCTCATCTCGAGGGATGTATTCAAGCTTGACTGTTGTGAAGAAAGTCAACAATATCCTCATATAGTCACGGTAGGGAACCAGATGCTCTTGATGAGTATACCACTTGCCATTAGTCTGGTAGATCACCAAAGCTGAATCTCCAAATACATTCAAGGTTTTGATCCTGAGGTCAATAGCTTCTTCAAGACCCATGATACAAGCTTCGTATTCTGCTTCGATGTTAGTGCAGGCGAAGGTGAGCCTTGCTGAGAAAGGTAGATGGACCCCTTTGGGTGTAATAAGCACTGCACCAACTCCACGACTGTTACAATTAACTGCCCCATCGAACATCATAGTCCATGCTTCTTCTGGATCAGGCCCTTCAGTGTGAATAGGCTTTTCACAATCTTTTGACTTTAAGAACATGATGTCTTCATCAGGGAAATAAAATATCTTAGGCAGGTAGTCATCAATGGGTTGCTTAGCCAAATAGTCAGACAATACACTGCCCTTGATAGCTTTCTGAGAGGTGTACTGAATATCATATTTTGTTAGAATCATTTGCCACCTTGCAACCCTTCCGGTAAGTGCTGGCTTCTCAAATATGTACTTGACTGGGTCCATCTTCGAGATTAATAAGGTAGTATGAGTTAACATATATTGTCTTAGTCGGCGAGCAGCCCACGCTAAAACACATCAAGATTTCTCGAGCAGTGAATAATGTTGTTCACAGTCGGTAAACTTTTTGCTTAGGTAGTATATTGCATACTCTTTTCGACCAGACTCGTCATGCTGGCTCAACACACACCCCATTGATTCATCTAATACTGTCAGGTATATTATTAGAGGTCTTCCTTCAACTGGAGGCATGAGAATAGGAGGTTCTTGCAAATACTCTTTGATCTTGTCAAAAGTTCTTTGACAATCATCGTTCCACCTGACTGTTTGTTCCTTTCTTAGCAGTTTGAACAAGGGCTCGCAGATTGCAGTGAGATAAGATATGAACCTTGAAATGTAGTTCAATCTACCTAAGAACCCTCGAACTTCTTTCTCAGTCTTAGGTGCAGGCATTTCCTGAATTGCTTTGACTTTGTCGGGATCAACCCCAATTCCTTTTCCGCTTACAATAAAACCCAACAGCTTACCAGAATGTACCCCGAATGTACATTTGTTGGGGTTCAACCTTAACTGATACTTCCTTAGACGCTTGAACAATTTCAACAGGTTTACCAAATGGTCTTCTTTTGTGAGGGACTTGGCAATCATATCATCTACGTATTACTCGATTTCTTTATGGATCATATCATGGAATAATGTTATCATAGCCCGTTGATATGTTGCACCGGCGTTCTTCAGACCAAACGGCATTACTTTGTAGCAGAACGTGCCCTATGGTGTGATGAAGGTTGTCTTCTCCATATCTTCAGGCGACATCTTGATCTGGTTGTATCCTGAAAATCCATCCATAAAAGAAAATACCGAGAATTGAGTTGTGTTATCCACCAATACATCAATGTGAGTTAATGGGAAGTCATTTTCAGGCTTTCTCTGTTCAGATCCCGGTAATCAACATACATACGCACCTTGCCATCCTTCTTAGGTACGGGTACAATGTTAGCAACCCACGACGGGTAACTAGTTACAGCAAGAAAACCGGCCATGTCCGGGCGAGTACGGCGCAACTTCTGTTTAACTGGCGGACAATCTTCTTTCAATGGCAGCTTGTGCATGACAATATCTATATCCAAGCCCGACATATCTTGATAGGACCAAGTGAACACATCGACATATTCTCGCAACATACTGATAAGTTGTTCTTTTACTGGAGCTTGCAGACTGGCTTCAATCTTCACCTCTTTCACATCTTCCTTGGTACCAAGATTGATAGTCTCAACCTCCTCCTGATGAGGAGCAATCACCTTTTCCTATTGTCTCAATAACCTGGCTAGCTCTTCAGGTAAATCGTAGTCTTCTTCAACCCCTTCATCTGCTTGATTAATCGGATTGTCGAAGTCATACGAAGGCATAGCGGTGTCGTTATCAGTGCAATCTGGAGGACTATTTCTGCAAGGGTTGAGATTTGGTTCATTTTAGTGATTGATTTTATTTTATTTTTTAAAAAGTGAATGAAGTTATTATTGAGAAAAACATTGCCATTTATTGTTTTGTGCGAAAATAACAAAAATGAAAAGACAGTGAGCGAAAAAGATTATTTGCAAAAAGATGTCCATTGTTCATTAATATTCAATTTGCACAAATACATATGGTCCTATTACAAAATGAGTCCCGACATCTTGGGCAAGATGCAGGACTTTGATGCATGCTTAAAACAGGAAATAATAATTACTCTGCAGCAGTAACCCTTATAATTTCCTGGGAAGACCAGTTGAGGACTTGTCGGGCCGAGATTCTTGGACGGATCCAGCTTTCCAGGTTGTAGTCACTCTCAGCCTCATCTTCCAAAGTGTTGACAGCATCCAGGGTCAGCATTCCCCCACTTATGAACTTGGGAGCTTCAGCAGCCTCCTCTGGAACTTGTCGGGATGGTCTGTAACCCAAACCGAATTAGTCTTCTTTCATCTGAACCTTCAGCAGCTTGCCCCAACCTTGGGCATTCCCTTCTTCCACAACCTTCCGAGCTTGTTTGTAGGAAGCAATTGAGGTGCCCATTCTTTCCTCTTGGGATGCAGCAAACACCTCAGTTGTAGCTTCGTTGACGTTCAAGGCTTCAAAACCTTGACTCATGGTTTCATGGATCTCCCCATCCATTTCTATGTACTTGTATGTAGCCAGGTGACTGACAAAGATGTCTTCTTCTCCACAGATGGTGATAATTTGGCCTTCCCACTCATATTTTAACTTCTAGTGAAGGGTTGATGTTACCGCGCTGGCGGCGTGGATCCAGGGTCGACCCAACAAACAGCTGTAGGCAAGCTGTATGTCCATCACATAGAAGGTAGTTTTGAAAACTTGTGGGCCAATTACCACGGGCAGCTCAATCTCTCCGAGAACCGATATCTTAGAACCATCAAAAGCTCTGACAACTAGGTTGCTCGGATGGAGTGCAAGACCATCATACTCCAGCTTGACTAAAGCTTTCTTTGGCAACACATTGAGTGATGATCTGGTATCAACAAAGACATGAGAAAGTACATCACCTTTACATTCCAAAGTTATATGCAAAGCCTTGTTGTGGTTACGCCCATCCGTAGTCAAGCCAGCATTGGTGAAACCTAGTCCATGACTAGTATTGACATTTGCGACCATCGTTTCTAACTGATTGACCGTGATTTCTTCCAGCACATAAGCTGCATGCAAGACCTTGAGTAGTGAATTTCAGTGAGCCTCGGAACACATGAACAGAGATAGTATGGAGATCTTGGAGGGTGTTTGGTGGAGCTGATCTACAACTTTGTAATCACTTTTCTTGATAATCCTCATGAACTCGTTCACATCCTGATCAAAGGACGTCTTCTGAGTTTCTTTTGCAGCTGATTCTTCTGGCACCACACTTTTGCCTTTTTCCTTGGCAACAGTTTCTGCTTCAGCATTAATTCTTGGAAACTGTGAAGCGAAGAGACGTTCGCTCCGAGTGAAGCCTCCCCCTCCCCCGACATTGTCAATTTATGGTGTAGAAGTTAAAGAGTCAAGGGTAACTTTCCTTCCCTGGCGGTAAAGATCTGAGTCGTAGTGCCAAGGCACGACACTGTTGATGTCATAGGGAATTGGCCCAGGCACCGTGATGGTTACCGGACTAATTGCAACGGAAGAAGGAGTTGTGATAGTCTGTGGATCATAGTAGATTGTGACAGGAGGTCTGATTAAAGATGGTGCGGGTGCAGGAAGTTGTTGATGTTGATGAGGGTGTTGCTAAAAGTTGTTGTTGAGAGAATCCGAAACATGGATGGTTGTTGGATCATAATAGATGGTAACCGTTGAGATTTCGTCACTGGTGTTGGTTGTTGTTGTAGTCGATTCTGTTGGAATGACTTCTGCTGGCGTTGTAGAAGATTCTGTTGAGATTATGTTTGCTGGTGCTGTAGGAGAGATTTTTGTTGCCTTTGTGGAAGATGGAACTGTTGATGTGATTTGCAGGATGCCTTCTCTGATAAGACTGCTAATACCATTCTTCATATTTGTACAACCATTGGTAGAAACTTTTCAAGCTTCACAACAGGCTTCACAACCCGGAAACACTTGGCACTTCAATAGCTGAGTTTTTACTTCATCCAGTGGTGTTTGAATACTTGCAATGTCATCAATCAGATTTGCTGGTTGGTCTTCCTCGTTAGCATTAATCTTTGGCCCACTGTGGTTCGGTATTGAATTTTTGATAACACTCGGAGGAGGTGCGAAGTTTACAGCTTTGGAATCAATCAGGTCTTGATCTTTCATATGCAGGGCCCTACACTTTTCTGTGGCATGACCAAGAGCATTCGAGTGGAAGGCGCATCTTGCGTTGACATCATAATTTCTTGGAAGGTTGAGAGGATCTGGTGGAGCCAAAGTCCTCATTTCAACTAAGTTGAGTTTCAACAGTTGTGGGAGTAACACTGTATAGGGCATCGGAATGGGATCGATTACCCTGTTGATCTGAGAAGTCCTTTGTTGAAATGGACGCTGTTGTTGATTATTGTTGTTGTAAGGTCTTTGTTGCTGTTGAGGATATTGTTGTTGTTGAGGTGCTGGAGTAGGGATGGTGACTGCAGCCACTGATCTTTGCAAGTATTGGGGCCTACCTCTACTAACATGCACTGCATTAGTTTCTCATGTCCTTCGGGGTCCGGAGAATGGTTTCTTTGTGTTGCTGGAGCTGGCGCCATTATCAGAAATCTTGCCATCTTCAACAAACTTTCAATCCGCTCTCCCGCTATGACCACATCAGCAAAGCTAGTGGAAGAGAAAGCAGCAAGTCTATCAATATAAGTTCCTTGCAGGGTATTCATGAACATGTCAGTATCTCTCTTTCTGACATTGGAGGTTGGACAGTAGCAGCCAGTTGTCTCCACCTTTGAGCGTATTCGCGGAAACTTTCTCTCGAGGACTGAGACATACCCATCAAGAGGGTCCTATTGGGTGCCATATCCAGGTTGTACTGATATTGGCGTACAAAGGCCTCGGCTAAGTCTTTCCAGTTCCTGACAGTAGCCTTTGATAGGTGTGAATACCACTCTCTGGATGCCCTGGTTAAACTGTCTTCAAAGTAAAACATCCACAGTTTCTCATCCATGGTATATGCTTTCAATCTTCCTAGAAAAGATTGCAAATGGGTACGAGGACAGGAGGTACCATTATACTTTTCAAAGCATGGAGGTTTGAACTTGTGGGGAATCCTTACCCCCTCAACCAGGCCCATGTCCATTACATCGAATCCCAAAGAGTTCTGGGATTCCAGGGATCTCAGCTTCTCAGATATCTCGTCCAGACGACGATCATAAGCTTCATCCGCCCCAACACCTAACACTGTAAACTGCTCATCTTGAGGATCTTCCTATAGAATACGATCTCCAGTGTTTCTTTGGCCATGCCCAAGTATATTAGCTTCGGGATTGTTGTCAGGTCCAAACACTACTGGAGTCGTTCGCGGCTGCTCGCGCTCATTGTTACTAGTACCTCCAGTGCCTGCATGGTTATCTTTCGGGGTTTGCCGCTCGACCAACTCCCTCAATCTTTCTTGGGTATGGGCTAGTCCAGTCATTACAGCCATGAATTGATTCATTTGGGTCCTCACTTCTGTCCTCACATCTATCATTTGAGTCCTCACATCTGTCAGTTCCTGCTGTAGCTGATCCATTTGTAGACTCGGAAGGTTGTGTCGAGTTGGATATATGTGGACTGGGTTGACGGAAAAGACCCTTCTGCGAGCAATATTTCCTGAAACAATCAACAAAGTGAGAAAACAACAACAAAACACCTGCAAAACAAAGGATATGAGGTTAGCATGCAATGTAATATGTCTATTTGTCTTTCGAGGGTATCTGATTTGGTTCTTGGTTTTGACCTTCCAGACCCCTTGGAGGAGATAAAGATGTTGAACGGAATCCACAAAAACCAAAAGATACATAGAATACAAACGGCATTGCCAAAATACAACTAGTTCGTGAATACAACAAAAACAAAAACTCCCCTGGTGAGTTGAAATACATAAACTATCAGTTCACGAACACAACAAAACAAACTCCCATGGAAAGTCGAAATACAAAAACAAATACAAAGAAAAATCAAGCATCCAATCCATATGCATCCTCCCTGACTTCCTTTAAGAGAGCATCAGTCACAGGTCCAGCTGGGTGTTCTATGATGGTCCTGATGAGAAGGTTTCTGGTTGTGATGGCATTTGTCATCTTCTGATACTTATCTTGTTCTTTGGATCTCTTTAACCCCGCCCGGAGTTTCAACTATGAGATCTCCTTCTGAGCTGCTAGCAGTGCTTCTTGGCTTCTTTTCTCATTAGACTCTAACTGCTCTATCTTGGATTGCATCTTCTGATCTTCTTGCAAACGGGCCTCAGTTATTATGACCCATCTACCCTGACTTTCTTCCAGATAATGCTCAGCTCTTGCCTTCTGAATTTTGGCCTCTTTACATGCATTCTTCAACACAAGTTCTCCTGCTCGGGCTTTCCTAATGAAGTCTTCAGTCTTCTCAATTTTGGTTACATGCTCAATGCGTAACTTCTCTAACCTCTCAATGTCTAGACGACCATTGTTCCTTTCCCAAAGGGTCTTCTTCAAAGCTTCAGCCAGCTGGGCATTCCTTTCTTTCATCTTCTCAAATTCTTCCAGACTGACTGTGGCTATGGGCTCAACTGCTGATGGCCTTGGCACATCCTCCAGGGTGAATGGCATGCGAGTGATCTATCCTCTGATATGCGACCATTCAATGTACTGAGCAGAGGCTATGTTGTTGCACTTCCCCAGAATAGCGGTTCCTTTAGTCTATATATTGTCCCAAGCCTAGGCTTCTTGTCGGACGGTGGCATGGTTTTTCTGAACAGCACAATAAAGAGATTTTGCTAGGTCTTGCTCCCTAGGTGGATGTACCAAGGCATACCCCAACTGTCTTTTGAAAAGTAAAGGATTGTAGTTGATGCAACCCTTCACTTGACTGAGAGGCACGTTTGGGTATTGCCCACAGCTTGTTATTATGTCTCGGCCCTTGGTGTTCTGAGTACACCATCTGATATCTTCTGAAGTAAGGGAAATCATTCTCTTAGCCCAATTCCTTATCTGATGTGGGTTCAAGAAAGATTCCGTCTTTGGCATATGCTTCATCAACCAACTGTAGAAGAGGGGGCACAACAGCTTACCAGTCTCCCTCTCTGTTCCTCATTCCTCTGATGATCTGAGTAGTAGAAGTCTCCCAATAAGGTGGGAACCGGGTTCTTTAGCATGAATATGTAGATGGCATTTTTGCTTACAAACTTAGGCTCGTCTGCAAACAAAATGATACCATAAATGCTGAGAGCTAGGAGAGCACATACAGTTTCCCAATTCCCTTTTGCAGCATGCTTTGTAGCCTGAGTAATCAAGAAATCCAGATGAAGGCCTGGGATTCCAGCCTTGGAAGTCATGTGTTCATCAATGGTGGTTACTTCCAGATGTAGTGTTTTGGCTATGTCTTCATTCTTCGGAGGAGTCATTTCAGGATTGAAAGGAATTCCTCTTCGGATGGGGATATCCAACAACATGGAGTATTCTTCCAACAACAAACCTATCTGGAAGTCTGGGAAAGTGAAACAACAGAGGGGAGGGTCATAAAACTGCAGACAAGTGTGAATCATGCTCCTCTGCAATGTGTCCAAGTCCAGGATCATGTCCAGGATTCCACCATAATGCTCTCTGAATAAGGGAACATGATCAGGGGTGATAAGGGCATGTATCTGCCTGATGCCTACTAGAGGATACTCAAAGAAGTGGTAGGTGATGTTGCTTTTCCTTGTTGAATCCATTCTGAAGATGTGTGTTGAAGGAGATAATAGAAGAAGTGTTGTAGCAGATAGGTTGAGCAGAAGAACGGTCAAAACCAAACCAAGAAAAGTGGATACCCTGTAAAACAAATAGACAAATGTTAAATGATGCAATATGATGTATGCTTATGATATGCAAAGGTTTGTGATCATGTGCTAGATTATCAGTTTCCTTTTGACAGGATCCTTGAGTGTTCAGAGTTTCAGATGGAGGTCTGAGAACCAGTAACCAGGTGGGGGACTAAAATAAAGAGTCAATAATCCAGGGTTTCAAAGAACTAGTCCAAAATGGTACAACCTTAAGAACAAATTCCAGTAGCAAGGTATGTTGAGGTTAATGGTTCCTGCAAACCTGTAAACAACCTAACCCACTCACATGTATTATTCTAGAACAAGGATCCTCAGGTTCAGATCTATTATGAGAAGTATAAACACTTCTAACCCGGGGGTACAGTGTTTACCTTAATCATAAAGGATCCTCCTCTAATTCACCTCAGATGTTGAAGGTCATCTAAAGAGGTCATCCAGACTTAGCATGCTTCCCCGATAGCTCTAGCACTACAGAAAATCCGTAGCACAAAGTTCTCAAAAGGAAACCCATGTCTGAACCGTGTTTTCATATTCCCGCACCAGACCGAAATGGAATGGGAAAGAATACAAAACCATTTTAATCCTATGTGTCACTCAGGCCTTTGTGTTTAGCCTTTCTCACTGGAATACCCCTCCCACCAAAGTAAACCAGAATACCAGCAAAATGATATGATAATAATAAATGAAATGCAGAAAGCAATAAATGAAAGTGATAAAGTAAATTCAATAAAGAAAGTTGTACAGGAAGTAATAAATAAAGCAAAAACATAAACACAAATAGCACATAACACCCCCAATAAACACAAACAAACAAGCGCTAGGAGAAACCCACAAGAGAACCAGAAGCCCTGGTTGCAAAGTCCCCTGCAGAGCCGCCAAGTTGTCGCTCCCCGGATTTTCATCCCAAGGGAAACACGAACTGGTGTCGGCGATGTTGAAGGTTGAGGTTGAATAGAGTCGCCAGCTAGGCATTTTTATCCCGAAGGAAAGGTAATGCTGCATAAACCTAGAAAGATATGGATTAGACGGTTGCGAACCAAAGAGACTGAGTAAGGCAGTAGGTTACGACCTGGGAAGGTATTAGCACCCAGATCGTCCGTCGTACTCGACGGGATCCACGCATACCTGATTGTGTTTAAAAGGGGACAATGTATGTGCTAAACTGTGTATAAAAGAGAGGGATGAATGGATGTACAGAGTGTCAGTGCAAGGAGAAAGTGAGTGCTCAAAACTGAGGCTGAGGAAAGAGAAATGGGAGGAGGAGAAGGGGGGCTTGGAGACTTTTGTTCGATAATCGTTAAGTTATGCCTACGTATCCTCTCGTGCAATGAGGAAGTCAGAACACCATAATTCGACCCAAAGAGATTTAGTGTTTTTGTTATGAACTGCTTGCTTGTCTATGCTCAAGTGTATGACTCGTATGGCTCGAGTGCTAACTGTCTTGCATTAGACGGGAGAAGCGAGTTCTCGTTTTCAGAGTGAATATGATGAGAAAAGAAACCCAGAGGAGACGTTTATTGTTTGTTTTGTGTTTTCAGTTTTTTATTGTTTTTGGTGTTTTGCATAAGATAATGAGCTTAAGCCTTAATTAAGGGTCGTAAACTCATTATATCACCCCTGATTAGGGATAATGAGTCTACTTAAGTATGAGATAAAAATTTCAACTTAATTACCCTAATGATGCAGGATTAAGATCATTAACCTACTTGTGATTATTAAGTGTTTTTGGATTTGGTTTTGTGTTAAGTAATGAGTTTAATCTCTAATCAGGGATTAGTGAACTCATTACACCATCCTAAGAGAAGGATAATAGATGAGAACACTTAAGATGAGGAAAACTCCTCAACTTAATCCATGGTTAGGGATTAAAATCATTATATAACAAGCCTTTATTAAAGTGGATTTTAATTAAAGGTGGGATTAAGAAATGGATTTTATGTTTATAAGACTAAACCTGAGGGGGACTTGTCCATTGAACACTAGGGTTAGTCCCTCTGAACCAACAGGCAGAGATGTAACCCTAATATAAGGCCCAAGTTAAAAGCTTAAGTCTTAATGATTATTAGGTGTTTTGATTAGGAGGTGTAAACAACTTAAAGGTTTAACACTAAGTATTAAAGTTATACACTCCATCCTAAGATAAGGATACAGGCATAACCCTAATTCAAAGTCTTAAAACTTTAACTGTTTAGCCTTGATTATGAGATGAGAAGCAGAGACTCAAGGAGACTCAAAGGTAAGAACTAGGGGAGACTATGTACAACCCTAAAGTTATCATGTTTGGATATTCCTATGGTTTGTGAGGCTTAGAGAAAGATCTTCAGATGGCCACCAAGGAAGAAGAAGCAGATGAAAAGAGAAGAGAAAGGAGAATAGGTTACTTACTTCCTGAAGAATTTAAGTAACCTAAGAGAAATAAAGGGAGCAAGAGAGAGCATAAATGAGTCAAACACACTTCAAAGACAAATAAAGATGCAAATGAAGAGATAAAAAGAGGTTGGATGTGGAGGCAAATCCACATCCTAAACAACTTACCTGAAGCCCCTGAAATGGTTAGTATGAATGCATAAGATGTGAAACAAAAGGAAATAAGGAAAATGAAGATGCAAATGGAGAGATAAGAAGAAGTTGGATGTGGAGGCAAATCCACATCCTAAACAACTTACCTGAAGCCCCTGAAAAGTTAGTATGAATGCATAAGATATGACACAAAAGGAAATAAGGCAAATTAAGATGCAATGATCAAGACCAGAAGTCAAAACACAATGCAAATGTGTTATTAAATGATGCAAAGACATGTACAATGTTTATGCATGATCATACAAGAGATGGGATGCAAAGGAATGCATGTTAGAAGCTTGAAATCACATGAATACACATAAGAAGTAATGAATGAAAAACATACCAAAGGGATGCAACAATGATCAAACAATGTTCATGCATGTCCTAAGGTATCTAAGATGACATACAAATGCATGAGATGTCATGACAAGTCCATATGATGAAGGTATGCAAAGATGAATGCAAATGATCATGGCAAATTAGGGTTTTAAGAAAGTATGAGATGCACATGTCCACAACAGAAGGATAACACATGATAAAAAATTTAAAATGCAACCAAATGAACCCTGAACACACATAAAATTACTCCCAAAAGATGGAGGTCAGAAGCTATACCAAAGTCAAGTTATTGTTTTTCTAAGTTAGGCTAGGGTTTTGGGTACTTCTTCATGAAAAATGCCAAAAAAATAGAAAATGCAATGCAAAAATATGAGTTAAATTCCCTAGATACTACATGCAAAGTATGAAAGAATGCAAAAAGAACCATGTGCAAACTCATCTTGGTTGATCAGAAATGGATTTTTGAAGTTAGGATTAGAAAAATAGGAAATTTGGAAACCCTAATTCATGGTTAATTGTCAAAATATGATCAAACCCTAAAAGAAATTTGTAAGATGAGTTTGTAAATTGTTCTAAATGTTTATGGATGCTTCATGAATTTTTTTGTGATTTTTAAATCCCTAAAAGTATTTTTAATTAATTAAATAATACGACTAAATGATTTAAAAATATATTTTTAATGCAAAAATTAAAAATAAAAATGTTTTTGGTTTCTAAAAAATATTTGAAGATAAAATGCAAAAGATCATGGTTTTAGAAAATGATTTGCTATTTTAAATAAATATGAGAAATCAAATGCAAAATAAAATAAAAATAAATGCAAAGTAATCACAATGCATGGTTCAGATGCAAAGTTGATGAGATCAAGGATTGTGAAGGGAAGTCAACGTGACCCAAGGTATGAGGATCCAGAGGCCCTGGTTCAAAGTTCGGTTTCGCGCGTGATCTAAGTGTCTTGGTTCACTCTGAATTAATTATTTTTTATTAATATAATTAAATGAGATTAGGGGTTAATGACATGATCTAAACCATCGGTGCGTTAATTAAAACAAGATCTGATGGTTGTGGTTGCATCTGGAAACAAAAACAAGATTAAAACCCTAATGACCTTCAGGTGGCCGGAGGGAAGCTCCGGTCACCTTCTCCGGCGAACCACCAACCCTAGTTTCTTCTAAAGGCCATCCCACTCCCTGAAAATTGCCCAGAAACACTCCCCTAAATTCACTCAACTCAAATCAACAATCAAATGCATATATAACAAGTGAATCAAGAGAATCGAAACAAAACAAATTCACGGCCAAACTTTCAAAACATCATAACATACTCATTTTTCACTCATTTTCAATTCTAAACATATCATGATGATCAAGATAACATGTAGATTCAATTTATAACAAAGAAAATGAAGTTCTGGAAAAAAAAATTCTTGATGGATACCTGAACTGAAGTCCTTTGAATAGGAGCTCTCTGAGCCTTTCCTTGGTGCAAACCAACTCCACTGAACCTCTTGAAGCTAATGTGATGCTTGGAAAGAAATTGTTTGGGCTATTTTGTGATATCCAGTTCTGGTTTGGCAGAAAATGGAGTTCTTATGTGTTGATTTTTAGGTCATGGCAATGGGTGGGATGTGTTCCTAAGGTCATGTATGATTGAATGGTGAAAGAAAATTTGATGTTTGATGGTTGTGTAATGAGTTTCGAAGAAGGCAAGTTTGAGAGGATTTTTTTGCAATCTAATGATATGGTCCCTTTCAAGGCTTGATGTTATGTGTTTTATGCTTCTTAGGGTTTGTATAAACAATGTTATTGGTCAGAAGAGTTGTTGTGGCACTGTGGGATTGGCATGACTTGAAATGCAAAAAGTCAAGATTTTGTGAACTAGAGGCATGGGCTGGGACAAAGATGTTTTAAAGGGTGGTTTTGCATCAGCTAACTTCATGGAGCACCCTTGGATCATTTGTGATGAGCTGTAACATTTGGATCATGAGATTGTATGTGTTTTGCATTTTCACAACTTTGAGAACTCTTGAGATGCAAGTCATGAAAATCCTTGGCTCTTGGTACAAATCTGGTCTAAACAAGTTGCATTATGTTTCTATGATGTGTAGAAGTGCATTAGAGGTCATGAGAAGGCTTGGAAAGCAAAATTTCACATTTCCCTCTTTGGCATGAACTTGAAAATTATGTGATTTTTGCCAACTTTGATCCATCATAACTTGAGTTCTAGGATGAATCAAGAGGAGTTCTTGTATTTTTTGAAAATGGGAAGATCCAATCTACAACTTTCATGTTTGAAAAATTTTCATTTGAAGCCTTTTTGATCAAGAAAGAGAAGGTTGAAAATCTTTCCCAAAATGGAAAGTTTACATTACAAGTCATGTCCAAAAATGGCAACTTTGCAAATGGCTCAAAATTCTCCAATATTGTGAACTTCTAACCATTCCCAATATCAAATAAAGATCATATAACCTCAAATTGATGAAGATGACCCTTTGGTACCCTTGATGGAGGCCTCAGATGCCCTGATTCTGACTTTTCTTGCACAACAAGTTACCATTTGATCAGATGACTTCCACAATGAATTTTTGCTTCAAATTTGATACACATGCTCCTTATAACATATATAGACCAATAGAATCAAGAATGGAAAAAAATTTAAGTGTAAGGGCCTCAAACCCAAAACCCTAATTTTTGGTCATCTGTGTAGGAAACCCTAAGCCTGCCTGGGTAGATGTGCAATCCTCTGAGATTTTGTGACTTTAAAGCAAACTTGGAGGTATAATATGATCATGGAACACTCATGGACCCTCTTGGCATGCTTCATGGCCTCTGAGATAGCTCAAACCACTTCTAAGATTTATTTGATCACAAACCATAGTTATGCAACTTATGCAGTGAAATAACTATGCAGTGTGAGATGGTATGCTTATGCAATACAATATGAAGGATCACAAGCCAAGGTGTGAGAAAAAAGAGAGGGAAAATTTGGGGTGTTTACACCTAGAAACTTTTCAAGTCTTAGGGCTCATCTCCTCATCTTCCGCAGTACTCTTCCCAATACACGATAAAATGATAGACTTATCATCTTCCCTTCTTTGTCAAAATATCCCATTCCATGGATTTCCAAAATTATCCTTACTTTTTTCCTTAAAGACCACCTTACCATTTTCTTAATATTTTTAATAATTATAATAATATAAATAATACACTAATTATTCATTCTATCAAATTATTTAAAAATACTCCTTGCTCCAAAATTCTCCAAAAATCACTAAACTTCTTAATTCCTTCTAAATTAATTAAATAAATTAATAATTGATTAATTCAGATTTTTGGGGCGTTACATCAGATCCATTTAGGAGAAATATGGTAGAGCTGAGGAAGATTTATGGAATAAGTTATTCTTTCAAGAAAGCATGATAAAACGGAAATCTAGAACGAACTGGACTAAAGATGGAGACATTAACTCTAGATTTTTTCATAATATGTTGAAGGTGCGAAGGCAAAGGAATACGATATCCTTTGTTAGATATGATTCGTAGTTGGTTGAATAAGTTAGTGATATAAAGGATGCTATCAAGAATTATTTTAACAACAAATTTCAAAGGAGAACTTTGGCGTGTCCGAAGATGAAGGCGGGATACTTACTAAAACTGAATGATGAAGACATAATTGAGTTAGAGAGAGGTTTCTCTTCGAATGAGATTCAGGATGTCGTGTTCAATTGTGATGGGACTAAAAGTCCGGATCCTGACGTATTTAGTCTTGATTTTGTTAGAACCTATTGGGATTTCATTGGTATGGATATAATTAATTGTTTAGTAGAGTTTCAATCCACTGCTAATCTTCCTAAATCCAGTCTTCCTCCTTTCTTACGCTTATACCGAAAGTAAAAAATCCTCAATTCTTGAAGGAATACAGGCCGATTTTCTTAATTAGTTGCATCTATAATATCTTACCCAAGTTGTTTGCAAATCGTTTTAAAAGGTTATTGGTAAGATTGTGTCTCAATCTCAAACGGGATTTATTTCGGGAAGAAACATTCGTGATAGTGTTGTGGTGCTTAGTGAAATTTTGGATCAATCTAAACGGTGGTTAAAAATTAGTATCACGTTGAAGCTTAATTTTGAGCTAGCCTATGACTGCATTGATTGAGATTTTTAATCTCATTGCTGCAAGATTCTGGTTTTGGGCCTAAGTGGATCCATTGGATGCGGGCAGCATTTTGAATAGTCATTTATCGGTATTTGTTAACGGTGGGGTAACGAAGGACTTCAGAGCATTCAAGGGTCCTTATCTCCATTTCTTTTATCTCTAGTTGCGGAAGGCCTCACCTTGCTTGTCATAAGATGTCACGGTTTAGGAAAACTATCTGGAATTCATTTTGGTAATCATTCGCGGTATAACATTCTTCAATTCGCAGACGATACAATGTTGATGTGCGGCACTACCTGGGATAATTTTGGGGCCTCAAATCCATTCTTCATGGATTTGAAATGGTGTCGGGTCTTAAAATAAATGCTTGGAAAAGTTGTTTAGTTGGTAATGAAGTTGATCTTTCTTTTCTTACTGCATCCTCTCAATTTCTAGCTTGTAAGATGGGTGGAGTTTCCTTCAAGTTTTTAGGCATAATGGTGGGAGGAAAACATAGTTTCAGCTCGTTTTGGGCACCAGTTATAAATATGTTCAAGTTTAACTTATCTATGTGGAAAGGGAAACAATTGTCGATCGGGGGAAGAGCCACCCTTTTAAATAGTGTCCTAGAAAATCTTCCCACTCATGTGTTCTCCTTTTTCTTGGCACCGGTATTGATTTTGAATGGATTAGTCGCCATTCAAAGAAATTTTCTATGGACAGGAACATCAGATAAAGCATCCACGGCTTGGGTTAAATGGAGTACGGTTTGTTTTCCAAGGGATAAAGGAGGATTAGGTATTCACGATATTCGTCTCTTTAATAAGGCTCTAGTGGTAAAGTGGATTTGGAGGATTTTGAAGGAATCAAATCCATTATAGGAGGGGATTTTAATATTCAAATATGGTGATTTTAAGAATATGTTGTTGTGCAGTGAGTCTTCTGATGAATACGTTTTTCATTCTCTATGGTGACACGATTTACTTGTGTTAAGAGATGAATCTCATCCGGTTGTTTTTTGGAGGGGTTACGGTTCACTATTGGTAGAGGTGAATCTGTTTTGTTTTGGTATCATCAATCGATTGGAATCTATCCTTTATATATTTCTTTTACGCGTCTGTTTGCAGGAATTTTAGCAAAGCACTTGTCAGAAATGCAGGCAGGGAACTGGTAGTGTAATGTGTGGCATTGGAACTCGCCAAATTTGATGACGGTGTTATCTGCGCGACCAGGCATGATCTAGACAATTTTCTGCTGATCCTGGAGCACGTGCATCCTGCTACGGATGCACCGGATTACATCATGTGGGCTTGGTCTCATGATCAAGTATTTTTTGTTAATTCCTTTTACGACAGATACATTAGTTTTACGGATAGTCCTCCTCTAGTGCAGTCCGCTTTGTTGGCGCTAGATATTATTTGGAAAACCTTAATTCCTTTGAAGGTTAAAGTGTTCAGTTGGCATTTATTGATTAACAGATTACCGATGAGGCAAAATTTGTTGGATTGTATCATTATTGGTCCACACGATAGTGTGTGTGTTTTTTGCTTTATGGAAGTTAAAGATTCAAACCATTTGTTTCTCCATTGCTCTAAAGATGTTCTCGTTTGGAACCATATTTTTTATTGGTTAGGCCTTAAGCGTTTTCAAGCATCTGATATTATGGTGTTTTTGTTAGAATGTTTTGTTAGAATGAGGTCTATTTGTTCGGTTCAATCGGTCGCATTCCTTTGGTTTACCTCTTGTTGGGTTATTTGGCAATCAAGGAACCGTATCATTCTCAACGAAGAAATTTGCAACCCATAGGAGTTGTTTCATAGAGTCATAAACTTGTCTTGGGGATGGTTAATTTTTATTCATAGGAATAAAACTTTATGTTCTTACTATGATTGGTTTAACCATCCTTGTGATTTTTTATAACTCGAGTTTGATGGCTTTTGTAATTGGGTTGGAGTACCCCTAGTACTCTCACTTAATTAATTTTGCTTATAAAAAAAGTAGCAATAAGTTGACCTGCTATTACAGATGACTTATAGATTGAATAAATAACAATCAATTAGAGAGTTAGAATTATCCTAAACTAAACACCCCCTCTCCAGGGCCTAATGAACACATCCATTATCTCGTTAGTCTCAAGAATGTGCATAACATCAAGTTTTTTTTCCAAAACCTTATTTCTAACATAAATAAATAAATAAATAAATAAATAAATCTTCATATGTTTTATTCTAAAGTGTGTGATGGGATTGTGTGCAAGAAGAATGGCTCATTTGTTGTCACACAAGATCATAGGAAGCTTGGTAGCAACATATAACTCCTTGAGAAGTGTTTAAAACCATAGTAGATCAACAGTTGTTTGAGTTAAACTCTTGTACTCTACTTCAGTACAAGATCTAGCTACAATTGACTGCTTTTTTAGACCATAATGAGATGAGGTTAGCAACAAAGAATATGGATGTACCAGAAGTGCTTCTTTTGTCATCAGGGTTAAATGTCCAATTAGCATCACAAAAGACTTGCAAGGATGGTGAAATCTTATGTGAGTGAAGAGAAAGGTGAAAGTCGTGCCCAAGAGTTCCCTTGAGATGCGTAAGAATCCTTTTTATCGCCACCCAATGAGACTCAAGAGAATGAGCCATGAATTAGCACACTTTATTGACTGCATAAGCTATATCATGCCTTGTAATTGTGGCACACTACAATTCTCTTACAATAGATCTATAGAGGAAATGAATAGTCAAGGAAGCAAATTGTGTTTTGGTACGTTTGCAAGTTGATTATTGTTACATTGAATTTTTCGACTTGACTCTAAATGGTAAGTACTCATGGGATTAACCATAAATATGCCACGTGGAAGGTCAAAATAGAGTGAGTCCATATGATTAATATGACTTAAGGATGAAAGTCACATAGAGTGACACTGGTCGAAGGTTGCAAGGTCGAAGAACATAGTGAGGAACATTGGGACTTAATGAAATTTAATATTGTGTTATGTTGGCTAAGGTTGGAGTTCATCACTATAATGGAAGTAATGTCGATCATTCATTAGATATTCGTTACATGTAAAGTTCATCACTACAATGGACAATACAATAGAACATGTTATCTTAACATGGTAGACGTCGAAGACCTCGACGAGGATGGTAATCCTACACATTTATGTAATACTCAAAGTACTTGCATCTTGAGAAACGAGTTAGGAAAAATGTACGTGTGTGTTCCACCATTTTATACATTTCCAACACTTTTATCTTAAAAGTT
Organism: Lathyrus aphaca; assembly: GCA_963966055.1. Lineage (NCBI taxonomy): Eukaryota > Viridiplantae > Streptophyta > Magnoliopsida > Fabales > Fabaceae > Lathyrus > Lathyrus aphaca. Next base: position 62,463,149 of record OZ014519.1, on the reverse strand, counting down.
TTTTTATACATTAAAGTCTATTTTGATTTCCTTTACTTTTTATGTCACTTTACCTTACTTGAAATTTATTTTCAACCTTTCTCTTTTTCCTGTATTTACCCTTCGATTTCACAGTTTCTTTACTTTATTTGCACTTTATTTACACTCATTTCGTTTCTTGAACACTAATCTTATCTACAAGTAATCACAACAAACATTTTCAAGGAGTTTACCTTAACTTCGACAACCTTATGATTTTCACAAATAGTACATACACACAAATATGTTCGAGAGATTTTTGAGTTTGATCCCTTAAGTATTAATAGAAACTTGTATTTGTTTAGCAAATTTCACAATAAACAACTGCACGTGATTAGTCATATGGTAGGAATCAATCGTAATCGTATTGGTTTTGTGAAGAAGATCCCTAATATAATTAGTTTGAGTGAGAAGCCTACTTGACTTCAATGCTCAGAAAATAACCAAGGTCAATAAGGTGTTTAAGAGAAAATTCAAGGTTTAACTTGATGGTAATGTATTGAAACATAGTATTGGAAACATAGTATTGGAATTACCAGTGATGATGATATCATCCAGATACGCAAAACAATAGACGATAAGCCCATTCACAAAATAAGTAAATAGAGAAGAATCACATATACTTGTTTTAAACTAAAGGTTGAGCAGGGTAGCTTGAAGTCTTTCAAACCATTACCTAGGGGTTGTTTGAGGTCATATAGAGCTTTGTGTAACTTGCACACAAGTGAAGAGTTGAAGCTAACAAATCCTTGAAGTTGTTCCATGTTAGACTTCCTCGTTAAGAAACCCATTTAGGAATATGTTATTAACATCGATTCGTTGGATAGACTAGTGATGAGTGATTGCAATGGTAAGGCAAGTATGGCCAAATATGGAATGGAAATAACATTTTATGTTGAGAAAGTGACTAGAAGAAGGTTATGGAAGGGACTAGAAGAAGGTTATGGAGTGTGAGTTGTGTATGAGGTTGAAATGGAGAAGAAAATGAGCTAGAGCCAGCATAATGTATACGCAAACCTTATCCATTGCTAATATAAATTTAGTCATGTCCTTCAAAGGAAATAATTTGTTGAAGATTATTGGCATTACTTGTTACATGATAAGAAGCAGGAACCAGAATGTAGATGCAGAAGGCAAAGCATTAGCAACAAATGTACTTGGATGACCTATTAAAGGAAGAGCATGCCTTAAAGGTGGAGGTTGTCTATTCCAAACATTATTGTCGTAAGGGTTAAGATAACCTTGCTATGAGTGTTGATTGTTGCCATAACCATGGTTGTAAGTGATGATTGAACTTGTACCAACAGTTTAAGGGTGAGTTTCCAAACTTAGAGCAAAAACTTGACAATGGATGCTAGTATTGGAGGAACATCCTCCTCCTCTGCCTCTATCAATTCGGTCTCTTCCTCTTCCATTACGATAATATCCTTACTTTATTTAATGAATCAACTATCAATGTTAAATGTTTTTGAATTAAATTAAAGATATAATAATAATACAAACATTATTTAATCCAAAATTTAATGATTTTTGCTTATAATAGTTACCAAGATTTAAGGTTTTTAGTGACCAGAAAGAGTATGCAACAATCTTTAAAAGACTATTATTTTGAGACGGATGAAGTAGCAATTTATGAGTGATCAGTAGGTGGAATTAGAGGCTCAGTAGTGAGTTAGACTGAGATAGATTGTGACACAGAATCAAGAACTGAATGCTTCTTAAACTTGTTAAGACACTACCGACTGCGAAGTGGTCGAGACTTGAGCAAAAGATGACGCTGATACTAGTGATGTAGTCATGGTGAAGACTGTTAGCAATCTAATACCATGTTAGAAATTGATAGTTGCACTATTTACTATTCATATTCAATTGTAACTAACTAACTATTTGATGAATTGGTAGTTATAAATGTCTGCAACTGATTGCATTTATAATAGCAACCAGTTGACCTGCTATGGCAGATGACTTACAGTCGGTTATGGTAGTTAGAACTACCCTAAGCTAGCTATAGTGAAGCCCGAATTCTAACTGTCTCAAACATGGCTGCACAACAGAAGATCCCGGTTTCTTGATAGTGTATACTTTGTCAGTTTTATATGCATTTCTTTGAATGCAAAAGGAAGTCATATAAAAAGAAACTGTAAAATCTAAAACACTAAGTCAAAATGCAGCATGTGGGAAGTACAAAATGACATAGAATCAGTAATCAATCATTCATAACAGCATGAACTTTTCTGTCATAGTCAATAATGTCATCTTAATGGTAGGATTAAAAACTCCTGTCACTGTCACAGACTATATTTCTAATGTTGGAACTGTACAAATCACAAACAAATAGCTGGTATCTATCTCTTGAACATCAATGGAAAAAAAAAAAAAAAATCAACTATGAGGAGAGGAAGAAGAATTTACACAAAAAAATGAATTTACTTTTCATGATTGTCTTCATTAGAATCTATCTTAATTATGAGTGGTTGGTTAAGATCTGATGATTGTTCAGCAACAATTGGTAATTCTGGCGAGGATGATGTAAGCCCGTCGATATCTTCGTTTTCGGCCAATGCTTTATCCAATGCAGACTTTGCAACTTTAGTAACACATATCATAAGAACCACTGCACATAACCCAAAACACCCCAACTTAGTGCAGAACTTATTAACTAAAACATATTAGTTCAATATGAAAAACAATGTAACTTACCCGATATTACGAGACCGATAATGATAAATGCCTGCATCAACAAGAGAACGAAAAGTACATCATATATACTGAAGATTTTATGCGATAAACAACACTTAAAAGATAAGTAATTTATGATAGCATCTCATACCCAACGAGTCTTGGAGAATTCACTCCAACCATGTGTTACATCCGAAAGATCTTTAAGAGTAGTTCCGACATATACAAGTGCCAGTGTTATTGGCTGCAATAAAAACAGTATCAAGCATCAACATACTGAAGTAATCAAGATAGCTTTCAAAGGTTTCAAGATCATCACTAAGCCTATGCATCTTTAGGAAAACAGCTAGCACGAGAGTGAGTGCTAGAAGATATTCAATGAGGTCTTAACATCCTATAAAGCATATAGCACAATAGAAAATTATAATTGCTCAAGAGAGAAGAGGATACCATCATTCCTAACCAGGAAGCCAGCATGTATTCCACAAGTGAAACAGGAGTCACTGACAAGAGATAATTTAACATGTTAAACGGTAGCAGCGGAACAAGCCGAAGCAGTAATACAATCTGCAAGAACAAAAAAGAAAATTTGAGAGAAAAAAAAAATCAGATGATAAAAATAACTGGTAGGAATATTATTATACCAAGTCACAGGTAAACAAAATGAAGCAAAGAAATATCGTAGTAATAGACTTAAGCAATGACAATAAAGTCACGAAATAGACTCAATAATTTCCCACTATTAATCAATTAGAAGCCTACAAACCTTAAATCCAGATCTCCGTATCGCAATTGCCACTGATTTAAATTGAGGATAATCCTTCAACCTAGAAACAACAAATGGTCTTCCAATCTGTACAATTTGACAAAGATTTAAATAAGTATACCATTATATAGAATAGCATGGATCATAATGAATTCCAATTGAAATGAAAAGATAGCAAAATCACGTGATGAAGAAAGATCACCCTGTTGGAATCAAGAACAACCAATTATTTAACTATTTGGCGGCGAGTAGTGGACCAAAACCTTCGTATAGTTTGACAAATAACTTGTAAATGTAAAATCTGAAAACTTACCGTTCTACCAAGAAGAAATGCAGCTCCTGCACCAACAGTTGCACCAATAGAGTCGGCAACAAAGCCCACTGGAAGCCCAAAAAGATAACCACCACCAAGCTGAAAAAGGAATATATTGTAACAAGTAAGGAGACTGATCTGAATTTTGCTTTTACAAGCTTTCTTCTTAATCAACAGGTATTGGGATAGAGATGCAAGTATAAGGGTGAAATGAAAATAACAATCACAACCAAAAAGTCATATCATGAAGAAAATCACAAAAAATCTATTTAAAAAAATGAATATTTTGCAATTCCTAGCACGGGGATATTATCTCCTCAATAACTTATTTTGCTCACATCATTGATGCAAGCTTCTTTTACCCCGAGTTACAAACTGAAGAGAGATATCAAAGCTTAACCATTATTTTGCTCACATCCATTCCCGCTATGTTCTCATTATTATTCAACCAGAATCATGCTTCATTGAAACAGATAAAGAAAATTTAGCATCTGAGTCCTAATTGACATTGAGTTTCATGTGATAAAATCCAAACATTATTGCAACGGGTACTTTTTTGGATCAATTGATATTCAAGAAATGTCAGTGGTACATTTCAGGACCGACAAGTGTTGTCGTAAGCCATAGTTGCTGCTTATTTTTCATATTTCTTTTGACAATTTTAGGGGTCCAAAGAAGTCTGTGAGAGGCCAGGGAACATCAACAGGGAGAAACTGTAAGTTCACAATACCCTATCCCACACCTTGGTCGGGTGCCAGATCTCAGTAACATGATGTTAGACCTCTTATTAGTAGTAAACATTGTGATAGGCAGCCTAGAAGTTCAAAATGGAATGGTCTGAACAAATTAGACGGTAATTATGTCATTAGTCAGCAGTAATGTTATCAAACAGTTACTGAATAAATAGAGAATTATTTATTTGGCATTGGATAGTTATTGAGTGGTTATGGGAGGGATAGACCAAGCTATCTAATTCTTGGATAGGTTTTTGCCTTGCAACAGTAGACTATCTCTTTCTTAGTTTATGTTATTTCCTAATTTGTTGTATTGTAAAAGAACTCAGAGAGTGTTCTGAGATAACAGTCCAGAGATTGTTACAAATAAATTTGTGTTTACTAATTTAATCATTATAGATACCAGTATCTGACCTATGAATCTATGATAACCCATTATGAATTCAATTTTTGAATTTAAAGATGATACAATTATCGAACAATATTAAACAACTTTTGCAAGAAAAGTTAGGGTAACAATAGTTCTTAGTACTTACCGTAAGAACTGAAGCTGGAACTGCCAGGACAGTCAAAGGAATGTAAGCAACAGCCCTGAAAATCGGCAAAAAAATAGTTATGAATTGTGTCAACTGATACATGTAACCCACAGTACTACAATTAAGAGAACTGTGCCAACTGATACATGTAACCACAGCACATTTCAGTTACATTCCTGCTATACTTTTTGCAAGAAAAGAAATTCTACGAAAGCATTTCTAAATATAGCACAAAACTATCAAGCATCAACACCCGCAACAAAGGAACCTTCTCCAATGTTGTAAATTGTGAATCGCAGAAAATATCAATTAGTTCAAATTCTGCTACGCTAGAGAGCCACAGCACCACAATAGCCACTATTTAAATATACTTTATACTAAATAGTGTATCGCGGAACAATAGAAACTTGTTCAAATTCCGCTACAGCCGCTATCTTTGACAACAATGATACAATCTAAGGAACACACAACTAAAGATTCATAGAAATCAATAAGTCTAATTCAATCATACAGCCACATTTTCAAGCCTTTCACTATTAAGTCCAAAGAGTAATGAAGTTCTTCGAAGACACATAAGCTTATTTGATAAACCTAGCAGAAAAGAATAGCCCCCAATTGTTGTAGATTGAATCATTACACTTATCAATAGAAATAAGATATAACATGAAAACAAATAAGTCAACCTTCACCTAACCACCTTAACATCAAAAATCGCATGGCTTTTCAGCACTATCAGAAAACCTAAATGATGTTAACTGTAACAATCTTTATGTTAATAAGCTACACATATTTCAACTAAGCTAATTAGCTACTTTCAACAACAACAAAAAAATCATTTTAACAAATAATAACTCAAACCTACAGAGATTAAAACATTGTCTCACAACTATGAGTCTCCAGAAATTTCAACAATATACCATTTTAGAGCTAAAAATGAAAACTAACTTACAAAACAAGTGGACCCCATCGCCCAAGATCACGATCAACCCATATTAAGAAGTCCTTCATCATCTGCATAACAAAAACATGAAAAACCTCAACCCAAGAAACACAAATCCAAATTAAGACCAATGCTTAGACAAAAATCTAATAATCTAGTATCTACACAATCAACAACCCTTAAAATTAACAATTCAACCTAAAAAATTGAAAAAACCCAGAAACAAAATCGAAGACAAGGACAAAAAGGGTGTAAGAAAAAGGAAACCTTTTCAATAGGAAGAGTGAAACACGCCGCAATAACAGCAGCAATAAGGAGAAGAAGAAGTGTGATCCTGAAGGCAGAAGCCCAGGAAAACGCCATGGTGATTCTACGACGCCAAGGTCTACACTCCTCGTCGTCGTCGTTCAAACCAAGGGAAGGTTGCTTCAACGAAGAACGAGCCCTCAATCCTCCAAGATTTGCCAGGTTTGAAAATTTCTATAAATATTGTTTTTCTTAAAGGCAGTGTTTTTGTTTTTCGTTTCTAGGTTTTATGCCATGAAATTGATTTGGGTGTTTTATGGATTTGAAATGTTTGATGGGAACAGGGTTTCAGAGAAGAAGAAGAAGAGGATGGTATGGTAATTTCATAACGCGTTGTTTCCACTCTAACATGTGCCTTCAACCGACATACTTGGAATGGATATTGGATTTTGATTGAGATAGCATTAATGACTTCTAAGAAATGCAAAACTTAATGTATTAAGTAATCACAAAAACACATAATTAAAGTTAATTGTGAATATTTTTTATTAAAAATTAAAATATGGATCGTGCCTAGAATTCCATATTAAGAAATTATTCATTAAAAAATTTAAATAGTTTAATTTTTAATCACTGATTATATATTAATATTTTTTTTTTTTTAAAAATATATTATTTAAGATTCTTAGAAAATGCTCTAAGGGTACTCGTTAACATTTCCCTTAAATAGTATATCAATTTATTTAGTTTTTTTTTTAAACAAAAAATATATTAACGATCAAAATAAGTCACTTTAATACAATATGTAACGAAAACAACGATAAAGAAATCTAAAATTATAACACAAATCTCTGAATAACACAATATAAAGTTGATTACAAAACAAAACAATTGATAAGTGATCAGGTGCATCTTCTTGCACATTCTTCTACTATTATACTTAGGCATTTTTTTAGTTTTATTTTAGGTTTAAATGCACATTTGGTCCCCCCTATTTTGAGGTTCTTAAATTTTAGTCCCCTCATTTTAAAATCCAGCTTTTTGGTCCCTGAAGTTTAGGTCACTTAGGATTTCCATGGTCCCCCTCCACTTGGCTGACTCATTAATGACGTGGCAGCGTAAATGGACGCTCATGTCATATTTCTTGAATTTTTAAATATACAGTCATTTATATTATGAATAAAAATTATTTTAAAATATAATAATGAATTAAAAAATGAGTTATTTTATATTATTTATTCTATTTATTAATGGTGCCCTAATTTCTCATCCATTGTTCATTTTTCACCCAATAAAAAAGACGTTTGTATACATTTCTTCCACCCTTCGTATATTTCGTACTCCATTCGTCGATTTCATATTCCCTTTGTCGATTTCGTTCTTTCACGTTTCTTCCCCCTTCGTATATTACGTATTTCAATTTGGGAAATGTCTGAGAAATTTGTTTCAAGGCGTAGCTTCATAAATCATGCAACTAGGTACGAATGTCAATGTGGTTTGGATACTCCATTAATGACATCATGGACCGATGCCAACCCAGGACGACGTTTCTATGGTTGTGGAATGTTTAAGGTAAGATGTACTCTAATTTAGGTCATATATGAAGTTTTACTAGATTTTGGTTACTTCGTTGTATTTAATCTATTTTCCAGACGCAAGGTTACAAAAAGTGCAGCCATTTTGTTTGGGTGGATGAAGAAATGAGCCCAAGAGCAAAGGAAGTGATATCTTCTCTTTTGCAGAATTTGAATGACGAGAAGAACAAGTTGAAAGATGCCAGTAAGAAATATGAAGAAATGAAGAAGAAGATGAAGTTAATGAATAAGCATTTGAAATTGAATAACCTACAAGTCTTGGCAAATCCATCCTTGTAAGCCTCCAAACATATATAAATCCTTTCAAATACTTGTTTTCCTTGGTTCTCAGCACATTGTATGTATACACTGCTCCTAGGATTAGACTTTAAAAACTCTTTAGCATAACTCCTTAAATTGTTAAATTGCTTCATACCTGCTCCTTGAATAAAATCCATGGCCTTCCTCTTTGCCCTATATGCTTGATCTTGTGAAATCTTAACTCCCCGCCTCTCAAGGGAAACTACCATAAGACCTGTTGGCTTCATGTAAGGACTATGACTTAACACATGTGGAAAAAAAATTGGCAAGCCAAATGGTGTTAGCATTCCTATTATGTGCAGTTCTATGACATGTATGTTCATCTACATAACTAATAACTTGCCAATATTGCTGCCCATTTCTTTTACTAACCCTTAGGTAGAACTTAAACCTAATTACCATCCTATTGTCATCATTCTTTTTGATGAAAACATTTTTCTGATTCTCCATTTCATAGTTTTTAATAACATCTCTAACCATATCCTTGTTTGTAAACATCATACCCAATTGAAACACATTTCCTTCATCACTCTTATAAGTTGGAAACTTGGGTACATCTTCATCATCCTCATTTCCAAGAGGGGTGTATAAGTGATCAGAATCTTTATGGCCATCTCCAATATCAGTTGCATCTTTGTTTACATTAACCTCATCTGAAGTTTCTGGAGGTAGTACTTGAGTCCAATTTAGCTCATCTTCATCATCTCCATTGCCTCCATCAAATTCATTTTCAGTATCCTCACTAAAGTCACTAGCAACATAATCCTTGTCAGCATTTGGAACATCCTCATTAGTCTCATTAGGAATAACCTCACAGACCTCTGCATTTGGAACTTCCTCATTGATCTCATTAGTCTCACCCTCATCAGCATTTGGAACATTCCCATTGGTCTCATTAGGAACAACTTTGCCTTAACTACATCCAGTACATTCTTCATAAGCCTCATAAATGTATTTTTCTACTTCACTTAGGTCCACTATCTCATGGGATTCAGAAACCTTATGTTCCACATATATGTCCATAATCTCATGTCACACTACATCCTTAGCAAATTACAACACATTTGTATCATTGTTCAATGGCTTAAGACCTCTAGCAAAATTGAACAAAGCGTTCCAATACCACAAACATATGATATCTACATAACCCTCACTTTTAATTGAGCTCTCCATATCCATATAGTTCATGAAATCTACATCCCATCCCCAGTTCATCTCAGTCACCTCTCCTCAAGCATACCACTTAATGTAACGCCCCAAATTTTATTTAATCATTTTTAATTGGATTGTTGTGTGTTGTGTGTGGAGGGAAGAAATATTATTTAATATAATATGTGTTTATATTGAATAATTATATGGAGAATAAATAAATAATTTGAATAATAAGAATTAAGGGGTAGGTGTCATTTGGTGAAATTAGTAAGGGTAGAGGTGGAAGTTCATAAGTTGGTCTAAGGGGTTGAGTGTTGAGAAGGAAGAACGATTGTATTTTGTGAAAAAAGGAACGATCGTGAAAAGCTGAGAAGAGAGAAGAGATAGGGCTAAGGCTTGAAGAGGAGAATCTGCGAGGAAAAAGAGTTTTCTCATCAAAACCAAGGTAAGGGTGGGATTCTTCTGTCTCTTAAGGGCTTTATAATGTGAATTGAGTAGGTTAATGATTAGAGGTTTGGGGTTTTGGTGATTGAGTAGGTATTGTTGTTAAATTGTTGGTAATTTGATGTTGTTATGTGATAATTATATGAATTGGATATTAGTATGAGTAATTTTGTAATTGTCTGGTTGGAAAAGTGGTTTTTGGTGCATAAATTTGTAGTGATTGGAGTGCAAGTGACAAAGCTCCATTAAGGTGGCATTTCGACCAGAAATGCGAGAGGATCTCAAATATGCAATTGATTTCGGAAATTAGTGGGTATATCGAACAAATTGGGACTGCAAAGAACCGCCAAAAGTCGTCAAACTACCTTCAAATTATGGTGAGAAATGCTATGAATCCTCTTTTTATTTCAAATTCTGAAGTTATGTTGTTATTGCGATATGAAGTTGATGTTGAAGCGTTGGAGTAGCGAGAATTGGAGTAAAATTATTGATGGTTTTTATTTAAATTCGTTGCAGATTGAAGATGATGAATGGTGATTTGAAATTCTGAGTAATAATTTTGGCAGGGATTTGAAGGCTTTTGAAGCATAAACCCGCAACTGAAAAGAATAAATGAACCAGTACGTGGTCTTGTTTGTATGCAAGATGCAGATGAAAATGCGAAAAATCTTAGGGTAAAAAATTAGGGTATGACAGATGCCCTATTTAAGTTTCTTCAATCCATAGATATGAAGATTGACATCTTCGTTTCGTCGAAATGGAAGATACTTAAATATAAAAAAAAACAATTTTTGGCCCTAAGAGACCAAAAAATGGAATGGCATGGAATGAAACGAAATGAAATTATAAGGGACGATATGAAATGTATATGAAAATATATGAAATGTTATGAAAGCATATGAGATGTATATGAAATGTTATGAAAATGTAGAAAGCATATGAAATGCAAAGAAATCTGTTAGGAACAAAATGACACATGAAAAAGAATAAACGCTGGGGATAAGGAGAATAGAACTCCGATGGGGAAAAGCAACATGCTATAGACCACCACATGGCTCAGTTGAGGCGAAAATGTCTAAGAATGACAATTGGACAGAAAGGATTCACAACATCCAAGAATGGCACTGAATGAAGTGAGAAAAGTCCCCCAAAAAAGTACACCATAAGCATCCAAGAATGACATTAATGACCTTACAAGGGATATCCGAGAATGGCAATCGGAAAAAGGTAATCACAACATCCAGGAACAAAACTGAATGAAGAGAGACAAGTCCCGAAAAGTACATCAAATCAATGATGACTTTGTTATGTACATCCGAGAATGGCAATCGGAAAATGGGTGAATCACAACATCCGAGAATAGCAATCAGATAAAATGTGAATCACAACATCCAGGAACAAAACTGAATGACATGGGAAAAAGTCCGGGAAAGTACATCAAATCAATGATGATTCCACTATGGACATCCGAGAATAGCAATCGAAAGCAAAGTGATCACGACATCCAAGAATAGCAATCAGATAAAATGTGAATCATGACATTCATGAACAGAACTGAATGAAATGGGAAAAATTCCGGGAAAGTACATCAAATTAATGATGATTCCACTATGGACATCCGAGAACGACAATTGGATAAAATGGGTGTAAAAATCTGAGAAGAACAACAAGTATGAAGAAAAGGTTCTAGAGATACAAAGATAAATGCCAAGTAAATTGGACTTTAATCACAAGGTGAGATGTTGAAAACAACAGGACCTCGGGAAATGCATAATGAGGACTAACACACTCAAATATGCCAACGAAAGTGGGGAATAACACACCCAAGAAAACGCATAATAAGGACTAACACACTCAAATATGCGAACATTTTCGAAAATGGGGAATAACACACCCAAGAAACGCATAATGAGGAATAACACACTCAAATATGCAATCATATATGAAAAATGGGGGATAACACACCTAAGAGAACGCATAATGAGGAATAACACACTTAAATATGCAAACATATACGAAAATAGGGAATAACACACCCAAGAAAACGCATAATGAGGAATAACACACTCAAATATGCAAACATATATGAAAATGGGGAATAACACACCCACGGAGATAATATGAGAGAAAATGCTCGACAACCAGTTTAGACTCTTAGGGGAGTGGAAAGATGGACGACTGATTCCTCAACACGGAGATCACTTCCATTCTGCTCGGAGATTAGAGATACTACTCTTAAACAAATCTTTGTCCCACTGGTAAACTATATCAAGTTGAAAATCTTTTGAGAAAAGTCATGAAAAACTGCTTGGAGATTCTTGAAGAAAATTGCCCCAAGTTCAATGACTGATGAAGGTAAACTGATAATGGATTCAGTTATTGACTACTGTCGGAGAAAATTGATCAAATCCTTGAAATGACTATCAGGAGAATAAATTGATCATGGCTTCAATTCTTGAAATGAATGTTGAGAAGATAAACCCAATATGAATCTTGAAAAAGATCTTCTGATTAACCAAATCTGAGAATAACATGTACTGAGCAACAACTCTTGAATCATAGGACTTGGGAAGAACTTGCCCTTGATAAGATCACTGACCAAGTTTCTTGAATGCTTGAAAATTCCTTGATGAGGAAAGTTTGTTTTCAAATAAAAAATGTTTGTACAAACCTGGTAATTTTAATACAAAGTTCATGCAAAATTTTGAAATCAAAAATAATTTTTGGAATGAAATTTATTGATGTAAAGTAAATGAAAACATTGTCAAAACACGGAGGTTGAGACAAAAGTGAAAGATAAAGCAAAGGTAAGAAACAAATGATTGGTAACAAACTTGGGAGTCAATTTACGCAACCTTGTTGTAGTATGCTTTTCAAAATAATCCTGGATTTAATTAGGTCTTTTGAAGGTTGTAACGTGGTCTGGTTCATGGTTTTTGAAACAAAGGATATAGGCTTAAAGTTATTTGTACCCAACCCAACTTCGTGATGAACTTCAGTCCTACATTCAATTAATTCATCCTATGCATTCAATGCTCCAAGACATTTGGGATTGCACAAATGAAGATGGTTCATAAGCCAAAGGATTTTGAGATAGCAGTCACCTTTATCCCTTTTGTTATTTCTGGTGAGGACTTTGGTCCACTCTGTAACACGGTGGGAGAACTGACTTTAGTTAATGTTGCGGATAGCAAGAGTCGCCACCGACTTTTATTTTATCCAAAAGGAAAGGTTATAAAAGAACAGGAAAGACCTTAAGAGAATATTTTGGGTCCGGGGGGTAGGTTATGAAAAGGGAAGGTATTAGCACCCTTTTCATCCATGGTTATCCATGGGCTCTTAGGTACTTAAGCTCACTTTAAATTGTTTTTGAAAGTGTAGTGTGTGAATAAGAAAATTTTCAGAATAGTTAATAAATAATCCATGTACGGATGTGTAAAAACTTGTTTGAAAATTTGTTGGAAATTGTGATGAGTTTGAAAAGTTTTTGAAGTGAGCAAGTACATAAGAGGAACATACCCTTGAATTTAAAGTCTTTCTTGTTCTTTTTCCTTTCCTTGGTAAGACTATCCCTACTATTAAGGAGTAGGTAGTCATTACCTTGGATGTTAAGGGACATGTGAGGGACAATCTGGTTATGAAGGCAACTGTGGGGTGTATTAAGCACATATGAGGGACTATCATCATTATTCGAAGGGACTCGATTCGTAAAGGCAACCATAAGGGACTTGATGATTTTCTTTTTAAGGGACTTACTTTATACACCCCACTTGACCATTATTCGTAGGCAACTTGAGGGATAACCTTAGAAATGTGAGACGGCGATTAAAAATCGACTTACGTGTGTGTGAGTGTTTATTTTAATTATCTTATATTAAAAGTGGTCTAAATTTATTTTAAATAACAAACATGTTTTACACTCCCTAATTACTAACCATAACAACAATTAAATAATTAAAATATTTACAAAATTACACCAAGGAAGCAATTACAACAAAATAAAATAAATAGCAAAATATAATCAAAATAAATATAATAAGCAAAAAGTAATAAATAATAAAATATTGGGGTTAGTAAATAATAATAAGAAAAATTAAATAAGGTTAGTAGAAATATAAAGTTAGTGAAAATAATTTAAATAATAAGCAAAAAGTTAGTAATAATAAAATAAAAGAGGTTAGTGAAAAAAAATTAATTGAAATAATAATATAAAATTAATAAAGCAAAATAAATAATATAGTTAGTAAAAATAAGAATAATTAGAAAGAATAAACAAGATTTAGAATAATAAAAATATAATGTGATAATACATAATAATTTAGTTAGTAACAATAATAATAAATAAAATTAATCAAAATTATAATAACAAGATTAATAATTTTTAATATAAACAATTATGTTAAAAAGAAATATAAACAAACAATTATTTTTTTATTTACAAGTTATTAAGTTATTATAAAATTAAAATATTATAGACTCAATTTAGAATTATTTAGATTATGAAAAAAATATTTACATATTACTAATAATAAATCATATTTACAAAATTATTATTAAATACATATATACATAATATCTATACTAAGAATTAGGAAATAGAAATTATTTAGAAAATAAAAAAGTTAGATTTTACAAAATTAAAGTTCATTTTTTAAAAAAAAATATTTTCTAGGGTTTTGAAAATTAGGGTTAACTTATATACAATATATATATTTTAACTAATTATATAAAAGATTATCTTAAATAATATAAATAAAGTTTACATTGAGAAATCAAGAATTTTATATTTTTTTTTTAGAAAATAATTTTAAGAGTTGGAATACATAATATATACATAATATTATAATATAATAATACAATTTTGATTATTTAAACTAATTAAATTAAAAGAAAGAAAATAAAATAAAAAGTAATACAGAAAAGGAACCTGGTGGGATTTGATCCCAAGACCTCACACTTGCAAGCAGCAACAACATCCACTGGGCCAGCCAGGCGCAGGTGACAATGACTGAGCTTCACTTGGTTTTGTTCTTGATTCACAAAATATCCTGGAAAAATAAAATATGCAAAAGGCCTGGGGAAGGATTGAACTCAGGACCTTATAGTTACACACACGCGCGTCTTACCGCCTGGCTAGGAGAGCCCATCTGGCTATTGAATAGCAAGAACACATAATATATTCAATCTCTTTTTAACCTGAAAAATAAAACAAAACAATGCACTTGGCCAAGAATCGAACCAAGGCCCTTACAACATACACAGGCAGAGCTTACCACCAGGACACACGCGCGTGTGTGATAACAAAACAATAAAACAGCATAAAATATATTATCATTATTTGAATTTCTGGGCGCGCGGGAACAGCCTTCTTCTTCCTTGAGACCTTCGAATTTTCTTGCGAAAATAGCTACAAGTTTTCCTGCGAAAAAATTATTCCCAGCAAAACCTACAAACATCAACAAGCAACAAAACTGTACGATTTTGCAAAATTAAGACCAGCATCATGATCCAAACATTCACACGATTAATTCTATGTTTTTAGAATTGATTTATGTTTCTTAAATCCAAAGTTCCTAAACCTAAGTCAAAACCCTAGCTATGGCATCTTGTGAATTGGCCACGGTTTCTTTGGTTTTCCTGTCCAGAAACAAGCTACACAACATCATAAACAACATTAGTCAATCAAAATCCATTCAAATGCAGTGAATCATTGGAATCGAAAAAATGTTTTCAAGTATGAACAATGCTTCGGGTTCATCATATGTGCATGAATTGGATGCATTTGAGGATTGCTTTCGACTCAATGATGACTAAGGAAGCTAGCCATGTCCTTGTTTTACCTTGTAGAGCCTTGAATCTCCAAATCCGAATTTCACTTTTTGAAGGATTTTTGTGTTTTTGAACTTACCTTGAAGCTGCTGGATTTCGTGAGCTAGGGTTATGCTTATGCTTGATACTTATATGGGAGTAATTTAGGTCAGAAATATGTAGTCATTGTGTGAAAATTTGATCCAAAAATATTGAAAAAGATTATGGTGTAAAATTTCAAATATTTGATCATGAATGCTTGCTATTTTTGGAGAGATCACATGATTTCATTCCTCTTTGACTCTAATCACCAATTATGAAATTCTAGAAGCTTTATCCAAATAAAATCTTTAATTTTCATATTTTATTTATATTTAAAATGATTTTTAATGATTTAAATCAAAATAAATAGAAATAAAAATAACAAAAATCAGATTTTAAGTGGTTTGGGTCGTGCATGGTGTTAGTGTATGGATTGGATCACAACTTGGGCAGCCCATTTGGAAAGAAGTGATTTTAAACCTCCATTTTCAACATAAACCATCACAAAATTTCCCAACTTTGCAAAGGCACATCTCCCTCATTTTTAAAGGTATGAGGGTGTTCTTGGACTTTTTGGAAAGCTTGAAGAGTCCTCTAAACAACCCCATTGGTTTCAGGTTCATATCATTTACCAATCTCAAGTTATGCCCTTTTGAAGTTGTTGACTTTTTGTTGACTTTTGAAATGACCTATAATGTCTTAGATCATATCTTCCAAATGAAGCATTTCTAGGCTTAACTTTCAACATCAAAGTTGTAGAGAATTCAATTTCCTTCAAAATGAGCTTTGGATGGAGACTTGGTGATGAAGTATGTGAAAGTTATGGCTGGTCAAAGTTCAGTTGACTTTTACTGAGGAAACCCTAAATTAGAAACTCCTGATTATTGATGATCTGGAATCTCCTTGATGAATCATGATCAACCCTTGATCAAATGATGAATTTTACTTCATATACTTGATGTTGGCAAAAAATCATGAAGTTTGACTTTGGTTTGACCACAGTTGACCTCAGTTTGACTTTTTAACTGCATTGACTGATTTTGACTTATCTGATCATCTGACTGAGCAAATTTTTGAGAAAAGTCTTGAAACTTGACATGGGGGTTCTTACACACATATAAGATGTTATGAAACTCACTTGAGGTATTGGAAATCCATTTAGCCTGATTAAAGTCAAAACCCTAGTTTTGGATGCACTGCTTAGGAGGTACATTGACTGAGGGAATTGTCAACTCATCTGACCAATTGTGAACTTTGTGAACCTTGTGAATCTTCATAAACTGTCTTGTGAACCTCATGGGAGGTATTGTGAAGCTTGTGAACCTTGTGAACCTCATGAAGTGGCTTTGTAGACCTCATAAACCTCAGGAAAGCTTTGTAACCATTGTGAAACTTGTGAACCTTGTGAACCTTCAAGAAGTGACTTGTAGACTTCATGAATCTCATGAAAGGTGTTGAAAATGTAGAGAAACTTGTGAACCTTCAAGAAGTGACTTGTAGACTTCATGAACCTCATGAAAGGTATTGAAAGTATTGTGGAACTTGTGAACCTTGTGAACATTCAAGAAGTAACTTGTAGACTTCATGAACCTCATGAAAGGTTATGCAAGTGTTGAGAAACTTGTGAACCTTGTGAACCTTCTTAGAACACAAAGTCTTGTATTGTGAGGGCAAATTTTGGGGTGAAACAGCTGCCCCTGTTCAATTTTCTGAAACCTGAGGGGTTAGATTGGTATATTTGCCAGTCGTAACCTGGAAGGTTGAAGGGGATTGAACACAAAAGCCCAAAAATTTGCACTCTCCAGTGCATAGAGTGATATTGATGGTTGGTTGAACATGATTGAGTGGGCTTAAAGATGCCACTAGGGGAAAGTTCTTCAGCAGTATAATGAGAGCTGTCAGGAGTTTGGAGCAATACTGATGTAGCAACATGTCTTCATGAGGATAGAGCAGTCAATAATGACAACCCTAAAGCAGTCTTGAAGAAATAATATGATTTCAGGAGGATAGAGCAATCAATAGCTCTAAAGCAGTCTTGAAATAATAATGTGATATGTCTTCGGGAGGATAGAGCAATCAATAATGATAACTCTAAAGCAGTCTTGAAATAATAATGTGATATGTCTTCAGGAGGATAGAGCAATCAATAATGATAACTCTAAAGCAGTCTTGAAATAATAATGTGATATGTCTTCAGGAGGATAGAGCAATCAATAATGATAACTCTAAAGCAGTCTTGAAGTAATGATTTCAGGAGGATAGAGCCATGATAACTCTAAAGCAGTCTTGAAATAATAATATGATTCCATGAGGATAGAGCAATCCATAGCTCTAAAGCAGTCTTGAAATAATAATGTGATTTCAGGAGGATAGAGCAATCAATAGCTCTAAAGCAGTCTTGAAGTCATGAGAAGTTATCAGGAGGATAAAGTAACCCTGAGGTTACAATAAAGCAGTCCCAAAGTAATAAGAAGCTCATCAGGAGGATAAAGTAACCCTGAGGTTACAATAAAGCAGTCCTGGAGACCATAAGTTTGTTTGTTGGATAATTAACCTGAAACAAGGTAGCTTTTGTATAATAACATTAGTTTATGCTTTATGTATGCATGTATGATATGATGCACTTAGGTAATGTTCTATATGTCTATGGATCTGTATGCTATGGTATGATGTAAATGATGTATGTATGATATGATACTGCCGGAAGCGTCTGGATATCTTCGTATAACAACTGCTGGCCAGGGAAAATAAATCCCGATTTGTTGCTGAAGAATATATAACCCTCCGTCTGCTGGGGATAGTAGGGTATAGATAACCTCCCGTATGCTGGGGATGGTAAGGTATATATAACCTCCCGTATGTTGGGGATAGCAGGGTATATATAACCTTCGTCTTCGTTTGATAGTAGTATAAGTATAACATCCCGTCTTCGTTCGTCGTACCCTTATTGGAAAGTAATTTCCCGTACATCCGTATGAGGATAAAAGAGATGGATATAAATTCCAGGGGAGATGAGACTTTATGAAGATGGATTTTCCCTACTGAGGGTTTTGTAACTGTCTTGTAAAGGTGAACCGGCGAAGCTTCGTTGAGATCCTTCCCTCGTTCGTCCTTAGTAAATACTATTACTGCATTTTCATGCATTTCTGGTAAACATTAATCGTATTAAAAGCATACATGCATTTCTGGTAAACATCAATCATATTCAAAAGCATGATACATTCAAACATAACCAATGGACGTTTCGCTTAGGGTAAAAGTAAATCTGGATTCAGAGGGAAAAGTAAAGCTGAACTTGAAAACAGAATCGTTTCAACTTTGAGAGTGTATAACCAATTGGATCTATGGCTCCTGAAATTCTTTAACTTTCCTGAGTACCTTTCCAGAAATCCTCATAGCTGGATCTGAATACATGATATTGACACCATCTGATACTACTGGCGTAGACAACTAATTTCCATCATGGTTTCAGCTGAGAATCCAATATCAAGGTAATACAATGAGAGGAATGTGTCTTCAAACTGTAATGGACCATATACGCTCCAGGTATTAGATTTGAAGAGAAAGCATTGCCCCTTGGTTGAGGATGAATTGTCCCATAATGGAAGTATCTGTAATGAGCTATCTCAAGAGAAACAAGCAGAATGCCCCATAAGCATATGCCCCTGGCATTGTGAACTCTGTAATGTCACCTTTGGTAATTTAACTGTATGAGGAAAAGTGCCCCTGGCATTGTGAACTCTGTAATGTCACCTTTGGTAATTCAACTGTATGAGGAAAAATGCCCCTGGCTATTAAGCACAGATGAGTCTGGACCTAATTGCCCCAACTGAATTGAACAGTAACTTGGTATGCCTCTTGACTGGGAAACAGTGACTATGCCCTTGGCATTTCAGATAGATGAGGAGATCTGCCTCTGGCTGCTTAAACATAGTTGAATCTTGTCCTGATTGCCCCAAATGAGTTAGGAAGTATCATGGCCTGCCCCCTTGATTGGGAGGTCATGACTATGCCCCTTTGTATACATGGACTTTGATCCAGGAAGCAACTTTGTTTATCGGAAGGACTTTGGTTCATTGAACATTCATCCTGTAAGCTTCTCCATTTGTCAAACACTTAGGTATATGCAAACAAATATATTAAAAAATGCAATGCTTATGTCTGTCTTGAAGTTCTGAAACAGGTTATCTTAGAAAAACTTTTTTTTTTTTTTTTTTTTTGGGAAAACTGTGATATTAACTCAAATTTTATGACAAGCCCTAAAGGAGTCAGGATACCTTTTTGCAGCAGTACGCTTTCGAACTAACCATGCTTCAGTTAGGACTTTTAAAGGGTTGTAACGTGGCCTGGTTCATGGTTTAAGAAACAAAGGATAAAGGCTCAAATTTTATTTGTACCCAACCCAATCTCCATGATGTTCTTCAGTCCTATGCTCAGTTAACTCATGCATTGAAGTTCCATAGCAGTTTGGAGTTGTAACACCGATATTTGTGATGGTTCAGAAACCCAAAATTTATTTGAACATTCAGCCATCTTTCTTTGTTGAGGGTTCATAGTGACCTCTTTTTTTTTTCTTTTGACTTTATTATCCCTTCTTTTTGCCTGAACTGCTTATTTCAAGGTTACAGTCAGCGGGATGTCTTGATGTTTTACTAAGTCTCTTTCATAGGTTTTGACTTAGTGAGCTTTTCTTTTGCTAGATATTGACTATTAGGTTTAATGATTACAGTGAACCATCATTCATTGTGTACAACACATATAAATGGCATATTTGAGTTAACTGAGTAACTACCCTGCCCCATGTTATGAATAAGGGTTTTAATTTGTGCGAGAATAAAAACTCCTGCTTCATAGGCTCAAAAGGGTTGACTAGGGATTAACTTCCTTATATCTCCACTGTTTAGGAATTGAAACAATGTCTGTACATCGTCAGCATAGTCTGTTCAAAAGCATACTGCATAAGATTATGGTATTGTTTTCGTCATCCTCCCTCTACAGGCTTATAGCTTTATCAGGAGTTAAATATCACAAGATAGAAATAAGAAGCATAATTCAAAATATAGTGGAACGAATGGACTAATTCAAGACAAACATATGCGATGCATTAATGAAAACAAAAGTTTAACATAATAGTAAGTGTTCAAACAAATAAAAGAAATTACAAATGAAAAATTCAAATGTTGTCCCATCCAGTTGGCTGAATGTCCTCAATTGCAATCTATGAACTTTGAGGAGCAGTATACTTCACCATGAAATCAAATTTACCACTTGGATGTCCCAAGGTGCCCCATATCTCAACAGGAATGGGTAGGCTTCCTTTCTTGCTATACTGGGTAATTTGTCTTGCAGCTTCGGTGTTTGCTGGATGATAGTAAAACTCAACTTGACCCTCTGGAGTAACCTCTAGGATTCCTTCGTCAATCAGGTCTTGAATCTTTTTCTTCAATGCCCAACAGCTATTAGTATCATGTCCAGGACTGTTGGAGTGGTACTCACACCTTGCCCTGGGGTTATAGCGAGGAGAGGAAGTTTTAGGATTTTGAGGAGGATTTTCCAAGGAAATTAACTTCATCTCCAACAAGCATTGAAGAACTTGTGACATTGGAGTGCTGAACTTGATAAACTGCCTTCTATATTTCTTGTGTTGAGGTAGATTAACCTTATCAGGTCTTTCTTCTTCAACTGAAGAACAATCAATGGCAACCTGTTTCTTACCTTCTTTTATCCTCATCTTCTTTTCAATCAGATCAGCTTGTTCTAACGGAGGTTGATTGACAATTAGATTCCTGACTCCATTACTTTGAAGTTTATGGATAAAGGTTCTCAGCTCTTCTTGCCCCTGAGCTAAGCTTTGAATAAGAGCCACCTGGCCATTCATCTGGATCCTCATTTCTGTCATCTCAGCTTGTAGTTGTTTCAGCTGATCATCCTTGTTGTCCTTAGCCAACAATATCTTCAATTCATCCTGCCCCTTGGTCAGGTTCAGGATCAGCTCTTGGAACTGTGCATTTTATGCCTGGAGATCCTTAACTGTTTGTTCAAGAGCCATTGCTGAAATAAACAGCGAGAAGATAAGAAACCTGTGCACAATAAACCTGTGATGCAATGATATGATATGTGAATGTATATGCAATGTATTCAAGGACCGCAGGATTTAAATTTGCTTAAACAAACAAGAAGGTAAACTTTTATTAGTAATAAATTTGTTTTGCCTCTTGGGCTTACAGAAAATGAAATGAAATAAGTACAAAAGATGGGGTTTTAAGTCTCCCATGGACGTTTCCTCTTTGTGTTGAGGTATGAGTTGAGATTCCGCTCCTCGTGAAGTTGCTTTGTTAGTTCCAGGATTCTTTCTTGGCTTGCTTTGTAATGAGCCTCGAAAGTATCCCTTTGCTCCTTCAATTGGATCCAGGATCTCTATAAATCTTCCATGTCAGTAGGCATGTCTGGGTGAAGGATGGTATAAGCAGTATCTCCTTCAGCAACAGGTTCCATGGTAACTGGCAGGATAGCAGGATATGGCATCATGAGAGTCTGAGCACGAGATCGCACCCATCTGAGATAAGCTTCCATAGGAATAGTGTACTTAGGCTCCAGAGTCTTGCTGTCAACCTTGTTTACTTTTCCCCATGCTCGTATGAATCTCTGACGGTAACCTTGAAGATCATTGTCGTAGTCAAACACAATGCTCTGAATCAACATGTCATGTGGACCATCACTCCGAGCGTAACCAAACTGTCGTAAAGCTAGAGAGGGGTTGTAGGTGATGCCTCCTCTTATGCCTAGAAGTGGCACATTAGGAAACTCCCCACAACGGTCAATGATAGTAACATTTTCCATAGAACTGGAGCACCAATGAATATCTGAATGCGAGAGTGACATTATCCTCTTGGACCATCTGAACCCTTGCTAATTCTTCATTACTGAGCGAGGAAGGTGAGAAATAAACCACCTAGAAAGCAAAGGTATGCAACACATCAAAGTTCCTCTTGCCTTTGTAGTACGGGTATGAAGAGAATGCAGGATGTCTCCAAGCAATGTAGGCACTGGATTGTGACTCAGGAATATATTGATGGCATGAACGTCTATGAACTGATCTGAATTGGGGAACAATACTAAGCCATAAATTAGCAAGGCTAAGATCTCTTCAAAAGCATCATGACTCATGGCCTTCAAGAACATTTGAGCTTTATCCATTAATACTTTAGCAAGGATACCCTTGACTCCACTTCTCGTCTCTAGAACAATGTCAGACTTCTTCAAATGTAGAGCTGCAGCAATGACCTCTGGTTTAAGCTCCTTCTCCAAGCCTGTGAAGGGTCTTTGATCAAGAACAGGTATACCCAGAAGCTTAGAGAACTCCTCCATGGTTGGAACCAGCTGATAGTCGGGGAATGTAAAGCAGTGGTGCTTAGGGTCAAAGAACTGAAACAGGACACTCATCATGTCTTCATTGAACCCTGAAGTGACTAGATCCAATAGGTGACCATGTCTCTTAATGAACTGAGAATGATCAGACACTTGAGAAACCAACTCTTTAAGCTTAGCAGGTATGCCCACAAAGTTGATCCTGATGGTGTTTCTACGAGCAGAAGCCATGACCTGCAACAAAGAACAAAGATAAATCCTTTGGTCCTTGAAATAGTTAGTGAAAATGCTATGCTCATGATGCATGATGATGTCATGATGTTATGCTCAATCAAAGTCATGTCGCACAAACAAGTCACACCATAGCCCTAGGTTTAAAGGCTTGCATGAGGTTCAAAGGTAAGTACCCTCCCCTGAAGTTAGATGGTTCATCCTGTCCTACAAAAGTAACCAGGTTCTAAGGGATTTCAATATCATTGATCCTTCACAATGGTGGTTGTTCAGAAGGCAACTTACTTGCCAACCAAAACCCTCCAAGTTTAAGATCTCAATGAGTGTAGCATCGAGTGTCAACCAACTTCAGTCTGCACCAAAGCCGGTTACCTCACTACTTTCTAAAGGCCAAGATGAGTTAACTAGGGTTCTAAAAGTTAGTTAGTGCATTGACAACATATGGCAGCCTCATATTATCCTCAACTTGACTTAAGGAACATAAGCACCAACCAAGAAGTCACACTAACTATGGCCACCAGATCAACCGTATCGATATACGTCGTACAGTTTCCTTGGTCTATTGCCATTTACCTAAGGTACACTAGATCCGGGTTAGGACCTTTCACACATAAGAGCATCCCAACAAGTAATATAAAGCAAACAAATCAAACAATATTAAAGTGATCTTAATTCCTAAGGGTACCCCTCTTAAATTTAATTCCCCAGCAGAGTCGCCAGTTCTGTAACACGGTGGGAGAACTGACTTTAGTTAATGTTGCGGATAGCAAGAGTCGCCACCGACTTTTATTTTATCCAAAAGGAAAGGTTATAAAAGAACAGGAAAGACCTTAAGAGAATATTTTGGGTCCGGGGGGTAGGTTATGAAAAGGGAAGGTATTAGCACCCTTTTCATCCATGGTTATCCATGGGCTCTTAGGTACTTAAGCTCACTTTAAATTGTTTTTGAAAGTGTAGTGTGTGAATAAGAAAATTTTCAGAATAGTTAATAAATAATCCATGTACGGATGTGTAAAAACTTGTTTGAAAATTTTGGAAATTGTGATGAGTTTGAAAAGTTTTTGAAGTGAGCAAGTACATAAGAGGAACATACCCTTGAATTTAAAGTCTTTCTTGTTCTTTTTCCTTTCCTTGGTAAGACTATCCCTACTATTAAGGAGTAGGTAGTCATTACCTTGGATGTTAAGGGACATGTGAGGGACAATCTGGTTATGAAGGCAACTGTGGGGTGTATTAAGCACATATGAGGGACTATCATCATTATTCGAAGGGACTCGATTCGTAAAGGCAACCATAAGGGACTTGATGATTTTCTTTTTAAGGGACTTACTTTATACACCCCACTTGACCATTATTCGTAGGCAACTTGAGGGATAACCTTAGAAATGTGAGACGGCGATTAAAAATCGACTTACGTGTGTGTGAGTGTTTATTTTAATTATCTTATATTAAAAGTGGTCTAAATTTATTTTAAATAACAAACATGTTTTACACTCCCTAATTACTAACCATAACAACAATTAAATAATTAAAATATTTACAAAATTACACCAAGGAAGCAATTACAACAAAATAAAATAAATAGCAAAATATAATCAAAATAAATATAATAAGCAAAAAGTAATAAATAATAAAATATTGGGGTTAGTAAATAATAATAAGAAAAATTAAATAAGGTTAGTAGAAATATAAAGTTAGTGAAAATAATTTAAATAATAAGCAAAAAGTTAGTAATAATAAAATAAAAGAGGTTAGTGAAAAAAAATTAATTGAAATAATAATATAAAATTAATAAAGCAAAATAAATAATATAGTTAGTAAAAATAAGAATAATTAGAAAGAATAAACAAGATTTAGAATAATAAAAATATAATGTGATAATACATAATAATTTAGTTAGTAACAATAATAATAAATAAAATTAATCAAAATTATAATAACAAGATTAATAATTTTTAATATAAACAATTATGTTAAAAAGAAATATAAACAAACAATTATTTTTTTATTTACAAGTTATTAAGTTATTATAAAATTAAAATATTATAGACTCAATTTAGAATTATTTAGATTATGAAAAAAATATTTACATATTACTAATAATAAATCATATTTACAAAATTATTATTAAATACATATATACATAATATCTATACTAAGAATTAGGAAATAGAAATTATTTAGAAAATAAAAAAGTTAGATTTTACAAAATTAAAGTTCATTTTTTTTTAAAAAATATTTTCTAGGGTTTTGAAAATTAGGGTTAACTTATATACAAAATATATATTTTAACTAATTATATAAAAGATTATCTTAAATAATATAAATAAAGTTTACATTGAGAAATCAAGAATTTTATATTTTTTTTTTAGAAAATAATTTTAAGAGTTGGAATACATAATATATACATAATATTATAATATAATAATACAATTTTGATTATTTAAACTAATTAAATTAAAAGAAAGAAAATAAAATAAAAAGTAATACAGAAAAGGAACCTGGTGGGATTTGATCCCAAGACCTCACACTTGCAAGCAGCAACAACATCCACTGGGCCAGCCAGGCGCAGGTGACAATGACTGAGCTTCACTTGGTTTTGTTCTTGATTCACAAAATATCCTGGAAAAATAAAATATGCAAAAGGCCTGGGGAAGGATTGAACCCAGGACCTTATAGTTACACACACGCGCGTCTTACCGCCTGGCTAGGAGAGCCCATCTGGCTATTGAATAGCAAGAACACATAATATATTCAATCTCTTTTTAACCTGAAAAATAAAACAAAACAATGCACTTGGCCAAGAATCGAACCAAGGCCCTTACAACATACACAGGCAGAGCTTACCACCAGGACACACGCGCGTGTGTGATAACAAAACAATAAAACAACATAAAATATATTATCATTATTTGAATTTCTGGGCGCGCGGGAACAACCTTCTTCTTCCTTGAGACCTTCGAATTTTCTTGCGAAAATAGCTACAAGTTTTCCTGCGAAAAAATTATTCCCAGCAAAACCTACAAACATCAACAAGCAACAAAACTGTACGATTTTGCAAAATTAAGACCAGCATCATGATCCAAACATTCACACGATTAATTCTATGTTTTTAGAATTGATTTATGTTTCTTAAATCCAAAGTTCCTAAACCTAAGTCAAAACCCTAGCTATGGCATCTTGTGAATTGGCCACGGTTTCTTTGGTTTTCCTGTCCAGAAACAAGCTACACAACATCATAAACAACATTAGTCAATCAAAATCCATTCAAATGCAGTGAATCATTGGAATCGAAAAAATGTTTTCAAGTATGAACAATGCTTCGGGTTCATCATATGTGCATGAATTGGATGCATTTGAGGATTGCTTTCGACTCAATGATGACTAAGGAAGCTAGCCATGTCCTTGTTTTACCTTGTAGAGCCTTGAATCTCCAAATCCGAATTTCACTTTTTGAAGGATTTTTGTGTTTTTGAACTTACCTTGAAGCTGCTGGATTTCGTGAGCTAGGGCTATGCTTATGCTTGATACTTATATGGGAGTAATTTAGGTCAGAAATATGTAGTCATTGTGTGAAAATTTGATCCAAAAATATTGAAAAAGATTATGGTGTAAAATTTCAAATATTTGATCATGAATGCTTGCTATTTTTGGAGAGATCACATGATTTCATTCCTCTTTGACTCTAATCACCAATTATGAAATTCTAGAAGCTTTATCCAAATAAAATCTTTAATTTTCATATTTTATTTATATTTAAAATGATTTTTAATGATTTAAATCAAAATAAATAGAAATAAAAATAACAAAAATCAGATTTTAAGTGGTTTGGGTCGTGCATGGTGTTAGTGTATGGATTGGATCACAACTTGGGCAGCCCATTTGGAAAGAAGTGATTTTAAACCTCCATTTTCAACATAAATCATCACAAAATTTCCCAACTTTGCAAAGGCACATCTCCCTCATTTTTAAAGGTATGAGGGTGTTCTTGGACTTTTTGGAAAGCTTGAAGAGTCCTCTAAACAACCCCATTGGTTTCAGGTTCATATCATTTACCAATCTCAAGTTATGCCCTTTTGAAGTTGTTGACTTTTTGTTGACTTTTGAAATGACCTATAATGTCTTAGATCATATCTTCCAAATGAAGCATTTCTAGGATTAACTTTCAACATCAAAGTTGTATAGAATTCAATTTCCTTCAAAATGAGCTTTGGATGGAGACTTGGTGATGAAGTATGTGAAAGTTATGGCTGGTCAAAGTTCAGTTGACTTTTACTGAGGAAACCCTAAATTAGAAACTCCTGATTATTGATGATCTGGAATCTCCTTGATGAATCATGATCAACCCTTGATCAAATGATGAATTTTACTTCATATACTTGATGTTGGCAAAAAATCATGAAGTTTGACTTTGGTTTGACCACAGTTGACCTCAGTTTGACTTTTTAACTGCATTGACTGATTTTGACTTATCTGATCATCTGACTGAGCAAATTTTTGAGAAAAGTCTTGAAACTTGACATGGGGGTTCTTACACACATATAAGATGTTATGAAACTCACTTGAGGTATTGGAAATCCATTTAGCCTGATTAAAGTCAAAACCCTAGTTTTGGATGCACTGCTTAGGAGGTACATTGACTGAGGGAATTGTCAACTCATCTGACCAATTGTGAACTTTGTGAACCTTGTGAATCTTCATAAACTGTCTTGTGAACCTCATGGGAGGTATTGTGAAGCTTGTGAACCTTGTGAACCTCATGAAGTGGCTTTGTAGACCTCATAAACCTCAGGAAAGCTTTGTAACCATTGTGAAACTTGTGAACCTTGTGAACCTTCAAGAAGTGACTTGTAGACTTCATGAATCTCATGAAAGGTGTTGAAAATGTAGAGAAACTTGTGAACCTTGTGAACCTTCAAGAAGTGACTTGTAGACTTCATGAACCTCATGAAAGGTATTGAAAGTATTGTGGAACTTGTGAACCTTGTGAACATTCAAGAAGTAACTTGTAGACTTCATGAACCTCATGAAAGGTTATGCAAGTGTTGAGAAACTTGTGAACCTTGTGAACCTTGTGAACCTTCTTAGAACACAAAGTCTTGTATTGTGAGGGCAAATTTTGGGGTGCAACACACTCATCTTGTTTTTGTTGAGGATTTTGAGAACCTCTTGATTGATCTTTCTTTTATTATCCCTAACTTTTGCCTGAACTGTGTTATTTGAACTTACAGTCAGCGGGATGCCCCAGTTTTTTGTTTTGCCTAAGTCTCCTTCATAGGTTTTGACTTAGCGGGATTTGATTTTTTAATCATCATTTTTTTTCAATATCATTTTTTTTAAAGATAATGACTGTCTGTCTTAATGATTACGAAGAACCATCATTGGCTTTTGAATTGAGAGACATCTTCAACACTTCTTTGTTGTGTGTGAAGGAAAGCTTGAGATTGCAACCTTTATTGAAAGGTGTCTTAAATGATTCTCTTGTACTTGAATTCACATTTGAATTAATTGAGAACTACCTATCCCCGGGTTAAGATTGCGGGTTTTTTCGAACAGAAAGAAACTCCAACTTCAAGGCTCAAAAGGGTTGATAAGGGATTAACTTCCTTATTTCTCCAGTGTTTGGGATTTGAAACAATGCTTGTATATCATCATCCAAGTCTCAATTGAAAGCATACCAACAACAATTATGAGTATCTCGTTTTCATCATTCTCCCTCCAATCATTGTAAAAGCTTGAGAAAAGAAAAATGAACTTGAAATATAAAGCATAAGGATGCAAATAATGAAAAAAATTGAATCAAAACAAAGCAATGCTCATTTCATTAAAATCAACATGAAAGTACAAACAAAGTTTAAAAGCAAACAAGTCAATACAATTGAAGAAAATTGCAAACATAAAGAAACAGTGGCCTAGTGATCCATCAACAACAAGGATGGGTTGTCCCGTATGATATTCTGGCATTGAAGATAATTTGACTTTTGAAGTCGTCTAGAAGATTCACTTCTCATGCTTCGCCAAAGGATTGCTGACAACATTAGGATTTGTGTCATGAAAGGAAAGAATGTTATTCCTGATAAGTTCTTGCACTTTAGCTTTTAGTGCAAAACAATGTTCCAAGTCGTGACCAGTGCCACCTTGATGAAACTGACAGCGAAGATCCGATCTATAGTTAGCTAGAAGAGGATTTAGAACAGCAGGAGGAGACTTAGTAGTAATAATTCCACTCTTAATAAAAGAAGGATACAAATCAGTGTAAGTCATCAGGATAAGATCAAAGTTTGGCCTATTGTGATACTGATGTTGTCCATAAGCAGGACGAGAAACTTGAGCTTGAGCTTGAGTTTGAGATGGTTGAACTTTAACAATAGGAGCGACTGCAGCTACATATGGTTGAACATATCGTTGTTGTCGGTGATAAGGCTTCCTTTCATTTGAAACAACATAAGCATCAACATCTCTTCTCTTCTGAAAGTTACCATGAGACTTTCTTGCAGCATTAGAAGATTTAACATTAGTAATCTTACCTTTCTTGATACCTTCTTCTAGTCTTTCTCCAACAGTGACTAGGTCATCAAAACCAGATGAAACACTTCCTACCATCTCCTCCCAAAATAAAGGTTGAAGAGTGTCCATGAACAAACCAGTTAATTCTTTTTCGGCCAAAGGTGGCTTCACTTGAGCAAATAGCTCTCTCCAACGCTGAGCGTACTCTTTGAACGATTCTTTCTCTTTCTATGACATGTTTTAAAGTTGACGACGGTTAGGAGCCATGTCTAGATTATACTTATACTTCTTTACAAAATCATCAGATAAATCCTTCCAGCTCTAGATGTGACTCTTCTCGAGTGCCACATACCACTTTATAGAAGCACCACTCAGACTATATTGAAAATAGTGAATAAGCAGCTTGTCATCCTTGGCATGTGCATTCATTTTGCGACAATACACCAGTAGATGAATCTTAGGACAAGTATGCCCATTGTATTTCTCGAATACATGAACATTGAGCTTATCAGGCAAAACTAGGTCAGAGACCAAACACATGTCTATTGCAGCAGCACCAAAGACATCTTTGCCCTCTAAACCTCTTACCCTCTTCTCAAGAGTCAAGCATTGCTCTCTAACTTCATCCATATATCCAGGTTCACCTTGACTTCCAGCTTGTGGACTAGCAACATGGTACACAAAAGGAGAATTCTGATTCGTATCTTGAGCAACAGTGTGCACAACAGGTTGAGGTTTGACAAACGTCGGAGCTGAAAAGACTGACATAACAGATGGACCAACCATTTGAGTAGTAGCAGAAACTGGCACATAATCCAGAGGTAACCCAAATTCTGGAAAAGTAGAAGTTGGTTGCTGAATCACAGGAGGGTTAACAACAACAGTTGAAACTTCAGAAATCACAGTCCTCTGAGGTGGTTCACCTCGAGCAATCAGAACTTGCATCATTTCAGTGAGCCTTGTCATACTGGCCTTCAACTCATCAATCTCCATTCGGACTTCCAGGTTATGTTGTTCTTGGTTTTCCATTATCAATCTGATAGCTCTCAATCTGTTAGCAACTCTAGTTCTATTTATGTGTTGAGGAGATTGCTCAACGGATCAACAGACAACTGAAGAAGGAAATAACTGGGATAAGTTCCCACACAACTCGGATGAACGTAAGAATATGTGAGGATGCAATGATATGCAATGTTTACTTCCATTTTCAGAAAAACAACTCGATTATTGCAAACATCGTCAACATCGAGAATACAGTCATGAAAAATCTTGACAAAAAATAATATTTGCTTTTTCCAATATTTGCAATAATCGAGATTGTTTTCCTTGAGACATGGTTGTGATGATGATCATGATGAATATGTGGATGAAACAACCACAAACAAGACCATGAAAAGCACACAGGTTCAAAGGTTCGGATCACGAGTATGGAGTCAATGGATAAGATCCAACAACCCACAAAGGCATGTACTAAGGTTTGTCTTCATTGTACCTGCAGAAAACCAAAAGGGTGCTAACAGAGGTTCCCGGAGTTAACAACAATCTTTAGAAAATTATCGGTACGTTATATTACTCCCCAACCAATAACATTCTTAAAATAGACCTCGTCCGAGTGTAGTATTGCGTGACAACCACCTTAGGTTTACGCCCGAATAGTTTTTGCACTACGTTCCTAAATTGGCTTGGATGGGTTAAGGGTCCTATGGTCCTCAGTATGATCAGCTCAAGGTTGGAAAATAATGCCACATATGATTACTCATCATGACATTGATAATCCAAGAGAGCCTAACCAAGTGGAGATTATCGAATTGATATAGCTTTGGACTACTCCATCGCGTATCGCTTCGAATATTGTCATCCTATCATAAGTTCAACTCAGATCCGGGTTAGAATCTATCTCACTTACTGAGGATAACCAAAACCGAAACAGAACAAACAGTAACAAACAAATCAAACCAAAGCAGTAAATAAATCAAAGTAGGCCGAATCCACTTAGAGATTAGTCCCCAGCAGAGTCGCCATTTTTCTGTAGCGGTAAAATCATGAGTGTAAGTTATTGGTTAACTTAACTCAAAGTAAACAGAGTCATTATCGCGCTTTTATTTTATTCAAATGGAAAAGGAGAAAAGATCGAATAAAATCCTAATGAATCTAAAAGCAAAAAGCTAAAAGAAACATGCAGAGAACGGGTAAGGGGATATGTTACAATTTGGGAAGGTTTTACGCACCCAAAAAGTCTGTGGTACTCCACGGGAGCCCTTTGAAATATTTATTGCTTTTTTTTGGTTTGAAAATGGTTTGTTTGAAAGGGATTGAAGAGATGAGAAGAGAAATATTTTTTAAGATTTTTCGTGTTTGAAGAGACGTCTGTCTCATGCCTACGTACCCACAAAGTGCAATGCGAGATCAAAACCTCGTAGTTCGTGGTACAAATAGTGAAAAGAAACAATGTGTTGAATTGATTTTAAAATATAAAGATAAGTCGTCATTCTTTAGCGAATAATTCCGCTAAAAAAGAATGAATCATATCTAAACATGTGAAAAATGGTTAAAAGAAAAGTGCACGAGGGCACAAAAACAATTGAATGAGTTTTGTATTTTTTTAATTATTTTGAAAAGAAAGTCTCGATATGCTTATGTGGTTTAGCATTTATTAAGAAATGAAATCGAAAAAGTAAAACTGCTTGACCTAAGTCAAGGTTTGATTATAAAAGCGATTTGAAGTTTGAAAAACAAAGAAGGTTTTTGAAATAGGGAGAAGATTTGAAAATTTAAGAAGTGGGAAGAGATGAAGGGACTATCCTAAGACTTAAAGTAAAAGTTAATGGAAGAACAATCAACCCGTATGGTCAATATTCTTCGAAGCAATAAGACTTCATTTGAACCAAATCGAGGCCAAGGTCTTCAATCTATAATAGCTCAAACAAAGGGCAAGATCCTAAAATCTAAGTCCAAAACCCCAAGTCCAATGCTAAGGATAGTAGTCATAGTCCAAAAATAAAGTCACAAGTTTTTAGATGTTTAATCCTTTATTAATATTTTTGTGTCCAAATGGACAAAGGAAAAAGCACAAAAATATCAATATAAACATAAACAATATGATGAATGATATAGTATAATAAAAGCATAATAAAAGAGATAAGGAGCAAGAGATTAAAATAAAGAGGATAAGGTGCGAGAAAGAATTAAAATGTTAGTATATTAATAGTATAATAATATTTACATAATAATGGTATGATGAACTTAATCATCCACAACCAAAAAAAAAGTAACCAAAATCGAAAGGCAACCGGTTCCACTTAGTATCTCACACTATAGTGATCAATCAAGGCAAATAGAATTGAATTCAATGAAGTTTGAAAGGAGATTGGGAGGCTCAAAGCACCTACGCATCAAACATTCATAAGTCTCGATTCTTAATGCAAAATGATCAACCACTTTGGGATTACGCGACCAACAAGAGGTCCGGTCCACGAAAGTGCAAGTATCCAATTGGATTTTTATTCCGAAATTGGGACAAGTTTAGGTCTATGTTAAGCAATCGCCGAATAATTTACGAAGTAATTACCCTACAAATGAGGCCGGCCAATACCAATACCAATTAAGGTGAACGATATTTGTGCTAATACATGTTAGAGAGATGATATAATGGATCATCCTCCGGAAACATGTCGCACGAAAAGAAAAAAGTAGTAACGGTCTAATCTTAATCGAGATTTCACATTGATTTATCAAATGCAACCTATCACGATTTCAAAGTATGGAGAATGATTCAAATGATCATTCATCCATAGATTTGAAATAATGAAGATTAAACATCTTCGAAAATCAATAATCATCGAATCAGAGATCTCATCGACCAAAAGAAAAAAATAAGATGAAGAGAAATATGAATTTAACATTTATAATCCATCACAAACAATCAAAAATCAAAAAGAAAATGGATAAATGTCATAAGAAGATAAGATGGAATTTAAATGACCTTTATAACTTCTTCTTTTTAACGATTTTTATAAAAAAATAAAAAAAGATAAAAAAAATTCAGAATAGAAATTAACATAAGAAAATTTTGTTAGAAAAACTATTTAAAAGAAAATGAAGGTAGAAAGCAATTTATTAAGAAAAAAATAAAAAGTAAAATAGAATGAAGAGTGGGGACATGCGCTTCACAAGGAGGGTGGAGATAGCAAATTGAGATCCATAATCATATCATTCAAGGCCCAAACACAAGTCTTTTTTTAAACAAAGTTTATAAAAAAAATGAAATAAACCAAATATAATAAAAATGAAAAAAACACAGCACACATCTTCTTCTTCCTCATGTATGCGCGACACTATTCACGGCGATAGGGGATCGATGGAGCTCCGCCCAATCGGAGCGGCGAAGCTTCGTTAAGGTGGCGTTTCGACCGGAAATGCGAGAGGATCTCAAATGCGCAATTGATTTCGAAAATCAGTGGGTATATCGAACAAATCGGGACCGCAAAGAACCGTAAAAAGTTGTCAAACTACCTTCAAATTATGGTGAGAAATGCTATGAATCCTCTTTTTTTGATGTCAAATTCTGAAGTTATGTTGTTGTTGCGATGTGGAGTTGATGTTGAAGCGTTGGAGTTGTGAGAATTGGAGTAAAATTATTGATGGTTTTTATTTGAATTCGTTGAAGATTGAAGATGATGAATGGTGATTTGAAATTCTGAGTAATGATTTTGGCAGGGATTTGAAGGCTTTTGAAGCATAAACCCGCAACTAAAAAGAATAAACGAACCAGTACGTGATCTTGTTTGTATGCAAGATGCAGATGAAAATACGAAAAATATTAGGGTCAAAAATTAGGGTATGACAGATACCCCTCTTGATATTCTGAAATCCAAACTAGATAATCTCTTGCGCCACCCTGACAACCGAATGGTGGTTAAGATCGAGTACCGTTCACCATTGATTGATAATGAAAAGAAGATTAGGTTCAATAAATTTTAGCTAAAGACGGGTGAAGATTATAATTTATGTGGAACATATTTTACTGATATGATATAAAAGGTCCAATCGAGGTGGATGTGACAATTACATGATCAACTTACGACATTCTAAAAATGATGAAACATTATGAGTCATCTATCAATGGTTAACTTATTTTCATGTTATTTTCAGGTTATGTTAGGTTATGTTCATATTAAGTTGTGTTCATCCAACAGTAATGTAATGCTAATTTTCATGTAATGCAATGTTAAAATAAAGTGTTAAAGAAATACAAATAATTCATTCAAATCCAAAAAAAAAATAGTTATAATAAATAATGAACAAAGAGATAAAATTTACTCTAGTCCATAACCTGAAATGTGTGTTATTTGTAATAATCTGATATAGACCTCACCATCTATGTTTATCAAACCCATGAGGTTATCAGAAAGAAATGCTATAATATGTAACTATTGCTGGTCAGTTATATGAGGTTGAGGTGGTAACACATCATTTGAATGTCCTCCATCATGTGAAGGTCTAACATCAACTGCAAGATGAACTTGTAGGATGATGCGAGAGTGTGATACTCTAAAGTACCAATCTAAATAATCATCCTGACATTTTCTGAGAGAACACACCTCTACACATTTTCTCTAATAGCAACGAAAATGCATGTAATGTTAGACCTAAATAATCTATATATGCCCCTAGTGGCACAATAAGAACTGGTCTAGGAATGCCCTGAACATATCCAAACTAGTGTTGACACCTCTCATTTAAATATGCAGCCACCTAACTCTCCCATTGAAGATAACCCAAAAAAATGGCAGTGTTATCGAACTCTTGATGCACTCTATGGACGATATAGGGTATCTGTTGTACCCCAAATTTTTACCCATAACTGTTCTCCTCATATTTTCATCGCACTTAAGAATATTCCAAGATTGTTCTTTTTACTGTCAATTACAACTCATTTTTCTAATTACGCATGAATTTATCTTTTTATTTCTTTCCATTTCCGAGTTTCTTTTTAATTTCTGTTTCTCATCCGACTTTTTAATGTATTTTGTATCTTTATTTTCAATCGCAAACTCTATTTCTTTTTCTTTATTCTATAGTGCCCTGAACATATCCAAACAAAATAAGCGATGATGAAAATTTCAAACAAGTTTTGAGGACAGGATTCCAAAATCAAAAAAACCTAAATCTATCAGTATAATAAGGAAGCTAGCCGCAGGAAGAAAGGGGGGAGAAACTTCACAAAAGAGAAAAACATCAGCCGCATAATACTCGGCCATCAAAAAACCAGGAGAGCAAAAAGGCTAGTCGAAAATTATCAAAAGAAAACCAGATAGAAAACTTCACAAAAGATACAAAGAAAAAGGATTTCTAAAAAGAATTCAAAAAAAAAAATGCAAATCTTCATACCTCTTCAGATCTTCAATCACCTTTAGCATTTTCTTTCGCCTTCAACATCACCTTTCGAAACCTTCGATTCACAACCGTCTTCGACTTTTGAACGCTAAAGCTGTTAGCATCGTCGTCGTGCGGAAGCGCCCACCGTGATCTCTCTGTTTCGAATCCGAACATATCACTCACGACCACCGCAACTACTTTCATCATTGTTCGGAAACGCGGATCGTGAGTCAAACCGCAGCAAAAATCCCAACTGACGAACGCCTGCATCAAACAAGTTGCGAATCAATCAATCCGAAGGAGAAATCACGAGTGGAAGGACGCGCAAGGAAAGAAGCAGATCACCTATTCAAATCATTTTGAATCGGTAACTTTATCTTGTTTACTCACATGTTGAAAATATGATTAATGTTGTGCGCTTTGCTTCCCTTGAATTCATCTTAATGTTTGTTTAACCTGTGATTTTGTTAGCAGTAGAATTGGATTTGGGATTGGTTTTTTTTTTCCGGATTTGAGAAGAGTTTTGGTGAGTTAGCGTTTCTCTTTCACGGAATTAGGTTTAGCCGCTAGTGTTCCCTTCATGAAATTTTTTTCCTTTAAACCGCGTTATCCTTTTTGGTCGAACCGGGTCGGCTCCGACCCGGTCTGCCTTCTCCGACCCACTTTCCCCCCACGGGCCTGCTGGGCTGCCTTCTCCCCTTTTCTTTTTTTGTTGTTTGTTTTTCACCAACATTGTTCTTTCTAGTATATCTTTTTTATGATTTTATTTCTTTGAATTTCTTTCTAATTTCTTTTCCTTTTTTTTAAAAAAAAAGAGCAAACTTTAAACAAAATACTTTATGTTAGTCTTTTATATTAACTTTTTCTATTTTAATTAATTTATTAAACAACTTTGGTAAATAATTATTTAGATTAGTTTGATTTCTTATTATATTTTTTTAGGTGTTTGCTTATTTTCTTTAGTCGTACAATAATAGTGTTTGACCGGTATAACGGGTCTCGTTCCCGATTTTCGATCATAATTTGTTAAGCAGGATATGAGCATAATATTTCAAATAATAATCAAATTGTTAGAAAAAATATAGTAAGTATCTTGGTCTAACGCCAAGTTTAGCAATTCATACGTTTATACTTCGCACACACGTAAGTCGATTACCAAGTGATCGCCGTCAGCACGACTTATTGTGTATCTTGTTTAATTTAATAAAGAATAGAGCTCCGGAGTCTAGCACTCCGCACGTTCTCGAACGAACCACACCTGGGCTAGCCCAACGCGTAGTGCTTCGTTCACTCCTTTGTTTTTAAACACGTTAATTTTAAAACGTCTAAAAATAATTATCCAACTTATTTTATAAATTTAAATACGAAAACAGAGCTCCGGAGTCTAGCATTCCGCACGTTCTGGAATGGACCGCTACTGGGCTAGCCCCACGTAACGTGGTCCATTCGCCTTCCGTATTTCGAAGTATCTAATCGCACAAATTAACTTACGAAAACAGAGCTCCGGAGTCTAGCACTATGCACGTTCTGGATTGGATCGTTCCTGGGCTAGCCCCACGCGACGTGGTTCAATCACCGTTCGTATATCAAAATATCTCAATCATTTTATAAATTCAAATGCGAAATAATGGAGCTCTGGAGTCTAGCATTCCGCACGTTCTAGAATGAATCGTTCCTGGGTTAGCCCCACGCGACGCGCTTCATTCACTCTTTCATATCTTAAAACAACTTAAAACTTACTAACCAATTTAAATCATTTTCAAATTAATCAGCGAAAGACGGAACTCCGGAGTCTAGCACTCCGCACGTTTTGGAATGCAATCACTCCTGGGCTATCCCCACGCGACGTGGTTCATTTGCCCTTTCGTTTAAAATACCTTAACAAAGGTCAAACATTTTTCTCTAAAACGAACATTGTTTAAATCATTCTATCTTGGAAACAAGCTAGCGCTTCAGCCTCCAGCACGAGTATAAGCCAACGATTAGCGGTAGAATGTGTTTTAAACAACTGTTCAATAAAAATCACAAACCGTAGTTACACGAACTACGAAGCTCTGACTTTCCCATTGCACAAGGGAATACATAGGCACGGGGATTTTAATCCTTCGCGAGCACAATAATAAAAAATTTAATTATTTCTCCGTTTAAAGCACAATAATAAAAATTCAATCTTTTTCCCGTAATATCAATAATAATAAAATTTAGAACAAACTTATTAACAATCATTTAGAAGACAAAGACTTAAGATCAAACATTTAATCGCATAATTAGCTAAGAGGTTCCCGTTGAGTACAACGGACGTGAGGGGTGCTAATACCTTCCCCTTGCGTAACCGACTCCCGAACTTAGAATTTGGTTTCGTAAACCATTTCTTATCCTTATTTTAGGTTGTATCTATATCTACCTTTTCTCTCGTAGAATAAATAGAATTAGGTGGCGACTCTGTTGTTTGTTTTAGGATCGTATTTTTTGAGGTACGACAGTTGGCGACTCTGCTGGGGAAATTAGCTCCATGCTAGAGAGAGTCGAGCCTAACTTAGCTTTGTGTGTTTATTTGTTTGGTCTTGTCTTTTCTTGTCTTCTCTATGTTTATTATTTATGTTTGTTTATTTGTTCTTTTACCGCTTTCCTTTATCGCTCATTATATTATTTGTCTGTGGGATCTTGGGGTCACTTTGCAAGTAAAATTTGAGTTGTGGAAAAAGCAGAGGGAACACCTAAGTTTAGAATTGGATTTTTTTAGTGTTAGTCTCCAAGGACTCGCTCCTTGAACGCCTAGCATGAAATCTCCCCCAGATAGTTAGACTTTTCGTAGATCTTGTCGCAACGCAGCTAGCCTGTCGCGTGACCTGATTCATGAAAGGGCTGTGATTCTGGGACCCCCTAGGACCTGTTTCAATTTTGGTAGTTGTGTAATGTTAGGCTCTGAGGGCTCGCCCCTTTATCAGCCTAGCATGAGAACACCACTCAAGGTAGACCTTATCGTTATTATCTTCACAATGCAGCTAGCTTGCGGCGGGGCGTTAATACGATAAACGTCTGTGACCTTGAGTTTCCTTAAACCATCACTGTAGAAACCATCCTGTGAGTGGGACTTATGGGTAGCAAAACGTAGAACCAATCTCTTACAGCCCACCTGTTAAGAAGGCTCCGAATTCACTTGTGGCACCTTGCATCCTTGCATCCTTGCATCTTTGCATATCAGCATCATATGCATCATTTTAGTAAGAACTTCAAGGAACAAAGAGAATTTTGTTGCAAACATCATGTATTTTACCATGAATGGACTTCAGCTTTTTTTAGTTTTTGGAAAAATATAAGAAAACTTTACCCATTTTGATGTTTTGCAATAACTTCTCAAGTCCCTTGAAGCATTTGCATTTTTTACTCATGAGTGCATCTCCGCATTTGCATTTGTCAAAAACTCATTCTCGTCAACTCCTTTCCAGCTGTCACACTGAGGATCTCACACAAGTATTCTACCCGAGCCCAGACCAAGAAGAAGACGGCTGACAGGGACCCTGAAATGGAGAAAGTTAATGAAGAGCTTTCTGACCTTCGTGGAAATATGGGTCAGATGATGGAAATGCTACAGGTCATTCGAGCAAAATTAGATACTCAACAGACTGTAGTGTCAGAGATTGTCACTGCAACGACCGAGCCTACGCCATCAATCACTACCCCTGTGACTTGGCCTCCTTTTGGGCTTCCTCACGGATTTGTACCTCCTCCTCAGGGTTTTGCTTCTCAAAGTTTTATTCCTCCTTCCCAAGGACTTGCTGCTCAGGGTTTCTTCCCTCCTTCCCAAGGTTTCGCTTCTCAGAGTTTCGCACCTCCTTCTCAGGGTTTTGCATTTCCTTCCCAAGGTTT
The DNA here is from genome assembly GCA_963966055.1 of Lathyrus aphaca. Lineage (NCBI taxonomy): Eukaryota > Viridiplantae > Streptophyta > Magnoliopsida > Fabales > Fabaceae > Lathyrus > Lathyrus aphaca. The sequence continues at coordinate 62,423,222 of OZ014519.1, read as the reverse complement.
CGTGCCTTCCCCTCAAGGATTTGCTGCTCAGCAGACTATTCCTGTGACTAATAAAGAGAACCACGTGGTTACTAATTTTACACCAGATATTGTGCACACCCGTGCCCAACCATACTTTAATGACCCTCAGGTGTATGACATGCCAGATATGTCGGAGAATGGAAATGAGAAACATGAGAAGATGCAAGAGAATTTTGATACCCTTGAAAAAAGGTTGAGGGCAATTAAAGGTGACCAGATCTTTGGGGATGCTGCTAGAGAGTGTGTCTGGTGTCTGAACTGGTAATACCTCCAAAGTTCAAGATACCCACTTTTGATATGTACGAGGGCGCAACGTGTCCTAAGAACCACCTCTTAATGTATTATCAAAGAATGGCCGCGCAGGTGGACAATGACAAATTAATGATCCATTGCTTCCAAGATAGCCTGAAGGGAGTTTCCTCCAAGTGGTATTTAACGCTAGATCAGTCAAATATCTGAAGTTTTCAAGACCTGACAGATGCTTTCATCCAGCAATACAAGTACAATATGGACCTTGCTCCCGATAGGAGGCAGCTGTTGAGTATGTCCCAGAAAGATTCCGAATCATTTAAAGAATATGCTCAAAGGTGGAGAGGGAACGTTTCTCAGGTAGATCCCCCGTTGTCTGAAAAGGAGTTAGCTGATTGGTTTGTTGACACGATGCGACCAGAATTCTTCGAGAGAATGGTGGGAAGTATAACTGCTAGCTTCTCTGACCTTGTAGCTGTGGGAATCAAAGTTGAACTCGGTTTGAAGAATGGAAAGATGAGTGGTGCATCCAGCAACTCCAGCAACAGTAGCGGAAACAATGTTAAGAAGTTTACCAGCAATTTCCATAAAAAGAAAGAAGGCGAGACAAATGCAATAATGGCGAGTCAAAGGAGAAATCAGCTTTGGCAGAGGCCTCCACCTGTGGCTCAACACCAGTATGTCTACCCACCACAGTATGTTCAACATCCTTATGTAGCGGCAGTTTAACCGTCATATAATCCACAAGTTCCAATGTATCGGCCAACTCAAGCAGTACCAATGTACCAGCAAGCGGCTCCAGTGATCCCAGTTTATCAACCAATGCTCAACAATCCAGGTTATCAATGAGCGCCCAATGCTTCATCCTACCAGCAGAGGACTCTAGCTCCTCATCCAAATCCCAACTTTCAGAATAGAAGACCAGGAGGAAGACCTCCCCATCCTCGGATCCCTATGACCTATACTGAATTGTATCCCTCACTACTGAAGAAAGGCTTGGTTACTCCAAGGCCTTTGGGTCCTCCACCAGATCCGCTTCCACCAGGTTACAACTTAAATGCCCACTGTTTGTTCCACGAAGGTGCTCCGGGGCACGATTTGGAAAATTGTATTGCTTTGAGGTATGTTGTGAAGGATCTAATGGATAAAAACATTTTGTCATTTGGAGATATTGGTCAGAATGTTAAAAATAATCCTTTACCTAAGCATGGGTCCATAAATGTCATTGTTGACGAGTCTGACGAAGATTTGATTTTCAACGCCACAGAGATCAAAACCCCGCTCAGAGACTTCCATGCGAAGTTAGTAGAGGTGGGTATGCTGAAGAACTGTCATAAGAATTGTGAAGCTTGTGCGAATAATCCAAAGGGATGTGAACTGGTCTAGAGAGATGTTCAAAGTTTGATTAATTTGGGTGTTTTACAAGTAAGCGGTCGTGTGAAGAGGAATGAAGTGGCAATGATTGAACCCATTTTCAACTTGCCTGAATCTAATTCTACCATGGCACCAATGTTTAACCTTCCTGGGTCCCCAAGAGTTTAACCCATCTTTAATATGCCAGAACCTGTGGTGCCCATTTTCAATATACCCGAAACCAAGGATTGAGTAAAGGAGTAACCCTTTCCTTTATGAAGATACCAAAGTAGTTCCATGGAAGTACGGTACAGGGGGAATTCATCAGAAGTTTGAACAGGCTGGTCAGAAGGAAGGTTCAAAAGTGGCAAGTGCTGACATAGCAGGTGCAATTCACTTAACTCGCAGTGGTCGTGTTTATACTCAACAAGCCAATATAGTTCCACCTAAAGAAGTCATTCCCGTTGTTGTCAACCAGGATAAAGGGATGGTCTTGGAAAAAGAGGATGCATAATTTCTCAGAATCATCAAGAGGAGTGATTATAAGGTTATTGATCAGCTACATCAAACGCCTTCCAAAATATATATCTTATCACTTCTTATGCATTCACCGGCCCATCGAGGTGCTCTCCAGAAATTACTAGCCCAAGCTCATGTTACGCATGATATAACAGTGAATCAGTTTGATGGAGTCATTGCCAATATCACTGCATGTAATAATCTCAGCTTCAGTATGGAGGATCTTCCAAAGGATGGCTTGGACCATAACCGTGCTCTTCACATATCTGTAAAATGTCAGGAGGATACTTTAGAAAGATTTCTTGTGGATACAGGATCTTCATTGAATGTTTTGCCGAAAAGAACGCTTGCCAAGTTATCTTATCAAGGAGCAGAGATGAGGCCCAATGCACTGATTGTGAAAGCTTTTGATGGGTCAAGGAGGACTGTTATTGGAGAAGTAGACCTACCAATCCTGATTGGGCCACAGGTCTTCAAAATCACTTTCCATGTTATGGACATTAATCCTAATTACAGTTGTTTGTTAGGAAGACCTTGGATCCATGCTGTTGGGACAGTCACTTCTACCTTGCACCAGAAGATGAAGTTTGTGGTCGATAATAAGCTAGTAACTGTGTCTGGTGAAGAAGATCTCATGGTCAGCAACCTTTCCTCCTTTAGCTACATTGAGGCTGATGAAGATGCTTTGGAAACTGCTTTCCAAGCTCTAGAGATAGCCAATGTAGTCCTTATGGAAGTAGAGGAACCAAAGGTGATGGGTATTCCATATTTTGCATCGCTGAAAAGTACCATTTCCACTATTGAAGAAGGAAGCCATGAAAGTTGGGGTGATGTCATTGAAGTCAAGCAGAAGCTAGATCGTTACGGGTTGGGTTACAAACCAACTCATGTGAAGGAATGAAGGCATTTTGTTAAATTCTTACTTTGTTTTTATTTACTGTTTTTTCTCTTTTCACTTTTAAAAGAAAATGGCAATCTTTCAAAGCTAATAAAAAGTTTTTTCTTGCATCCCTCTATTTTTACTTTTAATAAAAGCAAATCATTCCCATATGCAGAACAAATGAAAACCCTGTTGAATCCATTGACTCTATTTTCTCTCCTAACTTCGATTCGCCCATCTACCAAGAGGAAGATGAAAGTGAGGAAGATTGTGACATTCCCGAAGAACTGGCAAGATTAGTTGAGTATGAGCACATAGATCTTCAGCCACATAAGGAGCAGGTAGAGACCATTAACCTTGGCACCGTTGAAGACAAGAAGGAAGTCAAGATTGGTACAACACTTGGGGCATACATCAGAGAAAGATTGGTCAAGCTTCTCAAAGAGTATATGGATGTGTTTGTATGGTCGTATCAGGATATGCCCGGTTTGGACACAGGCATAGTGGTCCACAAGTTGCCGCTTCGACCAGATTATCCCCCAGTAAAGCAAAAGCTCCGAAGAACAAGACCAGACATGGCTCTGAAGATTCGAGAAGAGGTCAAAAGACAGTTTGACGCTGGATTCCTCGCGGTTGAAAAGTACCATGAGTGGGTAGCTAACATCGTGCCAGTCCCCAAGAAGGATGGCAAGGTTAAAATGTGCGTGGACTATCGGGATTTGAATAAAGCCAGTCCAAAGGATGATTTCCCTCTTCCGCACATTGATACTTTGGTTAACAACACTGCTAAGTTTGCTGTTTTCTCCTTCATGGACGAATTTTCAGGATATAACCAGATTAAGATGGATCCTGACGATATGGAAAAGACCACATTCATCACACCATGGGGCACGTATTGTTACAAAGTTATGCCATTCGGTCTTAGAAATGCAGGAGCCACTTATCAAAGGGCAATGGTCACCCTTTTCCATGATATGATGCATAAAGAAATAGAAGTTTACGTGGATGATATGATTGCAAAATCACGGAGTGAGGAGGATCATTTGAATCATCTCCTGAAGTTATTTGAGCGTCTCAGAAAGTTCCAACTGCGTCTGAATCCAGCTAAGTGTACCTTTGGTGTCCGATCAGGAAAGTTACTTGGTTTTATTGTTAGTCAACAAGGAATTGAAGTAGATCCGGACAAGGTCAGAGCAATTCAAGAGATGCCAGCTCCGAAAACAGAAAAGCAAGTCAGTGGCTTCCTTGGAATACTGAACTACATATCCAGATTTATCTCCAACATGACTGCTACTTGTGAACCTTTATTCAAGTTGCTCCGGAAGAATCAAGCAATTGAGTGGAGCCCCAATTGTCAACTGGATTTTGAGAAGATTAAGGTTTACCTACAGAAACCTCCTATCTTGATTCCACCTACTCCAGGGAAGCCTCTCTTCATGTATCTGACTATACTTGAGGGATCTATGGGTTGTGTTTTAGGCCAACAAGATGAAATCGGTCGTAAGGAACATGCCATTTATTACTTAAGCAAGAAGTTCACAGATTGTGAAAGCAGATATTTACTTTTAGAGAAGACTTATTGTGTTTTGGCATGGGCTGCCAGACGCCTCAGGAAGTATATGATTTGTCACACTACTTTGTTGATCTCGAAAATGGATCCAATAAAGTACATTTTTGAGAAGCCTGCCTTGACTAGAAGACTTGCTCGTTGGCATATGTTGCTGTCTGAATACGACATCCAATATGTAACCCAGAAGTCTATCAAGGGCAGTGTTTTGTCTGATTACCTTGCTGATCAACCTGTTGAAGACTATGAACCTTTGAAATTCGATTTCCCAGACGAGGACATCATGTTGATAAAAGACTGTGAAATTCCAGGTCCAGATGAAGGTCCCGAGCCAGGTTCTCGATGGAAGATGATGTTTGATGGTTCCTCTAATTACATGGGGCATGGTGTGGGAGTTGTGTTGATGAATCCTGATGGTGGTTATACTCCCTTCACGGCCAGATTATGTTTTGAATTTACAAACAACATTGCAGAATATGAAGCATGTGTTTTGGGTATTGAAGCTGCAATTGATACCAGAATCAAGATCCTTGAAGTATATGGAGACTCAGCTTTAGTAATCTACCAAGTCAAAGGTGAATGGGAGACCCGTGATGAGAAGTTAATCCTTTACCGTGCCCACATTGTGGAATTAATTAAATACTTTGATGAAGTCACTTTCCATCATGTTCCAAGGGTAGAGAATCAAATTGCAGACGCTTTGGCTATGTTGGCCTCTATGTTTCAAGTCAGATTTCTTAATGAAGCTCCACTCATTACAATCGAGCGAAAAACTACACCAGCCTACTGTCTACTGGTCGAAGAAGAAACTGATGAGAAACCATGGTTCTATGACATCAAGAACTACTTGCAAAATCAGGTATACCCAGCGGATGCAACAGCTTTAGACAAGAAGACTCTGAGAAGATTGGCATCCAAGTTCTTCCTCAGCAACAATGTGTTTTACAAGAGAAATCACGATATGGTTCTGCTCAGATGTGTCGACAAGCGCGAAGCAGAATTATTGATCAGGGAAATCCATGAAGGATCATTTGGAACACATGCCAATGGACATGTCATGTCCAGGAAGATCTTGAGAGCTGGTTACTTCTGGTTAACCATGGAGTCAGATTGTTTTAAGTACGCCAGGAAGTGTCATAAATGTCAGATTTATGCCGACAAGGTGCACGTACCTCTGACCCATTTGAATGTTCTGTCATCGCCTTGGCCTTTCTCAATGTGGGGCATTGACATGATAGGGGCAATTGAACCTAAAGCTTCCAATGGTCATCGATTTATTTTGGTTGCGATCGATTACTTCACCAAATGGGTAGAAGCAGCTTCCTACGCCAATGTGACAAAGCAAGTGGTCGCCCGTTTCATCAAGAACAGAATTATCTGCCGCTATGGGATCCCAAGCCGAATCATCACAGATAATGGGACCAATTTGAACAACAAGACAATGAAAGAGTTGTGTGATACATTCAAGATTGAACATCATAACTCTTCTCCTTACCGTCCGAAAATGAATGGAGTTGTTTTAGCTGCAAACAAGAACATAAAGAAGATTCTGCAAAAGATGGTGAAGACTTACAAAGATTGGCACGAGATGTTACCATATGCTTTACACGGATATAGAACATCAGTTTGCACTTCAACAGGGGCAACCCCTTTTTCTTTGGTGTATGGGATGGATGCAGTTCTCCCTATCGAAGTAGAGATACCATCTTTGAGGATCTTGATGGAAACCAAATTGGAGGAAGCTGAGTGGATCCAGAACAAATATGACCAACTGAACCTCATTGATGAGAAGAGAATTACCGCCATGTGCCATGGCCAGTTGTACCAGAAGCGCATCAAGAGAGCATTTGACAAGAAAGTCTGTCTCCGAGAATTCAAAGAAGGAGACCTTGTACTCAAGAAAATCTTGCCAGTCCACAAAGACATGCGTGGAAAATGGAGCCCTAACTATGAAGGTCCATATGTTGTGAAGGTGGAATTCTCTGGAGGTTCCCTAATCCTCACAACTATGGATGGTGAACAATTGAAACACCCGGTGAATTCTGATGCAGTCAAAAAATATTATGCCTAAATAAAGCCCGCTAGGTCGAAAACCAGAAATGGCGGCCTAGGCAAAAATGGGTATCCCGGTGGATCATAACCTATGAAGGAGATCCAGGCAAAAGTTAGGGATAAAAAAAAATAGAGCTCGCTAAGTTGAAAACCCGAAAGGGCGGCTTAGGCAAAAAAGAGCGTCCCGGTGGATTGAAAACCCGAAAGGGCGGTCCAGGCAAAAATTAGGGACAAAGGCATTTGACTGTATCGGATGGTGTTTACCGTTATTGAAGATCATTACTTGAAGACCAATCCAGTCGCTCTTGTCAGAAGCAAGGTGTTGGGCGGTTTTAGTTATTAGGGATTATAGTGGTCGTTGGATTCAATGTAGACCTTTCCTCATTGCCATTTTCAAATTGTAATTTTCCATGGAGTTTTGCTATTGGCAAGCTACCATTCTTGAATGAAATACAACCTTTGCCTTTAAACTTTGTCTTTCAGCTTCTTATTTTCTTTGTTATGCAAAATGTCTTTACTAAATTACAATTTAACTCTGAAAATGACAAAAAAAATTAAAACAGTTTTTGAAAACATACTGGAAAACATTCAAATTTCTTTGACTTTAGAAAGATTAAAAGATTTTCTGTCCTCTAAAAAAAACCCTCTGGCGTGCAACAACACCCCCTTGCAGATATTACAGAAGTCCCCATAGAGGATTAAAAGCTGGTAGCACTCTTGGATGGATCCTTGGACCAGACTTCAATTTCCAAGTTTGAAGACATCTCCCCAGCATCTTTCATTTTGCACGTCTAAGTATTTGCACTGAGATCCTACTCTTCCCGCTTTATCAAAGCTCTCTGCCTCCCTAGAGTCAGCATTTGCATATCATGATCATTCGCATCATGTTCAATCATACGCATTTGACATAATCAATGTCTCTCCCCAGTTGTCGTCTGTCTAACTCCAGGTCCAGATTACTGTCTTTTGTTATTTTAAAAGTCCACTGTTGTTGGTACCCCGCAGTTTGGTTAACCCATGTTTTTTCCAGCAACACCAGTATTCCCTACAGAGGCCCTCCTTGATATGTACCTTAGTATCACCAATATTTCTTTTAAGCTCAATTATCATTGGCATAAAATCTTTAAGTTGTTTGCTTAAGATTCAAAACCGTTTAATTCAACACGCATGCGTGTTTTCCTGACAATTTCCTAAAGTTCTTTTTGGACTCTTCATTTAAGGAATTCCCTGAGGTTGGTCGTTTATCTTGTTGAAAACTCCGACATTTTATTCGTATTTGCCAACTGGTCGCTTAGATCCGTGGGATTCATCTTCAAATGCTTCGCATTTTACTCCAAGTATCAGTTTGTTTGCACAGAGCCACTACCTGAATACTGTTTTCGTTTCCCATTCCTCGGTCTCAACAGTTACACTTGAACCTGTTGATTTACTACTTTGGATTATATGTCCTCTATTTTTTCTTGACCGTCGTGTCATTGTCTATTATTTATTTCCTCAACAGCCGTTTTGAATTACTTTTCCGACCACCGTTGTCGACGCCTGCTATTTTTATTTTTCGACCACCGTTGTCGATGTCAGTCATTTTATTTTCCGACCACCGTTGTCGACGCCTGCTATTTTATTTCCCGACCACCGTTGTCGATGCCTGTTATTTTAGTTTCCCGACCACCGTTGTCGACGCCTGCTATTTTATTTCCCGAATGTCGTATCTCGAAAAAATACGATCCTAAAACAAACAACAGAGTCGCCACCTAATTCTATTTATTCTAACTAAAGAAAATGGAGATATAGACACAACCTAAATAAGGACAAGAAATGGTCAACGAAACCACTAATCTAAGTTCGGGAATCAGTTACGCAAAGGGAAGGTGTTAAGCACCCCTCACGTCCGTTGTACTCAACAGGAACCTCTTAATCTAATTTGCGCTTAAATGTTAACTTATTTTATTGTCTTCTTTTAATGATTAAAGTTTGTTAAGATTATTTAAAAGAAATATTTTAAATATCATTTTTATGGGAAAAGGTTAAATTTTTTTATTATTGTGCTCGCGAAGGATTAAAATCCCCGTGCCTATGTATTTCCTTGTGCAATGGGAAAGTCAGAGCTTCGTAGTTCGTGCGACTACGGTTTGTGTTTTTTATTGAACGATTGTTTGAAAGTGCTTTCTAATCGGCTAAGCGTTGGCTTATACTCGCGGTGGAGGCTGAAGCACTAGCTTGTTTGCGAGATAAAAGATTTAAACAATATTCGTTTTGAAAAAGATGTTTGATCTTTATTAAAATGTTTTAAAACGAGAGGGCGAATGAACCACAACGCGTGGGGCTAGCCCAGGAGTGATTGCATTCAAAAACGTGTGGATTGCTAGACTCCGAAGTTCAGTTACTCGCTGATTAATTAAGGAAAATAGTTTATATTAGTTGGTAAATTTTGAATTGTATTTAAGTATGAAAGAATGAATGAGTCACGTTGCGTGGGGCTAGCCCAGGAATGACCACATCCAAGAACGTGCGGAGTGCTAGACTCCGGAGCTCAGTTTTCGTAATTAATTTTTAAATCAAAATATTGGAAATACAAGAGAGTAAATGAATCACGTCACGTGGGGCTAGCCCAGGAGATATTCATTTTAGAACGTGCGGAATGCTAGACTCCGGAGCTCTATTCTCTTTATATTTAAATTTATACGATTAAAATCGTGCAGACGGCGGTCATATAAATGACCGACTTACGTGTGTGCGTATATATATATGTATTTTTTTTTGAAATGTTCATTTGGCGTTGGGCCAAACAATTAATTTGTCTTTCGAAATGATTATTTTAGCGCGAGCGTATTCCTTTTTTAATTTGGCAAGTTATAACTGAGTTGAGAAATGACAAACAAGTTCGTACGAGTCATACATTGCCGTCACGCGACCAAATGATTAGTGAAAGCAAAACATACAAACGTACGCATAAATAAATAAGAATCATAAGATAATTAATTAACTACATAAAATATGATTTTTTGAAGAAATAATTAATAAACTAATTAATTTAGTTAAATTAATGTTATTAATAACCAAGAAAAGTTTTTTTTAGAAAATTTAGGATTTGTTAAGATTATAAAAAATAAAGAGAAAAATAATGTTACTAAATAACTAAGATGGGCGATGGGCCAAATCAGAAGGGAAAAAGGAGGTGCTGGAAGGGAGGCCCTCCACAGGCCCATAGGATAAAACCGGCCGGGTCGGGTCTGACCCGGATCCGGTTCGGTGGTCTTACCAAATGGGGAAAAGAGAAACCTAGGGTTTTTATAACAGTCGTTTTTATCCTAAAAGAGAAAACAACTTTCATCCTCACACGACCTCATCTCCCTCAATCGAAATTCACTTCCCTCAACCGAACCTTATCTCCCTCAACCGAAATTCACTCCAGTCATCTCTCTCAAACGCAACCCGCAAACACTCTTCACCCTCAACAAAACTCTCAATCGGTCCTTAACAAAATCAAACCAAACAAAATTTCGTCTCCAATATCTCCATTTTTCGGTGAACACCCTATCTCCTCACTAATTGATCAAACAAAGACGATAACAAGTGCGAAAAGAAAGGGGGGAAGACTTACAAATGGTAAAAAAGCTTCGAGGGCTAGCTTCGGATTTCTATCACGTCTTCGTTCTCTCCGTCTTCAAGTGTGGTGAGGTGAGGTAGTTTTCTTTTCACGATCGTTTCTGTTAGTCCAAATCCTTGCTTCGAACTCTTCGTTACCGTTTTTCTTGGAAGGAAAATCTTAGGTTTTTTTCCCCTCACACGAACATAACTCTCCTCTTTTTATAATAGAAAAATTAGGGTTTTTCTTCTTGCAATTACTTCGCTTGCTGGCTTGTACATAACAAGATTAATCAGACTTTTTTTCAAAAACCAAGACTTCCCCTTCTTGTGATAAGGCCATTGCTGTATTCTATAAAACAAAAACTATTCCCGCCTCTTTTCTTTCAAGCATTAGACTCTTTATCACCTTTGCCTCTTACTAATGCTACTCTCTCCTTTGATGCAGGTGATGAGGTTTTTAAATGCATAGGCAAGGTATTACCATTTTTATGAATGCTTTGGTCAAAGTTCTGTTTTCAAATTTTCTTCATGTTCTTTTTGGTGTAGGCTGCTTTGGGACAAATATTGAAGGTACACAGGAGGCAGAGAGTGGCGTGTTGTCTTGGAGTAAAAAAAAAGAGTGACAAGAGTAGTCTGCGGTTCGGCTATAACAGGTTTGCTTGTACTTTTTTTTCTTTCAATTCTGGTTGTTTGTGTGAGAGAAAGTGGTCCCCATTAGCTTGATATTAGAAGTTGTTGTTATCGTGAAGGAATGATATCGAGGTTATTTGCGAGGTTCACAAAAAATGGATGCAAGCTAGCTCCTTTCTTTTTGAAATCTGAAGCTTTCCTCTTTTGTGATAAAGCCCTGCTGTGTATCTAACTCCTGCTATCCTATTTTGATACAGGTGATGGGACTTGAAACATTGTATGGGGGCAACATTGAAAACGGGGATAATCCCTTTGGTCAAACCCTGCTGTGTATTGCAAGAAACACGTATCAAAAAGAGTGTAAGTCTGCCTGTGACTTTCTCAATCTTAAAGAAGAAACTCCCCCTTTTTTTTGTCAAATCTGCTTTAAATCTGTGCTATGTTAATAAGCCAATTCCTGATTGTCTTTTCCTCAAATCCTGCAGGCTCCTTCTGCCCATTTTGGTGTACAACGGTAGTAATTTCTTGGGGTTTGTGGCTGCCGAACACATAAGAGTAGATAGTAGGTGGATGGCATGTGACTCTGATATTTCACCTTGTATGGTCCCTACATACTTTCCAGCTTAGAACAGGATGAGACTCTGATATTTTACATACTTTCTAGTTACAAATCTGGGTGCACTTTGATATTTACGTTGGAGCCTGGGGATTAAGGAGGAGATCGATGATGCCTTGATGACAACTTTCAACAAAGGTGAAATTGACTAAAAGATCACGGATAAAACCTTCAGTATTTTAGACCCCCCCTTGAACCATAACATGGATGCTAATTGTATGAATGATTTACAATTACTTTTGTAAGCTTGGACTTATATTATGTAAAACAAACAGATTTTATTTGTGAGCCTTTAATAAAAAATTTGGGTATGATCTTTCGAAATATAAGCCTTGTTGAACTTGCACCATATTGCCCCCTCAATCGAATTTTAAACTCTTCATTAAGACCAAATTTGAAATCAATCAACGAAGGTCCAAAAGTCGAATCTTGGGAACTTGAGGTCGATCGCATCAAAATAAATATGGCTTAAAAGTTCACTTGAAGGCGAAAATGGACCCAACTTGAAATATTACTTGAAAATGAAATAACCATTGTTTGCGACTAGTGATCATAACTTGAATAAACAACCGTTCATGAATTAACCACTTGAAACAAACTTAAGACAAGGTTGGGCTTTTCATAAAAATATCTAATGCACTTTCCTAGTCATACTATTTTATTGAGACAAAACCATGAGATCAACTGACACAACCCTCTAGAGCGAATCCTCTAAAGTTTTTTTTTCATATAATAACCCTAAAACTATATTGGAATTTTTAACAACAAAACCCAATAGCAACTCTTTGGTATCTAGATACCAGCCTTGAACAAACTCTCAAATGCCTTATTCTTTAAATATGCATTACATCTCGAAATATATTAAAGTAACTATACAATAACCAACTTGAAATACGTACAAAAAAACAAAATGGTTCAACAACTTAGAACCAAACAAACGTTAATTGACCAAGCCCAGACACCTCCACCTGAGAGTTCGATAGAAACCAAGCCATCCGGAGGATGCATGCCAAAGTTGTGTATGATATGAGCATGACTCGAATGCCATACGAATGTGCGGGACACAAACCAAAAGCTAGAAGAAAGAGGTCAAAATTTAGGGTATGACAGCTGCCCCTATTTAATCATCTTGGACCCGAATGTAAGAGTAATGAGAATCTTTGAACATTCAAGGTGGAAGAGGATTAAATAATAGAATACCTAAAATTTTGGCCGAAGATGCAAATGGATGATATGCAATGCATAATGCAAGACAAGGGTTGTAACACTGTTGGGAAGAAAATGACACTACTGGAGATAAGACACACATGACTGGAGTACAATCGACATGAGGAATTCATCTTGAGTGAAGCCAGACGAAAACTGTCTACAAGTCCTAAGATGACTCAAAATATTTTGAACCAAAATTCCACTTTGAGGAAATCTATTGTCGAGATTTAAAACTTCATTTGGAAATACATTTTGTCGGGGCATCAAAATGAACCAAGAATCTACTGCCGAGATCTTGAAAAGAAAACAAATTCTGTTGGAGTCTACTGGAGATCTACTACCGAGATTACCAGAGACTCTAAGAATGAGATACCTTCTGTCGAGGTATACTATGAAATTCCTATTGCCGAGGATTAACTGAGGATACACCTGTTGCCAAATCTTCTGCCGAAAATTAACTAAGGATGCCATTGAATATAACCTTCACCGTACTTCCCTTCTTCTGAAAGAGACAGCCATATGATGGAGAACAACTTCACGCTCAAACTTCTCAGCTCGTCTGGAAGAGATAGCCATTTGATGGAAATTGGAAAACTTACAACAAACTTCTCAACTTGTCTGGAAGAGATAGCCATTTGTTGGAAAATAAAAGAGATTCATATCAAACTTCTCAACGTGTCTAGAAGAGATAGCCATTTGATAGAACCCTCATCATACTTCCCTTCTTCTGAAAGAGACAGCCATATGATGGAGAACAACTTCATGCTCAAACTTCTCAACTCGTCTAGAAGAGATAGCCATTTGACGGAAATTGGAAAACTCACAACAAACTTCTCAACTTGTCTGGAAGAGATAGCCATTTGTTGGAAAAAAATAAAAGAGATTCATATCAAACTTCTCCGCCGAACAGGGGAGATGCCATTTGATAGAACAGAAACCTTGTTGAGGATGAACAAATTGCTCGAAAAGAGAATGCCATCTGTTGATTTACTGGGAAATCCATGGATAAGAAACAAGCTTCTCAAATAAGGAGACGGCCACTTGTTGATTCCGCTTAGAGGTCCAAGGACGAAACAAGCTTCTCGAATAAAGAGACTGCCACTTGTTGTCAAGTGTAAGTATTCCAAGAGAATGTTGTAACAACACTGCTAGAAAACAAAGTTTGTTTTCAATGGAAGCCTCCAATTAATTCCTTCTAAGAGACAAATCATTAACATGTGCAAAATAAATGCACTTTCCATCTGGAAATTCAATCGTCGAAATGCCAAAGACCGAGTTCAATCCAGGAACGAGTTGGAGAGAAGCTGTCAAGCAAGACACTAACCCATGAGGAATGAACTCAACTGGGAATTTATCCTATCCAAGTGTGGAAAGGAGAACTAAAGCAAAAAATCTTCCACGAGGGTAAAATCTCAGTGGGAAATTAGAAAGAATGTACATTTTCTGCCTAAGGCTGATAACTCTATTTGGAGAGAGACACATCACTTGGGGATAAACACGACCAAGGTGAAGGAAACATGCATCAATGAATGCAACATGAATATGAATATGAATTTAATTATGATGTACATGTATGTATATGCGTTATGTTTATGCTGACAAACAGACAAAACAGACACAAGAGATAAACTGGTGATGAAATAAACATCACAACAGACGGATACTCGACCAATCTCATAAAAGTGTATGCAATCACTGAAGATAGGGTAGAGAGTCATCCATGGAAAAAAGTCCTGCTACAAGGCTCAATTCTCTTATGCTAGACTTAGTAACTCACTGGAAGCACTAAGTAGTAAAAGAAATCCACCAGAATATACTGAGTCATGCCCCTGACACATCATAGTAACCTGGCGTAAGGATCCATTCATCTGGAGATACTTGCAATGTAGATCACAAGAGCATATTGCTTAGGGAAACACGTGGTCATGCATCCACGAAATGGTTTGTGAGAAGAGATCATTTCAAGAGGATTTTATAGAAGACTTGACATTCAAAATGCCTCAGTGTCTTCAAACTCTTGTAGAGATTCGTCGAATCTCGATGTCACTGCCTCAGATTAACCGTGTTTGGCATAAATGAGTCTTCAATACTTATCCTTTTAGGGATGATCAGAATGTGTAAGCACAAATTGGGAAATGACTTGCCCCTGTCTAGCAAAGTCTTCAAGCAACCTGCCCCTGTCTGGCAAAGTCTTCAAGCAACCCCCCCTGTCTGGCAAAGTCTTCAAGCAAAATGCCCCTGCATGGCAAAGTCTTCAAGCAACATGCCCCTGTCTAGCAGAGTCTTCAAGCAACATACCCCTGTATGGAAGAGTCTTCAAGCAACATGCCCCTGTCTAGAAAAGTCTTCAAGCAAAATGCCCCTGCATGGCAAAGTCTTCAAGCAAGATGCCCCTGTCTAGCAGAGTCTTCAAGCAACATGCCCCTGTATTGAAAAGTCTTCAAGCAACATGCCCCTGTCTAGCAGAGTCTTCAAGCAACATGCCCCTGTATGGCAGAGTCTTCAAGTAACATGCCACTGTCTAGCAGAGTCTTCAAGCAACATGTTCCTAGGGATGATCATTCTCTGAAATGGTTGTTCGACTACTCATCAGAGTTTCAAATCTCAAGAGATTAAGCTCATCACTGGTACTCATACATAGGCTTCTATGATATCAAGAAAATGCTAATAAGCAAAAAAATGTTAATGTTAAGACTGCTAATGCAACACACATGTTTGTCTCGAAGCTTTTTTTGTTTTTTTTGTTTTGAAAGATTTTCACAATAGCCTGTGACCGAATCACTAGATAGGATGTGATATCCATTTTTTTATAAAGCCAACACAAATTTTTGAGCAAAGCTCATGGGAGTCGGGAAACACTTTCTCATCGAGTGTGCTTTTGAAATAAACCCTACTTCAATTAGGATTTTTGAGGGTTGTAATGTGGTTTGGTTCACGGTTTTAGAAACAAAGGATAAAGGCTCAAAGTTTATTTGGTGCCCACCCACTCTCCGTGATGTTCTCCAATCCTAGGTCCAACTAAATTGACACATACATTCGTCTTGTTAGTGTAGTAAAGATGAAGATCCAAGGTTTGCTTAAAATGACAGTCATCTTATTTGTCCTCTATGGATATCAGTGACCCCTTTGACTTTGGTATGGTGGTCACTAAATTGTAAGATTTAGGTTGAGGATTGAAAGGCCTCTTCGAACTCGAATTTCTCTTTGGTCCCTGATTTTTGCCTAAGTCTCCTTTTGGGTGCTTGACTTAGCGGGATTTTATTTATTTATTTATTTTTTAAAATCATTGGAAGGCTGAAAGTTGTGACTGTCAAGTCATTAATTGTAGTGGATTCCCTGATGAGATGTTTCATCTTATGATTTGACTGTGTAACTAGATTAATTGAACAGTACCCTGCCCTAGGTTAAGCGTAAGGGTTTTGAAATATCTGAAAGAAACTCCTACTTCTAGGTTCGAAGTGGTTGACTAGGGATTAACTCCTTATTTCTCCAGTGTTTGGGAATTTGAAATAATGCCTATATATCGTCAGTAGGATTTTATTCAAAAGCATTCAACTAGAGAATTTGTGTTTTAATTTCGTCATCCTCCCTCCAATTCTCTGCCTAGGCAAGAGATGGGATAATGTTGGCATTATAAAAGTAGAAAAAGTATTATGAGTGAATACGAATGGACTACTTCAAGACAAACATATTCATTGCATTAATCATTCAAAACAAATAAGTTCTTACATGCCAAAAACAAATGCATTAACAAACAAAGAAAAATACATATGAAAAAGTAGTGAGTGAGCTAAACATCTCAGAAGATAATTTCAGAGCAGCAAATGATCATATGCGTAGAGGAACTTGTTCCATGCTTCAACAACAAACTGACTTGGACATGACTCACTTGAGTTTTTATCAGCACAAAGGCACTCCGTCCATAGATGGGATTCCTCCATTGAAGGCCAACACCCCGTAGTAGATCATCTCTTGAACCTTTTCCTGGAAGACTTTACACTCTTCAATCGGATGCCCCAGTACTCCATTATGAAACTCACAACTGGTATTTGGATTGAACCCACGGGGCTGAGACCTCATGGCTCTGGTCTTCCTGGGTGTCATTATTGAGTTTCGGACAAAATGAGACCACAATTGACTGTAAGTCATTGGGATTGGGTCAAACTGGTGGGTCGCTTCTTCAGGACTGTTTGGAGACCTCCACTGATTCTGACGTCGCTGACGAGTAGAAGTAGAATTTGACCGACGCTGAGAAATGACCAGATCTTTGACCAAGGAAATCAGTCGTCCCTTGCCAACCTTCAAGCTGTGAATCTATTCTTGGAGTTCAATGTTCTCCTGCACAAGGTTGTCTACTAGAGTCTTCATTGTAGTCGAGAATATTCCCATATGATTTCTCAAAGTAGTGACTTCATTTCTAAGCTCTTTGTTTTCCTGCTCAAGTTGGTCCATCTTTCTCTTGCGACTGGTCGAGCACAGTTGACTGACGGAGAATAATACATGGGTGAGTTGGATTGTTGGGAGATGATATGCGATGCAAATGCAAATGTAAATGATATGCGAATGGATGCAATGCTCAGAATCACAAACACAAACAACTCCAGAATTGGATATAAAGGCAAGGTGTTGGATCCAAGGTACAAGTAACTCGGAATCTCCTAACTGGTAAGCCTTAAGTGGAGAGTTCTAAATTCCTTACCCATAAAGCCCACTCACAAGGTAGCTTCTATGGTGATGGTATAAGGATACTCAAGGTCACGGACGTTTATCATACTAACGCTCCGCCACAGGCTGGCTGCATTGTGACGATAATGACGATAAGGTCTACCTTAAGTGGAGTTCTCATGCTAGGCCAACAAAGGGGAGAGCCCTCGGAGCCTAACATTACACAACTACCAAAATTGAATCCCAGAATCACAGCCCTTTCGTGAATCAGGTCACGCGACAGGCTAGCTGTGTTGTGACAAGATCTACGAAAAGTCTAACTATCTGGGGGAGCTTTCATGCTAGGCGTGCAAGGAGCGAGTCCTTGGAGACTAACACTAATAACATCCAATTCTAACTTAGGTGTTCCCTCTTCTTTTTCGAAACTCAAGTACAAATTCATACCCGTGATATTCCGAGATCCAACAGGCAAAAATAATAATGAGCAAATATAATGAAGAAGAAAGCAATAGATAAAATATCAATAATAAAGAAGACAATCAAGCAAGTCAACAAACAAACGCAAACTATCCTAAGTTAGGCTCGACTCTCTTATGCACAAGGCACTAACTTCCCCAGCAGAGTCGCCAACTGTCGTATGTCGAAAAAATACGATCCTAAAACAAACAACAGAGTCGCCACCTAATTCTATTTATTCTAACTAAAGAAAAGGGAGATATAGACACAACCTAAATAAGGACAAGAAATGGTCAACGAAACCACTAATCTAAGTTCGGGAGTCAGTTACGCAAAGGGAAGGTGTTAAGCACCCCTCACGTCCGTTGTACTCAACGGGAACCTCTTAGTCTAATTTGCGCTTAAATGTTAACTTATTTTATTGTCTTCTTTTAATGATTAAAGTTTGTTAAGATTATTTAAAAGAAATATTTTAATTATCATTTGTTATGGGAAAAGGTTAAATTTTTTTATTATTGTGCTCGCGAAGGATTAAAATCCCCGTGCCTACGTATTCCCTTGTGCAATGGGAAAGTCAGAGCTTCGTAGTTCGTGCGACTATGGTTTGTGTTTTTTATTGAACGATTGTTTGAAAGTGCTTTCTAATCGGCTAAGCGTTGGCTTATACTTGCGGTGGAGGCTGAAGCGCTAGGTTGTTTGCGAGATAAAAGATTTAAATAATGTTCGTTTTGAAAAAGATGTTTGATCTTTATTAAAATGTTTTAAAACGAGAGGGCGAATGAACCACAACGCGTGGGGCTAGCCCATGAGTGATTGCATTCAAAAACGTGCGGAGTGCTAGACTCCGAAGTTCAGTTACTCGCTGATTAGTTAAGGAAAATAATTTATATTAGTTGGTAATTTTTGAATTGTATTTGAGTATGAAAGAATGAATGAGTCACGTCGCGTGGGGCTAGCCCAGGAATGACTACATCCAAGAACGTGCGGAGTGCTAGACCTCGGAGCTCAGTTTTCGTAATTAATTTTTAAATCAAAATATTGGAAATACAAGAGAGTAAATGAATCACGTCACGTGGGGCTAGCCCAGGAGATATTCATTTTAGAACGTGCGGAATGCTAGACTCCGGAGCTCTATTCTCTTTATATTTAAATTTATACGATTAAAATCGTGCAGATGGCGGTCATATAAATGACCGACTTACGTGTGTGCGTATATATATATGTATTTTTTTTGAAATGTTCATTTGGCGTTGGGCCAAACAATTAATTTGTCTTTCGAAATGATTATTTTAGCGCGAGCGTATTCCTTTTTAAATTTGGCAAGTTATAACTGAGTTGAGAAATGACAAACAAGTCCGTATGAGTCATACATTGCCGTCACGCGACCAAATGATGAGTGAAAGCAAAACATACAAATGTACGCATAAATAAATAAGACTCATAAGATAATTAATTAACTACATAAAATATAATTTTTTGAATAAATAATTAATAAACTAATTAATTTAGTTAAATTAATGTTATTAATAACCAAGAAAAGTTTTTTTTAGAAAATTTAGGATTTGTTAAGATTATAAAAAAAAAGAGAAAAATAATGTTACTAAATAACTAAGATGGGCGATGGGCCAAATCAGAAGGGAAAAAGGAGGTGCTGGAAGGGAGGCCCTCCACAAGCCCATAGGATAAAACCGGCCGGGTCGGGTCTGACCCGGATCCGGTTCGGTGGTCTTACCAAATGGGGATAAGAGAAACCTAGGGTTTTTATAACAACCGTTTTTATCCTAAAAGAGAAAACAACTTTCATCCTCACACGACCTCATCTCCCTCAATCGAAATTCACTTCCCTCAACTGAAATTCACTCTAGTCATCTCTCTCAAACGCAACCCGCAAACACTCTTCACCCTCAACAAAACTCTCAATCGGTCCTTAACAAAATCAAACCAAACAAAATTTCGTCTCCAATATCTCCATTTTTCGGTGAACACCCTATCTACTCACTAACTGATCAAACAAAGACGATAACAATTGCGAAAAGAAAGGGGGGAAGACTTGCAAATGGTAAAAAAGCTTCGAGGGCTAGCTTCGGATTTCCGTCACGTCTTCGTTCTCTCCGTCTTCAAGCGTGGTGAGGTGAGGTAGTTTTCTCTTCACGATCGTTTCTGTTAGTCCAAATCCTTGATTCGAACTCTTCGTTACCGTTTTTCTTGGAAGGAAAATCTTAGGTTTTTTTTCCCCTCACACGAACATAACTCCTCTTTTTATAATAGAAAAATTAGGGTTTTTCTTCTTGCAATTACTTCGCTTGCTGGCTTGTACATAACAAGATTAATCAGACTTTTTTTTCAAAATCCAAGACTTGCCCTTCTTGTGATAAGGCCATTGTTGTATTCTATAAAACAAAAACTATTCCCTCCTCTTTTCTTTCACCCATTAGACTCTTTATCACCTTTGCCTCTGACTAATGCTACTCTCTCCTTTGATGCAGGTGATGAGGTTTTTAAACGCATAGGCAAGGTATTACCATTTTTATGAATGCTTTGATCAAAGTTCTGTTTTCAAATTTTCTTCATGTTCTTTTTGGTGTAGGCTGCTTTGGGACAGCTATTGAAGGTACAGAGGAGGCAGAGAGTGGCGTGTTGTCTTGGAGTAAAAAAAAGAGTGACAGGAGCAGTCTGCGGTTCTGCTATAACAGGTTTGCTTGTACTTTTTTTTTCTTTCAATTTTGGTTGTTTGTGTGAGAGAAAGTGGTCCCCATTAGCTTGATGTTAGAGGTTGCTGTTATCGTGAAGGAATGATATCGAGGTTATTTGTGAGGTTCACAAAAAATGGATGCAAGCTAGCTCCTTTCTTTTTGAAATTTGAAGCTTTCCTCTTTTGTGATAAAGCCTGTGTATCTAACTCCTGCTATCCTATTTTGATACAGGTGATAGGACTTGAAACATTGGATGGGGGCAACATTGAAAACGGCGATAATCCCTTTGGTCAAACCCTGCTGTGTATTGCAAGAAGCACATATCAAAAAGAGTGTAAGTCTGCCTGTGACTTTCTCAATCTTAAAGAAGAAACTCCCCCTTTTTTTTTGTCAAATCTGCTTTAAACCTGTGCTATGTTGATAAGCCAATTCCTGATTGTCTTTTCCTCAAATCTTGCAGGCTCCTTCTGCCCATTTTGGTGTACAACGGTAGTAATTTCTTGGGGTTTGTGGCTGCCGAACACATAAGAGTAGATAGCAGGTGGATGGCATGTGACTCTGATATTTCACCTTGTATGGTCCCTACATACTTTCCAGCTTAGAACAGGATGAGACTCTGATATTTTACATACTTTCTAGTTACAAATCTGGGTGCACTTTGATACTTACGTTGGAGCCTGGGGATTAAGGAGGAGACCGATGATACCTTGATGACAGCTTTCAACAAAGGTGAAATTGACTAAAAGATCACAGACAAAACCTTCAGTATTTTAGACCCCCCTTGTACCATAACATGGATGCTAATTATATGAATGATTTACAATTACTTTTGTAAGCTTGGACTTGTATTATGTAAAACAAACAGATTTTATTTATGAGCCTTTAATAAAAATTTTGGGTATGATCTTTCGAAATATAAGCCTTGTTGAACTTGCACCATATTGCCCCCTCAATCGAATTTTAAACTCTTCATTAAGACCAAATTTGAAATCAATCAACGAAGGTCCAAAAGTCGAATCTTGGGAACTTGAGGTCGATCGCATCAAAATAAATATGGCTTAAAAGTTCACTTGAAGGTGAAAATGGACCCAACTTGAAATATTACTTGAAAATGAAATAACCATTGTTTGTGACTAGTGATCATAACTTGAATAAACAACCGTTCATGAATTAACCACTTGAAACAAACTTAAGACAAGGTTGGGCTTTTCATAAAAATATCTAATGCACTTTCCTAGTCATACTATTTTATTGAGACAAAACCATGAGATCAACTGACACAACCCTATAGAGCGAATCCTCTAAAGTTTTTTTCATATAATAACCCTAAAACTATATTGGAATTTTTAACAACAAAACCCAATAGCAACTCTTTGGTATCTAGATACCAGCCTTGAACAAACTCTCAAATGCCTTATTCTTTAAATATGCATTACATCTCGAAATATATTAAAGTAACTATACAATAACAAACTTGAAATGCGTACAAAAAAAAATGGTTCAACAACTTAGAACCGAACAAACGTTAATTGACCAAGCCCGGACACCTCCACCTGAGAGTTCGATAGAAACCAAGCCATCCGGAGGATGCATGCCAAAGTTGTGTATGATATGAGCATGACTCGAATGCCATACGAATGTGCGGGACACAAACCAAAAGCAAGAAGAAAGAGGTCAAAATTTAGGGTATGACACCGACCACCGTTGTCGACGCCTGTTATTTTATTTTCTCGACCACCGTTGTCGATGTCAGTCATTTTATTTTCCGACCACCATTGTCGACGCCTGCTATTTTATTTCCCGACCACCGTTGTCGATGCCTGCTATTTTTATTTTCCGACCACCGTTGTCGATGTCAGTCATTTTATTTTCCGACCACCGTTGTCGACACCTGCTATTTTATTTCCCGACCACCATTGTCGACGCCTGTTATTTTAGTTTCCCGACCACCGTTGTCGACGCCTGCTATTTTATTTCACGACCATCGTTGTCGACGCCTGTTATTTTATTTTCCCGACCACCGTTGTCGATGTCAGTCATTTTATTTTCCGACCACCGTTGTCGACGCCTGCTATTTTATTTCCCGACCACCGTTGTCGACACTTGTTATTTTAGTTTCCCGACCACCGTTGTCGACACCTGCTATTTTATTTCCCGACCACCGTTGTCGACGTCTGTTATTTTATTTTCCCGACCACCGTTGTCGATGTCAGTCATTTTTATTTTCCGACCACCGTTGTCGATGTCTGCTATTTTATTTCCCGACCACCGTTGTCGATGTCAGTCATTTTATTTTCCGACCACCGTTGTCGACACCTGCTATTTTATTTCTCGACCACCGTTGTCGACGCCTGTTATTTTAGTTTCCCGACCACTGTTGTCGATGTCTGTCATTTTATTTTCCCGACCACCGTTGTCGACGCCTGCTATTTCATTTTCCCGACCACCGTTGTCGATGTCTGTCATTTTATTTTTCCGATCCACCGTTGTCGATATCGGTCATTTTATTTTCCCGACCACCGTTGTCGATGTCTGTTATTTTATTTCCCGACCACTGTCGTCGAGGTCTGTTATTTTATTCCCTGATCACTGTGTCGATGTTTCTTTATTCCTGACCGCCGTGTCAATATTTGCTATTTTGTTCTCTTGACTGCCGAGTCGATGTCATTTCAATTGCCGAATTGTTGCATTGGAATCCCCAGCAACCACCTTGAACTTGCTAACTCATCACTTCAGATAGTCTGTCTTTAATCTTACGTTTTGTTTTCCGTCTTTTGTCATTCTTAGTGCCAACAGTTACACTTGAACCTGTTGATTTATCACTTTGAATATATCTTGTTTCCGTCTCGTCATCCCCAGCATATTGTTATCCCCAGTGAGTCTTCGCCCTCATTTGTGTTTTTTGTGAATCACCGTTGCTTCATCATACCATTTTCAGCATATTCATCATTTAAGGAAAATCAACATGTTAGGTTTCATCGCATTTCGCATCTCATATTCCCAGCAAATAAGGAGTCCCTCATAAGTTGATAGCATGTCTTTGCATTTAGAGGTTTAATTTCCGGTTATTTCTATATTTAAATATCCTTCACTACGATTTTTATGAGGATTAACATTCCTCATGACATCTGGTAAAGTTATTTAAATATGGGCAACTGTTGTACCCCAAATTTTTACCCCTAACTGTTCTCCTCATATTTTCATCGCACTTAAGAATATTCCAAGATTGTTCTTTTTACTGTCAATTACAACTCATTTTTCTAATTACGCATGAATTTATCTTTTTATTTCTTTCCATTTATGAGTTTCTATTTAATTTCTGTTTCTCATTTCCGACTTTTTAATGTATTTTGTATCTTTATTTTCAATCGCAAACTCAATTTCTTTTTCTTTATTCTATTTTCATTTTTTTTTTCAATTTCTACTACTAGTTTTTTAGTCAATCCCTAGTTTATATATATATATATATATATATATATATATATATATATATATATATATATATATATATATATATATATATATATATATATATATATATATATATATATATATATATATGCATAACCATTTTAAAATTAATTTTTATTTATTTTTCAATATCTCATTTTTAATCTCTTAAATTTTTATCTCAATTTCTACTTCCAATTTTTATTTTCATTTAAGAAAAAAAAGGGGGTTTGTTTCTATTTTTATTATAAATTTCAATTTCAATGACTAGTTTAGCTTTTTAGTCATTCTCTATCTCTTTTTTATTTTTATCCATTTTTCTAAATTTAATCACTACTCTTTTTTTTAAATTCTCACTTCTAAATTAATTTTTAAATTTCTACTTCCAATATTTATTTTCAAAAAAAGTTGTTTCTATTTTTCAATTTCAATTTAAGTTCAAGTTCAATTTTATTTTTAAATTCATTCTCCAATTCATTTTTCAATTTCAATTTCTGTCCCAAGTTTAGTTCATATTTTCTAATTCATATTCCAAATTTCCACTTCAAGTTCTCACATCATTTGTAAATTCAAGTTTCCACTCTCAAAATGTCATTGTTTTCCAAAAGTTCAGTTTTTTATCTAACTTTGCAAGTTCTAAAATCTAAATCCAATTTTTAATTCTAAATTTAGTCTAAATTCAAATGCATATGTGTTTTCTAAATTGAGTTCTCAATTCAACTCTCTTTTCCAAGTTTAAGTTTTTGTTTCTTTCTTGTCCAAAATTTCATGTCAATTCCTACATAAAGTTTTGTTTCCAAATCTTAGATTCCACCTTTTTTCTTATCCAAATTTTAATTTCAAATTCTTATTCAATCAGGACTTAAGGCCATGTTCCAATTTCATCATAAGATCTTAGTTACATTCCAACATTTTTTTCCAAACGATTGTCCATATTTCATAAATTCAATTGTAAATTACATAGAGTTTTGTTTTCAATATCATACATATAAAGTTTCTACCAAAGACTTAGCCAGTCCAGTTACAAGTTGTGGCCTAACAAACAAAATCCCAAAAAAGAGGTTCTTTGTTTTTGTTGCAAAGAGGGTAAACCGTAATTGCCGTGATTGTCTGATTGAGCCCCCGCTCCCAATGAGCTCCCACTGCAAAGCCAAAGTCAAACAACCTACTCACTCCAAAAGCAAACCTGCAACAAGTCCTTGCATTTTCTGACTGTGGCCTTACGCTAAAAAATGATGGAAAGCAGCCTCAAAAAAGGGACACCTTATCTGCACACCTGCATGATGCCACTTTAGAATTTATCATTAATCCGCTGACATATGAATAAAGAAGAGAGTTTCACAAAAAAAGCCAAGAAGGAAAACTTAGCTAAATCCCCTCAGCATTTTGTTTCATCAAGAGAGTAATCTCTACTCCATATGTGAACAAGACATGCACTTGAAAAAGACCCAGCATCAGGTATCAAACAAAATAAGCGATGATGAAAATTTCAAACAAGTTTTGAGGACAGGATTCCAAAATAAAAAAAAACCTAAATCTATCAGTATAAAAAGGAAGCTAGCCGCAGGAAGAAAGGGGGGAGAAACTTCACAAAAGAGAAAAACATCAGCCGCATAATACTCGGCCATCAAAAAACCAGGAGAGCAAAAACGCTAGCCGAAAATTATCAAAAGAAAACCAGATAGAAAACTTCATAAAAGATACAGAGAAAAAGGATTTCTAAAAAGAATTAAAAAAAAAATGCAAATCTTCATACCTCTTCAGATCTTCAATCACCTTTAGCATTTTCTTCCGCCTTCAACATCACCTTTCGAAACCTTCGATTCACAACCGTCTTTGACTTTTGAACGCTAAAGCTGTTAGCATCGTCGTCGTGCGGAAGCGCCCACCGTGACCTCTCTGTTTCGAATCCGAACATATCACTCACGACCACCGCAACTACTTTCATCATTGTTCGGAAACGCCGGATCGTGAGTCAAACCGCAGCAAAAATCCCAACTGACGAACGCCTGCATCAAAAGAGTTGCGAATCAATCAATCCAAAGGAGAAATCATGAGTGGAAGGACGCGCAAGGAAAGAAGCAGATCACCTGTTCAAAGCATTTCGAATCGGTAGCTTTATCTTGTTTACTCGCATGTTGAAAATATGATTAATGTTGTGCGCTTTGCTTCCCTTGAATTCATCTTAATGTTTGTTTAACCTGTTGTCACACCCCAAATTTTACCCCTAATCGCTCATATCATAATCATCGTTCATCACATTTAGCAGAGGATTCCAAGATTTTTTTTTATTTCTTTGTTGCTTCTAACTCCTTTTCGAGTTGTTTATAAATTTAATTTTTATTTCTTTTCACTTCCAAGATTTTTAATTTAATTTCTATTTCACATGTTTTAATTTTAATTTTAATTTCCTTTTCTTATTCTATTTTTTCAAGTTTCTATTTTTTTTCAATTTCTACTTCTAATTCTTAATTCATTCTTAAATTTTAAACTTAAATTTTATTTCCATTTCATTTTTCAAAGTTTTATTTCTAAATTAATTTTTAATTTCTATTCCTAATTTTTATTTCCTTTTCAAGTTTTTTGTTTGTTTCAAAATTTAATTTTTCATTTCTTCTTCAAGTTCTATTTCCAAATTTTAAATTTCAAATTCCACTCCTAGTTTTCATATTTTCACTTCAATTTGTTCCAACCTTAGTTCATAATTTTTCTACTTCTTTTTTAAAAAGTCAATTTTCAATTTCTAATTTTCTTTCTTTTCACTTCAAGTTTAATTCCAAGTACATAATCTAAATATTATTTCCAATTTAACATAAACCATTCATATCATTCATATCATCAACACATATTAAATTCAAGCATTACATTCATAACCAAGCAATTCATGCAAGCTTCATTCACATTCAAATACATCAAGCCTAAGAAATTGAAAGCAAGAGCCTAAGGATGTGCTTCAAAGGGCCATGGTTCACCATCCCTTCATGCTTGACACAGTTTTGTCAAGTCCTCCAAATAGTGTCAAGTCCAATTTGCTCCAAGAAGTGCACATGAAAATTAAGAGAAACAAAGATTAGTATTCACCATTTCAGCATTCTCATACACATTCATATTCATATCATGAGAAAATTCAGCATAATTCATACATAACTTTATCCAATTTCATTCATCAAACTCATAAATAGTCATAATCATATCAAGACATTCAAATGCACAATCTACACTCTTTTTTTTGTTTGAGAAATTTACAAGATTTTGAGCCATAAGTTACAAAAATTCAGCAAAACAGCCACAAAAATTCAGCAAAACAGCCACAAAAATCAGCAAGACACAGCCAAAAACAGCAATAAAAATCAGCAAGACACAGCCAAAAACAGCAACAAAAATCAGCAAGACACAGCCAAAAACAGCAACAAAAATCAGCAAGAAACAGCCAAAACAGCAACAAAAACAGAAACAGCCAATTCAGACAAACAGCACACACAGCCAGCACACACAGCAGGCCTGCAAAATGCAGGGTCTCTGCTCCACTTCCTCCCTCTACACACAACTTCAGACTTTGTCCCCCCATGCTTCTTCAACAAGTTTTCACAGTACAAAGATTTCAAATTCACAATACAAACCCTAAACCAAGTCCTATATATTGACACTGTTTCATTCATCAAAAGGAGGAGAAACCCTAGCCACTTCAAACCAACAGCCATTACACAACTCCTGCATTTTTTCTCAGAAAGACACATACAGAACCCTAGCCACTACATCAAAAACCAAAAACCAGCAGCCACAAAACTTCATTCATAAAACAACAACACAACCACATAGACAGATACCAAATCAAACTCAGAAGTTCAGAAGAGAGAAGGGAGAAGTTAAAGGTTCAAAGCATAAAGAAAAGGGAACTCACTCGAATCATATCAAAGCTTTCACCGTGCAAAGGTTCTTCCAGATTTGTCTTCGATCGGTAATCTTTATTTTCCTCCCTCTTTTATTTTGCTTGTTTGGTGTGCTTCTGTTTGCTTTAACTTTGAGTCCAGAGTTGTGGTTTGGGGGGATTTGTGTCATCACTGAACCGCACTAACCACCATACCCTTCAACCTGCATAACGGGAAACCGCACGAAAATAGTTAACAAAAGCCTTTAAGCCAAATCATCTCAAAACCAGCCTCACCCTTCGTCACTGTCTCGATCCGCAGAGCCCTGTGTAACCACCTCAAAATGACCCTTCACCGTCTCCCCCACCTGCAGAAAACAAAAACTGGTTGTGAAAACGCAGCAGCTTCACAAAACTGAACGAGAAACCGAAAACCAACCTCACGAAAAGGAGAAGATTCACCTTAAAAAACAACTCTTCATTCGACTTCACAGAACCACCATAGCCCCCTTTTAAACTCCTTTCGAACAAGCTGCTCCTGCACAATCAAGACCGCCCTTTAAACCCTTCCATCCACACACGAACTCACAAAAAGAAACCAAGCCTTTTCAACCTTTCACCACCTGTTATTTTTCCAGAAATTTGTTTCAAACATACAACCACCACACCATTTCCAACAAGCTTCACAAACTTAGTCACCATCCAAAATAATTGAACAAAACTTCATATCCTGCAAAAATTGAAAAACCGTATAAACAACAAAACCTTCAATCCAGTTATTACCCTCTTCAATGATACAGTTTCATAAAAAAAAAACAGAACAGAAACTTTCAAATCAACCTTCTTCTAGTCATCACCTTCTTTAGCTCTTCCTTATCAGAATAGCACAAGGCTGCAAAGCACACATATCTTTTCTCCCATACAAATGAAGTTATAAACCTGCATAATCATCACAAACGAATAAGCTGCGAAACTGTGAACAAAACCTTTTCAAATCCAGAACCACATATGAACCTAAACCTCATAACCTCCATCATCCACCCATCATTAAAACACAACCAGCCGGCAAACTCACCGTAAAAAAAACCTTTCACAGCTTGAAGCAAACCGAAACATCATTTCCACCAATCCGCCAATCCGCACCCCCTTGCATCAGACCTGCAAGACCAAAAATCAAAAACTCAGTGACACCAAAAACATCAACAACCAAAAAAACTCTTTACAACACAAACTCACAAAAATTTGACATCCAAAAGCCAAACCCTCCATTATCGCAACTCACAAAACTCACCTCCAACATCCTTCTTGCTCCGACACAACACACAACCTAAAACGCCTTCACATTTCGAAGACTCAGCAACAACATATCCCTTAAAACCCTCTGTTCACCCGTGATTTCAATTCATCATCCAACACCAACTCTTCAAACACAGAACCACCTAAAACCTGACCTGAGACGCAACCCATCCGCCGTTGAACCGCACGACCGCTCACCAAACTCCCCTTCGCCGAACGAATCCGACCACCATCACGAGCCGCCGTTGAATAGCGCAAAGACAGGTGAAAGAAGCCATCACCGAAGCGAGGAGATCCACGGCGGAGCGAAGCGGCGACTATCCTTTGTTTCTTGATGGCGATGAAGTTGGTTCGACGTTGATGAGGAGTGTGGGTCCGTTTGTTTTGGCCGCGTTGATTTCACGAGAAGAAAATCGTGATGCTTGATCCTTCCACCGTCTTGCTGGCTTTTGTTCCTTTTTCTTTTAGAATATAAAAACCGTGTTTTGTTTTGAGGATGTTAACTGTGCATTTTTCTTCTTCTTTTTATCCTAATTGGTGTTGTCATTGAATATGGGCCAAGCCCGTTGAAAATCCGCTTCTCACACCCTTTCTTCTTATTCCTATCATACCCGCCCTGAATCACTGGGCCAGCTCCCCCCTGTTTTCTCTTCAGCCCATTAGCTTTTTCTATTTTTCATTAAAAAAAATCTAAAAAAACATTTTCATAATTCGATTAATTCTTTATTTTTTATATTAACTAATTTAATTTTCGTTAAATATTTAGTTAATTTATTTTCTTTTATTATTTTCTCATTTAAATGTATATACAAATAAGTAAATAAAACTTTTAATTTCAAAATTTTCTATTATTATTTTATTTAGTTAAGAAATCTATATATAAAAAATAAATAAAAAATTTTTATTTCAAAATTTTCTTTTTATTATTATATTTATTTAGAAATTTATATACATATAAAATAAATAAAAAACATTTTAATTTCAAAATTTTCTTTTCTAATTTTCTTTTTATTATTATATTTAGTTAAATATTTATATATACATAAAAAATAATACAAATATATTTCGAATTCAATTTCTCCTTTTCTATCTTATTTTTAGTACATACTTAATTAGTCATTTATTTATTTTTTAAAAATCCAAAATTTTTTAGTTCTTCTTCGTTTAAGATAGAGTTTGTTTAGCTTAGTGTGAGAGGTTTAGATTTAAGTTTATCCCTTAGTGAGAGTTTTAATTTAATCTTCTGATATCTTGGTTGTGTGCACACTATGTTCATATTTATTTTATTTTGCATCATGACCATATACCTGTTAAAATAAAATTGAAAGCGCACATTAATTTTCAAGATAATAAATCCTTGGTCCAATGCCAAGTGAACTTCACATACACTCCACTCACACACGTAAGTCGGTCGTTTTACGATCGCCATATGCACATTCCTTATACTTCACAGCTTTCCAACTTAAGCAAATTGACGCACCACGCTTGTCTTCCACCCCCGCATTCTCGATCCATATATCGAGTCATAGCCCGATTACTAAGCCTTTTACCTTGCATTTCCTTTTACTTTATTCAATTTATTTTTTCAAGTAGCAGCCTATGCCTTAGACTTAGGAGCTTGCACCCTCATTTATTTACTTTATTTTTCGCATTTCAATCCAAGAGGGAAAGAACTCCTGCAGTTGACTCAATGTCATAGGAAGTTTAGCCATCCCTAGTTACCTTTTCAACCTTAACCATTAGGACTTTTTATTTTACAACTTTTTGTGACTTTCTTAAAGTCACGTGAGTGTTTGCCATAACACTTACCTTCCCCCGCGAGCCTTGAGCGTAACCAAGTGTTCGTTAATCCTTAGGAGAACTACGAGTGCTCTGATTCTATACCCGATACGTAGGCATCGATGCGATGTTGTGCGAGCACCATTAGAAATAAAAACCTTAGGTTCCCTTAATTTTAGCAAGCAATAAATAACAATAACACAAATATTAACAAGAGGTTCCCGTAGGATACTGCGGATGCTTAGGATGCTAACACCTTCCCTAGGTATAATCAACCCCCGAACCTAGTTTCTCCTTATTTAGGGTTTTTACGATCTTTTTCCCTTTTCCCCTTTGGATTAAATTAAAGTCGGTGGTGAACATTTAATAATTGTGATTCAAGCTCACTTAATAGCTTGGTATCCGATTCTCACCGCGACAGAAATGGCGACTTCACTGGGGACTCTATTTTTGAGGGTTAAGCCCACCTTGTATATTTGTATATTTGTTGTTGTATTGCTTGTTATTATTTTGGATTTTTGTTGGGTGTTACATGTGTGGTGAGATAAGTCCTAACCCGGACTTGAGTGCAAAATAAGATAGGACGGTGGTATATTCAAGAAGGCTTGTAGGGAGTTGAGTCCCGACCAAGTTGACTTGAGACACCACCACTCAGCGGAGGCCTCCTCGGATGTAGTTTTGTTGATCGAGTTCAGTCGTGAAAGCATTACTATATTCGACCTGAGAGCCATTAATGCTGAGGACCGTAGAACATTTACCCCCACTTGGCCTTTTTAGGGATGTAGTGCGATGACTATGAGGGTGCAAATCCGAAATAGTTGATACGCGATACTACACTCGGATGAGACTCTCTTGAGAATATTATTGATTACCAAGTTGAGTTGGGAAGTCGGTAATATCCGAAAGATGGGACAATGATTCTGGGAACTTTTAGAACCCGTTGTACAGGTACAAATAAACTCATAGTACATACCTTTTTGGGAGGGTTGAACCTTCGACCTCATGCAAGCTTTGAACCTAAGCCTTGTTTGTGTTTGTGTATTCATTGCATTCACGCATCATGAAGCATCATTTTTACCAATTTATTCAAGGAACTCAGAAACTCTATCTTTGCAAATATCGTAGGTATCATCATGGACTTTGGGAGAAGAAAGACTGTCAAGTACACATTCAAAACTCCCAAACTCGAAGACCTAAGGAAATTAAGAGATTTGGTTTTGGATCAAGAAGCCTTCATGGAGAAGCATAGGAGACTTTTAGCCTTACTTAAGACTGAGTGGGATGGAAGGTTGCTCTCTATGATGCTCCAGTTTTATGATCCTCTCTACCATTGTTTTATGTTCCCTGATTACCAATTGGCGCCTACTTTGGAAGAGTATTCATTTCTGGTGGGATCACGTGTTAAGGATGAGTTTCCATTCCCTGTTCTAGAGAAGGACCCTGAAGAAGCGGAGATTGCAAAGGCGACATATTTGAGTGTTCCTGAGGTCAAGGCAAATATGACTTATAAAGGAAAGATTTTTGGATTCCCTACAAAGTTTTTGGTAGAAAAGGCCAAGAATTTTGTTAGTGTGAAGGATATGAAAGCTTTTGAGGCGACCTTTATTCTGCTAATATATGGAGTGTTATTTTTCCCAAACTTTGAAGACTTTGTCGACCTGAACGCCATCAAAATATTTCTGAAAAAGAACCCGGTCCCTACTTTGCTCGGAGACACCTACCATTCCATCCATCTGAGGAATCTCCATAAGGGAGGGATGATTACTTGTTGTGCATCATTGCTGTACGAGTGGTTTATTTCGCACTTGCCTAAGTCAGCTTCATTTTGGAACCTTAAGGATGGTTTGTGGTGGTCACAAAGGATCATGTCTCTTACCCACTCTGACATTAGTTGGTACAATCGTGTTTATGATGGAACATTAATTATTGATAGCTGTGGTGATTTTGCTAATGTACCTCTTCTTGGCACTAAGGGAGGAATCAGCTATAATCCGGTTTTGGCTCGCCGCCAACTCGGGTATCCGTTGAAGGACAAACCTAAGAGTGTTGAAGTGGAAGGAATCTTCTTTAAGGATGACGAAGAACCAGAGCTCAAGAAACAAATTATGCAAGCTTGGAAGTACATCCATAGGAAGGGGAGGAGTAGCTTGGGAAAGCCGAATTGTGTTTCTATGGAACCCTATCTCCAATGGGTACGAGATAGGGCAATCAGTTTGAAGATGCCTTACCCTCGCCAGGATCCTATGACCTTCAAGAAACCCATTCTAATCTTTATGGATGATGCAGAGAAGCTGAAGATTGATTTGGATAAAGAGATTCGAGAGAAGAATGCATGGAAGAATCGACATCAGATCATCAGTAGTGAGAATGAAGAACTTAGAAGACAACTGAAGATGAAGGAAGAAGAAGAGCTCTCCAACAAGAAAAGGAAAGCGCAAGAGGATTTATTTTCCTCCAGCACTCAGGGGGACACTTCTTGGAAGTCGATCGTGGATCAACTTATGCTTGAAAGGGCTCAGATGAAGGCACAAATCGAGAAGCTCAACTTGAGGCTTTTAGGAGAATCTCCTTAGGACTTTGTCTTTGTCTTTATTAAGCTTTGTTTGGGATTTTTGAAGATGTACTCAAGACTTTGTATCACTTTTTGAATTTAATGAAATCATGTCCTTTGATTATTATGTTTTCCTCGGTATTTGCAAATTGTTTCTCAAGTTCCTTGAATAAAATTTAATTTTCGCATTGCACTCATACATTTGGCATTTCATTTGCATTTTTTTCATAAAACTCATTCCCGTCATCTGCTCTCCAGCTTTCACACTGAGGCTCTCACGCAAATACTACACTCGAGCTCAAGCCAGAAAGAGGATGGCTGAAAGAGACCTAGAGATGCACAGAGTTAACGAGGAGCTTACTGATATTCGTGGAAATATGGGTCAGATGATGGAAATGTTGCAGGTCATTCGAGCGAAGATGGATACCCAACAGACTGTGGTGTCAGAAATTGTCACTGCAACGACTGAGCCTCCGTCATCAGTCACTACCGCTGTGACCTGGCCTCCTTTTGGGCTTCCTCATGGATTCGTCCCTCCTCCTCAAGGTTTTGCTTCTCAAAGTTTTATTCCTTCTTCCCAAGGACTTTCTGCTCAGGGTTTCTTCCCTCCTTCTCAAGGTTTTTCTTCTCAAAGTTTCATTCCCTCTTCTCAAGGACTGGCTACTCATGGATTCATCCCTCCTTCTCAAGGTTTTGCTTCTCAAAGTTTCATTCCTTCCTCTCAAGGACTGGCTACTCAGGGTTTCTTCCCTCCGTCCCAAGGTTTAGCTTCTCAAAGTTTCGCACCTCCTTCTCAGGGTATGGCATTTCCTTCCCAAGGTTTTGTGCCTCCTCCTCATGGATTTGCTGCTCAACAGACTATTCCGGTGACTAATGAAGAGAACCATGCAGTTGCTAATTTTACACCAGACATTGTGCACACCCGTGCTCAACCATACTTTAATGACCATCAGGCGTATGAAGCGCCAGATATGTCTGAAAACGGAGACGAGAACCATGAGAAGATGCAAGAGAATTTTGATACCCTTGAAAAAAGGTTAAGAGCGATTGAAGGTGACCAGATCTTTGGGGCCGCTGCTAGAGAGATGTGTCTGGTGTCTGGATTGATAATACCTCCAAAGTTCAAGATACCCACTTTTGATATGTATGAGGGTGCAACTTGTCCTAAGAACCATCTCTTGATGTACTATCGAAGAATGGCTGCGCAGGTGGACAATGATAAATTAATGATCCACTGTTTCCAAGACAGTCTGAAGGGAATCTCCTCCAAATGGTATCTAACGCTAGACCAGTCGAAGATTCGCAGTTTCCAAGACTTGGCAGATGCTTTCATCTAGCAGTACAAATACAATATGGACCTTGCTCCCGATAGGAGGCAACTGTTGAGTATGTCACAAAAAGATTCTGAATCATTTAAAGAATATGCTCAGAGGTGGAGGGGGACCGCTTCTCAGGTAGAGCCCCCATTGACTGAAAGAGAATTAGCTGACTGGTTTGTTGACACTGTGCGACCAGAATTCTATGAGAGAATGGTGGGGAGCATAACTGCTAGCTTCTCTGACCTTGTAGCCGTGGGAATCAAAGTTGAACTTGGACTAAAAAGTGGAAAGATGAGTGGGGCATCTGGCAGTGCCAACACTGGTAGTGGAAGTAATGTCAAGAAATTTACCAGTAATTTCCACAAGAAGAAAGAGGGTGAAACGAATGCAATAATGACAAGTCAAAGAAGAAATCCGCTTTGGCAGAGACCTCCACCTATGGCTCAACAGCAGTATGCTCATCCACCACAGTATGCCCAACATCCTTATGTAGCGGCGGTTCAACCGTCATTTAATCCACAAGTTCCGATGTATCGACCAACTCAAGCAGTACCGATGTATCAGCAAGCGGCTCCAATGATTCCAGCTTATCAGCCAATGCTCAACAATCCAGGCTATCAACAAGCGCCCAATGCTTCAGCCTATCAGCAGAGGACTCCAGCTCCTCATTCGAATCCCAACTTTCAGAATAGAAGACCAGGAGGAAGGCCTCCTAATCCTCGAATCCCTATGACCTATACTGAATTATATCCTTCACTGCTGAAGAAAGGTTTGGTTACTCCAAGGCCTTTGGGTCCTCCACCAAATCCACTCCCACCAAATTACAACTCAAATGCCCACTGTTTATTCCATGAAGGTGCCCCAGGGCACGATTTGGAGGGTTGTTATGCTTTGAAGTACATAGTGAAAGATTTGATGGAGAAAAACATTCTGTCATTTGGGAATACTGGTCCGAATGTCAAAGATAATCCTTTACCCAAGCATGGGTCCATAAATGCCATTGTTGACGAGTCTGACGAAGGTTTGATTTTCAACGCCACAGAGATCAAGACCCCGCTTAGAGACTTCCATGCGAAGTTAGTAGAAGTGGGTATGTTGAAGAACTGTCATAAGAATTGTGAAGCTTGTGCGAATAACCCAAGGGGATGTGAATTGGTCTTAAAAGATGTTCAAGATTTGATTAATCTGGGTGTTTTACAAGTAAGCGGTCATATGAAGAGGAATGAAGTGGCAGTGATTGAACCCATTTTCAACTTGCCTGAATCTGATTCTACCTTGGTGCCAGTGTTCAACCTGCCTGAGTCCTCAAGGGTTCAACCCATCTTTAATATGCCAGAGCCTGTGATACCCATTTTCAATATACCTGAGCCAAGGTTTGAACAAAGGAGTAACCCTTTCCTTTATGAAGACACTAAAGCAGTTCCATGGAAGTATGATACAGGGAAAGTTCATCAGAAGATTGATAAAGATAGCCAGAAAGAAAGTTCAAAAGTGGCAAGTGCCGACATAGTAGGTGCAAGTCGTTTAACTCGCAGTGGTCGTGTTTATACTCAGCAAGTCAATACCACTCCACTGGTTCCACCTAAAGAAGTCATTCCAGCTGTTGTCAACCAGGATAAGGGGGTAGTCTTGGGAGAAAAGGATGCAGAATTTCTTAGAATCATTAAGAAGAGTGATTATAAGGTTATTGATCAGCTACATCAAACGCCTTCCAAAATATCTATCCTATCACTTCTTATGCATTCACCGGCCCATCGGAGTGCTCTCCAGAAATTACTAGCCCAAGCCCATGTTACACATGATATAACTGTGAATCAGTTTGATGGAGTCATTGCCAATATCACTGCCTGTAACAATCTCAGCTTCAGTATGGAGGATCTTCCAAAGGAAGGCTTGGACCATAACCGTGCTCTCCACATATCTGTAAAATGTCAAGAGGATACTTTAGCAAGAGTTCTTGTGGATACAGGATCTTCATTGAATGTTTTGCCGAAAAGAACGCTTGCCAAGTTATCTTATCAAGGGGCAGAGATGATGCCCAGTGCACTAATTGTGAAAGCTTTTGATGGGTCAAGGAGGACTGTTATTGGAGAAATCGACTTACCGATCTTGATTGGGCCACAGGTGTTCAAAATCACGTTCCAGGTTATGGACATTAACCCCAATTACAGTTGCTTGCTGGGAAGACCTTGGATCCATGCTGCTGGGGCAGTCACTTCTACCCTACATCAGAAGATGAAGTTTGTGGTCGATAATAAGCTGGTAACCGTGTCTGGTGAAGAGGATCTCATGGTTAGAAACCTTTCATCCTTTAGCTATATTGAGGCTGATGAAGATGCTTTGGAAACTTCTTTCCAAGCTCTTGAGATAGCCAATGCTGTCCTTTTGGAAGTTGAGGAACCAAAAGGGAAGGGTATCCCATCTTTTGCATCGCTGAAGAGTACCATTTCCACTATTGAAGAAAGAAGCTATGAAGGTTGGGGTGATGTCATTGAAGTCAAACAGAAGCTAGATCGTTGCGGGTTGGGTTACAAACCAACTCATGTGAAGGAAGGAGCGTCAACCTCCGTTAATGGACGTCCAAAGACCATTCAAGAAGTGTTTTCCAGTGCTGGTTATCAGGTCAATGCAATTGATGGAGTTTCTGAAGATGAAGATGTGAATCATTTGGTGTATCAGTGTGAAGAAGCCTTGGGCAATTGGGAAGCAGTCGAGATCCCAGAGTTTTTTCCGTTGTCAAAGTAATTTATTGTTTTTTTAAATGTTTTCAAAGTTCCCTAGCTCTGCCCAAGGCTATGGGAGTATTTTGTAGGGCCCCTTCTCATTTTCAAAGTTATTATCAATGACGGCATTTTGTTAAACTCTTATTTTGATCATTTACTGTTTTCTCTCTATCTCTCTCTTTTCACTTTTAAAAGAAAATGGCAATCTTTCAAAACCAACAAAAAGCTTTTTTCTCTTGCATTTCTCTATTTTCCACTTTTAATAAAAGCAAATCATTCTCATATGCAGAATAAGCGAAAACCCTGTTGAATCCAATGCCTCTACATTCTCTCCTAACTTTGATTCGCCCATCTACCAAGCGGAAGATGAAAGTGAGGAAGATTGTGACATTCCCGAAGAACTGGCAAGATTAGTTGAGTATGAGCACACAGAGCTCCAGCCACATAAGGAGCAGGTAGAGACCATCAATCTTGGCATTGATGAAGACAAGAAGGAAGTCAAGATTGGTACAACACTTAGAGCAGACATCAGAGAAAGACTGGTCAAGCTTCTCAGAGAATATGTAGATGTGTTTGCATGGTCATATCAGGATATGCCCGATTTAGACACATACATAGTGGTCCACAAGTTACCTCTTCGACCAGATTGTCCTCCTGTAAAGCAAAAGCTTCGAAGAACAAGACCAGACATGGCTTTGAAGATTCGGGAAGAGGTCAAAAGACAGTTTGATGCTGGATTCCTCGCAGTTGCAAAGTACCCCGAGTGGGTAGCTAATATTGTGCCAGTCCCTAAAAAGGATGGCAAAGTCAGAATGTGTGTGGACTATAGGGATTTGAACAAAGCCAGTCCGAAGGACGATTTCCCTCTTCCGCATATTGATACTTTGGTTGAATACACTGCTAAATTTGCTGTTTTCTCCTTCATGGATGGGTTTTCAGGGTACAACCAGATCAAGATGGATCCTGATGATATGGAAAAGACTACATTCATCACACCATGGGGCACTTATTGTTACAAGGTTATGCCATTTGGTCTCAGAAATGCAGGAGCCACTTATCAGAGGGCAATGGTCACCCTTTTCCATGATATGATGCATAAAGAGATAGAAGTTTATGTGGATGATATGATTGCCAAATCACAGAGTGAGGAGGATCATTTGAATCATCTCTTGAAGTTATTTGAGCGTCTCAGAAAGTTCCAACTACGTCTGAATCCAGCTAAGTGTACTTTTGGTGTCCGATCAGGAAAGTTACTTGGTTTTATTGTTAGTCAGCAAGGAATTGAAGTAGATCCAGATAAGGTCAGAGCAATTAAAGAGATGCCAGCTCCAAAAACAGAAAAGCAAGTCAGAGGCTTCCTTGGAAGATTGAACTACATCTCCAGATTTATCTCCAACATGACTGCTACTTGTGAGCCTTTATTCAAGTTACTCCGGAAGAATCAAGCAATTGAGTGGAGTCCTGATTGTCAACTAGCTTTTGAGAAGATCAAGGTTTATCTACAGGAACCTCCTATCTTGATCCCACCTACTCTAGGGAAACCTCTCTTCATGTACCTGACTGTACTCGAGGGATCTATGGGTTGCATATTAGGCCAACAAGACGAAACTGGTCGTAAGGAGCACGCCATTTATTACTTAAGTAAGAAGTTCACAGACTGTGAAAGCAGATATTCGCTTTTAGAGAAAACTTGCTGTGCCTTGGCATGGGCGGCCAGACGCCTCAGGCAGTACATGATTTTTCACACTACTTTGTTGATCTCGAAAATGGATCCAATAAAGTACATCTTTGAGAAGCCTTCCTTGACAGGAAGACTCGCCCGTTGGCACATGTTGTTATCCGAATATGATATCCAGTATGTAACCCAAAAGTCTATTAAGGGCAGTGTTTTATCTGAATACCTTGCTGATCATCATGTCGAAGATTATGAACCTTTGAAATTCGATTTCCCAGACGAGGACATTATGTTGATAAAGGACTGCGAAGTTCCAGGTCCAGATGAGGGTCCCGAGCCAGGGTCCCGTTGGAAGATGATGTTTGATGGTTCCTCTAACTACATGGGGCATGGTGTGGGGGTTGTCTTGATGAACCCCGATGGCGGTTATACTCCCTTCACGGCTAGATTTTGCTTTGAATGTACAAACAACATTGCTGAGTATGAAGCATGTGTTTTAGGTATCGAAGCTGCAATCGATACTAGAATCAAGATTCTGGATGTATATGGAGACTCAGCTTTGGTCATCTACCAAGTTAAAGGTGAATGGGAGACCCGTGACGAGAAGTTGATCCCATACCGTGCCCACATTGTGGAACTGATCAAATACTTTGATGAAGTTACTTTCCATCATGTTCCAAGGGCAGAAAATCAAATTGCAGATGCTTTGGCTATGTTGGCATCTATGTTTCAAGTCAGATTTCTTAATGAAGCTCCACTCATTACAATCGAGCGAAAAACTGCACCAGCCTACTGTCTACTGGTCGAAGAAGAAACCGATGAGAAACCGTGGTTCTACGACATCAAGAACTATTTGCAGAATCAAGAGTACCCAGCTGACGCAACAAATCTAGACAAGAAGACTTTAAGAAGATTGGCGTCCAAGTTTTTCCTCAGCAACAATGTGCTCTACAAGAGAAATCATGATATGGTTCTGCTCAGATGTGTGGACAAGCGCGAAGCAGACTTATTGATCAGGGAAATCCATGAAGGATCATTTGGAACACATGCCAATGGACATGCCATGTCCAGAAAGATTTTGAGAGCTGGATACTTCTGGTTGACCATGGAATCAGATTGTTTCAAGTATGCCAGGAAGTGTCATAAATGCCAGATTTATGCCGACAAGGTGCACGTACCTCCAACACTTTTGAATGTTCTGTCATCGCCTTGGCCTTTCTCAATGTGGGGCATTGACATGATAGGGGCAATCGAGCCTAAAGCTTCCAATGGTCATCGGTTTATCTTGGTCGCAATTGATTATTTCACCAAATGGGTAGAAGCAGCTTCCTACGCCAATGTGACAAAGCAAGTGGTTGCCCGTTTCATCAAGAACCAGATTATCTGCCGTTATGGAATCCCAAGCCGAATCATCACAGATAATGGGACCAATTTGAACAACAAAACAATGAAAGAGTTGTGCGAGACATTCAAGATTGAACATCATAACTCTTCTCCGTATCGTCCGAAGATGAATGGAGCTGTTGAAGCTGCAAACAAGAACATCAAAAAGATTCTGCAGAAGATGGTAAAAACTTACAAAGATTGGCACGAGATGTTACCATATGCTTTACACGGATACAGAACATCAGTTCGCACTTCAACAGGGGCAACCCCTTTCTCTCTGGTGTATGGGATGGATGCAGTTCTCCTTATTGAAGTAGAGATACCATCTTTGAGAATCTTGATGGAAACCAAACTGGAGGAAGCTGAGTGGGTCCAGAACAGGTATGACCAGCTGAACCTTATTGACGAGAAGAGAATGACCGCCATGTGCCATGGCCAGTTGTACCAGAAGCGCATCAAGAGAGCATTTGACAAGAAAGTCCGTCTCCGAGAATTCAAAGAAGGAGATCGTGTACTCAAGAAAATCTTGCCAGTCCACAAAGACATGCGTGGAAAATGGAGTCCTAACTATGAAGGCCCATATGTTGTGAAGGTGGCATTCTCCGGAGGTTCCTTAATCCTTACAACTATGGATGGTGAACAGCTGAAGCACCCGGTGAATTCTGATGCAGTCAAAAAATATTATGCCTAAATAAAACCCGATAGGTCGAAAACCAGAAATGGCGACCTAGGCAAAAAAAGGTATCCCGGTGGATCAAAACCTATGAAGGAGATCCAGGCAAAAGTTAGGGATAAAAAAAAAATGAAAAAATAAGAGCTCGCTAAGTTGAAAACCCGAAAGGGCGGCTTAGGCAAAAAGGAGCGTCCCGGTGGATTGAAAACCCGAAAGGGCGATCCAGGCAAAAGTTAGGGACAAAGGCATTTGACTGTGTCAGATGGTGTTTACCATTACTGAAGAATCATACTGAAAGACCAATCCAATTGCTCTTGTCAGAAGCAAGGTGTCGGGCAGTCTTAGTTATTAGGGATTGTAGTGGTCGTTGGATTCAATGTAGACCTTTCCCCATTGCCATTTTCAAATTGTAATTTCCCATGGAGTTTTTTTGCCATTGGCAAGCTACCATTCTTGAATAAAATACAAACTTTGCCTATGAATTTTGTTGCTCAGCTTCTTATTTTCTTTTGTTATGCAAAATGCCATCACTTGATTACAATTTAACTCTGAAAATGACAAGTTTTTTTTTTAGGAAATGTTTTTTTTGAAAACACACCGAAAAACTTTCAAGTTTCTTTGACTTTGGAAAATTGAAAAAAAAAACCTTCTGTTTCCCCAAGAAGCCCTGGTTTTGCAACAACATTTTTATACTACTATTACAGAAATCCCCGTAGAAGTTCAAAACTGATAACACTCTTGGATGGATCCTTGGACCAAGCATGATTTCCAAGATCGAAGACATCTCCCCAGTGTTTTTCATATTTCTCATCTAAGTATTGGTATTGAGAGCCTATTCCCTATTTGAGTCTTGTCAAAACTCTTTGTCTCTTTAGAGTCAACATTTGCATATCATGATCATTCGCATCATGCTCAATCATGCGCATTTGACATTAGCATTTGTCTTTCCCCAGTTGCCGTCTGTCTAACTCCAAGTCCAGATATCATTAGTGTCCAATTTGAGAATTCATTGTTGTTGATACCCGAAGTTTGGTTTACCAATGTTTTTGTCCCCAGTAATTGCTGGTGTCCCCCGTGGAATTCTAATTGTGGTTGGTATTTGTCTTTATGACCATCAATATCTCCTTGAAGTCTAATTGTCATTGGCACAAATCTTTTAAGCAGGTCGTGAAACCTGTTGCTTAAAATCCAAGTCCATTTGATTTTGGCACATACTTGTACCTTTCTCCTGATGGTTCCTGAAGGAATTCCCAGAGGTTGGATGTTTTATCTTATTTGAAAACTCCAACATATTTTGTTGTTACTTTTTTGTGTTAGCCAGTCGCCTAGAGCCGTTGATCTATCTTTGGGTGATTTGCATTCTATCCCCAATGCTAGCTGGTCGCATAGGGCCGCTGCTAAATCACTGTGATTTCCTTCCTTATCCTCGGTGTCGGCAGTTACATTTGAACCTGCTAATTTACCATTTTGAATACTTTGACTACTTTGTCTTTATCATTCTTAGTGTCAACCGATTTTTTTAAACCTGTTGCGCATTCACTTTGAGTGTATCTCGGCTTCTATTCTTAGTGTCAATAGGTCTCGAACCTATTGCGTTTCCACTTCGAATATTTTTGTTGTTATTCATGGTGTCAGTTGGTCGCATCGAGCCGCTGCGCATTCACTTTGAATAAGTTTGTTGTTGTCATTTCCAGTGACAGTTGGTCGCATAGAGCCACTGCACATTCACTTTGAATGATTATTTTGTTGTATTCTTAGTGTCAGTTGGTTGCATCGAGCCGCTGCGCATTCACTTCGAATATTTTTGTTGATGACAGTTGGTCGCATCAAGCCGCTGCGCATTCACTATGAATATGTTTATCTTGTCTTTATTCTTAGTGTCAGTTGGTCGCATAGAGCCGCTGCAC
Source organism: Lathyrus aphaca (assembly GCA_963966055.1). NCBI lineage: Eukaryota > Viridiplantae > Streptophyta > Magnoliopsida > Fabales > Fabaceae > Lathyrus > Lathyrus aphaca. The sequence goes on along the minus strand of OZ014519.1, from coordinate 62,380,097 downwards.
ATTCACTTTGAATGTTTATTTTGTTGTATTCTTAGTGTCAGTTGGTCGCATCGAGCCGCTGCGCATTCACTTCGAATATGTTGTTGCTTTTTACTTCTCAAAGTCATTTGGTCGCATAGAGCCATTGGTCAACCACTTCGATTATTTCCTTGTCTTATTCGTATTCTTGGTGTCAGTTGGTCGCATCGAGCCACTGTGCAGTCACTTTGAATTTTGTTTTGTCTGTGTTCGTTGATCCAATACTTTGGGTTTCCTTTTGTTCCCGTCTTTTGTTATTCTTAGTGACAACAATTACACTTGAACCTGTTGATTTTATCACTTTGAATACTTCCCGTTTTCGCTTCTTTATCCCCAGTGTATGTCATCCTCAGTGAGTCTTGGCTTGTGGTCGTCGATTTATCTCATTCTAATCATTCATACCATAATCATCATTCATTGCATAGTTGTTACCGAGTTAGATAATTTGTAGTCCAGCATAACATTGCATTTAGGGGCAAAATTTCCGGTTATTTCTATATTTAAATATCTTTCACACTGATTCCATGATGATTACCATCACTCACGCCATCTGGTGAAGTTATTTAAATAGGGGCAACTGTCACACCCCAAATTTTACCCCTAATCGCTCATATCATAATCATCGTTCATCACATTTAGCAGAGGATTCCAAGATTTTTTTTTATTTCTTTGTTGCTTCTAACTCCTTTTCGAGTTGTTTATAAATTTAATTTTTATTTCTTTTCACTTCCAAGATTTTTAATTTAATTTCTATTTCACATGTTTTAATTTTAATTTTAATTTCCTTTTCTTATTCTATTTTTTCAAGTTTCTATTTTTTTTCAATTTCTACTTCTAATTCTTAATTCATTCTTAAATTTTAAACTTAAATTTTATTTCCATTTCATTTTTCAAAGTTTTATTTCTAAATTAATTTTTAATTTCTATTCCTAATTTTTATTTCCTTTTCAAGTTTTTTGTTTGTTTCAAAATTTAATTTTTCATTTCTTCTTCAAGTTCTATTTCCAAATTTTAAATTTCAAATTCCACTCCGAGTTTTCATATTTTCACTTCAATTTGTTCCAACCTTAGTTCATAATTTTTCTACTTCTTTTTTAAAAAGTCAATTTTCAATTTCTAATTTTCTTTCTTTTCACTTCAAGTTTAATTCCAAGTTCATAATCTAAATATTATTTCCAATTTAACATAAGCCATTCATATCATTCATATCATCAACACATATTAAATTCAAGCATTACATTCATAACCAAGCAATTCATGCAAGCTTCATTCACATTCAAATACATCAAGCCTAAGAAATTGAAAGCAAGAGCCTAAGGATGTGCTTCAAAGGGCCATGGTTCACCATCCCTTCATGCTTGACACAGTTTTGTCAAGTCCTCCAAATAGTGTCAAGTCCAATTTGCTCCAAGAAGTGCACATGAAAATTAAGAGAAACAAAGATTAGTATTCACCATTTCAGCATTCTCATACACATTCATATTCATATCATGAGAAAATTCAGCATAATTCATACATAACTTTATCCAATTTCATTCATCAAACTCATAAATAGTCATAATCATATCAAGATATTCAAATGCACAATCTACACTCTTTTTTTTTGTTTGAGAAATTTACAAGATTTTGAGCCATAAGTTACAAAAATTCAGCAAAACAGCCACAAAAATTCAGCAAAACAGCCACAAAAATCAGCAAGACACAGCCAAAAACAGCAACAAAAATCAGCAAGACACAGCCAAAAACAGCAACAAAAATCAGCAAGAAACAGCCAAAACAGCAACAAAAACAGAAACAGCCAATTCAGACAAACATCACACACAACCAGCACACACAGCAGGCCTGCAAAATGCAGGGTCTCTGCTCCACTTCCTCCCTCTACACACAACTTCAGACTTTGTCCCCCCATGCTTCTTCAACAAGTTTTCACAGTACAAAGATTTCAAATTCACAATACAAACCCTAAACCAAGTCCTATATATTGACACTGTTTCATTCATCAAAAGGAGGAGAAACCCTAGCCACTTCAAACCAACAGCCATTACACAACTCCTGCATTTTTTCTCAGAAAGACACATACAGAACCCTAGCCACTACATCAAAAACCAAAAACCAGCAGCCACAAAACTTCATTCATAAAACAACAACACAGCCACATAGACAGATACCAAATCAAACTCAGAAGTTCAGAAGAGAGAAGGGAGAAGTTAAAGGTTCAAAGCATAAAGAAAAGGGAACTCACTCGAATCATATCAGAGCTTTCACCGTGCAAAGGTTCTTCCGGATTTGTCTTCGATCGGTAATCTTTATTTTCCTCCCTCTTTTATTTTGCTTGTTTGGTGTGCTTCTGTTTGCTTTAACTTTGAGTCCAGAGTTGTGGTTTGGGGGGATTTGTGTCATCACTGAACCGCACTAACCACCATACCCTTCAACCTGCATAACGGGAAACCGCACGAAAATAGTTAACAAAAGCCTTTAAGCCAAATCATCTCAAAACCAGCCTCACCCTTCGTCACTGTCTCGATCCGCAGAGCCCTGTGTAACCACCTCAAAATGACCCTTCACCGTCTCCCCCACCTGCAAAAAACAAAAACTGGTTGTGAAAACGCAGCAGCTTCACAAAACTGAACGAGAAACCGAAAACCAACCTCACGAAAAGGAGAAGATTCACCTTAAAAAACAACTCTTCATTCGACTTCACAAAACCACCATATCCCCCTTTTAAACTCCTTTCGAACAAGCTGCTCCTGCACAATCAAGACCGCCCTTTAAACCCTTCCATCCACACACGAACTCACAAAAAGAAACCAAGCCTTTTCAACCTTTCACCACCTGTTATTTTTCCAGAAATTTGTTTCAAACATACAACCACCACACCATTTCCAACAAGCTTCACAAACTTAGTCACCATCCAAAATAATTGAACAAAACTTCATATCCTGCAAAAATTGAAAAACCGTATAAACAACAAAACCTTCAATCCAGTTATTACCCTCTTCAATGATACAGTTTCATCAAAAAAAACAGAACAGAAACTTTCAAATCAACCTTCTTCTAGTCATCACCTTCTTTAGCTCTTCCTTATCAGAATAGCACAAGGCTGCAAAGCACACATATCTTTTCTCCCATACAAATGAAGTTATAAACCTGCATAATCATCACAAACGAATAAGCTGCGAAATTGTGAACAAAACCTTTTCAAATCCAGAACCACATATGAACCTAAACCTCATAACCTCCATCATCCACCCATCATTAAAACACAACCAGCCGGCAAACTCACCGTAAAAAAAACCTTTCACAGCTTGAAGCAAACCGAAACATCATTTCCACCAATCCGCCAATCCGCACCCCCTTGCATCAGACCTGCAAGACCAAAAAACAAAAACTCAGTGACACCAAAAACATCAACAACCAAAAAAACTCTTTACAACACAAACTCACAAAAATTTGACATCCAAAAGCCAAACCCTCCATTATCGCAACTCACAAAACTCACCTCCAACATCCTTCTTGCTCCGACACAACACACAACCTAAAACGCCTTCACATTTCGAAGACTCAGCAACAACATATCCCTTAAAACCCTCTGTTCACCCGTGATTTCAATTCATCATCCAACACCAACTCTTCAAACACAGAACCACCCAAAACCTGACCTGAGACGCAACCCATCCGCCGTTGAACCGCACGGCCGCTCACCAAACTCCCCTTCGCCGAACGAATCCGACCACCATCACGAGCCGCCGTTGAATAGCGCAAAGACAGGTGAAAGAAGCCATCACCGAAGCGAGGAGATCCACGGCGGAGCGAAGCGGCGACTATCCTTTGTTTCTTGATGGCGATGAAGTTGGTTCGACGTTGATGAGGAGTGTGGGTCCGTTTTTTTTGGCCGCGTTGATTTCACGAGAAGAAAATCGTGATGCTTGAACCTTCCACCGTCTTGCTGGCTTTTGTTCCTTTTTCTTTTAGAATATAAAAACCGTGTTTTGTTTTGAGGATGTTAACTGTGCATTTTTCTTCTTCTTTTTATCCTAATTGGTGTTGTCATTGAATATGGGCCAAGCCCGTTGAAAATCCGCTTCTCACACCCTTTCTTCTTATTCCTATCATACCCGCCCTGAATCACTGGGCCATCTCCCCCCTGTTTTCTCTTCAGCCCATTAGCTTTTTCTATTTTTCATAAAAAAAATCTAAAAAAATATTTTCATAATTCGATTAATTCTTTATTTTTTATATTAACTAATTTAATTTTCGTTAAATATTTAGTTAATTTATTTTCTTTTATTATTTTCTCATTTAAATGTATATACAAATAAGTAAATAAAACTTTTAATTTCAAAATTTTCTATTATTATTTTATTTAGTTAAGAAATCTATATATAAAAAATAAATAAAAAATTTTTATTTCAAAATTTTCTTTTTATTATTATATTTATTTAGAAATTTATATACATATAAAATAAATAAAAAACATTTTAATTTCAAAATTTTCTTTTCTAATTTTCTTTTTATTATTATATTTAGTTAAATATTTATATATACATAAAAAATAATACAAATATATTTCGAATTCAATTTCTCCTTTTCTATCTTATTTTTAGTACATACTTAATTAGTCATTTATTTATTTTTTAAAAATCCAAAATTTTTTAGTTCTTCTTCGTTTAAGATAGAGTTTGTTTAGCTTAGTGTGAGAGGTTTAGATTTAAGTTTATCCCTTAGTGAGAGTTTTAATTTAATCTTCTGATATCTTGGTTGTGTGCACACTATGTTCATATTTATTTTATTTTGCATCATGACCATATACCTGTTAAAATAAAATTGAAAGCGCACATTAATTTTCAAGATAATAAATCCTTGGTCCAATGCCAAGTGAACTTCACATACACTCCACTCACACACGTAAGTCGGTCGTTTTACGATCGCCATCTGCACATTCCTTATACTTCACAGCTTTCCAACTTAAGCAAATTGACGCACCACGCTTGTCTTCCACCCCCGCATTCTCGATCCATATATCGAGTCATAGCCCGATTACTAAGCCTTTTACCTTGCATTTCCTTTTACTTTATTCAATTTATTTTTTCAAGTAGCAGCCTATGCCTTAGACTTAGGAGCTTGCACCCTCATTTATTTACTTTATTTTTCGCATTTCAATCCAAGAGGGAAAGAACTCCTGCAGTTGACTCAATGTCATAGGAAGTTTAGCCATCCCTAGTTACCTTTTCAACCTTAACCATTAGGACTTTTTATTTTACAACTTTTTGTGACTTTCTTAAAGTCACGTGAGTGTTTGCCATAACACTTACCTTCCCCCGCGAGCCTTGAGCGTAACCAAGTGTTCGTTAATCCTTAGGAGAACTACGAGTGCTCTGATTCTATACCCGATACGTAGGCATCGATGCGATGTTGTGCGAGCACCATTAGAAATAAAAACCTTAGGTTCCCTTAATTTTAGCAAGCAATAAATAACAATAACACAAATATTAACAAGAGGTTCCCGTAGGATACTGCGGATGCTTAGGATGCTAACACCTTCCCTAGGTATAATCAACCCCCGAACCTAGTTTCTCCTTATTTAGGGTTTTTACGATCTTTTTCCCTTTTCCCCTTTGGATTAAATTAAAGTCGGTGGTGAACATTTAATAATTGTGATTCAAGCTCACTTAATAGCTTGGTATCCGATTCTCACCGCGACAGAAATGGCGACTTCACTGGGGACTCTATTTTTGAGGGTTAAGCCCACCTTGTATATTTGTATATTTGTTGTTGTATTGCTTGTTATTATTTTGGATTTTTGTTGGGTGTTACATGTGTGGTGAGATAAGTCCTAACCCGGACTTGAGTGCAAAATAAGATAGGACGGTGGTATATTCAAGAAGGCTTGTAGGGAGTTGAGTCCCGACCAAGTTGACTTGAGACACCACCACTCAGCGGAGGCCTCCTCGGATGTAGTTTTGTTGATCGAGTTCAGTCGTGAAAGCATTACTATATTCGACCTGAGAGCCATTAATGCTGAGGACCGTAGAACATTTACCCCCACTTGGCCTTTTTAGGGATGTAGTGCGATGACTATGAGGGTGCAAATCCGAAATAGTTGATACGCGATACTACACTCGGATGAGACTCTCTTGAGAATATTATTGATTACCAAGTTGAGTTGGGAAGTCGGTAATATCCGAAAGATGGGACAATGATTCTGGGAACTTTTAGAACCCGTTGTACAGGTACAAATAAACTCATAGTACATACCTTTTTGGGAGGGTTGAACCTTCGACCTCATGCAAGCTTTGAACCTAAGCCTTGTTTGTGTTTGTGTATTCATTGCATTCACGCATCATGAAGCATCATTTTTACCAATTTATTCAAGGAACTCAGAAACTCTATCTTTGCAAATATCGTAGGTATCATCATGGACTTTGGGAGAAGAAAGACTGTCAAGTACACATTCAAAACTCCCAAACTCGAAGACCTAAGGAAATTAAGAGATTTGGTTTTGGATCAAGAAGCCTTCATGGAGAAGCATAAGAGACTTTTAGCCTTACTTAAGACTGAGTGGGATGGAAGGTTGCTCTCTATGATGCTCCAGTTTTATGATCCTCTCTACCATTGTTTTACGTTCCCTGATTACCAATTGGCGCCTACTTTGGAAGAGTATTCATTTCTGGTGGGATCACGTGTTAAGGATGAGTTTCCATTCCCTGTTCTAGAGAAGGATTTGAGAAGAGTTTTGGTGAGTTAGCGTTTCTCTTTCACGAAATTAGGTTTAACCTCTAGTGTTCCCTTCATGAAATTTTTTTCCTTTAAACTGCGTTATCCTTTTTGGTCGAACCAGGTCGGCTCCGACCCGGTCTGCCTTCTCCGACCCACTTTCCCCCCACGGGCCTGCTGGGCTTCCTTCTCCCCTTTTCGTTTTTTGTTGTTTGTTTTTCACCAACATTGTTCTTTCTAGTATATCTTTTTTATGATTTTATTTCTTTGAATTTCTTTCTAATTTCTTTTCCTTTTTTAAAAAAAAAGAGCAAACTTTAAACAAAATACTTTATGTTAGTCTTTTATATTAACTTTTTCTATTTTAATTAATTTATTAAACAACTTTGGTAAATAATTATTTAGATTAGTTTGGTTTCTTATTATATTTTTTTAGGTGTTTGTTTATTTTCTTTAGTCGTACAGTAATAGTGTTTGACCGGTATAACGGGTCTCGTTCCCGATTTTCGATCATAATTTGTTAAGCAGGATATGAACATAATATTTCAAATAATAATCAAATTGTTAGAAAAAATATAGTAAGTATCTTGGTCCAACGCCAAGTTTAGCAATTCATACGTTTATACTTCACACACACGTAAGTCGATTACCAAGTGATCACCGTCAGCATGACTTATTGCGTATCTTGTTTAATTTAATAAAGAATAGAGCTCCGGAGTCTAGCACTCCGCACGTTTTCGAACGAACCACACCTGGGCTAGCCCCACGCGTAGTGCTTCGTTCACTCCTTTGTTATTAAACACGTTAATTTTAAAACGTCTAAAAATAATTATCCAACTTATTTTATAAATTTAAATACGAAAACAGAGCTCCGGAGTTTAGCATTCCGCACGTTCTGGAATGGACCGCTACTGGGCTAGCCCCACGTAACATGGTCCATTCTCCTTCCGTATTTCGAAGTATCTAATCGCACAAATTAACTTACGAAAACAGAGCTCCGGAGTCTAGCACTCCGCACGTTCTGGATTGGATCGTTCCTGGGCTAGCCCCACGCGACGTGGTTCAATCACCGTTCGTATATCAAAATATCTCAATCATTTTATAAATTCAAATGCGAAAGAATGGAGCTCCGGAGTCTAGCATTCCGCACGTTCTAGAATGAATCGTTCCTGGGCTAGCCCAACGCGACGCGCTTCATTCACTATTTCATATCTTAAAACAACTTAAAACTTACTAACCAATTTAAATCATTTTCAAATTAATCAGCGAAAGACGGAACTCCGGAGTCTAGCACTCCGCACGTTTTGGAATGCAATCACTCCTGGGCTAGCCCCACGCGACGTGGTTCATTCGCCCTTTCGTTTAAAACACCTTAACAAAGGTCAAACATTTTTCTCTAAAACGAACATTGTTTAAATCATTCTATCTCGCAAACAAGCTAGCGCTTCAGCCTCCACCACGAGTATAAGCCAACGCTTAGCAGTAGAATGCGTTTTAAACAACTGTTCAATAAAAATCATAAACCGTAGTTGCACGAACTACGAAGCTCTGACTTTCCCATTGCACAAGGGAATACGTAGGCACAAAGATTTTAATCCTTCGCGAGCACAATAATAAAAAATTTAATTATTTCTCCGTTTAAAGCACAATAATAAAAATTCAATCTTTTTCTCGTAATATCAATAATAATAAACTTTAGAACAAACTTATTAACAATCATTTAGAAGACAAAAACTTAAGATCAAACATTTAATCGCATAATTAGCTAAGAGGTTCCTGTTGAGTACAACGGACGTGAGGGGTGCTAATACCTTCCCCTTGCGTAACCGACTCCCGAACTTAGAATTTGGTTTCATAAACCATTTCTTATCCTTATTTTAGGTTGTACCTATATCTCCCTTTTCTCTCTTAGAATAAATAGAATTAGGTGGCGACTCTGTTGTTTGTTTTAGGATCGTATTTTTCGAGGTACGACAGTATCCATATATCATCATTTATTTTCACAACATCGATCATCCGCATCGCCTGATGTGAATTCCTTAAGCTCCATCTGGTGGCCCATGGGGAGCCATCTGTGATAGAACTACAATCACTTTTGTCACTAATGGATGGGAAATGCTCGTATATCCAACATTGTAGTAAAATAAAACATAATAAAACAAATTAGATATACAAAATGTCTTTAATAAATAGTAAGGAAATAAATATATTACAAAAATATTCATACCTGAAATAGACTCTAATACCCGCCAATTTGTCTCGTCTCAAATATAGTCACCTCTCCAAGGGAAATATATAGTATCAACAAAGCAACACAACCTCGTGTCCAATGGATATACTCAATGTCATCCAACAGGGATATGTATCTACCATCAATGTATACATGATATTTATCCGATAAAATAATACTTATAACAAGATGAAACCTATATACCCTAGCAGCCACCTCATACATATAATGCTCCACTAGTGACTGATACATATCCCAGAGCCAATAGATACAAAAATGAGCACCCATGTTAGCCATAAACTCCTCCAATACCAACCTCGGTGTAACTTCTACGTATGTATCAACAACCATACATGTGATCTACTGGTTCATCAACAGAGGGTGAAGAGGTTACCAACAAGGGGAAAATGGAAGATGCTGGTTACATCATCCATGGTAATCGTCATCTCACCAAATGGAAGATGATGGTTACATCATCCAGGGTAATCGTCATCTCACTAAATGGAAGATGAAAGGAATATGTCTTCTTATCCCATCACTTAACAAAAGTAGACAACAAGGGAACATCAAGCATGGTGAGCAGACAATTAACCAAAGACAACAAACCAACATTACAACAATCACCCTAACCTCATCACACATTTGCATTGCTGAAAATTTCTTCAACTTTGACCCATGAGTCGAGACCCTAAATGGAGCATGGTCCTATAACAAATAAATCATAATTATCAATTACATTCAATTAAGCACTATTAAATGGATAGAAACTTAAATTAAAATAAGTATACATCTCCTTGTCAAAATCTAAAATCCACATGATTGGAGTACCCAATGAGCAAGGTATAGACGACTCTTCAAGGAACCCACATTTATGTCAGCCTGAATAGATGTCTATGTATGAGTATGAGTTGGCACCTCCATATGAACCAAAACATGAACCTTTATATCAGTCTGAATAATAACCTTTGTATCATCCTGAACATTCACCTCTACCGCAACATCATCGGTAACAATAACATCTAACTCAACATCATGATCTTTAGACCGACCAACTCTACCTCTTTTTTCTTTCTTTCTAGATGTATGTGGTCCACGAGACTACTCAATCCTCCTGTGGTGAGAACTGATGAGGATTATTACTCTACCCATTCTAGTCTTAAGATTATTGTCTCCATCATCTCTACCGCCTCCACCAGAGCTCTCTGCAACTACTTTCTTGCTCAATTTAGGTATGATCTTGTCTATTTTCCTTTTCTCCTCATTACAAAAAAAAACCAAAATTCAAAATAAAATAAAATTAACATACTATATTTTTTGAAATATTCAGTCACACCCCTACACATACCCGATAATTTTAAAAAATTTGGTATACATGTATCTGTTTTTACTGACAGTTTGTAAATATCTAATATGAATATATGCATTTTTATCGCCATTTTCTAAATTGTCGGTAAAAATACATCTTTTCTATACAATATTTCTAAATTGCCGATAAAAATGAAACTAATTTGGGATTATAACGAATTAATAGTTACAAATTTTCAATATATAACTATAAATTTTGTACAACCTTAAAAACCGATAAAAAATATGTTTTTTTTTATTAAATATCTGATAAATATCAAGTAAAAATGCACCAAATTGAATGAAAAATGCCACTTGTAAAAATATAGTATTTCCAACAAATCTTAGATAGAAAATGCTGTTTTTTATTTTGGTTGCAAAATTTCGAAAATTGAAGTTTTGAATGTCAAAAAATGTTTGATTTTTATTTATTTATTTATCTTTTTTAACTTTGTAGTATTATAGTGTTATGTGGGGGTGAAGGATCAACTTGAAGGTGCTAGGTAGATTCTTCCATCTTTTGTTTTGAATTTGGAATTTGCCTTTTATGAAAACGAACATTAAAAATCAACTTGGGTCCAATTTTGGACTAGAAAGTTGGGTCACAAAAACTATCTATCAGATTCCATATATTCAACATATGAAGATTACAAACTTAAAAACTTTTATTTATTTATTTATCCAATTTAATATATATTTTTTAAAAACTGAATAAGATTTAGTAATTTTATTATCATTCTGATAAATCATAAATTATAATTTTAATATTTGTAATTTAAAACAAGAGAAAAATAGAAAAAAGTTGAGGAAAAGACACATAATAAATTTAAAAATATCCACTTAATTATTTAGACACAACTTTTAATATTGTATTTCGATAATTATTTTACACTCTTAAGTGTGGACATCAAAATAAAAATAGTATATATATATATATATATATATATATATATATATATATATATATATATATATATATATATATATATATATATATATATATATATATATATATATATATATATATATATATATATATATATATAAAGAAAACTAAATTTAGTGATTGTGATATTTATTTGTAGAGTTTACATATCAATTATTTTATTATTATTTATAAAAGAGCAGGGCAAGGGTGGCCATACTCTATTTATTAAGGTTATGAAAATCGGACATAATCGATCGGTTCAATTAGTTAGATCGAGAATCAGACTTAGGTCTGGTTAATTAAATACTTTAAATCAGTCTGTTAAACAATCAGGGAAAAATTGGAGATTTATCCAATTATATAGGTTGAACCAGATTTTAACTTTTCTTTTTTAATTTAGTTAAAAGAAAATATAATAGAATATAAAAAAGATCAATTTAATACTATTGAATCAAAGAGAGTGTTGAAAAGAGAGTGTTTTAGTATTTCTCTTAAACCAAATAGATTTTATAATTGAATCTTCCTGCCACCCCCGAATAATACCCGAAACCCCCCATTTTTTCTATATTCCCATTTCTCCCCTGGTATTATTTACATAAAAAATTATATATTGAACCCAATTTTTTTTTCCTTTTCAAAACGAACAAATTTTTTGGTAGTTACTTCTAAAATTCACGGTAGGATTTTTTCGCCAACGAAATCTCCGGTAGTTAGAAATTCAAATTACCGGTGAAAAATATTGGTAATTTAAAAAAAAACAGTATTAATTTCTACGCACATACCAGGAATTCCAAATGTCCGGTATACCGGGATTTTTTTTACATGAAATTTTCGGTAACAGGACAAAAACTTAAAAAATGCTCGCAAGTTGCGCTCCGGAACGGTCAGGATCGTCTACTGACTTGTGTAGTGATTACACTCAGTTCTTCACTACATGCAAAGTATGTATATACCTAGACATAATATTATTTCATTTGATTTCATGTTTTGTGTTACTATAACTTGTCATGTTTTTCATCGACAGATTTTTGAGAGCCAAGTCGGCGTATTAGTTTGGACACAAAATATTGGAAAGAAACATGGTATTATAGTTGTCACAATTCATTTTGATAGTACAACTGGCAAGCGAGGAAGGAATGATAAATTGATAATGGGTTGTGAGAGAGGAGGAAATTATAAAAGGATAAAGTCTGAAAATAGTCATTCATCGGAGAAGGATGGTCTCGCTAGTATGAAAGTGAAATGTCCCTTCCGACTGAGGTCTTCGCCAAGTGGTATTCGTTGGAGGCGCGAGTGTTATGTGTGGGTTTCACAGTCATAGACTAAATCAAGATTTATCAGGGCATGACATATTGGGCCGTCTAAAACCTCAAGAGAGACAATTTGTGAATGACATGACGAAATATAACATGCCTCTGAGACACATAGTTCATGCGTTGAAAGGCAAAAATCCAGAAAACCTCACGAATATCGAGCAAGTATTTAAAGCTAGATCTACGTACCATGAAATCAAAAGAGGTTCATTGACGGAAATGCAAATGCTATTGTGTCTTGTTCAAAAAGAAAAGTACATGTGTTGGACAAGAAATAAGGAAGACTCAAATGTTGTTGCTGATATTTTCTAGACACATCCTGATTCAGTCAAGCTGTTGAATATGTTTCATTTGGTTTTGATTTTTGATTGAACATACAAGACCAATAGGCACCAATTACCGCTACTTGAGATTGTTGGCGTTATGTCAACAAAGTTGACGTTTTCGGTAGGGTTTGCCTACTCGGAACACGAAAGGGAGGAGAATTTCAAATGGGCAATGGAGAAGTTGAAAGAGTTATTTTTTCCTAAGAAATTGCTACCAAATGTTGTTGTGACGGACAAAGAACTTGATTTGATGAATGTGAAGGTTCTTGGTTTGGCTCCATGTGTAGAAAAACATTATCATGTGTTCTGATGTCTTGTGAGATTTCTCTGACATGCTTAAAGAACACCTGTGCAGGTTTTTCTGTGATGTTAGATCAGTTGTCGTAACATTTGTGTTGTCCTGTTGCAAAAAGTTTTGATTTAATTTTTGCACTTTTTTAGCAGGTGGTTATTTTTGTGATTTGCTCCAATGTATACAAAAATCAAGGGAGATTTGTTTTCAAATGCAGAAGCTGCTCTGTGTTTAGTTTTTGGAGATTTTGAAGATCTTTTCATACTTTATTTGGAGTAATTCATAATATCATATCTTTGGAAGTTTATGATCTGACCCAGGCCCATTCAGAATGCTCTATATACAAGCTTTCTAACCTAATTGTAATCGTGTGGAATATTGTGTGAATTGTGAAGCTTAGTGCTTTTGAGTTTTAGGGTTACCTTGTGTGTGTGTGTGTTACTGTGAGTCATTCTAAAATCACCTAGATGTTTGAATTGAACTGATTTTTTAGTTGTATTTTGTCCACTATAAGCCTTTAAGCATGATTGTTTGTTCTTGATTGAAGGTTTTAAGCAAGATCAAGTTTTTGTTTTGGAATAATGTTCTTCTATTTCTTTGTAAGGGTTTGATTATCACAGTGTGTGATTGAGGGGGGAGTGAAAGGGGGTTCTCTTATCTAAGAGTTCTTAGATAGAAATTGCATTGGTTAATGATTAAGTGAGGGGTGCAAACTGGAGGTTTAACTCTGAATTGATACTAATGATAATGGATTTCCTTCCTGGCTTGGTAACCCCCAGAGTAGATGAGTTTGCACTGAACTGGGTTAACAATCTCTTGTGTTATTGCTGCTATTTTGTTTACTGTATTTACCTTGTTAATGTTCAGATATTTATGTCGTAACATCTTATTCAACATCACATATCTGATACCAGAATTCCAATTGGTATCAGAGCAGGCATCCTGCTATGTATCTGGGTGAGATCTAGGGAAGTTACTTTCTGGTATAATGGATAAGGAGGTGGGATTTGTGAACAGACCACCCATTATGGATGGAACTAATTATGATTACTGGAAGCCAATGATGATTGCTTTCTTGAAGTATTTGGATAACAAGGCTTGGAAAGATGTTATGAGAGGACGGGGACATCTTTTTATAAAGGACAAAGATGAGAAGGATACTGCAGAATTGAAGCCAGAAAAAGGGTTGGTCTAAAGAAGAAGATGAACTTGTCTGGGAAACTCTAAATCCTTGAATGCCATATTCAATGGAATTGACAAAAATATATTTAGATTGATCAATACTTGTATTGTTTCCAAAGATGCTTGGGATATTCTCAAAACTACTTATGAATGTACCTCCAAAGTTAAGATGTCAAGAATTCAGCTGCTTACCACAAAATTTAAAGACCTAAGAATGAAAGATGATGAAAGTATTTATGATTTTCATATGAATATGCTTGAGATAGTTAACACATCCAGTTCTCTTGGAGAAACAATGTCAGAAGAAAAGTTAGTAAGAAAAACTCTCATATATCTGCCTAAGAGATTTTACATGAAGGTCACTGCCATAGAAGAAGCTCATAACATTAGTAAGATGAGATTGGATGAACTTATTGGATCTCTTCAAAATTTTGAGATTGGCATAAGTGACAAAACTAACAAGAAAATAAAAAATATTGCTTTTTCTTCCAACACTGAAGATGTAGTAGATGAATGTGATTTGAATACTGAGGAAGGCCTGTCAAATGCAATAGTTCTTCTTGGGAGACAATTTAATAAAGTAATGCAAAAGATGGACCAGAAGTCAAGAACAACTCATCTAAAATTAATAGGTCAAATGACTTTGGTAGAAATACAAGGGTTAAAGAGAACTCTTCTCAAGGAAAAAGGAGTTTAGTGCTATAGATGTGTAGGTTTTGGCCACATCAGATCATGCCCCACACATCTCAAGAATAAAAAAGGGTTTTATTATGGCTTGGTCAGACGAGGACTCTGAAAATGAAGTTGAAGAAGAATCTACTAAGAATGTTACTGCTCTAACTTGGAGATATTATTCTGATTTTAGTGATGATGAAGTCACATATGATGAGTTAGCTACCTTTTATAGAGAACTATGTCTCAAGAATGAAGAAGTGTGCCAACAAGGAGATGAATAAAAGAAAATCATATCTCAACTGGAGATTGAGAAGGAAGAGCATCTGGAAACCATCTCCAAGCTGGAAAATAAGGTAACATTGCTAAACTCCCAACTTGATCAAATAACCAAGTCTGTTAGGATGCTGAATGGTAGTTCAAAGACTTTAGATGAGATACTGCAAGTTGGGAAGATTGATGGAGATGTGACTGGTCTAGGGTTTGACAAAAGAAAAGAATTTTTCTCAAATCTTACTTATTCTAAGGTTAAACCAAAGATGTTGAATCATAACATAAGACCTGAAAATTACATAAGAGGAAATCCCCATAAATGGAGGTGTCACTATTGTGGAAAGTTTGGTCACTTGAAGCCTTACTGTTTCAAATTCTATGGATATCCTAAGCCTTCCCCTCAGCGTGTTCTGATTCAGAACATACCTAAGGAAAGAAAGAAATGGATTCCTAAGATTGGTACTAACAGCTTGATAGCTCATACCTCTCTCAGAGTTTCATCAAAAAATGACTGGTATTTTGACAGTGGATGTTCAAGACATATGACAAGTGTCAAAAATCTACTGGTGAATATGAGACCTCATGCTACTAGTTTTGTTACTTTTGGTGATAAAGCCAAAGGTAAAATCAAGGGAATTTGACCGTTGGACTGCTCAGGAGCGCCAAAAGTTGACAAAGTACTACTTGTAAAGGGACCGACTGCCAATCTAATTAGCATGAATCAACTATGTGATAAAGGACTGATAGCCAATTTGTCCAAATCTGAATGTATTGTTACAAATGAGAAAGGTGAATTAATCATGAAGGGAGTCAGATATAAGGACAACTATTATCTATGGGCGTCTCAAGATCTAATTTATGTCTACTCTTGTTTATTTGTCAAAGAAGATGAAGTTAAACTCTAGCATCAGAAACTTGGACACTTGCATCTGAAAGGCATGAAGAGAATCATATCCATGGAAGCTATCAAAGGAATTACAAAGCTCAAAATTGAAGAAGGAAGAATATGTGGAGAATGCCAAGTAGGAAAGCAGACTAAGATGTCACATCAGAAGATCCAACATCTTACCACCTCAAAAGTCTTAAAACTTCTTCACATGGATTTGATGAGACCTATGCAGGTAGAAAGTCTTGGTGGAAATAAATATGCTTATGTTATTGTCGATGACTACTCAAGATACACTTGGATATATTTCATCAGAGAAAAGTTAGATGTTTTCAAAGATCTCTATCAAAAACTTCAAAGAGAAAAGGAAAGCAAATGTTATTAAAATCAGAAGTGATCATGGGAAGGAATTTGAGAATACCAAGTTTGTTGAATTTTTCTCCTCTAAAGGAATTAGTCATGAATTCGCATATCCCATTACTCCTCATCAAAATGGAATTGTAGAACGCAATAACATGACTATACAAGAATCTACTAGAGCCATGATACATGCAAAAAAATTACCTTATCATTTTTGGGCTGAAGCAATGAATACTACATGCTACATTCACAACATAGTCACCTTGAGGAAAGGTACTTCAGCTACTCTGTATGAATTATGGAAAGGAAGAAAACCTACTAAGAACAGATCAAATGTGATAGGAACAAAGTGGGTGTACAAGAACAAATCTGATGAACAAGGAGTTGTTACCAGGAATAAAGCCACATTGGTTGCTCAGGGATACACTCAAGTTGAGGGAATTGATTTTGATGAGACCTTTGCTCACGTTGCCAGACTTGAATCTATTAGATTACTTCTTGGAGTTGCTTGCATTTTGAAGTTCAAACTGTATCAAATGGATATCAAAAGTGCTTTCTTGAATGGTTACTTAAATGAGGAAGTCTATGTGGAACAACCTAAATGATTCATTGATCCTAATTTACCTAATCATGTCTACAAGTTAAGGAAAACTCTATATGGATTAAAACAAGCTCCAAGAGTTTGGTATGAGAGACTTACTGAGTTTCTTGTTGAACATGGCTACAAAAAAGGTAGCATAAACAAGACTCTCTTTGTTAAAGAAGCTCATGATTGCTCAAATCTATGTTGATGATATTGTATTTGGTGGGATGTCTGAGGAGATGGTCTAACATTTTGTCAAACAGATGCAGTCTGAATTTGAGATGAGCCTAGTTGATGAATTAACTTATTTTCTTGGTCTTTAAGTCAAACAAATGGAAGACTCTATATTCATATCTCAGAGTAGATATGCCAAGAATATTGTTAAGAAGTTTGGAATGGAGAATGCTAGCCACAAAAGGATACATGCTCCTACTCATTTGAAGCTGTCTAAAGATGAAAAGGGTGTGAATGTGGATCAAAATCTTTACAAAAGTATGATTGGAAGCTTATTATACCTCATAACAAGTAGGCCTGACATTGCTTTTGCTGTAGGTGTTTGTGCTAGATATCAAGCTAATCCTAAGGTGAGTCACATCAACCAAGTGAAAAT
The DNA here is from genome assembly GCA_963966055.1 of Lathyrus aphaca. Taxonomy (NCBI): domain Eukaryota; kingdom Viridiplantae; phylum Streptophyta; class Magnoliopsida; order Fabales; family Fabaceae; genus Lathyrus; species Lathyrus aphaca. The sequence goes on along the minus strand of OZ014519.1, from coordinate 62,362,366 downwards.
AATCTTGAAGTATGTCAATGGTATATGTGATTATGGTATGTTATACTCTCAGGGTTCCAATTCTGTGCTAAATGGTTATTGTGATGCTGATTGGGCAGAATGTGATGATGATAGAAAAAGCACATCTGGGGGATGCTTCTTTTTAGGAAACAATCTGATATTTTGGTTCAATAAGAAGCAAAATTGTATTTCTTTATCCACAACTAAGGCTGAATACATAACAACTGGAAACAATTATTCTCAGTTCGTTTGGATGAAGCAAACGCTGATAGAATACAATGTCTCACAAGATATCATGGCATTGTACTGTGACAGTCTAAGTGCTATCAGCATCTCCAAAAATCCTATTCAACATAGCAGAACCAAGCATATTGATATTCGTCATCATTTCATTAGAAAGTTAGTTAAAGAAAATATTGTTGCTTTAGAACATGTAGTCACTGATTTACAACTGACTGACATTTTCACCAAAGCTTTGGATGCCAATCAGTTTGAATTCCTGAGGGGTAAGTTGAGGATTTACATCAATGAGGATCTATAACAATTAATGTTTTGTGGGAAGACTAGTCAAGTCATTTCAGTTCTCCAACTGCAATTTGTTTAATTGTTTCAATGTTGTTGTCTCCCACATCATCTCTATTATTTACTTGTGGAATATGTTAGATCAAATGAAGAATCATATGGTGTTGTATCATCTGAAGATGAATTGATCAAGAATGTGCATCCTAGTGTTGACATGAGAATAAAGACAAGAAAAAGGAAATTTTTTGTAGCTGCTAAGAGCAAGTTGAAGAATGTTATTGTGTCTGCTAATAATGTTGAAGATGATGTTCAGAACATTATTCATGGAAAGAAATATGCTGCAAAGAAGACTGTTCTTAAGTCACAATGATGTTGCTTCCACTACTGGTATTAGAAGCTGATGTGGTCTCTCACTTCTTTGAGTAATAATCCTATGTTATGGGGAGCAACTGTGTTGGTATGGTTATCATATTATGTCTAAAAAGGGGGAGAGCTAGCTAATCTACCTTGTTGCGCTGCTGTGCCTGGTTGACTAACTATTTGAGGAAAGTTGTTGATATGATTGGGTGAAGCTTTACCAGATGTTCTATCTTGTGCAACCAGAATTTTGTTTCTGCTGCTTTGATCTCTGTGTTTTGTGTATTTGTTCCTTCTGGTTGACTAGTTCTGATAATATTTTAGCCACAATTTTCCAAAGGGGGAAATTGAAGGTTCTTGGTTTGGCTGCATATGTAGAAAAACATTATCACGTGTTTTGATGTCTTATGAGATGTCTCTGACATGCTTGAAGAACATCTGTTCAGGTTTTTCTGTGATATCAAATCAGATGTCGTAACATCTGTGTTGTCCTGTTGCAGAAAGTTTTGATTTAATTTATGTACTTTTTTAGCAGGTGGTTATTTTTGTGATTTGCTCTAGTGTATGCGAAAATCAAAGGAGATTTGCTCTGTGTTTTGTTTTTGGAGATTTTGAAGATCTTTTCATACTTGATTTGGAGTAATTCATAATATCACATCTTTGGAAGTTTATGATCTAACCCATGCCCATTCAGAATGCTCTATATACAAGATGTTTAACCTAATTGTAATCGTGTGGAATATTGTATGAATTGTGAAGCTTAGTGCTTTTGAGTTTCGGGTTTCCTTGTGTGTGTGTGTTATCGTGAGCCATTCTAACATCACCTAGATGTTTGAATTGGATTGATTTTTGAGTTGTATTTTGTCCACTCTAAGATTTTAAGCATGGGTGTTTGTTCTTGATTGAAGCTTTTAAGCAATATCAAGTGTTTGTTTTGGAAGATTGTTCTTCTATTTCTTTGTAAGGGTTTGATTACCACAGTGTGTGATTGAGGGGGAGTGAGAAGGGGTTCTCTCATCTAAGAGTTATTAGATAGAAATTGCATTGGTTAGTGATTAAGTGAGGGGTGCAAATTGGAGGTTTAACTATAAATTGATACTACTGATTATGTATTTCCTTCCTGGCTTGGTAGCCCCTAAAGTAGATGAGTTTGCACCGAATTGGGTTAATAATCTCTTGTGTTATTGCTGTTGTTATTTTACTGTATTTTACCTTGTTAATATTCATATATTAATGTTGTTACATCTTATTCGACATCACATATATGATACCAGAATTTTAGAATGCACTTGAAGATGTGTTTCCTAATTCAACACATCTGTTATGTATGTTCCACATTTCCAAGAATGTTTGCATGAAATGTAAAGAATATGTTAAATCAGAAAGACATGAACATGTCATGGAGCTGTGGAACAACATCATGTATGCTAATGAGAGAGTGAGTATCTCATTCACTTGAAGCACTTTGAGACAATTTGTATTGTTATACCTTTGTTTGTTAACTATGTGAAAGTAACATGGTTGACACCGTATAAAGAAAGCTTTGTTTCTGCATGGACAAACAGAGTTACTCATATGAGAAACACAATAAAAGACAGATATACCAACATCTTATTTGATTTCAGTAATTAGCATAATTAATGTCTAATTGTGCTTTAATTATTGCGGTTTAGGGTGGAGTCTGCACACTGGAGACTAACAAATATGTTGTCACATAGTCGGGGAGATTTATGCCGCAATTGGGATGCTATTAACACCATGTTGAAGTTGCAGTTAGGCGCAATTAGAGCGTCGTTTGAAAAGGGTATTGTGAACATTGAGCATCGGTATAACACTCAATTCTACACCAACTTGCACGGTTTTGTGTCAAGGCAATGTATACAACACATAGGAAAGGAGCTAGAACGGGTCAAATTTGTTGGTATAAACAAGGATATGTGTGGTTGCTTATTAGATCTAGACATGGTTTACCCTGTGCGTGTCAACTTGCTGGTTTTCAGATACAAGGGTTGTCTATTCCTTTAGAATAAATTCATGTTTTCTAGAAGAAATTACACATTCAAGAGCATACTGACGGATCAAAGGATAATGAATCAAAGATGGATTTAGACGCAAAATGTGAGGATTTGAAGACATATTTCAATTCTTTGGATATTGTAGGTCAGAGGGTGTTAAAGAAGAAAATCAGAGAACTAACTTATCCAGCCACGTCTTATACGTGTCCACCACCGGTGAAGTACAAGCCGAAGCGAGGAGTTAAAAAGAGTAGAAAGGGTGAAAAAAGTGATGTCCATCGTGAACCCTCATAGTGGGAATATGGTGACGCTTCACAGGAGAGTCAGGCTACTAATACATCATGTACAAAACCAATAGGAAGTCAACTATCCACTGTATCTTCTAAGCATAAATACTTGTCTCAGTTTCCTCGATTCATGCATCCATACATTGATGACATAATTGATGTGGATGACGATGGAAATTGTGATTTTCGGTCTGTTGTAGCATTACTTGGATGGGGTGAAAAGTCTTGGGCGTTGATTCAGACTCAATTGGATGCTCAAATTTATCAATAACCAAAATTGTTTTCCAAGTTATTTTATGACACCTGGATGTGGTTCGAAGTTCCTTAAAACTAACACACTTGAGTGCACAGGATAAAGACAAATGGATGTCGATTCCAGATATGGTTTATCCTATTGCGACCAGGTACAATTTGGTTTTTGTCTCCCTTTCAATGACACTTAACCAAACCTTCTTCCCTCTTACCATAACTCCATCTATGTTTGCAAGTAGGCATAAAATGATTGTTGTTGGATTTGTAAACAATAATCATTGGGTTCAGGTTAAACTAAAACCTGATAGACCTTTTCCTCCAGTGACAACCTGGTGGAGAAAGAACTGTACTGAAGAGGCAAGAGCCTGGGAAATAACATACGCATGATGGATTAGACACTGGGAGGAAGAAATAGGAAGTCAAAGTAGTTTTGTATGTAATCTTGTTGATGTTATGTATTTTTTTTCCGTTGCAAATCATCAACATTTTATATGCATCATTGTTGATGTTATTGTTGATTATGCACTATAGGAAAAAAGAAATGAAAATTACAGGTTTTTCACATATTTTCCAAGTTCTGGACTGCTACCGGAAATTTCATTTTAGCTGAAATTTCCGGTATACTGGATATTTCAAATCCCCGGTAAACTCAATTTATTTATAAAATTCAAAATACCGATACATTTATACCGGTAATTTAAAATTTCTGATAGAATCTACTGGTATTTTCAAAATATCTGGTACAAGCAAAAATTTCAGGAGAATGCCTTACAAATCAATGAAAAATCCGATATTCATCCGGAAATTTAAAAAATCCGGCGTAACTGACATGAGTAAAATGGATTATTTGCCTCTAATGGGGGGGTCAGGTATGATTGGGGGGCAGGAAGACTCTTCTAATTGAAGACCTCACTCTAACCCATTCAATATTTGGATTTTATTGATAATAAGACTTGAAATTCTTTTTATAAATAATACTCTCCAATTTTATTTTATTTTTTTAAATTTTGAGTGTCGGACATAATTCATTAATATAATTATGATTACCCTTTCAAAAAGTTGACAGCGCTAAAAAAAAATATTTCTTAAATTCTAATATTCTTTGCCATAAATAAGTATCATATAATATATTTTAAGGTGAATTCTTATTTACCCAATTCAAAAAGTTGGTTAAGGTTACCTTTAGTGTAAAATTCATTGAAAACAACAAACAATTATACTATTTTATAATTAATTAAATGAGTAAAAATTAAATGGTGACATGTGATTGGTTGAAGATACATTACCCTTCTTTTTGTGATGGGTAGAGAAATTGTCCCCATATTTTAAATAAGATACAAAATTATAGCATTTTTAACTCTTTCTCAAACTGATTCTAGTTAAAATATTATAGGAAGTAAAACTCACCAATCTACATGATAAAAAAACTAGTGCTAAATCATATATTATATACAATAACGGTCCGACCCGTCAGACCTTTAAACCTTAAATCCCAACCTATATCGGTTCAATATCCAGTTCGGTTTTAATTATCTTGCTATTTATAGACAAAGAAAAGTATGAAAAATAGTGTGACATAAAATCTAAACTCTCAAGAACATTGAAATCTAAAACAAAACAATAGGGTACCAACTTGTCGGGGTAATGATTTTCTTCCTTGAAAATTTGGGAGGCCAAGAATAATATTACATTTAATCCAAGAAATCAATGGTGGCTGCTACCGAATTTCCTTAATAATAGGAGTATTGGAATGTTTGATATAAGCTCCAAGAGATGTAAGCAACACAAGTTCCTGAATATAATTCTTTTAAACTAAGTATGGATGATTTGCACTCAGGGCTTCAGAGGAGGTGATATCTTGCTGGTAGTGGTCCTCAAAGAGAAAATCTTATCAGAAAACTTCATTTGATTTCTATGTGATCCAAATTCCACATTTTCTTTCCATTCCAAAGGAAGTCTCTTACAAACATCATTATACTAGAACCTTATGTCTTAATTGCATGGACATATCATCTTTAACAAGGATTCTAGCAACATGACAAAAAATTATATCAAACCTAGACTTATTGGTTATATATTAGTGCAAATTAGGGTTTCAATACTACTTGATTTAGGAAATAAATTTTAATCTCTAGTATTCTTGAGATAAGTCATAGAGTTTGATCCAAACCTTACTTTTTGTTTGTTATTAAATACTCGGGCTGAAATCAGATCTATAAGTAAATAATTTCGAAATGCCTGATTTTAAAATTTCAACTTAACTGATCTGACACTTCAAACATCTTTCATATAAGAGAATTGAACTCATAGATATTGAAATAAATTTACTTCATACCATATATCCTCTAAGGTTTTGATGATAACAAAGAATTTGAACAATTTTTACAAAAAAAAAAGTGATTTACAACGGTTTTTTTAGAAAGTTACGACCGTTCTAACTGTCGCAAAATCTGTTTCACGATGGTTTTTCAATCGTCGTAAAAGTGTGTGTCACGAGACTGTTTTACGGCGGTTCTGAAAACTGTCGTGCCAACCGTTGTACATATTTGTGATGATTCAAAACCATCACCAAAATATAACTACGACAGTTCTAAATCTTTGATTTAATTTTGTTTTTAAGGTAAATTGTGGCGGTTTCAACTGCCGCAAATTGCGAATAATTAAAAATAAAATTTACCTCCAGCTTTTAGCATTTATATAAAATAAACAAAATAAAAAAACAAATTCTAAATTTATTCCAACTCTATTAATATTATAAAAAAAACTGTCAAATCTAAATTACACATTTTTTACACATAATTATCATTCTAGAGGAACTCAAACTAAAACCGTTCATATAAGGACTTGTTTCAATTAAAATCAACAAAAAACCAAAGCTTTTGTCACACATTGGACTCACTCACAGGTTGCTATCATATATCTGCTGCAAGTCTATAATAAGTAATTCCCAACTAACAAAACAGGCTCCTCTGAAGGAATTCCAGCAAGGCCATTTACAATCTTTCCATCCTCCAAAGTTGAAAGCATTATAGAGCTTAGTGATGAAGTTTAACAAACTGAAGCATTAAAGTGTTAGATGCTATTAGTTGATTACAGATGAATTCAATTAACAAAAATAAACAAATTTGAATTGACACACATACAATGTCATCAAGACATCAATATCAAATAACTTATCAAATAACAAGATGCTATTAGTGATACATTATTATTATGTTCAATAAATTATTTTGAATCAACTAAAAGCTTGAACCTAAACAACAAAATAAATGCCTACTTGAAGTGAACCAACATTGGAAGTCCATTCAGGAACTTTAGAGATAAAAACATGACCAAGAAGTCCCAGTAAACAACTTGGTTTTCCTTCTGTAGAAAATATAAATGTCCTTGACATTTCACGATACCCAAATTTGTGCCAATATTTCCTCACCATCTGATTCTTTAAAGAAGGACAAGGCTTTTAGCATTTTTTCATCAAGTGATAGAGTATTTAACATGTTGCGTAGAGTCATTGCTTTTTTGCTTAGAGCTTAAGTTATTTACATCATTGTTGTTGTCTAAGAAACCACGTAGGCTGAATTATTGTAATTTCCGCAAAAAGGGGAATTATCCGAATTATTGTAATTTCCACAGACTTCTGTCATACAGAATTGCCCGCAGTTCTGTTTAATAGGATGAATCCATCCGATGATTGATATAAGAGAATTGAACTCATAGATGTTGAAATAAATTTGGTTCATACCATGTATCCTCTAAGGTTTTGATGATAACAAAGCATTTGAAGAACAATTAGAATTTCTATCTAGTTGGTTCATGTGTACAAAATTCACTTTACTTGATGAAACAAGTTCTGTCATGAAGAAACTATGGTTCGGTTCTAATCAGATTCTTGTAAGAATCTGACCCTAAACATATCTTTTGCATATTTCAGAATCAGAAGCCTTCACTAATGTATTGAATATTGGAATTTACAAGGACATTGGTATATGAAGATACTAAATAGGATTGCAATAACTGATTTGGTTTCTATACAGTCATACAAGAAATGTTAATTGTGTTAAGGACATGAAATTATAATACTACTATTTGAAATCATTTTTTTATAATCAATTTGATATGAAATTAAAATACTACTATTTTAAATAAATTTTATACAATTTATGTTTATACAATCTATTTCAAATTATTTAAACATATAAAATTTTTTATACAACAAAATATTCGCCCCACTAATTAAGAGTTCTGGCTCCGTCCCTAGCTAACCCTGCATCTGAAACTGATGGATGTCAACTCAAGCTCAGAAATCACGGGACTCGAGAGTAGTTGACATTATCTTCAAAAGATTGTGTTGTACTTGTTTCATAGAAAAATTCTCTAGACAAAGGTCTTGTTCAGTGGGCAATTCTTTGGTTACGATAGTTCCAACACTCGCTTTATTGGAAAAGAAGATGTGCAAAAATTGATTTGAATATAGTTGTTATGTTGCTTCAACGACTCTATTTCTTCAACTATAAAAGGAGCAGAAGAATTGAAGATCAACTAAGAGAATAACACTTCAACTACAACTGAAATATATACGCACTCCACACCATTTGTATCAGCTCAAGAGAAGCTAATCATTTAAGAGTTCTTATTCTTGTATATCTTAAGAATCTTTTGGGTTAAAGTGTGTTGTATTGTATCTGAATACCTCTGATTGTTAATCAAGTATTGTTGTAAGTTATTCTTTCTCTAAACCGTCAGTTTAAACATCATTCCACAAGTTAATTCCCTCGACCATACATTTCAGAATTGTATTCGATTTACCAATAGAAAAAAAAACATCAAATCCAACTTTAATTATTATTGTGTATGGAAAAAATAAAAGTATTATAAGAAAATATCTAAAACTCTAGTTTAAGAAATAAATATTAATATTTGTTTTTAAATTTAAGATTTTATATTTATATGTGAGTTCTTATTGATTATTATCACTGTATATAAAAATATAACTGAAAAATACAATGAGGTGATAAAATGGGGGTGTATTACAAATAGTAATTTTCAATGTCTACACACTATTTATTTGGTCAAGAAAATGGCTTAAGTATATCCCCAAACAAATTATGATGTAAGTTTCTCCATTACAAAGTTTTATTAGTAGAAAGTCAGGCCTAGAAAAACGACTTTCTATATTTTTCAATATTTAGTATAAAACTAAAAAGATTTGAAATATGTCTTTGTATAGTCAACGTGGTCTTTTCACCATAATTAAAACATGAAAAGGTAAAGTGTTGCAAATTTTGAGACATTAATGAAATACTATAGAATAATATGCCGAATCCTATTGACATATATTGAAAAATGAATTTTATTTGTGTTTGTATAGTTTTTTAACCCTTCACATATTCTTTGAATTATATATATATTTAAGTAGTTGATAAATAAACTAATTATTTAGGGTTTGAATTTTTGTATCATATTGTCAAACATATTTAGACTATTATAAATGCCTCATCTATAATAAAAATTATTCAATAAACATCAACAATTCAAATATTATTATTATTATTATCCATGAAAATGGGAAGAAGTTTTGTGTTAATAAGAAGAAAAAAAAGAAGGTATGTTAGCTGTTGGGGTGTAACAGAAGAGAATGTTGGAAACAAACAAACAATTATATACAGTTCACAACAATTACATACAGTTATTGCAGGCCAAAAGAAAGTGAAAGGTTTTAGATGAATGAGTATTAGTACATTGGAAAATATAATTTTCTTAATACCATTACTTTTATAATTTAAATTAATGAAATTTTTCGTCAACCACATAAGTATTTGTAAACTCTTGTACTATATACAAAAATTCATAATATTTAATTTCATTGCCAATAAACATATATTGATATTTTAATTATTTTTTAAATGTTTTCTCTAATTTTTATTACATAAAAAATTAAATTAAAAATTTCTTATATAATAAATATAATTGTTCTATCCAATATATTTGATTATTCAATAACTTTAAAAAATAAATCTTTTTTTATAACAGATAAACAAAGATAGGAGGAAGCAAATATTTAAGATTTACTATTATCAGAAATAATAAATACTGAAATTTTTAAATATTATTTCATTAAAGTTTCTAACAAACATTGTTTAGTTACTCCTATAATATTTAAAAGATATTAAATTTTTATAAAATAATAATTCATTTAACTATTGATTCCAAAACCTATGTCAAAATACATTACATTTACTCATACACTAAAACCCACCCATGTCAAAATACATTTTTTACTCATACAATAAATCCATCCAGTGAGTTTTTTTTTTTTCTTTTTTTTTCTTTTCATATTCACTACTATTGATATTGTTTCAGATTGCACTTAAGACACATCTAAGTTCAATATGTCATTATCAAATTATTTGAAGAGTAAATCTTTTTAACTTATTCCGTAATTGTAGCCTTTAAATTAGATTTAATTAATGGTTAAATTAACATTTATATTTATAATCATTGGATTGAAAATGTTATCGTTATGAAATAAATTGAATCTAATTTAAAAGCTACGGTTATATATATATATATATATATATATATATATATATATATATATATATATATATATATATATATATATATATATATATATATATATATATATATATATATATATATATATATATATATATATATATATATATATATATATATATATACTTATGATCAATTTACTCTAAAAGTAAGTCTTTTTATCATCATCTTTGAAAAGGGATGCACTATTATCAAAATATTCTTTTATCACGGTTAGAAAAAAATAGCATCAAAGTTGACCAATTTTAATAATGTAGGGTGTGGTTATTGTGTCTATTTTACCACTGGTACAGGTTGATAATTGTAATAAAATTTCAGTAGCACATAATATATCACTGTAGCACATAATATATCACTATCATTATTGTTGTAAAAATACAACTGTAATAAAAGATAGAGGTCATGAGTTCTATATCCAACATCTATATTTTGATATATATATTTTTTTACATTTCACCACATTTGAACGTAACAACCTACTATGGTAAAAAAGAAAGTGTTGTTTGAAGAACTAAAAACATTAAATCAAATTCTAACTGTCAAAGAGTAAGGTGTCGATAATGTGCTTAAGAAAGCACGTAAAACATTGATTAATGTAAATTACTTTCTAACATAACATAAATTTTCATATTATTCATTTCTAATTCAATTCAAAAGGTTATATATTAAATGAGATGTTGTTAAAAAACTCAAACTACGTCCAATATAATAATTTCATCTTCTAGGACATGTTGATTGAACATAATAAAAGTTGCAATATACGAGGTATATCATTAAAAATAACAAAAACATCAACAATAACACAACTTTTATCAACAAAACAAAAATCACTAACAGCATACAACTTTTATCAACAACAATATACAACTTTGATCAACAACAACAACAACATGCCTTAACAACAACATACAACTTTTATCAACAACATCATACCTTAAAAACAACATACAACTTTTATAAACAACAACATATAAATTTTATCAATTACAACAGACCTTAAAAACAACATACAACGTTTATCAACAAAAACATACCTTAACAACAACATACTACTTTTATCAACAACAACATACATTAATAACAACATATAACTTTTATCAACAACAACATAATTTAACAACAACACACCTTAATAACAACATAACTTAATAACAATATATAACTTTTATCAATAATAACATATCTTAATAACAACATACATCTTTTATCAACAATAACATACCTTAACAACAACATATAAATTTTATCAATTACAACATACCTTAATAACAACATACAACTTTTATCAACAAAAACATACCTTAATAAAAACATATAATTTTTATCAACAACAACCTATAACTTTTATCAACAATAACATATCTTAAGAGCAACATACAAGTTTTATCAACAAAATTAAATTCATCAACAAAATACAACTTTTATCAACAATAACATACCTTAACAATAACATATAACTTTTATCAACAACAACATACCTAAACAAAAACATATAACTTTTATCAACAAAAACAAAATCATCAACAACTACAACCTTTATCATAAAAAACATACTTTAAACAACATACAACATAGCTCAACAAAAAAAATTAACATATAAAAAAACATCAAAAATATCACAACTCATAACGTAAAAGGTGAAAACATCGCATGTACCTAAAATGTGAAGATTAAGTGAAAGAAATGGGTTTTGTGTAACACCTTTCCTTGATCCATAAGAGATGAAGGAGATACGTTGAAGTTTTGTGAATAAATAGTATGCAAGCATTCATGGAGATTACGATAAGGCGTGAAAGAGATGTTAGGCTTTTGTTTTTTGAGAGAGACGTTTGTTCTGTCCTAAACAATAGAGCTTTCGCTTAAATATAGGTTATACTTTTCACTATGGTATGTTAAAAATGACTGTGATGAAATATAAGAAAATTTCACAATAGTTTTTGTTTTAGACCATGGTATGTTAAAAATGACCGTGATTTGCAATATATTTTACATCGGGTGACAGTGAAAACCGATGTGAAAAACACCCTTTTACATCGGATGCATGTTACAACCGATGTAAAAAACCACCCTTTTACATCGGGCCATAACTAGATGTAAAATGTCTTTGATTTACTACATCGCCTGACTTTACATAGAATCCAGACCCGATGTAAAAAGTCATTTTCGTCTGATGTAAAAAGTCATTTCTGTACTAGTGTTAATATAAGATTATAAGTGACACGCTCATTTTGTGACCAAAAAAAGAAAAATAGTTGGTGTTCGGATTCGAGGTTTGTAAGTCTTAACATATCACCACAATTATTAGTATGGACCATAGTGAAAATATTTTTAATAAAAAAAATATAGGCACATAAATTATAGTTATTACTTCGATTTATTGAAGAGTTGAGGTAATGACATATTATGATATGTCTATAATTTGTAGTAGTCATGCTTTATTATAAACTCACCACCTCAAATACATATTAAATTGAGTGTCAGAGTGTTTTCAACCACACTTTCTCTTCTATCACGGGTTGAAGAGCCATCATCCATTAGTTTGTCATTGTTGTTGTGAATTTGAGTTATGGATCAAAGTATTGGCACCATATGTCAAAATCAACATTTATACTCTCTTTTTTGTTCATAATCACAATATATCGAAGAGAATACAATCTTAGTTCAGACACATTCCAATTAGCTTCAAAAGGAATCAAGATTGTGTTCTCCAACAATCTTCTTTGAACTCCATAATTTCACTTCAACCTTATCATAACCATAATGATTATGATTTAACGTACTACCTAAAGACCTATGTTTCCAAACTTCTCCATGATGACAATGAAATCCCATCATGTAGGGAAAATCAACAATCATCTGCCATTGTCCAGTTCCTTCATTTTTTTAAAGAATTTTAGAATACAAGAGTCATCACTATTTTTTATAAACACATAAAAAAGGAAATAAAGGAAATCATATTTGCGACTTAATCTAAAGGTTTCAGGTATTCATTGAAAAATTCCATGACATATGATAATTTGAGTGTCACATGTGTTTCCCTTTTAATTTTCTTGCATGTGTTATCTTACAAAGAACTAATTATGGTTGGCATATTTCCATCACAACATCGGGAGACAACAACAATAGAAATAAAATTCGGAAGACCATTAGTTATTTCTACACCACCACAAAACCTCTAAATTATAAACCACACACCGATGTGCATAAGTCAAAATGGGTCAGCATAGAAGTAAATGACATGGTTACTCAAGGTAGATAAGCTTATATTACAACTGTCATGGATAAATCCACAAGAGCTTTCATAAAAAGAGGCAAGAATACTTGAAATATATGAAGATACAATATGAAGTTGTTCGCACGTGGATTTCACGTGAACAAGTCATTGGCCTCCTTTCCGAAAGGTTTACTCACGGGACCGACCAAACGAGTTCCAGGTCTGCTCTGTCCGATTAGGTATAAGGTGTAATTTTGTAATGTATGATGGTAAGGGGGGTTTATGTATTTTTTTTATGTTTTGTGTTTATGCAAACGCTCACGGATTGCTTGCATAAAAGGGAAAGGAAAATAAAAGCAGGCAAAAAGAGATAAAGAAAACGCAAGTATTTAAAGTTACTTAGAATTAAAATGACTTGAAAAATATAAGTGTTTGGATGCTATCATACATTTTGCGTAGGGGGTTAACTCGTTTCTCTTAACGCTTAGTACTTTAAGTGTGTCCCTTTTACAATGTAAAAAAATGCGACCTCGAATTCTGAAACTGAAATTTACTTAAATAGACATGAAAAAATAAATCGTCGGACGCTCTCCAACGAATCTGGTGTTGATAGCTGTCATCCCACTTCCATGGTAACTACCCACTACTTTGTTCCACTTCCTTGAGCAGTTCATTCATAACATTCTGAATGGCATGTCGAAGGACCTTCAACACATTGGTTTTCCTGAACAACTTCAAAATGCTTCGACGCCTTCCTTCTGAAAAATGGACTTTTCGTCACTTCTTCTTCTTGTACACCTTTTGTTATGTTTCCTTTTTCTCTGGTTAGGTCAAAATAATCCTCTTAGGCATTTTTAATGGATTTGCTTCTAAACATGGACTTCTTTTGCCTAGTCAAAATCTCCAGCCAACAAATTTCCCCCTAAAGGTCAGTTTCGACAGAGATGTAGTCGACCAAGAAGCTTCACCTTTTGGACTTTCCTGAGATTTTGACGCATTTTGACCATTGATTTGAACTAATCAATTGTTCATATTCTATCGGATCGAGACAACCTATCACATTCGTCATGATTCCACTTTTGGTGCCACATCTTCCAATGCTATTAATGATGTCCTAGGACGTGGAGATTCTCAATAACTCTCACTCTTCAACATAACACGCTTTCCCAAAATGAAACCCTTACATGGATTTTGGCTATAAATATCCATTTCTCTTGTTTGAGAAACTTTTCCATTTTCTCCCAACTCATTTCTGCATTTTGAAAAGGAACCTTTCTTTGCGAACGAAACTATTCATCGTCTTCTACATCCCAAACCTCTTTCGCTCTAGCATAAATATGGCCGCCATGACCAAACAAACTCCTACTATCAACTTCACCATTGGAAACAACCCTCTGGCCTTCTCTCTTTCATAAGAAGAAGTTCAAGAGTTTCTCCCTCAACCCCTAACTAACGATGCTGAAAGGTTTCTTCATTGGAAGTGTCAGATGATGATTCTCTACTCCATTGGAAACAAGCTTTATGCCTTTCAGGGTCCTCTACCAGAAACTTTGAACCATCACATGGAGGTTGGAGCATTCTTCCGTTTCTATGAGCGTACTGGTCCCCCTGCATTCCAAAAAGGGGTAACCTTTGATGTTAGATTCATTCCTCCCAAAACCAGAGTCTTCCTCTCCATGCCTACTCCCAGAAATAGCCTATTTCTGGCTTGGCTCGATAGGGTGAAAAACCAACATGGAGACCAGTGGAAAAGAGATAGTATTTTTTAGGCTCACAGGGTCAATCATAGCATGATCTTGGCCTCTTTGTATTTATGGGAAGCTTCGACAACCACCTTCCACCTTCCATGTGGAATGCTAACCTAACTTTGTTCGACGTTGCGGCCATAACAGGCCTTTCTCCATTGAGAGAGACTTATGATTAATATTTGAAAACTAGAAACACTTTCGACTTTGGTCGATCTGGCCTTCAATGCTTCATTGAAGACCACCATGATGCTGCATCTGAAACAATGTCTGATAAGGAGCACATAGATTTTCGGACGCTATGGCTATCTTATTATTTGTTTTGTTCAGGATCCCTGCAGGTGGCCAAAAAATTTATCCCCTTGAAAATCCAAATTCATGAATTCCATAAGATATTTTTGGCAAAATTGTTGTTAGCTTCTTTCCACCAAACTTTGGGAGTGTAAGCCCAAAGGGTGAAGTATCTTGCTAAGGCTGATAGGTCATTGAATGTTTCGGGACCTGTATGGCTGTTGTATCATTGACTAAACACCGTTTATGAACACATGCTAGGCTACCCTCCTTCAGGTAGGATGGATCGAATGAAAGAGAGTCGCGCAATCAAGGGGTTTCGACTAACCTTGATGACCCTCTAGGTGACCCCTTCAAAAATCTTATTCCCAAAGTACCTCAACATGTTTGTTGAGACAACTACTTTTGTCGAAGGCATGGCGCATTTTGTCGAACAAAAATTTAGGCCCACTTGGTTCAGGAATCCCTTTCCCGATGTTTCTCCCACATTGGCAGCAGAGTCGAATGTTGTTTGGAGGGCTTTTCTAACCCCCACCATGTCCTCTTACTAGATCGAACCAGAAGTCTATAGATTCACCAACTATCAACCTAACTTGGTGGTTCGACAGTTAGGTATGAGCAAGATGCTGCCCAAATCTCTTGTGAAGCATACTTCAGACATCCTTTGGACATGATTGAAGCTTAGAATCGTGGGTTACAAAGCATGCAAAAAATTTGCTGGGAACTAACTCCTGGAGCTGCCAACTTTTCCTTTTGAACCCTCATTTTGCATAACACAAGAGTTCGACGTCTGGTGGGAGGACTACCAAACTCAACACTTTTAGAGATATCTCTTTCTGGAGAACATGGTTGAAGCCTTTCCTAACTTAGTAAAAGGAGCGTCTGCTTCGACTGCCAAGACGAAAACTCAGGCCGCTGGTGTCGACATTCCTCTTCGAAGGGTAACTTTCGACATCCCTTCTTCCCTATCTGTTTTTCCTTTTCGCATGTAATTTTTATATATTCACCTATTAGGGTCCGAAACGAGGTTCGATTGCTGCTCCCCCGACCCCAGCTGCGAAAAAACTTAAAGTCCAAGAATCAGAGGTAAGTCTTCTCTGATTGGTTCTTCTTTCTTGCTCATGTTAGCACCTTTTTATTTGTCTTTTGTTTCCAGATTGTCGAAGACGTACCACCCCCGATGGGGAATACTTCTGATGGGAGTACTCATTCCCATGTTTTTCCCTCTAATGTGGATATTTCCTCCCCAAATCCAAAGAAAAAGAAGAAGATAGGTGCCAAAAAACTGAATAAGATAGATTAGAAACCTGCTCCTGCAGTCCCTAAAGACTTAACCGAAGTTTTTAAACTTAGAACAGTTTCTGAGGTGACTGATGCTTTTATCTTTATTTCTTTTCATTTCCTCGCTCCACTAACTAGCATCTTTCTCTTATCTTGACAGGTCGAGGTGGTTGATTTGACCATCATTATCGAAACTCTGACTTTAGAGACTCCAACTGACAACCCATACGGGTCAAAGGTTCAACCAAACCCTCAGAAGGTTAATGAGTTTCTGACCAACTCTTGTTCGAAGTCTTTGACAACAACCTCTCACCATACTGAAACTGCTGAAGATCAACCAAATGATGTCGTCGGAACTGCAACTCAGTAAGTTTTGACAAGAAAAACCTACCAAATGACTGGCGCCACTGATGATCAACCAACTCCCAGTGTTGACGAAGAAATAATTCATAATGAAACTCCTCTTGTTCACACCATCCAAATAACTCCTGCTGCTCAAACCTTGCCTTAAAGAAGACAAACCCTGCTGGAGTTTTAAAACAACTACAACAATTTTCCCCCTTCTAGGGATTACTCTGAGGTTGGCCTGATACCTTTGCATGATCCAGAGGTTGATGCCTCCTTTGATGTCAAGCTTCATGAGCTCAAGGAATACCTATTTCAGGAAGGATTTTTGGATACCAATGCCACCAACTCTGGATTTTCTAGGGATGTTTTCAAGATGATTGTCAAATTATCTTTGTACCAACTACTTGTTGGCACCTCCCAATATCTGGTCGAATTTGAAGCATTCTTCACTCAACTTGTCAAAGGCTTGTCGAGTTTCCACCATAATGATATCCAGATTAAAACGAATATCAATGAGATGGACCTCGAATGGGGCTTCAGTTTTCGATGTGAGGCTAAACTCAAAGAGTTTAAATGCCAGAAAGCTGAGTGCTCCACAAAAATTCAGGACTTAGACCAACAGATTTCAGACTATCAAGCTCAGATAGTCGAATTCAATCATAAGATTGCCGAGGTCAAGAAACTAAAAGCTTCTATGGATTATTCTGAGTCTTTGACTTTCCAAGAGGATATCGACAAAGAAGTGGCTCAGGGAATTTCCAACTCGAAAAGGCCCTCACTCTCAAAGATAGGATCCAAATTATGCGCTCAAAAAGGTCTAGCCTCTCTAGAAAACCCCTACATGAGAAGGCACTCTTCGAAAGCTTCAAGACTAGGTTTCCAGCTTAGGCTTTTTGGTTTCTAGGGCTTTTCTCCAATATGTATTTTCATTTCGATTCTTTAATGTATGCAATATTGGCCTTTGCTTTTCTGGGCGACTTGATTTAATGAAAGTTCATATTTGTGCCCTAACTTCTTACAAAACATTTTATGTTTACGATTTGACTCATCGAAACACATTTCCTAGGAGTCTGAGCTGATTGTGAACACCTAAGGTCTGACCAGCACGTGGCTAACAATAACGTCTGCCACTATCTGACCCTTCATAGCCTCCAAAGGCTTATGGGTTGGTGACAACTTAGTCAATCGTTAGTGTGCTTTTTCCTATTCAACTAGGTAGAATGAGCTTAGATAAAAATGTTCTTAGTGGCATCAAAATGAGGCAAAACGTAAATGTCAACAAACTTTGTGTATTGGTTTAATTTTCATGCATGAACAATACAATCATAGGAATAAATTTGAAATCACAATATTCCTAGTTTTTAGCATCTATCAATGTCTTACTAAGGTAATAAATAGGTCTTTCGACACTATCGTTGTCCTCTTGTGCTAATACAATTCTATGGTCGTATTCGACACAACAATATACAATCATATCTTATTCATCCTAGGTGACAATAACAAGAGATGCCTCGTCAGGTATTCTTCAATTGCGTCGAATGCCTCTTATTGCTTCGCAACATAATTCATTGTTCTTCTTGATCGTCAATAATGGGAAAAAAGATTTTGTCCTACCACTTAAGTTAGATATGAATTCTCTCAGGAAGTTGACTTTTCCTAACAAAGGTTGAAGTCGTCGCTTGGCCTGGTAGGCCACGGGTTCTGGCTTTTATAGTCAGGATTTGATGATTCCTAGTCTTCATATCCATTTCGTTTTTTTATTTAAACTAGATAGGCCGAAATTTGAATCATACTCTCTGACTCAGAGGTCATTTTCGTCAACTTCGGTCCACCCTGCAAGTGGTATTTCACTTGGCCCCACTGGTATGTCAACATCATCCTAGATAAAACCATGGTCTAGATCCAAGTTCAACATGCGGCTAGTTTTGACGGAGGTATAAGAACCCGATCCATCATAATACGGGGCCACATTTTCCAAATGTTGATTGAATGACCTCTTCGGTCCTTTAGTCTCACCAACCTTATTGTAGCTTTGGTATGCTTCTATGTTCTCGACGATACCATCTATTATCCAGATACTTAATTGTTGGTGCAGGGTAGAAGGCACTGTCCCTATACCATAATTCACTCCCTACCTAACAATAGGTTAAAGTTTGCTTTAGTGTTGATCACCATAAATAATGTCGACCTAGTGTTTGTTCCCATAACCAGGTCGACTTTGACCACTCCTAGGATGTTGCCGGTCTTTCCCTCATAGTTGGATAGGACCATGTTATGTTTTCACATGTAAAACTTCCCGTGAAACAATCTTTTCAGTTGAGTCCATGTGTGAATGAACTGAGGGGGAAACGTTGTGAACCAAGTAAACACATTTTTGTAAGAGAACTAAGAAAATATTTCATTTTCAAATCCTCATTATTCGCTATGTCCCCAGCTTTCGTCTAGTATCGTGCCACATGTTCGTCTGTGGACTCTTTACTCTCACCAACGAATTTGGTGAACTTCAGGACTTTCCATCCCCTGGGGAGTTCAGTCTATAAAACATAATTAGTTAATAGGGACACATAGTGTTCGCAGGTGCATTTCGCGCGAACAAGTCGTTGGCCTCCTCTCCGAAAGGTTTACTTGCGGGACCGGCCAAAGGAGTCCCATGATTGCTCTGTCCGATTAGGTACATGGTGAAATTTTTTAATGTAAGATGGTAAGGGGTTTTCTGTACGTTTTTTTCGTATTTTATGTTTATGAAAACGCTCGCGGAATTCTTGAATAAAAGGAAAAGAAACGAATGCAGGAAAAAAGAGATGAAAACAAAGGAAAATATTTAAATTGCTTGGAATTAAAATGACTAAAAAAGATAAAGGTTTTGGACACTTTCGTACATTTTGTATAGGGGGTTAACTCGTTTCTCTTAACGCTTGGTACTTTGAGTGTGTCCCTTTTACAATGCAAAGAAATGCGACCTTGAATTCTGAAATTGAAATATACTTAAATAGACATGAAAATACACCGTCAAACACTCTCCAATGATCTAACTTTGACACCTGTCAGCCCACCCCTATGGTAACTACCCGCTACTTTGTCCCACTTTCTTGAGCAGTTTTATCCATAACTTTCTGAATGGTGTGTCAAAAGGTCTTCGACCTGTTGGTTTTCTTGGGTGGCATCGAAATGCTTCGACGTCTTTCTTCTATAAGTTGGACTTTGCTTCGCCTCTCCTGCCTGTCGACCCATTGTCATGCTTCCTTTTTTTCTAGCTAGGTCAAAATACTCCTATTTGGCATTTTCATAGATTTGCTTCTGAACATAGACTTCTTTGGCCTGGTCAAAATCTCCAGCCAACAAATTTCCCCCCAAAGGCTAGTTTCGACAGAGATGTAATAGACCGGGAAGTTTGGCCTTTTG
Source organism: Lathyrus aphaca (assembly GCA_963966055.1). Taxonomy (NCBI): domain Eukaryota; kingdom Viridiplantae; phylum Streptophyta; class Magnoliopsida; order Fabales; family Fabaceae; genus Lathyrus; species Lathyrus aphaca. The sequence goes on along the minus strand of OZ014519.1, from coordinate 62,342,076 downwards.
GATTTTTATGAGAGATTTTGGAGCGTCTTTGACCGTCAACTTGAACTAATCAACTGTTAAATTTCTCACGGATTTCTCTTTTGGTGCCACAATCATTCAATATTGGTAAAGATGTATTGAGACGTGGGGATCCTCCATCCTCCCACTACCACATCTTAGCGCCTAAATAAAACCCTTGCGTTGCATGACTTTTGATATAAATATCATCTCCTTAGTTTGTTTCCAACTAGTGTGGAGATAATGGTCTGAATCCACTTCCTCGAAGCTCGTCGCCCGCCTTAGTTGAGCATAAGGGACACTATTTCCAAAACCTTAAAAAGTTTGTTTTCCGGACATTACTCTTTTCCCAAGATTGATTACGCACCTTTTAAGTTCCTACCCCTTAGCCAGGTGATCCTCTCGAGGAATATCTCTCCTATAAAAGGCGTGCTTTCATGAACTTCCCAATATACTCCCATTCAATTTCTCCATGAGTTCTTCTTCAGTAAATATCACATACCAAAAGGTGACCAATAAAGAGATGGCACCACCCAACCGTTTCAAAAACTTTTGCATAAAACACTGGGACGAAAGTTGTTAGGGGAACGTCCGTAACTCAGATGACCCCCCCCCCCCCCAAGAAAAGGTTGTCTCAAAGCTATAGCCTCGACCCAGATATTGACGTGGATTGGATGAACTTCCTCTACTCAGGAGCATGGAGAGGAATAAATAAATAATCATTTTTTTTTCCGGAATCCATCTGGTTGTATGCATATTTTTTATTTTTCGCACTTTTATGGCCTGCGAGCTTTCTTATTTTAATTTGTGACACATTATGCCCCCTTGTAGGCCATTTTTTGTTATTGGTCTGTTTTGACCATTATTAATGGAACTTTATGTGTAGATGTGTATTTCTTGTAGCGTAGTTCTATACCTTTTTAGATATTTCCCATTCACTCTAATGATTCTTCCGTCAAAACCTATCTTTTTTATCTTGTAAGTGTTATTGCTAAAGACCTAAGTTACTTGGAATGGTCCTTCCTAGTTGGGTGGGTAAACTAAGTTCGAAAGAGTGATGAGTAATTATAAATTCGAAAGAGTGATGAGTAATTATAAATTTATCAACGAATAAATAATATTGTATTTTTTTTTACCTCTAATATTTGATTTATTGAATCATCTAATCTAATTCAAAAATTAGTTCTGATATCAAATAATTTAATTCTATTTTATTATTGTTACGAAAAATTGAACCGTAGTTTTTTTTATATAATCCAATGTTGTATACTTTGTCAAATATTAAAAATGATTATATATTTTGTTTATAAAATTGATTTGATTAGTAGTGATCTCGTGACTAGGGTCTGCTTATGATGAGTAATGATGCAACTTGGCATGCTAATGATGAGTAATGATTTATATCCATACTTTGAAGTTTGAAAAATAAATTGCGGCTGAATACAAATAGAAGTAGCACTTTGGCAGCCCATTTCTCATCATTCTTTTTTTGTCATAATGAAATTTTATCAATAGTTTTTAATGTTAGAGTAGTATTTATAAAAGAGTTAGATGGTTTAAAGTTTAATGATGAATTTTCAACACATTTTACATTATAATTTTTATTTGATAATTTGATTAAGATGAGACTAACGACAAATGAAATCTAACAAAAAAAAAGATAGTTGTTGAAAAATCATAGTGCATATTGGAATCATATCACTTAAAATAGAAATGATCATCCATATTAAAAAACGTAACGTATCTTTTGGATTTTTAAGGAGGTGTTTGAGCTTGTTTCACTTTTTATTCTCTATTTTATTATTATTCCTAGTTTCAACGTCTCATTTCAACCTCTTTGAGTCTTCAAAGTCTTTTCTTTTCTTAAAAATATATTCAACGATCTTAGGTGAAAATCTTTTGTTCGCTATCAATGAAAAGTTTGTTGATTTTGATGATTTGAAAGTCAAAGGTTTTGATCTAAGGAAAACTATTCACAAACAAAAGTTGAATGGTTAATTTGACATTCTTCATGAACTCATCTTCCGCTTACCATTTTTAACTTCTTAAAGGTAATGATAATCATCTCTAAAGAGGAAATGACTTTCCCATACCATATATGTTATGGACTAGACCCACGACTAGGTATGACCAATCCTTTCTGGCCCATGAAATGGCCCAATGACTCAATGTTTGGGGGACCCATCATATTCCTACTCCCCCAGATTCTGCGACCACGTCTAATCGTGGTCGTTCCTGATCTCTGCTCGACAATAGCAGAGATCACCCAGATTCAGCCTGGACAATTCCTTCTCGGAGGATCTTGTTCCCGACGCATAATTGTCACGACCAGGATGCTCGTCCGACGATTAGTTTCTGGAAGTTACCTATTTTTTAGGGATCCGTGATCCAGGCCCAAAAATAAGAACCGTTAGCCACACATTGGGGGCTCTCTATATAAACCCTCTCATTTGAGGGGGGGGGGGGCAGGTAACAAATATGCATTCCCTGAACACTCTACTTGTGCTTGCCATCTCTTGTGCCCGATCTTACTTTGGCATCAGAGTACCTTGCAGGTACAACACCCCGTTCTCCTCAGCGTTCGAGCAGACCTTGGAGTCCACGTCAGCAGCCATTGGAGATTCTGATCTTAGGTACGATCAATATGGAAGAGTTATTTCTGAACTTTTCTCTCAGTTAGAGATAGTTAATAATGATACCATTGAAGTTGAGTGAAGTCAGAAATTTGAATATGTGGAATAATGATTTGTTTTCCTGTTTTAAATTAATGAAATATTTTCTTTCATATTATTGCCTATTTGTTTTTATTGATAACAATTTTTTTGAGAATTAATAATTAACAATAAAAAAAAGTAAACTAAGAAAAAAATGGAAGATTGGAAGGCACCAAGTGAGAAATCATTGAAAAAAAATCTTAAATAAAGTTATAGGGATTCAAAGCATGTTCCCTTTTATCTATATTCCCCCAGTTTTCAAAAACACTGAGGTAATAGGTTTACTATTTTTAATGGAGAATTTTCGGCGCTCACTTATTGCTATATTACCTCAGTAAGTAACCGAGGGAAAATATTTTTTTTATAAATAGTTTAAAATGTCGCTATCATGACCTATACGATAGGTTTTGACATGTTCGAGGTCAAAGTATCGTCATAAAAAGTTTTACTTATCGTAGTGGATATATAAATATATATTGCACTTGTAAGAGACAAGATGGATACTAAGAAACTCGTACCCATATTTAGGAGTGAAAATATGTCAGACCAACTAACATGAGCTTATAACATAGTCTATATTGATCAAGACCAGAGTAGGCATTTTTTAAATAGAAAAAACCTAAATTTTTTTGTAAGCCTTTAGTTAAAAATGTTAGGGCTCATGCCATTAGAAAAAGTCTTTTAAACATATTAAGCCATCCTATTTGAACAAGTACGTATAATTTATTATTATTATTATTATTATTATTATTATTATTATTATTATTATTATTATATTTTAGTGTATTTTAAATTAAAATGCAAAAAAAAAAAAACCCGGATGAATGTATGAAAATAGGCTAAAAACATCTAATGAACAATGTAATATGTTGTTTTCATAAGCTTTCCTAAACAAATAGTCTCACAAATCTCATGCTACTACATAAATTCTGATAAATCAATGCAAACAAATTTTTAATAGCATTGATCGTTTAAGCCTGAAAATAAGCATATCTAGTATGGTTGTTCAAAAAAAAACATATCTAGTATGATACCCTATTTAAGCATAATTTCATCTTGAAAAATTTTAAATCCTATGATATAGCACTATAACATATAGCCTCAAAGGGCAACCTTAATCAGTATGCATCAAATTGCGATTCCTATCGAAAATTAAGTGAGATCATATAAATACCATCACTTAGGATTAGAAGAAACACTTAAGGTGTATTGAGCCATCCTCATATATATTAATTCAACAGCTCGAATAGACCTATTTGTGAAAAGCATAAATGCATAATTTTGGTTAAACTAATAAGAATCATTATTTTTTCATTGAATGTTGTTTGATTAAGTTCAAATAAATAAAAATTATAATGGGTTTTATCTATTTTATTAAGTTTCAAAAATACATATTTTAAATTTGTTTTAGATTGGTCAATAACCTATAAAGATCGACATAATTTACATAGATCCAATTCTTTTTACTAGAAACTAGGCACACTGCCTCATAAATGTGTCGCTCCCGGGATTTTCATCCTAGTACAAACGCGAAAGTGGCGCGGAAAAGGTAGAGTCGTCAGCCATGCATTTTTATCCCGGAGGAACGGGAAAGGTAATGCTGCACAAACCTAAGGGAGAAGGAAAGGACAAGGTCCTGCGAACCAAAGATCTGGGTTCGGGAGTCGGTTACGACCTGGGAAGGTATTAGCACCCCAGATCGTCCGCCGTACCTGACGGGATCCACGCTTGCTTGTTTGTTTCAAAGGGTGAGAAAGAATAAAGCTGCTGAACAAAACTGCTGACTGGAATAGAACTGAAATGAGAAAGGGAACTGGAAAAGAGAATGGAAAGAAAGAGGGAAATGTAAGGAAAATAAAGAATATGCTCGAACGGGCCTAACCCGCTGCCTACGTACCTCATCGGGAAAATGAGGATCAGAGTCGACGTAGTTCGTCTAACCAAGCGGGAACTTTGTTTGTGTTTTTTATGGCTGGAACTGCGTATGTCTATGCTCAGGTGTTGCAGACTCGTCTGGTACGAGTGCGTTTACCGTCTTGCATGCGAGACAAGTCGTCGCAAGGTCGCGTTTATAATGAATGAGATGAGATGAGAAAAGAAGTTCCCGCAGGAAAGTCGCTTATTATTTGTTTTTGTCTTTTATGAGAAATGTTTTGAATTTTTGTGTGACCATTCTCATACTAAGACCTATCCATCGTGGTAAATACTTACACCTCGCCCCGAAACAGGACGCGTATAAGTACTCCGCAACAAAGTCTCATGGCGTATAAGAACATTAAACCTTTATTAAGTATTTTATTATTTCTTTATGAGGAGAGAAAGAAGGACTCAAGTTGCAAAAGGCAAAGACTAAGGGGACTAAGACACAACCCTAAGTTATTTATTAAAATGGTGGTCCTAATGGTGAGTGAGGTTTTTTCTAATCCTAAAGAGCAAAAGGAAAAGAAAGAAGAAAAAGGATTCAACTTACTTCCTAAGGAAGATAAGTTGGTCCTAACAAAAGGGAAATCCTACCAATCTTAAATATGGAAGTAAAAAAAGTGAATTAAATGCATAAAGAAATGCATAAAATAAAATGAAAGGATAAGGTGTAAGGAAACATACACTTCCCTCCCTACAAAACAAAGATTAGTGTGCATTTTATTAAAAAATAATAAGGAAAACATACACTAATTAAATCCTAATAAACCTAGGAGTCTATCTAAACTCTATCTTAATTCTAGAGAACTAAAAAAAATGCTAAAACAAAAATTCAGCACTTACTACAGCTCCTAAACTAAAAGCAGCTATGGAAACACAAGCAAAGCACAAACAACTTTTTACCGCCAGCATGCAGCATGAAAAGGTAGGTGTAAAAAGTCAAATACAACATGCAAACATAACAAACATCATGTATTCTACAACACCTCTATGCAAAGTCAGCTATAAAATGTAAAATGAAGATTTGATTATTTTCATTTTTTAATGCACAAACTTAATGAAAAATGTACCAATTAATCATGAATATGCATTTGAACATAGATCAACACACACAAATGAGTGACATAATTATTTTGGGAGGATTATGCAAGCATGCACCACATGATTTACTATGCAACAAGTATGCAAAATATGGCACATGAACATATCATATGAACAATATGAGCATTGATCATGAATATGCAACATGATAGATCAACACGAATGCCAAACTCAATGCAAAATTCAGAATTGAATTGATGTGAATGATATGATCAAACATGTAACCAAATGCAACCAAATGCACATACATACATGGTTATGTGAAATGCAACATACATATTGATAGAATGAAATGCAAAATGATTTAACGCAATGCGAATGATGCAAAAACAGAATGCAACATGAATATTTTCATGACAAATGATGCATAGACACGGCAACAAAATGTAATGAATCAAATTATACACAAATGAAAACATAAACGCATAATATGCAACATGAACGGAAACGCGTCGAAACGACTCGAAAAGGGGGCATGAGATATCGAAACCAACCTAGAAAATTCCCTAAAATTAGTACCTAACCATGCATGAAAATTAGAGGCACTAGAAAGCAAGACTAAACTATCAAATAAGCTAAAAACCTGAGTTTGCACAGCGTTAACCGATTAACAGAATGGTTAACCAGTTAACGGACCTAAAATTGCACCAGTTTGTGGCCAAAACGCACACGTTAACCGGTTAACCAAATGGTTAACCGGTTAACACTGAACAGAATGTGAAAAAAAGTTTAGAAATAAGTGCTTTTAGCCACAAACTCACTTCTAATGATCTCTTACATACACATGGACATGTTAACACAAATTTCTACTTAATTAGGGCTTATTTACACATGTTAGAACCTATAACACCTTAACTTCTAATCCATTAAAAATCACAAATCGCAAGCAACACATAACAGAAACGTAATCGATCACAAGTAATGCGAAAAGCACTTAAAGAATGCCAAAATGGCGAGATGGAGAGAATAATTTAAAGGAGAAGTGATATAGATCACCAACCTACGAAGCGGAGAAGTGCTTCGGTAAATGTTGCAAGAATCGGAGCTTGATCGAAGAGAAAACTAAGAAAACCGCGAATCTGAAAAATAAATGCGTTCTTGATGCTTGATGCTTCTTACACTTCCGATAAGTCGAAATCTTCACAAAAATCAGTAGCTTCTTCTTCTACGATCCAAAATTCAATGGAGGTTGGAGGTTAAGCTTCAAGATCTTCAAGTTTCAATGTGAAACTTGAAGAGCTTCTTCACAAAAGCTTTGGTGAAAAGGGAAATGGAGGAAAAGTGAGAGAGGAAAAGTGATTCTAGAATTTGTGAGAGACTGAAAATTTTGGAATTAAACTTTTGGGAACCTTTTTGCATTGAAGTGATTAATGATTATATAGGGGCTAGGCTTGGAGCTAGGTTTGGGAGTGGAGTTAGGTTTAAGAATGGAGTTAGGTTTGTAGTTAGTTAGGGTTAGGGTTGGAGAGGGAATATTCCTTGGAATATTCCATGGAATACTCTAGAAGGTTGTGGAACATGATAGAAGCATCCAAGGGAAATGGAGTGGAATTTAAGTGGAAAAACAAGAGCGAAAGAATGAAAGGAAATGTGGAAGGAAAGTGGAAGGAAAAGTGGAGGGAAAAGTGAAATCAACCACTTTTCAAATGATTTTTTCTTGATTTTTTTTATGATTCTTCCATCATTTATTGACCAAATTTGAACCATAGGATCATTGTAACCCTAATTTCATGATTTTGATCTTAAAAGTCAGGAGTCGGCCTTTTTTACCTAGCTCGGTTGCCTTTTCCCCGATTCCCCGATTTTCAGTCATCTGGCCAGTCGAACCTCTTCCAAAATGATTTTGTGGACGAAATTTGAACCCTAGGCACTTGACATCATATATAAGACAGTGGAATCCACTTTGAATCAAAACTTCATGGAGAAGCCCAGTAGAGCTGAAACCCTAATTTGGCCTTTTTCATCAAGAAATGTTGCATTACTTGCCTCCTTTGATCAAATCAAATCTTTCCATGGATTGTGGCTTCCAATGAAGACTTGTGGGATGTTGTGAACCCCTTGCACAAGGTTGGGAAGCTTTGTGGCCCTTTGATTGCCTTTGTAACGCCTTCAGTTTCTCCAACCATTGATCACATACCTATGCCTCATCCATGCTACACATGATGCAATGTTTTGGTTATTTTATGAATCTATGTATGCAAAATGCTATGCAAAATGTTGGGGAAATGAGAGAGAAAATTTTAAGGTATTACAAAATGGACCTACATAATAAGGCATCGAACAAGAGCACACCTCTTATTTGATCAAAAACGTTGATCTTCATCTGACAGTCACCCATATTCCTTTCTAGAAAACCCGAAGACAGATACAACAACTCTTCTATAATAAGGTTGAAAAAGAACCCAATACAAATATATATATATATATATATATATATACACACATACATACGTACATACACACATACATACATACATGTGTGTGTTAAGAATCTAATTCTTTGTGTCGAAGCATGTTGTTTCACATAGGATTTTGACTTAGACCAAAATAGGTATTTTGGGCTTTTGTGTATTTTGGGCTTTAGCTTAGGGAGCAAGCTAGCTCAATTATAAATAGAGGGAGTAATCCCTATTTTTGTAACACATATTGTATTCACATAATTTGCAGTTGCAAGTGAATAAAGAAGTTTTACACAGTTTGTGGGTAGAGAAAACCTTTGCAAAAAATTCAACATCTCTTCAAATCTTCTCTCCTTTCCAATCTTCTTTCTTTAACAATAGTTGCGGATAATATTTATTGCAATAAATATGTGAATTATTCACTTAAGTGAAAAGTTAAGAACAAGAGAGGAATTCAATCGGTTTATTGAATCTTGTTCATCAAGAAAGGGTCAGAATTCCAAAAGTTCTTTGGTTAATTCCAACATCTGGTATCTAGAGTTCTAGTTCTGATTCAAGGAAGCAAAATGTGATGGTTATGAATCATCCAAATGGGCATTTTCTAGAGAATCTTCCAATTCCCAAGAGCAATAATTATGAGAATTGGTGCAAATAGATAAAATTTATTTTCTATTATCAAGATCTTTGGGATCCTGTGAAGGAAAGATTTACACCACTTACAGAAAATGTGTCGGATCAAGAAAATATTGAATACAAAGAATTGAAGAAGAAATATTATAATTATCTATTTATAATTCATTAATGTGTTGCTCCAGATAATTTTGAAAAGGTTAGTGATGTAGAATCAACGAAAGAAGCATGTGAAATCCTAGATAAATTGTTTAGAGGTGCATAAAAGGTGAAAGATGTGAGGTTACAAACTCACAAAAGGACATATGAATTGCTTTTGATGGAAGACAGTGAAAGCATAATAAATTTCTTCACTAGGGTTACAAAATTGGTGAATTAAATCAAGGTATGTGGAGAAGTGTTGAAACCAAGATCAATTATTGGGAAGATCTTGAGGTCGTTGGCTTTAAAGTTCGACCACATTGTATTAGCCATAGAAGAGTCAAAAGATTTGTCAACATTGACAAAGAAAGAGCTTCAAGGGACACTTGAATATCATAACAAAGAATGACTGAAAGAGCTGCAGGAAAGTCAAAGAGTGATGTGGATTTGCAGGTTCAATCAACAAAATAAATGAAAGACAAAGGAAACTGTAATGGCAACAAAGGTAGAGGATCCTACAATAATTCGACTAGTCGATATCAGCAAGAAGGAAAGTCATTGGATTAGAGAAAATCCTAGAACCAAGGCAACCAAAGAAGTGGTGTTGCAAATAGAGGAATAAATGGTGGTTGAAACCCTGAGAAAATTCACATTCAATGTTAGAATTGTCATAAGTATGGTCATTATTCTAGTGATTGTCCTGAAAAGCAAAAAAATCAAGAAACTGATGCAAATTTGCAAGAAGTATTGGTGATGTTCTGATTATGAGTAAATATGGAAAGAGGTCAGTAATTTCCAATGTATTTTACATACCAGGCATGAAGAGTAATTTACTCAGTATATGACAGTTAGTCGAAAGAACTACAAGGTGTTGATTTAAGACAATATGATGAGAGTTCTCAATGCAGATGGTAGGTTGATCTTGAAGGCTCTAATGTATCAGAATAGAAACTTCAAGATTAAAATTAATATGATGGAGCATAAGTTCCTTGAAACTGTAGCCGATAGATATGAATGGATATTATAGAGTTGGTCATCTCAATTTCAAAGACGTCAGAGATCTGAATAGAAGAAATATAGTTTCAGGATTACCAGAAATTAACATTCCAAGCGAAATGTGTGAAGAATGTGTGCATGCAAAACAATACAAGAATAACTTCAACAAGGATGAAAGAAGTAGGTAAAAGGAAATTCTTGAAGTCATATACTCTGATGTATGTGGTGCTATCCAGGTGGATTCAATTAAAGATAATAGATACTTTGTCACATTCATAGATGATTTCAGTAAAAATTTATGGACTTACTTGATCAAGAAGAAAAGTGAAGTGATTGAGGTATCATGACAAGTTTAAATCTATGGTTGAAAGAAAAAGTGGTCAAAAGCTCAAATATCTGAGGACTGATGGTGGTGGAGAATATGTGTCAAAAGATTTCAACAAATTATCTGAGAAGGAAGGGATTGTGTATAAGGTGGTGCCACCCTACACTCAATAGCAGAATGGAGCTATATAAAGTAAGAATATAACCATCATGAACATGATGAGAAATGTGTTGAAAGGTAAGCATCTACCCAAAGAATTATGGGGAGAAGTTGTGTTGACCGCAACATATATTTTAAATAGATGTATGATAAAGAAGCTAGAATGAATCACGCCAGTAGAATGTTGATCTGGTGTCAATCATAGCTTGAGTCATCTGAAGGTATTTGGATCTATAGCACATATACATGTTTCAGATCAATTGAGAAGAAAACTTGATGACAAGTCGAGTCAAATAATTCTAACAAGATATCATTCAACTGGAGGGTACAAGTTATGATCAGCAGGGACATGATCATAAATGAGCTTAAGGAATGGTATTAGACTGAAAATGTCAAGAAAGATTCAGTTAAAATATTATGTGAAGATCCAGGTAGTGAAGTCGAAAGATATATTCGACAAGAAGAAGATAAAGGTGAAGCAGGCCCAAGCAGACCTCAAAGAATAAGACACATGCATACAAGATTGCAAGGATATGTTATTACATCGATGATGAAGGTGAGTTGGTACATTATACTTTCTATGCATATGTAGAACCAGTTAATGCAACTAAGGCATTGAAGGATTCTAAGTGGGTGAAAGCAATGAATGATGAACTAAAGTGCATCGAAGTTAACAACACTTGGTCACTTGTAAAATTTCCTCAAGATAATAAGGCAAAGTAACTTAACACAAGGAAAGACTTGTGGTAAAAGTATTTCTTTAGAAGGAAGGAATCAACTTCGACAAAGTTTTTGCACCTGTTGCTAGTGTAAACACCCCAAATTTGCCCTCACCCATTCACACCATGGCTTGTGATCTCCTCATATGCATAAACACAATCATATCATCTCATATCTCATTTTTGATTCACTGCATAGTTTCTAAGTCATCTGCACCTAGGGTTTGTAATCTGAGTAATCCCAAAGCCTCTTGAGCCACTCCAAGGGTAATCAATCACTTCAAGGGGGTCCATGTGTGTTCAAGCATCATATTATATCCTCTCAAAGTCAAAAATGCCAAAGAATCACAAGAACTGGGATGGTGTGGATGCAGAGCCAGGTTTAACTGCACAGTTGACCTAAAATTAGGGTTTTGATTTCAGAGGCCATAACTCCAAATTTTTTGGTCATTCTTGTTTCCATTGGTCTCTATATGATATAGGGAGTATGCATATCAAGTTTCATGAAGAAATTCCATGGGGAAGTCATCTGATCAAGAGTTGACTTTTCAGACAAGTCAGTGCAAAATCAGGGCATCTGAGGCCCCCAATGACCCAACCAATGGGTGATCTTCATCATTTTGAGTGTATATGATCTTTATTTGATCATGGAAGAAGGTTGAAGTCCACAAAAATCAAGAATTTGGAGTTTTTGCAAATGTTGACTTTTTGGGCATAGTTGACTTTTCAAGAATGCTCCATTTTAGGTCATTTTTCAAGCCTTGATTCTTGATCCAAAAATGCTTCAAATGGGAAAACTTTGGTCATGAAAGTTGTAGAATACATTTTTCCCTTTTCAAAAAGTACAAGAACATGATCAAATTCTTCTTGGATCAAAAGTTATGGTGTGACAAAGTTGGCAAAAATCATTGATTTTCAAGACATGCTTCAAATGTGAATTTTGCAAAATCATGAACCAATGCCATTTGTAGCTTCTAGTTGACATCAAACCATGACACAAACATCACATAAACTCTAAAAGTCAGAATTGAACCAAGGTTTCACATGTTTATGGTTTGTGTAACAAGGCATTTTTTCATAAAGTTTCAAAAGGTAACAACTTGCAAAACCACTCATCACCCTTCCTACCACTTGCAACCTTGGATGCTGAGTTTTGCTAGCCTTTCCCCTCACCCTTGCTGCGCAGCCCCATGCTTTGTACTAGCCTAGAACCAAGCCATACCTCTCTTACACAAAAAGTGGACTTTTGGCAAAAGCAAACTTACCAATCAATAGAGGCCATGTCAAATCATCTGACCTATAGGATTAAAATATACTATCCAAATGCAGGCCATAACACTCAAGAGGCCAAGCTGAAACAACACATAGCATCACATTCACAAAAACACCTCACTTGGCAAAACTCTTCGAATCTGCCTTCACCAACTTAAAACATCAAAACCATTTTCACCAATCATCTTACCATGTTCCATTGAGTAGAAACCAGCAAAGAACCAAGCCTGAAACAAGCCATAACACCATTTCACCATTTTCACTCCAACTTGCAGTTTCTTTCGAAACTCACTCCACAGTTCACAAACACCCAAACCAACTCCACAAACCTTCTCCACTCATCATCTGGACCACAAAGAACCCCTCACCTTTGCCAGAAACAGCCTGAATCACCATTGCCATTTTCAACTGAGCTTGAGCAGAAGCTGTTCAAACTCTTCATCCAGCCAACATAAATTTCTCCTGAGCATTCAAGCATCACCAGGGGGTCAAGTGGAGTGGATTTCACAAGGAGGGGAAGCCTGAAAGTTGCTGGAGTGAAAGCTTCGAATCTCAGGTAGCTCAAGAAATATTTTTTCCAGAAATCATTTTTTATGTTCTAAACTTGTTCTCCATGCTTCACTGAATATCCTGATGCTTTTAGTTTTGGAAATGGTGACGAAATGAGAACTTAATTGATCTCTGAAACTCTGTGACCTAAAATTTGTTTTGCTCGATTCATGAGTTTAGGGAAGAATAAATTTGTTTTGATTGGGGGTTTTGGTTCGTGAGTGAGTGGGAATCATTTCCATGTTTTTAGATTTCGTTTTAGTTAGGTTTTAAGAGTTTTGGAGATTCTCAGGGAGGATGTTGGCCGGAGAAGACGACCGGAAGTCTTCTCCGGCAGCCTGAAAGTCATTAACTGCTAGTTAGGGTTAGGGCACCAGTTTTGAATGTGAGCCATTGGATTGTGTTTCCCGCGCGTGAATGGAAGGCCTGGATCATTTCATTAAGATTTAATTATGATTTATTATTTAATTAATCAGGATTAAGCTGGTTTGAACCTGGGCCGTCCAGATGCGCGCCCAGTCAACCCCTTTGAGCCCAGCAGCAATCTCAACCCTCCATTCTGAATACTTTCTTTTTATTTAATTCATTTTCATTTTCTTTTTCATTTAACTTGCATATTTAATTTAAAATAGTAAAAATTGTTTAAAAATTATGAAACTTTTTCTCAAGAGTTTCATTAATTTTTATGACACAAAAATATTTTTATTTTCATTTTTAGCATTTAAAAAGTATTTTTAAATATTTAAAAGTTTATTTTTAATTGATTAATGGAAATTAATTTATTAAAAATACTTTTAGGCATTTAAAAATCACAAAAAAATTCATGGAATGTTCTAATACATTTAGAAACATTGTCCAACCTTCAAACCAAATTTCTTTTTTGATCTTGATGCATTTTGAGAATTTTTCATTGAATTAAAATCATTTTTGTGCATTATTTTGATCCTAAATTCAAAAAAATCATTTCTGCCTATCCATGAAGAGTTGGACATTGATTCTTTTTGCATTGCATTGTGTTTAACATGTAGTTTGTAAGATTAAATGGTCATAATTTGATCTTTCATTTTCAATTTGTTTGGCATTTCTTTTGTTTAGAAACCCTAAAAACCCTAAAAACTTGTAAAAATCATAACTTGAGATTGGTTAAGAGTTGAGACTTCTCCTTTGGGCATTGGTTTAGTATAAGATTAGGGGTCTTTTGAGTGGCATTTTCCATTTTTTATCTTAGGGTTTGCTTCTGTTTTTGGTTTTTGTTTGATGTTTGGTTCATAAACCCTAATTTGGGCTTCCATTTGCATCCATCTTGCATTCTCTTGCATAACATGACTTGCCATGACATGTCAAGCATCCATGTGGTTCATTTGACATCATAAGACATATTGAAAGCATGTTTGATCATTGCATCATGTACTTGCCATGTTGTATGCCATGTGCACTTCATAACTCTTCATGTGTTTTCATGCTTCCTAGCTTGCTCCATTTGCATTCATAAACTTGTATGTCCATTTCCATGTGCTGCCTCATGTTCATAGCACTTCATAGCATCATTATCATCATCAACATGCTTCTGGTTTTGTTTCTCATCATGTCATCTCATCTCGTTTTGCATTGCATTGCATTTCTTTTCTAACATTTCAGGTGGTAAGTGATGTTGAGAAGTGAATTTGCCTTCACTTCTCATGACTTTTCTTTTCATCTCTCTTGCATCCATTGCTGCATTTTTATATGTGTTTGAGTTTGAGCTTGCTCATTCTTGTTCTTCTTACCTTCTTTCTTCAAGTGACTTGACTTCTTGAATGAAGCAAGTCACTTTGCTTCTCTTGATCCTGTTCATCTGCATCCTGGTGGTTCTCTTTGAAGATTGCTCTTGAAAACCTCACAAACCTTAGGGACAACCAAGCATGACAATGATTAGGGTTTTGATTAGTCTCCCTTCTTAGTTTTACCTTTGTGTCTCTTTGTGTCTTCTCTCCTCATCTCATAATCAGGGACTAAACCCTAAAGGCTTTAAGGCTTTGTGATTAAGCTTATGCCTGCATCCTTCTCTTAGGATGGAGTGTATAAATTTAATCCTAAGTGTTGAACCCTTAATGTGTTTAAATCTCTTAATCAATTCACTTAATAAGTAACAAGACATCACACTTGTAACTTGGGCCTTGTACTAGGGTTCTAATTCTTCCTTAATTGGTTAAGAAGGACTAACCCTAGTGTTAATGGACAAGTCCCCCTCAAGTTGTCTTACAAATAATAAAACTCACTTCATCATCATATCATTAAATAAAATCCACTTAATCAAAGGTTTGTTTTGTCATGAGTTTAATCCCTAATCATGGATTAAGTTGAGGAGCTTTCCTCAGCTTAAACATTCTCATCTATTATCCTTCTATTAGGATGGTGTAATGAGTCTGTTTAATCCTTGATTATGGCTTAACCTCATTACTCAACACTAAACAAAAACACCAAAAACATCTAAATAATCACAAGTAGGTTAATGATCTTAATCCTACATCAAAGGTGATTAAGTGTGAGAATCTGACTTCACACTTAAGGTATTCTCATTACCCCTAATCAGAGGGAAGATGTGATGAGTTTACTAACCCATTGGTTTAGGCTTAAGCTCATTAATCTATGACAAACTTTCAAAAGCAATAAAAGACTGAAAACACAAAAACAAACAATAATCGTCTCCTCCGGGATTCTTTTCTCATCTCATTCACTCACCAACGAGAGCTCGCTTCTTCCGTCTAATGCAAGACAGTTTGCACCTGAGCCAGACAGGTCATACACTTGAGCATAGACAAGTAAGCAGTTCACAAGTCAATTCACCTTTCAGTCTCTTTGGGTCGAACTACGGTGTTCTGACTTCCTCATTGCACGAGAGGATACGTAGGCATAACTTAACAGTTATCGAACAAAAGTCTCTGTATATCCCCCCTCTTTCAGCTTCATTCTTTTTGCCTCATATTTTTGAGCATTTCATTCCTTTCCTTACACTGACACTGCATATATCACACTTCACTTCTCTTACACTGACACCTGTACATCTTTTTCCAGCTATTTTATACACAGATTGCACTGACACTATCCCTTCAAAACACAAATCTTTTAAGCGTGGATCCCGTCGAGTACGGCGGACAATCTGGGTGCTAATACCTTCCCAGGTTGTAACCAACCCCCTTTCTCAGTCTCTCTGGTTCGCAACCGTCTTATCCACCTTCTTCTAGGTCTATGCAGCATTACCTTTCCTCCGGGATAAAAATGCCTAGCTGGCGACTCTATTCATCTCCAGTGAGTTCACGGCTGTGTGTTCTCATTGTCCCTCTCGCCGACCGTTCGCGCTTGTACCGGGATGCAAATCTTTGGGAGCGACAGCTAGGATCTAGACAACCAGGTTGGTTGTTGGTATAAGAAACATGAAAAACTTGGATATGTGTCAGATGGATGTGAAATATGCATTTCTGAATTACCCCTTAGATGAAGAAGTCTGTGTTGCACAACCAGTTGGGTTTGTGAAACAATACAAAGAAAGGAATGTGTACAAGCTGTATAAAGCCATGTACGGACTTAAGCAAGCTCCATGATCTTGGAATAAGAATATCAATATCATTATAAGGGAGAAGGAATTTGTGAAATGCACAACTGAGTAAGGAGTATACGTAAGAAGAAGCAATGTGAATTGCTTATACTATGTCTCTATGTCGATGACCTGTTGATAATAGGAAGTTGCAAGAAGAAGATCAGAGACTTTAAATATGACCTAAGTGAGGATTTTGAAATGTTAGACTTAGGAAATATCTCATATTTACTTGGCATCTAATTCTATAAGAGTGGTAGAGGTTATATGTTGCACCAAAGAAGATATGCAGACGAAATACTCAAGAGATTTGAGATGCAAGATTGCAACCCAAATCCAACTCCAATTGAGCTTAGATTGTAACTGTCGAAAGACACAGATGAAGATGATGTATGTCGATCCAATGCAATATAGAAGACTTATTGGTTCATTTATATACCTTTTTTCACATAAGACCTGGCTTAACATACAATGTAGGTATGGTGAGTAGATTCAAGTATAAGACAAATATATCACATTTATTAGCGACGAAGAGGATACCAAGGTATCTGAATGGAGCTTTCAACTATGGTATTATGTTTCCTGCAGCTGATAAATGAAAAGAATGCAAATTAGTGGAATACACCGACTCAAGTTGGTGTAGAGATGTTGAGGATAAAAAATTCACAACTGGATATATGTTTGTGTTAGGTGGTGCATTGGTTGCTTGGAGTTCGAGAAAGGAGCAAGTAACGACACTATCTTCATGCAAAGTAGAATGAATAACTTCTTCTCTTTGTGCATGTCAAGAAAAGTGGATGGTGAACTCGGTCGAAGAGATTACATCGAAGAGTAATGGAGCAATTACCATGAATATCGAAAACATGTCAACTATCGATCTAGCGAAGACTCTAATAGCACATGGATGAAGCAACCACATCAAAATGAGGTTCCATTATCTTCGAAAGCAAGTAGTAGAAGAGAAGATGAATTTGGAATAATGCATAACTGAGAATCAGATTGTAGATATCATGACGAAATGAGTGCAAGATGAAGTGTTTATAAAACTAGGAGATATGATGAATGTAGATAGTTTATACACAATGAATTTAATGGTGTGTTAAGAATGTAATTTTTTGTGTCGAAATATCTATGTGTTGAATTGTATTAGTGTGTCGAAGCATGCTGCTTCACACAAGATTTCAACTTAGACCAAAATAGGTATTTTAGGCTTTTGTGTATTTTGGGCTTTAGCTTAGGGGAGAAAGCTAGCTCAATTATAAATAGAGAGAGTAACCCCTATTTTTGTAACACACATTGTGTTCACAGAATTTGCAGTTGCAAGTGAATAAAAAAGTTTTAGCTTAAATAGTGTGTTCATCCATATAAGTTAGCAAGATTTTGGTTTTCGTCCCTGAATTATTTTTGGTCCAAGTCCCCATATGTCCATTTCTCTTTGGATACAATCCATACTGTCAATGGACCATTTAAAAAAAACTGAATTGACAGACGGTGCTGATCTATATTAGTTTTTTAGCATTTATTTATTATTTTGTTTAATACACATGGATATGCCCTCTTTACAGTTTATTAAAGAGGGACCAAATAAAAAAACATTTTTCTTTTCTTCTTCTTCCCTCTGTATTCGACATTACATTGTTTTTTTCTTCTTCTACCATTTTCCTTCAACATCTATGGCTTCGTCTTCGTCTGCCAACTCTCATCAAAATTAAGCACTAGTTTCTGGTTGCAATAAAAGCATGAAAATGTTGATATCAAACTCCATTGAAAACCCTAAAAGAAGATTTTGGAAGTGTCAAAATTCAGGGTTAATGTATGGTTGCAAGTTGTTCATTTGGGACGATGAACTTGAACAAAATCCAGCTAGTGATGTTAGAAGTTCAAGTCGTTGCAACTGCTTTGAAATGTTAAAGGATTTACGGTCCATTGTTAAGGATATTGAAATTGAAAAAAAAATGAATATTAAGTTGAATAAGGAGAAGAGAAAAATAACTATCTTGGATCTATTATTTGGTTGTGTTATTGGGGGTCTTCTTTGCTTATCACAAATGGCGGTGAATCCAATTGTTTGTGTCTGTTTTAAGTTTTTATTTTATTTTAAGTCCTTGTAACATTAATGTATTTTGATATTGGTTCTTGTACCATATGATCAATGAAAAAGATGTTTTGGTTTTGTTCAGTATATGTATGCATTTATATTGCTCCTTGTGTTTGTAATTGTGCTTAAACCAAAACTTCATAATGTTCATAAAGGTTCAAACTACATTGTAATCAAAATACATGCTTAAGCCAAAATACACATTGTATCATAAACAAGAATGCTTAAGCCACAATACATGCTTGTAATCAAAATACATAAATGTTCAAACTCTAAGGCTAAAGCCAAAGTAGTATTGTAATCAAAATAGATAATAGAAAACAACAAGACTTAAGCAAAAGTACACCATTCTAGTAAACCATTCTAATCATTGTCATAACTATCATCATTATCACTCTCATCAACCTTCCCAACATCACCATCAACATTGACATTTCCAACATTACCATTAACCGCATCATCAATAACGTTTCCAGCACTATCACCCTCATCAAGATTGTCAACTTCAACATGATTAACCTCATCCTCAATAATATTTCAACATGATTAACATCAGTCTCAATAACATTATCAACTTCAACATGATTAACATCATCCTCAATAACATTGTCAGCTTCAACATCATTAACACCATCCTCAATAACATTATCAGGTTCAACAACTTTATGCCCAATAAAGAAATTTACACTACAACTAGTTTTAGTAGAGTTTTCATAAACCTTAGAAGCATCAATATCACTAACTATCCTTGCATGGTTACCCGATATAATGTTATACCACCATAGCCAATAATCGGTGGATTCAAGTTTGCAAATTTCTAACAATATCAGTTGCTTCAAAGAAGCTCCACCTATCAGGGTCAATGTTTACTGCATGTTTATCCCCACCTAAGTAGTACACGACAATATCCCTAAAAAACTTTCTCCCGTAATGAGTGTTCACCATAAATGTCATTGTCGCTCCCAAAAGATGACACATAAGGCCAAGAGGGGTACAGACGCGAACGGTCGGCGAAAGGAGAATGAGAACACATAGGAGTGAACTCAAGAAAAGAAAGAGTCGCCAGCTAGGCATTTTTATCCCGGAGGAAAGGTAATGCTGCATAGACCTAGAAAGATATGGATAAGACGGTTGCGGACCAGAGAGACTGAGAAAGGGGGTTGGTTACAATCTGGGAAGGTATTAGCACCCAGATTGTCCGTCGTACTCGACGGGATCCACGCTTAAAATATTTGTGTTTTAGAGGGGTAGTGTCAGTGCAATCTGTGTATAAAAAAGCTGGAAAAGGATGCACAGGTGTCAGTGTAAAAGCAGTGTGAGGTGTATAAGTGAAGTGTCAGTGTAATAACAAAGAATGAGATGCTCAAGATCATGAGGCTTAAAAGAATGAAACTGAAAGGAGGGGGAATGTACATAGACTTTTGTTCGATAACTGTTAAGTTATGCCTACGTATCCTCTTGTGCAATGAGGAAGTCAGAACACCGTAGTTCAACCCAAAGAGACTGAAAAATGAATTGACTTGTGAACTGCTTGCTTGTCCATGCTCAAGTGTATGACCTGTCTGGCTCAGGTGCAAACTGTCTTGCATTAGACGGAAGAAGCAAGTTCTCGTTTATGAGTGAATGAGATGAGAAAAGAATCCCGAAGGAGACGATTATTGTTTGTTTTTGATGATTTCAGTCTTTTATTGCTTTTGAAAGTTTGCCATAAGTTAATGAGCTTAAGCCTAAACCAATGGGTTAGTAAACTCATCACATCTTCCCTCTGATTAGGGGTAATGAGAATACCTTAAGTGTGAAGTCAGCTTCTCACACTTAATCACCTTTGATGCAGGATTAAGATCATTAACCTACTTGTGATTATTTAGATGTTTTTGTTGTTTTGTTTAGTGTTGAGTAATGAGATTAAGCCATAATCAGGGATTAAACAGACTCATTACACCATCCTAATAGAAGGATAATAGATGAGAATGTTTAAGCTGAGGAAGACTCCTCAACTTAATCCATGATTAGGGATTAAACTCATGACAAAACAAAGCCACTATTAGATGGATTTTAGTTAATGATATGATGAAGAAGTGATTTTTAGGGTTTGTAAGACAACTTGAGGGGGACTTGTCCATTAACACTAGGGTTAGTCCTTCTTAACCAATTAAGGAAGATTTAGAACCCTAATGCAAGGCCCAAGTTACAAGCTTGATGTCTTGATGATTATCAAGTGGATTGATTAAAGGAGTTAAACACATTAAGGGTTTAACACTTAGGATTAAAGTTATACACTCCATCCTAATATAAGGATGCAGGCATAAGCTTAATCACAAAGCCTTAAAGCCTGTAGGGTTTAGTCCCTGATTATGAGATGGGAAGAGAAGACTTAAAGATGACACAAAGGTATAATCTAAATGGGGGACTAATCAAAACCCTAATTATTGTCATGCTTGGTTATTCCTAAGGTTTGTGAGGTTTGCAAGAAAGATCTTCAGAGGAACCACCAGGAAGCAGATGAAAGGAGCAAAGAGAAGCAAAGTAACTTGCTTCATTTAAGAAGACAAGTCACTAGAGGAAAGAAAGTAAGAAGAAGAAGAATGAGCAAGCTCAATCTCAAACACAAGACAAAATGCAGCAATGATGCATAAGAGAGATGAAAAGAAATTGTGAGAAGTGAAGGCAAATTCACTTCTCAAAGTTACTTACCACCTGAAAAGTTAGTGAAAGAAATGCAATGCAATGCAAAATGGAATGAAATGGCATGATGAAAACCAAAATCAGAAGCATGTGTGTGATGATAATGATTCTATGAGATGATGCAAACATGAAACAAGGCATGGGGATGATCATACAAACATATGGATGCAAGAGAAACATGCTTAGAACCATGAACATACATGAAAAGTTATGGAATGCAAATGACATACAACATGGCAAATGAAATATGCAATGATCAAACATGCTTCTAACATGTCTTAAGATGTCTAATGAATCAAATGGATGCATAAAATGTCATGGCAAGTCATGGTATGCAAGCAAATGCAAGATGAATGCAAAAGGAAGCCCAAATTAGGGTTTACGATCAATGCACAACACAAAAATCAAAACCAGAAGCAAACATCAAGATAAAAAATTGAAAATGCATTCAAGGGAACCCTAAACCTATACAAACTCACTGCCCAAAGGAGGGGATCCAATTCTTAACCTAGTGAAAGTTATGAATTTCTTAAGATTTCTAGGGTTTTAGGGTACCTTGAAAGGAAAAATGTCAAACAAATTGAAAATGCAAGATCAAAACATGCCAATTTAAACCTACAAACTACATGATATGCAAGACACAATGCAAAAAGAATCAAAGTCCAACTCTTAAAGGCTAGGCAGAAATGAATTTTCAAAGATTGGATCAAAATAATGCCTTGAAATGAAATTAATTCCATGAAAAATTGTCAAATGACATCAAGATCAAAAAAGAAATTTGGTTTGAGGGTTGGACAATGTTTCTAAATGTTTTTAAAGGTTTCATGAATTTTTTGGTGATTTTTAAATACCTAAAAGTATTTTTAATTAATTAATTCTCATTAATTAATTAAAAATAATCTTTTAAATGATTTAAAAATATTTTTTAATGCAAAAAATAAAAATAAAAATGTTTTTGGTTTCTGAAAATTAATAAAAGGTTGTATAAAAATTTTCAGAATTTTTCAATGATTTTTACTATTTTTAATAAATTGAACAAAACAAATGAAATTAAATGAAATAAAAATGAAATAAAAATGAGAAGTATGCTGATCCAGTGGCTGAGGTTTGAACTTGGGACGCGCGAATTGACTGGCGCCAGATCTAAGGGCTGATATTCAAACTGGCCAGATTAATTTATAAAACTTAATTAAATGGATAATGACGTGGATTAGGGTTTAATGAGGGCATCCTGGCCATTGGAACGCGCGGGAGTCAACAAAAGTCAGCCCATCCAACGTACCAAATTCAAACTTGCATTAATTACACTGATTTGCCCTAATCACTTTCAGGTGGCCGGAGAAGACTTCCGGTCGTCTTCTCCAGCAAGACCCTCACCTGAAAGTTGCTAAAATCCTCAAAACTCCATGAAAATGAAAACTAATCACCCTGAAATCATCCCCATTCGAAACTAAATCAAAACCCCTAAACAAAAATCATTTTTCATTCATTAATCATGCGAATCGAAGCCAAACATGTTTAGGTCAGAAAAGTTTCAGAACATGATTAAATGCTTATTTCTCAACCATTTTCAAAAATAATCACATCCCCATGATCAGGGGAGTGCATAGAAGCATTTAAGAACTCAAAATGGAGTTTCTGGAAAAAAAGTTTGAGATGGCTACCTGAACTGAAGCTTTGGTTTCTGGTACTTTCTGGCTGGTTTCTTGCTTTCAATCAACTCCACTGGACCCCTTGAGAAGCTTTCAATGCTTGTTTGAAGTTTATAATGGATGGTTTGAAAGATGGCAGAAGTTCTGTTCAAGGTGGGATGGAAATCGTATTTCTGACTCAGGGAGTTTTAGGCTATGGTGATGGGTGGTTTCTGGCCAGTGAAGTATGCTGAGTTGATTTGTGAAGTTGGTTTGTGTGTTTGCAGCTTGTGGAGAGTTTTTCGAAAGCTTTTGCAAAATGGGGTGAAAATGAGAGAGTTGTGTTGTGTCTGCTTTCAGGCTTGTGTTGTATGTGTTTTGGCTTGCTTTTTGTTTGCATAAACTAATGGGATTGGTCAGATGAGTTGATGTGTGCTTTTGTGATTGGTATGGCTCAAGTTGCCAAAATGTCAAAGTTGTGTAAGAGAGGCATGAGCTACTAGCTAGCCAAGGACAGATGGGGTGTCCTGCGCAGCAAGATGTGTGGAGAGCCATAGGATTGTTTGTGAAGTCAGCAAGCAAGTGGATTCACACTTGAGTGAGTTTTTACAACTTGCCTCACTTTTGCTTCCTTTGAGAAATCTTGCTCCATAAGTCATGAAGATGAGTGATCTCTTGGTCCATTCTGAATTTTAGATGTCACATGATCATGTTGTGAAGAAATGACACACATTTGAGGCCTTTAGAACACTTGAACAAACCATTTTGCAAAATGCCTCTTTGGTAGAAAACTTCAAATTTTGTGATTTTAACCAACTTTGACAAGCCATAACTTTTGATCCAAAATGAATTAGGTCATGTTCTTGTACTTTTTGAAAAGGGAATGATTCATTCTACAACTTTCATGACCAAAGTTTTTTCATTTGAAGCACTTTTGAATCAAAAAGCAAGGGTTGAAAAAGTTTCCCAAAATGGCAATTTCATTAAAAGTCAAACTTTCCCAAAAAGTCAACTTTGCAAATGACTTGAAATTCTTCAATTTTGTGAACTTCCAACATCTTCCATGATCAAATAAAGATCATACACAATCAAAATGATGAAGAACACCCTTTGGTTGGGTCATTGAGGGTCTCAGATGCCCTGATTTTGCATTGACTTGCTTAGAAAGTCAACCCTTGATCAGATGACTTCCCCATTGAATTTCTTCATGAAAATTGATATGCATGCTCCCTATACCATATAGAGACCAATAGAAACAAGAATGACTAAAAAATTTGGAGTTATGGCCTCTGAAACCAAAACCCTAATTTTAGGTCATCTGTGCAGTCAAACCTGGCTCTGCTTCCATGCCATTCTCAGTTCTTGTGATTCTTTGACATTCTTGACTTTGAGAAGATATAATATGATTTTTGAACATATATGGACCCCTTTGAAGTGATTGATGTCCTTTGGGGTGGCTCAAGAAGCTCTTGGATTGCTCAGATCACAAACCCTAGATGCAGATAACTTTGAACCAATGCAATGAATCAAAAATGTAATATGAGATGGTATGATTGAGCCTATGCACATGAAATGATCACAAGCCATGGTGTGAATGGGTGAGGGCAAATTTGGGGTGTTTACAGTCATACCTGGAACATTCGATTATGTAGCTCAATCACGATTGTACCAGTCGTGTTCACCTTCCTTGAGCTCTGACTAAATTGAAATGCTTTGGGGAATATGAAATCCTAATTTATAGGGACTAAATAGAAAAGAGGAAAATTACTTTTTATGACATTATTTTTGGGAGGGGGACATTATCTCCATGTGTGTCCGCCACCTCATCATTTTTTTAACGGTTCACTCACAACATAGACTAACGCCAAAGAGAAATTAGGGTACTTGGACCAAAAAAAAATCAGGAACGAATATCAAAATCTCGTTAAATTACAGGGACGAAAACACTATTTAAACAAAAAGATTTTTATAGTTTATGGGCAGAGAGAAGCTCTGTAGAAAATTCACCATCTCCTCAAATGATCTTCTTAAACCCTAATTTTCTCTCCTTTTCAATCTTATTTATTCTTTCTTAAACAATAGCTGCACATAATCTTTCTTGCAATCAAAGTGTGATTTATTCACTCAAATGAATAGTGAAAAACAAGAGAGAAATTCAATCGGTTGAATGAATCTTGTCCATCAAGAAAGGTTCAGAATTTCCAAAGTTCTTCTTTTTTTATGTTTTTTATTATTATAATAAATTTATAATATTATTATTAATTTTATAAAAATATAATTTAAAATTTAAAATTTTAAAAACAGTACCAAATAATTGATATTAAATTGAGTTGACTCGGATATATATTTTTATTATCATCAAAAACTAAATTAAACTGCATATATCTTTTAAATAAAATAACTTTTTGTTTTTGTTTTTAATCAATCTAAACCGTATGACGACGCTTATTATAACTTTGTAAACATGAATGTGGCGTTGACAAATGGTAAGATAGAAACTATAAAAAAAAAAAAAAAAATGTGCAATGCACGTCAAACATCATAAAATTCCTAGTGTCTGCCATAATTTTCTTTTAATCTTCTTACCTTTTTGCTGCCAAATATATGACTAATGGAGAATAAACAACTTACAAATCCCGGATTGGTTTTTAGAAATAGCTAGATGAAGAGAATATAGTAATTAAAAAAAACATACATTTATGATTTTAAATATTGACGTGCAACATCAAATTATCTAATTGTGTTACATTTACATGTTTGTTATAATAATCATCTTTAATAACAGCTAAAAATTAACGAGTGTTGCAGGCTTCACTCAGGTTGGATTATTCATGAATTTATATCTTTTGAAGTCAGACTTTTGCCGCACTCAGAAGAAGTAAATTTTTGCACAAGTTAAATAGATTATGCAGTGATTAAATATGTGAAATTCATGCAAGTGGCGTGTTATAATTTTATAGATGTGTTCGGAATTGATGGACGAAATATTAGTCTTGTATAGCACATCTGTGAGTTGCATCTGAGTATTGACGTAAAAAGTAATATTTTGTTTCTTCCATGCAATTAAGGGTGTAAATAGGTTGAGTTGAGTTAGACTTTACCAAATACAAGTCTGATCTATCAAAAAAGTTGAAGCTTAAGTTTGACCTATAGTCTGATATAGGTTTATTTTTAGACTGAGTATGGCGTTTTCAAAGCCTTGATTAGTCTGTTAGCAGCCTACATAAAAGTCTATTTATTTTAGATATATGTAAATAAACAATTCAAATAATGTTTAGATAGACTAACAAACTAAAAGACCAATGAGAATAAAAGTTTACTTGCATTGATTTATTTTATTTTACCTAATAGCATAAGTTTGTTGAGATAATTTTCTTAAGAGAACTTATGTAAACTACTTATAACATTGTTCATAAGGTGTTTTCATCTTATTTTCATAAGTTCTCCAAATAACCAAATTTTATTTATGTATCTTAATTCAAAGTATAAAATATAAGATATGATAATAAAAAAAAATTATTAATATTTATTTAAATAGGTCAGTTTGATAGTCTTAAACGATTTTTTTAAGGCTTGAAGACTAACATTTTTAACTAAATAGACTTATAAAAATCTTAGGCATCTTCTATTAGAAAAAAAATCTTGATCCTATTTGTTAGTCGACATGATTTATTTCCACCCATACATGCAGCATTAAATTTTTGACAAGATTTATGACTGATTTGTTATCAATCATCGATTGATATGATCACCTTAAATTTCAATTCCTTCAGTAAACTCATCACTCAAACAAGTTTGAATTTAAAATATCCAAATTTAAAATTTATAAATTTGAACATTAATTTGAATTTTATTTTAGTAAATAAAAATATGCATTTCATATTAATAAAAAAATTTAAAGCCGATAAAATTTAAAAAATCAACAAATATATATTATTAAAAGTATTATTAAGTGAGGACTATATTATTATACACTTCAATAATAACAAACCGACTATCTCCACCAAACTCAATTAATTAAATAGTTAGATCCATGGGTCAGAATGGTTTGATTAGTGTATTTGACCACTCTAATTATATTACAAATAGTAAAGTTGAGTTAAACAACTCAAAGTGGGTGCACCATTATAGGTGTTCTAAATCTAAGCTCTCTATGAGTTATTTAATTAATGGTTAAACCAGTTTCAACATATTAAAATCACACAACTTGACAATAGAGAGTTTGAAGAATATGCACTTAATTGACATGCTCTTAATCATTAGCATCCTTTTCACATATTGGATTCTAGATTAGTTATTTTAAGGTTAAAACTAGGTTCTACAACTTTTCTATTCGTTGTCTTTTAATTAAATAAAATAGTAATATAATATATGGCCGCAGAAAAATAAAGAAAGTAGCACTGAATAATTTGTGGGGTCGTTTGGAATCAAAAGAAAGTGACTCAAAATTCAAGAAACGACTCTTCAGAAAAGTTAACTACTACTGGCAACTGCATATGAATATGAATATGCTTTAATTTCTTTAGGCCATTCATCTTAATATATTGATATGTCATATGTGAATTTTGCACGGGTTGAGTTTGAATAAAGTTTAAAGGTAAAGATGAGTATTGATTCTATGATTGCTCATATATTTAGTCTATGATATGATATGACTGCTTTCAATTCAGACGGATTGGTATTTAGTTGATGATGTGTAATATATGATGATGGATATTACTACTACTATTATTGTAATTTAACTATAGTAGTAAACGTGAAATGTTGTCGAAATGAATTGACCATTGATTTGGTGGATGTGAATTAGTGAAAAGACTAGTTAGAAATGATTGCATTAATATGCGGATTGCACGGTAAATTATTGTGACATAATTGGTGACAACTATGAAGCACGACTTACTTGATGAGTATATTGAGTTTTTGCTTTATTGCCGGAGAAATTTTTTTAATAAGTAAGTGATATATTAAAAAGAATATAAATGGTACTTCATCTGATTACAAAAGAAGAATAAATAGTACTTCATCTGATTACAAAAGAAGATGTTGAGGAAACTCTCGTCAAAATATAAGAAATTACAAATCAAATACACTTAAGTGAAACTAGGGGTTTTTGTCAAAATCATATAAGTTGCACTTGGGATGAGTAATTTTTCCCAGAAAAGATCATTTCCAAATAGAGATTTTGACCTTCAAACAATATCGAGAATGTTCCACGAAGAATTACTAAAAATAACATCGTTTCTAACTAACCAAATAGCTCAATAAACCGCCAACCACGATGTGCTTTCTCTACATTTCGACACGTTACGAGATTTACAAATGACAAACCAAGATAAAAAAGCTATCCTTTGAATCCGTCGGTCCTCGATCCGGATACCCTAACCAAAACGACATATCCTTCCAAACTAGCTTAGAAATCGGACATTGTAAGAAAATGTGATCTAAGGATTCTGAACTAACTCACAAAATGGGCAGAGCGAATCCTTAGCATCTGACAAAATACCTCTGCGGGAAAAGAGAATCCTTAGAGGGCATTCTATTTGAGAAACAACGCCAACCAAAATTCTCGACTTTGAATGGAACCTTTGCACTCCAAACCAACTCCAAAGCCGAATCTTGACGACGGTGAGGACCATTAGGGATAAAAACGGAAAGAGCTACGAAATAAAAAAGATCGAACAAAAAATGAACTGTTTGATTCTCTATTCTAAACAAGCTTATCCTTAGCCAAAGCTATCAGTCGATAATGATCCAACAACTTACAGAATCCAACTAAAACGCGAATTCGGGGTCTGGCACAAAAGGTATCCACCACAACTGACTCACAAAAACAATTAAACAACATATCTGAAATCCCAGTGTCCAAATCGACAGGACATGCATAAGAAACCTGGGCTGTAGCAGAAGCATCCATCCTTTCCATAAGAGGAACGTTGTGCTGTACTGATAGAGGGACATGGGTTTCTTGCTGCAACTGAACTGCATAACCACTGGGAAGCTGAGTGAAGAGTAAAGAGTCTGCTGCAAAAAAAATGGCAATGACCGGAGCATGATCTACAACTGTAAGATCGGGAAAAACAAAAGCAGTAGCAGGATTACCGTCTGAAAAACCGTCGGGAGTGGAAAAAACATGCATTAGTAAACATATTAGTTAAATCACCAATGGACATCAGAATCTCTTGATTCGGTAAGCCAAAGTCCCCCCAACACCAAGATCCTCCATCCAACCCCCCATTGTCGCAACAGAAACGCTTTTGTAATAACGAATTGGAATATAAAATCGGGAACAAACTCTTCAAAGGACCGTAACCAGTCCAATCTGCACCCCAAAAAGAAGTGTTGAAACCATCCCCCAATTGAACCCAACAATTGTCAACCAAAACATCATTCTAGTTCTGCTTTACGAAAGAAAGAATATCCGAAAACCAGTGGGATAATCTAAATTCGTGATTTAAGCTTCCACCACCATCCCACTTCAACATCCGAATGTCCCTGTATTTAGCTTTCAACAATCGAAACCAAGTGTCATTTGAACCGCCTATTATCTTCCATCTCCATTTTTGAAGAAGAGCTTTGTTAAAGACATCTAATCTTTTCAAGTTCAAACCTCCAACAATGTAAGGCAAACAAAACATTTTCCAATCGATCCAATGTATCTTTCTCTTCACCTCCGAACTACCCCAAAGAAATCCGCATTGAATCCTCATTATCTCCATCCAAACTTTCACCGGTGTTTTGAAGAAAGAAAGATGAAAAATCGATAAACTACTAAGCACCGATTTGATAAGAGTGATCCTACCGCCAAAAGACAAGAACCGGCCTTGCCAACTCGAGAGTCTATACCTAAACTTAGTGAGAATAGGATTCCAAGTTTCTATTCTTCTAGGGTTGGCACCAATAGGAATACCGAGAAAAGTGATCTTTTGATATTCCGTCCTACAAGATAAAAACAAAGTCGCCGCTTCCACGAAACTATCACTCAAATTAATGTCAATGAGTTTGCTTTTATGGAAATTAATATCGTGCCCTGATACTAGCTCAAACGCTCGAAGAACCGCTTTAATATCCCACACATGTCTCCAACTACCATCTCCCACCAAAAGAGTATCATTTGTGTATTGAAGGGCATCTATATAACAACCATGATTAATGTGGAAACCGGAAAAATCACTATTCAATACCGAGTTCCGAATCAGCCCCGACAACCCCTCCGCCACTATCACGAATAAAAACGGAGATAAAGGATCACCTTGGTGTAAACCTCTCCCTACCACAAACTCCTTAGTTGGGCTACCGTTTACTAGGACCGACATCTTGCTAGAAAATATCAAATATTCCATCCACGCCAACAACTTTCCACCGAATCCCATTCTACGCATCATGTAACGGAGGAAATTCCAAGAATCTTTGTTGTAAGTTTTTTCGAAGTCCACTTTGAAAAGAGAACAATCCACATTTACCTTAACCGCATTGTCAACAAGTTCATTTTCCACCAAAACTCCATCCAATAATTGGCGACCCGGGACAAAAGCGGTTTGATAAGAAGAAATGATAGAGTTCAAAACCACTTTTAATCTTGATGCCAAAAGCTTAGACAAAGCTTTGTACAAACAACCTACTATAAAAATGGGAAGGTAATCATCTAGGTCTAGAGGGTTATCCTTTTTTGGAATTAAAGTAAAAAATGAAGATATATGGACTTTGACAAAACATCCCCGAAATGAAAATATGAAAAAAGCGGATAAAGTCAACTTTTAAGAAAAAACAACACTTCTTAATGAAAGTGAAAGAGTAACCGTCCGAACCCGGGCTCTTAGAACCCCCACAACTCCAAACTACCTCCTTTATCTCCTCCCCCGTAAAAGGATCCTCAAGGAAGGATGTTTCTGTCGCCGACAAGGAATTAAACAACACTCCATCTAGAGTAGGTCTAACATCTTTGGATTCAACAAATTTTCTTGCAAAATGATCTTGAAACTCCTTCTTAAGCCCCTCAACCAAAACCACCAAACCATCTTCCGTGTTGATATGACCTATGTAATCACGTCTCCTCCTTTATTTCATGACACTATGAAAAACCGACTATTATTATCCCCCTCATTAAGCCACTTCAACCTCGCCTTTTGAATCAACATATTCTCTTTAATTCTCAAATTCGTCCAAAACCGAGAAGAAGCTTCCTTGCGAATAAAATTAAAATGCTCTACTCGATCTTCATCACAAGAAGCCAACTCGTCATCTCCTTCATTGATACCTCTCACGCTCTCCTTAACCTCCAAATCAAAACTACTAAAAACCTCCAAGTTCCACCACCGAAGTCTAGACTTAAGTAACCGAAGTTTTTCTTTAAGGACAAAGTCACTTCTACCTTGGACATTCAAGCATTTCCACTCCTTTTTTAACAAAAGGAACAAAACCCTTATCACCGAACCATTCATTATTGACTCGAAAAGGTTTGGGACCCTATTCCGAAGAATCATTCACTAACCAAGTTGGACTATGATCTGAGACATCCCTCTCACCAATCAATTGAGCAACGATACCCCAACTAGAAATGATGCCATTGGAAATAAGAAAACGGTCGATTTTACTCATAGAGTAGCCATCTCCACTAAACCACGAATATTTCTTACCATTACAAGGAACATCAATCAACTCACAATCGGTAATAAAATCCGAAAACTCCCTCATCTCCGCCGTTGTAAAATTCGACGACCTACTTTTCCTTTCTCCCCTATTAGTGATAGCATTAAAATCTCCACCGAAGCACCACTCATCGTCTAAAAATCTAGATTTTAAAGACACATGATCTCTCCAAAGCTTCCTTTTCGACGTCAAATCACAAGGAGAATAAATATTAACAATATAGAAATATCTTTGTCTCCACAAAATCTTCACCCCTACATAAACCTCCCCTCTAAAACTATTCAGCACTTCCACATCCGACCTCCACAAAATAATAAGACCTTCAGAAGCACCATTGGATCTGGAGAATGTCCATTTGAAATCCTTAGTCGGCCACAAACTTCTAGCAATCTCTTTAGACACCAACTTCAACTTCGATTCTTGAATCAAAATAATATTCAGGTTTCCTTTCAAGATCATCTGGCTGATCCGTTTCCTTTTCAACAAACCCCCCCCCCCCCTCTAATGTTCAAAGAATCTATAATCATTGAGTCAAATTATTTAACACCTTCCCTCCCTCCTTTGCACTCTTATTACACCTCTCCAAGTCATCCAATTTAGAAACAAAGTCCGAATTAATTCGGAAGCCGCAACCCCTAAGTTAACAATCACCCTACAAAGTTTCTCCCCTACCAAAGAACTCATGTTTTCCCATATTCTGTCGTTGCATCTGATAATCCCTGAATTTTCGGAGTCATTTTCGTAAACACAGGAAGCCTTCGGGAAAGAAGAGCTAAAAGAACTATCCTCAAAATTAGTAGGACACTGTTTCCCTACCTTCTCAATAAGAGATATGGAATCTGAATCATTAGACTTGACAATTGTTCTGCTTGAAGACTTTTTACGAGCTTTGCTTTTGGAGGCCCCACTTAAATTTCCTAACTTCTCGTACTTCACCTTTTTAACTAAAGGTGGTAAGGCCTCGTGGCCCACACCCTTGGAAGTCACATTGTTACATTTCCCAACCTTAAGCTTGCTTACTTTCAACTTTTGAGCAATAATCTCGTTTACAGATTTATCATTACTAGAACAACAAGAACTAAAACCACTTTTTACGTTTAAGACAATTGTGTCAAAGGTCCCAATCTCATCAGAAGGACTTTTAAAATCTGACGGTTCCACCCTTATGCAGGAGTTTGTTATTCCCTATATTCATGCTAGTAGTAGCTAAACTGTTACCTACTTCACTATTATCAACCTGCTTCACTGCCTCTAGTGTGTCCTTTGAAGCGACTTCCCCTTTCATGAAAGAATTTTCCGCATTCTCTGAAAAAGAAAATTCATCTTCATTACCCTTCAACTTCGTAGCGCCTTCATCATCATCCTTAAGAGAAACAAAAGTATCCGATGCAGAAACACCATCTTCGCGATAAGCTTCATCTCCGAAAGAAGAAGATGAGATATCTGACTCCTCCTTTGTGATGAATTCATTACGAATGCTAACCCGCATCGGCCCGTGTGTGTCCTCCCTCAACATAACCTTGAACTCCTTCCCGTCTATTTCGATCACACAGTCTTGTTACAACACAAAAGACATGGGCACCCTAACCATAAATCTTGCCAGATCCATATTAATGCCTTTCTCCATATTCGCATCAGTGCAAATATATGAACCGAACGAGTTTGCAAAAGTTTCGAAAAATCCAAGCTCCACGCATGACATGGAATCCCGTTGATTCTTATCCACATCACTCTATTTTCGTCAATGTCATACTCCTTCCACTTATTGATAGAACAAAACCATTGGCTCCACCACAAACCAACTTCTGAAATTCAATATTTCAAAGCTCCTTCTTCATTTCCTTCCAATAAACACAAATTAGAACCCATTAGTGTTATCTTAATGTAAAATACTCCTTCCATTTCAAAGATACACTGCATATTAAAAGGCATACCCGAAGAGTGCGTAAAACCAACAAAAGCTTTGTCCATCCTTTGCTTGAAATCATCTGATGTCGAAAAAGAAAACAGACTCTTCGATTCTATCGTTCTTCCAACCATATCATCATACGACCTACTTAGACCTTGAGTAGGAAAATGAACATTCCTTGTGTACCTTCCCTCATCTGCCCGAACATCAAAGCCTGTAGAATTATTTTTTCCAGATCCCTTCATTGATTTCCTGATAATG
Organism: Lathyrus aphaca; assembly: GCA_963966055.1. NCBI lineage: Eukaryota > Viridiplantae > Streptophyta > Magnoliopsida > Fabales > Fabaceae > Lathyrus > Lathyrus aphaca. The sequence goes on along the minus strand of OZ014519.1, from coordinate 62,308,350 downwards.
TTCCTTGCATATCTAGGAGGATTTACATGGATTTTCCTACCATCTATCAACATATTATCCAACTTAACCCCGAGTAATTGTTCGTCTTCCACGTCACTAAATCTCGCGAACCCGAAGCGTTTTCTGATTCTATTTCTCCTTGGATATATGACCACCTCATAAACCTTACCTATACAACCAAATAAATCCTTTGCACTAATCCTATCAGGAAACTCAGAGAGGAAGAACGAACTCAACTATTTTGAAACTTTTCCCAGAACCCCGCCACCAAAAGGGAAATCATCCCACTTAGCTCTCAATCTTTTCCTCCTGCTGCTGACCACAGTCCATTCCATAGTCCTAACTTGAAAGAAATACGAAAATGGAGGTAGAGAACACAAGGTTGTCTCGTGGAAGAAGATATACCTCCCAAGTTAGTGAGAAGACATAAACACTAACCATTCATACACTTTTTATTTTTCGTATTTTTCTCAGGAGAAAATTAATTCTCAAACTGCCACACATCAAAGAGGTTTTTACAAATCACCATCTTTTTTTTTTCATTTGGACTACTAAATTATCATACTTTTCCCTATAAATCCTAAAATACCATCTTTAAAAATAAAATAAAAAAACTTATTTTGAAGTGCACCCACCACTCCCTCATATTTTAATTTTTTTTAATTTATTTTATTTTTCTTCGAATTTTCTTATAAAAACTTATTCTTATAAAATTTTCTATCAATTTTTTCTCGAAAACTACTTTTTACGGAACTTCAAACAAACATTCCCGCAAATTTCAACAAATATCTATTAAAAGAAATATATATTTAGAGAATTTATAAAAATTGATGTATGAATAATCTGCACGTAAACATCCTCCCCAATTGTCTCCACGAGATGATAGACTCATTGGAAAAGCTTTTATACTAAGACATTGTCCCCTTCTTGAAAGTGGCCGGGTATAATCTGCATTTTATGGTGCCTCGGACGTCGCGAGAATATTTTTATTGTTCTCATCAGGATATGTTGTGCCATCGTATGTGCCCAAAGGCGGAGGCTTTTCCAGCCCCTTGGGCTGCTTGGTAGCCATGATTTCCTAGGAAGTGGTCCCCGAGGCTCGTCCTCGTCACTAGAGTTGATCGAGCGAGAACGAGAGCATGCATTTCTTTGACGTCAAAGACTATGACCGCGACGAGAAGAGGGAGTTCTTGATCGAACCCTGGGTCTGGGCGGAGGAGAGTTTGGATATCAGGTTCTCTGTGTCTTTTTGGCTTCCAGGAGCATTGTCTTCGAGGAGGTGTGCGATCACGTTTCCTGATCGATTGGGTCTCTAACTCTTTCGATCTCTGACGATTTCATCCTTGTTTGGAAGAAAGGCTGTGAGACCTCATGTGCTCGCTTCTTGATGAGGGAGATCTCGGATGTCGGGCATCCTCTAAGACCCCAATCCTTGCGTTCGTTTGAAGGATCAAGAAGTTTGTATGGTTAAGAGCTTCGACCAGGGCTGCCATGGCCGGGTCAGCGTTGGGCGACACTAGGATGAGATGCTGACCATTTGGTGCAGTTTTTGCGCTGATGGTAGGATCAGGTGAGGGGGAGGCGGTAACCCCGTCTCTTTGCTGATGGTTGTTGTCCCCAAGAAAGAGGTTTGATTTGTCGATGCCCATCTTGTTGATGGGGAGAATGGTTGTGTCACAAGCATCATTAACGTCATCACGGTTGGCTATGATAGAAATCTTGGAACGCTAATTTAATCTTTAATTTATGGGAAAAGAAAGACGGGGAAGGAAGATTTCCAAGACGGTGCCACTAATCTTTCCGGCTGATCAGAACCTGGAGTGGGCCAAAGGCTTCGTCTGAGATGCTAGATGATGAGAAGAGGATGAGGTGTATCCGCAAGGCACTCCGATGCTAAAGTAAGTATCAGAGAGAGAGAGAGAGAGAGAGAGAGAGAGAGAAGAGGCAAGTACAAAATATGTGTTTCTTAGGATGATTATTCGATACCCTGCCCTCTCAAATGAGGGGGTTTTTATAATGCCCCCAGCGCTTGGTCACTGGTCCCTATTTTTAGGCGCGGATCACGGATTCCCAAATATAGATAACTTCCAGAAAGTAGCTGTTGGAATGGGCATGCCTGCTCAAAACTAGTCGTTGCGTCAAACAAGGGATGATTTCGAGCAGGTGCATATCGGTCGTCGATAGGGACTTCCCTGTGAATGTCGGGCATATAGTTAATGTAGGGTAGAGATGAGCAGCTGCTCATGGAGGTCAGCTGACATCTCTCCTCGGCGGCTGAGGGGGAGAGGAAAGTTGATTTCCTTTGATCTTAATGTACCCGATTTAGGCTATTGAACCGTCTTGAATATAAGAGCAGATTAGATTATGCCAATTTATTTAGTGAGTCCGGAACATTTCCCAAACGAAACAAATATTATTTTCAGAAAACTTTTGGAGAATATAATTTAATGACATTTTTTTAAAGAATTAAAAGTAAAATTTAATATATTTTATTATAGAGATTGTTTGCCTACTTAAACCTTTTTTTTTTTATATGTGAGCGAGTTCATTTTTTTACTACTATCAATTTTGACTACTATCTCGTTAATTAATATTCAATATTGTAACTGATTAATAAAAACTCTTACATTGATTTGAATTTAAATAAAGTTGACAAAATATTTAGTATAAGTTTAGTTTATATACAACAAGTTGGTACTACAGATAATGTAAATTATTCTCATGAGTAATGATCGTTTGAGTGCTTTCTTTTGATTATCCACAGTTAGTACCAACAAGTTTACATATATTTTTCTTCTTGTTTTCAAAGTTAAGTGTGAGATTAATTAATTGCTAAGTATAAAAAGAATAAGTGGACTCTTTAGTGCTAGTTGCTAATTTGTTGCCCACTGATTGTTATAACGGCTCACTTGTTAATTTCACATATACTAATGAAAAACTAAAACTATTTATGTTCTATTCTAGTAATTTTACTTAATTAAAATTATCATGTATTTTTCTCTTCACTATCACCATCAATATAAAGTTGAATATATTTATTTGAGAGTAATGGAGATGTCAGTTTTTAAAATTGTGATCCCTTGAAATTACGAGACCGAAATATATTATCACTGATTCAACAACTCATGGTTTTTTTAAGAAGTAAAATTTATAGGGAATAAAATATATGATTGAAAAAAAAAGTAATGACTCATTTTAATCTTTAAAAATAATTGAGATTTAATTTAATCAATTCTAAAAACAAAATCAATTTTTAGTTTCTATGAAAAAAATTGCGATGATTTAATCGCTACATATATCACCATGGAAAAAAATGATAATTATATGTTGTGATTAATAAGTGTTAATAATAATCGGTGTGTTTTAAAATGACATGAAAACTTGCATGGAAAAAAAAATATAAATATATATATATATATATAGGAAATAGTTTCACATAAAAAATCAACTTTATTGAAGGTTATTTTAGAGAAATTGTCCACAAAGTCATAATTTGCAAAAAGAGGAATTGTGTTTAAAAGTCACAAACTTTTGTGCCCTCATTGTTGAGAATCATAAGAAAATTTAGAATACACGTTGAAAGTGAGAAAAACATAAGGGGAATTGAATTGTGTTGTTTTTTCTTTCTTTTTCAACGCACTTAATCAGATTCTAAATATAAGATTGTAGAATCTGATTCAGTTAGAGGTAGTCAGCGAATATAAAATACAAAAAAAAAGAAAAATAATACACAAATTCATCATGGTTCCTCTTACAACTCGAGAGTAATCCAATCCTCTTGTACTTACGAGAGATTTTCACTATAATCACACAAGATTATAATTTGCTCAAACACACAAGCAAAAGACTTCCTTTGCTCAAACACTAAAATAAGAGACTTATTTGCTCAAACACACATGCAATAGACTTTCAATACTAAAACACTTAGTAAGAGGCTTCTAACAATGCAAATAAAATCTTTTAAAACTTAAAGATTTCTAAGATATACAAGTCTTTAGCTCCCTAACTAGAGAAAAAAACGAATCAGTAAAGATGCAACAACATATAGTGCTTTGATAAGCTTCAAAAGATACGTTGGGATGTGACTGTAAACACCCCAAATTTGCCCTCTCTCTTTTATCATCTTGACTTATGATTATCATCATTGCATAGCCTATCAACACATTCCACAATGCATAATCACCCTTTAAATATTTCATCTGCATAGCTGCATCTAGGGTTTGTGATCAGATGAATCCTAGAAGTGGTGTGAGCTATCTCAGAGGCCATGAAGCATGCCAAGAGGGTCCATGAGTGTTCTATTATCATCTTATGCCCCATGGGTCCATTGAAGTCAAGAAATGTCCAAACACTGTAGAGGTATGGAAGCTAAGCTGAGGCTCCTACACAGATGACCTAAAATTAGGGTTTTGGTTTCAGAGGCCTTGCACCCAAATTTTTTAGTCATTCTTGCTTCTATTGGTCCATATATGATATAAGGAGCATGTGTATCAAATTTTATGGAAAAATTCAATGTGGAAGTCATCTGATCAAGTGGTAACTTCCTGAGCAAGAAAAGTCAGGTTTTGGGCATCTGAGGCCCCCAACAAGGGTACCAATGGGTCATCCTCATCATTTTGAAGTCATATGGTCTTTATTTGATCATTAAAATACTTGGAAGTTCACAAAATTGAATAAAAATGGACAAAGCCAAAACTTGCTAAAAATGGAAATGACTTGTAATGTAAACTTTCTATTTTGGGAAAGATTTTCAACCTCCTCTTTCTTGATCAAAAAGGTTTTAAATGAAATTTCTTCAAACATGAAAGTTGTAGATTGGATCCTCCCATTTTCAAAAAGTACAAGAACTCATTCTAATTCATCCTAGAACTCAAGTTATGGCCTTGCAAAGTTGGCAAAAATCTTGTAAATTTCATGTTCATGTCAAAGAGGGATTTATGCAATTTTGAGTTTCAAGCTTCTAAGTGACCTCTAATCCACTCAATTATGTCACAACATATTAATACAACTTGCCAAGATCAGAATTGGCCCAAGGATTGAAGCATTTCATGGCTTAATTTCCAAGATTTCTCAAAATGACCAAGTTGCATAAACATGTCAATCTCTTCATCTAAACATTACAGTTCATTTCCATTGATCCAAGGCTCTCCATGAACCATGCTGAAGCAATCTAGCCACATAAATCACTTTTGCACAAGCCCATACCTATGGTATACAATTCTTGACTTTTTTGCACAAAGCTCTCATACCAATCACACAGTACCACACTAACTATCCTGACCAATGGTATGGCTCATACACACCCTCAAGGCTATAAATATGCAAGCTTCATGGCTGAAATGGACACACAACTTCAGATTGAGAAAAATTCCTCAAAACCTTCATGTTATCGAATTTCACAATCCAGCCAACAAAAACCAAAATTTCTTTCACCATTCAACCCCTCATAGCCTGTGGATCATTTCCCATCCATCACCATAGCCTGAAACAAGCCCAAACACAAACACGATTTCTGCTATGTCAGGACTGAAACTCATAAACCAACCATTATAAACTCCATTCAAGCATCACAATAGCACAATGGGGACCAAATGAGGTGGATTGCACAAAGGAGAGGCCCAGAAAGCTCCATTTCAAAGAACTCCATCTCAGGTAACCATCATGAAATTTTTTTCCAGAAGCATGATTTTAAGTTCTAGAATGAATCTACATGCTTCCATGATCACACTGATATGATTAGAATTGAAAATAGGTTAGAAATGAGGATTTCATGATGTTCTGAAATTTTTGACCAAGAACTTGATTGCTTCGATTCAGCTTTATGATACATGATAAATGAATTTCGTTTGTTGATTAGAGTTGTATGATGTTAGGAGAGTGTTTCTGGGCAAAAAATTTGAAATTTAGATGCTTGTGTAGGATTCTGGGATTTTGTCTCACCGGAGAAGACGACCAGAGCTTAGCTCCGGTCACCTGAAAGTGATTAGGGTTTAATCACGTTTAATTCCCCATATTCATTCCTGGCCATTGGATGGTGATTAGGGTTAGGCGTTGAGTGGCTTAGATTAGCTCATTAAGCATTAATTTTGATTAATTAAATTAATTTTAATTAATTAGGTCAGTTTAAATATGGGCCATTGGATCACACACGAATTTCAGGTTTAAACCTAGGCCTTAGGACCCTCATACCTCAAGTCAATCAGACTTCTCATCCTGGCCCTTGATCTCTCCCCTGCGCAATCTGGACCACCCATTTGGATTACTTTTCATTTTCTTTTTATTTATTTCATTTTATTTTCTCTTATTTATTTAAAATAGCAAAAAGCATTTAAAAATTCTGAAATTTTTTATCATCACTTTAATTAATTTTCAAACCTAAAAATATTTTTATTTTTATTTTTCCATTAAAAGATGCATTTTTAAATTATTTAATTGTATATTTTAATTAATTAAGTCCATTTAATTAATTAAAAATACTTTAAAGTATCTAAAAATCACAAAAAAATTCAGAGAGGTTCTTTAAACATTTAGAAACATTTACAAACTCATCCCACAAATTTGTTTTTGGTTTTGATCAAACTTTTCCAATTTTATTTAAATTAGGGTTTCTAAATTTCATATTTTTTAACCCTAACTTCAAAAATTCATTTCTCTCAAACCAAGATGAGTTTGTATTTGATTCTTTTGGCAATCTTTCGCACTTGACTTCTAGTTTCTAAATATATTTTTTTTCATATTTTTATCTTGCATTTTCAAATTAATGTGCATTTTCCCTTTGAGAAGTATCCAAAACCTTAGCCAATCTTAGGATGACCATAACTTGAATTTGGTAAACCTTTAGACCTCCCCCTTTGGATGGTGATTTCATGAGTGCTTAAGGTTCCCTTGGATGCAATTTCAATTTTGTATCACTTGATTTTCTTATGCTTTTGAATTTGTACATACCTTGAGTTCAAACTAACCATTTCAGGTGCATTTGGTAAGTTAATCAGAATGTAGATGTGCATCCACATCCAACCTCTCTTTCTCTCTTTATTTTTATGCATTTTGTTTGTGTTTGAAGTGAATCTCATTCACTTATGTTATCTCTTGTTCTTAGGTTACTTAACTTCTTCATGAAGTAAGTAACCTAATCCTTCTCTCTCTCTCTCCCTCTCTCTCTCTCTCTTTTCATATGCTTCTCTTCCTTTGGTGGTGTTGCGGTGAGAATCGGATACCAAGCTATTAAGTGAGCTTGAATCGCAAAACTTTTATGTTCACCACCGACTTTAATTTAATCCAAAGGGAAAAGGGAAAAAGATCGTAAAAACCCTAAATAAGGAGAAACTAGGTTCGGGGGTTGATTATACCTAGGGAAGGTGTTAGCATCCTAAGCATCCGCAGTATCCTACGGGAACCTCTTGTGAATATTTATGTTATTGTTATTTATTGCTTGCTAAAATTAAGGGAACCTAAGGTTTTTATTTCTAATGGTGCTCGCACAACATCGCATCGATGCCTACGTATCGGGTATAGAATCAGAGCACTCGTAGTTCTCCTAAGGATTAACGAACACTTGGTTACGCTCAAGGTTCGCGGGGGAAGGTAAGTGTTATGGCAAACACTCACGTGACTTTAGCAAAGTCACAAAAAGTTGTAAAATAAAAATTCCTAATGGCTAAGGTTGAAAAGGAACTAGGGATGGCTAAACTTCCTATGACATTGAGTCAACTGCAGGAGTTCTTTCCCTTTTGGATTTAAATGCGAAAAAATAAAGTAAATAAATGAGGGTGCAAGCTCCTAAGTCTAAGGCATAGGTTGCTACTTGCAAAAATGAACTGAATGAAGTAAATGGAAGTACAAGATAAAAGGCTTAATAACCGGGCTATGACTCGATATATGGATCGAGAATGCGGGGGTGGAAGACAAACGCGGTGCGTCAATTTTCTTAAGTTGAAAAGCTGTGAAGTGTAACGACTGTGCAGATGGAGATCGTAAAACGACCGACTTACGTGTGTGCGTGAGGTGTATGAACTCGACTTGGCGTTGGACCAAGGATTATTATCTTGAAAATTAAAGCTTCAAAAGTGTGCGCTTTCAATTTTATCTTAACAGTTTATGGCCTTATTGCGAAATTAAAATCAATGCAATCCACGACATACAACCAATATAATGAAAGATCAAACATACTCTCAAACAGAAAGAAATAGACCTAAATTCAAACTATCACACTAATGGGACACACTTAATGATATAACCTAAACGACGATTTAAAACGAAAATTAATTCGAAACATGTTTCTTTTAGGTTTTTTAGTATTAGAGAAACGACTAAGTAGAAAACTAAGACCTGAATATATTAGTTAAAATTAAATAAGGGTTAAGAAAAATACAATATTTTTGGTTTTTTCTTTTATGGATATATTTTTTTTTATGAAAAAATAACGGTTGGAAATTAAATTAAATTAAAACTATACAAAATAATATTCTCAAAATAAAAGTTAAATAAAAATAAAAGGTGTTTTTTTGTGTTTATATATATTATAAATTTTTAGAAATAGAAATAAATGAAACAAAAAGAAAAATAAGTAAATTGAACAAGAACTTTAAAATAAAAGACAAAACAACAAAAGACCAAGAGATATGGGGGGTGGATAACGGTACAAGCCCATTTGGGGCGCAGGACTTACTGGGTCGGGTTAACACCCATGACCCGATCAAATGTTAGGAGAGGGTTTTGAGAAAACCTAAAAGAACACGACCAAAACGGCCAAGAGAAACAAAACTGAGGGCACAACGCGATCGAACCAAACCCTCGCCATCTCCCTCAAATCTGCTCATCCTCCCTCACGCTCAAACTCTCTCAACTCGGATTTGTCTCACACTTCAATCTCTCGCGGCGGTTTCACGGAGGATTTCAGCGAGTTTGAAGGGTTTCGCGGCAGGGGTTGCGGTTCCGTTTCTGATTTTGGTCTAGTTTCTCTTCATCTCCTTCTTCTTTTGATTTTGTTTTGCGGTTTGCTGTTGATTTGATGTTGTTGTTTGAAGCTTGAAACGATGAGCTGATGGTGAGGTTTCCGGATTTTGGTGTTCGGAAGTTTGGATTTGTTGTTGTTCGAAGATGGATGATGGTGATATGGGGATGGTTGAAGAGAGTTGAAGGCGTGGTTGTGTTGTTGATGAAAATGGCGGAGAGTTGTCGGAGTTTGAAGGGAATAGAGGCCGAGGGTTTGTTGTTTGGAAACGGTTTTATACGGTGAGTGATTTGAAGATTACAGATTGAAGGCTATGTTTGGATGTTTTTTTTTGAAGGTGTTTTGTGTTTGAGTGATGATTCTTGCCGTGAGGTTGAAGGGATTGGAGGTAAAATGCAGAGAGTGAGTATATAGTGAGAAAGTTGCGTATGGGAGGATCGTGAGGATGATGAAGAAAGGTGCTGGAGATTGTCAATTGTGTGAGGTTTGATTGTTGTGAGGTTCTCTTTTCTGCAGAGTGAAGGCTAGGGTTGAAGGTGGATGTTTGGTTTATGTGAACAAGAAATTGAAAAATGATGAAGGAGCAGTGAGTGATTTGTTTCAGCGGAGGTTGTTGTTTTCTGGTGTGAAGTGGAGAGTCAGGGTAGAGGGTGGATAGGATTCAGTGGTGGAAAGAGTGGTTTCGGATGGTGCGATAATGGTGAAATAGTTCTGGATACATTGATTACGGTTCAGTTTTGGTTCTCTGTGTTCAAGGTTTTTTCGTTTCTTATCTTCTTCTCGCCGCGGTTCTGGTTTATGACAGTGATGGAGAGGTCGGTGAAAGTGATGATGTGATGCTAATGGTGATGGTTAGAGGTTGAACGGTTTGGGGTTATTAACATGTTTTGAGGGTGAAGGTTTGAAATGGTTTGATGGAGGGTCGGTGTCTTCATGGTTTTGTGGTGTCTGCTGGATTTTTTTGATGAAGGGTATTGACAAGTGATGAAGGTTTTGGTGCTGTGAGTGAAAGGTTGAAGATGGCGGAAGTTTTCTGTGTGTTGGAGGGAGGGTTTAGCAGAGAAAAGAGGAAGTTGGAAAGAGTAACAGTGAAGTATTTCTAGATTCAACTCATCTTCCTTTTTGGTTTGTTTTTGTCTTTTGTTCGCTGAATTTTTTTTGTGATTTTGTTTGAAGGTTGTTGGGAGTGTCTACGAAAAAAAATGAAGCTGAAAGTTTGTGTCGAGGAGAACTGAGGTGAAGGGAAGAACTGAGGTGAAGCCTTGGTTTCAAATTTTCGTTTGAGCTTTTTCTTTTGAGCCTCCTTCTTGCTGTTTGTTTAGGATTTTTTGGTTTTCTCAGGTTGACAGTGCGGCTCGGTTTCAAAGGGGTGTTGATGAAGTTTTGAAGGTGGTTGTGAATGCAGTATGCTATGCAACATGGGGAAGAATGAAGTGAGATTGAAAGAAAGAAACTAGCTAATCGAAATCAAAAATCAGCCGTAAACACAAACATGTCCATAAGAGGAATCAAGCAAGATGAACAAATATTCCGAAAAGAGGTGAAGGAAGAGGAGAACATTACCGACCCGAAAGTTATCGGGGTGAAGAATCCGCAATGGTAAGCTTCACTTCTATTATTCCTCTTTTGTTATTCCTCTTCCGTGCAGCTTCTTCCCTTCTCCTTGTTATTGCTGGTGTGATTGATGGTTGGTAGTGATGTTGCTGAATTTTCTTTGCTTTGTGTCAATCTCCTCTCTCTTGTGGTTTTTTTGTGGTGAGGATGTGGCTGGTGTTTTTTTGATCCTTTTCTTTGCAATGTAACAGTGCTTTTATAGGACTTTTCTAGGGTTTTTGGTTTGAATTTTGTACTGAGAAACTTGCTAAGGAAGGGTGTAGGATTAGGGGGAACCAATTCTGAATTTGTGTGTAGTAGTGGGGAGGTGAAGCAGATTGTTTTGTGTGCTGTGAAACTGCTGTCCTGCTTTTTTTTGTTGCTATTACTCTGCTGGTTTTTTGTCTGCTAGTAGAGAGAAAATGGTCCCTTTTCTTGTACTGATTTTGGTAAAGTTATAACAAAAACAGAAAATGCAAAATGATATGAATGATATATGTGAATGAATTAGAACTTGAATGCTGAATTTTTGTAATGGTATGCTTGAATGAAATAGAACTTGAATGCTTATGTAACATATATGGGGCTGTTTTGAATTAACATGAAGTTGAAATGATAATACTTGAAAATGAAAATGTTTTGAATCAAATGTTATGAACATGCTTTGACTTGGTGGTTTGCTTCCTTTGTAGGTTGATGCAACATGGACTATGCAAGGGAAAGCTTGAAGATGACTAAAGAGAAATAAAATCTAACACTTACACACTATCACTTGTAGTTTAAAGCTTTGTAAACTTGTAATGACACAAACTAGGATGTAAACTCTTCTTGTAATACTCTTTGAAAACAACTTGGAATGAATTGGTGTTTGAAAAAAAAAATCATGGACATGAATTCAAAATGAAATTAGACATGAAATGCCATTTATTTAAATTTGGAAATGTGAAATAGAACTTAAATTTGAATGGAGTTGGAAATACTTTGGAAAATTGAGTTTAGAGTCTTGAAGAAAAGTTGAATTTCTTTGTCATGGATTATGTAATGAATTGATCATGATTTGAAAAAATGTTTGGATGAATGAATTGCCATGAAATGGCAAATTGGAAATGATATGGTAACCTTGACATGAGTTCTCCATTAGGAAAGAACTTGAAACTAACAACTTGAAATAGAAGTTTAGAAATTGAAATTAGAATTGGAATAAAATGAACATGAAAAAAAAGAAAAAAAAAAAAAGATCTTGGAATTAAAATTTAAAATGAATAAAAATAAAAATTGGATATTACAATTAAATTAGAAATGGAAACTAAAAAAGTGAATTAAAAATAAAAGTTAAAAAATAAAATTAAGAAATAAAACTTTGAAAATTGAAAATAGAAATAAAATTACAGTTAGAAAAACTTTGAAAATTGGAAATAAAATTACATTTTTTTTAACAAAACTTTGAAAATAAATGGAAATAAAAATTAAGTTTTAAAAATTTAGGAATGAATTAAAATTTTGAAATAGAATTTGAAATAATAATTTTTTTTTTTTAAAAAGGAACTTAAAAAAAATAAAAAAAAAATAGAAATAGAAATTAAAATTAAAATTAAAATTAAAAAACGCGAAAATGAGTTAAAAAGTTAGAAATGAGAAATAGAAATTAAATTTAAAATGGAAGCTTGGAAGTGAAAAGAAATTAAAATTAAATTAATAAATAGCTTGAAAATGAGTTGAAAGCAACAGAAAATTAAATCTCGTAATTTCTCTGTTAAATGTGATGAATGTATGATGCAAGCAGTTAGGGGTAAAATTTGGGGTGTGATAGTTGCCCCTATTTAAATAACTTCACCAGATGGCGTGAGTGATGGTAATCCTCATGGAATCAGTGTGAAAGGTATTTAAATATAGAAATAACCGGAAATTTTGCCCCTAAATGCAATGTTATGCTGGACTACAAACTATCTAACTCTGTAACAATTATGCAATGAATGATGATTATGGTATGAACGAATAGAATGAGATAAAACGACGACCACAAGCCAAGACTCACTGAGGATGACATACACTGGGGATAAAGAAACGAAAACGGGAAGTATTCAAAGTGACAAATCAACAGGTTCAAGTGTAACTGTTGACACTAAGAATAACAAAAGACGGGAACAAAAGGAAATCCAAAGCGTTGGATCAACGAACACAGACAAAACAAAATAAAATTCAAAGTGACTGCACAGTGGCTCGATGCGACCAACTGACACCAAGAATACAAATAAGACAAGGAAATAAATCGAAGTGGTAGACCAATGGCTTTATGCGACCCATTGACTTTGAGAAATAAAAAGCAACAACATATTCAAAGTGAATGCGCAGCGGCTCGATGCGACCAACTGACACCAAGAATACAACAAAATTAACATTCAAAGTGAATGTGCAGCGGCTCTATGCGACCAACCGTCACTGAAAAATAGAAACGACACAAAATTCAAAGTGAATGCGCAGCGGCTCGATGCGACCAACTGACACTAAGAATAGAAATGACACAAAATTCAAAGTGAATGCGCAGCGGCTCGATGCGACCAACTGACACTAAGAATAGAAATGACACAAAATTCAAAGTGAATGCGCAGCGGCTCGACGCGACCAACTGTCACTGGAAATGATAATCATAATATTCAAAATGAATGCGCAGTGGCTCGATGCGACCAACTAACACCAATAATACAACAAAATAAAACATTCAAAGTGAATATGCAGCGGCTCTATGCGACCAACTGTCACTGGAAATGATAAACATAATATTCAAAGTGAATGCGCAGCGGCTCGATGCGACCAACTGACACTAAGAATAAAAATAAGACAAGGAAATAAATCGAAGCGGTAGATCAATGGCTCTATGCGACCAATTGACTTTGAGAAATAAAAGGCAACAACATATTCAAAGTGAATGCGCAGCGGCTCGATGCGACCAACTGATACTGAGAATACAACAAAATAAACGTTCAAAGTGAATGTGCAGCGGCTCTATGCGACCAACTGTCACTGGAAATGATAAACATAATATTCAAAGTGAATGCGCAGCGGCTCTATGCGACCAACTGCCACTAAGAATAGAAGCCAAGATACACTCAAAGTGAAGGCGCAACAGGTTAAAAAACCGGTTGACACTAAGAATGATAAAGACAAAGTAGTCAAGGTACTCAAAATGGTAAATTAGCAGGTTCAAATGTAACTGCCAACACCGAGGATAAAGAAGGAAATCACAGTGATTTAACAACGGCTCTATGCGACCAGCTAGCATAGGGGATAGAATGCACATCTCCCAAAGATAGATCAACGACTCTAGGCGACCGGCTAACACAAAGAAGTAACAACAAAATATGTTGGAGTTTTCAAATAAGATAAAATATCCAACCTCTGGAAATTCCTTCAGGAACCATCAGGAGAAAGGTACAAGTATGTGCCAAAATCAAATGGACTTGGATTTAAGCAACAGGTTTCACGACCTGCTTAAAAGATTTTTGCCAATGACAAATGGACTTCAAGGAGATATTGGTGGTCATAAAGACAAAACCAACCACAATTAGAATTCCACGGGGGACACCAGCAATTACCGGGGACAAAAACATTGGTAAACCAAACTTCGGGTACCAACAACAATGAATTTTCAAATTGAACACTAATGATATCTGGACTTGGAGTTAGACAGACGACAACTGTGGAAAGACAAATGCTAATGTCAAATGCGCATGATTGAGCATGATACGGATGATCATGATATGCAAATGTTGACTCTAAAGAGACAAAAGGGGTTTTGACAAGACTCAAAGAGGAGTAGGCTCTCAACACCAATACTTAGATGAGCAATATGAAAAACACTGAGGAGATGTCTTCGAATTTTGGAAATCATGTTTGGCCCAAAGATCCATCCAAGAGTGTTATCAGTTTTGAACTTCTATGGGGATTTCTGAAATAATAGTATAAAAGTGTTGTTGCAAACCAGGACTTCTTGGGGAAACAGAAGGTTTTTTCCAATTTTCCAAAGTCAAAGAAACTTAAAAGTTTTTCAGTGTGTTTTCAAAAAACATTTCCTTTTAAAAAAAACTTGTCATTTTCAGAGTTAAATTGTAATCAAGTGGTGGCATTTTGCATAACAAAAGAAAATAAGAAGTTGAACAACAATATTCATAGGCAAAGTTTGTATTTTATTCAAGAATGGTAGCTTGCCAATGGCAAAAACTCCATGGGAAATTACAATTTGAAAATGGCAATGGGGAAAGGTCTACATTGAATCCAACGACCACTACAATCCTTAATAACTAAAACTGCCCGACACCTTGCTTCTGACAAGAGCAAATAGATTGATTTTCCATTATTATTCTTCAGTAATGGTAAACACCATCTGACACAGTCAAATGCCTTTGTCCCTAACTTTTGCCTGGACCGCCCTTTCGGGTTTTCAATCCACCGGGACGCTCTTTTTTGCCTAAGCCGCCCTTTCGGGTTTTCAACTTAGCGAGCTCTTATTTTTTCATTTTTATCCCTAACTTTTTCCTGGATCTCCTTCATAGGTTTTGATCCACCGGGATACCCATTTTTGCCTAGGTCGCCATTTCTGGTTTTCGACCTATCGGGTTTTATTTAGGCATAATATTTTTTGACTGCATCAGAATTCACCGGGTGCTTCAGCTGTTCACCATCCATAGTTGTAAGGATTAAGGAACCTCCGGAGAATGCCACCTTCACAACATATGGGCCTTCATAGTTAGGACTCCATTTTCCACGCATGTCTTTGTGGACTGGCAAGATTTTCTTGAGTACAAGATCTCCTTCTTTGAATTCTCGGAGACAGACTTTCTTGTCAAATGCTCTCTTGATGCGCTTCTGGTACAACTGGCCATGGCACATGGCGGTCATTCTCTTCTCATCAATGAGGTTCAGTTGGTCAAACATGTTCTGGACCCACTCAACTTCCTCCAGTTTGGTTTCCATCAAGATTCTTAAAGATGGTATCTCTACTTCAATAGGGAGAACTGCATCCATCCCATACACCAGAGAGAAAGGGGTTGCCCCTGTTGAAGTGCGAACTGATGTTCTGTATCCTGTAAACACCCCAAATTTTCCCTCACCCATTCACACCATGTCTTTTGATCATTTCATATGCATAAACACAATCATATCACCTCATATCCCATTTTTGATTCACTGCATAGTTTCTAAGTCATCTGCATCTAGGGTTTGTGATCTGAGCAATCCCAGAGCTTCTTGAGCCACTCCAAAGGCCACCAATCACTTCAAAGGGATCCATGTGTGTTCTTATATCATATTACATCCTCTCAAAGTCAAAAATGCAAAAGGATCACAAGAACTGGGATTGGTGTGGATGCAGAGCCAAGTTTGACTGCACAGTTGACCTAAAATTAGGGTTTTGGTTTCAGAGTCCATAACTCCAAATTTTTTGGTCATTCTTGTCTCCATTGGTCTCTATATGGTATAGGGAGTATGCATATCAATTTTCATGAAGAAATTCCATGGGGAAGTCATCTGATCAAGGGTTGACTTTTCAGACAAGTCAGTGCAAAATCAGGGCATCTGAGGCCCCCAATGACCAAACCAAGGGTTGATCTTCATCATTTTGAGTGTATATGATCTTTATTTGATCATGGAAGAAGATTGAAGTTCACAAAATTCAAGAATTTGAAGTTTTTGCAAAGTTGACTTTTTAGGGCATGGTTGACTTTTCAAGAATATGTCATTTTATGCCATTTTTCAAACCTTGCTTTTTGATCCAAAAATGTTTCAATTGAAAAAACTTTGGTCATGAAAGTTGTAGAATACATTTTTCCCTTTTCAAAAAGTACAAGAACATGACCTAATTCATGTTGGATCAAAAGTTATGGTGTGTCAAAGTTGGCAAAAATCACTAATTTTCAAGTTATGCCTCAAAAGGAAAACTTGCAATTTCATGTGCCAAGCATTCTTGTGACTTCTAATTGACATCAAACCATTACACAAGCATCATGTAAGTCCTAAAGTTCAGATTGGACCAAGGTTTCCTCATGTTTTATGGCTTGTGGGACAAGAAAATTTCATGTGAACCAAAAGAGAGCAACTTGCAAAACCATCATCACACTCTCACCAACTTGCTGCATTGGCCATTGAACCTTCCTAGCACTCCACACACACCTTGCTGCGCAGCCCATGCCTCTTGTACCAAGCTAGAACTTAGCCCATGCCTCTCTTACAACAAAGTGGACTTTTTGCAAAAGTAGACATCCCAATCACAGCAGGCCAGGTCACATCACCTGACCAATGGGAGTTCTTTATGCAAAGCAAATGTTGGCCATAACACATAACAAGCAAGGCTGAAACACACAAGAACACAACATTCACAAAATCACCCCCTCAAGCAAAAGCCTTCGAATCTCTCTGCACAGTTCACAAACATTCAAACCAATTCCACACATCAACTCACCTTGCTTCACTGAGCCAAAACCAACAAGACACAAGCCTGAATCGAGCAAGAACACCTCATTTCCATTTTCACTCCAACCTACATTTTCCTTCGAAACATCTTCCACAGGCCATAAACACTCAAACAAATTTCATAAACCTTCTCCACTCACCACACTGGTCATAAAGAACCACTCACATTGGCCTGAAACAACCTGAATCACCATCACCATTTTCAACTGAGCTTGAGCAGAAGTTGTTCAAACTCCTTAACCAGCCAACATAAATACCTTCTAAGCATTCAAGGATCATCAGGGGACCAAGCAAAGTGGATTGCATTAAAGGGAGAGGTCAGAAAGTTGCTGGAGTGAAAGCTTCGAAACTCAGGTAGCTCAAGAACTTTTTTTCCAGAAATGGATTTTTAAGTTCTAAAGTTGTTCTCCATGCTTCACTGATTGCTCTGATATCTTTAGTTTTGAAAATGGTGGAGAGATGAGAGTTTAATTTGTTTCTGAAAGTTTTGCCCTAAAATCTTCTTTGTTTCGATTCATGAGATTAATGAAATATAAATGAGTTTTGGCTTGGGGTTTTGATTCAGTAAGTTGTGGGGATCATTTCCATGTTTTTAGATTTCATTTTAGTTGCGTTTTGAGAGTTTTAGGAATTTTCAGGTGGGGTTCCCACCGGAGAAGACGACCGGAGGTCTTCTCCGGCCACCTGAAAATCATTAGGGTTTTAATCCTGTAATTAAGGCAGTTTGAATTTCGTGCGTTGGATGGCTTGACTTTGTTGACTTCCCGCGCGCATGGAAGGTCCAGATTCGTTCATTTGCCCTAATCTTGTTTAATTAAAATAATCATAATTAATTAACTCAGAAGCAATCTAGACCCTTCATTCACGCGCGTGGTCAACCATTTCAAACCCAGAAGCCATCCTGGCCCTCCTTTCAGTTGACTTCAGCCTTTTTCATTTTTATTTTCATATTTAATTCATTTGTTTTGCATAATTTATTAAAAATAGCAAAAATGTTGTAAAAATTATGAAACTTTTTGTCAAGAGTTTCATTAATTTTTAAGACACAAAAATATTTTTATTTTCATTTTTAGCATTTAAAAAGTATTTTAAAATATTTAAAAGTTTATTTTTAGTTGATTAATGAAAATTAATTTATTAAAAATACTTTTAGGTATTTAAAAATCACCAAAATATTCATGAAATGTTCTAAGACATTTAAAAACATTGTCCAACCTTCAAACCAAATTTATTTTTGGATCTTGATGCATTTTAAGAATTTCTCATTGAATTAAAATCATTTTTGTGCATTATTTTGATCCAAAGTTCAAAAAATCATTTCTGCCTATTCATGAGGAGTTGGACATTGATTCTTTTTGCATTGCATTGTGTTTAGCATGAGGTTTGTGAGATTAAATGGCCATGATTTGATCTTTCATTTTCTATTTGTTTGACACTTCTTTTGTTTAGGAACCCTAAAACCCTAAAAAACTTGTAAAAACCATAACTTGAAATTGGTTAAGAGTTGAAACTTCTCCTTTGGGCATTGGTTTAGTATAGGATTAGGGGCCCTTTGAGTGGCATTTTCAATTTTTATCTTAGGGTTTGCTTCTGATTTTGATTTTTGTTTGTTGCATTGATCATAAACCCTAATTTGGGCTTCCATATGCATCCATCTTGCATTCTCTTGCATAACATGACTTGCCATGACATTTCAAGCATCCATTAGATTCATTTGACATCATAAGACATATTGAAAGCATGTTTGATCATTTCATCATGTATTTGCCATGTTGTATGCCATGTGCACTTCATAACTTTTCATGTATGTTTATGGTTCCTAGCTTGCTTCATTTGCATTCATGAACTTGTATGATCATTTCCATATGCTGCCTCATGTTTGTAGCATCTCATAGCATCATTAGCATCATGTATATGCTTCTGGTTTTGTTTCTCATCATGTCATCTCATCCCATCTTGCATTGCATTGCATTCCTTTTCTAACCTTTCAGGTGGTAAGTGACTTTGAGAAGTGAATTTGCGTTCACTTCTCATAACTTTCTCTTCATCACTCTCTTGCATCCATTGCTGCATTTTTGTTTGTGTTTGAGTTTGAGCTTGCTCATTCTTCCTCTTCCCACCTTCTTTCTCCAAGTGACTTGACTTCTTGAATGAAGCAAGTCACTTTGCTTCTCTTGATCCTTTCATCTGCTTCCTGGTGGTTCCATTGAAGATTGTTCTTGCAAACCTCACAAACCTTAGGAACAACCAAGCATGACAATGATTAGGGTTTTGATTAGTCTCCCCTTTTAGTTTTTACCTTTGTGTCTCTTTTGAGTCATCTCTTCTCACCTCATAATCAGGGACTAAACCCTAAAGGCTTTAAGGCTTTGTGATTAAGCTTATGCCTGCATCCTTCTCTTAGGATGGAGTGTATAACTTTAATCCTGAGTGTTAAACCCTTAATGTGTTTAAATCTCTTAATCAATTCACTTAATAAGTATCAAGACATCATACTTGTAACTTGGGCCTTGCATTAGGGTTCTAATTCTTCCTTAACTGGTTAAGAAGGACTAACCCTAGTGTTAATGGACAAGTCCCCCTCAAGTTGTCTTACAAATCATAAAACTCACTTCATCATCATACCATTAAATAAAATCCACTTAATCAAAAGCTTGTTTTGTCATGAGTTTAATCCCTAATCATGGATTAAGTTGAGGAGCTTTCCTCAGCTTAAACATTCTCATCTATTATCCTTCTATTGGGATGGTGTAATGAGTCTGTTAAATCCCTGATTATGGCTTAACCTCATTACTCAACACTAAACAAAAAACCACAAAAACATCTAATTGATCACAAGTAGGTTAATGATCTTAATCCTACACCAAAGGTGAATAAGTGTGAGAATCTGACTTCACACTTAAGGTACTCTCATTACCCCTAAACAGAGGGAAGATGTGATGAGTTTACTAAATCCATTGGTTTAGGCTTAGGCTCATTAACTTACGACAAACTCTCAAAAGAAATAAAAGACTAAAAATGCAAAAACAAACAATAATCGTCTCCTTCGGGATTCTTTTCTCATCTCATTCACTCACAACCGAGAACTTGCTTCTTCCGTCTAATGCAAGACAGTTTGCACCTGAGCCAGACAGGTCATACACTTGAGCATTGACAAGTAAGCAGTTCACAAGTCAATTCACCTTTCAGTCTCTTTGGATCGAACTACGGTGTTCTGACTTCCTCATTGCACGAGAGGATACGTAGGCATAACTTAACAGTTATCGGACAAAAGTCTCTGTATATCCCCCCTCTTTCCAGCTTCACTCTTTAAGCCTCATGATCATGAGCAATTCATTCTCATTCTTACACTGACACATCATTTATACACCTCACACTCCTTTTACACTGACACCTGTACATCCTTTTCCAGCTCTTTTATACACAAATTGCACTGACACTACCCCTTTAAAACACAAACCTTTCAAGCGTGGATCCCGTCGAGTACGACGGACAATCTGGGTGCTAATACCTTCCCAGGTTGTAACCAACCCCCTTTCTCAGTCTCTCTGGTTCGCAACCGTCTTATCCATCTTTTCTAGGTCTATGCAGCATTGCCTTTCCTCCGGGATAAAAATGCCTAGCTGGCGACTCTATTCATCTCCAGTGAGTTCACGGCTGTGTGTTCTCATTGTTCTTTTCGCCGACCGTTCGCGTCTGTACCTTTATCTGGGCCCATTCCCATTTATCGGGAGCGACAGCTTGGCGACTTCACTGGGGATGCTTATACTGTAACCAGGGCTTCTGGTTCTTTTTGTGGGTTCCTCCTAGCGCTTGTTTGATTTGTGTTTACTGGGGTGTTATGTGCTTATTTGTGTTTGTATATTGGTATTTATTTACTATTTTATGTACAATGGCTTTATTGCTTTCTTTATGCTTTACATATATCATACTGTCATGCTGTCTGGCTGGATCTGGTTTTGCTTTGGTGGGTGGGTGTTCCATTGAGAGTTAAGGTCCTATACCTGGGACCTGAGTGACACCTAGGCTAGAGTGAATCATATTCTTTCCCATTCCATCTCGGTCTGGTGCGGGAATATGAAACACGATTCAGACATGGGTTTCTTCTTGAGAACTCTGTGTTGCAGATTTCCTGCAATGCTAGGGCTATCTGGGAAGTCTGCTAAGTCTGGATGACCTTTTAGTATTGACCTTCAGAAACTGAGGTGAATTAGAGGAGGAACTTTTATGGTTATTGTAAACACTGTACCTCCGGGTTAGAAGTGTTTACACTTCTCATAACTGATCCAAGTCTGAGGATCCTTGTTTTAGAACACCACCTGCGAGGGGGTTGGGCTGTTTACAGGTTTGCAGGTACCTTGACCTCAGAATACCCTATTACTTTGTTTGTTTAAGAGCACTTCATGTTGGAACAGTTCTTGTGATTCTAAAACCCTGGACATGTGGCTTTTTATTTGAGCCCCCCACCTTGGTTACTGGATTTATAGACCTCCATCTGGATTTGTTGAACATACTTGGACCTATATCAAGGCATTTGATCAGATCCAGCTCAGTCACAAACCCTTGCATATCATTTGCATACATAAACATTGCATCATATTGACATTTGCTTATTTGTGTTTCAGGGTATCCATCTTCATTTGGTTCTGGTTTTGACCCCATCTTCAGTATTGACCTATCTTCATTTGCACCTGCTTCAGCTATCTGCTTCAGCCAATCAGTGGCCCTTTCTTCAGTATCATCATCAGCCCTTGTCTCTACTCAGTCTCAACATCATGGCACCTAAAAAGAGCAACATCACCTACCACTTCTTCCAGCCAGAGCTATCTGACATCAGGAGGATTCAGACCCTGATCACTCCAGATCACATACCATTGTTCAGGGAACACTTTGGAGATATACTTGATATGGTTATGGATCTGGACCCTTCACAAAGAAGCCTGATCCACACTTGCCTTCAATTTTATGATCCCCCACTGAGATGTTTCACTTTTCAAGACTTTCAGCTGGAAGAATACTCATCATTAGTGGGTATACCCATCAGGGGTGGAATCCCTTTCAACCCTGAGATGATCTTTCCTGGTAATGAAGAGGTAGTAAAGGCTTTGCATTTGGAACCTATTCTGATTGAGCAGCATATGACTTCCAAGGCTGGAATCCCTGGCTTCCATCTGGATTTCTTGATTTCTCAAGCTACCCTGAAAGCTTCTTTAGGAGAGTGGAAAGCTGTCTGTGCTTTATTGGCCTTGAGTATATATGGAGTTGTATTGTTTGCAGATGAGCCTCGATTCATTAGCAAGAATGCAATCCATCTTTTCATCTTGAGGAACCCAGCGCCCACTTTATTGGGAGACCTCTACTACTCAGTGCATCAGAGGAATAAAAAGCAGAGGGGAAGATTAGTGAGGTGTTGTGCTCCATTGTTCCACACTTGGCTTCTCAGGCATCTACCTAGGACAAATGCATTTTTGAACCCTCATCAGCAGAGAAACTGGGCTAAAAGACTCACTGCTCTAACTTCAGCTGATATCAGGTGGTGCACCCAAAGCACCAAGGGCAGGGATATCATCACCAGCTGTGGGCATTTTCCCAATGTGCCCCTAATAGGAGTTAAGGGTAGTATCAATTACAACCCTCTGCTATTCAAAAGACAACTGGGCTATGCGCTGGTCCACACTCCTAAGGCACAGGACCTGGTTGAGACTCTTTATTGCGAGAAAAAGCCTAATCTGGCTACTGTTAGGCAGGATGCTTGGGCCTGGGATAATGTTCAAACCAAGGGAGTAACCATTCTGGGGAAGTGCAGCAATGTGGCATCAGCACAATATTATGAGTGGTCTCGTGCCAGGGCTCAATTCTCTGGAATGCCCTTTACCATAGAAGATGTGCCTGAATCATCTTCAGCACCACCCCCTGCCACTATCAGTTTAGAGGAGTTTGAGAGCTTGAAAGAAAGAAATGAGAAGTTAACTCAGGCTTTGCAGAAGACCCTCCGGGAGAGGAGTGATGGTAGGATAGAGATTGAGAGGCTAGAGAAGCTGAGAGTGGAGCATCTGGTTAAGATTGAGAAGTCTGGGGATTATATCAAAAAGTCTAAAGCCGGAGAGCAAATTTTAAAGAATGCTTGCAAGGAAGCCCAGTTCCAGAGAGCAAGGACAGACTTGTATCTGAAGGAGAGTCAGGCTAGGTGGGTCAGGATCACCGACGCTCGTACTCTGGAGGATAAGAGGGTCCAAGACAAGGTAGAGCAACTGGAAGCTAGTGCAAAAGAGCAGCAAGAAGCCCTGGCAGCAGCCCAGAGGGAGATATCAGAGCTGAAGATCAAAGCAGGAGTGAAGAGGTCAAAGGACCAAAGTCAGCACAAGAAGCTAACAGCAGTTGTTACGACCCGGAATCTCCTCATCAGGAATCTCACGGAGCGCCCAGCTGATCCTGTGACCGAAGCACTTCTCAAGGAAGTTCGTGAGGATGAGTTTGGTCTTGGTGTTTGACCATTTATTTGTTGTTGCTTTCATTCCATGTACTTTTATTTTCCTGTAATGTATTTTGACCCCTCAGAGGGCTTGTATTTGTAAACAAACTATGTACCATTTTGCTTTTGTAATATATGTCTTAGTTTGTTCCATCCGAGTTTACTTTGAAAGCAACATCAACAGCATCTTCAAGGGTCTGGAAGGGTCAAAACTGAATGCCAAGCCGGATACCTTGAAAACAAATAAGCATACTGCATTGCATGCTAACCCTTTTGTTTGTTTTGTAGGTTTTTGATTTATTGCCACTAACTCTGTTGTGATGTTCAGGAACTATTGCTCGACGCCGAGTATTTCCCCTCAACCGACCGCACCGTTATCCGACCCGTAACAACCTCCCGGGCATACAGATGGATCAGATGCAGCAGGACCTTACCGAGGTAAGGAACCAAATGGCCAATGAAAGGCTAGAAATGAGGAATCAAATGACGCAGTTTATGGAAGTAATGAACAACATGGCTCAGAGCCAAGAAAGATTGAGGGCCATGGTGGAAAGGCAAAATCAAGAAGATCCACATATAGGGACTGCCGGCACCAGCAACAATGAAAGGGTCCAACCTCATGTTAACCCCCCTGTATTTGGCCCCCATCTTCATCCAGAGGTCAATATTCCTGCAAATGTTCAGGGGACTGCCACTGCAGCCAGGGTACTGCAAGAAGACCCCCAAGAGGATCAGTTTACAGTAATGGGTGCTGGGGAAGAAGCTTATGATAGAAGGCTGGATGAGATAGCTGAGAAATTGAGGTCCTTAGAGTCTTAAAACTCTTTGGGTTTCGATGTCATGGACATGGGCTTGGTAGACGGGGTCAGGATCCCCCATAAGTTTAAGCCTCCTTGCTTTGAAAAATACAACGGGACTTCATGCCCCCACACTCATTTGCAATCATTTCTGGGAAGGCTGAAGGCCTATACTATGGATGAGAAGCTCTGGATGTTCTATTTCGAAGACAGCTTGACAGGAGCTTCAAGAGAATGGTACTCTCATCTGACGAGAGCAACCATCAGGTGTTGGAAGGATTTGGCAGAAGCTTTCATTAGACAATATCAGTACAACTTAGATATGGCACCCAACAGGACCCTCCTAATGGGAATGTCACAGTCGTCAAGGGAAAGTTTCCGAGAATATGCCCAGAGATGGAGGCAATTGGCTGCCGCTGTTCAACCA
Source organism: Lathyrus aphaca (assembly GCA_963966055.1). Classification (NCBI taxonomy): domain Eukaryota; kingdom Viridiplantae; phylum Streptophyta; class Magnoliopsida; order Fabales; family Fabaceae; genus Lathyrus; species Lathyrus aphaca. Next base: position 62,283,643 of record OZ014519.1, on the reverse strand, counting down.
CCTATGTCTGAGAGGGAAATGGCAGATATGTTTATGAACACCCTCCAGGGAACATATATTGACAGGTTGACTGCTTTCTCTTCCACTAGCTTTGCGGATGTTGTCATAGCTGGGGAGAGAATTGAAAGCCTGTTAAAAATGGGCAAGATTTCTGACAATGGTGCCAGCTCGTCCAGTAGTACAAGAAAGCCTTTTGCAGGCCCAAGAAGAACTGGCGAGACCAATGCCATCCACACCAACAGGGGCAGGCCCCAATATGTTCACAGATCAGTGGCAGCAGTCACCATTCCCGCTCCAGCTCATCCTCAACCAGTTTATCAACCTCCGCAACAAAACTACCAGCAACAACCTCAGTACCATCAAAAAGCTCAGTATCCTCCAAGGAACTACAACAACACCAACAACAATAACCAGCAAAGGCCATTCCAACAGAGGCCTTCTCAAGCCAACAGGGTAATCGATCCGATCCCTATGCCATATGCTACATTGCTGCCACAACTCTTGAAACTCAACCTAGTTGAGCTAAGGACGTTGGCACCTCCAGATCCCAACAGTCTACCCAGGAATTATGATTCCAACGCCAGATGTGCCTTCCATTCAAATGCACCTGGCCACAGTACAGAAAAGTGCAGAGCCTTGCACATGAAGGTACAAGACCTGGTAGACTCTAAAGCTCTGAATTTCGCACCACCACCTAATGTCAACAAAAATCCGATGCCAAACTACGGGGGTCCCAGGATTAACGCTATTGAAGAAGACAAGCCGTCTTATTTAATAACTAGTGTGGGTCAGATCCGGACACCGTTGGTAGAAATTAAGGCTCAGCTCTTCGAATGTCAAATGTTCCCGGGGTGTGAGTTGGGATGTGCTTACTGCAATATCTCAGTCAATGGGTGCGATAACCTGAGGAATGGCATAGATGGTCTCATTCAGAGTGTCCAACTTCAGATCACCACATCATTTCCTACAAATCCAGCAATCTCATCAGCAATAACTCCAGAACCTCCTACAACTGCAACAACCATTGTTCCTGACAATTCTTCGGCTTCATCAACAAGTGCTCCATCTGTCATTTCAACTGACCAGGCATCAACAAATATTCCTTCTACAACTCCAACACCACTCCATTTCGAAACTCCTACAACAACAACATCCATTCTTCCAACAATGTCTCCTACAACACCAGCAACAAATCACGAAGATGTCTCAACTGTCACAATATTTTATGATCCTGAAAACAACTCTGCCTACAACTCAGAAAGTGCTGCTCCCATCAGAGCACCAGTCACAATTTATTACGATCCACAGACTATCACAATTCCTTCCGCAGCTGCAGTCAGTCCAGTCACTATCACGGTGCCTGGACCAGTACCTTATGAAAGTAGTAATGCCATCCCCTGACATTACGGCTCTGACCTGTACTGCGAAGGACAAAGAATCACTTTTGAATCATCAACCCCTGCACCACAAATTGACAATGTGGGAGGAGGCGGAGGCTTCACTCGAAGCGGACGTCTTTTCGCTCCACAAACTCAGAGACCCACTGCCGAAGCAGAAGCTGCTGCTAAGGCAAAAGGAAAAAGCTTGGTGCAGGAAGAGCAGATTGTTAAAGAAGCTTTGAAAACACCCTTCGATCAAGAGGTTGATGAGTTCATGCGAATCATCAAGAAGAGTGATTATAAAATAGTGGATCAGCTTCATCAGACGCCTTCCAAGATCTCAATACTATCATTGCTTATGTGCTCCGAAGCCCATCGGAATGCACTACTCAAAGTCTTGCACGCAGCTTACGTGCCTGAAGAGATCACTGTCAATCAGCTGGAAGCTGTAGTTGGAAATGTTAATGCTAGTCACGGACTAGGGTTCACCAATACTGATTTGACAACGGAAGGCCGCAACCATAACAAAGCCTTGCACATAACCATGGAATGTAAAGGTGCCGTCCTTTCCCATGTGCTGGTGGACACGGGGTCATCCCTCAATGTCTTACCTAAGAAGGCCCTGGTGAAGTTAGAATATGAAGGATTGGCGTTGAGACCCAGCAACCTGGTGGTGAGAGCCTTTGATGGTTCAAAGAGATCGGTTCTGGGAGAAATTGAATTGCCCATAACGATTGGCCCGCAGACCTTCAAAACGACCTTCTACGTGATGGATATACAGCCTGCCTACAGCTGTCTATTGGGTAGGCCATGGATTCACGCCGCTGGCGCCGTGACCTCTACCCTTCACCAGAAGTTAAAATATGAGTGGGAGGGTCAAATCGTTACAATCTGTGGAGAAGAGGATATTTTTGTCAGCCACCTAGCTACCTATAAGTATATTGAGATGGATGGGGAGATCCATGAAACAATGAGCCAAGGTTTCGAGGCCTTGAACATCAATGAAACATCTGATGTGCCTGGTACTTCAATATCATCATACCAACAAGCCCGGAAGGTTGTTGAGGGAGGAAACGCCCAAGGCTGGGGCAAACTGCTATCGGTGGAGAAGAAAGAGGACAGATTTGGGTTGGGTTACAAACCAACTCAACAAGATCAAGCAGAGGCTGCGAAAGAGCCCAACTTTGTGAGTGGGGGGATGCTCACCCCTGATGCTGTCAACTGTCTGGAAGACGAGCTGGAAGAAGAACGCAACCTGGAAAGCTGGATTCGTCCAAAGATCCCGGGGAGCAGTATCTCAAACTGGTATTCCCAGGAAATTATAAGAGTTACTCATGCAGAGTAATTATTATTTCCTGTATTTTTATAGCATGCATCAAAGTCTTGCATCTTGCCCAAGATGACAAGACTCATTTTGTAATCGGGCCATCTGTACTTTTTGTGCAAACAAGATTAATCAATGAAATATCAGACATCTTTTTGCAAATGAGTCTTTTTCTTTTCCGCTCACTGTTTTTCCATTTTTCTTTTTGTACAAAAAAATAAATGGCAGTGTTTTCAAAATGACAACTTTATTTCACTTTTCTAAAACAAGATTAAAATCAAATCACTAAAATGAACAAACTGAACCCTTGCAGAGAGTGCCTTCCTGACAGCACCAACAACAGCACGGCTATGACTTCGTATGACTTTGACAATCCAATCAATCAAGCCGATGAAGGGGTTGAAGAAGAGTATGAGCTTCCTGAAGAGCTAGCCAGGTTGTTAAGACAAGAGGAAAAGGTTATTACTCCTCACCAGGAGGAGGTCGAAGTGATTAATCTTGGTACAGATGAAGACGTGAAAGAGGTTAAAATCGGGGCCTGCCTGCAAGACTCAGTGAAGAAACAACTGATTGACCTGCTTCAAGAGTATGTGGACGTGTTTGCTTGGTCTTATCAAGATATGCCAGGGTTGGACACCGACATTGTTGTGCACAAGCTGCCTTTGAGGGAAGAATGCCCGCCGGTCAAACAGAAACTGCGCCGAACTCGTCCCGACATGGCTATGAAAATCAAGGAGGAGGTACAAAAGCAATGGGACGCCGGGTTCCTTGCTGTAACTAGTTATCCACCGTGGGTTGCTAATATAGTACCTGTGCCTAAGAAAGACGGCAAAGTAAGGATGTGTGTTGACTACCGGGATCTGAACAGAGCCAGCCCGAAAGATGACTTCCCATTACCTCACATTGATGTATTGGTAGATAACACGGCTCAGTTCTCGGTATTCTCCTTCATGGACGGATTTTCAGGATATAATCAGATCAAGATGTCACCTGAAGACATGGAGAAGACAACCTTCATCACACCCTGGGGCACGTTCTGCTACAAGGTAATGCCATTTGGGCTCAAGAATGCTGGCGCAACATATCAACGGGCTATGGTGACATTATTCCACGATATGATCCATAAAGAAATAGAATGTTATGTGGATGACATGATTGCCAAGTCCCTTACTGAAGAAGACCACCTGGTGAATCTACTGAAGTTATTCAAGCGTCTGAGGAAATACCAATTGAAGTTGAACCCCAACAAATGCACATTCGGGGTGCGATCTGGTAAGCTGCTGGGTTTTATTGTAAGCGAGAAAGGGATTGAAGTTGACCCTGATAAAGTCAAAGCCATCCAAGAGATGCCTGCACCGAGGACAGAGAAAGAAGTTCGAGGTTTCTTAGGTCGATTGAACTACATCTCAAGGTTCATATCCCACCTTACGGCAACCTGTGAACCTTTGTTCAAATTGTTGAGAAAAGAACAGACGGTCAGGTGGAACGAAGACTGCCAAAGGGCTTTTGACAAGATCAAAGAATACTTACAAGAACCTCCAATCCTTATGCCTCCAGTTGAAGGAAGATCTCTAATCATGTACTTGACAGTATTAGAAGAGTCGATGGGGTGTGTGTTGGGCCAGCATGACGAGTCTGGTCGAAAAGAGTATGCAATATACTACCTAAGCAAAAAGTTTACCGACTGTGAACAACGTTATTCACTGCTCGAGAAAACATGTTGTGCTTTAGCGTGGGCTGCTCGCCGACTGAGACAGTATATGTTGACCCACACTACTTTGTTGATCTCAAAAATGGACCTAGTCAAGTACATTTTCGAGAAGCCAGCTCTTACCGGACGGGTTGCAAGATGGCAAATGATCCTTACTGAATATGACATCCAGTACACATCTCAGAAAGCCATCAAGGGCAGTGTACTGTCTGAATATCTTGCTGAGCAACCTATCGATGATTACCAGCCTATGAGATTTGACTTCCCTGATGAAGACATCATGTTCATAAAAGCAAAAGATCATGAAGAGCCTGTTCACACTGAAGGGCCTGACCCAGAAGAAGAATGGACTATGATGTTTGATGGGGCTGTTAATATGAATGGTCGTGGTGTTGGTGCAGTACTCATTACACCTAGTGGAGTTCACATGCCTTTCTCGGCAAAACTCACTTTCAACTGCACTAACAACGAAGCTGAATACGAAGCTTGCATTATGGGTCTTGAGGAGGCTATTGACCTCAGGATCAAGACGTTGACCGTATTCGGAGATTCAGCTCTGGTAATCAATCAAACCAATGGCAAATGGTACACCCACCAGGATCATCTGATACCTTACAGGGATTATACAAGGAGGTTGTTTACTTTCTTTACAACAGTCAAGCTTGAGTATATCCCTCGGGACGAGAATCAGTTTGCAGATGCCCTGGCTACCATTTCCTCCATGATCAAAGTTCAAGCTGCTAACTTTGTACCTCAGATTTCAGTATCCAGACTCGACAGACCAGCATATGTGTTCGCAGCAGATGTTGTTAAAGATGATAAGCCTTGGTTCCATGACATTAAATGCTTCTTGGAGGATCAAACATACCCACCTGGGGCATCTTCCAATGATAAGAAGACTTTGAGAAGGCTTGCTGGTAGTTTCTTTCTGAACGCTGATGGGTCTTTATACAAAAGGAACTTTGATATGGTACTCCTCAGATGTGTTGATAAGACAGAAACGGAGTTGTTAATGCATGAAGTGCACGAGGGATCCTTTGGTACCCATGCAGGAGGGCATGCCATGGCCAAGAAATTGTTGAGATCAGGCTATTACTGGATCACGATGGATGCAGACTGTTGTGCCTACGCCAGAAAATGCCATAAATGCCAGATTTATGCAGATAAGGTGCATGTGCCTCCCAATCCTTTGAACATCATGTCTTCACCCTGGCCCTTTGCTATGTGGGGCATTGACATGATTGGCAAGATTGAACCGACTGCTTCGAATGGCCACAGATTCATCCTGGTCGCCATCGACTATTTCACCAAGTGGGTCGAAGCAACGTCCTATGCAAACGTTACAAGGCAAGTGGTAGCCAGATTTCTGAAAAGAGATATCATCTGTCGATACGGAGTGCCCGAGCGAATCATTACTGATAATGGTTCCAACTTAAACAACAAAATGATGGCAGAGCTGTGCCGGGACTTCAAGATTCAACATCACAATTCTTCTCCTTACAGGCCAAAGATGAATGGCGCTGTTGAGGCAGCAAATAAGAATATCAAGAAGATTGTGCAGAAGATGGTAGTCACTTACAAAGACTGGCATGAAATACTACCGTTTGCCTTGCAGGGGTACCGCACGTCAATCAGAACATCCACTGGGGCAACACCGTATCAACTTGTGTATGGTATGGAGGCAGTCCTACCTGTTGAAGTTGAATTACCCTCTCTACGGGTACTAATGGATGTTAAACTGAGTGAAGCAGAATGGGTTAGGGCCCGATTCGAACAACTGAGTCTGATTGAAGAGAAGAGATTGGCTGCAATCTGTCATGGGCAGTTATATCAGAAAAGAATGAAGAGAGCCTTCGATCAGAAAGTCAGGCACCGAGAGTACCAAGTAGGAGATCTTGTGCTGAAAAGAATCCTCCCTCCTCATACAGACCACAGGGGCAAATGGACCCCAAACTATGAAGGACCATTTGTGGTAAAGAAAGTTTTCTCGGGTGGAGCACTGATGCTCAGCACCATGGATGGTGAGGACTTCCCGTCCCCTGTGAATTCAGACGCAGTTAAAAAATACTTCGCATAAAAATGATCCGCTGGACATAAAAACAGAATGTAAGTCCAGGCAAAAATAGGGCACCCCGGCGAGTCAAAAATAGAATAAAAGGCTCGGGCAAAAATAAGGGAAAATAGATAAAAATGTACACCCGCTGAGTTGAAAAGCCGCATTGGACAGCTCAGGCAAAAATGGGTATCCCGATGGATTGAAAACCCGGAAGGGCGATCCATGCAAAATAAGGGAATAAGCGAACAACTGCATTCTGAATTCGTCTGTATCATCTACAACTTGGTAAGCTTCGAAAAGATCAAGCTTCAATCAGAATCAACATTCTTCAAAAAGTAAGATGAGAAAAACGTCAAAAGTCATACGGGTCATAGTGAAGAGGAAGCTCCTCAAAGCGTCATCAACACTGCCAACATTTTGTTTCTCAATTTGTAACAATCTCCTCATTTCAGGGGATATGTTCCTTTGACTGTATCTCGCCAATTCAGGGCATATGAATTAATAAAATCAGATTTTCAGTCATGTCTCGTTTTGTACATTTTATTTGCAAAAAAATGTCTGATGTCTTAAAAGAAAAAAACTGATTGCATAAGAATACAGATGTTTATCTTCAAATAAAAACATGCTTGCAGGAAACATGCTTACTCTCAGACGTATCCTAACTCCTATGACGGAATCCAGTAAGGGATACCTCGGGATTATCTTGTGCGTTTTTCTATCTTTTTCAGGATTGCAGGTATCTAGAACGCAACTTGGGGCATGAAAACTTTATCCCAGCAAGCTGGCAAATCAACACTCAATTTTAGCACCCGAAGTGCTCTCTCCCCAGCTAAGTTGCCTTTCATGACTCCTCCCAGCTGAGTTGCCACTTATTACTTATCCCCATCAGAATGGGCAGGTATCACAAAAGGCACCTATATCCCCGACTGAGTCAAGGATCCTCTTCAACAGAATCCTTAGGGAGGTCTCTCAGTGATCTCTCTTTCTCCCCAGCCGAGTTGCCTTTTTATCCTCAGCCGGAGCACAAAAGTCAGGGAACCATCCCCCCACAGAGCTCCAGCCTCTATCCAAAAAAGCAACGCATAAGAACTCACAACAAAGTGAAGAAAGCTTCTACAAACCCCAGCTGGGTCCTATGTTCATTAGGATAGGTCTATCAATGGCCCGAATCCCCAAGCAGATATCATATCATCAGATCTACCCGTGATCTCATCCCCAGCTGGGATGTCTACTTCAAACGGATCGATCAAAGATCCTCGCAGCAACGGGACCCGGATCCCGGGTTGGTATCTTTGCATAATCATAGCATTTGCATCATATTCACCCACAAAGCGTAGCATTCCGTTTAATACGGAGCATTACGACAAAATCAAACATGTTGCAAAATCATAAGTCATGGTCTGAATCAAAACACCTGTGAATATTATCAAATCCATCAACAATACACGGAATGCTCCCCGTATTCCCCGGCGGAGAGCCCATACACTTCTCTTGCAAATACGGACACTTCCTGACACCCGTCCGTGTCATCTCCCCAGCAGAAAGCTAAGGCTTTTGCCTTACACCCATAAACACTCTTTTGGCGCCCGTCCGTGTCATGATCCCCCTGGAAAAAAAAAGGGGAAAGGGGATGGGGGCAGCATCCACAGAGGGAAATAGTAATGGAGATATGAAAGGCCGTCGTTCTCATGGATTGAGAATCCCAAGGCTTGCGTGAAGGAAGAAAGCAGTAGATGTTGCTCAAAAAGAACATGTTATTATTCATGAACAACTACACTCTAGGGTTTCCACCGACCGGAAAAATAAAGGAAGTAGTTTTACTGTGGTTCCCATTCGTCCTGATGGAGATGAAAACAACTGTTATGATTAAAAACATTCCTAGCAAATACAATCAAGATATGATAGTGGAGTACTTGGAGAACTATTGCATGGTTGAAAATGCAAAAGACCAAGAGAATGGAGAAGAAAACATTTTCTGCTTTGATTTTGTCTGCTTACCAAATCATTACCGGTAGCAGATACTTCTTGACACCAGTGCGTGCCATACCCCCAGCAGAAAGCCAAGACATCATCTTTGCACTCACCTACTTGTATATACAATTCCTTGACACCCGTCCGTGTCATTTCCCCAGCGCAGTCGCCTACACTTTTACAACCCATATACTTGTTGATATTATTATACTTTTCTCTCTTGACACTCGTCCGTGTCACCCTCCCCAGCAATTAAACACTCATCTATACAATACTCATACTCGTTACTCATGTTACACTCATATAGATACTCGTCCGTATCTTGTATATACCATTCATATCCCCACAGATTCGACTTTGGTCCTTGTTCTTTGTTAACCCGTTGGTACTCGTCCGTACCATCATCTCTGAACATGCGTCCAGCGTTTGTTTCTACATGATACTCGTCCGTATCATAGTCTTAAGGATGCTCGTCCGCATCTTTAATCCATACACTGTGTCAAACACTTTTGTCTTCTTGAATATGGATACTCGCCTGTGTCTGTCGTTCCCCAAAAGAATCCTCTCAGATTCAACACTCGTCCGTGTTCTCTGTTAACCAGTTGATACTCGTCCGTATCATCATCTTTGAACACGCGTCGGTATTTGTTTCTACCCGATACTCGTCCGTATCGTAGTCTTAGGGATGCTCGTCCGCATCTTTAATCCGTACACAACATCTAAACACTTATACCTTTTGTTTCTTGGATATAAACACTCGTCCGTGTTTACTACTCCCCAGTAGATTGCCAACAAAGCAAATTTTCCTTCTTATCAGGCATTCGTCCTATGTCATGATAAACCCTGAGAGCAGCCGTACCCTGCTAGGTGGTCGTCCTCCACCTCTTGATGGTCGTCCTCCATCATGCTCATCCGATGGCCGTCCCCATCGTTGATTTTAGCAGCCGTCCCCTGCTAGGTGGTCGTCCTCCGCCCGTTGATGATCGTCCTTCATCATTTTATCCAATGGTCGTCCCCATTGTTGATTTTGGTTATCTAGGCATTCGTCCTATGTCTTGATAAACCCCGAGAGCAGCCGTCCCCTGCTAGGTGGTCGTCCTCCACCTCTTGATGGTCGTCCTCCATCATGCTCATCCAATGGCCGTCCCCATCGTTGATATTTTCGGCAGCCGTACCCTGCCAGGTGGTCGTCCTCCACCTTTGATGGTCGTCCCCATCATAATTCCTTTATTCCCCAACAGAGCAGCCGTCCCCTGCTAGGTGATCGTCCTTCACCTTTGATGGCCGTACCCCATCATCTGTTTATTTCATTTATTCTTTAACCCGATGGCTGTCCCCGTCGTGGTCCCTTTTCTTTTAGCCCGATGGCCGTCCCCATCGTTGGTTACTTTGCTTTGTGAACTTGACGGCCGTCCCCGTCATGTTTTCCCCATAGAATTTTACAACTTTATCTTGATGGTCGTCCCCATCATAATTTCTTATTTTCCCCAGCTAGTCGGCCGTCCCCGTCTTGGCTTTACCTTTTATCCCCAGCATGTCGGCCGTCCCCGTCATTGCTTTATTTTCAGCACTTTCCCAGCATGTCGGTCGTCCCCGTCATTGCTCTTTACCCAGCAGTTGTCCTCTGCTCGACGGTCGTCCTCCGTCGCCCACACTTTACAATATACTTTATTTCCCTTTTACAATCTATATCCCTTTTCTTCTTCATTCTGTGAGTGCAAATTTTGGACTGTCTTTGGTATTCAACCACAAGTTATCTTGTTTGCCTGTTAAGCCGTCGCTTACATCCTGCACAGCTAACTCATGATTGAATAGGGGCAGCTGTAAACACCCCAAATTTGCCCTCACCCATTCACACCATGGCTTGTGATCATTTCATATGCATAAACACAATCATATCACCTCATATCCCATTTTTGATTCACTGCATAGTTTCTAAGTCATCTGCATCTAGGGTTTGTGATCTGAGCAATCCCAGAGCTTCTTGAGCCACTCCAAAGGCCACCAATCACTTCAAAGGGATCCATGTGTGTTCTTATATCATATTACATCCTCTCAAAGTCAAAAATGCAAAAGGATCACAAGAACTGGGATTGGTGTGGATGCAGAGCCAAGTTTGACTGCACAGTTGACCTAAAATTAGGGTTTTGGTTTCAGAGTCCATAACTCCAAATTTTTTGGTCATTCTTGTCTCCATTGGTCTCTATATGGTATAGGGAGTATGCATATCAATTTTCATGAAGAAATTCCATGGGGAAGTCATCTGATCAAGGGTTGACTTTTCAGACAAGTCAGTGCAAAATCAGGGCATCTGAGGCCCCCAATGACCAAACCAAGGGTTGATCTTCATCATTTTGAGTGTATATGATCTTTATTTGATCATGGAAGAAGATTGAAGTTCACAAAATTCAAGAATTTGAAGTTTTTGCAAAGTTGACTTTTTAGGGCATGGTTGACTTTTCAAGAATATGTCATTTTATGCCATTTTTCAAACCTTGCTTTTTGATCCAAAAATGTTTCAATTGAAAAAACTTTGGTCATGAAAGTTGTAGAATACATTTTTCCCTTTTCAAAAAGTACAAGAACATGACCTAATTCATGTTGGATCAAAAGTTATGGTGTGTCAAAGTTGGCAAAAATCACTAATTTTCAAGTTATGCCTCAAAAGGAAAACTTGCAATTTCATGTGCCAAGCATTCTTGTGACTTCTAATTGACATCAAACCATTACACAAGCATCATGTAAGTCCTAAAGTTCAGATTGGACCAAGGTTTCCTCATGTTTTATGGCTTGTGGGACAAGAAAATTTCATGTGAACCAAAAGAGAGCAACTTGCAAAACCATCATCACACTCTCACCAACTTGCTGCATTGGCCATTGAACCTTCCTAGCACTCCACACACACCTTGCTGCGCAGCCCATGCCTCTTGTACCAAGCTAGAACTTAGCCCATGCCTCTCTTACAACAAAGTGGACTTTTTGCAAAAGTAGACATCCCAATCACAGCAGGCCAGGTCACATCACCTGACCAATGGGAGTTCTTTATGCAAAGCAAATGCTGGCCATAACACATAACAAGCAAGGCTGAAACACACAAGAACACAACATTCACAAAATCACCCCCTCAAGCAAAAGCCTTCGAATCTCTCTGCACAGTTCACAAACATTCAAACCAATTCCACACATCAACTCACCTTGCTTCACTGAGCCAAAACCAACAAGACACAAGCCTGAATCGAGCAAGAACACCTCATTTCCATTTTCACTCCAACCTGCATTTTCCTTCTAAACATCTTCCACAGGCCATAAACACTCAAACAAATTTCATAAACCTTCTCCACTCACCACACTGGTCATAAAGAACCACTCACATTGGCCTGAAACAGCCTGAATCACCATCACCATTTTCAACTGAGCTTGAGCAGAAGCTGTTCAAACTCCTTAACCAGCCAACATAAATTCCTCCTAAGCATTCAAGGATCATCAGGGGACCAAGCAAAGTGGATTGCATTAAAGGGAGAGGTCAGAAAGTTGCTGGAGTGAAAGCTTCGAAACTCAGGTAGCTCAAGAACTTCTTTTCCAGAAATGGATTTTTAAGTTCTAAAGTTGTTCTCCATGCTTCACTGATTGCTCTGATATCTTTAGTTTTGAAAATGGTGGAGAGATGAGAGTTTAATTTGTTTCTGAAAGTTTTGCCCTAAAATCTTCTTTGTTTCGATTCATGAGATTAATGAAATATAAATGAGTTTTGGCTTGGGGTTTTGATTCAGTAAGTTGTGGGGATCATTTCCATGTTTTTAGATTTCATTTTAGTTGCGTTTTGAGAGTTTTAGGAATTTTCAGGTGGGGTTCCCACCGGAGAAGACGACCGGAGGTCTTCTCCGGCCACCTGAAAATCATTAGGGTTTTAATCCTGTAATTAAGGCAGTTTGAATTTCGTGCGTTGGATGGCTTGACTTTGTTGACTTCCCGCGCGCATGGAAGGTCCAGATTCGTTCATTTGCCCTAATCTTGTTTAATTAAAATAATCATAATTAATTAACTCAGAAGCAATCTAGACCCTTCATTCACGCGCGTGGTCAACCATTTCAAACCCAGAAGCCATCCTGGCCCTCCTTTCAGTTGACTTCAGCCTTTTTCATTTTTATTTTCATATTTAATTCATTTGTTTTGCATAATTTATTAAAAATAGCAAAAATGTTGTAAAAATTATGAAACTTTTTGTCAAGAGTTTCATTAATTTTTAAGACACAAAAATATTTTTATTTTCATTTTTAGCATTTAAAAAGTATTTTAAAATATTTAAAAGTTTATTTTTAATTGATTAATGAAAATTAATTTATTAAAAATACTTTTAGGTATTTAAAAATCACCAAAATATTCATGAAATGTTCTAAGACATTTAGAAACATTGTCCAACCTTCAAACCAAATTTATTTTTGGATCTTGATGCATTTTAAGAATTTCTCATTGAATTAAAATCATTTTTGTGCATTATTTTGATCCAAAGTTCAAAAAATCATTTCTGCCTATTCATGAGGAGTTGGACATTGATTCTTTTTGCATTGCATTGTGTTTAGCATGAGGTTTGTGAGATTAAATGGCCATGATTTGATATTTCATTTTCTATTTGTTTGACACTTCTTTTGTTTAGGAACCCTAAAACCCTAAAAAACTTGTAAAAACCATAACTTGAAATTGGTTAAGAGTTGAAACTTCTCCTTTGGGCATTGGTTTAGTATAGGATTAGGGGCCCTTTGAGTGGCATTTTCAATTTTTATCTTAGGGTTTGCTTCTAATTTTGATTTTTGTTTATTGCATTGATCATAAACCCTAATTTGGGCTTCCATATGCATCCATCTTGCATTCTCTTGCATAACATGACTTGCCATGAAATTTCAAGCATCCATTAGATTCATTTGACATCATAAGACATATTGAAAGCATGTTTGATCATTGCATCATGTATTTTCCATGTTGTATGCCATGTGCACTTCATAACTTTTCATGTATGTTTATGGTTCCTAGCTTGCTTCATTTGCATTCATGAACTTGTATGATCATTTCCATATGCTGCCTCATGTTTGTAGCATCTCATAGCATCATTAGCATCATGTATATGCTTCTGGTTTTGTTTCTCATCATGTCATCTCATCCCATCTTGCATTGCATTGCATTCCTTTTCTAACCTTTCAGGTGGTAAGTGACTTTGAGAAGTGAATTTGCCTTCACTTCTCATAACTTTCTCTTCATCACTCTCTTGCATCCATTGCTGCATTTTTGTTTGTGTTTGAGTTTGAGCTTGCTCATTCTTCCTCTTCCCACCTTCTTTCTCCAAGTGACTTGACTTCTTGAATGAAGCAAGTCACTTTGCTTCTCTTGATCCTTTCATCTGCTTCCTGGTGGTTCCATTGAAGATTGTTCTTGCAAACCTCACAAACCTTAGGAACAACCAAGCATGACAATGATTAGGGTTTTGATTAGTCTCCCCTTTTAGTTTTTACCTTTATGTCTCTTTTGAGTCATCTCTTCTCACCTCATAATCAGGGACTAAACCCTAAAGGCTTTAAGGCTTTGTGATTAAGCTTATGCCTGCATCCTTCTCTTAGGATGGAGTGTATAACTTTAATCCTGAGTGTTAAACCCTTAATGTGTTTAAATCTCTTAATCAATTCACTTAATAAGTATCAAGACATCATACTTGTAATTTGGGCCTTGCATTAGGGTTCTAATTCTTCCTTAACTGGTTAAGAAGGACTAACCCTAGTGTTAATGGACAAGTCCCCCTCAAGTTGTCTTACAAATCATAAAACTCACTTCATCATCATACCATTAAATAAAATCCACTTAATCAAAAGCTTGTTTTGTCATGAGTTTAATCCCTAATCATGGATTAAGTTGAGGAGCTTTCCTCAGCTTAAACATTCTCATCTATTATCCTTCTATTGGGATGGTGTAATGGGTATGTTAAATCCCTGATTATGGCTTAACCTCATTACTCAACACTAAACAAAAAACCACAAAAACATCTAATTGATCACAAGTAGGTTAATGATCTTAATCCTACACCAAAGGTGAATAAGTGTGAGAATCTGACTTCACACTTAAGGTACTCTCATTACCCCTAAACAGAGGGAAGATGTGATGAGTTTACTAAATCCATTGGTTTAGGCTTAGGCTCATTAACTTACGACAAACTCTCAAAAGCAATAAAAGACTAAAAATGCAAAAACAAACAATAATCGTCTCCTTCGGGATTCTTTTCTCATCTCATTCACTCACAACCGAGAACTTGCTTCTTCCGTCTAATGCAAGACAGTTTGCACCTGAGCCAGACAGGTCATACACTTGAGCATTGACAAGTAAGCAGTTCACAAGTCAATTCACCTTTCAGTCTCTTTGGGTCGAACTACGGTGTTCTGACTTCCTCATTGCACGAGAGGATACGTAGGCATAACTTAACAGTTATCGAACAAAAGTCTCTGTATATCCCCCCTCTTTCCAGCTTCACTCTTTAAGCCTCATGATCATGAGCAATTCATTCTCATTCTTACACTGACACATCATTTATACACCTCACACTCCTTTTACACTGACACCTGTACATCCTTTTCCAGCTCTTTTATACACAAATTGCACTGACACTACCCCTTTAAAACACAAACCTTTCAAGCGTGGATCCCGTCGAGTACGACGGACAATCTGGGTGCTAATACCTTCCCAGGTTGTAACCAACCCCCTTTCTCAGTCTCTCTGGTTCGCAACCGTCTTATCCATCTTTTCTAGGTCTATGCAGCATTGCCTTTCCTCCGGGATAAAAATGCCTAGCTGGCGACTCTATTCATCTCCAGTGAGTTCACGGCTGTGTGTTCTCATTGTTCTTTTCGGCGACCGTTCGCGTCTGTACCTTTATCTGGGCCCATTCCCATTTATCGGGAGCGACATATCCGTGTAAGGCATATGGTAACATCTCGTGCCAATCTTTGTAAGTTTTTACCATTTTCTGCAGGATCTTTTTGATGTTCTTGTTTGCAGCTTCAACAGCTCCATTCATCTTCGGACGATACGGAGAAGAGTTATGATGTTCAATCTTAAAGGTCTCACACAGCTCTTTCATTGTTTTGTTGTTCAAATTGGTCCTATTATCTGTTATGATTCGGCTTGGGATCCCATAGCGGCAGATAATTTGGTTCTTGATGAAACGGGCAACCACTTGCTTTGTCACATTGGCGTAGGAAGTTGCTTCTACCCATTTGGTGAAGTAATCGATTGCGACCAAGATAAACCGATGACCATTGGAAGCTTTAGGCTCAATTGCCCCTATCATGTCAATGCCCCACATTGAGAAAGGCCAAGGCGATGACAGATCATTCAAAAGTGTTGGAGGTACGTGCACCTTGTCGGCATAAATCTGGCATTTATGACACTTCCTGGCATACTTGAAACAATCTGATTCCATGGTCAACCAGAAGTATCCAGCTCTCAAAATCTTCCTGGACATGGCATGTCCATTGGCATGTGTTCCAAATGATCCTTCATGGATTTCCCTGATCAATAAGTCTGCTTCGCGTTTGTCCACAGATCTGAGCAGAACCATATCATGATTTCTCTTGTAAAGCACATTGTTGCTGAGGAAAAACTTGGACGCCAATCTTCTTAAAGTCTTCTTGTCCAGAGTTGTTGCGTCCGCTGGGTACTCCTGATTTTGCAAATAGTTCTTGATGTCGTAGAACCACGGTTTCTCATCAGTTTCCTCTTCGACCAGTAGACAGTAGGCTGGTGCAGTTCTTCGCTCGATCGTAATGAGTGGAGCTTCATTAAGAAATCTGACTTGAAACATAGATGCCAACATAGCCAAAGCATCTGCAATTTGATTTTCTGCCCTTGGAACATGATGGAAAGTGACTTCGTCAAAGTATTTAATTAATTCCACAATATGGGCCCGATAAGGGATCAACTTCTCGTCACGGGTCTCCCATTCACCTTTGACTTGGTATATTACCAAAGCTGAGTCTCCATATACATCAAGGATCTTGATTCTGGTATCAATTGTAGCTTCGATACCCAAAACACATGCTTCATACTCTGCGATGTTGTTTGTACATTCGAAACATAATCTGGCTGTGAAAGGAGTATAACCACCATCAGGATTCATCAAAACAACTCCTACAACATGCCCCATGTAGTTAGAGGAACCATCAAACATCATCTTCTAACGAGAACCTGGCTCGGGACCTTCATCTGGACCTGGAACTTCACAGTCCTTTACCAACATAATGTCCTCGTCTGGGAAATCGAATTTCAAAGGTTCATAATCTTCGACAGGATGATCAGCAAGGTATTCAGATAAAACACTGCCTTTAATAGACTTTTGGGTTACATACTGGATATCATATTCGGATAACAACATGTGCTAACGGGCGAGTCTTCCTGTCAAGGCAGGCTTCTCAAAAATGTACTTTATTGGATCCATTTTCGAGATCAACAAAGTAGTGTGACAAATCATATACTGCCTGAGGCGTCTGGCCGCCCACGCCAAAGCACAACAAGTCTTCTCTAAGAGTGAATATCTGCTTTCGCAATCTGTGAACTTCTTGCTTAAGTAATAAATGGCATGCTCCTTACGACCAGTTTCGTCCCATTGGCCTAAAACGCAACCCATAGAACCCTCAAGTACAGTTAGGTACATGAAGAGAGGCTTCCCTGGAGTAGGTGGGATCAAGATAGGAGGTTCCTGTAGATAAACCTTAATCTTCTCAAATGCTTGTTGACAATCAGAATTCCACTCAATTTCTTGATCCTTTCGGAGCAACTTGAATAAGGGCTCACATGTAGCAGTCATGTTGGAGATGAATCTGGAGATGTAGTTCAATCTTCCGAGGAAACCCCTGACTTGCTTTTCTGTTTTGGGAGCTGGCATATCTTGAATTGCTCTGACCTTGTCCGGATCTACTTCAATACCTTGTTGACTAACAATAAAACCAAGTAACTTTCCGGATCGCACCCCAAAGGTACATTTAGCTGGATTCAGGCGCAATTGGAACTTTCTGAGGCGCTCAAATAACTTCAGGAGATGATTCAAATGATCCTCCTCACTTTGTGATTTGGAAATCATATCATCCACATAAACTTCTATCTCTTTGTGCATCATATCATGGAAAAGGGTGACCATTGCCCTCTGATAAGTGGCTCCTGCATTTCTAAGACCAAATGGCATAACTTTGTAACAATAAGTGCCCCATGGTGTGATAAAAGTGGTCTTTTCCATATCGTCAGGATCCATCTTGATCTGGTTGTATCCTGAAAACCCATCCATGAAGGAGAAAACAACAAATTTAGCAGTGTTGTCAACCAAAGTATCAATATGCGGAAGAGGGAAATCGTCCTTCGGACTGGCTTTGTTCAGATCCCTATAGTCCACACACATTCTGACTTTGCCATCCTTTGTAGGGACTGGCACAATATTAGCTACCCACTCAGGGTACTTCGCAACTGCAAGGAATCCAGCATCAAACTGTCTTTTGACATCCTCTCGAATCTTCAGAGCCATGTCTGGTCTTGTTCTTCGAAGCTTTTGCTTTACTGGGGGACAATCTGGTCGAAGAGGCAACTTGTGGACCACTATATCTGTGTCTAAACCGGGCATATCTTGATACGACCATGCAAACACATCTACATACTCTCTGAGAAGCTTGACCAATCTTCCTCTGATGTCTGCCCCAAGTGTTGTACCAATCTTGACTTCCTTCTTGTCTTCATCAGTGCCAAGATTGATGGTCTCTACCTGCTCCTTATGTGGCTGGATATCTGTGTGCTCATACTCAACTAATCTTGCCAGTTCTTCGGGAATGTCACAATCTTCCTCACTTTCATCTTCCGCTTGGTAGATGGGCGAATCAAAGTTAGGAGAGAATGTAGAGTCATTGGATTCAACAGGGTTTTCGCTTATTCTGCATATGAGAATGATTTGCTTTTATTAAAAGTGGAAAATAGAGAAATGCAAGAGAAAAAGCTTTTTATTGGTTTTGAAAGATTGCCATTTTCTTTTTTTTAAAGGTGAAAAGAGAGAGAGAGAGAGAGAGAGAGAGAGAGAGAGAGAGAGAGAGAGAGAGAGAGAAACAGTAAATGATCAAAATAAGAGTTTAACAAAATGCCTTCATTGATAATAACTTTTGAAAATGAGAAGGGGCCCTACAAAATACTCCCATAGCCTTGGGCAGAGCTAGGGAACTTTGAAAACATTTAAAAAACAACAAATTACTTTGACAATGGAAAAAACTCTGGGATCTCGACTGCCTCCCAATTGCCCAAGGCTTCTTCACACTGATATACCAAATGATTCACATCTTCATCTTCAGAACCTTCATCAATTGCATTGACCTGATAACCAGCACTGGAAAACACTTCTTGAATGGTCTTTGGACGTCCTTTGACGGAGGTTGACGCTCATTCCTTCACATGAGTTGGTTTGTAACCCAACCCGCAACGATCTAGCTTCTGCTTGACTTCAATGACATCACCCCAACCTTCATATCTTCTTTCTTCAATGGTGGAAATGATACTCTTCAGCGATGCAAAAGATGGGATACCCTTCCCTTTTGGTTCCTCTACTTCCAAAAGGACAACATTGGCTATCTCAAGAGCCTGGAAAGAAGTTTCCAAAGCATCTTCATCAGCCTCAATATAGCTGAAGGATGAAAGGTTGCTAACCATGAGATCTTCTTCCCCAGACACGGTTACCAGCTTGTTATCGACCACAAACTTCATCTTCTGATGTAGGGTAGAAGTGACTGCCCCAGCGGCATGGATCCAAGGTCTTCCCAGCAAGCAACTATAATTAGGGTTAATGTCCATAATCTGGAAAGTGATTTTGAACACCTGTGGCCCAATCAAGATCGGTAGGTCTACTTCTCCAATAACAGTCCTCCTTGACCCATCAAAAGCTTTCACAATCAGTGCACTGGGCCTCATCTCTGCCCCTTGATAAGATAACTTGGCAAGCGTTCTTTTCGGCAAAACATTCAATGAAGATCCTGTATCCACAAGAACTCTTGCTAAAGTATCCTCTTGACATTTTACAGATATGTGGAGAGCACGGTTATGGTCCAAGCCATCTTTTGGAAGATCCTCCATACTGAAGCTGAGGTTGTTACATGCAGTGATATTGGCAATGACTCCATCAAACTGATTCACTATTATATCATGTGTAACATGGGCTTGGGCTAGTAATTTCTGGATAGCACTCCGATGGGCCGGTGAATGCATAAGAAGTGATAGGATAGATATTTTGGAAGGCATTTGATGTAGCTGATCAATAACCTTATAATCACTCTTCTTAATGATTCTGAGAAATTCTGCATCCTCTTCTCCCAAGACTATCCCTTTATCCTGGTCGACAATAGTTGGAATGACTTCTTTAGGCGGAATCATATTGGCTTGCTGAGTATAAACACGACCACTGCGAGTTAAACGACCTGCACCCGCTATGTTAGCACTTGCCACTTTTGAACCTTCCTTCTGACTAGCTTTATCAATCTTCTGATGAACTTTCCTTGTATCATACTTCCATGGAACTGCTTTAGTGTCTTCATAAAGGAAAGGGTTACTCCTTTGTTCAAACCTTGGCTCAGGTATATTGAAAATGGGCATCACAGGCTCTGGCATATTAAAGATGGGTTGAACTCTTGAGGGCTCAGGCAGGTTGAACACTAGCACCAAGGTAGAATCAGATTCATGCAAGTTGAAAATGGGTTCAATCATTTCCACTTCATTCTTCTTCACACGACCGCTTACTTGTAAAACACCTAGATTAATCAAATCCTTAACATCTTTCAACACCAATTCACATCCCTTTGGGTTATTCGCACAAGCTTCACAATTCTTATGACAGCTCTTCAACATACCCACTTCTACTAACTTCGCACGGAAGTCTCTAAGCGGGGTCTTGATCTCGGTGGCGTTGAAAATCAAACCTTCGTCAGACTCGTCAACAATGGCATTTATGGACCCGTGCTTGGGTAAAGGATTATCTTTGATATTCGGACCAGTATTCCCAAATGACAGAATGTTTTTCTCCATCAAATCTTTCACTATGTACTTCAAAGCATAACAACCCTCCAAATCGTGCCCTGGGGCACCTTCATGGAATAAACAGTGGGCATTTGAGTTGTAATTTGGTGGGAGCGGATTTGGTGGAGGACCCAAAGGCCTTGGAGTAACCAAACCTTTCTTCAGCAGTGAAGGATATAATTCAGTATAAGTCATAGGGATTCGAGGATTAGGAGGCCTTCCTCCTGGTCTTCTATTCTGAAAGTTGGGATTCGGATGAGGAGCTGGAGTCCTCTGCTAGTAGGCTGAAGCATTGGGCACTTGTTGATAGCCTGGATTGTTGAGCATTGGTTGATAAGGTGGAATCACTGGAGCCGCTTGCTGATACATCGGTACTGCTTGAGTTGGCCGATACATCGGGACTTGTGGATCAAATGACGGTTGAACCGCCGCTACATAAGGATGTTGGGCATACTGTGGTGGATGAGCATACTGCTGTTGAGCCATATGTGGAGGTCTCTGCCAAAGCGGATTTCTTCTTTGACTTGTCATTATTGCATTCGTCTCACCCTCTTTCTTCTTGTGGAAATTACTGGTGAATTTCTTGACATTATTTCCACTGCCAGTGCTGGAATTTCCAGATGCACCACTCATCTTTCCACTTTTTAGTCCAAGTTCAACTTTGATTCCCACGGCTACAAGGTCAGAGAAGCTAGCAGTTATGCTCCCCACCATTCTCTCATAGAATTCTGGTCGCACAGTGTCAACAAACCAGTCAGCTAATTCTCTTTCAGTCAATGGAGGCTCTACTTGAGAAGCGGTCCCTCTCCACCTCTGAGCATATTCTTTAAATGATTCAGAATCTTTCTGTGACATACTCAACAGTTGCCTCCTATCGGGAGCAAGGTCCATATTGTATTTGTATTGCTGGATGAAAGTGTTGCACCCCAAAATTTGCCCTCACAATACAAGACTTTGTGTGCTAAGAAGGTTCACAAGGTTCACAAGCTTTCCAATGCTTTCAAGACCTTTCATGAGGTTCATGAAGTTTACAAGTTACTTTATGAAGGTTCACAAGGTTCACAGGTTTCCCAACATTTACAAGACCTTTCATGAGGTTCATGAAGTCCACAAGTTACTTCTTGAAGGTTCACAAGGTTCACAAGTTCCATAATGCTTTCAAGACCTTTCATGAGGTTCATGAAGTCTACAAGTTACTTCTTGAAGGTTCACAAGGTTCACAAGATTCACAATGATTACAAAGCTTTCCTGAGGCTCATGAGGTCTACAAAGTCACTTTATGAGGTTCACAAGGTTCACAAGCTTCACAATACCTCCCATGAGGTTCACAAGACATTTTATGATGGTTCACAAGGTTCACAAAGTTCACAATTGGTCAGAAGAGTTGACAATTCCCTCAGACAATGCACCTCCTAAGCAGTGCATCCAAAACTAGGGTTTTGACTTTAATCAGGCTAAATGGACTTCCAATACCTCAAGTGAGCTTCATAACATCTTATATGTATATAAGAACCCCCATGACAAGTTTCAAGACTTTTCTCAAAAGTTTGCTCAGTCAGATGATCAGATAAGTCAAAACCAGTCAATGCAGTTAAAAAGTCAAACTGAGGTCAACTGTGGTCAAACCAAAGTCAAACTTCATGATTTTTTGCCAACATCAAGTATATGAAGTAAAATTCATCATTTGATCAAGGGTTGATCATGATTCATCAAGGAGATTCCAGATCATCAATAATCAGGAGTTTCTAAATTAGGGTTTCCTCAGTAAAAGTCAACTGAACTTTGACCAGCCATAACTTTCACATACTTCATCACCAAGTCTCCATCCAAATCTCATTTTGAAGTAAATTGAATTCTCTACAACTTTGATCTTGCAAGTTAAGCCCAAAAATGCTTCATTTGGAAGATATGAGCTAAGACATTATAGGTCATTTCAAAAGTCAACAAAAAGTCAACAACTTCAAAAGGGCATAACTTGAGATTGGTAAATGATATGGACCTGAAACCAATGGGGTTGTTTAGAGGACTCTTCAAGCTTTCCAAAATGTCCAAGAACACCCTCATACCTTTAAAATTGAGGGAGATGTGCCCTTGCAAAGTTGGGAAATTCTATGATGGTTTATGTTGAAAATGGAGGTTTAAAACCACTTCTTTCCAAATGGGCTTGCTAAATTGTGATCCAATCCATATCATATCATCATGCACGACCCAATTGATTAAAAATCATAATTTTTACTATTTTATTTTTATTTATTTTGATTTAATTCATAAAAAATCATTTTAAATAAATATAAAATATGAAAATATATTTTTGGATGAAGATTGAGCTTCTAGAATCTCATCAATATTGATTGAAGTTGAAAGAGAAAGAAATCATGTGATTGATCCAAAAATAGTAAGCTTTCATGAGAAAATATTGAACTTTCAAAGCATGATCAATCTCAATCTTTTTAAATCAATTCTTCCACATGATCCATCAATGTTTTGACCTAGAATCATTCACATATAAGTATCAAACATAATGCAAACCCTCATACACGATTTTGCTGCATCAAGAGGTAAGTTCACAAAACCAAAAAACCATTGAAAAGTGACATTCGGATTCTTCAATCCAAGAGGTTTCAAGGTAAAATAAAGACATAGACGTGTTCTTTGAGCATCACTGAAGCTAAAGCATCACTCATATGCATCCCATGTGCACCACATTGGCCAACCCGAGTTCACTTTTATCTTGAATATAATTTTTTCGATTCCATTGATTGGTTGTGTTTTGTTGAAATTTGTTTACATAATCTTGTTTGTGACATGGTATAGATGGTTTCTGGACCAATGGATTGAAGCTTCCTTGCCTAAAACAGATTCGGCCATAGTTAGGGTTTTGACCTTCAAAATGGGGTCTTGTGATTCACTAAACCTAAATGATTTCTAAGAATATAGGAATGTTCTATGAATCATAAGGATCATAAAACATTAACTAATTTAATGAATCAATGCTGTTTCATGAGTGTTTGGATTTCGCAGGTTTGAATAATGATGAACAGGTAGCAAAATTCGCAGGAAAGATCGTGGCTAAATTCGTAGGTAAAAACGCAGTCTCAAGGAAGAAGAAGATCAATTCCCGCGCGTGATTTGAATTCAAATTACTTGTATAATATTTTATTGATTGTTTATTGTTTAAATCACAACAACTTGTGTTGTCCCAGTGGTAAAGATGATGCGCGTGTGTTGTGAGAGTACCAGTTCGATTCCTGGCTGGTGCATTGTTTTTTTTCTATTTTTTTCAGGATAAAAGAAGACTTAATATATTATGGTTTCTTGCCATTATATTATCAGAAGGGCTCTCCCAGCCAGGCGGTAACGTATGCGTGCTTGTAACCAAAAGGTCCTGGGTTCGATTCCCACCCCAGGCCGTTTGTTTGTTTTCATTATTTTCTGGATTTTGCAAGGCAAGGCATAAAACGAAACAAACTTATTCTATTATCACCAAAGTCTGGCTGGCCTGGTGGTATGTTTTGATGGCTGTAACCTAAGTATCCTGGGTTCAAACCCAGCCAAGGTATGTTTTTTTGCTACTTTTCTATTTTAATTTCTTAAGTAATTAATTAAATTGTTGTCTTAATAAAAAATAAATCATGTATGTATATTCAAATATTCAAAATAACATTTTAATTTCTGAAATTCTAAACTTTATTTTCTAATTCAAAAAAAATTATTTTCTTTATTCTATATGTAAATTATAATATATATATATTAGTTAAAATAATTTTTGTATATAAACTAAACTCTAAAAATATTTTTCTAACAAAACCCTAATTTATTTTCTAATAATTTATTAAAAACTTAATTTTTATTTTATAATTTTTGTATATATTTATTTAGTATAATTAATTTCAATAAATATAATCAAGCTTTTCTTTTTGTAATATGTCTAAAAAATAAATTAATAATTTGTATATTATTATAATTATTTAATTGTCCATATTCTTTCATATTATTAAATAATTGTTTATAATCTAACTTTTGTTTATTATTCTAGTTTGGTTCTTATTATATTTTTGTTAATTCAATTTATTTTGATTTCTATTATTATTATTAATCATATTATTGCTAATCTTTGCTTATTATAATTTTTACTAACCTTTTATTTAATTTAATATTATTTTTACTAACCCAATTTTTAATGATTATTATTACTAACCCTATTTTTAATGATTATTATTACTAACCCTTATTTCTTTATTTATGGCTTATTTATTATTATTTTGCCTATTATTTATATTTTGCTTTTATATTTTCTGCTATTTATTTATTATTATTATAATTATTTTGTAATTGCTCCCTTGGTGTAATTTTGTAAATATTTAATTATTTTTGCTATGGTTAGTAATTTAGGGAGTGCAAAACATGTATGTTACTTAAAATAAATTTAGATCACTTTAATCATAAGATAAATAATATTGAACACTCACACACGTAAGTCGATTTTTAATCGCCATCCTACACTTTCTAAGGCTATCCCTCTATGTTGCCTATTAATAAGGTCAAGTGGGGTGTAAAAAGCAAGTCCCTTTAAAAAGAAAAATCATCAAGTCCCTCATGGTTGCCTTTACGAATCAAGTCCCTTCGAATAATGATGATAGTCCCTCCTTTATGCTTATTACACCCCACAGTTGCCTTCATAAAACAGAATGTCCCTCACATGTCCCTAACATCCAAGGTAATGACTACCTACTCCTTAATAGTAGGGATAGTCTTACCATTTAAAGGATAAAGAATAAGAAAGACTTAAACTTTAGGGTAGGTTCCTCTTATGTACTTGCTCACTATTCAAACTTTTCAAACTCTTCACAATTTCAAACAAATTTTCAAAAACAAGTTTTTTACGCATCCGTACATGGATCATTATTAACTATTCTGAAAATTTTTCTATCCACACACTACACTTTCAAAAACAATTCAAAAGTGAGCTAAGTAACTAAGAGCCCATGGATAACCATGGATGTAAAGGGTGCTAACACCTTCCCTTTACATAACCTACCCCCCGGACCCAAAAATATCTCTTAAGGTCTTTCCTGTTCTTTTATACCCTTTCCTTTTGGATAAAATAAAAGTCGGTGGCGACTCTTGCTATCCGCAACATAACTAAAGTCAGTTCTCCCACCGTGTTACAGAACTGGCGACTCTGCTGGGGATTTAATAAAAGAGGGGTACCCTTAGGAATTAGATCACTTTAAATTGTTTGCCTTGTTTGCTTTATATTATCTTGTTGGGGTGCTCTTATGTGAGAAAGGTCCTAACCCGGATCTAGTGTACCTTAGGTAAATGGCAATAGACCAAGGAAAATGTACGACGTATATCGATACGGTTGATCTGGTGGCCATAGTTAGTGTGACTTCTTGGTTGGTGCTTATGTTCCTTAAGTCAAGTTGAGGATAATATGAGGCTGCCATATGTTGTCAATGCACTAACTAACTTTTAGAACCCTAGTTAACTCATCTTGGCCTTTAGAAAGTAGTGAGGTAACTGGCTTTGGTGCAGACTGAAGTTGGTTGACACTCGATACTACACTCATTGAGATTCTAAACTTGGAGGGTTTTGGTTGGCAAGTAAGTTGCCTTCTGAACAACCACCCTTGTGAAGGATCAATGATATTGAGATCCCTTAGAACCTGGTTACTTTTGTAGGACAGGATGAACCAACCAACTTCAGGGGAGGGTACTTACCTTAAACCTCATGCAGGCCTTTAAACCTAGGGCTATGGTGTGACTTGTTTGTGTGTGCCACATGTTTGTGATTGAACATAACATCATGACATCATCATGCATCATAAGCATAGCATTTTCACTAACCATTTCAAGGACCAAAGGATTTATCTTTGTTCTTTGTTGCAGGTCATGGCTTCTGCTCGTAGAAACACCATCAGGATCAACTTTGTGGGGATACCTGCTAAGCTTAAAGAGTTGGTTGCTCAAGTGTCTGATCATTCCCAGTTCATCAAGAGACATGGTCACCTATTGGATCTAGTCACTTCAGGGTTCAATGAAGACATGATGAGTGTGTTGTTTCAGTTCTTTGACCCTAAGCACCATTGCTTTACATTCCCTGACTATCAGCTGGTTCCAACCATGGAGGAGTTCTCTAAACTTCTGGGCATACCTGTTCTTGATCAAAGACCCTTCACAGGCTTGGAGAAGGAACTTAAACCAGAGGTTATTGCTGCAGCTCTACATCTGAAGAAGTCTGACATTGTTCTAGAAACGAGAAGCGGAGTTAAGGGTATTCTTGCCAAGGTGTTGATAGAAAAAGCTCAGTTATTCTTGAAGGCCATGAGCTATGATGCTTTTGAGGAGATCTTAGCCTTTCTGATATATGGCTTAGTATTGTTCCCCAATCCAGATCAGTTCATAGATGTTCATGCCATCAACATTTTCCTGAGTCACAATCCAGTGCCTACATTTCTTGGAGACATCCTGCATTCTCTTCACACTCGTACTACAAGGGCAAGAGGAACTTTGATGTGCTGCATACCTTTGCTTTCTAGGTGGTTTATTTCTCACCTTCCTCGCTCAGTAATGAAGAATGAGCAAGGGTTCAGATGGTCCAAGAGGATCATGTCACTTTCTCACTCAGATATCCATTGGTGCTCCAGATCTATGGAGAATGTCACCATCATTGACCGTTGTGGGGATTTTCCTAATGTGCCACTACTAGGCATAAGAGGAGGCATCACCTACAACCCCTCTTTAGCTTTACGACAGTTTGGTTACTCCAGAAGTGATGGTCCACATGACATGTTGATTCAGGGCATTGTGTTTGATTACGACAACGATCTTCAGGGTTACCGTCAGAGATTCATACGAGCTTGGGGAAAAGTAAACAAGGTTGACAGCAAGACACTGGAGCCTAAGTACACTATTCCTATGGAAGCTTATCTCAGATGGGTACGATCTCGTGCTCAGACACTCATGATGCCATATCCTGCCGTCCTACCAGTTACCATGGAACCTGTTGCTGAAGGAGACACAGCTTATACCATCATTCACCCAGACATGCCTACTGATAAGGAAGACTTGCAGAGATCATGGATCCAACTGAAGGAGCAAAGGGATACTTTCGAGGCTCATTACAAAGCAAGCCAAGCAAGAATCCTAGAGCTAACAAAGCAACTTCATGAGGAACGAAACCTCAATTCATACCTCAACATAAAGAGGAAACGTCCATGGGAGACTTAAAACCCCATCTTTTGTACTTATTTTATTTCATTTCATTTCTGTATGCCTAAAAGGCAAAACAAAGTTATTACTAATAAGAATTTACTTTCGTGTTTGTCTAAGCAAATTTAAATTCTGCGGTCCTTGAAAACATTGCATACGCATTCCCATATCATTTCATTGCATCACAGGTTTATAATTGTGCACAGGTTTCTCATCTCCTCGCTGTTTATTTCAGCAATGGCTCTTGAACAATCAGTTAAGGATCTCCAGGCACAAAATGCACAATTCCAAGAACTGATCTTGAACCTGTCCAAGGGGCAAGATGAATTGAAGGCACTGCTGGCCAAGAAGACTAAGAAGACTAGAAGGTCTGCTGGGTTGATCAACATGGGAAGAAGGTTCAAAGGTCTTGCCAAGACCAAAGAACCAGCTGAAGACTATGAATCTGAAGAGTCTGAGCAAGAGATAGGCAGTCTCCACCATACTATGGGGGACTCTGATTCTGAGGCTAATTACTACCATGAGCCTAATGAGGACAAATTCAAGATGCTGGTGGATAGGATGGATGCTATGGAGTTGCAGAAGTCATCTGGGCTGGATTTCGAGGATTTGAGTTTGATATCTGGGGTGGTCATACCCATTGGTTTCAAGGTTCCTACCTTTGTTGTTTATGATGGGGTCTCTTGTCCCAAGCTGCATCTGAGGTCTTATGTTAGAAGAATTCAACCCCACACTGCTGATAAGAAGTTGTGGATCCATTTTTTTCAAGAGAGCTTATCTGGAGCTCAGCTGGAGTGGTATTATCAGTTGGAGAGTGTCAACATCAGAGACTGGAATAATCTTGCTGAAGCTTTCTATAAGCAGTATCAATACAATGCTGACTTAGCCCCCACTCGCATGCAGCTTCAGAGCATGTCCATGGGTGCCAAGGAAAGTTTTAAAGAGTATGCGCAGAAGTGGAGAGATTTAGCTGGAAGAGTTCAACCCCCTTTGACTGACAGGGAATTGGTTGATATGTTCATGTGTACACTGAATGGTCCGTTCTACAGTCATCTCATTGGAAGCTCATCATCTGGCTTCACTGAGTTGATTATGACAGGAGAGCGAGTAGAGAATGGTATAAAGAATGGTAAGATCCAAGTGGGTGCTTCCTCATCAGGTGCTGCAAAGAAGCCTCCCACTGGGAAGAAAGAATCTAATGCTGTTTATGGTCAGCCTGATCGTAACAGAAGGCATCAGTCTGTTAGTGCAGTGCATATTTCAAATCCAACTCCTGCACCAACAAAGCAGCCACAGGGCAACCAACAGAGGGCTAAAAGGCAGTTCACGAAGATCAACATGTCAATGGCTCAGGCATTGCAACACTTGTTGAAGGCTGAACTCATTTCCTTGAAAGAGGCTCCTCAAAATCCTAATGTTACCTCTCCCAGGTACAATCCCAATGCAAGGTGTGCATACCATTCAAACTGTCAGGGACATGATACTAATAACTGCTGGATCCTGAAGAATAAAATTCAGGATATGATTGATGCTGGAGAAATTGAGTTTGATCCTCCGGGTGCTCCCAATGTGATTACTGCTCCAATGCCAAATCACGAGAAGACTGTCAATGCCATTGAGGAAGATCTGCATATCCATTCAGTTGATGAATTGACCACACCATTGTCTGTCATCAGAAAGAAGTTGGTACAAGCTGGGTTCTTTCCGGGTTGTCGTGAAGATTGTGTTTATTGTGAGTATAATCCAGAGAAGTGCTTCAGGTTGAAAGATGGAATTCAGCGTCTCATGGATAATTACACCATAGTGTTTGAAAGAAGACCGTCTTCTGTAGAAAGTATGGTGGATCATCTGACTCAGGGTAGGAAGATTGAAGAGGTTGACATGGTTGACAAAGTACCAATAAGAATCACTTCAAAGGGTCCCATTAAAATCACTCATCAGGGTCCAATCAAGATTACTGCTGAAGGTCCTATGAAAGTTGTTGCTGAAGCCAGAGTAGCTCCTGTGGTCATTACTACTCCTGGTCCTATTCCATATACGTCTGACAAAGCTGTGCCTTGGCACTATGGGTCTGATGTTTACATCCATGGTGTTAAGTAAGAGCCTGTAGCTGATGTGCCTGTTGACATTGATAATATTGCTGGATCTAGCAAGATCACTCGTAGTGGAAGGGTCTTCTCTCCTCCAGTTGCTTCTAAGAATACAGTTACTCCTGCTGCTACTTCCACCACTGATGCTAGGGGCAAGGGTCCTGTTATTGAGCCTGTATCTACTGATGTGCCAGCTGCTGATGATCTCTCTAAGCAGATGGAAGAAGTATTGAAAATCATTCGCAAGAGTGATTATGACATTGTTGATCAGTTGGGGCATACTCCTTCGAAGATTTCTATGTTGTCCCTGTTGTTATGTTCTGAGGCTCATGCAAAATCCTTGATCAAGTTTCTGAAGACTGCTCATGTACCCAGTGCAATTTCTGTTGACCAATTTGAGAACTGTGTTGCCCACCTGACCTATGACAATGGGTTGGGATTTTCTGATGCTGATTTTGACCCCTGCCAAGAGGGATCATAACAGGGCCTTGCATATTTCAATTGAATGCAGGGGCACTACCCTGTCACATGTGCTGATAGACAATGGTTCCTCTTTGAATGTGTTGCCTAAGGAAGTCCTGAACAAGCTGAGTCCTGAAGATGCTGTGCTGAAGCCCAGTAATATTGTGGTAAAGGCTTTTGATGGTTCTAGAAGAGTAGTGCATGGGGAAATTGATCTTCCAATCCAAGTTGGTTCCCAGGTGTTTACTGCTACATTTTATGTGATGGATATTCGTCCTTCATACTCTTGTCTGCTTGGTCGTCCCTGGATCCATGGGGCAGGTGCTGTAACCTCTACATTGCACCAAAAGTTGAGATATCCGGTGGATGGAAAGGTTGTTACTGTCTATGGAGAAGAAGAATACTTTGTCAGCCATGTCAATACCTTCAAGTATCTGGAAATGGAAGGTGAATACATTGAGACTCCGTGTCAGACGTTTGAAGTGGTTCCCTGGGTTGTTAATGATTATGTAGCCCCTCCTGTTGTGAAGAAAGTTCCTGTGGTCACCAGAAAACCTCCAACAATGGCAATGGCTTCCCTCAATGATGCTAGAGCTGTGGTGGATGAAGGTGGTTGTACTATTTGGGGTCAGCTTCCTGATATTCCATACAAGTCTGACAAGTTTGGTTTGGGTTTCACTGCAGAGTCCCAGAAAGCTGTTCGTCGTGCTCGTGCTGCTCGTATCACTAGTCAAGGGGTTGTGAAGGACCAGATTAATGCTGTGGGAGATCAAGATGAAGACTACAACTTGGATGCATGGATTTTTCCTACTGTGGGTGTTGGACTCAATAATTGGAAAGCTGAAGATGTTATCCCTATCTCCTTTAGTCAGGAGTAAATACTATTACTGTGTTGTGTTTTTTTAAATTTGAAATTTCTTGAACAATAAAACTTTCAAGCCATGTGCCTTACCCGAGGCACAATGGTATGCTTGTTACGGGCTGTCATTTCATTTGCATACTTCATTCAATAAAATCAGTGGACGTTTCGTTTTCGTAAATATTGTGTTCCCTGTCTTTCTTTTCTTTTATTTTTGTTTTATCAGCTATGTGTTCTTACACACACCCACATCACTAAAATGCAGATCCTCATCCACTCTGGATCCTGTTGATAACAGTTCTACTATTGCCAATTATAATTTCGAGAATCCGATCTATCAAACTGAAGACGGAAATGAGGACGATTGTGAAATATCTGTAGAGCTTGCTAGGTTGTTACAACAAGAAGAGAAAGCTATACAGCCACATGAAGAGCCAGTCGAAGTTGTGAATCTGGGAACTGAAGAAAACAGAAAAGAGGTCAAGATAGGGGCTGATTTAGAGGACAGTGTCAAGAACAGGTTGATTCAGATGTTACGTGACTATGTGGAGATCTTTGCTTGGTCTTATGAAGATATGCCAGGGTTGGATACAGAAATTGTGGTTCACCGTTTGCCAGTGAAAGAAGATTGTCGTCCAAAGAAGCAGAAGGTCCGTCGTATGCGTCCTGAAATGTCAGAAAAGATCAAGGCAGAGGTAATGAAACAGTTCAATGCAGGGTTCTTAGCGGTGACTTCTTATCCTCAGTGGGTTGCAAATGTGGTACCAGTTCCTAAGAAAGATGGTAAAGTACGTATGTGTGTAGACTACAGGGATTTGAACAAGGCTAGCCCTAAAGATTATTTTCCACTCCCTCATATTGATATTTTGGTAGACAACACTGCTCAGCATAAGGTATTCTCTTTTATGGATGGTTTCTCTGGGTACAATCAAATCAAGATGGCACCTGAAGATATGGAGAAGACTACATTTGTGACACAGTGGGGCACCTTTTGCTATAAGGTAATGCCATTTGGTTTGAAGAATGCAGGGGCATCATATCAGCGTGCTATGGTGGCTTTGTTTCATGATATGATTCATCATGAGATAGAGGTATATGTGGATGATATGATAGCCAGGTCTCAGAATGAAGAGCAACATCTTGATCATCTGCACAAATTGTTTGAGAGGTTGAAGAA
Organism: Lathyrus aphaca; assembly: GCA_963966055.1. Classification (NCBI taxonomy): domain Eukaryota; kingdom Viridiplantae; phylum Streptophyta; class Magnoliopsida; order Fabales; family Fabaceae; genus Lathyrus; species Lathyrus aphaca. The sequence goes on along the minus strand of OZ014519.1, from coordinate 62,251,331 downwards.
ATACAAGCTGAGATTGAACCCAAACAAGTGTACCTTTGGAGTTAGATCTGGTAAACTCCTGGGTTTCATTGTCAGTGGAAAAGGTATTGAAGTGGATCCTGCAAAAGTGAAAGCTATACGAGAAATGCCAGCTTCCCGTACCGAGAAGGAGGTTAGAGGTTTCTTGGGACGATTGAACTACATTGCAAGATTTATCTCCCAATTAACTACCATCTGTGAGCCAATCTTCAAGTTGTTGAAGAAAGATCAAGTGATGGAATGGAATGATGAGTGTCAGACTGCCTTTGATGAAATCAAGAAGTATTTGTTAGAACCTCCAATTTTGATGCCACCAGTTGATGGAAGACCCTTGATTATGTACTTAACAGTGTTAGACAACTCAATGGGGTGTGTGTTGGGGCAACATGACGAGTCTGGTCGAAAAGAGCAGGCAATATACTACCTTAGCAAAAAGTTTACCGACTGTGAAACAAGATACTCACTGCTCGAGAAAACTTGCTGCGCTTTGGCATGGGCTGCTCGCCCACTAAGACAGTATATGTTGACCCATACTACCTTATTGATTTCGAAGATGGATCCAATCAAGTACATATTTGAGAAACCTGCTCTCTCCGGAAGAATTGCAAGATGGCAAATGATCTTGACAGAATATGACATACAGTATACTACTCAGAAGGCCATCAAGGGAAGTGTTGTTGCTGATCATTTGGCTCATCAAGCAGTGGATGATTACCAGTCAATGAATTTTGAGTTCCCTGATGAAGACATTATGATTATTACCAAAGAACCTGGACAATATGACGGACCTGAACAAGGATCCCGATGGACTATGGTTTTTGATGGTGCCTCTAATGCACTTGGTAATGGTGTTGGTGTTGTGATTAGTTCCCCTGAAGGTTGTCATACCCCGATTACTGCCAGACTTTGTTTCCATTGTACCAATAACATGGCTGAGTATGAGGCATGTATCCTGGGTATTAAAGCTGCTATTGATATGAAGATTCAGTTCCTTGATGTGTATGGAGATTCAGCCCTGGTAGTAAGTCAGATTAAAGGAGATTGGGATACCAAGCATGATAACCTCATTCCTTACAGAGAGCATGTGTTGTCTTTAATCCCACATTTCAAAGAGATTACTTTTGGACATATTCCACGAAGAGAGAATCAGTTGGCAGATGCATTGGCCACCATGGCATCTATGTTGGAGATCAGTTGGGATGATGAAGCCCCCAAGATTACTATTGATAGATTTGAAAAGCCTGCATATTGCAATGAGATTGGCACAGAAGGGGCAGAGGAGAAGCCTTGGTTCTATGAAGTGAAAAGATATCTTGAAGCTCAGGAATTCCCTGAAGGGGCATCTGTCAAAGATAGGAAGTTTCTGAGAAGGTTTTCTGCCAAGTTCTTCTTGAGTAATGGTATTCTGTACAAGCGCAATCATGATTCAACGTTGCTTCGTTGTGTGGATAAGAAGGAAGCAACTGAGATTATGGAAGACATGCATGATGGGATCTTTGGCACTCATTCTAGTGGTCATACTATGGCGAAGAAAATTTTGAGAGCAGGTTACTATTGGTCTACCATGGAAGCTGATTGCTATCAACACTCCAGAACATGTCACAAGTGTCAAATTTATGCTGATAAAGTCCATATACCTCCATCACCATTGAATGTGTTGACTGCTCCTTGGCCCTTTGCCATGTGGGGCATTGATATGATTGGTGAGATCAAGCCTACTGCTTCTAATGGGCATCGTTTCATCCTGGTTGCTATTGATTATTTCACGAAGTGGGTAGAGGCAGCTTCATTTGCATCTGTTACCAAGAATGTTGTGGCTCGATTCATTAAGAATAATCTCATATGTAGGTATGGCATCCCTGAGAGGATTATCACTGACAATGGCTCTAATCTGAACAACACTATAATTACTGATCTCTGCACGCAGTTCAAGATTAAGCATCATAACTCTTCTCCGTATCGTCCGAAGATGAATGGGGCAGTTGAAGCTGCCAATAAGAACATCAAGAAGATTGTACAGAAGATGACTGTTACTTATAAGGATTGGCATGAGATGTTACCGTTTGCTCTTCATGGTTATCGTACCACAATACGTACTTCAACAGGGGCAACCCCATTCTCCTTGGTCTATGGTATGGAAGCAGTTCTGCCCATTGAAGTTCAGATTCCCTCCTTAAGAATTATGAAGGATGCAGGCTTGGATAAAGATGAGTGGATTCAGACCCGACTTGACCAGTTAAATTTGATTGATGAGAAGAGGTTAGCAGCAGTTTGTCATGGCCAGATGTACCAGAAACGAATGATCAAAGCTTTTAACAAGAAGGTTAAGCCAAAGGTATATCAGGCTGGTGACTTGGTAATCAAGCGTATCATATTACCACAGGGTGATCCTAGGGGCAAGTGGACCCCAACATATGAAGGACCATTTGTAGTCAAGACAGTGTTCTCAGGAGGTGCCATGATACTGACTACAATGGATGGTGAAGACTTCCCACAGCATGTAAACGCAGACATAGTTAAAAAATACTACGCATAAAAAGAGACCCGCTAGGTTGACAGGCCTAGGCAAAAATAAGGGCATCCCGGCAAACCAAAAGGGTTTGGGCAAAAATTAGGGATATATATAAAAAGATGTACACCCGGCAAGTCGAAAACCTGAAAAGGCGGCTTGGGCAAAAAAAGGGTATCCCGGTGGATTGAAAACCTGAAAGGGCAATCCAGGCAAAAGTTAGGGATTAAAGCGTATGACTACGTCTCGTTTGGATTACCCCTGAAACTGCAACCAGTTGTACTACTCACTCAAGCTCGAACAGATAAAGCTCAATCCAATCGTTTTCGTCTCAACAGCAGAAGATGAGATACTTGAAGATAATGGCAATAGTAGAATTGAAACTCAATAGGATTATTTCCCACATAACTGATTCTCTTTGTTTTGTAAAAAACTTTATGACAAAATCCTCTTACTAGGGTTTATGTCTCCTTGTACAAACTTACCCGTGTATGGGTCATTTTTTTGATATAAATAAATTCCATCTTTTGAATCCAGATTTACTTTTACCCTATTTACATAAGCGAAACGTCCATTGGTTGTGTTTGAATGTATGTATGCTTTTGAATATGATTAATGCTTACCAAAAATGCATGAATGCTTAATATGATTGATGTTTACCAGAAATGCATGAAAATGCAGTAATAGTATTTACTAAGGACGAACGAGGGAAGGGTTTCAACGAAGCTTCGCCGGTTCATCTCTACAAAACAGCTATAAACCCTCAGTAGGACGAATCCATCTTCATAAAGTCTCATCTCCCTTGGAATTTATATCCATCTCTTTTATCCTCATACGGATATTCGGGAATTTACTTTCCAATAAGGGTACGACGAACGAAGACGGGATGTTATATCTACCCTACTATCAAACGAAGACGAAGGTTATGTATACCTTACTATCCCCAGCATCCGGGAAGTTATTTATACCTTATTATCCCCAGCAGACGGAAGATTATGTATAATATATTCTCCAGCAACGAATCGGGATTTATTTTCCCTGGCCAGCAGTTGTTATACGAAGATATCCAGACGCTTCCGGCAGTATCATATCATACATACGTCATTTACATCATACCATAACATACATATCCATAGATACATAGTACATTACTTAAGTGCATCATGTTATACATACATACATAATGCATAAACTAATGCTATCATACAGAAGGCTATTTTGTTTTCAGATTAATTATCCAACAAACAAACTTATGATCATCAGGACTGCTCTACCCTCCTGAAAGCTTATAATCTCATCAGGACTGCTCGACCCTCCTGAAGACATGCTGTTACATCAGGATTACTCCAGTCTCCTGAAAGCATATCATATTATTACCTCAGGATTACTCCAGTCTCCTGACAGCTTTATCATATTATTACCTCAGGATTACTCCAGTCTCCTGACAGCTTTTATTACATCAGGATTGCTTCACCCTCCTGAAATCATATCATTACCTCAAGATGGCTCCATCCTCTTGACAGCTATCATCGTTACTTCTGGACTGCTTCATCCTCCAAGACATCTTTCAGAAGAACTAATCCTGACGTTCTTTTGATCCTCAAGAGCAAATCCTGACGCTCTTTTGACCTCTTGTTCCAGATACATCTTTCAGAAGAACTAATCATGACGTTCTTTTGATCCTCAAGAGCAAATCCCGACGCTCTTTTGGTTACTTGTTCAATACATTTTCAGAGGAACTAATCCTGACGTTCTTTTGATCCTTAAGAACAAATCCCGACGTTCTTTTGGCCCTTGGAAAATAGGCAAATGGTCTGTACAAAGATCCATTCCCTAATCCAAAAACATTTCCAGAAGAGATAATCATCACAAGATTTATTTCTGCTGGTCCATCCAACAACTCAAATCATGTTACATAAATCACATCCAGTTCTTTAGATGGCATCTCTAAGCCCATCCCCAGTTCTTCCAAGTGGCATCTTTAAGCCCACTCAATCATATTCAACTAGCCATCTGTATCACTCTAATGCACTGGTGAGTGCAAATTTTTGGGCTTTTATGTTCAATCCTCTTCAACCTTCCAGGTCACGACTGGCAAATGTACCAATCTAACCCCTCAGGTTTCAGAAAATAGAACAGGGGCAGCTGTTGCACCCCAAAATTTGCCCTCACAATACAAGACTTTGTGTGCTAAGAAGGTTCACAAGGTTCACAAGCTTTCCAATGCTTTCAAGACCTTTCATGAGGTTCATGAAGTTTACAAGTTACTTTATGAAGGTTCACAAGGTTCACAGGTTTCCCAACATTTACAAGACCTTTCATGAGGTTCATGAAGTCTACAAGTTACTTCTTGAAGGTTCACAAGGTTCACAAGTTCCATAATGCTTTCAAGACCTTTCATGAGGTTCATGAAGTCTACAAGTTACTTCTTGAAGGTTCACAAGGTTCACAAGATTCACAATGATTACAAAGCTTTCCTGAGGCTCATGAGGTCTACAAAGTCACTTTATGAGGTTCACAAGGTTCACAAGCTTCACAATACCTCCCATGAGGTTCACAAGACATTTTATGATGGTTCACAAGGTTCACAAAGTTCACAATTGGTCAGAAGAGTTGACAATTCCCTCAGACAATGCACCTCCTAAGCAGTGCATCCAAAACTAGGGTTTTGACTTTAATCAGGCTAAATGGACTTCCAATACCTCAAGTGAGCTTCATAACATCTTATATGTATATAAGAACCCCCATGACAAGTTTCAAGACTTTTCTCAAAAGTTTGCTCAGTCAGATGATCAGATAAGTCAAAACCAGTCAATGCAGTTAAAAAGTCAAACTGAGGTCAACTGTGGTCAAACCAAAGTCAAACTTCATGATTTTTTGCCAACATCAAGTATATGAATTAAAATTCATCATTTGATCAAGGGTTGATCATGATTCATCAAGGAGATTCCAGATCATCAATAATCAGGAGTTTCTAAATTAGGGTTTCCTCAGTAAAAGTCAACTGAACTTTGACCAGCCATAACTTTCACATACTTCATCACCAAGTCTCCATCCAAATCTCATTTTGAAGGAAATTGAATTCTCTACAACTTTGATCTTTCAAGTTAAGCCCAAAAATGCTTCATTTGGAAGATATGAGCTAAGACATTATAGGTCATTTCAAAAGTCAACAAAAAGTCAACAACTTCAAAAGGGCATAACTTGAGATTGGTAAATGATATGGACCTGAAACCAATGGGGTTGTTTAGAGGACTATTCAAGCTTTCCAAAATGTCCAAGAACACCCTCATACCTTTAAAATTGAGGGAGATGTGCCCTTGCAAAGTTGGGAAATTCTATGATGGTTTATGTTGAAAATGGAGGTTTAAAACCACTTCTTTCCAAATGGGCTTGCTAAATTGTGATCCAATCCATATCATATCATCATGCACGACCCAATTGATTAAAAATAATAATTTTTACTATTTTATTTTTATTTATTTTGATTTAATTCATAAAAAATCATTTTAAATAAATATAAAATATGAAAATATATTTTTGGATGAAGATTGAGCTTCTAGAATCTCATCAATATTGATTGAAGTTGAAAGAGAAAGAAATCATGTGATTGATCCAAAAATAGTAAGCTTTCATGAGCAAATATTGAACTTTCAAAGCATGATCAATCTCAATCTTTTTAAATCAATTCTTCCACATGATCCATCAATGTTTTGACCTAGAATCATTCACATATAAGTATCAAACATAATGCAAACCCTCATACACGATTTTGCTGCATCAAGAGGTAAGTTCACAAAACCAAAAAACCATTGAAAAGTGACATTCGGATTCTTCAATACAAGAGGTTTCAAGGTAAAATAAAGACATAGACGTGTTCTTTGAGCATCACTGAAGCTAAAGCATCACTCATATGCATCCCATGTGCACCACATTGGCCAACCCGAGTTCACTTTTATCTTGAATATAATTTTTTCGATTCCATTGATTGGTTGTGTTTTGTTGAAATTTGTTTACATAATCTTGTTTGTGACATGGTATAGATGGTTTCTGGACCAATGGATTGAAGCTTCCTTGCCTAAAACAGATTCGGCCATAGTTAGGGTTTTGACCTTCAAAATGGGGTCTTGTGATTCACTAAACCTAAATGATTTCTAAGAATATAGGAATGTTCTATGAATCATAAGGATCATAAAACATTAACTAATTTAATGAATCAATGCTGTTTCATGAGTGTTTGGATTTCGCAGGTTTGAACAATGATGAACAGGTAGCAAAATTCGCAGGAAAGATCGTGGCTAAATTCGTAGGTAAAAACGCAGTCTCAAGGAAGAAGAAGATCAATTCCCGCGCGTGATTTGAATTCAAATTACTTGTATAATATTTTATTGATTGTTTATTGTTTAAATCACAACAACTTGTGTTGTCCCAGTGGTAAAGATGATGCGCGTGTGTTGTGAGAGTACCAGTTCGATTCCTGGCTGGTGCATTGTTTTTTTTCTATTTTTTTCAGGATAAAAGAAGACTTAATATATTATGGTTTCTTGCCATTATATTATCAGAAGGGCTCTCCCAGCCAGGCGGTAACGTATGCGTGCTTGTAACCAAAAGGTCCTGGGTTCGATTCCCACCCCAGACCTTTTGTTTGTTTTCATTATTTTCTGGATTTTGCAAGGCAAGGCATAAAACGAAACAAACTTATTCTATTATCACCAAAGTCTGGCTGGCCTGGTGGTATGTTTTGATGGCTGTAACCTAAGTATCCTGGGTTCAAACCCAGCCAAGGTATGTTTTTTTGCTACTTTTCTATTTTAATTTCTTAAGTAATTAATTAAATTGTTGTCTTAATAAAAAATAAATCATGTATGTATATCAAATATTCAAAATAACATTTTAATTTCTGAAATTCTAAACTTTATTTTCTAATTCAAAAAAAATTATTTTCTTTATTCTATATGTAAATTATAATATATATATATATATATTAGTTAAAATAATTTTTGTATATAAACTAAACTCTAAAAATATTTTTCTAACAAAACCCTAATTTATTTTCTAATAATTTATTAAAAACTTAATTTTTATTTTATAATTTTTGTATATATTTATTTAGTATAATTAATTTCAATAAATATAATCAAGCTTTTCTTTTTGTAATATGTCTAAAAAATAAATTAATAATTTGTATATTATTATAATTATTTAATTGTCCATATTCTTTCATATTATTAAATAATTGTTTATAATCTAACTTTTGTTTATTATTCTAGTTTGGTTCTTATTATATTTTTGTTAATTCAATTTATTTTGATTTCTATTATTATTATTAATCATATTATTGCTAATCTTTGCTTATTATAATTTTTACTAACCTTTTATTTAATTTAATATTATTTTTACTAACCCAATTTTTAATGATTATTATTACTAACCCTATTTTTAATGATTATTATTACTAACCCTTATTTCTTTATTTATGGCTTATTTATTATTATTTTGCCTATTATTTATATTTTGCTTTTATATTTTCTGCTATTTATTTATTATTATTATAATTATTTTGTAATTGCTCCCTTGGTGTAATTTTGTAAATATTTAATTATTTTTGCTATGGTTAGTAATTTAGGGAGTGCAAAACATGTATGTTACTTAAAATAAATTTAGATCACTTTAATCATAAGATAAATAATATTGAACACTCACACACGTAAGTCGATTTTTAATCGCCATCCTACACTTTCTAAGGCTATCCCTCTATGTTGCCTATTAATAAGGTCAAGTGGGGTGTAAAAAGCAAGTCCCTTTAAAAAGAAAAATCATCAAGTCCCTCATGGTTGCCTTTACGAATCAAGTCCCTTCGAATAATGATGATAGTCCCTCCTTTATGCTTATTACACCCCACAGTTGCCTTCATAAAACAGAATGTCCCTCACATGTCCCTAACATCCAAGGTAATGACTACCTACTCCTTAATAGTAGGGATAGTCTTACCATTTAAAGGATAAAGAATAAGAAAGACTTAAACTTTAGGGTAGGTTCCTCTTATGTACTTGCTCACTATTCAAACTTTTCAAACTCTTCACAATTTCAAACAAATTTTCAAAAACAAGTTTTTTACGCATCCGTACATGGATCATTATTAACTATTCTGAAAATTTTTCTATCCACACACTACACTTTCAAAAACAATTCAAAAGTGAGCTAAGTAACTAAGAGCCCATGGATAACCATGGATGTAAAGGGTGCTAACACCTTCCCTTTACATAACCTACCCCCCGGACCCAAAAATATCTCTTAAGGTCTTTCCTGTTCTTTTATACCCTTTCCTTTTGGATAAAATAAAAGTCGGTGGCGACTCTTGCTATCCGCAACATAACTAAAGTCAGTTCTCCCACCGTGTTACAGAAAGCATCTGCCAAGTCTTGGAAACTGCGAATCTTCGACTGGTCTAGCGTTAGATACCATTTGGAGGAGATTCTCTTCAGACTGTCCTGGAAGCAGTGGATCATTAGTTTATCATTGTCCACCTGCACAACCATTCTTCGATAGTACATCAAGAGATGGTTCTTAGGACAAGTTGCACCCTCATACATATCAAAAGTGGGTATCTTGAACTTTGGAGGTATTACCAATCCAGACACCAGACACATCTCTCTAGTAGCGGCCCCAAAGATCTGGTCACCTTCAATCGCTCTTAACCTTTTTTCAAGGGTATCAAAATTCTCTTGCATCTTCTCATGCTTCTCGTCTCCGTTTTCAGACATATCGGGCGCGTCATACACCTGATGGTCATTAAAGTATGGTTGAGCACGGGTGTGCATAATGTCTTGTGTAAAATTAGCAACTGCATGGTTCTCTTTATTAGTCAGAGGAATAGTCTGTTGAGCAGCAAATCCTTGAGGAGGAGGCACAAAACCTTGGGAAGGAAATGCAATACCCTGAGAAAAAGGTGCGAAACTTTGAGAAGCTAAACCTTGGGAAAGAGGGAAGAAACCCTGAGCAGCAAGTCCTTGGGAAGAAGGAAAGAAACCCTGAGCAGCAAGTCCTTGGGAAGAAGGAATAAAACTTTGAGAAGCAAGGCCTTGGGAAGGAGGGAAGAAACCCTAAGCAGCAAGTCCTTGGGAAGAAGGTATAAAACTTTGAGAAGCAAAACCTTGAGGAGGAGGGACGAAACCCTGAGCAGCAAGTCCTTGGGAAGAAGGAATAAAACTTTGAGAAGCAAAACCTTGAGGAGGAGGGACGAATCCATGAGGAAGTCCAAAAGGAGGCCAGGTCACAGGGGTAGTGACTGATGACGTAGGCTCAGTCGTTGCAGTGACAATTTCTGACACTACAGTCTGTTGGGTATCCATCTTCGCTCGAATGACCTGCAACATTTCCATCATCTGACCCATATTTCCACGAATATCAGTAAGCTCCTCGTTAACTCTGTCCATCTCTAGGTCTCTTTCAGCCATCCTCTTTCTGGCTTGAGCTCGAGTGTAGTATTTGCGTGAGAGCCTCAGTGTGAAAGCTGGAGAGCAGATGACGGGAATGAGTTTTATATGAAAAATGCAAATGAAATGCAAATGAAATTCCAAATGTATGAGTGCAATGCGAAAATTAAATTTTATTCAACGAACTTAAGAAACAATTTGCAAATACCAAGGAAAACATAATAATAAAAAGGATATGATTTCATTAAATTCAAAAAGTGATACAAAGTCTTGAGTACATCTTCAAAAATCCCAAACAAAACTCAATAAAGACAAAGACAAAGTCCTAAGGAGATTCTCCTAAAAGCCTCAAGTTGAGCTTCTCGATTTGTGCCTTCATCTAAGCCCTTTCAAGCATAAGTTGATCCACGATCGACTTCCAAGAAGTGTCCCCTTGAGTGCTGGAGGAAAATAAATCCTCTTGCGCTTTCCTCTTCTTGTTGGAGAGCTCTTCTTCTTCCTTCATCTTCAGCTGTCTTCTAAGTTCTTCATTCTCACTACTGATGATTTGATGTCGATTCTTCCATGCATTCTTCTCTCGAAGCTCTTTCTCCAAATCAATCTTCAACTTCTCTGCATCGTCCATAAAGATTAGAATGGGTTTCTTGAAAGTCATAGGATCCTGGCGAGGGTAAGGCATTTTCAGACTGATTGCCCTATCTCGTACCCATTGGAGATAGGGTTCCATAGAAACACAATTCGGCTTTCCCAAGCTACTCCTCCCCTTTCTATGGATGTACTTCCAAGCTTGTATAATCTGTTTCTTGAGCCCTGGTTCTTCGTCATCCTTAAAGAAAATTCTTTCCACTTCAACGCTCTTAGGTTTGTCCTTCAACGGATACCCGAGTTGGCGGCGAGCCAAAACTGGATTATAGCTGATTCCTCCCTTAGTGCCAAGAAGAGGCACATTAGCAAAATCACCACAGCTATTAATAATCAATGCTCCATCATAAACACGATTGTACCAACTAATGTCAGAGTGGGTAAGAGACATGATCCTTTGTGACCACCACAAACCATCCTTAAGGTTCCAAAATGAAGCTGACTTAGGCAAGTGCGAAATAAACCACTCGTACAGCAATGATGCACAACAAGTAATCATCCCTCCCTTATGGTGATTCCTCAGATGGATGGAATGGTAAGCGTCTCCGAGCAAAGTAGGGACCGGGTTCTTCTTCAGAAAGATTTTGATGGCGTTCAGGTCGACAAAGTCTTCAAAGTTTGGGAAAAGTAACACTCCATATATTAGTAGAATAAAGGTCGCCTCAAAAGCTTTCATATCCTTCACACTAACAAAATTCTTGGCCTTTTCTACCAAAAACTTTGTAGGGAATCCAAAAATCTTTCCTTTATAGGTCATATTTGCCTTGACCTCAGGAACACTCAAATATGTCGCCTTTGCAGTCTCCGCTTCTTCAGGGTCCTTCTCTAGAACAGGGAATGGAAACTCATCCTTAACACGTGATCCCACCAGAAATGAATACTCTTCCAAAGTAGGCGCCAATTGGTAATCAGGGAACGTAAAACAATGGTAGAGAGGGTCATAAAACTGGAGCATCACAGAGAGCAACCTTCCATCCCACTCAGTCTTAAGTAAGGCTAAAAGTCTCCTATGCTTCTCCATGAAGGCTTCTTGATCCAAAACCAAATCTCTTAATTTCCTTAGGTCTTCGAGTTTGGGAGTTTTGAATGTGTACTTGACAGTCTTTCTTCTTCCAAAGTCCATGATGATACCTACGATATTTGCAAAGATAGAGTTTCTGAGTTCCTTGAATAAATTGGTAAAAATGATGCTTCATGATGCGTGAATGCACAAACACACACAAGGCTTAGGTTCAAAGTTTGCATGAGGTCGAAGGTTCAACCCTCCCAAAAGGTATCTACTATGAGTTTATTTGTACCTGTACAACGGGTTCTAAAAGTTCCCAGAATCATTGTCCCATCTTTCGGATATTACCGACTTCCCAACTCAACTTGGTAATCAATAATATTCTCAAGAGAGTCTCATCCGAGTGTAGTATCGCGTATCAACTATTTCGGATTTGCACCCTCATAGTCATCACACTACATCCCTAAAAAGCCAAGTGGGGGTAAATTTTCTACGGTCCTCAACATTAACGGCTCTCAGGTCGAATATAGTAATGCTTTCACGACTGAACTCGATCAACAAAACTACATCCGAGGAGGCCTCCGCTGAGTGGTGGTGTCTCAAGTCAACTTGATCGGGACTCAACTCCCTACAAGCCTTCTTGAATATACCACCGTCCTATCTTATTTTGCACTCAAGTCCGGGTTAGGACTTATCTCACCACACATGGAACACCCAACAAAAAAATCCCAAATAATAACAAGCAATACAACAACAAATATACAAATATACAAGGTGGGCTTAACCCTCAAAAATAGTGTCCCCAGTGAAGTCGCCATTTCTGTTGCGGTGAGAATCGGATACCAAGCTATTAAGTGAGCTTGAATCGCAAAACTTTTATGTTCACCACCGACTTTAATTTAATCCAAAGGGAAAAGGGAAAAAGATCGTAAAAACCCTAAATAAGGAGAAACTAGGTTTGGGGGTTGATTATACCTAGGGAAGGTGTTAGCATCCTAAGCATCCGCAGTATCCTACGGGAACCTCTTATGAATATTTGTGTTATTGTTATTTATCGCTTGCTAAAATTAAGGGAACCTAAGGTTTTTATTTCTAATGGTGCTCGCACAACATCGCATCGATGCCTACGTATCGGGTATAGAATCAGAGCACTCGTAGTTCTCCTAAGGATTAACGAACACTTGGTTACGCTCAAGGTTCGCGGGGGAAGGTAAGTGTTATGGCAAACACTCACGTGACTTTAGCAAAGTCACAAAAAGTTGTAAAATAAAAATTCCTAATGGCTAAGGTTGAAAAGGAACTAGGGATGACTAAACTTCCTATGACATTGAGTCAACTGCAGGAGTTCTTTCCCTTTTGGATTTAAATGCGAAAAAATAAAGTAAATAAATGAGGGTGCAAGCTCCTAAGTCTAAGGCATAGGTTGCTACTTGCAAAAATGAACTGGATGAAGTAAATGGAAGTACAAGATAAAAGGCTTAATAACCGGGCTATGACTCGATATATGGATCGAGAATGCGGGGGTGGAAGACAAACGCGGTGCGTCAATTTTCTTAAGTTGAAAAGCTGTGAAGTGTAACGACTGTGCAGATGGAGATCGTAAAACGATCGACTTACGTGTGTGCGTGAGGTGTATGAACTCGACTTGGCGTTGGACCAAGGATTATTATCTTGAAAATTAAAGCTTCAAAAGTGTGCGCTTTCAATTTTATCTTAACAGTTTATGGCCTTATTGCAAAATTAAAATCAATGCAATCCACGACATACAACCAATATAATGAAAGATCAAACATACTCTCAAACAGAAAGAAATAGACCTAAATTCAAACTATCACACTAATGGGACACACTTAATGATATAACCTAAACGACGATTTAAAACGAAAATTAATTCGAAACATGTTTCTTTTAGGTTTTTTAGTATTAGAGAAACGACTAAGTAGAAAACTAAGACCTGAATAGATTAGTTAAAATTAAATAAGGGTTAAGAAAAATACAATATTTTTGGTTTTTTCTTTTATGGATATATTTTTTTTATGAAAAAATAACGGTTGGAAATTAAATTAAATTAAAACTATACAAAATAATATTCTCAAAATAAAAGTTAAATAAAAATAAAAGGTGTTTTTTTTGTGTTTATATATATTATAAATTTTTAGAAATAGAAATAAATGAAACAAAAAGAAAAATAAGTAAATTGAACAAGAACTTTAAAATAAAAGACAAAACAACAAAAGACCAAGAGATATGGGGGTGGATAACGGTACAAGCCCATTTGGGGCGCAGGACTTACTGGGTCGGGTTAACACCCATGGCCTGATCAAATGTTAGGAGAGGGTTTTGAGAAAACCTAAAAGAACACGACCAAAACGGCCAAGAGAAACAAAACTGAGGGCACAACGCGATCGAACCAAACCCTCGCCATCTCCCTCAAATCTGCTCATCCTCCCTCACGCTCAAATTCTCTCAACTTGGATTTGTCTCACACTTCAATCTCTCGCGGCGGTTTCACGGAGGATTTCAGCGAGTTTGAAGGGTTTCGCGGCAGGGGTTGCGGTTCCGTTTCTGATTTTGGTCTAGTTTCTCTTCATCTCCTTCTTCTTTTGATTTTGTTTTGCGGTTTGCTGTTGATTTGATGTTGTTGTTTGAAGCTTGAAACGATGAGCTGATGGTGAGGTTTCCGGATTTTGGTGTTCGGAAGTTTGGATTTGTTGTTGTTCGAAGATGGACGATGGTGATATGGGGATGGTTGAAGAGAGTTGAAGGCGTGGTTGTGTTGTTGATGAAAATGGCGGAGAGTTGTCGGAGTTTGAAGGGAATAGAGGCCGAGGGTTTGTTGTTTGGAAACGGTTTTATACGGTGAGTGATTTGAAGATTACAGATTGAAGGCTATGTTTGGATGTTTTTTTTTGAAGGTGTTTTGTGTTTGAGTGATGATTCTTGCCGTGAGGTTGAAGGGATTGGAGGTAAAATGCAGAGAGTGAGTATATAGTGAGAAAGTTGCGTATGGGAGGCTCGTGAGGATGATGAAGAAAGGTGTTGGAGATTGTCAATGGTGTGAGGTTTGATTGTTGTGAGGTTCTCTTTTCTGCAGAGTGAAGGCTAGGGTTGAAGGTGGATGTTTGGTTTATGTGAACAATAAATTGAAAAATGATGAAGGAGCAGTGAGTGATTTGTTTCAGCGGAGGTTGTTGTTTTCTGGTGTGAAGTGGAGAGTCAGGGTAGAGGGTGGATAGGATTCAGTGGTGGAAAGAGTGGTTTCGGATGGTGCGATAATGGTGAAATAGTTCTGGAAACATTGATTATGGTTCAGTTTTGGTTCTCTGTGTTCAAGGTTTTTTCGTTTCTTATCTTCTTCTCGCCGCGGTTCTGGTTTATGACAGTGATGGAGAGGTCGGTGAAAGTGATGATGTGATGCTAATGGTGATGGTTAGAGGTTGAACGGTTTGGGGTTATTAACATGTTTTGAGGGTGAAGGTTTGAAATGGTTTGATAGAGGGTCGGTGTCTTCACGGTTTTGTGGTGTCTGCTGGATTTTTTTGATGAAGGGTATTGACAAGTGATGAAGGTTTTGGTGCTGTGAGTGAAGGGTTGAAGATGGCGGAAGTTTTCTGTGTGTTGGAGGGAGGGTTTAGCAGAGAGAAGAGGAAGTTGGAAAGAGTAACAGTGAAGTATTTCTAGATTCAACTCATCTTCCTTTTTGGTTTGTTTTTGTCTTTTGTTCGCTGAATTTTTTTTGTGATTTTGTTTGAAGGTTGTTGGGAGTGTCTACGAAAAAAAATGAAGCTGAAAGTTTGTGTCAAGGAGAACTGAGGTGAAGGGAAGAACTGAGGTGAAGCCTTGGTTTCAAATTTTCGTTTGAGCTTTTTCTTTTGAGCCTCCTTCTTGCTGTTTGTTTAGGATTTTTTGGTTTTCTCAGGTTGACAGTGCGGCTCGGTTTCAAAGGGGTGTTGATGAAGTTTTGAAGGTGGTTGTGAATGCAGTATGCTATGCAACATGGGGAAGAATGAAGTGAGATTGAAAGAAAGAAAGAAACTAGCTAATCGAAATCAAAAATCAGCCGTAAACACAAACATGGCCATAAGAGGAATCAAGCAAGATGAACAAATATTCCGAAAAGAGGTGAAGGAAGAGGAGAACATTACCGACCCGAAAGTTATCGGGGTGAAGAATCCGCAATGGTAAGCTTCACTTCTATTATTCCTCTTTTGTTATTCCTCTTCCGTACAGCTTCTTCCCTTCTCCTTGTTATTGCTGGTGTGATTGATGGTTGGTAGTGATGTTGCTGAATTTTCTTTGCTTTGTGTCAATCTCCTCTCTCTTGTGGTTTTTTTGTGGTGAGGATGTGGCTGGTGTTTTTGTGATCCTTTTCTTTGCAATGTAACAGTGCTTTTATAGGACTTTTCTAGGGTTTTTAGTTTGAATTCTGTACTGAGAAACTTGCTAAGGAAGGGTGTAGGATTAGGGGGAACCAATTCTGAATTTGTGTGTAGTAGTGGGGAGGTGAAGCAGACTGTTTTGTGTGCTGTGAAACTGCTGTCCTGCTTTTTTTTTTGTTGCTATTACTCTGCTGTTTTTTTGTCTGCTAGTAGAGAGAAAATGGTCCCTTTTCTTGTACTGATTTTGGTAAAGTTATAACAAAAACAGAAAATGCAAAATGATATGAATGATATATGTGAATGAATTAGAACTTGAATGCTGAATTTTTGTAATGGTATGCTTGAATGAAATAGAACTTGAATGCTTATGTAACATATATGGGGCTGTTTTGAATTAACATGAAGTTGGAATGATAATACTTGAAAATGAAAATGTTTTGAATCAAATGTTATGAACATGCTTTGACTTGGTGGTTTGCTTCCTTTGTAGGTTGATGCAACATGGACTATGCAAGGGAAAGCTTGAAGATGACTAAAGAGAAATAAAATCTAACACTTACACACTATCACTTGTAGTTTAAAGCTTTGTAAACTTGTAATGACACAAACTAGGATGTAAACTCTTCTTGTAATACTCTTTGAAAACAACTTGGAATGAATTGGTGTTTGAAAAAAAAAATTCATGGACATGAATTCAAAATGAAATTAGACATGAAATGCCATTTATTTAAATTTGGAAATGTGAAATAGAACTTAAATTTGAATGGAGTTGGAAATACTTTGGAAAATTGAGTTTAGAGTCTTGAAGAAAAGTTGAATTTCTTTGTCATGGATTATGTAATGAATTGATCATGATTTGAAAAAATGTTTGGATGAATGAATTGCCATGAAATGGCAAATTGGAAATGATATGGTAACCTTGACATGAGTTCTCCATTAGGAAAGAACTTGAAACTAACAACTTGAAATAGAAGTTTAGAAATTGAAATTAGAATTGGAATAAAATGAACATGAAAAAAAAAAAAAAAAAAGATCTTGGAATTAAAATTTAAAATGAATAAAAATAAAAATTGGAGATTACAATTAAATTAGAAATGGAAACTAAAAAAGTGAATTAAAAATAAAAGTTAAAAAATAAAATTAAGAAATTAAACTTTGAAAATTGAAAATAGAAATAAAATTACAGTTAGAAAAACTTTGAAAATTGGAAATAAAATTACATTTTTTTTAACAAAACTTTGAAAATAAATGGAAATAAAAATTAAGTTTTAAAAATTTAGGAATGAATTAAAATTTTGAAATAGAATTTGAAATAATAATTTTTTTTTAAAAAAGGAACTTAAAAAAAAATAAAAAAAAAATAGAAATAGAAATTAAAATTAAAAAACGCGAAAATGAGTTAAAAAGTTAGAAATGAGAAATAGAAATTAAATTTAAAATGGAAGCTTGGAAGTGAAAAGAAATTAAAATTAAATTAATAAATAGCTTGAAAATGAGTTGAAAGCAACAGAAAATTAAATCTCGTAATTTCTCTGTTAAATGTGATGAATGTATGATGCAAGCAGTTAGGGGTAAAATTTGGGGTGTGACAGGTGGCCAACTTGAAGACTTCTCTTGATGCCTCACAAACCATAGGAACATCCAAGCATGATAACTTTAGGGTTGTACATAGTTCCCCCTAGTTTTTACCTTTTGAGTCTCCTTGAGTCTCTCTCTCATCTCATAATCAATGGCTAAACATTTAAAGTTTTAAGACTCTGAATTAGGGTTATGCATGTATCCTTATCTTAGGATGGAGTGTATAACTTTAATACTTAGTGTTAAACCTTTAAGTTGTTTTCACCTCTTAATCAAAACACCTAATAATTATCAAGACTTAAGCTTGTAACTTGGGCCTTATATTAGGGTTACATCTCTGCCTGGTGGTTCAGAGGGACTAACCCTAGTGTTCAATGGACAAGTCCCCCTCATGCTAAAGTCTTGCAAACATAAAGAACACTTCTTCATCCAACCTTTAATTAAAATCCACTTAATAAAGGCTTGTTATATAATGAATTTAACCCCTAACCATGGATTAAGTTGAGGTATCTTCCTCAGCTTAAGTGTTCTCATCTATCATCCTTCTCTTAGGATGATGTAATGAGTTCACTAATCTTTGATTGGAGATTAAACTTATTACTTAACACTAAAAAAACCCAAAAACACCTAATAATTACCAAAGTAGGTTAATGATCTTAATCCTATATCATCATGGTAATTAAGTTGGGATCTTCATCTCATGCTTAAGTAGGCTCATTATCCCTAATCAGGGAGGATATAATGAGTTTACTAACCTTTGATTTAGGATTAAGCTCAAAACTGAAAAAACAAAAACAAACAATAACAAAACTGAAAACACAAAAACAAAACTGAAAACACAAAAACACAAAAACAAACAATAAACGTCTCCTCCGGGATTCTTTTCTCATCACACTCACTCTAAAAACGAGAACTTGCTTCTTACGTCTAATGCAAGACAGTTAGCACTCGAGCCAAACGAGTCATACACTTGAGCATAGACAAGTAAGCAGTTCACAACAAAATCATCCAGTCTCTTTGATTCGAACTACGATGTTCTGACTTCCTCATTGCACGAGAGGATACGTATGCATAACTTAACAGTTATCATACAAAAGTCCCCAGGTCTCCCCTCTCTCTCCCCTTCCAGCTTTTCTCCTTTAAACCCTATTTTAATTCAAGTTTCTTTTTGCACTGACACTTTGTACATCCATTTCCTCTAGCTTTTTATGCACAGTTTAGCACATACACTATCCCCTTTTAAACACAATCAAGTAAGCGTGGATCCCTTCGAGTACGACAAACGATTTGGGTGCTAATACCTTCCCAGGTCGTAACCAACCCCCTTTCTCAGTCTCTTTGGTTCGCAACCGTCTTATCCATACCCTTCCAGGTTTATGCAGCATTACATTTCCTTCGGGATAAAAATGCCTAGCTGGCGACTCTATTCAACCTCAACCTCAACCTCCAACATTGCCGACGGTTTGCATTTGCACCGGGACGAAATTCCGGGGAGCGATAGTGACACCATTTAAGAATGTACTCATAAGATCCATTTGGTATAAAATAATGTAATGATTAATTGCATAAGAGAAAAGTAATTTGATTTCCTCTATGCTTACAATAGGTGTAAAGATTTCAGAGAAATCTATACCTTCTTGCTAACTGTAACTATGAGATACAAGTCTAGCCTTATTTCTAACCACTTCTCATTTCTCATTGAACTTGTTTATGGATACTCATTCAGTTCCAATAATGTTCTTCTGTAAAGGTTTGGGTACCAGATTCTAGACACCATTTCCTTGAAACTGATTCAACTCTTCTCGCATAGCCACAATCCAACCATCATCAGAAAGTGATTCATCAATAGCAGTAAGTTCAGCCATGGAGAGTAGTCCTAACATTGAATGCTCTTCTCTGAAAGCAGACCCTGTCTTTCTTGGACTGTCTTTATTTCCAAGAATTAACTCTGATGGATGAGAAGACTTGTATTTGAAGGTCTTCCTGGATTGTGATGTATCTCAGAAGCCATCTTAAGCTTCTTCAAATTCTCCAATATCTGGATGAGCTTCTGATGTTTGATCAACTTCTGGACCACCAACTTTAGAAGTTATGATAGCTTCTGGACCTCTAGATTCTGATGTGTCTTAAGATACACAAATTTTTGGAACTTTTTGAAGTAGTTTTGACATTTTACTGTCAGGCTCTTTGTCATCAAATTTAATGTGTATTGACTCTTCAACTATATTGGTTTTTGATTTGTACCCTTTATATGCCTTAGAGCGTACAAAGTATCCCAAAAAGACACCCTTCTGAACATTGGCATCAAATTTCTTCAGATAAACTTTATTGTTTAAGATGTAACATGTACATCCGTTGTGAACAGTTTGGAAATATTTACCGATAAATTATATCTTTGAATACAACAAAAGGGCACAAATCCAATCCTTTGTCATCTATGGTGACTCTCATCACTCAAACGAAGAAAATTGTTTTTTCTATGGTGAAGAAACATGAGGAGAACTTAGAAGAATAAAACATTATAAAGACTCATTAGAGAAGAAGAGACTTCAGTTGTAGATATATTATAGAGACCTAATTAATGGCAAAGGCAAACCAAAATGTTTAAGACATGCCAGTAGACCAAAGAAGTTCATGTGAAACCATGTATTTATAAATATATAATGATGCATGCTTTTAGTAGATACTATATATATATATATATATATATATATATATATATATATATATATATATATATATATATATATATATATAAGGTAATTTTGATGATCGACAAAAAAAACTTATTTATCTTGATCATCTTCATAGAAGGGAAAAAATACAAAAATGATATATATATATATATATATATATATATATATATATATATATATATATTAATAAGCAAGAGATATCATTAATACGAGAACTAAGGGTTCTCGAACCTTAATACACGAAGAACACCCTAAAATACACTAAAAAAAGGGGGGAAAAGGAAAATTGCTAACCAATTGAGCCTATGAAATAAAAAACAACAGATTTTTACAAAAATCATATAAATTACAATTGGGTTTAACAATTTTCCCTAACAAAGACCATTTCCAAGCCGAAAATTTGATGTTCTAGACAATATCCAACACATTCCAAGAATGGCTTTAAAAAATGATCCTGTTCCGAACTAACCAAACATTCCAAATTGTTGCCAACAAAAAAATATAAGTTTTCCTTTTCTTCACTCCCTGAGACTTACAAAAAAGATTCCATCTCATGAAGCTTTCTTTATAACACAAAGAGTCATTCCCCGAATTATCTACAAAATCAATTCACTCCCTAATTTCCTTCCAAATCAAAATTATCACTAAACAACTCAAGAACAAATGATGATTCTTTTTCACACAAGAAGAACAAAAGACACATAAAGAATTATTTTCGGCGAAGACAATACCTCTAGATGACAAGTTCTCCTTAGTTGGAAACCTATCCCAAAAAACTCGCCACCAAAACATCTTAATGCGCATAGGAGTAACCATCCTCCAAAGACTGCGCCACCCTTTCCAACTTTCCGAGACCCGAGCTCGAAGAATACGATCCGACTGCCTATTTGAATCCAAAGAAAGAGTTTGGTTTACCGAAAGAGAAACTTGATTGTCTTCCAAAGCAACAAACCATCTAGCTAACCCCAGCCCACCGCTTGCATTTACGTCGACGACGACACCCGTGCTGCAAGAGCGCCCTGCAGAACTGGACCCGAAAGACTCATGCTGTCTGTCATGACAGCATAACTACTCCCGGTAAAACTCGGTCCTGCATAAGAAACAAGAAAAGAAAGTTCCACAGAAAAGGCTTAACCATAAATAACACCATTGTCTTCCATGACAACAAAGTCTGCCATCCCTCCCGAACCTAAAATCCGCGCAACAACCAAGGGCACCTCAGCAAGGACTCCAATAACATTAACATCATCCAACCCCTGTAAAAGCCTAATGTTCACCGAAACAACATGAACAGTAGGAACAAACAACCTTCCACCCGAAGAAAAAACCGAAGCCACCCCTCTAATCCCACTCTCAGCTACAGTAGGAATTCAAGTCGTAATGTCGTCATTATTATCATTACCTGCCGAGCCAATAATCTTTTTGCTAGCCAAAATGTCCAAGCAAGATTTGACGGTGAAACCATTGATGACATCGGGTAACCACATAAATTTATCTCTCCCATCGATGTTTGAACCTGCAAAAAATAAAAATTGATGTAAGTCAAAAAGAGATGCTTCGATATCAAGATCCCTAGGGGTATCAATACCGAAACCATCCCATCTCCAACCCCCATCCACCCAACCTCCCATACCGGCAACCGAAACATTTTAAAGTTTAGAAACGGAAAACAAATTCTGGAATTTCTCCCTCAAAGTAATATTCCCCCTTCATTTGGAATGCCAAAAAGATGAGATGTACCCGTTTCCAACTTTCACCTTACAAAACTCCGAAAATAACCCTCCTCATACTTTATTATCAATAAGAACAAGGTCTTTCCACCATACCGATTTAGATATACTGGATCAAGGATCGGCACACCCTTTAAACATATTCATACAAATATCTCCGCATCGCGCTTTCAAAATATTATACCACAAAGAATCCGCCCCTTGAACTATTCTCCATCTCCATTTAAGAAGGAGCGCTACATTAAAATCCTCAATGCAACGAACACCTAACCCACCTCTATCGCAAGGAGAACACACTTTCTCACAACCTATCTAATGAATCCTCATACGATCCTCTGATCCACCCCATAAGAAACTACTTTTAATAGAGATAATATCTTTGGCTATCTTTAGCGGCATCCTTTAAAAGGATAGCATGAAGATAGATAAGGAGCAAATAACCGATTTGAGCAAGGTAATCCTACCTTCAAGACTAAGCATCTGACTTTTCCAATTAGCATGCCTTTTCTTAATCTTATCAACCAACCTACATTACATCGAAATCCTTCTCATATTGTCCCTTATAGGAATACCAAGAAAAGTAAGGTTACTCTCCTCCCTCCTACAACCAAGAAAATAAGTCGCACACTCCAAAAACTGGGAATTGGAATTAATCCCAATTAATTTACTTTTGTGGTAATTAATATCCAAACCCGAAACAACCTCAAAAATCCTTAGAACCGCCTTTAAAGCCCACATATGCTTCCAATAACTTCCTCCAATAAGCAACGTATCATCCGCAAATTGAAGGATGTCCACCTTGCAACTACCATTAACAACAACGTCTTCATAATCCCCATTAGCCACCACTTTTTCAACCAACCCCGAAAGAGCTTCTGCCACAATGACAAAAAGGAATGGAGAAAGAGGATCCCCTTGCCTCAACCCTCTCTCCATCTTAAACTCTTTGGTATGGCTACCGTTAACTAAAACCGACATATAGCTATTAAACACCAAAAGATCCATCCAACACATTCACACTAGACCGAACCCCGTCCTCCTCATCATATACCTAAGAAAATTCCAACTCACTTTGTCATAAGCCTTCTCGAAGTCCACATTGAACAATTACACATATTACTTTCCTTCTTACACCAATCCACAAGTTCATTAGCTACAAGAACACCATCCAACAAGTGCTTGTTGGGAACAAAAGCACTTTGGCATGACGAAATAATAGAATGCAAAATGGCCTTCAACCTCCTCGCTAGAAGCTTAGATATGACATTATATAAACTACCCACGAGATAAATCGACCTATAATCATCAAGCCCCAACGAAGTTCACACCTTAGGAACAAGAGTTAAAAACGAGGAAGTAATTGCTTTAGATAACATCATACTCAAATGAAACCCATTAAGGAAAGCCAAAATATCTTTTTTAACTATGTGCCAACATTTCCGAAAGAAACATAAAGAATAACCATCGAGACCTGGACTTTTCGAACCGTCACAACCCCACAACACCTCTCTAATTTCCTCCTCCAAAAAGGGATCTCAAGCGATGATTTATCTATATCATTAAGCCTATTAAAGAAAACTCCATCAAGGAAAGGTCTTACGGCTTCTTCTACATGAAATTTGCTAGCAAAATGATTCCTAACGTCTTCCTTGACTTTATTCACCGAATCAAGCTTACCGGTCTCCGGATCAACCGACCCAATATGATTGTGCCTCCTCCTCTCTTTCATCACTCTATGAATGAACCAGCTATTATTATCCCCGTCATTATTCCACTTCAGCCTAGCCTTCTGAATAAGCATATTCTCTTTAATTTGAAGGTTTAACCAATACCTACTAGATGCCTCCTTCCTTTTACTATAAACCTCGTCTGAATCGTCAATAACACTATTGGCCAAAAAATCATCTGCTTCACACATATCCCTAACATTATCCTCCACCACCAACTCATACCTACCAAAAACATTCGAATTTCACCACCTAAGTCTCTCTTTAAGCATCCTCAACTTCTCTTTTAAAATGAAATCACTCCTACCGTTCACCACCAGCTTCCTCCACTCCTTTTCAATAAACTAAATAAAATCTTTATCTGAAAACCATTCATTGTTAACTCTAAATGGCTTTGGCCCCCAATCAGACCCATCTACCACTAACCAGATAGGACAATGATCAAAAACCTTCCTCCTCCCTATCAACTGCCCAACCACTCCCCACATATCCATAATAACATCAGAAACAAAAAACCGATCAATATGACTCATGGACCGACCATCTCCACTAAACCAGCTAAACTTCTTCCATTTACACGAAACTTCCACCAGCTGACTTTTATCAAAAAAGGAAGAAAAATTGGTCATCTTCGAAGTTCTATAGCTAACACCCCTACCTTTATTTTCCTTCGCATTTTTAACCGCATTAAAATCCCCACCAATGATCCACTCTCTGTCCCAACCTCTCTCTTTAACCTCCAACAACCTTTCCCATAGAGCCATCTTCTTAGCCAACTCATAAGAAGAATACACATTGACCAAATTGTAGATATAATCATTCCAGGAAACCTTGATCCTCAATAAACCCTCATCTCTAAAGCTACTAATCACTTCAAAATTCCCTTCCTTCCACAAAATAATTAATCCTCCAGAAGCACCTCTAGCTTCTGAAAACAAAAACCCAACTTCTTCACCCTTACAAAGATTCTTAATGACATTCACATGAAACCTTGACAATTTAGATTCTTGTAACATCACAATATCAGCATTACCTTTCTTTAACACATAAGTAATCCTCCTCCTCTTCAATAAAATACCTCCCCCTATAATATTCCAAGATTCGATGATCATTGGGCATTCTTTTTGACTCCCTCCAAGATAAAATTCTCACCTTATCCTCTTCCTCCTTCTTCGAAACACTTATCGTGTAAGATTTATTCAAATCAACATTAGTCACCCCCAAGCTAGCCATCACTTTGAACAACCTCTCTCTAGCACTACTATTCAAATTCTTCCATAACCTAGAGTTATTCTTGATAATAATATAATTCTCTGATTGCTCGCCATACAAAATAGACCACCCCCCACTACTATCCGGATTCACCTAAGAATCTCCAACCAAAGGAATAATCCCCTTTTAACCACCAACATCCCTCCCTCCTTTTTTGACAGAACCGTATAAACCCTTTATCCTCTTCCTATAAATCTTCTTATTAAAAAACCCCGGTTCAAAATAGTACTTGTACCTCATCGTCTTAGACCTTTTCTCTAACACATTTGAACCCGAAAAAACCATTCCCTTGACAAAAATCTATACACCACCTATATAATTATCACCTTTAGAACTACTAGAAGTAGAAATGAGATCGCTGCTCAACCTAGATGGTTCCCGAACACCCCCTTTCCATACTGTCGCTCCCGGGATTTTTAAGAGTTTTTATGAATTTGGCACAAGGAAGTGAATTCAAAATCTTTTCCATGGAATGTGTACTTGCTACTACATTCCAAGATGGAATAATAGAACAAGCACATCAAGTAAGGAAAATTTATCCAAGACTTGTTTCCAATGACTAGGGTCTAAGTTCACTAGCTTGTTGAACTTATTAAATGTTTTTGTAGCTTGTGAAGAAGTATCTTTTAGATTTTCTTTATGAAAATAACCTCTTGATCAGACTTGTACATCATGCTAGACAAGCCTACACTATTCCAAGATGGAATGAATGTAAGTTCCCCATGGAATAAGGCTATACACAAGAGATTCTTTCATGCATTTATTAAGTGTTTTTGATTTTGTTTGAAGATGAGAAAAGAAGACTCAAGAGGCAAAAGGTCAAAGCTAATGGGGGACTAAGACAAAATCCTAAGTTATCTTATTATGTACAAAAGGTGATCCTATGGTTGATGATGTATTCTAACCCTAAGGAAAAGAAAAGCAAGTTAGAGTTCAACTTACTTCCTAAGGAAGTTAAGTTGAATCTAAAGAACAAAAGGGAATCCTATGAACAAAGCACCAAGTGCTAAGACAAACACAATAAAAATGCATAAAAGAAAGGAATGAAGTAATGATTACCTCATCTTCCCCCTACAAAAAAAATGTTAGCATGATGAAGTGATTTGAACAATTATAACATGGCAAACTTCAATTAAGAGCTCACACTAACTAATAAAGCACTAATGAATTTCTAAACCTAAAAAATAAGGTCTAAAGCATTCTACAAGTTAGCTAGCTTCTAAGGGCAGGAGCTAAATCATATTAAAAGTATCTAAAGGGATGAAATGATTCAAATTCAAACTATGCCCTAAAGTGTTACTAAATCCTAATGAAACCTAAGGATGAAGTTAAAAGGGAAACCTAATGGTTTTGCCAAGCTAAAATCTCCTAAAATCAAAAGTGAATGAAAAATCCAGAACTTAAAACTACATGAAAATGAAGGATGAGATTAGATCATATGAGAAATAATAGATTCAAGTTAAGGGGATTCAAACATGAGATTGAAAGATAAAAGCATGCACATGGAAACATGGTTTTAGAAATGAAACAAATGACTTAATAAGAAAACTCAAAAATGACCAAGGAAGCTTGAACTCCACATACAAAAACCAGAGGCTTATGAAAACTTAGGATGAAAGTTAGACTTACAAAGTATTCACAAATGAAGTAGCAAGAATTGTCTTAAGGCTAAATGTCACAAATTAGGGTTTTAAGGACCTTTAAATGACAAATGAAGTTCAAAAGAAAGAAAAAGGGTCTAAACTTGAGGTAAACATATGGATATGATCACAATACACTTATGAACACAAAATAAAGATATTAAAATGCTAGCTTATGTACAAATGCAATTTGATATGGCTAAGATGGAAGGAGAAGTGAAATTAGGTCAAAATGGAACATATGTGACTTATGGCTCAAGAAACCCTAAAAATCAAAGGTGAAGACCTAATGAGGGTACTCAACACTTAAATACATCCCATAGGACCTACAAGACTCAAAATTAAGATCTCAAAGTAATGGCATAAATGCCTTATTCAAATTAGATCAAAGGAAGTGAAGGAAAATACCAAAAATGTGACTTATGACCTAAACAACTTAGAAAAATATCAAATGGCTTAGAAAAATTATGAAACTTGACAATCAAATACAAAATCTAGAAGGTGACTTATGTCCAAAAAATCTCACAAAAATTCCTATTTCTGAATGGCCAAATGAGGTGTGGAATGAATTAGGGTTTATATGTACACATGTGAAAGGATGAGACCAAAACATGATTTACAATGACCTAAAAATCAAAACAAAAATATTTTTGGGAGGCTTAGGGAGTCCTCTGACTAATGCAAAACAAATGAACAATTTATCATTTGTGGTTTAAGAGAAATAAAATGGACAAGTGGATTAGTCAGAAATGAGGAAAATAGGAATAAAATTAATTGGGAAATTAATTATGGTTTAAAAATAAAAGAAAAATGGAAACAAAAATTATTGAAAATTCAAGAAAATATCAAAGATCATGTGTGAATTAATTTGGTATTTTTGGTGACCACATGGTATTTTTAATAATAGGAAACGAAAATGGAATAAAATTGAATAAAGAAAATAAAAGGAATTAAACTGTATGGGCCTGAGGGGTGGAAACAGAAGAAAAATGAACTAGACTGGGCCTAACGCAAATGCGTGGGGGATGCTATTAGAAGCTAAAGCCCAATTCCAAAGGCGCCGATGACTATGGCTTTGTGGTGTACCCCAGGTCAACCAGTTGACTCCATGAGGACTCTTGGATCCATCCAACGTTTCATATTGATCCCCATAAGAATGAATCATCCAATAAAAATAATGACACATGGCAATGAACTTAGGGAAGCACACACATGATCATTCAGGAACCCTAACCCTAACACATGAAAGGAGCGTGATTCATTAATGCGCTGGCACATTCATAGGCCTTGGAT
Organism: Lathyrus aphaca; assembly: GCA_963966055.1. Lineage (NCBI taxonomy): Eukaryota > Viridiplantae > Streptophyta > Magnoliopsida > Fabales > Fabaceae > Lathyrus > Lathyrus aphaca. The sequence continues at coordinate 62,223,405 of OZ014519.1, read as the reverse complement.
CATAATAGATCAACGAATACGACTTAAAGGTGAAGGATAATTAGGGTTAATGTTCCGTCACTAGAGAAGACCTTCAGTCATCTTCTCCGGTGACCTGCATCTAGGGCAAGGTTCAAAACCTAACTAAAATGTAATCTAAGGTCATCATTATGTTCGCCTTAATGAGTACATCACAAATCCAGGTTCATAATCCATTTATCCTTCATATCCAGTGCAAATTGAAGCAATCAAATCCAACCTAAAAATCTGAAACTAAGCATTTAGGATGTCTATCAACTAGTCAGGTACCACAATGCTTCTATCAAGCTTAAGACATCACAAAACAACCAAAAAACATGAAAATAAGCCATGAGATACAAGGTGAAACCTGAGATGCTGTGATTGCTTTTGTTGAGAAAAACCAGAGAGGATGATCCAGCTATGATCTATGCTTGTCCTTGATCCTCAATGGAGTGAAATAAACACTCAGAAGTTGTGGAAACTTGATGAATTGAAGGCAATGCAGAAAAATGCAGAGGCTTGTTCTTGAGAGTTTGGATGAATTGAGCTATGGAGATTGATCACAAGATGATGATGAAGCTGGATTGATGATGATTGAGATGTATCAATGGAGTCTGAAGCTTGCTCGAAGTAAAAACCAGAAGAAACTCTTCCCCAAAATAGAGGAAATCAGAGAGAGTGATGAATTTTTTTGTGTGGTTTTGATCTAAATGAAGCTCTTAGCTGTTATAGAAGATCCTTTTATATCCACGGTTAGTTATAACTAACTTTAGTTGATGATTAGAACTAGGGTTAGTTCTTAACTTAAGGTGCAAAGCTCAATTTGAAGGTGTATAGTGTAATGGTGTAGTTGAATTGACTTGCTCGACTATAATCCAATGCAATGATGTTCAAGTTGCTTATGATGAGGATTAATGGAATGCAAGGTGATTGAATTGATCAAGGATGCATCAATGCAATGTTTATCATTTTGCTGAATTTTCATGCAAGGATGCATGGCAATTTGCATGATCATTCAGACAGGTGATGACTTGCACCCTATGAGTGAAGCTTGACACTCAATGCAATCTGAATGAAGCATACACACTTAACTGAACTAAATTGAACACTTGACTCCATGTCTTTCTCTGCAAGAAAAACAATTGCACTTTGTGATCTTGAATGAGATATAACTTCCTGACCAAAGCACCAATTCATGCAAAATTTATGCTCAAATTGAAGATGAAGATGCATAGCACAAGTTTGGTGTTTGGTACAAGATGGATTGTGACCTCTAAACATCTCAAAATGGTTATTGGAATTCATGCCAAGAGGCTGCATAATGGGCCTGCATACTTTACTTTGCCGTGTACCATTGATGCTTACACGTGTTTAGTTCCATGGTTGCCACTTCAAGCCAATATATGTCCATGAAATAGGGTTCAAATAAGAATTTGGAAAACATGAAACTTGTAGAAAATATGGCAAGGAACAACTTTGATGTTGGATGTTTTTTCATTTGAAGTCATCTTGATGGAGAAAAATGGCTTGACTTGTAGCACACCACCTGTTTGACAAATTGTCTGGCAGGGCGTGCGCGCAAGCTGCTAGGCATGCCCTGCCTCTTCCCTGTTTTGCCTTGATTTGTCCAAACTTTGCAAGATCATAACTCTCTCAATTTTAATGCTACGAGTGATTTCCACATATGTATTTGAAGCTTAAGATGCCCTATTTAATTGGCTCAAGGTAGAATTTTCATAGCCCTTGTATTTTGGGAGAAGGCCTCTCTTTAAGTGGCTGCAAAAATGGCCAAAGCTTGCCATTTTTGGAAACCCTAATTTTCCAAAAATGGTAAGTTTTGGTTTTCTTGATTTCTCTTGATTCCTCCATCATTTCTTGATCAAATTTGAACCATAGGATCCTTGTAACCCTAATTTCATGATTTTGATCTCAAAAAGTCAGGAGTTGACTTTTTTCTCAACATGATTGACTTTTCCCCAATTCCCTGATTTTCAATCATCTAGACAATTGAACCACTTCCAAAATGTTTCTATGGATGAAATTTGAACCCTAGGAACTTGACATCATATAGAGGACAATGGAATCACCTTTGGATCAAAATTTCACTAAGAAACCCAGTAGAATAAAAACCCTAATTTGGCCCCTTTTTATCAGGAGATGTTACACTGCTTGCCTCCTTTGATCAATTCAATTCTTTTCAAGACTTATGGCTTCAAATGAGGAATTGTGGGATGTTTTGAAACCTTGTCACATGGTTGATAAGCTTTGTGGCTCCTTGGTGTTATTTGTATAGCCTTCAATTGCTCCAATCAATAGTCACATACCTATGCCTCAACTATGAAGGACATGATGCAATATTTTTTATGGTTACATGAACTTGTTTATGCTAAATGCTATGCAAAATGTTGAGAAAATGAGAGGGAAAATTTTGAGGTATTACACATACATGTCCTTCACCAATTCCATTGCGTCGTCGAACATCCCTTCCCCAACAGAACGATTAGCAGTTTCCTTCTCAGAAAACTTTCCCACTGAGCCGTTTGCATAACCTTCTAATATAGTATCATCGGAAACAAAGTAGATTAGATCACAACCATCATCATCATACAATGACTCATTCCCATTTAACCCATCCATATGTTCCTCACAACCATTTGCAATAGAAGTATTGTTGCTATCCGATCAATCATCTTTCGACCCCGTCGATTATTCAGATTTCCGAATCCTATTACCTCCACCCGAAGATTCCTTGAGAATACGAGTCGAGCCAAAAGAATATTCTCTTAACACCAAAGAAAAAATAATACTATCAACTTTGACTTTCAAATTCTGACTAAGCTCGCCGCTAGAATTCATCATCACGAGAATTCTCCCGACATCAAAGTTCAACCACTTCATAGTACTCTCATCAACACTCACAAATGTTCCGATAATATCTCTAATTAATTTAAAGAAACCTGTATCCCCCACATGAACAAGTACACCATAAATCCTCACCCACACAACACTTTCTTCATCGATAAAATTCTCCTCCCAAGGCTTAATGAAAGAAAACCACTCTTTCCACCATTTTTCTCCCTCCCTAATCAAATCGAAAATAAAACCTTCCTCCAGTTCTTCCAAAAGACAAAGAATACCTCTCATCAGAGTTTTTTTGATAGAAAAGATACCTTTAATCTCAAAACTAGTTTGCAAATTATACGTAGAACCTGGAATAAGAACTTTCCCAACATACGCTTTCTTCAACTTCTCCTTTACTACCTTGTCGGAAACAAAACGCACATGCGTTGCCGAAACATCCCCTTTTACAATCCCATTTTGATTTCCTGCTACTTCCGCATAAGAACGATTCCTACCGGGAACACCACGTCTGCCAAAGTGACCAAAAGGATTTACATTGACCCCTTGTCGGCCACCATTTCCCTTACAAAACCAAGAGGTTTAGTGTAATCATTACCCCTCCCAAAACGTGGTAAATTGGCATGGATTTTTTTTCCCATCCACCATAACATTATCGAGTTTGACCTCCAATAACCTAGCATCCCCACTTTCCCTAAATCTCGCAAAACCAAACCGCTTCCTGAATTTGTTCCTTTTCGGAGGAATAACCACTTTAGAAATATTACCTTTACACCTGAACAATGCGATTATATCAGATGCTTTAATTCTATCGGGAATTTCAGAGAAGAAAATCGAAGTTAGTCCCTCCTCCCCGACAGCACCACCACCACTCCTTCCTAATGGAAAAGAATTCTAACTAAGAATTTCCTTACGAAAACCTCTCCTCCTCACTTCTATCCACCCCTTAAAGCCTGCCATTAACCAAACTCAGAAACCACAAACCAGAAACTCCTAACTGTCCAAAAATAAACTCTCAGATCAAAACCAGAGGCACCATTAATCCCAGAAAAAAGCCGACAAAGCCAAGGTCCCTATCCCTAAAGATAAGAGTTTAAATCGAAGACTCCTAAGCTAATTCCAAAACACGTCGAGACTCGGAGAAGCCCAGAAAAGAAGAAGAGAACAACAGGAACAACAAAGTAAAACCCAAATGAGAGGCAACAGAGAAGAATACCAAACAACCTACTTAAATGATCGGGACCCTCCCTCCCTGGCCACCGCCTCCCGACCACCTTCTAATGGACTTGAATCATAGCGAAACTGTAACAGAGAGATTTGGTGAGATTTGGGGAAGGAGAAGCCAATTCCCTAAATCTCTCTGAGAACCTTTATGGTTTCGATTTGGTTTTGGTTTATATGTGTTAGTTAGTAATATAATCATGGTCTAGTGTGATTAATGTTTTAAAAAAAATACCTTGACCATGTTTATGATAATTTATTCGTAATTGCTAATTTATCTAATAATACTCTTTTTCACTTTTCAAAAAATGCTTCAAAGTATTTTTTTTTAATTTTACTATTTATGATTATTTTATAAATAGTAGAAAAAATCTGTCTTAAAATAAAGTACACACACAAATATTTTATAATAGATTATGATTGTTGCATAATATTTTATGATTGTTGCAAAAAAGATTATGACTGTAAACATGTTCCATAATTTATTATGATTATTGCATAATCGATTATGACTGTAATATCCCATAATCGGATTAAGCTCTAGGTTTTAGTTGTGTAATCAATTAGAGATCATGAATGATTAGTTATTATGGGGATCAGTTCCAATATTTTCTATATTATCTTCAAATAATTGATTATGATCTTCTATTAATATATTATTTGGCCTATTACAGATCAAAATCATAATTTCTACTTATTTGGGTATTTATAAGCCCTCGTATATATATATATATATATATATATATATATATATATATATATATATATATATATATATATATATATGAAACTTTATATTGTTTGCAAATCACACTAGTTGAATGAATACCTTTGTTAGGGGTGTAAGCAGATAAAAAAACCAAATAAATCGATAATTCAAATCAAACCAAATAAAAAAAATCAATTGTTTTTTGTTCGGTTCAAAAACCGAACCAAACCAATAAAAATCGAGATGGTTTGGTTTGATTCTTAGTTTTAATTTTTAGGAACCGTCAAACCGATGAACCAAACCAATGACTTTAAATACATACTTAATCTTTTATTTATCGAATTAATAAGCTCAAATTTTGTATTGGTCCAACATTTCTCCATCTTTGTTTACACTTTCTTTCTTTGAACCTAATATGTAGCCAAAATCAAACTACAAACATAAAAATAGAAATATAAGCCATAAAAACTTTCTCTCATCAAATTCTTGCTCTGGTTATTTATCACAATTGTTTTCCTCGTCACCATCACTTTTATAGGTTATGGTTTCCTTATTCATCTTCAAATTCTCTTTGTTACTTTTCATCTTTTTTTAATCTTTTATGTTTCATCTTCAACGATTTTCCTTTTAGTCTTGTTACAAAATAGTTTTGATGTGTGTTTGAGATGTGAAACATGTTAATTAATGTGTATTGAAACATTTTGTCTTTATTGTTGTGTTTTATTTGTTAACCTTTCAAATTCCTTCTTAACCTTCTCATGTAAAGTGTCAACTTTTGTATTCGATAGTGAACTTATTTCATAATGCAATGAAACTTATGTAAATATTTCGTATGGATTAAGAACAACTTTAAAGTTGTTTGAAAAGTAGAGCATGAAATATATTATTTTAAAAAATAATAGCATAAAATACATCGAAAAATATTATAGAAAATGATACATAAATGAATATAATGCTTTGAAAAACTGTTGTAAACCGATCAACCAAACCAACCCGAACCAAACCAAACTGGTTAGTTTGGTTTGGTTCCATTTAAAAAAAAATACTAAAAACCGAACCAAACCAAACCAATGGAGATATCATCGGTTTGGATAATTTTTTTGACTAGAAACTGGTCAAAGCAAAACTGATTCCACCCTTAACCTTTGTAATAGTCCTCTTTCCCTATATATATATATATATATATATATATATATATATATATATATATATATAGATTTTTTTATACACTTAAACTCTGTTTGGTAAAAATAATAGTTGGTTAATAATATTAGAAATAAATAATATATATTTATTAGTCATTAAGTTTGTTAGAGAATATTTTAGTATTTTGTGTGTGTTTTGTAACCCTAGTTTTAGCCTATAAATAGACAAGGGATGTCACTCAATAATTGTAACAATCATTGTAGTCATCATTCTCATTAATAGAATATTCTCATTTTTCATCATTCATCTTGTACACCAACAATTGATATCTAGAGCCTGGTTAAGATTCTTGGGAAACACGAGTGAAAAAAGAGGCTTGTGTGATTGATTTTGGTTCTTGGATTCACGTTTAATCTTGAACGAAAATATGATCAGAATCATACTCTCTGATTCTGTGGGTTTGGGAAACACTGTGTGGTGAGATCTGAGTGTACTCTACAAGGTTGAAGATGAACGAAAATGGCGGAATGAACACCAAGCTTCCAGTATTTGACGGAAAAAACTGGACTCGTTGGATGATTCAGATGCGTGTATTGTTCGATGCTCAAGATGTTCTAGATCTTGTAACTGATGGTTACGTTCTAGTAGCAGCAGATGCAACGAAGGAACAACGAAACACGTAGAAAGATACAAGGAAGAAAGATCAGAAAGCATTGTTCTACATCCATCAGTGCATGGATACAAATGTGTTTGAGAAGATTGCAGATTCAACGACAACAAAAGCTGTGTGGGACACACTGGTCAGACGTTATGGTGGTGATGCATCAGTGAAGAAGGTGAAACTTCAGTCCTTGAGAAAGAAATATGAGAATCTCAACATGAATAACAATGAGATTGTTTTTTAGTACATCTCCAGAGTGATTTTGATCACTAATAAGATGAAGGCGTGTGGAGAAACTCTTTCTGAACAAGTAATCATTGAGAAGGTATTGAGATCCCTTACTCCTCAGTTTGATTATATTGTGGTAGCAATAGAACATTATAAAGATCCGAGCACCATAAGAATTAAAGAGCTGCAAAGCAGTCTAGAAGCACAAGAGTTGCATCTGACTGAGAGAACTTCTGAAAGGGAAGTAGAACAACAGGCTCTGAAAGAAGTTTCTAATAAGAGGCATAAGAAGCAGTCTTGGTCAGAAACCAAGAGAAGATCTGCTGGTGGTCAGAAGTCAAAAACCTCAACTTCTGATAGGAAAAAGAATGCTCATAAGGGAAAAGAGAGGTATGACAAGAAGATGATCCAATGTTACTGTTGCAAGAAGTTTGGTCACTTTGCTAAAGATTGTTGGTCAAACAAAGAAAGGAAGTCAGAAGAAGCAAATATAGCCAGAAATTCTGATGACGAATTTGTGCTACTGATGGCTTCTGAATCCGATGATATGAATTTGACAAACTGATGGTATATGGACACTGGATGCTCAAATCATCTTACTGGAAATAAGAAATGGCTGGTTGATTTTGAATCTAAAAAAAGGACAAAGATTAGATGTGTTGATGACAAATATCTTAACGATGAAGGTATGGGAAATGTCAGAGTTATTCTGAACAATGGGAAAACAACATTGACTCAGAAAGTGTGATATGTACCTAGTATAAGAAGCAATCTGATGAGTGTGGGGCAACTAATTGAGAAAGGTTTTTTAGTTACCATGAAGGACAATCTTCTGAAGCTGTATGACTGTAATCAAAAGTTGATTATGGAGTCAGAACAAGGAAGAAATCGAACATTCAAAGTGAATTTCAGAACTGCATACTCATAATGTCTTAGTGCAACAAGTGTTGTGGAGGAAAGTGAGTTGTGGCACATAATATTTGGTCATCTGAATTTCAGAAGTTTAGAGCATCTGAATTCAAAGAAGTTGGTATATGGAATTCCTACAATCAAGAAGCTTGAGATGTCATGCAAAGTGTGCATGGAAGGAAAGCAACCAAGATTTCCATTTACGTCAGAAGTAGATCCAAGAGCCAAACATGCCTTGGGAGTAGTACATTATGATGTGTATGGTCCATTTCCAGTAGCATCAATTGGAGGGAATAAATACTTTGTGTCATTTGTTGATGAGTTCACCAGAATGATGTGGCTATCCCTCATTAAATTTAAACACGAGGTGTTTGCTGAATTTAAGAAGTTTAGATTGAAGGTTCAGAATCAGAGTAGTCAGACTCTGAAGATTCTCAGAACCGATGGTGGATGTGAGTATAACTCCAAAGAGTTCTAGAAGTTATGTGAAGATAATTGAATTGAGCATGAGGTTACTGATCCATATACTCCTCAAAATAATGATCTTGTTGAAAGAAGAAATCGTATTTTCCTTGATATGACGAGAAGTATGCTGAAGGAAAAGAAGTTTCCTCAGAATTTATAGGGAGAAGTTATTGCCACCGCAACATATGTACTCAACAGATGTCCAACGAAGAAGCTGAAAGAAATAGTTCTAATTCAGAAGTGGACTGGAGATAAGCAGAGTGTTAGTCATCTGAAGGTTTTTGGTTCTGTATGTTACAAACATGTTCTAGAAGTTAGAAGACAGAAACTGGATGATAGAAGAAAATTGATGTTACTAGTGGGGTACCACAATACAGGTGCGTACAAGTTTTATTGTCCAGAAACTAATATAGTTGAATTCAGTAGAGACGTAATTGTGAAGGAATCAAAAGTTTGGACTCTGATGTGATAACTTCTGAAGAAAGCTAGGAACTAATAATTTCTAAAGCTGGAGTGAATTCTGATAATGATTCTAACTCCGATGGTGATTCTGATTCTGATTCTGAAGAAGACTCAGAAGATAAAGGTGATTTTGATGACCCGGTTTCTGGTGGTAATTCATACATTGGTAATATGCCACACTCTAAAGATGGTCAAGGTCAAGGCTCTAGAGGAAGTAAACTTTCTAAAGCTAGAGCTTCTGAAGGAGAAAATTATGAGGTTCAAACATCCGAAGGAGATTCTGAACAAGGTCAGAGGCCACAAAGAATCATAAGAATTTCGAGAAGGTTTGTAGAGTTTGACATGCTGCAAGATACTGAAGTTGATTCTGAAGGAGAGGTTATTCAATGTGCTATGTTAGTAGACTTTGAACCCATGAGTACGAAAGAGGCTCTTAAGCAGAAAGTCTAGATGAAGGCCATGAAAGAAGAACTTGATGTTATAGAGAGAAACAAGACTTGGAAGCTGACAGAACTTCCGAAGGACAAGAAATCCATCAACGTTAGATGGGTTTTTAAGCAGAAGCTAAAGTCAGATGGATCAATTGGAAAACACAAAGCAAGGTTATTATCAAGAGGATTTTTGAAGAAACCTGGTCTTGATTATTCTAAAGTGTTTGCACCTGTAGCAAGACATGAAACAATCAGATTGGTGATTGCAATAGCTGCTAACAAGAATTGGCCTCTGATGCATTTATATGTGAAATCCGAATTTCTGAATGGTCCATTACATGAAGAGGTGTACGTGTCACAACCTCCAGGATTTGTTAAAAAGAACCAGGAAGGGATGGTGTACAGATTACACAAAGCTCTGTATGGATTCAAGCAAGCGCCCAGAGCTTGGAATCAGAAGATTGATTCATTTTTCAAGGAACATGGTTTTTAGAAATGTAAGATGGAGTACAATGTTTATGTTCAGCATACTTCTGGAGGCAATATGATTCTGGTATGTTTGTATGTTGATGACATACTGTTGATAGGAAGTTCTGAACAAGAGATAGCCAAGTTCAAGAATGTGCTGATGAATGAGTTTGAGATTACTGATCTCGGCAAAATGACATACTTTATAAGGATGGAGTTTACATATTCTGAGAAAGGTATCATTTGCATCAGCTGAAGTATGAAGTTGAACTTTTGAAGAGATTTAAGCTGCAAAATTGTAAGAATGCTATCACACCTGCTGACACAAATCAGAAACTAGATTCTGATTCTGATGGTGAGGATATGGATGCTACAACCTTCAAACCGTTTGTTGGTTCTCTGAGGTATTTGTGTAATACCATACCTGACATTTGCTATTCAGTTGGAATGGTTAGCAGATTCATGAGTAAACCCAAGTGGCCTCATTACCAAGTTGCTATCAGGATTCTGAGGTATATCAAGGGAACTCTAAAGTATGGAGTGTTATTCCCTTCTGGAAGAAAGATTGAATCAGAACTTCTGAGCTATTCAGATTCTGATTGGTATGGAGACAGAGTTGACAGAAGAAGTACTTCTGTGTACTTGTTCAAATTTCTGGGAGGTCCTATTTCTTGGTATTCCAAGAAGCAACTTGTTGTTGCGCTGTCAACCTGTGAAGCAGAATATAATGCAGGTGTTGTTACTGCATGTCAAGTTGTATGGATTCGGAATTTGCTTCAGGATCTGAAGATCAAAGTAAACAAACCTCTAAAGCTGATGATTGACAACAAGTCTGCAATCAATCTTTCCAGAAAATACAATAAGAAACATGCACACTGAATAACTCTTGGAATTATGAGAAAATACAATAAGATTTTTGTTGGAGACAACTTCTTCTTATATCGAGAGACACCGCATTTAGGACACTCATTTAACGATGCATACTCATTTCAAAACAAAACACAATCGTTTGGACAAGTATGCATCTTATCATAGCTCATACCAATATAACATAACATCTTTTTGGCCTCATATGTTCAATTGGGAAGAACATTATCCTATGGAAGCATATCTTTCATAAGGACCAATAACTCTGTGAAACTTTTATCCGACCATCCATTGCCCGCCTTTAACTTGTACAACTTTAATACCGCAGAAAATCTTGTGAATTTAGTGCAACCATTATACAACGGTTCCTCTACATCGCTTACCAACCTCTCAAACATTTCAGAACAATCCTTAAGATCATCTTCAAGTGCTTTTGCAATCTCTTTGACTCGATCATAATCGTATGTATTTGTGCCATTTTCGTTTGAAGCATAGGTCGTATTATCCTCTGGTTCAACATTCCCGTTAATTTTCTCACCATGAAGATTCCAACATGTATAACTTCTATCAATTCCATGCCTCTTTAAATGTGATGCCAACTGAACCGCGTCAACCCGACTCCCAAAACAGCAACCCAAGCATGGAAATATCATTTGAATTGGGTCTTTGGCTTGGACAATAACAAACTTAAAGAATTCTGATACCTCATTCTCGTACTCATTCGATAATTGACTCGAAGATATCCATTTCTTATCCATAGTTATACTAATCAAGCTAAACAAAAACAAAATAAAAAATATTTACCTGTAGGGAGATAATCCGACTTTCACACTTTGATCACGAGTAACCCCAATATATATCAAATTCAATAAGTTAGTCCTTAATCATTGCAAGCAATGTTCATCCATCAGCAATTTATTCAAAGCACAACTAATTATAGTGACGAAAGAGAACAACCAATTACCTAGAGAGAATTAAACAACTTCTAGACCCACACAGTGTATGATTCTTGTAAAGATTTCTGCAAAACACAAACACATGTTCGAATAAGTCAGTGCCACTTGATTTTACTGAATTCAAGAGCATTAGTTCCAATATTAAATTCATAAGAAACTTATAAATAACCAATCTTATAAGTATAAACATGAAATGGAAAATATGAAATCTAAATGGTGCATAACTTATTTGAAATGAAAAAGATGCTTACATAAAGTTATACACCATTAAGATTCAATTTCAAACATGTTTATCTACTCCACATGTTTAGCTACCTCATTTAGATTTCATTTCAAACATTTCAATCTTAAAAGAGCATTAGTTCCAATGATGGAAAATATATTATTCAAACAAATAACCAATCTTATAAGTATTTATGAGATATAAATATTTTAATTCTATCTTATAAACAAGACAAGTTAATGTCAAACCATATTTTAATTATATCTTAAGAGATATAAATATTTTAATTCCCGATGATGGAAAACCATATTTTTAGTTTGAAACTAACGTTAATGGTCACAAATAAGAAATGAAACATGCTCACGTTATTGGAAACCAAACACTTATTGCCATACATTATTACATTTGAAATTCAACTACAAGACAAAAAGTGAAACAATAAAATCTCCTAAAGCTTGAACAACTTGTTTTGTTGAGTAAAAGTGATGAACTAAAGCCAATAAAATATGATGTCCTCCAATAACAAATGTACAACAACATTCAAACTCAGTTCCAAATCAATTCCAAATCACTAACCTTCAAATTGTTTTAGCTATTCCTTAATGTACAACAAAATTGAAATAATTGAATGTAACTACTTTTTTACAATATACACCTCTTCAATCTGAAGTGTCATGATACATTTTGTGAATTCTTTCTAACTAATATTTATACGTAAAATAGTGAAAACAAAAAATATATAAACAAAAAAAAATTGCAGCAAGAACAACAACAATTATCTCTCACAATCTCAATCACTCACAATGTACTACAACAGCAAGAACAAAATCGCAGCAAGAACAAAATAACAACAACAACAACAAGAACAATGTACACACCTCGTTTTCCGCTTCTTCTACTTCTCAAAACGAAAAAAATAGAGAAAGAACAATGGTTGGAACGGTGGTTGGTGGTCGGAGAAAGAACAATGATGCAGAGAGAACAATCGTCGTCGAAGGCACAATGGTCGCGAGAGAGAAGAAAAGTGAAAATGATATGAAAAAATGATTAGGGTGTTATTCTGAAAATGGGTGTCTTAAATTTTTTAATTAAAAAATAAACTAAGGGGGTGCTTATGGAAAACGATGTCTTAAGTTCTTGATTTAGCAGTTCTTTATCCTTAGAAATCAATTTCTTTTAATAGGTCTATAGTAGCGCTTTTAGAAGCGCTTTCTAAGGTAAACATATAGCAGCGCGTTATGAAAGCGCTTTCTAAGTGTAAATCTATAGTAGAAGTTATATAAAAGCACTTTCTGAGGTGGGGTCTATGTACGACCTTTAACATCGCTTATAGAAAGCGCTTTCTAAAGGTAGCCTTTAGCAGCGCTTTTTCTAGCGATATTTTTTCAAAGAACTTATAGCAGCGCTTTTTGATAAAAGTGTTGTCTTTGTGGTTCTGCCGTAGGCTATTTTTTGTAGTAGTCACTACAAGAAAAATGCATTTTAGCAGCAATAATTTAGCGTCGGCCACGACCCCGACGCTATTAGTGGCTAGGTAGCGTCACCAAAAGTGAACGCTAACATGTTTATTGATTTGATAAGGAATTTCCAGACCAAAAGTATTATTTATTTATTTATTGTTTTATAAAAAACTTAGTGTCACATACTGGCCGACGTTATATTGGAGCGAAATTTATTTCCTTTCTCACCTCTTTTTTCAGTTTGCTTTCCTATTTATTTATTATTTTATAAAGGCATTAACATCGGCGTTTGGCCGACGCTATATTGGTGCGAAATTTATTTCATTTCCCACCTCTTTTTTTCCAGTTTGCCTCCCTATTTATTTATTTATTTTAATTTTATAAAGGCATTAGCGTCGGTGTTTGGCCGACGCTATACTGTTCACAAGCCAATAAATTTTTGTATTTGTTTTTTTATTTTTATTTTTGTTTGTTATTTTTTTTTAAAGTTTTAGAAAATCAAATAAATAATATAAATTTAAATAAAATAAAATAAAATAAAAAAATAAAATAAAATAACAACTAAGAAATTATAATAAGTAGAAATTTTTTTATGAATTTAAAAATGTGTTTTGAAGTTAAAATTTTATTTATAGATTTTAAATTGTATTTTAAATTAAGAATTTTTATTAATACTTATTTTAAAAAGTATTTTTTTATGAGTTTTTAAATTGTATTTAAAAATTCAAATTTTTATTAATACTTATTTTAAAAAGTGTTTTTTTAATGATATTTTAAATTGTGTTTAAAAATGTATTTTCTTAAAATGTGTAGGTGATACATTATAACCCTTATTGTTAGTCCACAATTGTTTAATCTTGTTGTTTTTATTAATCCTCAACATTATATTCACTCTTAAGCGAATTTCGAGAAACTCAAGCGAAAACAAAAGACAGATCGGAGGGGCAGGGGTTGTTTGTAACACCCCGATTTAATTAATTAATTTAATTTAATTATTTTGAGTAGATCTATTGTTATTTGTGATGTGTGATATTTGTTATGAAGATGATTATTTGATTTAAGTTGTTCTAAGTTAATTTAGGAGATAGACTTAGTTTGGGAGTTTTAATAGTAACATTGAGAGGTGTAGATAGAAGCCCATTAGTAGATTAATTAAATGAATTTTTGTAATAATAATATTAGTATTATTTTTATGACATTTTAATTAAAATAAGAAAAATAGGATTAGTAAGAGTTTTAGGGAGAGTTAGTCATAATCAGAATTTGGAGAGAAGAACGAGTCTTGAGAGAGCAAGAGCTAGGGTTAAGGATCTTCGTGGAGATTTTCATAGGAAGTTTCAACCGTAGATTTGAGCTCCATTCAATCCAAAGGTAAGGGTGGGATTCGTATCTTATAACCGGGAGAAAATAATTTGTATGTATGGGATACGGTTATTTAATTTCCTTGTTGTTGTTTGTATGATGTTTTGTGTACGATTTTGTGTGAATTAGATGGATTGATGTTGATATGTCTGTTATGAATCTGCTAATTATTGCTATCATGAATATTGTTGTGATAATTTTATGAGATGTGTGATGAATTATGACGAATTTGGATTTAGATGATGATAATAGGTTAATAAACTGGTGTAGTAATGTTAAAGGAGTATTAAGAAGAAGAAGTATGAGTATAAAACATGATAGAAACCCAATTAGGACTGGTTTAGGATGATAGAATGATGAACCCATAGCAGGAGATGAACTGGTGAGGTTTCTATTGATTTGCGTAACAGATCTGGGTTACGTGTATGGGACTAGGCGTTACGCATAACAACTGGTGGTTACGCCGCCTATTACGCGTATGGGCAAACACTGTTACGCGTATGGGAATGCCTTACGCGTTTGGTAAGCGTTTGGGCAGCAAGTATACCTTTTTGTGATTTCGCAGCGATTCGCCAATCGTTTCGCGTTTGTTCCTTTTTCAGATGACCCGTAATATGTTTGGCAACTAATAATTAATGATGAATGTAATTAGAGATTAATAATAAGATGATTCAAGATTGTTGTTATAAGAATTTAGATGATGGACTTAGAGAAGATGAACTAAGACGATTAAGACGATTCTTACACTATTGCGATGATGTATTCTGATGTAGGACTTATGACCAATGATGTGGCGATGTTATGATGAGGTATGATGATCTAGGACGATGTGTTTGAACTACGTTTACGATGTGTGATTGTGTTGTATGCCCTTCTCATACCGTATACATTTGCATAATTAAGATGACCTGGTATGGCAAACACGATGTTTAAGATGAAGACTTATGTCTTGCTGATGCCCACCTAAATGTCATGAATTTTTAGATGGGAGTTCGCTCTGAATGGTACCACATGTATACATTGTCAAGTCGCATATAAATTGCATTGTTGGATGATTTCTGATGATGTTATAGATGTTATGATGATACGATGTTCATGATGATTATGATGTGAATGGGTGATTGAATGACTTTAACTATATATGATAATTATTGTATCCTGTTTATAATTTTCGATATCTCACCCCTTATATTTGAATTTTACCCTTGGTTGGTAACGTGCAGGTAATTCTGAGTAGCGAGAAGTTTCCGTTAGATGATTTGAGTCGCTGGTTGCTTTGATATGTAGCACTTCGGGGGGATTAGCGAATGCATGAATTTGTTTTCATTCTGTTTTATTTATGATTGGATTAAAGATGTTTCCTTTAGAAAATGATGTTTCTTTTATAAGATGATGTCTTGGATTTTGATGAGTTATTATGAAGTTGAATTTTTAAAGATGAGATATTTATGACTTTAATGCTTTTTCCGCTGCATAATAAAGGCTTGATTTATTACTTGATGTGTTCGTGATGTATAATTTAAGGGAAGAAAATGTGATGCCCCGTTTTTGTTGAACTCTGATTCATTTATAATTAATTGTGGGTAAAATGGGGTGTTACATTGTTAGTCCACTCTCGTCTCTCTCATCTTCACTATTTATCACCTTATTGCGCAGGGGTTGCTGATGCGGTGGTCGGAGGGGTTGTTAGTCCACTCTCATCTTTCTCATCTTCACTCTCTATCACCTTATTATTCAAACCTAATTAACCTAATTGGGAGGAAGAAAGTAATTTTGATGTTATTTTGCTAATAGTTGAAATTCATTTATTGTTGCAGAAAGATAGATTTAGAGAAAGTTTATGGAAAAGCATACAAAGATTTAGAGAAAGGTTTGGTGCAATTGACATATCTTGAAAAATACCACCTTATCTCATTTTTTTCCTTTTCCCCTCTTCTAACTCTATCCTAGTTCAGTTTGTATTGACAAAAGATTAGATTTAGTTCGGTTCGTATTTTCGATTCATTTCGATTTGTATTTTCGATTCTCATTTCTCATACTCACAATTATGTATGTACATGATGTTAGGAAAATAGAAGTTGAACTTGTGAATTCTACAACTCGATAGAAGCTTATTCGCAAAATCGTCTCAGGTAAGCTTTTTTTATTCATTTCGATTTGTATTTTCGATTCATTTCAGTTCGTATTTTCGATTCATATTGATGAGATTGTTTCTGATGATTGTGAAGAGTACAATATTAGTCAATCTATGTGTGAGATTAAAATTGATTGAAAAGTCTTAAACTTTATTCATTTCATTCTCTTAGTTGTACATTTTTTGTTCTGTTTGTTGACAGTAGTAGTTTAGTGCAAATATGTTAAAGTTGACAGCATAGCATCATCTTGTGTTACATAGCCCTGAATATACATGGTGTCAAAAAGGTCCGTTACAGAAACTATTGATTAAAATCTTCCCCGATTAAAATCTTCCCGGATTACTATATTCATGAATATTGTCTTACTGATGTTAGGACTGATGTAGTATTCATGAATATTGTTTTACTAATGTTCTATAAGCCAGTGTTTATGTTTTGCCATTGATTAAAATCTTCCTCGGTTGTTGTATGTTTGATCTTAATCTTC
Source organism: Lathyrus aphaca (assembly GCA_963966055.1). Lineage (NCBI taxonomy): Eukaryota > Viridiplantae > Streptophyta > Magnoliopsida > Fabales > Fabaceae > Lathyrus > Lathyrus aphaca. Next base: position 62,206,356 of record OZ014519.1, on the reverse strand, counting down.
ATGCAAAATTAGTAGAATCATATTATAATAGTTGAATAACTAACTTCCAATTACAACAAACAACAAATAACATGTATACGATTTAGCTTCAACTCTAAATTATGACATGCTTCACTTTTCTGTCACATAAATTGATTCTAGAGTAATTTCATTAAAGTCCTAACGTCAATAAAATTAGTCTTTTCCTCAAACAGAGTTAGTTGATATGAATGAGAAGAATAGTACTAATTAAATCACCTGCTAATGCATCCAGGAGTTTTGATTTGCCAATGCCTGAAGGGCCCATTATAGCTAAAAGCTTCCCTGGTCGGGCATAACTTGTAAGTCCCTGCAATATTAGTTTTTTATTCTTTCCTTTTCTAACAATGGACTCCAAATTCTCCCACGTCACAGTAATTCCTCCCTTTTCACCTTCACGACCACCCATGTCAACCCTGTTAATCTGTTCACATCTTGCATCAATTACAAATGGCAATTTATGGATAAGTTTATGATTTGCGTAATTGGCATTAATATATATTACGGTGCTTCCTTATAAATATGAAAAACTACATTCTTTTCTGTTATAAATGACATATAAACCTCCTCAATTTCGTGAAATATAGAGATATATAAAAGGGCGTGTGATTCACTTTATCGATATAGAATGGGGTGAGTCTAATTTTGTGGCAAATAAGAGCGGTACTATGTTTGTTTAAAAAATAAAAGGAAAGTGTGCACGTCAATTAAACATATCTTATGGATGATGATTGTAATATTTTGAAAGAAAAAAAATGCCTTTTTCAGTTGTGATGTTTGTATCTGCATGCTTGCCATAATTAAACATATCTTATGATTATAATTTAATTATTTAGCTTCATATATTTTTATGCATGATTTTCTTAACAATGCGTTACTATTCTTGCATTATATAAAACACAGACTCAGACACACATACTAGTTATGGTTTCTATTACTATTCTTGCATTCTATAAAACTCGGACTCGGACACGGATACTAATTATGGTGCCTATACTTGTTTTGGTTCAGTCACTTGACGAGTGTGTTCAATAGTTTTTAACTCAACAACTTATTAAACTAAAGCGTGTACTATAACATCAGACATGAAAGAAAATCAAATAAACCAAGTTAGTGCAGGTTGAGAATTATAGTGAGTTTGACAAAATCAAATTGATACTATGTGATTTTCTTAAAGTTTCAATATATATAACAAAAGTCATGATAGCACACAATGATTTTGCAAAAATCTCCGTTGTTCCAAATATGTTTAACAAAGATCGCAAGTTGCTAGAAATTATCTTTTTTAATTAATTTTTAACAAAGATAATTTAGTAAGTTTATACTTATATTTTAAATAAAATTTTGATAAGTAGCTACATATAACCTTCACATCCAAATTCTTAATAAAGAGATATTCTCTAGAAGTAAATTGAACAAATGAAGATTATAAACCTATATTTGCAGTCGAAGTGTGGTTTCCTAAACATAGAAGTCAACTGAACAAATGAAGATCATAAACTTATATTTGTTTTTTTTATGTAGATCATGGATCAAAGTTGGATGTATGATAGAGTAAAATCCGATAGGTATGGTATGAAAGATGAATTTATTAGTGGACTTGAAGAGTTTGTTAATAAAGTGATGAATCGGCCTCAATTTTTAAACGATGGAGGGATAAGGTGTCCTTGTGTAAAATGTGTCTGCATTATCTTGAAAACACATAATGAGGTCAAACACCACTTGTATAAATATGGTTTTTGCCCAACTATTATACATGAACTGATCATGGAGAAGAGAATCAAAATGTGGATCTTGATGGTCATTCTAGTAGTGGCGGGAATGTTGGTGGGGATAATCTAGGCGATGAAGAACAATTTGATGCAATGAATGAAATGGTCTCTGATGTTTTCAGGCCATTTGTTAATGTCCCAAATGTGAATGCTAATATAGAAAACGAAACAATTAGTGAGGGTGAGGTACCAAATGAAAAAGCTCAACGATTTTAGGATGAATTAATCTCTGCAAACCAACCCATTTATGAGGGATCTTCTGAATCCAGACTATCTATTTCAGTTATGTTGTTGGCTGCCATGTCTAGTTGGCATGTTCCTCAAAAGGCCATGGATTTTTTCTCTCAAATGCTTGTTGATGTTTGTCCAACTAAAGAATGCTTACCTGGAAACTATTACCAATTGAAGAAGTTGGTGTCTAAGTTAGGTTTGGAAGTTGAGAAAATTGATTGTTGTGTGAATGTATGCTTATTATATTTAAAATAAGATAGCACTTTAACTCAATGTAGAGTTTATGGAGATGCTAGGTATGTTCCTCAAAAGTGTGGAATGGGATAATACAAAGATGTGGCAGTGAAGAGAATGTTCTATTTTCCAATTATTCCTAGGTTACAACAAATATATGCTTCAAAGGAATCTGCATCTCAAATGAGATGGCATCGTGAGAACTCCAACAATCCAAATGTTTTGTGTCACCCGTCTGATGGAAAATCTTAGAAACACTTCGATGAAGTTTATCTCGATTATGCTAGTGACCCAAGAAATGTAAGATTGGGTTTATGTACTGATAGGTTTACCCCTTACATTTAAACCTCTAGTTCTCCATATTCATGTTGGCCAATAATAGTCACACCATAAAATCTCCCTCCCAAAATGTGCATGACCAAACCATACATGTGTTTGACTTGTCTTGTACCTGGACTGTACAACCCGAAAGTTAAAATAAATGTCTACTTGCAATCTTTGATTGATGATTTGCAGCGCTTGTGGAAAGATGACATTGTGACATATGATATCTCTATGCAGCAGAATTTTATTATGAGAGTGCATTTAATATGGAAAATCAATGGTTTTCTAGCATATGGTATGTTTTCTGGATGGGGCACACAAGGTAAATTAGCATGCCCTTATTTCATGGATAATATAGATTCTTTCACCTTACGATTTGGTGGAAAAAGTTGTTGGTTTGATTGTCATCGTAGGTTTTTACCAATGGATCCTCCTTTCAGAAAAAGTAAAAAGAGATTTATAAAAAGCAAGATAGTGAAAAAAAGGCCACCACCAATATTTAGCGGCCATGATGTTTGGGAAGCTATTCGTGATTTTCCGAAAGTCACAGACAATGTTTGGGCCACCAAATTTCCAGGGTATGGGAACCAACATAATTAGAACAAAAGAAGTATATTTTGGGATCTTCCATACTGGAAGGACAACTTGATAAGGCACAACATTGATGTGACGCACATAAAGAAGAATGTATTTGATAATGTATTTTACACTGTCATGAATGATCCTGCAAAAACAAAGGACAATGAGAAGGAAAGATTGGATTTGCCTCTTAACTGTTTACGCGGGGATTTAGAGACGCGCCCTCTACCTAATGGAAATAAGTCTAAGCCAAAGGAAAAACTTGCATTGACACCCGAAGAGGCAAAGTTAGTCTTTATATGGATTAAGGAACTAAAAATGCCGGATGATTATTTCTCGAATCTTTTTAGGTCTGCTGATGCTACCAAGGGTAGGATGAAGGGGATGAAAAGCCATGACTTTCATGTATTCATGGAGTGTTTGCTTCCAATTGCTTTCCGTTCCTTGCCTCTTGAGATATGGAAGCCGCTAACTAGGTTAAGTCGTTTTTTTAAAGACTTGTGTTGTAATAAATTGAAGTTGGAAGACCTTGTTAGGTTGGAAAAGAACATTCCCATCATCATATGCAAGCTAGAAAGAATTTTTCCACCAGGTTTCTTTGACTCGATGGAACATCTCCCGATTCACCTACCCGCTGAAGCAATCCTTGGTGGTCTTGTACATTATCGTTGGATGTATCCATTTAAAAGGTAATTGATGTTCAATTTTTTTAGATTAATTAAATGAAAAAACATTTTTTAATCGTTTCATGTGTAGATTGATGGGAGACTACAAGCATTCAGTGAAAAATATAGCCAAGGTAGAAGGTTCAATATGCACTGCCTACTTGTACAGTGAAACCACTTATTTATCTCACTATTTCAAGACCTTTAGTTTGTTGCCAAGTACAAGTTTAAGGAATGATCCTCGATCAGATCATGAGAATTCACAACTAACACTTTCAGTTTTTAGTAAATGTGGTCGTCCTAGCGGAAAAGCTAGAGTCTATTGGGTGATTGATAAGGAATGGAAGTCCGCTCATGTGCACATCCTAATCAATTGTGACAAGGTTAAACTGTATCTCGAGTAAGTACATTTTTGTAAGACAACTGCGTTGTTCTTAACCAAATTTTATAAATACACTCATCAATTTTATGATCAATGTCTGATTGTTCATGCAATATCATTCTATCAATGAGGAAGATGCTTCTGGTCTTATACACGATCAGTTTCCTTCATGGATAAAGAACCATGTTAGTATATTTCTCACAACTCTATTTTTATCTGCCCAATGTTTGGAAACATATGTTGCAGAAAAATAGAGTTGATTAAAAGTGCCTGCCCAATGTTTGGAAACATACCTTGCAGAAAAATAGAGAATCTGTATTCATTAGCAATATATTCATTATGAATTCTTCATCAGAGAATATGTAATATCTTGTTTAAATTCAACAATATCTTCATTAGAAATATCACTAACTTCTTCATTAGAGAATCTGTAATATCTTAACTCAGGTTACAACATTATATGAATTAACTCATGACTATTTATTTTGGATGTTGTAGGAGGAGGATTATGAGGATGATGACGAGGAAGTTGATGTTGGTTATCATGATTAGTACGTAGATCGTAGGAGATTATCATTTTTTGTGAACTCATTAGTATTTTGATGTTGTGGTATTCTGGAACTCATTAGTATTTTGGTGTTGGTATATTGGTATTTTGGTGTATCATGTATTTTAAGTAAATTTGTTTTGGATCGACTGAATTGTGTATTATGCATTAATGTTCAAAGTTTTTATCTCCTGAATTGTGGATGGATTAGAACTATGTCGAATTGTGGATGGATTAAAACAATGTTGATATTTTGTAGAATATGTATTGATATTGATCTTTCAGAACAGGTTTTGATCAGAATATGTTTAAATTAAACAAAACAATACTCTGTCGACTAATTCTATTAGTGTCAGCAACGTGGCTGAAAAGTAACGAAAAAATTTCAGCTGGCTAATTCTGTTAGTGTCAGCCACGACACTGACACTAGGACCAAATAATTTATTGTTTAAAGCTACTAGTGGCTGCCTTATAACCGACGCTAGTACAATGTAACCTGCTGACTAAATCTTCTAGTGGCGGCCACGTGGCCGATGCTAATGCAATATAATTTGCTGGCTAATTTCCTAGTGGCGGCCCAGAGATCGACGCTACATATTAACGTGGGTATATACTTATTTAAAACCAAGCCTATAAAAAACTGACACGTGGTAATGTGTAGCGTCGGTTTAAACCGACGCTAACCAAGTAATTAGTGTCAGGTTCAACATTGTTATTAGTGGCGCCGTGTGAACATAAACTGACGCTAAGGTAGTGTCACTTCAAAGCCGACGCTAATTGTAATTAACTTTCAACTTTTGAAAGTCTGCCCGACCCGACACTAGGCCGACGCTATCGCTTTGTAGCGTTGATCATAGGGGCATTAGCTAGGGCTTTTGGCCGACGCTAGCTCAGTGTTTTCTTGTAGTGAGTGTACATCTCCAAAATAGCTTCCCCAAGTTTCTTCCTTTCTTCTTAACATTCCTTATCACTACTTTGGCACTACACAAACACGTTGGTTCGATTACAAGATGGGATGATCTAAAAATGAAGGTATTTATGTTCTCATTTCTTCGATTTGTTCCACTGCTATAAAATGACGCCATTGATGGAGAGATGAAAGAAATGAAGATTAAGATTCTAAATAGGGGATTTTATATTTACCTTCATATTTTTCTCCTAGAATAAAATAAATAATAATTTAATTATCCTATTCAACACAGTTAAAAACACTTCAACATTGTTTGTGACACATCAACACTTTTTTAGTGAAACTTATGTAAATTGACAACTATACAACCGTTAGCTAACATAAAAGACCTAATTGAAGAAAAAACATAAAGACCATATTATTACAATTAAATAACTTAAAGAACCCAGTAATTAATTTAGATATTTTTTAACTCTAAAATATCTTATTCTTTTACTGAATTTAACATCAAAATATTTACCACCAATGCACTTCTTCTTGACGTCGGGCTAAAACTTAAAAACACTAACTTTAAAACATGAGTTCACCTTTCATTTAAGAACAAATCTAATCTTTTCGTAATCCATCAAATTTGAGGTCACCTTTCAAATGGTGAGCACCTATAATCATTTCAAAATCAGATGTTTGTTTTTCATATAAATTAAACCTACCTTTTATAAGCAGTCATCGTGCCAGCTTTGAGCTAGAACTATTAACGTTATATATACTAGCGTCCAAACGGGCCCTCCCGTGCCCGTTTGTCCGCTTTTTTTAAGGTGCACCACATGAAAATATGAAGGGTGTCAAATTTTATAAGTTTGATTTTAACATTAACTATTTATATGATGAGGCTAATGATACTAATTCATAATTTTACAAAAATAAATTTGTACTATGTAATATTAGTAAATTGAATTTTATTATGAACACCGAAAGGAACATTATGACATAACTTTATTTACCCGATTTTTTCCAATCAATTGATAGTTGCTGAAGTTCTTAATGTTAGACTCTTGTGCCCGTTTATCCGTTTCTATTAATGTGCACACACATCAAAATATAAATGTGTCTTGTTAATTTAATTTTGATTTTAATTTAAACTATTTATGTATTAAATTCATAACATTCACTCCCCCTCTCTTATGTTCTTATATGAATTTAACTGATCTTTCACTTAGAATGCAAATTGTTTTCCAAAATAAAAAAAGAAATGCATGGAAATTGTAAGAAATATGTGAATTGTAAATGACAAAAAAAATGAGACAGTAAATTGAAAATTATAATCACATGACCAAATGATCCTTTAGTGGACTAAAACCATCCCAATATAAAGATATAAGTTCAATTTACCCTCCTCCTTCTTATGTATCTTGAATATAAATCTAAACCAAACTCCAAATTCTAAACAATAGAGACATATAAATTAATTATATCTAACAATATTAGACTTTTGTACAATACAACGTTACAATGACAAATCAATATCAAGGATATAAATTGTATAAATAAGACACATTAATCATCATTATTATACAAACAAAATTGAAAAGAAAAAGAAAAAAAAAGTTTGATTTTATGAGGAAATAAAGTTTGACTCTTTTTTTTAAAAATGTTATAACAAACTTGTTATTGCACTAATTGAACGAATGAGACTCACTACTCCAAACACATTATATTGTTCTAGCATTCAAACATACACTCTTGCTTGTTTGTCCGCTTTGTATTGCATCAATGCATGCATATTTTTTAGGTGTTTTTTTATGTAACTCTCATTATTTTATTCTATGTACAATATTTGCAACATAAATATTTATAATCTACAATTTACATAATATTTAATATTCATTTAAAACATTAAAAACTAAGTTTGGAGTTAAAAAAAAAATTAAGAACAAAATTGAAATAATGAAAACATCAACCTACAAATGGAAAATCCTTGGTACAATATTTGTAAGTTAGAAAACACAACTTAAAGGTAGAATCGAATCACAAAATTGGACAATTAAAAATCAAATATGACCATTACACTAATACCAAATACCAAATGGTGCAAGAATGAAATTGATCTTGATCTCTTGATAAAACTTTTGTGTGCAATTTGGCTATGTTCATATAAAATAGCAAGGAGGACATGCAAAAGACTTTTAACAGAAAAATAATTTTGTATAAAAGGGAGGTAGAGTTCATGTATTATTATCTCTACATAATTTCTCTATCTCTTCTTCCAGATCTTAAAGTAAATTTGCAATATAGAAATGAGGTGTAATTAAAGGTTTTAAAATTTAAATTAACATGAATATATATATATATATATATATATATATATATATATATATATATATATATATATATATATATATATATATATATATATATATATATATAACAACAATGAAAATTGGATTCAAATTAACCAATAATCAAACAATAAAAATAAAATTGAATTGCAAGTCTATGAATTGCTTATACAATTACATTCAAGAAAGAAGAAAGTGCAAGTGTATAAATTGCTTAGATAATATTTAATATTGGCCATCGGAATTGCTTATCTCATATTTAACATTTGATGTTACCTTTTGAATTATCAAATGAAAAGTAAATCAAAGTTGATCGAGAAAGAGAGAAAGTAGAGAATAGAGAAAAAAAACATTTTTTTATGTTACAGTCTCTCTATCTCGAAATATATATTATATGTGGAATCAATTGTTAAAAGAAGAAAAAAAATTATCCATATTTATATGAAGAGAATAAACTATCTAACTTTAAATTCTTACAATCTTTTTAGATTTTTATGCTATCAAACAATTGAAAGAGAGTCTAAATAATAAAAAATTGAATCTAATTTTGTGGAGAATGATTGAAAGTGATTATGATTTTGAGGAATTGAGAAAGATCGAGAGCAGTTGAGATTATGAAATCATGAAGTTTTTGCATAGACTAATTCCTCTTAATTGGAAAAAGTTTTCTCCATTAAATAAACAAAATTGAAGGCAAACTGAAATGTTAATAGGTAGTTATTTTCTTGAAATTAGAAAACTGTTTTTTTTATTATAATAAACCACTAAAATGAAAGAGGAAGTTGAAGGGTAAATTAGTCCTAAAAATAGTCCAGACCAAAAAATTTGTATCCTCTTTATATATAGGTATAAATTTAACAGCGATCTGGCATGCTGAAAGATGAATTTTCTGAATCTATATCTATACTATATATAAAGAGGATACACCATTTTGGAGTGGATCATTTTAGTTCTAAAAATACCCTTTAGTTTCTTTTTTAATAAATAAAATAAAAATAAAAATAATAGTGTTGTTAATAAATTCTATTAGTTTCCAACTTCATATATGCAATTATCATATTTTCAAAGTATTTCAGTTTTAAAAAATTATTATTATTATTATTATTATTATTATTATTATTATTATTATTATTAACTGTTTATATGCTTATATGTTATTAACTGCATATGATAATCTCTCTTATTTCTTTATATAGTAGCACCTTTAACGTCATTTTTTTCCAATGTAAACTATATTTTCTTTTTTCAAAGACACAATGGATGTTCAACAAACCTTTTTTTTCCTCTCAATATCGGTTTTTGTCAACAAACCTTTCAATTCTATCTCTTTCACATGTAAGTTATTTCTCTTTGTCTCTCTTTTTCTTCTCTCTCCCCATTGTTAGTTTCTACACAATTCTCTCTCTCATGAAACTTCTTACTATATTAAAATTGTTTTATGCATTATTAATATATGATAGTTTTATATATTTGAATATATATTGTTTTTATTATTAACAACTTCTTACTACTACTTATTGTAATTGTATAATTTTTTTTCATCAAGTAGGAATGTGATGTAAAAATAAATACTATTGAGGAACTCTGAATAAGTCACTTAAATTTATGTATCTCTTTGCACTTTTTATGTATTATTTGTTAATATATGTATTAAATATGATCAACGAATATGTTTTGAGTTTTGTTCTATAGGAACGGTGATAAACCAAACTTTTGATACCAATATATTCAAAACTAAATGATCTATTTATTTGAAAGTTATAATTTTGCATTTTGTTTATGTTTATTGAATATTTTTATGCTTATTGAATCATTTTCACATTATGTTATATCTTTCACTTACCACTAATTGTCACTAATATAACTCATTAAATATTAATGAAGTTGTTAAGAAAGAAGAGGGCCACAATTTCTTTTTATTTAATGGCTTAGTTGATGGCTCTTTTTAAATTTATAATTATTTGTAAGTTATTGACAAATGTTGATTTAAATTTATTTGTTTGAACATATTATTTTTTATTTTCAATTCCCAATTGTTTTTCCATCTTTGTTTTTTTTTACTTAACAAAAAATCTATCTTTTGAAATTTCAGTGAGAGAGTTCTACTCTATTCACAAAATTAATTATCTATAACTACAGGGGAATGAGTTTTTCGGTTAGCCTATTTTTATTTCCATTATACCCTTTAACCACTATATAAATTACACACACTTCTTGCTTATTAGTAATTGTATAATACCTGCATAAAAAATTGCAGCAGTTACACAAACAAACTAGAGTGATTTTGTTTTTTGATTTTAGCAAAGAAGGTTGATACAATATGGCTACTTTCCTTTAATATGGTTTAAAGTAAAGAAAGTAAGGGAAAAAGATTGATTTGTACAGAAAAAATATAAGATGAAATAAATTAGAGAGAATGAAAATGATTCTCCTGCACTATTATGAACACTATTATTAACATCAATGCTCCAATGGCTTTCTTCTTCTCATTGTAACAGAAACAAGTAATCTATGGATTTTGTTTTTGGTCAATTCAATATTCAAATTGTTTTTCTTTTTCTTTTCAATTTTTATTTGTATAATAGTGATGATCAATATGTCTTATTTATACAAATTGTATCTTTGATATTGATTTGTCATTGTGACATTGTATTGTACAAAAGTTCAATATTGTTAGATATCATCAATTTATTTGTTTCTAACGTTTAGAATTTTGTATTTGATATCATATTTGTATTCATGATACACAAGATGGAGGATGGTAAGTTGAACTTATATCTTTATATTGGGGATGCTTTTAATCCACTAAAGGATCATTTGGCCATGTGATTATAATTTTCAATTTATTGTCTCATTTTTATTTGTCATTTACAAATCACATATTTCTTACAATTTCCATGCATTTCTTTTTTGATTTTGGAAAAAAAAATTGCATTCTAAGTGGAAAATTCGTTAAATTCATATAAGAACATGAGAGAGAGATCGATAGTGAATATTATAAATTTAATACATAAATAGTTTAAATTAAAATCAAAATTAAATTAAAAATACACATTTATATTTTGATGTGTGTGCGCGTTATAAAAGCGGATAAACGGACATGAAAGTCTAACATAAAAAACTTCAATAACTATCAATTGATTGAAAATAATCTGGTAAATAAAGTTATTGTCACAATGCTTCTTTCGGTATTCATAATAAAATTCAATTTGCTAATATTACATAATACAAATTTATTTATGTTAATTTATGAATTAATATCATTAGCCTCATCATATAAAAAGTTAATGTTAAAATCAAACTTATAGAAATTGACATCGTTAATATTTTCACGCGGTGCACTTAAAAAAAGCGGACAAACGGGCACGCGCTAGTATGAATAATAACGAGAGAAAAAAATGAGACTTTACTTATTGGAGAATCTTCACATGGAAGAGGATCCTTTGTACCAATTCGCATTCCTCAGAATAATTTTGAGGAAAACGACGATGATGTCATAGAATGTTCACCAAGAACTTTTGCTGAGGTTTATTCCTTTTACTTTTTTCTTTTTTTTTTAATTTTTACACTTTGAAACATTATTGCCCAAGATTATAATTTTATAGACAAATCTATGAAATGTTAGAATTCAATTAATATTTAATAAGTCTTATTATCATCATTACTTTTAGAATTGTTTTTAGTGGATGTTTACAAATCATTTTATATGATGAGACTAATGATATTAATTCAGAAATTAAAAATAAAAATTGTATTATGTAATTAGCAAGATTGCTACACGCACATACACACACACACACACACACACACACACACACACACACACACACACACACACACACATATATATATATATATATATATATATATATATATATATATATATATATATATATATATATATATATATATATATATATATATATATATATATATATATATATATATATATATATAACCAATCACAATTATTTTATTAATTAAAAAACAAAAATAATTTTTTCTCTCTCCTCCATAATCATAACCACCCAATAAATCCAATTAAAAAATAAAATAAAATAAAAATAAATTTTAATTTTTCTCTCTTTTTATTGGATGTGTGTAAGAATATGGATTTAGATATATTTTCCATGCAAGAATTCCTCTTGTGGTTTCAGTATGCTACCTTTCAATACATTTATTTATCGGTAACCATTGTCCAATACTTTAGCAATAAAATAACAAAACATGTACTAAAGCTATTAACCATAAATAACTACCATAAGATCAAAAAAATATCATTTATAGACTCTGTCATGATTAAAATATATATGTTTGGTTAGGTCTCTAATATATTTTTCTCTATGCATGAATTTTTTTTATTGTCTAATATATAAAGGGACTCTTGCAATAATTTCCGATAATCTACATTCAAATATTTTTATACCTTAAACATACTAACATTTTCTTATAATAAGTAAAAATAATTGATTGTTATAAGTATATTAAAATAATTCATTTTATTCTCTTCTCTATAGTTAATCTACTTGTATCTTCTATACAAATTAATATCTTCTATATAATACCTTCTATATTATATCTTTAAAAAAGTGCTTAAAAATTTGGCTTGTATGGAAAAAAGTAAATTGACTGCTTTTGTTGGTAACAATCGTAACAAAGGGAAGTTGAATATTTTTATTAATAACCGTCTTAGCAGTTTTGTTAGTAACAGTTACCAATAGATAATAATGGGTGAGCATTTGATTTAAGGGTTTAATAAGTATGAAAAAAAAAGGTCAGCCCAAAATACGCTATCGTCTTTATACTTAGTTATAGAAGTTATACATATAGATGATGATTGACATTATTACGCGGTTAATTCATTTTACAGACTTATAGTGCACTCTTCCTTCATCTAAGTAGTAAACAGAGGAGAGGTTTCATTATAAAAAGACGTAAAGTATTTTCACATTGCATAATTTCAAAATGAAAGTGCAACTCTTACTATAAAAAGAACTTTTCTTACTATAAAAATTACTTTTTAGAAAAATAAATAATAAGCAATGAAAGAACTAAAAGATTATACTATAAAAATTACTTTTTAGAAAAATAAATAATAAGCAATGGAAGAACTAAAAGATTAGACAAAAAGTATAACAATTTATATTTGTTTAAATTCATGTTAAAACTTACCGTGGGAAACAATAAAAGTTCAATTTTCAAAAGACAAAATGATGTTTACAAATGGTGGTATCCTTCTTCTTATAGTAAAATATAATATTTTCTTTTCCAAAAGAGAAACGGTTTCAGAATTAGTTATTATTGAGAAGTTATAAAACCATACATGTTGGTTGTAATTTGACAGAGGTTACAAAAAGAAATTTACTTTGTGATACTTGGTTTATGGTAGCAGGGACACAATTTATTTTTTTAAACTTGGAATTAGTTAAGAGTTATTTTGAAAAGATAAATTAATTTTAAAAGGATAAAATGGTAATAAAAGTAGGTCAGACTAAATTTATATATCCTATTTATAGATAATAATAGATTACTTCGGTGTGATTTATAAAAATAATAATAATAATAATAATAATTTCGCATCTACTAAAATGATAGTTAAGTACTTTTTTTAATTCATGTAAAAGAAGTAATATAATACTGATTTATTTTTAATTAAATTGTCATTCTCTAATTTTAGAATAAATACATAAAAAATGTCTATATTTATTGAAACTTATTTATACTTAAGACAAAAAAATTTAAGACTTTTCTTTATAATGAAGTACTTGTATGAATTATAAATTAATATCTCTTACTTTAATTAAATCCAGAATTTTAAGTCGATCATGGTAGATGGAATAATTCAATCATAAGCTGTCACATCTTTAGAAAAAGACAAGAAAGGTGAATTAGGAAGGCCTTCAAAATGAATAGGATAAAGATCACTTCTATGAAAATATGAATCATATTTCATCGTTTAGCAGGTAAGTAAATAGAGTGTGAATTCTAGTTTTTTTCTTTTTTCTGAAAAAATGTAAATAGAGTTTGAATTAAATAACATTTAATCAACATACTAAAAAAAGCATTTAACTTAACGTAAAAGGCTACACCTAAAGCACATGCACTGTAGATGATACGTGATACATCTCCGGCCATATATAGTGTAATTTATAATTGCAAGAATCTACATTTATATAAGCAACAATCTACATTTATATAAGGACAAAAACTCACATATAGTGTAATTTATATTTACAAGAATTTACATTTATATAAGCAACAATCTACATTTATATAAGGACAAAAACTCATATGGTGTAATTTATATTTACAAAAATTTACATTTATATAAGCAACAATCTATGAATTTTTATATTTTAAAAATATTTAATATTGTTTTTTTTTATTATCTATGTATAATGAGAAGATTATGTTGAAATTTTGGATAAAAATTGACCCTAAAATCTAAAATCATTGTTGAAAATAATGAGAAGATACAAATAATATTAATTAAAAAATAATAATGTTTTAAATATTGTCGTACCTCGAAAAATACGATCATCGCGAACGCGGTTGCGTTTGGGCTGACATGAAAGTCGCCACCTAATTTTGTTTATTCCCAAAGAGGGAAAGGGTAAATATAAATAAAACCACCAAGAAGGGATATGATAAGGTCGTCGCAAACCATTGAGTTCGGAAGTCGGTTATGTAGGGGGGATATTAGCACCCCCTACATCCATCGTACTCGATGGGAACCATCTAAGTTGTCACGCGCAAATGGGTGTTTATGCATATGAATTACTTGTTAAACTAAGGGTTTAATGATCCTAGGGTGCTCGGCAAGGATTGAGATCCTCGTGCCTACGTATTCCTTCGTGCAATGGGAAAGTCAGAATTTCGTAGTTCGGCCTAGGTGGGTTGTTGTTTTTATTAACTTTCTTTCAAAAAAAGGATTTAGGAGTCGAACTATACTAAAGACTATGGGTAGAGGTGATTATTCCGATCAATCTGTCCAAACGCCCGATGTGGAAATAATCAGAGTGAGTAACGAGATGTCCATTTTCCTTCTTCTCCCGCTTAAGGCTCGTGGCATACAATTTTTCTAGTATTATTAAAGTGTTTTATTACCTAAGACCACTTGACATTGGATCAAGGGTTTGGGTCTAAAGAGACGTCTTGGCTTTTTTGAAGGCTGATGGTGAGGCGCAATGCGCTTGACTCGCGGGTGAATGCAAATGGAAGTTTATTTGTTTGTTTTTGTTAGCGAGGCACAATGCGCTCGGCTCGCAAGGTTAGGATTCCACTTAGCGTTGGACCAAGGGTTTGCGAAAGAATATGAGATTGAACCTAGTCCCTAAGGGTGCTCATAGCGAACGAAATCACAAATATGGAAAAGTAAATGACGTACAATGGAATGGGGAGAGGGGTACAAAATAAATACACGGGATTGCGATGAAATAAAAGAGTTCATTGTATGGGCCCAAGAGGAAGTGTGTGTGAAGTGTTCTAAACTATTCGAAGGCGTTGGACTTGAGATTAATTCAAAAGCGTCGAAATGTAGCTCTTTAACTATCTTAGAATCGATTCAATGTTAGAATCATTCTATGAGAATTCAAGCGAGAGTTTATGCATCCATACGATTCTCAAAAGTTAAATCGAATTTTAACTTCGAAATCGTAATGAAAAAAGCTAAGTAAATAATTGAACAATTAATAAATAACCAAATGATCTAGTCTTAATCACGATTTTATCGATTTGTCAACTATCGTGATTTTTGGACTTTCATCGATCATAAAGTGGAGAAAAATAATAAAGAAATAAAAATTGGTCTCATATTGATTTTAGATGACGTCAATTTATCGAAATCGAACATCTAAATCATTTATGTTATCATTGACCAAAAATAAAGAAAATAACTACTAACAAATCATTAGTCAAAACAAATGTCATAAGAATGATAAAATCATAAACTAACATATTTTCTTAAGGAAGGTGCATCAGTATGTTTGGTGTGCGAAATAAAACAAGTTGATATGGGCCTGGGTTATGAAGGATCCGGTTTGCACGTCCGACCTACACCCATAAATACCATCCAAAGAAAAAGGAAAACCCTAGTTGTTTTAATTAACAACATCATCGGTCAAGGCCAAATGGCCCTATTTGAATGCTGACAAAATGGAAATGAATCAGCCAGGAATAAGTATGACTCATGCCTCGGATAGTGGGAAACCGACATTGGGAAGAAACAAACTATTAAAGAATCAAGAAATTTCCTATTATAATAAGATGAACTAAATCAATTCCAAAGAAACTTTATTAAACTCTCTCTCTCTCTCTCCACATATCCTCATTTATTCTTTGTACACATTCTTCAGAAGAACAATAACAAACGATCCAAATACTTGAATATTGTAAGAACCAAGGTAGATTATGGTGGACTTAAACCAAGTTCATACTGATCATAAGCAACAATACACATGTGATCTAATCTCATCCATACAATCACATATTAACCGACACAACAACAAACCCTAATCCCCACATCCTGAATCCCTAATCAACACTAATCGACGAAATCAAACAAACAGAGGAATAATGGAACTCATTGAAGCACGTAAATCATGGTTAAGGATGAGTATTTCATACCTGGATCGAAGAATATCTAAATTCAAGCTTTAACGTGAGAAAGGTAACCCTCTATTTCCTCATTGTATTTGTCGCTTCACCTTCTCCTACTTCTTCTTGTATCCTCTTCTTCTCTCTGTTTTCTCCCTCTTTTATGTCTTTCTGCTTTGTCGTTGTTATTTCTTGTTTTTGTGTGTGAACGAAGGTCTTTAGCTCATCTCTATCAGAGTTTTTGTGTGAAATTCTACAGAGATTAAGGAAGAGAACTCTAGGAATTTTCAGGGTTTAGGAATGGATTGCTTCTGTCATTTTCTATCATTTTTAGAGTTTTTTATTTGTAGGTAGGTGTCCTCAATCATTGTCAATGATTGGCCTTTATAGGAGAATATTTGAGGCTCATACGTGTGAATTGAGAGGGTTGTGTGAGGTATTCATTTTGGTACGTGAGAGAGGGTGAGGATCATGTGCAAATTGGAATTTCAATTTGTTAGAGAATCAACAAAATCTTGTGTGGGGACCATTGTGGCGACTCAATTGTTTTTGTTTTTTCAGTAGTATGATTTGAATTCCTTCTAGAACGTATGGTCCCTTGATTTTTACTGACTGTGAACATGTGAAATCTTGCATTTTATTGAACCTCAATTTATTTTTTCACTGTTGTCTCTTTTGAATTTAATAGTATGCTCTGATAACTTTGTGTGCTCTTTGTTTTGGAATGACAACCCTCAACTGGTTTATGGATTGGATCAGGTTTTGGAATGTAATCAACTGACAATTTCAGGTTTGACAGGAACTCTGCATAATTGGAATTTGATCATAATCTATTTTCCCTTGGTGCATTCCCTATTTTATCATAGTGACCTAGAGATCCAGAATTGTGTATATGATACTTTGGATATTGGTTGCAGCTTTGTACAACACACTTTCAGGTATATTAAACTCCTTGAATATGAATGAGATCCTGACAATCTTGTACATGGCTCAACATCGTGAATTTTGAGCTTGAAAGTTGTAGCTATTATGTGAATTGGCTTTGATTGGTATGACTTCTTCTTGCAACAGACCATTGAGATGCTACATCCATGACTCTAGATGGTTTAAGCACGCGGAAGGGCAGAAGGAAACAAACAAGACACAAAATACAGTAACTTTGTTAATCAAATCCAGGATCTTTCAACCACAAGATACACTTCTGCCGTCACTTTAGGCCATTACATGTTGTATCTATCTAGGAATTTTGTAGCCTGCCTTAGATTAATTTATCCTCATAAGTGTACCTTTGATAATTGTAACTTTTAATGTGTATCCTTTAAAAATATTTGTAAAACAAGAATAATCTCTCTTTTGATTGCTACATAAGCATCCAGCAACCGTGTATCCCTTATGTCTTAGAAAACTCAACTTTTTTATTCAAGATCTGAAGCAAGGCTTACCTTGAATTGAACTTGTATGGCTTATGTGGAAATTTAGTCACAAAGCAACTCTTATATTCATGACTCAAAACCAATTTGTAACAAGACTTGAAATCAACCTGAATTTGGAAACAAAGCTTTTGACATTCTTTGAACTTCTGGATCTTGAAGCTTAAGCTATAATTAATCATGTCCTGCAACAATCTTGTGAAGCAAATTTGAACTCTCGATCTTGTGTTTCCTCTTGAATTTAATTCTTTTTAATTGATGAAACTCCTTCAAGTCTTTAAATCACATTGAACATAAAGTTTTGACTTTGATATTTTGTGGCCAGAGATTGCACTTGGTGGAATGACATTTTTTTTCAATGAGACATATTTGCCTATTCTAATCATGAACTTTGCACTCTATTTATCCAATCAACCGTATTTCACATTGAACATTCGCCTAGACTGACTTGTTTCCACGCATGACCATAATCTTCACAAGCGAACCTTTAACACCTTTCCAATAAACAAATAGACACATGTACGAGTACACCACATTTATTCCCCATGAAATTGTCATCACTAATATGAGAAAGTTATTGAGGATGAGATGTCAGTTTGCAAAAATGTATGAGATTCTTTGAATTAATAAAGCAGTGTCTCAATTTGTTGAATGTTTTTTTTTCGAGTCGCCTGAAGCAGTCTTTTATGAATTAAGGTTCTTCGAGGACAATATCTTAAGAAAACATGATATTCTTTTAGTCTTACGAAGCAATAACTTATCAATTAAGGTTCTTCGGAGAAATCCAAAGCTATATCTCGAAACAAATGATCTGCTGAGGAAAACCAGTTCACCGAGAATTCTATCTAGAGGAAGTATGCTAGGCAAGTTCTGCAGAGGAAAAGCTCATAAGAGATCTTTTTAGGATAAGTTGATGGGGGTCATCATTGTCAACTATAAGTTGAAGAATTACTTGCTGGGGGGAAACGAAATTCCGCGAGCGCATGCGGGGTATTAGCTCCTCTCGAAGGAATACTGCCGACTTTGGAAGAGACTGTCCGGGATGTTAATCACTCGATCTTGGATCCTATTATGTTATTTTTTGATATATTGTGAATGATATGCATTGCATGATGCACAATGATTTGTATGAGAATGTGATTGTTGGGAATTTTGATGCGAATGATTTTTATGATAATGATTGTGATGATTGTTTTTTATGACATTCTTGTTTTCGTGCAGGAATATTATGCATGTCATGCATGTGACAATGCAAGTGATTCAGACTTTAGCTTTCGAGGGTTCCAAACATGGTTAGACTTTTGATTATTTGATGTTTGCCAATAAAAATTGGAATTTGAGGGTGCCACTCCATGGGGGGCCTTTTGGGTTGCCAAACAAAATTAGACTTTTGAGAACTGGATTTAGAACATAAGTTACCAGACGAGAACTGGTTTTCCAGACGAGAACTGGACTTTAAATTGATTGCCAAATGAGAACTAGACCTTTGACATGATTTGTCAGCCAAGAATTGGACCTTAACATGGTTTGCCAGTTGAGAACTGGTCTCTTACATGGTTTTCCAGACGATAATTGGACTTTAAAGTGGATTCTAGACAAGAACTGGATTCTTCCAATCATTTTCCAGACGAGAACTGAACCTTAAGTGGGTTTTCCAAACTATAACTAGACCTTAAATGGTTTTTCAGACGAGAACTAAACCTTGGTTTGCCAGACGAGAACTGTACTTTGGTGTCAAATCTTGGTTGAAAGCTTCATGTTATGAGGTTATGCCCAATGAATGATATGATATGCATGACTTTGTGCTTGAGCGAAGCGACATGACTGATGCATGTGAATGATTTATGCAATGATATGAGGTTTCCAAAATTTCCCTTGTAAATGGTAATGGATGGAATATCTTTTGTATTAAGGTTTTTCATTAGAAGAAAAAGGTTATTTGGTGGGGTGATATCGTGATTTCCCAACACTCATCTTGATGAAGTTTTCTTGAGCCGCTTGAAGATATGGAAACAACTTTCCCTTGTTTAGCGCATCTTGCCCCAGTTTGTCGGGTCTTTGAAGAAAAATTCTTTACATGGTATTTGGAAACAATTGAACCATGAGATATACTCGAGTTGGCTTGTCCCAAAACCATGTCATGAAAGGATTTTGGAAGCAATCGAACCATGATATAAATCGAGATGGCTTGCCCCATTACCATGTCATGAAAGGAGTTTGAAAGCAATCAACCATGATATAAATCGAGATGGCTTGCCCCATTACCGTGCCATGAAAGGAATTTGGAAGTAATTGAACCATGATATAAATCGATATGGCTTGCTTCATTACTTTGTCATGACGGGATTTTAGAAGCAATCGAACCATGATATAAATCGAGATGGCTTACCCAATTACTTTGTCATAACAAGATTCATCCTTGATTAACTAACTCTTGAAGTGATTTGCTTTGATGCACTATTGAGGTAGCATGCCCCTAAATGAGCGTTGAAGAAACTTAACTTGTGTTTCCTGAGTGTTGGAGAGACTTTCCTTTGATCAAAAGAGTCTTTGGGTGACTTACTCGTGTTGGTAGAGTCCTGATATGATTCTCCATTAATCAACCGAATCTTGATTGATTTTCCATGACCAACTGATGCTTGGGAATTGACTGATTTCCTTATCAACATACTTATTGGATGACATGCCTCTGATCCATTGGGTTATGAGGTGTTCTTTATTCACGTTAGTATCAATGAGTGCTCAAGTTCCTCTCTGACTTCCCCTTGGAATTTCCATGATGCCAAGTACTGACATGTAGTTAAAATTGTTCACTTATAAATGGTAATTTTAATGTGAAATTCACGCAAGTTTTGAAAAATAATTTATTTGAATGATGTGATAGTGTGTGATGAATGGATGATTAGTCCAAACGTAATGCTGACTTAACTAGTGTGTGAAAAATACAGTGGGAAGAAGATTAGCAAATCTTTTAAGAGTCAGCTTACGCAACCTTGTTGAGATATGCTTTCAGAATAAATCTCGCCTCAATTAGGTCTTTTGAGGGTTGTATCATAGTCTGGTTCACAGTTATTGAAACAAAGGATATATGTTCAAAGTATTTTTGTATCCACCCCTCTTCGTGATGTCCTTCAGTTCTACGTTCAGCTAATCGACACACACATTTGTCTCTTAATATAAATTGAAGGTGTAATGGTCGTAAATGATGATTCAAGATTTTCTTGAAATGGAAGCCACCTTATTTATTCTCGGTGACCCTTTTATTTGATGTGGTCACATGATCCTTGTTTTGTACTTGCTGAGGATTTGAGATTCTCTATTGCTTTGTCTTTGTTAGTTTACGAGGATTTGTTTGGACAGCTTTATGAAGCGCTTGGTCCACCGAGATTTGCTCTAATTTTTTACTAAGTTTCCTCTTTAGGTGCTCAACTTAGCAGGCTTTTTTGTTGTTGAAGGATTGTGATTGTCAAGTCCTTGGTCATGGATGGATCATCAGATGGGCTGTTTCACCTTGTAGTTTGGATGCATAGACAGGTTAACTGAACAATACCCTGCCCCGGGTCAAGTGTAAAGGTTTTGAATATCCGAAATAAACTCCTACTTCTATGCTCGAAGTGGTTATCTAGGGATTAACTCCTTATCTCTCCAGTGTTTCAGGATTTGAAACAATGCATGTACATCATTAGCAAGGTTCTTTCTTAAAGCATGTTATCAACAATTATGGGTATTTCGTTTTCATCATCCTCCATCAAATATTTGCTAAATAGCAGTGATGAAAGGAAGTTAAATGGAAAAGTATTTTTTATGATTTTCTTTTGCAATAGATAAATGAGTGAATACGAATGAATTTGTTTAAAACAGGCATGCTCATTACATTAATATTACCATTAATAAATGACAATGTTCAAAAACAAATAGTATTTAATAAGAAAAGAAACTACAAATGCAAAGTAACGATAGAAATGCCCAAGGATCTTCAACGTTGAGGATATCTTCCTTTCTAGACCACTGACATTTGGAGATGCTCTCTTGAAGTCTTTGAACTCATTCGGGCGAAACGTTGACGTGCACCACAAATTTACTTCTAGAAAGGAGATGTATTTCTTGTCCATCAATTGTTGCACTTTAGCTTGGAAAGCTTTGCAGTCTTCAATTACATGCCCCATTGATCCACCATGGTATCCACAAAGCTCATGAGGATTGTACTCAGGTGGGTACGACTTTGGTAATGGCTTGAGAGCCTTAGGGTGTACCAATCACATATTAACCGACACAACAACAAACCTTAATCCCCAAATCCTGAATCCTTTATCAACACTAATTGACCAAATCAAACAAACAGAGGAATAATAGAACTCAGCAAAGCATGCAAATCATGGTTAAGGATGAGTATTTCATACCTGGATTGGAGAATATCTGATTTGAAGCTTTAACGTGAGAAAGGTAAACCTCTATTTCCTTATTATATTTGTTGCTTCGCCTTCTCCTACTTCTTCTTCTCTCTGTTGGCTCCCTCTTTTATGTCTTTTTTCTTTTTCGTTGTTTGTTGTTGTTGTGTGAACAAAGGTCTTTAGCTCATCTCTATCATAGTTTCAGTGTGAAATTCTGCAGAGATTAAGAAAGAGAGCTCTAGGACTTTTCAGGGTTTAGGAATAGATTGCTTCTGCCATTTTCTGTCCTCAATCATTGCCAATGATTGGCATTTATAGGAGAACATTTGAGGCTCATACTTGTGAAATGAGAGGATTGTGTGAGGTGTTCATTTTGGTACGTGAGAGAGGGTGAGTATCATGTGCAAATTGGAATTTCAATCCGTTAGAGAATCAACAAAATATTGTGTGAAGACCATTATGGTGACTCAATTGTTTTTAATATGTATGTAGTATGATTTGAATTCCTTCTAAAACGTTTGGTCCCTTGATTTTTACTGATTGTGAACATGTGAAATCTTTCATTTTACTGAACCTCAATTTGTTTTTTCACTGTTGTCTCTTTTGAATTTAATAGTATGCTCTGATTGATAACTTTGTGTGCTCTTTGTTTAGGAATGACAACCCTCTATAACACCCCAAATTTTCCCTCTTTGTTTCATAGCATATATCATAGCATAGAACATACATGTCTTGACATTTTGCATCAAAAGATGAGGCATAAGCATTCACAGTTACAAACATAGGGCATATGATCAATTATCTGGCAAGTCATGATCCTCCAATTCAAGAAAAGATCCAGGTTATCTTGCAAGAAGCTTACAGGGTTTCCTCACATCTTATACAAGCTCAATGTCATCCATAAAACCTTAGAAGGGGGAAACATCATCAGAAGTTCAGAGGTGCAACATGCTCCTGCACAAATAAACCCTAATTAGGGTTTTGCCTCAGATCCTCATATTCTCATGGCTCTGAACAATGCTTGTGGTCAAAGGATTATATATTTTATATATAAGACATATGTATGAAGTTTGATGCAAAAAATCATTGAGGAAGTCAGGTATTTGATCAGTTACTTATAAATGAAGAAAAAGGTTAACTGAGCTGAAGAAAAGTTAACCAATGGTTTTCAAGGGCTCCAATCATGTTTTTCAAGCTTAGGGATCCTCTTAAGGGTAAAGAATGGATTTTTTTATCATAAAAATAAAGAATCAAGAGTTTGGAAAGAATTTGTCAAAATTCGAAAGTGGCTTGTAAGGAAACTTACTATTTTTGGTAAATTTTGCCCTAATCTTCAATCAATTCTTTCATGTCCAAAATGACTCCAAATGGATTTTCCTCAAACATGAAACTTGTATATCATCCTCTCCCCTTTCCAAAAAGTCTAAGAACTTGATCATAGCCTTTATGGTTTGAAAGATATGACCATTTGAATTTGGTTATTTTTAGGGTTTTTACCATATTTTTCAAAGAGCACCAAAAGCAAAAAGGTTTGTATCTCATTTTTAAGGCATGACATGGACCAATGTTGATCACTATATTCAAATGCAATCCAAGAAAAGGGATTTTGATCAAGAATGGTGAAGAACCTGTGGGTGGCAAGCAAGTTATTTCACATAATGCATTTTTGCAAAACCTCACATAAAGAATGATCCAAGGGATGTAATGCTTCCAAATTGATCTAAGGGTGATTAGAGCATCATAATGAATCAGAATATGCACATGAGGGGGGAGGTTGCACGCACAAATGATCACATGTGCAAGTTCATGCATTTTTGCAAATTGATCCTTCTCACACAATTCATGCCACCACTCACACCCAAACCCTAATGAGATGTCTATACCTATCTGTAACACGGTGGGAGAACTGACTTTTAGTTATGTTGCGGATAGCAAGAGTCGCCACCGACTTTTATTTTATCCAAAAGGAAAGGTTATAAAAGAACAGGAAAGACCTTAAGAGATATTTTTGGGTCCGGGGGGTAGGTTATGTAAAGGGAAGGTGTTAGCACCCTTTACATCCATGGTTATCCATGGGCTCTTAGTTACTTAGCTCACTTTTGAATTGTTTTTGAAAGTGTAGTGTGTGAATAGAAAAATTTTCAGAATAGTTGATAATGATCCATGTATGGATGCGTAAAAACTTGTTTTTGAAAATTGGTTTGAAATTTGTTTAAGTGTTTGAAAAGTTTGAAGTGAGCAAGCACATAAGAGGAACCTACCCTAAAGTTTTAAGTCTTTCTTGTTCTTTATCCTTTCATTGGTAAGACTATCCCTACTATTAAGGAGTAGGTAGTCATTACCTTGGATGTAAGGGACATAAGAGGGACATTCTGTTTTATGAAGGCAACTGTGGGGTGTAATAAGCATATAGGAGGGACTATCATCATTTATTCGAAGGGACTTGATTCGTAAAGGCAACCATGAGGGACTTGATGATTTTTTGTTTTAAAAGGGACTTGCTTTATACACCCCACTTGACCTTATGATTTAGGCAACTTGAGGGATAACCTTAGAAAGTGAGACGGCGATTAAAAATCGACTTACGTGTGTGAGTGTTCAATATTAATTATCTTTGATTAAAATGCTCTAATTTTATTTTTAATAGAATACATATTTTTTTGCACTCCCTAAATTACTAACCATAGCAATAATTAAATAATTAAAATATTACAAAATTTACATCCGAGAAGCAATTACAACATAATTATAAAAAATAATAAATAGCAAAAAATGTAAATATATAGCAAAATAAATATAATAAGCAAAAATAAATAAGTAATTAAAATAGGGGTTAGTGATAAATATAATTAAAAAAAAAAAAAAGGTTAGTGAGAATAAAATGATAATAATAATAATTAGAACAATAAACAAGGTTAGAGAAATAATAATAAGAAATATAAGATAATAATAAATAATAATATAGTTAGTAATAATAATTAAAATAAATACAATAAAATAAGAAATATTATAATGACAAAAAATTGGGTTTTAATATATAACATTTAATAAGAATTAATTAAAAAAATTTTCAACCATAATGCAATTATAAATTCTAATTATTACAAATTTAATCATTTTTTTTAAAACATATATTAGTATTTATTTATTAAAAAAAAACAATTATTTACATATTATAAGGAGAAAATAAATTTTAAATATTATATTCACAAAATTAATCATATTTATAAAATTTAATTTTATTAGTTATTATATTTTACAAAATTATTCTAGAAATATAATTATTGTAAATTAAATTGTTTCTAAACATATATTAAAAGAAAGATAATTTGGATTATAAATATATTTACAAAATTTACAAGAATCATATTAAATAAATAAATAAATATACATAATAATTATATTAGGAATTAGAAAATAAAATTATTTAGAAAAATAGAATTAGGTTTTATTTTAGAAAATATTTTTAGGGTTTGATTTATAATATACAAAAATATGTGAATTAATATACCTATATTTTAACTACATGAATAATAATAAAATTTAAATCACATAATATACATATAATGTAAGAAAATTATAATTTTAATTTATTTCATATATAATAATAATTGAATTAAGAAAAATAAGCAAAAGAAAGAAAAGAAATCAAAAACCTGGTGGGGCTGGGGTTTGAACCCAGTCCCCTATGCTTGCAACCATAGTCTCTACCACTGGGCCATTGTGTACGCAGGTGAAAGAGAAAGGAGAATAGTTGCTTTTGATCTTTGTCACAAAAACCTGGAAAATAAAAGAAATAAAAAAGGCCTGGGGGAGGATTCGTACCCAGGACCTTTTGGTGACAAGCATGCATACGTTACCGCCTGGCTGGGAGAGCCTAACTGATAGCTTGTTGATAAGAAACTATAATATATTACATCTTCTTTTATCCTGAAAAAATAGAACAAAAATAGTGGTACAAGCCAGATTCGAACTCATGCCATCACCCAACAAGCCTACAAGCCTTACCACTGAGACATACACGCGCGTGTGATAAACAAACTAACAATTAAAGATAAAATATTTTCATTAATTTTTGAATTCTCCAACGCGCGGGAAGAGGTCATCTTCTACCTCCAGAGCTGCGAATTTAGCTACGAAAATAGCTGGGAGTTTACCTGCGAATTTTGCTACCTGTTCAAACCTGCGAAACCCTAACACTCATGAAACAACATCAATTCATGAAATTGGTTAGTGATTTACAATCCTCACAGTTCACACAACAATTCTATGATTCCAGAATTCATTTATATGCATTCAAACGATAAACCCTAATTGTGAGTTTATGAACCCTAACATGGCCGTTTGCGTTTTAGACACTCATTCTTCAATCCAATTGTCCAGAATCGTTCTAGGGATCAAGATAAACACATATCAGTCATCAAAAACAATTCATAATACATATATTAATGGATTCGAAAATTTGAATTTTAAGAGAAAGATGAGTTCGGGTAAAGCATTATGGCATGATTTGGATGAATGTGAGGGATGCTTTAGCTTCAGTGATGATCCAAGAACACGTCTATGTCTTTATTTTACCTTGAAACCTCTTGGATTGAAGAATCCGAATGTCACTTTTTTGATGAATTTTTGAGATTTTGAAACTTACCCTTGGCTGCTGGAAATCGTGAATGAATGTTAGGTTTGTGTTTTGTATATATATGTGAGTGAATTAGGTTAAGAAAACTCATTGGTTGTGTGGAGATTTGATCCAAAAAAGATTGAAAAAGATCATGGTGTAAAAGTCAAATATTTGTTCATGAAGACTTGCTATTCTTGGATCAATCTCATGATTCCTTTCTCTTTCAAATTCAATCAACATTTATGAAATTCTAGAAACTCAATCTTCACCCAAAAATAGATTTTCATATTTTATATTTATTTAAAATGATTTTTATGAATTAAATCAATAATAAATAAAAATAAAATAATAAAAATTCTGAATTTTGGTCAATTGGGTCGTGCATGATGATATGATGTGGATTGGATCACAATTTAGCAAGCCCATTTGGAAGGAATTGGTTCTAGACCCCCATTTTCAATATAAACCATCACAAAATTTCCCAACTTTGCAAGAGCATATCTCCCTCAATTTTAAAGGTATGAGGGTGTTCTTGGACTTTTTGGAAAGCTTGAAGAGTCCTATAAACAACCCCATTGGTTTCAGGTCCATATCATTTACCAATCTCAAGTTATGCCCTTTTGAAGTTGTTGACTTTTTGTTGACTTTTGAAATGACCTATAATGTCTTAGCTTATATCTTCCAAATAAAGCATTTTTGGGCTTAACTTGCAACATCAAAGTTGTAGAGAATTCAATTTCCTTCAAAATGAGCTTTGGATGGAGACTTGGTGATGAAGTATGTGAAAGTTATGGCTGGTCAAAGTTCAGTTGACTTTTACTAAGGAAATCCTAATTTAGAAACCCCTGATTATTGATGATCTGGAATCTCCTTGATGAATCATGATCAACCCTTGATCAAATGATGAATTTTACTTCATATACTTGATGTTGGCAAAAAATCATGAAGTTTGACTTTGGTTTGACCACAGTTGACCTCAGTTTGACTTTTTAACTGTACTGACTGATTTTGACTTATCTGATCATCTGACTGAGCAAACTTTTGAGAAAAGTCTTGGAACTTGTCATGGGGGTTATTATACACATATAAGATGTTATGAAGCTCACTTGAGGTATTGGAAGTCCATTTAGCCTGATTAAAGTCAAAACCCTAGTTTTGGATGCACTGCTTAGGAGGTGCATTGTCTGAGGGAATTGTCAACTCTTCTGACCCATAGTGAACTTTGTGAACCTTGTGAACCATCATAAAATGTCTTGTGAACCTCATGGGAGGTATTGTGAAGCTTGTGAACCTGGTGAACCTCATAAGGTGACTTTGTAGACCTTATGAACCTCAGGAAAGCTTTGTAATCATTGTGAATCTTGTGAACCTTGTGAACCTTCAAGAAGTAACTTGTGGACTTCATGAACTTCATGAAAGGTCTTGAAAGCATTATGGAACTTGTGAACCTTGTGAACCTTCAAGAAGCAACTTATGGACTTCATGAACCTCATGAAAGGTCTTGTAAATGTTGAGAAGCTTGTGAACCTTGTGAACCTTCAAGAAGTGACTTGTAGACTTCATGAACCTCATGAAAGGTTATATAAGCATTGAGAAGCTTGTGAACCTTGTGAACCTTCAAGAAGCAACTTATGGACTTCATGAACCTCATGAAAGGTCTTGTAAATGTTGAGAAGCTTGTGAACCTTGTGAACCTTCAAGAAGTGACTTGTAGACTTCCTGAACCTCATGAAAGGTTGTATAAGCATTGAGAAACTTGTGAACCTTGTGAACCTTCTTAGCACACAAAGTCTTGTATTGTGAGGGCAAATTTTGGGGTGCAACAGCTGCCCCTGTTCAATTTTCTGAAACCTGAGGGGTTAGATTGGTACATTTGCCAATCGTGACCTGGAAGGTTGAAGGGGATTGAACACAAAAGCCCAAAAATTTGCACTCGCCAGTGCATAGAGTGATACAGATGGCTAGTTGAATATGATTGAGTGGGCTTAAAGATGCCACTAAGGGAAAATTCTTCAGATACATTTCTTGGAAGATAAAGCAGTCCAAAATATGGAGGTACAATGAAAACTGTCAGGAGTCTGGAGCAGTCCTGAGGTATTGATGATATGCTTTCAGGAGACTGGAGTAATCCTGATGTAACAGCATGTCTTCAGGGGGGATGAGAAGTAATCTTGATATATGAGAAGCTATCAGGAGTCTGGAGCTGTCCTGAGGTAGCAATATAATTTCCAGAGGGTAGAGCAATCTTGAAAGATTGATGATATGCTTTCAGGAGACTGGAGTAATCCTGATGTAACAGCACGTCTTCAGGAGGATAGAGCAATCAATAATGATAACCCTAAAGCAGTCTTGAAGTAATAATATGATTTCAGGAGGATAGAGCAATCAATAATGATAACTCTAAAGCAGTCTTGAAGTAATAATATGATTTCAGGAGGATAGAGCAATCAGTAGCTCTAAAGCAGTCTTGAAACAATGAGAAGTTGTCAGGAGGATGAAGCAACCCTGAGGTAATAGTATGATATGCTTTCAGGAGACTGGAGTAATCCTGATGTAACAGCATGTCTTCAGGAGGGTAGAGCAATCAATAATGATAACCCTAAAGCAGTCTTGAAGTAATAATATGATTTCAGGAGGATAGAGCAATCAATAATGATAACTCTAAAGCAGTCTTGAAGTAATAATATGATTTCAGGAGGATAGAGCAATCAGTAGCTCTAAAGCAGTCTTGAAACAATGAGAAGTTGTCAGGAGGATGAAGCAACCCTGAGGTAATAGTATGATATGCTTTCAGGAGACTGGAGTAATCCTGATGTAACAGCATGTCTTCAGGAGGGTAGAGCAATCCTGATGATCATTTGTTGGATAATTAACCTGAAAACAAGGTAGCATTCCGTATAATAATATTAGTTTATGCATTATTTATGCATGTATAATATGATGCACTTAGGCAATGTACTATGCACTCATGGATATGTATGTTATGGTATGATGTAAATGATGTATGTATGATATGATACTGCCGGAAGAGTCTGGATATCTTCGTATAACAACTGCTGACCAGGGAAGATAAATCCCGATTCGTTGTTGAAGAATATATTATACATAACCTTCCGTCTGCTGGGGATAACAGGGTATAGATAACCTCCCGTATGCTGGGGATAGTAAGGTATATATCACCTCCCGGATGCTGGGGATAGTAAGGTATAGATAACCTCCCGTATGCTGGGGATAGTAAGGTATATATCACCTCCCGGATGCTGGGGATAATAAGGTATATATAACCTTCGTCTTCGTTTGATGGTAGGGTAAATATAACTTCCCGTCTTCGTTCGTCGTTCCCTTATTGGAAAGTAAATTCCCGAATATCCGTATGAGGATAAAAGAGATGGATATAAATTCCAGGGGAGATAAGACTTTATGAAGATGGATTCGTCCTACTGAGGGTTTGTAATTGTCTTGTAGAGATGAACCGGCGAAGCTTCGTTGAGATCCTCCCCTCGTTCGTCCTTAGTAAATACTATTACTGCATTTTTATGCATTTCTGGTAAACATCAATCATATTAAAAGCATACATGCATTTTTGGTAAACATTAATCATATTCAAGAGCATACATGCATTCAAACACAACCAATGGACGTTTCGCTTATGTAAATAGGGTAAAAGTAAATCTGGATTCAAAAGATGGAATTTATTTATATCAAAAAGTGACCCATACACGGGTAAGTTTGTACAAGGAGACATAAACCCTAGTAAGAGGATTTTGTCATAAAGTTTTTACAAAACAAAGAGAATCAGCTATGTGGGAAACAATCCTATTGAGTTTCAATTCTACTATTGCCATTATCTTCAAGTATCTCATCTTCTGCTGTTGAGACGGAAACGAATGGATTGAGCTTTATCTGTTCGAGCTTGAGTAAGTAGTACAACTGGTGGCAGTTTCATGGGTGATCCAAACGTGACATAGTCATACGCTTTAATCCCTAACTTTTGCCTGGATTGCCCTTTCAGGTTTTCAATCCACCGGGATACCCTTTTTTGCCCAAGCCACCTTTTCAGGTTTTCGACTTGCCGGGTGTACATCTTTTTATATATATCCCTAATTTTTGCCCAAACCCTTTTGGTTTGCCGGGATGCCCTTATTTTTGCCTAGGCCTGTCAACCTAGCGGGTCTCTTTTTATGCGTAGTATTTTTTAACTATGTCTGCGTTTACAGGCTGTGGGAAGTCTTCACCATCCATTGTAGTGAGTATCATGGCACCCCCTGAGAACACTGTCTTGACTACAAATGGTCCCTCATATGTTGGAGTCCACTTGCCCCTAGGATCACCCTGTGGTAATATGATACGTTTGATTACCAAGTCACCAGCCTGATATACCTTTGGCTTAACCTTCTTGTTAAAAGCTTTGATCATTCATTTCTGGTACATCTGGCCATGACAAACTGCTGCTAACCTCTTCTCATCAATCAAGTTTATCTGGTCAAGTCGAGTCTGAATCCACTCATCTTCATCCAAGCCTGCATCCCTCATAATTCTCAAGGAGGGAATCTGAACTTCAATGGGCAGAACTGCTTCCATACCATAGACTAAGGAGAATGGGGTTGCCCCTGTTGAAGTACGTACTGTGGTACGATAACCATGAAGAGCAAATGGTAACATCTCATGCCAATCCTTATAAGTAACAGTCATCTTCTGTACAATCTTCTTAATGTTCTTATTAGCAGCTTCAACTGCCCCATTCATCTTTGGACGATACGGAGAAGAGTTGTGATGCTTAATCTTGAACTGCGTGCAGAGATCAGTAATCATAGTGTTGTTCAGATTAGACCCATTGTCAGTGATAATCCTTTCAGGGATGCCATACCTACATATGAGATTGTTCTTAATGAATCGAGCCACAACATTCTTGGTAACAGATGCAAACGAAGCTGCCTCTACCCACTTCGTGAAGTAATCAATAGCGACCAGGATGAAACGATGCCCATTAGAAGCAGTAGGCTTGATCTCACCAATTATATCAATGCCCCACATGGCAAAGGGCCAAGGAGCAGTCAACACATTCAAGGGTGATGGAGGTACATGGACTTTATCAGCATAAATTTGACACTTATGACAAGTTCGGGAGTGTTGATAGCAATCAGCTTCCATGGTAGACCAATAGTAACCTGCTCTCAATATCTTCTTTGCCATGGTATGACCACTAGAATGAGTGCCAAAGATCCCATCATGCATGTCTTCCATAATCTCAATTGCTTCCTTCTTATCCACACAACGAAGCAACGTTGAATCATGATTGCGCTTGTACAGAATGCCATTACTCAAGAAGAACTTGGCAGAAAACCTTCTCAGAAACTTCCTATCTTTGACAGATGCCCCTTCAGGGAACTCCTGAGCTTCAAGATATCTTTTCACTTCATAGAACCACGGCTTCTCCTCTGCCCCTTCTGTGTCAACCTCATTGCAATATGCAGGCTTTTCAAATCTATCAATAGTAATCTTGGGAGCTTCATCATCCCAACTGATCTCAAACATAGATGCCATGGTGGCCAATGCATCTGCCAACTGATTCTCTCTTCGTGGAATATGTCCAAAAGTAATCTCTTTGAAATGTGGGATCAAAGACAACACATGCTCTCTGTAAGGAATGAGGTTATCATGCTTGGTATCCCAATCTCCTTTAATCTGACTTACTACCAGGGCTGAATCTCCATACACATCAAGGAGCTGAATCTTCATATCAATAGCAGCTTTAATACCCAGGATACATGCCTCATACTCAGCCATGTTATTGGTACAATGGAAACAAAGTCTGGCAGTAATCGGGGTATGACAACCTTCAGGGGAACTAATCACAACACCAACACCATTACCAAGTGCATTAGAGGCACCATCAAAAACCATAGTCCATCGGGATCCTTGTTCAGGTCCGTCATATTGTCCAGGTTCTTTGGTAATAATCATGATATCTTCATCAGGGAACTCAAAATTCATTGACTGGTAATCATCCACTGCTTGATGAGCCAAATGATCAGCAACAACACTTCCTTTAATGGCCTTTTGAGTAGTATACTGTATGTCATATTCTGTCAAGATCATTTGCCATCTTGCAATTCTTCCGGAGAGAGCAGGTTTCTCAAATATTTACTTGATTGGATCCATCTTCGAAATCAATAAGGTAGTATGGGTTAACATATACTGTCTTAGTCGGCGAGCAGCCCATGCCAAAGCGCAGCAAGTTTTCTCGAGCAGTGAGTATCTTGTTTCACAGTCGGTAAACTTTTTGCTAAGGTAGTATATTGCCTGCTCTTTTCGACCAGACTCGTCATGTTGCCCCAACACACACCCCATTGAGTTGTCTAACACAGTTAAGTACATAATCAAGGGTCTTCCATCAACTGGTGGCATCAAAATTGGTGGTTCTAGCAGGTATCTCTTGATTTCATCAAAGGCAGTCTGGCACTCATCATTCCATTCCATCACCTGATCTTTCTTCAACAACTTGAAGATTGGCTCACAGATGGTAGTTAACTGGGAAATAAATCTTGCAATGTAATTCAAACGTCCCAAGAAACCTCTAACCTCCTTCTCAGTACGGGGAGCTGGCATCTCTCGTATAGCTTTCACTTTTGCAGGATCCACTTCAATACCTTTTCCACTGACAATAAAACCCAAGAGCTTTCCAGATCTAACTCCAAAAGTACACTTGTTTGGATTTAATCTCAACTTATATTTCTTCAACCTCTCAAACAACTTGTGCAGATGATCAAGATGTTACTCTTCATTCTGAGACCTGGCTATCATATCATCTACATATACCTCTATCTCGTGATGAATCATATCATGAAACAAAGCCACCATAGCACGCTGATATGTTGCCCCTGCATTCTTCAAACCAAATGGCATTACCTTATAGCAAAAGGTGCCCCACTGTGTCACAAATGTTGTCTTCTCCATATCTTCAGGTGCCATCTTGATTTGATTGTAACCAGAGAAACCATCCATAAAAGAGAATACCTTATGTTGAGCAGTGTTGTCTACCAGAATATCAATATGAGGAAGTGGAAAGTCATCTTTAGGGCTAGCCTTGTTCAGATCTCTGTAGTCCACACACATACGTACCTTACCATCTTTCTTAGGAACCGGTACCACATTTGCAACCCACTGAGGATAAGAAGTCACTTCTAAGAACCCTGCATTGAACTGTTTCATTACCTCTGCCTTGATCTTTTCTGACATTTCAGGACGCATACGACGAACCCTCTGCTTCTTTGGACGACAATCTTCTTTCACTGGCAAACGGTGAACCACAATGTCTGTATCCAACCCTGGCATATCTTCATAAGACCAAGCAAATATCTCCACATAGTCACGTAGCATCTGAATCAACCTGTTCTTGACACTGTCTTCTAAATCAGCCCCTATCTTGACCTCTTTTCTGTTTTCTTCAGTTCCCAGATTCACAACTTCGACTGGCTCTTCATGTGGCTGTATAGCTTTCTCTTCTTGTTGTAACAACCTAGCAAGCTCTACAAGTATTTCACAATCGTCCTCATTTCCGTCTTCAGTTTGGTAGATCGGATTCTCGAAATTATAATTGGCAATAGTAGAACTGTTATCAACAGGATCCAGAGTGGATGAGGATCTGCATTTAGTGATGTGGGTGTGTGTAAGAACACATAGCTGATAAAACGAAAATAAAAGAAAAGAAAGACAAGGAACACAATATTTACGAAAACGAAACGTCCACTGATTTTATTGAATGAAGTATGCAAATGAAATGACAACCCGTAACAAGCACACCATTGTGCCCCGGGTAAGGCACATGGCTTGAAAGTTCAATTGTTCAGGAATTACAAACTTAAAAAACATAACACAGCAATAGTATTTACTCCTGACTAAAGGAGATAGGGATAACATCTTCAGCTTTCCAATTATTGAGTCCAGCACCCACAGTAGGAAAAATCAATGCATCCAAGTTGTAGTCTTCATCTTGACCTCCCACAGCATTAATCTGGTCCTTCAGACCCCCTTGATTAGTGATACGGGCAGCACGAGCACGACGAACAGCCTTCTGGGACTCTGCAGTGAAACCCAAACCAAACTTGTCAGACTTGTATGGAATATCAGGAAGCTGACCCCAAATAGTACAACCACCTTCATCCACCACAGCTCTAGCATCATTGAGGGAAGCCATTGCCATTGTTGGAGGTTTTCTGGTGTCCACAGGAACTTTCTTCTCAACAGGAGGAGCTACATAATTATTAACAACCCAAGGAACCACTTCAAATGTCTGACACGGAGTCTCAATGTATTCACCTTCCATTTCCAGATACTTGAAAGTGTTTACATGGCTGACAAAGTATTCTTCTTCTCCATAGACAATAACAACCTTTCCATTCACCGGATATCTCAACTTTTGGTGCAATGTAGAGGTCACAGCACCTGCCCCATGGATCCAGGGACGACCAAGCAGACAAGAGTATGAAGGACGAATATCCATCACATAAAATGTAGCAGTAAACACCTGGGAACCAACTTGGATTGGAAGATCAATTTCCCCATGCACTACTCTTCTAGAACCATCAAAAGCCTTTACCACAATATTACTGGGCTTCAGCACAGCATCTTCAGGACTCAGCTTGTTCAGGACTTCCTTAGGCAACACATTCAAAGAGGAACCATTGTCTATCAGTACATGAGACAGGGTAGTGCCCCTGCATTCAATTGAAATATGCAAGGCCCTGTTATGATCTCTCTTGGCAGGGGTCAAATCAGCATCAGAGAATCCTAACCCATTGTCATAGGTCAGGTGGGCAACACAGTTCTCAAATTGGTCAACAGAAATTGCACTGGGTACATGAGCCATCTTCAGAAACTTGATCAATGACTTGGCATGAGCCTCAGAACATAACAACAAGGACAACATAGAAATCTTTGAGGGAGTATGCCCCAACTGATCAACAATGTCATAATCACTCTTGCGAATGATTTTCAATACTTCTTCCATCTGCTTAGAGAGGTCATCAGCAGCTGGCACATCAGTAGATATAGGCTCAATAACAGGACCCTTGCCCCGAGCATCAGTGGTGGAGGTAGCAGTAGGAGTAACTGCATTCTTGGAAGTATCTGGAGGAGAGAAAACTCTTCCACTACGAGTGATCTTGCTAGATCCAGCAATATTGTCAACATCAACAGGCACATCAGCTACAGGCTCTTGCTTAACACCATGGATGTAAACATCAGACCCATAGTGCCAAGGCACAGCTTTGTCAGACGTATATGGAATAGGACCAGGAGTAGTAATGACCACAGGAGCTACTCTGGCTTCAGCAACAACTTTCACAGGACCTTCAGCAGTAATCTTGATTGGACCCTGATGAGTGATTTTAATGGGACCCTTTGAAGTGATTCTTATTGGTACTTTGTCAACCATGTCAACCTCTTCAACCTTCCTACCTTGAGTCAGATGATCCACCATACTTTCTACAGACGACAGAGTCCTCTCAAACACTATAGTATACTTATCCATGAGACGCTGAATCCCATCTCTCAATATGAAGCAACTATCTAGCTTATAGGTACAATACAAACAATCTTCACGACAACCTGGAAAAATCCCAGCTTGTACTAACCTCTTTTTGATAACAGACAGTGGTGTGGTCAACTCCATAACTGAATAGACATGTAGATCTTCCTCAATGGCGTTGACAGTCTTCTCGTGATTCGGCATTGGAGCAGTAATCACATTGGGAGTACCCGGAGGATCAAACTCAATTTCTCCAGCATCAATCATATCCTGAATTTTATTCTTCAAGACCCAGCAGTTATTAGTATCATGTCCCTGACAGTTTGAATGGTATGCACACCGTGCATTGGGATTGTACCTGGGAGAGGTAACATTGGGATTCTGAGGAGCCTCTTTCAAAGTAATAAGTTCAGCCTTCAACAAATGTTGTAATGCCTGAGCCATCGACATGTTGATCTTCGTGAACTGTCTTCTAGCCCTCTGTTGGTCGCCCTGTGGCTGCTCTGTTGGTGCAGGAGTTGGATTTGAAATATGAACCGCACTGACAGACTGATGCCTTCTGTTACGATCAGGCTGACCATAAACAGCATTAGATTCTTTCTTCCCTGTGGGAGGCTTCTTTGCAGCACCTGATGAAGAAGTGCCCACATGGATCTTACCATTCTTTATACCATTCTCTACTCGCTCTCCTGTCATGATCAACTCAGTGAAGCCAGATGATGAGCTTCCAATGAGATGACTGTAGAACGGACCATTCAGCGTACACATGAACATATCAACCAGTTCCCTGTCAGTTAAAGGGGGTTGAACTCTTCCAGCTAAATCTCTCCACTTCTGAGCATACTCTTTAAAACTTTCTTTGGCACCCATAGACATGCTCTGAAGCTGCATGTGAGTGGGGGCTAAGTCAGCATTGTATTGATACTGCTTATAGAAAGCTTCAGCAAGATCATTCCAGTCTCTGATGTTGACACTCTCCAACTGATAATACCACTCCAACTGAGCTCCAGATAAACTCTCTTGAAAGAAATGGATCCACAACTTTTTATCAGCAGTGTGGGGTTGAATTCTTCTAACATAGGACCTCAGATGCAGTTTGGGACAAGAGACCCCATCATAAACAACAAATGTAGGAACCTTGAAACCAATGGGTATGACTACCCCAGATATCAGACTCAAATCCTCAAAATCCAGCCCAGATGACTTCTGCAACTCCATGGCATCCATCCTATCCACCAGCATTTTGAATTTGTCTTCATTAGGCTCATGGTAGTAATTAGCCTCAGAATCAGAGTCCCCCATTGAATGGTGGAGACTACCTACCTCTTGCTCAGATTCTTCAGATTCATAGTCTTCAGCTGGTTCTTTGGTCTTGGCAAGACCTTTGAACCTTCTTCCCATGTTGATCAACCCAGCAGACCTTCTAGTCTTCTTAGTCTTCTTGGCCAGCAGTGCCTTCAATTCATCCTGCCCTTTGGACAGATTCAAGATCAGCTCTTGGAACTGTGCATTCTGTGCCTGGAGATCCTTAACTGATTGTTCAAGAGCCATTGCTGAAATAAACAGAAAGAAGATGAGAAACCTGTGCACAATTATAAACCTGTGATGCAATGAAATGATATGGTAATGCATATGCAATGTTTTCAAGGACCGCAGGATTTAAATTTGCTTAGACAAACACGAAAGTAAACTTTTATTAGTAATAACTTGTTTTGCCTTTTAGGCTTACAAATATGAAATGAAATAAGTACAAAAGATGGGGTTTTAAGTCTCCCATGGACGTTTCCTCTTTGTATTGAGGTAAGAGTTGAGGTTCCGTTCCTCGTGAAGTAGCTTTGTTAGTTCCAGAACCTTTTCTTGGCTTGCTTTGTAATGAGCCTCGAAAGTATCCCTTTGCTCCTTCAGTTGGATCCATGATCTCTGCAAGTCTTCCTTATCAGTAGGCATGTCTGGGTGAAGGATGGTATAAGTTGTGTCTCCTTCAGCAACAGGTTCCATGGTAACTGGTAGGACGGCAGGATATGGCATCATGAGTGTCTGAGCACGAGATCATACCCATCTGAGATAAGCCTCCATAGGAATAGTGTACTTAGGCTCCAGTGTCTTGCTGTCAATCCTGTTTACCTTTCCCCATGCTCGTATGAATCTCTGACGGTAACCCTGAAGATCGTTGTCATAATCAAACACAATGCCCTGAATCAACATGTCATGTGGGCCATCGCTCCGAGCGTAACCAAACTGTCGTAAAGCTAGAGAGGGGTTGTAGGTGATGCCTCCTCTTATGCCTAGTAGTGGCACATTAGGAAACTCCCCACAACGGTCGATGATGGTGACATTCTCCATAGATCTGGAGCACCAATGGATGTCTGAGTGAGAAAGTGACATGATCCTCTTGGACCATCTGAACCCTTGCTCATTCTTCATTACTGAGCGAGGAAGGTGAGAAATAAACCACCTAGAAAGTAAAGGTATGCAGCACATCAAAGTTCCTCTTGCCCTTGTAGTACGGGTGTGAAGAGAATGTAGGATATCTCCAAGCAATGTAGGCACTGGATTGTGACTCAGGAAAATGTTGATGGCATGAACATCTATGAACTGATCTGGATTGGGGAATAATACTAAGCCATATATCAGAAA
The DNA here is from genome assembly GCA_963966055.1 of Lathyrus aphaca. Taxonomy (NCBI): domain Eukaryota; kingdom Viridiplantae; phylum Streptophyta; class Magnoliopsida; order Fabales; family Fabaceae; genus Lathyrus; species Lathyrus aphaca. The sequence continues at coordinate 62,167,155 of OZ014519.1, read as the reverse complement.
GGCTAAGATCTCCTCAAAAGCATCATAGCTCATGGCCTTCAAGAACATTTGAGCCTTATCCATTAGCACCTTGGCAAGAATACCCTTGACTCCGCTTCTCGTTTCTAGAACAATGTCAGACTTCTTCAGATGTAGAGCTGCAGCAATAACCTCTGGTTTAAGCTCCTTCTCTAAGCCTGTGAAGGGTCTTTGATCAAGAACAGGTATGCCCAGAAGTTTAGAGAACTCTTCCATGGTTGGAACCAGCTGGTAGTCAGGGAATGTAAAGCAATGGTGCTTAGGGTCAAAGAACTGGAACAGAACACTCATCATGTCTTCATTGAACCCTGAAGTGACTAGATCCAATAGGTGACCATGTCTCTTGATGAACTGGGAATGATCAGACACTTGAGCAACCAACTCTTTAAGCTTAGCAGGTATGCCCACAAAGTTGATCCTGATGGTGTTTCTACGAGCAGAAGTCATGACCTGCAACAAAGAACAAAGATAAATCCCTTGGTCCTTGAAATGGTTAGGGAAAATGATATGCTTATGATGCATGATGATGTCATGATGTTATGCTCAATCACAAACATGTGGCACACACAAACAAGTCACACCATAGCCCTAGGTTTAAAGGCTTGCATGAGGTTTAAGGTAGGTACCCTTCCCTGAAGTTTAGTTGGTTCATCCTGTCCTACAAAGTAACCGGGTTCTAAGGGATCTCAATATCATTGATCCTTCACAAGGGTGGTTGATCAGAAGGCAACTTACTTGCCAACCAAAACCCTCCAATTTTAAGATCTCAATGAGCGTAGTATCGAGTGTCAACCAACTTCAGTCTGCACCAAAGCCGGTTACCTCACTACTTTCTAAAGGACAAGATGAGTTAACTAGGGTTCTAAAAGTTAGTTAGTGCATTGACAACATATGGCAGCCTCATATTATCCTCAACTTGACTTAAGGAACATAAGCACCAACCAAGAAGTCGCACTAACTATGGCCACCAGATCAACCGTATCGATATACGTCGTACAGTTTCCTTGGTCTATTGCCATTTACCTAAGGTACACTAGATCCGGGTTAGGACCTTTCACACATAAGAGCACCCCAACAAGATAATATAAAGCAAACAAGGCAAACAATTTAAAGTGATCTAATTCCTAAGGGTACCCCTCTTAAATTTAATTCCCCAGCAGAGTCGCCAGTTCTGTAACACGGTGGGAGAACTGACTTTTAGTTATGTTGCGGATAGCAAGAGTCGCCACCGACTTTTATTTTATCCAAAAGGAAAGGTTATAAAAGAACAGGAAAGACCTTAAGAGATATTTTTGGGTCCGGGGGGTAGGTTATGTAAAGGGAAGGTGTTAGCACCCTTTACATCCATGGTTATCCATGGGCTCTTAGTTACTTAGCTCACTTTTGAATTGTTTTTGAAAGTGTAGTGTGTGAATAGAAAAATTTTCAGAATAGTTGATAATGATCCATGTATGGATGCGTAAAAACTTGTTTTTGAAAATTGGTTTGAAATTTGTTTAAGTGTTTGAAAAGTTTGAAGTGAGCAAGCACATAAGAGGAACCTACCCTAAAGTTTTAAGTCTTTCTTGTTCTTTATCCTTTCATTGGTAAGACTATCCCTACTATTAAGGAGTAGGTAGTCATTACCTTGGATGTAAGGGACATAAGAGGGACATTCTGTTTTATGAAGGCAACTGTGGGGTGTAATAAGCATATAGGAGGGACTATCATCATTTATTCGAAGGGACTTGATTCGTAAAGGCAACCATGAGGGACTTGATGATTTTTTGTTTTAAAAGGGACTTGCTTTATACACCCCACTTGACCTTATGATTTAGGCAACTTGAGGGATAACCTTAGAAAGTGAGACGGCGATTAAAAATCGACTTACGTGTGTGAGTGTTCAATATTAATTATCTTTGATTAAAATGCTCTAATTTTATTTTTAATAGAATACATATTTTTTTGCACTCCCTAAATTACTAACCATAGCAATAATTAAATAATTAAAATATTACAAAATTTACATCCGAGAAGCAATTACAACATAATTATAAAAAATAATAAATAGCAAAAAATGTAAATATATAGCAAAATAAATATAATAAGCAAAAATAAATAAGTAATTAAAATAGGGGTTAGTGATAAATATAATTAAAAAAAAAAAGGTTAGTGAGAATAAAATGATAATAATAATAATTAGAACAATAAACAAGGTTAGAGAAATAATAATAAGAAATATAAGATAATAATAAATAATAATATAGTTAGTAATAATAATTAAAATAAATACAATAAAATAAGAAATATTATAATGACAAAAAATTGGGTTTTAATATATAACATTTAATAAGAATTAATTAAAAAAATTTTCAACCATAATGCAATTATAAATTCTAATTATTACAAATTTAATCATTTTTTTAAAACATATATTAGTATTTATTTATTAAAAAAAAACAATTATTTACATATTATAAGGAGAAAATAAATTTTAAATATTATATTCACAAAATTAATCATATTTATAAAATTTAATTTTATTAGTTATTATATTTTACAAAATTATTCTAGAAATATAATTATTGTAAATTAAATTGTTTCTAAACATATATTAAAAGAAAGATAATTTGGATTATAAATATATTTACAAAATTTACAAGAATCATATTAAATAAATAAATAAATATACATAATAATTATATTAGGAATTAGAAAATAAAATTATTTAGAAAAATAGAATTAGGTTTTATTTTAGAAAATATTTTTAGGGTTTGATTTATAATATACAAAAATATGTGAATTAATATACCTATATTTTAACTACATGAATAATAATAAAATTTAAATCACATAATATACATATAATGTAAGAAAATTATAATTTTAATTTATTTCATATATAATAATAATTGAATTAAGAAAAATAAGCAAAAGAAAGAAAAGAAATCAAAAACCTGGTGGGGCTGGGGTTTGAACCCAGTCCCCTATGCTTGCAACCATAGTCTCTACCACTGGGCCATTGTGTATGCAGGTGAAAGAGAAAGGAGAATAGTTGCTTTTGATCTTTGTCACAAAAACCTGGAAAATAAAAGAAATAAAAAAGGCCTGGGGGAGGATTCGTACCCAGGACCTTTTGGTGACAAGCATGCATACGTTACCGCCTGGCTGGGAGAGCCTAACTGATAGCTTGTTGATAAGAAACTATAATATATTACATCTTCTTTTATCCTGAAAAAATAGAACAAAAATAGTGGTACAAGCCAGATTCGAACTCATGCCATCACCCAACAAGCCTACAAGCCTTACCACTGAGACATACACGCGCGTGTGATAAACAAACTAACAATTAAAGATAAAATATTTTCATTAATTTTTGAATTCTCCAACGCGCGGGAAGAGGTCATCTTCTACCTCCAGAGCTGCGAATTTAGCTACGAAAATAGCTGGGAGTTTACCTGCGAATTTTGCTACCTGTTCAAACCTGCGAAACCCTAACACTCATGAAACAGCATCAATTCATGAAATTGGTTAGTGATTTACAATCCTCACAGTTCACACAACAATTCTATGATTCCAGAATTCATTTATATGCATTCAAACGATAAACCCTAATTGTGAGTTTATGAACCCTAACATGGCCGTTTGCGTTTTAGACACTCATTCTTCAATCCAATTGTCCAGAATCGTTCTAGGGATCAAGATAAACACATATCAGTCATCAAAAACAATTCATAATACATATATTAATGGATTCGAAAATTTGAATTTTAAGAGAAAGATGAGTTCGGGTAAAGCATTATGGCATGATTTGGATGAATGTGAGGGATGCTTTAGCTTCAGTGATGATCCAAGAACACGTCTATGTCTTTATTTTACCTTGAAACCTCTTGGATTGAAGAATCCGAATGTCACTTTTTTGATGAATTTTTGAGATTTTGAAACTTACCCTTGGCTGCTGGAAATCGTGAATGAATGTTAGGTTTGTGTTTTGTATATATATGTGAGTGAATTAGGTTAAGAAAACTCATTGGTTGTGTGGAGATTTGATCCAAAAAAGATTGAAAAAGATCATGGTGTAAAAGTCAAATATTTGTTCATGAAGACTTGCTATTCTTGGATCAATCTCATGATTCCTTTCTCTTTCAAATTCAATCAACATTTATGAAATTCTAGAAACTCAATCTTCACCCAAAAATAGATTTTCATATTTTATATTTATTTAAAATGATTTTTATGAATTAAATCAATAATAAATAAAAATAAAATAATAAAAATTCTGAATTTTGGTCAATTGGGTCGTGCATGATGATATGATGTGGATTGGATCACAATTTAGCAAGCCCATTTGGAAGGAATTGGTTCTAGACCCCCATTTTCAATATAAACCATCACAAAATTTCCCAACTTTGCAAGAGCATATCTCCCTCAATTTTAAAGGTATGAGGGTGTTCTTGGACTTTTTGGAAAGCTTGAAGAGTCCTATAAACAACCCCATTGGTTTCAGGTCCATATCATTTACCAATCTCAAGTTATGCCCTTTTGAAGTTGTTGACTTTTTGTTGACTTTTGAAATGACCTATAATGTCTTAGCTTATATCTTCCAAATGAAGCATTTTTGGGCTTAACTTGCAACATAAAAGTTGTAGAGAATTCAATTTCCTTCAAAATGAGCTTTGGATGGAGACTTGGTGATGAAGTATGTGAAAGTTATGGCTGGTCAAAGTTCAGTTGACTTTTACTAAGGAAACCCTAATTTAGAAACCCCTGATTATTGATGATCTGGAATCTCCTTGATGAATCATGATCAACCCTTGATCAAATGATGAATTTTACTTCATATACTTGATGTTGGCAAAAAATCATGAAGTTTGACTTTGGTTTGACCACAGTTGACCTCAGTTTGACTTTTTAACTATACTGACTGATTTTGACTTATCTGATCATCTGACTGAGCAAACTTTTGAGAAAAGTCTTGGAACTTGTCATGGGGGTTCTTATACACATATAATATGTTATGAAGCTCACTTGAGGTATTGGAAGTCCATTTAGCTTGATTAAAGTCAAAACCCTAGTTTTTGATGCACTGCTTAGGAGGTGCATTGTCTGAGGGAATTGTCAACTCTTCTGACCCATAGTGAACTTTGTGAACCTTGTGAACCATCATAAAATGTCTTGTGAACCTCATGGGAGGTATTGTGAAGCTTGTGAACCTGGTGAACCTCATAAGGTGACTTTGTAGACCTTATGAACCTCAGGAAAGCTTTGTAATCATTGTGAATCTTGTGAACCTTGTGAACCTTCAAGAAGTAACTTGTGGACTTCATGAACTTCATGAAAGGTCTTGAAAGCATTATGGAACTTGTGAACCTTGTGAACCTTCAAGAAGCAACTTATGGACTTCATGAACCTCATGAAAGGTCTTGTAAATGTTGAGAAGCTTGTGAACCTTGTGAACCTTCAAGAAGTGACTTGTAGACTTCATGAACCTCATGAAAGGTTATATAAGCATTGAGAAGCTTGTGAACCTTGTGAACCTTCAAGAAGCAACTTATGGACTTCATGAACCTCATGAAAGGTCTTGTAAATGTTGAGAAGCTTGTGAACCTTGTGAACCTTCAAGAAGTGACTTGTAGACTTCCTGAACCTCATGAAAGGTTGTATAAGCATTGAGAAACTTGTGAACCTTCTTAGCACATAAAGTCTTGTATTGTGAGGGCAAATTTTGGGGTGCAACACTATCATATATAAGTGATATTTTCCTTTAAATCACGCAACCACTCTCTCATTTTCTAGATTTAAAATTTCTTGCATCTTTTCATTTCTCTTCGAATCTCCCTCTACAAGCACACATTGCTTCTTTGCTTCATATATTCTTCATCCTCAAGTCACAAGGATCATTATTCAACCATCAATTGGAGCTGAGAGTGAATATTTCTTGAGGTGCAGTTCAGAGAAAAAGCATTCGGATTCTTGGATTCAAGCCATATCAAGCTCCGTCTTGCATTTATTTTTCAAGAGGAGGTCAAAGCAAGTGGATCTGCAGCATTATGCTTTATTTTGTTGCTTATGTGACCAATGCTTGCTTGTTAGGATAGGAGGGCACTTGTGCCAACTTCTATGGTTTTTTTTATGCTTTCTAACATGTTAATAGACCTCTGGATTTTGTATGGAAGTTTTTCCTTACCTTGTTTTATGTTGCTTGCTCACTAAGTCTCATTTGCACAAGTATGCTTCTACACACTTCTAACTTCTCCATGTTCATCTTCTTTGACCTAGTTTGTGTTTATATGCCTTAAGTGATGTTTCAATCTTCTTCTTAGGAACGTTTTCACCATGTTAGGGTTCTTACTTTGATGATTTTGGTTGATGTTCACCTTGTTTGATCCATCTAATCACATGCTTTCACCTTATCTCTCCCATGATGCTTTGTTAAGTGTTTGTATAATTTCTTCCCTTATTCTTTTAATGATGCTTTGTGAGTGATCTTAATGTTTCAATATGATGTTCAAGTTATGTTTGTGATGACTTTCATTGTTGCTTTGCTTATTCTTACTTCGTTTGATTTCATTTGGTTCATGCTTGCCACTTGTGAATTCTTCTAACATTTTCAGGGGCTATGGTAAGTGAGAGGTGTGGATAAGGTTTCCACATCTCCAACTCCTTTACTTTCTCATTTATGCTTTCAATCTTGTCTTTGATATGTGCTTAAGCCATCATTGTTCAACTTCCTTTCATCCCCTTTAGAGAACAGCTTAACTTTATTAAGACAAGTAAGTTGATTCTCCACCTCTTTTCTTTGTCTTCTCTTCTTCTTTTCTTATCTTTATTAGGATAGAATGATACCTCACTAAACTAAGTTCACAGATTGCAATTGAAGACATTCAGCCAACTGGATGGGACAACATTTGAACTTTCATTTGTAATTTCTTTTATTTTGTTTAAACACTTACTATTATGTTAAACTTTTGTTTTCATTAATGCATTGCATATGTTTGTCTTGAATTAATCCATTCGTTTCACTATATTTTGAACTATGCTTCATATCTCTATTTTGTGATATTTAACTCTTGATAAAGCTAATCCTGTAGAGGGAGGATGACGAAAACAACACCATAATCTTATGCAATATGCTTTTGAACAGACTATGCTGACGATGTACATGCATTGTTTCAATTCCTAAACATTGGAGATATAAGGAAGTTAATCCCTAGTCAACCCTTTTGATCCTATGAAGCAGGAGTTTTTCATTCTCATGCAAATTAAAACCCTTATTCATAACCTGGGGCAGGGTAGTTACTCGGTTAACTCAACTATGCCAATTGTTTGTGTTGTACACAACAAATGATGTTTCCCTGTAATCACTAAAGTCTGCAAGTCAATATCTAGCAAAAGAAAATCTCACTAAGTCAAAACCTATGAAGGAGACTTAGTAAAAAAATTAAGACATCCCGCTGACTGTAACCTTGAAATAAACAGTCCAGGCAAAAAGAAGGGATAACAAAGTCAAAATAAAAAAGGAGGTCACTATAGATCCTAAATAAAGAAAGATGACTGAATTTTCAAATAATTTTTTTTATTCCTGAATCATCACAAATGTCAGTGTTACAATTCCAAACTACTTTGGAACCTCAATGCATAAGTTAACCGAACATAGGACTGAAGAACATCATGAAGAATGGGTTGGGTACAAATAAATTTGAGCCTTTATCCTTTGTTTCTTAAACCGTGAACCAGACCACGTTACAACCCTTTAAAAGTCCTAACTGAAGCATAGTTAGTTTGAAAGCATATTGCCACAAAAAGGTATCCTGACTCCTTTAGAGCTTATTATAAAACTTGAGTTAATATCACATTTTTCATAAAAATTGTTTTTCTAAAATAACTCTTTTTCAAAACTTCAAGACAGACATAAGCATTGCATTTTTGAATATATTTGTTTGCATATACCTGAGTGTTTGACAAACAGAGAAACTTACAGGATGAATGTTCAATAAACCAAAGTCTTTCTGATAAACAAAGTTGCTTCCTGGATCAAAGCCCATGTATACAAAGGAGCATAGTCATTATCTCCCAATCAAGGGGGCATGCCATGATACTGCCTAACTCATTTGGGGCAATCAGGACAAAATTCAACTATGTTTAAGTAGCCAGGGGCATAGTCATTGTTTCCCAATCAAGGGGGCGTACCAAGTTACTGTTCAATTCATTTGGGGCAATCAGGTCCAGATTCAACAATGCTTAATAGCCAGGGGCAGTTCTCCTCATCTATTTGAATTACCAAGGGTAACATTACAAAGTTCATGATGTCAGGGGCATATTATTGTGGGGCATTCTGCTTATTTCTCTTGAGGTAACTACATTCAGGTACTTCCATTATGGGACAATTCATCCTCAACCAAGGGGCAATGCTCTCTTTTCAAATCTAATACCCGGAGCGCATATGGTCCATCACAATTTGAAGACACATTCCTCTCATTGTATTACCTTGATATTGAATCCTCAGCAGAAGCCATTATGGAAATTAATTGTCTACGCCAGTAGTATCAGATGGTGTCAGTATCATGTCTTCAGATCTAGCTATGAAGATTTCTGGGAAGGTATTCATGAAAGTTAAGAATCTCAGGAGCTCTAAACCCAATTGGTTATACACTCTCAAGGTTGAAACAATTCTGTTTTCGAGTTCAGCTTTACTTTTTCCTCTTTATTCAGGTTGACTTTTCCCCTTTTACTAAAGCGAGAAACATCTGTTGGTTAAGTTTGAATGTATATATGACTCTGAATATGATTGATGTTTACCAGAAAAGCATAAAATACAATAAAAGAATTTACTAAGAACAAATGGAGGTAGGAATTCAACAAAGATTCGCCGGTTCATCCCCACTGGGTAATATTTACGAATATCCATACAGAACTCTTCAAGTAATATCTTATACTTCCCACTCGACGAAGTCTTCAAGCAGTTTCATATCCTCCGAAGAATTAAGTCTCCCGGGTCTATGTCCATCTCTTTTATCCTCAGTCAGGATATTCAGGAACTTATTCCTTCAATAAGAATTATGACGAACGAAGACGGGAGGTTCTAAGTACCATATTATTAAACAAGACGGGAACGAAGTCCTCATGTTCCTCAGCAACGAACCGGGATTTATCTTCCCGAGCCAGTAGTTGTTATACAGAGATACCCAGACACTTCAGGCTACATGATTCATACATACATCATTTACATTATATCATGGCATACACATCCATAACCCATATGACATTCTTACTTAAGAGCATCGTGCTATACATGCATACATCAAATAATCTTGCATAAACTAACTTTTTCTTTTCAGGATAGTTGCAGGCAGATAAACACTATCAAACAATTCAGAGATAATCACTACGTAGATTCATTTCTGATGATCAATACACGTTGTCCTTGAGATGGAACATAAATGGTATATACGAAGACCTAGTGTTCAGTCCAGGATATTACCAGAAGCAATTCAGGAGTAATCGCCACGAAAATTTAATCCTGATGCTCAAGTTGTCCTTGGAAGGGTACGTAAATGATCTATACGAAGATCTAGTGCTTAATCCAGGATATTTCCAGAGGAGATAATCGTTACGAAGATTTATTTCTGATGGTCAACTATCTTTGGGATAGTGTGTAAATGATCAATACGAAGATCTAGCACTTAATCCAAGAGATTCTTTCAGAAGAAGTTCAGGGATAATCACCACGAAGATTTAATCCTGATATTCTTTTTGTCCTTGGGAAGGTATGTAAACGGTCTATACGAAGATCTATTACCAAATCCGGGATATTTCCAGAAGAGATAATCGCTACGAAGATTTATTTATAATGGTCTATGCAACAGTTTATCTGGGGATGGTACATAAATGATCGATACGAAGATCTTGTACTTAGCCCAAGATATTACCAAAAGCAATTCAGAAAAGATCACCACGAAGATTTGATTTTGATGCTTAAATTAAAATATGTTCCTAAAGATGGTTCAGAGCCGATCTATACGAAGATCTAAGTACTGACACCTAATGAAGGATATTCTTTTCCCCCAGAGATAATGCAGATACGATCTATACGAAGATCTAGTGCTGACATTCAACTCAAACCATGTTACAGGAATGATTCAGAGACGGCCTATACAAAGACCTAGTACTGATATCCAGTGACAACATAAAGATACTATCACCTTCTGATATTATGGATGGAATCTATAAGCCCATCTCCAGTTCCTCTGAGTGGCATCTTTAAGCCCATTCAAGAATATACACATAACCACACCCATGTTATAGGAATGATTCAGAGACGGCCTATACGAAGACCTAGTACTAATATCCAGTGACAACCTATTGATAATACCACCTTCTGATATTATGCATGGCATCTATAAGCCCATCTCCATCTCCTATGAGTGGAATCTTTAAGCCTATTCAAGAATATACAACCAATCAACAGTGTTACTTTATGCACCGACGAGTGCAAATTTTTGGGCTTTTGTGTTCAATCCCCTTTAACCTTCCAAGTCACGAATGACACACAGGCCAATTTAACTCCTCAGGTTTCAGAAAATTGAACAGGGGCAGCTGTTGCACCCCGAAATTTTCCCTCCCCTAGTCAAGGAGTTGTGTACCAAGGTGTACCAAGAGGTTCACAAGGTTCACAAGTTCACAATTAGTCAGAAAGCTTGGAAGTTCCCTCAGACAAAGCCTCATCCTAAGCAATGCACCCTAAACTAGGGTTTTGGATTTCATCAGACTAAATGAATTTCCAAGGCCTCAAGTGAGCTTCATAGCATCATACATGTCTTCAAGAATCCCTATGTCAAGTTTCAAGGCTTTCCCAAAAGGTTTACTCAGTCAGATGATCAGATATGCAAAAATCAGTCAAAGTGGTTAAAAAGTCAAACTGAGGTCAACTATGGTCAAATCAAAGTCAAACTTCATGATTTTTTGCCAACATCAATTTTATGAAGTAAAAGTCATCATTTGATCAAGGGTTGATCATGATTCATCAAAGAGATTTCAGAATATCAAGAATCAGGAGTTTCTAAATTAGGGTTTTCACAGGAAAAGTCAACTGAACTTTGACCAGCCATAACTTTCACATGCTTCATCAAAAATTTCCCATCTAAAGCTCATTTTGAAGGAAATTGAATTATCTACAACTTTGTGTCTCACAAGCCAATCCTAAAAATGCTTCATTTGAAAGGTATGAGCCAAAACATTACAGGTCATTTCAAAAGTCAACAAAAAGTCAACATCTTCCAAATGGCATAATTTGAAAATGGTAAAGGATATGGACATGAGACCAAAGAGGTTGGTTAGAGGACTCTCTAAGCTTTCCAAAATGTCCAAGAGCACCTTCATATCCTTAAAATTGAAGGATTTGTGCCTTTGCAAAGTTGGGAAATTTTTGAGAGGTATATTGAGCAAATGAGGTCTTAAAACCAATTCTTTCCACATGGGCTTGCAAGTTTGAGATCCAATCTTTACCATGACATCATGCACGACCCAATTCTCATTTATTCATATTTTTATAATTTATTTTATATTTATTTTGATTTTATTCATTAAAAATCAATTTAAATCAAAATAAAATATGAAAACTCAATATTTAGATTTGATTCTTATTCTAGAAGCTCATAAATAACATTTAGATGGTTTGATACACTTCCAAATTCGTGCACACCCTTTGGAGTATGAAAAGATGTGATTTTTTGTCAAATTGATGATTGATCTTTCTTCACAGTCAAGTCATCAAAAAGCCCAAACCAACGGACGGACGAAGAAGACAAGCTCTGCGCACGAATTTCATTTTTAAATTTTGATTTTATTTTATAATTAATTATTGTGGAATATTTGACACAGGTAGAGCAACGTCCTAGTGGTTGTGTGTTGACTTGGTAAAGGGGAGGTCCTGAGTTCGAAGCCAGGCCTCCCCCATATTCTTTTATGCACTTGATTTCTTTCTTTTTCTTGTTTTTTTAATTTTTTAATAAATTAATAATTATATATTATATTAGGGTAATTAGATAATCAATTATAACTAATTTAATTTAATTAAGATAACCATCATTAATGTTTCTTATTAAAAATAAACAAAATAGAAATAACTTTTTTTCTTAAATAATTTAGTTCTATTATTATTTGTAAAAATAGCTAGTTAAATCTTTTTTTCTTCTAATAAATCCTTAAATATGTTTTTCTTTTTTTAAAATTAATTTCACTAATTATTTTCTTATGTAAATTAATTTATTAATTAGGTTGTGATTTTCTTAACAAGTTCTAATTTTTCTTTTTTTTCTAAAATTTTATTCTCTTATTAACCCTTATTATATATTTTGTAAATATTTAAAACTTTAATTACTTAAAACTTTAATTATTTTCTATAAAAAAACCCTAACTTAATAACCCTAATTTTTATTTTAATATTTTTTATTTTGTTATTCTTTTTTCTTTATTATTTATTTAATGTTGCTTTATTATATTTAATTTTTGTTCTATTTATCTTATTAGAAAAGTGTATAGGTTATTATATTGTAATTTATTTTTCTTGCTCGATTATTTTGTAACTGTCCATAAGCCATGTAATAGCGTAGATTTTATATTTCTGTATTTTATTTACCTTATTATAATTGCTATGGTTAGTAACTTTAGGGTGTGTATAACCTAAATGTAATTAAAATTAACTTAGAAAATTAATTTAAAAAAAAGATAAATATTTGAAAATAAACACTCACACACGTAAGTCGATCTTTGATCGCCGTCTTACACTTCCTAGGGTATTCCTCTTGGTTGCCTTAAAATAATATGGTCAAGTCCCTCGAATAAAGGGATGTCTTAAGCAAAGTCCCTTCGAAATTAAATCATCATAGTCCCTACGGTTTAAAAGATCAAGTCCCTTCGAGGTTGCCTACGATAAAGATCTTGTCCCTTCGAATAAATGATGATAGTCCCTACGAATTGCTAAAGACACCCTTAAGTTGCCTTCTATGACCATACGATGACCCTCCGCTTGTCCCTTAATACATCCAAGGTAATGACTACCTACTCCTTAATAGTAGGGATAGTCTTACCCTTTGAAAGAACATACAAGAATAAGAAAGACTAATCTAGGTAGGTACCTCGTAGTTACTTGCTCACACCTTCAAAATTACTTTTACACCTCACAATTTCTAAACTAGGCTTTGTATACACCCATACGAGGGTCATTACAAAGTACTTAAAGAATGTTTTCTAATCACACACTACATTTAAAAAAAAAAACAATTAAAGTGAGCTAAGTAACTAAGAGCCCATGGATAACCATGGATATAAAGGGTGCTAACACCTTCCCTTTATATAACCTACCCCCCGAACCCAAGTCTTTTAAACTAGGTCTTTCCTGTTCTTTTATGCCCTTTCCTTATGGATAAAATAAAAGTCGGTGGCGACTCTTGCTATCCGCAACATGACTAAAAGTCAGTTCTCCCACCGTGTTACAGTCACCTATAAGGATTGGCATGAGATGTTACCGTTTGCTTTGCATGGGTACCGAACGTCAATCAGGACGTCTACTGGGGCAACTCCTTTTTCCCTGGTATATGGTATGGAGGCAGCCTTACTTGTTGAAGTTATGATTCCTTCTTTGCGAGTAATGATGGATGTCAAGCTTGACGAGGCTGAATGGGTGCGTGCCCGATATAATCAGTTATGCTTGATTGCGGAAAAGAGATTAGCAGTTGTATTCCATGGTCAGCTTTATCAGAGGAGAATGAAGCAGGTATTCGATCAGCGAGTATGCACTCGGGAGTATCAAGTTGGTGAACTTGGACTCAAAAGAATTATTCCCCCAGGTTCAAATCACAGGGGCAAGTGGACGCCAAATTATGAAGGCCCATTCATAGTAAAGAAAGTTTTCTCTGGTGGAGTGTTGATGCTCACTACTATGGGTGGCGAAGATTTACAGTCTCTTGTTAACTCAAACGCAGTTAAAAAATACTTTGCATAAAAAGATCCGCTGGACAAAAAACAGAATAAAGAACCCATGCAAAAAAAGGGCATCCCGGCGAGCCAAAAACAAAATAAAAGGCTCGGGCAAAAGTTAGGGATATAATAAAAAATTGTACACCCGGTGAGTTGAAAATTCGCATTGGACATCTCAGGAAAAAAGGGTATCCCGGTGGATCGAAAACCCGAAAGGGCGGTCCACGCAAAAATTAGGGAATAAGCGAATGACTGCGATCTGGGTAATCTGTACCACGTCATCGTCTCATTTAACCTGGCAATCTCAGAAGGGTAGGAATCATTCCAATCATCATCTTCAGAGAGCAAGAGCAGAAACAGAGAAATATTGAAGACATACTAATCATATAGGAATTGAAACTCATTGGAATGTTGTGCACATTGCCATTAGGATAGTTTCTTTTTCTCAATTTGCAGTGATCACCTCTTTCCAGGTGGTTGCTTCCTTATGTAATTTTTCTTCTATTCACAGGCTCATCAATAAAATAATATTCAGAGAAAAAATGTTATCCTTGTTTTTATTTTCCTTGCTTTGTTTGCAAAAATGTCCTGAATTTTTTATAAAAGAACATTGCATTTAAACGAGTTGGCTTTATGAATGACATGCGAAAGGGAAAACAATTAAAATCACATTGAATGATGGGTGACATTGGATGATCGATTCATACCATGTAATTACCCGGGGCATATGTGTATGTTTTATTGTTGTAGATTTGTAGTCAAGAATAGGATCTTATCAGACAACATTCCCCAAGCAGGATTTCTCTCCCCAGCAAGAGATACCTTACAGATCTCATGCCCAGCAGAAGGGTGATTCCCAGCATTCCCCAGTAGAGTGTAAGAAGAAACTTTCCCCAACTGAGTCAGGGCAGGGTGGTATCCCCAACAGAACTTCAAGTAAGTTGAATAGTTCTCACCTCCGAGAAGAGTCATTATATTAGAGTGGGTTTTTCCCAACAGGCAGTTGAAGGCCTATTTCCCCACAGAGTCAGAATTTCCAGAATTATCGTATTATCAAGAGTATGGACCAAGCTTCCCCCCAGCCGAGTCGAAATATCTTCATTTCCCCACAGAGTTTCATAGTTGGGACGCAGTCATCATTGAAACATTTTAGGATCGTCAACGCATTTTAGGATGCGGATTCTAAACGAGGTCGTTTTAGCTCGATACAAACGAGATCCTGATAGTGGGTTATATTGTTGAAGCAGTGTAGAGAAGTGTAACATCGCATTTTTAGATGCGGATTCTCCCAAATGCACATTTTCACCGTATATCCGATCCAAGGGTAGGCAAAGAGAATCATAAGCACATATTAAGATGTGGATTCTAATCAGATTCGTTCAACGCATTTCCAGACGCGGGATCCTAATCGGTGCATGTCTATCCCATAGACTTAAGTTCACCTTTGAGAAATTTTGCAGGCGTAAGATTCGTAAGGAATCATTTATTTCCAAAGTCCACTGTCGCTGTGGCAAGCCAGTAGTCTCCTGGCGTCGTAAAAAGACATTTTTTCTTGGTTATTGGGTTACTTTTTTCCACCTCGTCAGGGTTTGTAGTTGTTCTCTTTCGTTGGGTTTATTTCCCATTGTTATTTCTCCAGCAGAGTGAAAATTTCCGATTCTTTTGGTATTCAACCATAGTTCATCTCGAACGACCGACAGTCGATGCTCTCGTCCTTTTCAGATTTAATAGTTGCTTGAATAAGGGCAATTGAAACACCCCAAATTTTTCCTCTTTGTTTCATAGCATATAGCATAGCATAAAACATACATGTCTTGGCATTTTGCATAGAAAGATGAGGCATAAGCATTCATAGTTGCAAACATAAGGCATATGATCAATTATCTGGAAAGTTATGATCCTCCAAGTCAAGCAAAGATCCAGGTGATCTTGCAAGAAGCTCACATGGCCTCCTAACATCTTATACAAGCTTAATGTCATCCACAAAACCCTAGAAGGGGGAAACATCATCTGAAGTTCAGAGGTGCAACATGCTCCTACACAGATAAACCCCAATTAGGGTTTTGCCTCAGATCCTCATATTCTCATGGATTTGACCAATGCTTATGGTCAAAGGCTTCTATATGATATATAAGACCTATGGATGAATTTTTATGTAAAAACTCATTGAAAAAGTCAGGTATTTGATTAGTTACCTATAAATAAAGAAAGAGGTCAACTTAGCAGAAGAAAAGTCAACCAATGGTTTTCAAGGGCTCCAATCATATTTTTCAAGCTTAGGGATCCTCTTAAGGGAAAAGAATGGCGTTGGTGATCACAAGAATCAAGAATCAAGAGTTTGGAAAGAATTTGTCAAAATTGGAAAGTGGCTTGTAAGGAAACTTACTATTTTTTGTAAATTTTGCCCTAATCTTCAATAAATTCTTTCATGGCCAAGATGACTCCAAATGGATTTTCCTTAATCATGAAACTTGTTGATCATCCTCTCCCCTTTCCAAAAAGTACAAGAACTTGATCATAGCCTTTATGGTTTGAAAGATATGACCATTTGAATTTGGTTATGTTTAGGGTTTTTACCATATTTTTCAAAGAGCACCAAATGCAAAAAGATTTGTATCTCATTTTTAAGGGATGCCATGGAACAATGCTGATCACTATACTCAAATTCAATCCAAGACAAGGGATTTTGCTCAAGAATGGTGAAGAACCCGTGGGTGGCAAGCAAGTTATTTCACATAATTCATTTTTGCAAAACCTCACATAAAGCATGATCCAAGGGATGTAAAGCTTCCAGATTGATCTAAGGGTGATTAGAGCTTCATAATGAATCAAAATATGCACATGAGGGGGAGGTTTCACGCACAAATGATCACATGTGCAAGTTCATGCATTTTTGCAAATTGATCCTTCTCACACAATTTATACCACCACTCACAGCCAAACCCTAATGAGATGTTTATACCTATCATATATAAGTGATATTTGCTTTGAATCATGCAGCCACTCTCTCATTTACCATATTTAAAATTTCTTGCATCTTTGCATTTCTCTTCAAATCTCCCTCTACAAGCACACATTGCTTCTTTGCTTTCATATATTCTTCATCCTAAAATCACAAGGATCGTTATTCAACCATTAATTGGAGCTGAGAGTGAATATTTATTGAGGTGCAGTTCAGAGCCAAAGCATTCGGTTCTTATATTCAAGCCCTTTCAAGCTCCATATTTCATGTATTTTGCAAGAGGATGTCAAAGCAAGTGGATCTGCAGCATTTGCAAGGATTTCTTGGTGTATTTCAAGCTCTTCAAGTTCAGGTATGGCTCTGAATTCATGGACCTATAATTTGTTTTTGTTATGTGTTTCTTGATCTGCTTGCTCCACTGGTGATTCTAATCTATTTATTTTTGAATTAGATGAAGAATTGAGTGTGTATGAGTGTTTCAAAGTTTTGATGTTCAATTTGATTTCCTTCGATCCATGAGATATGCTTGTTGTTTGATAATTCTGATGTCATACTCGTAATCACAATGCTTTAATATATGGATTTGGAGATTTGTATGCATTATTGTTAAGGTTTGTTCATGGCATGAAATTTCTGGTGCCGGAGCCCTAGCTCCGGTCACCGGATTCTGTAAATTATTGATACGCAGGTTGAAGAAGTTGGAGGTAGGATAGATAATCGCACACGTCTTTTTTTAATTCAATGGTCTTGATGGCGCCAACACATTAAATTCCATGTGATATTCACGTGTTTGGGTGTTTGTTGAATAATGATGTGTGTGTGTGTGTGTGTGTAAGTGCGTATTAATATTTGTGGAAATCAATGCTAGCCCTAAGATATCATGGCTTGTTTGATTGACATTTAATTTGGCGCGTTTCTTTGATTTAGGTGTTGTCAGCCTTTGGATCTGATGATTTTGCTTGGTTGACTCAATTCCAACATTGATTGATGTGACTTCTATTTGGTTGACTATGAATAATAACCACTAGATGCAATGACTTGTTGACTTCAATTCCTACCCATGGGATTTGTGTATTTTTGTGGCCTTTGTTGAGCTTAGTGTAGTTTTGTAATGTTCTTTTATTACTATGTGCGCCTCCCTCACTTTGTTTCTCATTTTTATTTCTTTTCAATTAATTGTTTCATTTTTTATTATTAAAAATAGAAAATCGTCTTCAAAAATTACAAAAATATTTGTGTGATATAATTTGAGTTTTCTCTAATTTTCAACATTTTTCTTTTTCTTTTTTTTTTCTTCATCTTTTTTCATGGCTGATTTAATTTTTGAATTAACTTCTTTTGTATTGTTTTCTTTTGTGAATACCCTGCATTGTTGAATTTCTATTTTGAGATTGGTGATAGATATGAACCTGATTATTTTTTATGTGTATTCTTGACATGTTGAAGTATGATAGGGATTTTTATCATGAATTTTAGGGTTTGTTTGGACATATTTTGACTTGTTGCTTGAAGTAGAAGTAAGTGAAACCCTAAGTGATCTTTGAGCCATTGTTTGATATGGTTTGCTTCTGTTTTTTGCCATGTGACCTTGGTATGTTGTTTTTACATGAATGAAGTGTCTTGTTTCTTGGTTTTGGAATTTTTAGGACTTGTTTGACATTTGTTTGAATTTTGTTCTTAGCATGCTTTAGTTTGATTCTTATGTGACCAATGCTTGCTTGTTAGGATAGGAGGACACTTGTCCAACTCCTATGGTTTGTTTTTGTATTTTCTAACATGTTAGTAGACCTCTGGATTTTGTATGGAAGTTTTGCCTTGACTTGTTTTATGTTTCTTGCTCACTAAGTATCATTTGCACAAGTATGCTTCCACACACTTCTAACTTCTCCATGTTCATCTTCTTTGACCTAGTTTGTGTTTATATGCCTTAAGTGATGTGTCAATCTTCTGCTTAGGAACTTCTTCACCATGATATGGTTCTGACTTTGATGATTTTGGTTAATGTTCACCTTGTTTGATGCATCTAATCACATGCTTTCACTTTATCTCTCCCATGATGCTTTGTTAAGTGTTTGTGTAACTTCTTGACTTCTTCTTTGTATGATGCTTTGTGAGTGATCTTAATGTTTCAATATGATGTTCAAGTTCTGTTTGTGATGACTTGCATTGTTTCCTTGCTTACTCTTACTTCATTTGATTTCATTTGGTTCATGCTTGCCGCTTGTGAATTCTTCTAACATTTTCAGGGGCTATGGTAAGTGAGAGGTGTGGATGAGGTTTCCACATATCCAACTACTTTCCTTTATAATTTATTATTTCAATCTTGTATTTGATATATGCTTAGGCCATCAATGTTCAACTTCTTTTCATCCTCTTTAGAGAACAACTTAACTTCTTTAAGAGAAGTAAGTTGATTATTTACCTTTTTTCTTTTTCTTCTCTTCTTCTTTCCTTCTCTTCTTTAGGATAAAATGATACCTCACTAACCTAGGTCCATATTTACATGATAACATTAGGATTAGTCTTTGGAAACAAGTTTGAGGGTCTTCTTCATTCTTGGTGAACTTATCACTCACTATATCTAGGAATGTGGTAATAAGAACACATTCCCTAGAAAAGGATTTTTTTTCACTTCCTTGTGCCACACTCATAAAAAAAACTTCTATAAAAACAGTGGACAAAGAACAATCGTCTCTCCTTTGGGACTTCTTCTCTCATCTCACTCACTCTCATCGTATGGACTTGCTACGACTTGTCACTTTTCAAGATAGTAACTCACTCATGCCGGACGAGCTTGCAACACCTGAGCATTGACATAAGCAGTTCAAGATTTTAAAACACAAGTAATCTTTCCACCTCTAGTTCGGGGAACTACGGTGACTCTGATCCTTATGTCCAGATGAGGTACATAGGTAGCGGGGTAGGGCACGTTTGAGCACTCTTCTATTTCCCCTACATTTACCCCCTTTCTTTTTCTTTTCTTATCTAGTTCCAGTTCTTCTTTTTGCAGCAACTTTCATTTCTCCACCCTTTGAAACAGTTTCGTTGCAAGCGTGGATCCTGTCGGGTACTACGAACGATCTGGGGTGCTAATACCTTCCCAAGTCGTAACCGACTCCCGAACCCAGATTCTTTGGTTCGCAGGACCTTTATCCTTCCTTTTATTTTCTTCGATTTATGCATCATTACCATTCCCGTCCTTCGGGATAAAAATACCTGGCTAGAGACTCTACCTCTTTTCCACGCCACTTTAGCATTTGTACCAGGATGGAAATCCAGGGAGCGACACCCTCAACTAGTTTATGCATTGGATCAAGTCTTGGGATGTAATCAACTGACAATTTCAGGTTTGACAGGAACTCTGCATAATTGAAATTTGATCATATCTATTTTTCCTTGGTGCATTCCCTATTTTATCATGGTGACCTGGAGAACTAGAATTGTGTATATAATAGTTTGGATATTGGTTGCAGCTTTGTTCAACACACTTTCAGGTATATTAAACTCCTTGAATATGAATGAGATCCTGACAATCTTGTACATGGCTCAACATCGTGAATTTTGAGCTTGAAAGTTGTAGCTATTATGCAGATTGGCTTTGATTGGATGTGCCTTCTTCTTGCAACAATCCATTTAGATGCTACATCCATGACTCTAGATGGTTTAGGCATGCAGAAGGGCGGAAGGAAACAGACAAGACACAAAATACAACAACTTTGGTAATCAAGTCTAGGATCTTTCAACCATAAGATACACTTCTGCTGTCACTTTAGGCCATTACATGTTGTATCTATCTAAGAATTTTGTAGCCTGCCTTAGATTAATTTATCCTCATAAGTGTACCTTTGATAATTGTAACTTTTGATGTGTATCCTTTAAAAATATTTGTAAAACAAGAATAATCTCTCTTTTGATTGCTACACAAGCATCCAACAACCGAGTATCCCTTATGTCTTTGAAAACTCAACTTTTTTATTCACGGTCTGAAGCAAGGCTTGCCTTGAATTGAACTTATATGGCTTAAGTGGAAACTTAGTCACAAAGCAACTCTTATATTCATGACTCAAAACCAATTTGCAACAAGATTTAAAATTAACTTGAATTTGGAAACAAAGCTTTTGACATTCTTTGAACTTCTGGATCTTGAAGCTTAAGATATAATAAATCATGTCCTGCAACAATCTTGTGAACCAAATTTGAACTCTCGATCTTGTGCTTCCTCTTGAATTTAATTCTTTTGAATTGATGAAACTCCTTCAAGTCTTTAAATCACGTTGAACATGAAGTTTTGACTTTGATATTTTGTGGCCAGAGATTGCACTTGGTGGAATGACATAGTTTTTTCAATGAGACATATTTGCCTATTCTAATCATGAACATTGCACTCTATTTACCCAATCAACCATATTTCGCATTGAACATTCGCCTAGATTGACTTGCTTCCACACATGACCATAATCTTCACAAGTGAACCTTTAACACCTTTCCAATAAACAAATAGGCACATGTACAAGCACACCAAATTTATTCACCATGAAATCGTCATCCCTAATATGAGAAAGTTATAGAAACTAAAAAAAATGAATAGAAATAGAAATTTAGCATGCACAAGCAATTCCTTAAGACCTATTTCGAAAGATCATGGCCAAATACCAAATAATCTTCTCAAAGAGGGATCATAAGTAACAAGTATGCTTAGAGTAAAAAACATAACAAGGTAGAACAAATTTGGGGTATGACAAATATTACTTAAGACTTTAAAATAAATATATTAGTAGATAAAAAGTAAATAATTTAATAAAAATGCATTGTTAAACGATTTTATACTGTCAGTTAATCATAACCTTTAATGTTAGCAGAAGTTTGACTTTTATTTTAACCACTAATAAAATAATATCAACGGATGATGGTGATGAATTATTAGTGTAAATGTTTTACGCAGACAGTATATATATATATATATATATATATATATATATATATATATATATATATATATATATATATATATATATGTATATATATATGTATGTATATATATATTTATATATATGTATATATATATGTATATATATATATATATATATATATATATATATATATATATATATATATATATATATATAATTCTTCCTCCTTATTTTATTCAGTTTTTATTTTTATTTTCCTCTTAATTTTTTTTCTAATTTTAATGTTTTGATATTTCTTGTTTAAAGAGAAATATTTGAAAATTGAAGAGCTCATCAAGATTCAAGACCTCATTAAAAACCCTCGCTCTATGCAAAACATATAGGGAAAATAGTACACCCATTAAAATAACATGTCCTTACAAGCGGAAGAGATGCAATACTCGTCTATAAAAATTAACAATAAAATAACTAAAATGTGGTAAAGAAAACAAATAAGCGACAATAGGGAAAGTGGCGCCATATGGCATTCTTTCTAGGCTTTTAATTAATCTACGGTTTTCTCACTAGTTAGAAGGGGCCATCGCCTTTGCAGGTTTCTTCTGACGTCTTTATTCTTGAGCCCATTTTCTTAGATTTTACGCCTAGAGTGCAGACCCTTTTCAACTTGAGGCTCTCTACAAGAGATTTCATGGTGATCTCTTGATCTCCTTGGATAACTCCCACTCGCTCATCAGAGAGTGTGTACTTCATGCATAAAATCAAAGTGGACAAGATGGTACCCAACTGATTAAAAGTTGTTCGCCTTATAAATCATATTGTAAGAATAAGGAGTGTCGATAACCAAATATGTGGCCTTAAATTATTAGGTGTGATCCTTCTCTCAAAAGGTAGTATTAGAGTGATGCATCCTCTCACTCAAACTTGCTCCCAAGAGAACCCCACTAGCAAGCCTTTGAAGGGTTTTAAGTCCTCTAGGTCGAGGCGAAGTATTTCAAATGCATCCTATTATACAATATCTACAGAAATTCCTGGGTATATGAGAATCTTTTAATCTCCCATTCATCACATCTAACAGTACTGGCCATGGGGTCATCATTGTGAGGGTGGATACCAACTGATTCCTTATAAAAAGAGGTGATTGTGGCTTCTGGCATCTTTGAATCACCTTCTCCTTCAACACTAGAGAGGTATTCTATATTCAGAATCTGGTAAGAATACTTTCCATAAGTGGAGCTACTCTCCCCACCTCCAGAAAATCATCTTCTACTAGTATTAAGCGCATGGCACATGTATTTTTTGACTTCTCCTTTGGATATTTCCTTTTCCTTAACAAGTTCGAGACTCTCTGCATCGTCTTGCCCGCGAGAGCTGGATTTGTTTGGTCTATGGGAGGAATCACATTTGACATAATTCTTTTGTCCCTTTTGGATTAACCTCCCGAACGCTTTATAAGTTGGTAATAGTCCTTAGTATGATGTATTTTGACTTTATGGAAATTGGATCATCTACTTAGTTTGGGACCTATTACATTTTCTTATGGAGATGGAGGCATAGGGATGTTGTGCAGGTGAAAGACATCGCGCCAAATCTCTTCACAAAGAGTGTTTAGGGGTTTGCAACTCTCAACTGCCTTGCCTACTCTCTTGAATGTAGTATTGTCTTTGATGGGAGAGGTATAATTACTCTTCCTCTGGTGGTTTGAACCTTTAGCATTGGTAACACACTCCTTGAAGTCTTGCGCCTTCTTCTCAGTATTTCTCTCCTTCACTTTTATGTAACATTATACCCTGGTGACCACTTTTACTAGCGGGAGTGTTGGCTTCTGGGTGAGAGACTCATTAAAGTGTCTCTCCTTAATTCAGTTTTGGAACATTCCCATAAATATTTTTTAGTTTAGTGGGATGACCCCTGATGGTGGCTTCATTTAAATGAGAAAGATAACCCCTCAATGATTTTGAAGGACCCAATCTTATATTGAACATGCTAATAATGGACATTTTCCTTTGGCGACTAGCAGCAAATTGTTGTGCGAATTTCCTCACTAGGTCTTGATACACTACTATAAATTATACTTTTTATCACAAAAATTTCACCCTGACCAACCAAAAACTGTGGTATATGTCTTGGAAGCATCATGTTAATTTTTTTATAAAAAAATACAACTTATACCCTCGATTTTGCATAAAATCGAAGGGATATAACTACCAGGGACCTCGCTTAGAATTCCATAAACTTCATTTTATGTTCTATTTTTTTATTTCTCACTTGTCGCCTTTCCCTTTTTTCCTTTTTTTAATTAATTTTTCTATTTAAAATTTTCAAATGCTTTTGTTTCTACTAATTTTTTATTTGTATTATTCCTCGGTTCCATGGACAACCGATGGGTAATATCTTTTGCATCAATATTTTTAAATTCATATGTTCAAAAACCTTTTTATTTTTATTTTTTATATTATTTTTAATTATTAAATAATCTAATTCAATTATTTTGTCTAAAACCCGACGTGATAGTTATATTTACATGGATTCTCAGAATATGATGCTTTTCTATATTTTTAATTTTTAATGAATATATTCCCTCAGCTTGTCCTAAAAATTAACGTGTACGTTCTTTTGCATGAATACTTCATAGAACTAGTCTCTAACTTTTCATTTACTTATCGTATTTCATTGTCATTCTCTAAGCAAAAGCCCTAGGAGATTTTCATCAACTCTTCCAACATTAACTTGAACATCAACTCTTCTAATCTTACTCGTTGAAGCTCCGTCAACACGTTTGAGGTAAATGACTCATAATTGAGATTTTTTTTATAACTAAAATGGTGTTAGTTGTAGAAATGTTCATAAACATGTCGCTAGTTTTAGAAATGATCATAGAAATGTTGTTAAAAATATTGTTACACACTATGATTTTACATACTAACTGAAATGGTTTTAATTTTAGAAATGTTCATAGAAATGGTAATAGCATTGAAATGTAATATCTATATATGTTATTTTTCTTGAAATGATTTATCATAACTTGTTGATCTAATCTTTAATCATGTTCATGCAATGTGTTTGTAACTGTTTTCAGAAATAATCATTGGAAATTGTGTTGTAAACGTGTTAGGAATAGTAACATTGTGTCTTCTTATTACCTTATTACGTGTGTTTAAACTTGTGTTAGAAATAAATCATGTGTTGTGTTATTATTTATGTGTTAGAACTTAGAAATATTAAATAATGTGTTTTCTTATAACTTAAATTTGTGAAATTCTGGATGAAGTATTGTGTATGTTTCTAGTTAGTATGTTTCTATAATATCTCTCTGTTGCATATTTCTAGTTAATATGTGTCTATGGTCTTTCTCTAACTGCCATCTCGTAGCGTGACGCTTATGTAGTACCCAATGTACGACCCGGTTCCAAATTTTTTACCGTCGTCGCATTAACCGTCGCGTGACTTCGTTATACATTTTGGTATCCGCCGTCTGACGCGGCCCTTAGACACGATAACACCACTACTAACACGCAATGTGGCTTTGGTCGTTTTCTTCTGACGCCACCGCAGCTCGCTGACCCCTCTCCCCCCCAAAATTCAATTTTCCAACTTTTTTTAAAATGCCCGAGTTTTTTATTTCTTTGAAAAAGTTCGAGTTTTGATTTTTCCTGAAAAGTCCAATTTTTGAAAAAAAATAGGTCTTTGACATTTGGGAAGTTTTTGGGAAAACAAATTATAAGGTTTATAGAAGTTTGGGACAACAAGACCAATTAAGGTCGCTCAAAAATTAGACAGACAATAAAAAATCTATTACAACACAATTGTTACAACCAAACTATATTCATATCAAACAAATATGTTCAAGCATCAACAAAACCATTCACGATAACCATATGGTATTTATCCAAAATCCCAATTGGTCACATACAATAATATATAAAAAATACTAAGTTATTTATCGATCAATGTCAATAAGGTTTTGTCCAAACCTTATTTGGCCAAACACAATGCATAAGTAAACAAAGTATAAACATTGTCGCTGATGGGAAAGTAAGGACCTCTCGCCATTTTGTTTGCCTATTATCACCCATCAGTAAATAAATCCCCCTTACCTTAGAGTCGTAGAACCTTCAAGATTTTAGCTATGGCTTCTCCTCCTAACTGTCCTTAGGGTTCCTCACCTTTTCTATCCAAAAGTTCTAATTTCACTTACTCTAAATCTAACCCCCACCAAACTTCACTAATTACTTTATCCTAATTTTATAATCTTTAAATAATACACATTGAACCTACTTTCCTAAATTCTCATCACTCTACCTCGTATTCTCAATATTTTTAATTTCCACCCAAACTCTAAAATTCATATTTTTCAATTATTTTAATTAAATAAAAATTTATATTAAATTAAAGTTTATTCAAAATTCTAAAAAAAAAGAATTAACCATACTAATTCTATTTTCTCTAATTATTACTAAATGATTAAAATAATTGAAATATCTCTAATCATTTAAGTAAATATTATTTTATTTTTTTCTTCCAAATTCTATTTCTCCGGTAATTATTAAATTACCAAAATACCCCTAAACACCAAATAACATAAATAATTAAATAGATCGAATAATACATAAATAAACACACCAATAATTAAATAAAATATTAATTTAAAAATCAGAGTGTTACAACCTCCACATGTGAAGTACAATGGAAGATTAAGAGAGGGGCGGACAAGAGCCACTACACCCCTCAATTTTCTTGCATTAGTTAACTTTTATATCCTGCACCTTTTTATTAAAAGCATATGCAAGCCTATTGTAAAATTTAATATAAAAGTCATTGCTCCTCTCTTTGATTAAAAAGCAAACCTAACTTTTTGACTATAATAAATACTAAATATAATAATAAATATTGTAATAGGATAATCTCAGAATGAATTGGCACGGTTGCCAAAAGATAAATATATGTAACACCATATATAATATATACCTAGGATAATATTATACTAGTGTTTATTTAGTACTGACACCATCATAAGTACCTAATGACATAATTCACATACTTGATCAATACTAAAACATAATACAAACAATGGTGCAAGACATGAAAATTATACCAAAACAAAAATACTAAGATCAATACAATATCCTTCATTCCTACTAAGATTAAGTCAACCAATCTAATTCCTTCTATTGGGTCATAAAACAAACTGTAACACTTCATCTGGATTCGGGATAGCAAGCACCCATCAAATCTTCATGTGGTAGTTCAACAATTCTTTTTATTCATACAATTACTGACGACTATTTTTTCCATAAATCCTCCAATTATTAGGAACCACTTCATAATCCGTCAAACAACTTCTTTACCAATTTCATTTGTTCTATTGTTGTACACATGTACCATTCATCCGATACTTTGTCTTTTCCATGTCATACCAAAATATAACAAACTTAGGACAAGATCTTCTTACTATAATTTTTTTTATTATTCTCTTATGATTCCTATTAATCTGAATGGACTCTTTTATCTATCACCTTCCACTACACACTCAAAACCAACAATGGGATGTCACAAATTCTTAAATATTACTAGGTAATTGTCGCTCCTGCGATTTTCATCCTAGTACAAACGCGAAAGTGGCGCGGAAAAGGTAGAGTCGTCAGCCAGGAATTTTTATCCTGAATGAATGGGAGAGGTAATGTTGCACAAACCAAAGAGAAAAGGAAATGACAAGGTGATATGAACCAAAGATCTGAGTTCGGGAGTCGGTTACGACCTGGGAAGGTATTAGAATCCCAGACCGTTCGTCGTACCCGACGGGATCCACGCTTGTTTGTTTGTTTCAAAGAGTGAGAAAGAATAAAGTTGCTGAACAAATGAACTACTAACTGGAACTGGAAATGAGGAAGGGAACTAGAAAAAGAGAATGAAAATAAAAAAGGGGAAATGTTGGGAAAATAAAGAATGTGCTCGAACGGGCCCTACCCCGTTGTCTACGTACCTCATCGGGAATATGAGGATCAAAGTCGACGTAGTTCGCCTAACTAAGGCGGGAACTTGTTTGTGTTTTTTAGAGCTGAATTGCTTATGTCTATGCTCAGGTGTTGCAGGATCGCCTTGAACGAGTTTGTTTACCATCTTGAAAATGAGACAAGTCGTTGCAAGTTCGCGTTAAGAGTGGATGAGATGAGAAGAGAGTTCCCACAGGAAAAGACGTTTATTGTTTGTTGTATTGTCTTTTAGAGAAGTGTTTTCTGCTTATTGTTTGTGAAACATTCTCATACTAAGACTTGTTCATCGTGGTAGATGCCTTACACCTCACCCCGAAACAGGACGTGTATAAGTAACCCACAAAAAGTCTCATGTCTTATGAGAACACTCAACATTTATTAGGTGTTTTATTGTTTTACTTTATGAGATGAGAAAGAGAGACTCAAATTTCAAAAGGACAAACTAAGGGGAAATAAGACACAACCCTAAATTGTTTATTGCATGGGAGACCCTATGGTTTGTATGGTCTTCTAATCCTAATAAGAAAAGGAAAAGAAGAAGATAATTAAACCTCAACTTACTTCCTAAGGAAGTTAAGTTGTTTATAAAAAAAGGGTTAGCATGAAGTTGTACAAGACAAAGTCTAAAGGACTAAGACAACCACATTTAGAAGGCATAAAGAATATGAGGAAGAATTTATATAAACAAGGCTTACCTCAAACTCCCTACAAAACAAAGGTTAGCTTTACAAAGCATTTTGAACACATAAAGCATGGCAAAAGCTCAAACTAACTCAAATTAGCTAAGGAAAAACACTAAGGACTTCCTAGGGTTAAGACCTAGATCTAAAGGATCCTAAATGATAAGAGACTTCTAAAGTCAGTAGCTAAACTCTATTAAAATGATCTAAGGTTACAAGATTAAATCATCACAATATATGTCCTAAAGAGGCATCAAACCCTAATAGAAAACAAGGTGGAGTTAGAAGGAGCAACTTGAATGATTATGCAAAGCAATCTTGAATGAGGTCAAAGGTGAATGTTAAAACCAGAACCTAACACTAAATTAAAATTTATCAAGAAGTAAACCAAAGTGGGAAGAAAGAGATTCAAGTTAGAGAGATTCAAACATAAGATTGAAGGATGAAAGAGTGAGAATTGAACATGTGATTTCAAAAGGATAAAAGAGCTTAGAAACAAAAGTCAAACATGATCGATGAAATTTGAACTTCCCATACAAAAACCAGGGGCTTAATAAAGTGTTAAGATGAAGTTTAAACTCAACACTTTACCACAAATGGACATGTATGAAGCACATTAGGGTTAAAGGATGAAGAAGTTTGATTTTGAGGTTTTTAAGTACCAAAGTAAACCAAATGAAACAAAAAGGCTTATGAATTGAAACGAAGGCATGACAATGGATGTGAAACACTTATGAGATGTATAACAATGATATAACAAGACCATCATACTCACAAAATGGATTTTTAAGTGTGAAGATGGAAGAAAAAATGTGAATTAAGGTAAAGATGGCATACATGAACTTATACATGACTTAATGATCAAATAATCCTAAAAAATGTATGATGACCTATAATGGATACAAATTACCTAAGGACAACAAATGGGACCTTATGAACTCAAGTTAAAGACCTCGCATAAATGGCATAAATTCCTTATCAAAATGGAATTAAAAGGATGGAAAAAATAGGACCAGAAAGTGACTTGTAACACAAGGGACTTAAAAAATACCAAATGGTATGAAAAAAAATGAAACTTTACATTCAAGACCTCAAACCTGGACTAACATTTTTCCAAAAGATCTCACCAAAATTTGGAATTTTACTCAATCAAACAAAAGCACAAAGTTTATTAGGGTTTTGAAAAATAACACTCAAAGAATTGACCTAAAAAAGACCTAAACATGACTTAAAAAATAAGGTAAAAATATTTTTAGGGACCTAAGATGTCCTCTGAATAGATAAAAAAGAATGGGATCAATATCAATTTTTGTTTAGGAGAAATAAATTTGTGAAGAAAAAGTGGTTAAGAATGAGAAAGTTCCATAAGAAATAAAAGGGGAAATTAATTATGACTCAACAAATAACAAAAAATAAAAATAAAAAATCTGAAAAATTAGGTAAAATGTCAAAGATAAGGTGTGAATTATTTCAGGATTTTTGGAAGAGTTTTAGTATTTTTACAAAATTAAAATTGAAATGAAAATAAAAGAAAAATTAAAAGAAAGGAAAATATGAAAGGGGTGTGAAAATGAATAGAAATCAGTTCAATGTGAATGGGCCTGGCTGCGTGGGGGAGTGGATATGAATCTGGAAACTTAAGTCCAAGCTAAAGGCATATGCATGACACGTTTTCATTAATGCAGTGGCAAGTTGTGGAGCGTGCGATGAAAATGATCTGATGGCTATGTTATAAAGTTAGCTCACCGGATTAGGGCATTATTTTGTCACCGGAGAAGACCTCCGGTCATCTTCTCTGGTGACCTCTGATTAGGGCACACCTTCAAACTTCACTAAAATACAAACTATGGTTATCAAAGTGATCAGAAGACTACGCACAACACAAATCCGCTCTCAAATTCCATTTATATCACACAAAATGACTAAATCAAAGAGAAGAAGATCTAACCTAAAACCTGCAAAGCACCTAGAGTGCATATCAACTATCCAGATGATACAAGCTTCTATTAAGCCTCAAACAACATGAAACAAACAAGATTGATTGAAACATGTGATTTGCAGATATTCAGAAGTTGAAGAAATCCATAGATGAGGTTCCAATGCCTTCTACTCCTGATCTTGAACTTCAAAGAGTGAAATAAACACTTTGAAACTTTTGAATTCTTGACAAATTTTGAAAAATGCAGAAGTGTAGATGGATTTGCTCATGAGGATTCAGACCAATTCAGCCATGGAGCATGATCATTGGATGATGGTAATGATGAATGGATGAAGATTAGAGTATGTTGATGAAGAACAATGCAGCTTTTGAGCAAAATCCAGAGCAACTCTTCCCAAAACCAGAGAGATTTCATAGCCAAATGATAGAAGCTTTTTGAGTGATTTTCTAGCAAATGAGATTGTGTGTACAATTCAGTTATGAGTGAGCATAAATATGCATGGTTAGCCTCTAACTAACTTAGTTATCAGTTAGAACTGTGGTTGAGTTAGTTAGAGGTGATTGAAACAACTTGAAGGTGTATGGATCAATGGCAATGTAACTGGAGTTTGTTAGCTTCGAATGTAATCAAATATGATGAAGAGCATGCTCCTTATGGTGAGCTTGACGTTATATAAGGAATCTGATCATAGCAGCATGAATCCAATGCTTGAAGTTTCTCACTTGCCTTACTTATCATGATGGTACATAGTAATTAGTATGTATGGACATGTGTGAAATTATTAGAACTCTCTAAATGTAATGTAAAGTGATCATAACATGTTGAGAGTAACATGCTCTTGGACTGAATTGAATTTGACCTCATGAATCAATATCTTAGCATGCAAGAAAGCCAGATGAGATTTATGATCTTTGATGAAGTGAACCTTCAAGTGCAAGGCACCAAAACATGGACTTCTTGTGCCCAAATTGAAGGGAATGTTTCATACAATATGTTTGGTGTTCATTCCAACAGGAGATATGGTCTCTATGTCAATCAACTATGCCTTTGAACTCATTGTCACAAAACTACATTCATAGGCCTGCAGAGATTGGCTTGCCTAGGGAAATTTTCCCATAGTATTGATCAATGTTGGCAACATCCTTTGACCCATCATATGACCCAGATAAATTGACCAAATCAAAAAATGTCCAACATAAATCTTGAAGAAAACATGGAAATGAACAACTTTCCTGTTGGAATATTTTCCATTTGAGGTCATTTTGATGGAGAAAAATAGCCATACTTCTTGCACACCACATGTTTGATAAATTGCATGGCCTGGCACACACGCATGACTTGCTTTGGTTGGCCCATGACTTGGTTCTTGCCCTAGTTTCAGAAAACTTTGATTGATCATAACTTCTTCAATTTTAATGTTATGAACATGTTCCACCCATGGATTTGAAGCTTAGGATTCCCTCTTTCAAACATCCCAGGTGGAATTTTCATTTGACTTTTATCTTGGGAGTAGGCCTCTCTTGAACTTGGCTGCAAAATGGCCAAAACATGCCATTTTTGGAAACCCTAATTTTCTAAAAATGGTAAGTCTTAATTTTCTTAATTTCTAAGGATCCCTCCATCATTTATTGATCAAATGTGGTCCATGGATTCCTTGTAACCCCAATTTCATGAATTTGACCTCAAAAAAGTCAGGAGTTGACTTTTTCCTCGGCATGGTTTACCTTTTCCCAATTCCTTGATTTTCAAGTAACTGATCAATTGAAGACCCTCTAAAATGATTCAATGGATGAAATTTCAACCCTAGACACTTAATATCATGTAGAAAATAATGAGATCAAGTTTGAACCAAAATTTCCTTGGGAAGCCCATTTAATCAGAAACCCTAATTTCATCCCCTTTTGTTAAGAGATATTGCACTGCTTGATTAACCCGCTTCTTCCTAGGACTTCTGGAATCAAATGAGACCTTATATGATATTTTTAACCCTTTAGAAAATGTTGAGAAACCATGTGACCCTTTGATTGCCTTTGGATGATCCTCAACTTCTTTAGTCATTGATCACAAGCCTTATACCTCAACTATGATTGTTATGATGCAATGCTTTATGCCATGATATAGAATTGTGTATGCAATTTGATATGCTAAATGCCATGAAAATGAGAGGGCAAATTTTGGGGTATTACAGTAACTAACATTATACGGAGAACACACTTATCCATTGGAGTCCCTACTAACCAACGGTACAAGAAACTTGTTGACCTTCAAGGGTATAATCATTTCCTTATCAATCATAATATAATAACATCGGTCCAAAACTCTCCAAACAATAGAGGTACATATGTTATATTGTTACAATCATAACCAATACAATCCCAAATCCATTATAAACTCGATACAATTCATCAAAATTAGCTTAATAACTTCGATTTTTGGTACCATATTCCATGACAATAAATTCACTTCTCATTAAAAGGAATGTTTCCACGGCTTTCTATCAATATCAAGATTACCTCAGCCGAGTCAAAAGATGTGAATTTTTCAAATACTTTTCCAAAATTATGCCAGATTAATATATTACTCTATGAGGGTAATGAATTACTTCGCCTTTACTGTTCACACAGAATCAATATGGGAGTTAGAGGCACATTTGAGTAATCAATTACTCAAAAATCATAATCGATTACTCAGTTCAATTTTTCCATGCAGAGCCTATTTCTCAAGAGAGTAATTGATTACTCATAGAAGGTAATCGATTACTTCATGACAGAATGCCTAAAACCCGCTGACACAAGATCACAATCAAACAACATAGAACTAATATGAAACTTCAATCATTCACGAATCGCCACTACCAAAACATAAATCATCCAAAATGCACTTGTGAGTTTCCATACTACTCACCAGTTTGTATATAACACTCTACACATACACTCTCGAATACCACATGGCGTTTCTCATTTGAATTTACCTCTCTCAGTTGTCATGTTACATATAAAATCCAAGTTACATGCTTAACTTTGGAATTCCTAATTCTCACTCTTATTTGGAATGACAACTTTCAAATTCCCATCTCAAGTACGGCTGAACTGCACACATTTGGTATTACTCTCACGGAGTCTATAACTGATGCCATAAACTCACGAGAATTTAACATACACTGAATTCTGACCAACCACAATTACCTTATTAACACAGTAATTTAGATACCAAGATATTACTTGTGAGATCAATACTCTGTGAGTCTCTTCTAACTTCGCCTTTAAGGCTCTCAATAGTCGCAACAACGATACACCCAAAATTCAAATCATTCCCAAAAAAAAGTTTACCATGTTATCTTATAGTACTTCAAAAGGAAACCAAAACAGGCTTAGAGTTCGATAGATATGGGTTTCTAAAATCCTTAACAAATTTCATGTGTTAATTGATTACATGTCTGAGGTCAATCGGTTAACCACAACAGAACCAATTCCTCTTGATAAAAAAGCTATACAACTTAAAATCATTACAGGGAAACACAAAAGTAATGGACATATCATGTCTAATATACAACTTTGTTCCCTTACTTGAATTCCTTGGTGAGAATTAAAACAACAATTTTCTTGGTTCAACAAAAGGTAGATTCCAAAGATTCCGATCCTTCATAAATACAAAGTTTTCCAACACTTGAAAATATTGTAGCAATGCATCCTCCTGAAGAACCTTGTCATCTCTACATACGCATTAACCGGGATTCCTTATCCTCCACTATTTATTGCACACCATACATACATCAAAGTCACTTAGTGAAAGACTTACAACCGAAAATTCTCATCAACTACACACAAGACCCTCCAGTATAAATCGTTCCATGACTTATGCTTAATTCGTAATAAGTCTTGGTTTGCTTCTCACTGTCTTACTACAATCTGTTCTTAAGAATACAATACTTACTACTCAACAAAGTACATCACTCAACATCTGTCTCAAGACTAGGAATCCATCACTTACACTCGTGATCATGGTGCTACTACTATGCATTTCTCAATCCTAAGGTGTAACTTCTCTCATTCCACGTCGTACTACTAGAATCTCTCATGTGTGAACCATCTCGGATTACACTTCCTTAATTTAGCCACAATAATATATTAATAACTTTGCTACACACTCGTCCAAAGTACATCCTGTTATCACCTTCTCATATCAAAATGTTAACATTGTTTTCCATACCGTGTTCACTCCGCTCTCCGCGGTAATCTTCTTAGATTCAAACATAATTTCATCTTACTAGATTTCTCTTGAACCCAAGGTACTTACTCTATTTCTTAACACAATATTTTTCGGTCTATATAACAACACTTTCTGTTACTAAATAAAGTTTATTCTTTCTTCGACCCAATACCTCATAGTGTTCTTTAGGTGACTTAACATTTCCAAATTAATCTCTTTCCGAATACAACACCCTAATATATTATACTAAACATCATCTCCTCATTCATAACCGAATATGCAACATTTATCTTTTACTCTTCACCCGGGTATACTTTTCTTACTTGAAACGTGTAATCACATCCCAGTGTTTCTCTTCACACTTCACCATTACTTCAGGTTCCCAAAAAAATGAGCATCCTTAACTTTAAACTTCTATCCGTCTGCATGGTATTATTCCAAATACATTCCTTGAGGTACTCTCGTCCATATACGAGGCCATAGTGACCTTAGAAACTGAAATACTAGTAACTATCTCACTCTCGGACCTAACGTCACACATTCCACATAATATCTTTCTTTTTCATTACATTAGATTACTTAAAATCATTGTCCATACTAGTGGTCAATCCAGCTCTACTAGTGACTTTGCATATCCTTCGATACCTTGACCATTCATCTGATAGAGATGTTTAACTTTCAGATTCCATCCATCCTAAAGGATTTCCTGAACACCACACTACCTTGCAATTCCATGCTACAAGAAGAATAACTTCTACGAAGACCTCAACTAAGCTGACCAAAACTCCTTTATGCTTAACTCTTGGTTTGAGCTTACTCTCACCACACAAGTTCTTACATAATTTAGATTCCTCTTAGTCGCTCAACCATGATTCTACCTATCACATACATAACATTAGGTTTATCAGACCCAACACTACATAATATGATATTAAGAGTCATGCTGGAAAGACACACTTAAGAGGCATGAATAGTTTTACTTATGATGAATAAAGGCTAGATCGAGGATACGACCTGCTCTTATACCAACTGTAATGTCCTTTATAATATATACATAGAATAATATCATAAAACTGTTTTTTTGGTACTACAACCATCATAAGTTCCTAATGGCATAATTCACATACTTGACCAATACTAAAACATAATATAAATTGTGGTGCAAGACATGGAAATTATACTAAAACAATAATACTAAGATCAATACAATATCCTTCATTGTACAAAAGATAAAATGCACAACAGAAAACTAAATCTAAGCTTCTCTTGAAATATCCAAGCATAGCTCCACTTTTAAATCAAACCTACAAACAATGCCCGAAAAATAACAACGATAATGGCGTGAGATAACAAATCTCACTGAGTTCCCTATCTTATGGATTCTCTCGGTTTTACAAGGATCTAAACATCCTACTCAAGTCGAGGGAAAAACTAAGACCTTAAGTTCACAATCTCACACTCATATGGAAACATGTCTTGAGTTCACTAACTCTAAAGTATCACTAATTCGAAAACTAAATGAAGGTATCCCTTATTCTCAGTATGACATGGATGATAAAACATGAGATTCAACAAATTCAGAATGCTATGACATTTTAGAATGCCTAAGATGATACTTAATGAACATACAAAGATGCATGCATTAGTTCATGATAGAAGAGATGAAGAAGAGAAAACAAATACATGTTCATGTAAGAAGAAACAAATAAGGTAAAGATGAAAGTCAAAGATGAAAATATGACATGAAATGATGCAAGTCAGTAGCATATGACCAAAATGAATGATTCACATATGAATATGCCAAATGCACATAGCAAACAAGTAAAGACAAGTCAATCAATCATGCAAAAGAAAGCCACATAAGGAAAGGATGCTTCATATCTACGATGCAAGACAAAAGTGCAATATGACATACAAATATGGATGCATATTCATGAGGTCAGCAGCATCAATGAAATATAATGCAAATGGGACGAAGATATGAACATATTAGATGCGCACAAACATCATGAGAAACATAAAAGATGAAGACATGTAAAGAATTAGATAACAGTTGAACAAATTATGCATAAAATAAACTTAAAGGCAAGCATAAACCAAATGGACCTATAAATGATCAAGGAAGACCTATAGACGTCTAAACAAACCGTATAAACCTACACAAGTGATCTCACACAGTGGCACAAATGCCATCAAGCAATAAGGGTTAGGAGATGAAAATAAATGATCATAAAAGTTAAATTCAAACACAAGAAACCAAACAGACTTCAAAAACATAAAAATGTACCTCAAGTGACCTAGGTCAGAAGCTAATTATTTGTGAAAAACTCACAAAAAAATCAAAATCAAACTAGGTCAAACAATTGTTCAAAGTCAAGTAGGAACAAAGAAGAAGGATGCATTCCATAATGTAACATGAAATGACTTAAAAAAATATGAGAAAAATGTTTTTATGTGTTTTAGGATGTTGATGAAATAATGCAAAAAGAATGGATGCAAAAGATATAATGAGTTATGCAAAAGAAAAGTTTAAAGTTGGACTATCAAGATAAAAACAACTTTAAGAAGAAAATAAAAGAAAAATATCAAAATATGATGAAAAATAGAGAAAATTCAGAAATAAAAAATTGAAAAAATTAGTTAAATCTGAAAATACGTTTCGTGAATTTTTGAATGATTTTTGGATGATTAAAAGTGATTTAAAAATTAAATGTGAAACTATGTGAAAACAAAATAAAAATAAGAGGAAACAATGCCAGGGGTTGCATCACAAGTAATATTCACGTTCAAAATAGTCTGGGCCCAAAGGAATGGGGTGTCAGTAACATGTCCAATCCACGCAATAGGTCAGCGTATTCAACAAATAAAACTACGGACTTCAGTCAACAAAGACTCTCATCACAACCATCAGATCAATCTAACGCATGATAACAGGTCAAACAAAAGCAAAAGTCATCAAGATTAGTGGCCAGGATTAGCACGCGCATACAAGTGAACCTAGGGACACACAAAATCAGAATTAATGTTATAAAATATTTCACATGACTATCACCACGTGTTTTTAATGTGTTGGCTTAACACATGCCCTTGGATTAAAAATATGAAAGGCGTCGATTTTGTATCCTTCAAATATTCCAGAGACCTGAAACTTAAAACCAGGTGTCGGAGCCCTAGCTCTAGTCACCTTCTTCGGTGGCCTCCAAACAAATATTTTCCAAAAATCCATAAAATTACCATGGTCTCACTCTAATTTTCATGATGATCACGAATATCCAGTTCATTTGATCATATCATGCCTTTTGTGTAAATCGAAGCAATAAAGTTTGGATCCAAGACTTTCAGATCTACAATAAACTCATAATACACGTCTAAACTTCAAACAAATTTCATAAGCATGATCAGCACACTTCATAGAACATAATGCACACATAAAATTCAAGAACTAGGAGCATGAAATTGGACTTACCTGAAAATTTACAGCATGTGAAATACTCCTAGAAAACCATCAGCAAGCTACAGATCTCCTCCTTGGAACCTCTAATTGCAAAATAAATGCAATTAGAGCTTAAATTTGGACTAGATATTGAGATTTGAAGTTGAAACCTCTTAAACTGGACTTGATGAATTTCTTGCTCCAAGCTTCAAACAATGGTTGATTTGTGATCTATGGAGTGCACTGATAAAGAATATGTGAAGAGGTCAACAAGAAACCTTATGGAGAGAGAGTTTCGAAGAAAGAAAGTTTTGGTGTAGTTTTTGGAAGCTGAACAAATGGATGAACCCTAGCCCTAACCAGTGGGGTTAAGAGCTTATATATGATGAATTTTGGGACTAACCTTGGTTAAGGATCCATTGGATGCATGGTTAAGGAGTTATGAAGGAATTTGCAAAAATTCATTTTGTAATAGATGAAGTGAATCCCACGTGCATTCTCCTTCTCATGTGCATGAATGGCTCAAACTTTATGTACTAATCAACATTTGATTGGATTCAGGCTTTGGTTGTGCATGAATTGAGAGTTTTGATTGGTTTTGCAAATTTGCACATTATGAAATGCATGAGAAATACACCATGAAATCAAGTGGTTCAAAGGCCAATTATTCTCTAAATGAAGTGTATTTTGGTATGGTGAACTGAATTTGGCAATTGGAAACAAGCATGAACCACTTAGAAGCCTTTTCACAAAAGTGGAAACTTTGGTTACATGTGAAAACCCTAAAAATCACCTTAAGGTCTTTTGGAAAGTTGATCATAAATGATATGAAGATGATCATGTACTTTTTGGAAAGGGGAGAGAATGATGTTTAACTTTCATGTTTGGAAAAAAAATCATTTGAGGCATTTTTATGATAAAAAATCAAGTTGAATGTGACTTATAAAGTTTCCAAAATCAATGAACCAATTAACCAAATTTCATCCATGAACATTTGGTATCATATAGAAGATCATGAGAAAAAGTTAGAACCAAAATCCCCTAAAGGAACCTCTTGAATTCAAAACCCTAGTTTGGGCCAGTTGTGTAGGAAGTGAAGCTCTGAGCCAGCTTCTTGATGAACTCAAATCTTCTAGGGACTTGAGGTATCATTTGAGCTTGTGTGAGATGTGATAATCCTCAAGGCTTATTGGGAGACACTTGGTTCTTATCCTTTGGCTTTGAATGATCACAACTTTGACAATCACAAATCACATGCCCTATACTTCAAACCATGGATGTATGCCTCATCTTTCTATGCTATGAATGCAATGAAATATATGAAAATGATATGCTAGATATTATGAAAGTGAGAGGAAAAATTTTGGGGTGTTACACTACCAATCTAACAACCACCAACTACAATTAGAAACACCATTTCCAATTACTATTTGACCACTGACAACCTCCATTTCGACCACTACCACCCACTAGTATTTCCATTATAGGTCACTGATGTTGAGTACAATAAAATTTAAGCATTAAGTTGTATCGTATCCACATTGATTGGAGAGATATCAAAATCCAATCAACAATTTCTATGATTATAAGCAAAAGTTTGAGATGTTTGGTTTATAAGTTACGGAATGTAAATGCATTTAATAAATAAAGATAAGTTTCAGAGGAATAGGCGTGTTGGGAATTGGTTATCATTCACCGATTCAATATGCGTATCATAAATCAGTTATAGAGAATTTATGTATGTTTCAATATTATCAAGTATCACTTACAAACAAAGTTTATGGCTAAACTTTGATGAAATTTCTACCTTATGATTTAATCGACAATTTCTCAATCTATTAAACAATACATTAGCATTAAGATTTGATACTTTCAGTGAATATTAAACCTAAATTTATGTCTAGCATTTAGAGTTTAATAGATGTTATCTTATATTGAGATTAGAATCGTATTTGTCAATATCAATTAAATCCATGAAATAGACGATAAAACAAAGATTACATCAATAATGATTTATACATAAATTGCATATAACGTCATGATCAAAGAAAATACATGTTGTTTCGGTGAACTACAACCAATACCAACAAGAGAGGGATTTAGGTACTCATGGTAGTTTGAAACATAATGGAAGAATTGAGTTGAACGAGCATCAATTACGATTTCTTGTAGCATGCTAAAGCGAGAGTACTGGTGTCGAGACCTCTTTGGAATTTTCCATT
Source organism: Lathyrus aphaca (assembly GCA_963966055.1). Classification (NCBI taxonomy): domain Eukaryota; kingdom Viridiplantae; phylum Streptophyta; class Magnoliopsida; order Fabales; family Fabaceae; genus Lathyrus; species Lathyrus aphaca. The sequence continues at coordinate 62,126,835 of OZ014519.1, read as the reverse complement.
TTCTTCATTTCATGTAGCGTGCCGCAGCGGCCTGTAGCGCAAGTTCATGATTTTCACTTTTTGCTCACTGTGAGTGCACTGCAGCAACCTTATGGCGCACTTGTGTTGATTTATTACTTTTCATGATGTTTTGATCCATTTTACCTGCACAATTTTAACACATACATTAATAGCAACCATTCCTTATTATTTTTCCATTTTCTCAATAAAACATTGGAAAATATCATGAATTTGTATCTCATAGATCAAATAAGTGCCAAAATATTATGCTATAATACTCTTCCTTGTGCACTTATCAAATTCTCCCTAACTTGAATCTTTGTTTGTCCTCAATCAAAGTTTTAAAAGCAATAGACTCTATCAAGGGTCAAAACTCAATGATGTTTTTGCATAATTGTGGGAAAATGTCTGGTTCAAATGACAGATGCACATGTGAAAATTGTGTTTATTTACCTTTTAGAATGAAAGCATGATTATGAATGAAGTTCTTTCATGCAAAGATCAAATCATACTTTCAAAAGCAATGATACAATTTCACTTGAATCATCATATCACTCTTCTTCATAAAATGGATGAAAATCTTTGAAAATTCAGTTGTATGGTAAATGGACTCTCATCCAATAACCTTGTTAACATCCTGATCAATTCATGTATTCATCCGAGCAATTCATGTTTTGAAAAATTCTTGAGATCATAAATCACTAAGGGTTTTCTATGGTTGTATATTGGCCGATTTTTGCAAGGAAAAGACATTTCCTAAGGTTATTGCTTCAAAACATTTGGTCGAAGTTAATGAAGAGTATTTCAACAAAAACTATTTGTTCCTTCCTTTTTTGTGTTCATTCTCTTTTTCATTCCTCAATTCTTTTTAATGCATTCATCCTTTATTTAATCTTCATTCATTTTTTCCTTGCTTTCAATTTATTTTTTTCTTTCTTGATTGCATCTTTTCTTTTATTCTTTTTTATGTCATCTTTTCATTCCTTTATTCAAATTGACATCATCTCCCCAACTTGCATGATTCTCACTTTTATTCATAAATAAACTCGTCATTCTTGGTGATTCTATCAAATGTTGGTTCCGAGTTTTTCAAAGAAAATAGAATGGATCAATGAAAAATTTATTTGTTTTTATGAGATACAGCAATCTCACCAAGTGGTTTACTTACTAGTTTGTTGTTTTCAACGATTGATCCATTCATGGCTTTACAAGGCTCAAAAGGGGTTTGCAAATACACACTCACTCACAAGGTATGATTTGGCTCTTTTTGGCTAAGTGGTTTTTTTCAAACATAAAGAATTTCCTTGATCCTTTTTATTCTCCACAAAAATTTAAAGAAAACTCATAGATTAAACATGAATCAAACGGGTTAAATTAAGGATTATCAGCCAGTTAAATTATTTCTGGTTTTGGCTACATGATTCAAGCAAGAATTTATGTTTTTGCAAAATGAGGTATGAAATGATTTTGTAAGAAGCACAAAATTCAAATTCATACTAACATTATATAAATCATGTAAACATGTACCTTGCTTATTGTGCACTTCATCCAATATTATTATCATCACCATAACATTTTTCTTGAGTTCTTTGAGGCTTGATTGAGTTTTCTTTGATTTTTTAAGAAAATTATATCAATGATGAAGACAAACAACAAAAATGACCTTATTTGAAATTAACTACTACTACTACTTACTACTTTAAAACCATTTAAAAAAACAACTATAAAAAAGTTATTCAATGCACATGGGGAGTGGTTCAAGTTCCTAATTATTACTTTAAAATATGTTTGGTGCCCTTATAATTTTTGTGTAGAGCACAAATTGCTTGGGCAGGGCATAGTTGTGCCATGGCCTTCCATGTTGCGCCACAACGCCCTTCTGGTATGCTCGGGATGAGATGCAATAAAATTGAAAACTAAATTTAAACAACAATGTAAAAAAAACTGAACATTGGGTATCCTCCCAATAAGTGTTTATTTAACGTCATTATCTCAACGCCTGTGTTAGAGATATTTTAGAGATCTTATTATGGTGATTCCAGCAATGTCACCATAATGGTTCAATATTTTTCTATGATTGTCTTAGTTACTTTCAAATATTCCCAATGGAGTTTTTCCTTTTTGATATTGAGGGAAATAAATGGTTTTATGAGAGCCATATGTAACTGAGTTGATATGTGCTCTTGCATAATGATCTTATCTACAACATATTTCTTGAAACAAACTTTATTATCCTCTTGTTTTTTAATTTCTGCTTGATTTTCCTCTTGTTTTTCAGCTTCACTCTTGACAACATCATTTTTCAGTTTCCAAGGGATCATTACTACCATCATCAATATTGTTAACGCTTTGAGCTATACTTTCATTGCATTGCTCCTTTGAAATGATTTGTGTGATGGTCATGGATGTCGCTTGATGTTGATCCTCAAGCTTCCATGATATTTGACCAACTTGAATTTCAAGATTCTTGAGTGATGCTTCAGTTCTTTTTTTATTTTCCATGGACATTTGCATAAATTTCATCAAGGTGTCTTCCAATTTTGATATTCTATCAAGTTGTGGAAGATTATGCGGCTGTTTATAGGAATTATGGTATGGTTTCGCATCATGTCTCCAATCTTGGACATAATTTGTGTTGTTTGTGTATGGATACCCTTGGTAATATTGGTATGATTCTTGTCTATGTTGCCACAATTCCTTGGTCTGTAAATTAAAGACATGGACTGTCATTTGAAGAGGGTTGATGCAATTTTTTTTTACCTTTTGGTGTTGCTTAGCTTGTTTGTGCTTTACTTGTTTTTATGATACCTGATTTTGCATACAAGAAAGCACAATTCTAACACAGCAAAAGTGGTTAGCAGCAAATGTAAAATAATATATACAATATTAGCAAATTCACACAACTTAGAAGTATAGAAACTATTGTGATGTTTTAATATCTTAAACGTCAATCCCCGACAGCATCGACAATTTGATGATGTAGCAGTAAAATCATGAGTGTAAGCTATTGGTTAACTTAACTCAAAGTAAACAGAGTCGCCACCGCGCTTTTATTTTATTCCAAATGGAAAAGGAAAAAAGAGCGAATAAATCCTAATGAATCTAAAAGAAAAAAGCAAAAAGAATCGAGCAGAGAACGAGTAAGGGGATTGGTTACAAATTGGGAAGGTTTTACGCACCCAAAATGTCAGTGGTACTCCATGGGAGCCCTTTGAAATATTATTGCTTTTGGTTTGAAAATGGTTTGTTTTAAAATATATTGAAGAGATGAGAAGAGAAATGTTTTTTTTAAGATTTTTGTGCTTGAAGAGACGTCCGTCTCATGCCTACGTACCCACAAAGTGCAATGCAAGATCAAAACCTCGTAGTTCGTGGTACAAATAGTGAAAAGTTAATATGTTGAATTGATTTTAAAATGTAAAGATAAGTCATCATTCTATAGCGAATAATTCCGCTAAAAAGACTTAATCATATCTAAACATATGAAAATGGTTAAAAAGAAAAGTGCACGAGGGCACAAAAACAATGGAATGAGTTTTGCATTTTTTAAAAGTATTTTGAAAAGAAAGTTTCGATATGCTTATGTAGTTTAACATTTATTAAGAAACTAAATGAAAAGGTAAAACCACTTGACCTAAGTCAAGGTTTGATTATGAAAGAGGTTTGAAGTTTGAAAACAAAGTAGGTTTTGGAAAAAGGGAGAAGCTTTGAAAATTTAAGAAGTGAGAGAAGATGAAGGGACTATCCTAAGACTTACAGTAAAAGTTAAAGGAAGAATCATCAAACCGTATGGCGAGCACAATAAGACTTCATCTTCATAAACAAGTGAACTCAATCAAGGCTAAGGTCTTCAATCCATAATAACTTGAGCAAAGGGAATAATCCTAAAATCTAAGTCCAAAACTCTAAGTCCAATGCGAAGGATAGTGGCCATAGTCTAAAATTAAAGTCACAAGTTTTTTAGAAGTTTAATCCTTTATTAATATTTTTGTGTCCAAATGGACAAAGGAAATAAATACAATAATCAATATAAACATAAACAATATGATGAATGATATAGCATAATAAAAGCATAAAAAAGAGATAAGGAGCAAGAGATTAAAAATAAAGAGGATAAGGTGTGAGAAAGAATTAAAATTTTAGTATAGTATAATAATATTCACATAATAATGGTATGGTAAACTTAATCAACGACAACCAAAAAAGTAACCAAAAATCAAAAGGTAACCGGATCCGCTTAGTGTCTTACACTATAGTGATCAATCAAGGAAAACAAGATCGAATTCAATGAAATTTGAAAGGAGATTGGGATACCCAAAGCACCTACGCATCAAACTTCATAAGTCTCGATTCTTAATGCAAAATGATCAACCAGTTTGGGGTTACGCGACCAACAAAAGGTCCGGTCCACGAAAGTGCAAGTATCCTTTTGGATCTTTATTCCAAAATCGGGACAGGTTTAGGTCTATGTTAAACAATCGCCGAGTAATTTACGAAGTAATTACCCTACAAATGAGGTCGGCCAACACCAATTAAGGTGACAAATATTTGTGCTAATACATGTTAGAGAAATGATATATTGGATCATCCTCCGAAAACATGTCGCACAAATAGAAAAAGTGGTAACTGTCTAATCTTAATCGAAATTTCACATTGATTTATCAAATACAACCTATCACGATCCCAAAGTATGGAGAATGATCCAAATGATCATTCATCCATAGATTTGAAATAATTAAGATTAAACATTTTCGAAAATCAATAATCGTCGAATCGAATATCTCATCGACCAAAAGAAAAATAAGATGAAGAAATATGGATCTAACATGGAATCCATAAAAAAAAACAATTAAAATATTTTCTAAAAACTCCTTTTCAAAAATTCTTTCGATTTTAAACCAAAAAGAAAATAGAAAAAAAATATAAAAAAAATACAAAGAATGACAAGGGAGGGGGAGTTAGCGCATAAATTTGATGGTGGCGAATAGTAAACAGGCCTTACAAAGCCCAAACAACAACATACTAGATTTTTTATATAAAAAAATCAGAATTAAAAAAAGGAATAAATCCTCTTCTTCTTTATTAACACCGACGACACCTCTCTCTATAGAAAAAACTTGTGGCCGAAAAAATCACTCTGTCGCATATAACCTTTTTTCGTCACCGATAAAATTATTCAAACTCTCTCTCTCTCTCTCTCTCTATGAATCGCTGACGGTCTCTCTAAATTCCGAAGCAAAATTTTCTTCTCTCTTTTGGATCGCCAATTCCGAATCGTGGTGAGTGAGTGAGTTGTGATGAACTATTGTAAGGGTTGAAGATTAATTGAGGTTGTATGAAGTGAGCGAAGGATTTAAACGTTTATGAAGTTTGGAAGTTTGGAAGTTTGAAATTAAATATGGTTTTTTGAAAATTTGTTTAAAGATTGAAGTTGAGGAATTGATGAAGATGGAAGATGATTCAGATTGAAGCTTGAGGGGATTTTGGCAGGGATTTATTGTGCTTTTCAAGCTTGGAAATTGAAAAGGGAAAATCTTGTATTTATAGTGTTTTTGAATTGAATTTTTGTTGCCGTTTTAAATTGTATTGTTCCGTTTTCGGTATCATGAAGGAAGCGTGTTGCACTTGCGTTTATTCTTGCTGATAATTTGTGTTTTACTCACTTGTATTGTGCGTTTTGGGCCTGAAATCATTGCGTATTGTGTGTATTAGTTGATGTCGTTTTGTCCGTGTTTCGCTTACTTCAGCTTGTGTTTTTTTCTTCTCATCTTGTATTTTGGGTGATGTGAGGAAGGTATGAGTCCGCATGAAATTTGGCTTAAGCTTATGTGAGGAAGAGCAGATTACCGTTGCGGCTTGGAATATTGAGAAGCTGGTGAAGTTGTGGTGAGCTTGGAGTCCCGTGTGTTTTTGTGTGCAGCATATGTGTGAAAGTGGCCTCTTTTTGTTGTGAATTTTGTAATAGGCTTGCGGAAGTGGCCGATGGGCCTTTTTCTATATATTTTTTAAGGCATTTTTATAAGAGGGGAAATGGACTGAAACAAATGGACTTAAAAAAATTAGAAATTAAAAATTAAATTTGGGAATTAAAATGGAATATGGAGAATAATAAAAAATGGTTTATGAAAATATGGATATTGGTTTAAAACAATAATGATGGATAATTGAACTAAAAAAAAGGTATGACTCAAGAAATCGATAAAAAATGAAAAAAAAATGATTATTGAAAAGGGAATGGTTTAATCGGAAATGGATAATGGATATATGGATGATTTCTTTAGCCCAAAACCAGATCTTGATTTCTTCTTGCACAAGCCACTGATAAGAATGAATACAGCCAATCCTGAACAACTGAACAACTTGTAACTTAAACACAATCACTTGAATCATCTGAAATTCGCCCTGATTATTTGAATACATGCTAAGGAAAATAAATCCGCAGATGAACCACTTATGAACTGATGAACTTCGCGCACAACACAGCTTTAACTTTAAACACGCATTGTCTGAGAAATAAACCACTGGCACAAATGACTTGCAGTTGAAACAATCTTTTGATAGTTTGACCAAGATTAGGTCAAACGTCCATCTGAATTGAATCATGAACTAAACACCCACACTGAATTGAAAACTCTGCCTTGTCTTTGAAAACCCTGCAAATAGAGAAGAAGAAGAAGAAAACTGCAACATATTTTTGTATTTTGGTTAGAAGTTAGTAAATATAAACAATTAAAGGTAAGTAAAAGCATGGTGATCCCTTGTGAGGCATAGACTCGCAACTAAAAAGGATAAATGAACCAGTACGTGATCTTGTTTGTATGCAAGATGCAGATGAAAATGCGAAAAATCTTAGGGTAAAAAATTAGGGTATGACAGATGCCCCTATTTAAGTTTCTTCAATCCAAAGATATGAAGATTGACATCTTCGTTTCGTCAAGATGGAAGATACTTAAATATCAAAAAACCCAATTTTTTTCCCTAAGAGGCCATGAAACTGGAATGAAATGAAACGATATAAAATGGCATGAAAATGTTATGAAGATGATATGAAAACATATGAAATGTTATGAAAATGTTATGAAAGCATATGAAATTTTTTGAAAATGTTATGAACGCATATGAAATGCAGAGAAATCTGTGAGGAACAAAACGACACATGAAATAGAATAAATGTTGGGGATGAGGAGAATAGTACTCCGATGGGGAAACAAAGCACACAACAAATGGAGACCACATCTGGCTCATATGAGGCAAAGATGTCCAAGAGTGGCATTAGACAGAAAAAGTCACAACATCCAATAATGGCTTTGAATGAGGTGAGAATAAAATTTACGGAAAGTTCATTAGTAGCATCCAAGAATGACATCAATGACATTAATGGGAATATCCGAGAGTGGCATCAGATAAAAAGAGAATCATAACATTCAATAGTGGCCTTGAATGAAATGAGAAACTTTCTGGAAAACACATAAAACAATGATGGTTCCAATATGAATATCTGAAAGTAGCCTCAGAGAGAAGAAAATCACAACATTCAACAGTTGCCTTGAACGAAGTGAGAAAAATCCCGGAAAGTTCATCAACACAATGATAACCCCGTTATGGACATACAACAGTAGCCTCAGATAGAAAAGTGAATCACAACATCCAACAGTAGCCTTGGATAAAAGAGAAACACATCATCCAATAGTAGTCTTGGATAAAAGAGAATCAAGACATCCAACAGTAGCCTTGAACGAAGTGAGAAAAATCCCGGAAGGTACATCAAACAATGATGACTCCACTATGGACACCCACAGTAGCCTCGGAAAGAAATGTGAATCACAACATTCAACAATTGCCTTGAATAAAAGAGAAACACAACACCCAACAATAGCATTGGATAAAATAGGATCACGACATCCAACAGTAGCCTTGAACGAAGTGAGAAAAGTCCCGGAAGGAACATCAGACAATGATGACTCCAGTATAGACACCCGACAGTAGCCTCGGAGAGAAAAAGATCACAACATTCAACAATTGCCTTGAACGAGGTGAGAAAAGTCCTTGAGAACACATCAAAAACAATGATCACTCCAATATGGACATCCGACAGTAGCCTCGGAGAGAAAATAATCACGACATTCAACAGTTGCCTTGAATGAAGTGAAGAAAGTCCTGGAAAGTACATCAACCTATGATGACTCCATTACGGACATCCGACAATAGCCTCGGAAAGAATGGTGAATAATAACATCCAACAGTAGCCTTGAATGAAATGAGAAATGGAACATCCAACAATAGCCTTGGATAAAAGGGTGTAATATCTGAGAAAAACATATGGTAAGAAAAGATTCTGGAGAGACATCAAAGTAAGGTATATCTGGGCAAACATCAGATAAACACAAAAAGGTAAAGGTTCAACATATACCATATACCTAAAACAACATCAGATAAAGGTTCAACATATCTGGAACAACATCAGATAGAGGTGAAAGTTCTGGGAAAACATCAGAAAGATACACAAAAGTTCTAGGAAAACATCATAACAAAGGTTACCACATACCTAAAACAACATCAAATAAAGGGTTAACATATCTAGAACAACATCAGATAAAGTTTTAACATATCTGGAACAACATCAGATAGAGGTGACAGTTCTGGGAAAACATCAGAACAAACAAGGATATCCGGAATAACATCGGGTAAAGGTTTAACATATTGGAACAACATCAGATAAAGGCTTAACATATCTAGAACAACATCAGATAAAGGTTTAATATATCTAGAACAACAACAAATAGAGGTGAGAGTTTTGGGAAAACATCAGAGCAAACAAGGATATTCGGAATAACATTGGGTAAAAGTTTAACATATCTGGAACAAAATCATATAAAGGTTTAACATATCTGGAACAACATCAGATAAATGTTTAACATATCGAGAACAACATCAGATAAAGGTGAAAGTTCTGGGAAAACATCAGAACAAACAAGGATATCTGGAATAACATCGGATAGAGTTTTAACATATCTGGAACAACATCAGATAGAGGTGAAAGTTTAGGGAAAACACCAGAACAAACAAGGCTATCCAGAATAACATCGAATAAAGGTTTAACATATCTGGAACAACATCAGATAGAGGTGAAAGTTCTAGGAAAACATCAGAACAAACAAGGATATCTAGACTAACATTGGATAAAGGTTTAACATATCTGGAACAACATCAGATAAAGGTTTAACATATCTGGAACAACATCAGATAAAGGTGAAAGTTCTAGGAAAACATGAGAACAGAAAAGGATATCTGGAATAACATCGGATAAAGTTTTAACATATCTGGAACAACATCAGATAGAGGTGAAAGTTCTAGGAAAACATCAGAACAAACAAGGATATCTGGAATAAAATCTGATAGAGGTTTAACATATCTGGAACAACATCAGATAGAGGTGAAAGTTCTCGGAAAACATCAGAACAAACAAGGATATCTAGAATAACATCGGATAAAGGTTTAACATATCTAGAACAACATCAGATAGAGGTGAAAGATCTGGGAAAACATCAGAACAAACAAGGATATCTGGAATAACATCGGATAGAGGTTTAACATATTTGGAACAACATCAGATAGAGGTGAAAGTTCTGGGAAAATATCAAAACAAACATGGATATCCGAAATAACATCGGATAGAGGTTTAACATATCTGGAACAACATCAGATATAGGTGAAAGTTCTGGGAAAACATCATAACAAACAAGGATATCCGGAATAACATCGGATAGAGGTTTAACATATCTGGAACAACATCATATAGAGGTGAAAGTTCTGGGAAAACATCAGAACAAACAAGAATATCCAGAATAACATCGGATAGAGGTTTAACATATCTGGAACAACATCAGATAGAGGTGAAAGTTCTGGGAAAACATTAGAACAAACAAGGATATTCAGAATAACATCGGATAGAGGTTTAACTTATCTGGAACAACATCATATAGAGGTGAAAGTTCTGGGAAAACATCAGAACAAACAAGAATATTCGAAATAACATCGGGTAAGAAGAGACAGACAAGTATTTTTGTAGGTGCCAAGTAACTTGGACCTTGATCACAAGGTAAGACTTTGAAAACAACAAGACCTCGAGAAATGCATATGAGGACTAAAACACTCATGATACAAACGAATACGAAAATGGGGACTAAAACACCCAAGCTGCAGACATAAACAAAAATAGGGACTAAAACGCCTAAAGAGATAATATAATAGAAAATGCTGACAACCACTTTAGACTCTTAGGGGAGTGAAAAGATGGAAGACTGATTCCTCAACATGGAGATCACTTCCATTCTGCTCTGAGATTAGAGATGCTATTGTTGAATAAATCTTTGTCACACCAGTAAACTGTATCAAGTTGAAAATCAATTGAGAAAAGTCATGAAAAACTGCTTGGAGATTGAAGAAGATTGCCCCAAGTTCAATGACTGATGAAGGTAAACTGATAATGGATTCAGTTCCTGACTACTGCCGGAGAAAATTGATCAAATCTTTGAGATGACTGTTGAAAAGAATAAATTGATCATGGATTCAGTTCTTGAAATGAATGTTGAGAAGATAAACCCAATATGAAACTTGAAGATCCTCTGATTAACCAAATCTGAGAATAACTTGCATTGAGTAACAACTCTTGAACCATGGGACCTGAGAAAAACTTGCCCCTGATAAGATCGCTCACCAAGTTTCCCAATTGTTTGAAAATTCCTTGATAAGGAAAGTTTGTTTGCAAATAAAAAATATTTGTACAAACCTGTTAATTTTAATGCAAAGTTCATGCAAAATTTTAAAATCGAAAATCATTTTTGGAATGAACTTTATTGATGTAAAGTAAATGAAAACATGGTTAAAACACGACGATTGAAACAAAAGTGAAAGATAAAGCAAAAGTCAAGAAAACAAATGATTGGTAGCAAACTTGGGAGTCAGTTTACGCAACCTTGCTGTAATATGCTTTTCAAAAGAAACCTGGATTCAATTAGGACTTTTGAGGGTTGTAACGTGATCTAGTTCATAGTTTATGAAACAAAGGATATAGGCTCAAAGTTTATTTGTACCCAACTCAACTTCATGATGATCTCCAGTCCTACATTCAATTAATTCAGCTTATGCATTCAAGTTCCAAGACATTTGGATTGCACAGATGAAGATGCTTCATAAGCCAGGGATTTTGAAATAGCAGTCACTTCTCCCTTTTGTTATTTATGGTGAGGAATTTGGTCAACTCATCTTATTTTTGTTGAGGATTTTTATGACCTCTTGATTGATCTTCTTTAGTTATCCCTAACTTCTGCCTGAACTGTGTCATTTGAACTTACAGTCGGCGGGATGCCCCAGTTTTTGCCTAAGTCTCCTTCATAGGTTTTGACTTAGTGGGCTTTGATTTTTTTTAATCATTTTTTTCTTGAATATCATTTTTTTGAAAGATAATGACTCCATGGCTTAATGATTACGACGAACCATGATTGGCTTCTGAATTGGGATACATCTTCGACACTTCTTTGTCATGTGTGAAGGAAGTCTTGAGATTGTAACTTTATTGAAAGGTGTCTTGAATGATTCTCTTGTACTTGAATGCACATTAGAATTAATTTAGAACTACCTATCCCCAGGTTAAAATTGCGGGTTTTTTCGGATAGAAAGAAACTCCAACATCAAGGCTCAAAGGGGTTAACAAGTGATTAACTTCCTTATTTCTCCAGTGTTTGGGATTTGAAATAATGCCTGTATATCATCAGCCAAGTCTCAATTGAAAGTATACCAACAACAATTATGGGTTTTTCGTTTTCATCATTCTCCCTCCAAACATTGTAAAAGCTTGAGAAAATAAAATGAACTTGAAATATAAAGCATAAATATGTAAATAGTAAATGAAATTGAATCAAAACAAAGCAATGCTCATTTCATTAAAATTAAAATGAAAGTACAAACAAATTTTAAAAGCAAACAAGTCAATAAAATTGAAGAAAATTGCAAGCATAAATAAACAATGGCCTAGTGATCCATCAGCAACAAGGATGAGCTGTCATGTCTGATATTTTGGCCTTGAAGATAATCTGACTGTTGAAGCCACCTAAAGATTCATTTCTCATGATTTGGAAAAGGATTTGTGACAACATGAGGATTTGTATCCTCAAAAGTAATCATCCCATTTCTGAAAAGATCTTTCACTATAACCTTCAATGCAAAACAATGTTCTAAGTCATGACCAGGTCCACCTTGATGAAACTCACATCGAAGATCTGCTCTATAACCAACCGGAAGAGGGTCGGGAACACGAGGCATAAGCCTAGTAGTAATCCAACCATTATGGACCAAGTAAGGATACAACTCAATATAAGTCATAGGAATATGATCAACCCTAGTGCTAACATTAATATTCTGGTTCTGGCCAGCATTCCTTTGAACAGATGGAACATTAATCATAGGAGCAACTGCAGCAGGTTATGATTGTTCATGATGTTATTGTTTGCGACGAGTTCTCCCAACAACACTTGCTTCACTGGCAAAAATATTGACTTAAGGCATGACAATCTTCTGGGATTGAGTTTCCTTAGTGGTCAAAGCCTGTAGCATATCCATGAGCTGACTCACATTGCTTTTCAACTCATCTAGGTCTTCCCTAACTCTCTTGTTGTGTTGGGCTTGATTTTCCATTCTCAATCTGATAACAACTCTAGTTCCGTATTTGTTTTGAAGAAATAGCTTTACGGATCAATAGACAACTGAAGAAGGAAACAACCGGGATGAGTTCCCACACAACTCGGATGAACGCAAGAATATGCAAGGATGCAATGATATGCAATGTTCACTTTCATTTTCAGAAGAAAAAAAAACAACTCAATTATTGCAAACATGGTCAACATCGAGAATACAGTCATGAAAAATCTTGACAAAAAGGAATATTTACTTTTTCCAATATTTTCAATAATAGGAATTATTTTCCTTGATAAATGGTTGTGATGATGATCATGATGAATGTAGGGATGCAATAACCACAAATAAGATCACCCAAAGCACACATGTTCAAAGGTTCAGATCACGAGCATGGAGTCAAGGGATAAAAACCAACAACCCACAAAGGCATGTACTAAGGTTTGTCTTCATTGCACCTGCAGAAAACCAAAAGGGTGCTAACAGAGGTGCCCAGAGTTAACTCCATCTTTAAAATATTATCGGTACGTTGGATTACTCCCCGACCAATAACATTCTTAAAATAGACCTCGTCCGAGTGTAGTATCGCGTGACAACCACCTTAGGTTTACACCTAAATAGTTTCCGCACTATGTTCCTAAATTGGCTTGGATGGGTTAAGGGTTCTACGGTCATCAGTATGATCAGCTCAAAGTCGGAAAATAATGCCACGTACAATTACTCATCATGACATTGATAATCCAAGAGAGCCTAATCGAGTGGAGATTATCAAATTGATATAGCTTTGGACTATTCCATCGTGTATCGCTTCAAATATCGATGTCCTATCATAAGTTCAACTAAGATCCGGGTTAGAATCTATCTCAATCACAGAGGATCAGAAAAAACCGAAGCAGAACAAACAAATAACAAACAAATCAAACCAAAGCAGTAAATAAATCAAAGTAGGCCGAATGCACTTAGAGATTACTCCCCAGCAGAGTCACCAGTTTTCTGTAGCAGTAAAATCATGAGTGTAAGCTATTGGTTAACTTAACTCAAAGTAAACAGAGTCGCCACCGCGCTTTTATTTTATTCCAAATGGAAAAGGAAAAAAGAGAGAATAAATCCTAATGAATCTAAAATCTAAAAGCTAAAAGAATCGAGCAGAGAACGGTTAAGGGGATTGGTTACAAATTGGGAAGGTTTTACGCACCCAAAATGTATGTGGTACTCCACGAGAGCCCTTTGAAATATTTATTGCTTTTGGTTTGAAAATGGTTTGTTTTAAAATAGATTGAAGAGATGAGAAGAGAAATGTTTTTAAGATTTGTGTGTTTGAAGAGACGTCTGTCTCATGCCTACGTACCCACAAAGTGCAATGCGAGATCAAAACCTCGTAGTTTGTGGTACAAATAGTGAAAAGTTAATGTGTTGAATTGATTTTAAAATGTAAAGATAAGTCTTCATTATTTAACGAATAATTCCGCTAAAAATAATGAATCATATCTAAACATATGAAAATGGTTAAAAAGAAAAGTGCACGAGGACACAAAAACAATTGAATGGGTTTTTAATTTTTTAAATTATTTTGAAAAGAAATTTTTGATATGCTTATATGGTTTAGAATTTATTAAGAAACGAAATGAAAAGGTAAAACCGCTTGACCTAACTCAAGGTTTGATTATGAAAGAGGTTTTAAGTTTAAAAACATAGAAGGTTTTGGAAAAAGGGAGAAGCTTTGAAAATTTAAGAAGTGGGAGAAGATGAAGGGACTATCCTAAGACTTAGAGTAAAAGTTAAAGGAAGAATCATCAAACCTTATGGAGATCACAATAAGACTTCATCTTAATAAACAAGTGAACCCAATCAAGGCTAAAGTCTTCAATCCATAATAACTTGAGCAAAGGGAATAATCCTAAAATCTAAGTCCAAAACTCCAAATCCAATGCGAAGGATAGTGGCCATAGTCCAAAATTAAAGTCACAAGTTTTTTAGATGTTTAATCCTTTATTAATATTTTTGTGTCCAAATGGACAAAGGAAAAAAACACAAGAATCAATATAAACAAAAACAATATGATGAATGATATAGCATAATAAACGCATAATAAAAGAGATAAGGAGCAAGAGATTAAAAATAAAGAGGATATGGTGCGAGAAAGAATTAAAATGTTAGTATAGTATAATAATATTCACATAATAATGGTATGGTGAACTTAATCAACCATAACCAAAAAAGTAACCAAAAATCGAAAGGCAACTGAATTCGCTTAGTGTCTTACACTATAGTGATCAATCAAGGCAAATAGGATCGAATTCAAAGAAATTTGAAAGGAGATTGGGAGACCCAAAGCACCTACGCATCAAACTTCATAAGTCTCGATTCTTAATGCAAAATGATCAACCACTTTGAGATTACGCGACCAACAAGAGGTCCGGTCCACGAAAATGCAGGTATCCATTTGGATTTTTATTTTGAAATCGGGACAAGTTTAGGTCTATGTTAAGCAATCGCCGAGTAATTTATGAGGTAATTACCCTACAAATGAGGTCGGCCAACACCAATTAAGGTGAAAAATATTTGTGTTAATACATGTTAGAGAAATTATATAATGGATCATCCTCCGAAAACATGTCGCACAAAAATTAAAAGTGGTAACGGTCTAATCTTAATCGAGATTTCACATTGATTTATCAAATGAAACTTATCACGATCCCAAAGTATGGAGAATGATCCAAATGATCATTCATCCATAGACTTGAAATAATGAAGATTAAACATTTTCAAAAATCAATAATCGTCGAATCGGAGATCTCATCAACCAAAAGAAAAATAAGATGAAGAAATATGGATCTAACATAGAATCCATAAAAAACAATTAAAATATTTTCTAAAAACTCCTTTTCAAAAATTCTTTTGATTTTAAACCAAAAAATAAAATAAAATAAAATAAAAAATAAAAAATACAAAGAATGACAAGGGGGAGTTATCACATAAATTTGATGGTGGCGAATAGTAAACAGGCCTTACAAAGCCCAAACAATAACATACTAGCTTTTTTTATAAATAAAAATCAGAACAAAAAAAGGAACAAATCCTGTTCTTCTTCATTAACACCGACGACACCTCTCTCTGCATAAAAAACTTGTGGCTGAAAAACTCACTCTGCCGCATCTCACCTTTTTTCCTCACCGATCAAATCGTTCAAACTCTCTCTCTATGAATCGCCAGCGGTCTCTCTAAATTCCGAAGCAAACTTTTCTTCTCTCTTTTGGATCGTCGATTCCGAATCGTGGTGAGTGAGTGAGTTGTGATGAACTATTGTAAGGGTTGACGATTAATTGAGGTTGTATGAAGTGAGTGAAGGATTTAAACGTTTATGAAGTTTGGAAGTTTGAAATTGAATATGGTTTTTTGACAATTTGTTTGAAGATTGAAGTTGGGGAATTTATGAAGATAGAAGATGATTCGGATTGAAGCTTGAGGGGATTTTGGCAGGGATTTATTGTACTTTTCAAGATTTGAAATTAAAGAGGGAAAAGCTTGTATTTATAGAGTTTTTGAATTGAAGTTTTGTTGTCGTTTTGAATTGTATTGTTGTGTTTTCGGTATCATGAAGGAAGCGTGCTGCACTTGCGTTTTTGCTTGCTGATAATTTGCGTTTTACTCACTTGTACTCAGCGTTTTGTTGTGCGTTTTGGGCCTGAAATCACTGTGTTTTGTGTGTATTAGTTGATGTCGTTTTGTCCATGTTTCGCTTACTTCAGCTTGCGTTTTGTGCTTCTCATCTTGTGTTTTGGGTGATGTGAGGAAGGTGTGAGTCCGCGTGAAATTTGGCTGAAGATGATGTGAGGAAGAGCCGATGACAGTTGCGACTTGGAATATTAAGAAGCTGATGAAGTTGTGGTGAGCTTGGAGTCACGTGAGTTTTTGTGAGCAGCATATGTGTGAAAGTGGCCTCTTTTTGTTGTGAATTTTGTAATAGGCTTGCGGAAGTGGCTGATGGGCCTTTTTCTATATATTTTTTTTGTCAAGGCATTTTTATAAGAGGGGAAATGGGCTGAAACAAATGGGCTTGCAAAAAATTAGAAATTAAAAATTAAATTTGGAAATTAAATAGGAATATGGAGAATAATAAAAAATGGTTTATGAAAATATGGATATTGGTTTAAAACAATAATGATGGATAATTGAACTAAAAAAAGATACGACTCAAGTAATCGAGAAAAAATGGAAAAATGATTATTGAAAAGGGAATGGTTTTATCGGAAATGGATAATGGATATATGGATGATTTCTTTAGCCTAAAACCAGATCTTGATTTCTTCTTGCACAAGCCACTAATAAGAATGAATACAACCAATCCTGAACCACTGAATAACTCGCAACTTAAACATAATCACTTGAATCATCTGAAATTCGCCCTGATTATTTGAATACATGCTGAGGAACATAAATCTATAGATTAACCACTTATGAACTGATGAACTTCGCGCACAACACAACTTGAAATTTGAACACGCACTGTCTGAGAAATAAACCAATGGCACAAATGACATGCATTTGAAACAATCTTTTGATAGTTTGACCAAGATTAGGTCAAACGTCCATCTGAATTGAATCATGAACTAAACACCCACACTGAATTGAAAACTCTGCCTTGTCTTTGAAAAACCTACACATAGAGAAGAAGAAGCAAACTACAACATATTTTTGTATTTTGGTTAGAAGTTAGTAAATATAAATAAATAAAGGTAAGTAAAAGCACGGGGATCCCATGTGTGGCATAGACTCGCAATTGAAAAGGATAAATGAACCAGTACGTGATCTTGTTAGTATGCAAAATGCAGATGAAATGCGAAAAATCTTAGGGTCAAAAATTAGGGTATGACAGATGTTAAGTACAATCAAATGTAAGTATTTAGTTTTATCGTATCCACAGGGATTAGAGCGATATCAAAATCCGTTCAACAATTTCTATGATTCTAAGAAAAATTTCGAGATGTTTGGTTTATAAGTTATGAAATGTAAATACGTATAATAAATAAAGATGAGTTTCAGAGGAATAGGCTTGTTGGGAATTGGTTTTCATTCACCGATTCAAAATTCATATCATAAATAAGTTATAGACAATTTATGTATGTTTCAATATTATCACAGATCACTTACAAACAAAGTTTATGTCTAAACTTTGATGATATTTCTACCTTATGGTTTAATCGACGATTTCTCAGTCTATTAAACAACACAGTAGCATTAAGATTCAATACTTTCAGTGAATATTAAACCTAAATCTATGTCTAGCATTTAGAGTTTAATAGATGTTATCTTAGATCGAGATTAGAATCATATTTTTCAATATCAATTCAATCCATGAAATAGACGATAAAACAAAGATAACATAAATAATTATTTATACATAAATTGCATATAACGCCATGATCAAAGAAAATACCTATTGTCTCGGTGAACTACAACCAATCCCAACAAGAGAGGGATTTAGGTACTCATGGTAGCTAGAAACATAATGGAATAATTGAGTTGAACGAGCATCAACTACGATTTTCTGTAGCGTGCTGCACCGAGAGTACTGGTGGCGAGACCTCTCTGGAATTTTCCATTTTCTTCATTTCTTGTAGCGTGCCGCAGCGAGCCTGTAGCGCAAGGTCGTGATTTTCACTTTTTGCTCACTATGAGTGTGTTGAAGCACCTTTATGGTGCACTTGTGTTGATTTATTACTTTTCATGATGTTTTGATCCATTTTACCTGCACAATTTTAACACATACATTAATAGCAACCATTCCTTGTTATTTTTCCATATTCACAATAAAACATTGGAGAATATCATGAATTCATATCTCATATATCCAATAAGTGACAAAATATTATGCTATAATACTCTTCCTTGTGCACTTATCAAATTCTCCCTAACTTGAATCTTTGTTTGTCCTCAATCAAAGCTTTAAAACCAATAGACTCTATCAAGGGTTAAAACTCAATGATGTTTTTGCATAATTGATGGAAAATGTCTTGTTCGAATGACAGATTCACATGCAAAAATTGTGTTTATTTACCTTTTAGAATCAAATCATGATTATGAATAAAGTTCTTTCATACAAAGATCAAATCATACTTTCAAAATCAATGACACAATTTCACTTGAATCATCATATCACACTTCTTCATAAAATGGATGAAGATCTTTGAAAATTCAGTTGTATGGTAAATGGACTCTCATCTAATAACCTTGTTAACATCCTGGTCAATTCATGTATTCATCCGAGCAATTCATGTTTTGAAATATTCTTGAAATCATAAATCACTAAGGGATTTATATGGTTGTATCTTTGCCGATTTTTCCAACGAAAGGATGTTTCTTAAGGTTATTGCTTCAAAAAGTTTGGTCCAAGTTAATGAAGAGTATTTCAAGAAAAACTATTTGTTCCTTCCTTTTTTGTGTTCATTCTCTTTTTCAGTCCTCAATTATTTTTAATGCATTCATCCTTTATTTAATCTTCATTCATTTTTCCTTGCTTTCAATTTTCTTTTTTCTTGATTGCATTTTTTCTTTTATTCTTTTTTATGTCATCTTTTCATTCCTTTATTCAAATTGACATCCTCTCCCCCAACTTGCATGATTCTCACTTTTATTCATAAATCAACTCGTCATTCTTGGTGATTCTATCAAATGTTGGTTCCGAGTTTTTCAAAGAAAATAGAATGGATCAATGACAAATTTATTTGTTTTTATGAGATACAACAATCTCCCCAAGTGGTTTACTTAGTGGTTTGTTGTTTTCAATGTTGATCCATTCATAGCTTTACAAGGCTCAAAAAGGGTTTGCAAATACACACTCACTCACAAGGTATGATGAGGCTCTTTTGGCTAAGTGGTTTTTCTCAAACACAAAGAATTGCCTTGATCCTTTTTATGCTCCACAAAAATTTAAAGAAAACTCATAGATTAAACATGAATCAAACGAGTTAAATTAAGGATTATCAACCAGTTAAATTATTTCTGGTTTTGGCTACATGATTCAAGCAAGAATTTATGTTTTTTCAAAATGAGGTATGAAAGATTTTATAAGAAGCACAAAATTCAAATTCATGCAAACATTCTATTAATCATGTAAACATGTACCTTGCTTGTTATGCATTTCATCCAATATTATTATCATCACCATAACATTTTTGTTGAGTTCTTTGAGGCTTGATTGAGTCTTCTTTGATTTTTGTAAGAAAATTAGATCAATGATGATGACAAACAAAAAAATGACCTTATTTGAAATTAACTTCTACTACTACTTACTACTTTAAAACCATTTAAAACAAACAACTATAGAAAAGTTGTTCAATGCACATGGGGAGTGGTTCAAGTTCCTAATTATGGCTTTAAAAGATGTTTGGTGGCCTTCTGATTTTTGCGTAGAGCACAAATTGCTTGGGCAGGGCGTAGTTGTGCCATGGCCTCCCATGTGGCGCCACAACGCCCTTGCGGTATGCTCAGGATGAGAGGGCCCTACTTAAAAACAAGATTTTCTCAAAACTTTGAATTTTTCATTAGAGATGCAATAAAATTGAAAACTAAATTTAAACAACAACGTAAAAAACTGAACATTGTGTATCCTCCCAATAAGTGTTTTTTTAACGTCATTATCTCGACGTCTGTGTTAGAGATATTTTAGAGATCTTATTATGGTGATTCCAGCAATGTCACCATAATGGTTCAACATTTTTTCCATGACTGTCTTAGTTACTTTCAAACAGTCCCAATGATGTTTTTCCTTTTTGATATTGAGGGAAATAAGTGGTTTTATGAGAGCCATCTGCAGCTGAGTTGATATGTGCTCTTGCATATTGATCTTATATGCAACATCTTTCTTAAAACAAACTTCATTATCCTCTTGTTTCTGAATTTTTGCTTGATTTTCCTCTTGTTTTTCAGTTTCACTCTTGACAACATCATTTTTCAGTTTCCAAGGGATCATTACTACCATCATCAATAGTGTTAACGCTTTGAGTTATACTTTCATTGCATTTCTCCTTTGAAGTGATTTATGCAATGGTCGTGGATGTCGCTTGGTGTTGATCCTCAAGCTTCCTTGCTATTTGACCAACTTGCATTTCAAGATTCTTGAGTGATGCTTCAGTCCTTTTTTGGTTTTCCATAGACATTTGCATAAATTGCATCAAGGTGTCTTCCAACTTTGATATTCTATAGGTTGTGGAAGATTATGCGGCTGTTTATAGGAATTCTGGTATGGTTTCGCATCATGTCTCCAATCTTGGACATAATTTGTGTTGTTTGTGTATGGATACCCTTAGTAATATTGGTATGATTCTTGTCTATGTTGCCACAATTCCTTGATCTTTTAATTGCAGCCATGGACTGTCGTTTGAAGAGGGTTTTTGCAACAAAAAAATACCTTTTGGTGTTGCTTAGCTTGCTTGTGGTTTACATATTTTTATGATACCTGATTTTGCATACAAGAAAGCACAATTCTAACACAGCAAAAGTGGTTAGCAGCAAATGTAAAATAATATATACAATATTAACAAATTCACACAACTTGGAAGTATAGAAACTATTGCGATGTTTTAATATCTTAAACGTAATCCCCGACAATGTCGCCAATTTGATGTTGAGTACAATCAAATGTAAGTATTTAGTTTTATCGTATCCACTGGGATTGGAGCGATATCAAAATTCGTTCAACAATTTCAATGATTCTAAGAAAAAGTTTGAGAGATGTTTGGTTTTATAAGTTACGAAATGTAAATACGGATAATAAATAAAGATGAGTTTCAGAGGAGTGGGAATTGATTTTCATTCACCGATTCAATATCCATATTATAAATCAGTTATAAATAATTTATGTATGCTTCAATATTATCACAGATTGCTTACAAACAAAATTTATGTCTAAACTTTGATGAGATTTCTACCTTATGGTTTAATCAACGATTTCTCAGTCTATTAAACAATACAGTAGCATTAAGATTCAATACTTTAAGTGAATATTAAACCTAAATCTATATCTAGCATTTAGAGTTTAATAGATGTTATCATTGATCGAGATTAGAATAGTATTTGTCAATATCAATTCAATCCATGAAATAGACGATAAAACAAAGATAACATCAATAATGATTTATACATAAATTGCATATAACAGTCTGATCAAAGAAAATACATATTGTTTCGGTGAACTACGACCAATCCCAACAAGAGAGGGATTTAGCTACTCATGATAGCTTGAAGCATAATGGAATAATTGAGTTGAATGAGCATCAACAATGATTTCCCGACTCTTGATGTGTATCCAACTCTTTTTCCTCTAATCCTCACTCTTATTCATATTCTCTGATATTACAATACTATTATCTATATATGAAAAATAAAAACTGAATTTTAAATTACATTGCTTGAACCCTCTATTTATAGATTTTTCAAAGTTCTGCTATTTGCACCCTACGCAAGAATCCTTCACCATGACACACCTTTTCTTAACACTGAAGAATGTCCTTTAACTGCCTTTGGAGTTTCTGATCGCCTTAGTGCACTTTGTGTAAAAATGTGTGACATGACATACTTGCGCATAAAAGTGTGCCATGGCGCCATGAGCGTGATGGTGGCGAGACCTCAATGGAATTTGCCATTTTCTTCATTTCCTATAGCGTGCTGCAGCGAGCCTGTAGCACAAGGTCGTGATTTTTACTTTTTGTTCGCTGTGAATGCGTTGTTGCACCTTTGTGGCGCATTTGTGTTGATTTTTGACTTTTCATGATGCTTTAATCCATTTTACCTGCACAGTATCAACACATACATTAATAACAATCATTCCTTGTTATTTTTCCATATTCTCAATAAAACATTGGAAGATATCATGAATTCGTATCTCATAGATCTAATAAGTGCCAGAATATTACGCTATAATACTCTTCCTTGGGCACTTATCAATCACCCATTGACTCTACACTCGATTAACAGTTCTACACCACCATCCAACACTCTGGCCACATCCAACTACCACTTTGATCACCCATCCGACCATCAACCATCACTTATTTCATTCCTGATCATCAATCGACTATCACTCTAAGTATTGACAATTACCATTTTGACCATCGTTGATCATCACTATAATCATCATCAATAATCACTTTCTCCTACCATCACCAATTTGACTATCACTACAACCACATTAAATTATCGCTCTAACCACCGACTACCGTGTTAAGAACCATGGACGACCTCCGCTTACAATCACTATTATTAAAATCACTATTACTTAATACTCTAGTTTATCATTTGAATAACAATTTTATGTTCACATCAAAAAAGAAAACAAAAACAATTATCCAAAGCTCTCAAGGGTTTACATCTTAGGTCTAGTTCTCACCCCATTAATTGTATAGAATCTCGGTCCCATTAGAAGGTGGAGAAAGATAATTTTATAATAATAGAGCCTATAAATAACCTACAGGCCGAAATAATAACAATGATATAAAAATCATTCATTTTCATTCTTACTAATTCTAAGTGGGCCCATATAGTCCATGTTTCGTATAAATAAGTATTCAATCTTCCTTTGTTTCATCAACATATTAACTCATCACTGATCACTCATAAATGTCCTAAGAGCTTCAATTTAAGCCATTAGAACCTCCTCTTCACAAAATCAATCATCCTCTCTCTCACTTTACTAACTTCACTCAATCTCCAAGTTTTTTTACACTGACGGTACGTACACATAAATACACCATGTATATCTATCTGTATTAATTTGATCTTCAAATAAATATAGTGTGGTCCATGTAAATTAAGCTCCTTTGTGTTAGCGCTTTCCTCATCTCACTTGCTATTCTCCTATAATTTAGTTATCATTTTTCGATAATATATTTTTTTTAAAATTTAAATAGTGTAACAAAGTTATATCCTTTCAACTTTATGTCTAATGATGTTACAATTCCAAAACCAATTTTCATCATTATCACCTTGTGTAGCAGTAGTTGTATAATCTCTCGAGTTGAAAAAAACTACTATCTGATTTTTATTTTTTTAAAATTACACTCATCTTTTTAAAGTACCTTATAATGACACTCCTTTAATTTTAAAAAATATATTAAAATTTTGTAACAAATTGTTTGTAAAGTAATGTCCCATTATGAGATGTTAAAGTTATAGTGCAATTGATGATTTTATATATGATGATAGTGACTAATTAAATTATTAAAAATGATTTGGTCAACTTGCAGAAGGAAAATGATTATCCCAGTGGTAGCAACGTCATCCTCTGCCTGCAAACAAGAATTCCCTCTAATAAATTTCCAAAAGGGACTCACCAAAATTGAGTCATTATTTCACAATAGAAACAAAAATAAGGTGGTAGTGATAATGGGGGCCACAGGTACTGGAAAGACCAAATTAGCCATAGATTTGGCCAAACATTTTCAACCATCTGAAATTGTTAATTCAGATAAAATACAAGCATATAAAGGTCTCGACATAACAACAAATAAGGTTACAGAAGAAGAATGTGATGGGGTCCCACATCATCTCTTAGGTTTATTTGATCCTACAACAAATTTCACTGCCAATGATTTTTGTTACCATGCTTGTTCAGCTATTGATTCCATTCTGCAAAAAGATGGGTTGCCTATTATTGCTGGTGGTTCAAATTCTTATTTGGATGCTTTAGTGAACCATTGTAGTGAATTTAGGTTAAGGTATGAGTGTTGTTTTCTTTGGGTTGATGTAGCACTTCCCGACCTTCATTCTTCGCTTCAATCGCGCGTGGATCGCATGATTGAAGCTGGTCAGGTAGATGAAGTCCGTGAATTTTTTGATCCATCAGGTGATTATACCAGAGGGATTCGAAGAGCTATTGGAGTGCCTGAATTTCATGATTTTCTTATGGCGGAAGCAAATTCAGCCGATGAGAGAACTAAGAAGAAGCTTCTTGAAGCTGCTATTACTAGGGTTAAGATTAATAATTGTACTCTTGCGAATCGTCAACGTCAAAAGATTCAACGCTTAAACGGAATGTGGAAAAGGAGCATGCATCGTCTTGATGCCACTGAAACGGTTATTAGAAGTGGAACACGTGCTCAGAAGGAAGCATGGGAGGATCATGTACTCTCAAGGAGTCTTGTGATCCTCTACAACTTTCTTTATGGTGAAACTCGTGTACTCTCAAGAAATGTTTCACCTAAAAATATAATTGACGCTTTTTCTGGAACACAACCGACACTAGCATTGTCAGCGGCGGCAACGCACTAAAGGCAGTGGGATGAGAATCTACATACAAAGGTTGCACAATGGACATCCTCGGGAATCTTTTTTTAGAATAACATACTTTAATAAAACAAATACCAAAATAACATGGATTTGGAAAAAATTACCAAAGTGACGTACTTTGCATGCATGTTCGTCAATCCAATTGGCTAAAGAATGCATATTCGCCAATCCAATTGGCTAACATGTTGTATTTTTAAGGCAATTCGCCATATGGATTGGCGAACATGTTGTATTTTTACAACATGTTCGTCAATCCATATAGCGAATTGCTTTAAAAATACAACATGTTAGCCAATTGGATTGGCAAATTCGTTGACAAATTGTTACCAGTCGCTCATTCAATTGCGAACATGCATGCAAAATATGCCACTTTGGTAATTTTTTTCAAATCCATGTTATTTTGGTATTTATTTTATTAAAGTATGTTATTCTAAAAAAAAATTTCATCCTCAGAGACATTACTGAATTCACAGTTTTTTTTTCTTATAATTTTTACTTTCATTTTGGGTGATTTTATAAATATATAATCTTTTGTTCAACTTCTTGACTGGTTAAATGAAAATTGTATTTTTTGTTTTAGTTCTTTTGGGTTACATTGGGAATGGAATACTAGAGTGTATTACATATAAATTATAAATTAAATATGTTAATGGAGCATAGAATAATATACAATTTTTACTTGGTCTTGTCAACTTCTCTCATGTGGCAAAACAAATTGTCCACGTGTAAGCCATCTACAGTATTAGCTAAGAAAATAAAATAAAACTTGTATATTTTATGTTCCATTAACATATTTAATTTATAATTTATATGCATTCCATTCCCAATCTAACCCAAAAGAAATATATATATATATATATATATATATATATATATATATATATATATATATATATATATATATATATATATATATATATATATATATATATATATATATATATATATATATTGTTCATATAACCGGTCAAGAAGTTGAACAAAAAATTATATATTTATAAAATCATCCTCAAAATCAAAATACAAAATTCTGAATAACATTTATATTGCTTTTCCAATTTCCTAAGCTTCTTATTACCATTAGCCCTTTGAATCCTTCAAATTAACCTTGTTTCAAGTGTTTAGTCAGAATATCTGCAAGTTGTAACTTGGTCTTGCAATATTCAATTTTCAACATTTCTTTGCCAACTTAATCTCTAAGGAAATGTATCTTTTGTCTATGTTCTTGCTCCTACTAGGATTTATTGGATGGTTTTCTAAATCAATTGATAATTTATTGTCCACTAGAAACTTGATCTTCACAATTTTACTTACATTCAACTCGTCCAATTGAATTTCAATCCACAATATTTGACAAACAAACATAAGAGGTTGCAACATACTCTGCCTCATATGATGATAAGACCATAATTCCTTGCTTATTTGAGTTCCATGAAACTGGAGCAACTCTAATCATAAATAAGTATGTTGTTTTACTTTTCCTATCATTTTGATCACCACTCTAATGTGAGTCAGAATAACCATAGAGTTTGGTCCGCATAGTTTTCTTCTGATGCAAGAAAATGTCATGCTTTGTGTTAAAAAAATTCATTCTAAGAAAGTAAGCCAAATTTTATAAGGCTTGCATTTCAAACTCATTCTCCTGGCCTTGAACTTTGAGAGTTCAGTCTCATTAGAATTTGTCACCAATAGACCATCCATATAGAGACATAAGATGATTTAGTCTTTATATATAATTTGATCTTTTCATATACACTTCATGTTCAGATGAACATTTATTGAAATCTAAATTTAGAATGAAGCCACAAATCCTCTTGTTTCATGCTCTAAATGCTTGCTTCAATATATACAATGTATTTCTCAATATTTATATCATTTATTCTTGGCCCTTCATCTCAAAATGCGGTGAATTCTTGACATAGACATATTCTTCTAATATTTCATTGAGAAAGGTTGAATTCACATCCATTTGATACATCTTACAACCTTTATATGTTGCAATGGAATCAATAAGTCTTATTGTTTCAAGCCTAGTTGTGGTCTATAGACTTTATTGAATTTAATTCCATCCTTTTGAAGAAATCATTTTCCACTAATCTTTCGTTGTACGTGGCGATTTTACCATTTGGTCTAAAATTCATGTTATGGACCCACCTTACACTATAGTTTTCTTTCTTAAATGTTTGATCAGCTCCCAAGTTTTATTCTTCTCAATTGACATGAGCTCTTTCTTCATAGAACCTTGCCAATTCTTGTCTTTCATGGCTTGATTGTGATCAATAGGTTTTGACTCATCCATCATGGCGTTTTCAATTAGGTCTCTGTTATCACTTATGGCTGATCAAGGAATCTTTCACAAGAAATAAATTTAGTTGTTTAGATTCTAGCCCCTGTTGATCTTCTCACATCCTGAGTGCAGCCCTAGTTTCTTGGCCATTTTGTGTGTGGATCTATGTGCTTGTAGGTTATAAAGTTATGCATCATAAGTTTTGATGACGAAAACGTAAGGCAATAACTTTCAAACCCGATAATAACCAAAGTATATTATGACTCATCAACAAGGGGACTCAAAACCAAGTGACTATACAATTAGAAACTATCTAGAAAAAACTTGAAGTTCCTTGGATAAAGATGTGAAAGATTACCATGTCATGTCTATCAGTGTGTCTAAGTGAACCGAGTATTGTAAAAGTAAGGTAGTAACTTAAGAGTACTAAGGAAAATCACACATACACACACATAAACACATCACTACTATGGAAAACTCATTTAACAATGGTTGGGAAAGATATATAATCACGCGGGCCCAGACATTGTTAAGTAGAGTGTGGTTGTATATATGATACTTACAATCACGACTCGGTAACCGTTGTAATAAACTAGAAAACGTGTTACCAATAATCACGATTATTTTAATACCCTTTGTTATATGTCTTTTAATAAAATTTAAGAAAAGTGCAGCATTAGAACTACCTAAAATAACAGTTATTTTAAATACACGTTGTTGTTTGTCTTTTAAGAAAATTAAATAAAAAAGAATCAACATTAGAACAAGAACAACAACAACATCAAGAACAACAAGCACAACAATAAGAACATCAAAATAAACAACAAAAACAAGAACAAGAACAACACCAACAATAAGAACAATAAGAACAACAACAACAACAACAACAACAAAAATTAAATAAAAAAAAATCAACATTAAAACAAGAACAACAACAACATCAAGAACAACAAGATCAACAATAAGAACATCAAAATAAACAATAAAAACAAGAACAACAATACCACAAATCACCCATGAAGGTATTACTGAGGTGGAGAGGCAAGGTTGGGCCCAGTAACCCATGAGTATGAGCTTTTCATAATGAAACATGAAGTGGCATTAATTATAGGCAAACACAATTTTCTCATAACGTGAGTCATATGAGAACTCATGAAAAAATATTTTCAAATGAAGAATTGATTATAAATATTCTTAGATGCCTAAAACATGGATGGGAACCCAATGCCGCTGTGACATATGAATATAAGAATCTAGCAACCATGAACACAATACACTCTCTTTGGTAAATTGTAGAAACATGAGATGGAGCTGAAAAGACTTGCTGATGATGAAAAAGATAACAAGAAGAAGAGGAAAAACATTGAACTTAAAGTTACTAACATCGAAGATATGAAATCTGAAGGTGAAGTCTGTAAAAGTGAGATTAATAAATTTGGGAAGCTCATGTTTAAAAAATTCAAGTCGTTCATATGGTACAAAAAAACTTTAAGATTCCATAAGCAAAGTGAAGAAAGTTCATCATCCATTCCTACATGTCATAAATACAGAGAGAAAGGGCATATAATACCAAGTTGTCCTTAAAAATCGAGATGAAAACAAAATCAAAGAAAGTTCAAGAAATCCAAAAATAGAGCATACATATCTTGGGATAACAATGATATGGAATCTTCAAATAAAGACGAAGAAAACCTATGTCTCGATAAATTATCAAGACGATGAGGTAACCTTTCACTTTTCCTGTCAAGATTTATTTCACATTTGTAAGAAGCTAACAAAAGAAACAAGTAAATTAGAACAAATTACCTTTACCTCCAAAGACACTATCTCTTTCCTTGAATTGAAAAATGAAAACCTGTTAGAAGAAACATAAAGTCTTAGAGAAAGAAAATACGATCTAATTCAAAACTCTTGCTCATCCCATAAAGCCTTAGATGAATCTATCAAGTTTGATCAATGTGATATTTTGAAGAAAAAAATTGCTGATCTTCAAACCACACTTGATATATTCACTAAAGGGTGAGAGAACCTGAGTCTTCTGTTAGGTAACCAAAGAGCGTCTTACGATAGAGTTGGTTTGGGTTAAGAACCCAAAAATAATAGTAAAATATTTATCAATATTTGCAATATCAAACAAACATATAAATGTAAAACCTTAAAATGCAATTACTATGATAAAGAAGAACATGTAGTCATGCTCTGTTTCATCAAAAAGTGTCATGAGAGTAAAGAATGACATCTTCCTTCATACTTTTAAAAGAACACTGTGAATGTAAAGATAGAAAGATGCATACTCCTAATATGTATTCCACTAAAATCAAAGGACCAAAAATATATGGGTACCAAAGGTAGAAAAGTCAAATTGTGAGGCAGATGATGATACCGACAATTTCTCTTCAAGTGAAGAAATAAATATGTCCTATTGTTCCTCTCCTATGGGGGAAGAAATCCATTTTCCTAATAACAACATGAAAAAATCAATGGATCTTTGAGTCTTAGTAAGATCCCTAATCTTACCCTTTATATGTCCTAATTAGTTATAGAGTTATTGCACAAGTAACTTAATATTAAGTAAGTTGTGAAACAAAGATAATAAATTATGTGTAATTCCTTTATATGCATGATCAATAAAAATCTTAATGTGAAATCCTTTTAAAACCTCTTTTCAAAAGTACCATGACTATAGAAAAACTCATACATATTACATTTGGTGAACTAATCCCTAGTAGTTAGAAGTAAAGGTTGTTACTTTTGTAGGTATCTCTTATAAAACATCATTGGAAAAATGACAATAAAGGAAATAAAAATGTCAAAAATTCTAAATGAAGAAATTCAAAGAAGTCAATTTAATAAAATTGATGTCTAACTAAAGAATGAAGGACCATTAAGGATCATCTTATTAAAAATGTTAATAGAGATTTTTCTAAAGGAAATACATCCCAACACTCCTTTAGAATGGACGTTTATGATATCAAAAGATATAAGGGATTCCTAAAAAATCTTAGGTGTACAAGAACAAGTGGTTACCTAATGGTAATTTTTTGAATGTTCTTTATGTTGATGATATCTCTCAACAAATGTGATCAAAGTGTTGACATTGATGGTATCATTCAACGACTACAATCATATAACATATTAAAAGGTTAATTTGATAAATTTGTATTGGATTTATCAGTCCTATAGTTGAACTAACTCTCATATCAAATGCTTTGTAGAGAAGGAAATCGACATTAGCTTGTCATTTCCTCGAAAGGGGAAGTTTCTCAAGTTATCTTGGGATTTTGAGAAGTGCACTCAATAGAGATTAAAAAATTGGAAAACTCTTATTGATTCTCTAGTAAGTGAATTATTAACTACTTAGTCAACTAAATTTAGTTCCTACTAACTTATGGTTGAGTTTCAAGTTTTTTGGAGCAAAGGGGTGCCAAACACAACATGCCTCGAGTCCAATATTAATCTAAGGACCGTGGGGAGAAATCAAATCTTAGATCATGTTTCTTACTTCTTACTCTGGACTTCTCATGTCCATAACTATAAGGTAACTTTTTCCTTATACAAGAGATCTATGTGTTTTGATTATGATAAGGGGAGAAGTATACGTTTAAGGGGAGTAAAATATACTCTCTGATTAACTAGGAGGAAGTTTGATTACTCCAAAAATACTTGTATCTATTTTTGTTACTACCTCCCTTGTGAGATGTGTTGTCGTCATAAAAAAAGGAGAATGTGGATCAATGTGATTACATGCCATGAAGTTTTGAATCTGAAGTTTTGATGATGACGACACATGACAATATCTTCAACCTAGATGATAAGCAGAGCATTTTATGACTCATCAGAAAAAGGACTCAAGATCAAATACCTGTACAAAAAAATCGATCTAGCAAAAACCTTGAAGTTCCTTGAAGAAAGATGTGAAAGCTTGTCATGTCACACACACACACAAAAAACATTCCTCATATGCTTTTATACTTAAAATTAGTTTCTAAGTCAGAACCAAGTAATTAAAAAGTTGTTCAAAACTTGTTTCAAATTTTTATTAAACATTCTAATAAATTGAAAAGATGTTCCAATCGATTGGAAAACTTTTCTAACCAACCAATTGATTGGAGCATTGTGCTAATCAATCAAAAGAATGCTAATTAATTACAAAATCAATAAGGATAACACATTAATGACTTACAAGGACTTTATATTCAAACCTTCCATTTTAGGTCTTCCAATTGATTATATATGAATTATCTAATCAATTAAAGTGTATTACCAATCGATTAGATAATCAATTGACCCATGAATTATTTTCATTCTTGGTTTTTACAACTACTATATAAGAGAGGTACACCCTCACTTCAAAGCATGTCACTTTCCAACATTTTCATATTTATTTGGAATTTATATCTCTCCATCTCATTAGAAAATATTTTTATTCAATTCTGATTACCTTAGTACTAATAAGTGAAACTTTACATGTGAGAAAATATTTTTTTTATAAATCATCATGTTGATTATTTATATTCTTTAAGAATATAATACCTTTAAGAGATTGATTTTGGTTCTTGAGAAAAATCACAAAAAGCTTAAATAAGTTTTATTATGAAATAATTTATTTATTTCTTGACGGCTATAGGGTAAAAAATCCGCAAACATTCTTCGTCTATATTTGGCGGCCGTACACGTTGGAAGCATGATTGATATACGTGGAAGGAAGTTAAAAGTAAATGCTTTCTGGGATATGCTACATAATAATCATATCATATCATTATGAATGAGAAATAAAATAAATAAATAAATAAACTTCTCTTTTTGCAAAACTTCCGTACTGATATAGTTTGTGGTGCGCCTGCATTCAAGCATGACTAATTAAATTAAAAGTGGGGTCTATATCATATTGATCTATGATGGAATGGGAGTATAGCTCATATCCCCCACTAAATTAATTGTGGTGTGGTGGGGTATAGACTCAAATTTTTGTATTTTTGTATTTTTCATTTTCTTCTAATCTTTCGATTGGACTCTAGTATGCCGTACACTGTCCCATCCTCCCCCATGAAATCGACATTATATTCATTCACTATTTATAAGATAGTACTAGTATTATACTAGTACTCCACAATTTGTATTTCTATTACATTAAAATCTTAAATGGGGAAAAATATGAGGCATGTATAGGAACAAAGTTGGAATTTTTTCCTCAAATGCCACTCTTTGAAACCAAAAATACCAAACTGCCACGTTTTTAAACAAAAGTGCCAAAGTGCCACAATTTTATTTAAGGTTCGTTCATGGGGTTGACATACCGAATATAATTTTTTTTCGCAAGCAGGGGTTCGTCCCTGCCATGGACGATCCATTGTTGTATCGGATTTTTATTAATTATTTTATTTAATGTGTTAAATAATATAATTAAAAACAAATTAATTGGAATGTATTGAGTGAATGATCACCGTCAGATCCAAAATTATATTTAATTTTTATTTTAATTGATTTATTTAATATGTTAATTAATATAATATAATTTTTAAAGATAAATAATTATTTAATTAATATTTTCAGAGTAATTAATATTGAATTTCGTTGTTTGAAGTGGAGATTCTCTTTCTATAAACATAAACGTTTTCGTTATAAGTAAAAATGTCATGAAAATGAAAATTTGAGTTGATAAAAAAAGAATACGAATAAAATAAAGAAGTAGAGGAGTTTCCTATCCTCTGTATTTCATGAGCAATAGGAAAACAGAGAGGTTGGAAAAATATTTCATGAGCAATAGGAAAACAGAGAGGTTGGAAAAATGGGGAAGTTTAGTGGATGTGATATGATGGCACATCGTTTTATTGCAGAGGACATATATGTTCTAGTTTTCAAAGTGTGGGATTAAGATGATATATATATATATATATATATATATATATATATATATATATATATATATATATATATATATATATATATATATATATATATATATATATATATATATATATATATATATATATATATATATATAAAAGAAATGTTATTCTTACACTAAAATCATACACCTACATCGTATTTCACTGTTCACCAATACGGTGAAAAATGAAATATTATAATAACATATATATATTTTTTAAAATAATATAAAAAATTATTTTTTAATAATTTTTAATTTTTCTGAACATTTATTAACCAATTTCATTACTGCATTAACCAAGTTTTTACATTGCATTAATCAACTTATTTCACTATTTTTAAAATCATTCTTCATGAATACTGTTCAGGTGTACTGTTCATAAGTTATACTATTCATATGACACTGTTCATGTACGATTTTACTGTTCACTGACACTATTCATTAAAAATATTTTTTAAATTGAAAAATACACTGTTCAGTACATACAGTATATGTATTGGTGTAAAAATTGGGTGTAGGAATAGCATAGCTATATATATATATATATATATATATATATATATATATATATATATATATATATATATATATATATAGAGAGAGAGAGAGAGAGGGAGAGAGAGATATTCTTACTTCATTCTCTATATGTATAAAGAAAATTACATAATGTGTATTATGCAATTTTTCCTTCCTAATTTTACATTTTTATATAAACTTTAATACATAATTTAATTTAATATTTGTATAAATATTAAATCTGAAAAATATTTAATTATTAATTATGAAAAAAAGCTAATAAAAAAAGATATTTAAGTTTATTTGATAGAGTGAATAAGTATGGTATGTGTTAGATAATATTATATTATTATTATTATTATTATTATTATTTATTTATATATATATATATATATATATATATATATATATATATATATATATATATATATATATATATATATATATATATATATATAAAATTTAAAAATTTTAATTAAAGTGTGGTATTTAATTAATATTTTTGGTTTCAAAGTGTGGTATTTAACTAATTTTTTAATATTCTTTTTATATTTTAATTTTTTGATGGACTAATATGATAAACAGTAAAATAAAAGAAAAATTTATTTATTATTGATGGACTAAAATTACATATAATAATTTTTTTGTAGTGGAAATAAGTCTTAATTAAAATAATTTATTATATTAAAATATTAATTAAATAATTATTAATTTTTTAAAGGAATTAATTATTATACATTGTCTCTGTAAAACAATTTACACCATCAATTCATCACAACCATTCATATTATTACTTTAAGTATAATTAAAATAAAAGTTAAATATAATTTTGGATCTGACGTTATCATTTACTGTCAGTATAAAACTGTTTTACATTATCAATGCATTCTAATTAATTTTTTTTAAAAAATTATATTATATTAATTAACACATTAAATAAAATAATTAAATAAAAAATAAGTGCAACAATGGATCGTCCATGGCAGGGACGAACCCCTGTTTACAAAAAAAATTATATTCAGTACGTCAACTCCATAGACGAACCTTAAATAAAATTGTGGCACTTTGGCACTTTTGTTTAAAAACGTGGCAGTTTGGTAATTTTGGTTTCAAAGAGTGGCATTTGAGTAAAAAATTCACAAAGTTGTAACAAAAAAAACTTAATCTTTTCTGAAAAGTAGAGCTTACAAATCCAAGGTCAAGGTTCTAGGGTTTTTGTTAGACTAAGATAAATATACCGTTTTGTCGATGATCCACGAGTAGTTATTATTTATAATGCAAATGTTAATTATAGATATGTAATCATATCAAACGAAGGTATCTTTTATGTTGGGATTAAAGATAAGTTTTTTGTTGATGAGCTAAGTGATATAATAATATTATAAGCAATATGAGTCTATAGGTGATAGTGTAAAATAAAGAAATTTACTATTAAAATAAGATTATAAATATGAATATATTAGATAAGAGGAGATACAAGACAGAAAATTCAAGTGGTTGTTTAAAAAAGAAAAGGAGTTGGATTTAAATCTTTGATCGAAATTATCTTTTAAAAATCTTCGCTTTGACTATGAAATTATTGAATTGTGATTCTTTGTGTTGAAATTTGTTGCTCGGCATAAGCAAGAAAATGTCGAAATTGTGTGAGTGTCGAAACATTGAAGTAGTGTATCAAGATAGGAATTTCGACTTAGATCTAATTTTGTAGTGTTAGTAGAATTAGATATTTTCGAACCTTATTTTAGGAGCAAGCATGCCAAAATCTATAAATAGAGAGTAACCTATTAAGAATTATAACACAATAGAAGTGTAGTTTCACAGTTGAATAAAATTTCTCAGTTTGAGAAGTAGAGAGAAATACTACATAAACAATTCACCTTATTCTTTTTCTCTCGATAAACCCTAACTATTTCTTCCCTAAATTTAGTTTTATTTTCTTCTTTCATCATCATTGTGCAATGATATAATCTTGCAACCAAGAGTGGTTGATTCAATTAAGTGAAGAGTGAAGAACAAGAGGAATTCGACCAGTGTGATTGAATCTTGTTCATCAAGACTGCATCGGAATTCTCCATAGGTTTTAGTGAATTTTCAACATATGGTATATAGAGCACTGACTGAACGATTTGTGGGAAGAAAAATATGGTGGTAACGAATCATCCAAATGGATATTTTTTGGCGAGTCTCCCAATTTTGAAGGATCATAATTATAAGAATTGGTGTAAACAAATTAAAATTGTTTTCAGTTATCAAGATCTTTGGGATCTTGTGAAGGAGGGAGTGACACCACTTCTAAGAAATGCGACGAATGAAGGAAAGGTTGCACACAAAGAATTTAAGAAGAAAGATTATAAAGCTCTCTTTATAATCTATCAATGTGTTGATCCAGATAATTTTAAAAAGGTCAGTGATGTAGTAACATCGAAAGAAGCATGGGAAATTCAAGAGAAATCATTTGAAGGCGTGGAAAAGGTGAGGTTACTAACTCACACGAGAACACACAAATTGCTTCAGATGGAAGACAATGAAAGTATAATAACTTTTTTACTAGCATTACGAAACTGGTGACTCAAATCAAGGTATGTGGAGAAGTGTTGACATCAAGATCAGTTGTTG
The DNA here is from genome assembly GCA_963966055.1 of Lathyrus aphaca. NCBI lineage: Eukaryota > Viridiplantae > Streptophyta > Magnoliopsida > Fabales > Fabaceae > Lathyrus > Lathyrus aphaca. The sequence goes on along the minus strand of OZ014519.1, from coordinate 62,090,551 downwards.
CAAATATCTTTAAATCATTGTCTCAAAAGTTCGATCACGTGGTAGTAACCATAAAAGAGTTGAAAGATTTGTCAACATTGACAAAGAAAGAGCTTCAATGGACGCTTGAACCTCATGACCAAAATGGCTAAAAGAGTAGCAAGAAATTCGAAAGGTGATATGGATTTGTAGGAGCAATTAGCAAGAGAAAAGAAAGGCAAAGGAAAGTGGTTCAACAATAAAGGTAGAGGAGGCTACAACAATTCGACTGGTCGAAGTTAGCAAGAAGGAGGCTAGTCAAATAAGAGAAAGTCATCATACCATAGCAAACTAAAATGTGGTGTTGTATGTAGAGGAAGAGGTGGTGGTTGAAAACCTGGCAAAAGTCACATTCAGTGTTTCAATTGTCAGAAGTATGGTCAATATTCTAGTGATTGTCCTGGAAAAAAAAGCCAAGAAATTGATGCAGAGTTTGTAAAGCATGAAGAAGAAGAGATGTTGTTAATGGTCATAACAAGAGATGAAGAAATATTTCAGGACCAATGGTACTTGGACTCATGATGCTTATCACACATGACTGGTAGGAAATATTTGTTTGTCAACATAAAAGCCTTACTCAAGAACATGGTGAAATTTGCAAATGATAATACTCTAGCATATGACAATTTGTAGAAAAGAATTAAAAACTATCAATGGAAGACAAAATGATGAGAGTCCATTAACTTTCAAATTATTATACATATCATGCATGAAGAGTAATTTACTCAGTATATGGCAATTGGTAGAAAAGAACTACAAAGCATCGATGGAAGACAAGATGATGAGTGTTCTCGACTCAAGAGGAAGGATTATCTTGAAGGCCCATATGTATCATAATAGAACCTTCAAGAATGAACTTAATGTAATGGAGCACAAGTTCCTTGCAACTACAGCTAGCAAGGGTGAATGTATACGACATTAGGGACTTTGTCATCTCAATTTCAAAGACATCAGAGATCTGAAGAGAAGAAATATGGTTTAATGGTTACAAGAAATCAACATTCCAAATGAAATGTGTCAAGAATGTGTGTAGGAAAAAAATCACAAGAACAACTTCATCAAGGATACAAGAAGCAAGTTGAAGGCAATTCTTGAAGTCATATACTCTGATATATGTGGTCATATCCAATTGGATTCAATTGGAGGTAACAAATAATTTTTCACATTCATATATGATTTTAGTCAAAAATTATGGACTTACCTGATCAAGAAGAAAAGTGAAGTGATCGAGGTATTTTCCATGTTTAAATCTATGATCAAAAGACAAAGTGGTCAAAAGCTCAAGATTCTGAGGACTGGTGGTGGTGAAGAATATGTGTCGAAAGACTTCGACTCATTATGTGAGAAAGAATGGATTGTGCATGAAGTGGTGCCATCCTACACTCCACATCATAATGGAACTACGGTACAAAAGAATATAACTATAATGAATATGGTGAGAAGTATATTGAAATGAAAGCATATACCCAAAGAATTATAGGGAGAAGTTGTGTCGACTGCAACATAGATATTGAACATATGTCAGAGGAAAAGGCTAGAAGGAATCACGCCGGAAGAATGTTGGTCTAGTGTCAAACCTATCTTGATTCATCTGAAGGTATTTGGATATGTAACTCATAGACATGTGTTAAATCAGTTGAGAAGAAAGCTTGATGATAAGTCGAGTCAAATGATCCTAATAGGATATCATTCAACTAGAGAATACAAGTTTTATGACCTAGTGAGCAAATAAGTAGTGATCAGTAGGTACATGATCATTTATGAGCATAAGGAATGGGAAATGATTGGAAATGTCAAGCAAGCACAAGCAGACCTCAAAGAACAAGACACATGCCTGCAAGGTTGCAAGAATGTGTGATTATATCATATGATATGGTTGATAATGAAGGTGAGTTGGTACACTATGATTTCTATGAAGATGTCAAACCAATCGATGCAGATGAAGCATTGAAGGATTAAGAGTGGATGAAAGAAATGGATGAGGAATTGAAGTCCATCAAAGTCAACAACACTTGGTCACTTGTCAAATTTCCTCAAGACAAGAAGGAAATTGATGTGAAGTGGGTATACAAGGTGAAGTTGATTCCCAAAGGAGAAGTATCTTGACACAAGTCGAGACTTGTGGCGAAAGGATTTCTTAAGAAAGAAGGAATCGACTTCGATGGAGTTTTTGCACCTGTCGCTAGGATCGAAACAATCAGGTTGGTTGTTGGTCTAGAAAATATGAACAACTGGCACATCTTAGATGGATGTGAAATGTGAATTCTTGAATGACCCTTTAGATGAAGAAGTTTATGTGGCACAACAAGTTGGATTTGTGAAACAAGACAAAGAAAGCAAGGTATATATGTTGCATAAAGCCCTATATGGACTTAAGCAAGCTCCAAGAGTTTGGAATAAGAATATAGATTTATTTCTAAGGTAAAAAGAATTTGTGAAGTGCACAACTGAGTATGAAGTATATGTAAGAAGAAGAAATATGGAATTGTTTATAATATGTCTTTATGTTGATGACCTATTGATATCAGGAAGTTGCAATAAGGAGACTGAAGACTTCAAACATGACTTAAGTGAGTAGTTTTAAATGTCATACTTGGGAAATCTCTCATACTTATTTGGCATCAAATTCTACAAGATTAGTAAAGACTTGATGATGCATAAAAGAAGATATATAGGAGAAATGCTCAAGAGATTTGAGATACAAGATTGCAACCCAACTTCGACTCCAGCCGAGCCCAAAATGCAACTGTCGAAAGAGACATATGAAGATGATGTCAATCCAAGATAATATAGAAGACTCATTGGATCACTTTGATACCTTTGTCACACAAGGCCTGGTTTAGCATACAATGTGGGTATACTGAGTAGATTCATGTAAAAGCCAAATATATCTCACATATTAGCGACGAAAAGGATACTAAGGTATCTGAAAGGAACTCTCGACTATAGAATTTTGTTTCCTGTAGGTGATGAAGGAAAATAATGCAAGCTAGTTGAATACACCAACTCAAGGTAGTGTAGTGATGCCGATGATAGAAAATCCACAGTTGGCTCTATGTTTATACTAGGTGGTGCACTAGTTTCTTTGGAGTTCAAGAAAGGAACCAGTAGTGGCATTGTCGTCATTTGAAACAAAATACATAGTTGCTTTTCTTTGTGCATGGAAACCAACGTGGATGCTGAATTTGGTCGAAGATATTATAGGGAAGAGTCGTTGAGCAATTACCATGAAGATCGACATCATGTCTGCTATCAATCTAGCAAAGAATCCAATAGGGCATGAACGAAGCAAACATATCGAAATGAGGTTCCATTATCTTCGAGAGCTAGTGACAAAAGCAAAGTTGAACTTGGAACACTGCAAAACTGAGAATCAGATAACAAATATCATGACTAAAGGAGTGCAAGTCGAAGTGTTTAAGAAATTAAGATTTTTGATGAATGTAAATAGCTTAGAAACAATGAATTAGGTGATGTGTTGAATTATAATTCATCGTGTCAAAGCTTATTGCTCGACATAAGAAAGGAAGTGTCGAAATTATGTGAGTGTCGAAACGTCGAAGTAGTGTACCTTGACAAGAATTTCAACTTAGGTCTAATTTTGTAGTGTTAGAAAAATTAAGTATTTGTAGGCCTTACTTGAGGAGCAAGAAATCCCAAATCTATAAAAAAAAAAGGATTAACCATATTATGAAATATAACACACAACAGAAGTACAATTGCACAATTGAATAAAAAAATTTAATTTGAGAAGTAGAGAGAAATTCTACAAAAACAATTCACCTTCTTCTCTCTTGATAAACCTTATCTCTTTCTTCCCTAAATTCAATTTTCTTTTCTTCTTTCATCAACTTTGTGCAATGATATAATATTGCAATCAATAGTAGTTGATCAACTCGAGTTAAAAGTAAAAAAAAAAAGAGGAATTTGACCGATGTGATTGAGTCTTGTTCATCAAATTTGCAGAGGAATTCTCCATAAGTTTTGCTGAAATTCCGACAAAAATTTTAGGTGGAAAAACTTTGTTTTGCATTAAACAAATACTTTTGTGAGATGCCACATTCAAAGTTTGTCGACTCTTAAAAGCATGTCTCAAACAAGTTCTTCGAATAGGGGACTATGTTGACATCTCTAGTAGAATGAATTCTTATGTCAACCGTCTTCTTTGTACGAGTAATTTCTTTGAATATATCAAATTAATACATGTGATCTTAATATAATTTCAATAAAATTATGAGTCATACGACAAATTATGTGATAAATATTTTAAGAGAACTATGTAATATGAATGTAAAGAGAGAGAGGATAGATGTGAGAACCAAATTAACAAAACGAAAATCTACCATATTCGTTAAAAATAACTTATTTTAAAAAAAATCATTTAGGTATGTATTTTTTCATTATGAAATTGGAATAAGGAGCATATTTGTTAAAAATAACTTATTTATAAAAAAACATGTAGGTTTGTTTTTCTTTTTTCATGATGAAATTGGAATAAGGATTAAATAGGCATGTGTTATTACTCAAAATGTCACAAAAATAAAACTTATTTTTCATTATGTCACCCTTTCAAAATAAATTTCTCATTGTCACAAAATTTGGACTGTCATGGAGGATTTTTAAATATTTTTTCTCCTCCTCCTTCCAAGATGGCGGGAGGGACCCATACAAAGAAGGGGTCCGTCATCTTGATTGGAGATTTTTTATTTTATTTTTTGTTCGTCTTTAAATAAAACTTATTTATTTAATTGTTTTTATTTATTTTAATTATATAATATATTAAAATAATATATTATATTAAAAAATAATAATTTTTATTATTTGTTCTATTTTAAATATAATATAAAATATGTAATTTAATTAAGAAAAAAATAAAAATATCATTAATATATAATATAATAATGTAAATTACAATTGGTTGGAAATAATTTCATTGTTGATTTTCCTCTTCGTCATCTACGTCTGGTAAACAGCTATTGGTTCCACTTTATGTAGGTTGCAGAATTCGTTTTGACCAAACAAAATTTTGCGTATTAGCAGGCGAATGGGTAGAGGTTTGGATAACTAAATTTTAAATGGTTCGAAATTTTCAAAAAATTCAGGTGGTGGAAATTCGTTAGAAGTTTGTGTGAATTGGGTGGGATTTGACATCGAGGGTTCAACGATCGTGACGTAATACCCAGCTCACCAAGGTTCCTCAGAGAAGAATATAAGATGCATATGCAAAAGTCTTGGAAGTACAACTATACGGTTTTGTATCGAGCCGAACAAGATCTTTGGACGAAGAGACAATGATTGTGTTTGACTAGGGTGTCATTTGAGGGAGAAATGAAGTCGAGTCCAGAATATTTATATTGGTTTCATAGGCTAACATATCAATACGCATCAACAGAACAATTCTTGAATGACCCCCGTCGACGGTACCCAGCATCAAATTTGCTCAATCCACCGCAACCAACTTACCAATAGTATCATACACAATACACACAAGCAACCACATCCACCCAGTACAAACCACAAGAATGATCGTACCAACAACCTAACTACAATTCAGATACTCAACATACACCAACCCAATACACATACCAAACCCCCAACTACAAACACACTACACATACCAATCACAACAACAAACATGCTTCCGCCCACCACGACACCACACACCAATTCCACCACCAAACTTTAATTATATTCCCAAATAAACCAACCTTCATCATCTCTCGATGTGTCTGATTATTACGTCGAGACCATTGAACCCTCGGTGCCAAGCTCCACCCAATTCACACAAACCTCTAACGAATTTCCACCACTTGAATTTTTTGAAAATTTCGAACCATTTGAAATTTACCCCAACCAAACACCAGTTATCCAAACTTCTACCAATCTGCCTACTCATACACAAAATTTTGTTCAGCCAAGAAGAACTCGACTACCTACAAGATGTGGAATCGGTAGCTGTTTATCAGACGTAAATGACGAAGAGGAAAATCAATAATGAAATTATTTCAAACAAGTTGTAATTTACATTATTATATTATATTAATGATATTTTTATTTTTTTTTAATTAAATTGCATATTTTATATTATATTTAAAACATAAAAAATCAATATATTTTAATATAATATATTATTTTAATATATTATATAATTAAAATGAATAAAAAATAATTAAATAAATCACTTTCATTTAAAAACGAAAAAAAAAAATCTCCAATCAAGATGACGGACCTCTTCTTTGTACGGATCAAATGATATCTTGAAAGAAGGAGGAAAAAAAATATTTAAAAACTTTTCATTACGCTTCAAATTTTGTGGCATATAGAGAATTTATTTTGGAAGAGTGAGGAAATAAATTTCATTGCTATGACATTTGGAGCAAAATCTCTTTCTATAGGTATTTATCCTTTCTTCTCCAGATATATTTTTACATATTTAATCAATAAAATCAACCTCAACTTGGTTCCTCGGATAGAAACGGATTCGTCCTTTGTTGTCAAAGTTTTTCTCAACCTCAACTTGGTTCCTTGGATTTATAGAAATCGGTGGAGTTCCTGTGTTCGTCCCGGAAAGTTTACTAGCCTTATCATTACTCACATATTTAGAGAAGGAAATTCTTGTACCGATTTTTTAACGAATTTTGCGCTCAGCATCGACACTCTCACTTTTTTTGATTCTATTCCCTTAAAGATTAGAAATAATTTTGTAAAAAATAAGTTAAGATTACTTTTCTTTAGATTTTATTGATCTGGGGACTAACTTGTTCCCTCTCTTTTTGTATCGGTTTCTTTTTTCATAATATATGGACTGGTTTATATAAAAAAAATAAAATCAAACATCTTTATGCATATGTTAGGATGCATATTAACCAACTAAGCTGATGTGTTGCTGTGTATATAAGTGATACCTAAATGTCACACTTGCTATCACAAATCAACATCAATTCAATATCAAGTGGGTAGAAGGAGGCAAATCTCAATGGAAGAAACATGAACATGTGATTTGATGGAATTGATTGAACGGATATGATGAATGAATACACTAGTTAAGATATGTGTGTGTGTGTGACCATTTTGACATTTATGATTAATATAGGGTATGTATATTTTATCTAAAATTTCACAATTAATATAATATTACTCTAGCTTCTAGGTTGTTGTAATATTAATTAATTTTTATTTAAGAATATAATGAGCGTAAAAGGTGAATATTAGAATTATATTATTACCATACTATTATTGGCTTAGTTAATACTTACATTAAACAAGTTATATACACCCTCCAATTATTGTTATAAATTTTGGTTCTTTTATTCAATAAACTTATGATATATCTAGTTGATATATAATTTAGATATATCAATTATTAAATAAAAATAAAATAAAATATATGTATAATAGAAATAAGAGAATATATGATTAAATGACATCAATGTATTGTGTCAAAGATTAATTTGATATCAAATTTCAACCGTTAAAATAATTGATTAAACGGTCATATTAATAATCTATTTTGTAAGAAAAAGAATAAATTATATATATTTTTATTTAATTTAATATGTTCGTTTGATCAATCATTTTAACAATTAATATTTAATATCAAATTAAATTTTGATACATTGATATCAGATTATATATATATATATATATATATATATATATATATATATATATATATATATATATATATATATATATATATATATATATATATATATATATATATATATATATGAGTGAGTCAAATCATTAGTAAGTTGCCATTAATATTATATTCTTATGCTTAGTGTTTAATGGGAATCAAGGAAAAAAGATAACAAAAGGGAGGAAAGACTTTATATTCATCTTATGATATCAACCAATATATAAGAAACATGCAGCTTCCTTTATGCTCCCACTCACCACCCCATATTTAAAAAGTTAAGCGCATTACATTTTAATTCTCCAACTTCCCTTTTAAAGAATTTAGTGTTTTACTAAAATTTGGTTGTACTATATTAGGGAAATCCTTAAAAAACTGATAAAAAAGGAAGCTGAAACCCTACATATCAATGCATAAAAAATGCATATATGGTCAAAATCACCTTTAGTATAAAGTGACATAATAGTCTTGTGGCTTTGCATCACATATATAAAATGAAAAGGAGAAAAGAAAGTTATGATCAGTAATGATTTTCCCACGCTTCCATTAGCATCTTCTTCCATCTTAGTCCACATCAAACATACATAGAATAATATTTTTCCAAAGTTTAATATAAAAATATAGTATCTATGCTTATCAGTTAATATGAAATGAAAGTAATGCATAAGCATTTCATCATTACTATATTATAAATATCTATATCTTAGGTTGATAGATATTATTAATTAATTTTTATAAGGTTATCAATTTGGTATGTGCGTGACATTTGTAAATTATTTATAGATTACAACTTGCAGTATATTAACTGTTGCTACCAAAGGCTTGTTGGATTATAAATTTAATTTAGCTAGTAAAATGTTAGGTCTATTTGGATTTTAGTGGTGTAGTTTAAAGAATGTTTTGAAAATATGTAAGACTCAATTGATAATATTGAGATATGATATTATTTTTTTTGTGCGCTGAGATATGATATTTAATCATGATAAGAGTGTAGAAATATTTTGAAGCGTGTAAATTAATTTGTTGGTGTATGTAAAACTCCCTTTTAAAGCTTATAAACAAGAGAGGACTTATCGGTACCTAAATAAATAAGTAAAATCTAGATAGTAGTAGGGGTGACAATGGGATCCATTAAGATAAAATCCATCTAATTCATCTACTAAAAAATTTATCCAATCCATCAATCACATAAAAAGTAAGTTAATGGATTTGACTAAATTCATCCATTTATATGTATGGATTAATTCAATCCATCCACTAAAAAATTCATTCAATTCATCCACCACATTAAAAAAAGTAAGATAATGGATTTGGCTAAATCCGTCCATTTATATGTATGGATTAATCCAATTCATCCAACATATTTTAATGATCCAACGGATTATTTTTATATTTATCGTATCTATTTAAAAATAATAATAAACTATTTAAAAAATTTGATTTTTTACACATAAACACAAAAAATCGTTTTTTTTTAAAACAAAAAAGTTGTATTTTTCGAAAATTTTAAAAAAACGATTTTTTTCGAAAATATAAAAAAAATGCTTTTCTTTTTCTCGAAAATATCATAAAATCGATTTTGCTTTAAAAATATCAAAAAATCGGTTTTGTTTTCAAAAATATCAAAAAACCGATTTATTTTAGAAAATATAAAAAAAAAACTGATTTTTTTCGAAAATTTCAAAAAACCAATTTTTTTTCAAAAATATAAAAAAATCGACTTTTTTTTCAAAAATATCAAAAAACGACTTTCTTTCCGAAAATATCAAAAAACCGATTTTTTTCGAAAATTTCAAAAAGTCGATTTTTTTCGAAAATATCAAAAAATCGATTTTTGTCGAAAATATAAAAAAAAACTATTTTTTTTCGAAAATATAAAAAAAAATTGGATGGATGGATATCCATCCATTAAAAATATGTTAACAAATGGATTAGATGAATTTTATCCTTAATGGATGGATTGAATTTGATATTTTTCAGAAATTTTTAATGCATTGTTAATGGACTAATGAATTGTTTTGATCCATCCATTAACAATTCAATTCATATTCATCCCATTCATCCATTTTGGCACCCATAGATAGTACTAAATATTATTATTCGATGATTATTTGGTACATTTGGTAAAAATCTCATCTTATTTTTGTTTTTGTTGTTATTGTTAAAACTGTAATTCTGTATATCAAAGTATTATTTTGACATAATCTGTTGTTGTCGAAATAGTCTGTGTAAAAATTTGTATAATTATCAAAATGTCGAAGAAGCATATCTCGATAGAAATTTAAGATTTAGCTTTATTTATATATTTTTTAGCATAGTTAGATTACTTAGAAATTGTTTAGTGTGTAAGAAATCTCAGTCTATAAATAGGGAGATACCATATCATAGTAAAAGGCAGTTATATATAAAAGATTGAGTAAACTTCAGTTTGAAGGTAGAGAAACTCTGCCATTATATTCTCTTTCTTCTCCTTTTCTCTCAAACCCTAATTTCTCTTTACTTCCCCAATTCATTTTTTCCTTTCATCTCAAATTTTTGTGCAACGAAATCATCTTGCAACAAATGTATGGTTGATTCACTCGAGTGAAATAATGAAGAACAAGTGGAGAAATCAATTAGAAGAATTGATTCTTGTTCATCAAGGTTGATTCGAAATTCTCCAAGTTTTGGGTGAAATTCCAACATCAAGGATTCATCGAAATCCCAACATCTGGTATTTAGAGTACTGGTTGTGTGATTCTTTGGAAATATAGCGTGATGAATCATATGAACGAGCATTTTCCAACAATTCTTCTAATTCTGAAAGGAAAGAATTATGATAATTGGTGTAAGTAGATAAAGATCGTATTTAGTTATCAAGACATGTGGGTTCTTGTGAAGGAAGAAGTAACACCGCTTGTAGAAAACACGACGGATGAAGAAAAAGTGGTGCATAAAGAATCGAAGAAATATTAATAAGCTCTCTTTATAATTCATCAATATGTTGATCTAGACAATTTTGAAAAGCTGAGTGATGTTGAATCAACAAAAGAAGCATGGGAAATTTTGAAGATATTGTTTAGAGGCGCTCAGAATGTGAAAAAGGTGAGGTTAAAAACTCATAAAAGAATGTATGAATTGCTTCAACTGGAAGAAAGTGAAAGCATAACTGGGTTTTTCAATAGGGTTATAAAACTGGTAAATCACATCAAGGTATGTGGAGAAATGTTGACATCAAGATCAATTCTTGCAAAGATCTTGAGGCTATTGACTCCAAAATTTGATCACGTGGTAGTAGCCATAGAAGAAATGAAAGACTTATCAACATTGACAAAGGAAGAGCTTCAAGGGACGCTTGAATCTCATGAACAAATAATGACTGAAAGAGATGCAAGTAAGTCGAAAAGTGATGTAGCTTTGCAGGTGCAATCAGTAAGATAAAATAAAAGCAAAGGAAAATAGTTCGACAACAAAGGTAGATGAGGCTACAACAATTCGACTAGTAAAGGAAACCAACAAGAAGGAAACGCATCTTGTTTTCGGTGTCCTTGTTAGGAATAGTTGATTGATGTAAATAAGGTAATTCTTATTTAGCGTGAGTGTAGATTTATTTATTTTATGTGTAAATGGCATCATCATTGACTTCTTCTTCACCTCTTGAAAACTTTTTTCGTAATAAATATCCCACACAAAAGCTTGACCCTTTTGAGTCAACTGAGTCAAAGGAAGAGTTATCTTCTAAAAAAAACTTCGATAAATCTTTTATAATAACTGACCAACCCCAAAAAACTTATGATCTCTATAACAAACTTAGGAGTCTCCCATTGTAGCACTACGTCTACCTTGGACAGATCTATTGCTACCCCACCATTAGAAATCACTTGACCAAGAAAAATTAATTTATGCAATCAAAACTCACATATAGTTAACTTGGCATACAATTTCTTCTCTTTCGAGTACTAAAGCATAACTTAAACATGTGTAGTATGATCTTCATTTGATTCAGAATACACTAGAATTTAATCAATAAACACTACAACAAACGGATCCAAGTATGGATGAAATATCACATTCATATACTCTATAAACACACCAGGAGAATTAGACACACATAACGACATCACTGATTACATATAGTGATTGTATCATGTCCTAAACGCAATCTTTGGGATAAATTTATCTTTCACCTAGATCTGATGATAGCCTGATCTCACGTCGATATTACTATACACACATGCCTCCAACAACCTGATCCATAAGGTCATCAATCCATGGAAGAGGATACTTATTTTTAATTGTAACCTTATTCAGTTATCTATAGTCCACACATAGCCTAATACTTCCATCTTTCTTCTTTACTAACAAAAATGGGGCTCCCCACGGTGATACACTTGGTCTAACAAACTTCTTTTCAAGCAGATATTCTAATTGACTCTTCAATTCACCCAACTTTGATTCACACATCATGTATGGTTCCATTCACACAGGCATAGTACCAGGTACTAAATTATAGCGAACTCAACTTCTTACTCAAGAGGCAAGCCAGAAATTTCCTTGGGGAAAACAACAGGAAACTCACACTACACAAGCATATGACTAGCCACAAGATCGCGTTCTACTCTCAAGGAAGAAAACATTACGAGCACTCGGTCATCCTTCCTCAAAGACATCTCAGCTTGACCAACAAACATGAATCTCGAATCCGTACTCTCTTCACGCTTAGGAAGCAACGTATCATCATCCAAAATTTTCACTCCTACAATCAACAACACGCTGAACCAACCCTCCACACCTGAAACATCTCATAGAAGCAGAAGCTTCTCCAACACTTGTTTCAATCTCGCTCCTACTGGTAAGAGGTAAGAAAAACAAATTATCACCGACAGTGTTTCACACACATGCTGCATACCAGGGAACAAACAAAATTCCACAACCTGGTCGGATAGACCGACTTGCTCGGATACCAACTATGTAACACCCTGTTTCATGACTCGCAAAATAATACAATAATTCAAGTATATTTTCACCCAAGGGTATCACACATTCTCAATCAAACAGATGTTATTAAATTAAACTACTCGCATCCGAAAAAATGAAACATTAAACAACTTATTCATATGGTTTTCTAAACAAAATTCCTCAATTAAAACATTAGTTTCAAATAACAACTCAACAATCATCCAAATAAAAGAATCAACATATCAATCCCCTGTGTTACAATACCAGAGCAGCACAAAGGGTAATTAAACCAAAACGAAAAAACAAAGAAGAAGACAATGACCGCCATTCTTCCACACAACAGTACTACATGATATCTCTATCTGCAACATGGGTGTAAAAGTCACGCAAAAACAAAATAAAAGGGGTGAGAATAATCACATAGGAAGAGTTCTAGTGGTACTTTTCATTTTGTTTGGAAATTGTTTAATTTCTTGGCATATTAAGAAACATCACAGTGTTGCTCTTTCTACCGCTGAACACCTCAATTCTAGATCCAAAAAGATAATGTCGCCAAATCTCCAACATAAGCACCAGGACTGCCAATTCTACATCATAAGTAGGATAACCCCTTCGTGAACTCTTAATTGTTTAGAAACATAAGAAACCACTTGACCATTATGTATAAACACTCCACCAAGACCCATCTTCGGAGGACCACCACAAACCACAAAAGACTCACTCGGATTAGGAAGATTCAACATCGAAGCGGTTGTTTACTCATTCTTTATTCCCACAAACTTTCCTCACACGCAACATCCCACACATTTGTCTGAGTCTCCCGAGTCAACTAGGTCAACAAAAATACCAACTTGGAAAAACCTTCAATAAACCTGCGATAACAACTTAGTAATTCCATAAAGCTTCTTAGTCCAATGACATACGTTAGAGTCTGTTATTGCATCGCATCATCAAGTTTAGAAAGATCGACATTTATTGCACCACTAGAAATCACCTGACCACTGAAACTTACTTCCTACAACCATAACTCATAATTCGACAATTTGGCATGCAACTTCCTTTCTATCAATACTCGCGACACAATCTGCAAAGGTGTTGCATGTTCTCCTTCAGACTTAGAATATGTCAAAATTTCACGAACACAAACCACCACAAAATTACCCTATAATAGTCATGAAAAATCCGATTCATATCCTCCATAAACACGCCAAGTACATTGGATACACCAACCGGTATCACAATGTTTTCATGGTGATTATACCTCGTCTTGATAACCGTTTTCAAAATATCCTTAATTCCTCATTTTATCACCAAATAGACTATCTCATTATCATTTATAATCACCTCATTTACTTCACAATAACATTATTAATAAATTACCACAATAGAACTTCATAATCAACATCATATTTATCAAAACACTTATATAACCCAACAATAAGTTAGTTCATCACTTACATCACTAACCAACCGTCATACCGCACTTGAACACCTAACACAACTCAAAGCAGCATCACATCACTACAAAGAATATACATGCATCGTTCCACTCAATTCCATCAATTAAAAGCGCATTTTTCAGTCCTATAACCCACTCTAAGTGTCCTCTAAGATTTCAACAAAAAGCCTTGATTTCACATGAGGACACATCCAAAAGAAACACACCCTAGATAAATCACCAACCACTGCATTTCCTTATGCTTTCAAAGAAAATCATGTCATAAACACTTATGAACCATATTTCATAAACATAACCACTTGCTTAACAAACAAACAACTCTCCACCTTCATGGAACTTACACTCCGGAGACAAGTCACGAATATCTTTAGGAAAACATCAGGAATTACACACCATTGGCATACCACTAGCCGTCACATTGCTCTTTATTTCCCGAGAAGCAAACTTCAATAATACCTGATTGTTCTCCCTCAAGACCTTCCAACATTGACCAACAGATACAAAACTTGAACTTTCTTCATCCTCAAATATAATACTCGGCATCGACTCATCAAAACCATTTGTAAGCACTCGACTTAACTCTATTCTGCTTCACCGTACACACCACTTAAGTTGGCAAGACACATTTATTCCATCCAACACAATTCCTTCTACTATTAATAAGGGATTAAGGGTGATCAGTTCCTCAATTTGTCAAAAGATAGCCGACAATCATGATAGGGCATAAACCATGTCCACCAAACTCCAATAGCCTTCTTGGAAACTTGTGCACTTAATTACCTCATGCACAATTCCTTAGTTGACTCAAGCCTTATCTCTACATTCCCTCCGGAATCGAGAAAACACTGTCCTAACAAAATTTGCAACCTTGCAATCCAATGCATGTTGAGCCAACACTCCACAGCCAAAGCAACTCAGAGAAGCAATATCTTCTCCCCCACTTGTTTCAAACCAACACCAAGAGACAACCAGTTAGAAAACAAGAAAGTACCGACAGTGTTTCACACACATGTTGCATACTAAGGAACAAACATCATTAGAGAACCTGAACGGATGTAGCGACCTGCTCTGATACCACTTATGTAACACCCTTCTAACCCCACGAAATAAAACACAACAATCATTTAAATAAACCAGAGTACAACTCAGAAAGATGCCGCATTTTCTTCATAAAACGTCTTAACAACATCATTACTCAGTCATACGGGTTTTTTCAAAACATTTAGAATATTCATTTTCTTTCATAAATCAATGATCAACTAAACTCTATAGTAGAATTATAACTTCATAAAACTTCATTTAATTCATCAAAATACCAATACCTTAGGTCATTGTAAACTATCATCAATAAATACAAACTAGCATCTAGTAACTCAAGAAAATCATCATAACAGACAACATATTGTTCACTCAAGTATGACCCACCCGATGTTACATCTATCAAAGCAAGACACCATATTACTAAATAAGTGACACATAAACAATACTTTCATCTACCTCCAAGCACCAAGCTATTCTTGAGTATCTGCAGGATAGCATAATAGACCATCACCAAAGGCAAGCAGGGTGAGTAATCACAAATCAATATAATCGACATAATATTATTAATACCGCACAACATTTGACTACATCATAAACAAGCACTATTGCATTTACTAGTTAATTCACAACCCATCATACCTTAACCAATCACAATTGCATGGTATGCCATGACAACTTGACAACAACATTGTACAACATCATAATTTACAATCACAACACACATTCATACAACCGATGTCCACATTTCACAATTCAACTTATAGGGACCTACACGGAAAACATATATGGCGCTTCGAATAGTTGGAAATATATAATTGAAAATAATTTTAACATAAATTACATGAAACTAGCTTTTCAATGGTTCGAACAGCGACCCAAACAGACTTACGAGTCAAAAGTTATGAATTTTGAAGTTTTCAAAAATTGTTGCCCGAAGGGCCCTCGCTAAGCGAGCGGGAGCTAGCTAAGTGAGCCCTGCGAATTTTCCAAAAATTCATGCGATGACAACACTTCTCCCACTATGATTCTACACCCTTAAACTGCCTTTTTCAACCCCAATAACCCTAGTTTAAGTCATTAAAACCCCTATCTAACACATATACATCAATCACATCAAACATCACAAAACAATTCATCAAAATTCATCAATTCTACATCTTTAATCCTAGGTTTTCTCTTAAACCCCACTTCTCCCCATTAACTAAACTCTATGTTAAAATAAACTGGAAAGCAATACTCTCCATACCTTAGAGTGAAGCTTTTCCATTGTCTACATCAAAAATCTCCGGAAACCTCTCCAGACTTTCGCTCATCTTCATTATTCTTCATACCTCTTCTCTTCTCTTCTCCCAAAAGCGATCGTAAACCTGATCATATTCCCAACCTCAATTTATATTTGTCAAAATTACCCCTAGGACCCCTAATACTCTTTTCCAACTTTGCCCTTAACTTAGTCTCCATAATTTACCAACATATCCTCAAAACCTTTACTTATTTTATTTTAATTAAATAATAATAATTTGAATAATCTAAAATAATTATCCTTAATATTATTATTAACTAAAATAAGTCAAATAATTTCGTCCTCAACATAACAACGGTCGTCTAACATCAAATAATTGACAACAACAAGCTACACAATTAAATCAAGAAATCGGGGTGTTACAGTATGATCCTTACAAATTTTTATCTTTTAGATCTATTATCATTATAATTTGTTTTATAACCGTCTATTTGCTTAATTATTATTTGTTACTTTTTGTTCGTAATTTCTAAGTTGTTGTGTGTCTATTTGTTATACATTAAAAACCTTTTTAAGTGCTTCCTTTTGAATAATGTGCATTTCGAACATCTTTTTGAATCGTTCATGTATTATTTGATCTTCCATTCATGTTTATCTAATCACATATGGTTTTACTGCTGATTGATTTCATGTTGTATTGCGCATATTTGTTGCATTTGGCATGTGTAATTTTTCGTATGTCTGAGATATATTATTATTTGATGTATATTCTTATATATAGCTATTTTTTTAGATTATTTTTTGTGTTGCTGGTTATTTTTCGCTTAGGCCAATTAGTGTCTATATCTTTTTTATCTTGCTAAAGAGGGAGAAATTGTAATGTAAGTCTAGAATTAATTTACATGTTTTACGATGTTGTGGTATTGTGAAAATTATTAGGGGGTTAAAAAAACGAGAAAAACATTGATCACACTTTGCTTTTTCTTAAATTCTTAAAGTCGACGCAATTCAAGTTGCAAAAGTTGTATTCTTGCCAAATGTCAAAAAAAGGAAGATTGAAGTTGCATCTGCCTTATAGGATTTGCCCGTCTATGTTTTATTGCTTGTTAATTTAGTTTTTGTTTGATTTTATCATTATTGAGTCTCCTCACTTGGTTGCGCATCTTAGGGTTGATTTTAAATTTTTTTACGCATGCATAAATCAAATTGTTTGATTATAGACCTAGTAATATGCTTCTAGTCAAATTATTGAAGTTTTGAATTAAGAAGATCATTTGATAATGGTTTAAGTCATGTCAACTTATGATTGTGAATATTACTTCATTTTGACAAAATATTGAAATTATGGAATGTGATTTGTATCACAACTGACTTGATTCCAATCAAAGTGTGCAGAGAAGCCAAAAATATGCTTTTGTTAGAATGATTCGAATCACAGTAGTTCTTGGCTTGAATCATACGTATTACAAAAAAACAATATTTTCTTCAGTTTGTTTGATTTGAAGCACATCAGTGGATGACTCGAATCAGAGAGGTTTGATTTAAATAAGAGATATGCTTGAATTGAATCAAACACATATACCATATTTTGAGTTTTTGGTTATGTGGGTCTGATTCAAAAGAAATGTTTTGTTGACTCAAATCATAAAAAGCTTGATTTGAATCATGGGCGTAGTTTTTCTTGATTCTTGGATGTAGATGTTTTAGATTGGATATATTTTGTGGTAAAACATATTTCTATTTCTAGATGTCATTTATAATGTTATGACATGTGATTTAAGAATTATGTAGGTGTTAAGCCTTGTGTCTGCAGTTGTTTGTATCAAGATGTCAAAACTGATGTCATGACATCTATGATCGGGCCTAAAGACCTAGATGAATCCTTATTTGTGCAGGCATTTTGCTGTCATTTGACGTTGCTATTTTTGTTTCTTAATTTAAGGAAATATTTTGTGTGATTAGTGCAAGTTCAGTAGACTCATGCCCATTCAAGTTTCTACTTAAATGTTGCATTACCCTAGTTTGAAGACGTGGAAAATAAGGATTGTTCATTCAGTGTTTTTGTGTGTGTGTGTGTGTGTGTTTAGTTTTCTTGTGAGCCAAACAATTGTCTTGTTGATGATTGTTTTGGACTAGGTTTTTCAATTTGTATTGTTTCCCCTCAAAGCTTTTAAGCAAGAGTGTTTGTACTTGACTGAAGCTTTGAAGCAAGGTCAAGGATTGTGTTGAAGTGTGTCTTTGTATTTTTAGAATTGTTTGTTTAAGATCATTGTTGTGATTGGCGGGGAGTGAGAGGGGTCTCATATCTAGGAGTTCCTAGATAGAACTTGAATTTGGTAGTGATTGAGTGAGAAGATTGAAAATTGTAGGTGTTTGCTGTGGATCTTTGAATTGATACTATTGATAGTTGAGTTCCTTCCTGGCTTGGTAGACCCCAGAGTAGGCGTGTTTGCACCGAACTGGGTTAACAATTCTCTGTGTTCTTTATTTTTGTATTTGCATATTTAATTGTTTTTATCCTGTCAGATATTGGTGTCGTGACATCGTATTCGACATCATATATTAGTTTCCAGAATTTCAATTGGTATCAGAGCTGGCACCCTGCCTGTTTTTCTGGGTGAGATCTAAGGGCATTATTCTGGTACTATGGACAAGGATGGAGGATTTGGGAATAAACCACCTATTCTGGATGGGTCTAACTATGATTATTGGAAGCCTCACATGGTTGATTTCTTAAAATCTCTGGACAAGAAGGCTTGAAAAGATGCAGATAGAGGATGGGAACACCCTATCATTACTGATAAAGATGGAAATACAACTTTGAAGCCTGAGGATGATTGGATCAAGGAAGAGGATGATTTGGCACTATGGAATTCTAAAGCCTTGAATGCTTTGTTCAATGTCATTGACAAAAACATATTCAGATTTGTGCATCACTGTCAGATGGAAAAGGAAGTTTGGGATATTATCAGAACCACTCATGAAGGAACCTCTAAAGTCAAGATGTCAAGACTTCAAATGCTTACTACCAAATTTGAAAATCTGAGAATGAAAAAATATGAGACTGTTCGTGACTTGCACATGAATATTCTTGATATTGATAATGCTTCAGGAGCTTTAGGAGAAAAAATGTCTGATGAAAAGCTTATGAGGAAAATTCTCAGATCTCTTCCCAAGAGATTTGCTATGAAAGTGACTGCTATAGAAGAGGCACATGACATCTGAAACATGAAGGTTGAAGACCTTATTAGATCCCTTCAGACATTTGAAATGGGATTCAGTGATGTGGCTGAAAAGAAGAACAAAAGCATAACCCCTGTGTCAAATACTGAGGAAGAAGCGGAAAGAGGTGAATAGGAGAATGAAGAAAGTTTGAAGGAAGTTGTTGTCATGATGGGAAGACAATTCAACAAGTTCATGAAAAGGATGAATATTAGTTCAAGACTAAATGTCAGGAACACTTTATCTGACATCAACAGATCAAATGAGTCATGGACGAAGTTTGAAGAGAAGCCAAGCCAAAGAAGAAGAGTTCAATGTAATGGGTCTGATGGTTTTGGCCATATTAGAGCTTAATGTCCTACCTATCTGAAAGGAAAAAAGAAAGGCTTATCTGTAACATGGTCTGATGGAGATTCTGAGAGTGACTTTGAAGAAGAATCAACTAAACATATCACTATTTTGACGAGGACATGTGTGTATGATGAAGACTCTATCAAAAGCTATGTATGAGGTGTGCACAAGTGATACAAGAAGGAGAAAAACAAAAGGAGATCATAGCAACACTGAAGGCTGAAAAGAAAGAGAATTTATCAACAATATCACATCTGAATGATGAAGTCACCATACTAAATTCCAAGCTTGATCAAATGACCAAGTTCATCAGAATGCTGAACAATGGATCTGAAAAACTTGATGATATTCTTCAGAGAAGAAGTGCAAAAGAACTATCTAGGATAAGATTTAATGGTTCTAAGAACAATTTCTTCAGTAGCAGCAAACCTGAGCTTAAGAATATTGTTTCAAACCAGATGTCGAAACCAATGTCTCAACATCATGAAACAAGAAGATCAACTCATGAAAGGAGAAGATATAAAAAATGGAGGTGTCATTACTATGGCAGGTTTGGTCACATAAAACCTTTCCGTTACAGACTTCATGGATACCCTGATCAGAAACCTCAATCCAAACCAGAGCAAACCAGTATCATCAAGAAACATCAATGGGTTCCTAAGCAGGCTTCCTTGATAGCTCATACTTCGCTTAGAGTATCAGCTAAAGAGGATTGGTATTTTGATAATGGCTTCGCTAAGCACATGACTGGAATAAGAATTTGGTGGTTGGCATCAAACCACGTCCCACTAGCTATGACAATTTTGGGGATGAAGCTAAAGGAGAAATCAAAGGAGTAGGAAAACTTGAATGTTCAGGTGTTCCAAATCTTGATGGTGTTCTACTGGTAAAAGGAATGACGATTAATCTCATTAGCATCAGTCAGTTGTGTGATCAAGGATTTAGTGTCAACTTCACAAAGTTAGAATGTATTGTTAAAAATGAAGAGAATGAGGTAGTCATGAAGGGAGTCAGGTCTAAAGATATTTGTTACCTTTGGGTAAATCAAGATACCAGCTATTTATCTGTATGCTCTCTATCCAAAGAAGATGAAGTAAAATTATGGCATCAAAAGATGGGTCATCTTCATCTAAGAGAAATGAAAAGAGTTATAACCTTGGAAGCTATAAGAGGAATCCCTAAGCTTCATATTGATGAAGGTAAAGTATGTGGTGAATGTCAAGTAGGCAAGCAAACCAAGATGTTGCATCCGAAGATTCGAAATCTTACTACATCCAAGGTATTGGAGTTATTACATATGGACTTGATGGGTCCTATGCAGGTTTAACGCCTGGGTGGAAAAAGGTATGCTTATGTGGTGGTGGATGACTACTCAAGGTTTACTTGGATAAATTTTGTAAGAGAAATCTGATGTCTTTGAGGTGTTCAAGGATCTATGTCAAAGAATTCAGAGGGAAAAGGAAAGTTGTGTCATCAGGATCAGAAGTGACCATGGGAAGGAATTTGAGAATCAAAAGTTCTCTGAATTTTGCTCATCTGAAGGAATCAGCCACAAATTTTCTTCTCCCATTACTCCTCAGCAAAATGGAGTTGTGGAAAGGAAGAATATAACCATTTAAGAATCAACTAGAGCCATGATTCATGCTAAGAAACTTCCTTTGTACTTTTGGGCTGAAGATATGAACACTGCTTGTTATGTTCATAATAGATTCACTCTAAGAAATGGAACTCCTACTACTCTATATAAGCTCTGGAAGGGAAGGAAGCCTAATGTCAAATACTTTCATGTATTTAGAAGTAAGTGTTATATTCTGGCAGATATAGAACAAAGAAGAAAAATGGATCCCAAAAGTGATGAAGGCATATTTTTGGGTTACTATAATAATAGCAGAGCTTATAGAGTTTTCAACTCTAGAACAAGAGTCATGATGGAATCCATAAATGTGGTTATTGATTATTTATACAAAGAAGTTGATGTCACATATGATGTTGGAACCTTCTATGATACTCCTGTTGAAGTTACTGATAAAGAAGATGATCCAAATCCAGCAATCTCAGAATCTGAGCCAGAGTCAACAAACAAAGCACCTTCAATTAGAATTCAGGAGGATGATCCTAAAGATCTTATTATAGATGATCCCAACAGTGGAGTTGTAACCAGATCAAGGGAAGTTATCTCTAACTCTTGTTTTGTATCCAAGATTGAACCTAAAAATGTCAAAGAAGGATTGACTGATGAATTTTGGATTAATGCTATGCAAGATGAGCTAGAGCAATTCAAGAGAAATGAAGTGTGAGAGCTTGTACCAAGACCTGAAGGAACCAATGTCATTAGTACTAAATGGATGTACAAGAACACATCTGATGAACAAGGGGTTGTGACCAGGAATAAAGCCATACTTGTTGCTCAAGGATATCTCAAATTGAAGGAATTGACTTTGATGAAACATTTTCTCCTGTAGCTAGACTTTAATCAATACGATTGCTATTGGGCGTTGCATGCATTCTGAAGTTTAAATTGTTCCAAATGGATGTAAAGAGTGCATTTTTGAATGGATACTTGAATGAGGAAGTTTATGTGGAGCACCCTAAAGGCTTTATTGATCCAAACCTTTCAGACCATATCTACAAGTTGAGAAAGGCTTTGTATGGATTAAAACAAGTTCCTAGAGCTTGGTATGAAAGATTAACAAAGTTTCTTCTCAAGAATGGTTACAGAAAAGGTGGAATAAAAAAAACTCTATTTGTCAAAGACGGAGAAGGAAAAATCATGATTGCTCAGATTTATGTGGATGATATAGTGTTTGGTGGGATGTCAGATGATATGGTTAAACATTTTGTCAGACAAATGTAATCTGAATTTGAAATGAGTCTTGTTGGAGGGTTAACCTTCTTTCTTGGCTTGCAAGTTAAACAGATGGAAGATTCCATTTTTCTGTCTCAAAGCAAATATCCCAGAAACATTGTAAAGAAGTTTGGAATGGAGAGTGCCAGTCACAAAAGAACACATGTTCCTACCCATCTTAAGATGACTAAAGAGGAAAAAGGTGTAAGTGTTGATCAAAGCTTGTATAGAAGCATGATAGGCAGTATGCTATATCTTACAGTTAGCAGACCTGATATTGCTTTTGTTGTTGGAGTATGTGCCAGATATCAGGCATAACCTAAAGTTTCTCACATAAATCAAGTCAAAAATATATTAAAATATGTGAATGGGACTTGTGACTATGGCATGTTGTATTCTCATGGGAGTGTCCCTGTATTATCTGGTTATTGTGATGCTGATTGGGATGGTAGTGCAGATGATAGGAAAAGTACGTATGGAGGGTGTTTTTTTGTAGGTAACAATCTCATATCCTGGTTTAGCAAGAAGCAAAATTGTGTCTCCTTATCTACTGTAGAGGCTGAGTACATAGCAGCTGGTAGCAGTTGCTCTCAGCTGGTTTGAATGAAACAAATTGTTACACCCTGTAATTTATTTAACTCACCGAATAATATTATTTAAATTGGATAATTGATATTATTTGTGCCGGGGTTTTATTAAATTGAGGATTAAGATACATTTTTGGATACTCTCTATTTTTGGACCCATTGGTAAGAAAGTAAGTTTTTATTATAATTTGTTTATATAGAAAGAAGAATAGAGAAAAGAGATAGTTAGAAAGAAAAGTTGAAGAGAAAAGAGAAGGAGAAGAGGAAGAAAACCCTAAGCTTCAATTTCATCATTATACATCATTCGTCCGTAGAATCAAATCATTTCTTCCGTCAATCTTCTTATCTCGAGGTGGGTTCATAGTTAGATACTTTTGTTTTAGTTTTTGGTTGAGTTTTGAAGTTTATGAGTTTTTGGGGTTTTGGTAGAAATCTTGAAAACAAATGATTTTAAACGGTTAAAAAATCGATTAAACCTAACTATGTTTCTCAATATGCCTATGAACATGTTTAAAGTTGGTTTACTATGTTGGTTGATGCTTAGGTTGATTTTGGCATGATTTGTTACCTTTCCCGTAAGAGTGTTTTTCTGGAAATCGCAGAGCTTGCTCAGCGAGCAGATGAAATTTTGCAGAAGAAGTTGGTGATTTTGGTTTAGCTCACTCAGTGAGAAAGGAGCTTGCTCAGCGAGAAAATACTGGGAGTTTCTCGCTCAGTGAGCTGAGGGCTCGCTCAGCTAGACTTGGAATTTTAGTTTTGTATTTTTTATTCATAACTTGTGAACCGGGTATCCGATTTTAGTGTTCCACATATCGATTCGAAGCTGAAAACATTTACTAATTGATGACACTAAAAGATATTATTTTAACCCGAGTTTTACTCGACTTTTCCCGAATTTTCATATAATTGGAATTATGTTAACTTTGGAAGTATGAGCTAATGGGGATAAAATGTCCAACTTGTGAGGTAGCTAGGAATTTCCCTCAGGCTAGTGTGTCTTGAGTATTTATATTGCTTTAGGATATCCGTATTTAGTCTTGATTAAGTCTCAATATGGATACCTTTGCGTTACGTTAGAGCATCTGTAAAGACTAGAGGTATCGTTTAAGGCGTGTGTGTGAGGCTTGTGGTGGGTATTCCATTGAGTCCCACGGGAAGCATAATGAAGCTTGTGGTGGGTGTTCCATTGATTCCCACGGGAAGCGTAGTGAGGCTTGTGGTGGGTGTTCCATTGAGTCCCACGGGAAGCATAATGGAGCTTGTGGTGGGTGTTCCATTGAGTCCCACGGGAAGCATAACGAAGCTTGTGGTGGGTGTTCCATTGAGTCCCACGGGAAGCGTAATGAAGCTTGTGGTGGGTATCCTATTGAGTCCCACGGGAAGCGTATTGAGGCTTGTGGTGGGTATTACATTTAGTCCCACGTGAAGCGTTAACAACTTATCGATTGCCCCTTTTCGTTTTAGGCTACTTATAGAGAAGTGACTCCGGTACCTTATGGAAATGTTGGAAATTGAACCCTTAGAACCGAGAGAACTCTAAGATAGGGAACTTACTGAGATGTTTTGTCTCACCCCATGTTGATGTTGTTATTTCAGGTACTTCAGGTTCCGCAAAGGGTAAAGATAAGGCGACTTGATTATATTTGCTTGTTTGATGGTTTCTTCCGCTGTGGACTTTTGAGATCTTCAGATCTAGTTCTTAGACTTTTTACATTTGTGAACATATTGTATTATTTATAGCCTTTTGCTAGTACCTTATGTTGTAGTGGCTATATTTATACAATGTGTAACTAAGAACTTGTTGTATTTTAATACCAAACATAAATTTATATATGAAAAATATGCTTTGAAGTATGTCTTTTATATGTGGGTATTACACAAATGTTGTCTGAGTATAATGTTACTTGGGATGTCATGACATTATATTGTGAGAATCTCAGTGCAATCAATATTTCCAAGAATCCTATTCAGCACAGTAGGACAAAACATATTGATATTAGGCCCCATTTCATCAGAGATCTTGTGGAAGATAAAGTGATCAAGTTGGATCATGTTACAATTGAACGACAACTGGCTAACATATTCACTAAGGCCTTGGATGCTAATCAGTTTGAAATCTAAGAGGAAAATTAGGAATTTGTCTTTATGAGGGCTTATAGCAATTATTAACTTATAGAATTCCAGTCAAAGGAAGCAGACTCTAGAAGAAACTGCAGGTGACTTGGATGGTGGTTAAGATAATGAAGAATATGATGATGTTTGTTTCTGATGGGTTACTGCTATATCTAAGTGTTTTTCTCTTCCTGAGCATGTGGTACCGACAATTTCTTTTACTTTATGATTTTGTCCTGGTTTTGCTCAATTTCTGGCTAAAAGGGGGAGTAATTATGCTATCTATTTTGGTATCGTCATATTATCTGCTGTGGGGCTTAACATGTTGAGGGGGAGATGAAATCTCTCTGTTGTTTGGAACTATTTTTTTTGTTGTGTTGTACTCTGATACAATGTATGTTTGAAGGGGAGTCAGTTTATCTTTATACTCTGTGTGTGCATGTGTGCTTCTGCTGCTGTGTTGGTTTTTGTTGATTAATGTTGTTCTAATAATGCTTAAATTATTTTAGCCAAAATAATTCCAAATGGGGAGTTTGTAGATGTTTTAGATTGGCTATATATTTTGTGGAAAAACATATTTTTTGTTTCTGGATGTCATATGTAATGTTATGACATGTGATTTAAGCATTATGCAAGTGTGAAGCCTTGTGTGTGCAGATGTTTGTATCAGGATGTCAAGAATGATGTCATGACATCTCTGATTGGGCCTGAAGACCTAGACGAATTATTATTTGTCAGTGCGTTTTGATGTTATTAAACTTGTGGTTTGTTGTGTTTAATTAGCGTGGATTATCAGAAGGAAAAGGATTCAACTTGGAGTTATTATAAAAGAACATTTCATATTGCTATTTTTGTTCCTTAATTTAAGGAAATATTTTGTTTGCTTTGTGCAAGTTCAGCATGCCCATGCCCATTCAAGTTTCTACTTAAAGGCTGCATTACCCTAGTTTGAAGACGTGGAAAATAAGGATTATTCATTCAGCATTTTCATGTGTGTGTTTAGTTTCCTTGTGAGCCAAACAATTGTCTTGTTGATGATTGTTTTGGACTAGGTTTTTCCCTTTGTATTTTGTCCACTCAAATCTTTTAAGCAAGAATGTTTGTACTTGACTGAAGCTTTGAAGCAATGTCAAGGATTATGTTGAAGTGTGTCTTCGTATTTTAAGAATTGTTTGTTTAAGATCACTGCTGTGATTGAGGGGGAGTGAGAGGGGACTCATATCTATGAGTTCCTAGGTAGAACTTGCATTGGGTAGTGATTAAGTGAGAAAATTGCAAATTGTAGGTGTTTGTTGTGGATCTTTGAATTGATATTATTGATAGTGGAGTTCCTTCCTGGCTTGGTAGCCCCCAGAGTATGTGTGTTTGCACCGAACTGGGTTAACAATTCTTTGCGTTCTTTATTTCTGTATTTGCACATTTAATTATTTTCATCCTGTTAGATATTAATGTCGTGACATCGTATTCAACATCATATATCAGTTGCCAGAATTTCATTGGATATTGATTTAAATCATTTACTCTCTTGACTTGACATATACATTTCGCTTGTGGCTCGAATCAAATAGTTTCTTCTCTCATTTTTGTGTTAGATCTCTAGCACATCTATAAACACTTTTCTCAAATCCCTTTCATAATGTTCATAGCATATGCATCCACTTTATGATTGAGAACTCACAACATACTTTTTCTCTCGAATTTCAAAAATTGTTTTGAATCTTATTTTAAGGTTTGCAAAAAATAATTCTTAATCTTCAACCTTTTGCATCATCCATTGTTGTTTGGATTAAGCTTTCATATTAGGGTGTGAGATTTGTGAGAAAGTTCTTTCTTATGATTAAAGGTTTTGTGAAGATTTCATCGGTTGGAATTTGTGTGTGTCGTTATTGCTGAGATTGACAAATTTAGCTATAAAGAAGAAGGTTCTTCTCTCCATAATTACTTTTCAGAGTTGTACGAAAATCTACATATAAAGTTAGAGTTTTTCTTATCTTTAGAAAGTTGAAGGCCCAAAATACTAGTTAGATTGAGTAAAGATCGCTACATAATAATGAAAATTTGGAGCAAAATTCTTGGGGTTGGAAGATTTTTGTCAAAGTTGAGTAGAGATTTCGCAAGAACTTAGTGTCAGATAATATGCACAAGTCAAATAGGATTCAGATCGAAGATTTTTATTTTCAGCATTATTTGAATTGTGATTGTACAAATTAAATTTTTGAAAATTTGTAAAAATCATAGTGGAAGAATAACAAATTTTTAATGGACATCCATTGGAAACTAGATTAGGCACAAAGCAAGGATGAATGTGTTGAACTAGTATAAATCATGGTGTAATTTTTTTTAATTTTCTGAACAGAATTGCATGTTTAGGTTTATTATTGTTTTAGAATTGCATGTTTGTAGGGTTTATTGTATTGATAAAGCTTTTGTTGATAAGTTTAGGTTTTGTTAGATTAAGACTTTGAAACACTCTTGTTGATTAAACTTGAACATTGTACTATTAGATTTCTTATTGTATTGAAAATAGTTGTTTTACACAAATCATGTAACTCAACTGTGATTTAATGATCATATTGATTGTTTTGGATATTCTTTGCATCTCCATTCTATTTTGTATTCTAATTTAGTCGTGTATATTTCATACAAAATGTCAGGAAATCGCGATCTAAAACGTAGTGGAAAATAAAATTTCCCTTTTGTGATCCTTATGGATGATCATGATTAGTGATAGAATTGTCACCTCTTATGGCGATTAAAACTTTGATTCTAAATCGAAGGAGTGATCACGAGTGATGTACGATGAACAATGCATCTACTCAGTCCACACGAAAAGATTTCTTCAGTCTCATTACTAGCTGTTACGATTGAAGGCTTTGAGTGAAAGAGAGAGAAAGGGAAAATATGGTTGGGTTTCACAACCGAATTTTCATCAAGTGTGAATGCTTTTGCACAAAGGTTATATTTATAGAACCACTTGTATGGGCTGCAAGCTAAAAATCCCACTTAAGTGCACGTCCACCATATCATATAATATATTGTATATCACTTAAAGCATGTGGTACCTTACCATATTCCATAATCTAGTTATGTGCACCGTACCTTACGGTGTTCTATATATACTTAAAGTGCATTGTACCTTACGATGTTCTTTATTTACTCTACCTCTTATCAAATTTTCCTTATGTGTGTGACCCTGTAGGTTTTTGCAACGTTGGCAATTATATTAAATCATACATTTAACATAATGAATAATGAGCGGTAGCTAGAAACACATCACTGTTACCCAAGTCACGAAAATGTCATGTAATCTGAAAAAACCTTTTGTGATAATGATTGTGTGTGCAATTACCATTTTACCCTTATGTCTATATTGAAAACAAGGCATATACCGTGTTATTCTTGTCCAGTTCAATATTTGGTCCTTAGACATTTATCTTGCTATATAGGATGGGAAAATTCCATCTATGTCACTTATGTCCCTCAACATTCTTTGTGAAGTCCCTCCACAAGATGGGCTTATGTGGTTTGCTTATGCAATATAGAAAAATGGTAGCTTATGCTTTACGAAAATTGAGTATTTATGAGAGGAACTATCCTACCCATGATTTAGAGTTGGTATTAGTGGTGTTTGTGATGAAAGTGTGAAGACACTATTTGTATGGTTTGAGGTTTGGTGTTTAGCAATCACAATAGTTTGAAATACCTGTTTGTTCAAAAGAAGCTCAATATGAGGAAAAAAAGATGATTAGAATTTTTGAAGGACTATGATTTTTGGATTGAATTACCATCTTGGTAAAGCCAATGTTGTAGCAAATACTTTGAGTCAGAAGTCATTACACATGTTAACATTAATGGTTAGAGAATACGATTTTATCAAACAATTCAGAGATCTAAGCTTAGTATGCGAGGTGACTCTTAATAGTCTGATGTTGGGTATGTTAAAGCTAGCAAGCTATTTTCTTCATGATATAAAAGAAAGTCAGAAGCTGAATGCAGGCTTGGATAATTGTTTGTCATCAGTTGACTAGAATGGAGATGAGGGCTTTTGAGTGGATGAGAATGGAATCTTAAAGTTCTAGAATAGATTTTGTGCACCCGATGTTCCAAATCTTAAGAGGATGATTTTAGAGGAAATTCATAAAAGTAGTTTAGGTATTCATTTGTGGCTACTAAAATGTACCAAGATCTTAGGAATATGTTTTGGTGGACGGGAATGAAAAGATATATCACACAGTTTGTTTAAGCTTATTTGACTTGTCAAAAGTCAAAGTTTGAGCATCAGAAGTTGTCTGAACTGAGGCAATCGTTGGATATACCATAATAGAAATAGGACAACATCTTTACAAATTTCGTGACAGGATTGTCAAATATTCCTTGGGGATTTGTCGCGATTTGGGTTGTTATGGATAGACTGACTAAGCCAACTCACTTTATTCCGATTAAGATCAGTTTTTCATTACATATATTATTAGAGATCTACATCAATGTGATTGTGAAATTGCATGGTATTCTGTCGAGTATTGTTTCTAACAATGATCCAAGATTCACGTCCAAATTTTGGAAGAGTTTGCAGGAAGCTTTGGGCACTAAGTTGAAATTGATTTTTTCCTACCATCCCTAGACGGAAGGTCAAACTTATAGGACTATTGAGTCTTTAGAATACTTGTTAAGGGCTTATGTCATGGAGCAGGAAGGTGCTTGAGACAATTATCTACTGCTGATTGAGTTTACTTATAACAACAATTTCCATTTTAGTATTAGAATGACACCTTTCAAGGCTTTGTATGGCAAGAGATGTATGATGCATTTGTGTTGGTTTGAGTCTGGGGAGAGTGTGGTGCTTGGACACGATACAATTAAACAAACTACTGAGAAAGTCAAGATAACCCGAGAGAAGATTAAGGCCTCTCAGATCAGGAAAAATAACTAACACAATAAACAGAGGAAGGCCTTTGAGTTCCAATAGGGTGACCATGTGTTTTTTAGAGTCACTTCTATGACTAGTGTTGGTCGTGCATTGAAGATAAGAAGCTCACTCGTTACTTTATTGGTCCCATTCAGATTACCCAGAGAGTTGAAGTTGTTTCCTATCGAGTGTCCTAACCCCTATCTCTTTTGAAACTCCATGATGTTTTCCATGTGTATCAACTTCGGAAGTATGTTCATGATCTATCCCATGTGATCCAAGAGATAATTTAATGGTTGAGGTATCACCTATGCAGATACAAGATTAATAAGTGAAACAATTAAGAGGTAAAGAAATTGCTCTGGTGAAAGTAGTATGGTGAGGAACAACTGAAAGGAGCATTACGTAGGAGATGGAGAGTCGGATGAAGGCGTCTTATCCGAAGTTGTTTTATCTAGATAATTTTAGAGGGAGAAAATCATTTTAAGTGGGGGAGAGTTGTAACACCCCGACTTTAGTTTATTAATTTATTTAATTGAGTGAAAATATATGTCATGCTTGAATCAATGTTATTATTTGTTATTTCATGTGTTTTATGGGGTTTAAGAACATTTTAGTCATTTAATAAATAATAAGAATTTAGAATATTGAACCAATTGATTGTTGATATGTATTTTGTTACTGTAATGAAAACATGTATGAATCTGTGAGTGTTATGATTTACCATTTTTGGGAATTTTGTGATGTATTTTACTATTAATGTGTTTATAGATGAATTTTGTGAAAACTTTTTGGTCAGTTTCCCCCCTAAATACCTGTGTTTCTCGATGAATTCTCATGAAACCTTTTTTATATGTTTCCCCAATTCATTAACATGTCAGAAAAGTCAAAAATAAAAATTAGTCGAAATTTTAATCGAAAAATTGGAGAAATCGAGCGCAGGGGAGGGGAAAAAATAGGTCGGATGAAAAATGTCACGCCAAGATGGAGGCAATGGTGGCCCTTACAACGATGGTGGTGTCTAAATTCCAAAGTTACGCCGGCAGGCTATACCTCGATGGTGGCATCTGTAGTTTGAAGACGTGCTGACGACGGAGCCGTGATGACGGCTGGTGAAGATCGTGTTGCACTGGCGGCAAGGCCATGACAACAACGATATGTACCATGATGGCGAAGACCAGACACAAGTGGCCGCGATTGTGGTGCCTATAAGGTCGTGTGTTGTATTCTTGTCGTGGGTCGGACAATTCAGAGGGTCGTTGATGGATCGGGGCAGATTCGACAATTTTTGTGTTCGGGGGTTTGTTCGTCATTTCTGAGAAAATTTTGAGCCATTGACCCTTTTAATGTGTTATGTTTTATTAATTTTGAGTAAAATTCCATCCCATAAAATTCAATAGAGTTATCACTTAAGACAAGTTTTCAACATAGCATGTTGAGCACTTTACAATAGTATAATCATTTTTGGAGTTTGTGAGTTGTATAGAGTTCTTTGAGAACTCTGCTTATATAATAAAATACTAAAATACTCTGTTGAGATGTTTTGAGCATGTTGGTTGATTTTTGAGCTGATGAGTAATAATACAACTTTATTTAGTTGTTGGTAATTTTTGAGTTATAATATAATTATTTATATAAATATTTTTTTAGTTGAGTAACCTATTTGAGTATGAAATTTTGAGAATGATTTTGGTGATTGTTTGAGTTGCATTGTTGTTTTCTGCCATAATCATGCATACATATATATTGGATTTAGGTAGGACTTTGGTCTAGTGAGGTTAGGTTCAGAGAGGACCATGACAGTCTCATGTCGAGAGAGGAACAAAGTTCCAAGAGGAACCATAGACAAAGTTAAATCAATAACACAACTCAGGAGCCCAAATATTATGTACCATATGCATATTTGAGGAGAAGATGATGCATTTTACAATTGAATTATAAATTGTAATGTTGTTGTTGCTTTGGGAGAATGATCTATGTGTATTTATAATTTCTTTGCTGTTTACTTTCATTGCTAACATTTGCAAGGATTATTCTCACCCTTTTCTTTTGTTTGTGTGTGGCTTTTATGCCCATGTTGCAGATAAAGGTAGCATGTAATGCGGTTGTGTGGAAGAATGGTGGTCATTGTCTTCTTCTTTGTTTTGTTGTTGTTTTGGTTTAGTACCCTTTGTGTCGCTCTAGTATTGTAACACAAGGGATTGTGACGTTGTTTCTTTCATTTGGATGATTGTTGAGTTTTTTTTTCCGAAACTAATGTTTTAATTGAGTAATTTTGTTTATGATACCATGTGAAGGTGGTGTTTAATGTTTCATTTTTTTTCTGCGAGTTGTTTAATTTAATAACATGTGTTTGATTTGAGAATGTGTGATACTCTTGGGTGAAAATATACTTGAATTATTGTATTATTTTGAGAGTCGGGAAATATGGTGTTACAGAAAACACAATCAAAGCAATATTCATAATTGAAATCATAGTAAATCATTGAAATATAACAGAAATTCTATTGAAAAAGATAAAGAAACCTGATTGAATAAACATTGATTCGCTGCTCCAATGGAGACTTTGGTACATAGAGAAAACAAAATACATAGAAACTCAAAAGATAAATATTGGATCCCTATATTCAAGACTAACTGTGAGTTTTATAGAAAATTATAAACTTGGATCAATATCTCACTAATAAATGACCATTGCATCAAAAAGTATCAAATCTAAACATGTAAAAATCCTAAAATAGATGAAATCGTTCAGAAAAAGGAAACAAATCATGGAGAGGCTTGCCACCCTGCTACGACCTGGAAATAAATCAGGCAGAAAAGGGAAAATACTAAAGTAAAACAACTAGTAAAAAAACGGTGTGAAAACCACTTATCATGGAATTAGGTTTAGAGAGGAACCATCTGTGGATGGATAAATAAGTAATATAACTCTGATATCCATAACTTTATACCACATGCAATGGAATAGAGGTGTTGATTACATTACAACCATACTTGCATCAGTGAATGATAATTGTCGTGGATAAATGTTTGATGATTGAGTGAGCTATCTTTGTTGTTTTATACACCGCTAACATTTATGAATGTATCTTCACCCCCTGTTGTTTCATTGTTGTTATTTAAATAAGTGTTTGGGGGTTTAAGGTGTTACATAGTTGGTATTAGAACTGATTGGTTCATTCGGCCAAGGTTCATGAATTTGTACCCTAGTGTGCGACATGTGTGTGAAACACTTTAGATACTCATTTTTTCCTAACCTCTAGCCAATGATATTCGGTTTGAAACAAGTGGGAGAGGATTCATTGAGGGTAGCATGACATAGGACTTAGAGAACCATATGAGATAGTCTTATCCAAAGTTGTTTTATCGGGAAATTTTCAAGGGGGAAAATTCTTTAAGTGGGTGAGAGTTGTAACAATCGAATTTTGATATTTTTTTAATCAAGTTTTGGAGTGGTTTTAGTTTAACTATTTAAGTTGGTGATTTTTTAGTAGAGTTTTGTGTTATTGAAATTAGTGTAGAGGTGAACAATTGTGGTTTAGGGATAAATTGGATTTAATTAGATTTTTAATTTATTTAATTAATAGAGAAAATATGAGAATATTAACTTTGGAGCAATAAAATATACTTTTAAAAAAAATTAAGGAGGTGAGTGAAGTTATAGAGAGTGAGACTTTTTAAAAATTAACTAAAATAAAAAAGAATTAGGTTTTTATTTACTTAAGAAAGAAAAATATGGTTAGTTGTCAGTACAAAAAAAATGTGAAAGAGACGAGGGAAAGAAGAGAAAACACTAAGAGAGGAAGAGTAGGAGAAGGGAATTCCATAGTAAAAGCTTAGTATTTCTTCAGATTCTAGATAGGGGAAATTATTCATGTATGAGTGTTTAAGCAAATGGATAACAATGGTTTCTTACCCTCCTTCCTTTCACATTTTTTCCTCATTGATGATGTTTGAGGTCGGAGAAGGTTTTAGCAAACCTTTCTCAGGAAGTTAATTATATTTAATTTTCTTTTATATCATGTTGATTGTAGCTTTTGAATTGATAATATATTGTTTTGACTCTTTGTGATAAGGCAAAGTTTGAATTGATATATGTGGATGCCTTATGATAAGGCGAGAGTTAGAATGTTTAATCCTTAAATGATTGAATATGTGATGTTGATGTAATAACATGTTATATTTGTAATGTTTTAGTTATATTGTTCATAATTATGTTTACTTGTGTGTGTTGGGGGTGGTTAAGACTCAAACAAGTGAGTTTTTAATCTGTTCAATATGAAGAAAAATCAGAAAAAATCACAGATAGATACAGTAGGGGATTAACCATCTTGTTTCATTCATAGCTTGGGTTTCATAAGTCTGTTTGAGGTTTTGTTAGTTGCTTTATAAAGATAAAGCAATAATATTTATGTTGAATTGGGGAAATTGGGTCTAGAAGTACTACAAAAGTATTAGTTCTCTATTTTTTATACCAGAGGCGTAGTCAAAATTCAATTACGCGTTGAACATATCTTTTCATGCATAACTTGAGTTTCTTAAATATGATCGAGATGCAACCAATTGTGTTTGAAATATGGTTTGAAGAACATTTAAACTAGAGAGTTTCATAATTTTATCACAAGTCTATAATTTTTGGTGCTATTGTGAAGTTAAACATTTTTTAGTGTTTATGAAGGAATCATCGTGATATGGATAAATTGAAATGAATAAAAATTGAGTTTTATAACTCTGATCAAGATGAAATTAATTGCACTTTAAATAGGGTTTATAGAAATTATAAACTTAAGAGTTTCATAATTTTTATGATAAGCCTATAATATTTGGTGCTATTGTGAAATGAGACAATTTTAGAGTTAAGGCAAGGGTTTGGGGAAACCCTTGGAGCGACTTAAAGAATTTGAATATATTTATAAATAACTTGATTTTGAGTTATTTGATATGTTCAGAGTTTTTTTTAAGGTCATGAATCACAAGAAAGGGGGTGGTTTAAAGTTAGGTTTCAAGAATGATAGTTTTTTTGCAATCCAAAACAACAACAAATAATGAACAGAATTATGAAGTACTCCAGGATTTTTATCTTGGTTCATCGTTAACTAGGCTACCTCTATTCCATGCACCTGAGTAATTTTCCTTATACAAAGACTTAATCCAATAATCAAACCTGATTATGAATGGAGTGACAACCTGTCCTGACTTTTTTCAGGAATCTAACCAAACTGGTCTCCTAAGAAAACTGACGGTCACTGACTCCTTAAGACCTGACCTACCTGGTCGCTTAAGAATATTTCTTAATAACAACATATTACTAACTTCTCAAGAGTATGACCTTACTTGGTCGCTTGAGGATCTCAATCAAAATTGTATTTACATATGCTTCTCAAAAACAGATACACAAGTTTACAATCAAGATCTACACTTCACAAGAATATACAATGATCTTTGTTCTAAGTGTCAGAAAAAATTCTTATTTGTTTTTTGTATGTGAGTATTGATGTAATTTTGGCGCATATTAATTCTCTGTTTGTCACCTTCTTCAATCTTCAAAGTCCTCTTTAAATATATGCAATATAGATTCATTGTGGTGAAGATTAAAATATCCTCTAAGTATCCATTGGAGAAGATCAATTCAAACGAAACACTAGAGTGGTGACGTAGCTTGTTGTTGGTGAATATGATTGGATGCAAAATACTTATTTTATACAAAGTATAATACTTTATGGAAAAAGTATATTTGCTTATGTACTTCTATCACATAAAATATTTTGTTGAATTTTGGAAAACTTTCATTTAAAGCCTTCTAATATTTGTTATTGGAGTTTGAGTAGCTTTACCAAGGTGTGTCTTCAGAATCTTTTGGTGAGACTTCATAGTCTTTGAATGATGAGTTTTGAGAGCCCACATGCAAATATTCAGAGATTTTTATATCAGAGTCATTCTTGAGAACATCCGTTCAGAACGATGACTTTGGTAAATCATAGTTGACTAACACTTCTTTTCATAGGTTCAGAGTCTTGACATCATCAGATTCAGAATCAGTTCTATGTTTCTCCATACTCAGTAAACTGGTTAGAATATTAAATTGTTATCTTATATTTTGTTATCACCAAAACATTAGGATAGTTGTAGAACCAAACTTGTTCCAACATATTTGACATTCTTAGAGTTGAGTTTGATGTATTTGATATTTTTTAGAGTTGAGCATGAAATGTTTATAATCGATTTTGAATTATTTGACATTCTTAGAGTTGATTTTGAGGTATTTGATATTTTTAGATTTGAGTTTAATAAGGGGGTTGAGTTACGAGTTACTTGTTTGTTTAATATCTTGCATCATGTATGTCAAAGATAGGTGTATGAAGTTTGGTCTAGAGATGAGTTTCTGGTTCAGAGGTAGGGACCAGTGACGAGTCTGGGACTTCAGTCCAATGATGTGTTCCAGTTTCAAAACTGGGAACCTGGGATGAGTTTTGGTTCATAGAGGAACCTTCGTTGGATGGATAATGTGTAACATAACTTTGATAATCAAAACTTGGTACTACATGCATTAGAATAAGATGTGTTGATTGCATTGCAAACATAACTACACTAATAAATGATGATTGTTGTGGATGATTATATGTTTGATGATTGAGTGGGATATCTTTATTTTTATAAGCACCACTTGTGAAGTCAAGCTTCTTCACCATCATGTTTTGATGAAGACAACTACTATGTGTATTTATCAAATGACGACAAAAAGCATCATGAAGCAATATAACTATGGATCAAGATTGCAACATTAGAAGACTTGCATTGATTTTTATTTATTGAGATATAAGCATGCAATATATATTGATAAAATTATGCTCAAAATAATCTTCAAAATTCACTTGCATGCATGGTTCATTTGGTTGAAAATATATCATTATTTCTAGCTTTAAAAAACAAAATATTTTTTTATCATACATTTGAAAATTTATTTTTTCATATTTGAACCATGTTAAATCACTTTCAAATATAATTCATTTAATTGGATAAATCAATAGACGTTTGGTTCAAATATTTAGACAAAATTTTCAAGTTTTCATTTTTTAAACATGAAGTTTTGGGTAAATTATGACGTTTTGAACCGTCGTAACAACATTAAAATCCGCCCTAATTTGCACCCATTTACGCAATATTTTAATTTTGAAATTCAAAAATTGTTCTGCATTTGTTAAGTCAAGTATCTGTTAAAACTGACTTAACAAGTCCTGTACGAATTTGAAAAAACAATAATTTTTTAACACCTTTTCATGCTTCTTTTCATGAAACCATTTCTTTTTAATTTGACAATTGTTCATGATTCTTTTTGCACAACTTTACCATGTTTCATAGAGGTGTTATGCACTTATAAATACACGAAATTCAAATTAAATTC
The DNA here is from genome assembly GCA_963966055.1 of Lathyrus aphaca. NCBI lineage: Eukaryota > Viridiplantae > Streptophyta > Magnoliopsida > Fabales > Fabaceae > Lathyrus > Lathyrus aphaca. Next base: position 62,052,785 of record OZ014519.1, on the reverse strand, counting down.
AACCTCTTCCATTGTAATTTAACATCATTATAATCATTCAATTTTCAAAACAAGTGCTTGTGTTCTTGAACTTTCACAAGGATTTTTTCTGCTTGTATTTCCATATCAATCCAGAAAAATTTATACCATATATAAAAACACTTGAGCACTATATTCTATCATTATAATTTGTTTGTTTGGAAGAGAAGATCAATTATATTGATACATCACTCAAAGTGATAATTGCTCTACAAATTTCATTATTCTTAAAACCTCCTGTTATATTCATATCTTATTTTTCAGTATTATTGGAATTAAGATTACTTGGTTTTGTATTCCTTGTTGTCTAAGATTGTTGGAAGCAAGAGGATAAAAGTGAGAGGATTATTCTCATTTCAACTTGGCTGATCTAAGAGGATTGTTTTGGGTGGTTTTATTGGTTAGAGTCTTGTATAGAAAAACTAGGTTGTTTTGTCTAGAGATCTAACAATAATTAAATCTCTTTAGTGTTGAAAGGAGAATGGAGTATTCTCGGGCTGTGAGGGAAACCAAGATACATCTGTGTGTTCTTTACTTTCTGCAATTTACCATTTTCCATCACATAGTAACCTTTAGGAAAGTAAAAGTTAAAACCGTCAAAAATTCGGAAAAATATTTAAGTACCTAATTCACCCCCTCTTAGGCATACTTTATACTTACACCACTAACATTTATGAATGCATTCACACCCCATATTGTTTATGTGTTGTTCTTTACCCATTTGGTATAGATACTCGGGTAGAGGAGCCTTGGTTGCGGTTGAGTTGGAGGATGGCATAGTGGCATTCTTTGTGGTTTATTGCTTTTGATTTTATTTTAGTTTTGTGTGTCGGTATGATAGTGTAACACTGAGATGGATTATCTTATTTATGTTTGTTTTGCTAGTTTTTTAATTGAACATCTATTATTTAAATGAAGTGATGGCGAAGACCAGACACAAGTGGCTGCGATTGCGGTGCCTATAAGGTCGTGTGTTGTATTCTTGTCGTGGGTCGGACAATTCAGAGGGTCGTTGATGGAACGGGGCAGATTCGACAATTTTTGTGTTCGGGGGTTTGTTCGTCATTTCTGAGAAAATTTTGAGCCATTGACCCTTTTAATGTGTTATGTTTTATTAATTTTGAGTAAAATTCCATCCCATAAAATTCAATAGAGTTATCACTTAAGACAAGTTTTCAACATAGCATGTTGAGCACTTTATAATAGTATAATCATTTTTGGAGTTTGTGAGTTGTATAGAGTTCTTTGAGAACTCTGCTTATATAATATATATATATATATATATATATATATATATATATATATATATATATATATATATATATATATATCAATATAACCTTTTAGAAGCTTTGTGTATATAATAAAATACTCTGTTGAGATGTTTTGAGCATGTTGGTTGATTTTTGAGCTGATGAGTAATAATACAACTTTATATAGTTGTTGGTAATTTTTGAGTTATAATATAATTATTTATATAAATATTTTTTTAGTTGAGTAACCTATTTGAGTATGAAATTTTGAGAATGATTTTGGTGATTGTTTGAGTTGCATTGTTGTTTTCTGCCATAATCATGCATACATATATATTGGATTTAGGTAGGACTTTGGTCTAGTGAGGTTAGGTTCAGAGAGGACCATGACTGTCTCATGTCGAGAGAGGAATAAAGTTCCAAGAGGAACCATAGACAAAGTTAAATCAATAACACAACTCGGAAGCCCAAATATTATGTACCATATGCATATTTGAGGAGAAGATGGTGCATTTTGCAATTGAATTATAAATTGTAATTTTGTTGTTGCTTTGGGAGAATGATCTATGTGTATTTATAATTTCTTTGCTGTTTACTTTCATTGCTAACATTTGTAAGGATTATTCTCACCCTTTTCTTTTGTTTGTGTGTGGCTTTTATGCCCATGTTGCAGATACAGGTAGCATGTAATGCGATTGTGTGGAAGAATGGTGGTCATTGTCTTCTTCTTTGTTTTTTTTGTTGTTTTGGTTTAGTACCCTTTGTGTCGCTCTAGTATTGTAACACAAGGGATTGTGATGTTGTTTCTTTCATTTGGATGATTGTTGAGTTTTTTTTCCCGAAACTAATGTTTTAATTGAGTAATTTTGTTTATGATACCATGTGAAGGTGGTGTTTAATGTTTCATTTTTTTGCTGCGAGTTGTTTAATTTAATAACATGTGTTTGATTTGAGAATGTGTGATACTCTTGGGTGAAAATATACTTGAATTATTGTATTATTTTGCGAGTCGGGAAATATGGTGTTAAAGAAAACACAATCAAAACAATATTCATAATTGAAATCATAGTAAATCATTGAAATATAACAGAAATTCTATTGAAAAAGATAAAGAAACCTGATTGAATAAACATTGATTCGCTGCTCCAATGGAGACTTTGGTACATAGAGAAAACAAAATACATAGAAACTCAAAAGATAAAAATTGGATCCCTATACTCAAGACTAACTGTGAGTTTTATAGAAAATTATAAACTTGGATCAATATCTCACTAATAAATGACCATTGCATCAAACAGTATCAAATCTAAACATGTAAAAATCCTAAAATAGATGAAATCGTTCAGAAAAAGGAAACAAATCATGGAGAGGCTCGCCACCCTGCTATGACCTGGAAGTAAATCAGGCAGAAAAGGGAAAATACTAAAGTAAAACAACTAGTAAAAAAACGGTGTGAAAACCACTTATCATGGAATTAGGTTTAGAGAGGAACCATCTGTGGATGGATAAATAAGTAATATAACTCTGATATCCATAACTTTATACCACATGCAATGGAATAGAGGTGTTGATTACATTATAACCATACTTGCATCAGTGAATGATAATTGTCGTGGATAAATGTTTGATGATTGAGTGAGCTATCTTTGTTGTTTTATACACCGCTAACATTTATGAATGTATCTTCACCCCCTGTTGTTTCATTGTTGTTATTTAAATAAGTGTTTGGGGGTTTAAGGTGTTACATAGTTGGTATTAGAGCTGATTGGTTCATTCGGCCAAGGTTCATGAATTTGTACCCTAGTGTGCGACATGTGTGTAAAACACTTTCGATACTCGTTTTTTCCTAACCTCTAGCCAATGATATTCGGTTTGAAACAAGTGGGAGAGGATTCATTGAGGGTAGCATGACATAGGACTTAGAGAACCATATGAGATAGTCTTATCCAAAGTTGTTTTATCGGGAAATATTCAAGGGGGAAAATTCTTTAAGTGGGTGAGAGTTGTAACAACCGAATTTTGATATTTTTTTAATCGAGTTTTGGAGTGGTTTTAGTTTAACTATTTAAGTTGGTGATTTTTTAGTAGAGTTTTGTGTTATTGAAATTAGTGTAGAGGTGAACAATTGTGGTTTAGGGATAAATTGGATTTAATTAGATTTTTAATTATTTAATTAGTAGAGAAAATATGAGAATATTAACTTTGGAGCAATAAAATATACTTTAAAAAAAATTAAGGAGGTGAGTGAAGTTATAGAGAGTGAGAGTTTTTAAAAATTAACTAAAATAAAAAAGAATTAGGTTTTTATTTATTTAAGAAAGAAAAATATGGTTAGTTGTCAGTACAAAAAAAATGTGAAAGAGACGAGGGAGAGAAGAGAAAACACTCAGAGAGGAAGAGTAGGAGAAGGGAATTCCATAGTAAAAGCTTAGTATTTCTTCATATTCTAGGTAGGGGAAATTATTCATGTATGAGTGTTTAAGCAAATGGATAACAATGGTTTCTTACCCTCCTTCCTTTCACGTTTTTTCCTCATTGATGATGTTTGAGGTCGGAGAAGGTTTTAGCAAACCTTTCTCAGGAAGTTAATTATATTTAATTTTCTTTTATATCATGTTGATTGTAGCTTTTGAATTGATAATATATTGTTTTGACTCTTTGTGATAAGGCAAAGTTTGAATTGATATATGTGGATGCCTTATGATAAGGCGAGAGTTAGAATGTTTAATCCTTAAATGATTGAATATGTGATGTTGATGTAATAACATGTTATATTTGTAATGTTTTAGTTATATTGTTCATAATTATGTTTACTTGTGTGTGTTGGGGATGGTTAAGACTCAAACAAGTGAGTTTTTAATCTGTTCAATATGAAGAAAAATCAGAAAAAATCACAGATAGATACAGTAGGGGATTAACCATCTTGTTTCATTCATAGCTTGGGTTTCATAAGTCTGTTTGAGGTTTTTTTAGTTGCTTTATAAAGATAAAGCAATAATATTTATGTTGAATTGGGGAAATTGGGTCTAGAAGTACTACAAGAGTATTAGTTCTCTATTTTTTATACCAGAGGCGTAGTCAAAATTCAATTACGCGTTGAACATCTCTTTTCATGCATAACTTGAGTTTCTTAAATATGATCGAGATGCAACCAATTGTGTTTGAAAGATGGTTTGAAGAACATTTAAACTAGAGAGTTTTATAATTTTATCACAAGTCTATAATTTTTGGTGCTATTGTGAAGTTAAACATTTTTTAGTGTTTATGAAGGAATCATCGTGATATGGATAAATTGAAATGAATAAAAATTGAGTTTTATAACTCTGATCAAGATGAAATTAATTGCACTTTAAATAGGGTTTATAGAAATTATAAACTTAAGAGTTTCATAATTTTTATGATAAGCCTATAATATTTGGTGCTATTGTGAAATGAGACAATTTTAGAGTTAAGGCAAGGGTTTGGGGAAACCCTTGGAGCGACTTAAAGAATTTGAATATATTTATAAATAACTTGATTTTGAGTTATTTGATATGTTCAGAGTTTTTTTTAAGGTCATGAATCACAAGAAAGGGGGTGGTTTGAAGTTAGGTTTCAAGAATGATAGTTTTTTTGCAATCCAAAACAACAACAAATAATGAACAGAATTATGAAGTACTCCAGGATTTTTATCTTGGTTCATCGTTAACTAGGCTACCTCTATTCCATCCACCTGAGTAATTTTCCTTATACAAAGACTTAATCCAATAATCAAACCTGATTATGAATGGAGTGACAACCTGTCCTGACTTTTTTCAGGAATCTAACCAAACTGGTCTCCTAAGAAAACTGACGGTCACTGACTCCTTAAGACTTGACCTACCTGGTCGCTTAAGAATATTTCTTAATAACAACATATTACTAACTTCTCAAGAGTATGACCTTACCTGGTCGCTTGAGGATCTCAATCAAAATTGTATTTACATATGCTTCTTGTCGCTCCCGGGATTTTCATCCTAGTACAAATGCGAAAGTGGCGCGGAAAGGTTAGAGTCGCCAGCCAGACATTTTTATCCCGAATGAATGGGAAAGGTAATGTTGCACAAACCTGAGGAAAAAGGAAAGGACAAGGTCCTACGAACCAAAGATCAGAGTTCGGGAGTCGGTTACGACCTGGGAAGATATTAGCACCCCAGATCGTCCATCTGTGACTATAGTCGCTCCTGGTTGTGTAACAGGAGTTCCACCCTGACGTGCGCCCGCACCGGTATGATTATTAGCATTAGCAGCAGTAGCAGCGTTCCTGTTCTGATTCTCAACCATCTCTCGCAGACGCTCTTGATTTTGCCCCATGCCGGCCATTAACGTCATGAAGTTGTCCATTCTCTGCCTCAGATCTGCCAAATCTGCCTGCATCTGGTCCATGGCTCGCTCTCTGTTAATCTTGGTTGGGTATCTGTGCACTGCTGGTTGTTCCCGAACTTTACGGGGAGCTATAGTGCCTGAAATGTAAAACATGTTAGTAACTGAGACACTACCTGCAAAACAACAAACAGGTTATATGGATGCAATGCAGTTGTTTATGTTTCCAATCACAGGTCATTTATGCCCCGGTTCCGGTATTTAGCAAAGAAAACCAGATGGGCACTGATCCTCGACTTTCAGAAACCTTTGCGGAAACCACATTCAAACCATAATAGCGAGCAAACCAAGAAATGGTGAAAAACAGCATAACATAGCTCAGCCCATTAGGCACAATAAAACAGAATTCCCCATAGGGTACAAGTTCTTACAGAGGAGAAACAAACAGCTAGGACTCCTACAACATGCCTGTAGGTAATCCAGATACAAAGAAACAAACTAAGAAGCACAACCACCGCCTGAGGATCCTGAAACTCCATCATCAGACCTGACCTTCTTGACTCCCGCCATCAACTTGAGGTCTTCAATCTCTTTAAGTGCTGCTTCGAGGGCTTGTTGACTGTCTGCGAGCTGTTGGGTCTTCTCTCTGCGGATCTTGTGGGCCTGCTCCACCTCTTCTTTCTTGTAAGCCATCTGAACTTCAAAGAACTCTTCTTTTTCTTTATATTGCTTCAACTCTTGCTCTCTTTGTCCCTTCAACCAGACAATAGACTGACGAGCATCTCTGAGGGTCTTTGACTTCTTCTTGCGCTCAACTTCTCTTTGGGCTTCCATCATCCCTAACCTGCGGAAATGTGCTTCTCTACCTGCAAAGTCCTTCTCCTTAGCCTCTAAAGTCATCTGCATCTTTAGCAACTTCTCTTCGGCTTCAATCTTGGCCCTGTTGGCTTGGTGATACAGGCTTACCATCTCGGTATTTTCGACTCTGACTGCATGTAGCTGGGCTTCCAACTTCTTGAATTCCTCTAGAGGCACAATATCAATGGACCCAGCAACTGGGGGAACCGGTGTTGAAAATGGCAACAAAACTCTTCTAGCTCTGTCTTTCAACCAAGCTTCGTACTCTGGGAATGTCTGATTGTTGCACTTCCCAAAGCTGGCTATTCCTTCTCCTTTAATGCACTTCCAAGCTCCCGCAACCTTCCTCACTAAGGGCATATTATCTTTCACTGAGAAGTAGAAAATATGGGTCAGCTTCAAATCTTCAGGCACATCTCTCAAAGCGTATCCTAATTGTCTTCTTAACAAGATTGGATTGTAATTAATCCCTCCAGTTATTCCTAACAAAGGCACACTATGATAACTCCCGCAGCTGGTGATGAAACGTGCACCTTGCAGCCTTTGAGTGAACCATCTAACATCTTTGGCCAACAACGTTTCCAGCTTCTGAGCCCATATCAAACTATGGTCACTAAACACTCCCGTATTAGGCAAATGCCTCATGAACCACATATGAAATAACGGAGCACAACAACGGACCAAACCTCCCCTCTTCTTCTCAGTCTTGTAATGAACCGAGTAATATAAATCCCCGAGTAAGGTAGACACAGGATTCTTCAGCAAAAAGAGATGTGTGGCGTTTATATCTATGAACTTCTCCATATCAGCAAACAAGATAATGCCATAGATAGAAAGAGCCAAGATAGCACAGACAACTTCCCATTCCTCTTCAACAGCCAATTCTTCCGCCTTCTTCACTAGAGCCTCCAAAGAAAACCCAGACACACCTCCTTTAATAACGGTCAAAGACTTCACAGCAGAAGGGCTCAAATAAAGAGCCTCAGCAATAGCCTCAGGTGCAGGTCTACTCATCTCAGAATTGAAAGGAACCTGATATCGAACCGGCACACCCAAGATCAAAGCATACTCCTCCAGCATAGGGCCCAACTGAAAATCAGGAAAGGTGAAGCAACGGAGCTGAGGATCATAATACTGAAGCAATGTATGAATGGCACTCCTCTCTGAAGGATCTAGCTCTATCACCACATCAAGAATACTCCCATAAGCTTTTCTGAATCTCTCTACCTGGTTGGGTGTAATCAGCTTTACCATCTTTTTCAACAAACCAACCTTGATATCAAAGAACTTGAAATGAATATTCTGCTTGCGAGGATCTTCCATCTTTGAAGAGAATACCGGAACCGGAAGCAGAGATATGAACCTGTGAATGAAAACAAAAAACAATGATTAATGATGCAATGATGCAATGCAGATGCAAATGCAAGGACAATGGTCATCTGAGACTGTATGGAGTCTGGCCACTGACAAGGTCCCTCTGAATAACTGACAAACCAAAAGTCCACTGAGTCACACTCTCTGATAATCACAACCCTCTGAAGAAAATATCTGGACCACAGTATCAAGAATACCAGAACCAGAAAACCAGAACTCCGGAACCAAAGTAACTGTATCATAACATGAACTGTACTGGTAACAAGGGTATGATGTGGTCAAGGGTTCCTGCAAACCTGTAAACCCATCCCCAATCTCACAGGTGTGCTCCGGGTCAAACATCACGGACTCTCAAATCCGAATAGCAATAATACTTTCACCATTTCCGAGAAATGGCTCATGACCAAATCAGGGAATCGGTTAGGCATTATGTACTACGCAGGGAGGCCTCAGCTGAGTCCGGGAAAAACAAGCATCCCTTATAAGTCCCCAGCTTCAAGCGCTGAAATCGAGAAACAATAGTACATTCAGCCCGTAGGATACAGTACTAATGTCATACGACCAGATGCTTTGACTGAATTCCTATAAGAGAACCAGGCCATCCTATGCGAGTCCCCAGTGGACCCTCGGGTGCGAATGGGTTTGCCACAAAATGTGGTCTGCCACTGTCACCACTGGAGAGGGTTGTTTCCACAAAGGTTCTCAATGATCGGTCCCCAGATGCACATAACTATCAAGGTCTTATCCCGAAGTGGAGGAAATCCCCACACAAGATATTTCCAAGACAGTCGCAATCTGGGCGTGAAACACATCGCCACTCATCATGCCACATGCGAGTACAATATGTCCACTCTAATCCTAGGGTGCACTCAAGCCGGGTACTTGGCTTATCTCTCAGGAACAGTATCATCCAAGCCCACCAAACAGAAAACCAGTCCAGATAGTCCAGTATGATATATATGATGCGGAAAATAAATACTGAAAACTGTAAATAAAGCTGTAAATAAAGCAGTAAACAAACAACCATACAATACAACAAGCCACATCAAACAAACATCACCCAATGAAACAAAAACACACAAGCGCTAGGAGAGACTCACAGGGGAACCAAAGATTATCTGGTGTAATATTCCCCAGCAGAGTCGCCAGCTGTCGCTCCCGGGATTTTCATCCTAGTACAAACACGAAAGTGGCGCGGAAAGGTTAGAGTCGCCAGCCAGACATTTTTATCCCGAATGAATGGGAAAGGTAATGTTGCACAAACCTGAGGAAAAAGGAAAGGACAAGGTCCTGCGAACCAAAGATCTGAGTTCGGGAGTCGGTTACGACCTGGGAAGATATTAGCACCCCAGATCGTCCATCTGTGACTATAGTCGCTCCTGGTTGTGTAACAGGAGTTCCACCCTGACGTGCGCCCGCACCGGTATGATTATCAGCATTAGCAGCAGTAGCAGCGTTCCTGTTCTGATTCTCAACCATCTCTCGCAGACGCTCTTGATTTTGCCCCATGCCGGCCATTAACGTCATGAAGTTGTCCATTCTCTGCCTTAGATCTGCCAAATCTGCCTGCATCTGGTCCATGGCTCGCTCTCTGTTAATCTTGGTTGGGTATCTGTGCACTGCTGGTTGTTCCCGAACTTTACGGGGAGCTATAGTGCCTGAAATGTAAAACATGTTAGTAACTGAGACACTACCTGCAAAACAACAAACAGGTTATATGGATGCAATGCAGTTGTTTATGTTTCCAATCACAGGTCATTTATGCCCCGGTTCCGGTATTTAGCAAAGAAAACCAGATGGGCACTGATCCTCGACTTTCAGAAACCTTTGCGGAAACCACATTCAAACCATAATAGCGAGCAAACCAAGAAATGGTGAAAAACAGCATAACATAGCTCAGCCCATTAGGCACAATAAAACAGAATTCCCCATAGGGTACAAGTTCTTACAGAGGAGAAACAAACAGCTAGGACTCCTACAACATGCCTGTAGGTAATCCAGATACAAAGAAACAAACTAAGAAGCACAACCACCGCCTGAGGATCCTGAAACTCCATCATCAGACCTGACCTTCTTGACTCCCGCCATCAACTTGAGGTCTTCAATCTCTTTAAGTGCTGCTTCGAGGGCTTGTTGACTGTCTGCGAGCTGTTGGGTCTTCTCTCTGCGGATCTTGTGGGCCTGCTCCACCTCTTCTTTCTTGTAAGCCATCTGAACTTCAAAGAACTCTTCTTTTTCTTTATATTGCTTCAACTCTTGCTCTCTTTGTCCCTTCAACCAGACAATAGACTGACGAGCATCTCTGAGGGTCTTTGACTTCTTCTTGCGCTCAACTTCTCTTTGGGCTTCCATCATCCCTAACCTGCGGAAATGTGCTTCTCTACCTGCAAAGTCCTTCTCCTTAGCCTCTAAAGTCATCTGCATCTTTAGCAACTTCTCTTCGGCTTCAATCTTGGCCCTGTTGGCTTGGTGATACAGGCTTACCATCTCGGTATTTTCGACTCTGACTGCATGTAGCTGGGCTTCCAACTTCTTGAATTCCTCTAGAGGCACAATATCAATGGACCCAGCAACTGGGGGAACCGGTGTTGAAAATGGCAACAAAACTCTTCTAGCTCTGTCTTTCAACCAAGCTTCGTACTTTGGGAATGTCTGATTGTTGCACTTCCCAAAGCTGGTTATTCCTTCTCCTTTAATGCACTTCCAAGCTCCCGCAACCTTCCTCACTAAGGGCATATTATCTTTCACTGAGAAGTAGAAAATATGGGTCAGCTTCAAATCTTCAGGCACATCTCTCAAAGCGTATCCTAATTGTCTTCTTAAAAAGATTGGATTGTAATTAATCCCTCCAGTTATTCCTAACAAAGGCACACTATGATAACTCCCGCAGCTGGTGATGAAACGTGCACCTTGCAGCCTTTGAGTGAACCATCTAACATCTTTGGCCAGCAACGTTTCCAGCTTCTGAGCCCATATCAAACTATGGTCACTAAACACTCCCGTATTAGGCAAATGCCTCATGAACCACATATGAAATAACGGAGCACAACAACGGAGCAAACCTCCCCTCTTCTTCTCAGTCTTGTAATGAACCGAGTAATATAAATTCCCGAGTAAGGTAGGCACAGGATTCTTCAGCAAAAAGAGATGTGTGGCGTTTATATCTATGAACTTCTCCATATCAGCAAACAAGATAATGCCATAGATAGAAAGAGCCAAGATAGCACAGACAGCATCCCATTCCTCTTCAACAGCCAATTCTTCCGCCTTCTTCACTAGAGCCTCCAAAGAAAACCCAGACACACCTCCTTTAATAACGGTCAAAGACTTCACAGCAGAAGGGCTCAAATAAAGAGCCTCAGCAATAGCCTCAGGTGCAGGTCTACTCATCTCAGAATTGAAAGGAACCTGATATCGAACCGGCACACCCAAGATCAAAGCATACTCCTCCAGCATAGGGCCCAACTGAAAATCAGGAAAGGTGAAGCAACGAAGCTGAGGATCATAATACTGAAGCAATGTATGAATGACACTCCTCTCTGAAGGATCTAGCTCTATCACCACATCAAGAATACTCCCATAAGCTTTTCTGAATCTCTCTACCTGGTTGGGTGTAATCAGCTTTACCATCTTTTTCAACAAACCAACCTTGATATCAAAGAACTTGAAATGAATATTCTGCTTGCGAGGATCTTCCATCTTTGAAGAGAATACCAGAACCGGAAGTAGAGATATGAACCTGTGAATGAAAACAAAAAACAATGATTAATGATGCAATGATGCAATGCAGATGCAAATGCAAGGACAATGGTCATCTGAGACTGTATGGAGTCTGGCCACTGACAAGGTCCCTCTGAATAACTGACAAACCAAAAGTCCACTGAGTCACACTCTCTGATAATCACAACCCTCTGAAGAAAATCTCTGGACCACAGTATCAAGAATACCAGAACCAGAAAACCAGAACTCCGGAACCAAAGTAACTGTATCATAACATGAACTGTACTGGTAACAAGGGTATGATGTGGTCAAGGGTTCCTGCAAACCTGTAAACCCATCCCCAATCTCACAGGTGTGCTCCGGGTCAAACATCACGGACTCTCAAAGCCGAATAGCAATAATACTTTCACCATTTCCGAGAAATGGCTCATGACCAAATCAGGGAATCGGTTAGGCATTATGTACTACGTAGGGAGGCCTCAGCTGAGTCCGGGAAAAACAAGCATCCCTTATAAGTCCCCAGCTTCAAGCGCTGAAATCGAGAAACAATAGTACATTCAGCCCGTAGGATACAGTACTAATGTCATACGACCAGATGCTTTGACTGAATTCCTATAAGAGAACCAGGCCATCCTATGCGAGTCCCCAGTGGACCCTCGGGTGCGAATGGGTTTTCCACAAAATGTGGTCTGCCACTGTCACCACTGGAGAGGGTTGTTTCCACAAAGGTTCTCAATGATCGGTCCCCAGATGCACATAACTATCAAGGTCTTATCCCGAAGTGGAGGAAATCCCCACACAAGATATTTCCAAGACAGTCGCAATCTGGGCGTGAAACACATCGCCACTCATCATGCCACATGCGAGTACAATATGTCCACTCTAATCCTAGGGTGCACTCAAGCCGGGTACTTGGCTTATCTCTCAGGAACAGTATCATCCAAGCCCACCAAACAGAAAACCAGTCCAGATAGTCCAGTATGATATATATGATGCGGAAAATAAATACTGAAAACTGTAAATAAAGCTGTAAATAAAGCAGTAAACAAACAACCATACAATACAACAAGCCACATCAAACAAACATCACCCAATGAAACAAAAACACACAAGCGCTAGGAGAGACTCACAGGGAACCAGAGATTATCTGGTGTAATATTCCCCAGCAGAGTCGCCAGCTGTCGCTCCCGGGATTTTCATCCTAGTACAAACGCGAAAGTGGCGCGGAAAGGTTAGAGTCGCCAGCCAGACATTTTTATCCCGAATGAATGGGAAAGGTAATGTTGCACAAACCTGAGGAAAAAGGAAAGGACAAGGTCCTGCGAACCAAAGATCTGAGTTCGGGAGTCGGTTACGACCTGGGAAGGTATTAGCACCCCAGATCGTCCGCCGTACCCGACGGGATCCACGCTTGCTTGTTCTGTTTCAAAGGGTGAGAAATAAAGAATGCTGCTGAATAAAACCGCTAACTGGAATGGGAATGAGAAATGAGAAAAGAACTGAAATAAGAGAATGAGAATAAAAAGGGGAAAATGTAGGGAAAATAAAGAGTGTGCTCGAACGGGCCCTACCCCGCTGCCTACGTACCTCATCGGGATAATGAGGATCAGAGACGCCGTAGTTCCCCTAACTAGGGGTAACAAGGAAATTGCTTGTGAATTAAAGGCTTGAACTGCCTATGCCATTGCTCAGGTGTTGCAGACTCGGACGACGAGTGCGTAACCGTCTTGCAAGATGACAAGTAGGAGTAAGTTCGCGGATGGAGCGAATGAGGTGAGAAAAGAGTTCCCGAAGGAAAGACGCTTATTGTTTGTTTGGTGCTTTTTAGAAGCTTTTATGAGTGAAAGTTTGCATAGGTAAGTGTACCCAAGTCTTACTCAATGGGATGTGTACGTCTCACATCATCCCGAAATGGAATGCGCAAGAGGCACACCTATCTATGGAGGAAATCCCCAAAGCTAGTCCCACAAGTGAAGGCTTAAGCACACTGACCTATTACCATTATTAAGTGTTTTTGTGGTTTTTTGGTTAAGAAGTGTTTTTTAGCTTTTCTTTGTGAGGTACTCACGCTAAGACCTATCCACCACGAGTGATGACTCACACCTCGCCCCGAAATGGAACGCATGTGAGCATCTCATAGCAAAGTCTCATGTCACATGAAAGTACTCAACCTTTATTAAGTGAATTAAAATTAAGTTCGAAGATGAGAAGAGAGAGAGCGCCAAAGGATCTCAAAGGAAAAATTCTAAAGGGGAACTAAAATAATCCTAAGTATTAACATGCATGGATGTCCTAAGGGTTGGTGAGGTTTCTATCCTAATGAAGAAGGAAAAGCAAGTTAGAATTCAACTTACTTCCTAAGGAAGTTAAGTTGAATCTAAAGAACAAAAGGGAAAGCCTAAAGTCAAAGCACTAGGTGCTAGGACAAACACAATTAAATGCATAAGATGAGAGAATGAAGTATTGCTTACCTCAATCTTCTCCCCCTACAAAACAAATATTAGCATGATGCAACATTTTGAATGATTATGGCATGGCAAAAATTCAAGGAAAGAACTCACACTAGCTAATAAAGGCATAAGTGAACTTCTAAGCCTAAAATCCAATCCTAAGAGATCTTACCTGCTATCTAACTTCTAAATTCAGTAGCTACACTAAGTTAAAGTCTTCTAATACTCTAGGGTCAAGCCTAAGCAAACTACGCCCAAATGGAATCCAAAATCCTAAGTGAAAACTAGGGGAATTTACATGGAAAACTTGAACTAAGGTCAAAGCACTAAAAAATGGAAAAGGTTCTGGAAAAAAATGAAATTAATTCCCTAAGGTCTCTAACCTGAACCTAATGTTGTGTTAAAAGATCTCCTAAAAAATCATAACCTAACTATGCCTAATGGTCACTTAAATCTACTTAAGATTTATTCACAAATTTTCTCAAACTAAGCTACCAAAGTAGTAGATAAAATGGACCTAAAAATATGAAAAAAATAATTCCAAGTCCTATCATGTATCCTCTAATTACAGCAAAAAGAATGGGACAAAAAGGTTATAGGAGGTGGGAGAAATAAAATGAACAAACTGAAGTGCAACTGAAGGAATTCCATAGAAAATTAATTAAATAGAAAATCGAAATAAAATTGGAAAATAATTAAAACCAGAAAGTAAAAGTGTGGAAAAATTCTAAAATGAGTTAGAATATCAATGTGATTTTTGGGGAATTTTGTCATGTGTCTTGGTATTTTTTGTGGATTAAAATTGAAACTCATGCAAAACAGAAAATAAAGAAACAAAGGAAATTGAGAGGGGTGCAGGAAGTGAAAAAATGAACTGAATTGGGCTGGACTCACACATGCAGGGGTGCAGATAGTGGTCTAAAAAAAACTCTTCATAAATGATGGCACATGGTTGGCACATGTTCCTTAATGTGGTGGCAGATTTTGGTGCACTGGATGGAAACTGATCTAACGGTTGTGACATGTTCTCATCCTAATGCTAGACTCACTATTCCGGTCACCGGAGCTAAACTCCGGTCATCTTCTCCGATCACTCTCCGGTTAGGGCTTGGACAAATGTTCACCAAATTGAAAAATGAGGCCATGGATAGATTCGTCTCCTCAAGCACATCACTAACCTAGGCTTAGTTTTCTCCTAAGGTTCACAAACAATGCAAATCGAAGCTCACAAGAATCAACCTAACAATTGAATCTAAGCACCTAGGGTGCATATCAACTAGCCAGCACAAGCATTGCTCCTATTGAGCTTCAATTAACATAAAACAACAAGAAAAATAAGAATTCATGTCAGAAGAATTGAATATGAAACCTGAAATGTAGTGCTGAATTTTGTTGAAGAAAACCAAAGAGGAGGTTCCTATGGCTTCCTTGATTGAGATTGATTCTTTGTGAAGTGAAATAAACACTTTGTTGGTGAAGAATCTTGAGGAATTAATGAATATGCAGAAAAATTCAGAAGTAAATTTTGGAGGATTCAAGCCATAAACTCCATGAATAAGCTTCAAATCTTGATGTTGATGATGACTTGATGAAGATTGAAGTGTTGTAGATGAAGACCAAGGAGTATGGAAGCAAAAATGCAGAAAATTCAGAAGAAGTAATTCCAAAATTTCAGCTTCAAAACTCCATGAAAAATGCTCTATGAATGGTGTTAGATGAAGCACAATGAAGGAGAAGATCAATGCTATGGTTATGGAAGCTTGATCCTTCCAAATGCAGTGATTTTGCAGAGAAAATGCAGAGAAAACTTGGAGAATTTGGTGTGATTTTAGTGAAGAATGAAGCTGAACCTTGCACTCTAGCACCACTCCTACTTATATAGAGCCTTGAACCTCTAGTTAACAGTTAGAACCAGAGTTAACAAGCCTTGGTTAACTGAGTGAAGTGAGTTAAGTGAGTGAAGTTAGTTGGGACAGTTATGCCAGCTGGATTTCTAGAACTTTCTCCAATTAGAACCAATCTAATGCATCCAACACCATGAAGCTTATGATGGAGATTAGTGAAGTGGAACACAAGCTTAGTAGTTCAAGGATTTCAGCTTGAGTTTGCTCTCTAGTTTGTGGGATGCACAACAATTAGAATGGGCCTGCATACATTCAATGATAACTTGCTGATGTAGCAAGGATCAATGGCAAAATTCAGCTTGAAACCAATGAATCTAGTGTACACTAGCTCATGAACATTTGTGGTGAAGACCAATTTGATGTAGCAGCAATGGTGAAGCTTGAATTGAGGCCAAAGTGAAGCTAAATGAGCTATAGAATGTGTACCAATCATTTCCACGTTCAACCCCAAAGATAGCATAGCATTCCCCCTTGTTTTGCATCAAAAACAGCAGCAAAATGGCAAAAAACAGCATCATGAATCGATTCATAAGGTTATGCATCGATACATACTGAAGAGAAAGCTAATTTTAGCAAAAAAACACATTATGAATCGATTCATACATGGATGTATCGATTCATAACAGTTTTTTTAACTATTATGAATCGATTCATAACACGATGAATCGATTCATCCTGCTGCATTGCCTTGTTTTTTTTTTCAAACTTTGAATGGCCATATCTTTCTCAATTTTGATCCTATAAAGGAGTTCCACATATGGTTTTGAAGCTTAGGATGTCCTCTTTCATTTTCTCAAGGTATACTTTTCATAGGACTCTTATTTTGGGAAAAAACCTCTCTTGAAGTGGCTACAAAGATGACCAAAACTTGCCATTTTTGGAAACCCAAACTTTCCAAAAAATGGTAAGTTTTCGTTTTCTTGATTTTTTCCATTCTTTCTTGATCCAAATTGGTCCCTAAGAGCCTTGTGACCATAATTTCATGATTTTGATCCCAAAAATTCAAGAGTTGACTTTTTACTCATCCTGGTTGACTTTTCTCCAATTTTCTGATTTTCAATCAACTGAACAATCGAGGGCCTTCCAAAATGAGTCCAACGGTGAAATTTGAACCATAGGTACTTGACATCATGTAGAGAACCATGAAACCATGCTTGGACCAAAGTCTCATTGATAAGCCCAGTTCATTAGAAACCCTCATCTGACACCTTTTTGTTGGGAAATGTTGCACTGCTTGCCTCCCTTGATCAAAGCACCTCTGTATAGGACTTGTGGCTTCAAGTGAATACTTGTGGGATGTTGTGGACCATTTGCACAAGGTTGAGAAGCTATATGGCCCTTTGATTGCCTTTGTATAGCCTTTAGTTGCTTTGTTCACTGATCACAAACCTATGCCCCTGCTGTGATGGTTATGATGTAATGTTTTTGGTTATTTTATGAATTTATGTATGCTAAATGCTATGCAAAAAGTTGGGGAAATGAGAGGGAAAATTTTGAGGTATTACACTTCTCAAAAACAGATACACAAGTTTACAATCAAGATCTACACTTCACAAGAATATACAATGATCTTTGTTCTAAGTGTCAGAAAAAATTCTTATTTGTTTTTTGTATGTGAGTATTGATGTAATTTTGGCGCATATTAATTCTCTGTTTGTCACCTTCTTCAATCTTCAAAGTCCTCTTTAAATATATGCAATATAGATTCATTGTGGTGAAGATTAAAATATCCTCTAAGTATCCATTGGAGAAGATCAATTCAAACGAAACACTAGAGTGGTGACGTAGCTTGTTGTTGGTGAATATGATTGGATGCAAAATACTTATTTTATACAAAGTATAATACTTTATGGAAAAAGTATATTTGCTTATGTACTTCTATCACATAAAATATTTTGTTGAATTTTGGAAAACTTTCATTTAAAGCCTTCTAATATTTGTTATTGGAGTTTGAGTAGCTTTACCAAGGTGTGTCTTCAGAATCTTTTGGTGAGACTTCATAGTCTTTGAATGATGAGTTTTGAGAGCCCACATGCAAATATTCAGAGATTTTTATATCAGAGTCATTCTTGAGAACATCCGTTCAGAACGATGACTTTGGTAAATCATAGTTGACTAACACTTCTTTTCATAGGTTCAGAGTCTTGACATCATCAGTTCTATGTTTCTCCATACTCAGTAAACTGGTTAGAATATTAAATTGTTATCTTATATTTTGTTATCACCAAAACATTAGGATAGTTGTAGAACCAAACTTGTTCCAACATATTTGACATTCTTAGAGTTGAGTTTGATGTATTTGATATTTTTTAGAGTTGAGCATGAAATGTTTATAATCGATTTTGAATTATTTGACATTCTTAGAGTTGATTTTGAGGTATTTGATATTTTTAGATTTGAGTTTAATAAGGGGGTTGAGTTACGAGTTACTTGTTTGTTTAATATCTTGCATCATGTATGTCAAAGATAGGTGTATGGAGTTTGGTCTAGAGATGAGTTTCTGGTTCAGAGGTAGGGACCAGTGACGAGTCTGGGACTTCAGTCCAATGATGTGTTCCAGTTTCAAAACTGGGAACCTGGGATGAGTTTTGGTTCATAGAGGAACCTTCGTTGGATGGATAATGTGTAACATAACTTTGATAATCAAAACTTGGTACTACATGCATTAGAGTAAGATGTGTTGATTGCATTGCAAACATAACTACACTAATAAATGATGATTGTTGTGGATGATTATATGTTTGATGATTGAGTGGGATATCTTTATTTTTATAAGCACCACTTGTGAAGTCAAACTTCTTCACCATCATGTTTTGATGAAGACAACTACTATGTGTATTTATCAAATGACGACAAAAAGCATCATGAAGCAATATGACTATGGATCAAGATTGCAACATTATGAAGACTTGCATTGATTTTTATTTATTGAGATATAAGCATGCAATATATATTGATAAAATTATGCTCAAAATAATCTTCAAAATTCACTTGCATGCATGGTTCATTTGGTTGAAAATATATCATTATTTCTAGCTTTAAAAAACAAAATATTTTTTATCATACATTTGAAAATTTATTTTTTCATATTTGAACCATGTTAAATCACTTTCAAATATAATTCATTTAATTGGATAAATCAATAGACGTTTGGTTCAAATATTTAGACAAAATTTTCAAGTTTTCATTTTTTAAACATGAAGTTTTGGGTAAATTATGACGTTTTGAACCGTCGTAACAACATTAAAATCCGCCCTAATTTGCACCCATTTATGCAATATTTTAATTTTGAAATTCAAAAATTGTTCTGCATTTGTTAAGTCAAGTATCTGTTAAAACTGACTTAACAAGTCCTGTACGAATTTGAAAAAACAATAATTTTTTAACACCTTTTCATGCTTCTTTTCATGAAACCATTTCTTTTTAATTTGACAATTGTTCATGATTCTTTTTGCACAACTTTACCATGTTTCATAGAGGTGTTATGCACTTATAAATACACGAAATTCAAATTAAATTCAACCTCTTCCATTGTAATTTAACATCATTATAATCATTCAATTTTCAAAACAAGTGCTTGTGTTCTTGAACTTTCACAAGGATTTTTTCTGCTTGTATTTCCATATCAATCCAGAAAAATTTATACCATATATAAAAACACTTGAGCACTATATTCTATCATTATAATTTGTTTGTTTGGAAGAGAAGATCAATTATATTGATACATCACTCAAAGTGATAATTGCTCTACAAATTTCATTATTCTTAAAACCTCCTGTTATATTCATATCTTATTTTTCAGTATTATTGGAATTAAGATTACTTGGTTTTGTATTCCTTGTTGTCTAGGATTGTTGGAAGCAAGAGGATAAAAGTGAGAGGATTATTCTCATTTCAACTTGGCTGATCTAAGAGGATTGTTTTGGGTGGTTTTATTGGTTAGAGTCTTGTATAGAAAAACTAGGTTGTTTTGTCTAGAGATCTAACAATAATTAAATCTCTTTAGTGTTGAAAGGAGAATGGAGTATTCTCGGGCTGTGAGGGAAACCAAGATACATCTGTGTGTTCTTTACTTTCTGCAATTTACCATTTTCCATCACATAGTAACCTTTAGGAAAGTAAAAGTTAAAACCGTCAAAAATTCGGAAAAATATTTAAGTACCTAATTCACCCCCTCTTAGGCATACTTTATACTTACACCACTAACATTTATGAATGCATTCACACCCCATATTGTTTATGTGTTGTTCTTTACCCATTTGGTATAGATACTCGGGTAGAGGAGCCTTGGTTGCGGTTGAGTTGGAGGATGGCATAGTGGCATTCTTTGTGGTTTATTGCTTTTGATTTTATTTTAGTTCTGTGTGTCGGTATGATAGTGTAACACTGAGATGGATTATCTTATTTATGTTTGTTTTGCTAGTTTTTTAATTGAACATCTATTATTTAAATGAAGTGATGGAGAAGACCAGACACAAGTGGCTGCGATTGCGGTGCCTATAAGGTCGTGTGTTGTATTCTTGTCGTGGGTCGGACAATTCAGAGGGTCGTTGATGGAACGAGGCAGATTCGACAATTTTTGTGTTCGGGGGTTTGTTCGTCATTTCTGAGAAAATTTTGAGCCATTGACCCTTTTAATGTGTTTAGTTTTATTAATTTTGAGTAAAATTCCATCCCATAAAATTCAATAGAGTTATCACTTAAGACAAGTTTTCAACATCGCATGTTGAGCACTTTACAATAGTATAATCATTTTTGGAGTTTGTGAGTTGTATAGAGTTCTTTGAGAACTCTGCTTATATAATATATATATATATATATATATATATATATATATATATATATATATATATCAATATAACCTTTTAGAAGCTTTGTGTATATAATAAAATACTCTGTTGAGATGTTTTGAGCATGTTGGTTGATTTTTGAGCTGATGAGTAATAATACAACTTTATATAGTTGTTGGTAATTTTTGAGTTATAATATAATTATTTATATAAATATTTTTTTAGTTGAGTAACCTATTTGAGTATGAAATTTTGAGAATGATTTTGGTGATTGTTTGAGTTGCATTGTTGTTTTCTGCCATAATCATGCATACATATATATTGGATTTAGGTAGGACTTTGGTCTAGTGAGGTTAGGTTCAGAGAGGACCATGACAGTCTCATGTCGAGAGAGGAATTAATTTCCAAGAGGAACCATAGACAAAGTTAAATCAATAACACAACTCGGAAGCCCAAATATTCTGTACCATATGCATATTTGAGGAGAAGATGGTGCATTTTGCAATTGAATTATAAATTGTAATGTTGTTGTTGCTTTGGGAGAATGATCTATGTGTATTTATAATTTCTTTGCTGTTTACTTTCATTGCTAACATTTGTAAGGATTATTCTCACCCTTTTCTTTTGTTTGTGTGTGGCTTTTATGCCCATGTTGCAGATACAGGTAGCATGTAATGCGATTGTGTGGAAGAATGGTGGTCATTGTCTTCTTCTTTGTTTTTTTTGTTGTTTTGGTTTAGTACCCTTTGTGTCGCTCTAGTATTGTAACACAAGGGATTGTGATGTTGTTTCTTTCATTTGGATGATTGTTGAGTTTTTTTCCCGAAACTAATGTTTTAATTGAGTAATTTTGTTTATGATACCATGTGAAGGTGGTGTTTAATGTTTCATTTTTTGCTACGAGTTGTTTAATTTAATAACATGTGTTTGATTTGAGAATGTGTGATACTCTTGGGTGAAAATATACTTGAATTATTGTATTATTTTGCGAGTCGGGAAATATGGTGTTAAAGAAAACACAATCAAAGCAATATTCATAATTGAAATCATAGTAAATCATTGAAATATAACAGAAATTCTATTGAAAAAGATAAAGAAACCTGATTGAATAAACATTGATTCGCTGCTCCAATGGAGACTTTGGTACATAGAGAAAACAAAATACATAGAAACTCAAAAGATAAAAATTGGATCCCTATACTCAAGACTAACTGTGAGTTTTATAGAAAATTATAAACTTGGATCAATATCTCACTAATAAATGACCATTGCATCAAATAGTATCAAATCTAAACATGTAAAAATCCTAAAATAGATGAAATCGTTCAGAAAAAGGAAACAAATCATGGAGAGGCTCGCCACCCTGCTACGACCTGGAAGTAAATCAGGCAGAAAAGGGAAAATACTAAAGTAAAACAACTAGTAAAAAAACGGTGTGAAAACCACTTATCATGGAATTAGGTTTAGAGAGGAACCATCTGTGGATGGATAAATAAGTAATATAACTCTGATATCCATAACTTTATACCACATGCAATGGAATAGAGGTGTTGATTACATTATAACCATACTTGCATCAGTGAATGATAATTGTCGTGGATAAATGTTTGATGATTGAGTGAGCTATCTTTGTTGTTTTATACACCGCTAACATTTATGAATGTATCTTCACCCCCTGTTGTTTCATTGTTGTTATTTAAATAAGTGTTTGGGGGTTTAAGGTGTTACATAGTTGGTATTAAAGCTGATTGGTTCATTCGGCCAAGGTTCATGAATTTGTACCCTAGTGTGCGACATGTGTGTAAAACACTTTCTATACTCGTTTTTTCCTAACCTCTAGCCAATGATATTCGGTTTGAAACAAGTGGAAGAGGATTCATTGAGGGTAGCATGACATAGGACTTAGAGAACCATATGAGATAGTCTTATCCAAAGTTGTTTTATCGGGAAATATTCAAGGGGGAAAATTCTTTAAGTGGGTGAGAGTTGTAACAACCGAATTTTGATATTTTTTTAATCGAGT
This sequence comes from Lathyrus aphaca, assembly GCA_963966055.1. Taxonomy (NCBI): domain Eukaryota; kingdom Viridiplantae; phylum Streptophyta; class Magnoliopsida; order Fabales; family Fabaceae; genus Lathyrus; species Lathyrus aphaca. Next base: position 62,030,054 of record OZ014519.1, on the reverse strand, counting down.
TTTGGAGTGGTTTTAGTTTAACTATTTAAGTTGGTGATTTTTTAGTAGAGTTTTGTGTTATTGAAATTAGTGTAGAGGTGAACAATTGTGGTTTAGGTATAAATTGGATTTAATTAGATTTTTAATTATTTAATTAATAGAGAAAATATGAGAATATTAACTTTGGAGCAATAAAATATACTTTTAAAAAAAATTAAGGAGGTGAGTGAAGTTATAGAGAGTGAGAGTTTTTAAAAATTAACTAAAATAAAAAAGAATTAGGTTTTTATTTATTTAAGAAAGAAAAATATGGTTAGTTGTCAGTACAAAAAAAATGTGAAAGAGACGAGGGAGAGAAGAGAAAACACTCAGAGAGGAAGAGTAGGAGAAGGGAATTCCATAGTAAAAGCTTAGTATTTCTTCATATTCTAGGTAGGGGAAATTATTCATGTATGAGTGTTTAAGCAAATGGAAAACAATGGTTTCTTACCCTCCTTCCTTTCACGTTTTTTCCTCATTGATGATGTTTGAGGTCGGAGAAGGTTTTAGCAAACCTTTCTCAGGAAGTTAATTATATTTAATTTTCTTTTATATCATGTTGATTGTAGCTTTTGAATTGATAATATATTGTTTTGACTCCTTGTGATAAGGCAAAGTTTGAATTGATATATGTGGATGCCTTATGATAAGGCGAGAGTTAGAATGTTTAATCCTTAAATGATTGAATATGTGATGTTGATGTAATAACATGTTATATTTGTAATGTTTTAGTTATATTGTTCATAATTATGTTTACTTGTGTGTGTTGGGGGTGGTTAAGACTCAAACAAGTGAGTTTTTAATCTGTTCAATATGAAGAAAAATCAGAAAAAATCACAGATAGATACAGTAGGGGATTAACCATCTTGTTTCATTCATAGCTTGGGTTTCATAAGTCTGTTTGAGGTTTTTTTAGTTGCTTTATAAAGATAAAGCAATAATATTTATGTTGAATTGGGGAAATTGGGTCTAGAAGTACTACAAAAGTATTAGTTCTCTATTTTTTATACCAGAGGCGTAGTCAAAATTCAATTACGCGTTGAACATCTCTTTTCATGCATAACTTGAGTTTCTTAAATATGATCGAGATGCAACCAATTGTGTTTGAAAGATGGTTTGAAGAACATTTAAACTAGAGAGTTTTATAATTTTATCACAAGTCTATAATTTTTGGTGCTATTGTGAAGTTAAACATTTTTTAGTGTTTATGAAGGAATCATCGTGATATGGATAAATTGAAATGAATAAAAATTGAGTTTTATAACTCTGATCAAGATGAAATTAATTGCACTTTAAATAGGGTTTATAGAAATTATAAACTTAAGATTTTCATAATTTTTATGATAAGCCTATAATATTTGGTGCTATTGTGAAATGAGACAATTTTAGAGTTAAGGCAAGGGTTTGGGGAAACCCTTGGAGCGACTTAAAGAATTTGAATATATTTATAAATAACTTGATTTTGAGTTATTTGATATGTTCAGAGTTTTTTTTAAGGTCATGAATCACAAGAAAGGGGGTGGTTTGAAGTTAGGTTTCAAGAATGATAGTTTTTTTGCAATCCAAAACAACAACAAATAATGAACAGAATTATGAAGTACTCCAGGATTTTTATCTTGGTTCATCGTTAACTAGGCTACCTCTATTACATCCACCTGAGTAATTTTCCTTATACAAAGACTTAATCCAATAATCAAACCTGATTATGAATGGAGTGACAACCTGTCCTGACTTTTTTCAGGAATCTAACCAAACTGGTCTCCTAAGAAAACTGACGGTCACTGACTCCTTAAGACCTGACCTACCTGGTCACTTAAGAATATTTCTTAATAACAACATATTACTAACTTCTCAAGAGTATGACCTTACCTGGTCGCTTGAGGATCTCAATCAAAATTGTATTTACATATGCTTCTCAAAAACAGATACACAAGTTTACAATCAAGATCTACACTTCACAAGAATATACAATGATCTTTGTTCCAAGTGTCAGAAAAAATTCTTATTTGTTTTTTGTATGTGAGTATTGATGTAATTTTGGCGCATATTAATTCTCTGTTTGTCACCTTCTTCAATCTTCAAAGTCCTCTTTAAATATATGCAATATAGATTCATTGTGGTGAAGATTAAAATATCCTCTAAGTATCCATTGGAGAAGATCAATTCAAACGAAACACTAGAGTGGTGACGTAGCTTGTTGTTGGTGAATATGATTGGATGCAAAATACTTATTTTATACAAAGTATAATACTTTATGGAAAAAGTATATTTGCTTATGTACTTCTATCACATAAAATATTTTGTTGAATTTTGGAAAACTTTCATTTAAAGCCTTCTAATATTTGTTATTGGAGTTTGAGTAGCTTTACCAAGGTGTGTCTTCAGAATCTTTTGGTGAGACTTCATAGTCTTTGAATGATGAGTTTTGAGAGCCCACATGCAAATATTCAGAGATTTTTATATCAGAGTCATTCTTGAGAACATCCGTTCAGAACGATGACTTTGGTAAATCATAGTTGACTAACACTTCTTTTCATAGGTTCAGAGTCTTGACATCATCAGATTCAGAATCAGTTCTATGTTTCTCCATACTCAGTAAACTGGTTAGAATATTAAATTGTTATCTTATATTTTGTTATCAGCAAAACATTAGGATAGTTGTAGAACCAAACTTGTTCCAACATATTTGACATTCTTAGAGTTGAGTTTGATGTATTTGATATTTTTTAGAGTTGAGCATGAAATGTTTATAATCGATTTTGAATTATTTGACATTCTTAGAGTTGATTTTGAGGTATTTGATATTTTTAGATTTGAGTTTAATAAGGGGGTTGAGTTACGAGTTACTTGTTTGTTTAATATCTTGCATCATGTATGTCAAAGATAGGTGTATGGAGTTTGGTCTAGAGATGAGTTTCTGGTTCAGAGGTAGGGACCAGTGACGAGTCTGGGACTTCAGTCCAATGATGTGTTCCAGTTTCAAAACTGGGAACCTGGGATGAGTTTTGGTTCATAGAGGAACCTTCGTTGGATGGATAATGTGTAACATAACTTTGATAATCAAAACTTGGTACTACATGCATTAGAGTAAGATGTGTTGATTGCATTGCAAACATAACTACACTAATAAATGATGATTGTTGTGGATGATTATATGTTTGATGATTGAGTGGGATATCTTTATTTTTATAAGCACCACTTGTGAAGTCAAGCTTCTTCACCATCATGTTTTGATGAAGACAACTACTATGTGTATTTATCAAATGACGACAAAAAGCATCATGAAGCAATATGACTATGGATCAAGATTGCAACATTATGAAGACTTGCATTGATTTTTATTTATTGAGATATAAGCATGCAATATATATTGATAAAATTATGCTCAAAATAATCTTCAAAATTCACTTGCATGCATGGTTCATTTGGTTGAAAATATATCATTATTTCTAGCTTTAAAAAACAAAATATTTTTTATCATACATTTGAAAATTTATTTTTTCATATTTGAACCATGTTAAATCACTTTCAAATATAATTCATTTAATTGGATAAATCAATAGACGTTTGGTTCAAATATTTAGACAAAATTTTCAAGTTTTCATTTTTTAAACATGAAGTTTTGGGTAAATTATGACGTTTTGAACCGTCGTAACAACATTAAAATCCGCCCTAATTTGCACCCATTTACGCAATATTTTAATTTTGAAATTCAAAAATTGTTCTGCATTTGTTAAGTCAAGTATCTGTTAAAACTGACTTAACAAGTCCTGTACGAATTTGAAAAAACAATAATTTTTTAACACCTTTTCATGCTTCTTTTCATGAAACCATTTCTTTTTAATTTGACAATTGTTCATGATTCTTTTTGCACAACTTTACCATGTTTCATAGAGGTGTTATGCACTTATAAATACACGAAATTCAAATTAAATTCAACCTCTTCCATTGTAATTTAACATCATTATAATCATTCAATTTTCAAAACAAGTGCTTGTGTTCTTGAACTTTCACAAGGATTTTTTCTGCTTGTATTTCCATATCAATCCAGAAAAATTTATACCATATATAAAAACACTTGAGCACTATATTCTATCATTATAATTTGTTTGTTTGGAAGAGAAGATCAATTATATTGATACATCACTCAAAGTGATAATTGCTCTACAAATTTCATTATTCTTAAAACCTCCTGTTATATTCATATCTTATTTTTCAGTATTATTGGAATTAAGATTACTTGGTTTTGTATTCCTTGTTGTCTAGGATTGTTGGAAGCAAGAGGATAAAAGTGAGAGGATTATTCTCATTTCAACTTGGCTGATCTAAGAGGATTGTTTTGGGTGGTTTTATTGGTTAGAGTCTTGTATAGAAAAACTAGGTTGTTTTGTCTAGAGATCTAACAATAATTAAATCTCTTTAGTGTTGAAAGGAGAATGGAGTATTCTCGGGCTGTGAGGGAAACCAAGATACATCTGTGTGTTCTTTACTTTCTGCAATTTACCATTTTCCATCACATAGTAACCTTTAGGAAAGTAAAAGTTAAAACCGTCAAAAATTCGGAAAAATATTTAAGTACCTAATTCACCCCCTCTTAGGCATACTTTATACTTACACCACTAACATTTATGAATGCATTCACACCCCATATTGTTTATGTGTTGTTCTTTACCCATTTGGTATAGATACTCGGGTAGAGGAGCCTTGGTTGCGGTTGAGTTGGAGGATGGCATAGTGGCATTCTTTGTGGTTTATTGCTTTTGATTTTATTTTAGTTCTGTGTGTCGGTATGATAGTGTAACACTGAGATGGATTATCTTATTTATGTTTGTTTTGCTAGTTTTTTAATTGAACATCTATTATTTAAATGAAGTGATGGAGAAGACCAGACACAAGTGGCTGCGATTGCGGTGCCTATAAGGTCGTGTGTTGTATTCTTGTCGTGGGTCGGACAATTCAGAGGGTCGTTGATGGAACGAGGCAGATTCGATAATTTTTGTGTTCGGGGGTTTGTTCGTCATTTCTGAGAAAATTTTGAGCCATTGACCCTTTTAATGTGTTATGTTTTATTAATTTTGAGTAAAATTCCATCCCATAAAATTCAATAGAGTTATCACTTAAGACAAGTTTTCAACATAGCATGTTGAGCACTTTACAATAGTATAATCATTTTTGGAGTTTGTGAGTTGTATAGAGTTCTTTGAGAACTCTGCTTATATAATATATATATATATATATATATATATATATATATATATATATATATATATATATATATATATATATATATATATATATATATCAATGTAACCTTTTAGAAGCTTTGTGTATATAATAAAATACTCTGTTGAGATGTTTTGAGCATGTTGGTTGATTTTTGAGCTGATGAGTAATAATACAACTTTATATAGTTGTTGGTAATTTTTGAGTTATAATATAATTATTTATATAAATATTTTTTTAGTTGAGTAACCTATTTGAGTATGAAATTTTGAGAATGATTTTGGTGATTGTTTGAGTTGCATTGTTGTTTTCTGCCATAATCATGCATACATATATATTGGATTTAGGTAGGACTTTGGTCTAGTGAGGTTAGGTTCAGAGAGGACCATGACAGTCTCATGTCGAGAGAGGAATAAATTTCCAAGAGGAACCATAGACAAAGTTAAATCAATAACACAACTCGGAAGCCCAAATATTCTGTACCATATGCATATTTGAGGAGAAGATGGTGCATTTTGCAATTGAATTATAAATTGTAATGTTGTTGTTGCTTTGGGAGAATGATCTATGTGTATTTATAATTTCTTTGCTGTTTACTTTCATTGCTAACATTTGTAAGGATTATTCTCACCCTTTTCTTTTGTTTGTGTGTGGCTTTTATGCCCATGTTGCAGATACAGGTAGCATGTAATGCGATTGTGTGGAAGAATGGTGGTCATTGTCTTCTTCTTTGTTTTTTTTGTTGTTTTGGTTTAGTACCCTTTGTGTCGCTCTAGTATTGTAACACAAGGGATTGTGATGTTGTTTCTTTCATTTGGATGATTGTTGAGTTTTTTTCCCGAAACTAATGTTTTAATTGAGTAATTTTGTTTATGATACCATGTGAAGGTGGTGTTTAATGTTTCATTTTTTGCTACGAGTTGTTTAATTTAATAACACGTGTTTGATTTGAGAATGTGTGATACTCTTGGGTGAAAATATACTTGAATTATTGTATTATTTTGCGAGTCGGGAAATATGGTGTTAAAGAAAACACAATCAAAGCAATATTCATAATTGAAATCATAGTAAATCATTGAAATATAACAGAAATTCTATTGAAAAAGATAAAGAAACCTGATTGAATAAACATTGATTCGCTGCTCCAATGGAGACTTTGGTACATAGAGAAAACAAAATACATAGAAACTCAAAAGATAAAAATTGGATCCCTATACTCAAGACTAACTGTGAGTTTTATAGAAAATTATAAACTTGGATCAATATCTCACTAATAAATGACCATTGCATCAAATAGTATCAAATCTAAACATGTAAAAATCCTAAAATAGATGAAATCGTTCAGAAAAAGGAAACAAATCATGGAGAGGCTCGCCACCCTGCTACGACCTGGAAGTAAATCAGGCAGAAAAGGGAAAATACTAAAGTAAAACAACTAGTAAAAAAACGGTGTGAAAACCACTTATCATGGAATTAGGTTTAGAGAGGAACCATCTGTGGATGGATAAATAAGTAATATAACTCTGATATCCATAACTTTATACCACATGCAATGGAATAGAGGTGTTGATTACATTATAACCATACTTGCATCAGTGAATGATAATTGTCGTGGATAAATGTTTGATGATTGAGTGAGCTATCTTTGTTGTTTTATACACCGCTAACATTTATGAATGTATCTTCACCCCCTGTTGTTTCATTGTTGTTATTTAAATAAGTGTTTGGGGGTTTAAGGTGTTACATAGTTGGTATTAGAGCTGATTGGTTCATTCGGCCAAGGTTCATGAATTTGTACCCTAGTGTGCGACATGTGTGTAAAACACTTTCTATACTCGTTTTTTCCTAACCTCTAGCCAATGATATTCGGTTTGAAACAAGTGGAAGAGGATTCATTGAGGGTAGCATGACATAGGACTTAGAGAACCATATGAGATAGTCTTATCCAAAGTTGTTTTATCGGGAAATATTCAAGGGGGAAAATTCTTTAAGTGGGTGAGAGTTGTAACAACCGAATTTTGATATTTTTTTAATCGAGTTTTGGAGTGGTTTTAGTTTAACTATTTAAGTTGGTGATTTTTTAGTAGAGTTTTGTGTTATTGAAATTAGTGTAGAGGTGAACAATTGTGGTTTAGGTATAAATTGGATTTAATTAGATTTTTAATTATTTAATTAATAGAGAAAATATGAGAATATTAACTTTGGAGCAATAAAATATACTTTTAAAAAAAATTAAGGAGGTGAGTGAAGTTATAGAGAGTGAGAGTTTTTAAAAATTAACTAAAATAAAAAAGAATTAGGTTTTTATTTATTTAAGAAAGAAAAATATGGTTAGTTGTCAGTACAAAAAAAATGTGAAAGAGACGAGGGAGAGAAGAGAAAACACTCAGAGAGGAAGAGTAGGAGAAGGGAATTCCATAGTAAAAGCTTAGTATTTCTTCATATTCTAGGTAGGGGAAATTATTCATGTATGAGTGTTTAAGCAAATGGAAAACAATGGTTTCTTACCCTCCTTCCTTTCACGTTTTTTCCTCATTGATGATGTTTGAGGTCGGAGAAGGTTTTAGCAAACCTTTCTCAGGAAGTTAATTATATTTAATTTTCTTTTATATCATGTTGATTGTAGCTTTTGAATTGATAATATATTGTTTTGACTCCTTGTGATAAGGCAAAGTTTGAATTGATATATGTGGATGCCTTATGATAAGGCGAGAGTTAGAATGTTTAATCCTTAAATGATTGAATATGTGATGTTGATGTAATAACATGTTATATTTGTAATGTTTTAGTTATATTGTTCATAATTATGTTTACTTGTGTGTGTTGGGGGTGGTTAAGACTCAAACAAGTGAGTTTTTAATCTGTTCAATATGAAGAAAAATCAGAAAAAATCACAGATAGATACAGTAGGGGATTAACCATCTTGTTTCATTCATAGCTTGGGTTTCATAAGTCTGTTTGAGGTTTTTTTAGTTGCTTTATAAAGATAAAGCAATAATATTTATGTTGAATTGGGGAAATTGGGTCTAGAAGTACTACAAAAGTATTAGTTCTCTATTTTTTATACCAGAGGCGTAGTCAAAATTCAATTACGCGTTGAACATCTCTTTTCATGCATAACTTGAGTTTCTTAAATATGATCGAGATGCAACCAATTGTGTTTGAAAGATGGTTTGAAGAACATTTAAACTAGAGAGTTTTATAATTTTATCACAAGTCTATAATTTTTGGTGCTATTGTGAAGTTAAACATTTTTTAGTGTTTATGAAGGAATCATCGTGATATGGATAAATTGAAATGAATAAAAATTGAGTTTTATAACTCTGATCAAGATGAAATTAATTTCACTTTAAATAGGGTTTATAGAAATTATAAACTTAAGAGTTTCATAATTTTTATGATAAGCCTATAATATTTGGTGCTATTGTGAAATGAGACAATTTTAGAGTTAAGGCAAGGGTTTGGGGAAACCCTTGGAGCGACTTAAAGAATTTGAATATATTTATAAATAACTTGATTTTGAGTTATTTGATATGTTCAGAGTTTTTTTTAAGGTCATGAATCACAAGAAAGGGGGTGGTTTGAAGTTAGGTTTCAAGAATGATAGTTTTTTTGCAATCCAAAACAACAACAAATAATGAACAGAATTATGAAGTACTCCAGGATTTTTATCTTGGTTCATCGTTAACTAGGCTACCTCTATTACATCCACCTGAGTAATTTTCCTTATACAAAGACTTAATCCAATAATCAAACCTGATTATGAATGGAGTGACAACCTGTCCTGACTTTTTTCAGGAATCTAACCAAACTGGTCTCCTAAGAAAACTGACGGTCACTGACTCCTTAAGACCTGACCTACCTGGTCACTTAAGAATATTTCTTAATAACAACATATTACTAACTTCTCAAGAGTATGACCTTACCTGGTCGCTTGAGGATCTCAATCAAAATTGTATTTACATATGCTTCTCAAAAACAGATACACAAGTTTACAATCAAGATCTACACTTCACAAGAATATACAATGATCTTTGTTCCAAGTGTCAGAAAAAATTCTTATTTGTTTTTTGTATGTGAGTATTGATGTAATTTTGGCGCATATTAATTCTCTGTTTGTCACCTTCTTCAATCTTCAAAGTCCTCTTTAAATATATGCAATATAGATTCATTGTGGTGAAGATTAAAATATCCTCTAAGTATCCATTGGAGAAGATCAATTCAAACGAAACACTAGAGTGGTGACGTAGCTTGTTGTTGGTGAATATGATTGGATGCAAAATACTTATTTTATACAAAGTATAATACTTTATGGAAAAAGTATATTTGCTTATGTACTTCTATCACATAAAATATTTTGTTGAATTTTGGAAAACTTTCATTTAAAGCCTTCTAATATTTGTTATTGGAGTTTGAGTAGCTTTACCAAGGTGTGTCTTCAGAATCTTTTGGTGAGACTTCATAGTCTTTGAATGATGAGTTTTGAGAGCCCACATGCAAATATTCAGAGATTTTTATATCAGAGTCATTCTTGAGAACATCCGTTCAGAACGATGACTTTGGTAAATCATAGTTGACTAACACTTCTTTTCATAGGTTCAGAGTCTTGACATCATCAGAGTCAGAATCAGTTCTATGTTTCTCCATACTCAGTAAACTGGTTAGAATATTAAATTGTTATCTTATATTTTGTTATCACCAAAACATTAGGATAGTTGTAGAACCAAACTTGTTCCAACATATTTGACATTCTTAGAGTTGAGTTTGATGTATTTGATATTTTTTAGAGTTGAGCATGAAATGTTTATAATCGATTTTGAATTATTTGACATTCTTAGAGTTGATTTTGAGGTATTTGATATTTTTAGATTTGAGTTTAATAAGGGGGTTGAGTTACGAGTTACTTGTTTGTTTAATATCTTGCATCATGTATGTCAAAGATAGGTGTATGGAGTTTGGTCTAGAGATGAGTTTCTGGTTCAGAGGTAGGGACCAGTGACGAGTCTGGGACTTCAGTCCAATGATGTGTTCCAGTTTCAAAACTGGGAAACTGGGATGAGTTTTGGTTCATAGAGGAACCTTCGTTGGATGGATAATGAGTAACATAACTTTGATAATCAAAACTTGGTACTTCATGCATTAGAGTAAGATGTGTTGATTGCATTGCAAACATAACTACACTAATAAATGATGATTGTTGTGCATGATTATATGTTTGATGATTGAGTGGGATATCTTTATTTTTATAAGCACCACTTGTGAAGTCAAGCTTCTTCAACATCATGTTTTGATGAAGACAACTACTATGTGTATTTATCAAATGACGAGAAAAAGCATCATGAAGCAATATGACTATGGATCAAGATTGCAACATTATGAAGACTTGCATTGATTTTTATTTATTGAGATATAAGCATGCAATATATATTGATAAAATTATGCTCAAAATAATCTTCAAAATTCACTTGCATGCATGGTTCATTTGGTTGAAAATATATCATTATTTCTAGCTTTAAAAAACAAAATATTTTTTATCATACATTTGAAAATTTATTTTTTCATATTTGAACCATGTTAAATCACTTTCAAATATAATTCATTTAATTGGATAAATCAATAGATGTTTGGTTCAAATATTTAGACAAAATTTTCAATTTTTCATTTTTTAAACATGCAGTTTTGGGTAAATTATGACGTTTTGAACCGTCGTAACAACATTAAAATCCGCCCTAATTTGCACCCATTTACACAATATTTTAATTGTGAAATTCAAAAATTATTCTGCATTTGTTAAGTCAAGTATCTGTTAAAACCGACTTAACAAGTCCTGTACGAATTTGAAAAAACAATAATTTTTTAACACCTTTTCATGCTTCTTTTCATGAAACCATTTCTTTTTAATTAGACAATTGTTCATGATTTTTTTTGCACAACTTTACCATGTTTCATAGAGGTGTTATGCACTTATAAATACACGAAATTCAAATTAAATTCAATCTCTTCCATTGTAATTTAACATCATTATAATCATTCAATTTTCAAAACAAGTGCTTGTGTTCTTGAACTTTCACAAGGATTTTTTCTGCTTGTATTTCCATATCAATCCAGAAAAATTTATACCATATATAAAAACACTTGAGCACTATATTCTATCATTATAATTTGTTTGTTTGGAAGAGAAGATCAATTATATTGATACATCACTCAAAGTGATAATTGCTCTACAAATTTCATTATTCTTAAAACCTCCTGTTATATTCATATCTTATTTTTCAGTATTATTGGAATTAAGATTACTTGGTTTTGTATTCCTTGTTGTCTAGGATTGTTGGAAGCAAGAGGATAAAAGTGAGAGGATTATTCTCATTTCAACTTGGCTGATCTAAGAGGATTGTTTTGGGTGGTTTTATTGGTTAGAGTCTTGTATAGAAAAACTAGGTTGTTTTGTCTAGAGATCTAACAATAATTAAATCTCTTTAGTGTTGAAAGGAGAATGGAGTATTCTCGGGCTGTGAGGGAAACCAAGATACATCTGTGTGTTCTTTACTTTCTGCAATTTACCATTTTCCATCACATAGTAACCTTTAGGAAAGTAAAAGTTAAAACCGTCAAAAATTCGGAAAAATATTTAAGTACCTAATTCACCCCCTCTTAGGCATACTTTATACTTACACCACTAACATTTATGAATGCATTCACACCCCATATTGTTTATGTGTTGTTATTTACCTATGTGGTATAGATACTCGGGTAGAGGAGCCTTGGTTGCGGTTGAGTTGGAGGATGACATAGTGCCATTCTTTGTGGTTTATTGCTTTTGATTTTATTTTAGTTCTGTGTGTCGGTCTGATAGTGTAACACTGAGATGGATTATCTTATTTATGTTTGTTTTGCTAGTTTTTTAATTGAACATCTATTATTTAAATGAAGTGATTTATATATTGAGAAAGTTAAAGTTAATTGATGTTTTTGAATTTCGCTACTATATGATAATTTATGAGTGAAATACTGTATGTTGAAAAAATTATTCCGCATTTTTATTAACTAAGCGTTTAGGGTTTAGGATGTTACATTGTTTGTTCAAAATTTTTTTGGGCAGTAACATACAATATGACATGCGATCTAGTCAACAAATCACCACGAGCTTCATTGGTTACCAAAGTTGCATAGGATGTATGGATAAGTAACCCTATTGTTATGAGTAATTTGAGATTTTTTTGGGCTTCTAGCATATGTGCATATTTCTAGTGAGGATCAGTCTAAACTAGACCCTAAGTCAAAACAATGCATGTTTATTGGCTACAAAAATTATGTGAAAGAGTACATGTTATAGGATTTGGTTAAGAGAAATGTGGTTGTCATCAGAGATATTGTATTTGAAATTTTCTGGCACGTGCAATACACGATGGAGATTCTGATGTCTTAACATCAGAGTATAAAGTCGAGACAAATGTTTTGACATCTTAAGTCTAACAGAGTAATATTATCAAACTTTAATTATGCAGAAACTGAAAAATTGCAGAATGATAAATAACTTGGTTAATTGTTAACCGAGTTCAGTGCAACCTCACCTACATCTGTGGGCATCCAAGTTCAGTGCAACCTCCCCCATTTACAACTTCTCTCCTAATCCCTACCATATGAAAATTCTACCTAGAAACCCATCTAGATATGAGATACCCCTATCACTTCCTAAAAATCAGTCACAATCCCACTGACCATGCCACAAGAAACCAAAGGAAAGAAGTACCCTATTTCAACTACAATAATCGGTTTTGCTTCAAAGCTTCAACCAAGAACAATACTCAACTCATAGCTTAAAATATTTAGAGTGAGAACAATTTGTTTACCACAATGTATCAAAATATACAAAGGGTGACTTACAAAGTCAAACGCAAGAGACCCTTAAAACCTAAGTTTCTAAAACCTTCACTTGATTTTACAAAAGTGAAAGTTACAAAAATATTAGGTCTAAGTAACTCTTTAAATACTTCTCAGCAGTCCATGGGCTTTGAAATATTTACCCAAATATTTCTTGATCCACACGCTAAGGGTTGCATCAATCATGCAAAAAAATCTCCTTAAATATTGGAAAAAATAATCAAGTTTCCTAAATTTTCTTAACATCCAATTGTATGAACTTATGAACTATTGGAGATCAAATCAAATGTTCCAGATTAAATCTTCTTGAACTGCGAAAATAAGTGAGATAATTCCAAAAGTAATCTCACAAATTCAACAAAAATTTGTCAAGAATTAAAAACAGCCAGAACTGATGTTCTGGTCAACATGTTACAACATCATTCATGACATCTTCTCACCAGGTGAACTAACAACAAGTTACAACATCATACTCATCATCTTGTTGAGTACCATGTTTTAGTAAAATCGTTGTTAATCCTAAAACCATAGATCCAACAATATTTGATGAACAATCGATGTTGAAACAATCATATGTGACAGTTGTGCCAGATAATGAGGTAGAAAATTCCATTTAGGATAAGATTCAGGTGGACATCGAGGAGCCATTAGTGATCCAAGGTAGATTGTAGCCCAACAACAAGATGAACCATGATATGATTCAGATGGAATGTAAGATTCAGCTGGAGTACAAGATTATACACTTCTGCATGGTAGGGAACCCCATTATATTACACCTTTAGTGAGATATGGGTTTGAAGACTTAGAAGCATATGCTCTTCTTTCTAGTTCAGGATACCTTTCTACTTTTAGAGAGACTATGGCTAGCCACGAGAAAGAAAAATGGATGTGTGCTATAGCAAAGAAGATGTAGTCTTTGAAAAAAAATGAGACATGGGATCTAGTTCAACTGTCACAGGGAAAACAAGTTATTGGTTGCAAGTGGTTGTACAAGAAAAGCTATCAGTAATAGAAAAAGAAGTGGAAAAGTTTAATGCTTTCTTAGTTTCAAATGGGTATTCACAGTAGAAGGGGATTGCTTATGATGAAATTTCCAGTCTGGTGGTTAGACACATTTCTATCAGGGCATTATTGGCCCTAGTAGCCGCCAAGGATATGCATTTAGAGCATATGAAAATGAAAACAACTTTCATCCATGGTAATCTAGAGGATTAATTCTACATGGAACAACCAGAGGGACATGGTATACTTATTTTAAAATTAATGAGGTCTTTATATGTCTTGAAGCGATCTCCAAGGTAGTGGTACATGCACTTTGATTAATTAATGCTTCATATTTACTATAGAAGGTGTGAGTATGACTTATGTGTTTATGTGAGGAGCCTTGGTGATGGATCTTTTATTTTTCTATTACTTTATGTTGATGATATGTTATTGTTACTAATTATTTACATGATGTAAATGAATTTAAGACCAAGTTGAGTAAGGAGTTTGATATGAAATATTTGGGAGCTGCTAAGAAGACTCATGAGATGGAAATTGAAAGGAATAAAGGAGATGATAAATTATGGTTGTCTTAGAAAAGTTATGTATGTTGAAGGTGTTTTGAGCATATTTGAGACGAGCAAAGCAAAACCTTCGAGTAATTCATTGACGAACCATTTTAAGCTCTCTTTGTAACTAGGTCTGAAGACAGGCTTAGAGATATAAAGTATGTCTAAGATTCCTTATGCCAATGCAGTTAGTTGTTTGATGTATGATATGATTTGCACTAGACCGAATTTGACACAAGCAGTTAGTCAAATGTTCAAGTTCATGTCCAAGTCAGGGAAGCAACATTGGGAAGATGTAAAGTGGATCCTAAGGTACTTAAGACCAGTTTGTGGTATCATGCTAGTGATATTAGGAATTAACACACGGTAAAACCTTCTTTAATTATGAACTCATTTAAGATATTAGGGTATTGTGATAAATGGATAAAGTTACGAGTCAAGACATTAATTCCGATTATTTTATTAATTCATTATGATATTATGGAAGTAGTAGTAATTAGACACAATTAATAAATAAATAAATAAAAATCGAAGTGCACTTATCATTATTAATATATATTGTATCTTAAATTTATTTTAATTCTCTTTTTTGCCAAATATCTCCTCAACATACCTCATTTAATTACACAATACTAGTGACTTAACAATTGATTCATAGATATTAAATATTTTTTGTGGATTGGAATTTATAAATATTATTATTTGACAACTGTTAAGAAGTCAAAAAGTGGGGCTTTCTATTTGTGTCTTGTTAGTCTCACTTTTGGATAAGTTGATTCATAATTGATTATTGCAAATCACTTTCATTCCCTTTTAGTGCATAGCTTACGGAACTTGTCCTTAGGTTTTGACCCTTCATGTTGTCTTTTACTTCCTTACTAGCAACTTCTTCTTTCATTTTTGGTGTCATATGTATTTGCCATTTTGCTAGCTCTTGTTCCTAGCATCTAGCATGGCTCTTTTTAGTGGTTGGTGGTGATATGTGTAGTATGCATTAACTGAATCTTACAACCAAGAAATGTGCTATGATTAATTGAGATGCACGAATGCAATTATCTATATTCTTTGAAAGAGATGAGAATAGACTACACCAAATTAACTTTTATAAAACGTCAATTTGGTATGGTAAAGAAATTCTTAAGTTAATTATAATCGAAAGTTGGAAGGAAATTTTTGAACTTGTCAAAATTGAAATTTTAGAATGGAAGTAGCATCAAAGCATAATCATTGTAAGTGAAAGTGAAGTTGATGATTCTAATAAGCCGATAAGAAGTAATGAACTTTGAAATTATCATTGGCCGAGTATTTTTGTCATTTTAATGTAGATTTTCATTTAACAAACATATTCTTTGAGAGTAAATTGTAAGAACAAGATTAGTTCTAAATCTGACTTTGAAGTTTTGATGATAATTGTACATGATATTTTAGAGAACAATCATGTACTCTAATGATTTTTGTCTAGTGTGTAACTTTTGCTAATCAGGTTATGACTCTGAAGGAAAGACATGTGACATCATCAGACTCTGAACTCAACACTCTGGAAAAAATATATGTTAGTTACATGTTATGATTCATGAATCCTTCTAATACAATAGTTCTGAAGAACGTTAGTACTAGAGCTTCTGATCATGACTTAGTGTGTATATCTTTGGAGACTTTATAAAGCGTTGCTTCTCTTGTCCAAAATTCTGAAGATTTTGAAGACAAGGTTCTGGTGAACAAATTATGAAGTTTCTAAAGTCACCATTTCTGAAGTCCAAGTTCTGGAGTTTCTAAAGACAAGGTTCTAATTGAACAAGCTCTGAAGTTTCTGAAGACATCGTTAGGAAAATTACAGTTGGAATTTGTTTCATAGTATACCCTTTAATGGATCTATTATCAAGCTATTTAAAGAAGACTCAGAAGTTAAAACGAAAGAGAGAAAAATAGTAAGTAGCGAAAAGAGAAGAAGAAAAATGGAATAAGCAAGTTGCATATGAGAGAGAAAAGAAAGAGAGAACAATGGTATAAGCATGGCATAAATCTGCATAACATTTCAGCAAAAGTGCTCAACAAACCTCAAGCTTAAATTCTACACAATCTCATGAAGATTATGCTTAAGAAGATTTTGTATGGTGAAGATAAGGACCAATGTAGCCTATATTCAGTACATGGATCTTCTCAATTATGTGAATTCTCAAAGGCACATGGTAGCATGATGTGTATGGGCATGTATGTGATGACATACACCCCAAATCATGAGTCCTTATGATCATAACATAGTAACTGAAGTTTGCAGGCCTGAACTGAATAAAACCAGTTCATTATTCAATGCCTTAGCCTTCAAGAAATCAGGATGCAAACTATGATCTTCCCTTATGCAAAACTTCCAGCTCAAGGCATCAATCCAAGTAATTCTTTTGATCAAATTGAAGGCAAAGGAACATAGAATGAGTTTGAAGTTTACTCCAAGATGGGATATGGCCTCTAAGTCACTCAAAAATATCATTGAATTTAATGCATCAAGACTGCATGCATATGCCTGAAAATGATGGGCATGCCTTGGCAAACATGCATATGAAACAATCAGTTCAAGATTACCACTTTGACCATTCATATTTCTCAAACCATTGATCAAACAAAAATTCTCTAAACATCAAAGTTGTAGAGGACATGCCAATGGACAACTTTGATGTTCAAAGAAAATTCATTTGAAGCCTCCATGATGGAGTAATGTGGCTTGGCATGTTGCACCCCAAATGTTTGATAAAAGTCCTTGCTGGGCACGCGCGCAGGATGCAGGGCATGACTTGGTTCTTGCCCTAGTTTGCTCAAACTTTGATTGATCATAACTTCTTCAATTTTAATGCTATGAACATGTTCCACCTATGGATTTGAAGCTTAGTATGCCCTATTTCAAACAGTCCAAGTGGAATTTTCATTTGACTTTTATTTTGGGAGTAGGTCTCTCTTAAACTTGGCTACAAAATAGCCAAAACTTGCCATTTTTGGAACCCCTAATTTTCCAAAAATGGTAAGTCTTGATTTTATTGATTTCTAATGATCCCACCATCATTTATTGATCAAATTTGGTCCGTAGACTTCTTGTAACCTCAATTTAATGAATTTGACCTCAAAAAGTCAGGATTTGACTTTTTCCTCAGCATGGTTAACTTTTCCCCAATTCCTTGATTTTCAAGTAACTGATCAATTGAAGTCCCTCTGAAATGATTCAATGTGAAAAACAATGAGATCAAGTTTGAACCAAAATTTCATTGGGAAGCTCATTTAATCAGAAACCCTAATTTCATCCCCTTTTGTTAGGATGTGTTGCACTGCTTGAATTCCTTGACCAATCCATTTCGTTTTTAGACTTGGGGAAACCAATGAGACCTTGTGGGATGTTGTGAATCCTTTACATAATGTTTATAAGCCATGTTACCCTTTGATTTCTTTTGGATGATCATCAATTTCTTCAGTCATTGATCACAAGCCTTATGCCTCAGCTATGATTGTTATGATGCAATGCTTTGGGCCATGATATGGAATTGAGTATGCAATGTGGTATGCTAAATGTCATGAAAATGAGAGGGAAAATTTTGGTGTGTTACACACTCCAAAACATGTCATAAGTGCCAGATATATGCTGATAAAGTACATGTGCCTCCAGTTTCGTTGAATGTTCTAACTGCTCCTTGGCCTTTTGCAATGTGGGGCATTGATATGATTAGTGAGATAAAACCTACCGCTTCCAATGGACATCGTTTCATTCTTGTTGCTATTGATTACTTTACGAAGTAGGTGGAGGCAGCCTCGTTTGCTCCTATTACCAAGAATATTGTGGCTCGATTCATCAAGCATAATCTTATATGTAGATATGGCATCCTTGAAAGGATTATCACATACAATGGTACTAATCTGAACAATACTATGATTAATAAACTCTGTGTGCATTTCAAGATTAAGCATCACAATTCTTCTCTATATCGACCAAAGATGAATGGCACAGTGGAAGTCGCCAATAAGAATATTAAGAAGATCTTGCAAAAGATGACAATTACATACAAAGATTGGCATGAGATGTTACCGTTTGCTCTTCATGGTTATCTTACCACAGTACGTACCTCAACCGGGGCAACCCCATTCTCTCATGTTTATGTTATGGAAGTAGTATTACCCATTGAAGTACAAATTCCTTCCATAAGAATTATGAGAGATGCAAACTTAGATGAAGACGAATGGATTCAGACCCGACTTGACTAGATAAATTTGATTGATGAAAAGAGGCTTGCTGCTATTTGTCATGGTCAGATGTATCAGAAGTGTATGATCAAATCCTTTAATAAGAAAGCCAAACATCAAATATACCAGGCTGGTGATTTGGTGATAAAGCGTATCATATTACCACTGGGTGATCCCAGAGGCAAATAGACTCCCACTTATGAAGGACCATTTGTAGTCAAAAGGGTATTTTCTGGAGGTGCTATGATGCTTACTACTATGGATGGTGAAGATTTCCCACAACCTCTGAATGCAGACATAGTCAAAATATACTACACATAAAAAGAGACCTGCTAGGTTGACTGGCCTAGGCAAAAATAAGGGCATCCTGGTGAACTAAAATGGTTCGGGAAAAATTAGGGATATATAAAAAAAGATATACACCCGGAAAGTCAAAAACCTGAAAAGGCGGTTTGGGCAAAAAAGGGTATCCCGGTGGACTGAAAACTTGAAAGGGAAGTCTGTCGCTCCCGATAAATGAAACTGGGTCAGATAAAGGTACAGACGCGAACGGTCGGCGAGAGGGACAATGAGAACACACAGCCGTGAACTCACTGGAGATGAATAGAGTCGCCAGCTAGGCATTTTTATCCCGGAGGAAAACCAATGCTGCATAGACCTGGGAAAAGATGGATAAGACGGTTGCGAACCAGAGAGACTGAGAAAGGGGGTTGGTTACAACCTGGGAAGGTATTAGCACCCAGATTGTCCGTCGTACTCGACGGGATCCACGCTTAAAAGATTTGTGTTTTAAAGGGGTAGTGTCAGTGCAATCTGTGTATAAAATAGCTGGAAAGAATGTACAGGTGTTAGTGTAAAAGAGTGTGAAGTGTAATATGTATAAATGATGTGTCAGTGTAAGAATGAGAATGAATTGCTCAAGATTATGAGGCTAAAGAATAAAGCTGGAAAGAGGGGGAATATACAGAGACTTTTGTTCGATAACTGTTAAGTTATGCCTACGTATCCTCTCGTGCAATGAGGAAGTCAGAACACCGTAGTTTGACCCAAAGAGACTGAAAGGTGAATTGACTTGTGAACTGCTTGCTAGCCTATGCTCAAGTGTATGATCTATCTGGCACAGATGCAAACTGTCTTGCATTAGACGGAAGAAGCAAGTTCTCGTTTATGAGTGAATGAGATGAGAAAAGAATCCCGAAGGAGACGATTATTGTTTGTTTTTGAGTTTTCAGTATTTTATTGCTTTTGAAAGTTTGTCATGAGTTAATGAGCTTAAGCCTAAACCAATGGATTTAGCAAACTCATCACATCTTCCCTCTGATTAGGGGTAATGAGAATACCTTAAGTGTGAAGTCAGCTTCTCACACTTAATCACCTTTGATGTAGGATTAAGATCATTAACCTACTTGTGATTATTTAGATGTTTTTGGTGTTTTTGTTTAGTGTTAAGTAATGAGGTTAAGCCATAATCAAGGATTAAACAGACTCATTACACCATCCTAATAGAAGGATAATAGATGAGAATGTTTAAGCTGAGGAAAGCTCCTCAACTTAATCCATGATTAGGGATTAAACTCATGACAAAACAAAGCCTTTATTAGATGGATTTTAATTAGTGGTATGATGATGAAGTGAATTTTATGGTTTGTAAGACAACTTGAGGGGGACTTGTCCATTAACACTAGGGTTAGTCCTTCTTAACCAATTAAGGAAGAAATAGAACCCTAATGCAAGGCCCAAGTTACAAGCTTGATGTCTTGATGATTATTAAGTGGATTGATTAAGAGATTTAAACACATTAAGGGTTTAACACTCAGGATTAAAGTTATACACTCCATCCTAATAGAAGGATGCAGGCATAAGCTTAATCACAAAGCCTTAAAGCCTTTAGGGTTTAGTCCCTGATTATGAGATGAGAAGAGAAGACTCAAAGAGAGACACAAAGGTAAAAACTATGAGGGGAAGACTAATCAAAACCCTAATTCATTGTCATGCTTGGTTGTTCCTAAGGTTAGTGAGGTTTGCAAGAACAATCTTCAAAGGAGCCACCAAGAAGCAGATGAACAAGATCAAGAGAAGCAAAGTGACTTGCTTCATTCAAGAAGTCAAGTCACTTGAAGAAAGAAAGTGGGAGGAAGAAGAATGAGCAAGCTCAAACTCAAACACAAATAGAATGCAGCAATGGATGCAAGAGATATGAAAAGAAAGGTTATGAGAAGTGAAGGCAAATTCACTTCTCAAGTTTACTTACCACCTGAAATGTTAGAAAGAAATGCAATGCAATGCTAGATGGGATGAAATGGTGTGATGCTAGACAAAACCAGAAGCATGTTGATGATGATTATGATGTTATGAGGTGCTGCAAACATGAGGCAAGGCATGGAGATGCTCATACAAGATCATGGATGCAAATGATGCAAGTTAAGAAGCATGGATACACATGAAAAGTTATGAAGCATACATGGCATACAAGATGGCAAATATGTGATGCAATGATCAAACATGTTTCCTATATGTCTTAAGATGTCAAATGAAACACAAGAATGCATAAAATGCAAAGACAAGTCATGTTATGCAAGAGAATGCAAGAGGGATGCAAATGAAAGCCCAAATTAGGGTTCATGAATCAAACAACAAACAAAAACCAAAAACAGAAGCAAACCTTAAGATAAAAAAATGGAAAATGCCAACCAAAGAAACCCTAAACCTATACTAAACCAAGGTCCAAAGGGGAGGTCTCAACTCTTAACCAATCTCAAGATATGATTTTTCTAAGTTATTAGGGTTTTTAGGGCTCCTAAACAAAAGAAATGCCAAACAAATTGAAAATGAGGAAACAAAACATGGCCATTTAACCCTAGAAACTACATGCTAAACACAAGACAAAGCAAAAAGAATCAATGTCCAACTCTTCTTAGATAGGCAGAAATGATTTTTTGAACTTATGATCAAAATAATGCACAAAATATGATTTAATTCAATGAAAAATTCTTAAAGTGCATCAAGATCAAAAAAGAAATTTGGTTTGAAGGTTGGACAATGTTTCTAAATGTCTTAGAACATTTCATGAATTTTTTGGTGATTTTTAAATACCTAAAAGTATTTTTAATTAATTAATTTCCATTAATCAATTATAAATAATCTTTTAAATATTTAAAAATACTTTTTTAATGATAAAAAATAAAATAAAAATATTTTTGTGTCATAAAAATTATTAAAACTCTTAGGAAAAAGTTTCATAATTTTTAAGAATTTTTTACTATTTTAAAATAATTGTGCAAATAAAAGGAAAAGAAAATGAATAAAAATTAAATAAAAGGGAAAGTAATCAGGATGGAGGGTCAGGATGAGCTCTGAGTTTGAATCCGTTGACTACGCGCGTCATCCAAGGGTTCATGTTGTTTCTGACTTAATTAATTAAATTAAGGATTAATTATATTAAACACGTGGATTAGGGCTAATAAGAGAGATCCAGGCCACACACTCACGCGGGAGGTCAACGGGTCAAAGGCCATCTACGGTCCAAATTCAAATGAGCATTAATCACGCAATTAGGGCTTAAACACTTTCAGGCTGCCGGAGAAGACTTCCGGTCGTCTTCTCCGGCCAACAACTCCCCTGAAAAATCCCCAAAACCCTAAAAAGCTAACTAAAATGAAATCCAAGAATTGGGAAATGTTCTCCAACCACTCACGAATCAAACCCCTCTCTCAAAACAAATTTATACTTCCTAACTAAGCTGAATCGAAGAAAATAAGAACTAGGGCACGCAAGCTTCAGAGAGCAATTAAACTCTCATTCCAGCACCATTTCAAAAACTAAGAGCACCAGGATATTCAGTGGAACATAAGGAACAAGTTTATAACATGAAAAACAATTTCTGGAAAAATAATTTTCAAGCTACCTGAGATTTGGAGCTTTCAACCTGATGACTTTCTGGCCACTCCCTTCAGTGCAATCCACTCCTTAGGACCTCTTGATGGTGTTTGAATGCTCAAGAGGAGTTTATATTGGCTAGATGATGAGTTTGACAAACTTCTGCTCCAGCTCAGTCAGAAATGGCAATGGAGTTTCAGGCAGTTTCAAGTCATTGTGAATGGTTCTTTGTGATCCAGATGGTGAGTGGAGAAGCTTTGTAAAGCTTGTTTGGATGTTTGCAAGCTGTGATGAGAGTTTCGAAGGGAAATGCAGGCTGGGGTGAAAATGGTGAAGTGGCTTTGTGGTTGGTTTCAGGCCTGGTTCTTGGCTGGTTTCTTCTTAATGGATCATGGTGATTTGAAGTGTGGAAATGGTTTGGATGTTTTGTGGCTGGGCAGAGGGATTCGAAGCAAAATGCAGCTTGGTGTGTTTTTGTGTATGTGATGAATGAATCAGTTTCAGCCTTGCTTGATGTGTCTTATGGCCAGCATATGGAAAGTATATTTTAATCCCATAGGTCAGGGGATGGGACATGGCCTGCTGTGATAGGTAGGTCACCTTTTGCAAAATGTCAACTTCTTTGTAAGAGAAAGTATGGCTTGATCTATTGCTAGTACAAAGCATGGCTCTGGTGCAGCAAGATGAGGTGAGAGGCTAGCTTAGTGCAGTAACCAATGCAGCAAGTTGTAGGAAGAATGATCATGAGTTTTTGCAAGTTGTGGCTTTTGGTTCACATGTGACTATTCTTGCTACACAAACCATAAACATGAGGGATTCTTGGTTCAAATCTGAATTTTATGACTTAGAGAATGTTTGCATACTGGTTTGAAATGAATTAGAGGTTGCAATTGGCCTTGGTCCATGATCTTGCAAAATTTCCATTTGAAGCATGCCTTGAAAATCAATGATTTTTGCCAACTTTGTCTTGCTATAACTTTTGATCCAAAAAGAGTTTGATCATGTTCTTGTACTTTTTGAAAAGGGAAAGATGAGATCTACAACTTTCATGACCAAAGTTTTTCCATTTGAAGCATTTTTGGATCAAGAATCAAGGCTTGAAAAATGACCTAAAATGAAGCATTCTTGAAAAGTCAACTATGCCCAAAAAGTCAACATTTGCAGAAACCCTAAATTCTTGATTTTTATGAACTTAAATCTTCTTCCATGATCAAATAAAGATCATATACACTCAAAATGATGAAGATCACCCATTGGTTGGGTCATTGGGGGCCTCAGATGCCCTGATTTTACACTGACTTGTCCAGAAAGTCAACCCTTGATCAGATGACTTCCCCAGGGAATTTCTTCATGAAAATTGATATGCATACTCCCTATACCATATAGAGATCAATGGAAACAAGAATGACCAAAAAATTTGGGGTTATGGCCTCTGAAACCAAAACCCTAATTTTCAGTCAACTGTGCAGTCAAACCTGGCTCTGCATCCCTTCAATCCCTAGTTCTTGTGATTCTTTTGAAATCTTGACTTTGAGAGGATGTAATATGATATGAGAACACATGTGGATCCCTTTGAGTTGATTGGTGGCCTTTGGAATGGCTCAAGTAGCTCTTGGATTGCTCAGATCACAAACCCTAGGTGCAGATGACTTAGAACCTATGCAGTGAATCAAAAATGAGATGTGAGGTGATATGATTGTGTTTATGCATATGAGAATGATCACAAGCCATGGTGTGAATGGGTGAGGGCAAATTTGGGGTGTTTACAGCTGCCCCTATTCAAACATGAGTTAGCTGTGCAGGATGTAAGCAATGGCTTAACAGGCAAACAAGATAACTTGTGGTTGAATACCAAAGACAGTCCAAAATTTGCACTCACAGAATGAAGAAGAAAAGGGATATAGGTTGTAAAGAAAAATAAAGTATATTGTAAAGTGTGGGCGACGGAGGACGACCGTCGAGCAGAGGACGACTGCTGGGTAAATAGCAATGACGGGGACGGCCGACATGCTGGGGATAAAAGGTAAAGCTAAGACGGGGACGGCCGACTAGCTGGGGAAAAAGATTATGATGGGGACGGCCATCAAGATAAAGTTGTAAGATTCTCTGGGAATTAATAAAACATGACGGGGACGGCCATCAAGTTCATAAAGCAAAGTAACCAACGATGGGGACGGCCATCGGGCTAAAAGGAAAAGGGACCACGACGGGGTCGGCCATCGGGTTTAAAGAATAAATGAAATAAACAGATGATGGGGTACGACCATCAAAGGTGAAGGACGATCACCTAGCAGGGGACGGCTGCTCTGTTGGGAATAAAAGAAATATGATGGGGACGGCCATCAAAGGTGGAGGACAACCACCTGGCAGGGTACGGCTGCCGAAAATATCGCGACATAGGACGAATGCCGGATAGAAAAGGTCAACGATGGGGACGGCCATCGGACGAGCATGATGGAGGACGACCATCAAGAAGTGGAGGACGACCACTCAGCAGGGTACGGCTGCTCTCAAGGTTTATCATGACACAGGACGAATGTCAGATAACCAAAATCAACAATGGGGACGGCCATTGGATAAAATGATGAAGGACGATCATCAAAAGGTGGAGGACGACCACCTAGCAGGGGACGGCTGCTAAAAATCAACGATGGGGACGGCCATCGGATGAGCATGATGGAGGACGACCATCAAGAAGTGGATGACGACCACTTAGCAGGGTACGGCTGCTCTCAGGGTTATCATAACACAGGACGAGTGTTAGATAAAAAGAAAATTTGTTGGCGATCTGCTGGGGATATAGTAAACACGGACGAGCGTTTACATCCAAGAAACAAAAGGTATAAGTGTTTGGTATTGTGTATAGATTAAAGATGCGGACGAGCATCCTTAAGACTATGATACGGACGAGTATCATGTAGAAACAAACTGACACATGTTCAGAGATGATGATACGGACGAGTATCAACTGGTTAACAAAGAACACGGACGAGTGTTGCATCTGAAAGGACTCTTCTGGGGAATAGTAGACACAGGCGAGTATCTATATTCAAGAAGACATAAATGTTTGACACGGTGTATGGATTAAAGATGCGGACGAGCATCCTTAAGACTATGATACGGACGAGCATCATGCAGAAACAAACACTAGACGCAATGTTCTGAGATGATGGTACGGACGAGTACCAACTGGTTAACAAAGAACAAGGACTACTGTTGAATCTGTGGGGATATAAATGATGTATACAAGATACGGACGAGTATCTGTATAAGTGTACCAATGAGTAGTAAGTATGAGTAATGTATAGATGAGTGTTTATCTGCTGGGGAGAGTGACACGGACGAGTGTCAAGAGAGAAAAGTATAATATTAACAAGTGTATGGGTTGATAAAAGTGTAAGCGACTGCGCTGGGGATATGACACGGACGGGTGTCAAGAAAGGGTATATATAAGTATATGTGAGTGCAAAGAGGATGTCTTTGGCTTTCTGCTGGTGATTTGACACGGACGGGTGTCAGGAAGTATCTGTAGTACGGGTGATTTTGTTTGTAAAGTGTATTCAGGCAACCTGTTTGGGGAAGTGATGACACGGACGGGTATCAAAAGGAAGTATATACTGGTGTTTGTGATTTGAGAGGCAACTGCTTTTGCTGGGACTCTGGTGGGGGATTTTTGTATAATGATGATGAACGGTTTATTATTCACAAGTGCTACTTCAGAACATGGCTTATGATTATGCTATGCGTTTGATTTTTGCCGTAATGCTCCGTATTGGACGGAATGCTACGCTCTGAGGGGATAATATGATGCGAATGCTATGATTATGCAAAGAGGCACAGATCCGGGATCCGGATCCCGCTGCTGCGAAGATCTCAGGCTGATCTGCTTGAAATGGACCTCCCAGCTGGGGATGAGATCATTGGTAGATCTAATGATGTATGTGCTTGGGGATATAGGTCACCGATTGACATATCCTTATAATATGGGACCCAGCTGGGGTTTGTAGAAGCTTTCTGTACTCTGTTGTGACTTCTTCGTGCGTTGCTCTTCTGAATAGAGGCTGAGGATTCTGTGGGGAGATGATTCCCTGACTTCTGCATTCTGCTGAGGAAGAGTGGTTGGTACTACAGCTGGGGAATGCTGTTGGTAACTCAGCTGGGGAGAGTAATGAGAGGCCACTCAGCTGGGGAGAAAGCACCTTGAGTGCTAAGGTCGTTTGTTGATTCCTGCAATCCTGCAAAGATAATGAAACGTACAAAAGGCCCCGAGGTACCCCCTACTGGATTCCGTCATAGGAGTTAAGTACTTTCGAGAGTAATCATATTCCCTGCAAGCATGTGTTTTTATTTTTTTAGAGAAAAACATCTGTACTTATGCAATTGGTTTTTTAGCGACATCAGACATTCTTTGCAAACAAAATATACGAAACATGACTGAAAAATCTGATTTTATTAATTCATGTGCCCTGAATTGGCAAGATACAGTCAAGGAAACATATCTCCTGAAATGAGAAGATTGTTACAAATTGCGAAACAAAGTACTGGCGATGTTGACGACGCTTTAAGGAGCTTCCTCTCCTGCTATGACTCGTATGACTTTTTGACATTCTTCTCGTCTTGCTTTCTGGAGAAGGTTGATTCTGATTGAAGCTTGATCCTTTGGAGCTTACCAAGTTGTAGGCGATACAGACGAATTCAGAATGTAGTTGTTCGCTTATTCCCTTATTTTGCATGGATCGCCCTTTCGGGTTTTCAATCCATCGGGATACCCATTTTTGCCTGAGTTGTCCAATGCGGCTTTTCAACTCAGCGGGTGTACATTTTTCATTTATTTCCCTTATTTTTGCCCGAGTCTTTTATTCTGTTTTTGACTCGCCGGGATGCCCTATTTTTGCCTGGACTTACATTCTGTTTTTATGTCCAGCGGGTCATTTTATGCGAAGTATTTTTTAACTGCATCTGAATTCACAGGGGATGGGAAATCTTCACCATCCATGGTGCTGAGCATCAGTGCTCCACCAGAGAAAACTTTCTTTACAACGAATGGTCCTTCATAATTTGGAGTCCACTTGCCCCTGTGGTCTGTATGAGGAGGGAGGATTCTTTTCAGCACAAGATCTCCTACTTGGTACTCCCGATGCCTGACTTTCTGATCAAAGGCTTTCTTCATTCTTTTCTGATACAACTGCCCATGACAGATTGCAGCTAATCTCTTTTCTTCAATCAGACTCAGTTGTTCGAATCGGGACCGAACCCATTCTGCTTCACTCAGTTTAACATCCATTAATACCCGTAACGAGGGTAGTTCAACTTCAACAGGTAGGACTGCTTCCATACCATACACAAGCTGATACGGTGTTGCCCCAGTGGATGTCCTGATTGACGTGCGGTACCCATGCAAGGCAAATGGTAGCATTTCATGCCAGTCTTTGTAAGTGACTACCATCTTCTGCACAATCTTCTTGATATTCTTATTTGCTGCCTCAACAGCGCCGTTCATCTTTGGCCTGTAAGGAGAAGAATTGTGATGTTGGATCTTGAAGTCCCGGCACAGCTCTGCCATCATTTTGTTGTTCAAGTTGGAACCATTATCAGTAATGATTCGCTCGGGAACTCCATATCGACAGATGATATCTCTTTTCAGAAATCTGGCTACCACTTGTCTTGTAACATTTGCATATGAGGCTGCTTCAACCCACTTGGTGAAATAATCAATGGCGACCAGGATGAATCTGTGGCCATTCGAAGCAGTTGGCTCAATCTTGCCGATCATATCAATGCCCCACATGGCAAAGGGCCATGGTGAAGACATGATGTTCAAAGGGTTGGGAGGCACATGCACCTTATCTGCGTAGATCTGGCATTTATGACATTTTCTGGCGTAGGCACAACAGTCCGCATCCATTGTGATCCAATAATAACCTGATCTTAACAACTTTTTAGCCATGGCGTGCCCTCCGGCATGGGTACCAAAAGATCCTTCGTGCACTTCATGCATCAACAAATCTGCTTCCGTCTTGTCAACACATCTGAGGAGTACCATGTCAAAGTTCCTTTTGTATAAAGACCCATCATTGTTCAGAAAGAAACTACTAGCAAGCCTTCTCAAAGTCTTCTTATCATTGGAAGATGCCCCAGGTGGGTATGCTTGATCCTCCAAGAAGCACTTAATGTCATGGAACCAAGGCTTATCGTCTTTGACAACTTCTGCTGCAAATACATATGCTGGTCTGTCAAGTCTGGACACTGAAATCTGAGGTACAAAGTTAGCAGCTTGAACTTTGATCATGGATGAAATGGTAGCAAGAGCATCTGCAAACTGATTCTCGTCCCGAGGGATATACTCGAGCTTGACTGTTGTGAAGAAAGTCAATAACCTCCTTGTATAATCCCTGTAAGGTATCAGATGATCCTGGTGAGTGTACCATTTTCCGTTGGTTTGATTGACCACCAAAGCTGAATCTCCGAATACAGTCAATGTCTTGATCCTGAGGTTAATGGCTTCCTCAAGACCCATAATGCAAGCTTCGTATTCAGCTTCGTTGTTAGTGCAGTTGAAAGTGAGTTTTGCCGAGAAAGGCATGTGAACTCCTTTGGGTGTAATGAGTACTGCACCAACACCACGACCATTCATATTAACGGCCCCATCAAACATCATAGTCCATTCTTCTTCTCGGTCAGGCCCTTCAGTGTGAATAGGCTCTTCGTGATCTTTTGCTTTAATGAACATGATGTCTTCATCAGGGAAGTCAAACCTCATAGGCTGGTAGTCATCAATGGGTTGCTCAGCAAGATATTCAGATAGTACACTGCCCTTGATGGCTTTCTGAGAGGTGTACTGGATGTCATATTCGGTGAGAATCATTTGCCATCTTGCAACCCGTCCGGTAAGAGCTGGCTTCTCGAAAATGTACTTAACCGGGTCCATTTTTGAGATTAATAAGGTAGTGTGGGTCAACATATACTGTCTCAGTCGGCGAGCAGCCCACGCTAAAGCACAGCAAGTTTTCTCGAGCAGTGAATAACGCTGTTCACAGTCGGTAAACTTTTTGCTTAGGTAGTATATCGCATACTCTTTTCGACCAGACTCGTCATGCTGGCCCAGCACACACCCCATTGACTCTTCTAATACTGTCAAGTACATGATCAGAGGTCTTCCTTCAACTGGAGGCATGAGGATTGGAGGTTCTTGTAGATATTCCTTGATCTTGTCAAAAGCTTTCTGACAATCTTCGTTCCACCTGACCGTTTGTTCCTTTCTTAACAGCTTGAACAAGGGTTCACAGGTTGCTGTAAGGTGAGATATGAACCGTGAAATGTAGTTCAATCGACCTAAGAACCCTCGAACCTCTTTCTCAGTTCTCGGTGCAGGCATTTCTTGAATAGCCTTGACTTTATCAGGGTCAACCTCAATCCCTTTCTCGCTTACAATAAAACCCAGCAGCTTACCGGATCGCACCCCGAATGTGCATTTGTTGGGGTTCAGCTTTAGTTGGTACTTCCTCAGGCGCTTGAACAATTTCAGCAGATTCACCAGGTGATCTTCCTCTGTAAGGGACTTGGCGATCATATCATCCACGTAACACTCGATTTCCTTATGGATCATATCGTGGAATAATGTCACCATAGCCCGTTGATATGTTGCACCAGCATTCTTCAGTCCGAATGGCATCACTTTGTAACAGAACGTGCCCCAAGGTGTGATGAATGTTGTCTTCTCCATGTCTTCAGGTGACATCTTGATCTGATTGTATCCCGAAAATCCATCCATGAAGGAGAATACCGAGAACTGAGTCGTGTTATCCATCAATACGTCAATGTGAGGTAATGGGAAATCATCCTTCGGGCTGGCTCTGTTCAGATCCCGGTAATCAACACACATTCTTACTTTGCCATCTTTCTTAGGCACAGGTACTATGTTAGCAACCCACGGCGGATAGCTAGTTACAGCAAGGAACCCGGCGTCCCATTGCTTTTGTACCTCTTCCTTGATTTTCATAGCCATGTCTGGGCGAGTACGGCGCAACTTCTGTTTGACCGGTGGGCATTCTTCCCTTAGAGGCAGCTTGTGCACGACAATGTCGGTATCCAACCCTGGCATATCTTGATACGACCAAGCAAACACATCAACATACTCTTGAAGCAGATCTATCAGTTGTCTCTTCACTGAGTCTTGCAGGCAGGCCCCGATTTTAACCTCTTTCACGTCTTCCTCCGTACCAAGATTAATCACTTCAACTTCCTCCTGGTGAGGAGTAATGACCTTTTCCTCCTATCTCAACAACCTGGCTAGCTCTTCAGGAAGCTCATATCCTTCATCAACCCCTTCATCAGCTTGATTGATTGGATTGTCAAAGTCATACGATGTCATAGCCGTGCTGTTGTCGGTGCTGTCTGGAAGGCATTCTCTGCAAGGGTTAAGTTTGTTCATTTTAGTGATTGATTTTAATCTTGCTTTAGAAAAAAGTGAAATGAAGTTATCATTTTGAAAACACCGCCATTTATTTTTGTACAAAAAGAAAAATGGAAAAACAGTGAACAGAAAAGAAAAAGACTCGTTTGCAAAAAGATGTCATTAATTTAATCTTGTTTGCACAAAAGTACAGATGGCCCTGATTACAAAATGAGTCTTGTCATCTTGGGCAAGATGCAAGACTTTGATGCATGCTATAAAAATACAGGAAATAATAATTACTCTGCATGAGTAACTCTTATAATTTCCTGGGAAGACCAGTTCGAGATACTGCTCCCCGGGATCTTTGGACGAATCCAATTCTCCAGATTGCGCTCCTCTTCCAGCTCGTCTTCCAGACAGTTGATAGCATCGGGGGTGAGCATCCCCCCACTGACAAAACCTGGCTCCTCAGCAGCCTTTGCTTGATGTTGAGTTGGTCTGTAACCCAACCCAAATTTGTCCTTCTTCTCCTCCACAACTAAAACCTTGCCCCAGCCTAAGGCAGTTCCTTCCTCAACAACCTTCCGGGCTTGTTGATAAGACGACATGGAGATACCAGATACAGCAGATGCTTCATTGACATTCAAGGCTTCAAAACCTTGGCTCATTGTTTCATGGATCTCTCCATCCATCTCAATGTATTTATAAGTAGCCAGATGGCTAACAAATATATCCTCCTCCCCACAGATTGTGACAACTTGGCCTTCCCACTCAAATTTTAGCTTTTGGTGAAGGGTAGACGTTATTGCGCC
This sequence comes from Lathyrus aphaca, assembly GCA_963966055.1. NCBI lineage: Eukaryota > Viridiplantae > Streptophyta > Magnoliopsida > Fabales > Fabaceae > Lathyrus > Lathyrus aphaca. The sequence continues at coordinate 61,998,075 of OZ014519.1, read as the reverse complement.
GGCGGCGTGAATCCAGGGTCTACCCAACAAACAGCTGTAGGCGGGCTGAATGTCCATCACATAAAAGATAGTTTTAAAAGTCTGTGGGCCAATTGTCACAGGCAGCTCAATCTCTCCCAGAACCGATCTCTTCGAACCATCAAAGGCTCTTACCACCAGGTTGCTGGGTCTCAATGCCAATCCATCATATTCTAACTTCACCAGAGCCTTCTTTGGTAAGACATTCAGGGATGAACCTGTGTCTACCAGCACATGGGAAAGGACTGCACCTTTGCATTCCATGGTTATGTGCAAGGCTTTGTTGTGGTTGCGGCCATCCACTGTCAGGTCAGTATTGGTAAACCCTAGCCCATTGCTAGCAGTAACATTTCCAACCACGGTTTCCAATTGGTTGACAGTGATCTCCTCAGGCACGTAAGCTGCGTGCAAGACTTTAAGTAGTGCATTCCGATGGGCTTCGGAGCACATAAGCAGTGAGAGGATAGAGATCTTGGATGGCGTCTGGTGAAGCTGATCCACAATTTTATAATCACTCTTTTTGATGATTCGCATAAACTCATCAACTTCCTGATCGAACGGTGTTTTCAAGGCTTCTTTGGCAGCTGGATCTTCCTGCACCGGGCTCTTTCCCTTTGCCTTGGCAGCAGCTTCAGCTTCGGCAGTAGGTCTTTGAACTTGTGAAGCAAAGAGACGTCCGCTTCGAGTGAAGCCTCCGCCTCCCCCCACATTATCTACTTGTGGTGCAGGTGTTGATGTTTCAAGAGTGATTCTTTTCCCTTCACAGTACACGTCAGAGCCATAGTGCCAAGGGATGGCCCTATTGCTTTCATATGGTACTGGTCCAGGCACCGTGACAGTGACTGGACTGATTGCTGCTGCTGAAGGGACTGTAATTGTTTGTGGATCATAAAAGATTGTAACTGGTGCTCTGGTGGGAGCAGCACCTTCTGAATGGTAGGCGGAGTTATTTTCAGGATCGTAGAATATGGTAACAGTAGAGACATCTTCATGATTGATTGCTGGTGTTGTAGGAAGTGTTGTCGGAAGGACTGATGTTGTTGTTGCAGGAGATTCGAAATGGAATGAAGCTGAAGTTGTAGCAGGAGAAACTGTTGAAAACTGATCGTTTGAGAAGACAGATGAAGTACTTGTTGATGAAGCTGATGAATTGTCAGGAACAATGGTTGCTGCAGTTGTAGGAGGTTCTGAAACCGTTGCTGATGAGATTGCTGGATTTGTTGGAAATGACGTGGTGATCTGGAGCAGGCCACTCTGAATAAGGCTGTCAATGCCATTCCTCAGGTCCTCACACCCATTCAATGAAATATTGCAGTAGGCACACCCTAGTTCACACCCCGGAAATATTTGGTTTTCACGGAGTTGAGCTTTGATTTCCACCAACGGTGTCCGGATCTGATCCACACTGGTTATTAAATAAGACGGTTTGTCTTCTTCAATAGCGTTAATTCGGGGACCACCATGATTCGGCATAGGGTTTTTATTGACATTGGGCGGCGGTGCAAAATTCAGAGCCTTGGAGTCTACCAAGTCTTGTACCTTCATGTGCAGAGCCCTGCATTTTTCTGTACTGTGACCAGGTGCGTTTGAATGAAAAGCACACCTAGCATTGGAGTCATAGTTCCTCGGTAGACTGTTGGGATCCGGAGGTGCCAACGTTCTTAGCTCAACTAGGTTGAGTTTCAGAAGTTGTGGCAGCAAGGCAGCATACGGCATTGGGATCGGGTCGATCACTCTGTTAGCTTGAGATGGCCTTTGCTGGAATGGCCTTTGTTGATTGTTGTTGTTGGTGTTGTTGTTGTTGAAGTTTCTTGGAGGGTATTGATTCTGATGATACTGAGGTTGTTGTTGGAAGTTTTGTTGCGGAGGTTGATAGACTGGCTGTGGATGAGCTGGAGCAGGGATAGTGACTGCTGCTATTGACCTTTGAACATATTGGGGCCTACCCCTGTTGGTGTGGATGGCATTAGTCTCGCCATTTCTCCTTGGGCCTGCAAAAGGCTTTCTTGTACTACTGGACGAGCTGGCACCATTATCAGAGATCTTACCCATTTTTAACAGGCTTTCAATTCTCTCCCCAGCTATGACAACATCTGCGAAGCTAGTGGAAGAGAAAGCAGCCAACCTGTCAATATACGTTCCCTGAAGAGTGTTCATAAACATGTCTGCCATTTCTCTCTCAGACATAGGTGGTTGAACGGCAGCAGCCAATTGCCTCCATCTCTGGGCATATTCTCGGAAACTTTCCCTTGACGACTGTGACATGCCCATTAGGAGAGTCCTGTTGGGTGCCATATCTAGGTTATATTGATACTGTCTGATGAAGGCCTCTGCCAGGTCCTTCCAGCATCTCACAGTTGCTCTTGTCAAATGGGAATACCATTCCCTTGATGCTCCAGTCAAGCTGTCTTCGAAGTAGAACATCCAGAGCTTCTCATCCATTGTATAGGCCTTCAGCCTTCCCAGAAATGATTGCAAATGAGTCCGGGGGCATGAAGTCCCATTATACTTTTCAAAACAAGGAGGCTTGAACTTATGGGGGATCCTGACCCCATCTACCAAGCCCATATCCATGACGTCGAACCCCAAAGAGTTTTGAGACTCCAGTGATCTCAACTTCTCAGCTATTTCATCCAATCGTCTATCATAAGCTTCCTCTCCAGCACCCATTACTGTAAATTGGTCCTCTTGAGGGTCCTCTTGCAATACCCTGGCTGCAGTGGCGGTTCCTTGAATGTTTGCAGGAATATTAATTTCAGGATGGAGATGGGGACCAAACACAGGAGGGTTAACATGAGGTTGTACCCTTTCATTGTTACTTGTGCCAGCAGTCCCCACATGGGGCTCCTCTTGATTCCTCCCTTCTACCAAAGCTCTGAGCCTCTCCTGGCTTTGAGCTAAGTTGTTCATTACTTCCATGAACTGTGTTATCTGAGTTCTCATCTCCAACCTTTCGTTGGCCATCTGGTTTCTGACCTCCGTAAGGTCCTGCTGCATCTGGTCCATCTGGATGCCCGGAAGATTGTTTCTAGTTGGGTACCTGTGTGGACGGTTGAGGGGAAATACCCGGCGACGAGCAATAATTCCTGAATATCACAACAGAGGTTAGCAACAATAAAACAAAACCTACAAAACAAACAAAAGGGTTAGTATGCAATGCAGTATGCTTATTTGTTCTCAAGGCATCCGGTTTGGCGTTCAGTTTTGACCCTTCCAGACCCTTGAAGATGATGTTGTTTGAAGTTGCTCTTTGAAGTAAATCTAGATGGAAACTAACACAAATATATTACAGAAGGTGAAATAATACAACTTGTTCATTTTACAACACAAGCCCCCTAAGGGGTCAAAATACATCACAAAAAAAGCAAAAGTACATGGAATAGGAACAGCAACAAGCAAGTGATCAAACTCCAAGGCCAAACTCATCCTCACGAACTTCCTTGAGAAGTGCTTCGGTCACAGGATCAGCCGGACGCTCCGTAAGATTCCGGATAAGGAGGTTCCGAGTAGCAACAGCGGTTGTCAACTTCTTGTTCTGACTTTGGTCTTTAGACCTCTTCACTCCAGCTCTGATTTTTAGCTCTGATATTTCCCTCTGGGCTGCTACCAGGGCTTCTTCTATCTGCTCCATCTTGTCTTGAACTCTCTTGTCTTCTAGAGTTCGGGCTTCAGTGATCCGGACCCACCTGGCTTGACTCTCCTTCAAATACAAGTCTGTCCTTGCTCTCTGGAACTGGGCTTCTTTGCAAGCATTCTTCAGAATTTGTTCACCAGCCTTAGACTTTTTGATATAATCTCCAGACTTCTCAATCTTAGTCAAGTGTTCCACTCTCAACTTCTCCAATCTCTCAATCTCCCTCACACCTTCACTCCTCTCCCGGAGGGTCTTCTGCAAGGCTTGGGTTAGCTTCTCATTTCTTTCCTTCAAACTCTCAAACTCCTCCAAACTGATGGTGGCAGGGGGTGGTGCTGAAGATGACTCAGGCATGTCTTCTATGGTAAAAGGCATTCCAGAGAATTGGGCCCTGGCATGGGACCACTCATAATATTGTGCTGATGCCACATTATTGCACTTCCCCAGAATGGTGATTCCCTTGGTTTGAACATGATCCCAGGCCCAAGCAGCCTGCCTAACAACAGCCAAATTAATCTTGTTCTCACAGTAGAGGGTCTCAACCAGGTCCTGTGCCTTAGGAGTATGGACCAGTGCATAGCCCAATTGCCTCTTGAACAGCAGAGGGTTGTAATTGATACTTCCCTTAACTCCTATTAAGGGCACATTGGGAAAGTGCCCACAGCTGGTGAGGATATCTCTGCCCTTGGTGCTTTGAGTACACCATCTGATATCTGCTGAAGTTAGAACAGTGAGTCTCTTAGCCCAGTTGCTCTGCTGATGAGGATTTAGAAATGCATCTGTCCTGGGTAGATGCCTGAGAAGCCAAGCATGGAATAATGGAGCACAACACCTCACTAATCTCCCCCTCTGCTTCTCATTCCTTTGATGCACTGAGTAGTAAAGGTCCCCCAATAAAGTTGGCACTGGGTTCTTCAGGATGAACAGATGGACTGCATTCTTGCTAATGAATCGAGGCTCATCTGCAAACAACACAATTCCATATACACTTAAGGCCAACAAAGCACAAACAGCTTTCCACTCCCCCAGGGAAGCCTTCAGACTAGCTTGAGAAATTAAGAAGTCCAGATGAAAACCAGGGATCCCAGCTTTAGAGGTCATATGTTGCTCAATCAAAACAGGTTCCAGGTGCAAAGCTTTTGCTACCTCTCCATTGCTTGGGAAAGCCATCTCAGGATTGAAAGGGATTTCTCTCCTGATAGGTAGACCAACCAATGATGAGTATTCTTCTAATAGAGGGCCCAACTGAAAGTCTTGAAAGGTGAAACATCTCAGCGGGGGATCATAAAACTGAATACAGGTATGGATCAGGCTTCTCTGTGAAGGATCCAGATCCATAACCATGTCAAGTATATCCCCATAATGCTCCCTGAACAAAGGTATGTGATCTGGAGTGATCAGGGTTTGGATCCTCCTGATGTCTGATAAGTCTGGCTGGAAGAAGTGATAGGTGATGTTGCTTTTCTTTGGAGCCATGATGCTGAAGACTGAGTAGAGTGCTGATGACAATGCTGAAGGAATGAGCCACTGATTGGCTGGTGCTGGTGATAGCTGAAGCTGATAACTGAAGCAGGTGCTTGTGAAGATGGGTCAGTACTGAAGATGGGGTCAAAACCAAAACCAGATGAAAATGGATACCCTGAAACACAAATAAGCAAATGTTAATATGATGCAATGGTTATGTATGCAAATGATATGCAAAGGGTTTGTGACTGAGCTGGATCTGATTAAAATGCCCTGATATAAGTCCATGTGTGTTCAAGAATTCCTGATGAAGGTCTATAAATCCAGTAACCAAGGTGGGGGACTCAAATAAAGAGTCACATGTCCAGGGTTTTAGAATCACAAGAACTGTCCAACATGGAGTACTCTTAAACAATCAAAGTAACAGGGTATTCTGAGGTCAAGGTACCTGCAAACCTGTAAACAGCCCAACCCCCTCACAGGTGGTGTTCTAAAACAAGGATCCTCAGACTTGGATCAGTTATGAGAAGTGTAAACACTTCTAACCCGGAGGTACAGTGTTTACAATAACCATAACAATTCCTCCTCTAATTCACCTCAGTTTCTGAAGGTCAATACTAAAAGGTCATCCAGACTTAGCAGGCTTCCCAGATAGCCCTAGCATTGCAGGAAATCTGCAACACAGAGTTCTCAAGAAGAAACCCACATCTGAACCGTGTTTCATATTCCCGCACCAGACCGAAATGGAATGGGAAAGAATATGATTCACTCTAGCCTAGGTGTCACTCAGGTCCCAGGTATAGGACCTTAACTCTTAATGAATCCCCCACCCACCAAAGCAAACAACAGATCCAGCCAGCAGCATGACAGTATGATATATACAAAAGCAATAAAGAAAGCAGTAAAGCAACTGTACATAAAACAGTGAAAATAAAACAAGTATACAAACACAAGTAAGCACATAACACCCCAGTAAACACAAATCAAACAAGCGTTAGGAGGAACCCACAAAAAGAACAAGAAGCCCTGGTTGCAGTATAAGGGTCCCCAGCAGAGTCGCCAAGCTGTCGCTCCCGATAAATGAAACTGGGTCAGATAAAGGTACAGACGCGAACGGTCGGCGAGAGGGACAATGAGAACACACAGCCGTGAACTCACTGGAGATGAATAGAGTCGCCAGCTAGGCATTTTTATCCCGGAGGAAAGGCAATGCTGCATAGACCTGGGAAAAGATGGATAAGACGGTTGCGAACCAGAGAGACTGAGAAAGGGGGTTGGTTACAACCTGGGAAGGTATTAGCACCCAGATTGTCCGTCGTACTCGACGGGATCCACGCTTAAAAGATTTGTGTTTTAAAGGGGTAGTGTCAGTGCAATCTGTGTATAAAATAGCTGGAAAGAATGTACAGGTGTCAGTGTAAAAGAGTGTGAAGTGTAATATGTATAAATGATGTGTCAGTGTAAGAATGAGAATGAATTGCTCAAGATTATGAGGCTAAAGAATAAAGCTGGAAAGAGGGGGAATATACAGAGACTTTTGTTCGATAACTGTTAAGTTATGCCTACGTATCCTCTCGTGCAATGAGGAAGTCAGAACACCGTAGTTCGACCCAAAGAGACTGAAAGGTGAATTGACTTGTGAACTGCTTGCTAGCCTATGCTCAAGTGTATGATCTATCTGGCACAGATGCAAACTGTCTTGCATTAGACGGAAGAAGCAAGTTCTCGTTTATGAGTGAATGAGATGAGAAAAGAATCCCGAAGGAGACGATTATTGTTTGTTTTTGAGTTTTCAGTCTTTTATTGCTTTTGAAAGTTTGTCATGAGTTAATGAGCTTAAGCCTAAACCAATGGATTTAGCAAACTCATCACATCTTCCCTCTGATTAGGGGTAATGAGAATACCTTAAGTGTGAAGTCAGCTTCTCACACTTAATCACCTTTGATGTAGGATTAAGATCATTAACCTACTTGTGATTATTTAGATGTTTTTGGTGTTTTTGTTTAGTGTTAAGTAATGAGGTTAAGCCATAATCAAGGATTAAACAGACTCATTACACCATCCTAATAGAAGGATAATAGATGAGAATGTTTAAGCTGAGGAAAGCTCCTCAACTTAATCCATGATTAGGGATTAAACTCATGACAAAACAAAGCCTTTATTAGATGGATTTTAATTAGTGGTATGATGATGAAGTGAATTTTATGGTTTGTAAGACAACTTGAGGGGGACTTGTCCATTAACACTAGGGTTAGTCCTTCTTAACCAATTAAGGAAGAAATAGAACCCTAATGCAAGGCCCAAGTTACAAGCTTGATGTCTTGATGATTATTAAGTGGATTGATTAAGAGATTTAAACACATTAAGGGTTTAACACTCAGGATTAAAGTTATACACTCCATCCTAATAGAAGGATGCAGGCATAAGCTTAATCACAAAGCCTTAAAGCCTTTAGGGTTTAGTCCCTGATTATGAGATGAGAAGAGAAGACTCAAAGAGAGACACAAAGGTAAAAACTATGGGGGGAAGACTAATCAAAACCCTAATTCATTGTCATGCTTGGTTGTTCCTAAGGTTAGTGAGGTTTGCAAGAACAATCTTCAAAGGAGCCACCAAGAAGCAGATGAACAAGATCAAGAGAAGCAAAGTGACTTGCTTCATTCAAGAAGTCAAGTCACTTGAAGAAAGAAAGTGGGAGGAAGAAGAATGAGCAAGCTCAAACTCAAACACAAATAGAATGCAGCAATGGATGCAAGAGAGATGAAAAGAAAGGTTATGAGAAGTGAAGGCAAATTCACTTCTCAAGTTTACTTACCACCTGAAATGTTAGAAAGAAATGCAATGCAATGCTAGATGGGATTAAATGGTGTGATGCTAGACAAAACCAGAAGCATGTTGATGATGATTATGATGTTATGAGGTGCTGCAAACATGAGGCAAGGCATGGAGATGCTCATACAAGATCATGGATGCAAATGATGCAAGTTAAGAAGCATGGATACACATGAAAAGTTATGAAGCATACATGGCATACAAGATGGCAAATATGTGATGCAATGATCAAACATGTTTCCTATATGTCTTAAGATGTCAAATGAAACACAAGAATGCATAAAATGCAAAGACAAGTCATGTTATGCAAGAGAATGCAAGAGGGATGCAAATGAAAGCCCAAATTAGGGTTCATGAATCAAACAACAAACAAAAACCAAAAACAGAAGCAAACCTTAAGATAAAAAAATGGAAAATGCCAACCAAAGAAACCCTAAACCTATACTAAACCAAGGTCCAAAGGGGAGGTCTCAACTCTTAACCAATCTCAAGATATGATTTTTCTAAGTTATTAGGGTTTTTAGGGCTCCTAAACAAAAGAAATGCCAAACAAATTGAAAATGAGGAAACAAAACATGGCCATTTAACCCTAGAAACTACATGCTAAACACAAGACAAAGCAAAAAGAATCAATGTCCAACTCTTCTTAGATAGGCAGAAATGATTTTTTGAACTTATGATCAAAATAATGCACAAAATATGATTTAATTCAATGAAAAATTCTTAAAGTGCATCAAGATCAAAAAAGAAATTTGGTTTGAAGGTTGGACAATGTTTCTAAATGTCTTAGAACATTTCATGAATTTTTTGGTGATTTTTAAATACCTAAAAGTATTTTTAATTAATTAATTTCCATTAATCAATTATAAATAATCTTTTAAATATTTAAAAATACTTTTTTAATGATAAAAAATAAAATAAAAATATTTTTGTGTCATAAAAATTATTAAAACTCTTAGGAAAAAGTTTCATAATTTTTAAGAATTTTTTACTATTTTAAAATAATTGTGCAAATAAAAGGAAAAGAAAATGAATAAAAATTAAATAAAAGGGAAAGTAATCAGGATGGAGGGTCAGGATGAGCTCTGAGTTTGAATCCGTTGACTACGCGCGTCATCCAAGGGTTCATGTTGTTTCTGACTTAATTAATTAAATTAAGGATTAATTATATTAAACACGTGGATTAGGGCTAATAAGAGAGATCCAGGCCACACACTCACGCGGGAGGTCAACGGGTCAAAGGCCATCTACGGTCCAAATTCAAATGAGCATTAATCACGCAATTAGGGCTTAAACACTTTCAGGCTGCCGGAGAAGACTTCCGGTCGTCTTCTCCGGCCAGCAACTCCCCTGAAAAATCCCCAAAACCCTAAAAAGCTAACTAAAATGAAATCCAAGAATTGGGAAATGTTCTCCAACCACTCACGAATCAAACCCCTCTCTCAAAACAAATTTATACTTCCTAACTAAGCTGAATCGAAGAAAATAAGAACTAGGGCACGCAAGCTTCAGAGAGCAATTAAACTCTCATTCCAGCACCATTTCAAAAACTAAGAGCACCAGGATATTCAGTGGAACATAAGGAACAAGTTTATAACATGAAAAACAATTTCTGGAAAAATAATTTTCAAGCTACCTGAGATTTGGAGCTTTCAACCTGATGACTTTCTGGCCACTCCCTTCAGTGCAATCCACTCCTTAGGACCTCTTGATGGTGTTTGAATGCTCAAGAGGAGTTTATATTGGCTAGATGATGAGTTTGACAAACTTCTGCTCCAGCTCAGTCAGAAATGGCAATGGAGTTTCAGGCAGTTTCAGGTCATTGTGAATGGTTCTTTGTGATCCAGATGGTGAGTGGAGAAGCTTTGTAAAGCTTGTTTGGATGTTTGCAAGCTGTGATGAGAGTTTCGAAGGGAAATGCAGGCTGGGGTGAAAATGGTGAAGTGGCTTTGTGGTTGGTTTCAGGCCTGGTTCTTGGCTGGTTTCTTCTTAATGGATCATGGTGATTTGAAGTGTGGAAATGGTTTGGATGTTTTGTGGCTGGGCAGAGGGATTCGAAGCAAAATGCAGCTTGGTGTGTTTTTGTGTATGTGATGAATGAATCAGTTTCAGCCTTGCTTGATGTGTCTTATGGCCAGCATATGGAAAGTATATTTTAATCCCATAGGTCAGGGGATGGGACATGGCCTGCTGTGATAGGTAGGTCACCTTTTGCAAAATGTCAACTTCTTTGTAAGAGAAAGTATGGCTTGATCTATTGCTAGTACAAAGCATGGCTCTGGTGCAGCAAGATGAGGTGAGAGGCTAGCTTAGTGCAGTAACCAATGCAGCAAGTTGTAGGAAGAATGATCATGAGTTTTTGCAAGTTGTGGCTTTTGGTTCACATGTGACTATTCTTGCTACACAAACCATAAACATGAGGGATTCTTGGTTCAAATCTGAATTTTATGACTTAGAGAATGTTTGCATACTGGTTTGAAATGAATTAGAGGTTGCAATTGGCCTTGGTCCATGATCTTGCAAAATTTCCATTTGAAGCATGCCTTGAAAATCAATGATTTTTGCCAACTTTGTCTTGCTATAACTTTTGATCCAAAAAGAGTTTGATCATGTTCTTGTACTTTTTGAAAAGGGAAAGATGAGATCTACAACTTTCATGACCAAAGTTTTTCCATTTGAAGCATTTTTGGATCAAGAATCAAGGCTTGAAAAATGACCTAAAATGAAGCATTCTTGAAAAGTCAACTATGCCCAAAAAGTCAACATTTGCAAAAACCCTAAATTCTTGATTTTTATGAACTTCAATCTTCTTCCATGATCAAATAAAGATCATATACACTCAAAATGATGAAGATCACCCATTGGTTGGGTCATTGGGGGCCTCAGATGCCCTGATTTTACACTGACTTGTCCAGAAAGTCAACCCTTGATCAGATGACTTCCCCAGGGAATTTCTTCATGAAAATTGATATGCATACTCCCTATACCATATAGAGATCAATGGAAACAAGAATGACCAAAAAATTTGGGGTTATGGCCTCTGAAACCAAAACCCTAATTTTCAGTCAACTGTGCAGTCAAACCTGGCTCTGCATCCCTTCAATCCCTAGTTCTTGTGATTCTTTTGAAATCTTGACTTTGAGAGGATGTAATATGATATGAGAACACATGTGGATCCCTTTGAGTTGATTGGTGGCCTTTGGAATGGCTCAAGTAGCTCTTGGATTGCTCAGATCACAAACCCTAGGTGCAGATGACTTAGAACCTATGCAGTGAATCAAAAATGAGATGTGAGGTGATATGATTGTGTTTATGCATATGAGAATGATCACAAGCCATGGTGTGAATGGGTGAGGGCAAATTTGGGGTGTTTACAGCTGCCCCTATTCAAACATGAGTTAGCTGTGCAGGATGTAAGCAATGGCTTAACAGGCAAACAAGATAACTTGTGGTTGAATACCAAAGACAGTCCAAAATTTGCACTCACAGAATGAAGAAGAAAAGGGATATAGGTTGTAAAGAAAAATAAAGTATATTGTAAAGTGTGGGCGACGGAGGACGACCGTCGAGCAGAGGACGACTGCTGGGTAAATAGCAATGACGGGGACGGCCGACATGCTGGGGATAAAAGGTAAAGCTAAGACGGGGACGGCCGACTAGCTGGGGAAAAAGATTATGATGGGGACGGCCATCAAGATAAAGTTGTAAGATTCTCTGGGAATTAATAAAACATGACGGGGACGGCCATCAAGTTCATAAAGCAAAGTAACCAACGATGGGGACGGCCATCGGGCTAAAAGGAAAAGGGACCACGACGGGGTCGGCCATCGGGTTTAAAGAATAAATGAAATAAACAGATGATGGGGTACGGCCATCAAAGGTGAAGGACGATCACCTAGCAGGGGACGGCTGCTCTGTTGGGAATAAAAGAAATATGATGGGGACGGCCATCAAAGGTGGAGGACAACCACCTGGCAGGGTACGGCTGCCGAAAATATCGCGACATAGGACGAATGCCGGATAGAAAAGGTCAACGATGGGGACGGCCATCGGACGAGCATGATGGAGGACGACCATCAAGAAGTGGAGGACGACCACTCATTAGGGTACGGCTGCTCTCAAGGTTTATCATGACACAGGACGAATGTCAGATAACCAAAATCAACAATGGGGACGGCCATTGGATAAAATGATGAAGGACGATCATCAAAAGGTGGAGGACGACCACCTAGCAGGGGACGGCTGCTAAAAATCAACGATGGGGACGGCCATCGGATGAGCATGATGGAGGACGACCATCAAGAAGTGGATGACGACCACTTAGCAGGGTACGGCTGCTCTCAGGGTTATCATAACACAGGACGAGTGTTAGATAAAAAGAAAATTTGTTGGCGATCTGCTGGGGATATAGTAAACACGGACGAGCGTTTACATCCAAGAAACAAAAGGTATAAGTGTTTGGTATTGTGTATAGATTAAAGATGCGGACGAGCATCCTTAAGACTATGATACAGACGAGTATCATGTAGAAACAAACTGACACATGTTCAGAGATGATGATACGGACGAGTATCAACTGGTTAACAAAGAACACGGACGAGTGTTGCATCTGAAAGGACTCTTCTGGGGAATAGTAGACACAGGCGAGTATCTATATTCAAGAAGACATAAGTGTTTGACACGGTGTATGGATTAAAGATGCGGACGAGCATCCTTAAGACTATGATACGGACGAGCATCATGCAGAAACAAACACTAGACGCAATGTTCTGAGATGATGGTACGGACGAGTACCAACTGGTTAACAAAGAACAAGGACTACTGTTGAATCTGTGGGGATATAAATGATGTATACAAGATACGGACGAGTATCTGTATAAGTGTACTAATGAGTAGTAAGTATGAGTAATGTATAGATGAGTGTTTATCTGCTGGGGAGAGTGACACGGACGAGTGTCAAGAGAGAAAAGTATAATATTAACAAGTGTATGGGTTGATAAAAGTGTAAGCGACTGCGCTGGGTGTCAAGAAAGGGTATATATAAGTATATGTGAGTGCAAAGAGGATGTCTTTGGCTTTCTGCTGGTGATTTGACACGGACGGGTGTCAGGAAGTATCTGTAGTACGGGTGATTTTGTTTGTAAAGTGTATTCAGGCAACCTGTTTGGGGAAGTGATGACACGGACGGGTATCAAAAGGAAGTATATACTGGTGTTTGTGATTTGAGAGGCAACTGCTTTTGCTGGGACTCTGGTGGGGGATTTTTGTATAATGATGATGAACGGTTTATTATTCACAAGTGCTACTTCAGAACATGGCTTATGATTATGCTATGCGTTTGATTTTTGCCGTAATGCTCCGTATTGGACGGAATGCTACGCTCTGAGGGGATAATATGATGCGAATGCTATGATTATGCAAAGAGGCACAGATCCGGGATCCGGATCCCGCTGCTGCGAAGATCTCAGGCTGATCTGCTTGAAATGGACCTCCCAGCTGGGGATGAGATCATTGGTAGATCTAATGATGTATGTGCTTGGGGATATAGGTCACCGATTGACATATCCTTATAATATGGGACCCAGCTGGGGTTTGTAGAAGCTTTTTGTACTCTGTTGTGACTTCTTCGTGCGTTGCTCTTCTGAATAGAGGCTGAGGATTCTGTCGGGAGATGATTCCCTGACTTCTGCATTCTGCTGAGGAAGAGTGGTTGGTACTACAGCTGGGGAATGCTGTTGGTAACTCAGCTGGGGAGAGTAATGAGAGGCCACTCAGCTGGGGAGAAAGCACCTTGAGTGCTAAGGCCGTTTGTTGATTCCTGCAATCCTGCAAAGATAATGAAACGTACAAAAGGCCCCGAGGTACCCCCTACTGGATTCCGTCATAGGAGTTAAGTACTTTCGAGAGTAATCATATTCCCTGCAAGCATGTGTTTTTATTTTTTTAGAGAAAAACATCTGTACTTATGCAATTGGTTTTTTAGCGACATCAGACATTCTTTGCAAACAAAATATACGAAACATGACTGAAAAATCTGATTTTATTAATTCATGTGCCCTGAATTGGCAAGATACAGTCAAGGAAACATATCTCCTGAAATGAGAAGATTGTTACAAATTGCGAAACAAAGTACTGGCGATGTTGACGACGCTTTAAGGAGCTTCCTCTCCTGCTATGACTCGTATGACTTTTTGACATTCTTCTCGTCTTGCTTTCTGGAGAAGGTTGATTCTGATTGAAGCTTGATCCTTTGGAGCTTACCAAGTTGTAGGCGATACAGACGAATTCAGAATGTAGTTGTTCGCTTATTCCCTTATTTTGCATGGATCGCCCTTTCGGGTTTTCAATCCATCGGGATACCCATTTTTGCCTGAGTTGTCCAATGCGGCTTTTCAACTCAGCGGGTGTACATTTTTCATTTATTTCCCTTATTTTTGCCCGAGTCTTTTATTCTGTTTTTGACTCGCCGGGATGCCCTATTTTTGCCTGGACTTACATTCTGTTTTTATGTCCAGCGGGTCATTTTATGCGAAGTATTTTTTAACTGCATCTGAATTCACAGGGGATGGGAAATCTTCACCATCCATGGTGCTGAGCATCAGTGCTCCACCAGAGAAAACTTTCTTTACAACGAATGGTCCTTCATAATTTGGAGTCCACTTGCCCCTGTGGTCTGTATGAGGAGGGAGGATTCTTTTCAGCACAAGATCTCCTACTTGGTACTCCCGATGCCTGACTTTCTGATCAAAGGCTTTCTTCATTCTTTTCTGATACAACTGCCCATGACAGATTGCAGCTAATCTCTTTTCTTCAATCAGACTCAGTTGTTCGAATCGGGACCGAACCCATTCTGCTTCACTCAGTTTAACATCCATTAATACCCGTAACGAGGGTAGTTCAACTTCAACAGGTAGGACTGCTTCCATACCATACACAAGCTGATACGGTGTTGCCCCAGTGGATGTCCTGATTGACGTGCGGTACCCATGCAAGGCAAATGGTAGCATTTCATGCCAGTCTTTGTAAGTGACTACCATCTTCTGCACAATCTTCTTGATATTCTTATTTGCTGCCTCAACAGCGCCGTTCATCTTTGGCCTGTAAGGAGAAGAATTGTGATGTTGGATCTTGAAGTCCCGGCACAGCTCTGCCATCATTTTGTTGTTCAAGTTGGAACCATTATCAGTAATGATTCGCTCGGGAACTCCATATCGACAGATGATATCTCTTTTCAGAAATCTGGCTACCACTTGTCTTGTAACATTTGCATATGAGGCTGCTTCAACCCACTTGGTGAAATAATCAATGGCGACCAGGATGAATCTGTGGCCATTCGAAGCAGTTGGCTCAATCTTGCCGATCATATCAATGCCCCACATGGCAAAGGGCCATGGTGAAGACATGATGTTCAAAGGGTTGGGAGGCACATGCACCTTATCTGCGTAGATCTGGCATTTATGACATTTTCTGGCGTAGGCACAACAGTCCGCATCCATTGTGATCCAATAATAACCTGATCTTAACAACTTTTTAGCCATGGCGTGCCCTCCGGCATGGGTACCAAAAGATCCTTCGTGCACTTCATGCATCAACAAATCTGCTTCCGTCTTGTCAACACATCTGAGGAGTACCATGTCAAAGTTCCTTTTGTATAAAGACCCATCATTGTTCAGAAAGAAACTACTAGCAAGCCTTCTCAAAGTCTTCTTATCATTGGAAGATGCCCCAGGTGGGTATGCTTGATCCTCCAAGAAGCACTTAATGTCATGGAACCAAGGCTTATCGTCTTTGACAACTTCTGCTGCAAATACATATGCTGGTCTGTCAAGTCTGGACACTGAAATCTGAGGTACAAAGTTAGCAGCTTGAACTTTGATCATGGATGAAATGGTAGCAAGAGCATCTGCAAACTGATTCTCGTCCCGAGGGATATACTCGAGCTTGACTGTTGTGAAGAAAGTCAATAACCTCCTTGTATAATCCCTGTAAGGTATCAGATGATCCTGGTGAGTGTACCATTTTCCGTTGGTTTGATTGACCACCAAAGCTGAATCTCCGAATACAGTCAATGTCTTGATCCTGAGGTTAATGGCTTCCTCAAGACCCATAATGCAAGCTTCGTATTCAGCTTCGTTGTTAGTGCAGTTGAAAGTGAGTTTTGCCGAGAAAGGCATGTGAACTCCTTTGGGTGTAATGAGTACTGCACCAACACCACGACCATTCATATTAACGGCCCCATCAAACATCATAGTCCATTCTTCTTCTCGGTCAGGCCCTTCAGTGTGAATAGGCTCTTCGTGATCTTTCGCTTTAATGAACATGATGTCTTCATCAGGGAAGTCAAACCTCATAGGCTGGTAGTCATCAATGGGTTGCTCAGCAAGATATTCAGATAGTACACTGCCCTTGATGGCTTTCTGAGAGGTGTACTGGATGTCATATTCGGTGAGAATCATTTGCCATCTTGCAACCCGTCCGGTAAGAGCTGGCTTCTCGAAAATGTACTTAACCGGGTCCATTTTTGAGATTAATAAGGTAGTGTGGGTCAACATATACTGTCTCAGTCGGCGAGCAGCCCACGCTAAAGCACAGCAAGTTTTCTCGAGCAGTGAATAACGCTGTTCACAGTCGGTAAACTTTTTGCTTAGGTAGTATATCGCATACTCTTTTCGACCAGACTCGTCATGCTGGCCCAGCACACACCCCATTGACTCTTCTAATACTGTCAAGTACATGATCAGAGGTCTTCCTTCAACTGGAGGCATGAGGATTGGAGGTTCTTGTAGATATTCCTTGATCTTGTCAAAAGCTTTCTGACAATCTTCGTTCCACCTGACCGTTTGTTCCTTTCTTAACAGCTTGAACAAGGGTTCACAGGTTGCTGTAAGGTGAGATATGAACCGTGAAATGTAGTTCAATCGACCTAAGAACCCTCGAACCTCTTTCTCAGTTCTCGGTGCAGGCATTTCTTGAATAGCCTTGACTTTATCAGGGTCAACCTCAATCCCTTTCTCGCTTACAATAAAACCCAGCAGCTTACCGGATCGCACCCCGAATGTGCATTTGTTGGGGTTCAGCTTTAGTTGGTACTTCCTCAGGCGCTTGAACAATTTCAGCAGATTCACCAGGTGATCTTCCTCTGTAAGGGACTTGGCGATCATATCATCCACGTAACACTCGATTTCCTTATGGATCATATCGTGGAATAATGTCACCATAGCCCGTTGATATGTTGCACCAGCATTCTTCAGTCCGAATGGCATCACTTTGTAACAGAACGTGCCCCAAGGTGTGATGAATGTTGTCTTCTCCATGTCTTCAGGTGACATCTTGATCTGATTGTATCCCGAAAATCCATCCATGAAGGAGAATACCGAGAACTGAGTCGTGTTATCCACCAATACGTCAATGTGAGGTAATGGGAAATCATCCTTCGGGCTGGCTCTGTTCAGATCCCGGTAATCAACACACATTCTTACTTTGCCATCTTTCTTAGGCACAGGTACTATGTTAGCAACCCACGGCGGATAGCTAGTTACAGCAAGGAACCCGGCGTCCCATTGCTTTTGTACCTCTTCCTTGATTTTCATAGCCATGTCTGGGCGAGTACGGCGCAACTTCTGTTTGACCGGTGGGCATTCTTCCCTTAGAGGCAGCTTGTGCACGACAATGTCGGTATCCAACCCTGGCATATCTTGATACGACCAAGCAAACACATCAACATACTCTTGAAGCAGATCTATCAGTTGTCTCTTCACTGAGTCTTGCAGGCAGGCCCCGATTTTAACCTCTTTCACGTCTTCCTCCGTACCAAGATTAATCACTTCAACTTCCTCCTGGTGAGGAGTAATGACCTTTTCCTCCTGTCTCAACAACCTGGCTAGCTCTTCAGGAAGCTCATATCCTTCATCAACCCCTTCATCAGCTTGATTGATTGGATTGTCAAAGTCATACGATGTCATAGCCGTGCTGTTGTCGGTGCTGTCTGGAAGGCATTCTCTGCAAGGGTTAAGTTTGTTCATTTTAGTGATTGATTTTAATCTTGCTTTAGAAAAAAGTGAAATGAAGTTATCATTTTGAAAACACCGCCATTTATTTTTGTACAAAAAGAAAAATGGAAAAACAGTGAACAGAAAAGAAAAAGACTCGTTTGCAAAAAGATGTCATTAATTTAATCTTGTTTGCACAAAAGTACAGATGGCCCTGATTACAAAATGAGTCTTGTCATCTTGGGCAAGATGCAAGACTTTGATGCATGCTATAAAAATACAGGAAATAATAATTACTCTGCATGAGTAACTCTTATAATTTCCTGGGAAGACCAGTTCGAGATACTGCTCCCCGGGATCTTTGGACGAATCCAATTCTCCAGATTGCGCTCCTCTTCCAGCTCGTCTTCCAGACAGTTGATAGCATCGGGGGTGAGCATCCCCCCACTGACAAAACCTGGCTCCTCAGCAGCCTTTGCTTGATGTTGAGTTGGTCTGTAACCCAACCCAAATTTGTCCTTCTTCTCCTCCACAACTAAAACCTTGCCCCAGCCTAAGGCAGTTCCTTCCTCAACAACCTTCCGGGCTTGTTGATAAGACAACATGGAGATACCAGATACCGCAGATGCTTCATTGACATTCAAGGCTTCAAAACCTTGGCTCATTGTTTCATGGATCTCTCCATCCATCTCAATGTATTTATAAGTAGCCAGATGGCTAACAAATATATCCTCCTCCCCACAGATTGTGACAACTTGGCCTTCCCACTCAAATTTTAGCTTTTGGTGAAGGGTAGACGTTATTGCGCCGGCGGCGTGAATCCAGGGTCTACCCAACAAACAGCTGTAGGCGGGCTGAATGTCCATCACATAAAAGATAGTTTTAAAAGTCTGTGGGCCAATTGTCACAGGCAGCTCAATCTCTCCCAGAACCGATCTCTTCGAACCATCAAAGGCTCTTACCACCAGGTTGCTGGGTCTCAATGCCAATCCATCATATTCTAACTTCACCAGAGCCTTCTTTGGTAAGACATTCAGGGATGAACCTGTGTCTACCAGCACATGGGAAAGGACTGCACCTTTGCATTCCATGGTTATGTGCAAGGCTTTGTTGTGGTTGCGGCCATCCACTGTCAGGTCAGTATTGGTAAACCCTAGCCCATTGCTAGCAGTAACATTTCCAACCACGGTTTCCAATTGGTTGACAGTGATCTCCTCAGGCACGTAAGCTGCGTGCAAGACTTTAAGTAGTGCATTCCGATGGGCTTCGGAGCACATAAGCAGTGAGAGGATAGAGATCTTGGATGGCGTCTGGTGAAGCTGATCCACAATTTTATAATCACTCTTTTTGATGATTCGCATAAACTCATCAACTTCCTGATCGAACGGTGTTTTCAAGGCTTCTTTGGCAGCTGGATCTTCCTGCACCGGGCTCTTTCCCTTTGCCTTGGCAGCAGCTTCAGCTTCGGCAGTAGGTCTTTGAACTTGTGAAGCAAAGAGACGTCCGCTTCGAGTGAAGCCTCCGCCTCCCCCCACATTATCTACTTGTGGTGCAGGTGTTGATGTTTCAAGAGAGATTCTTTTCCCTTCACAGTACACGTCAGAGCCATAGTGCCAAGGGATGGCCCTATTGCTTTCATATGGTACTGGTCCAGGCACCGTGACAGTGACTGGACTGATTGCTGCTGCTGAAGGGACTGTAATTGTTTGTGGATCATAAAAGATTGTAACTGGTGCTCTGGTGGGAGCAGCACCTTCTGAATGGTAGGCGGAGTTATTTTCAGGATCGTAGAATATGGTAACAGTAGAGACATCTTCATGATTGATTGCTGGTGTTGTAGGAGGTGTTGTCGGAAGGACTGATGTTGTTGTTGCAGGAGATTCGAAATGGAATGAAGCTGAAGTTGTAGCAGGAGAAACTGTTGAAAACTGATCGTTTGAGAAGACAGATGAAGTACTTGTTGATGAAGCTGATGAATTGTCAGGAACAATGGTTGCTGCAGTTGTAGGAGGTTCTGAAACCGTTGCTGATGAGATTGCTGGATTTGTTGGAAATGACCTGGTGATCTGGAGCAGGCCACTCTGAATAAGGCTGTCAATGCCATTCCTCAGGTCCTCACACCCATTCAATGAAATATTGCAGTAGGCACACCCTAGTTCACACCTCGGAAATATTTGGTTTTCACGGAGTTGAGCTTTGATTTCCACCAACGGTGTCCGGATCTGATCCACACTGGTTATTAAATAAGACGGTCTGTCTTCTTCAATAGCGTTAATTCGGGGACCACCATGATTCGGCATAGGGTTTTTATTGACATTGGGCGGCGGTGCAAAATTCAGAGCCTTGGAGTCTACCAAGTCTTGTACCTTCATGTGCAGAGCCCTGCATTTTTCTGTACTGTGACCAGGTGCGTTTGAATGAAAAGCACACCTAGCATTGGAGTCATAGTTCCTCGGTAGACTGTTGGGATCCGGAGGTGCCAACGTTCTTAGCTCAACTAGGTTGAGTTTCAGAAGTTGTGGCAGCAAGGCAGCATACGGCATTGGGATCGGGTCGATCACTCTGTTAGCTTGAGATGGCCTTTGCTGGAATGGCCTTTGTTGATTGTTGTTGTTGGTGTTGTTGTTGTTGAAGTTTCTTGGAGGGTATTGATTCTGATGATACTGAGGTTGTTGTTGGAAGTTTTGTTGCGGAGGTTGATAGACTGGCTGTGGATGAGCTGGAGCAGGGATAGTGACTGCTGCTATTGACCTTTGAACATATTGGGGCCTACCCCTGTTGGTGTGGATGGCATTAGTCTCGCCAGTTCTCCTTGGGCCTGCAAAAGGCTTTCTTGTACTACTGGACGAGCTGGCACCATTATCAGAGATCTTACCCATTTTTAACAGGCTTTCAATTCTCTCCCCAGCTATGACAACATCTGCGAAGCTAGTGGAAGAGAAAGCAGCCAACCTGTCAATATACGTTCCCTGAAGAGTGTTCATAAACATGTCTGCCATTTCTCTCTCAGACATAGGTGGTTGAACGGCAGCAGCCAATTGCCTCCATCTCTGGGCATATTCTCGGAAACTTTCCCTTGACGACTGTGACATGCCCATTAGGAGAGTCCTGTTGGGTGCCATATCTAGGTTATATTGATACTGTCTGATGAAGGCCTCTGCCAGGTCCTTCCAGCATCTCACAGTTGCTCTTGTCAAATGGGAATACCATTCCCTTGATGCTCCAGTCAAGCTGTCTTCGAAGTAGAACATCCAGAGCTTCTCATCCATTGTATAGGCCTTCAGCCTTCCCAGAAATGATTGCAAATGAGTCCGGGGGCATGAAGTCCCATTATACTTTTCAAAACAAGGAGGCTTGAACTTATGGGGGATCCTGACCCCATCTACCAAGCCCATATCCATGACGTCGAACCCCAAAGAGTTTTGAGACTCCAGTGATCTCAACTTCTCAGCTATTTCATCCAATCGTCTATCATAAGCTTCCTCTCCAGCACCCATTACTGTAAATTGGTCCTCTTGAGGGTCCTCTTGCAATACCCTGGCTGCAGTGGCGGTTCCTTGAATGTTTGCAGGAATATTAATTTCAGGATGGAGATGGGGACCAAACACAGGAGGGTTAACATGAGGTTGTACCCTTTCATTGTTACTTGTGCCAGCAGTCCCCACATGGGGCTCCTCTTGATTCCTCCCTTCTACCAAAGCTCTGAGCCTCTCCTGGCTTTGAGCTAAGTTGTTCATTACTTCCATGAACTGTGTTATCTGAGTTCTCATCTCCAACCTTTCGTTGGCCATCTGGTTTCTGACCTCCGTAAGGTCCTGCTGCATCTGGTCCATCTGGATGCCCGGAAGATTGTTTCTAGTTGGGTACCTGTGTGGACGGTTGAGGGGAAATACCCGGCGACGAGCAATAATTCCTGAATATCACAACAGAGGTTAGCAACAATAAAACAAAACCTACAAAACAAACAAAAGGGTTAGTATGCAATGCAGTATGCTTATTTGTTCTCAAGGCATCCGGTTTGGCGTTCAGTTTTGACCCTTCCAGACCCTTGAAGATGATGTTGTTTGAAGTTGCTCTTTGAAGTAAATCTAGATGGAAACTAACACAAATATATTACAGAAGGTGAAATAATACAACTTGTTCATTTTACAACACAAGCCCCCTAAGGGGTCAAAATACATCACAAAAAAAGCAAAAGTACATGGAATAGGAACAACAACAAGCAAGTGATCAAACTCCAAGGCCAAACTCATCCTCACGAACTTCCTTGAGAAGTGCTTCGGTCACAGGATCAGCCGGACGCTCCGTAAGATTCCGGATAAGGAGGTTCCGAGTAGCAACAGCGGTTGTCAACTTCTTGTTCTGACTTTGGTCTTTAGACCTCTTTACTCCAGCTCTGATTTTTAGCTCTGATATTTCCCTCTGGGCTGCTACCAGGGCTTCTTCTATCTGCTCCATCTTGTCTTGAACTCTCTTGTCTTCTAGAGTTCGGGCTTCAGTGATCCGGACCCACCTGGCTTGACTCTCCTTCAAATACAAGTCTGTCCTTGCTCTCTGGAACTGGGCTTCTTTGCAAGCATTCTTCAGAATTTGTTCACCAGCCTTAGACTTTTTGATATAATCTCCAGACTTCTCAATCTTAGTCAAGTTTTCCACTCTCAACTTCTCCAATCTCTCAATCTCCCTCACACCTTCACTCCTCTCCCGGAGGGTCTTCTGCAAGGCCTGGGTTAGCTTCTCATTTCTTTCCTTCAAGCTCTCAAACTCCTCCAAACTGATGGTGGCAGGGGGTGGTGCTGAAGATGACTCAGGCATGTCTTCTATGGTAAAAGGCATTCCAGAGAATTGGGCCCTGGCATGGGACCACTCATAATATTGTGCTGATGCCACATTATTGCACTTCCCCAGAATGGTGATTCCCTTGGTTTGAACATGATCCCAGGCCCAAGCAGCCTGCCTAACAACAGCCAAATTAATCTTGTTCTCACAGTAGAGGGTCTCAACCAGGTCCTGTGCCTTAGGAGTATGGACCAGTGCATAGCCCAATTGCCTCTTGAACAACAGAGGGTTGTAATTGATACTTCCCTTAACTCCTATTAAGGGCACATTGGGAAAGTGCCCACAGCTGGTGAGGATATCTCTGCCCTTGGTGCTTTGAGTACACCATCTGATATCTGCTGAAGTTAGAACAGTGAGTCTCTTAGCCCAGTTGCTCTGCTGATGAGGATTTAGAAATGTATCTGTCCTGGGTAGATGCCTGAGAAGCCAAGCATGGAATAATGGAGCACAACACCTCACTAATCTCCCCCTCTGCTTCTCATTCCTTTGATGCACTGAGTAGTAAAGGTCCCCCAATAAAGTTGGCACTGGGTTCTTCAGGATGAACAGATGGACTGCATTCTTGCTAATGAATCAAGGCTCATCTGCAAACAACACAATTCCATATACACTTAAGGCCAACAAAGCACAAACAGCTTTCCACTCCCCCAGGGAAGCCTTCAGACTAGCTTGAGAAATTAAGAAGTCCAGATGAAAACCAGGGATCCCAGCTTTAGAGGTCATATGTTGCTCAATCAAAACAGGTTCCAGGTGCAAAGCTTTTGCTACCTCTCCATTGCTTGGGAAAGCCATCTCAGGATTGAAAGGGATTTCTCTCCTGATAGGTAGACCAACCAATGATGAGTATTCTTCTAATAGAGGGCCCAACTGAAAGTCTTGAAAGGTGAAACATCTCAGCGGGGGATCATAAAACTGAATACAGGTATGGATCAGGCTTCTCTGTGAAGGATCCAGATCCATAACCATGTCAAGTATATCCCCATAATGCTCCCTGAACAAAGGTATGTGATCTGGAGTGATCAGGGTTTGGATCCTCCTGATGTCTGATAAGTCTGGCTGGAAGAAGTGATAGGTGATGTTGCTTTTCTTTGGAGCCATGATGCTGAAGACTGAGTAGAGTGCTGATGACAATGCTGAAGGAATGAGCCACTGATTGGCTGGTGCTGGTGATAGCTGAAGCTGATAACTGAAGCAGGTGCTTGTGAAGATGGGTCAGTACTGAAGATGGGGTCAAAACCAAAACCAGATGAAAATGGATACCCTGAAACACAAATAAGCAAATGTTAATATGATGCAATGGTTATGTATGCAAATGATATGCAAAGGGTTTGTGACTGAGCTGGATCTGATTAAAATGCCCTGATATAAGTCCATGTGTGTTCAAGAATTCCTGATGGAGGTCTATAAATCCAGTAACCAAGGTGGGGGACTCAAATAAAGAGTCACATGTCCAGGGTTTTAGAATCACAAGAACTGTCCAACATGGAGTACTCTTAAACAATCAAAGTAACAGGGTATTCTGAGGTCAAGGTACCTGCAAACCTGTAAACAGCCCAACCCCCTCACAGGTGGTGTTCTAAAACAAGGATCCTCAGACTTGGATCAGTTATGAGAAGTGTAAACACTTCTAACCCGGAGGTACAGTGTTTACAATAACCATAACAATTCCTCCTCTAATTCACCTCAGTTTCTGAAGGTCAATACTAAAAGGTCATCCAGACTTAGCAGGCTTCCCAGATAGCCCTAGCATTGCAGGAAATCTGCAACACAGAGTTCTCAAGAAGAAACCCACATCTGAACCGTGTTTCATATTCCCGCACCAGACCGAAATGGAATGGGAAAGAATATGATTCACTCTAGCCTAGGTGTCACTCAGGTCCCAGGTATAGGACCTTAACTCTTAATGAATCCCCCACCCACCAAAGCAAACAACAGATCCAGCCAGCAGCATGACAGTATGATATATACAAAAGCAATAAAGAAAGCAGTAAAGCAACTGTACATAAAACAGTGAAAATAAAACAAGTATACAAACACAAGTAAGCACATAACACCCCAGTAAACACAAATCAAACAAGCGTTAGGAGGAACCCACAAAAAGAACAAGAAGCCCTGGTTGCAGTATAAGGGTCCCCAGCAGAGTCGCCAAGCTGTCGCTCCCGATAAATGAAACTGGGTCAGATAAAGGTACAGACGCGAACGGTCGGCGAGAGGGACAATGAGAACACACAGCCGTGAACTCACTGGAGATGAATAGAGTCGCCAGCTAGGCATTTTTATCCCGGAGGAAAGGCAATGCTGCATAGACCTGGGAAAAGATGGATAAGACGGTTGCGAACCAGAGAGACTGAGAAAGGGGGTTGGTTACAACCTGGGAAGGTATTAGCACCCAGATTGTCCGTCGTACTCGACGGGATCCACGCTTAAAAGATTTGTGTTTTAAAGGGGTAGTGTCAGTGCAATCTGTGTATAAAATAGCTGGAAAGAATGTACAGGTGTCAGTGTAAAAGAGTGTGAAGTGTAATATGTATAAATGATGTGTCAGTGTAAGAATGAGAATGAATTGCTCAAGATTATGAGGCTAAAGAATAAAGCTGGAAAGAGGGGGAATATACAGAGACTTTTGTTCGATAACTGTTAAGTTATGCCTACGTATCCTCTCGTGCAATGAGGAAGTCAGAACACCGTAGTTCGACCCAAAGAGACTGAAAGGTGAATTGACTTGTGAACTGCTTGCTAGCCTATGCTCAAGTGTATGATCTATCTGGCACAGATGCAAACTGTCTTGCATTAGACGGAAGAAGCAAGTTCTCGTTTATGAGTGAATGAGATGAGAAAAGAATCCCGAAGGAGACGATTATTGTTTGTTTTTGAGTTTTCAGTCTTTTATTGCTTTTGAAAGTTTGTCATGAGTTAATGAGCTTAAGCCTAAACCAATGGATTTAGCAAACTCATCACATCTTCCCTCTGATTAGGGGTAATGAGAATACCTTAAGTGTGAAGTCAGCTTCTCACACTTAATCACCTTTGATGTAGGATTAAGATCATTAACCTACTTGTGATTATTTAGATGTTTTTGGTGTTTTTGTTTAGTGTTAAGTAATGAGGTTAAGCCATAATCAAGGATTAAACAGACTCATTACACCATCCTAATAGAAGGATAATAGATGAGAATGTTTAAGCTGAGGAAAGCTCCTCAACTTAATCCATGATTAGGGATTAAACTCATGACAAAACAAAGCCTTTATTAGATGGATTTTAATTAGTGGTATGATGATGAAGTGAATTTTATGGTTTGTAAGACAACTTGAGGGGGACTTGTCCATTAACACTAGGGTTAGTCCTTCTTAACCAATTAAGGAAGAAATAGAACCCTAATGCAAGGCCCAAGTTACAAGCTTGATGTCTTGATGATTATTAAGTGGATTGATTAAGAGATTTAAACACATTAAGGGTTTAACACTCAGGATTAAAGTTATACACTCCATCCTAATAGAAGGATGCAGGCATAAGCTTAATCACAAAGCCTTAAAGCCTTTAGGGTTTAGTCCCTGATTATGAGATGAGAAGAGAAGACTCAAAGAGAGACACAAAGGTAAAAACTATGGGGGGAAGACTAATCAAAACCCTAATTCATTGTCATGCTTGGTTGTTCCTAAGGTTAGTGAGGTTTGCAAGAACAATCTTCAAAGGAGCCACCAAGAAGCAGATGAACAAGATCAAGAGAAGCAAAGTGACTTGCTTCATTCAAGAAGTCAAGTCACTTGAAGAAAGAAAGTGGGAGGAAGAAGAATGAGCAAGCTCAAACTCAAACACAAATAGAATGCAGCAATGGATGCAAGAGAGATGAAAAGAAAGGTTATGAGAAGTGAAGGCAAATTCACTTCTCAAGTTTACTTACCACCTGAAATGTTAGAAAGAAATGCAATGCAATGCTAGATGGGATGAAATGGTGTGATGCTAGACAAAACCAGAAGCATGTTGATGATGATTATGATGTTATGAGGTGCTGCAAACATGAGGCAAGGCATGGAGATGCTCATACAAGATCATGGATGCAAATGATGCAAGTTAAGAAGCATGGATACACATGAAAAGTTATGAAGCATACATGGCATACAAGATGGCAAATATGTGATGCAATGATCAAACATGTTTCCTATATGTCTTAAGATGTCAAATGAAACACAAGAATGCATAAAATGCAAAGACAAGTCATGTTATGCAAGAGAATGCAAGAGGGATGCAAATGAAAGCCCAAATTAGGGTTCATGAATCAAACAACAAACAAAAACCAAAAACAGAAGCAAACCTTAAGATAAAAAAATGGAAAATGCCAACCAAAGAAACCCTAAACCTATACTAAACCAAGGTCCAAAGGGGAGGTCTCAACTCTTAACCAATCTCAAGATATGATTTTTCTAAGTTATTAGGGTTTTTAGGGCTCCTAAACAAAAGAAATGCCAAACAAATTGAAAATGAGGAAACAAAACATGGCCATTTAACCCTAGAAACTACATGCTAAACACAAGACAAAGCAAAAAGAATCAATGTCCAACTCTTCTTAGATAGGCAGAAATGATTTTTTGAACTTATGATCAAAATAATGCACAAAATATGATTTAATTCAATGAAAAATTCTTAAAGTGCATCAAGATCAAAAAAGAAATTTGGTTTGAAGGTTGGACAATGTTTCTAAATGTCTTAGAACATTTCATGAATTTTTTGGTGATTTTTAAATACCTAAAAGTATTTTTAATTAATTAATTTCCATTAATCAATTATAAATAATCTTTTAAATATTTAAAAATACTTTTTTAATGATAAAAAATAAAATAAAAATATTTTTGTGTCATAAAAATTATTAAAACTCTTAGGAAAAAGTTTCATAATTTTTAAGAATTTTTTACTATTTTAAAATAATTGTGCAAATAAAAGGAAAAGAAAATGAATAAAAATTAAATAAAAGGGAAAGTAATCAGGATGGAGGGTCAGGATGAGCTCTGAGTTTGAATCCGTTGACTACGCGCGTCATCCAAGGGTTCATGTTGTTTCTGACTTAATTAATTAAATTAAGGATTAATTATATTAAACACGTGGATTAGGGCTAATAAGAGAGATCCAGGCCACACACTCACGCGGGAGGTCAACGGGTCAAAGGCCATCTACGGTCCAAATTCAAATGAGCATTAATCACGCAATTAGGGCTTAAACACTTTCAGGCTGCCGGAGAAGACTTCCGGTCGTCTTCTCCGGCCAGCAACTCCCCTGAAAAATCCCCAAAACCCTAAAAAGCTAACTAAAATGAAATCCAAGAATTGGGAAATGTTCTCCAACCACTCACGAATCAAACCCCTCTCTCAAAACAAATTTATACTTCCTAACTAAGCTGAATCGAAGAAAATAAGAACTAGGGCACGCAAGCTTCAGAGAGCAATTAAACTCTCATTCCAGCACCATTTCAAAAACTAAGAGCACCAGGATATTCAGTGGAACATAAGGAACAAGTTTATAACATGAAAAACAATTTCTGGAAAAATAATTTTCAAGCTACCTGAGATTTGGAGCTTTCAACCTGATGACTTTCTGGCCACTCCCTTCAGTGCAATCCACTCCTTAGGACCTCTTGATGGTGTTTGAATGCTCAAGAGGAGTTTATATTGGCTAGATGATGAGTTTGACAAACTTCTGCTCCAGCTCCGTCAGAAATGGCAATGGAGTTTCAGGCAGTTTCAGGTCATTGTGAATGGTTCTTTGTGATCCAGATGGTGAGTGGAGAAGCTTTGTAAAGCTTGTTTGGATGTTTGCAAGCTGTGATGAGAGTTTCGAAGGGAAATGCAGGCTGGGGTGAAAATGGTGAAGTGGCTTTGTGGTTGGTTTCAGGCCTGGTTCTTGGCTGGTTTCTTCTTAATGGATCATGGTGATTTGAAGTGTGGAAATGGTTTGGATGTTTTGTGGCTGGGCAGAGGGATTCGAAGCAAAATGCAGCTTGGTGTGTTTTTGTGTATGTGATGAATGAATCAGTTTCAGCCTTGCTTGATGTGTCTTATGGCCAGCATATGGAAAGTATATTTTAATCCCATAGGTCAGGGGATGGGACATGGCCTGCTGTGATAGGTAGGTCACCTTTTGCAAAATGTCAACTTCTTTGTAAGAGAAAGTATGGCTTGATCTATTGCTAGTACAAAGCATGGCTCTGGTGCAGCAAGATGAGGTGAGAGGCTAGCTTAGTGCAGTAACCAATGCAGCAAGTTGTAGGAAGAATGATCATGAGTTTTTGCAAGTTGTGGCTTTTGGTTCACATGTGACTATTCTTGCTACACAAACCATAAACATGAGGGATTCTTGGTTCAAATCTGAATTTTATGACTTAGAGAATGTTTGCATACTGGTTTGAAATGAATTAGAGGTTGCAATTGGCCTTGGTCCATGATCTTGCAAAATTTCCATTTGAAGCATGCCTTGAAAATCAATGATTTTTGCCAACTTTGTCTTGCTATAACTTTTGATCCAAAAAGAGTTTGATCATGTTCTTGTACTTTTTGAAAAGGGAAAGATGAGATCTACAACTTTCATGACCAAAGTTTTTCCATTTGAAGCATTTTTGGATCAAGAATCAAGGCTTGAAAAATGACCTAAAATGAAGCATTCTTGAAAAGTCAACTATGCCCAAAAAGTCAACATTTGCAAAAACCCTAAATTCTTGATTTTTATGAACTTCAATCTTCTTCCATGATCAAATAAAGATCATATACACTCAAAATGATGAAGATCACCCATTGGTTGGGTCATTGGGGGCCTCAGATGCCCTGATTTTACACTGACTTGTCCAGAAAGTCAACCCTTGATCAGATGACTTCCCCAGGGAATTTCTTCATGAAAATTGATATGCATACTCCCTATACCATATAGAGATCAATGGAAACAAGAATGACCAAAAAATTTGGGGTTATGGCCTCTGAAACCAAAACCCTAATTTCCAGTCAACTGTGCAGTCAAACCTGGCTCTGCATCCCTTCAATCCCTAGTTCTTGTGATTCTTTTGAAATCTTGACTTTGAGAGGATGTAATATGATATGAGAACACATGTGGATCCCTTTGAGTTGATTGGTGGCCTTTGGAATGGCTCAAGTAGCTCTTGGATTGCTCAGATCACAAACCCTAGGTGCAGATGACTTAAAACCTATGCAGTGAATCAAAAATGAGATGTGAGGTGATATGATTGTGTTTATGCATATGAGAATGATCACAAGCCATGGTGTGAATGGGTGAGGGCAAATTTGGGGTGTTTACAAAGTCCAGGAAAAATTTAGGGATTAAAGCGTACGACTATGTCTCGTTGGATCACCCATGTAACCTTAACTAGTTGTGCTACCTATATCATGTTCAAACAGGTGCAAATCAGTTTAATCATTTCTCTTCCGACAACAAAAGATGAGATACTTGAAGATAATGGCAATAGTAGAGTTGGAACTTGATGGAATCATTTGCACATAGTTGTTTTTCCTTGTTTTGTACTCTTTTTAATTTTCTATGACGAATTCCTCTTACTAGGATTTATGTCTCTTTGTTCAAACTTGCCTGTTTATAGGCCATTTTCAAGATTAATACAATTCTATTTTCGAATTCAGGTTTACTTTTCCCTTTTTACTTAAGCGAAAACGTTTGTTGATTATATTTTGAATGTATATATGCTTTTGAATATGATCGATGTTTACCAAAAATGCATATAAAATAATATAAAATTACAATAGTAACATTTACTAAGGACTCTCGAAGGTAGGAATCCCCAACAAAGTTCATATCCAACGGATCTTCGCAGGTTCATCCCCATAGAGTAATCTTTACGGATTTATTTCAGGGAAGTATTCAAAGTAGCCTCTTGTACTTCCAACTTTATGAAGTCCCAGACAAATTTGTCTCAAGCCTGATATACTCAGAAGAATTGATATTTGGTCGGATAAGTCTCAGGGGAATGTCTGTCTCTTTTATCCCTAGTCACGATATTTAGGAATTTAATCTTTCAATAAGAAGTGCGACAAACAGAAAATGGAAGATCCTAAGTACAATATTCTGAAACAAGATGGAAACGATGTCTTCATACTCCTCAGCAACAAATCGGGATTTATCTTCCCCAACTAGCAGTTGTTATACGAAGCTACTAATGCATTTCGACTACATAATTCATACATACATCATTTACATCATATCATGGTATACACATCCATAACGCATACGACATTCTCATTTACATTAAGAACATCATGCCATGCATGCATATAGCAAATAATATTGAATGAAACTAACTTTTCCTTTTCAGGATAGTTTGCAGTCAGATAAACATTATCAACTCCTTGAGACAGTACATAGACGACCTAAACAAAGATCTAGTTCTGATACTTAGTTCAGGATGATTTTCTTTCCAGAGAGAGTACAAAGATGATCTATACGAAGATATAGATTTGATACTTAGTTCTGCATTTTCCCGAGACAGTACAGAGACGATCTAAACGAAGATCTAGTTCTTCTACTTAGTTCAGGACATCTTTTCCCCCAGAGACAGTTCAAAGACGATCGAAACGAAGATCTAGTTCTGATACTTAGTTCAAGGTATTTTCCAGAGACAGTTCAGAGACGATCGAAACAAAGATCTAGTTTTGACACTTAGTTCAGGATATGTTACAGAGACAGTTGAGAGATGGTCGAGATGAATATTTAGTTCTGATACATAGTTCAATAACAACATTCAGATAGAGTCAAACGTAGATACATTCTGATACTCCTATCAACAGACACTTTGGATGGCATCTATAAGCCCATCTCCAGTTACTCTGAATGGCATCCTTAAGCCCATTCAAGCAATACATTCAACCAACAGAGTTACTTTGCGCACCGGTGAGTGCAAATTTTTGGGCTTAAGTGTTCAATCCTCTTCCACCTTTAGGTCACGAATGGCGTACATGTCAATCTAAACTCCTCAGGTTTCAGAAAATTGAATAGGGGAAGTTGTTGTAACCCAAAATTTTCCCTCACATCTTCAAGACAATATGTCTTAAGAGGTCTCCTAATGGTCACAAGATTCTCAATTTCTCAAAGGGATTCAAGGTTTCATCAGACAAAGCCTCATCCTAAGCTATAGATCTAAAATTAGGGCTTTGAATTTCTCAAGGCAGAGTGGACTTCTAAAGCCTCAAGTGGACTTCATGACATCTCACATACTTCAAAGAATCCTCATGTAAAGTTTCAAGGTTTTCCCTACAAGTTTGGTCAGTCAGATGCTCAGGATATCAAAAGGAAGTTAACTTGGTCAAAAAGTCAACTATGGTCAACACAAAGTCAAACTTTAAGATTTTTGGTCAACATCAAGATTATGAGGTAAAATTCATCATTTAATCAAGGGTTGATCATGATTCATCAAGGAAACCTCAGAATCATCAAGAATCAGGAGTTACTAAATTAGGGTTTTTTTGTAGGAAAAGTCAATTGTTCTTTGACCAGCCATAACTTTCACATGATTCATAAATAATTTCCCATACAAAGCTCATTTGGAAGGAAATTCAATTCCCTACAACTTTGTGTCTCACAAGCCAAAGCCAAAAATGCTTCATTTGAGAGATATGAGCTAAGACATTACAGGTCATTTTAAAGTCAACAAAAAGTCAACATTTTCAAATGCTCATAACTTGAAAATGGAATATCTAATGGAGATGGGACCAAAACTAGAAGTTAGAAGACACTCTAAGCTTTCTAAAAAGTCTAAGAACACATACATGGGATAAAAATTGAGAGAGTTATGCATTGTTGAAATTGAGCAATTTTGAGGTGGTGTATGAAGCAAATATTGGCCAAAACTCAAATTTCTTCCAAATGGGCCCATATTTTTCTAACCCAAATTCAATTATAAGATCATTTACGAACCATGGATCATAATATCTGATTTTTTATATTTATTTTATATTATATTGGATTTAATTCATTAAAATTCAATTTTAATTAAGATAAATAATAAAAAAATCAAATATTTGGTCTTATGACTATTTTGGGATCAAATATTTGATGTTTATGATGATTGTAAGAATCCAATTTCGTGCAAAACCAAAAGAGTATGATTTAATCTCAAATATTGACCTAAATAGAAATCACTTTTCTTCATCCTCAAGCAACTTCAAATCCATAAAAAAATCCCAAACTTTTTGACCTAATTCACTCTACTATAAATGTACAACAAGGCCACAAATCACAAGGACGAATTTCTGAGCTCAAGAACACTTACCAAAACTTCAAAAAATCAAGAAAATTTTCAAATTCGGTTTCATCCTTCTAACCAATCTAAAGGAGTTTTGAAGGTTGCAATAACTTACTTGAGATGTTTAGAACATGAACCAATCATCACCATCATCAAAAACCTCATGAATAGCATAAACTGAATCTTGTTTTTTACTTGAATTCTTGATTTTTGATTTAGATAATATATGCATTTTAACTTAAATTTGATTGTGTAATATTGTTTATAATGATGCCTAGAATGTTTCTGGTTGGTTTGATTTGAGTTTTGATGCAGGAACGATGATATGCCATGGTTAGGGTTTCGAGCTTCAATTTTAGGAACCATGACTAGGTACAATTTTACATGAAATTGATGACTCAATTGGACTCATAAGACTTCCTTTAGTTGATTTGTATCATTAGAATTAATTTATTTTGTGTATATGATATTTTTCAAAAATGCATGGGTTTTAGTGACGGAAGAATCGTCACTACATGTCTAGCTACAGACGTAAACCATAGGTAAAAGCTAAGCAGATGGATGGAGGTTGAAGAAGACTTTTGGAGCGTCTGGTTTTTTGAATCTTCGTTTTATATTATATTTATTGTTGTTTGTTCAATTGCATTACAAGACACGAAGCCTAGTGGTTGGGATGCGCGTATGTGAATTTCAAGTCATGGGTTCGATTCCTAGGCTCCCCCCCCCCTCTTTTTTTATATCACTTTTCTCTATTTTTTTCATGTTTTTTAATTAATAATTAATAATTAGTAATAGGATTTTAATTAATCAATTTTCTTAAATTAACAACTAAATTTTTTTACTAACCATTAAATTATCCAATTTTTTTATTTTGTAAATAATAATCAAAATCAAACTTTATTTTATTATCCTTTATAATTTAATGACATGAACTACCAATATTATCCTTTTATCATAAATTAATTACAATAATAAAAGGGTAATTTGATAATCAACTAATGTTTTTTTTTTCATTCTTATCTTCTATTATATAATGACAAATGACACTCATTTATCCACTTTCAGCAATTAAATCACAATTAAATATTACATACATGCATTTTCTCTCTTCATTCAAATTTCAAATCTCTCTCACATTTCTTTTTCTCACACTTTCTCACTTTCATTTTAATTATTTTCCCTTTATTTATTTAATATCACTAAAAATATTAAAAATCTATTTTTTTAATTTTAATAAAATTAAATTTTATTTATCTTACAGATCATTATCAATACAATTTATTTTATTTTAATAAATCATTGTTTTAATTTGAGAGACAATTTATTAATCATTTTACAATTAAATGAATTATTTTAAATTTTGAATATATCTATCTATATCTATCTTTTAAATTCAATGACATGAACTATCAATAATGTCCTTTCATCACAAATTAATTACATTAACAAAAGGGCAATTTGATAATCAAGTCATGTTTATTTTTTTCATTCTCATCTTCTATTATATCATGACAAGTGACACTCATTTATCCACTTTCACGAAATCACAATTAAATATTACATACATTCATTCTCTCTTCATTCAAATTTCAAATTTCTCTCACATTTTTTCCCCACTTTCTCACTTTCATTTTAATTTTTTTCTCTTTATTTATTTATTATCAATAAAAAAATTAATAAGTTTTTTTTAATTTTAATAAAATTAAA
The DNA here is from genome assembly GCA_963966055.1 of Lathyrus aphaca. Classification (NCBI taxonomy): domain Eukaryota; kingdom Viridiplantae; phylum Streptophyta; class Magnoliopsida; order Fabales; family Fabaceae; genus Lathyrus; species Lathyrus aphaca. The sequence continues at coordinate 61,963,346 of OZ014519.1, read as the reverse complement.
TTTTATTTATCTCACATATCATTATCAATACAATTTATTTTATTTTAATAAATCTTTTTTTTTTAATTTGAGAGACAATTTATTGTTCATTTTACAATTAAATAAATTATTTTTAATTTTGAATTTGTATCTAGATATATTTTATATCGCATCAAATAATTTTTTTTTATCTCACGAGTCATTATCACATCAATACTTTTTTTTTTGTCTTTTTTCATCAAACGAGTTATTTTTTTTCTTTTTGCATAATTATTTAATACAATTGAGATTGAATAGTTATTTTTCATTTTACGATTAAATAATTCATTTCAAATATACATATGTCTAAAATACAATTTATATTGTATCAAATAAACTTTGTATTTCACGGGTCACTATAAACACAATATATATTTTATTTTAATCAATAATTACTTTAATTTGAAAGATAAAATCCTAATTTTTAAATATTAAATATTCTTTTTTTCATCTCATGAGTTCCTTTTCCTTTGTATTTTAATACAAATGAATTTATATAATTATTGTTTATTTTAAAATTAATAACAAACTTTAAATATATATATATATATATATATATATATATATATATATATATATATATATATATATATATATATATATATATATATATATATATTTTATATCGTACCAATTTTATAATTATATTTAAATTTAAATATATTTTATATTGTAACAAATAATTTTAGCCGCACTAATATCTTTTTATGGTCGTTAAAAATTTGAACCCAAATCTACATTATATTGTTGTGTTAAGAAGTCAAAAAGTGGGGGCTTTGTATTTGTGTCTTGTTAGTCTCACTTTTGGATAAGTTGATTCATAATTGATTATTGCAAATCGCTTTCATTCCCTTTTAGTGCATAGCTTACGGAACTTGTCCTTATGTTTTGACCCTTCATGTTGTCTTTTACTTCCTTACTAGCAACTTCTTCTTTCATTTTTGGTGTCATATGTGTTTGCCATTTTGCTAGCTCTTGTTCCTAGCATCTAGCATGGCTCTTTTTTGTGGTTGGTGGTGATATGTGTAGTTGGCATTAACTGAATCTTGCAACCAAGATATGTGCCACCACCTAGCTGCTATGATTTATAAAACCTCGATTTGACATGGTAAAGAAATCATATGTCTAAGCATATGATTTATACTACATTTAATATAAGAACTCGTTAAGAGATTAGACAAAAATTGATAACAAGATCACGCTAAAAGATATATTAAATTTGTCCAAAATCATCATGCTAACACTGTTTTTTTTTTTTTTTTTTAGGGAATTCACATTGATGATAACACTTACTTTTTTTCTTACTTATCTTAAGAGTAGGAATAGGGGAAATGTAATTTTAGCTCTTAAGATTAGAGATGATCGAATCAAAGGGGTTTTTTGAGATCAGTTAGATAGTGGTCATCAACTATTTTATCGGTCTTTAGAAAAAATTTCATTATGTTAATCCTCGATTAGATGAGGTTTCTTTTTATTCTATTGTAAATGTGTCTTAAAACTCTTGTTGATGACGATAAATAAAACATATTTTAGAAATTATATTTACTGTGAAAATCGAAAGTTTTAGAAAGTCAGACGGGAAAAAAAAGAAAATAATCGGGCGGTGAATAGTGTCATCCGTACAGTGAATAATGCTTTCAGTTTTTGGGTTTTTTTTCGGTTCAGTCCACGGATCCAGATTTTGGACTTTGTTTATTGGGTATTTGCTATTATAAATATGTATCTCTTATATGTTTGGTGTGTGACAATCTTAAGGTTTACACCAACAAGGGAGAGCAAGAGTTTGAAGGTATTAGGTTTCAGCACAAAGAAAATATTGGATTACACCTTGGGGTTGAGTGATTCATATATTGAGAGTTGTAGATGTTAGGAAACACTTAGGTAGAAAATATGGTTGTTCTTCGGCGCCTTCAAGGTTGTTCTTGGGAACCTGAAGGTGAAGGCTATTTCTTGTAACTCATATGTAGTCTCTTGTAACAACTTTTTGAGTATAGTGAATTGGAGAGCTGCTCTCCCCCCAGAGTAGATCGTTTGATCGAACTGGATAAACAAACCTTCGTTTTGTTTCTTGTCTTATTATGTTATATTACCTGTGTACAGATTATTATTATTGTAGACCATTTATTTTGGTTGCTACAATTCTTTTCTCCACAAATTGATATTGAATTTTATTGTAATTCACAACAAGACTCACAACAAGTGGTGCGGTGAGCGTGGAACAAAGTGAGCATCATGGTTAGTAGATGGCAAATCTAGAAATTTTCTGGTAACAACGACTTTGGGTTGTGAAATTAAGATGCAAGCAATTTTAATTCAAGAGAAGTGTATTGATGCTTTGAAGATTGAAGCATTGATGCCTGTCGGGCTTACACAGGTACAGAATACCGAGATGATGGATAAGTCCAATAGTGCCATTATCTTGTGCCTCGGGGATAAAGTTTTAAGAGAAATCGCCAGGGAGCAAACTGCGGTTGCTATGTAAGAAATACTTGAATCATTGTATATGACAAAGTCTTTGGCTCACAGGTTGTATCTGAAACAACAACTATATTTATTCCAAATGGTGGAGAACAAATCTATAGTTGAGCAACTTATAGAATTTCACAAGATTATCGATGATCTTGAGAATATTAAAGTGAAGATTGATGATGAGGACAAGGTTTTTCTCCTGTTGAGCTCATTACCCAAATTCTTTGAGCATCTTAAGGACGCCCTTCTTTAAGGCCATAAATGTACTATTACTTTGGATGAAGTCCAGACGGCGGTGAAATTCGAAGAATTTTCAAAGTCGAAAGATTTGAAGATTGAAGATAGTGGTGAAGGCTTAAATGTGTCAAGAGGAGGAGGTAAACGTAACGGGATGTCCAAATCAAAGAGGTCAGACAAGTCAAAGGTAAAATGTTTTAATTGTCAGAAAATCGGTCATTTTAAAAGGGATTGTCTTGAAAGAAAGGTCAATGGAGATTCTGTTGAAGCTGCAGTTACCTTGGGCGAGGAAAGTTATGAGTATGCCGAAGCACTCATAGTATCGAGTTTGGAAACTGAAGATAGTTGGGTCATTGACTCAGGTTGCTCTTATAACATGTGTCAAAGAATATAATACTTTGAAACTTTGAAGATGGTGCAAGGTAGAGTAGTTCGCCTTGGTAATAATAAGACATGCATGGTTCATGGTATTTGTACGGTTAGATTTAAAATATTTAATAATCGTGAACTTCTTATTCACAATGTGAGGTATGTTCCAGAACTCAAGCGAAATTTGTTATTTATAAGTATGTTTGATGATCTAGGATATTGTACTAGAGTTGAACGTGGAGTGTTGAAGATTTCACGTGATGAATTGATTATTGCTAAAGGGTCTAAAATATGTTGTATATATATTTTAGAAGGTTCAAATGTTGTTATTTATTCATCGGTAACTAGTGGAGGCTTTCAGGACAAGGAAGAGCTATGAGATTTGAGTTTAAGGCATATGAATGCCTTGAGAAAGTTTCAGAGGAGTATAATGAATTTTGCAGAAATCAATGGATAAAAATGCATGTTAGTGCTGACTTGTTATTGAGTTTTTGGGGAAGAGCTAAGGTTAAAACAACTTACTTGGTTGGTAGAGAATTTCTTCAAAAGAAGAATAGTGAAAACCAAGGGAGAAAACCGGTAGAAACTATAACGGAGAATACACAGTTTGAGGTGAATTTCCTACTATGGATGCTAGCAGTAGTAAGGGAACGGTTACATAGATCTATGATTATCATTTGACTCATGATAAAATAAAGAGGGTTATTGTAACATCTCAAAGGGACAGTTATGCTAGTCCTTGATATTATGTTTTTAATGTGGTTGAAGGACTGCAAAATAAAAGAAGAAAAGCCCTCAGGGAGACATTTGAAAACATGTAGAGTCAATGGTGGTTGAAAAATCATACTTGTAGGCTTGTTAAATTACCTAGGCAGAAAAAGGTAATTGGAAACAAGTGGATGCAAGTGACGAGATCAAGATTCAAGGGTTGCTTGAATTTGATCAAAGTTATTGATTAGAGTTTTAATTTGGTAGAGAGTAGCAATTTCTTTTATTGTTAAATCGGTATCAACACGGTTTAAAGTCAAGGTGGAGATTGTTGTAAATGTGCCTTAAAACCTTTGTTGATAAAGATAAAGAAAATATATTTTGGAGATTGCATTTACCGCGAAAATTAAAAGTTTTAGAAAGTTGGATGAAAAAAAAGAAGAAAAAATTTGGGCAGTGAATAGTTCCATCCGTATGGTGAATAATGTTTTTCAGTTTTCGGGCTTTTTCGGTTCGGTCCATGGATCCATATTTTGGGCTTTGTTTATTGGGTATTTGCTATTATAAATATGTATCTCTTATATGTTTTGTGTGTGACAATCTTAAGTTTTACACTAACAAGGGAGAACAAGGGTTTGATGGTATTAGGTTTCAGCACAAAGAAAACCTTGGATTACACCTTGGGTTTGAGTGATTTATATATTGAGAGGTTGGGAAACACTTAGGTAGAAAATAGGGTTGTTCTTGGGCACCTTCAGGGTTGTTCTTGGGAACCTGAAAGTGGAGGCTATTTTCTTGTAACTCATCTGTAATCTCTTGTAACAACTTTTTGAGTATAGTGAATTGGAGAGTTGCTCTCTACCTCAGAGTAGATCGTTTGATTGAACTAGGTAAACAAACCTTTGTTTTATTTCTTGTCTTATTCTGTTATATTACTTGTGTATGGATTATTCTTGTTGTAGACTAATTATTTTGGTAGCTACTATTATTTTCGCCACAAATTAATATTGAATTTTGTTGTAATTCACAACATGATTCAAAACACGTTATATCTTGGATGAGGATAATGCTAAGCTTATTATCTCTTTCTTCCATGTGAGATTGATCGAGCAGTTTCCTTGGCCCTGATGAATTTAAGTTTTCTTTATTTTAGAGGTTTTGACCACTTCTTATGGATGATATTGGGGTTATGTTTGATTAGTTTCATCAGCTTGTGTTCCTTCCCCATAAGTTTTCCTCTTTGTTTGTCACCTTAATCCCAAAGGTTGTTTCTCGTTTTCAGTTGAGGGACTTTCAACCTATTTTCCTGGTGGGATCTCTTTATAAGATTCTTTCTAAAGTCCTGATAACTAAGCTCTCTATTTTTATGGAGAAATTTATTTCTCCTAATCAGTCAGCCTCCTTCAAAGGTGGACGTCTTGTTGATGAGATGTTGTTGTGTCGGTTTTTGTGATTATGACTACAGACCGTTTGTGGCTACAATTTGATTCCTTTTTTATCCTATGAAACTGATTAAGGAAGGGTAATAGAAGTATCCAACTAACCCTTCTTGTAAACTGAGTTTAAACAGATGATTGTTAATTTACAGATGCTACCAAGAGATCGGGGTCACCTTTAGCATATTAACACTAAGTTTAGAAAATATTTATTTTTCTTGATATTTGGTGGTGGGGTCTTGAATTTAGGATTGAGGGTGTTTTGAGATGTGGTGAGATAAGTGAGTTTTGTGTTTTTGGTATTTGGAGGATTTTTTGATGTTTTTGGATAGGTCTGAGGACCTAATTGTTATTTGTTGTTTGGTATGCTCACAAAGATCTTACGACCTTTTGCCTACGTACTGTAACGCCTTGTTTATTTAATTAATTATTTAATTAAATATCCTCATATTATTTGTGTCGATTTGTGTTGATTGGCGGAATTGTGTTGAGTTGAGTTGTCATGTTGATTTTAGTCGAATTAATTTAATTAAGTTGATTTAAGTTGTGTTATGGTTAGTAGAACTAATTAAGTTGATTAAGTTGTGGAAAGATCGATTTAATTGGTGTTGTGTTGGTTGAGTGAATTAATTGATTAAGTCGAAGAAATAGTGTTGGAATGATACTAATATTATTAGTGGGCTTACTTGTGGTTATAAGTAGTAAGTAGTAGGGGTGTACGACTAATAACGTAGAGATTTGTGGTGTGTGGAGTAAGGTTAATTAGATTATGTTTTTAATTAATATTTGCTCAACCATAGTATAAAATGTATAGTTAGCATAATTTTAGGAGTGATGGTCATTATTATTATATTATTATTAGTATTATTATAATTATAATTATTATTAATATTAATATTATTTTTATAATTAAAAAGTCAAAATGAATTGGTAGTGGTGAGTGGAGGAAAATAAGGAGAATTATAGGGTAAGTTGAATAAAGTAAATTAGGTTAATTAGAGGTGGCAGTATGAGAAAATAGTTTAGCAGTAAAGAAAATAAGGTTTGGAAGCAGTTACAGAGAAGTTGCAGAGAAAAGAATACGTAGAGGCTACAAGAGTTATAGTCGCCTTCAATCCAAGGTAAGGGTGGGGTTCTAACTCTATAATTGGGATTGTATGATGAAAACATGTGGGATTAGGTATATAGATTGCTTCTGTCAAGTCATTGTGTTGTTTTGGTTGAATAAGTTGTTTGGGTAGAATAAGCTGTTTTGGTTGAATAAAGTTGTTTTTAGTTGATTAAGAAAAAATAAATTATGTGTAGGAATTTGTTGTGATGTTATTGAATTGGTGTATTGGTTAATTGGTAAATTAGTCTAAGAATGAAACTGTGAAGGAATTGTAGAGACGAATGGGAGAAACTGAGAGAATGGGTTTTGAATGAGGGAACGATCGTCCCAGAAGGTGGGACGTCCGTCTTGAGGACGTGACGCCTGTCACCCTCATGTAACGAATGTCACAACGTCACGCCATAACGATGGTAAGAGAGCGTGATGATGGTCATGCGGGGCTGCATTGAAATTTGTTATGCATGTGTTTTTCTGGCTATTATCTCGTATGTTTCATTACTAGAAGTATAACTAAACTTTATAGAACCATAATTAATTGAAAACCACTTTAAGAGTTGGAGTAGCAGTAGCAACGATAATTGTTGACATGAGTTAATTAGTAGCAGTAACCATAATATTTAATTGACAGAAAACTAATAATAATATTGTGAGGAATTAATAGAAGAATAATTAAGAAACAATTTGGTAGCTGGATTTGGTAAGTTGTTTTAATGACAGTGTTGCAGGAAATTAACAGAAGCATAATAAGAGTTAGTAAGAGGTAGAATTAATAGAGTTTTGGTAGATAATTAGTTAATCGGTTTTAGTCAAAACTTGGCGAGTAATAGTGTCGTATAATTGGTTATTCTCGTGTTGTGTTTATTTTGTTGTAAGTTGGGAAGTTGTTGGTTGTGGATTATGTTATAGTACCTTATTCATGACAAGAATATAAGTTGCAGGCCTTTGGCTAAAGTTGATTGTTGTTGTTGTTGTTGTTAAGTTGTAGGCCTTGAGCCAACATTGATTTGTTGTTGTCGTTAAGTTGCGAGAGTAAGTAGTTGTTGTTGAGTTATTATAGTATGTTATTGGTGTGTGGTTATATAACTATTTTTTGTTGTTATGTTGATATTTGAGTTGAATTGTGTAAACACCCCAAATTTGCCCTCACCCATTCACACCATGGCTTGTGATCATTCTCATATGCATAAACACAATCATATCATCTCACATCTCATTTTTTGATTCACTGCATAGTTTCTAAGTCATCTGCACCTAGGGTTTGTGATCTGAGCAATCCAAGAGCCTCTTGAGCCACTCCAAAGGTCACCAATCACTTCAAAGGGATCCATGTGTGTTCTTATATAATATTACATCCTCTCAAAGTCAAAAATACCAAAGAATCACAAGAATTGGGATTGGTATGGATGCAGAGCCAAGTTTGACTGCACAGTTGACCTAAAATTAGGGTTTTGGTTTCAGAGGCCATAACTCCAAATTTTTTGGTCATTCTTGTTTCTATTGGTCTCTATATGGTATAGGGAGTATGCATATCAATTTTCATGAAGAAATTCCATGGGGAAGTCATCTGATCAAGAGTTGACTTTCTAGACAAGTCAGTGCAAAATCAGGGCATCTGAGGGCCCCAATGACCCAACCAAGGGGTGATCTTCATCATTTTGAGTGCATATGATCTTTATTTGATCATGGAAGAAGGTTGAAGTTCACAAAAATCAAGAAATTGAAGTTTTTGCAAATGTTGACTTTTTGGGCATAGTTGACTTTTCAAGAATGTGTCATTTTAGGTCATTTTTCAAGCCTTGATTCTTGATCCAAAAATGTTTCAAATGGAAAAACTTTGGTCATGAAAGTTGTAGAATACATTTTTCCCTTTTCAAAAAGTACAAGAACATGATCAAATTCTTCTTGGATCAAAAGTTATGGTGTGACAAAGTTGGCAAAAATCATTGATTTTCAAGGCATGCTTCAAATGTGAAAATTTGCAAAATCATGTCTCAAGGCAAGTTGTAACTTCTAGTTGGCATCAAACCATTACACAAACATTCCATGTGTCCTAAAAGTTAGAATTGGACCAAAGTTTCTCATGTCCATGGTTTGTGTAACAAGGCTTTTCATGAAGTTTCAAGAATGAGCCAACTTGCAAAACCACTCATCACACTTCCTACAACTTGCAACCTTGGATGCTGAGTTTTGCTAGCCTTTCCCCTCACCCTTGCTGCGCAGCCCCATGCCTTGTACTAGCCTAGAGCCAAGCCATACCTCTCTTACACAAAAAGTTGACTTTTGGCAAAAGCAAACATCCCAATCACAGCAGGCCATGTCACATCCTCTGGCCAATTGGAATTGTTTATACTTTTCATTTGCAAGCCATTTCATAAACCAAGCAAGGCTGAAACACATCACAACATCACATACACAAAAACTCTCCATTTTGCAAAACCATTCGAATCTGCCTGCACAACTCACAAACACTAAAGCAAATTCCTCTAATCATCTCACCTTGCCTCATTGAGTAGAAACCACCAAGAGTCAGGCTTGATTTGAGCAAGAACACCCCATTGCCATTTTTCACCTCAGCCTGCATTTCTCTTCGAATCAACTTCCACAACCATCAAACATCCAAGCTCTTTTCACCAACAAATCAAACACATCAAAAGGAGTCAAAACCACCCCTCACATTGATCTGAAGCTGCCTATACACAGAGCTCATTTTCTGCTATATCAGATTGGAACCTCTCAAAATAGCTTGCTTAAGCTCATTCCAAGCCTGCCATTAGCATCAGGAGGATCAATGGAGTAAGTTGGCACCAAGAAGCAGTCCAGAAAGTCCAGAAATAGAAGCTTCCATCTCAGGTATGACCATGGAAACTTTTCTCTCAGAGCTTGATTTTTAAGTTACAAACTGATTATTCATGTCTTGCTGGTCATGGGGGTGGTTTCAGAATCAAAAATAAGTGAGAAATGAGTTTGTACGATCCCTCTGAAATTTTGCCCGTGGATTTTATTTCTTTCGATTCGTTTGATTCATGGTGTTTAAATGATGTTTGAGCATGGATTCATGACCTAGGATGTTAGAGGATCACTTAGATGTGTTTAATTTGTGAAATAGATGCCTGAATCATGTTTTAGGGTTTTGGTAGTGCCGGAGAAGATGACCGGAGCTCCCCTCCGGTCACCTGAAAGTTGTTATGCCCTAATCCCTGTAATTAGTGTCATTTGAATATTGGGCGTTGGATGGGGTTGACCGGTTGACTTCGCGCGCAGGTGAAGGGCCCAGATCACTTTGATTAGCCCTAATTCATTTTATTAGTTTAATTAATTCGTAATTAGGTTAATTGACTCAGAACCAATCCTGGCCACTAGATCTGGCGCCAGTCAACGCATTCAAACCCAGTCTCAATCTCAACCCTCCATTCTGATTACTTTCCATTTATTTTCATTTATTTTCATTTCTTTTTCATTTAACTTGCATATTTAATTTAAAATAGTAAAAAATGTCTAAAAATTATGAAACTTTTTCCCAAGAGTTTTAATAATTTTTATGACACAAAAATATTTTTGTTTTTATTTTTATCATTAAAAAAGTATTTTTAAATATTTAAAAGTTTATTTTTAATTGATTAATGAAAATTAATTTATTAAAAATACTTTTAGGTATTTAAAAATCACCAAAAAATTCATGAAATGTTCTAAGACATTTAGAAACATTGTCCAACCTTCAAACCAAATTTATTTTTTGATCTTGATGCATTTTAAGAATTTCTCATTGAATTAAAATCATTTTTGTGCATTATTTTGATCCAAAGTTCAAAAAATCATTTCTGCCTATCCATGAAGAGTTGGACATTGATTCTTCTTGCATTGCATTGTGTTTAGCATGTAGTTTTTGAGATTAAATGGCCATGATTTGATTTTCCATTTTTGATTTGTTTGACATTTCTTTTGTTTAGAAACCCTAAAAACCCTAGAATCTTGTAAAAATCATAACTTGAACTTGGTTAGGAGTTGAGACTTCTCCTTTGGAAAGTGGTTTAGTATAGGATTAAGGGTCCTTTGAGTGGCATTTTCCATTTTTTTATCTTAGGGTTTGCTTCTGTTTTTGGTTTTTGTTTTTTTGTTTGATTCATAAACCCTAATTTGGGCTTTCATTTGCATACATCTTGCATAACATGACTTGTCATGACATTTCAAGCATCCATTTGATTCATTTAACATCATAAGACATATTGAAAGCATGTTTGATCATTGCATCTTGTATTTGCCATGTTGTATGTCATGTGCACTTCATAACTTTTCATGTATGTCCATGTTTCTTAACTTGCTTCATTTGCATTCATGAACTTGTATGATCATCTCCATGTGCTGTCTCATGTTTGTAGCATCTCATAGCATCATTAGCATCATGTAATTGCTTCTGGTTTTGTTTCTCATCATGTCATCTCATCCCATTTTGCATTGCATTGCTTTTCTTTTCCTAACATTTCAGGTGGTAAGTGATGTTGAGAAGTGAATTTGCCTTCACTTCTCACAACTTTTCTTTTCATCTCTCTTGCATCCATGCTGCATTTTATCTTGTGTTTGAGTTTGAGCTTGCTCATTCTTATTCTTCCCACTTTCTTTCTTCAAGTGACTTGACTTCTTGAATGAAGCAAGTCACTTTGCTTCTCTTGATCCTTTTCTCTGCTTCCTGGTGGTTCCATTGAAGATTGCTCTTGAAAAACCTCACAAACCTTAGGAACAACCAAACATGACAATGATTAGGGTTTTGTTTAGTCTCCCCTCTTAGTTTTACCTTTATGTCTCTCTTGAGTCTTCTCTTCTCATCTCATAATCAGGGACTAAACCCTAAAGGCTTTAAGGCTTTGTGATTAAGTTTATGCATGCATCCTTCTATTAGGATGGAGTGTATAACTTTAATCCTAAGTGTTAAACCCTTAATATGTTTAAATCCTTCAATCAATTCACTTAATAATCATCAAGACATCACACTTGTAACTTGGGCCTTGCATTAGGGTTCTAATTCTTCCTTAATTGGTTAAGAAGGACTAACCCTAGTGTTAATGGACAAGTCCCCCTCAAGTTGTCTTACAAACCCTAAAAATCACTTCATCATCATATCATTAAATAAAATCCACTTAATCAAAGGCTTGTTTTGTCATGAGTTTAATCCCTAATCATGGGTTAAGTTGAGGAGCTTTCCTCAGCTTAAACATTCTCATCTATTATCCTTCTATTAGGATGGTGTAATGAGTCTGTTTAATCCTTGATTATGGCTTAACCTCATTACTCAACACTAAACAAAAACACCAAAAACATATAAATAATCACAAGTAGGTTAATGATCTTAATCCTGCATCAAAGGTGATTAAGTGTGAGAAGCTGACTTCACACTTAAGGTATTCTCATTACCCCTAACCAGAGGGAAGATGTGATGAGTTTAATAACCCATTGGTTTAGGCTTAAGCTCATTAACTTATGACAAAATCCAAAAAAACAATAAAAGACTGAAAACACAAAAACAAACAATAATCGTCTCCTCCGGGATTCTTTTCTCACCTCATTCACTCACAAACGAGAACTTGCTTCTTCCGTCTAATGCAAGACAGTTAGCACCTGAGCCAGACAGGTCATACACTTGAGCATAGACAAGCAAGCAGTTCACAAGTCAATTCATCTTTCAGTCTCTTTGGGTCGAACTACGGTGTTCTGACTTCCTCATTGCACGAGAGGATACGTAGGCATAACTTAACAGTTATCGAACAAAAGTCTCTGTATATTCCCCCTCTTTCCAGCATCTTTCTCTTAGCCTCATTATCATGAGCAGTTCATTCTCATTCTTACACTGACACTTCTATTATACACTTCACATCACTTATACACTTTACACTGACACCTGTACATCTTTTTCCAGCTATTCTATACACAGATTGCACTGACACTACCCCTTTAAAACACAAATCTTTTAAGCGTGGATCCCGTCGAGTACGATGGACAATCCGGGTGCTAATACCTTCCCAGGTTGTAACCAACCCCCTTTCTCAGTCTCTCTGGTTCGCAAACCGTCTTATCCATCTTTTTCTAGGTCTATGCAGCATTGCCTTTCCTCCGGGATAAAAATGCCTAGCTGGAGACTCTATTCATCTCCAGTGAGTTCACGGCTGTGTGTTCTCATTGTCCCTCTCGCCGACCGTTCGCGTCTGTACCCTATCTGACCTGGCTTCATTTAGTGGGAGCGACAGCTTGGCGACTCTGCTGGGGAACCTTATACTGTAACCAGGGCTTCTGGTTCTTTTTGTGGGTTCCTCCTAGCGCTTGATTGATTTGTGTTTACTGGGGTGGTATGTGCTTATTTGTGTGTATATTTGTATTTGTTTTGCTTTATGTACAGTTGCTTTACTGCTTTCTTTATTGCATTTGTATATATCATACTGTCATACTGCTGGCTGGATCTGTTGTTTGCCTTGGTGGGTGGGTATTCCATTGAGGGTTAAGGTCCTATACCTGGGACCTGAGTGACACCTAGGCTAGAGTGAATCATATTCTTTCCCATTCCATTTCGGTCTGGTGCGGGAATATGAAACACGGTTCAGATGTGGGTTTCTTCTTGAGAACTCTGTGTTGCAGATTTCCTGCAATGCTAGGGCTATCTGGGAAGCCTGTTAAGTCTGGATGACCTTTTAGTATTGACCTTCAGAAACTGAGGTGAATTAGAGGAGGAACTTTTATGGTTATTGTAAACACTGTACCTCCGGGTTAGAAGTGTTTACACTTCTCATAATTGATCCAAGTCTGAGGATCCTTGTTCTAGAACACCACCTGTGAGGGGTTTGGGCTGTTTACAGGTTTGCAGGAACCTTGACCTCAGAATACCCTGTTACTTTGATTTGATTAAGAATACTCCATGTTGGAACAGTTCTTGTGATTCTAAACCCTGGACATGTGGCTCTTTATTTGAGTCCCCCACCTTGGTTACTGGACTTATAGACCTCCATCTGGTTTTCTTGAACACACTTGGACTTATATCAGAGCACTTGATCAGATCCAGCTCAGTCGCAAACCCTTGCATATCATTTGCATACATAATCATTGCATCATATTGACATTTGCTTATTTGTGTTTCAGGGTATCCATCTTCATCTGGTTTTGGTTTTGACCCCATCTTCAGTATTGACCTACCTTCATCAGCACTTGCTTCAGCTATCAGCTATCCACTCCAGCCAATCAGTGGCCCATTCTTCAGTGTCATCATCAGTACTTGTCTCTACTCAGTCTCAACATCATGGCTCCTAAGAAAAGTAACATCACTTACCATTTCTTCCAGCCAGAGTTAGCAGACATCAGGAGGATTCAGACCCTGGTCACTCCAGACCATATACCATTGTTCAGGGAACACCATGGAGACATACTTGATATGGTTATGGATCTGGACCCCTCACAAAGAAGCCTGATCCACACCTGCCTTCAGTTTTATGATCCTCCACTAAGATGTTTCACTTTCCAGGATTTTCAGATAGGGCCCTTATTGGAAGAATACTCATCATTAGTTGGTATACCTATCAGGAGAGAGATCCCTTTCAATCCTGAGATGGCTTTCCCAAGCAATGAAGAAGTAGCAAAGGCATTGCATCTGGAACCAACCTTGATTGGGCAACATATGACTTCTAAGGCTGGAATCCCAGGCCTGCATCTGGATTTCTTAATCTCTCAAGCTACCCTGAAAGCTTCTCTAGGAGAGTGGAGAGCAGTTTGTGCTTTATTGGCCCTGAGTATATATGGGATTGTATTATTTGCAGATGAGCCTCGATTCATCAGTAAGAATGCAATTCACCTGTTCATTCTAAGGAACCTAGTGCCAACTTTATTGGGTGATCTCTACTATTCAGTGCATCAGAGGAATGAAAAGTAGAGGGGGAGACTAGTGAGGTGTTGTGCTCCATTATTCCATACTTGGCTTCTCAGGCATCTACCCAGGACAGATGCATTTTTGAATCCTCATCAGCAGAAAAACTGGGCTGGAAGACTTACCACTCTAACTTCAGCTGATATCAGGTGGTGCACTCAAAGCACAAAAGGCAGGGATATCATCACCAGCTGTGGGCATTTTCCCAATGTGCCTTTAATAGGAGTTAAGGGTAGTATTAATTACAACCCTCTGCTGTTTAAAAGACAACTGGGCTATGCACTGGTCCACACTCCTAAGGCACAGGACTTGGTTGAGACTCTTTACTGTGAGAACAAGATTAATCTAGCTCTTGTTAGGCAGGCAGCCTGGGCCTGGGATAATGTTCAAACTAAGGGGATAACTATCCTGGGAAAGTGTAACAATGTGGCATCAGCACAATACTATGATTGGTCCTATGCTAGGGCTCAATTCTCTGGAATGCCCTTTACTATTGAAGATGTGCCTGGGCCTTCCACAACACCACCTCCAGCAACTATCAGTCTGGAGGAGTTTGAGAAGTTGAAAGAAAGAAATGAGAAGTTAACTCAAGCTTTGCAGAAGACCCTCTATGAGAGGAGTGATGGAAGACTGGATATTGAAAGATTGGAAAAGCAGAAAGTGGAATACCTGGCTAGAATTGAGAAATCTGAGGATTACATTAAGAAGTCTAGGGCTGGAGAACAAATCCTGAAGAATGCTTGCAAGGAAGCCCAATTCCAGAAAGCCAGGACAGACTTGTATCTGAAGGAGAGTCAGGCTAGGTGGGTCAGGATCACCGAGACTCGTACTCTGGAGGACAATAGAGTCCAAGACAAGATGGAGCAGATGGAGGCTAGTGCAAAAGAGCAGCGAGAAGCCCTGGCAGCAGCCCAGAGGGAGATATCAGAGCTGAAGATCAGAGCTGGAGTGAAGAGGTCAAAGGACCAAAGTCAGCACAAGAAGCTGACTGCAGCTGTTGCAACAAGAAACCTTCTCATTAGGAATCTCACGGAGCGTCCGGCTGATCCTGTGACCGAAGCACTTCTCAAGGAAGTTCGGGGGGATGAATTTGGCCTTGGTGTTTGACCATTTGCTTGTTGTTGTTTCTTTCCATGTACTTTTACTTTCTTATGATGTATTTTGACCCCTTTGAGGGCTTGTGTTGTAAAAAGAACAAGTTGTATTGTTTTACTTTCTGTAATATATTTGTGTTGGTTTGCTTCATCTGAGTTTTCTTCAAGCAACTTCAACAGCATCTTCAAGGGTCTGGAAGGGTCAAAACTGAATGCCAAGCCGGATGCCTTGAGAGCAAGTAAGCATACTGCATTGCATGCTAACCCTTTGTTTGTTTTGTAGGTTTTGTTTTGTTGTTGCTAACTCTGTTGTGATTCTCAGGAATTATTGCTCGACGACGAGGGTTCCCACTCAACAGACCACACAGGTACCCTACCCGAAACAATCTTCCGGGCATCCAGATGGATCAAATGCAGTAGGACCTTACGGAGGTCAGAAATCAGATGACTACCGAGAGGTTGGAAATGAGAACTCAAATGACACAATTCATGGAGGTAATAAACAACATGGCTCAGAGCCAGGAGAGGCTCAGGGCACTGGTAGAAGGGAGAAACCAGGAAGATCACCAGCCAGGGACTGCTGGGACTAGCAACAATGAAAGGGTCCAGCCACATGCTAATCCCCCAGTTTTTGGACCCCATCTCCATCCAGAGGCCAACATTCCTGTCAATATTCAAGGGCCTGCTACAGCCGGGAGGGTACTGCAAGAAGATCCTCAAGAAGACCAGTTCACAGTAATGGGGGCCGGAGAAGAGGCTTATGATAGAAGGTTGGACGAGATAGCTGAGAAGTTGAGATCACTGGAGTCTCAAAACTCTTTGGGTTTCGATGTTATGGATATGGGCTTGGTAGACGGGGTTAGGATTCCCCACAAGTTCAAGCCACCATGTTTTGAAAAGTATAATGGGACTTCCTGTCCCCGAACCCATCTACAATCTTTTCTCGGGAGATTAAAAGCTTATACCATGGACGAGAAGCTGTGGGTGTTCTATTTCGAAGATAGCTTGACTGGAGCTTCAAGGGAATGGTATTCCCATCTGACAAGAGCAACTGTAAGATGCTGGAAGGACCTGGCAGAGGCCTTCATCAGACAGTATCAGTATAATCTGGATATGGCACCCAATAGGACTCTCCTAATGGGAATGTCACAGTCATCTAGAGAGAGCTTCAGAGAATATGCTCAAAGATGGAGGCAGCTTGCTGCTGCTGTCCAGCCACCTATGTCTGAAAGAGAGATGGCTGATATGTTCATGAACACCCTTCAGGGAACCTATATTGATAGGCTAGCTGCCTTCTCATCCACCAGCTTTGCAGATGTTGTCATAGCAGGGGAGAGAATTGAAAGCCTATTGAAAATGGGGAAGATCTCAGACAATGGTGCAAGCTCATCCAGTAATGCAAGAAAGCCTTTTGCAGGCCCGAGAAGGACTGGTGAGACTAATGCCATCCACACCAACGGGGGTAGGCCCCAATATGTTCAACGATATGTGGCTGCAGTCACCATCCCTGCTCCAGCTCATCCACCACCAGCCTATCAACCTCCTCAGCAAAACTATCAACAACAACCTCAGTACCATCAGCAAAATCAGTATCCTCCAAGAAATTACAACAACAGCAACACCAACAACAATAACCAGCAAAGGCCATTCCAACAGAGGCCATCTCAAGCTAACAGAGTGATCGATCCGATCCCAATGCCATATGCTACACTGCTGCCACAACTCCTGAAACTCAACCTAGTTGAGCTGGGGACGTTGGCACCTCCGGATCCCAACAGTCTACCCAGGAATTACGACTCCAACGCTAGGTGCGCCTTTCATTCAAATGCACCCGGCCATAGTACGGAAAAGTGCAGAGCCTTGCACATGAAGGTACAAGACCTGGTAGACTCGAAAGCTCTGAATTTTGCACCACCACCCAATGTCAACAAAAACCCTTTGCCAAACCATGGTGGTCCCCGAATTAACGCCATTGAAGAAGACAGACCGTCTTATTTAATAACCAGTGTGGGTCAGATCAGGACACCGTTGGTGGAAATCAAGGCTCAGCTCTTGGAATGTCAGATGTTCCCAGGATGCGAGTTAGGGTGTGCTTACTGCAATATCTCAGTAAATGGGTGCGATAATCTAAGGAATGGCATAGATGGTCTTATTCAAAGCGGACAACTTCAGATCACCACATCATTTCCAACAAATCCAGCAATCTCATCAGCAACAGTTTCAGAACCTCCTACAACTGCAGCAACCATTGTTCCTGACAATTCTTCGGCTTCATCAACAAGTACTTCCTTTATCATTTCAACTGATCAGTTTTCAACAATTTCTCCTGCTACAACTTCAGCTTCACTCCATTTCGAATCTCCTACAACAACAACATCCATCCTTCCGCAAATGTCTCCTACAACTCCAGCAACAAATCATGAAGATGTCTCTACTGTCACCATATTTTATGATCCTGAAAGCAACTCTGCCTACAATTCAGAAGGTGCTGCTCCCATCAGAGCACCAGTTACAATTTATTACGATCCACAAACTATCACAGTCCCTTCAGCAGCTGCAATCAGTCCAGTCACTGTCACAGTGCCTGGACCCGTACCTTATGAAAGCAATAGGTCCATCCCTTGGCACTATGGCTCTGACGTATACTGCGAAGGAAAAAGAATCACTCTTGATACATCGACACCTGCACCACAAATAGATAATGTGGGAGGAGGCGGAGGCTTCACCCGAAGCGGACGTCTCTTTGCTCCACCAATTCAAAGACCTACTGCCGAAGCAGAAGCTGCTGCCAAGGCAAAAGGAAAGAGCCCGGTGCAGGAAGATCAAGCTGTTAAAGAAGCTGTGAAAACACCATTCGATCAAGAGGTTGATGAGTTTATGAGAATCATCAAAAAGAGTGATTATAAAATTGTGGATCAGCTTCACCAGACGCCATCCAAGATCTCTATCTTATCACTGCTTATGTGCTCCGAAGCCCATCGGAATGCACTACTCAAAGTCTTGCACGCAGCTTACGTGCCTGAAGAGATCACCGTCAATCAATTGGAGACCGTGGTTGGAAATGTTACTGCTAGCAATGGGCTAGGGTTCACCAATACTGACTTGACGGCGGATGGCCGCAACCATAACAAAGCCTTGCACATCACCATGGAATGCAAAGGTGCAGTCCTCTCTCATGTGCTGGTAGACACGGGGTCATCCCTTAACGTCTTACCAAAGAAGGCTCTGGTGAAGCTAGAGTACGAAGGATTAGCATTGCGACCCAGTAACCTGGTAGTAAGAGCCTTTGATGGTTCTAAGAGATCGGTTCTGGGGGAGATTGAGCTACCTGTGACAATTGGCCCACAGACCTTTACAACTATCTTCTATGTGATGGACATTCAGCCTGCCTACAGCTGTTTGTTGGGTAGACCTTGGATTCACGCCGCTGGCGCCGTAACGTCTACCCTTCACCAGAAGTTAAAATTTGAGTGGGAAGGCCAAGTTGTTACAATCTGTGGGGAAGAGGATATATTTGTTAGCCATCTGGCTACTTATAAGTACATTGAGATGGATGGAGAGATCCATGAAACAATGAGCCAAGGATTTGAAGCCTTGAATGTCAATGAAGCATCTGCTGTATCTGGAATCTCCATGTCATCTTACCAACAAGCCCGGAAGGTTGTTGAGGAAGGAACTGCCCAAGGCTGGGGCAAGGTTTTATCTGTGGAGGAGAAGAAGGACAAATTTGGGTTGGGTTACAGACCAACTCAACAACATCAAATGGAGGCTGCTGAGAAGCCTGGTTTTGTCAGTGGGGGGATGCTCACCCCCGATGCTATCAACAATTTGGAAGACGAGCTGGAAGAGGAGCGCAATCTGGAGAATTGGATTCGTCCAAAGATCCCGGGGAGCAGTATCTCGAACTGGTCTTCCCAGGAAATTATAAGAGTTACTCATGCAGAGTAATTATTATTTCCTGTATTTTTATAGCATGCATCAAAGTCTTGCATCTTGCCCAAGATGACAAGACTCATTTTGTAATCGGGCCATCTGTACTTTTTGTGCAAACAAGATTAATCAATGAAATATCAGACATCTTTTTGCAAATGAGTCTTTTTCTTTTCTGCTCACTGTTTTTCCATTTTTCTTTTTGTACAAAAAATAAATGGCGATGTTTTCAAAATGATAACTTTATTTCACTTTTTCTAAGCAAGATTAAAATCAATCACTAAAATGAACAAACTGAACCCTTGCAGAGAGTGCCTTCCAGACAACACCGACAACAGCACGGCTATGACTTCGTATGACTTTGACAATCCAATTAATCAAGCTGATGAAGGGGTTGAAGAAGAATATGAGCTTCCTGAAGAGCTAGCCAGGTTGTTGAGACAAGAGGAAAAGGTTATTACTCCTCATCAGGAGGAGGTTGAAGTGATTAATCTTGGTACAGATAAAGACGTGAAAGAGGTTAAAATCGGGGCCTGCCTGCAAGACTCAGTGAAGAGACAACTGATTGATCTGCTTCAAGAGTATGTGGATGTGTTTGCTTGGTCGTATCAAGACATGCCAGGGTTGGATACCGACATTGTCATGCACAAGCTGCCTTTAAGAGAAGAATGCCCACCGGTCAAACAGAAGCTGCGCCGTACTCGCCCAGACATGGCAATAAAAATCAAAGAAGAGGTACAAAAGCAGTGGGACGCCGGGTTCCTTGCTGTAACTAGCTACCCACCGTGGGTTGCTAACATAGTACCTGTGCCTAAGAAAGACGGCAAAGTAAGAATGTGTGTTGACTACCGGGATCTGAACAGAGCTAGCCCAAAAGATGACTTCCCATTACCTCACATTGATGTATTGGTGGATAACACGGCTCAGTTCTCGGTATTCTCCTTCATGGATGGATTTTCAGGATACAATCAGATCAAGATGTCACCTGAAGACATGGAGAAGACAACATTCATCACACCCTGGGGCACGTTCTGTTACAAAGTGATGCCATTCGGACTGAAGAATGCAGGTGCGACGTATCAACGGGCTATGGTAACATTATTCCACGATATGATCCATAAAGAAATCGAGTGTTATGTGGATGATATGATTGCCAAGTCCCTCACTGAAGAAGACCACCTGGTGAATCTGCTGAAGCTGTTCAAGCGTCTGAGGAAGTACCAACTAAAGTTGAACCCCAACAAATGCACATTTGGGGTGCGATCCGGTAAGCTGTTGGGCTTTATTGTAAGTGAAAAAGGGATTGAGGTTGACCCAAATAAAGTCAAAGCTATTCAAGAAATGCCTGCACCGAAAACAGAGAAAGAAGTTCGAGGGTTCTTAGGTCGATTGAACTACATCTCACGGTTCATATCTCACCTTACAGCAACCTGTGAACCCTTGTTCAAGCTTTTAAGAAAAGAACAGACGGTCAGGTGGAACGAAGACTGCCAAAGGGCTTTTGACAAGATCAAAGAATATCTGCAAGAACCTCCAATCCTTATGCCTCCAGTTGAAGGAAGACCTCTGATAATGTATTTGACAGTATTAGAAGAGTCAATGGGGTGTGTGCTGGGCCAGCATGACGAGTCTGGTCGAAAAGAGTATGCAATTTACTACCTGAGCAAAAAGTTTACCGACTGTGAACAACGTTATTCACTGCTCGAGAAAACTTGCTGTGCTTTAGCGTGGGCTTCTCGCCGACTGAGACAGTATATGTTGACCCACACTACTTTATTGATCTCAAAGATGGACCCAGTCAAGTACATTTTCGAGAAGCCAGCTCTTACCGGACGGGTTGCAAGATGGCAGATGATCCTCACAGAATATGACATCCAGTACACCTCTCAGAAAGCCATCAAGGGCAGTGTACTATCTGAATATCTTGCTGAGCAACCCATTGATGACTACCAGCCTATGAGATTTGACTTCCCTGATGAAGACATCATGTTCATTAAAGATCATGAAGAGCCTATTCACACCGAAGGGCCCGACCCGGAAGAAGAATGGACTATGATGTTTGATGGGGCTGTTAACATGAATGGTCGTGGTGTTGGTGCAGTACTCATTACGCCTAAAGGAGTTCACATGCCTTTCTCGGCAAAACTCACTTTCAACTGCACTAACAACGAAGCTGAATACGAAGCTTGCATTATGGGTCTCGAGGAAGCCATTGACCTCAGGATCAAGACATTGACCGTATTCGGAGATTCAGCTTTGGTAGTTAATCAAACCAACGGAAAATGGTACACCCACCAGGATCATCTGATACCTTACAGGGATTATACAAGAAGGTTATTGACTTTCTTCACAACAGTCAAGCTTGAGTATATCCCTCGGGACGAGAATCAGTTTGCAGATGCTCTTGCTACCATTTCATCCATGATCAAAGTTCAAGCTGCTAACTTTGTACCTCAGATTTCAGTGTCCAGACTTGATAGACCGGCATATGTATTCGCAGCAGATGTTGTCAAAGATGATAAGCCTTGGTTCCATGACATTAAATGCTTCTTGGAGGATCAAACGTACCCACTTGGGGCATCTTCCAATGATAAGAAGACTTTGAGAAGGCTTGCTGGTAGTTTCTTTCTGAACACTGATGGGTCTTTATACAAAAGGAACTTTGATATGGTACTCCTCAGATGTGTTGATAAGACAGAAGCAGACTTGCTGATGCATGAAGTGCACGAAGGATCCTTTGGTACCCATGCAGGAGGGCATGCCATGGCTAAGAAATTGCTAAGATCAGGATATTACTGGATCACAATGGATGCAGACTGTTGTGCCTACGCCAGAAAATGCCACAAATGCCAGATCTACGCAGATAAGGTGCATGTGCCTCCCAATCCTTTGAACATCATGTCTTCACCATGGCCCTTTGCCATGTGGGGCATTGATATGATTGGCAAGATTGAGCCAACTGCTTCAAACGGCCACAGATTCATCCTGGTCGCCATTGATTATTTTACCAAGTGGGTTGAAGCAGCTTCCTATGCCAATGTTACAAGACAAGTGGTAGCCAGATTTCTGAAGAGGGATATCATCTGTCGGTATGGAGTTCCCGAGCGAATCATTACTGATAATGGTTCCAACTTGAACAACAAAATGATGGCTGAGTTATGCCGGGACTTCAAGATCCAACACCACAATTCTTCTCCTTACAGGCCAAAGATGAACGGCGCTGTTGAGGCGGCTAACAAAAATATCAAGAAGATTGTGCAGAAGATGGTAGTCACTTACAAAGACTGGCATGAGATGCTGCCATTTGCCTTGCATGGGTACCGCACGTCAGTTAGAACGTCCACTGGGGCAACACCGTATCAGCTTGTGTATGGTATGGAAGCAGTCCTACCGGTTGAAGTTGAATTACCCTCTCTGCGAGTATTGACGGATGTTAAGCTGAACGAAGCAGAATGGGTTCGGTCCCGATATGAACAACTGAGTTTGATTGAAGAGAAGAGATTGGCTGCAATCTGCCATGGGCAGTTATATCAGAAAAGAATGAAGAAAGCCTTCGATCAGAAAGTCAGGCACCGAGAGTATCAAGTAGGAGATCTTGTCTTGAAAAGAATCCTCCCCCCTCATACAGACCACAGGGGCAAATGGACTCCAAATTATGAAGGACCATTCGTGGTAAAGAAAGTTTTCTCTGGTGGAGCACTGATGCTCAGCACCATGGATGGTGAAGATTTCCCGTCTTCTGTGAATTCAGATGCAGTTAAAAAATACTTCGCATAAAAAAAATGACCCGCTGGACACAAAAACAGAATGTAAGTCCAGGCAAAAATAGGGCATCCCGGCGAGTCAAAAAACAGAATAAAAGACTCGGGCAAAAATAAGGGAAAATAAACAAAAATGTACACCCGCTGAGTTGAAAAGCCGCATTGGACAGCTCAGGAAAAAATGGGTATCCCGATGGATTGAAAACCCGAAAGGGCGATCCATGCAAAATAAGGGAATAAGCGAACAACTGCATTCTGAATTCGTCTGTATCGCCTACAACTTGGTAAGCTTCGAAAGGATCAAGCTTCTTTCAGAATCAACCTTTTTCAGAAAGCAAGACGAGAAGAACGTCAAAAGTCATACGAGTCATGGCCAGAGAGGAAGCTCCTTGAAAGCGTCGTCAACATCGCCAGCACTTTGTTTCTCAATTTGTAACAATCTCTTCATTTTAGGAGATTTGTTTCCTTGACTGTATCTTGCCAATTCAGGGCACATGAATTAATAAAATCAGATTTTTCAGTCATGTTTCGTCTTGTACATTTTTTTGCAAAGGATGTCTGATGTCTCTAAAAAACTAATTGCATAAGTACAGATGCTTTTCTCTAAAATAATAAAAACACATGCTTACAGGGAATATACTTACTCTCGAAAGTGCTTGACTCCTATGACGGAATCCAGTAAAGGATACCTCAGGATCATTCGTGCGTTTCCCTACCTTTGCAGGATTGCAGGTATCCAGAACGCAACTTGGGGCATGCAAGTTACATCCCAGCAAGCTGGCAGATAACACTCACTCTTGGCACCAGAGGTGTTTTCTCCCCAGCTGAGTTGCCAACAACTTTCTCCCAGCCAAGTTGCCAATCATTCTTCCTCAGCAGAATGCGAAAGCCAGGGAACCATCTCCCCACAGAGTGTCAGCCTCTATTCAGAAGAGCAACGCATGAAGGAGTCACAACAGAGTACAGAAAGTTTCTGCAAACCCCAGCTGGGTCTCTCATTTATGGGAATAGGTCTATCATTGACCCGAATCCCCAAGAGGACATCATCTCATGACAGATCTACCAATGATCTCACCCCCAGCTGGGATGTTCACTCCAACAGATCGATCGAAGATCTTCGTGGCGGCGGGATCTGAATCCCGGTTTGGTATCTTTGCATAATCATAGCATTCGCATCATACTCACCCACAAAGCGTAGCATTCCGTTTTAACACGGAGCATTACGGCAAAAATCAAACACATAGCATAATCATAAGCCATGTTTTGAATCAAACACTTGTGAATAATAAACCCATCAGTATATAGAATACTTTCCCCAAAATCCCCATCAGAGTCCCCAGCAAAAGTAGTTGCCCCACAATTCGCCAAACACCAGTATATATTCCTTTTTGACACCCGTCCGTGTCATCATTCCCCAGTAAAGTCGCCAGAGCACTCTTTACAAGCAAACCACCTGTATTACAGATACTTCCTGGCACCCGTCCGTGTCATAACTCCAGCAGAAAGCCAAAGACATCATCTTTGCACTCACATATATCTATATTTCCTTGACATCCGTCCATGTCATTATCCCCAGCGCACTCGCCTACACTTTTGCAACCCATATACTTGTTGATACTATACTTTTCTCCTTCTTGACACCCGTCCGTGTCACTCTCCCCAGCAGATAAATACTCATCTATACAATACTCATACTCACTACTCATGTTACACTTATACAGATACTCGTTCGTATCTTGTATATACCATTTATATCCCCACAGATTCAACATTGGTCCATGTTCTTTGTTAAACAGTTGGTACTCGTCCGTATCATCATCTCAGAGCGTGCGTCAAGTGCTTGTTTCTACATGATACTCGTCCATATCATAGTCTTAAGGATGCTCGTCCGCATCTTTAATCCATACACCGTGTCAAACACTTGTGTCTTCTTTAATATAGATACTCGTCTGTGTCTACTATTCCCCAGAAGAGTCCCCTCAGATGCAACACTCGTCCGTGTTCTTTGTTAACCAGTTGATACTCGTCCGTATCATCATCTCGGAACATGTGTCAGTACTTGTTTCTACCTGATACTCGTCCGTATCATAGTCTTAAGGATGCTCGTCCGCATCTTTAATCTATACACAACATCTAGACACTCATACTTTCTTTTCTTTGTTGTAAATACTCGTCCGTGTTTACTATATCCCCAGTAGATCGCCAACAAAGCAATTTCTTTTTATCTGACACTCGTCCTGTGTCATGATAAACCTTGAGAGCAGCCGTCCCCTGCTAGGTGGTCGTCCTCCACCTCTTGATGGTCGTCCTCCATCATGCTCATCCGATGGCCGTCCCCATCGTTGATATTTATTTTAGCAGCCGTCCCCTGCTAGGTGGTCATCCTCCACCTCTTGATGATCGTCCTTCATCATTTTATCCAATGGCCGTCCCCATTGTTGATTTTTGGTTATCTGACATTCGTCCTATGTCATGATAAACCCCGAGAGCAGCCGTCCCCTGCTAGGTGGTCGTCCTCCACCTCTTGATGGTCGTCCTCCATCATGCTCGTCCGATGGCCGTCCCCATCGTTGACCCTTTTCTATCCGGCATTCGTCCTATGTCGCGATATTTTCGGCAGCCGTACCCTGCCAGGTGATCGTCCTTCATCATTTTATCCAATGGCCGTCCCCATTGTTGATTTTTGGTTATCTGACATTCGTCCTATGTCATGATAAACCCCGAGAGCAGCCGTCCCCTGCTAGGTGGTCGTCCTCCACCTCTTGATGGTCGTCCTCCATCATGCTCGTCCGATGGCCGTCCCCATCGTTGACCCTTTTCTATCCGGCATTCGTCCTATGTCGCGATATTTTCGGCAGCCGTACCCTACCAGGTGGTCGTCCTTCACCTTTGATGACCGTCCCTCATCTTATCCCCCAACAGAGCAGTCGTCCCCTGCTAGGTGATCGTCCTTCACCTTTGATGACCGTACCTCATCATCTGTTTATTTCATTTATTCTTTAATCCGATGGCCGTCCCCGTCGTGGTCCCTTTTCCTGTTCTTTTTAGCCCGATGGCCGTCCCCATCGTCGGTTACCTTTGCTTTATGAACTTGATGGCCATCCCCGTCATGTTTCATTTGATCCCTAGAGAATCTTGCAGCTTTATCTTGATGGTCGTCCCCATCATAATATCTTATTTTTCCAGCTAGTCGGCCGTCCCCGTCTTGGCTTTACCTTTTATCCCCAGCATGTCGGCCGTCCCCGTCATTGCTTTATTTTCCGCACTTTTCCCAGCATGTCGGCCGTCCCCGTCATCGCTATTTACCCAGCAGTCGTCCTCTGCTCGACGGTCGTCCTCCGTCGCCCACACTTTACAATATACTTTATTTTCCTTTTACAATCTATATCCCTTTTCTTCTTCATTCTGTGAGTGCAAATTTTGGACTGTCTTTGATATTCAACCACAAGTTATCTTGTTTGCCTGTTAAGCCTTCGCTTACAACCTGCACAACTAACTCATGTTTGAATAGGGGCAGCTGTAAACACCCCAAATTTGCCCTCACCCATTCACACCATGGCTTGTGATCATTCTCATATGCATAAACACAATCATATCATCTCACATCTCATTTTTTGATTCACTGCATAGTTTCTAAGTCATCTGCACCTAGGGTTTGTGATCTGAGCAATCCAAGAGCCTCTTGAGCCACTCCAAAGGTCACCAATCACTTCAAAGGGATCTATGTGTGTTCTTATATCATATTACATCCTCTCAAAGTCAAAAATACCAAAGAATCACAAGAATTGGGATTGGTATGGATGCAGAGCCAAGTTTGACTGCACAGTTGACCTAAAATTAGGGTTTTGGTTTCAGAGGCCATAACTCCAAATTTTTTGGTCATTCTTGTTTCTATTGGTCTCTATATGGTATAGGGAGTATGCATATCAATTTTCATGAAGAAATTCCATGGGGAAGTCATCTGATCAAGAGTTGACTTTCTGGACAAGTCAGTGCAAAATCAGGGCATCTGAGGGCCCCAATGACCCAACCAAGGGGTGATCTTCATCATTTTGAGTGCATATGATCTTTATTTGATCATGGAAGAAGGTTGAAGTTCACAAAAATCAAGAAATTGAAGTTTTTGCAAATGTTGACTTTTTGGGCATAGTTGACTTTTCAAGAATGTGTCATTTTAGGTCATTTTTCAAGCCTTGATTCTTGATCCAAAAATGTTTCAAATGGAAAAACTTTGGTCATGAAAGTTGTAGAATACATTTTTCCCTTTTCAAAAAGTACAAGAACATGATCAAATTCTTCTTGGATCAAAAGTTATGGTGTGACAAAGTTGGCAAAAATCATTGATTTTCAAGGCATGCTTCAAATGTGAAAATTTGCAAAATCATGTCTCAAGGCAAGTTGTAACTTCTAGTTGGCATCAAACCATTACACAAACATTCCATGTGTCCTAAAAGTTAGAATTGGACCAAAGTTTCTCATGTCCATGGTTTGTGTAACAAGGCTTTTCATGAAGTTTCAAGAATGAGCCAACTTGCAAAACCACTCATCACACTTCCTACAACTTGCAACCTTGGATGCTGAGTTTTGCTAGCCTTTCCCCTCACCCTTGCTGCGCAGCCCCATGCCTTGTACTAGCCTAGAGCCAAGCCATACCTCTCTTACACAAAAAGTTGACTTTTGGCAAAAGCAAACATCCCAATCACAGCAGGCCATGTCACATCCTCTGGCCAATTGGAATTGTTTATACTTTTCATTTGCAAGCCATTTCATAAACCAAGCAAGGTTGAAACACATCACAACATCACATACACAAAAACTCTCCATTTTGCAAAACCATTCGAATCTGCCTGCACAACTCACAAACACTAAAGCAAATTCCTCTAATCATCTCACCTTGCCTCATTGAGTAGAAACCACCAAGAGTCAGGCCTGATTTGAGCAAGAACACCCCATTGCCATTTTTCACCTCAGCCTGCATTTCTCTTCGAATCAACTTCCACAGCCATCAAACATCCAAGCTCTTTTCACCAACAAATCAAACACATCAAAAGGAGTCAAAACCACCCCTCACATTGATCTGAAGCTGCCTATACACAGAGCTCATTTTCTGCTATATCAGATTGGAACCTCTCAAAATAGCTTGCTTAAGCTTATTCCAAGCCTGCCATTAGCATCAGGAGGATCAATGGAGTAAGTTGGCACCAAGAAGCAGTCCAGAAAGTCCAGAAATAGAAGCTTCCATCTCAGGTATGACCATGGAAACTTTTCTCTCAGAGCTTGATTTTTAAGTTACAAACTGATTATTCATGTCTTGCTGGTCATGGGGGTGGTTTCAGAATCAAAAATAAGTGAGAAATGAGTTTGTACGATCCCTCTGAAATTTTGCCCGTGGATTTTATTTCTTTCGATTCGTTTGATTCATGGTGTTTAAATGATGTTTGAGCATGGATTCATGACCTAGGATGTTAGAGGATCACTTAGATGTGTTTAATTTGTGAAATAGATGCCTGAATCATGTTTTAGGGTTTTGGTAGTGCCGGAGAAGATGACCGGAGCTCCCCTCCGGTCACCTGAAAGTTGTTATGCCCTAATCCCTGTAATTAGTGTCATTTGAATATTGGGCGTTGGATGGGGTTGACCGGTTGACTTCGCGCGCAGGTGAAGGGCCCAGATCACTTTGATTAGCCCTAATTCATTTTATTAGTTTAATTAATTCGTAATTAGGTTAATTGACTCAGAACCAATCCTGGCCACTAGATCTGGCGCCAGTCAACGCATTCAAACCCAGTCTCAATCTCAACCCTCCATTCTGATTACTTTCCATTTATTTTCATTTCTTTTCATTTCTTTTTCATTTAACTTGCATATTTAATTTAAAATAGTAAAAAATGTCTAAAAATTATGAAACTTTTTCCCAAGAGTTTTAATAATTTTTATGACACAAAAATATTTTTGTTTTTATTTTTATCATTAAAAAAGTATTTTTAAATATTTAAAAGTTTATTTTTAATTGATTAATGAAAATTAATTTATTAAAAATACTTTTAGGTATTTAAAAATCACCAAAAAATTCATGAAATGTTCTAAGACATTTAGAAACATTGTCCAACCTTCAAACCAAATTTATTTTTTGATCTTGATGCATTTTAAGAATTTCTCATTGAATTAAAATCATTTTTGTGCATTATTTTGATCCAAAGTTCAAAAAATCATTTCTGCCTATCCATGAAGAGTTGGACATTGATTCTTCTTGCATTGCATTGTGTTTAGCATGTAGTTTTTGAGATTAAATGGCCATGATTTGATTTTCCATTTTTGATTTGTTTGGCATTTCTTTTTTTTAGAAACCCTAAAAACCCTAGAATCTTGTAAAAATCATAACTTGAACTTGGTTAGGAGTTGAGACTTATCCTTTGGGAAGTGGTTTAGTATAGGATTAAGGGTCCTTTGAGTGGCATTTTCCATTTTTTTATCTTAGGGTTTGCTTCTGTTTTTGGTTTTTGTTTTTTTGTTTGATTCATAAACCCTAATTTGGGCTTTCATTTGCATAGATCTTGCATAACATGACTTGTCATGACATTTCAAGCATCCATTTGATTCATTTAACATCATAAGACATATTGAAAGCATGTTTGATCATTGCATCTTGTATTTTCCATGTTGTATGTCATGTGCACTTCATAACTTTTCATGTATGTCCATGTTTCTTAACTTGCTTCATTTGCATTCATGAACTTGTATGATCATCTCCATGTGCTGCCTCATGTTTGTAGCATCTCATAGCATCATTAGCATCATGTAATTTCTTCTGGTTTTGTTTCTCATCATGTCATCTCATCCCATTTTGCATTGCATTGCTTTTCTTTTCCTAACATTTCAGGTGGTAAGTGATGTTGAGAAGTGAATTTGCCTTCACTTCTCACAACTTTTCTTTTCATCTCTCTTGCATCCATGCTGCATTTTATCTTGTGTTTGAGTTTGAGCTTGCTCATTCTTCTTCTTCCCACTTTCTTTCTTCAAGTGACTTGACTTCTTGAATGAAGCAAGTCACTTTGCTTCTCTTGATCCTTTTCTCTGCTTCCTGGTGGTTCCATTGAAGATTGCTCTTGAAAAACCTCACAAACCTTAGGAACAACCAAACATGACAATGATTAGGGTTTTGTTTAGTCTCCCCTCTTAGTTTTACCTTTATGTCTCTCTTGAGTCTTCTCTTCTCATCTCATAATCAGGGACTAAACCCTAAAGGCTTTAAGGCTTTGTGATTAAGTTTATGCCTGCATCCTTCTATTAGGATGGAGTGTATAACTTTAATCCTAAGTGTTAAACCCTTAATATGTTTAAATCCTTCAATCAATTCACTTAATAATCATCAAGACATCACACTTGTAACTTGGGCCTTGCATTAGGGTTCTAATTCTTCCTTAATTGGTTAAGAAGGACTAACCCTAGTGTTAATGGACAAGTCCCCATCAAGTTGTCTTACAAACCCTAAAAATCACTTCATCATCATATCATTAAATAAAATCCACTTAATCAAAGGCTTGTTTTGTCATGAGTTTAATCCCTAATTATGGGTTAAGTTGAGGAGCTTTCCTCAGCTTAAACATTCTCATCTATTATCCTTCTATTAGGATGGTGTAATGAGTCTGTTTAATCCTTGATTATGGCTTAACCTCATTACTCAACACTAAACAAAAACACCAAAAACATCTAAATAATCACAAGTAGGTTAATGATCTTAATCCTGCATCAAAGGTGATTAAGTGTGAGAAGCTGACTTCACACTTAAGGTATTCTCATTACCCCTAACCAGAGGGAAGATGTGATGAGTTTACTAACCCATTGGTTTAGGCTTAAGCTCATTAACTTATGACAAAATCCAAAAAAACAATAAAAGACTGAAAACACAAAAACAAACAATAATCGTCTCCTCCGGGATTCTTTTCTCACCTCATTCACTCACAAACGAGAACTTGCTTCTTCCGTCTAATGCAAGACAGTTAGCACCTGAGCCAGACAGGTCATACACTTGAGCATAGACAAGCAAGCAGTTCACAAGTCAATTCATCTTTCAGTCTCTTTGGGTCGAACTACGGTGTTCTGACTTCCTCATTGCACGAGAGGATACGTAGGCATAACTTAACAGTTATCGAACAAAAGTCTCTGTATATTCCCCCTCTTTCCAGCATCTTTCTCTTAGCCTCATTATCATGAGCAGTTCATTCTCATTCTTACACTGACACTTCTATTATACACTTCACATCACTTATACACTTTACACTGACACCTGTACATCTTTTTCCAGCTATTCTATACACAGATTGCACTGACACTACCCCTTTAAAACACAAATCTTTTAAGCGTGGATCCCGTCGAGTACGATGGACAATCCGGGTGCTAATACCTTCCCAGGTTGTAACCAACCCCCTTTCTCAGTCTCTCTGGTTCGCAAACCGTCTTATCCATCTTTTTCTAGGTCTATGCAGCATTGCCTTTCCTCCGGGATAAAAATGCCTAGTTGGCGACTCTATTCATCTCCAGTGAGTTCACGGTTGTGTGTTCTCATTGTCCCTCTCGCCGACCGTTCGCGTCTGTACCCTATCTGACCTGGCTTCATTTAGTGGGAGCGACAAATTGCATAGCATATTAAGTTGGAGTTGTTGCTTGATAAGTTGGCCTGGATTGACAATATTTAAGTTGAAGGCTTATGCCTTGTTGACGCCTCTATTAATTGGAAAGAATATAAGTTGGAAATTCTGCTCCAATGGTACCACATGCATGTGCATTTGTTTAAGTTGCATTTCAAAGTTGTGTAATTATGTTGTTGTGTTGTATCGTGTGTTGATTTAAGTAAATTTTGAGTTATGAAGCGGTGATTTATATAATCTGATTTAATATGTTATTTATCATACATAGGGGTGGAAATAGGTCAGGCCGATAACAGGGGCCTACGGACTAGGCCTACACGGGTTCAAACCAGATCAAGCTTTTTTTGTAAATAGAAAAGGCATAGGCTTTTTTATAAGCCTATTTAGTTAAAAAAGGCTAGGCCCCATGCCATGAAAAAAAGCCTTTTAAGCCTAATAGATTGACCTATTTAAATAAATATGAATATTTTTGTATTATTATTATGTTATGTTTTGTACATTGAACTAAAATACATAAATAAAAATTGGTTATCTTGGAGAACTTATGAAAATACCTTATGAACAATGTTATATGTTTTCATAAATTATCTTAAACAAATAGTCTCATAAAACTTATGCTAATATATAAGTTAGAATAAGTCAATGCAAAAAAAAGTATAGTCTCATGGATTTTTTAGTTTGTTAGTTTATTCAAACATTATTTTAATTGTTTATTTACATATGTCTAAAATAATAGGCTTTTATGTAGGCTAACAGGCTAAAAATAAGCCAATGACAGGCTACAAGCCAGACTTAGGCTTCGGTTTATTTGGTAGGCCAGATTTAGGCTTGGTAAAGCCTAGCTCGGACCAACCTATTTCCACCCTTAATCATACAGTTGATTATTTTGTTAGATATCTCACCCTTTTGTTTGAATGTTACAATATATTGGTAACGTGTAGGTAATCTAAAGTAAAGTTGAGTACCTTAGTAGATTCGAGTCGGTGTTGTCGCTCTGATACGTAGCACTCGGGGGGATAACACATGTTTTTTGTTGATGTTGGATTTTATTATAGTTGCTGAATTTTAAAGTTGTTTTATTAAAGAATTGTTGCTTTCAAGTTGTTTTGATGCTGCAAACGAGTTGTGCTATTAAAATGTTGAATTTTATGAATCCGCTGTGTAGTAATGAAAGTATGCTATTTATAAGACTGATCAGTAGTCGGATGTTGTTTTTAAAGTTGAAATGTAACCATCTCATTTGTTTGTTGAAAATTTTACACTCTGATTTTATTAAATAATTATCGGGTAGAAATGAGGTATTATATTAGTGGTATAAGAGCAGACCGGTCAGTCCGGCCAAGTTGTCTAACGTTTTTTAATCCTTAGTACGCGGCATGCGTGTGAAACACTATGGGTACTTGCTTGTAGGTTTTCTAACCATTTGTCCTCAAGAGTTGGTTTGAAACAAGTGGGGGAGAAGTTTACTTCACAGAGATATTTGTGGTATAAGAAGTTGGTTCAAGGTGGTATTGATTGCAAGAGTGCAAATGTTGTCAAAACTGTGTTGTTTCGAATCGACGAGAGTATAACTCTTGAGGTCTCTTGAAGATGATTGCGACTTTCCTCTTGAGTATAAGTTAGAGTTGGAGTCGGTTGATGAATGGTGTTTTATCCTCTAAGCAAGTAAGATAAGTCGTAGAGGATGAAACCTATATGAGTGCATGTATATGGTGACGGTTATATGAGATGTGCTCAGATTATTGACGGTGGGTTAAGAGGGTGACTAGGAATAAGAATTTATCTTAAAAGAATTGTCGATTTATTGGATCAACTGATAGACTTGTATGTCTTGAGTATAGTCGGATTAAAGTTGGATGATTTTCAGAGTTGGGTGAAAAGTAAGGATAGTTGGAAGAGTTTGGAAGTAAGAGAGAAAGGTAGAACTCATGTTCAACAATTTCGGTTCTTATTTTCGTATTTATAGAGCAACCTTCAGTAAAAGAGGCATAACTTTCTACTTGTAAATCTTATAGGAGCGATTTTGGACTTTTTGGAAAGCTTACAAAATTCCCTACAGTTTTTATATAAATTTTGTCTTTGGCACGTTTTTGAAGAGGGAGAAAAACGTGTTTGAATATTTGGGTCTAATGCTGATTTTTGGAGGAGGTTTGTATACGGGATTTCTTGACCAGTCACATTGCTAGGACGTTAAATTTGTACTCGTAACCTAGATTTGGGTGATTCTTAAAGTTCTAGAATCTACATGAAATTCCCTTTAATTTGGAACATAATTTTGTGATTAGGAGTCTGTATTGAAGAAGATAATCATATTAGAAGTTGGAAAATTCTTGCAGGAAATAGTAAGATGAAGTCAAGTATAAATATGTGATAATAGGAAGAAGGTAAGAGTATCGGAGACGCAAATGGAAGTGCGGCGTATGATGGTTGAAAATGATTAGACTATAGAAATCTTTGAAGAAGATTTAATAGTAAAGTGGACCGATTTGGATGGTACTTGATGTGGTAGTGATTCCAGTATTAGAAGGATATTTAATGATTGTGGTGTACGACTAGCTTGTATAAGAGAATATGTGTTTGATTTTGGAAGTTGTATATCACTGACGAGGTTGGAAATAAGTAAATTAAGAGAATGTTTGTAAGCCTTAGAGAGATGTCAGAGCAGTATGCTTAGGTAACCTTGAGCATAATGTAGAGGACACTATTGTAGTTGGGTAACTAATGATGATTTATGCCACCATTATGGTTGTCGCCTGTCTATTGACAAATTGAGGAACTTATCACCCTTAATCTCTTGTTGATAGTAGACGGAATTCTATTGGATGGAATATACGTGTCTGGCCAACTAGAATAGTATGCATAGTGAAATGTATGGAGTGGAGCCGAGTGCTTATGAATTGTTTTTATTAGTCGATGCAGATTCCAATATAGGGAAATAAGGTGGAACTCGAGGATGTTAGTATGAGGTTGTGAGTTTATCGATGACTTGTATGGAAACTCATAGTTGTGTTCTAGATAACTTGAATTTTGATTTATGATGGATCGAGAATCCGATTGACTTGAGACTTGAAGCTTCATAGAGGTGATCTAAGGAGGAGGTAAATGGAATTATAAGAGCATGATTTGACCAAGTATGTCAGATAGAGAACAAAGGTGGCTAGTGTGGTTTAAAGTGTATATAGGAAATATGAATTGTATTTTCCATACTTGTTTGGATATGTTAGAACTTATGTTCATTGTGAATGTTCTGATTTGTCATGAAATCGGAAGGAAAACGCATAGAGTATTTGAGAGTTGAGTTGCAAGTAATTAAAGAAGTAAGTTATATATTGAGTTATCAAGGTGTAATTTCTGATTAGTAAAGATGATTTTATTTGGTTGTGTTGATTAGGATGATGGTATGGAGAATGATGCTAGTATGAGTAGGACTTGATGAATTAGTTGTTTGATTGGTTTGATTGATGTGTACATGATACGTGTATGTTATTGATGCAAAAATCGGTAGTTAATGGGCATTAAGAACTGTTTGGAAGATGATTTTCTTGTTGGGATTAATTGGACAATGTATCCTTATGTTGTTGTAATTTTGTTATGCATTGAGATGTGTTTGGACGGTGTGTTAATATAAGATGGTAAAGTTGTAGTTTATGTTTTACAATGATTGGGGATTCATGAAAGTATCTATCATATTCAGTCTCTAGGATTGGTTGTAGTTGTGTTGGATATTCGGAGGTATTATATTATGGATCTAAGTTCGAAGTATTCAGTAATCACAAGAGCATAGAATACTTGTTGGTCGGAATTTCCGATGAATTAAGTCGAAAGTATTTTCTGAGGTTGACTTTGATGGTCGGAAGTTAATGTGAACTTGGTAGATTTGATGGTTGCTAGTACTCAGGGTGCGCAACTAAAGCAAGGTGTAGCATCATTTGTTCTTATGTGGGTAACAATGATGCTGGTAATTTGATTACGTTGATGTTGTGTTAAGGATTTTGTGTTCTTATTCTTGTAGTTGCCTCGTTACCTATGGTGATGGTTCGAGTGCGAGTAGATAATTCCTATAATAAAGAATTAGGGGAGTGTTGCCTATGGTGATGGTAACAATTGTGTTGTGTTATGGTTCATAATGAACCAGTGTGTTCTTAAGTTTCTTATTCCTTGTGTTTTGAGTTGGCCGTTAAGTACATTGCGTAAGCATTTCATTTTGTTGTTATTGTCGTTGATAAGGTGTATTGTTGTTGTGTTGTGTTGTTAGTAGTGTTGACATTTGTAGCATGGAGTTTATTGTTTAGTTGCGAGAACGTGTTTAGATTGATTCTATTGGCTAAATTTTCGAGGACGAAAATATTCTAAGTAGGGGAGAGTTGTAACATCTTGTTTATTTAATTAATTATTTAATTAAATATACTCGTATTATTTATGTCGATTTGTGTTGATTGGCGGAATTGTGTTGTGTTGAGTTGTCATGTTGGTTTTAGTCGAATTAATTTAATTAAGTTGATTTAAGTCGTGTTATGGTTAGTAGAACTAATTAAGTTGATTAAGTTGTGGAAATGTCGATTTAAGTGGTGTTGTTATTAGTTGAGTGAATTAATTGATTAAGTCGAAGAAATAGTGTTGGAATGATACTAGTATTATTAGTGGGCTTACTTGTGGTTATAAGTAGTAAGTAGTAGGGGTGTACGACTAATAACATAGAGATTGGTGGTGTGTGAAGTAAGGTTAATTAAATTTTTGTTTAATTAATATTTGCTCAACCATAGTATAAAATGTATAGTTAGCATAATTATAGGAGTGATGATCATTATTCTTATATTGTTATTACTAGTATTATTATAATTATAATTATTAATATTAATATTATTTTTATAATTAAAAAGTCAAAGTGAATTGGTAGTGGTGAGTGGAGGAAAATACAGAGAATTATAGGGTAAGTTGAATACAGGAAATTAGGTCAATTAGAGGTGGCAGTATGATAAAATAGTTTAGCAGTAAAGAAATATAAGGTTTGGAAGCAGTTACGGAGAAGTTGAAAAGAAAATAATGCGTAGAGGCTGCAAGAGTTAGAGTCACCTTCAATCCAAGGTAAGAGTGAGGTTCTAACTCTATAATCGGAATTGTATGATGAAAACATGTGGGATTGGGTATATAGATTGCTTCTGTCAAGCCGTTGTGTTTTTTTTGATTGAATAAGTTGTTTTGGTCAAATAAGTTATTTTGGTTGAATAAAGTTGTTTTTAGTTAATGATGAAAAATTGAATTGTGTGTAGGAATCTGTTGTGTTGTTATTGTTGTTGAATTGGTGTATTTGTTGATAGGTAAATTAGTCTAAGAATGAAACTGTGAAGGAATTGTAGAGACGGATGAGAGAAATAGAGAGAACAAGTTTTGAAGGGGGGACGACCATTCCAGAAGGTGGGAAGTCCGTCTTGAGGTAGTGACACCTGTCACCATCATGTAACGAGTGTCACAACGTCACACCATAACAATGGTCAGGGAGTGTGACGATGGTCATGGGGGCTGCATTGAAATTTGTTGTGCGTGTATTTTTGTGGATGTTATCTCGTATGTTCCATTACCATAAGTATACCTAAACTTTTTAGAACCATACTTAATTGAAGACCACCTTAAGAGTTGGAGTAGCAGTAGCAATGATAATTATTGACATGAGATAATTAGTAGCAGTAACCATAATATTTAATTGACAGAAAACTAATCATAATACTGTGAGGAATTAATAGGAGAATAATTAAGAAACAATGAGGTAATATTTAGTAGCTGGATTTGGTAATGTGTTTTAATGACAATGTTGCAGGAAATTAATAGAAGCATTATAAGAGTTAGTAAAAGGCAGAATTAATAGAGTTTTGGTAGATAATTAGTTAACCGGTTTTAGTCGAAACATGGCGAGTAATAGTGCGGTATAATTTGTTGTTCTCGTGTTGTGTTTCTTTTGTTGTAAGTTGGGAAATTGTTTGTTGTAGATTATGTTGCAGTGCCTTATTCATGGCAAGAATATAAGTTGCAAGCCTTTGGCCAAAGTTGATTGTTATTGTTGTTGTTGTTGTTTTAAGTTGTAGGCCTTGAGCTAATGTAGATTTGTTGTTGTCGTTAAGTTACGAGAGTAAGTAGTTGTTATTGAGTTGTTATAGTATGTTGTTGTTGTGTGGTTATATAACTTTTTTGTTGTTGTTATGTTGATATTTGAGCCGCATTTCATATCATATCAATTTGGAGTTGTTGCTCGGTAAGTTGGCCTGGACTGACAATATTTAATTGAAGGCTATGCCTTGTTGATACCTCTATTAATTTTCAAGATTATAAGTTTCGAGTTCTTCTATAATGGTACCACATGCAATTGCATTTGTCTAAGTTGCATTTCGAAGTTGTGTAATTATGTTGTTATGTTGTATCTTGTGTTGATTTAAGTCGTTTGTGAGTTGTGAAGTGGTGGTTTATATAATCTGATCAAATATGTTATTTATCATACAGTTGATTATATTGTTAGATATCTCACCCCTTCTGTTTGAATGTTATCCTCTGTTGGTAACGTGCAGGTAATCCAGAGTAGAGCTGAGTATCTTAGTAGATTTGAGTCAATGTTGTCCCTCTGATACGTAGCACTCGAGGGGATAACGCATGTTTTATGTTGATATTGGATTTCATTATAGGCTGAATTTTAAAGTTATTTTATTAAAGAATTGTTGTTTTCAAGTTGTTTTGATGCTGCAACAAGTTGTGCTATTAAAATGTTGAATTTTATGAATCCGCTACGTAGTAATGAAAGTATGTTATTTTAAAGACTGATCAGTTGTCGAATGTTGTTTTTAAAGTTGAAATGTAATCATCGCATTTGTTTGTTAAAACCTTTACACTTTGATTTTATAAATAATTACCGGGTAGAAATGGGATACTACACGTACCCCCAAAAAGAGAATTGAGGGATCAGAGCATCGTAGTTCCTCCTAAGGCTAAGGCTATGAGGAGGATTGATTTGTATCTTGATCAAAGCACAAGATGATGATGCTCAAATGGTTTGCTTGAATTGCATAACTCAAGGCATATGTTGAATATGTATCTTGATTTGCATAGCTCAAGAAAGGAAGAATGGGTACCCTGAATTGCATAGCTCAAGGAGGTCTGCATGGTTAACTTGAATTACATAGCTCAAGAAAGTCTAAATATTAACTTTAATTGCATAGCTAAGGAAAGCTGAATTGGGGTGGATGTCTTAGTTATAGTCCAAGTGTATGACTGTATTGAGTGATCTTAGTTATAGTACAAGTGTATGACTAAATTGGTTTAGCTTAGTTAAAGTCCAAGACTATGACTATAATTGTTTGACTGAAAAGTATTTGACTTTTTGTCCCTTGATTGAAGCCCAAGGTTGAAGCAGAAAGACTCAGTAGAGAGAATTTGTCATCTCTAAAGAGATAAAAGTTTATTTATATATTCCTTAATTGAAGCCCAAGGTTGAAGCTTAAAAAGGAAAATTGACTCTTTTGGGGAATGATTTTCTGTATATCCTAATTTGGAAGCCCAAGATGGTGAAGCTTATTTGTGAGAGACTGACTCTTGATTTATCTATATCCTGAATGAAGCCAAGGATGGGAGGTTGGAACTTTTTGGGAGACTGACTCTTAATGTAGAGTGTTTGTCTATTTATTGGTGAAGTTGAGGTCATCAGACTTTCCTTTGTCTGAGGAGGTTCAATTTCTTAGAGCCCAAGAGGAGGCTATCTTGGTCATCCATCGGGGATAGAGGAAGACTATTGTATGAGTTTGATGATAAGTATTTGTTCCTATGCTTTTAGGAATCCTTTAAGGGTCCTTGAATTTAAGCCCAAGAGGAGGCTAGGTTACCTTTAAGAGGCCCGTGAATCCTTGAACAAAGCCTAAGAGGAGGTTGGGGGAGGTTGAGTATTTATAAGCTTGAGAGGAGGCACCTTTAAGAGGCCTGAGGGTCCTTGAACTAAGTCCAAGAGGAGGCTATATTTTTCCCTAAGAGGGTTATAAGTTATTCAAAGGTTTGGTCTGGTGATTCTGACAATAACCCGATTACTTAGAGATTATAGGAGAGATGCAAATATATACAAATGAAAGATGCATGCAGACAAATAAATGTGTCAATGAATGTGTTGAACATTTTTAGTATGTCATTGTTATGGTTTGTGTATTCTTAAGTGATTTTTAATAATGAAGTTGGGAGTTACACTGGGAGGAAGAGGCCCAACATCTCAGGGGAGAGAGATTACAGATAAGTTTTAATTAAGACTCTTATGCTAACAACCAAACAACAATTTTAGACAACAACGAGAAGTTAGAGGGAGAAGAGATGACTCAAAAGTCAATAATATAGCTTATACATTAGGATGTCTATGGAAGTTTTTGTATTTTATTATTTGATGATTTCATACACAGGGTATGACTTGGGTGCTGAAAAGTTGTTTACCGCCTAGAAAGCAGTTCACTGGAGTGAAGCTGATCAGTCTAGTATCGGGTGTATTAGATCTTTAGTCATAAAGATGAAAAAAAAAGGAATGGTACTTGTAAACAAGTGGCGCATGAATCTCTATTTAGGAGATTGAGAAACTGTTTGTGAAAATAGTTGGGGGAATCAGAACTTATACGAAAGTCTGACGGAGTTTTAAAACAAACCAGAGAAAGTTTAAAACAAAATAATGGGTTCTAAACACAAAGGATTTCCCATGACACATTTTGATAATTCATTTTGTAAAACAAAAATGTATAAAAATTCAAAGAAATAAATTCTCAGAGGAAGTTTACAATACAGTGAAAAAGGCGACCACGTTAGTTTTTGAAAATAGTCGATATAAACCCTAATTATAATACCCATATATAAAAGACACACATCAAAGCATATTTTTCATATATAAAATTCAAGTTTCGTATTGAAATACAACAAGTTCTTAGCAACACAATGCATAAATATAGCCACTACAACAAAAGGTACTAGTACAAAATGCTATATAATTATACAAGATGTTCAAAATATATAAAAAGTCTAAGAACTAGGTCCGAAGATCTCAAAAGTCCACAGCGAAAGAAAATCCATCAAACAAGTAAAGATAATCAAGTCGCCTTATCTTTACCCTTTGCAGAACCTGAAGTACCTGAAATAACAACATAAACATGGGGTGAGATAAAATATCTCAGTGAGTTCCCTATCTTAGAGTTCTCTCGGCTCTAAGGGTTCGATTCCAACAATTTCAAGACTTGCCCACTCTCTCATGGGAAACCGAAACCAAAATGGACGCAAGGTCCATGCCTGCTCTCAATACACAATAAGTGAAACATCTACCTCAAGTATTTACGGATGCTTCTTGTGGGACTAAAGGTAACCCACCTCAAGACTTACTCAAGACCTTATGGAGAATTCGATATAACACTAACCTCAAATCATTACGGATGCTTCCCGTGGGACAAAGGGTAACCCACCTCAAGACTTACTCAAGATTTACCGCACAACTAATGTAGCACTCGCCTCAAGTCTTTATGGATGCTTCCAGTGGGACTAAAGGTAACCCGTCTCAAGACTTACTCAAGACCTTACGGAGGACTCATAACATACACGCCTCAAACACTTTCCACATTTTCTAACGGTACCTCAAAACTTTACAGATGCTCGTGGAACGCAAAGTTATCCGTATCGAGACTTACTCAAGACTTTACGGAGGACCTAGTGAAATACAAGCCATAAATCACAATAGCCCAAGGGAATCCTAGATACCTCACAAGTTGTACCTTTTTATTTCCGATAGCTCACACTTTCAAATTTTAACATAATTCCGGTTATTTGAAAAGTCGGGTAAAAGTCGGATGAAAATAATATTTCTAAACATCATGTGATAATATATAATTTTATCTTTCAAACGGTATACGGAGCACTAAGAACAGACATCCGGAACAAAAGTTATGAGATAAAACGCAAAACCCACAAAACCTTCAGGCTCGCTAAGCGCAGCCTCGCTCGCTAAGCGAGCTACACCAAAACAAGAACTTTTCTGCACAAACAACCTGCTCGCTAAGCGAGCTCTGCGATTTTTCAGAAATTCAGCTCAAGGGAAACTTCCCCAAATACCACAAATCCAACCAAAAATATCCAAAACAGGGAAACCAAACCACAATCATGCATATAGTCATATACAAAGCATCATACTTAAGTTTTATCGAGTTTAAACCGTTTAATCTTTCGATTCTAAGATTTTCTCTAAAAACTCATAAACTCTAAAACTCAATCAAAAACTAAAACAAAAGCTTCTAACTAAGAACCCACCTCGACAGATGAAGATTGGTGAAGAATTTGAGTCGATTTACACTAATGGTCTATATTTCAAAATGGGTTGGGTCTTACTCTCTAATAGAGGCCCATGAGCGTAAAAACAATTGAATTTGAGGGTGTTAGATTAAAAATCCTAAATTTCTATTTTATCATTTAACTTTTGAATAAAAAATGATAAAATAATTGAAAATTTCAAACAATAAAGAAAAACAAGTTATAAACTTGGATCAAGATTAAAAAATTATGTTTTATCGATGAAGAAGAATCATTTATAAATGTTGAAAAACAAATAAAAATTAATTCTTTGTGAAAAATTAATATATATATATATATATATATATATATATATATATATATATATATATATATATATATATATATATATATATATATATATATATATATATATATATATGTGTGTGTGTGTGTGTGTGTGTGTGTGTGTGTGTGTGTGTGTGTGTGTGTGATTTTTTCATGAATAAAATATTTAAAAAATTTTGTGAATTAATGAATAAAGAATCAATCAAAAACTCCAAAAGTTCAGAAATTTATTAATTTTTAAATCAATTGAAACAAATGATAAATTCAAATATCTGAAAATTTGAAAAAGGACGCCAAGAACATGGGCCAAGAAACGTGCAAAGGGAGTTTTGCCCAAATTTTCAAATTCAACCGTATCTCATGAAATAGACATCCATTTGAGATAAAATAAACATTAAAGTTGTGTGTTTTGATCCCACGAACATGATGGAATCAATTAATTTCATTTATTTTGTGTGTGTGAAGAGATATAAGTGTATGAACAGATAAACCCTAATTTTTGCCTAAGCCTTATGAAATTCAATACATGGATGATTGTGAGCAATTAATTAAGGGAAAACATTTAAAATATGTTCATAAATAATTGGCAAAAAGATAGTGCGAGGAAATATGCATGCATTATGAAATGACCAGTTTTAGGCTTACTTGAATGTGGTAGCAACAAGAGCAATTTGATTTTTGAGCTGGAGGTGTTACAGAGATGTAGTGATGATCTAAACAACTTCCTTGGATGATATTGAGTGGATTTCAAGCTTTGAATCACTTTGAAACTCCTTGGACCAGGTTGTGGTATCCTAGTTGTAGAATGAAGTCATAATGGCTTGGTTGAAGGGTGTTTTTGGTTAGAGGTGTTTTAGAGGTGATCTAAGTGTTTGAACACCTCATATATATATATATATATATATATATATATATATATATATCATATGTGATGTATTTGAGTGTTTGGTTTGAGTTGATAGTGGCAAAACTTAAAACCCGATGGTGTTTGCTCAAAATGTTAAGTTTTGAGTTTTTTGAAGGAATGAAGAGAAAGCTATGAGTTATAATGCTTTCGAGTGATTTTTATGATCAATGAGAGTCTCTTTATATAGGGGAAGAAACTTGGTGAAGTGGTTTACCTCTTACTTAAGGGCTAAGGCTTGGGAGCTTAGTCATTGTTTTGCATCATTACTTGCTACTCAAG
The DNA here is from genome assembly GCA_963966055.1 of Lathyrus aphaca. NCBI lineage: Eukaryota > Viridiplantae > Streptophyta > Magnoliopsida > Fabales > Fabaceae > Lathyrus > Lathyrus aphaca. The sequence continues at coordinate 61,919,859 of OZ014519.1, read as the reverse complement.
ACACTCAATTGCTATCTCAAATAGACCAGTCTAGCCTTGGCCAAATTCACATTCTTTAGACATTTTAATCTTTGTTTATGAATGCAAATTGGCTGAAGTTCATAAGATTCTAGGATATCCCTTTTTGAAGCCTTTTTGACCTTGGATTAAGTACATAGGTGTTGAAATTCATGAATGCAAAATGGAAGCTTTTTGGTTCTAATCATGAATTTGCATGTTGACTTAGGTTTGTAATTATGATTAAGATGCCCTTGACAAACTGATATTATACTTGACACATAAAATCTCAATTTCAAGTTTTGTCAAAAATCTGTTTTTGCAAAACAGTTGTGACATGGTGTGTTTGGCAGGGGATTTCTTCATGCTCAAGTGAGATATTTTCATGCCAATTAGTTATTTGAATTATTGGTATAATTTGTTACAACATTGATATTTTCATGAAGATCTGAATACGCTTGAAACTATGTGTAAAAAGCCTCCAAGTTTTGATGTTTTGACTGTTTTCTAAATTAGACAGATTTTGTCAAGTGTTGAAACATTCAACTTTTATTTGATTTTGATCATCCTCCAACTTAAAATCCATGAAGCATTGGAGTTTGATGTAGTTTAATCTTTTTTAGTATGTGATGAAATCTTTCATTTGAGCTTTGGTTCACAAAAATATGATGTTTGGATCACAAGTTATGATGCTTGGAAGTAAGGTACATGCACACTGTTTCTCATAACTTAGAAAATTTTCCAAATTTTCTATGTTAGTCCCTTTTACAAGTTATCTTCAAATTCTTGATTTTTTGTGATCAAATTCATTCATGGACCATATATTCTTGCAATATAGGTCATGGAGATCATTTTAGGTTAAAACTTTGACATTTTGGTCGAGATGAAAATTATATTAGGTACCCCTGATTTTTGATTTTTTTTGGGTATCCTATGTGGTATTTCAAACTTGTGAATGAAATTCCAAGGTGTATGTGAGCTATTTAAACCATTCCTTATGGTATTTTCTCATGTCCAAATGAAAATTTCAACTTTGGGTTCCCCGATCAGTCAAAACCCTAATTTGGGCATATGAACCCCTAATTTGGGGATTCTTGATCTCTGCATCCTTTGTTCTTGATGCATACTTGTAGATGGTCTGTTAGGGTTATGTTGAGTTTTTTGAATGACATGTGGAGGTCTTGTATCATTTTCCCATGAAAATATTCCTCTAGAGGGCACAGTCAACTGAAAACCCTAATTTCTGACACTAAGGCCTTGGGGCTCAGATCACTGAAAATTTGTGCAATCTTTGCTTGAATCTTAATCATTTGAGATTCCTTAATCCTTTGAGGATGTTTGAAAGGTTGAAAATCTTATGAATTTATGATCGATCATTTTCCTTAATCCTCTAAGGGACTCAGAAATCCTAATTCATTGCGGAGATGTGACCCGGTAAACTTCAACATTGTTCATTGAGATAATAGGGGTGTGGGTATCTTAGGGTCAAAATTAGGGCATGACATATGTTTATTGTGAACGATCTAGTTGAACTTGTTAAGAAGAGGAATTTTTTTGTCTCATCTTTAAATTGGATTTTGAGAAAGCCTATGATTTTGTTAGCTAGTCTTTTCTAGACTATATGTGTTGTAGTGTGATAAATAACTTGGAGCGTTCTCATGCTCGAGATGATAACATAATCACCACCGAACTTTATTTATTTCAAATGGAAAGAGAAAATATCGAAAAAATACCCTTAAAGAAAAAGAAAATTGTTGACACAACCAAATTCGGGTTCAGAAGTTGATTATGCATGTAAAAAATATTAGCACCACTCACATCCATTATACTCAATGATAACCATTTAGTTAGATTTGCGAATAGAATTTTAGCATAATGTTATTTACTTTCTTCTAGTTATTAAAAGTTCAAAAGGAATAGAAAAGGGGTCGCAAAAAACAGTTTTTATTAGGGTGCTTAACAAGATTGCGGGTCTTGCTCATACTTATCCTCAAGTGCAATGAGGAATTCAAAGCTATGTAGTTCTTCGTAGAAAACTATGTATTGGTTGGTTGATTTTATCAAACAAATGTTTAGATCACATTCTAGCAGTTAAACATTGCTTGTATTCTTGCAATTGGAGGCTTAAGTGTTTATTTGTATTGCGATATATTGGACTAAATAATGTTCTTTTGTAAAAAGTTTTTGATCGTGTGGGGGCGAGAAAAGTTAGGTTTGATTGATAGAATTTTTTTGGGTGAATAATGAGTGCTCAGACGGTAAGCTAATTACGACCATCATCTAAATACTCAGGATTATGAGGGAAATGCAAGTCCAACCCAACCTTTTTCAAACGGGTCATTTATTAATTTTGTGTGGAAAATTAAGTCGTGTTTCTTTAACAAGTGATGAGTATTTTCCTGGGAGGATAACTAATAATTTCACACAAATATTCGAGAATAGAAAGAACATGTATGGTCAACCTAACCTTTTTCGTCCATGAAAGAGTAAACTCGGTTCAGTTATTTAGTGTGTTTTGAAAAAAATGGTGAATACTTGAACGATGGGCTAATTACGACCACAATTCAGATATTTAGGATTAGTAGGGATAAGTACGTCCAACCTAACCTTTTTCAACTAATTATTTATTGCTAAAAAGAGTTTCAAAATAATTAGTTTTGAAAAGGATTTTATTCTATCGAGGGCGGGATTTTGCGTTTGAAAGGTGTTTGCATATGATATTTTTTTAAAATACTTGACGTTGGATCAAGATTTTTGTTATGGAATATAATTGATTTTATTATTATTATAATTAATTTTTATTAAACAAATTAATAAAAATTAAAAGAAATAAAAAAATAGAAAAAACAAAATAAATAAGTAAAATAGGGTGCAATGTAATATGAGGATGATAAGAGTGGAAAAAGAAAACTAAGCATGGCCCAAAGGTCCAACATCCATAAAGAGTAAATAAAAAATTGCAATGAAAGAAACATAGGGGGTGCACATAGAAAGGATGGGCGGACTAATGGCGAGGCCCAAGAATCAAGTGGCCCAGGTCAACAAGAAAGGATGAAGTCAAGGGCTAACTCAGCATCCATTCATTTGATTTGCTAACTACAAGATTAGGTGGTCAAGAAAAGAGGCGCGTGAAGGCTATGATGGGGGTGTACATTCCCAAAATTATGTTGACCAGCCGTTAAATGAACTTGGTAATGCTAAGTGTATCAATAATAGGTAGTCAGAAAAGTCTATGCCTAATTATAAATCGGAACCTGGTCACGAGTAATCGCACAATACAGAAGAGGATCGACTTCACATGAATTGGGAAATGTCTCGGTTATACAAGAAATATGACATTAGACTTCAGATATCATACCAAAGGACACATGGGACATATACGAAAGAATACATTATGGCTGGAGAGTTACAATCATTGAAGAGGCAGACATTAAGGAGTAATTATAGAAGCAACAAACGTTTTGGGAAGGTATAACAGCAAGAGGAAAGCTATAAATAAGGATGACTGAGAAACAAGAGAGGACAACTGATACAGAATACTCATACACAAAACATACACATCAAACTATTCATTTGAGACTCTCCTCAAGCGATAACGGGGAAGTCAACCTTTTAGTGGGATCATCTAGTTAATCTCACATATACTAGGCTCTTTTCATAGAAGTCTTTGAACAAGTTACTTCAAACACAAGAAACAGGGTGAATTGTGTTATTCGAAACTCACGATTACATTAGTGGTTTTATAAATTATTCTTAAAACGGAATTAGTAGTTTCTTACAAACAGAATAGATGATAGTGGAACAATAAATAATATAATTAAAAGAGTATAAGGGTTAGAGGGATTGCACTAGAGAGTTGGCCAAATTGTGGCCTAGTCTTGTTCCAATATGTCTTCTTGAGATTTTGATTTTAAAATTTTGAACTTTTATATGTTATTTCTATGAACCTTAATACAATTTGATCTTGAGATCTTTACTGGCTTATCCTCAACCAAAGAGTTCTTTTACCCCATGCTAAGCTAACGAACCGTTTATAGATTTTCAGGCTAATCACAATAACCAAAACATAATTTTATTTGCAAATTTCGAGAAACCAAAACATATATTTTATGACTAGTTTATCTCACGAACCAAACTTAATTTCTTAAGAGTATCGCACTCTCAAGGATAAAACAATAGCACGACCAATTACAAAAACATTACTCACACATAAAATTTCACTCAAAAGATCTAAGGCAAGTTAAGTGAAGAAGAAATAGTTATATATATATATATATATATATATATATATATAAATAAAGAGAGAGAGAGAGAGAGAGAGAGAGAGAGAGAGAGAGAGAGGGAGTATAGAGATAAATTCCAAAGAAAATTTAAAATTATGGAAAGTGACGTTAAATGAAAAAGAGGCAGACATACTTTATTTAAGAGAAGGAAACAACAGGAAAAAAATATAATCCATAGGTAAAATTGATGAGTCAATCGGTTGGCTTAATGTTCAATATTTTAAATGGCCTATTTTTAATCGATTTCCTTTCCTATTATGGAAATATTTGATAGAGAGTCGTTACAAGTCATTAAGTTATTAGTCTAATTGTTTTGTTAATCGTTTAGGCCCTCTTCAATCGATTGGCCGGTGCATAAATGTTTTCTTAATCAATTCGATTAAGTCTCTGATTGATTTATTAGTTCAAAAATCCTCTTATACGATGGTGTATAGCTTATTAATTACTTGGCTTTGTTTTGAAAACATTTTTCAGATATAGAATAATTTAAAAAAATATATTTATGTGTGTAAGGATATTTACTTAATGATGCTTTGGGATGTTTTTTGTAGTTGGTTCACCAACATCAGAGTGTTGAAGGCTATTTTCTCCAAATTTGACATTAAAATTGTCTTTAACATCACAACTATTAATGTTGTGATCATCAAAACCTTAAAGAGGATCCTTTACGAGATTATTAACTTTATACCTACCAACACATGGATCCATATAAGCATAAGTATGTGTCTCTGGGAGGGAGAATGATTCTCTTTAAATTCTTAATGCCATTCTTATCTTCTTCCTATCTTTTTTAAATATGTTTGTTATGGTATGGAAGTATATATTGATGATCAACCGCAAGTTACTTTGGTGTTGTGTTAAAAGGGTATACAAAATTTCTAGGGTTAGGTTAGGTGATGTGTGCAAACCTAAAAAGTTAGGAGGTTTATCTGCATGAAACCTTTTCCTAGTTAATTGGATCTCATGGGTAAGTGGAGATAACAACTAATTTTAGAAGCTTCTGGTATATGGTAGGATATTCTTGCTGCTAAATATGTAGTTATTCTAACTTCTTTTATCTCAGGAGGGAAAGTTGGTTGCCTTCGATCATTCTTTTCTTAGTGGAGGGTGTCTATCTTCTTGGAAACAAAGTTGAGGACCCTCATACTAGTTTATGGATATCCTTCATTAGAAAGTAGGTTCTGGTTTTCTCACTTCCTTCTAGAGAGACACCTGGGTCGGGAGTTGTCTCTTAACATTAGATATTTGAGGCTATTTTTTTTATCTCAGATCAAATTAATCATTCAAGGGGGAGATTGGTAGGTGGGGGGGGGGGGGGTGTTTGGGATTGGGATCTTAAGTGAATAAGAACTTTTCTTTGGTATCACAAGTTAGATTTTTTTTATAAGCTTCACTCGCTCATTTGTATTTTTATTCCTTCCTCTAATTATGATTTATGGAGGTGGTGCAATGTTGCTGGTGGCACTTACTTTGTTGGTCCCACTTATTTTTTCCTTCTAGATAGTCAACTTCCTTTTGTTTTTCAAATCACTTATGCGGATCTTGTCTTCCATAGTGTGTGGAGTAGTTGGGATCCCTCCAATGTTATTTTTTTTTCTGGAAGCTCTTTCAAAATCAGATCCATACTAGATAAAACTTAATTAAGAAGGGGGTATCCATTTGCACGAGGCCACTCTCTTTCCCTTTTTGTTTAGTTATTCATGAACCATACTCTCATATATTTTTATCTTGTGAGGAAGTTTCTGTTGTTTGGTATATGATTCTTATGTGGTTGAAAAGTTTTGTAGCTTTACATAGGGTACTTTTGACCCTGTTCTAGATGTTTTTCACGCTTAGTAAATATTCTAGGTCTAGGTTTTGTTTTATGATTTAAATGTTGCGGTCCGGTCAATATGGAAATCTCAGAACGATTTCAGTGATAATGACAAACATGAAAGACGTGAGTATCCTACTATCTTGAAAATGGTGTCTTGGTAGTGTCGTACCTCAAAAAATACGATCCTAAAACAAACAACAGAGTCGCCACCTAATTCTATTTATTCTACGAGAGAAAAGGGAGATATAGACATAACCTAAATGGATAAGAAATGGTCAACGAAACCACTAATCTAAGTTCGGGAGTCAGTTACGCAAAGGGAAGGTGTTAAGCACCCCTCACGTCCGTTGTACTCAACGGGAACCTCTTAGTCTAATTTGCGCTTAAATGTTGATTTATGTTATTGTCTTCTTCTAACGATTAAAGTTTGTTAAGATTACTTTTAAAGAAATATTTTAATTATTATTACGGGGGAATGATTAGAGTTTTATTATTGTGCTTGCGAAGGATTAAAATCCCCGTGCCTACGTATTCCCTTGTGCAATGGGAAAGTCAGAGCTTCGTAGTTCGTGCGACTACGGTTTGTGTTTTTTAATTGAACGATTGTTTGAAACGCTTTCTACTGCTAAGCGTTGGCTTATCTACTCGCGATGGGAGGCTGAAGCACTAGCTTGTTTGCGAGATTGAAAGATTTAAACAATGTTTGTTTTTTAGAAAAGTGTTTGACTTTTGTTAAGGGTTTTTTAAAACGAGAGGGCGAATGAACCACGTCGCGTGAGGCTAGCCCAGGAGTGATTGCATTCAAGAACGTGCGGAGTGCTAGACTCCGGAGTTCAGTTACTCGCTGATTAATTATGAAAAATAGTTTGTATTGGTTGGTAAATTTTAAGTTGTATTTGAAAAGAAAGAGACAAGTCGTCATCTTTAAGGGGAGGTATCCCGCCTAATCCACCACAAACATTTGAGGAACGAAATCGAAAGAAGCTTTAAACTTGGATATGAGGATCGACAAGCAACGCCACATTCTTTCTTTGAGAAATAAAATCGGAAGAAGCTTTAATCTTGGATATAATGATCGACAAGAAATGCCACATTCTTCCTTTGAGAATAAATAAAAATCGGAAGAAGCTTTAAACTTGAATATGAGTATCGACAAGTAATGCCACATTCTTCCTTTGAGAAAATTTGTTTGTAAGATTTGATTTGTGTTTGTGGGGATAGGAGAAATATCTTTCCTAAGGAGATGAATCATGTCTAATCCTTTAAGATTGTTGAATTGTTTTGAATACGAAAGAGTGAATGAATTCAACTCGAAGGTTGGCCTCAAGAGTAATTCAGTTCAAGCACCCGAGGAATGCTAGATTCCTGAGTTCAGTTCTTCGTATAGTTTATTTAAAGGTTTCCGTGTTTTTAGGAACGAGAGGATGAATAAACCACATCGCGTGGGGCTAGCCCATGAAAGGGCGAATGAATTACAGCTCGAAGGCTAACCTCAAGAGTAATTTGATTCAAAAACCCAAGGAATGCTAGATTCTTGAGTTTAGTTCTTTCACGATTTTTTGATTTAAGATTTATATTTTAAAAACGAAAGGGCGAATGAATTACAAATCGGGGGCTAGCCCCAACAGTAATTCAATTCAAAAACCCGAGGAATGCTAGATTCCTGAGTTTAGTTCTTTCACAAATTTAAGATTTACATTTTGAAAACGAAAGAGCGAATGAATTACAAATCGGAGACTAGCCCCAACAGTAATTCAATTCAAAAACCCGAGGAATGCTAGATTCCTGAGTTTAGTTCTTACGTTAATTAATTATGACGCGCCAGGTCGTGCAGACGACGATCACATAGTGATTGACTTACTTGTGTGCAAAATGTAGACGAGAATGTTTTTCTTAATTGATTTTGCGAATCGAGTGTTTTAAATACGAAAAGGCGAATGAATCCACAATGCGTGGGGCTAGTCCAGGAGTGATTCACTCAAGAACGTGCGGAGTGCTAGACTCCGGAGTTCAGTTCTTTCGCAAATTAATTAGTTTGAAAGTTTTTAGGTGTTTTATGGTTTAGACACGATGGTGAGGTACGGATAATTAGACAAATGCAAACGTGGCATCAAGATTATGTTAAAGTACAAAAGAGGTAAAATCGAGTTTTAGTTATACCTAACGGAGAAGGTATGTTGCCTCTTTAATGCGCGCACAAATCAAACGAGATTAATTCAAGCAAGTAAGTCAGGTAAGAGGACGACGTCAATCACAAAATCAGACAAATGAAGTCAAGTCTCTAAACAAAGGAAAGCTACAAGCTTATGACAATGTCAACTCCTCAAACAAGTACACTGATCCAGGGTCCCGGATAAATTCAACGAATCCAAAATGTCTCAAGCTACAAAATAAACAAGGTTAAAAGTCTAAACTATTAAACAAAAATGCTAAAAAATATTCTAACTAAAATATCTCTTTACAAAGATTTTCTATAAAAAAAAAATGCAAATTAAAAAAATAGAATCAAATTGATAATAAAATAAGAAAGAAAAATAAAATAACATAATAACAAGGGGGAGACCGCATGATTCTGGGGGGGTGGATAGCAATTTGAATGGGCTTCCAAAGCCTACAACAACAAAAATGAAGCCAGCTCCCTATTTTAAAAAAAAGAAAATAAATATTAAAAAAAGAGTTAATAAAAAACAATCAGTAACAACAATCAACAAAGAAAATATGAATCCCGATCTCGTTGATTTTCAACGTGGCTTTAGCCGGAGAACAAACTGGTTCAGATCTGTACATTTTGAGAGGTTCATCGGCTTGTTGAAGCTGTGTACGTTAGGGGACAATTATATCCCGAAGCTCCACTACCTACACCAAAAAACGCAAACCCACGCTTCGAGAGCAACAAAGAACCAACTCTAAAGTCTTCGGAACTCTCAGCAAGCCAATCCGCGAAGAATCTATAAACAGACGACGGTTTTCTGTCTTTCCAAGTAGAAGCAACAATGAGAATGAGTGTTTCCTTGTGAAGATCCTGAGGCTCGTAGTTTCTGCCATCGATGAGGTCACCAACGACATCGTTTAGAGCGAGAAAACTACGGAGACGATTAGCGAGGGATTTAGGAGTGCTGGTTTCAGAAAGAAAGAGGATCTTAGGGTTGGATATAGGGTTATGGTTTGAAAAGGGGTTTGGGAGCGGAGGTGTTTGATTTTGTGTTGTTGTTGTAAACAGGTAATGTTTATTGAAGAAGAGTCTTCGGCGAGTTTTGGTTTGGTCGGTGGTCTTGTTTTTCTGTGGGTTGCCATTGAAGACAGGTGGTGCCTCCAGATTTGGAGTCCAACATTCTGTTTTTTTTATTGTGATAAAGCTCCAAAAAATGGAGAAGTGTTGCTGTTAAGGTTTATCGTGTGATGATGGTAAGAATGGATGGTGGGTTGATGGTCTTCCCCTTGATTTGTATGAGTTGAAGGCTTTATGAAGAAATTTAGCATGGAAGGTCATCCTTTTTCATTTCTTTTCCCTCCCTTTTTTATAATCCCTCTCTATATAAAGATCCCAAGATCCCTTTTGAAACCTTTTTTCGGTTTGTATCAAAAGTCTTCTTTTCTACTTTCTGAATGCAGGTTTCTGTTTTGTTTAAAATGTGAATGGTTTGGAGTATTATGTAGGTGTGGTGTGTTTGCAGGATGTGGATGTCTGTGTTGTAGGCTATCTATGGTAGCGTGTAGGTCGTAGAGGGTAAAAATGCAGAATTTTGTTGTGCAAAAGCAGCAGCATTTGGCATGAAGTGGCGTGACAACTCATTCCTTTTTTGTGAAATTTTTGATCTTTGGCAATTCCCCTTTGGCACAGCTTTGTTGTAACCTTAATGTAATAGACCTTTTGAATGGTAATTTTGAAATAGACTTGAGAATATGATGGGCCTTATTGTTGTGAAATGGATTTTGTAAATGACAAGTTAATTAAACAACTAGACTTACTAAATTAAACTTAAAAATAAACTAACTAAAAAAATAAACAATCTAATAAAACTATTAAACTAAATTAAATTTAAAAAATAAATAAATTAAAAATAAACTTAAATAAAATTAAACTAAACTAACACTAAACTTAAACTAATATTAAATGACCTAAGGTAATTACTCAACTAGAAATAAAAATAATTAAATCACAAAATGACAGGAAAAAAATCAAGAATAAAAATAAAAATTACATGGAATGATAAAATTTATTTAAAAAAATGCATAATTGATGCTTGACTTAAAAATGCAAAAAAAAAGATTGATTTTTGATATAACAATGAAAATGCGTCAGACGAATGAAAAATTTAAAAAACTGGTCAAAATTTAGGATATGATAGGTAGTTTCGTGGGAAATTCTTGTGCTTTCTCATAATGTATTCAAAACCCTATTACGCATTAAGCCAAAAGCGGCTTGAGTCTTTGGCTACCATTGGTTGTGTTCCTGAGGTGTTCTCCTAGTTTTTTTACTCTTTTATTGGCTTTTTCTAGTCCTAGTTGGAGAGCTTTAGCTTTGCCCTAGTTTTGGCAGTCTTCTTTTTGCTGCTTTTGGTTTGTTTCCATCCAATCGTTAATGGGAGATTTTAGTCAGGATTTATCATCATTACTTTTTTGCTACTTCTTATTGGTGGTTAGGGTTTTTTTTCTTTTGTTAAAAATCATTTAGGCACATGTTAAAAATTTCATCAAAGTATAATTAAACATGGTATAAAAGAGCAATGCCACATTATACTTGAAATCAAACCACATTACACATGCTCATTATAGATATGCAACAATAGGGTAATTTTCGACACAATAACTAATTATACAGCGGAAACATTTCAACAACATCAAACATATATATATTTTCATTCATATATATAAATATATATATATATATATATATATATATATATATATATATATATATATATATATATATATATATATATATATTGTCGCGGCCGACTTAAAATTTTAGAGTCGCCATCCTATTTTTTTAGGGAAATAAGGATAAACCTAAATCCTAAGGTCCGGGAGTCAGTTAAGTGGGAGGAAGGTGTTAGGCACCTCTCACTTCTATTGTATCCAATAGGATCCTTTTTAGGTTTCTTAGGGTTGTTTGTTTGTTTTTATAAATTCCAATTTAATAAATAAAAAAATCCTAATTTTATCCCTTATTGTACTCGCTAGGGTCTTTGTTCAAAAACCCTATGCCTACGTACCCTCAAAAGAGGGATCAGAGCGTCGTAGTTCAATTCCCTATATCCCTAAACCCTAATCCTAATCCCTTTACTATCCCTTAACTAAATTCTTAAACTCTAAAATAAAACCCCTTAAATCTTCATTATAAAACCCCTAATTTATTTTTTTTATAAAAATCCCATTAAGATTATAAAACTCCAAAAAGTGAAACCCCGCGTTTTAAAATCAATCCCAAAAATAAATTTAACTTCCGAAATAAATAAAATTTCAATCCCAATACAATTATTTAATTTCTATCCCAAAAACAAATTAAGTTTTCAAAATCCAAAGTAATTTCCAAGTAAAAATATTAAATCCCTAAATTTTAATTCCCAAAATTATTTAATAACAAAAATTATAATCCCAATTATTCAATCCCGAAATATTTTCCACATGTAAAAATTAAATTTCAACCCCAAAAAATATATTTATAATTCAAAATAGAATTTTAATCCCAAAAGTAAATTTAATCTCAAATTATAGATTAAACCCAAAATATATTAATTGGAAGAATTATAAAAAGATTATGACAAACCCCAAAATTTAATTATAAAAAAAATTAACTTATAAATCAAACCCAAGATTAAATGTATATAATCCACTAATCCCTAATTTTTAATTAATATTAATTCCTAAATTAATAATTAAAGTATTTTTTAATCCCCAATCCATATTATAAATTGACTTAATTTTTAATCCTAATAATTGTTATTCCTAATTATACTTTCGTAGTTTAATCTCCTATTTATCATAATCAACCATAACTATCTAAGTATTACCTTTTCTATAAATCCCCTTATCCCTACATTATTATGATTAAATATTTCAATTTTCATTCCTAATATTTCTTACCCTTATTTATATTAATTATTTAATCCCTAATCAAAATTATTTTAATCAATTAGTTTAATTAATAATCCTAATAATTATTATCCCTAATTATTTAAATTATCCATACATATAATATAAATTCTAATTATAGAATTATTAAAATGTTAATCAACCCTAATCGAATTTTTCTTGTAGTTTATTGTTTTGTATTTTTTAATATTCTCCGGTAAGAAATCCAATAAAAAATGATTTATATAAACATTTTCATAATTCCCATTAACTTTTGCTTTTAATATCAATCATACACCATTAAAACCAATAATAATTATTCCCTATCACACACCATAAATAAGTAATCAAAAATTTAAATCCCCACAATACATTTAATAATAATAATTAAGTTTCTAAATGTCATTAATATAATTATATCTCAGATGGTAAGATTTATCTCCAAAATATTTAAATTTGAACTAGAATTTTAATCCCAAAATATACTAAAATTTAAAAATAGAATATAAATCCCAAAAACATAATTTAAACCAATATTTATATCAATATAATAAATTTCAAATTATAAAACCCCAATATTATAGGTTCCAATAAACCCATATTTTTTATTATAAAAATAACTAAACTATAATAAATTCAAAATTATAAATTGAATCCAAAAATATATATTAATATATAATCAACTAATCTCTGAAAAAACTGAAAATATTTTAACTAAAGAATTCAAATCCAATCCTAATATTATTACCCTCGATTACATGTATATTAATCCCTTAATCCCTAATCAAAATTAATTAAAAGAATTAACCAATTAACTTAATAATTCAAATAAATTATTATCCCTTGTAGTCGATTAAATCCCCAATTAAAATAATCAAACTTTAATCTTATTCCCTTACTGCTATTACCAAAATTACCCTACAATTATCCTAAGGACCAAATTCTAATTAATTATAATTAGTTAACTAAAATATTAACCCTTTAATTGCCTTTTTGTTTTCTTTTTATGGTATTTTTATTTCTTATGGATTAATCTTGTGACTAATGCTTAAAATTGATCCTAAATTATCTTAATAGAATAAGAAGATTAAAATTAATCTTTTAATGAATTCGATTTTTTGTGTATTAATATGATGGTGACAAACATATTAATTGATTTTAATTGATTTTAAATAGCTTGTTGGTGCAATTCATTAATTTAAGAATCATGAAAAGTTAAAAAAAAATTATTCCTTCTTGAAGATTCGTTGGTCCACCCAGATTATACATCAGTACAATTTTTCATTTGAATAGAAAACTTATGCCTTTTGTGTCTAACATTAATTAACCCAATTTCCATCCAAAAAAATCAATTAACCCAATTATTAATTTAAATAAAAAACATTAGGTTGAAAACGTATTCTTTACTTTCTCACACGCGGTTACAGTAACATTTTTTTTTACTTGAAAATCTCATTTTAAATTTACTATTAGCACACTTTTAAGACGCGCAAAATAACTTAACCCAACAATGAAAATATATACTTATTTTCTCGAGAATTTAAAAGTAAATGTATGTAATTGATAATTGTTTGATGATACCAACCTACGGGATCGAGGTTTATCCAGGTGAGTAAGATAATTTTCTTTTATAGCTCTTCCTTTGATTCGATCCACACGTCACCAATTCCGATCTTTGCTACCTTGATAAAAGGTTTTTTCAGTCGTTGTTGTTCTTCAATGTGAAGAGCAACACCCTTTTTTAGAGTGAATTTGGTGAATTGTGGATGAGAAAATAGGAGAGACTGATGTCTTATTTATAATCTTAAAATTAGGTATGGAGCTTAGATCTGACCCAAAAATAAAATTATAATATTAAATAAAAATAATAGTGATAAAATTTGATAAAATATAATATAATCCAAAAAAAAACCTCTTAACTTATTATTTAATAAAACCCAACATAGTAAATAAAAAACTAATAATAATATTAAGAATAATATTATTATTATTATTAAATCCAAAATATTTACTTTTAACAATGATAATAATTTTAATAAAACCAAATAACAATATTAGTAATAATATTAGTAATAATATTATTATTATTAAATATAATAATAATAAATATTTTATTTTAAAAGAAAAAAAAAAACAAAATCCCAATCCATAATGATAAACAAATTCAAAATGATAAACAAATTCAAAATGATACTTTAAACAAAAACTAAATAATATTAGTAATAATATTATTAAATCCAAAAATAATACATTCAATAATTAATAATAATATTTATTAATTAACCTGATATAACCCTTTTTTGTTAAAAAAAAATAACCCCATAAAATTAAGATAAACATTTATAACTTAGGATCCCTTTTGCAATTATTAGATTTAAGAATAAAATTCGAAAAGTTCAAAAGCCCGTCTAAAAGGTCAAAAGAGTCCCTCTTTGACTTTTAGATCGACAAAAAAACTTCGGGTCAAAATTTAGGGTACGACAGCTGCCCCTATTTAATCGGCTTCGACTCGGACGGATGATGTCGACAAGCCTTCCTCCTTCCGAGAAGGAGACGGTTAAATATAAGAGGATCCCAAATTTTGATGAAAAACAACCCAAGACACTAGAGCATATTGAATCTTGGTATTCCGGTCACTCCAATATCCCTGTAAAATTCTTGTAAACCCACATTTAATTAGATAGAAAACCCCGATAGAACCCCATATAGCAATTCCAATTTGAACTATTTTGATAAATCCTAATAAACCTCGTTATGACCAATATTTACTGAATTGTTTGATAAAACCCAAATGGAACCCCCTATAACAATTCCTAACTAAATTGTTTGATAAAACCTCAATGGAACCCCCTTGATGTTAATTTTTTACTGAATATAACCCTGATGGAACCCCTTATCAGTCCCTGGTAGATCCCCTTATCAATCCCCTTTAACCCTTTTGGGTGAACATTGCTTATGATTCCTATTATCCTTCAATCATGCTGCTGGAATAGGATAAGACTTTTAGTGATACCTTAATCACTCTGGACATGCACCTCTAAATAGAACCCCTTCAATCCCGATTAGAACCCTATGTATAACCCCTTTGACAAATATTAGATAGAACCCCTTCTTGTATAACCCTATAAATCCCTTTCATATAACCCTTTTGGATGAACATCCGGTAGAACCCCATATAACCCATCGGATAATAAGTCTGATAAAAATCTTCTTGAACTCTTTATACAACCCCTGATATAAACTCTTTTGAGTAATATTATAGTAGAACTCTTTTTGATAAAAATAATCCTTTAGTAAAAACCCCTTATTAAAATCCTTTTGGTATATCCCTTTGATAAATTCCGTTGATGGAATCAATGCAATCCATTGAGAAAATTACAATAGAACCCTTGTTGATGAAGATCCCTTAAAATTCTTTGACAACACTTGACAAACTCTTGATAAACCTTTGATAAAACCCCTAGATAAAGAACCTTTAGGTAATTCCCTTGTTGTATACCTTATAGAATCCTTTTGACATATTTCGTTAGTGGAATCTGGTGTAACCCCTAAATAAACATCCTTAGATGATAATCCTTTGATATAATTCTGGTAAAAGCTCCCTAATAAAATCTAATAGCACTCATTTTGGATAAAATCCCTTGATAGAACTCCTTGGATAACCCCTTTGAAAAAATTTCGATAGAACCCATTTTGAATAAAATCCCTTGGTAAAACCCCTTTGACAAAAATCTGGTAGAACCCCCTTTGAGAAAATTATGATAGAACCCATTTTGGATAAATATCCCTTGGTAAAACCCCTTTGACAAAAATCTGGTAGAACCCCCTTTGAGAAAATTTCTAATAGACCCCATTAGATGAAAAATCATTTTTATAAGATCCCTTAAAGTTATTTGAGAACCTGTGATGGACATTTGATAAAACCCCTAATGAAACCCCTTTGGGTAAATCCCTTGGTAAAACCCCTTTGGTAAATCCCTAATGAAATCATGTTTTGATAAGTTCCGAATCAAACCCTTAAAAAAATCTTGATGCAATCCTTTAGATAAATCCTGAAATCTTTTTTTATTAAAACCCATTAATGAACTTCCCTTGATAAAACTCCTTTATAAAATTCCTTGATGGACATTCCGATGAAAATCCCTTAATAAAATTTTGGTAGAACCCTTTGATGGAACCTCTTGGATGAGACTTCAGATAAAAACCCTTTTGACGAAATGCCTTGATATAAAACCCCCTTGATAAGATCCCGGTGAAACCTTATTATAAAATCCTTTGATAAAACCCGGATGAATTCACATGATAATATTTTGGTGAAACCCTTTAATAACATCTTGGTAGAACCTCTGGAAGAAAGAATCTGGTAATCCCCTTATAAAATCCCGATTTAAACCTCTTGATAAATCCCTTGGATAAGAATCCGGCAGAACCCCTCGATTCAATTTTGATGAAATCCCCTTGGTGAAAATCCCTTGATATAACCCCTTATTTGGATAAAAATCCAGTAAAACCCCTAGATAATTTTTTTTGTAAAATCCCTTAATGAATCTCTTGATGAGACTCGTGATAAAATCCTTTTGATGATAAAACCTTGGCGAAGCCCCTTAATAATTTTTATTTTATGAAACCCCCTTGATAAAACCTTTTTGATGAAATCCCTTTATAACATTCCTTGGTTGAATTCCTTGACAAAACCCTTGATAAAACCCCTAATGAAACCTCATTTGAAAAATCTCATTGATAAACTCCCTTGGGTAAAATTCCTCGATAAAATCCCTTTTGATAGAATCCTTATGATAGAATCCATTGATGACAATCCCGATAATCCTTTTTGATAAAACTTATTGATGATATATGGTGAAACCCCTTGATAGAATCCTTTGATGGCAATCCCAATAAACCCTTTTGATAAACTCCCTTGATAAAGCTCTTTGATGAGAAATTCTGGTGAAGCCTTTGATAAATCCCTGATGATACCCCTTAATACCACTTTGTTGAAACTTCTTGGTAAAATCCTAATGAACCCTTGTTGGATCTTGTAGATGATACTCTGATAAAAACTCGATGATAGAACCCCCTTGGTAAAATGCCCTTGATAAAATTCCTTAATTGAACCCCATCGATGATACTTCCTTGATAAAAATTCCTTAGTTAAACCCCATGGATAATATTCCCTTGATAAAATTCCTTGATTTAATTCCTTGATAAAACCCTTGATAAGACCTCTAATGAAACCCTCGTTGAAAATTCCTAATGAAACCCTTGATAACAAACCCTTAGATATTTGATGGAAACTATCCCTTGTGTTGGGTAGATTCATAAGTTGGGGATTTGAACTCAATGAGTGGTCTTAAATACCATGTTATGTATGTATGTTCATGTATGCATGTGATGTCATGTTATATATGCATGCTTAGGTACTATAGCGTAGCGACATAATTAATGCATGACAATGATTTAAATGTCTCAACAGTACTCTTATGATGAGAAAAATAAGGCTATTTGTCAAACAATGATAATAGGTATTAAGCTATCATGATCTCCCGATACTCATTTTAAACTTGACGATTGTTGATGATGGATAGAGCTTGCATGTGCATCTCGAAAATAATGAGAGGTCTCGCCCCAGTAATATCCCATGGTTGCCCCAGTCTATTGGGTCTTCTGAGTGATCCACCTCAATATGCGCTTTGAAGCATCTTGACTATATCATGCCCTTAAGACGTCTTGCCACTACATTAACCTTGGAGAGATCTGTCCTCAACTAATTAACCCTTAACATGATATGCCCCAGATGAAACCTTGTTTTGAAGCGGTTTCCTTTGATTAATCCTTGCAGTAGTATGTCCCATATTAATTGTGCTTTGAAAGGTATACCTGAAAAGGAACTTGGATCCCACCATGTTTTGATATGACTTTGATAAATATTGCCTCCAATATTTGGATCTTGACAAGTGTACCCAATGTTTGAATCCTTTGAAAGGTATGCCCCTGATTATTAGGATCTGGAGGAGTATCTTGAGAAAGAAATTGGATATCACCATGTTATGACCTTGACAAAGACTGCTCCCAATATTTGGATCTTGAAAAGTATGCCCCGGTGTTATAATACTTTGAAAGATATGCCCCTGATTATTAGGATCTGAAGGAGTATCTTGTGAAAGAACTTGGATCTCACCATGTTATGACCTTGACAATGACTGCCCCCAATATTTGGTTCTTGAAAAGTGTGCCCCAGTGTTTGAATCCCTTGAAAGGTATGCCCCTGATCCTTGAGGTCTAGATGAATTGCATGAAATGGACTTGGGTGCCACAATGTTGCAATATGACCTTTATATGACTTGCCCCAGTATTTGAATATTGAATAATATGTCCCTGATTATATGGCATTTGGAGTGATTGGCCTCACTACACCCTTGAGTTGGTATGCCCCAGTATGATCCTCTTGAAAATATCTAACCCTTATCATTAGAGTCATGGAATAGTTTCTTGACATAGGTGCGTCAAATCTTGTAATGTTTTTCCCCTAGTGAGTTTGATCTTCATATGATATGCCCATAAGATCATAAGGATTTACCCCTCAATTAGAATGATTCCTTGATAATTTTCTCCTTGTTAGAATTTTCTTGAATCAATATGCCCTTTATTAAACCCTTGTTGACATTCCTTCAATGCTAAGTATTGATTTGCATGTAAAATTATTCCTTTTGAAAAGTAATTAAAAGGTCATGTTCATGCAAGTTTTCGAAATCGAAAATAGGTGTGGAAACAAATATGATGATACATGGCCATGAGGTTGGCACACATCAAGATGAGAAAATAATGATTTAACAAACCTTTGAATTTTGAGTCAGTTTAACAACGACTTTGCCGAATATGCTTTTATAGTGCCCCTAGCTTCAATTAGGACTTTTGTATGTTATAACATGGTCTGGTTCACGGTTTATGAAACAAAAGATATAAGGCTCAAAATTTAAAATTTAGCCCTCCCCATTCTCCTTGATGTTCTCCATTCCTAAATCCAATTAACCCAACAAATGCGTTCATCTTGCAAGAGAATTTCTTTAGTCATGGTGACAATGGTTTAAACCCTTGATAAGATCTTTGAGATGGCAATCCCTCACTTCCGTTTATAAGATTGTTCAATCTTTTTTTTAATTTGCTTTTAATCCTTTTTTGGCATGGACTGATTCTTTTGAAATTATGGTCCATCAATATACCCTAATTTTTGCCTAAGTCAAAAGTTAATTTTTTGAAGCGTTTTTACTCTTTGACTTAGCGGGATTTTTTTTGAACAATTCTGATTGACTTTGTCTTTGATTTCCGAAAGACGTGAATGTCATGTTACCCTTGATTTCTCCCTCAATGTTTAATAGTGTGAGGAAGAATATGTGGTGAGCTTTATCTTCTTTACTTCCCCGACTTTTAATGATGTGAGGAAGAAGATGTGCTTAAACCTTTATCCTTGTGATTGATATTGACTCCTTGCATTAGGTTGCACTGCTGGATTAGTTGAAATCTACCCTGCCCCTGGTTAAGATTAAGGTTTTATTTTTATAGAAAGAACACTGACTTCTGGCTCGAGGGGGTTGACTACAGATTACCTCCTTATTTCTCCAGTGTTTAGGGAATGAAACAATGCCTTACATCGTCAGCCAGGTCTTACCATTAAAGCATACATCGACAAGTTCGTTTGTTTTAAAATTACCTCATTCTCCTCATAAGTTTGTTAATAGGTGAGAAGTGAAATGGTTATTGATTGATTTTTTTTATATTTTTTATTTCCATGATGGCATAAAAATAAGTGAAAACAAATGGATTGATTCCAAAAACATGCATGCTCATTTTATTAAAATTATTTTCCAAAAAGGTACAACTTCTAAATACAAGCAACACTTAGCAAAAAAAAGAAATTACAACTGGAAATGATAAAGGCCTAATGATCCTAGAAGTGAGCTTCCTTGTTAATCTATTGTCTTTAAGGGATGTTCCTTAATGTTCTTCCACTTTAGGGATGTTCCTTAATGTCCTTCCACTTATGAAGGTAAGGGATGACTGTTCACCACTGGGACTCCTCCTTTGAAAGTCAACTGCTTGTTGTCGATTAGGTCTTAGACTTCGTATTTATCACTTGTAGGATCTGAATAGGATCCTGTAACTCCTTACTTTATTAGGACACTTCTATGTGAGTCATGAGACATTGGCGTAGGATCCAAGTCCCTTACAAGCTTCCTTTGTTGTAATTGATGATGCTCATGAGGTTGTTGCTGAAGTAGATATTGTTACAGACACTGTTGTGGAGGTATCATCCAAGATTGTTGTATTTGGGGAATTAGGTAGGCCTCTGGCTCATATGGTGAAGGGTTACCTTCTCCTTTTCAATGGTACTTGCCCCTCTTGAGTTCTTTCATGGCTTCTTGAGATATCCTTTGAATTCACTTGTGAGTATCGGAAAATCTCTTAACTCTTGGCAATTGGATAAGTGCAAAATCGGAAGTGATATGCAAGTCCATGTGTATGTATGTAAATGCATGAAAATACATGGGTATGCAAAAATATTTGTCCCTCATTTTTAGGTATGCTAAAAAAATATTTATGGATGCAATGCAAGTGTCACATTAGGACAGTGACATATGAAAGGAAACCCTTGCAGGTTTAGGATGATTATGAAGATAAAATCTACATATTAGTTAAGGATAATACCGAATATAAGGACACCTTGTTAAAGAGGTCTTCTTATATATAGGGATGATGACCGACATGGGAAAACCCAAACGAGTTTAGGGTATATGCAAGCATGACCTATCTTGGACGAATCCATATATTAGGATAGTTCTAGAGTTTCACTACCCAATCCCCTCACATGTAGGATATATGGTGTTGATAGCCATTTAAGTTTAGGATTATACCCTTGTATTACCATGAGAAGGGTCATGCCTTCCTACGGTAATATTTCGGGATAAGTCTGACTTAGGCCAGAACCTGGTAACGACCCCTTTGGGGGTGATACACAAGGTTTATTTTAGGGTATGGTCTCTAGGGTCCCGGAGTCATGGATCAACTACTATGTTATCATCCTCCTTCAAGGGCTAGCCTTGACGGGGAGATAGCCATTAGTAGGATCTACTCCGAGTGTGGCCTCCATGCATTAATGAGATGTTCACCTCATTAAAGACACTTCCGTTCCACAAAGTCCTAATAAACTAGGGTTGTTCTCAAGCTTTGGTTTTAGCTTCACATCAATAATATCTCAACCATATGCATGATAAAACATATAATAATATATTAATAATAATATCCAATAAAATGTAAAAATAAATATTAATAATATCCCATAAAAATGTAAAAATAATATAAACAAAATAAAAAATAAATAAAGATAAACAAAGAAAATAAATATCCCCACAAACAAAAACCCTAAAAATCCTAAAGTTAGGATTGACTTTCAAATATCCCCAGCAGAGTCGCCAACTGTCGCGGCCGGCTTAAAATTTTAGAGTCGCCATCCTATTTTTTTAGGGAAATAAGGATAAACCTAAATCCTAAGGTCCGGGAGTCAGTTAAGTGGGAGGAAGGTGTTAGGCACCTCTCACTTCTATTGTATCCAATAGGATCCTTTTTAGGTTTCTTAGGGTTGTTTGTTTGTTTTTATAAATTCCAATTTAATAAATAAAAAAATCCTAATTTTATCCCTTATTGTACTCGCTAGGGTCTTTGTTCAAAAACCCTATGCCTACGTACCCTCAAAAGAGGGATCAGAGCGTCGTAGTTCAATTCCCTATATCCCTAAACCCTAATCCTAATCCCTTTACTATCCCTTAACTAAATTCTTAAACTCTAAAATAAAACCCCTTAAATCTTCATTATAAAACCCCTAATTTATTTATTTTTATAAAAATCCCATTAAGATTATAAAACTCCAAAAAGTGAAACCCCGCGTTTTAAAATCAATCCCAAAAATAAATTTAACTTCCGAAATAAATAAAATTTCAATCCCAATACAATTATTTAATTTCTATCCCAAAAACAAATTAAGTTTTCAAAATCCAAAGTAATTTCCAAGTAAAAATATTAAATCCCTAAATTTTAATTCCCAAAATTATTTAATAACAAAAATTATAATCCCAATTATTCAATCCCGAAATATTTTCCACATGTAAAAATTAAATTTCAACCCCAAAAAATATATTTATAATTCAAAATAGAATTTTAATCCCAAAAGTAAATTTAATCTCAAATTATAGATTAAACCCAAAATATATTAATTGGAAGAATTATAAAAAGATTATGACAAACCCCAAAATTTAATTATAAAAAAAATTAACTTATAAATCAAACCCAAGATTAAATGTATATAATCCACTAATCCCTAATTTTTAATTAATATTAATTCCTAAATTAATAATTAAAGTATTTTTTAATCCCCAATCCATATTATAAATTGACTTAATTTTTAATCCTAATAATTGTTATTCCTAATTATACTTTCGTAGTTTAATCTCCTATTTATCATAATCAACCATAACTATCTAAGTATTACCTTTTCTATAAATCCCCTTATCCCTACATTATTATGATTAAATATTTCAATTTTCATTCCTAATATTTCTTACCCTTATTTATATTAATTATTTAATCCCTAATCAAAATTATTTTAATCAATTAGTTTAATTAATAATCCTAATAATTATTATCCCTAATTATTTAAATTATCCATACATATAATATAAATTCTAATTATAGAATTATTAAAATGTTAATCAACCCTAATCGAATTTTTCTTGTAGTTTATTGTTTTGTATTTTTTAATATTCTCCGGTAAGAAATCCAATAAAAAATGATTTATATAAACATTTTCATAATTCCCATTAACTTTTGCTTTTAATATCAATCATACACCATTAAAACCAATAATAATTATTCCCTATCACACACCATAAATAAGTAATCAAAAATTTAAATCCCCACAATACATTTAATAATAATAATTAAGTTTCTAAATGTCATTAATATAATTATATCTCAGATGGTAAGATTTATCTCCAAAATATTTAAATTTGAACTAGAATTTTAATCCCAAAATATACTAAAATTTAAAAATAGAATATAAATCCCAAAAACATAATTTAAACCAATATTTATATCAATATAATAAATTTCAAATTATAAAACCCCAATATTATAGGTTCCAATAAACCCATATTTTTTATTATAAAAATAACTAAACTATAATAAATTCAAAATTATAAATTGAATCCAAAAATATATATTAATATATAATCAACTAATCTCTGAAAAAACTGAAAATATTTTAACTAAAGAATTCAAATCCAATCCTAATATTATTACCCTCGATTACATGTATATTAATCCCTTAATCCCTAATCAAAATTAATTAAAAGAATTAACCAATTAACTTAATAATTCAAATAAATTATTATCCCTTGTAGTCGATTAAATCCCCAATTAAAATAATCAAACCTTAATCTTATTCCCTTACTGCTATTACCAAAATTACCCTACAATTATCCTAAGGACCAAATTCTAATTAATTATAATTAGTTAACTAAAATATTAACCCTTTAATTGCCTTTTTGTTTTCTTTTTATGGTATTTTTATTTCTTATGGATTAATCTTGTGACTAATGCTTAAAATTGATCCTAAATTATCTTAATAGAATAAGAAGATTAAAATTAATCTTTTAATGAATTCGATTTTTTGTGTATTAATATGATGGTGACAAACATATTAATTGATTTTAATTGATTTTAAATAGCTTGTTGGTGCAATTCATTAATTTAAGAATCATGAAAAGTTAAAAAAAAATTATTCCTTCTTGAAGATTCGTTGGTCCACCCAGATTATACATCAGTACAATTTTTCATTTGAATAGAAAACTTATGCCTTTTGTGTCTAACATTAATTAACCCAATTTCCATCCAAAAAAATCAATTAACCCAATTATTAATTTAAATAAAAAACATTAGGTTGAAAACGTATTCTTTACTTTCTCACACGCGGTTACAGTAACATTTTTTTTTACTTGAAAATCTCATTTTAAATTTACTATTAGCACACTTTTAAGACGCGCAAAATAACTTAACCCAACAATGAAAATATATACTTATTTTCTCGAGAATTTAAAAGTAAATGTATGTAATTGATAATTGTTTAATGATACCAACCTACGGGATCGAGGTTTATCCCGGTGAGTAAGATAATTTTCTTTTATAGCTCTTCCTTTGATTCGATCCACACGTCACCAATTCCGATCTTTGCTACCTTGATAAAAGGTTTTTTCAGTCGTTGTTGTTCTTCAATGTGAAGAGCAACACCCTTTTTTAGAGTGAATTTGGTGAATTGTGGATGAGAAAATAGGAGAGACTGATGTCTTATTTATAATCTTAAAATTAGGTATGGAGCTTAGATCTGACCCAAAAATAAAATTATAATATTAAATAAAAATAATAGTGATAAAATTTGATAAAATATAATATAATCCAAAAAAAAACCTCTTAACTTATTATTTAATAAAACCCAACATAGTAAATAAAAAACTAATAATAATATTAAGAATAATATTATTATTATTATTAAATCCAAAATATTTACTTTTAACAATGATAATAATTTTAATAAAACCAAATAACAATATTAGTAATAATATTAGTAATAATATTATTATTATTAAATATAATAATAATAAATATTTTATTTTAAAAGAAAAAAAAAACAAAATCCCAATCCATAATGATAAACAAATTCAAAATGATAAACAAATTCAAAATGATACTTTAAACAAAAACTAAATAATATTAGTAATAATATTATTAAATCCAAAAATAATACATTCAATAATTAATAATAATATTTATTAATTAACCTGATATAACCCTTTTTTGTTACAAAAAAATTAACCCCATAAAATTAAGATAAACATTTATAACTTAGGATCCCTTTTGCAATTATTAGATTTAAGAATAAAATTCGAAAAGTTCAAAAGCCCGTCTAAAAGGTCAAAAGAGTCCCTCTTTGACTTTTAGATCGACAAAAAAACTTCGGGTCAAAATTTAGGGTACGACAGCTGCCCCTATTTAATCGGCTTCGACTCGGACGGATGATGTCGACAAGCCTTCCTCCTTCCGAGAAGGAGACGGTTAAATATAAGAGGATCCCAAATTTTGATGAAAAACAACCCAAGACACTAGAGCATATTGAATCTTGGTATTCCGGTCACTCCAATATCCCTGTAAAATTCTTGTAAACCCACATTTAATTAGATAGAAAACCCCGATAGAACCCCATATAGCAATTCCAATTTGAACTATTTTGATAAATCCTAATAAACCTCGTTATGACCAATATTTACTGAATTGTTTGATAAAACCCAAATGGAACCCCCTATAACAATTCCTAACTAAATTGTTTGATAAAACCTCAATGGAACCCCCTTGATGTTAATTTTTTACTGAATATAACCCTGATGGAACCCCTTATCAGTCCCTGGTAGATCCCCTTATCAATCCCTTTTAACCCTTTTGGGTGAACATTGCTTATGATTCCTATTATCCTTCAATCATGCTGCTGGAATAGGATAAGACTTTTAGTGATACCTTAATCACTCTGGACATGCACCTCTAAATAGAACCCCTTCAATCCCGATTAGAACCCTATGTATAACCCCTTTGACAAATATTAGATAGAACCCCTTCTTGTATAACCCTATAAATCCCTTTCATATAACCCTTTTGGATGAACATCCGGTAGAACCCCATATAACCCATCGGATAATAAGTCTGATAAAAATCTTCTTGAACTCTTTATACAACCCCTGATATAAACTCTTTTGAGTAATATTATAGTAGAACTCTTTTTGATAAAAATAATCCTTTAGTAAAAACCCCTTATTAAAATCCTTTTGGTATATCCCTTTGATAAATTCCGTTGATGGAATCAATGCAATCCATTGAGAAAATTACAATAGAACCCTTGTTGATGAAGATCCCTTAAAATTCTTTGACAACACTTGACAAACTCTTGATAAACCTTTGATAAAACCCCTAGATAAAGAACCTTTAG
Organism: Lathyrus aphaca; assembly: GCA_963966055.1. Taxonomy (NCBI): domain Eukaryota; kingdom Viridiplantae; phylum Streptophyta; class Magnoliopsida; order Fabales; family Fabaceae; genus Lathyrus; species Lathyrus aphaca. The sequence continues at coordinate 61,893,608 of OZ014519.1, read as the reverse complement.
GTAATTCCCTTGTTGTATACCTTATAGAATCCTTTTGACATATTTCGTTAGTGGAATCTGGTGTAACCCCTAAATAAACATCCTTAGATGATAATCCTTTGATATAATTCTGGTAAAAGCTCCCTAATAAAATCTAATAGCACTCATTTTGGATAAAATCCCTTGATAGAACTCCTTGGATAACCCCTTTGAAAAAATTTCGATAGAACCCATTTTGAATAAAATCCCTTGGTAAAACCCCTTTGACAAAAATCTGGTAGAACCCCCTTTGAGAAAATTATGATAGAACCCATTTTGGATAAATATCCCTTGGTAAAACCCCTTTGACAAAAATCTGGTAGAACCCCCTTTGAGAAAATTTCTAATAGACCCCATTAGATGAAAAATCATTTTTATAAGATCCCTTAAAGTTATTTGAGAACCTGTGATGGACATTTGATAAAACCCCTAATGAAACCCCTTTGGGTAAATCCCTTGGTAAAACCCCTTTGGTAAATCCCTAATGAAGTCATGTTTTGATAAGTTCCGAATCAAACCCTTAAAAAAATCTTGATGCAATCCTTTAGATAAATCCTGAAATCTTTTTTTATTAAAACCCATTAATGAACTTCCCTTGATAAAACTCCTTTATAAAATTCCTTGATGGACATTCCGATGAAAATCCCTTAATAAAATTTTGGTAGAACCCTTTGATGGAACCTCTTGGATGAGACTTCAGATAAAAACCCTTTTGACGAAATGCCTTGATATAAAACCCCCTTGATAAGATCCCGGTGAAACCTTATTATAAAATCCTTTGATAAAACCCGGATGAATTCACATGATAATATTTTGGTGAAACCCTTTAATAACATCTTGGTAGAACCTCTGGAAGAAAGAATCTGGTAATCCCCTTATAAAATCCCGATTTAAACCTCTTGATAAATCCCTTGGATAAGAATCCGGCAGAACCCCTCGATTCAATTTTGATGAAATCCCCTTGGTGAAAATCCCTTGATATAACCCCTTATTTGGATAAAAATCCAGTAAAACCCCTAGATAATTTTTTTTGTAAAATCCCTTAATGAATCTCTTGATGAGACTCGTGATAAAATCCTTTTGATGATAAAACCTTGGCGAAGCCCCTTAATAATTTTTATTTTATGAAACCCCCTTGATAAAACCTTTTTGATGAAATCCCTTTATAACATTCCTTGGTTGAATTCCTTGACAAAACCCTTGATAAAACCCCTAATGAAACCTCATTTGAAAAATCTCATTGATAAACTCCCTTGGGTAAAATTCCTCGATAAAATCCCTTTTGATAGAATCCTTATGATAGAATCCATTGATGACAATCCCGATAATCCTTTTTGATAAAACTTATTGATGATATATGGTGAAACCCCTTGATAGAATCCTTTGATGGCAATCCCAATAAACCCTTTTGATAAACTCCCTTGATAAAGCTCTTTGATGAGAAATTCTGGTGAAGCCTTTGATAAATCCCTGATGATACCCCTTAATACCACTTTGTTGAAACTTCTTGGTAAAATCCTAATGAACCCTTGTTGGATCTTGTAGATGATACTCTGATAAAAACTCGATGATAGAACCCCCTTGGTAAAATGCCCTTGATAAAATTCCTTAATTGAACCCCATCGATGATACTTCCTTGATAAAAATTCCTTAGTTAAACCCCATGGATAATATTCCCTTGATAAAATTCCTTGATTTAATTCCTTGATAAAACCCTTGATAAGACCTCTAATGAAACCCTCGTTGAAAATTCCTAATGAAACCCTTGATAACAAACCCTTAGATATTTGATGGAAACTATCCCTTGTGTTGGGTAGATTCATAAGTTGGGGATTTGAACTCAATGAGTGGTCTTAAATACCATGTTATGTATGTATGTTCATGTATGCATGTGATGTCATGTTATATATGCATGCTTAGGTACTATAGCGTAGCGACATAATTAATGCATGACAATGATTTAAATGTCTCAACAGTACTCTTATGATGAGAAAAATAAGGCTATTTGTCAAACAATGATAATAGGTATTAAGCTATCATGATCTCCCGATACTCATTTTAAACTTGACGATTGTTGATGATGGATAGAGCTTGCATGTGCATCTCGAAAATAATGAGAGGTCTCGCCCCAGTAATATCCCATGGTTGCCCCAGTCTATTGGGTCTTCTGAGTGATCCACCTCAATATGCGCTTTGAAGCATCTTGACTATATCATGCCCTTAAGACGTCTTGCCACTGCATTAACCTTGGAGAGATCTGTCCTCAACTAATTAACCCTTAACATGATATGCCCCAGATGAAACCTTGTTTTGAAGCGGTTTCCTTTGATTAATCCTTGCAGTAGTATGTCCCATATTAATTGTGCTTTGAAAGGTATACCTGAAAAGGAACTTGGATCCCACCATGTTTTGATATGACTTTGATAAATATTGCCTCCAATATTTGGATCTTGACAAGTGTACCCAATGTTTGAATCCTTTGAAAGGTATGCCCCTGATTATTAGGATCTGGAGGAGTATCTTGAGAAAGAAATTGGATATCACCATGTTATGACCTTGACAAAGACTGCTCCCAATATTTGGATCTTGAAAAGTATGCCCCGGTGTTATAATACTTTGAAAGATATGCCCCTGATTATTAGGATCTGAAGGAGTATCTTGTGAAAGAACTTGGATCTCACCATGTTATGACCTTGACAATGACTGCCCCCAATATTTGGTTCTTGAAAAGTGTGCCCCAGTGTTTGAATCCCTTGAAAGGTATGCCCCTGATCCTTGAGGTCTAGATGAATTGCATGAAATGGACTTGGGTGCCACAATGTTGCAATATGACCTTTATATGACTTGCCCCAGTATTTGAATATTGAATAATATGTCCCTGATTATATGGCATTTGGAGTGATTGGCCTCACTACACCCTTGAGTTGGTATGCCCCAGTATGATCCTCTTGAAAATATCTAACCCTTATCATTAGAGTCATGGAATAGTTTCTTGACATAGGTGCGTCAAATCTTGTAATGTTTTTCCCCTAGTGAGTTTGATCTTCATATGATATGCCCATAAGATCATAAGGATTTACCCCTCAATTAGAATGATTCCTTGATAATTTTCTCCTTGTTAGAATTTTCTTGAATCAATATGCCCTTTATTAAACCCTTGTTGACATTCCTTCAATGCTAAGTATTGATTTGCATGTAAAATTATTCCTTTTGAAAAGTAATTAAAAGGTCATGTTCATGCAAGTTTTCGAAATCGAAAATAGGTGTGGAAACAAATATGATGATACATGGCCATGAGGTTGGCACACATCAAGATGAGAAAATAATGATTTAACAAACCTTTGAATTTTGAGTCAGTTTAACAACGACTTTGCCGAATATGCTTTTATAGTGCCCCTAGCTTCAATTAGGACTTTTGTATGTTATAACATGGTCTGGTTCACGGTTTATGAAACAAAAGATATAAGGCTCAAAATTTAAAATTTAGCCCTCCCCATTCTCCTTGATGTTCTCCATTCCTAAATCCAATTAACCCAACAAATGCGTTCATCTTGCAAGAGAATTTCTTTAGTCATGGTGACAATGGTTTAAACCCTTGATAAGATCTTTGAGATGGCAATCCCTCACTTCCGTTTATAAGATTGTTCAATCTTTTTTTTAATTTGCTTTTAATCCTTTTTTGGCATGGACTGATTCTTTTGAAATTATGGTCCATCAATATACCCTAATTTTTGCCTAAGTCAAAAGTTAATTTTTTGAAGCGTTTTTACTCTTTGACTTAGCGGGATTTTTTTTGAACAATTCTGATTGACTTTGTCTTTGATTTCCGAAAGACGTGAATGTCATGTTACCCTTGATTTCTCCCTCAATGTTTAATAGTGTGAGGAAGAATATGTGGTGAGCTTTATCTTCTTTACTTCCCCGACTTTTAATGATGTGAGGAAGAAGATGTGCTTAAACCTTTATCCTTGTGATTGATATTGACTCCTTGCATTAGGTTGCACTGCTGGATTAGTTGAAATCTACCCTGCCCCTGGTTAAGATTAAGGTTTTATTTTTATAGAAAGAACACTGACTTCTGGCTCGAGGGGGTTGACTACAGATTACCTCCTTATTTCTCCAGTGTTTAGGGAATGAAACAATGCCTTACATCGTCAGCCAGGTCTTACCATTAAAGCATACATCGACAAGTTCGTTTGTTTTAAAATTACCTCATTCTCCTCATAAGTTTGTTAATAGGTGAGAAGTGAAATGGTTATTGATTGATTTTTTTTATATTTTTTATTTCCATGATGGCATAAAAATAAGTGAAAACAAATGGATTGATTCCAAAAACATGCATGCTCATTTTATTAAAATTATTTTCCAAAAAGGTACAACTTCTAAATACAAGCAACACTTAGCAAAAAAAAGAAATTACAACTGGAAATGATAAAGGCCTAATGATCCTAGAAGTGAGCTTCCTTGTTAATCTATTGTCTTTAAGGGATGTTCCTTAATGTTCTTCCACTTTAGGGATGTTCCTTAATGTCCTTCCACTTATGAAGGTAAGGGATGACTGTTCACCACTGGGACTCCTCCTTTGAAAGTCAACTGCTTGTTGTCGATTAGGTCTTAGACTTCGTATTTATCACTTGTAGGATCTGAATAGGATCCTGTAACTCCTTACTTTATTAGGACACTTCTATGTGAGTCATGAGACATTGGCGTAGGATCCAAGTCCCTTACAAGCTTCCTTTGTTGTAATTGATGATGCTCATGAGGTTGTTGCTGAAGTAGATATTGTTACAGACACTGTTGTGGAGGTATCATCCAAGATTGTTGTATTTGGGGAATTAGGTAGGCCTCTGGCTCATATGGTGAAGGGTTACCTTCTCCTTTTCAATGGTACTTGCCCCTCTTGAGTTCTTTCATGGCTTCTTGAGATATCCTTTGAGTTCACTTGTGAGTATCGGGAAATCTCTTAACTCTTGGCAATTGGATAAGTGCAAAATCGGAAGTGATATGCAAGTCCATGTGTATGTATGTAAATGCATGAAAATACATGGGTATGCAAAAATATTTGTCCCTCATTTTTAGGTATGCTAAAAAAATATTTATGGATGCAATGCAAGTGTCACATTAGGACAGTGACATATGAAAGGAAACCCTTGCAGGTTTAGGATGATTATGAAGATAAAATCTACATATTAGTTAAGGATAATACCGAATATAAGGACACCTTGTTAAAGAGGTCTTCTTATATATAGGGATGATGACCGACATGGGAAAACCCAAACGAGTTTAGGGTATATGCAAGCATGACCTATCTTGGGCGAATCCATATATTAGGATAGTTCTAGAGTTTCACTACCCAATCCCCTCACATGTAGGATATATGGTGTTGATAGCCATTTAAGTTTAGGATTATACCCTTGTATTACCATGAGAAGGGTCATGCCTTCCTACGGTAATATTTCGGGATAAGTCCGACTTAGGCCAGAACCTGGTAACGACCCCTTTGGGGGTGATACACAAGGTTTATTTTAGGGTATGGTCTCTAGGGTCCCGGAGTCATGGATCAACTACTATGTTATCATCCTCCTTCAAGGGCTAGCCTTGACGGGGAGATAGCCATTAGTAGGATCTACTCCGAGTGTGGCCTCCATGCATTAATGAGATGTTCACCTCATTAAAGACACTTCCGTTCCACAAAGTCCTAATAAACTAGGGTTGTTCTCAAGCTTTGGTTTTAGCTTCACATCAATAATATCTCAACCATATGCATGATAAAACATATAATAATATATTAATAATAATATCCAATAAAATGTAAAAATAAATATTAATAATATCCCATAAAAATGTAAAAATAATATAAACAAAATAAAAAATAAATAAAGATAAACAAAGAAAATAAATATCCCCACAAACAAAAACCCTAAAAATCCTAAAGTTAGGATTGACTTTCAAATATCCCCAGCAGAGTCGCCAACTGTCGCGGCCGGCTTAAAATTTTAGAGTCGCCATCCTATTTTTTTAGGGAAATAAGGATAAACCTAAATCCTAAGGTCCGGGAGTCAGTTAAGTGGGAGGAAGGTGTTAGGCACCTCTCACTTCTATTGTATCCAATAGGATCCTTTTTAGGTTTCTTAGGGTTGTTTGTTTGTTTTTATAAATTCCAATTTAATAAATAAAAAAATCCTAATTTTATCCCTTATTGTACTCGCTAGGGTCTTTGTTCAAAAACCCTATGCCTACGTACCCTCAAAAGAGGGATCAGAGCGTCGTAGTTCAATTCCCTATATCCCTAAACCCTAATCCTAATCCCTTTACTATCCCTTAACTAAATTCTTAAACTCTAAAATAAAACCCCTTAAATCTTCATTATAAAACCCCTAATTTATTTTTTTTATAAAAATCCCATTAAGATTATAAAACTCCAAAAAGTGAAACCCCGCGTTTTAAAATCAATCCCAAAAATAAATTTAACTTCCGAAATAAATAAAATTTCAATCCCAATACAATTATTTAATTTCTATCCCAAAAACAAATTAAGTTTTCAAAATCCAAAGTAATTTCCAAGTAAAAATATTAAACCCCTAAATTTTAATTCCCAAAATTATTTAATAACAAAAATTATAATCCCAATTATTCAATCCCGAAATATTTTCCACATGTAAAAATTAAATTTCAACCCCAAAAAATATATTTATAATTCAAAATAGAATTTTAATCCCAAAAGTAAATTTAATCTCAAATTATAGATTAAACCCAAAATATATTAATTGGAAGAATTATAAAAAGATTATGACAAACCCCAAAATTTAATTATAAAAAAAATTAACTTATAAATCAAACCCAAGATTAAATGTATATAATCCACTAATCCCTAATTTTTAATTAATATTAATTCCTAAATTAATAATTAAAGTATTTTTTAATCCCCAATCCATATTATAAATTGACTTAATTTTTAATCCTAATAATTGTTATTCCTAATTATACTTTCGTAGTTTAATCTCCTATTTATCATAATCAACCATAACTATCTAAGTATTACCTTTTCTATAAATCCCCTTATCCCTACATTATTATGATTAAATATTTCAATTTTCATTCCTAATATTTCTTACCCTTATTTATATTAATTATTTAATCCCTAATCAAAATTATTTTAATCAATTAGTTTAATTAATAATCCTAATAATTATTATCCCTAATTATTTAAATTATCCATACATATAATATAAATTCTAATTATAGAATTATTAAAATGTTAATCAACCCTAATCGAATTTTTCTTGTAGTTTATTGTTTTGTATTTTTTAATATTCTCCGGTAAGAAATCCAATAAAAAATGATTTATATAAACATTTTCATAATTCCCATTAACTTTTGCTTTTAATATCAATCATACACCATTAAAACCAATAATAATTATTCCCTATCACACACCATAAATAAGTAATCAAAAATTTAAATCCCCACAATACATTTAATAATAATAATTAAGTTTCTAAATGTCATTAATATAATTATATCTCAGATGGTAAGATTTATCTCCAAAATATTTAAATTTGAACTAGAATTTTAATCCCAAAATATACTAAAATTTAAAAATAGAATATAAATCCCAAAAACATAATTTAAACCAATATTTATATCAATATAATAAATTTCAAATTATAAAACCCCAATATTATAGGTTCCAATAAACCCATATTTTTTATTATAAAAATAACTAAACTATAATAAATTCAAAATTATAAATTGAATCCAAAAATATATATTAATATATAATCAACTAATCTCTGAAAAAACTGAAAATATTTTAACTAAAGAATTCAAATCCAATCCTAATATTATTACCCTCGATTACATGTATATTAATCCCTTAATCCCTAATCAAAATTAATTAAAAGAATTAACCAATTAACTTAATAATTCAAATAAATTATTATCCCTTGTAGTCGATTAAATCCCCAATTAAAATAATCAAACTTTAATCTTATTCCCTTACTGCTATTACCAAAATTACCCTACAATTATCCTAAGGACCAAATTCTAATTAATTATAATTAGTTAACTAAAATATTAACCCTTTAATTGCCTTTTTGTTTTCTTTTTATGGTATTTTTATTTCTTATGGATTAATCTTGTGACTAATGCTTAAAATTGATCCTAAATTATCTTAATAGAATAAGAAGATTAAAATTAATCTTTTAATGAATTCGATTTTTTGTGTATTAATATGATGGTGACAAACATATTAATTGATTTTAATTGATTTTAAATAGCTTGTTGGTGCAATTCATTAATTTAAGAATCATGAAAAGTTAAAAAAAAATTATTCCTTCTTGAAGATTCGTTGGTCCACCCAGATTATACATCAGTACAATTTTTCATTTGAATAGAAAACTTATGCCTTTTGTGTCTAACATTAATTAACCCAATTTCCATCCAAAAAAATCAATTAACCCAATTATTAATTTAAATAAAAAACATTAGGTTGAAAACGTATTCTTTACTTTCTCACACGCGGTTACAGTAACATTTTTTTTTACTTGAAAATCTCATTTTAAATTTACTATTAGCACACTTTTAAGACGCGCAAAATAACTTAACCCAACAATGAAAATATATACTTATTTTCTCGAGAATTTAAAAGTAAATGTATGTAATTGATAATTGTTTGATGATACCAACCTACGGGATCGAGGTTTATCCCGGTGAGTAAGATAATTTTCTTTTATAGCTCTTCCTTTGATTCGATCCACACGTCACCAATTCCGATCTTTGCTACCTTGATAAAAGGTTTTTTCAGTCGTTGTTGTTCTTCAATGTGAAGAGCAACACCCTTTTTTAGAGTGAATTTGGTGAATTGTGGATGAGAAAATAGGAGAGACTGATGTCTTATTTATAATCTTAAAATTAGGTATGGAGCTTAGATCTGACCCAAAAATAAAATTATAATATTAAATAAAAATAATAGTGATAAAATTTGATAAAATATAATATAATCCAAAAAAAAACCTCTTAACTTATTATTTAATAAAACCCAACATAGTAAATAAAAAACTAATAATAATATTAAGAATAATAATATTATTATTATTAAATTCAAAATATTTACTTTTAACAATGATAATAATTTTAATAAAACCAAATAACAATATTAGTAATAATATTAGTAATAATATTATTATTATTAAATATAATAATAATAAATATTTTATTTTAAAAGAAAAAAAAAAACAAAATCCCAATCCATAATGATAAACAAATTCAAAATGATAAACAAATTCAAAATGATACTTTAAACAAAAACTAAATAATATTAGTAATAATATTATTAAATCCAAAAATAATACATTCAATAATTAATAATAATATTTATTAATTAACCTGATATAACCCTTTTTTGTTAAAAAAAAAATAACCCCATAAAATTAAGATAAACATTTATAACTTAGGATCCCTTTTGCAATTATTAGATTTAAGAATAAAATTCGAAAAGTTCAAAAGCCCGTCTAAAAGGTCAAAAGAGTCCCTCTTTGACTTTTAGATCGACAAAAAAACTTCGGGTCAAAATTTAGGGTACGACAGCTGCCCCTATTTAATCGGCTTCGACTCGGACGGATGATGTCGACAAGCCTTCCTCCTTCCGAGAAGGAGACAGTTAAATATAAGAGGATCCCAAATTTTGATGAAAAACAACCCAAGACACTAGAGCATATTGAATCTTGGTATTCCGGTCACTCCAATATCCCTGTAAAATTCTTGTAAACCCACATTTAATTAGATAGAAAACCCCGATAGAACCCCATATAGCAATTCCAATTTGAACTATTTTGATAAATCCTAATAAACCTCGTTATGACCAATATTTACTGAATTGTTTGATAAAACCCAAATGGAACCCCCTATAACAATTCCTAACTAAATTGTTTGATAAAACCTCAATGGAACCCCCTTGATGTTAATTTTTTACTGAATATAACCCTGATGGAACCCCTTATCAGTCCCTGGTAGATCCCCTTATCAATCCCCTTTAACCCTTTTGGGTGAACATTGCTTATGATTCCTATTATCCTTCAATCATGCTGCTGGAATAGGATAAGACTTTTAGTGATACCTTAATCACTCTGGACATGCACCTCTAAATAGAACCCCTTCAATCCCGATTAGAACCCTATGTATAACCCCTTTGACAAATATTAGATAGAACCCCTTCTTGTATAACCCTATAAATCCCTTTCATATAACCCTTTTGGATGAACATCCGGTAGAACCCCATATAACCCATCGGATAATAAGTCTGATAAAAATCTTCTTGAACTCTTTATACAACCCCTGATATAAACTCTTTTGAGTAATATTATAGTAGAACTCTTTTTGATAAAAATAATCCTTTAGTAAAAACCCCTTATTAAAATCCTTTTGGTATATCCCTTTGATAAATTCCGTTGATGGAATCAATGCAATCCATTGAGAAAATTACAATAGAACCCTTGTTGATGAAGATCCCTTAAAATTCTTTGACAACACTTGACAAACTCTTGATAAACCTTTGATAAAACCCCTAGATAAAGAACCTTTAGGTAATTCCCTTGTTGTATACCTTATAGAATCCTTTTGACATATTTCGTTAGTGGAATCTGGTGTAACCCCTAAATAAACATCCTTAGATGATAATCCTTTGATATAATTCTGGTAAAAGCTCCCTAATAAAATCTAATAGCACTCATTTTGGATAAAATCCCTTGATAGAACTCCTTGGATAACCCCTTTGAAAAAATTTCGATAGAACCCATTTTGAATAAAATCCCTTGGTAAAACCCCTTTGACAAAAATCTGGTAGAACCCCCTTTGAGAAAATTATGATAGAACCCATTTTGGATAAATATCCCTTGGTAAAACCCCTTTGACAAAAATCTGGTAGAACCCCCTTTGAGAAAATTTCTAATAGACCCCATTAGATGAAAAATCATTTTTATAAGATCCCTTAAAGTTATTTGAGAACCTGTGATGGACATTTGATAAAACCCCTAATGAAACCCCTTTGGGTAAATCCCTTGGTAAAACCCCTTTGGTAAATCCCTAATGAAGTCATGTTTTGATAAGTTCCGAATCAAACCCTTAAAAAAATCTTGATGCAATCCTTTAGATAAATCCTGAAATCTTTTTTTATTAAAACCCATTAATGAACTTCCCTTGATAAAACTCCTTTATAAAATTCCTTGATGGACATTCCGATGAAAATCCCTTAATAAAATTTTGGTAGAACCCTTTGATGGAACCTCTTGGATGAGACTTCAGATAAAAACCCTTTTGACGAAATGCCTTGATATAAAACCCCCTTGATAAGATCCCGGTGAAACCTTATTATAAAATCCTTTGATAAAACCCGGATGAATTCACATGATAATATTTTGGTGAAACCCTTTAATAACATCTTGGTAGAACCTCTGGAAGAAAGAATCTGGTAATCCCCTTATAAAATCCCGATTTAAACCTCTTGATAAATCCCTTGGATAAGAATCCGGCAGAACCCCTCGATTCAATTTTGATGAAATCCCCTTGGTGAAAATCCCTTGATATAACCCCTTATTTGGATAAAAATCCAGTAAAACCCCTAGATAATTTTTTTTGTAAAATCCCTTAATGAATCTCTTGATGAGACTCGTGATAAAATCCTTTTGATGATAAAACCTTGGCGAAGCCCCTTAATAATTTTTATTTTATGAAACCCCCTTGATAAAACCTTTTTGATGAAATCCCTTTATAACATTCCTTGGTTGAATTCCTTGACAAAACCCTTGATAAAACCCCTAATGAAACCTCATTTGAAAAATCTCATTGATAAACTCCCTTGGGTAAAATTCCTCGATAAAATCCCTTTTGATAGAATCCTTATGATAGAATCCATTGATGACAATCCCGATAATCCTTTTTGATAAAACTTATTGATGATATATGGTGAAACCCCTTGATAGAATCCTTTGATGGCAATCCCAATAAACCCTTTTGATAAACTCCCTTGATAAAGCTCTTTGATGAGAAATTCTGGTGAAGCCTTTGATAAATCCCTGATGATACCCCTTAATACCACTTTGTTGAAACTTCTTGGTAAAATCCTAATGAACCCTTGTTGGATCTTGTAGATGATACTCTGATAAAAACTCGATGATAGAACCCCCTTGGTAAAATGCCCTTGATAAAATTCCTTAATTGAACCCCATCGATGATACTTCCTTGATAAAAATTCCTTAGTTAAACCCCATGGATAATATTCCCTTGATAAAATTCCTTGATTTAATTCCTTGATAAAACCCTTGATAAGACCTCTAATGAAACCCTCGTTGAAAATTCCTAATGAAACCCTTGATAACAAACCCTTAGATATTTGATGGAAACTATCCCTTGTGTTGGGTAGATTCATAAGTTGGGGATTTGAACTCAATGAGTGGTCTTAAATACCATGTTATGTATGTATGTTCATGTATGCATGTGATGTCATGTTATATATGCATGCTTAGGTACTATAGCGTAGCGACATAATTAATGCATGGCAATGATTTAAATGTCTCAACAGTACTCTTATGATGAGAAAAATAAGGCTATTTGTCAAACAATGATAATAGGTATTAAGCTATCATGATCTCCCGATACTCATTTTAAACTTGACGATTGTTGATGATGGATAGAGCTTGCATGTGCATCTCGAAAATAATGAGAGGTCTCGCCCCAGTAATATCCCATGGTTGCCCCAGTCTATTGGGTCTTCTGAGTGATCCACCTCAATATGCGCTTTGAAGCATCTTGACTATATCATGCCCTTAAGACGTCTTGCCACTGCATTAACCTTGGAGAGATCTGTCCTCAACTAATTAACCCTTAACATGATATGCCCTAGATGAAACCTTGTTTTGAAGCGGTTTCCTTTGATTAATCCTTGCAGTAGTATGTCCCATATTAATTGTGCTTTGAAAGGTATACCTGAAAAGGAACTTGGATCCCACCATGTTTTGATATGACTTTGATAAATATTGCCTCCAATATTTGGATCTTGACAAGTGTACCCAATGTTTGAATCCTTTGAAAGGTATGCCCCTGATTATTAGGATCTGGAGGAGTATCTTGAGAAAGAAATTGGATATCACCATGTTATGACCTTGACAAAGACTGCTCCCAATATTTGGATCTTGAAAAGTATGCCCCGGTGTTATAATACTTTGAAAGATATGCCCCTGATTATTAGGATCTGAAGGAGTATCTTGTGAAAGAACTTGGATCTCACCATGTTATGACCTTGACAATGACTGCCCCCAATATTTGGTTCTTGAAAAGTGTGCCCCAGTGTTTGAATCCCTTGAAAGGTATGCCCCTGATCCTTGAGGTCTAGATGAATTGCATGAAATGGACTTGGGTGCCACAATGTTGCAATATGACCTTTATATGACTTGCCCCAGTATTTGAATATTGAATAATATGTCCCTGATTATATGGCATTTGGAGTGATTGGCCTCACTACACCCTTGAGTTGGTATGCCCCAGTATGATCCTCTTGAAAATATCTAACCCTTATCATTAGAGTCATGGAATAGTTTCTTGACATAGGTGCGTCAAATCTTGTAATGTTTTTCCCCTAGTGAGTTTGATCTTCATATGATATGCCCATAAGATCATAAGGATTTACCCCTCAATTAGAATGATTCCTTGATAATTTTCTCCTTGTTAGAATTTTCTTGAATCAATATGCCCTTTATTAAACCCTTGTTGACATTCCTTCAATGCTAAGTATTGATTTGCATGTAAAATTATTCCTTTTGAAAAGTAATTAAAAGGTCATGTTCATGCAAGTTTTCGAAATCGAAAATAGGTGTGGAAACAAATATGATGATACATGGCCATGAGGTTGGCACACATCAAGATGAGAAAATAATGATTTAACAAACCTTTGAATTTTGAGTCAGTTTAACAACGACTTTGCCGAATATGCTTTTATAGTGCCCCTAGCTTCAATTAGGACTTTTGTATGTTATAACATGGTCTGGTTCACGGTTTATGAAACAAAAGATATAAGGCTCAAAATTTAAAATTTAGCCCTCCCCATTCTCCTTGATGTTCTCCATTCCTAAATCCAATTAACCCAACAAATGCGTTCATCTTGCAAGAGAATTTCTTTAGTCATGGTGACAATGGTTTAAACCCTTGATAAGATCTTTGAGATGGCAATCCCTCACTTCCGTTTATAAGATTGTTCAATCTTTTTTTTAATTTGCTTTTAATCCTTTTTTGGCATGGACTGATTCTTTTGAAATTATGGTCCATCAATATACCCTAATTTTTGCCTAAGTCAAAAGTTAATTTTTTGAAGCGTTTTTACTCTTTGACTTAGCGGGATTTTTTTTGAACAATTCTGATTGACTTTGTCTTTGATTTCCGAAAGACGTGAATGTCATGTTACCCTTGATTTCTCCCTCAATGTTTAATAGTGTGAGGAAGAATATGTGGTGAGCTTTATCTTCTTTACTTCCCCGACTTTTAATGATGTGAGGAAGAAGATGTGCTTAAACCTTTATCCTTGTGATTGATATTGACTCCTTGCATTAGGTTGCACTGCTGGATTAGTTGAAATCTACCCTGCCCCTGGTTAAGATTAAGGTTTTATTTTTATAGAAAGAACACTGACTTCTGGCTCGAGGGGGTTGACTACAGATTACCTCCTTATTTCTCCAGTGTTTAGGGAATGAAACAATGCCTTACATCGTCAGCCAGGTCTTACCATTAAAGCATACATCGACAAGTTCGTTTGTTTTAAAATTACCTCATTCTCCTCATAAGTTTGTCATGATAACTCTTTTGTCTACTCTGAGAAGCTCTCATCTTCTCCCGAATAAACTTTACTTTTTCTGTCGTTTGTTGTACCATCTCCGGTCCAACTACCGTTCTTTCTCCAGTTTCATGCCAACACAAAGGTGTTTGACATCTCCGACCATACAAAGCCTTAAATGGTGTCATACCAATACTCGAATGAAAATTGTTATTATAGGTGAACTCAATCAACGCTAAATAACTATCCCAAACACCACCTTGTTCTAGCACACAAGCACGCAACAAATCCTCTAACGATTGAATTGTCCTCTCGGTTTGACCGTCCGTTTGCGGATGGTAAGCCGAACTCAATCTTAGTTAAGAACCCAAAGCCTTTTGCAAACTTTCCCAAAACCTCGATGTAAATCTAGGATCTCTATCCGATACAATACTCTTAGGAACTCCATGTAACTTCACAATTACAAAAACATAAATCTCGGCTAGCTTCTCCAAAGAATAACTAATATCAATCGGAATAAAGTGAGCAGATTTAGTAAGTCTATCGACAATCACCCAAATAGCATTATGACCTCTTTGCGTATTCGACAATCCCGTAACAAAATCCATCGATATACTATCCCATTTCCATTCTGGAATATCCAACGGTTGCATCAAACCACTAGGCTTCAGATGTTCCACCTTAGACTTCTGACAAGTCAAACACGCATAAACAAAATGAGCTACATCTCTCTTCAATCCGGACCACCAAAAGATCTTTTTAAAATCCTGGTACATCTTATTCGCTCCCGGATGTATACTTAAATTACTCCGGTGTTCCTCTTCCAATATCATCTTTTTCAACTCCTCATCATTGGGGAATACAAATACGACCACAGAATCTCAAAACTCCAAAATTATCAACCTTGAAATCCTCATTCTCAATCATCATCAAATCAACAAATTTCAAATCCAACTATTGCTTTTCACTAACGGTCGCAAGAAAGTCATTCGTAACGCGTAGCATACCAAGTCTCACGCTTCTCGGCGTCATCTCGCACACCAAACTCAAGTCTCTAAAATTCTCCAAAAGTTCCCATTCCCTTATCATCAACATGAACATATGTAACAACTTACGACTCAAGGCATCAGCCACCACATTCTCCTTACCCGGATGGTAATTTAAACCAAAATCATAATCCTTCAAAAGTTCTAACCATCTCCTTTGTCTCATGTTCAATTCCTTTTGATCGAATAAATACTTCAAACTTTTGTGATCACTAAAAACTTCGAACCTTGCACCATAAAGATAATGCCTCCAAATTTTTAGAGCAAAAACCACGGCCGCCAATTCCAAATCATGCGTAGGATAATTCTTTTCATGCACCCTCAATTGTCTTGAAGCATAAGCCACAACCTTTCCATCTTGCATCAAAACACCACCTAACCCAAACAATGAAGCATCACAAAATACCACAAATGGTTCCGTCGGATTCTGCAAAATCAAGATCGGAGCCGTTGTTAACCTTCTCTTAAGTTCCATAAAACTTTCTTCGTAATGAATATCCCAAATGGAAGCCTTTCCTTTACAAGTCAATTGCGTTAACGGAAGTGCCAACTTTGAAAATCCTTCTATAAACCTCCGATAATAACCCACCAAGCCTAAAAAGCTTCGAATCTCCGTAACCGATTTAGGAACTTCCCATTACATTACCGCGTCAATCTTGGATGGATCAACACTAATACCACCATCGGAAATAACATGCCCAAGAAAACTTACCTTCGACAACCAAAACTCGCACTTTGACAACTTAGCATACAATTGCTTCTCTTTCAAAATCTGTAACACAATCCTTAAATGCTCTTCATGCTCTTCTTGAGACTTAGAATAAATCAAAATGTCATCGATGAACACAACCACAAAATGAACCAGTTGTTCATGAAAAATACGATTCATGTATTCCATAAAATCACCTGGCGCATTAGAAACTCTGAATGGCATCACAGAATACTCGTAATGACCATACCGTCTCCTAAAAGCCGTCTTTTGAATATCCTCCTCTTTCACACGAATCTGGTGATATCCTGATCTCAAATCAATCTTACTAAAAACACGCGCACCAACCAATTGGTCCATAAAATCATCAATCCTCGGAAGCGGATACTTGTTCTTAATTGTTACCTTGTTCAACTGTCGATAATCAATAAATAACCGCATACTTCCATCCTTCATCTTTATCAACAATATCGGCGCACCCCAAGGAGAAACACTCGGCCTAACAAACCTCTTATCCAACAAGTCATTCAATCGCTTCTTCAATTCTACCAACTCTGAAGCTGACATACGATACGGTGCCATCGAAATCGGTCTAGTACCCAAAACTAGATCAACAGAAAACTCAACTTCTCTTTTCGGCGGTACATCCTTAATATCATCCAGAAACACTTCTGGAAAATTACACACCACTGGAAACCTACTTATCTCCACTTCGCTTTCCACTAACCACGATGCAAACAAACCAAACAATTAAACTTCGTCCATTAAAAGTTTCTTCAACTCTTTCGTGGATAGGAAACTCTCTTCTTCATCATCCAAAGAAGGAAACCTTACTAACTTATGATAACAATCTATATGAACTCGATTAAATTGTAACCAGTTCATACCCAAGATCACGTACAAACCTTCCAATGGCAAACAAACTAAATCCATAACAAAATCTTTACCATACATGGTCAAAGAACAACTTACACACACCAAAGAAGTAGTTACCGACCCTGAAGCAGGAGTCTCGATAACCATCTCACCACCCCAAGAAGACATAAACAAATTCAAACGCTTAGCGCACTCAAGAGAAATAAACGAATGAGTCGCTCCTGTATCAATAATAGTAACTAAAGGCGTACTATTAATAAAGCATGTACCTTTAATCAAACAGTTTGCACTAGTAGTATCCTTCCCTGCTAATGCAAACACCTTTCCACCCGTCTGAGCTTGCTTCGACTTAGTATACTTAGTACTAATGTGACCAACTTATCCACAATTGAAACACTTCACAACATTCCTCCTACACTCGGTAGTAGCATTTCCAAGACCTCCATAGTTTGAAAATTTCACAATATTCTTCCCACACTCAAAAGACTCGTGGACTAGATCGCCACACTTGTAACACTTAACGGGACCAGAACTCCCTCCACCAGATCTCCTATCAAAGTTTCCCATATGTTTTCCCTTATCAGCGGGTGTCACATACGATCCACTTTTAGCTTGTTGCTTCCCTTTCCTCTCATTCACACTCTTGTAATGCGTAGAACGAGCTTTGCTATCTTCTTCAAAGATTCTACAACATTCAGTCAAATCTGAAAACCTTCTAATCCTCTGATATCCCACAACTTGCTTAATCTCAGGACGCAAGCCATTCTCATACTTAATGCGCTTAAAAAACTCAGCAGTAGCAACAACATAATGAGGATGAAACTGAACTAATTCCACAAACTTAGCAGTATAGTCAACCACTGACATACTACCTTGCTTCAGCTCAAGGAATTCCATCTCATTCTTTCCCTTCACACTCTCAGGGTAGTACTTCCCTAAGAACTCAGTACGAAAAACTTCCCAAGTTATCTCTTCATCATCCTCCTCAAGAGCTTGACTTCTACCGACCCACCAATCATCGGCTTCTTCCTTCAGCATGTGAGAACAGAGCCTCTCCTTACTCTCTTCATTATAGTCCATGACTCTGAATATTCTTTCAATCTCATTCAACCAATTTTGAGCACCATCAGGATCGAATCTTCCTTTGAAACTGACGGTTGGTTCTTTCTGAACTCATCATTCGCATTCACATTCGGCGCTCCCTGCACCGCCCTAGCCATTGCTTCCAAAGCAGCAACCATAACATTGTCGTTTCTACCAGCCATATTCTGATTGATCCCAAAGACAACAACATGATTAAACAAAAGTTCAATCATAACAACATCAAGACAGACACAACTGACTTGGACACTGGCTCTGATACCACTTAATGTAACACCCCCTTTCTATACCCCCAAATAATCAATTAAATCATTCAGGCACATGTTAAAAATTCCATCAGAGTATAATTAAACATGGTATAAAAGAGCAATGCCACATTATACTTGAAATCAAACCACATTACACCTGCTCATAATAGATATGAAACAATAGGGTAATTTTCGACACGATAACTAATTATACAGCGGAAACATTTCAACAACATCAAACATATATATATATATATATATATATATATATATATATATATATATTTCCATTCATATATATATATATATATATATATATATATATATATATATATATATATATATATATATATATATATATATATCAACAAGTTTCATGCCAACAACAAATATTCATGTCTATACAAAATATTCATCCAAAAGATACATGTACACAATGCATCACAAAAATGGCACTAAGCCAACCTAACTATCCGGTGCTACATATCAGAGTCGGCCGACCAAAAGATGAAGACGAGCTTCATAAAAATATGCCATCCAGCAACCTACTCTGCAATGCCTCGTAGAGCATCATAAAACAGCAGAAGGGTGAGAAACATTATCATAATAACATTGCATATAATTATATATCTCAACATATAAAATGCACATAAAGCGTATTCTCACCATAATTTATACCTCATCACCCATACACATCGCAACATGTACATACACAAAATCAAGCATATTCATCATACACCAATTCACTAATTCACATAAACTTACATTATTTATGTTTATTCCTCAATTCTATTCGTCCGCATAGAAATGCGTCTAGCGATGTTTAATCACACATATACATTACAAATATATAAATCACATACATATACATATATCAAACATGCATATATACCTACAAGTATGTTTCATCACACATACTATCATCTCCATAATACTCAAAATAAACATATGCACATTCATGTTTATTTCTGCATATCATAATTAAAATGATAAAATGAAACTCATAAAGACCGACACATGACTCTATGCAGATGCAATGCGGTACCGACTCAACATTTCAGCAGGTTCACTCAGGAACCAAATGGAATCATCGCTTGTTACCAGAAGTAACTCCCCGTCGGGCACACGATGTTCCCCATTGCTCACACCCCACATGGGCACACAATGTTTATGGATTGCTCACACCCCACACGGGCACACAATCCGATTGCTCACACCCCACACAGATACACAATCAATGTGACTAAATCACCCATCACTCACACCCCACACGGGCACACAATGTTTATGGATTGCTCACATCCCACACGGGCACACAATCTGATCGCTCACACCCCACATGGGTACACGATCTTGTTGTAGTCATCGCTCACACTCCACATGAGCACACGATGCTACAACGGATTCACAAAGAATCCCACAACACAAGAATGCATACATTATGCTTTACATGCAAAATGACACACAACATTCTTGAAAATGCATACATATTCACAATATAGTTATGCATTCATCTCATACAATTAGCATACATTCACATTTAATTCAAGCAATATATCTACTTGCCAAACGGCCAAAACACAACAATCAAACCCACAATTCCATAATTAACATAATTACGTTTTATCGGAAAAGTCGGGTAAAAGTCGGCTAAAAATTACATATTTTAGCATCATTAGTTTCTACGCGTTTCTAGCTTCGAACCGATATAAGGAACACTAAAAACGGATACCCGAAACTAAAGCTACGAATTAAAACACATATTCCCTCAAAACCTACAAGCTCGCTGAGCGCCCTCTCGCTCGCTGAGCGAGAGTCACCCTGGAACTTTTGCTGAGCGATCACTGCGATTTCCAGAATTTTTCAGCTGTGAACAGACTTACCAAAACCTTCCCAATCTCCACAATACTTCCATAAACATGATCTAAAGCATATATCTAACATCATACTTCTATTATAACGATTTCTAACTGATTAATCTATCAATTTCTCACATTTTCTCTCAAACCCTAACTATTCATCTTCTCTAAACTTCCATCAAAACCAAAACTCAACCAATCAAACACATACATAATCATACACAATATTAAGATAATAATGCTTATCACCCTTACCCGATTATTTCGTCTACGCGGAGCAATCTTGATCAAAACCTAACTTTTCCTCTATTCTCTTCTTTTCTCTTCTCTTCCTTTTCTTTCTTCTCTTTTTCTTTCTCTTCTTTTCTAACTTTCTATTTCACTCTTTCTCACTCTCTTACATTCTCTTTTCTTTCTATTTCTATTTTCTACTCTTTCCAACCAAATATCATTTTCTCACAAAAATACCAATTCTACTAATTTCTAACTTAACACTAATTAACAAATACCTAAAATACCCTCCAAACCAATTTTACCCGAAAATTCACAAATCGGTAAAATCGCACAACATATCATATTATCACATTATCATGATAATTTCACAAATAAAACAATTATTACCCAAATAAAATAAAAGACTCCACAAAAATTGGAAAAATCGAATCGGGGCGTTACATCTCCATTGTCACGAGGTCACTCTCTTTCCCTTTTTGTTTAGTTATTCATGAACCATACTCTCATATATATTTATCTTGTGAGGAAGCTTCTATTGTTTTGTATATGATTCTTATGTGGTTGAAAAGTTCTGTAGCTTTACATAGGGTACTTTTGACCCTGTTCTAGATGTTTTTCACGCTTAGTAAATATTCTAGGTCTTGGTTTTGTTTTATGATTTAAATGTCGCGGTCCGGTCAATATGGAAATCTCAGAACAATATCGGTGATAATGACAAACGTGAAAGACGTGAGTATCCTACTATCTTGAAAATGGTGTCTTGGTAGGTTCGTGGGCAATTCTTGTGCTTTCTCAGAATGTATTCAAAACCTTATTACGCATTTAAGCCAAAAGCGGCTTGAGTCTTTGGCTACCATTGGTTGTGTTCCCGAGGTGTTCTCCTAGTTTTTTTACTCTTTTATTGGCTTTTTCTAGTCCTAGTTGGAGAGCTTTAGCTTTGCCCTAGTTTTGGCGGTCTTCTTTTTGCTGCTTTTGGTTTGTTTCCATCCAATCGTTAATGGGAGATTTTAGTCAGGATTTATCATCGTTGCTTTTTTGATACTTCTTATTAGTGGTTAGGGTTTTTTTCTTTTGTTTGTTTTTCTTTCATTTTTCTTGGTTTTCTCATGCTTGAGTTAGTTACATCATGTGCATTTTTCAGCCGTCTGTTTGTACTTTGGCCTTCAATATGAGAACAATTAATCCTAATCATTAAATTTGAATGCAATAAAATTAGTGTAGTAGATTGATTCCTTATTTATAATCCTCTTTATTCATAATTTATATAATATTTACCAAATTTAATTCACGTTATATTTTAAGAAGAAAAATATTTAATTTTTGTCTTTTAAAAAAATGAATCGATCAAAATTAATTTTATGGGGTGTTTGTTTTGTGGATACAAAAGATATTCCTGGGAATGTGACAATAAAATTCATATATTCCCTGATTTTTTGATAATTTATGCCCGGGTACTTCTTATTCCCAGGAAAATGTTTTGTTCATGAATTTCTTCATTATTATTCTCATGTAAGAGGATGAGAATCTTACGTTTCCATGAGAATATAAACCAACCAACCATAACTTCTTACTCTCATATAATTTTAATACACATTTTTTTTTAATTTTTAATTTTTAAAATTCAATTTCAAAAAAACAAAAATATTTCTGAGAATTTTATTCATTTGGCAAACACATTGATGGGAATCTTATTCACAAAATTTAACCTAAGTTTAAAGTTTACCATTACTAAGTCAAACTGATTTAATCTAAAATTTACTAAAATTGACACCAAAATTAGGTAAAACATTTTTACCAAAATATAACTTTTTATACAATGCACTGTAACACCCTTCTAACCCCACTGAATAAAACACAATAAATACTTAAATAATTCATGGTACATCTCATAAAGTGTCACATTTTCTTCATAAAACATCTTAACAACAATCTTGCTCCATAACACGGGTTTTCAAAACATTTAGAATATCACTTATTTTATAAATCAATAATCAAATTAAACTTTGTAGTGGAATCATAACTTCAGATTAACTTCATTTATTTCATCAAAACATTAAGACCTTAGGTCATTGTCATCAATCATCATTAACTAAAAATCAACATCTAGTAACTCAGAAGCGTGTCTCACCCGAGATACATCTACTAGAGCAAGACACCATATAACTATACATGAATAAACTAAACAACTCCAAGCTAAACTTCACGCATTGAGAAGTTATCCTTCTTGAGTATCTGCATGTTACCCACGTAGAGGCAACATTCAAACAAGCAGGGTGAGTAATCACAAATCAATATAAACGATATAAAGAAAATATATTAACGGGTCATATTCATCTTAATCAAACATCACAATAACTCACCCAAAACATCATATAAATCACCAAGACATCAACATCACAACATGCAATCATGCAATGCTACAAAGAATGAAATGCAACGTCATAAATGCATGTGGTATCGATTTCAACATGTGATGGACACTGGACCATCTACCATCCACAATGGAGCATAACATAAACAACATCATCCTGATCCACACGATGGGATCCAAGCCTCCAATATCATAGGTATGCCATGAATGAAACGATGCAACAACTTCAACATAATCAACATAATCGGAATTTGCACCAACATTCATGTACAATTCATCATAATATTCAATATACAACATCTATAAATCAATCATATAATTCATCAACATATAATCTTCATCACATGACAATCATAATCATCATAGTATAACATCACAACTTCATTTCAATACCAAATCATCATAATTCATTTGACCATAATGTTCGTTACATAACATGTATAAACATAAAAACATACACCTCATCTATTTATTTCATGATAACATCATTAAAGAACATCACTAATACATGTCGAAATCTTCATAATAACATCATTCACTTGACCATCATTACATAAGCAATCAATGCATAATCATCATACAAGTTTCAACATATAATTAACACCATAACACAACAACGCCCAATCATTATCCTCTAGATCAACATTAATATCAAATCATATTCAACACATAGCAACATCTTTACAACAATACCCCACAACATTCGACTACATCATAAACAACCACTATCCCATTTACCGGTTAATTCATAACACATCATATCATAATCGATCACAATTGCATGGTATGCCACAACAACATAATAATAACATCATATAACATCATAATTTATAATCACAACACATATTCATGTGACCGGTGTCCACATTTCATGATTCGACACATTAGAACATACATATTGAAATGTAATACTCCCCGTACCTTAAAATATCGCTTTCTTACGGTTTCTCTTCGAATTCTATGGTAATCCTCTAAGCCATATCCTCTTCTCCTTGTTCTTCAGACCTTTTCTCCTCTTTTCTCCAAATGTTACGAATAATATGTTTCTCTTCTCACTAATCAGTATAACACACACCCCAAATACTCTTTTCCAACATTGCCCTCAACTTAGTCTCCACAATTGAGCAACATATCCCCAAGACCTTAATTCTTTTATTTTAATTAAATAATAATAATTTGAATAATCTAAAATAATCATCCTTAATATTACTACTTACTAAAATAATTTCGAATAATCTCATCATCAACATAACAACATTCAACAAACACCAAATAATCGACAATAACAAACTACACAATTGAATCACGAAATCGGGGCGTTACATGCAAAATATTAAATTAACCGAGACCACTGACAAAGCAAAGAAGATGACATACAATAAGAAACGAGGGAACCAAGAAGCGAAAAATACATTACTTGAGACCATTTCAGCTGCTTACGAAGTTGTTTTTGTGACCACTGCAACAATGATGCTTACGAAGTTACTTTGGGACCACTGAAAACGAAGATTTCTTCTTTGAACACAACGATAACTTGTTCCTTGACAACAACACACCTCCAAGACAACAACAATGACTTCTTCTGCTAGGGCACACTCTTTTGAAATGTTTGTGTCGCGTTTCATTTTCTCTTTTATGAACATTACCTTATCAACATTTCCACCACGACAAATTTACATTCAACATATCACATTTAACGAAAACAAATTTTACAATTGGAATGTCATATTTGCCTCTATTAATAAAAACTAATGGGAGAGACCACATTTAGGGATGTAAAATTTTGTAAGGATCATTGTTTGAAAAAAAAATTAGAGGGACTAAACATGAAAGTTGACATATTTACATGGACTAAAAATATATTTAATCCATCAAACAAACACATCATTATAGATGTTATTTTTTATTTCTTACTCTCTTCGTCCGAAATTATAAGATATTTTGGGTGTTTTACACGAATTAAACGATATAATAATCATGGTCTGGAAAAGTGAAATACCATATAATTTTACAAGATTGTCTTTAATTAATTATAATGAAATATAATTTGGGAGAGTGTATAATACATTATAAATATTAAAAAAAAATAACATAAATCATTATGAAATATATTATTTTGAGAAGATCGAGAGAGTTAAATTTTCCAGTGTCATTGTCCACGTTCTCCACGTCTGAAAATAGTAAAATCCACTACTCCGCCACGTGTCCAAGAAGTTGATGATGCATGAATTGCATTGCACACTGTCTAAAAGAAAAAACTATGAAGAAATAGTGATGACAAAAAAATCGGAACAGAACGATAGTAATGAATGTGGTGAATGCGTTAATGATAACTCGGTTACTAACTCGTAACCAACTCGCTGGCAATGAAGAAATTCCCTATGGATCAATGTGGTGGTTCATCTATGCCGGAATTTCATGTTTACTTGTTATCTTCGCCGGAATCATGTCAGGTCTAACCCTAGGTCTCATGTCACTCGGTCTTGTTGATCTTGAAATTCTTCAGCGTAGTGGTTCTTCATCGGAGAAAAAGCAAGCAGGTCGGTTTCTCTTTTCGTCTAGATTCCAGTTTTTTTTTTTTACCTTTTCAGCTTATTCTGCAATAGAATTTTTCTATTATAGTATAGGATTAGATTAGGAAATTTTGAATGTCAATTGTGCTTTTGGTGTGTTTTTGTGCAGCTGTTATTCTTCCGGTGGTTCAAAAACAACACCAGCTTTTGGTGACTTTGCTTCTGTGTAATGCTGCTGCTATGGAGGTAATCTTGATTGCAAATTTGCAATGTGCCAATGCTTCTGTTTTATATCAAATTTTGACTCCTTGTTAGAAACTATGAATCACGGACACCGGAAACACGTTATAGTAATAATTTAAAAATTAAACTAAAAGTAATCACAAGTATAGGCTTCGGAAATAGATAGACACTGACATCGACACACCTTAGAAAATAATCTACATTGTTTAGAACAACAAACGTATTTATTATTAGCATTATTATTATTACAACTCCTTAGATCAATTTCAGTCGCCTTACATGCAAAGTTTTCGCAAGACTCGGTCATTAGAAAATAACCTCTTGAAAATAGTGTTGGTGATTAAATTAACACAAAAGTGTGAAATAAGAAAAATCTGATTAGGCAGACTAGAATAGTTTGTTTGAAGTGTTTATTATGGCATGGTTTCGGAAGTTAGGCCATGCTGTGCCCGTCTTGCAGGTTTGATGTTGAATCATTGGTTGTGTTGAGTTTGATTCCTAAATCATGCCTAACTTGAAAACAGTTGTTGGCATTGAAACTTTCAATTTGCAGGCACTTCCGATATACCTAGACAAGCTGTTCAATCCGTTTTTAGCTGTCATTCTCTCGGTGACTTTTGTTCTGTTTTTTGGGGAGGTATGTTATTTTTCTATGTTTCACGGTTCTGTGGTTTAGCATCAATATTTGCACCTAATGAATATCAGGAGGTTGATTGTTTTAGCTCCTTTTTCATCTCTTCTCTTTAAACTATCTTTTACTCACTGATTTCAGGTTATTCCTCAAGCAATTTGTAGTAGATACGGCCTTGCTGTCGGTGCCAACTTTGTATGGCTTGTACGAATTTTAATGATGATCTGTTATCCAGTTGCTTATCCTATTGGAAAGGTGATATACCATACCATACATGGTTTAAACTTTGAAGTGCTAGTCCTTCTTAGTGTATGAGCTGTTGATGTGGTTGGTTTGTGCATTTGCATGTATGAGTTATGTTTCTTTCATTTTCATTGGATAATCAAGTATAATATAATTAAGGTGAATGAAAAAACAAATTAACAGCATATCAAATCAAGACGCTTCCATGAAACATCTATATGAAAATGTGGTAGTATATGGATTTGCGTGTATGAGTTATGTTTCTTTCGTTTTCATGGATAATCAAGAATATTATGATTAAGGTGAGTAAAAAAAATTAACAGCATATCATCTCAAGACGTTTCCATGAAACATAAAATATGGGTAAATATGTATCAGGCTTATAAAAAAGTAAGTTCTTTTTGTAGTCTTGTTTGGTTTAAACTGAATTTGGAGTGTCAAGTGAGTGTAATAAGTCTCGCGTTGGATGAAAATGTGAGTTTTGAGCGACATATAGGTGATGGGATCTATATACTCAATGCCTTAAGATTATTGGTGAAGATGTGTTGCTCTTAGCCCAATTCGAAGTTCTCCTAGGTGTTTTAGGCTCCTCTTGCAATCCAACATTATATTTTTTAGCAAATAATCAACATCATAGGCATTACTTTTGGTCGGAACCAAGGTCCTCAGCTTTTTATCATATCCAAGTCAAATAACCTTAAAAAATGTTGGTATCGGCTCAACTTATAGTTTGGTTAACTTGATTGTGAAGTTGCCTCAAGGATTTCTTTTTGTCACTGATGTTTATCCAGGTTCTAGATTGGTTATTAGGTCACAATGAAGCGCTATTTAGGCGAGCACAGTTAAAAGCTCTTGTCTCCATCCACAGTAAGGAGGTATGAAAATATCTAGATTTTATTATTATGATTTAATTTAAAAATCAGCCACATTGAGTTTTCTGAAGTTATGAAAGTATAATACCATTATAGTTATTGGTGTTTGATTCACAAGTGTTGGATTCCTTGTTTTCAGTATGGTAAAGGTGGCGAGCTTACCCATGATGAGACAACAATTATCAGTGGAGCTCTAGATTTGACTGAAAAGGTATACACCGCAATTTATCCAGTATATGATGTTGAATGTCAACCTGTTTATTATGTTTCATTATGTGACAGTAAAATACATTTTGCATTTATGCGATTCAATACATCAGAGTTTGATGAGTCAAAAAAAAAAGAAATGCATCAGAGTTTGAAGTTTCTCACCTATTTATAATTTCAATACACATTGATGATGATGGAGTGTAGAACCTTGTGAAGGTTGTTCTATGAATCTGGTAATTAATAACTAGTTAGTATCTTGTATTTGAGGATGCTAGGACCGGTCAAGGGACATGGAGTGGGAACTAGGGTACATTAAGAGGGAGCTTAGAAGAGTTTATTGGGTTTGTTTTATGACTTGATAGTTTGGGAGAACTTAGGAAAATAGCTTATTTTATTCCTCAATATCGAAAAAACTTGAAGTATTGCAAATCCTGTTTTAGAACATAACATCATGTATGATGGGGTGGGAACTGCTGTGGTACCTATCAATGCAACACCCCTGGTTTTATTCTGGCAATTAGCATTTTTTTAGCTTGGACATAAATTCATTTGATGCGTAACGATCCTACCCATTGTGCGTGCCTAATAAATCTGAATCAATTGCTAATCATTAACGATATTTACTTGTGTAAGACATTTTATGCATCCTTTTTGCAGCAAACATCAATGTAAATTTCCGTTTTTTGCCCATAATAATCTTTTTCGTTGACCAGACTGCTGAGGAGGCTATGACTCCTATTGAATCAACTTTTTCGTTGGATGTTAATTCAAAATTGGACTGGTGAGTGTCTTGATGATGCCTATTTTATACTGTAAAAAGTGTAGAATTATTGTTTAGAAGATACTAAGTATACACAATCACTGTCGAATTATTGTTTACCAGGGAGGCAATGGGAAAAATTCTTGCCCGCGGGCATAGCAGAGTTCCTGTTTATTCTGGCAATTCGAAAAACATTATTGGGCTTCTACTGGTCGGTGCTAAATCTTCCTCCTTATGATTTTATTTAATTTCTTTTCTTTTTTTTTTTTAAAATCACTTTCAGAATTTTCTTCCTGACCTTGATTCATTGTTCAATTAGGTTAAGAGTCTTCTCACTGTCCGGCCAGAAACAGATACGCCTGTCAGTGCTGTCTCCATCCGGAGAATCCCACGGTGTGTTTGCGGCCCAGTTTAATTCTCCTAAAAGTTTTAGTTGTTAAGTGGATCCATGTGAATGATTTGTATATCTCTATTGACATAGTTTCTTCCTGAAGTGTCCTTTTCCCTTGAAAGGAAGTGATTAGACAGAAGCTCGTTAGTGGTTCACATTTTTTTTTTTTGGTTTAAAGTTTAAGTCAAGTATCTGTATTTTGTAATGGTTAATATTACAGAGTTCCAGCAGATATGCCTCTCTATGATATACTAAATGAGTTCCAAAAAGGAAGCAGTCATATGGCTGCTGTTGTCAAGGCTAGGGGGAAAGGAAAATTGCCTCCACAAACGACTGATGGCGAGAAATATGAAGAAAGCAAAAGGGTTGGTGCCGACTCACAGTTGACTACACCGTTACTACAGAAGCAGGATGAGACGACTGAAAGTATTGTTGTTGACATTGACAAGCCTTCAAGACCTCCGTTACCTGCTTTGCAACGTAATGATGCCGCAACAAATGGCTCCCCTACAGAAAGTATTGAAGATGGTGAAGTGGTTGGAATTATCACTCTAGAAGATGTATTTGAAGAACTTCTGCAAGTAAATTACAGTAATTTGAGAAGTTCTCACCACACTCTGGTTAGTTAATACTTTTTCCGCTAAAAATTAATTGTATTTTTTAAATGATGCAGGAGGAGATTGTAGATGAGACAGATGAGTATGTCGATGTTCATAAGAGGTAATGAAGTAAAACACATTTTTTACATATTTATACAAATTATGTTCATAAGAGTATGTCGATGTCAAGTAAGGGTAATTATATACAAGTAACACATTTTTTACAAATATATTGCTACAACTATTTTTCTTAATAACTGAAATTTGCAAGAGGTATTGTGATAAGGGGCAGAGGTAGTATTGCTGAATTTGAATATTATAATATATTTTATGTTGCAGAATACGTGTTGCTGCAACTGCTTCCACAGGTGCACGGACTTCATCAATCCGGAGGTTGACTGGGCAAAAGGGAACAGTGAGTGATTAATAATTATGGTTTTTAAACTGTTTTTAATGTATGGATCTTGTTGATCATAAAAATTAATCTTTTTCTTCTGAAGAGAGGGTTATATGGGATTGGGGTACTGCATCTTAAGTTTTCTTTACCCGCCATTTTTGTGCAAATAGGAATAATATGGTATTTGGTCAAGCAGTCTAGTGTTGGAATTCATCATTTTAAAGGTGAACAAGTGGGATGTCACGGATTCGAACCCGTAGCCTACATCTGATATCTTTGCACAGCTATCAACTAAACTGACTCAAGAAATTTAGTATTAATACTTTAATAGAAATGACATGTTCAGCCGGAAGTAGAATAGGAAATTTAGCATTAATATGATGAAACAGACTTTTAGCATGACTATTGATTGTCATACTCATATCGTTGCAATTTTATTTGCAAGAGAAATATAATATTGTGCAGATAGCATAAATTTAGACTTTAAATTTAATGATGAAAAATGACATGAATTCTCTGTAGTAATTCATTATTCAAGTGACAGGGGCAAGTGGAATTTTTTAATATCCTTTTCTATATTCAGGAAAATTGTTCCTTGTATCAGTTAAGCCTTTGTTGGTGGGTAGCAGTATTTTTAATAATTGGAAGTTAGCTTCTTCTGCCTCAAGATATCAGATGAGTTGTATTACTTGTGTATATCACAAGCTTTTCTTATCTAGATAATTTGTTGTTGAAGAATGATTTAAATTTAGTAGATTGAATGTTGTCTGTAATACAAACACAGGTGCTTATTTTTTAAAAGAAAATGATTTTTGTCTTGATTTTAACCATCCAGGGAGGCCAAAATAAGCCAGGGACTCTGAAGAAGTCCGCCGAGGAAGATGGAAAGCTAGAATAATTTTGTCAACCTAGTCGGAAGAGTTGAGTTTGTCATATTGAGGCCATTATTTTTTTCTTTTGTATAGATATTTTCAAACAAATGTGATAAAGGTCATATCTCTCTCTCACACACATATACATATCATGAGTTGCCTGAGTGTTACCTTAGAATGTGTAAATTCCATGTTGAAAAAGGAACAAATGTGTACTGTGGTATTATAGTGCAAGCTTTTTGTGAGCTAATACTATATAAATTTCTGATGTAACTCTGAAAAATTACTGCTAACTAAATAACGTTTGGAAAAAAAAATACTGCAAAAGAATTAACTGGTGGTAAGTAGATATACCAAAGCATTGCTGCACCTTTCATCTTCGTGAAAGACCACTGATAAAATGTCTACGACACGTTAAAATGAATTGCCTCGCCTATGTTGTTTGTGTCTTGTCACTCCGTTGATCCACTGGATAAACTTTGACAATAGAGTGATGATGATGACAATGGTGGAGGCCTCTGTT
Source organism: Lathyrus aphaca (assembly GCA_963966055.1). Taxonomy (NCBI): domain Eukaryota; kingdom Viridiplantae; phylum Streptophyta; class Magnoliopsida; order Fabales; family Fabaceae; genus Lathyrus; species Lathyrus aphaca. Next base: position 61,862,074 of record OZ014519.1, on the reverse strand, counting down.
GATTGGGTCTTGTGACTGATAAACATTGACAATAGAATGATGATGACAATGGCGGAGACGAGAGAAGTAATAATAATATATATACTTTTTTTAAATTTCTTTCAACTGAATTGTAGTATATTTTCAAGTAGATCACAGAACACTCAGTAGCTTTTGCAAGGAATTCGAGTTGTTGGAAAAAGACCAACAATTAGTCGCTCAACAAGAGTTTGTGAATGTTGGTAATGCTTTTTGTAAGATTCATCAATAAGTAAATTTACACTATCCGTTTTTAAGTTTTAAAATGATTGTCGTATTTAATAAAATTAATTGTCTGCAATTTTAATTTCAATTTTTATTGTACCTCTAATTAATATTTTGAATATATTGTTTCCTCATTTTGTATTAATATTAATTTGAATATATGAATGGTTGATAAGGATAATTTGATAAAATTATTATTCTTGTTTATTTATTACTTTTCTTATTTTATATGGAAGAGTGAAATATGACATTTATTTTAGGAGGGAGGGAGTATTATTTATCTAGCATTTACACAACTTGAAAAGTGATAATTTCTATATAATGAAGAATGCTATGGAGATTGAGAAGTATATAGTGTGTGCCTTGGAAAAACTGTTTGACTGAGGAGTCAAGAGTCAATTTTACACAACGTCTCCGTTGTTAAAAAGCGAATATTCTTTTCATTCTTAACGGTGAAGAGTCACCTTTAAGATATCCGAAATTGCTATCGCAAAAATATGAAAGTTAAACATTTGTACGCCTATTTTATAAATTAAAACACTTGCGTAAGTGAGCTGTCAAAAGTTAATATGGAGATATCTTCTATACGTATCAAAACATTTTTTAAACGAATCATTTCTATTTTGTCAAAAATTAATACGGAAATTAACCTTTATATTGATGTATTGATGGAAAGTGAGTTTGTAGATTACTTCTAGTTAGACTAATCCAGATGACACATTTAAAACTCGTGATAATGTGTATTTCACAACGTAGTGGATATCAAGGAACTTAAATTTCATATTAACCCTTAGGATAATTTCTCTTGGACAATATTTTTGTCATAAATTTGTCATACAATCAGAATACCATAATTTTATGTAATCAAACTATACATAGTACAATTAAAATACAATCAAAATACCACATATAATTCAATCAAACCATTCACAAATGTAATTCAATTAAAATACCATATATTAAGCCAAAGGCAATACGTTGTTCACAAATTACAAACCAAAATACAAATGATCAAAATCAAAGAAAAAGTCAACTACCGGGTATATCTAATCCTTCGGTTTCTCCCATGTTTATTGTATTACAAAGTATTATGTGTCTCGGCTAGCATGACCTCTATAGTGACTTCTCATAAGTGCCTTCTAGAAACTCTCATCTCTATACCCACTCGTCCAATAGCCATAATACGCTAGCATGCAGGTAACACATAATGACAAGATTTTCCCTAGCATGTCCCTCCTTTAATATCTCCTGATGAGTTGGCCTAGGTGACTCTCCCTCTACATCTGGTGTCAAATAAGGATGTGATGCTCTGAAAACCATTGGAAGTATTTGAATGCAAAACTCCATGATTGAGGAGATGACACACTGCATACATCCTCTGGGATTAGATGATCAAGTTACTCTAAAAATATCTCATCAAGATCTCTATGGCAGATTGTTGGAGGAAAAGCAACATCGGGGTCTCTAGGAATACTCTGCAAATACCCGAACTGGTGAATGATTCGCTTAGGTAGATATCTATACAGGTATGCTAATGCATGGATGAAGGAAGACTTATAAGGACTGAATGATATTACCTATACCAACAAGATGCATCTTATTTTTGGTAGCCTAACAAATAAGTATTCCATAGTTAAACATGCTTGACTTGAAGTAGTATTTGGATGGGTGACCTTCTAGGAAGTTTCTATACAGGTATCTATACAGGTATGCTAATGCATGGATGAAGGAAGACTTATAAGGACTGAATGATATTACCTATACCAACAAGATGCATCTTATTTTTGGTAGCCTAACAAATAAGTATTCCATAGTTAAACATGCTTGACTTGAAGTAGTATTTGGATGGGTGACCTTCTAGGAAGTTTCTCGGAAAATGTTTGAGTGAAGATAAATCATGCTGACAAGACAAGTGTTGGTTTGTGGGACCAGTCGGTAATCCTGAAAGAACTTCGGGGCATTACAAATGGTATCAGAGTAGGCCTCTCCAACTACGATGTGGTTCGGGACGAACCAAGCGGAAAATGGTGGGCAAGTAACATCCGAGGCCGAAGAGGGCGGAAAGTGGTTGTAACACTCGAGGCCGAAGAGTGGTTGCCACATCAGAATGAATGGATCTTGAAGCTATACAGGTGTGAGACTACATGGTTGACAAAATACTTATAAGGATTGATTGATACTATCTATATCAACAAGGTGTCTCTTCTTTTTGGTAGCCTAACAAATAAGAACTCCATAGTTAAGTGTGCTTGATCTGGAATAATATTTGGATGGATGACCTTCTAGAAAATTTCCCGGAATGCATGTGAGCGAGGACAAAGCATGCCAAAAAGACATTGTTAGTTTGTGGGATCAATCGATAATCCTAAAACAATCTGAGACGTTACATATCGAATATGATGTGAGTTTGATGATCCTACTTCTCGATTGTAAGGTTTGAAGAATTTTGGTTTAATAATCCAGAGCATAACTTCAATTAGTTTAGTTAATTACACAACTAATGAAATGTAGTATGAACTCTAGATTGTAATCACATTTCAAATTTCAAGCTTAAGGTTATAAATAAAAGGATTTAAAATAACACATAGGGGTATTCCAAAGATATGGTTCCCTACTTTTAAATTTTGGCGTGATATTTATAAATATTTTCATGTTGTATAATTTTACACGATTATGCATAGTAATTTTCATAGATTAAAGGGGAAACTATAATTCGATAGCTTTAGATAAAATTCAATTAAGTTAATTGTTGATTTTGAAATATATATATATATATAAAAGAATATTTTCATTGAAATAATCACTCTAATGAGTTTGTTCCATAACAAAACCATAACTCAATATTTGGGGCTATAAATAAGGGGGTGTATGTTTATCTAATTTTGTAGAAAATATGGAAATATATGGGTTTTTGGGTGATGGTTGGTTAAACAATAAAGTGGTTGTAAAAGTTTGTTGGAACACAATTAGTTTCTCATATATATCCTTGGGTTTTGAATATAATAAAGTATTCAAAAAATAATTAGGTAAACTAATGTTTATTCAAGTGTGCATGACTATAGACTAAAATTTCATATATAATTTAAGTTTTTATTCTGACTATCAACATTCAAAGAGAAGCTTAAATACCAAAATATGATGGATCAAAAGCTAAAGAACTATATATTGAAGAAGTCAACGTCTGAAGGTCAGAGTCTGAAGGATTCAACCTCTGAAGACCAAACTTTGAAGAAGTCTGTTTTTGATGATCAAAACCTGATCTTCTCAAAGACAAAGGACCAAGGTGATCATAATAGGTCAATGTTCATCTTTGAACATACTTTGTGACGTGAAGACCTAAGTTATATTTTGTATAGAGTCTGCCGAGATACAACTGTTAATTCCTTTTGTAGCAAAGGATTTTCAAACTAGCCCTCACCTAACCTGACTATTCGGTAAAACATCCCAACATCTTTTTTGAAGCTTTTCAAAGGACTCTACTATGTTGCATCTTCAACGGCTCGTTTTCTTCTCTATTTAAGGAGCTAAAGTACTTGAAGAAAAAGACACCAATTGACACTCTAAGAGAAGTTACTCTGTCAATATAAAAGCACAAAGCTAAACTTAGAATTTCTTATCCTTGTATATCTTAGAAATCCTTTCTTAAAAGAGTCTATTTGCGTTGTATTCTTTATACACCTCTAATTGTATATCAAGTGTATTTTCCCAACAACCATTTATCCGCAAGGTAGATTTTTAGAAGTCTTTTACTTTAGTGTTTGAGAAAAGGAAGTCTCTTGCTTGTGTGTTTGAGAAAAAAAGTTTCTTACTCTAGTGTTTGAGTAAATGAAGTCTCTTATTTGTGTGCTTGAACATAAAAGTCTCTTAGTTTAGTGTTTGAGCAAAGAAAGTATCTTGCTTGTGTGCTTGAGAAAATTGTAATCTTGAGTGATTATATTGAAAATCTCTTGTAAGTACAATGAAATTGGATTACTCTCAAGTTGTGAGAGGAACCAGGATAAGTCTATGTGATATTCTTCTTTCTTACATATTATATCTACATCCTACCTCTGGCAAAATCAGATTCTACAACTTTGTGTTTATAATTTGACTTAAGAGTTCTAAAAGAAAGAAAAAGTCAACACAATTCAACTACCCCTCTTTTGTGTTTTTCTCACCTTCAAAGTTAAGTGAACCAAATATAAGGACGGAATGTTGAACAACTGAGTGGTGGTGGTTGTGTAGTTAGATTAATAATGGATTGAATCCCCATGGTGTGTATAAGGATAATGGGTAAGGGAATACATAGTCGTGGAAAAGAGGTAATGATGTAAATATTTTAAGAACAAGAATGGGTCAAATATGATGACTATGTACCTTCAAAAACGTTTTTTTGTGTGTGAAGAAGATGTTGTCCAGAAAATGTTGTGTCATTAGAGATGTAAGTGCTATAAATTATGCATTGATGCGTTCAATTTATGGTTGTGGGTGAGAATCATCCCATCAAGATGGTATTTTGCGGTTTGAGTAAGGAAATGAAAGCATCAATTGAAGGTTGAGAAACACAAGAAAGGGGGTTTTGAATTGGGTTTCACCATTTGTTTTCTTTTTGCGGAATTATAAACTTTAATGCTAACAAGGAAATAAAAATAAATTGACACAATTATTTTTATCTTGGTCCACTATTAACAAATTCACTCTAGTCCACCCATCAAGTGATTTTCCTTATATAAGAACTTAATTCATTAATATTTGACAAGATTACAACCCTAATGGATACCCTCCATTGTCCTTTTGGGAATTTTGGCTAGACTAGCCCCCAAGGAAATCAACCTCTAAGTTTTAGAAAAAAACTTAGCCCTCACAAGTATCCAGACTATAGACATAGTCACTTGAGGAATCATCACCCTAGACAAGGCTTTGACTACCATAGAAAAGGATTTTTCATGTGTACAATAGTTGATTCTTATAAGCAAATCACACAATTGAAGAGCAATAACACAAAAGTGTTTCTAAGCAAGATATAAGCAACAAATCATTGTTATTCTACAAAAATATCTTAAGATGAATGCCTAAGAGATTATGAAGCACCAGTTATGTATTGTTTAAAAGATTTTCTTGTTAAGCACTACAACTTGTTTTCATTGAGCTTCAAGCTTATTCTTCTTGCTCCTTCATGAGCTATATTGCCTACATATTTCTTACCATCAAGTTTAACTAAGCTATTATACTTCACTATTGATGTTATACTTGAATAGATTCACTTGGATTTAACATGATTGCATCGTTTTTACACACACTGTTAGAACAATTTTGATTCTAATCATCTAAGAGTTTTGATGATAACAATTATTATTATGCAAAAATAGAAGTCCTAACTTATACTGAGAATAACTTACTTATTTATGTATTGTAGAAGTTCTTAAAAAGGAAGTTACTGAAAAGAAGGTTTGCTTCAATAGAAGAAGACTTGCGCTATCAAATAGAAGCTATATAAGTTAAAGAGAATCCTTCATTAAAGACATTATTAAAAGCTGCGTACCAAGAATTAATTCACTCTGATTGTTGTCTAGAAGATGGAGATTCTTTCATTAAAGCCTTAATTAAAAAATATTTGAATTAATGTCGGGAACAAATATCCTTGATTATGGAAGGTTTTATGGTATTAACTAATATCCATAATTGGCTCAAGATGTCTCCAACGGTCTTATCAAATCAAGCATTATATAAAGGAATCATTTTGAAGAGTAAAAGCTCTGGCTCCTACGACTTATACCACATTTGTTCATATTGCGCCATACAATTCTTTTAACAAATCACCTTGTGATTATAGCTTTATTAGAAGCAAGTTAGTTACTTTTTGTTATCATTGTAAAAGATAAGTATATTTCCTTGAGTGACTAGTTTAAGTCAGAAGACTCAAGAGGACATTGACTTTAGGTCATTGTGTGTATTCAAATATTGAATAGTGGATTAAGACCTCATTGATAGAGGCAAAATCACATTGGCGGGGGGACTGGATGTTGTTTGAGTTCAAACGAACCAGGATAAATTAAAGAGTATTTTAAGTCATTTTTATTAGTTATTGAAAACCCAATTCCAACCCCCTTCCTTGTGTTTTACGTCCCTTCAATTGGTATCAGAGCGCTAGGTTCTGAGATATACACTTAACCGTGTCAGTAAAAGATCCAGAAGTTAAAACACATGGCAGGCGTTGGCAACAACAACAATGACTACCAAAATGACAAGATCAATGCAAAACCTCCAGTGTTCAATGGTGACAACTTTGATTACTGGAAGGATGTTCTGGAGAGTTTCTTTCTGGCTCTAGATGGCGATCTTTGGGATATGGTGACAGATGGATACATTCATCATGTTGGAGCAGATGGTCAGAAGATTGAAAGAAAGAACATGACAGCTCAACAGAAGAAGGAATTCTGAAATCATCACAAAGCTAGAACCATACTTCTGAGTGCTATCTCATATACAGAATATGAGAAGATCACTAACAGAGATTCAGCCAAACACATGTTTGACTCCCTGAGGATGACACATGAAGGCAACACTCAAGTCAAGGAGACAAAAGCTCTGGCTCTTATCCAGAAGTATGAAGCATTCAAGATGGAAAAAGATGAAACAATTGAGAAGATGTTCTCAAGGTTTCAAATTCTGGTTGCTGGACTGAAAGTTCTGGACAAAGGCTACTCAACAGTAGATCATGTGAAGAAGATTATCAGAAGCTTGCCAAAGGCTTGGAGGCCCATGGTCACTGCTTTAAAGCTATCAAAAAATCTGAATAAGATATCTTTACAAGAACTGATCAGCTCCTTGAGAAGTTATGAGATAGAACTAGAAGAAGATGAACCTTAGAAGAAAGGTAAGACTATTGCTCTTAAATCTAATAAATCTGATTCTAAAGCATTGCAGGCAGAAGAAGAAGAAAGCTCTGGAGGCTCATCAGAAGAAGATGAATTATCTCTCCTATCCAGAAAGTTCAATAACTCTAGAAGCATCGTCAGAAGAAGTTCAGAAATACCAGAAGATCTAGTAACCATTTTGAAGCATCTTCTGGCCATAGAAAACCCAAAAGCAAAGAAGTAGTATGCTACGAATGCAAAGAACCTGGACACTACAAAAGTGAATGTCCAAAACTCCAGAAAGAGAAACCCAAAAAGAAATTCAACAGAGAAAAGAAAAAGAGTCTCATGGCAACATGGGATGATTCAGAATCATCTGAAGATGATTCAGACTCAGAAGATGAACATGCAAACATTGCACTAATGGCGAAAATATCAAAAGATGTTCAAGTATCAGAATCAGAGTCAGATTCTGACACAGAAGAGGTATTCTCTAAATCTTCTAGATCTCAATTAGAAGATAGTCTTTCAGAAATTCTTGAAAAATATTAGAAGCTTAAATTCAAATAAAAAGACATGAAACAAAGTCTAATATCTGAATTAGAAGAAGTTAGAAAACTTAAATCAGAAAACTCTGAGCTGAAGGAAAATATTTTTGAATGTAAAAATTCTTTTGAAAAACTTAAAGCTCAGAAGGAATCTGAATCAGAAGTTCTGCTTAATTCTAATAGTATCATAAAGCAATATGATTATAGTTTTCAAAAATTTCTAGCTAAAAACATAGACAGGAACAAAATTGCCTCTATGATCTATGGAGTTAGCAGAAATGGTAGAAGAGATATAGGGTATGTGAAAACCAAAGGAGAGGAAACTCTGAAGTTTAAAAAGATTGATGACTTGGTCATAAAAGTTAATACTCCTTTAAGTTCTCACTTTACCTATGGTCATAATCATGATCTAATATACACCAGTGAGTCATCTTATTCTACAAGTTCTGATATGAAACGTAAGATTAATCAGAAGTTTGTAAAAACTAACAAACAATGACCCAGAAATATATGGGTACCCAAAGATAAAATTGTGTATGTTGCAGATGTCTTTAACTGCCAAAATGAAACACGAATCATGGTACTTGGACTCTGGATGCTCACGACACATGACGGGAAGAAAGCATATGTTCCAAAGTCTTGAGTTGAAAGCTGGAGGCTATGTAGGTTTTGGAGGCAACCAAAAAGGAAACATTATTGGCTCTGGAACTGTTGGTAATGGCATTCTTCTCTCTATCTCTAATGTTCTATTAGTAGAAGGATTAATGCATAATCTATTATCCATAAGTCAATTAAGTGATAATGGTTATGACATAATCTTCAATCAAAAGTTTTGTAAAGCTGTTAGTCAGAAAGATGGAACAATCCTCTTTAGTGGAAAGAGAAAGAACAACATATAAAATAAAACTTTCTGAACTGAAAAGTCAGAATGTAAAATGTCTAATGTCTGTGGAAACTGAGCAATGGGTCTGGCACAGAAGATTGGGACATGCTAATATGAGAAGATTATCTCAAATTAACAAACTCAATCTAGTCAGAGGACTTCCAAATATGAAGTTCAACTCAGAAGCTCTGTGTGAAGCATGTCAGAAAGGCAAATTTTGAAAACCTGCTTTTAAAGCTAAAAATGTTGTATCTTCCTCTAGACCATTAGAACTTCTGCACATTGATTTATTTGGACCAGTGAAAACTGCTTCAATTAGTGGCAAGAAGTATGGATTAGCGATCATAGATGAATATAGCAGATGGACATGGGTAAAGTTTCTTAGACACAATGATGAGTCAATTAATGTATTTCCAAACTTCTGCAAACAAGTTTAAAATGAAAAAGAGTTTAGAATTGTCAAAGTCATAAGTGATCATGGTGGAGAATTTGAAAACAAAAAATTAGAATCATTCTTTAATGAAAATGGCATCTCTCACAATTTCTCTTGCCCTAGAACCCCACAACAAAATGGAGTTGTAGAACGTAAGAACATAACATTGCAAGAGATGGCCAGAACCATGATCAATGAGACTAACATGGCTAAACACTTTTGGGCAGAAGCAGTAAATGCATCATGTTATATTCATAATAGAATATCTGTAAGACCTATTCTGGAAAAGACTCCTTATGAATTGTGGAAGAACAGAAAGCCCAACATTTCATATTTTCATCCCTTTGGATGCACTTGTTTTATTCTGAATACTAATGATCATCTGAATAAGTTTGATTCTAAAGCACAAAAATGTTATATGTTAGGATACTCTGAACGTTCTAAAGGATACAGAGTATACAATACAGAAACACGAATTGTCATAGAATCTATCTATGTCAGATTTGATGATAAGCTTGGTCTTGAAAAACCAAAGCAGAATGAATCTCTTGCAGATATAGAAGTTGAAATTACTACAAACAGAATTTCGGAAGAACAACCATCTACAGAACAAGACAAGACAATCACTCCAACAAGTTCTGAAGAACCCACTCATAAGAAACTATCCAGAAGCACATTGAATCATCCAGAAGATAAAATCTTGGGAAAGAAGGATGATCCAATCAGAACAAGGTCATCATTCAGAAATTCTGAATAATCTCTAATGGGACTTGTCTCTCTGATTGAACCAACTTCTGTAGAAGAAGCTCTCTCAAAAAATGATTGGATACTTGCAATGCAAGATGAACTCAATCAATTCACCAGAAATGATGTGTGGGACTTAGTACCTAGACCCAGAGGATTCAACATCATTGGCACCAAGTGGGTATTCAGAAACAAGCTTAATGAACAAGGAAAAGTTGTCAGAAACAAGGCACGACTGGTTGCACAAGGTTATAGTCAACAAGAAGGAATAGACTACACAGAAACCTATGCACCAGTCGCCAGGTTAGAATCTATTAGACTTCTAATTTCGTTTGTTGTCAATCATAATACCATTCTATATCAAATGGATGTCAAGAGTGCATTTCTAAATGGTTATATTGATGAAGAAGTGTATGTGCACCAACCCCCTGGCTTTGAAAATACAAATTTTCCAGAACATGTATTTAAACTTAAAAAATCCTTATATGGTCTGAAACAAGCTCCCAGAGCTTGGTATGAAAGACTAAGTAATTTTCTTCTGGGAAATAATTTCATCAGAGGGAAAGTGGATACAACTCTTTTCAGTAAAAACATTAAAAATGATATTCTGATATGCCAAATATATGTAGATGATATTATATTTGGTTCCACTAAAAGTTCCTTGGGAAAGGAATTTGCTGAGTCTATGCAGGCAGAATTTGAAATGAGCATGATGGGAGAATTAAAGTTCTTTCTAGGAATCCAAATCAATCAAACATCAGAAGGAACTTATATCCATCAAAGCAAATATGTCAAAGAACTTCTGAAGAAATTTGACTTATCAGAAAGTAAGATCTCTAAGACCCCTATGCATCCTACGTGTATTATGGAGAAGGAAGAGGTAAGTAAGAAAATAGATCAGAAGATCTACAGAGGTATGATTGCCTCTCTCTTCTATCTAACTGCATCTAGACCAGATATTCTATACAGTGTATGTCTATGTGCCAGATTCCAATTAGATCCTAGAGAAACTCACTTAACAACAGTTAAGAGAATCTTTAGATATCTGAAAGGTACTACTAATCTTGGTCTATGCTACAGAAGATTCAAAGATTACAAGATTGTAGGTTACTGTGATGCTGATTTTGCTGGAGACAAAACAGAAAGAAAAAGTACTTATGGAAGTTGTCAATTTCTGGGAGACAATCTAATTTCCTGGTCAAGCAAAAGGCATTCATCCATAGCATTATCAACTGCAGAAGCTGAATACATTGCAGTAGCTGGATGCAGTACTCAGATGCTCTGGATGAAAAATCAGCTTGAGGACTTTAATATTTATGAGAGTAACATTCTCATCCTATGTGATAATACTTCTACTATTTGTCTCTCTAAAAATCCAATTTTACATTCTAGAGCTAAACACATAGAAGTTAAACATCATTTCATTAGGGACTATACTCAGAAGGGAATATTATTTTTAAAATTCATAGATACTAATCACCAATGGGATGATATTTTTACAAAACCCCTTGCTGAAGATAGATTTAATTTCATTCTAACTAATCTTAGCATGGAATTATGTCCAGAATGAAAAATGTTTAATTACATGTTTTTATCTCTCAGAAGTTCTGAACTGGTTATTTTATTTATTCAGAAGTTAGTTTAATGATCTGACTGTTTATCTATGAGAAATTCTGTTTCAAAAGAATAACATGCAGACTCTGACATCAACACATGTCACTCAACCTCTGAGGACCCCTAGAAGCTCATAATACGTGTTCTAACTCTGAAGCAGGACAGAACATGCAATCAGACAACTGTCTTATGCAGAAGGACACGCGTTCAACTTCTGGGAAACTGAAAAGGCTGAATTGACACAATAGAGGCGCAAATCTTTTTGGTAACTGTTCCAAGATCTCTATGCCTTCCCTTTTGTCAGCTAGCATTTATTACTTTCTAATCATGATGTTTTCAGCATTTATTATTTCCACTAATTATGTTTTATTATCAAATGAAATTTTTCCTATTTAAACTCACTTTGACCTTCACTTTTTCACTTTTACCATTCACGTTGTTTTCACTCTTTCCTTTTCACCCTGAATTTTCCTACTTTTACTCTGCAAATTTTTTTGTAAACCCTAAAACCCTCATCTTAGTAACAATGGCTTCAACCTCTCAACTAGAAAAGGATTCATCCACATAAATGCTACATGTATCTCCTGTCAAAACACTCCTCACCTCTACTGACAAACTTGAAGTCTTATGTGAGTTGTTCATGGATTTTGAAAGTTTAAAAGAGAATGGTTTTGATCTTCATCCTGCCGTCAAAGCTCAAGGGTGGGAAAAGTACTTTGATCGTCTCATGGGACCAGTCTTCCCCAAGTTGGTCAAAGAATTCTGGGTATTTGCAAGTGCTTCAAATTCCCATGTTACCTCTTATGTTCTAGGGAAGAGGATCATCATCTCAGAAGATCATATTGCAAGACTCATACAATCTGATGGCAATGGAATCAAGTGTTGTGAAATGGATAAACTCTTAGACACAAAACTGGTGGCAAAAGAGATTTTCACCCATGGACAATCTTCAAACAAAATCAAAGATCTGAAGGATCATCTGAGGATCTAGGCAAAAATCATTCTGGGAAGCATATGTCACAGGAAGAGGAAAGTTGGGGAAGGAACTTCTCAAAAGGCTGCTAAAACAGTCAAAAAGAAAGGTAACTCTTCATCTTCTCAATCTGATTACGTTTCTGTTGTAGAAGCTGTAAAAGTGGTCATGTCTGAACCAACACCTTCTGAACCCATCCCTTCTTCTAAATCCAACATTGCTTCTGATCCAATTCCTTCTGTGATACCTACATCTGCTGCCACACCTTCTATCATACCACCACTAAATCAACCAGAAATTGAACACAATCAACAACAAAATCTAGATGATTTCAACATACCCATTGATCCAACTCCACCCTCTGATATAAACACACCCCAATTTGTTGAAACACATACAGAACTTCAAAATGTTCTATTTGATATTGATGCATTCCAACCATTTGAATCTCACCAAAATATTCATATTCAAACTTCTGAAACACAACAAACTAGTGCCTTTCAACCTATGCACGTTGACTTAAACACACTTATTTTTTACCTATCACCAATAAGAGAAAAATCATTGTCCTCCTATGAATCCACTCCACCAAACTCACCCACATTCATCACAATTCCAGATACTCCTCCAGAAAACTCTGAACCAGAAGACCCACTTAGAACTTCCATTGACATAGAGGCTCTCTAAAAGTTATCTTCTGTCACAAACAAAACTGCTATTCCTGCTCCAAAACCTAAACCCACCAAAACACACATTGATTCACTTCTGCTAGATTTTGAAGCAGAAATGAAAATCAGACTTGAGAATTTGAAGGTATCCTACTCAGAGCTTCCTGATCCAGCTGATTTTGACTTTCTATGGGCAACATTCAAAAAATGGTTCAACATGGAGACCAAAAAGCTTAAAGATACCTGCTATGATATTGCTCACCAGAACTTCTGCGAGTATCTCAAAGAAGTGGTCTCCAACATTAAAAAGAACAAACCTCTACTTCTGGATGACAAGCCATGGACCGAACCAGAACCAGTGGAATCATACTCTGATCTTTAGATGGTTTTAGTTCCTTCCGAAGAAGTTCAGGAAAATGAATTTGTTCCAGTACCTTCTGCTGAAGAAAACTCTGAAGATCAAGCTGCTGCTACTACTGAAGAAAGTCTACCAACATCTCTCGTGATGAAGACCTTAGAAGAATTGAAGAAGGAAAATGAAATGGTCCAACAGAGGTTGGACAAGCAGGATGAAACTAATGCTGAACTGAAGACTATGATTGGAAAGCAAATGGAGTGATCTTCTAAAATCAAGTCCCTTCTGGAAGCATTAGTTACTAAGATGAACCTCATTCCCTGAATTTGTTTCTTGTTTTTTTTATCTGTTTTCTTGTTTGTTTTTTGATCATCTGTTTCTGTTTGCTTTTGGCCTTGGTGCCTATTAATGAAAACCCTGCTCTGTTTTGTTTCTTTATTATCATGTTTTACTTCTGCATTTTTTTAAACTTTTTGATTAATGACAAAAGGGGGAAAAACGTAGAAGATTTTGATCTATAGCAGTTTATCAAGATTAACCTCTAACATATTAATATTCTGATAAAACTGTTTGAGTTGTTATTCTAAATAGAAACAGGTTAAGTAATCAACTCAGGGGGAGCTAAAGCAAAGAACTTCTGATGGAAGAATTAATTTGTTGAAAGAACTTCTAATGAAAAATCTCTGAAAGGATAATTCTCATAATCCAAAGGGAGTCCTTCTAATACTTTTAACTCTATTCTTAAATCAATATAAATGTTTTGTCATCATCAAAAAGGGGGAGATTGTTATAACAATTTTGATTCTAATCCTCTAAGAGTTTTGATGATAACAATTATTATTATGCAAGAATAGAAGTTCTAACTTATGCTGAGAATAACTTACTTATTTATGTATTGTAGAAGTTCTTAAAAAGGAAGTTACTGAAAAGAAGGCTTGCTTCAATAGAAGAAGACTTGCGCTATCAAATAGAAGCTATATAAGTTAAAGAAAATCCTTCATTAAAGACATTATTAAAAGCTACGTACCAAGAATTAATTCACTCTGATTGTTGTCTAGAAGATGGAGATTCTTTCATTAAAGCCTTAATTAAAAAATATTTGAATTAATGTCGGGAACAAATATCCTTGATTATGGAAGGTTTTATGGTATTAACTAATATCCATAATTGGCTCAAGATGTCTCCAACGGTCTTATCAAATCAAGCATTATATAAAGGAATCATTTTGAAGAGTAAAAGCTCTGGCTCCTACGACTTATACCACATTTGTTCATATTGCGCCATACAATTCTTTTAACAAATCACCTTGTGATTATAGCTTTATTAGAAGCAAGTTAGTTACTTTTTGTTATCATTGTAAAAGATAAGTATATTTCCTTGAGTGACTAGTTTAAGTCAGAAGACTCAAGAGGACATTGACTGTAGGTCATTATGTGTATTCAAATATTGAATAGTGGATTAAGACCTCATTGATAGAGGCAAAATCACCTTGGCGGGTGGACTGGATGTAGTTTGAGTTCAAACGAACCAGGATAAATTAAAGAGTATTTTAAGTCATTTTTATTAGTTATTGAAAACCCAATTCCAACCCCCATTCCTTGTGTTTTACGTCCCTTCACACAATATTAAAATATTTTCAATGTTGTATTGTCTTCAGCTATTGCGTTGAAGGCATCAATTGGTAGATATCTTCATTGAGCTTCAAACACATTTCATTTTGGCTTCAGCTAATGGCATCAACCACTTGCATCATCTAACACTTCTAACAAACATTTCTTCAATCTATGCGATCTTCAATATATAGAGCTTGAGAAAATAAATTTGTTAGAGGGCATTCTTGGAAACATATTCCGACAATATAATCTCAACATTTACATGAAGGAATGGTCAACATCATAGTACCGAAAAAGTTGTCCTTGTGCCACCTTTTCGAGGTAGAGGTCATAGAGTAATAGTACTTTTATATTCAACACAAACCATTATGATCTTCAGTTGTCTAATATCTTCAGAGGCTTCAGATATGTATTTGATGAAGCTTGTTGTAGAAAATTCATTCTTGTAATCTTCATAATCTAAGTCTTCAGAGTCTCAGATCTCCGTTCAGTAGAAACTTGTCTTGAGAACCTTCAGCACTTGTTCTTTTTAGAAGCAATGTCTTCAGAATCTTCAGAGCTTATTCAATCATAACCTCATCTTCAAAATCTTCAGAACTCATTCAGCGCATACTCACTTGTCTTCAGAGTCTTCATAACTTCGCTCAACAGAACCTTGTCTTCAGAATCTTCAGAACTTGAACTTCATAAATAATTTCTTTAGAATCTTCAGAACTTCGTTCAACAGAACATTGTCTTCAAAATCTTCAGAACTTGCAGTATTAGAAGCAGGACTCTTGTAAAGCCTTCTAGGCTTACTTGTAAAGTCTCAATCAGAAGCTTCAAAACTAACGTTCTTTAGAACCGTTGTATTAGAAGCATTCTTGAACCTTGACTTTATCTTATACACAACATATGTTTTCTTCCAGAGTGTTGAGATCAGAGTCTGATGACGTCACACGTCTTCTTATTAGAGTCATACTCAGATTAGCAATATAGTTACACAGTAGACGGGAATCATAAAGTACAAAATTATTCTCTTAGATAACATGTGCAACTATCATCAAAATTTAAAGCCATATATAAAACCAAATTTTATTCTTACATCAACGATGATGAGATTCTACGATTACCAATAAAGTTAGGCTGTAATAAAAAAAAAACTCAAGAACTTCAGATCCATTAATACGACATATTACACTTTAAATACCAAGTCATTCTTAATAAATCTAGATGTTAATGTACCAAAACCTACTAAAATGAATTTAAACAACAATTACAATAAAATATAAGAATTACAATTATCATCTAGAGACATAATCTCAACTTACAAGATTTTCGAATAGTTCTCTTAGACCTATATTTAGGATGCTAAATAATCATATAATACAGTCCGCTGATCTTAGAAGGAAAAAAACACACACACACATGTATAGATACTAAGAGCACTTTTTAAAACCTAAAATTAAAGGTGATTGAGAACACTAAAAGAAGTACTTTTTAACTAAGAGTACTTATGCCAATTAAGAAGCATATAGATACACTTCCTCATAATATAAAACTTTCCCTGTTGTTGCCTCACCATTCTTCTCCACTTATCAAATCTTCTGCCCATGCTTCCCATGATTTTGAGTCTCTTATTGCTCAAAACTAGTAGTAACACTTTACACACAATTTATTCAAGTTAAGATACCCATCTGGTAGGTCAAAATGTGTTTATTGAGTCAGCATTTGAAATATCCAATTCCTCATATCCAAGGCTCCACTTGTTACCAACACACGTGATTTATCTCTTTCAAAATTTTCTCCTTATATGCTTTGTTTTCAGTTATATCATGTCGGGCTATTAGTGACTCTCACTTCTCTAAAAACAAATTAACACTGTCTAACCTATCATCTATCTTTTCATAACCGTAGGGGCCTCATTAACATTTGTTTCTACAACACGTGCAAGAACTTGTTTTATAGCAAAACTATGGTATAATTCCAACAAACTTCACGTGAAATTGAGTTTGCTTCCTCACAAGGTTCAACCATGTGACTCATGGGTTGATGTATTGAAGTTAATTAGCAACAATGGGTCCTAGTTAAATAATTTTATAGATTTTGAGCTATCGAAAGTAACACACTTATTATACCAAGAGTCAATATAACCTTGGGGGACAAGTTATTTCAAAGGGTTGGAATTTTGTGCTATTTTTTTTTCTATGAAAAGAAAGCTTCTTGTTGTTGGTAAGCCTAATGTAGTATGTGCTTTAAATGGGTTGAGATTTTTTCTGGATAAAAACAAAATTGGGGACAAAGACCGACCTAAAGAAAAGAAAAAATAAAAGAAATTAATAGTCTTAAAAGAATCTATAATAGGGTGGGATAAATATTTCGTTAAACAAATCTCTAAAAAACTACCAAATCGATTACATTACCTTGTGTTTTTTATTTGCTAACTTGTCTACAACTGCATAACTGTTTCTCTCTCTAAATGTGCAAACATATTTGCATTTTAATTAAATCTTTTGTAATTTATCCATTTTTTTAATTCCAATATAGTGTGTCACTGTTTTACATATCTATCAAAGCTCATTATAATAGAAAAAAAATTCTATCAAAATTATGGAACTAGGTATTTTTAAAAAGGAGAAGAACATACAATAATTATATAATAAAATAAAATAACACTTTATTCATTCATTTGGTATTTTCAAATATTTCATTGAGAGTATTAATTCATTTGGTATTTTCAAATATTTCATTGAGAGTATTATATACAATGTTACTAGTGGGTAGTAAGAGAGAATACCTAAAGACTAAAAAACATTCAACGAAACAATGCTTAAATAAAAGTCTAAGATAAATTATTCTTCCAACTTAAATATTTAAATTGTCTAAATCTAATTCTATGATCATATCATTATTCATTCCTTTAAAACCAAACCAATCATATCCTCAAAATTGTAGGAAAAATTAGTGTGTTACAAGATAAAATTTCTTCAAATACAAGCACTATGAAGGAGCCAACTTAACATGATGAATTAATAATAATAATAATAATAATAATAATAATAATAATAATAATAATAATAATAAACTGTTAGTTATGGTGGTTAGAGGTAGTTAAAGATAGGAATACAATGAGTACACTTGTGTATTGTAAAAATAGTAGAAATTATTGCATTATAAGTCTTATCTTTGTTATTTAGCACAATTATATTGAAAAACATCTAGAATCACGGGGGTTTCGAAGGGAAAAGAATTTAAAATTATATTAATATATCGAATTATATTTAAATTATATTAAATTATATTTAAAATTATTCAAATAATATATATATATATATATATATATATATATATATATATATATATATATATATATATATATATATATATATATATATATATATATTAATTACAAACAATTTAATTTATTTAAATTATATTTAATATATATAAACTTCATTAATATATAATTTAAAATATATTAATTTAAAATATATTTTAAATTATATTAATATATAAAATTATATTTAATATATTTAAATTATATTAAATTATATTTTAATATATTTTATATTATATTTAAAATTATTCAAATAATATATTTAAATATATATGTTGCCACCTTATTTTATATATTTATGGAATGAGTATAAACAATGAATGAGGGTGTAGCACCACTTGTAAAAAAAGTTTGTGTGTTTGTTTGCCATATTTTGGATCTGGGGTTTGAATCTCCCTTGCTCCAGACTCATTTTTATTCAATGTGTTTATTTATTTATAGGTTAATCTTAGAAAGCGCTCTCTAAGGTAATTTATTTAATTAAATTATTATATATGTTTTAAATACCAACATTTTAATTTATTTTAATTATATTTAATATATTTAAATTATATTAAATTATATTTTAATTTATTTTAAATTATATTTAAAATTATTCAAATAATATACTAAAATATATATGTTTTAAACACCCAGATTTTAATTTATTTAAATTATATTTAATATATATAAATTATATTAATATATAATTTTAAATATATTAATTTAAAATATATTTAAAATTATATTAATATATCAAATTATATTTAATATATTTAAATTATATTAAATTATATTTTAATTTATATTTAAAATTATTCAAATAATATATTTAAATATATATGTTTTAAATACTAACGTTTTAATTTATTTAAATTATATTTAATATATATAAATTATATTAATATATATTTTAAAATATATTATTTTAAAATATATTTTAAATTAGATTAATATATCAAATTATATTTAATATCTTTAAATTATATTTTAATTTATTTAAAATTATATTTAAAATTATATTTAAAATTATTCAAATATTATATATAAATATATATGTTGCCACCTTATTTTATATATTTATGGAGTGAGTATAAATAATGGATGATGGCGTAGCACCGCTGGTCAAAAAGGTTTGTGTGTTGGTTACCATGTTTTGGGTCTAGGGTTCGAATTCCCCTTGCCCCAGACTTATTTATATATTTTTTTGACATTTTCAGGTTAACCTAAGAAAGCGCTTTCTAAGGAAAGCGCTCTCTAAGGAAAGCGCTCTCTAAGGTAATTTATTAAATTAAATTATCATATATTTTCAGAAAACGTAAGAAAGCGTTTTCTAAGGAAAGCGCTCTCTATTGTAAAAACTATAAGAGACCTAAGAAAGCGTTTTCTATGAAAAGTGCTCTCTAAAGTCAATGATTAATTAAAATATAAAACTTTTCTAATCATTTTCAGAAACCCTTGCTAAAACGTTTTCTTACTCATTGCTTTCGTTCTTGCTCATTGCTTTCGTTCTTGCTTACTGCTTTCGTTCTTGCTCATTGTTTTCGTTCATTGTTCTGCATTTTCGTGATTGAAGTTGTTCATCGTTCGTTCGTTTCGTGGTTGAAGTTGTTGTTGTTCGTTCGTTCATTTCATGACTGGACTTGTTGAAGTGGTTGAGGTATGACATTCTTGCCTTCATCTCTAATCGTTCTTGTTGTTGTACATTGTTGTAGTTGTTTTAGCTGATGTTGTTGTTGTTCATCGTTCTATTCTTGCTGAAACCCATTTTAGGATGAGAACGATGCAAATTGTTCTTGTTGATGTTGTTGTTGCTGAAACATATTTGCTTGTGCGATGTTATAAACAATAGTTAGGGTACATTGTTGTTATTGTTCTGTTGCTATTGTTGTTATTGTTGCTGTAAGTGGCTTAGGTTTGGGATTATTATTTTGATGTTCTTATGTTTTGTTCAGGGTTAACATTTTGTTATCTTGTGCTTTTCTAATCTATAATTTGTTAGTGTTATTATGCACATCTTTGATTTGATATCTCTGAAAATCTCATTTTGAAACAAACAATGCATTTCATATATTAATCTTAAATTGTATCCATATTTTGTTTCTTAAATTCTACTGTCATTTCTTGAATTTGGAAAACATATTAGTCTAGTGTAAATATGCATTGTTTCTTAATTAAACTTATTAGTGATGCTATAAAACACAAAACAACTATATATTAATTCGTATTTGTTTGTCTATGTGCAGTGTCCTCGACAGAAAAATGACATAGACTACGGGTACTACGTTTTGAGGTTCATAAGAGAAATCATTCAATTGGATCGATTAGAGATTCCTAATCAGGTATGCATGGATATATAACTTAGGATTTATTTTAATATTTATCGGATATGTCATAATGCATATTATGGAGGAATTGTGTTTTAAGGTATATGATCTATAAAAGTGTTTTAAGGTATATGATCTATATTATGGAGGAATTATGTTTATCGGATATGTCATAATGCATATTATGGAGGAATTGTGTTTTATGTCATAATGTATATTATGGAGGAATTGTGTTTTATGTCATAATGCATATTATGGAGGAATTGTGTTTTAAGGTATAAGATCTATAAAAGTGTTTTAAGGTATAAGATCTATATTATGGAGAAATTGTATTTATCGGATATGTCATAATGCATATTATGAAGGAATTGTGTTTTATGTCATAATGCATATTTATTGTATATTATGCATATTATCGGATACTAACTAATGCATATTTTGTTTTGTTATGTAGTACTTTGAAGAATTCGTGTGTCCTCATTACACGCCCTCAAAAGTTGGTGAAATTATGGAGGAATTGTGTGAATATATTATAGAAAAAAGTATATTTTAAAAGTATAGGATTATGTAAATGAAATTGAATCATTTATTGTAAATGACTTGTGGTATGTAAATGAAATGGAATCATTTATTATAAATGACTTGTGGTATGTAAATGAAACGATTTATATTGTGATTTCTGGTGATAAATACCGAGAATGTTGAAATGGTTTATATTGGTTTGGAATGAATTGAAATGAAATGAAATGGTTTATATTATGAGTTGTAAATGACTTGTGGTATATGTAAATGAAATGGTTTATATTGGTTTGAAAAAATGGTTTGGAATGGATTGAAATGGTTTATACAGATTTATAAAAATGTGAATTATACAGGTTTCTGCATAAACAAATTATACAGGTTTCTGCATAAAAAAATGGATAAAATGAGATTTTAAAAAAAATCATTAAAATTATACGTAAAGCAAAGACATCGCTTTTAAGAAAAAACGCTCTCTATAGTCCACAAAAGAAAGCGCTTTTTTCAAAAAGCGCTCTCTAAAGTTATAGAAAAAAATGAAATTAAAATTATAAGTATACTTTAGAGAGCATTTTTAAAAAGCGTTGTCTAAAGAGGGACCAAAGAATGTGCTTTTACCCAAAAAGCACTCTCTAAAGTTATAGAAACAAAATAAAATTAAAATTATAGGTATACTTTGGAGAGCGCTTTTGGAAAACGCTGTCTAAAGAGAGACCAAAGAAAACACTTTTACCCAAAAAATGCTCTCTAAAGGTATGTAAAAAAATTAAAATTTTATACGTATACATTAGACAACGCTTTAAAAGCACTGTCTAAAGTCCCACTTTAGAGAGCGCTTTAAAAGCGCTGTCTAAAGTCCCACATTAGAGAGCGCTTTTTAAGGAAAAAACGCTTTTAAAGACCTACTTTAGAAAGCGCTTTTCCTTTAAAAGAGCTTTCTAAAGTAGGCTTTTAAAAGTGCTTTTTCCTTTGAAAAAAAGCGTTGTCTTTATCTATGACAACGCAACCTTAGAAAACGCTTTTAAGCACTCTTATAGGTAAAATAAAAAGCGTTTTCTTTGCCCTCGTTTGCCATAAGGAGACTAATCATGTCCTCAAGATTATAGGGAAAAAATTAATGTGTTACAAGATGAAATTTCTTCAAATACAAGCAATCCAAGTAGTCATCAAGATTATGATGTGTTCATGGTCTTTCATCTCCATCTTCAGAATCAACAATATCCAGACCAGTTCTTGCCAAGAAACTTTCCAGAAATACACAACTCCTGTCACATAAGACTGAAGCCAATGCTACAGCTTATGCAATACCTCTCCCATGATTCTGCACAAACTCTGATGATAAGATGTTCCAACATCTTTTTGAACATCACCAATCTTGAATCACAAGGATAATCAATCAAATATTTGTGAACTCCACAAACAACAATTGATCTTAAATCCTTGTATAATACCCTATCAGATAGTTCTACACAATCTAATCTTTTAATTTTGAAGGATTTTAAGGTTAGCTCCAGATAAGATTAGCAAGATCTCCTCATGTCATGGATAAACAATACTCCAGCTGAGCATAAACTCCACTAATTCTCAACTTCACACCCCTGATGAACATACTCTCAAACCGAAAAATAATCATGAGTTTTACACTAGTTCTCTGAGAATACCACAAAGAGCATAACTGATAAATATCCTTATATATCCATACAAGACACACTTGATTTTATATTCCAAAACAGATTCTCTTAGTTTGCTTGCTACAAAGGGTTCATACTGCCACTATCCATGACTAGTAGTAGAAGAAACTACCAGTTCAACAACCATTCTGATCAGACCTCCCAATCTGACATTCTTCCCTTGCTTCTAGCAATTGTTGGTCACATTGCTAGCTTTAATCATGACCAAAGTCGTGCATTTATCACACAAATTTGTAGATACATTTAGAAGCTTCTTTTATCTACCAATAAACATGATTGTTTCAATATCATTTAGGACTTCAACACAGAGCTCCAACGACAATCTCTAAGGATCACACCTTCAGTAGCTAGTTCAGGTCATCACAGACTAAAACACCATGAAGAGAAATATACAGCCACAAAGAGAAAAGTAATTTCTCAACACTTCTTGAATTATGATGTTTAGACTGTAGTTCTGCACTTTTACATCAGACATATACATAATCCTCCGTTAATGTATTTTCTCATTGGTTGAAAGCACAACATCTTTCAAAGACAGATAAGCATTTAGCTCCTGTCAGAGTATTTATTATAGGTTAGATGCATATCCTTATCAATATCAGACAAATACTCAACTCCTGTCAAGGTTTTTATCATATGTGATAAGGTAACCTTCTCACACAAGGTAGGAGATTTGGTTTGACATTCATTTCCTGCACACCTGTGGCACTTGCTAATCCCTATTTTATTAATCCACACCACCTATCCCTTCAAATTAGGTAAGTGGCTTGACCTGATATTCCACCATGAGCACAACTAACTTCCTTGGTTGAAGACTCAACATTTTTGAGATGATGTTCCAACATCAAATCTGACAACAATTTCAAACAAATTGATTTGACACTTACTACGGTTTTGGGGGTAACAACAATAGTAATCTATGTACAACTCTTTGCAGAGGGTACGAGAGTTCACCATAAGTTAATCATCTTTTTCTATCAGACCCAAATACATGCAGTGACTTGCATGATACATACCATTAACATGTCTGCATATTATACTCTTCATACGGGGACATCACATAATTGGGCCTAAGCTTGATGGAGAATTCCCTTGATCATACACCAATAACTATGGTTATTAGCAACCCACTCCCACTTTCTTAAACTTGAGACCTTCAACACATAGCATAGATGCCTCCTCTTCCAGGTTAGGAGTAGGTTCCAAACATATGTGATCATTGTAACACGGTGGGAGAACTGACTTTAGTTATGTTGCGGATAGCAAGAGTCGCCACCGACTTTTATTTTATCCAAAGGAAAGGCATAAAAGAACAGGAAAGACCTTTTAAAAGATTTTTGGGTCCGGGGGGTAGGTTATGTAAAGGGAAGGTGTTAGCACCCTTTACATCCATGGTTATCCATGGGCTCTTAGTTACTTAGCTCACTTTAAAATGTTTTTGAAAATGTGAAGTGTGTGAATAGAAATTTTCATAAGAGTTTTATAATGACCCATGTACGGATGCGTAAAAAACTTGTGTTTGAAAATTGTTTGAAATTGTGAAGTGTTTGAAATTGTTTTGAAATAGTGAGCAAGTAACTATGAGGAACCTACCCTAAAGTTTAAGTCTTTCTGTTCTTGAATCCTTTAAATGGTAAGACTATCCCTATTATTAAGGAATAGGTAGTCATTACCTTGGATGTGAGGGACATATGAAGGGACATTTGTTTAATGAAGGCAACTGTAGGGTGTATTAAGCATTTTTGGAGGGACTGTCATCATTATTCGAAAGGGACAAGATCATTATGAAGGCAACCATTTAAGGGACTTGATCTTTTATTGTTAAGGGACTAGATGACTTTATTTTTTAGGGACTTTTGCTTTATACACCTTACTTGACCTTTTGATTAGGCAACAATGAGAGGTAACCCTAGAAAGTGAGATGGCGATCAAAGATCGACTTACGTGTGTGAGTGTTCAATTTAGTATTTATCTTTTGAATTAGGTGATCTAAATTAATTTTAAATTACATACATGTTTACACTCCCTATTTTTACTAACCATGACATAAAATAAATAATTTAAATATTACAAAATATTACATCCAGGAGCAGTTACAATAATAATGATAAAGCAATTTAAATATAATAAGCAAAATAATAAATAAGCAAGAATAAATAAATAATTATAATAGGGGTTAGTGAAAATAATAATAATAATCACAATTTAAAAAAATAAAAGGGGTTAGTAATAAACACAGTTAATAATAATAATAAACAACAAGATTATAATTTACAAAATTTTAATGGTTAATAGAAAAATATGAACAATTATTATAAAATTTTAAATTAAGTATAAATTATAAAATTAATTATGAACATGATTAAATTAGCAATTTTAACATATAATAGAAATTATTTACATGTAAAATTAAAATATAAACAATTGTAGAATATTTGCATATTATAAAAAAATAAATTAAGCATTTTAATTTTTAAACATGTTTATGTACAAAATTTTAAATTATAAACAATTTATTAAATCAAGAATTTTAATTAAATTATAAATACAAATAATAATATAAAAGAAGAAAAGAAAATTAGGGTTTCTGAAAAGAAATATATTTTTAGGGTTTTTTAGAAAATTAGGGTTTATATGTTTAGAAAATAAATTAGGATTAATTATTAATTATACAAAATTAAATTATTTTTCTAATGATATTTAATAATAAAAAAAATGAGTTTAGATTATAATAGAGAAAATAATAATATATACATTATATATACTTTTTAGAATTTATTTAATTATATTATAAACATATTATTTAAAACATAATATTAAACAAGAAAAAATAAAAAAAAGAACTTACCTGGCTGGGGTTTGAACCCAGCACCTTATGTTTGCCAATAACAACACACACCACCAGGCTATCCATGCGCAGGTGATAGAAGAATGAGACAAATTGCTTTTATGCCTTATCCTGAAAAATCAAAAAAAAAAAGAAAAGCCAAAAGGCCTGGGGGATTCGAACCCAGGACCTCCTCAATGTCACACAAACACCTTACCATTCCTGTTGGATGAGCGCATCTGATTATATAACCACCACAATGCATAATATATTAAGATTGTTAATTATGTAAAAAACAAAGAAAAGATGGTTTAGCCAGGACTCGAACGCAGGTCCTCAAACAATACATGCGCACATCCTTCCACTGGGACAAGCATCAGGCTTGTGAAATAAACAAAAATTAAATCATAAAATATTAAAACAAAAATTTAAATTCTGGAAAACGCGCGCAGGGGTCATCTTCTTCCTTGGATGCTGCGAATTTTCATGCGTTTTCACTTGCGAATTTACCTGCGATTTTCAAACTGCAGCAACACCTACGAAATTCAAACACTAACAAAACAGTAAAATTTCATGAAATTGAGAACATCATTGAGTTCCTCATATCATTTGCAATCGTCCTGTGTCTTTAGAATTTATTTATATTTGTTAAATGCTAAAACCCTAAATGGTGCTTGAAACCCTAACAATGGCCGCAAGCATATTAGGTCATGAAACTTCAAGTTTTTGTCCAGAATCAATGCTTAGAACCTCACAAACAATAAAGCACAACCAAAATTCATTAGTAATGCATAAAAAATCAAAATCGAAAAAATAAATTTCAAGAACAAGAACCATTCGGTTTATGCAATTCATGGAGTTTTTGATGCAAATGATGATTGGTAATGACTCAGTGATATCCAATAAACATGTTTACACCTTCAAAATTCGTTGGAAGGGCCTCTATCAAGGAATCCGAATGTGAGTTTTTGGAGGAAATTTGGTTTGTGCAACTTACTCTTGGGAGGCAGAAAATTCGTGGCTTGCATTAGGTTTGTGTCAAGTACTTATAGAATGATCAATTTAGGTCAAAAAATTGGAGACTTGTGTAGAAGATTTGATCCAAAAAGATTTAAAATGATAAGCCTTTAAAAGTCAAATATTTTTGTATAAACACTTGCTATTTTAAGACAATCATCATAACTTCCATATCAATTTGATCCAAGGCATAATTATGATTTTCTAGAAGCTTAATCATATTTAAATCTTTGATTTTTATATTTTATTTTAATTTAAAATGATTTTAAATGAATTAAATCAAAATAAATAAAAATAAAATAATAAAAAATCTGATTTTTGATGACTTGGGTCGTGCATGAAGTTATAGTGTGGATTGGGTCATCATTTGGCAAGCCCATTTGGAAGAAATTGGTTTTAGACCTCCATTTTCTTCATAAACCAACCAAAAATTTCCCAACTTTGCAAGGGCACACATCCTTCAATTTTAATGCTATGAGGTTGTTCTTAGACATTTTGGAAAGCTTGAAGAGTCCTCTAACCAACCCCACTGGTTTCATGTCCATATCATTTACCATTCTCAAGTTATGCCCTTTTGAAGTTGTTGACTTTTTGTTGACTTTCAAAAGGACCTGTAATGTCTTAGCTCATACCTTCCAAATGAAGCATTTTTGGGCTTGGCTTGTGAGACACAAAGTTGTAGAGAATTCAATCTCCTTCAAAATGAGCTTTGGATGGAGACTTGGTGATGAAGCATGTGAAAGTTATGGCTGGTCAAAGTTCAGTTGACTTTTACTAAAGAAACCCTAATTTAGAAACTCCTGATTCTTGATGATCTGAAATTTCCTTGATGAATCATGATCAACCCTTGATCAAATGATGAATTGTACTTCATATACTTGATGTTGGCAAAAAATCATGAAGTTTGACTTTGGTTTGACCACAGTTGACCTCAGTTTGACTTTTTAACTGCTTTGACTGATTTTGACTTATCTGATCATCTGACTGAGCAAAATTTTGGGAAAAGTATTGAAACTTGTCATGGGGGTTCTTAAACACATATAAGATGTTATGAAGCTCACTTGAAGTCTTGGAAGTTCATTTAGCCTGATTAAAGTCAAAACCCTAGCTTAGGATGCACTGCTTAGGAGGTGCATTGTTTGAGGGAAATGTCAAATCTTTTGACCAATTGTGAACTTTGTGAACCTTGTGAACCATCATAAAATGTCTTGTGAACCTCATGGGAGGTATTGTGAGCCTTGTGAACCTTGTGAACCTCATAAAGTATCTTGTAGACTTCATGAACCTCATGAAAGGTCTTGTAAGTATTGTGAATCTTGTGAGCCTTGTGAACCTCATAAAGTGACTTGTAGACTTTATGAACCTCATGAAAGGTCTTGTAAGTATTGTGAATCTTGTGAACCTTGTGAATCTTCTTAGCACACAAAGTCTTGTATTGTGAGGGCAAATTTTGGGGTGTAACAGCTGCCCCTGTTAAATTTTCTGAGACCTGAGGGGTTAGATTGGTATGTTTGCCAGTCGTGACCTGGAAGGTTGAAGGGGATTGAACACAAAAGCCCAAAAATTTGCACTCACCAGTGTATAGAGTGATACAGGTGACTAGTTGAATATGCTTGAGTGGGCTTAAAGATGCCACTTGGAGAAAAGTTCTTCAGATACATTTCTTGGAGGATAAAGCAGTCCAAAATATAATGATAGCTTTCAGGAGGATAAAGCAGTCCTGATGGATGATGATAGTTTTCAGGAGGATAAAGCAATCCTGATACAGTGATAAGCTTTTAGGAGGATAAAGCAATCCTGAAGGAATAATAAGCTTTCAGGAGGATAAAGCAATCCTGATGTAGTGATATGCTTTCAGGAGGATAAAGAAATCCTGAGGGATGATATGCTTTCAGGAGGATAAAGCAGTCCTGAGGTATAAGAAGCTGTCAGGAGGATAAAGCAGTCCTGAGGTAATGATGAGCTATCAAGAGGATGAAGCAGCCCTGAGGTAATAGTATACTTTCAGGAGGATAAAGCAGTCCTGATGAGATAATAAGCTTTCAGGAGGATAAAGCAGTCCTGAGGTAGTAGAAGCTGTCAGGAGGATAAAGCAGTCCTGAGGTAATAGAAGCTATCAGGAGGATAAAGCAATCCTGAGGTAATAGAAGTTGTCAGGAGGATAAAGCAGTCCTGATAATCACAAGTCTGTTTGCTGGAGAATTAACCTGAAAACAAGGTAGCATTCTGTATAACAATATTAGCTTATGCATTATGCATGCATGTATAATATGATGCACTTAAGTAATGTATTATGCATCTATGTATATGTATGGTATGGTATGATGTAAATGATGTATGTATGATATGATGCTGCCTGAAGCGCCTGGATATCTTCGTATAACAACTGCTGGCCAGGGAAAATAAATCCCGGTTTGTTGCTGAAGAATATGAGGAACTTGTTCCTGTCTTGTTTGATAATAAAGTATACATAACCTCTCGTCTGCTGGGGATAGCAAGGTATACATAACCTCCCGCATGCTGGGGATAGATGGGTATATAGCCTCCCGTCTTCGTTTGATAGTAGGATAGATATAACATCCCGTCTTCGTTCGTCGTACCTTTATTGGAAAGTAAATTCCCGAATATCCGTATGAGGATAAAAGAGATGGATATAAATTCCAGGGGAGATGTGACTTTATGAAGATGGATTTGTCCTACTGAGGGTTTGTAACTGTCTTGTAAAAATGAACTGGCGAAGCTTTGTTGAAATCCTTCCCTCATTCGTCCTTAGTAAATACTATTACTGCATTTTCATGCATTTCTGGTAAACATCAATCATATTAAAAAAAAACATACATGCATTTTTGGTAAACATCAATCATATTCAAAAGCATACATATATTCAAACACAACCAATGGACGTTTCGCTTATGTAAATAGGGTAAAAGTAAATCTGGATTTAAAAGATGGAATTTATTTATATCAAAAATGTGACCCGTACACGGGTAAATTTGTACAAAGAGACATAAACCCTAGTAAGAGGATTTTGTCATAAAATTTTACAAAACAAAGAAAATCAGCTCTGTGGGAAATAATCCTATTGAGTTTCAATTCTACTATTGCCATTATCTTCAAGTATCTCATCTTCTTCTGTTGAGACGGAAACGATTGGATTGAGCTTTATCTGTTGGAGCTTGAGTAAGTAGTACAGCTGGTTACAGTTTCATGGGTGATCTAAACGAGACATAGTCATACACTTTAATCCCTAACTTTTGCCTGGATTGCCCTTTCAGGTTTTCAATCCACCGGGATACCCTTTTTTGCCCAAGCCGCCTTTTCAGGTTTTCGACTTGCTGGGTGTACATCTTTTTATATATATCCCTAATTTTTGCCCAAACCCTTTTGGTTTGCCGGGATGCCCTTATTTTTGCCTAGGCCAGTCAACCTAGCGGGTCTCTTTTTATGCGTAGTATTTTTTAACTATGTCCGCGTTTACAGGCTGTGGGAAATCTTCACCATCCATAGTAGTGAGTATCATGGCACCTCCTGAGAATACCGTCTTGACTACAAATGGTCCTTCATATGTTGGAGTCCACTTGCCCCTAGGATCACCCTGTGGTAATATGATACGCTTGATTACCAAGTCACCAGCCTGATATACCTTTGGCTTAACCTTCTTGTTAAAAGCTTTGATCATTCGTTTCTGGTACATCTGGCCATGACAAACTACTGCTAGCCTCTTCTCATCAATCAAATTTATCTGGTCAAGTCGAGTCTGAATCCACTCATCTTCATCCAAGCCTGCATCCTTCATAATTCTTAAGGAGGGAATCTGAACTTCAATGGGTAGAATTGCTTCCATACCATAGACCAAGGAGAATGGGGTTGCCCCTGTTGAAGTACGTATTGTAGTACGATAACCATGAAGAGCAAATGGTAACATCTCATGCCAATCCTTGTAAGTAACGGTCATCTTCTGTACAATCTTCTTAATGTTCTTATTAGCAGCTTCGACTGCCCCATTCATCTTTGGACGATACGGAGAAGAATTGTGATGCTTAATCTTGAACTGCGTGCAGAGATCAGTAATCATAGTGTTGTTCAGATTAGAGCCATTGTCAGTAATAATCCTTTCAGGGATGCCATACCTACATATAAGATTATTCTTAATGAATCGAGCCACAACATTCTTGGTAACAGATGCAAATGAAGCTGCCTCCACCCACTTCGTGAAGTAATCAATAGCAACCAGGATGAAACGATGCCCATTAGAAGCAGTAGGCTTGATCTCACCAATCATATCAATGCCCCACATGGCAAAGGGCCAAGGAGCAGTCAACACATTCAATGGTGATGGAGGTACATGGACTTTATCAGCATAAATTTGACACTTGTGACAAGTTCTGGAGTGTTGATAGCAATCAACTTCCATGGTAGACCAATAGTAACCTGCTCTCAATATCTTCTTTGCCATAGTATGACCACTAGAATGAGTGCCAAAGGTCCCATCATGCATCTCTTCCATAATTTCTGTAGCTTCCTTCTTATCTACACAACGGAGCATAGTTGAATCATGATTGCGCTTGTACAGAATCCCATTACTCAAAAAGAACTTAGCAGAAAACCTTCTCAGAAACTTCCTATCTTTGACAGTTGCCCCTTCAGGGAACTCCTGAGCTTCAAGATATCTTCTTACTTCATAGAACCAAGGCTTCTCCTCTGCCCCTTCAGTGTCAATCTCATTGCAGTATGCAGGCTTTTCAAATCTATCAATAGTAATCTTGGGAGCTTCGTCATCCCTGCTGATCTCAAACATGGATGCCATGGTGGCTAAGGCATCTGCCAACTGATTCTCTCTCCGTGGGATATGTCCAAAGGTAATCTCTTTGAAATGTGGGATCAAAGACAGCTGTTGCACCCCAAAATTTGCCCTCACAATACAAGACTTTGTGTTCTATGAAGGTTCACAAGGTTCACAAGTTCCACAATGCTTTCAAAACCTTTCATGAGATTCAGGAAGTCTACAAGTCATTTCTTGAAGGTTCACAAGGTTCACAAGTTTCTCAACATTTACAAGACCTTTCATGAGGTTCATGAAGTCTACAAGTTACTTTATGAAGGTTCACAAGGTTCACAAGTTCCACAATGCTTTCAAAACCTTTCATGAGATTCAGGAAGTCTACAAGTCATTTCTTGAAGGTTCACAAGGTTCACAAATTTCTCAACATTTACAAGACCTTTCATGAGGTTCATGAAGTCTACAAGTTACTTTATGAAGGTTCACAAGGTTCACAAGTTTCACAATGCTTTCAAATACCTTTCATGAGGTTCATGAGGTCTACAAGTCACTTCATGAAGGTTCACAAGGTTCACAAGGTTCACAAGCTTCACAATACCTCCCATGAGTATCACAAGACATTTTATGATGGTTCACAAGGTTCACAAAGTTCACAATTGGTCATAAGAGTTGACAATTCCCTCAGACAATGCACCTCCTAAGCAGTGCATCCAAAACTAGGGTTTTGACTTTAATCAGGCTAAATGGACTTCCAAGACTTCAAGTGAGCTTCATAACATCTTATATGTGTATAAGAACCCCCATGACAAGTTTCAAGACTTTTCTCAAAAGTTTGTTCAGTCAGATGATCAGATAAGTCAAAATCAGTCAATGCAGTTAAAAAGTCAAACTGAGGTCAACTGTGGTCAAACCAAAGTCAAACTTCATGATTTTTTGCCAACATCAAGTATATGAAGTAAAATTCATCATTTGATCAAGGGTTGATCATGATTCATCAAGGAGATTCCAGATCATCAAGAATCAGGAGTTTCTAAATTAGGGTTTCCTCAGTAAAAGTCAACTGAACTTTGACCAGCCATAACTTTCACATACTTCATCACCAAGTATCCACTCAAAGCTCATTTTGAAGGAAATTGAATTCTCTACAACTTTGATCTTGAAAGTCAAGCCCAAAAATGCTTCATTTGGAAGATATGAGCTAAGACATTATAGGTCATTTCAAAAGTCAACAAAAAGTCAACAACTTCAAAAGGGCATAACTTGAGATTGGTAAATGATATGGACCTGAAACCAATGGGGTTGTTTAGAGGACTCTTCAAGCTTTCCAAAATGTCCAAGAACACCCTCATACCTTTAAAATTGAGGGAGATGTGCCCTTGCAAATTTGGGAAATTTTGTGATGGTTTATGTTGAAAATGGAGGTTTAAAACCACTTCTTTCCAAATGGGCTTGCCAAATTGTGATCCAATCCATACCATATCATCATGCACGACCCAATTGATAAAAAATCAGAATTTTTATTATTTTATTTTTATTTATTTTGATTTAATTCATAAAAAATCATTTTAAATAAATATGAAAATATGAAAATATATTATTTGATGAAGATTGAGCTTCTAGAATCTCTTCAATGCTGATTTGAATCAAAAGGGAAGGAAATCATGAGATTGGTACAAAAATAGCAAGCCTTCATGAACAAATATTTGAATTTTAAACCATGATCTTTTTCAATCTTCAAATATCAAAATCTCCATACAACCATTCAATTTTTCTGACCTAAATGATCCTCCTATAAGTACTAAGCATAACCTAATCATCAAGACACGAATTTGCTGCCTCAAAGTGTAAGTTCAAAACTTCAAAAATTCATCCAAAACTCATATTCGGATTCTTCAATCCAAAGCATTTGAAGGTAAAACAAGATCATAGACGTGTTCCTTGGACATCACTGAAGCAAAACCATCACTCACATTCATCCCATACATGCCATATTGTTCAACCCGAGCCATTCTTGTTCTTGCTTTTCTTTTTTTTGATTCCAATGATTCACTGCATATTATTGAATTTTGTTTACATAACCTTGTTTGTTGATGACTATAGATGGATTCTGGATCGTTTGGTGAAATTCCATAGCCTGAAACATGATCTACCATTTTTAGGGTTTACGGCTCCAATTAGGGTTTTGTAATCCAGCCAATATAAATGGATTATAAGGACGTAGAAGGATTGGAAATCTTGTTAGGAACTTAATGGCATAGTCAATTTCGTAAAATATTACTATTTTGTCAATGTATGAACTTTGTAGGTTTTGCTACCATTCTGTTTTCGCAGGTAATCTCATAGCTATTTTCGCAGCTAAATTCGCAGTTCTGGAGGTAGACGAAGACCTCTTCGCGCGCGTTTGTGAATTCAAAAATCTTGTATTATATTTTATGAATTATTGGCTGTTTGATATCACAACAATTACGTTGTCCCAGTGGTTGGAGGCGTGCGTATACAATGGCTTGGTCTGGGGTTCGATTCCCCGTTTATAGCGTTTTGTTCTTTTATTTTGTTTATTTTTCAGGTTTAATATATTATGTTTAGTCATCATCATATTACCAGAAGGGCTCTCCCAGCCAGGTGGTAATGCGCGCGTGTGTATAGCTATAAGGTCCTGGGTTCAACACCACCCCAGGCCTTTTTGCTTTTCTTGTATTTTCTGGATTTTCAAAGGCAAGGCACAAAACAAAGTGGATCCCTTCTATTATCACCAAAGCATAGCTGGCCTGGTGGTACGTTTTGAGGTTTGCAAGCTGGGTGTCCTGGGTTCAAACCCAGCCCAGGTGAGTTTTCTTTTTATCACTTTTTCTATCTTTATTTCTTTAATTAATTAGTTTAATTGTTTTTTTCTTAATATCAATTAAAAATAAATTATGCATGTATAGATATTTAAAACAACCTTATATTTTCCAAAAAAATTCTAAACTCTTGATTTTTTCTCAATTTAAGTTTTGTTATTATTCATATGATTAAATTGGAATATGTATATATATTAAAAATAATTGTTGTACATTATAAATTAAATCCTAAAAATATTTTCTAAAACAAAACCCTAATTGTCAAAACTCTAATTTATTTTCTAAATACCTATTAAAACCTAATTGTTTATTTTCTAATTTGTAATATAATTATTATGTACATGTTTATTTAAAAATAATTATAACCTATTTGTATATATATTTATAATCTAAATTATTTTCTTTTAATATATGTATAGAAACAATTTAACTTATAATAACTATATTTTGTGTTTAAAATAATTTGTATATTAAAATAATTGTTTGTTCATATTTATTCTTATTTTAAATATAATTGTCTATATTAAAAATTGTTAATCTTTTATTCTTATTTTGGCTAATTTTATTTATTTAATTATTATTATTAATCATGTTACTATTTTTTTTTTTTGCTTCATCAATCTTATATTATCTATTATTATTATTATTTACTAACCTTACTTATTATTACTAACTTTTGATTATTATTTCACTAATACTATTTAATTTTTCATTATTATTTTAACTAACCCTATTTTTTATTCTTATTATTACTAACCCATATTTATTTATTTATTTATTATTTTTGCTTATTATTTATATTTTGCTTTATATTTTGCTATTTATATTTAATTTGCTTATTATTATACTTATGTAATTGCTCCTTGGTGTAAAATTTGTAAATATTGAATTTATTTAATTTTATGCTATGGTTAGTAATTTAGGGAGTGCAAATATGTATTCTATTTAAAATTTGAATTTAGATCACTTTAATTATAAGATAAATAATATTGAACACTCACACACGTAAGTCGATTTTTAATCGCCATCTCACATTCTTAAGGTTATCCCTCAATGTTGCCTACTAATAAGGTCAAGTGGGGTGTATAAAGCAAGTCCCTTAAAAGAAAAAATCATCAAGTCCCTAATGGTTGCCTTTAAAGATCAAGTCCCTTCGAATAATGATGATCGTCCCTCCTAATATGCTTAATACACCCCACAGTTGCCTTCATAAAAACAGATGTCCCTCACATGTCCCTTACATCCAAGGTAATGACTACCTACTCCTTAATAGTAGGGATAGTCTTACCAATTAAAGGATAAAGAACAAGAAAGACTGAAAATTTTAGGGTAGGTACCTCCTAGTTGCTTGCTCACTCCGTTTTTCAAACACTTAACAAATTTCAAACAAATTTTCAAAAACAAGTTTTTACGCATCCGTACATGGATCATTATCAACTATTATGAAAATTTTTCTATTCACACACTACACTTTCAAAAACAATTCAAAAGTGAGCTAAGTAACTAAGAGCCCATGGATAACCATGGATGTAAAGGGTGCTAACACCTTCCCTTTACATAACCTACCCCCCGGACCCAAAAATCTTTTAAAAGGTCTTTCCTGTTCTTTTATGCCTTTCCTTTGGATAAAATAAAAGTCGGTGGCGACTCTTGCTATCCGCAACATAACTAAAGTCAGTTCTCCCACCGTTACAGAACTGGCGACTCTGCTGGGGATTTAAATTAAAGAGGGGTACCCTTAGGAATTAGATCACTTTAAATTGTTTGCCTTGTTTGCTTTATATTATCTTGTTGGGGTGCTCTTATGTGTGAAAGGTCCTAACCCGGATCTAGTGTACGACGTATATCGATATGGTTGATCTGGTGGCCATAGTTAGTGCGACTTCTTGGTTGGTGCTTATGTTCCTTAAGTCAAGTTGAGGATAATATGAGGCTGCCATATGTTGTCAATGCACTAACTAACTTTTAGAACCCTAGTTAACTCATCTTGGCCTTTAGAAAGTAGTGAGGTAATCGGCTTTGGTGCAGACTGAAGTTGGTTGACACTCGATACTACACTCATTGAGATCTTAAACTTGGAGGGTTTTGGTTGGCAAGTAAGTTGCCTTCTGATCAACCACCCTTGTGAAGGATCAATGATATTGAGATCCCTAAGAACATGGTTACTTTTGTAGGACAGGATGAACCAACTAAACTTCAGGGGAGGGTACTTACCTTTGAACCTCATGCAAGCCTTTAAACCTAGGGCTATGATGTAACTTGTTTGTGTGTGCCACATGTTTGTGATTGAGCATAACATCATGACATCATCATGCATCATAAGCATAGCATTTTCCCTAACCATTTCAAGGACCAAGGGATTTATCTTTGTTCTTTGTTGCAGGTCATGGCTTCTGCTCGTAGAAACACCATCAGAATCAACTTTGTAGGGATACCTCCCAAGCTTAAAGAGTTGGTTTCACAAGTGTCTGATCATTCCCAGTTCAACAAGAGACATGGTCAACTATTGGATCTAGTCACTTCAGGGTTCAACGAAGACATGATGAGTGTCCTGTTTCAGTTCTTTGATCCTAAGCACCATTGCTTCACATTCCCTGATTACCAGCTGGTTCCTACCATGGAGGAGTTCTCTAAACTTCTGGGTATACCTGTTCTTGATCAAAGACCCTTCACAGGCTTGGAAAGAGAGCCTAAACCAGAGGTTATTGCTGCAGCCCTACATCTGAAGAAGTCTGATATTGTTCTAGAAACGAGAAGTGGTGTCAAGGGTGTTCTAGCCAAGGTGTTGATAGAGAAGGCTCAAATGTTCTTGAAGGCCATGAGTCATGATGCTTTTGAGGAGATCTTAGCCTTGCTGATATATGGCTTAGTATTGTTCCCCAATCCAGATCAGTTCATAGATATTCATGCCATCAACATTTTCCTGAGTCACAATCCAGTGCCTACATTGCTTGGAGACATACTACACTCTCTTCATACCCGTACTACAAGGGCAAGAGGAACTTTGATGTGCTGCATACCTTTGCTATCTAGGTGGTTTATTTCTCACCTTCCTTGCTCAGTAATGAAGAATGAGCAAGGGTTCAGATGGTCCAAGAGGATCATGTCACTTTCTCACTCAGATATTCATTGGTGCTCCAGATCTATGGAGAACGTTACTATCATTGACCGTTGTGGGGAGTTTCCTAATGTGCCACTTCTAGGCATAAGAGGAGGCATCACCTACAACCCCTCTCTAGCTTTACGACAGTTTGGTTACGCTCGGAGTGATGGTCCACATGACATGTTGATTCAGGGCATTGTGTTTGACTACGACAACGATCTTCAAGGTTACCGTCAGAGATTCATACGAGCCTGGAGAAAAGTAAACAGGGTTGACAGCAAGACACTGGAGCCTAGGTACACTATTCCTATGGAAGCTTATCTCAGATGGGTACGATCTCGTGCTCAGACTCTCATGATGCCATATCCTGTCGTCCTACCAGTTACCATGGAACCTGTTGCTGAAGGAGACACAGATTATACCATCCTTCACCTAGACATGCCTACTGATATGGAAGACTTGCAGAGATCATGGATCCAACTGAAGGAGCAAAGGGATACTTTCGAGGCTCATTACAATGCAAGCCAAGCAAGAATCCTAGAGCTAACAAAGCAACTTCACGAGGAACGAAACCTCAATTCATACCTCAACACAAAGAGGAAACGTCCATGGGAGACTTAAAACCCCACCTTTTGTACTTATTTCATTTCATTTTTTGTAAGCCTAAAAGGCAAAACAAAATTATTACTAATAAAAAGTTACTTTCTTGTTTGTTTAAAGCAAATTTAAATCCTGCGGTCCTTGAAAACATTGCATATGCATTCCCATATCATTTCATTGCATCACAGGTTTATAATTGAGCACAGGTTTCTCATCTTCTCGCTGTTTATTTCAGCAATGGCTCTTGAACAATCAGTTAAGGATCTTCAGGCACAGAATGCACAGTTCCAAGAGCTGATCCTGAACCTATCCAAGGGGCAGGATGAATTGAAGACACTGCTGGCCAAGAAGACTAAGAAGGCTAGAAGGTCTGCTGGCCTGCTCAACATGGGAAGAAGGTTCAAGGGTCCTGTCAAGACCAAGGAGCAGGTTGAAGACTATGAATCTGAAGAATCTGAGAAAGAGGGAGGCAGTCTCCACAACACCATGGGGGACTCTGATTCTGAGGCTAATTACTACGATGAGCCTAATGAAGACAAATTCAAGATGCTGGTGGATAGGATGGATGCCATGGAGTTGCAAAAATCATCTGGGCTGGATTTTGAGGATTTGAGTCTGATATCTGGGGTTGTTATACCCATTGGTTTCAAGGTTCCTACCTTTGTTGTTTATGATGGGGTCTCCTGTCCCAAGCTGCATTTGAGGTCCTATGTCAGAAGGATCCAACCTCACACTGCTGACAAGAAGTTGTGGATCCATTTTTTTCAAGAGAGCTTATCTGGAGCTCAGTTGGAGTGGTATTATCAGTTAGAGAGTGTCAACATCAGAGACTGGAATGATCTTGCTGAAGCTTTCTATAAGCAGTACCAATACAATGCTGACTTAGCCCCCACTCGCATGCAGCTTCAGAGTATGTCTATGGGTGTCAAAGAAAGTTTTAAAGAGTATGCTCAGAAGTGGAGAGATTTAGCTGGAAGAGTTCAACCCCCTTTGACTGACAGGGAATTGGTTGATATGTTCATGTGCACGCTGAATGGTCCGTTTTACAGTCATCTCATTGGAAGCTCATCATCTGGCTTCACTGAGTTGATCATGACAGGAGAGCGAGTAGAGAATGGTATAAAGAATGGCAAGATCCATGTGGGTGCTTCCTCATCAGCTGCTGCAAAGAAGCCT
Organism: Lathyrus aphaca; assembly: GCA_963966055.1. Taxonomy (NCBI): domain Eukaryota; kingdom Viridiplantae; phylum Streptophyta; class Magnoliopsida; order Fabales; family Fabaceae; genus Lathyrus; species Lathyrus aphaca. Next base: position 61,822,989 of record OZ014519.1, on the reverse strand, counting down.
CCCACTGGGAAGAAAGAATCCAATGCTGTTTATGGTCAACCTGATCGTAACAGAAGGCATCAGTCTGTTAGTGCAGTTCATATCTCAAATCCAACTCCTGCAACAACAGAGCAGCCTCAGGGCAACCAACAGAGAGCTAGAAGGCAGTTCACGAAGATCAACATGTCAATGGCTCAGGCATTGCAACATTTGTTGAAGGCTGAACTCATCACTTTAAAAGAGGCTCCTCAGAATCCTAATGTTACCTCTCCCAGGTACAATCCCAATGCACGGTGTGCCTATCATTCAAACTGTCAGGGTCATGATACTAATAACTGCTGGATCTTGAAGAACAAAATTCAAGATATGATTGATGCTGGAGAAATTGAGTTTGATCCTCCAGGTACTCCAAATGTGATTACTGCTCCAATGCCAAATCACGAGAAGACTGTCAATGCCATTGATGAAGACCTACATGTCTATTCAGTTATGGAGTTGACCACACCATTGTCTGTTATCAAAAAGAGGTTAGTACAAGCTGGGATCTTTCCAGGTTGTCGTGAAGATTGTTTGTATTGTACCTATAAGCCAGATAGTTGCTTCATATTGAGAGATGGGATTCAACGTCTCATGGATAAGTACACTATAGTGTTTGAAAGAAGACCATCGTCTGTAGAAAGTATGGTGGATCATCTGACTCAAGGTAGGAAGATTGAAGAGGTTGATATGATTGAAAAAGTACCAGTAAGAATCACTTCAAAGAGACCTGTTAAAATCACTCATCAGGGCCCAATCAAGATTACTGCTGAAGGTCCTGTGAAAGTTGTTGCTGAAGCCAGAGTAGCTCCTCTGATCATTACTACTCCTGGTCCTATTCCCTATACATCTGATAAAGCTGTGCCTTGGCACTATGGGTCTGATGTTTACATCCATGGTGTTAAGCAAGATCCTTTACCTGATGTGCCTGTTGACATTGATAATATTGTTGGATCTAGCAAGATTACTCGTAGTGGAAGAGTCTTCTCTCCTCCAATTGCTTCTAAAAATGCAGTTACTCCTGCTGCTACCTCTACCACTGATGCTCGGGGCAAAGGTCCTGTTATTGAGCCTGTATCTACTGATGTGCCAGCTGCTGATGATCTCTCTAAGCAGATGGAAGAAGTATTGAAAATCATTCGCAAGAGTGATTATGACATTGTTGATCAATTGGGGCATACTCCCTCAAAGATTTCTATGCTGTCCTTGTTGCTGTGTTCTGAGGCTCATGCCAAGTCCTTGATCAAGTTTCTGAAGTCTGCTCATGTGCCCAATGCCATTTCTGTTGACCAGTTTGAGAGTTGTGTTGCCCACCTGACCTATGATAATGGGTTAGGATTTTCTGATGCTGATTTGACCCCTGCCAAGAGGGATCATAACAGGGCCTTGCATATTTCAATTGAATGCAGGGGCACTACCCTATCACATGTTCTGATAGACAATGGTTCCTCTCTGAATGTGTTGCCCAAGGAAGTCCTGAATAAGCTGAGTCCTGAAGATGCTGTGCTAAAGCCCAGTAATATTGTGGTGAAGGCTTTTGATGGTTCTAGAAGAGTAGTACATGGGGAAATTGATCTTCCAATCAAAGTTGGTTCTCAGGTGTTTACTGCCACATTTTATGTGATGGATATTCGTCCTTCATACTCTTGTCTGCTTGGTCGTCCCTGGATCCATGGGGCAGGTGCTGTAACCTCTACATTACACCAAAAGTTGAGATATCCAGTGAATGGAAAGGTTGTTACTGTCTATGGAGAAGAAGAATACTTTGTCAGCCATGTAAATACCTTCAAGTATCTGGAAGTGGAAGGTGAATACATTGAGACTCCGTGTCAGACATTTGAAGTGGTTCCCTGGGTTGTTAATGATTATGTAACCCCTCCTGTTGTGAAGAAAGTTCCTGTGGTCACCAGAAGACCTCCAACAATGGCAATGGCCTCCCTCAATGATGCTAGAGCTGTGGTGGATGAAGGTGGTTGTACTATTTGGGGTCAGCTTCCTGATATTCCATACAAGTCTGACAAGTTTGGTTTGGGTTTCACTGCAGAGTCCCAGAAGGCTGTTCGTCGTGCTCGTGCTGTTCATATCACTAATCAAGGGATCAATGCTGTGGGAGACTATGATGACGACTACAATCTGGATGCTTGGATTTTTCCTACTGTGGGTGCTGGACTCAATAATTGGAAAGCTGAAGATGTTATCCCTATCTCCTTTAGTCAGGAGTAAATACTATTACTGTGTTGTTGCTTTTAAGTTTGTAATTTCTTGAACAATTAAACTTTCAAGCCATGTGCCTTACCCGGGGCATAATGGTGTGCTTGTTACGGGCTGTCATTTCATTTGCATACTTCATTCAATAAAATCAGTGGACGTTTCGTTTTCGTAAATATTGTGTTCCTTGTCTTTCTTTACTTTTATTTTTACTTAATCAGCTATGTGTTCTTACACACACCCACATCACTAAATGCAGATCCTCATCCACTCTGGATCCTGTTGATAACAGTTCTACTATTGCCAATTATGATTTCGAGAATCCGATCTATCAAACTGAAGACGGAAATGAGGACGATTGTGAAATACCTGTAGAGCTTGCTAGGTTGTTACAACAAGAAGAGAAAGCTATACAGCCACATGAAGAGCCAGTCGAAGTTGTGAATCTAGGAACTGAAGAAAACAGAAAAGAGGTCAAGATAGGGGCTGATTTAGAGGATAGTGTCAAGATCAGGCTGATTCAGATGTTACGTGACTATGTGGAGATCTTTGCTTGGTCTTATGAAGATATGCCAGGGTTGGATACAGACATTGTGGTTCACCGTTTACCAGTGAAAGAAGATTGTCGTCCAAAGAAGCAGAAGGTTCGTCGTATGCGTCCTGAAATGTCAGAAAAGATCAAGGCAGAGGTAATGAAACAGTTCAATGCAGGGTTCTTAGCAGTGACTTCTTATCCTCAGTGGGTTGCAAATGTGGTACCAGTTCCTAAGAAAGATGGTAAGGTACGTATGTGTGTAGACTACAGAGATTTGAACAAAGCTAGCCCCAAAGATGACTTTCCACTTCCTCATATTGATATTCTGGTAGACAACACTGCTCAGCATAAGGTATTCTCTTTTATGGATGGTTTCTCTGGTTACAATCAAATCAAGATAGCTCCTGAAGATATGGAGAAGACAACATTTGTGACACAGTGGGGCACTTTTTGTTATAAGGTGATGCCATTTGGTTTGAAGAATGCAGGGGCAACATATCAGCGTGCTATGGTGGCTTTGTTTCATGATATGATTCATCATGAAATAGAGGTATATGTGGATGATATGATAGCCAGATCTCAGAATGAAGAGCAACATCTTGATCATCTGCACAAGTTGTTTGAGAGGTTGAAGAAATACAAGTTGAGATTGAACCCAAACAAATGTACTTTTGGAGTTAGATCTGGTAAGCTCCTGGGTTTCATTGTCAGTGGAAAAGGTATTGAAGTGGATCCTGCAAAAGTGAAAGCTATACGAGAGATGCCAGCTCCCCGCACTGAGAAGGAGGTTAGAGGTTTCTTGGGACGATTGAATTATATTGCAAGATTTATTTCTCAGTTAACCACCATCTGTGAGCCAATCTTCAAGTTATTGAAGAAAGATCAGGTGATGGAATGGAATGATGAGTGCCAGACTGCCTTTGATGAAATCAAGAGATATCTGTTAGAACCTCCAATTTTGATGCCACCAGTTGATGGAAGACCCTTGATTATGTACTTAACAGTGTTAGACAACTCAATGGGGTGTGTGTTGGGGCAACATGACGAGTCTGGTCGAAAAGAGCAGGCAATATACTACCTTAGCAAAAAGTTTACCGACTGTGAAACAAGATACTCACTGCTCGAGAAAACTTGCTGCGCTTTGGCATGGGCTGCTCGTCGACTAAGACAGTATATGTTGACCCATACTACCTTGTTGATTTCAAAGATGGATCCAATCAAGTACATATTTGAGAAACCTGCTCTCTCCGGAAGAATTGCAAGATGGCAAATGATCCTGACAGAATATGATATACAGTATACTACTCAGAAGGCCATCAAGGGAAGTGTTGTTGCTGATCATTTGGCTCATCAAGCAGTGGATGATTACCAGTCAATGAGTTTTGAGTTCCCTGATGAAGATATTATGACTGTTACCAAAGAACCTGGACAATATGACGGACCTGAACAAGGATCCCGATGGACTATGGTTTTTGATGGTGCCTCCAATGCACTTGGTAATGGTGTTGGTGTTGTGATTAGTTCCCCTGAAGGTTGTCATACCCCGATTACTGCCAGACTTTGTTTCTATTGTACCAATAACATGGCTGAGTATGAGGCATGTATCCTGGGTATTAAAGTTGCTATTGATATGAAAATTCAGTTCCTTGATGTGTATGGAGATTCAGCCCTGGTAGTTAGTCAGATCAAAGGAGATTGGGATACCAAGCATGATAATCTCATTCCTTACAGAGAGCATGTGTTGTCTTTGATCCCACATTTCAAAGAGATTACTTTTGGACATATTCCACGAAGAGAGAATCAGTTGGCAGATGCTTTGGCCACCATGGCATCTATGTTTGAGATCAGCTGGGATGATGAAGCTCCCAAGATTACTATTGATAGATTTGAAAAGCCTGCATACTGCAATGAGATTGACACTGAAGGGGCAGAGGAGAAGCCTTGGTTCTATGAAGTGAAAAGATATTTGGAAGCTCAGGAGTTTCCTGAAGGGGCATCTGTCAAAGATAGGAAGTTTCTGAGGAGGTTTTCTGCCAAGTTCTTTTTGAGTAATGGGATTCTGTACAAGCGCAATCATGATTCAACTATGCTTCGTTGTGTGGATAAGAAGGAAGCTACAGAAATTATGGAAGATATGCATGATGGGACTTTTGGCACTCATTCTAGTGGTCATACCATGGCAAATAAGATTTTGAGAGCAGGTTACTATTGGTCTACCATGGAAGCTGATTGCTATCAACACTCCAGAACGTGTCACAAATGTCAAATTTATGCTGATAAAGTCCATGTACCTCCATCACCATTAAATGTGTTGACTGCTCCTTGGCCCTTTGCCATGTGGGGCATTGATATGATTGGTGAGATCAAGCCTACTGCTTCTAATGGGCATCGTTTCATCCTGGTTGCTATTGATTACTTCACGAAGTGGGTGGAGGCAGCTTCATTTGCATCTGTTACTAAGAATGTGGTGGCTCGATTCATTAAGAATAATCTCATATGTAGGTATGGCATCCCTGAAAGGATTATCACTGACAATGGCTCTAATCTGAACAACACTATGATTACTGATCTCTGTACGCAGTTCAAGATTAAGCATCACAACTCTTCTCCGTATCGCCCAAAGATGAATGGGGCAGTGGAAGCTGCTAATAAAAACATTAAGAAGATTGTACAGAAGATGACTGTTACCTACAAGGATTGGCATGAGATGTTACCATTTGCTCTTCATGGTTACCGTACTACAATACGTACTTCAACAGGGGCAACCCCATTCTCCTTAGTCTACGGTATGGAAGCGGTTCTGCCCATTGAAGTTCAGATTCCCTCCTTAAGAATTATGAAGGATGCAGGCTTGGATGAAGATGAGTGGATTCAGACTCGACTTGACCAGATAAATTTGATTGATGAGAAGAGGTTAGCAGCAGTTTGTCATGGCCAGATGTACCAGAAGCGAATGATCAAAGCTTTTAATAAGAGGGTTAAGCCAAAGGTATATCAGGCTGGTGACTTGGTAATTAAGCGTATCATATTACCACAGGGTGATCCTAGGGGCAAGTGGACTCCAACATATGAAGGACCATTTGTAGTCAAGACTGTATTCTCAGGAGGTGCCATGATACTTACTACTATGGATGGTGAAAACTTCCCACAGCCTGTAAACGCAGACATAGTTAAAAAATACTACGCATGAAAAGAGACCCGCTAGGTTGACAGGCCTAGGCAAAAATAAGGGCATCCCGGCAATCCAAAAGGGTTTGGGCAAAAATTAGGGATATATATAAAAAGATGTACACCCGGCAAGTCGAAAACCTGAAAAGGCGGCTTGGGCAAAAAAGGGTATCCCGGTGGATTGAAAACCTGAAAGGGCAATCCAGGCAAAAGTTAGGGCTTAAAGCGTATGACTATGTCTCGTTTGGATCACCCATGAAACTGCAACCAGTTGTACTACTTACTCAAGTTCGAACAGATAAAGCTCAATCCAATTGTTTCCATCTCAACAGCAGAAGATGAGATACTTGAAGATAATGGCAATAGTAGAATTGAAACTCAATAGGATTATTTCCCACATAGCTGATTTTCCTTGTTTTGTAAAAAACTTTATGGCAAAATCCTCTTACTAGGGTTTATGTCTCTTTGTACAAATTTACCCATGTATGGGTCACTTTTTGATATAAATAAGTTCCATCTTTTGAATCCAGATTTACTTTTACCCTATTTACATAAGCGAAACGTCCATTGGTTGTGTTTGAATGTATGTATGTTTTTGAATATGATTAATGTTTACCAGAAATGCATGTATGATTAGTATGATTAATGTTTACCAGAAATGCATGAAAATGCAGTAATAGTATTTACTAAGGACGAACGAGGGAAGGATTTCAACGAAGCTTCGCCGGTTCATCTCTACAAAACAGTTACAAATCCCTCAGTAGGACAAATCCATCTTCATAAAGTCACATCTCCCCTGGAATTTATATCCATCTCTTTTATCCTCATACGGATACTCGGGAATTTACTTTCCAATAAGGGTACGACGAACGAAGACGGGATGTTATATCTACCATCAAACGAAGACGAAGGTTATATATACCCTATTATCCCCAGCAAATGGGAGGTTATATATACCTTACTATCCCCAGTAGACGGGAGGTTATATATACCTTGCTATCCCCAGCATACGGGAGGCTATGTATATCTCATCATCAAACAAGACAGGGACGAGTTCCTCATATTCTTCAGCAACGAATCAGGATTTATTTTCCCTGGCCAGCAGTTGTTATACGAAGATATCCAGACGCTTCCGGCAGCATCATATCATACATACATCATTTACATCATACCATAACATGCATATCCATGGATGCATAATACATTACCTAAGTTCATCATACTATACATGCATACATAATACATAAGCTAATATTATCATACAAAATGCTACCTTGTTTCAGGTTATTTATCCATCAAACAAACTTATGATTATCAGGATTGCTTTATCCTCCTGAAAGCATATCATCCATCAGGACTGCTTTATCCTCCTGAAGACTTATCATCTCTCAAGACTGCTTCATCCTCTTGGGAACATATTACTACACCAGGACTGCTTCATCCTCCTGGAAGCTATCATCATCACTTCAGGATTGCTCTATCCTCCTAAAAATTCCTATTATATCAGGATTGCTTTATCCTCCTGAAATCACATTACTACCTCAGGATTGCTTTATCCTCCTGACAGCTTGTTATTACTTCAGGACTGCTTTATCCTCCTGAAAATTCCTATTACATCAGGATTGCTCCATCCTCCTGAAAACACATCACCTCAGGATTGCTCCAGCCTCCTGACAGATTCTCGTACCTCAGGACTGCTCCATCCTCCTGACAGCTATTATCATTACTTCAGGACTGCTTTATCCTCCTGAAAACTCCTATTACATCAGGATTGCTCCATCCTCCTGAAAGCACCTCATTACATCAGGATTGCTTCATCCTCCTGAAAGCATATTATCAATACCTCAGGATTGTTTCATACTCCTGACAGCTTCTCATACATCAGGACTGCTTTATCCTCCTGAAAACTCCTATTACATCAGGACTGCTTCATCCTCCTGAAAATCCCTAGTACATCAGGATTGCTTCATCCTCTTGGAAGCATATTATCAATCAAGACTGCTTCATCCTCTTGGAAGCATATTATCAATCAAGACTGCTTCATCCTCTTGGAAGTATATTATTACCTCAGGGTTGCTTTATCCTCCTGACAGCTTTTTTACCTCAGGATTGCTCCATCCTCCTGACAGCTATCATTATACCTCCATATTTTGGATTGCTTCATCCTCCAAGACATGTATCTGAAGAATTTTCCTCCAAGTGGCATCTTTAAGCCCACTCAATCATATTCAACTAGCCATCTGTATCACTTCATGCACTAGTGAGTGCAAATTTTTGGGCTTTTGTGTTCAATCCCCTTCAACCTTCCAGGTCACGACTGGAAAACATACCAATCTAACCCCTCAGGTTTCAGAAAATTGAACAGGGGCAGCTGTTGCACCCCAAAATTTGCCCTCACAATACAAGACTTTGTGTTCTATGAAGGTTCACAAGGTTCACAAGTTCCACAATGCTTTCAAAACCTTTCATGAGATTCAGGAAGTCTACAAGTCATTTCTTGAAGGTTCACAAGGTTCACAAGTTTCTCAACATTTACAAGACCTTTCATGAGGTTCATGAAGTCTACAAGTTACTTTATGAAGGTTCACAAGGTTCACAAGTTCCACAATGCTTTCAAAACCTTTCATGAGATTCAGGAAGTCTACAAGTCATTTCTTGAAGGTTCACAAGGTTCACAAATTTCTCAACATTTACAAGACCTTTCATGAGGTTCATGAAGTCTACAAGTTACTTTATGAAGGTTCACAAGGTTCACAAGTTTCACAATGCTTTCAAATACCTTTCATGAGGTTCATGAGGTCTACAAGTCACTTCATGAAGGTTCACAAGGTTCACAAGGTTCACAAGCTTCACAATACCTCCCATGAGTATCACAAGACATTTTATGATGGTTCACAAGGTTCACAAAGTTCACAATTGGTCATAAGAGTTGACAATTCCCTCAGACAATGCACCTCCTAAGCAGTGCATCCAAAACTAGGGTTTTGACTTTAATCAGGCTAAATGGACTTCCAAGACTTCAAGTGAGCTTAATAACATCTTATATGTGTATAAGAACCCCCATGACAAGTTTCAAGACTTTTCTCAAAAGTTTGTTCAGTCAGATGATCAGATAAGTCAAAATCAGTCAATGCAGTTAAAAAGTCAAACTGAGGTCAACTGTGGTCAAACCAAAGTCAAACTTCATGATTTTTTGCCAACATCAAGTATATGAAGTAAAATTCATCATTTGATCAAGGGTTGATCATGATTCATCAAGGAGATTCCAGATCATCAAGAATCAGGAGTTTCTAAATTAGGGTTTCCTCAGTAAAAGTCAACTGAACTTTGACCAGCCATAACTTTCACATACTTCATCACCAAGTCTCTACTCAAAGCTCATTTTGAAGGAAATTGAATTCTCTACAACTTTGATCTTGAAAGTCAAGCCCAAAAATGCTTCATTTGGAAGATATGAGCTAATACATTATAGGTCATTTCAAAAGTCAACAAAAAGTCAACAACTTCAAAAGGGCATAACTTGAGATTGGTAAATGATATGGACCTGAAACCAATGGGGTTGTTTAGAGGACTCTTCAAGCTTTCCAAAATGTCCAAGAACACCCTCATACCTTTAAAATTGAGGGAGATGTGCCCTTGCAAAGTTGGGAAATTTTGTGATGGTTTATGTTGAAAATGGAGGTTTAAAACCACTTCTTTCCAAATGGGCTTGCCAAATTGTGATCCAATCCATACCATATCATCATGCACGACCCAATTGATAAAAAATCAGAATTTTTATTATTTTATTTTTATTTATTTTGATTTAATTCATAAAAAATCATTTTAAATAAATATAAAATATGAAAATATATTATTTGATGAAGATTGAGCTTCTAGAATCTCTTCAATGCTGATTTGAATCAAAAGGGAAGGAAATCATGAGATTGGTACAAAAATAGCAAGCCTTCATGAACAAATATTTGAATTTTAAACCATGATCTTTTTCAATCTTCAAATATCAAAATCTCCATACAACCATTCAATTTTTCTGACCTAAATGATCCTCCTATAAGTACTAAGCATAACCTAATCATCAAGACACGAATTTGCTGCCTCAAAGTGTAAGTTCAAAACTTCAAAAATTCATCCAAAACTCATATTCGGATTCTTCAATCCAGAGCATTTGAAGGTAAAACAAGATCATAGACGTGTTCCTTGGACATCACTGAAGCAAAACCACCACTCACATTCATCCCATACATGCCATATTGTTCAACCCGAGCCATTCTTGTTCTTGCTTTTCTTTTTTTTGATTCCAATGATTCACTGCATATTATTGAATTTTGTTTACATAACCTTGTTTGTTGATGACTATAGATGGATTCTGGATCGTTTGGTGAAATTCCATAGCCTGAAACATGATCTACCATTTTTAGGGTTTACGGCTCCAATTAGGGTTTTGTAATCCAGCCAATATAAATGGATTATAAGGACGTAGAAGGATTGGAAATCTTGTTAGGAACTTAATGGCATAGTCAATTTCGTAAAATATTATTGTTTTGTCAATGTATGAACTTTGTAGGTTTTGCTACCATTCTGTTTTCGCAGGTAATCTCATAGCTATTTTCGCAGCTAAATTCGCAGTTCTGGAGGTAGACGAAGACCTCTTCGCGCGCGTTTGTGAATTCAAAAATCTTGTATTATATTTTATGAATTATTGGCTGTTTGATATCACAACAATTACGTTGTCCCAGTGGTTGGAGGCGTGCGTATACAATGGCTTGGTCTGGGGTTCGATTCCCCGTTTATAGCGTTTTGTTCTTTTATTTTGTTTATTTTTCAGGTTTAATATATTATGTTTAGTCATCATCATATTACCAGAAGGGCTCTCCCAGCCAGGTGGTAATGCGCGCGTGTGTATAGCTATAAGGTCCTGGGTTCAACACCACCCCAGGCCTTTTTGCTTTTCTTGTATTTTCTGGATTTTCAAAGGCAAGGCACAAAACAAAGTGGATCCCTTCTATTATCACCAAAGCATAGCTGGCCTGGTGGTACGTTTTGAGGTTTGCAAGCTGGGTGTCCTGGGTTCAAACCCAGCCCAGGTGAGTTTTCTTTTTATCACTTTTTCTATCTTTATTTCTTTAATTAATTAGTTTAATTGTTTTTTTCTTAATATCAATTAAAAATAAATTATGCATGTATAGATATTTAAAACAACCTTATATTTTCCAAAAAAATTCTAAACTCTTGATTTTTTCTCAATTTAAGTTTTGTTATTATTCATATGATTAAATTGGAATATGTATATATATTAAAAATAATTGTTGTACATTATAAATTAAATCCTAAAAATATTTTCTAAAACAAAACCCTAATTGTCAAAACTCTAATTTATTTTCTAAATACCTATTAAAACCTAATTGTTTATTTTCTAATTTGTAATATAATTATTATGTACATGTTTATTTAAAAATAATTATAACCTATTTGTATATATATTTATAATCTAAATTATTTTCTTTTAATATATGTATAGAAACAATTTAACTTATAATAACTATATTTTGTGTTTAAAATAATTTGTATATTAAAATAATTGTTTGTTCATATTTATTCTTATTTTAAATATAATTGTCTATATTAAAAATTGTTAATCTTTTATTCTTATTTTGGCTAATTTTATTTATTTAATTATTATTATTAATCATGTTACTATTTTTTTTTTTTGCTTCATCAATCTTATATAATCTATTATTATTATTATTTACTAACCTTACTTATTATTACTAACTTTTGATTATTATTTCACTAATACTATTTAATTTTTCATTATTATTTTAACTAACCCTATTTTTTATTCTTATTATTACTAACCCATATTTATTTATTTATTATTTTTGCTTATTATTTATATTTTGCTTTATATTTTGCTATTTATATTTAATTTGCTTATTATTATACTTATGTAATTGCTCCTTGGTGTAAAATTTGTAAATATTGAATTTATTTAATTTTATGCTATGGTTAGTAATTTAGGGAGTGCAAATATGTATTCTATTTAAAATTTGAATTTAGATCACTTTAATTATAAGATAAATAATATTGAACACTCACACACGTAAGTCGATTTTTAATCGCCATCTCACATTCTTAAGGTTATCCCTCAATGTTGCCTACTAATAAGGTCAAGTGGGGTGTATAAAGCAAGTCCCTTAAAAGAAAAAATCATCAAGTCCCTAATGGTTGCCTTTAAAGATCAAGTCCCTTCGAATAATGATGATCGTCCCTCCTAATATGCTTAATACACCCCACAGTTGCCTTCATAAAAACAGATGTCCCTCACATGTCCCTTACATCCAAGGTAATGACTACCTACTCCTTAATAGTAGGGATAGTCTTACCAATTAAAGGATAAAGAACAAGAAAGACTGAAAATTTTAGGGTAGGTACCTCCTAGTTGCTTGCTCACTCCGTTTTTCAAACACTTAACAAATTTCAAACAAATTTTCAAAAACAAGTTTTTACGCATCCGTACATGGATCATTATCAACTATTATGAAAATTTTTCTATTCACACACTACACTTTCAAAAACAATTCAAAAGTGAGCTAAGTAACTAAGAGCCCATGGATAACCATGGATGTAAAGGGTGCTAACACCTTCCCTTTACATAACCTACCCCCCGGACCCAAAAATCTTTTAAAAGGTCTTTCCTGTTCTTTTATGCCTTTCCTTTGGATAAAATAAAAGTCGGTGGCGACTCTTGCTATCCGCAACATAACTAAAGTCAGTTCTCCCACCGTTACAGAACTGGCGACTCTGCTGGGGATTTAAATTAAAGAGGGGTACCCTTAGGAATTAGATCACTTTAAATTGTTTGCCTTGTTTGCTTTATATTATCTTGTTGGGGTGCTCTTATGTGTGAAAGGTCCTAACCCGGATCTAGTGTACCTTAGGTAAATGGCAATAGACCAAGGAAACTGTACGACGTATATCGATATGGTTGATCTGGTGGCCATAGTTAGTGCGACTTCTTGGTTGGTGCTTATGTTCCTTAAGTCAAGTTGAGGATAATATGAGGCTGCCATATGTTGTCAATGCACTAACTAACTTTTAGAACCCTAGTTAACTCATCTTGGCCTTTAGAAAGTAGTGAGGTAACCGGCTTTGGTGCAGACTGAAGTTGGTTGACACTCGATACTACACTCATTGAGATCTTAAACTTGGAGGGTTTTGGTTGGCAAGTAAGTTGCCTTCTGATCAACCACCCTTGTGAAGGATCAATGATATTGAGATCCCTTAGAACATGGTTACTTTTGTAGGACAGGATGAACCAACTAAACTTCAGGGGAGGGTACTTACCTTTGAACCTCATGCAAGCCTTTAAACCTAGGGCTATGGTGTAACTTGTTTGTGTGTGCCACATGTTTGTGATTGAGCATAACATCATGACATCATCATGCATCATAAGCATAGCATTTTCCCTAACCATTTCAAGGACCAAGGGATTTATCTTTGTTCTTTGTTGCAGGTCATGGCTTCTGCTCGTAGAAACACCATCAGAATCAACTTTGTAGGGATACCTCCCAAGCTTAAAGAGTTGGTTTCACAAGTGTCTGATCATTCCCAGTTCAACAAGAGACATGGTCAACTATTGGATCTAGTCACTTCAGGGTTCAACGAAGACATGATGAGTGTCCTGTTTCAGTTCTTTGATCCTAAGCACCATTGCTTCACATTCCCTGATTACCAGCTGGTTCCTACCATGGAGGAGTTCTCTAAACTTCTGGGTATACCTGTTCTTGATCAAAGACCCTTCACAGGCTTGGAAAGAGAGCCTAAACCAGAGGTTATTGCTGCAGCCCTACATCTGAAGAAGTCTGATATTGTTCTAGAAACGAGAAGTGGTGTCAAGGGTGTTCTAGCCAAGGTGTTGATAGAGAAGGCTCAAATGTTCTTGAAGGCCATGAGTCATGATGCTTTTGAGGAGATCTTAGCCTTGCTGATATATGGCTTAGTATTGTTCCCCAATCCAGATCAGTTCATAGATATTCATGCCATCAACATTTTCCTGAGTCACAATCCAGTGCCTACATTGCTTGGAGACATACTACACTCTCTTCATACCCGTACTACAAGGGCAAGAGGAACTTTGATGTGCTGCATACCTTTGCTATCTAGGTGGTTTATTTCTCACCTTCCTTGCTCAGTAATGAAGAATGAGCAAGGGTTCAGATGGTCCAAGAGGATCATGTCACTTTCTCACTCAGATATTCATTGGTGCTCCAGATCTATGGAGAACGTTACTATCATTGACCGTTGTGGGGAGTTTCCTAATGTGCCACTTCTAGGCATAAGAGGAGGCATCACCTACAACCCCTCTCTAGCTTTACGACAGTTTGGTTACGCTCGGAGTGATGGTCCACATGACATGTTGATTCAGGGCATTGTGTTTGACTACGACAACGATCTTCAAGGTTACCGTCAGAGATTCATACGAGCCTGGAGAAAAGTAAACAGGGTTGACAGCAAGACACTGGAGCCTAGGTACACTATTCCTATGGAAGCTTATCTCAGATGGGTACGATCTCGTGCTCAGACTCTCATGATGCCATATCCTGCCGTCCTACCAGTTACCATGGAACCTGTTGCTGAAGGAGACACAGCTTATACCATCCTTCACCCAGACATGCCTACTGATATGGAAGACTTGCAGAGATCATGGATCCAATTGAAGGAGCAAAGGGATACTTTCGAGGCTCATTACAATGCAAGCCAAGCAAGAATCCTAGAGCTAACAAAGCAACTTCACGAGGAACGGAACCTCAATTCATACCTCAACACAAAGAGGAAACGTCCATGGGAGACTTAAAACCCCACCTTTTGTACTTATTTCATTTCATTTTTTGTAAGCCTAAAAGGCAAAACAAAATTATTACTAATAAAAAGTTACTTTCTTGTTTGTTTAAAGCAAATTTAAATCCTGCGGTCCTTGAAAACATTGCATATGCATTCCCATATCATTTCATTGCATCACAGGTTTATAATTGAGCACAGGTTTCTCATCTTCTCGCTGTTTATTTCAGCAATGGCTCTTGAACAATCAGTTAAGGATCTTCAGGCACAGAATGCACAGTTCCAAGAGCTGATCCTGAACCTATCCAAGGGGCAGGATGAATTGAAGACACTGCTGGCCAAGAAGACTAAGAAGGCTAGAAGGTCTGCTGGCCTGCTCAACATGGGAAGAAGGTTCAAGGGTCCTGTCAAGACCAAGGAGCAGGTTGAAGACTATGAATCTGAAGAATCTGAGAAAGAGGGAGGCAGTCTCCACAACACCATGGGGGACTCTGATTCTGAGGCTAATTACTACCATGAGCCTAATGAAGACAAATTCAAGATGCTGGTGGATAGGATGGATGCCATGGAGTTGCAAAAATCATCTGGGCTGGATTTTGAGGATTTGAGTCTGATATCTGGGGTTGTTATACCCATTGGTTTCAAGGTTCCTACCTTTGTTGTTTATGATGGGGTCTCCTGTCCCAAGCTGCATTTGAGGTCCTAAGTCAGAAGGATCCAACCTCACACTGCTGACAAGAAGTTGTGGATCCATTTTTTTCAACATATACTGTCTTAGTCGGCGAGCAGCCCATGCCAAAGCGTAGCAAGTTTTCTCGAGCAGTGAGTATCTTGTTTCACAGTCGGTAAACTTTTTGCTAAGGTAGTATATTGCCTGCTCTTTTCGACCAGACTCGTCATGTTGCCCCAAGACACACCCCATTGAGTTGTCTAACACTGTTAAGTACATAATCAAGGGTCTTCCATCAACTGGTGGCATCAAAATTGGTGGTTCCAACAGATATCTCTTGATTTCATCAAAGGCAATCTGGCATTCATCATTCCATTCCATCACCTGGTCTTTCTTCAGCAACTTAAAGATTGGCTCACAGATGGCAGTTAATTGGGAAATAAATCTTGCAATGTAATTCAATCGTCCCAAGAAACCTCTAACTTCCTTCTCAGTACGGGGAGCTGGCATCTCTCGTATAGCTTTTACTTTTGCAGGATCCACTTCAATACCTTTTCCACTGACTATGAAACCCAGGAGTTTACCAGACCTAACTCCAAAAGTACACTTATTTGGGTTCAATCTCAACTTGTATTTCTTCAACCTCTCAAACAATTTATGCAAATGATCAAGATGCTGCTCTTCATTTTGGGACCTGGCTATCATATCATCCATATATACCTTTATCTCATGATGAATCATATCATGAAACAAAGCCACCATAGCACGCTGATATGTTGCCCCTGCATTCTTCAAACCAAATGGCATCACCTTATAGCAAAAAGTGCCCCACTATGTAACAAATGTTGTCTTCTCCATATCTTCAGGTGCCATCTTGATTTTATTGTAACCAGAGAAACCATCCATAAAAGAGAATACCTTATGCTGAGCAGTGTTGTCTACCAGAACGTCAATATGAGGAAGTGGAAAGTCATCTTTGGGGCTGGCCTTGTTCAAATCTCTGTAGTCCACACACATACGTACCTTACCATCTTTCTTAGGTACCGGCACCACATTTGCAACCCATTGAGGATAAGAAGTCACAGCTAAGAACCCTGCATTGAAATGTTTCATTACCTCTGCCTTGATCTTTTCTGACATCTCAGGACGCATACGACGAACCTTCTGCTTCTTTGGACGACAATCTTCTTTCACTGGTAAACAGTGAACCACAATGTCTGTATCCAACCCTGGCATATCTTCATAAGACCAAGCAAAGATCTCCACATAGTCACGTAACATTTGAACCAGTCTGCTCTTGACACTATCCTCTAAATTAGCCCCTATCTTGACCTCTTTCCTGTTTTCTTCAGTCCCCAGATTCACAACTTCGACTGGCTCTTCATGTGGCTGTATGGCTTTCTCTTCTTGTTGTAACAACCTAGCAAGCTCTACAGGTACTTCACAATCGTCCTCATTTCCGTCTTCAGTTTGATAGATCGGATTCTCGAAATTATAATTGGCAATAGTAGAACTGTTATCAACAGGATCCAGAGTGGATGAGGATCTGCATTTTAGTGATGTAGGTGTGTGTAAGAACACATAGCTGATAAAACAAAAATAAAAGAAAAGAAAGACAAAGAACACAATATTTACGAAAACGAAACGTCCACTGATTTTTATTGAATGAAGTATGCAAATGAAATGACAGCCCGTAACAAGCACACCATTGTGCCCCGGGTAAGGCACAAGGCTTGCGAGTTTTAATTGTTCAAGAAATTACAAACTTAAAAAAAACAACAACACAATAATAGTATTTACTCCTGACTAAAGGAGATAGGGATAACATCTTCAGCTTTCCAATTGTTGAGTCCAGCACCCACAATAGGAAAAATCCAAGCATCCAGGTTGTAGTCTTCATCATAGTCACCCACAGCATTGATCTGATCTTTCACAACCCCTTGATTGGTGATACGAACAACACGAGCACGACGAACAGCCTTCTGGGACTCTGCAGTGAAACCCAAACCAAATTTGTCAGACTTGTATGGGATATCAGGAAGCTGACCCCAAATAGTACAACCACCTTCATCCACTACAGCTCTAGCATCATTGAGGGAGGCCGTTGTTGGAGGTACTCTGGTAACCACAGGAACTTTCTTGACAACTGGTGGAGCTACATAATCATTAACACCCAAGGAACCACTTCAAATGTCTGACACGGAGTTTCAACGTATTCACCTTCCACTTCCAGATACTTGAAGGTATTCACATGGCTAACAAAATATTCTTCCTCTCCGTAGACAGTAACAACCTTTCCTTCGACCGGATATCTCAGCTTCTGATGTAATGTAGAGGTTACAGCTCCTGCCCCATGGATCCAGGGACGACCAAGAAAACAAGAGTACGAAGGACGAATATCCATCACATAAAATGTAGCATTAAAAATCTGAGAACCAACTTTGATGGGCAAGTCAATCTCTCCGTGCACCACTCTTCTAGAACCATCAAAAGCCTTCACCACAATACTACTGGGCTTCAGAACAGCATCTTCAGGACTCAGCTTATTTAGGACTTCCTTGGGCAACACATTCAGAGAGGAACCATTGTCTATCAATACATGTGACAGGGTAGTGCCCCTGCATTCAATTGAGATATGCAAGGCCCTGTTATGATCCCTCTTGGCAGGGGTCAAATCAGCATCAGAAAATCCTAACCCATTATCATAGGTCAGGTGGGCAACACAATTCTCAAACTGGTCAACAGAAATTGCATTGGGTACATGAGCAGTCTTCAGAAACTTGATCAAAGCTTTGGCATGAGCCTCAGAACATAACAACAAAGACATCATAGAAATCTTAGAGGGAGTATGCCCCAACTGATCAACAATGTCATAATCACTCTTGCGAATGATTTTCAATACTTCTTCCATCTGCTTAGAGAGATCATCAGCAGCTGGCACATCAGTAGATACAGGTTCAATAACAAGACCTTTGCCACGAGTATCAGTGGTGGAGGTAGCAGCAGGAGTAACTGCATTCTTGGAAATCACTGGAGGAGAGAAGACTCTTCCACTTCGTGTGATCTTACTTGTCCCAGCAATATTATCCACATCAACAGGCACATCAGCTAAGGGTTCCTGCTTAACACCATGGATATAAACATCAGACCCATAATGCCAAGGCACAACTTTATCGGACGTATACGGAATAGGACCAGGAGTGGTGATGACCAGAGGAGCCACTCTAGCTTTAGCAACAATCTTCACAGGGCCTTCAGCAGTAATCTTGATTGGACCCTTATGAGTGATTTTAACAGGTCCCTTTGAAGTGATCCTTACCGGTACTTTATCAACCATATCAACTTCTTCAATCTTCCTACCTTGAGTAATATGATCCACCATACTTTCTACAGACGATGGAGTCCTCTCAAACACTATAGTATACTTATCCATGAGACGCTGAATTCCATCTCTCAATCTCCAACAACTATCTGGCTTATAGGTACAATACAAACAATCTTCACGACAACCTGGAAAGAACCCAACTTGTACTAACTTCTTCTTGATGACAGACAATGGTGTGGTCAACTCTGCAACTGAATAGATATGTAAATCTTCATCAATGGCATTGACAGTCTTCTCGTGATTTGGCATTGGAGCAGTAATCACATTTGGAGTACCCGGAGGGTCAAACTCAATCTCTCCCGCCTCAATCATATCTTGAATTTTATTTTTCAAGACCCAGCAGTTATTAGTATCATGTCCCTGACAGTTTGAATGATATGCACATCGTGCATTGGGATTGTACCTGGGAGAGGTAACATTGGGATTCTGAGGAGCTTCTTTCAAAGTAATAAGTTCAGCCTTCAACAAGTGTTGCAATGCCTGAGCCATTGACATGTTGATCTTAGCGAACTGCCTTCTAGCCCTCTGTTGGTTGCCCTGTGGCTGCTCTAGTGCTGTAGGAGTTGGATTTGAAATGTGAACTGCACTCACAGACTGATGCCTTCTATTACGATCAGGTTGACCATAAACAACATTGGATTCTTTCTTCCCAGTGGGAGGCTTCTTTGCAGCACCTGATGAAGAAGTACCCACTTGGATCTTGCTATTCTTTATACCATTTTCCACACGCTCTCCTGTCATTATCAACTCAGTGAAGCCGGATGATGAGCTTCCAATGAGATAACTGTAAAACGGGCCATTCAGCGTACACATGAACATATCAACCAATTCCCTGTCAGTTAAAGGGGGTTGAACTCTTCCAGCTAAATCTCTCCATTTCTGAGCATACTCCTTAAAACTTTCTTTGGCCCCCATAGACATGCTTTGCAGTTGCATGCGAGTGGGGGCTAAATCAGCATTGTATTGATACTGCTTATAGAAAGCTTCAGCAAGATCATTCCACTCCCTGATGTTAACACTCTCCAATTGATAATACCACTCCAACTGAGCTCCAGATAAGCTCTTTTGGAAAAAGTGGATCCACAACTTCTTATCAGCAGTGTGAGGTTGGATTCTTCTGACATAAGACCTCAGATGCAGCTTGGGACAAGAGACCCCATCATAAACAACAAAGGTAGGAACCTTGAAACCAATAGGTATGACAACCCCAGATATCAGACTCAAATCTTCAAAATCCAGCCCAGAAGACTACTGCAACTCCATAGCATCCATTCTATCCACCAGCATCTTGAATTTGTCTTCATTATGATCATGGTAATAATTAGCCTCAGAATCAGAGTCCCCCCATTGTATGGTGGAGACTGCCTATATCTTTCTCAGATTCTTCAGATTCATAGTCTTCAACTGGTTCTTTGGTCTTGGCAAGACCTTTGAACCTTCTTCCCATGTTGATCAGGCCACCTGACCTTCTGGTCTTCTTAGTCTTCTTGGCCAGCAGTGTCTTCAATTCATCCTGCCCCTTGGACAAGTTCAGGATCAGCTCTTGGAACTGTGCATTCTGTGCCTGGAGATCCTTAACTGTTTGTTCAAGAGCCATTGCTGAAATAAACAGCGAGAAGATGAGAAACCTGTGCACAATTATAAACCTGTGATGCAATGAGATGGAATGTAAATGCGTATGCAATGTTTTCAAGGACCGCAGGATTTAAATTTGCTTAAACAAACAAGAAGGTAAACTTTTATTAGTAATAACTTTGTTTTGCCTCTCGGGCTTACAGGAAATGAAATGCAATAAATACAAGAGATGGGGTTTTAAGTCTCCCATGGACGTTTCCTCTTTGTGTTGAGGTATGAGTTGAGATTCCGCTCCTCATGAAGTTGCTTTGTTAGTTCCAGGATCCTTTCTTGGCCTGCTTTGTAATGACCCTCAAAAGTATCCATTTGCTCCTTCAATTGGATCCAGGATCTCTGCAAGTCTTCCATGTCAGTAGGCATGTCTGGGTGAAGGATGGTATAAGCAGTATCTCCTTCAGCAACAGGTTCCATGGTAACTGGCAGGATAGCAGGATATGGCATCATGAGAGTCTGAGCACGAGATCGCACCCATCTGAGATAAGCTTCCATAGGAATAGTGTACTTAGGCTCCAGTGTCTTGCTGTCAACCCTGTTTACTTTTCCCCATGCTCGTATGAATCTCTGACGGTAACCTTGAAGATCGTTGTCGTAGTCAAACACAATGCCTTGAATCAACATGTCATGTGGACCATTACTCCGAGCGTAACCAAACTGTCGTAAAGCTAGAGAGGGGTTGTAGGTGATGCCTCCTCTTATGCCTAGAAGTGGCACATTAGGAAACTCCCCACAACGATCAATGATAGTGACATTCTCCATAGATTTGGAGCACCAATGGATATCTGAATGCGAGAGTGACATGATCCTCTTGGACCATCTGAACCCTTGCTCATTCTTCATTACTGAGCGAGGAAGGTGAGAAATAAACCACCTAGAAAGCAAAGGTATGCAACACATCAAAGTTCCTCTTGCCCTTGTAGTACGAGTATGAAGAGAGTGTAGGATGTCTCCAAGCAATGTAGGCACTGGATTGTGACTCAGGAATATGTTGATGGCATGAACATCTATGAACTGATCTGGATTGGGGAACAACACTAAGCCATAAATCAGTAAGGCTAAGATATCCTCAAAAGCATCATAACTCATAGCTTTCAAGAACATTTGAGCCTTCTCTATCAATACCTTGGCTAGAACACCCTTGACTCCACTTCTCATTTCTAGAACAATGTCAGACTTTTTCAGATGTAGAGCTGCAGCAATAACCTCAGGTTTAGGCTCTTTTTCCAAGCCTGTGAATGGTTTCTGATCAAGTACAGATATACCCAGAAGTTTGGAGAACTCTTCCATTGTAGGAACCAGCTGATAGTCGGGGAATGTGAAGCAATGGTGCTTAGGATCAAAGAACTGAAACAGAACACTCATCATGTCTTCATTGAACCCTGAAGTGACTAGATCCTGTAGGTGACCATGTCTCTTGATGAACTGGGAATGATCAGACACTTGAGAAACCAACTCTTTAAGCTTAGCAGGTATGCCCACAAAGTTGATCATGATGGTGTTTCTACGAGCTGAAGCCATGTCCTGCAACAAAGAACAAAGATAAATCCTTTGGTCCTTGAAATGGTTAGTGAAAATGCTATGCTTATGATGCATGTTGATGTTATGATGTTATGCTCAATCACAAACATGTGGCACACACAAACAAGTCACACAATAGCCCTAGGTTTAAAGGCTTGCATGAGGTTTAAAGGTAAGTACCCTCCCCTGAAGTTTAGTTGGTTCATCCTGTCCTATAAAGTAACCGGGTTCTAAGGGATCTCAATATCATTGATCCTTCACAAGGGTGGTTGTTCAGTAGGCAACTTACTTGCCAACCAAAACCCTCCAAGTTTAGAATCTCAATGAGCGTAGTATCGAGTATCAACCAACTTCAGTCTTCACCAAAGCCGGTTATCTCACTACTTTCTAAAGGCCAAGATGGGATAACTAGGGTTCTAAAAGTTAGTTAGTGCATTGACAACATATGGCAGCCTCATATTATCCTCAACTTGACTTAAGGAACATAAGCACCAACCAAGAAGTCACACTAACTATGGCCACCAGATCAACCATATCGGTATACGCCGTACAGTTTCCTTGGTCTATTGCCATTTACCTAAGGTACACTAGATCCGGGTTAGGATCTTTCACACATAATAGCACCCAACAAGTAAGTATAAAGCAAACAAGGCAAACAATTTTAAAGTGATCTAATTCCTAAGGGTACCCCTCTTTTATTAAATCCCCAGCAGAGTCGCCAATTCTGTAACACGGTGGGAGAACTGACTTTAGTTATGTTGCGGATAGCAAGAGTCGCCACCGACTTTTATTTTATCCAAAGGAAAGGCATAAAAGAACAGGAAAGACCCTTTAAAAGATTTTTGGGTCCGGGGGGTAGGTTATGTAAAGGGAAGGTGTTAGCACCCTTTACATCCATGGTTATCCATGGGCTCTTAGTTACTTAGCTCACTTTAAAATGTTTTTGAAAATGTGAAGTGTGTGAATAGAAATTTTCATAAGAGTTTTATAATGACCCATGTACGGATGCGTAAAAAACTTGTGTTTGAAAATTGTTTGAAATTGTGAAGTGTTTGAAATTGTTTTGAAATAGTGAGCAAGTAACTATGAGGAACCTACCCTAAAGTTTAAGTATTTATGTTCTTGAATCCTTTAAATGGTAAGACTATCCCTATTATTAAGGAATAGGTAGTCATTACCTTGGATGTGAGGGACATATGAAGGGACATTTGTTTAATGAAGGCAACTGTAGGGTGTATTAAGCATTTTTGGAGGGACTGTCATCATTATTCGAAAGGGACAAGATCATTATGAAGGCAACCATTTAAGGGACTTGATCTTTTATTGTTAAGGGACTAGATGACTTTATTTTTGAGGGACTTTTGCTTTATACACCCTACTTGACCTTTTGATTAGGCAACAATGAGAGGTAACCCTAGAAAGTGAGATGGCGATCAAAGATCGACTTACGTGTGTGAGTGTTCAATTTAGTATTTATCTTTTGAATTAGGTGATCTAAATTAATTTTAAATTACATACATGTTTACACTCCCTATTTTTACTAACCATGACATAAAATAAATAATTTAAATATTACAAAATATTACATCCAGGAGCTGTTACAATAATAATAATAAAGCAATTTAAATATAATAAGCAAAATAATAAATAAGCAAGAATAAATAAATAATTATAATAGGGGTTAGTGAAAATAATAATAATAATCACAATTTAAAAAAATAAAAGGGGTTAGTAATAAACACAGTTAATAATAATAATAAACAACAAGATTATAATAAACAAAATTTTAATGGTTAATAGAAAAATATGAACAATTATTATGAAATTTTAAATTAAGTATAAATTATAAAATTAATTATGAACATGATTAAATTAGCAATTTTAACATATAATAGAAATTATTTACATGTAAAATTAAAATATAAACAATTGTAGAATATTTGCATATTATAAAAAAATAAATTAAGCATTTTAATTTTTAAACATGTTTATGTACAAAATTTTAAATTATAAACAATTTATTAAATCAAGAATTTTAATTAAATTATAAATACAAATAATAATATAAAAGAAGAAAAGAAAATTAGGGTTTCTGAAAAGAAATATATTTTTAGGGTTTTTTAGAAAATTAGGGTTTATATGTTTAGAAAATAAATTAGGATTAATTATTAATTATACAAAATTAAATTATTTTTCTAATGATATTTAATAATAAAAAAATGAGTTTAGATTATAATAGAGAAAATAATAATATATACATTATATATACTTTTTAGAATTTATTTAATTATATTATAAACATATTATTTAAAACATAATATTAAACAAGAAAAAATAAAAAAAAGAACTTACCTGGCTGGGGTTTGAACCCAACACCTTATGCTTGCCAATAACAACACACACCACCAGGCTATCCATGCGCAGGTGATAGAAGAATGAGACAAATTGCTTTTATGCCTTATCCTGAAAAATACAAAAAAAAGAAGAAAAGCCAAAAGGCCTGGGGGATTCGAACCCAGGACCTCCTCAATGTCACACAAACACCTTACCATTCCTGCTGGATGAGCGCATCTGATTATATAACCACCACAATGCATAATATATTAAGATTGTTAATTATGTAAAAAAACAAAGAAAAGATGGTTTAGCCAGGACTCGAACGCAGGTCCTCAAACAATACATGAGCACATCCTTCCACTGGGACAAGCATCAGGCTTGTGAAATAAACAGAAATTAAATCATAAAATATTAAAACAAAAATTTAAATTCTGGAAAACGCGCGCAGGGGTCATCTTCTTCCTTGGATGCTGCGAATTTTCCTGCGTTTTCACTTGCGAATTTACCTGCGATTTTCAAACTACAGCAACACCTACGAAATTCAAACACTAACAAAACAGTAAAATTTCATGAAATTGAGAACATCATTGAGTTCCTCATATCATTTGCAATCGTCCTGTGTCTTTAGAATTTATTTATATTTGTTAAATGCTAAAACCCTAAATGGTGCTTGAAACCCTAACAATGGCCGCAAGCATATTAGGTCATGAAACTTCAAGTTTTTTGTCCAGAATCAATCCTTAGAACCTCACAAACAATAAAGCACAACCAAAATTCATTAGTAATGCATAAAAAAACAAAATCGAAAAAATAAATTTCAAGAACAAGAACCATTCGGTTTATGCAATTCATGGAGTTTTTGATGCAAATGATGATTGGTAATGACTCAGTGATGTCCAATAAACATGTTTACACCTTCAAAATTCGTTGGAAGGGCCTCTATCAAGGAATCCGAATGTGAGTTTTTGGAGGAAATTTGGTTTGTGCAACTTACTCTTGGGAGGCAGAAAATTCGTGGCTTGCATTAGGTTTGTGTCAAGTACTTATAGAATGATCAATTTAGGTCAAAAAATTGGAGACTTGTGTAGAAGATTTGATCCAAAAAGATTTAAAATGATAAGCCTTTAAAAGTCAAATATTTTTGTATAAACACTTGCTATTTTAAGACAATCATCATAACTTCCATATCAATTTGATCCAAGGCATAATTATTATTTTCTAGAAGCTTAATCATATTTAAATCTTTGATTTTTATATTTTATTTTAATTTAAAATGATTTTAAATGAACTAAATCAAAATAAATAAAAATAAAATAATAAAAAATCTGATTTTTGATGACTTGGGTCGTGCATGAAGTTATAGTGTGGATTGGGTCATCATTTGGCAAGCCCATTTGGAAGAAATTGGTTTTAGACCTCCATTTTCTTCATAAACCAACCAAAAATTTCCCAACTTTGCAAGGGCACACATCCTTCAATTTTAATGCTATGAGGGTTTTCTTGGACATTTTGGAAAGCTTGAAGAGTCCTCTAACCAACCCCACTGGTTTCATGTCCATATCATTTACCATTCTCAAGTTATGCCCTTTTGAAGTTGTTGACTTTTTGTTGACTTTCAAAAGGACCTGTAATGTCTTAGCTCATACCTTCCAAATGAAGCATTTTTGGGCTTGGCTTGTGAGACACAAAGTTGTAGAGAATTCAATTTCCTTCAAAATGAGCTTTGGATGGAGACTTGGTGATGAAACATGTGAAAGTTATGGCTGGTCAAAGTTCAGTTGACTTTTACTAAAGAAACCCTAATTTAGAAACTCCTGATTCTTGATGATCTGAAATTTCCTTGATGAATCATGATCAAACCTTGATCAAATGATGAATTTTACTTCATATACTTGATGTTGGCAAAAAATCATGAAGTTTGACTTTGGTTTGACCACAGTTGACCTCAGTTTGACTTTTTAACTGCTTTGACTGATTTTGACTTATCTGATCATCTGACTGAGCAAACTTTTGGGAAAAGTCTTGAAACTTGTCATGGGGGTCCTTAAACACATATAAGATGTTATGAAGCTCACTTGAAGTCTTGGAAGTTCATTTAGCCTGATTAAAGTCAAAACCCTAGCTTAGGATGCACTGCTTAGGAGGTGCATTGTCTGAGGGAAATGTCAAATCTTTTGACCAATTGTGAACTTTGTGAACCTTGTGAACCATCATAAAATGTCTTGTGAACCTCATGGGAGGTATTGTGAGCCTTGTGAACCTTGTGAACCTCATAAAGTATCTTGTAGACTTCATGAACCTCATGAAAGGTCTTGTAAGCATTGTGAATCTTGTGAGCCTTGTGAACCTCATAAAGTGACTTGTAGACTTTATGAACCTCATGAAAGGTCTTGTAAGTATTGTGAATCTTGTGAACCTTGTGAATCTTCTTAGCACACAAAGTCTTGTATTGTGAGGGCAAATTTTGGGGTGCAACAATCATCACACATTTGTCTAGCACCCAAAGCATCCATCATGTTAGCAGGATATCACACCAGTTTCCTTCTTCTGGAACACAAAACTAAGATTGGTTCTGAAACATTACTTCTTTCAAGATTACTACCTTTTCTTCAATCATCTCCAACTGAAGTGCTATAACATTATGAAAGATACTTTGCACAAATACAATCGTCAGTAGCATCTCAAAGAGTATTCAACTTCATATCTTCAGAGATCCTAAAAAAAACCACAATATTTTAGGTCTTTGACTCAACATTTACCATAAACTGCTGATGTGTAGCGTGGTGTCAAGACATTAGGATTGACATATCAACTCAGCTTCTTTCTTGATGAAACTTCCTTCAGTTCATGATTTAGACAATCAGAAACATGTATCTTCACAAGAGAGATTTTCTTCAGCTATATCTAAACTACATTGGACACCATAACCAGGAAGAATATCCTAATTAGGTCACCATAAATAAGCTTAAGAGATAACTTATCAAGATCTTCACTCCCGCATGAAAGATTTGATAATTATACTCTTTTGCTTTGGCTCCAACCTCTTCTTTCACCAGGAATCTCTCATTAAGAAACACAACATTCTGAACTAAGTGTTCTCCAGTTCTGTAATCACATGATAGAACATCAAACTTGACATTATGAACTGAAGCTTTACAACAGCCTTTGTATGAAGTACTGGGGAACCACTATCAAACAATCAGACATAACACATCATAAATAATAGAGCAATTCCTTGGAGATAAATAAACTCCTCCACAGTAAGATCCTCCAAAAGATATTGAAACACGATGTCAAGACATCTTATCTGACATCAGCAAACCTATGTGAATAAAACACCATTATACCATATGATGAATAGTCCATCCTCCACTTCTAGGGACCATTCAAACGCCAATATGAACCTCTCAAGTTCCAACAGCTTTTCATTATATCATCCTTCTTCCTTTACCATGAACCAGAAAGTATCCCCCTTAGATCTCATCCAGAAACAGACCAGGATGTCTGCTCTGATACCAATTGAAATTCTAGTATGACAGACTCAGATGTCGAATATGATGTTGAGACATCTTATCTGTTACTTATAAACATGGTAAGGCATACATATCAGTACTTAAATAATTCTGATATATCAGAGTCAAACATGCTTCAGGATGTTATGACATCTGATAGGACATTCAGTTCAGGTACTGCATAAAACATAAAACATAAAAGATATAAAGAACACAGCAGAATTGTTAACCCAGTTCAGTGTATCTCCACACTTACATCTGGGGGCTACCAAGCCAGGAAGGAAATCCAATATAAGTAATATTAATTCTGGACTTAAACCAATCAGTTTAATCTTTCACTTAATATCTACCCAAGGCAATTTCTACCTAAGACACAACTTAGATATGAGTACCTACTCACTCCCCCTCAATCACACAGTGATCTTTTACAATGATTAATAAAATTGAAGTCACACTTCAAACACAACAGCTTGATCTTACTTAAAAGTTTCAATCAAGACACAATACTTCTCTTGCTTACAAGCTTCGAGAATCACAGGTGAAACAGCCACAATATGGTTCCTTGTTACGCACGGCTGCCACAAGAACACAACCCTAATAATGTTTACATTTTCGGTTGATTGGGTTGATTCTAAACTAGGTTACAGGGTTTCTTTTATAACCTATTCCCAACTGGATTTGGGCCTAAACAATCACAACAATAGCTGCTACAAATATGCAGAAAAAATCTGCTACAAATATACCAAATGATCTTCAAATCTAAATACTCCTAAAATATCTCTAAATATAGAAACTCTATATTTTTCAATATTTGTCTTCAATTTAAATTGAGTCTTTAAGATCTTCTAAATCAGCACCCTTTAAATCAGCGCCACATATGATTGCATAATATCTCCAGAATATTCTGCATCTTTAAAAAATAATTCCACCTGTGATATCAGAATATTTTGTAGAATATTCTGCATAATTCAGATCTGATAAATCCCACTGTCATCACCTTGAATTAGGGTTAGTTAGTTTGTTACCTCCTTGATTCAAGGTGAGTTAGTTATTCTGTTATACTGAATTCAGATAACTAATCTCCCTAAAGATGCGCCTTGTATTGCTTATCTCTTTCCAATTAATTCCAGATAAATTCCCCTGAATTTACTCAGTTCTGTTGCGCATCATTTAAGTCTGGTAGCAGGTTTACGATGTCCCAACATCTGGTGTGACATCCTGATGTCTTGACTTAAGTGTTACTCTGTTTGACAATGTCACAACATCTGGTGTGACATCCTGATATCTTGACTTAAGTTCATTAACTGTTACTCTGTTTGACAATGTCACAACATCTGGTGTGACATCCTGAACTAAGTTCAACACTTCTTGTTTGATATCTATCTGTAACACATGACAGTAATGTTGTCATGACAGTTGCAGATGTTTCAACATTTTCTTTGACATCTGTTTGTAACATATGACAGTAATGTTGTCATGACAGTTGCAGATGTTTCAACATTTTCTTTGACATCTGTCTGTAACATATGACAGTAATTCTGTCATGACATTTGCAGATGTTTCAACATCTTCTTTGACATCTGTCTGTAACATATGACAGTAATGTTGTCATGACAGTTGCAGATGTTTCAACATTTTCTTTGACATCTGTCTGTAACATATGACAGTAATGTTGTCATGACAGTTGCAGATGTTTCAACATTTTCTTTGACATTTGTCTCTTATTATAACCACATTTATCTGTGCCACCATGTCAGGACATCATGTTTGACATGTTCTTCCAGAATCTATACCATGTTAATTTAACATATGGAACTTCTTATTCAACATTTTCCAGCCATATTAGTTTTACCAAACATAATGTCAATCATAAAATAATAGGATTAACAAATAGAAATAATTATCCCGGTAGATTGAAAACCCGAAAGGGAAATCTAGCCAAAAGTTAGGGATCATGGCAAGTAACTGCATCGACAGACTGGATCACTTGTAGTAATCGAGGATTTCAGATTCTATCCCTCAGAAGAATTATCCATCTAAGATTCTTATTCACTCATCCTTGACTGAAGTTTCGGACACAGTGGAATTCAAAGTTGATTGAGAAAATAATGATCATTGTATTTCAATATAGCCCTTTTCCATGTATTTACCATTTTTCAAACTTGTAATGATCCATGGAGTCATGCCATTTGCTGACTACCATTTTATCAATGAATTTGAGCTTTTATCCAATTTTTTGCAATTCTTTATGTTGTTTCTGTTTACAAAATTTTAATTTATTTTTTATGATGATTTTTGAAACAAATTTAATAAATTTAATCTTTGAAGATTATAAAAACATTTTTCTTTTGATATGTGAACAAAGAAAGGATATCAATAGTGATTCCAGGAATAGTAAAATCCAGATGTGTGTAACTCGTCTCTCCCAAAGCAGGGTTGGTTATGATCGTGTCCTTACGGAACTCCTGATTTGTCCTGGTATGTTGATGTTAGTAATGTTTTGTGCCCCACCAGCATGGGCGGGGATTGTAAATGCTCCTAGTTATGTTCCCTTCCCTAGAAGAGTTGTTGGAAGGAATATCCCAGAAAATCCCCAACTGAGTTTTGATCATTTCCTCAGTAGTTTACCCTTAACTTGAGAAGTCTTGGGAATCCCCAGCCAAGTCCTTGCTCCTCAGCATGAGTTGGTTGTATCCCTTAGCAAAAGTATTGATATATTAATCAGTTTAGAGGTTTTCTTTCACCTGTCGTTGTGTATTGATTTAAAATCCCTCGTAACTGTGGTTTGCTATGATTAATTTCTACTATCCCAACATGGGTCAAAAAGTAAAATTTTTTGAAGATGATTGATCTCCATAGATCCCCAGTATGTCTGCGTGTGGTGGTTTCCAGCAGATTTCTATTTGATCTTCAACAAGTTTTAGACTCTTTTCAAACAAAGCAAGAGTGGCATAACTCCTCCCTCAAGCAGAGAAAGAGCATCATGAATCTTTCCTCGAATGGATCAGGAATAGTATGATGATTAGTCCATGTAGGAGTTTGATTAAGAACACTTTTGTCTTTAGCAAGGATCGTGGAAGCTTTCCCCATCCTCGGCAGATTGTTATTTTTCCTCAGCAATATGGTATTCCTATGCAGAGTTGATAATTAATGTTTGATACTCCAGTAGGCTATGCTTTATTTGCATCACTGGTAGATCTTTATTTTGTTTCCCCAAACAAAGTTATGAAGATATTTATCCCTACTAGAGTTTAACAGGGACTTTTCCCTCCATCCCCAAAGTGTGGAAGATTTTGTGTTGTTGTTATATCTCCGACATGTTCTCCTCTATGGATTCTTGAAGATTGCTTTGTGGATTGGATCTCTAGCATTTATTTTCCCCAGTATGAGTTATGCCTTGTAGCAGGATTTTATTCCTTCAATGGCTTTAGACGTTCCCCTGCAGGATTGCGACTTAAATCTCCAACATGGTTCCTGGCCTTGTTGCCCTGATTAGTCGAGTATCTGGTCGTTGTGGTGTTTATGTCACCCTTTGCTTATCTTTATGTCTACTTTGACAACATATTCATACGCATATTCATACGCATAAGCATGGCATCAGTTACTTGCATTCTTGCTTACATCTTCGTTCCCCGCTCTTTGGTGTGATCTTTCCCCACAGAGTGTGTGTGTTGTCTTCCTCTCAAGTTTAGAGTGTCGACCATTAAGCAGAAAGTGTTGATCCTTTCTTTTTTTCCCCACTAAGTCTGTTTCTCATGGATGATTTTGATTCAGTTTTCTTCCCAGTTTATTATCTGGATAGAATTTCCCCAGTTGAGATATTTCCTCCTCGGGACGAGTCTTGTTTGACCGTTTCTCTCCAATTTGTTCTTGGATTAAATTTTGGTCCCTTTTGATGAGTTGATATTTGCTTTGGAATTAAGCTATCATTGTTTGATAGTGGGCAATAGTTTCCCCAGCTTGAGTATGTTACTTTGGGATTAAGCTATCCATTATTCGATAGTGGGTAACGTTACCAAGCTAATCAAGTTCTTTTGCTTGCACTCCTACCCAGTAAATCCGATAGTCGGGAGTTCTTCTTTCTACCCTGTAAAAAGGTAATAAAAGTTGTTTCCCTTTTGCTTATACTCCTACCCAGTAAATCTGATAGTTGAGAATCTTTTCTACCCAGTAAAAAGGTAGTGGAGGTTATCCCTCTTTGTTCTGCTCCTATCCAGTAAATCGATATTTGAGCCCATTATTTCCATGTCTTCTACCCAGTAAGCCGGTAGTTGATGATTCTTTTCCCAGTTGGTATTCCTCCATCTTTGGACTCGAATATTTTGATTGGTTATTATTACCTGGCAGAGTGTTTACTCTTCCTCGGTGAATCTTTTACTTTGATTATATCATTGAACTTTTCCCCATGTCGAGTCAGCTATCTAGTGATTTATTTTCTTGGTAAGTCTTCTGGTGTCTTTCATTTTCTCCGGTGAGTCTTTTCTTCTGTGTCCCCAAGCGTTTGCTTTCCTCTGGTGGTCGTATGTCCCCCACAGAGATCTTGGGTTTGCATATCATCTCATATTCATATCATATCATGTTCTCTTAGGACAAAAATTTGGGTTTTCTATATTTAAGTCTCTCCCATCTTGCAGAGACGAAGATGTCAATCTTCATATCTTCAGATTGAAGAAACTTAAATAGGGGCAGCTGTTGCACCCTAATTTTCCCCTAAGTTTTCTTCACATTTTCATCTGCATCTTGCATACAAACAAGATTGCACTGGTTGCTCGGTTCTTCTCGGGTTAGGTTTATGCCTCGCAGGGGATCACCGTTGTCTTTAAATTACTTTATTTGTTTATGTTTACTAACCATTAATCAAAATAAAAAAAAAATTCTTTTACTAACCTTTTTCAGGAAGAGGAACCATTGAAATTACCAAAAATAGCAGTCCTGCATCTCAAGTAAATTTCACAGACAAAAGTCGAAGATGATCCGCAAATTCAAATTTATCTGATCAAGGATTTCCAAGGTTCATGTGTTTATTTCTTCGACGTACAAAAAGAATCGGGCCACAACAACCAAGCAATAACCTTTGAATAAAATATTCAAATTTTGACTTGGTTAACCATATACGTTAACCGGTTAACCAGTGCAAAATAAAAATATTTTATTCAAATTCAGCACCCTTAGATCATTGATTTAATTAGAATATTCTAGATCCATTGGTTTTTTATTTCTCTACATCACTTTGATCATTTCCAACCATAAACCCTCACTAATTACCACTCTTTTCCATTTCCCACCAAAATTGCAATTACCAAGCCTAATTTTAATTACCAAAGTAAGCTCCATTCCACCAAATTCTCATACCTAAAGCCTTTAAATAGAACCATAATTTCATTCATTCACCTAGCTTTTGATAGCTACAAAACCTCTTGCAAAATACTCCCCCAACACCAAAAATCTCCAAAGCTCACTTTCTTTCTTTTGAAGTTATCAAGAGTTCACATTGAATTCTTGACTAACTTGAGCTAAACCTTCATTCTTTCCTTCTTTTGTTCATCAATTTCAGTAGATTTAAGCTTGATTTGGTCCAATTTGAAGAAGTACTTTTGGTAATTCCTCTCACTCTATAAACCCATATTCACCATCAACATTCAAGATGTAGATCCTTGGTGCCTTTGTTTCTAGATCCTTAAGATCTTTATTTGTTGTTTGATTGCAGGGATTTCACTGTATTTTGGTTTTAAAATTCGTGCAAATTCAGATCATGATCATCAAATGTTTGAGAAAAGGTTTTGAAAATGGATCAATGGTTGTAGTTTGATGTAATTGAGTTTCTTGTCATTTGTGGGGGTTTAGTGGCATACTCGTTGATTTTATCTGAGTTGATTCCCTCCCCATAATGATGTATGAGTCCATGCCTTCATTCTCATGGTAGTTTGTTTGGCCATCCACTTGAAGATGACAAATTCTCTTCACTTAATAACATTAATTACAACCCACCCTTTTCACTATTTGTACCGCAAACTACGGGGTTTTGATCTCGCATTGCACTTTGTGGGTACATAGGCATGAGGTGGTAAACCTCTCCAAACACTAAAATATTAAAAAAATAATTCTTTCATCATCCCTCCACTCTCATTTAACAAACCTTTTTCAAACCAAAAGCAGTAAATTTTTCAAAGGGCTCCCGTGGAGTACCACAGACATTTTGGGTGCGTAAAACCTTTCCATTGTGTAACTTATCCCCTTACTTGTTTCTCTATTGTGTTTCTTTAGCTTTTTGCTTTTAGATTCATTAGGATTTATTCGCTCTTTTTTCCTTTTCCTCTTGGAATAAAAATAAAGCGCGGTGGCGACTCTGTTTACTTTGAGTTAAGTTAACTAATAGCTTACACTCATGATTTTACCGCTACAACAACTAGTGAGCCAAAGACTTTGTCATATACAATGATTCAAGTTTTGTCCATATAGTAACTGCAATTTGCTCTCTAGCGACTTCTCTTAGAACCTTATCCCCGAGACACAAGATAATGGCACTCATGGCCTTATCCATCATTTTGGTTTTATGTACCTGTGTAAGCCCTACAGTCATCAATGTTTCACTCTTCAAAGCATCGATACACTTCTCTTGAATTAAAATTTCTTGCATCTTAATTTTCCACAACCCGAAGTCGTTGTTACCGGAAAATTTCTCGATCTGCCATCTACTAACCATGATGCTCATTTTGCTCCACGTCACTGCACCACTTGTTGTGAATTACAACAAAACTCAATATCAATTTGTGGGCAAAACAATAGCAACCAAAATAAATGGTCTGCAATAATAATAATCCGTACACAAATAATATAACAGAATAAGGCAAGAATAAAACAAAAGTTGGTTTACCCAGTTCGATCAAACGATCTACTCTGGGGGAGAGAGTAGCTCTCCAATTCACTATACTCAGAAACTTGTTCCAAGAGATTACAAATGAGTTATAAGAAAATAACCTTTGCCTTCAGATTCCCAAGAACAACCCCGAAGGCACCCAAGAACAACCTTATTTTCTACCCAAACAACCTCTCCAACTCCTAATATATGAATCACTCAAACCCAATGTATAATCCAAGATTTTCTTTGTGTTGAAACCTAATACTTTTAAACCCTTGCTCTCCCTGGTTGGTGTAAACCCTAAGATTGTCACACACCAAACATATAAGAGATACATATTTATAATAGCAAATACTCAACAAACAAAATCCAAAATCACAATAGCCTGAAACATGTCAAACGAGAAACTGTCGAAAAGCCCAAAAATCAGACGTTACAATTCATCCGTACGGACGTCACTATTCATTTGTACGGACACACTATTCATTTGACCGATTATTTATTTATTTTCTTTTCAGTTTTTCATCCGACTTTCTAAAATTTCAAATGCAATCTCCAAAATATATTTTTCTTCCATCCATCAACAAAAATCTTAAGGCACATTTCCAACATCATCATTTTTGTATTTAGAATATGGCATATTCTAAATTACAATCAACTTCACTCTTTCCACGGTAGAAGAATGCCACGTGATATAAAATCTTTTTCCCAGCTTCTGGAAGTGCCTTGACCACCTTTTGCATAACTGAATGAGTTGTTTAACTTATATAACAGATGATGTGATGTATCAAGCTTTAGGGAAAATTTAAAATTAAATTGTTGAATTTACAAAAGTATATATATACATATCAGGGGCAGTAAACAAATATACAACACATTAATCATATACACGATATGTTTTTTTTCTTCCATTTATATGTTTCTAAGGGAAGGGAGGCAAGAGAGAGATCCAGAGATAAAAATGAGACAGAGATTTTACATTACAATTTTGATTTTGTACCTGAAGATGTTACATACACAAATTCCGTTAGTATTATTGGCTATGATGATAAGCTCAACAATATATATATATATATATATATATATATATATATAAACACCTAAAATTAAAGGTGATTGAGAAGACTAAAAGAAGTAGTTTTTAACTAAGAGTACTTATGCCAATTAAGAAGCATATAGATACACTTCCTCATAATATAAAACTTTCCCTGTTGTTGCCTCACCATTCTTCTCCACTTATCAAATCTTGTGCTCATGCTTCCCATGATTTTGAGTCTCTTATTGCTCAAACTAGTAACCCTTTGCACACAATTTATTGAAGTTAAAAATCCCTGGCTTATTCAATCCACATTTGAATTATCCAATGCTCCACTTGTTGCCAACAAACGTGCTTACTCTCTTTCTAAAATTGATTTTCAGTTAAATCATGTCGGGCTATTAGTGACTGTCACTTGCGTTAAAAGTGGTTAACAATGTCTAACTTTACATCATTCATCATTTCATAACCTTAGGGGCCTCATTAAGTTGTGCTTCTACATGTGGAGACTTGTTTTATAGCATGAAATTAGAATGATTCCAACAAACTTCACGTGACCACCATCATTTACCCTCCTGAACCATGTTACTTGTAGTCTTGTCAAGTAATGTCTCATTTTGATGGAAAAGATGGTTTCAAAGATAAGATTTGTAATACTATTAACTAGTATTTGTGGACCTTAGGGGTTGATGGGTTGATATTAAGTAATAACTCGTCTATGGTAAGTTGTTATGATTTTTGAACCATTGAAGTTAACACACTTATACAAAGGGTCAATATCAAACTTGGGGGACAAGTTATTTCAAAGGGTTGGATGTTTGTGCAGCTTTTTCTTATGAAAAGATAGCTCCTGGTTGTTGGTAAGTCCTACTGAAGTGTGTAACTTAAATGGATTGGTTATGAAAAGAAATAAGGATGTGTGACTAACAAATTAGTTTTAAAGTAGTGGGAGCAAATATGTGTGGATGGGAGGTTTCTTGCGAGCACAAAGTTTATGGTTGATCAATAAAAAAATCCTGAAATATGTAAAATAACAAATACTAGTTGCAAGCATGTCTAATAGTGTACTTTGATATATATATATATATATATATATATATATATATATATATATATATATATATATATATATATATATATATATATATATATATATATATATATGGTAGAAAAAAAGGATTGTCCATCCGGATTAAACTAAGAAAAAAACAAGAGTGAGGCCGACATGTCTGTCAAGTTGAAATACGCGTAAAAGTTTAATTCGTCTCGGCAAGGTAGAGGATTGACGCAGAATTGTCTGCCTTCTTTTTTTCCCATTTTTTTAAAATAAATTAAAAGTTTATTTTTTTACATTTCAATAAAAAAAACATCAAATTAACATTTAGAAAATATAAATGACAAAATACTAAAACCATAAAATATTAATCTTCAATCAATAATAGACTTTCAACAAATTTTAACCTAGGCTTAATTGCAGTTTTAGTCCCCCTATTATGTCTTTTTCTCTATTTTGGTCCCCCTATTTTCAAATCAAGGATTTTAGTCCCTTAAGTTTAATTTTATCAGGATTTTGGTCCCCCAATCAATATGAGGTGAATTTTTTATGACATGGCAATGTAATTTAACATGTGTCATTGTCAACTCAGCATATATATTATAAAATATTATATTATAATTTTTAATTTCTATATAATTATTTTCCATTTTATTTTATTTTAGGTTTATTAATAATATTGTAATTACATAGATTTTAACAAAAAGCTGAAGAAGTAAAACCAAACACGATGATGTCCATCTTCTCCTACTTCCAAATACGATGATGTTCATCTTCTCCTACTTCTCACAACAGTAATCGTACGCAAACCCTAACCCTATTCATTTGCGTTTCTTCTCTCTATTTCTCTGCGTTTTGCCTACTTCTCACAACAGTAATCGTACGCAAACCCTAACCCCATTCATCTACCTCTCCGCGTTTTGTGTTTCGCCCTCTTCTGTAGTTCTTCGAAGATGTCAAACCCAAAGTTTGTTTTGAGGTAAGTTTTTGATATGTGATTTTACTCTATTGGTATGTTAAGGGTTCGAATTAGGGCTACGAATTTCTTTGAAATGTGATATTACTTTATTGGTATGTTAATTAGGGGTACGAATTTCTGCAATTTGTTTATTCGTATTACTCTATTCTGATGTCTGCAATGTGGTCCCAAAAGTATCCTGATTGATAAAATGTTTAGTGTTTTATCTGAAATGTGTTGTACCTGTTTTGTGTTTTTTCTGATTTGTGGTTCCCTATTGTTTGAAATGTGTTGTACATGTTTTGTGTATGTAGGCCATCAGAAAAACAAACTGTCAGACTTAGGATTCACCATAAGGGACAAATGATATATCATCCTATAATGTTGTATGTTGGTGAAACAGTGGCTGAAATGAATTGGGATTGGGACGTTGATTTAATGTCGTATATGCAGATTGAGAATATGATAAAAAGTGAAGGTTATAGGAATATAAAATGTCTTTGGTATGTGAATCCTAGATTTTCATTTTCAAGAGGGATTAGACCATTGAATAATGACACATATGTGCTAACATTTATTGAAGATGTTAAAGGGTTCCATGTCATCGATATTTACGTTGAACACATGGTTGACATACCTGAATACATAGAATGTGAGGCTGAAGTGAATATGGACGGAGATCAGCCTGAAGTGAATGTGGAAGATGATCAGGCTGAAGTGAATGTTGAAAATGATCAGCCTGAAGTGAATGTGGAAGATGATCAGCCTGAAGTGAATGTGGAAGATGATCAGCCTGAAGTGAATGTTGAAGATGATCAGCCTGAAGTGAATGTGGAAGAAGATCAGCCTGGAGTGGATGTGGAGGATCAAGCTGATGTGAATGTAGATCCTGTTAATGATGATGAGAGTGAGACCGATCCGGATTACGAGGTTAGTGGGAAGGATGAGGAAGAAAGTGAGAGTAATATTGATTTAATTCCTGAAGTTAGTGTTGAAGACAATGTATATTGGACAACAGTTCTACCCAATGATCATATTGAAGGTACTCCAAGTCAGAATTATGTTTCTGATAATGAATCTTGTGATTCCGAAGAGCTTCATAGCCCACCAGAAAGTGATGTTGAAGATGAGATGGAAAGGTTTCCGACTTTTAAGGGAAGTACTAAGTTTGAGCTAGGCATGACTTTCAAGGATAAGTTGCAAATTAGAGATGCCATAAAGGAATATGCAATGGATAATAAGAAGAATGTTGTCTTAAAGAAGAATGACAAGAAAATAATGGTTGTAAGATGCATGGATGGTTGTCCATTTTATATAAGATTTAGCATGAGGACCAACAATATATTTTGGAAAATTGTTAGCTTTATTGAGGAACATAGTTGTCATAGGACAACTAAGAATAGACAAGCCAAAACTGATTGGTTAGCTAGAAAATTTGTGTATACATTAAGACATAGTCCTGATATGAGATGTAAAGGGTTGATTGTAGAAGCCCTTCAAAAATGGGGTGTGAAGTTGTCAATAGACCAAGCTTACAGAGCCAAGAGAAAAGCAATAGATTTGATGAGCCAAGAAACCCACACTCTTTACCAAGACAAATGATGAGCCAAGAAACCCACACTCTTTACCAAGAAAACTTCAAACAGTGAAATGCCAAAAATGCGGGAAGATGGGACACAACAAGCGCACATGCAAAGGAAAAAGGGCAGCGGAGAGGTCGATACCCAAAGGTGGAAACAAAAAGGCGAAGACAAAGGCAAAGGGTGTTGAACAAACTGTTATTGAAGGAGGATCACAAGCTCCAAAACCAACTCAAGACTAGATGTTGTGATGTACTATTAGTTTGCTTTGATAGTTTGTTGTGATGTGCAACTAAAAGTAACAATGATGTGATGTAACAATGTTGTGATAGTTATAATCTTGTAACAATGTTGTGATAGTTTGCTTTGATAATTTTGATAATTTTGTACTAAAAGTAACAATACTGTGATGTTATAATCTGGTACTACTTTTGTAACAATGCTGTGATGTTATAATTTTGTTGTAATGTGATAATGTTATCATTTTTGTGGTACTAATTTTGTTGTAATGTGATAATGTTATCAGTTTTGCTGTAACAATGTTGTGATAATGATATCAAAACTGTGATAATGTTGTTATCAGTTTGGATAATGCTAAAAAATTGTGGTGATGCTGTGTAACAATGTTGTGTATTAGTTTGTGGGTAACAATGCTGTGTAAAAAATTGGATAATGCTATGTAACAATGTTGTGTAACAATGCTGTGTAAAAAATTGTGGATATCAGTTTGTGTTCATAATTGGAAAACAGATTATGGTATAACATTACAATAATTGGAAATGATATCAGTATTCTGGAAACTTATAAGATCAGACTGATTTATGGAGGCAAATGAGAAACTTGTTTTATCAGACATTGTTGGTGGAAGAAGATACAAAGAAATCTGAAGTGAAGGAGGCGTGGGGTTAGGGTTTCCAAATGTGTTAATTTATACATTATTTTAATTAATAAAAAATAAAAACTAAACAATATATATAAATAATATAATATAATATTTTATAATATATTTGCTGAGTTGGCAATGACACATGTTAAATTACATTGTCATGTCATAAAAAATTCACCTCATATTGATTGGGGGACCAAAATCCTGATAAAATTAAACTTAAGGGACTAAAATCCTTGATTTGAAAATAGAGGGACCAAAATAGAGAAAAATACATAATAGGGGGACTAAAACTGCAATTACGCCTTTAACCTAAAATAGAAGCATAAGTGGATGACCATAAATGTATTAAATAATGAAATCCTAACAATGACTATATTTAGTAAAATTGCAGAGAATATAAATATGATATATAATAGTGAATCAATATTTAGTATTATATAAGTTATAGTGAAACAATATTTAGGATGTTAATATTTAGTAAATCTTGTGCCATATTTTGTTTATTGACCAATTGATTTTCCTAATCATGTGCTAGTGACTAAAACATTGTTTTGGTTTAGTTATGAGAGTGAAATGCCAACAGTGCATGTGTTAATGTAGGATGTAAATATTTAGTAAATCTTGTGCCACAGTCTGCTTGTTTTAATTATGAGAGTGAAATACCAACAATTGCTAGTGACACTTAAAAAATTCCGCTAAATATTTCATTAGCCTAAAACATCAACTTTCAATGAAATAATATTCTTACCATATATAGTATCACTTTTAGTATTTTATATGATCTAAATTCAAATTTTGATTTCACTTTTGTCATTTTTCATAGGTAAAGTTCAAATACTTACCCAATAATAAAGACAGAGAAAATATATTAGTCATAATAATCTAAAAACAATTTATGTACATATCACAAGCTACTTTCATAGGCTCTTCAAAATACTTAAAAAATGTTTATTTCATAGGTGCGACGGACTTTGACGGGTGGCGAGTGACGAACTTTAGCGGGACAGACTTTGGTGGACGGCAAGTCAAAAATCTCAATCCTACCTGCCATTTTTTAGCGGAGTCACGAGCCGGTCCGGCATGTCACGGCCCGTTTAGCCACCCTTATATATATATATATATATATATATATATATATATATATATATATATATATATATATATATATATATATATATATATATATATATATATATATATATATATATATATATATATATATATATATATATAAGTGGGGATATTCTTACTCCTGATATATATATATATATATATATATATATATATATATATATATATATATATATATATATATATATATATATATATATATATATATATATATAAGTGGGGATATTCTTACTCCAGGAGTAAGTTATTAAAACTTACTTCAAATTTTGACCACACACACTATTATTTGTTTGTCACATCTATTTCATTTGTGTTACACACACACACACTATTATTTGTTTGTCACATCTATTTCATTTGTGTTACACTCTCTCATAATTATATCTTTCACCTCCAAAAACTCATTTTCATATTTCAAAAGGTCAAATACAATAATTTATATATATATATATATATATATATATATATATATATATATATATATATATATATATATATATATATATATATAATTATCTGTTTGTCACATCTATTTCATTTGTGTTACACTATCTCATAATTTAATATATAACCTCCAAAAACTCATTTTCATATTTCAAAAGGTGAAATACAATAATTTAATTCTATTAAGGTCGCGGGTTAGAACTTTTGCAAAGACCAAAAAAATTCATTTTAATTATATTTCCTAAGAGTTACTTCAACTAATAATATAATATTATTATCAAATTTCCAAATTTAGAAGAGGTGTGAGAAACAAAATAAATATTTTATTATTTTAAAGTAATAGTTGAAACAAATGTTTATAATTTTAAAGTAGCTCTTGCACAATTTTCAAAAGTAATTCACTCTGAGCTGATATTAAAATATAATAGAATATATAATAATTTCTTACTGTGTGTATATACTTTACTACTATATTTTTTCTCGCATATGAAAATATAGAATTTTTCCAAATGAATTATAATTTAGTTTTTTCTTTTATAATAGTGATCATAAAGAGTACACTAAAAATAACAATGTTTAAAAAGAACACTTATTTTTCAACTAATATAAAAATATAACAAAAAAAACAATTTTATAGTTATTTAAGTTTGCAAAACTAAATTACAGATGACACTTTCAATTTATAAACATGTATTTTTTCATATGTGATTGGTTCATATCATTGTCTCAATTATAATTCACAATAGATTATTGTAATAGAAATTTAGTATTCATATTTTGTCAAAATAAATTCTTAACATATTTAAAATTCAATAAAAATGAATAAACTAAATTACAATCATGAATCGTGCGGGTCTAATCTAATTTAAATGAATAACTTTATCAATGGTAACCATGTCCATCCTTGGGATGAGGACTTTTTACCAACATTCTTCCAAGTTATAAGTATTCACTACGGGAAAACAGAACTTAGAGAGCGTTTTTTTTTTTTTTACCTTAGAAAACGCT